>OY282512.1:89457325-92108158 GCA_958296145.1 Hydrotaea cyrtoneurina
CACAATTAAACCCGAAACCAGATTCAGACTAAGACCATCAATAAAATAGTTCGGCAGCTGTTTTCCAACTCGTAAATGCTGTCGACTATACGAGTAGGAGAGTAATCTGTAAGCCATGTGAAACGTCTCCAGAAAAACATTAGCCGTTCGGAGCCGGCTTTAAAAACATTCGGTGGCGTTCAGTGAGTATACACAATTATATCTCAATGACTCGAGAGAAGTTCACCGACTGTTCGTCCATGGAATATTAAGGGAAATAAATACATAATTATAATTCCCAATGTGAGAGATAAACAGATAAAATCGTATATTGAGAATCAGAAATCGAAACATTCAGACTTTTCATTAAAACACGTATGTCGGACAGTGCTCGAGTTTCACACTTCACTGCTCATTCTAGTTTGAGTACATACATATGTGTGTGTCCGTACATTAATCATTGGTAGTATATTTCATTGTACAACATCATTCCCTAACATTGTACGTTCCGTCTGTTTGAATAGACATGTGTCAAAATCAGTTAAGTTCCTATACAACACATTCCATATAGCACACACGCACACATACTGTCTATTTGCAGTAAATATTCTGACTCTTGTTTTGTATTTGTATGAAGCGTCAGTCTGTATGTGTGTTCACACTACCATTCACAAAAACACATGGCACATGGCACACTTTCCTCGTCTGATGACCTCTGTTGCAAAGATTTTCCTGAATGTTTCTTTTCAAGGAGTGTGTTTTTTTTACTCTCTATTTGAAAACAAAGGAAACTTAATGTTACAAGAATAACATTACGCTAAAGGAATAATAAATGGGTTTTCCTACCAAACAAAAGGGAGTGCCAAAAATATACAAAATCGTATTATATTTTTTTTTTTTTGACAAAAAAAAAATATATATGTAGTACTGGCTTCTTACTATGGACTACTACATGTTAGACATACAAGTAGATGGGTATCACATACACAGTATTGTTCTGTCTTTGACACCTAAGGTGAATTTTTATACCCTACACCACCCGGTGATAGAGATTGAAATATGTTAGTTTCATGGAGTTCATGGGCGTGTATGAAGTTACTGATCGGTTCGATTTGGCGAACCCAGGGTAATCCTGCACCTCAAGTTATCTTACAGATCTGAGCGTAGTAACTCCCGATCATCGGTGGCCAACGTGTGGGCACAAAAAAACTTCAATAAAAACGTAAAACCAAAAATAAAAAACGGGCTTCCCCTAATGTTAACGACCACCGCAAATGTTTAAAGGATCACGATTTACTGATATGCACCTGGAATGTAAGAACGCTTCTAAGGACAGGACACTCTATTCAACTGACGGATGTCATTCAGACAATACTATAGAAAGGACATGGCGTGATTAAAATTAAGAACTGCAATGTATACTATTGCTGCCATGAAAGCTAGCACCAGTTTGTATTTGTTCAGAACAAAATTATACATCGCCTGGTCTCCAGTTTCACACCATTAACAAACGACTAGCCATAATCTACATCAAGGCCAACTTTTTTTTATCAGTCTGTTCATGCGCCGGCGGAATAGAAGGAAGAAAACAAAGAAAGAATTTACGATAGCCTAAAACTTAATTGTGTGGCCATGACATTAAAATCGTTCTCGGAGATTTTAATGCTAAAATAGGCAGGGAGATCATCTTTGGTCCGACAGTCTGTAAGTTCAGCATCCACGTGTTGTGATATACAGAAGGCATGCATCCAGCGTTTTGGACGTTCCTAACTGTGAACGTTGATTCGGAGCAGTACCTTAAGTGAAAGCAACAGCCCAATCCTACTCCACGAAGTTATCTCATTTACTCCTATTAAACCCTCCTCCTCCCGATCGCATCAGCGAATAATTACAACACATACACAACTTCATAAGAAAAGTAAGTAATTAGTGAAGTAATTAGTTACCGAAAGGGGCAATAAAGGAGTTATATTTTAGCGATATAAAGAGTTGAGGAGGGTGGAAAATCGTATTTTCTGAAAAAAAGAAACGACAAATGAAAAGACAGCAATATGAGAAGATTGAGGTGTTTAGAAACTGAAACGACGTCAAAAAATTCTAAATTAGTCACAAGACTCGTCTAATGACATAACTTTGTGTGGTGGAAAGAATATGAATATGGTGACAGACAAGTCGAATTTGCGAAGTATTTGCAACCATAGTTTTTCCAGTTTATTATCCGCTGGAGAATTCTGTTAAGATAGTATAGAGGATGGAGTTGAATGTTCACCCCTTAAACCAGATGTGATCAAATTAGCAATTGTCAGGCCTAAGAACAACGAAGCCGCAGGTGCAAACAGAATACGGGCAGAGTTGTAAAGGGTGTTTTTTATTGAGGTATAGAACTTCGAATTGAAATAAAACACAAGAAAATCTTTTTAGTGTCCATTAATTTGGCTTTATTGGAAGGATAATTTTATGCCATTAATGTTTAAATATGATTTCGGGCATGTGGCCGCCGCGGCTGGCTCGAATAAAGCCAATTCTACAGGTCCAATTTTCAACCACTTGTTGGAACCACAACTCATCCACATTCATGCCATCCAATTCGGGAACAAAATAGTCGGTTATCATGGCTCTATACCGGTCTCCATTAACGGTAACTGACTCTCCAGCATTATTTCGGAAGAAGTATGGCCCAATGACTCCACCAGCCCATAGAGCACACCAAACAGTCAGTTTTTGTGGATGTAATGGCATAAAATGGACGGAGCTTGCGGTGAACTTCGCGAACTGAACCATTACTTTCGAAATAAATTTGCACGATTTGCAAGCGTTGTTCTTTTGTCAACCTGTTCATGATGAAATGGCAAACCAAACTAAATATTAATCACTTGACAGCTGACAAAATGGCCGCCAGTTAAAAAAGTGATGCCAACTTAAAGTTCTATACTCCAATAAAAAACACCCTTTATAAGATCGGTGGAGAATCAGGGATAATCAAAGCATCTCTGATGATTGGAACCTGAGTGTACTATGACCGATTGACAGAAAATGAGACAAACCCAACCGCGGAATAAGTCTTGTATTAATCGCCTATATTATCATATATTGTGAAAGGTTGAAGCACAAACTGATCCAGCCCTATCAGTAAATAAATCACCTTTCTACCAAATTCTCACACTTCGCCAGATCCAGGAGAGGACAATCAAAATCTAAATGATACATGGACTATGAAGCCACCTTCGACACGCCAATGAGAGATAATATTAGTCGTCAGCATTGACTGGGAGAAATCGTTGCATAGGTGGCATGTGGACATATTGCACAAGTGCATGACTTTACTTCAAACAACATAAAAAAATCGTACAACAACCAGCTAAATATGAACCATTTTTTAGGGGATTGGTCAAACTTAACACCAGCTTTACTTGTCAAATTATTTAACTCTTTTTTGTTTTTCGAAATATTTAATAACAAAGCTAAACAACCCACGATATAATCAATCTTAATATAAACTTTCTTTTTTTTCAGGTACGTTGCTTCAAAGCATTACTAAATTGTTTGCAAGTAAGTTTTCTTTTTATTAACATCCAAACCAAAAACGTGGTCGAAGTGAAGGACTTTGATCTCATACCCCCGTCCCCTTGCTCCACCGTACCGTATTTTTTTGGGTGGGTGTGGAAAAACATTCCTTTTTGGAAATAATATTTGCAATAGCTTAAGGGTAATTCATTATAATTAAATTAATTTTGTTCTGTTTAAAATGATACAATCCTCGCCTGATGCATACCCAACTGATGTGTTGGTATGTGTGTGTATGAGTTGGTACAGAGCAAAAGAGAGAAAAACTAATATTTTCCCAGCTATAAAACAATGTAATCAAGTTGTGTTTGGTGAAATAATTACGCTCGATACCTTGAGGCAGTTGGTAAGATCTACCACAGATACTGAATCATCGTCCGTTGAATTGTTATATATTGTTGTTAAGGAAACTGAAATCGCTTGGCGAAGAGCAATCTAAAAGTATGAGAAAGTCCAGAGTAATTTCGTAATTACGTACGTAGTAAGCAGTTATTTTAAAGCATAGAGGGAATGCTATGAGACAAGAAAATATTTAAACGGACGATGGCATTGACTTTGAGTATAATAAAACGACTGTATGGTAATGTAGGGCCCAAGTGAAATTAATAATTTCATGATTAGATTTCCATTGAATTATGGTGACATTTGAATTTCTTCATTAATTTAATATATTTTTATTCTACGAATATTACACATTCAATTGAATAAAATGTACAAATGCACAAGTTATGAAAAATGTATTTTATAGTAAAGGATTTTCCTACTTATGGTCCGGTGGCATCATTAGATCTTACTTTTTCGAAAATGAGGTGAGATAGTTACGGTCAATGGATTGCGCTATCTGGAGATGATTAATGATTTCTTATGGTCGGAGTTGGATGACATTGATCTGGGCAACGCGACACTCGCAACGAAACCATTGTTCTTTTATGGGTTTTCATTGCTTTATTTATCTCTCGAAGAGGTGATCACAATTGCCCAACGAGATCTTGTGACTTAACACCTTGCGAATTCTTCCATTGGGGCCACGTGAATTATAAGGTCTACGCCAAAAGCCGAGCGTCGATTCAAGACCTCAAAGAGAGAAGTCGTGAGGCAATAGAGGACATAGGGCAGCCACTTTGCGATTTGGTTATGGAAAATTTCATGAAAGGATATGGTCCTGTAAACGTGGTCGTGGTGACCATTTGGCTGATGTTGTTTTTCGTTATTAACGGCATATCTTCATTTTTATTATGAAATAAACATCCGATCATTTATCTCAAAAAATGTAATTTTTCGTTGAATACCAAAATATTACCTCTTGTTGGAGAAACCTGTATAATCAGATCCCGGAGAATTGTGATTGATAGAACAATAATACAATTTGTAATCAAATCTGTGTCAATTCTAAATTATCTGATGGCTAACCGGGTGACACAGACCATAAGGCTAGATTTTCGCTGCGAAAGCCCAAAGCCTCTGGGGAAATCGAACCAACAACCCTCGCGCTGATAGGCAAGGACGCTACCAGCTCGATGTCAATCGACCACAATAGTTGAGACAGAATAAAATTATTGTACAGCATTGTAGCGTTTCTGTGCAGGAATCGGAGAATTGTATTGAAAAGTTAAAGCATTCCTTCGATGCGGATTCAGTATGCTTATTAGTGGCTACTAACAATATATTATTAGATTTATAGATTACTAAAAATTTCTAATACAGTCGAACTTCCATATAGCGAATCTCAAGGGGACCAAAAAAAAATTCGTTATATAGAAAATTCGTAATATAGAATTATTTTAAAAAAAAATTATTTTTATGTATGTTGAATTTTATTTAAAATAATTGGTAATTTTTGTCTGCGTTTGATTTTTCCATTTTTCCGTGTAGTCTACTATGCGAGCCTACATTTCTCTCACTATGTGAATCTCACACACAAAAACAAATAAAAAATGAAAATATGTGTGTGTATGGTGAGAGTGAAAAATGTGTTTATGTAAAACTCGTTATACGGAGATCAAAAACGCATGAGCATTCGAGTTACGGGCGTAGAAAAAATTCGTAGTAAAGAAATATTCGCTATAAGGAAACTCGTTATAAGGAGATCAAAGCATACTGAAAATTTAACGAAATTGCAGTGTTCTGGAAATAAATTCGTTATATAGAGAACTTCGTTGTACGGAAGTTCGTTATAGAGAAGTTCGACTGTAATTTTGTTCTTTTTGAAATGATTCCGTAACATATTTAGGAAAATATGTCCGAATATTAGTTATTTAATAAACGAGGGAATAGCGATCACCTAAACATAACGAAACAAAGCCAATAATGACTTATTTATTCATTAATTTAAAGAATATATGTCAAACAATTTTATTCATTATAGTTACTAGTTTATATTAAAATTTTTACGTTGTCTGTTTTAAAATGAGTGATTTCGCTGTTTGAATGAAAGATGTGAATTTTTTCCGGAAAGTGAGAGGCAGAATGGTCATATTATATTTTGCCGGATAGAATATTCATATCATAATTGTTGTCAACTTCAGTGATCCTGCTTAAAAAACGTATTCTTCCTTCTTTATTGTTTATATTCATTCTACTCGGAAACCTGACAATCGATCTTAAAGCCTTTTGTGTAAATCCTTGTCACTATAAAGTCATAAATTTATCAGACATCGCATGTAACATGTAGTGTTGTAGGAATCGTAAATTCACGATGAAAGAAAAAAACGTCATAGCGTTCCCGTTTGGTGTATACTCAAAGTCCCGATGCAATTTATTAAGATGCTTCATGACGCTTTTCTTTCATTTTTCGCTTTACACACCGTTGACTTCACGCCATTAAGTGCATGGGGTTTGCGTTTTTGTTTTTTTTTTGTTTCCAGAGTCTTTATGCACTCCGGTGCTTGTTTGTTCCCATCCATCGACAACAATAATATTAACAAACGAAAAATCTACAAGGACCTTTAAGGCCACCAAGACTTTGCTGACGATATTGTTAACAACAACTACACCAAACCAAATAACAAGGACAGGGACTGCAGCGCGAGGAACAACAATATGCATAAATATCAAAGAGTTAGCTGGCAGCTCGAGCCAAGAGCAAAAAACGCTGAACCAACGCGGCATCCTTTTCTGCACTCATTTGGAACTGAACCCATGTACTTCAGCACACCACAAACAACAACATGAACTTGAGGCGCCGGAGTTGAGTGTGTCTGTGTGTGAGTGAGTGTGTTTAAGTAATGTTAAAGCCAATAACAACAACAACACCACCAGCAACAAGGGAAACAATAACAAATTTGTTCAACACTTGACGTGGTGTTACTCTGAAAATGAAGGGAAAAACAGACGTATTGGTGAAAAAACGGCAAAAACGGTAAGAAATGCTGCAGAAATCGGTTAACATGGGAGTCGACCCATTCACAATACAGCGCACAGTGGTGCGTATTTGGAATTTTTTTAAACCACATTTGACAGAGTCGTACCTCTAGCGTCTTTGAGGTGAGGTTTGGTTTTTGTCAATGTAATTTTTTTCTGTATTCTACATGTATGATTTTAAGATAAGAAGATATTGGCTGACATATTTCAAAGAAAGTTCAAACCCACTGCCCGTATCTAGTTCGATAAATTTAAAAAATGTTATTTCAAAATAAAAAAAAATTAAAAATTCAAATCATGTATCTTTTATTTTTTGAATATTTTTTCCTTCAAATGTTGCTCCAAACTACGTCTCAGGTTGTCTATTCCTACGGTCCAATTTTGAATGACTCGGTCGAGCATTTCGACCGCTATGACAATAATGTCACTGGACTTTATGTAGCCCCAACGAAAAAGTCTTATGGTGTGATATCAAACGATCTAGGCGGCCAACTCACCTGTCCAAAATTAGTTGCTCTTCGAATTAACCTCTTAATAGATGCATTGGTTAAGCAGCTGTATGACAAGTGACACATTTCTATTGAAGCTAAATGTCGACAAGGTTACGGACTTCAGTTTCAGGTAGCAAAAAGTCCGATTTCATAGTGGTAACGTTCCTGACATCATCAATTTTGTTTATTGACGTTGCCGTTAAGAAATGGACCTGGTCACAATTTTAGACTAAAACAACGGATCTTCATCAAGCTTTTGAAGAGCCAACATTTGAAGGAAATTATATTAAAAAATAATCGGCGTAAAATGTCCACTTGATTTGAAGTGTTCTATTTTTTTATATTTGAAACAAAAAATACCTCTAGAATATCCGACTAAACTTTTTGCATTTGGTATCGGTAATTTTTCGATTCATATTTAGTTTTCTCAGAGATGGCCCCATATGAGTTGTTATAGATGGGGTCTCTTTCAACGAACATAGGTTGACTGCAGGAGGGCCGCAAGGTTCTGTCCTCTTTCCTGCTCTATTTCTTATTTGGCTCAGACTGTGAACCCGATCTACTCTTTTGCGTATACCAGAAACCTGTGTCATTCATACTAATTTGATCCTAGGCCAAGTCCTCTGGAGGTCGAGGACAAAAGGCGAAACGCGAGTTGACGAAGATTTTAGAGTGCACTCAAATGAACCGAGAAGATTTTAATGCACACAAGACCCATTGGTGTGCTGCAAAAATATCTCATGTAAATTTTTTTGAGAAATGGACTGATTGATGCATAAATGTCCTAAAAATACTAGTCTATGTCCAGTAAAAAAATTCCATGTCTATTGAAAGTAATTTTGTAGTTACATCATCAAAACTATTAAATTTATATCCAAAATACCCATTCGTTTTAAATCGTCAATAACTCAGAAATACAATTATGTGACTTAAGATGTTTTTGCTGCATACCGACAATATTTGAGCACATCACGAGTGTTGGTCTTTAAACAAAAATATATTTTTAAAGGACTGACGATTATCGTCTAGACTATTTAAGGCACAGGCACTTCGACTACCTCAACGGCTGCTCCACTTACAGCCCTCGCTAAATGTATTAAGAAATCTCTCTGGTACAGCAAATCCACAAAGAAAAGATAATAACACTGTGCCACAAAACTCTCTCGTATTCGCTTGTCATCTCTACTACAACCTACTTCTAATTTTTTCTCCTTCAATTCTATTTCAGGGGACCACAATCAACCAAATCATGGTCCCCTCGAGTGATTTCGTCAGTTGACCATTGACGAAAAAATCTCAATTAGGAATTTTTTTTAAAAAAATTTTTAACTTTTTATTATCCATGACAAGAAGCACCAAACTTAGTTTATATTTGTTATGGGGTTTCATTGACTTTTCTATAAATTTAATAATTTTTAGCTTCGAATTTATAATACATAGAGTAGTTTTAGTGTACTTTCTAAAGATATTCGTAATACATTTTGTAAATATACGAAGGATGCCATTTTTTTAGCAATGGTTTGGTTTTGGTAGTACGTATTTTGTTTTCTATAGTTTCTAGTGATTATTATTTGTATCTAGCTGCAAATTAAATACATTTTTAATGAATTGCAAAATCACGTTAAGTTCGCGGGACCAAACGACCCAAGCTAGTCTTCATTAAAGTAGATATCACAGTTTACAAAGAATCCTCTAATTGTTCCCACTGTGCTGCGACATTAGTAACATTGGTGGACCAGTTAAAAGCAACAAAAATAATTTCAGACATTGAATTTTTTCTGTAGAGAATTCTTCGTACCTTTACTTTCGCAGCCGTGTCACTGACGTTTATTGCAAACTTTTTCCAGTGTAGTGTAAAACGGTTAAGAAGACTTGGCTGATGTGTTCGCACTTGATTCTAGGGAATCTGTTCCAATAAAACAGTGTCTCAAAAAAGTGTACGTAAATATTGTGTACGTAAAAAAATCTCTAACTCTTAAAAACCACTTTTTACATTAGAAGGAAAAAACCCTTATTAAATTATAAATAATTATATTAAAATTAATGAATTCAGATTTGTGCCAGTGGGTCAGTATAATTAAGACTTTTAAATTTTTTTTACAAAAAAAAAATATTTTTTTGTTTTAATTCAAAAAAATGTTGTTCAGTGTAAATATTTACTAAAATATTTCTAGGTTTTTTATCGAAAATATTCTCGATTTGAAGCGAAAAATTGTAAGCCGTTTGAAAATATTTTTTTTTTTTGAAGTAATAAATAAATTCGCATATTTACAAAAGAATTCGTAACCCGTTTATCGAAAATGCTTTAGTTTTGATAAATAAACGTTTCTTCATTTACTTATTTCTTCTATGTACACACACGCTAAAAATCAGTTTTTTTAATATTTAAAATGAATAAAATTTGTGTTTGTAAACTTTTTCGCCGAACTGTATATTATTGTAAAACAACTAAAATATTCTGTAAAATACAAAATTGTAATTTGCAGATAGAATAAAATGTATTTAACAGTAGCAAGTATGGTCAAAAAACATACACTTACTTTCAAAAAAAGAAACATATTGGTGAATGTATGTTCAGGGAATCGTCAAAAGCAAAAAAATTATAATTTTTATGATTATTACGCTTACAATTGTTTTCTATATTCAAAAGAAGTCTGAATTGTAAATTGAATGTACTTTTGCATTTATCGTAAAGCCAAAATAAAATAATAACACAATTCATATGGTAAAAGTCAGTTAAAGCCTCATTTTGAGACTTCTTACCAGGTATACCGACTACGATACTTTGATGCAAGGTGAAGGATATACATTTACCGGACTTGTGTATAAAATGGATATCATAATGTTCCTCATATCCTTTATGACACATAATCAATAATATTATTTCATTTATTTATTTCGCAATAAATTTCGATGAAAACCATTATCGCAACCAGTTATTGCAGAGAACAATAATGTTTTTTAAAATGCTGTGTGCTATTGACTTGCGACTACCTCATCCCTTGGGTAAATAAAATTCATTTAAGGCTGGTCATATATCATCAGTTGGCTAAATGGTTTTTAAATACCCAATCAAGGATTAAAATCTTTGTATAACGCCCCACACATACACACACATATACAAATGTCCGTTTGTGGCCGACTCTAATATAAGATATAAGTACGTGTATATACTCGCTCATACACATTACCCACACGCACTCATATACTTACCATGATAATAAATTACTCGAGCGTCAAGTTAGCGTTGCGTGTTTTCGTATGACGCACAATGGGTTGGCTTGTATATATATTCTGTCAATACGCTTGTGACAGCCCGGAATATTCGTCGAATAATCCATATGAATTGTCACACGAAATTCGATAGCCTTTCTGAGCGTATAAAAAGTGGAAGGCAACGCCATTGGCAATGATAGTATTTTGAAAAGGGTGTCCCATATTGTATGCCACGCATTGAAATAGAAAACAAAGCTGTGGAATAAGACTTATTTCAGACTTAGAACAGACATTCTCTGAAGAAACTTCTCTCAGTGAGCTGTAAACGGGGTAATTTTGTACACTTACTGACTGGGACCGACTATAATAATATATCGGGGAAATGATTTCCATGGTTTTCATATCACATATGCGCTCTTCTTCAACAAAATTGTCTATGACCATCTGGAGACCCTTCGCACCACATTTCTGAGAGAAAGGTCCTAATGTATAATTAAATCAACTACTACTGTTAGCCAAGATGTCCTTGTGCTAAGGTTACCACATACGAAAGTCAAATAACCAGACACTCACCAAAAAAATCCTGAATTTAACAAAAAAAACCTTAACAAACTAAAAAAATTAAATATACGTTATAATATTATATTTATTTATTTTTAAAAATTATTTTAATTTAAAAACAAAACAAAGTATATAATTATCATAAGTTATTTGTTTAAATTATATTTTTATAAGCTGTATTTTTTGAAATAGTATTTTTTGAACAAATAAAATTTTCCCTGAAAACTGGACAAGATAAAAAAACTGAAAAATTCAGCCGAAATCAGCCCACTGGTAACCGTAGCTGTACCTTTCAAAGGCACTACTGGTGAAATTTACTGAATTATTTTTATCGAATAACATGAAACACTCAGATAACATAAATTGAAATAATTCAGCAAATGTTTGGCAATGTATTTTTTTTTTATTTTTTATTAGTTCTTCTTCTTCTCTTCTTTTTCAATCTCTGTTTGCGTACTGATGAACAGGTAAGAGCTATGTGCTATGTATGAGTGTATGTACGAATTAGTCATTGGTCTTGTTTTTGTGACACAACAATGAATACACTGAGTACTCACTGACTTCATACATATATATGATGGATTCAGTTGTTTTCTTTTTAGAGTAACGGATGCAGTAAATCAAAGTGCACCAATGCGAGTTCGGCATAGAAATTTATTTATTAATACAAACTTTTGATGTATACTTTTTGAGCAGTGCATTACATTATCAGTTCGAGAATAAATCTTCTTCCTGAGTCAGGGCAGTTAGCGTTTGTGTGTCCACTAGAACTCGCTTTTGACTAGTCCTATTAAAATGCTCCAGCTGACTTGTGTTTCCATTTGCCCAACATGTCCCAGCCGACATTCGCCTTGGTTCACATGCTAGAAATAGTCACAAGCCCTTCGAGGTAGACTCTTACTCAGTCCGACTAGACTCTTACTCAGTCCCACACAATCATTATACGACATTGTGTCGAATTACAGGTAAATGTGATCCAGCATTTTTGCCGACGGAGGGAATGAATGAATGAATAACCACTATACAGTTCTGATGGAATATGGTCCCCTGAGTACACATATGACTGATTTTCGTTTAGACTTAGGGACTTTTTTGTAATTTTTTTTTAATTTAAATTTTTTGAGGATTAGTTTGTTGTAATCGAGTACGAATTGTCCGATTTTGTTCAATAAATTTCAGTTTTAGATTATTATTATCTCAAACGACTACTTAGAAGTTTATTTCGCATATGTTACTTTGTAAAGGGTGGCACAGTACTACGACAGTCGTATCGCAAAGGCACAGATGAAGGGTATACACTATTCGGCCCAGCCAAACGTAATGACGCATATACTTGTTTTCCATTGTATTGAGTATGTCCGTACACGGGACCAAGTTGAGCATGTGTTTGTATTTTGATATGTTTTAGCTTTTTGTTGGCAAATTTATTTTCAAAATTGATTTATTTTTAATTATCATTGGCGTGCCGCAAAATAATAAATAAACGTTGAAATTTATGACGATAACATTTATGATGCCAGCAATAACAAAACTCAACACAAGCTAAATTTTACAGTGTTCCAACATACACGCATTGACCGGCCGACCACCAATTCCACCCACAAATTTGAGACAACCAGGCCATGACCATCGACAAACATTCATGGCTGGGTTGCGCACAATGCCCGCATGAGAAGCCTGTAAAAATAAAGTGGCCAAAATTTCAATTGAAAAGTCAATTTAAATTTTTTGTTTGTTTTGGGTTTTGTTAATTTAGAAATTGACGAAAAATTTTAAATTTTAAAATTTTTGTTTGAAATGCATTACAATTTCTTTTTGATTGAAGTAGAGATGGATACACTTGGAAATGGGTATGTGTGATTTTTGGAATGTTTATTGTAAAGGGGTTTCCAAAAATATGTGTTATTTTGAATCACCCGGTATTCCGGTAGCTGTCAATTTGGTGCTTTTATTCTTTGATATTTGACAAATAGAAACTACTTCATTACTAAAAATGGAACGATACACCCATCAACAACGCATTGATATTATTAAAATTCACTAAAAAAAAATGGTGAAAATTTTGCAGTCACAGTTCGCAAAACTAAAGCATTTTGGGTCGTAAAGCACCTTGTCGGAGCGCAATACAGAAATTGGTAGACAAATTCAAGCTGTTGGGACAAGTTAGTGATGTGAAGAATAAAACCCCTGCACGTCCCTCAAGAACAACTGAGAATATTGCTGCTGTAGCCCAAAATGTTGACAATTACCCAGGTTTGTCCATTCCTCGTCGTTCTTTGGAATTGGGCATTCCACAAACGTCATTACACCGCATTTTGCATAAAGACTTCGGTCTTAATGGTCTGGATGAAAATTCGTTATAACGAGGTTTTTGTCAAACGCATTCGTAATAGAGAGGTTTATTTTGTATTAGATCTTATGGAGCATTGTAGGGGCGGTAAATGGCGGTTAGATTGTATAAAACCACCTCTTTGCAGATATTCGACACTCGCATTCTTCGGTGTAAAATGTGAAATTGCTGGCATTATGTTTTAACTGTGAATTAAATAAAATTTTTTGTGTTTTTTAATATCTGCAATTAAGTTACCTGAAATTGAAATAATCGCTTTTAAAATACAAATTATTTTGTGTATAAAAACGAATATTATTATAGAATGTAGAAAAAGATTCGTAATACAACAAAATATTTTGTTTATTGTACAAATATTTTTGTACTATTTCTAAAAGGTTTTTTGTGAAACAACTAAATTCGTAATCTTATAAAATAATTTTCGTACTTCTACGAAAGTTTTGTAAATAATACAAAATAATATTTACATATTAACACGAAAGTTTATCGTACATTGTACGAAATATTGTGTTGGTTCAAAACCACGAATATTTTCGTACAATGTACTAAGATTTTCGTGTATTTTACCCATGAAAAATTGTGAGTTTATGTGGCCTAAAAAGTGTAAAATTTACCACCACCTCCACAGTTGAAGGTTAAGAGGATTTTCGTTGAATTCGGCGAAACAGAATTTTATTTAATTTTATGTAATGTCAGGATAGACAGATATTTTCTTCAAAGTTTAGCAAGGTTTAAACCGCTGCTTCTAATGGTGTGTTCGCAGTAATTGCGTCGTCCTAATTTTTTTATTGTTCGTAAACTGTTTGTGTTTTCCACATTTTGCTGACAGTGTTTCTACAGAATTATGCTTTTCCGCAAATTCGTTATTTTGATACATTTTCGGTGGAATAGTGAACAAATGTGTTTGTCTTTTAACATCTTAACAGATTCCGGGCAATTGATGTGCCTGGTTTAGCGAATCATGGACAATCGATATTCTCCTGTATCTCAATAAAAAACAATATAAATTCTTCAAGGATTTTCAAATGACAAAGTAGATATGTAATTAAAAATAATAAAATTCGATGTCAAAGTATTGTGCCAATATGTAGTGTATATGTTAGCAATGCTAATTAAACCTGTCCAGTTTTTTAATAAAACTTGTAGCTTCAGAATGGCCAACATTGTGCTCGAGTGACCTGCCACAAAGCCATAACACTAACACAAGACGCTTTAAGAAAATAATTTTAACTAACATTTTAAGAGTCATTTCCTGATGCATCCAATATGTGCAACATGCGAGCCGACTCGTTCGCCATACTCGTTCTATATATTTTTTTTTGTTTTTCCTTACAGTTTCGCCCCAAATGAAGAGAAATAAACTAAACATGAAAAATATATGCGTCTACTTGTGAGCCTATGATGCTTTTTTTCACCCTTCGCATACTCTCGTATCGTGTGCATGTTAGAGACCCATAAATATGTCTGCTTTTATTTGGAGCTTTTTTTATGTTTCAGCCTAGTAGAATTGCTCTTTGGACGTAAGCGATATGCAAAACTATGGGGCTAACATGGCTTTTTAAAAATGTACACATTTGCACATTTTTAGATTGTAAATGTGTTGCTCGTCGAATGGCGGTGCCGTTTTCATTTCGCATCCAAAAATTCAAGTTTGTTTTCGTACCAAAACTGTTCGCCATCACTAAACCAGAATGTAGTTCTGTGAACAGTGCACAATGGAATATTCAATAAATGCCGGGTATATAGTTTTTTTTTTCTCTTTTTGAATCTAAGCCCAAAGAATTTACACTGAAAAAATTACTAAAGTCAAGAAAAACGTACTCAAATTGAGGAAATTTGAGGAAATCAGATGACACCCAATATAAATTTATTCAATTAAACTCTTTAGTTTTGCGAACTGTGACTGCAAGATTTTCACCATTTTTGTAGTAAATTTTAATAATTTCAATGCGTTGTTGAAGCGTGTATCGTTCCATTTCTAGTAATGGCGTAGTTTCTACTTGTCAAATGTCAAAGAATAAAAGCTTCAAGATTGACAGCTACCGAAATGCTGGGTAATTCGAAATAACACCTCTTGTTGGAAAACCCTGCACGTAGAAATTTAAAAATTGTAATTTGCTATTCTGACAACTTTTCAATAGATATTCAGAAACACCGTTATAAATTTAGAACATATAATTGAAATTTAAAAATCGTATATGTAACACGGATTGTGTATACAAAATTATATTGTACACAGTACACTGATAGAAGTTTCTTCATGGAATGTTCAGGATAATTTGTAGTACAATTTTGTACATACTCGTATTTTGTACCACAGTGCGTTGTTTTTATGGTCACGAACATTTTCGTTATCACTTTAATTGTTTGAGTCTCTTGAACAAAAAACGAGCAAAGTCGTGTTCATTGGAAAACCAAAAACAAAAAGTTAATGTTGAAGGTTTTGTGATTGAATTCTTTTGGAAATCAACAAGATGATTTACGTATCACTTTAATTGATACACCGGCATACACTTGTGATTTTCATAAGAATTTAAAGGCAACGATTCAAATGATATATTTGTTGTTGTCCCCTTTTTACATTCATTATTAGGGTATTTTATGTATGTGCTTATGTTTGTAAATTACAAAAGTAAGGGCAACATATTAAATTTAAAAGGTTGAACTTGTCATTTAATAATGGAGCACAATATACTGCCTGTTTCCATAAAACGAATTTGTTTGTTCTTTACAAATCGTCAATATTGGAAGCTTTATAACACGGGTTTCATTTATTAAAGAATTGTGATTTTCAGATATATTGTAGATATCGAAATATATTGTATGATCGAAATCCCTTTTTTTGCACCTACAATTTTGACAATTTGTAACGAACGAACAAATTCGTTTTATGGAAACAGGCAGATAATTCATAAAATTGCCATGACTGGCTCGAGAGTACATGACGAATTTTACTGATAAAATCGTGTTGTGAATTTTTAAAATCAATTGTTCTATGGATTTCTATCGTTTCGTAAATTTCTTCGTCTCTACAAGTAAGACAGCAGCCCATAAAAATTTAATGCTCAGCTCATTTATTTGACAGAACTTTCTCGCCTGTTCCTCTAGAATTTTGAGGATAATATGAACTAGCGGAGACCTATAGACTTTGCAAGTGATCAGGAAGATATGATTTATATTCTAGGGTCAATATTTCATGGTGTTACGGTCGGACTGACAATGTTCAGATATTACTCCATACTGCCATTTCAAGCCAATCAACAAAAGGTGACACATTAAAAAACAAACTCATTGCCTGCCCGCATTGTTTCAACAATCGTTTGGACAATTTTGTTCTGCTCGATTTACATTCAATGCTATGAGTAGATACACAATAGGTATTTACTTGCAAGTGCCGGACATAAGACGGTCACTGTAGTTTACCTTTCGACACATCTTTCACAGCAAATCAATAAATGTATGATTCCGTCTTGCATCTGTATTTATTCACATTTATTTCACAACTCAATGGAAATGTTATAAAATTAATAAAGCTCCCCCAAAGCACAATTATTTTAATTAAAACGAAACCTTGAAATTATATTCAATAATTTCTGCTCATCCTTCTCCAACTCATCCGCACAAACTTCTAGCACAAGAATGTCTAGTGAAATATCACAGGGCATTGGAGAAAGTCGCAACGAAATGGAAGTCGAGAAAGAAAAAACATTTTAATTACTTTAAATGATTACGTTCCTTAATTACGAAAAATTGCGGTCCTTCAGGCAGAAAATCTTTCAACAGCCATTTTAGCCATGACAAATATCGCACTGAAGCACAAAATACAAAAGGACACCAACAGATACACACATACAGCCACAGCAATGCCTATACCGCACACAAACAGTCACGTTCGTTGCAGATACTACCGGGTGTTGGCCAACGCCGAAGCAGCCCATATGAGAATTAAATGATCTGTATTACTACTGATAGGCAGACTTGAGTGGAGTGGTGGGGAATTATTGAAAAATATGTGTAGAGTTAAAGAAGCTCGGCATTTTTTATTTCGTCTGCGTTCATAAATATGGCGGTTATTGTTGAAGAAACGCATTGAACAAAGTTATGGCACACAAACGTCAGCAGATAAATAATACACAACATATGTCGAAGTGTAGGAGTGCATTAGGCGTTGTTTAAATGAGTCTTTCAACATTTCATTTCGATCTAGTGACGTCTGACTGTCAGCCCTTAGCTTTTGGTATACTTTAAGATTCTCTGCCTGTCTTGTACTCCCAGGCAGGTATGCCAGCGCTTAGATAAATCTCAATGGACTAATACTGGTTTAAAGATATGCTATTTTATGTACAATACAGGTTTTTCCAACACGAGATTTTATTTTGGTATCCAAAGAGAAATGACATTTGGTCATGTTTTTTTCATAATAATGAGGAAGCTATGCCATTACTAATGAAAAACAACATTAGCCAAATAACCACCACGACCACGCTTACAGGACCATATCCTTTTCATGAAATTTTCCATAAGAAGCTCACCGATATAGCTGTCAAACCAAAACTAAACATCTACTGGATTTTGAGGTACTGTTATTCGTGTGCATGCTTTCTCCAGTTCGTCATACCAATCATTTTCCTGTGCTCTTCCAGTTGGTCCTTGGGTCTTCCCTGTCTGCGCTTTCTATTGTAATTGTCATTCAACGCCTTTCTGGCTGGAGCATTTGTATTTTGAAGCGCTTAACTACGTTCATGTCGGGATATGGCTAAACTCACGGTTCGTTCGACGTCTATACTCCTCGTTAACATAGACTTTTCGGAGGATTTTTCTCTCAAAAATACCCAGCGGCGCCAGAAAGCACAGGTAGTATAAGCGTGTTGTACAATGATATTTTAGTTCGACGAGCGAGGGCTCTGTTCTTAAATTGTTTGTGGAGCCCGAAATAACATATATTTGCCAGCACGATCCTTCGCTTTATTTCGATGCTGACATTGCTATTTCTATTAATCGCGGAGCCGAGGTATATCAATTCTTCCACTACCTCGACGTTGCAATTGTCGGACTTCACTATATCGCCTTTTTTATTCGAAACGTTTGTCTAGCAGTGGCAAGAATACATTTTTTTGTCCTTATTCACCATTAGACCCATCTTCGCCGATTCCTTCTCGATTCTGGAAAAAGCACCAGTTACATCTCGCTCTATCTTACCGACGATGTCAATGTCGTCTGCATATGCGAGTAGGATGTGGCCGTTGAATTTACTGTGCCTGTTTTGTTAACTTCTGTTTTTTTCAATATTTTCTCCATTAGTTGATGAAGTTGCACGATAAGCTGTCTCCTTGTCGAAGACCTCTTGTTGTAGTGAATGGTTCGGAGAGGGCGCTTCCTATTTTTACTGATGATCTAGTGTCAATCAGAGTCATTCTACAGAGGTGTACAATAGAGCGTACCAGGTTACAAGTAAAAAAAAAAAAGTTCGCCGTAGTAGTTTAAAATTTTTTTTTTTTATTTTTTTATGCCGACCGTAGGGGTCGCGCTTTTACATTTTTCTATATAACTTCTGCATTTATAAACGGATTTTAAAGTGTGATACATCGATGTTTTTGTCACGACGACACTTTTTCTGCTGGGAAAATCGACATACTTCCTTAGGAAGAGTTTCATGATTTTATGCGAGCTTTAATTTTCTGATATTAGAGTGGTACATTAGGATAGTAGCAACTGAGATATGATGGGTAAGTACCAGAAGGGGGTGCTTGAGCTCAATGACTTTCGGCCTCGTCGAGACAAAAACATCGATGTATCACACTTTAAAATCCGTTTATAAATGCAGAAGTTATATAGAAAAATGTAAAAGCGCGACCCCTACGTTCGGCATAAAAAATAAAAAAAAAAATTTTGAAACTACCTTTCAATAATACTTCATATTCGAAGGTGTACGGCGAACTTTTTTTTTGAGGTACGCCCTAGTGTACAAGTTTCGATCGGAACTCATAGGCAGACATGTTTTACATTTTTTTTTCTATTATCGGCGTGTCGAAGGCGTATTTATTGTCGATGAATAGATGGTATGTATCGCTTTGCATTTCATGGGTCTTTTCCGGGATCTGACGAAGTGTGAAGATTTGGTCGACGGTGGATTTATTCGGTCTGAAGCTACACTGATAGGTTTGGATCAGTTCGTCGAGTTCTGGCTTCAATCTTTCACACAATATAGTAGTTAATAAAGGGTTATTCATTTTGCGTTTTCAAAAGTAAACGTAAATATGTAAAATATTTTTTTCATGATATTTCTTTTTTATTATAAAGTTTGAACGTTGACGTTATGTGTGAAACACAACATAATTTAAATGACCACCACGCGTAGTGTTGCAAGCATTGATTACACAGGCCAACACTCAATTTGCTTCTTTGAATTTTTTTTTTTTTTTTTTTTTTTTTTTTTTAACTAACACTCAGGGGATGCCCCCTATAAATGCAATGCACTGTGTTAGCGATGGGAAATAAGGGTATTGGAGGGAGGAAAGAGGGAGTAGTGTTTGTTGACGTTGGCCTTGAATTTGATAATGTCATAGCAGGCAGGAAAAACACTTGCTGGAAGATTATTCCACATGCGAACAGTACGGCTGAAGAACGAATTTTCTCTATAGTGTGTCGTCCGGTCAACCGGCCATTTGACAATGAACGGATGAGAGACCCTGGATAGCCGAGTATTCCGGCTAAATGTTCTAACGTCAGGGACCAGACGACGGATATCTTCTGAACAGATACCATTAAAATATCTATAGAATAGCGATACACAACCCACATTTCGGCGATGCTGTAGGGAGACAATAGAGCTGGATACCCTACCATCCCCTATCATCACCACCGCTCTCCTCTGTACACGGTCCAGAAGCTTCAAAGAGGTTAATGGAGCCCCTGCCCATATATGCAAGTTGTATTCCATTTTAGGCCGGATGTAGGTGGTGTAAATATTGACGAGGTCAGATGGGGTGAAGTATTTCTTGCACCGCTTTAAAAAGCCTAAACACTTGAATGCTTCTTTCGACACTTCGAATATATGGCTAGCCCAGCGAGCATCACCCTGTATCTTCATGCCCAGAACATCAAGAGTGTCTGATTCGTCGATATCCACACCACCCATAGATATTGACGGCGATGCTGGATCAGTGGAACGTTTGTGTGACAACAAACAGCACTGGGTCTTTTGTGCATTAAAATCTACTCTGTTCATTTGGCCCCACTCACAAATCGTCGCCAAATCGCGGTTAAGTGAGTCGTTCATCGTTCGCCTTTTTTCCTCGACTTCCAGAGGACCTGGCCGATGATCAAATGAGTACGAATGACAGAGGTTGCTGTCATCCGCAAAGGAGTAGATCGGGTTCACAGTCTGCCCCAACAGGTCGTCAATGAAAATAAGAAATAGAGAGGGAGAGAGGACAGAGCCTTGTGGCACTCCTGCGGTCAACCTATGCTCGTTGGATGAGACCCCATCTATAACAACTCGTATAGAGCGATCCCTGAGAAAACTCGATATGAATCGAGAGAAGGTACTACCGACACCAAATGCAATAAGTTTTGATATGAGTGCTCCGTGCCAGACCCTATCGAACGCCTTGGAAATATCCAGAGCCACGACCTTACTTTCACCAAGGCGGTGAATGGATCGACTCCATCGCTCCGTAAGGAACGCCATCAGGTCTCCAGTAGATCGATTTCTACGGAAGCCATACTGTCGATCATTCAGGAGGCCGTTAGACTCTAGATACCTTACAAGATGGTGATTAACCATGCTCTCCATAACCTTCGAGAGCGCAGAACATATTGCAATTGGACGGTAGTTCGCAGGATTGGTAGCCTCACCTTTCTTGGGGATCGGCTGAACATTGGCAACTTTCCAACGTGAAGGGTAAATACCAGCACGGTACGACATGTTGAAAAGATTGCGCAATGGACGAGCTAGTGTCGAAGAGCACTTACATAGGACAAGTGCGGAAATACCATCCGGGCCCGGAGTTTTATTTACGTTGAGATCTGTAAGAACCCTTTTAACGCCACGTGTTCGAAAAAATATCTGAGGCATCGAACTAGATACGTTCTCGATCACGGGGAGTGGTTGACTGCTGTCTGGCAAAGATGAATTCTTTGCAAAAATTTCAGCCATAAGGTTAGCTTTGTCAACCGGGTCAGTGAATATCTGGTCACCGTTAACGAGGGTTGAAATAGAAGATGAAGAATTGTTCCTTACCCTTTTAACGAATGACCAAAAGCTCTTACTTCCCCTGGGAGAAGAAAGAACTTTTGCACGAAGACGCTGTTCGTACAGAAGTTTTTCACGCCTAAGTACTCTGGCACAATTTGATCTTGCCTGCTTGCGTAGCAGTTCAGTAGTGGTATTTTTATTTAAACGCCATTTTCTGAATGCTTCCTCTTTGGATCTGACAGCTTCCCTGCATGTCTGATTAAACCAACAGTTCTTTGAAGGTTTAATCGAAGTAGTCTTCGAGGGAATAAATGTGTTTATGCCAAGAAGAATGATTTTCTCGACCATTTCAGCAGCAGCATCGACATTGTTGTCTAGGAAACATAATTTCCAATTAAATTGCTGATAGAAATTGTTGAGCTCGGCCCAACGTGCCTTTTCGTATATGTACATTGTCCGCTTCGTGACTGGTTTAGAAGTGGATCGAAGATCGGAGAACGAAAAGGATGCTGAAATGGTGCAATGATCCGAGTTACCAAGAGGTGCAAGAATGTTAACTTCGTACTTTTCAGGGTGCGAGGTTAAGAAAAGGTCAAGAATATTTTGATGTTGCCCTTCAACACGTGGAATATGTGTTGGTTCATTCACTAATTGCGACAAATCGTTGTGCGCGGCAAATAACTCAGCGTATTGACCCTCCGGAGATGTATGGCTCGAATGGGAAAGCCAAGAATTATTATGGACATTGAAATCCCCAGCAACTACAATTTCACTGTCCGGATAATATTCTAATATTTTCGAAATTGAGTCAGAAAGGGCGTCGAAGCCATTCAGGGTAGCCTCCCTTTCCAGGTTTGGGCTTCTGTAAAGAAACCCGAAATGTAAGGTGTGCGATCCAATCCTGAACTTAACCCAAAGGGAGTTAAATTCCGGATCTTGTGAGTTCAAATGTTGCTGACTCTGGAATACAACACCATTACGTATATATATCACAAGGCCTCTGTGTGAAGAGAAAGAGGAGAGAGTGTGATAACCAGGAATGTGAAAATCCTGTGGATCAGAATACTCACACACCTGGGTCTCACATAGAGCGAGCACATCCGGCCTATGGAAATTAGTGTGTGCGTATACCGCAAAAAAAATCGTTCTCAACCCGCGAATGTTCGCAAAGTGAATTCGAAATCTACCTACCATAACACTACCAAAAAACAAGGCAACATTAAAGCAAAATCACAAATAACACTGCACCCCTCCCGCCGCTGTTATTTCTGTTAGTTGTTCAGTGTTATACCTACAACAACTAACAGAACAGCGACAAGAAGAACGCAGAATTATTTGCGTTATGCGAAAGGGAAGGAGGGGGGAACACAAATGCAAGACAGTGAGGGGGGCATAGAAAAGCCCTTAGTGTAGTCTTGTGCGTGTTGATGCGTCGTGCTGGTTGTTATTGTTGTTGTTGCTGTTGATGTGCGAGAGCGGTTTTTGTTTATTTTGTTTTGTTCTTTATTTTATGGTGATTGTTGTTGTGGAGTTCGATTATTGTAATATTATTGGTTTGGTTATGTTATTTTTTTTTTTTATTTTCTGTTTCATTTGGTTAATTGACTATTGCACTGTCTATCGTTAAATGTGGATTATGTTATTGTTTATGTAGTTTTGTTAAAAATTTATTGTTTTGTTTTAAAGAACACGGAAAACACAGAAAACACGAAAACGCGACGGACGGACAAAATGTGCGTGTACACGCAACGAAAGATAAACAAACACTCAAACAAACACTTTTTTAATTTTGTTTTTTAATTATTTTGAGGTAATATTGGACCACTTTTTGGCAAATATTGGGCGGTATCTCAGCCATAACGTGACGAATGTTGGTTCTTAAGTGCTCAAGAGTAAAAGGTTTATCTACCTAAACACGGCCTTTCGCGTAGCCCCCCAAAAAAATCTAATGGTGTTAAATCGCATGATCTTGTTGGCCAATTGAGAAATTATGCGGCCAGGAAATGTCTCTTTCAATAAAGCCATATCCGCTCGAGTTGTGTGGCATGTGGCACAGTCTTGTTGAAACCACTTATTCTCCAAGTCGTATTCTTCAATAGCAAGCAACAAAAAGTCGGTTATCATACGACCATAACGCTCCGAATTGAGGAATCGACACATTCGGGTCTTCGGCAACACTTTCACTTACAGCAGCGATATATTCAGCGGAAAGAGCGAAACGATGATGCACAGGCCTTACAATATCTGAAACCGCTGCAGTCTCTTCAAATTTCTTCACAATTTTGCCAATTGGACGATTATGTAAACCATAATCACCTCTTAAAGCACGATATGTGCCTGTGCCAGAATCACCATTTTTGTAGTAGGGTTTAATCACTTTTACGCGTTGTGTGATAGTTAAGCGATCTATTTTCGTCAAAATGGTTTAACACTCAGTTTGACGGATGTCAAATTCCAGCCCTATACTTTTGAAACCACGAAATGGATATTATATGAGATGGATTAGAGACTAAATACTTCCTTGTGTATTGGGTATAGGAGGCTGAGGTTCCAATTATCAGGCATGCTTTCATTCAGAAGGTACCAGATGGTGCCAGACTAGCTGATCACCGCTTCTCAGTCCTGCGGCATTGTTGTTCTGAAGCCGGCCAATTGCTAATTTGACCTCATCTGGGTTTGGGTGTGAACATTCAACACCATCATCTATGATTGTTAGTGTGATGTTTTCTTCGCTGGATTCTTCAGCCGCTAACCAACTGGAGAAATGATACTTCCAAATCCTCGAT
Source organism: Hydrotaea cyrtoneurina (assembly GCA_958296145.1). Taxonomy (NCBI): domain Eukaryota; kingdom Metazoa; phylum Arthropoda; class Insecta; order Diptera; family Muscidae; genus Hydrotaea; species Hydrotaea cyrtoneurina. The sequence goes on from OY282512.1 coordinate 89,481,830, forward strand.
GCGTCTGTCACTAGGTTCCCATTTTCAACTCTACTCGAAGTTATGCCAGTAGACGAGTCTTGCCTTTGATTTTTTACTCGTTGATAGCATTTTTTGGCATCATTTCTATTTCCATACAATCGAATAAGTTTACAATAAAATTATCCCCACATAGCAGTGGAAGAGAACCCCACACATGACATCAAAACTATATGGGATCATTGTTGTAACCATATTTTATGCTATTGTTCTACATGTAATTTTTGGTGCTCTCTTTCATTGGGACGATTTTTCCGGTGGGACATATGTATTCCACATATCTTCAATACCATAAAAATAAGAGGTTTCATACACAGTACAACACATGCGTCGTTTTCAAAATAACAGTTTTAATTACCCAAAACGTATTTTAGTGTTCTGTATGTTCGACATATCATAAAAAACCCCATTCCAAGGTTTAAGCGGAGCCGCCCACGTTTTGCAAACGGTTCGAAAAACCTCATATGGAATATAACCGGTTCCAGATTTAATACCGATACCCAAATGTTTACATTAAATTGACCTAACCAAAAAAGGGAGTGAGAAAAATACCCACACACACGCACATACACATAAGTATAATTAATTACGATTTATGGTAAATTCAACAATAAAAGACCATTAATCATATTATTATGCCGAAAAGAAAACAGCAAACAACAAAAAATTAGATACCATCCAAACAATAGTAAACAATTTAAATAAATTAATTAAACAATAATAAAATCAGACACACTTTTTTTCAGTCGCAACAGTTTTTAATTAAATCACGTTTTGAATATTTGCTGTGACTTCTGTGTGGTCCTTCGTGTCTCATCTCTCCTGTACCATGGTAAAACTCATCGGAAGAAGAAGAAGCAATGTGTAGCATCAACAGCAACAACAACAACAACGGCAAAGAAAAATTAAAAATCATTTAAATTTCTTTTTCGTTGGCATAATTAAAAATTCTTATCACGTTACAGATAAATCATCACATACACAATTTTTCATTCATTCCACAATTACATATAGTGCCAAATTTATGCGTTTTCCAACACATACACAGACATGTGTGTGTGTGTGCCTTTCTCTGCATGCGACAGTGTGTGTGCGTGTATGAAGCTTCTACACAAACACGCGCATACTTCTAGGGTTTCCTTAGTCTCATATGTGAAGGCCATGTTTTCTGCACGTCTTAACACAAAACTCACAATTCATATTTTTTGTTACACACACGCATATGGACAGAAATACAAAAATGTATTTCTTTAAAAAAAATCACAAGGCTCTATTTAAAAAAAAAATGTCGTCAAGTTACTGAGGACATTTTATTTGCGACAATAAATACTGGAAACGCATGAACGAGGAGCAACAAATACTCTTAAAAATAGTCGTAATTGTAATAAATTGTAAAGAAATGAAATTTATCACTTGTCGCCATTACTGTGGTAAAAATTGTTTTAAAAAACATGATTTTTATGTCGCATTCCACCGGAAGCAACTAATGTCCACTTTTATTGCGAATAACAGACTCCCAGTTCATAGTTTAATGTGAACAGGTCATTGTTTTCGTACAAATTATTTAAGATACGTTATTTAAACATGTATAGTACTTATGCCGAAACTGGAGGGTTAATATTAATATGAATTTGAAAATAGGTTTTCATCTAAAATATCGCCAATAGTACGCTTAAACCGGTGCGAGCAGACTACCTATTCCTCTTTGAGCCAAAGTCATGCCATAACTTACTTACTTATTTCCCTTAACATTCGATGAAGGAACAGAACTTCTCTCGAATCAGTGAGCTGGGTACGATATAATTTGTATATACCCTGACCGGGACCTACTCTTTAAAGCCATCTCCGAAGCCATCTTCTAGAGAAGTTTAACATGGCTTAGAGGTTACTATCTTATCGTCACCAATATTTACGAGGTGAAAGCAGGTCTTGCCCGCTTTAAAACTCGGGTTCTTCTGTGTGATAGTCATACAATGTCCCATAAAAAACCGATACAGTATCTTATCTTATTTTATGTATATTGACAGCATCCTTTGCCCTATGGAGACATTCATTCGCCCGCTCAATATCAATTCTCAACACTTTCAATGTACTCATTTAATTGTTCACCATTATCCTCTGCATGTATACTCCTTATTTGAAGGTTTGGTTTCTATTTTTGGTCAATTTTTTTTTTATCGGCATTGTAATCTTTTTATTGCTACCAAAAAAAAAAAATGTTGGGGAACAACCATTTTCTGTGGTATAACAAGCAATTGGCTAATTACAGTGCAAAGTTGCTGGCAAATTGTTGTTTGACCGACACCAAAAAAAAAAAAAGATTTAATTGAATTTGCTGAAATCATTTTGTAACGTACAGGAAGGAAGGAACCCCTTTATTTCTGCTCGGTCGTTGGGACGCTGAAAATGAAATGATTTTAAGGTCAGTCAACCTCATCTGATTTCCTGGTACGAGTACGTTTCAATTGTAGACATGGTATTCATTTTGTGATTGTGGTTGGAAGACATCAATGCTAAGCATCATTGGCTTTTTTGTAACGAATGTGAAGAAGAGACAATGTCGTTGGGCAGCCAGAACACCTCGCCCCCACTGATGTTAATGTTGTAATGTCGGTGTGTGTTCCATTTCCGGTTTCCGGTTTTGTTAGATCTCATGCACGTTATTGTCATCATTTCATGTTGCTATCGACGATGTCTCGAAAGTGTCTCTGCTCTTCGATGTTAACACAGTTTTCTGAAAAGGCCACTTTATCGTTCATCATTGCCTTTGGAAAATGTTGGTTCCTAGATGTATCTGTCTGTTGGTCTGTCTGTCACACTGCCGGTCTTATTCTCCAACTCATGTTTGAGTATTTGTATCTGCCTGTGTGTGTAATAACGATCTGAACTTTTTCATTTTACTGTTTTCTTTCGTTTGATGTTGTCTGTCGGTCTGTTGGACTGTCTGCTGGTTGACAGCTAGTTGGTAATGATTACAATCATTCTTTTGGTTGATTTCAGTGCTGCTTCAGTCTCTGCCGTTTTGTTATTTTCTTGTAATTACATTTTAAGCACCAATGTTTTTTCTCTCCTTTTCATGTCCTTGCAGCCTGGTACCCTTTAAAATGAAAATGTATTTTTTTCTATTTTTTCATTTGTTTAAGTGTTAATCTCTATTGTGCGGTTTCCCTTTTAAGCCCCTTCAAATGTTCAGACTAAGTACAGTTGTTATTAATGTACGTATGTAAGTATGTCTTAGGAACGGATTTGCATTTGTTAATATTTGAAGGAGTATTTCTATTAAATTAATTTCGGGTTTCGTAAAAGTCTCTTTACGGTTATATTTGGAATGACATTTTTGGTTTTAGCTGAGCAGAATTCCCAACAATATTGACTTTTAGTCAATGCTTTATACAAACGTGGTAGTTTGAATCAAATTATTTTGGCATTTTTTTGTTTTTTTGGCATATTCATTTAAGAAACTAAACAAATTTTCTCGTCAATTAATTGAAGCCGTTTGTGTCACACCCCTTGGAATATGGTTTTTCGGACTATGATGCTGAAGAATGGAGAATTATAAAGAATGATCTGTACCCTCGCCATTAGTAAAAACAGACCATTCCACAAGTGGACGTGGTCGCCACATTTGAAAGTACTGAATTTTCGAAAAATAATGTAATTACACAACTTCGAGAGTGGGCGGAATGGTACAATTTGTATGGGAGGTATCCGAAAAGATGTGGTCAATCACTAAACAATTAAATAACCACCAACCCCCGGTAAAAACCAAACCAACTTTTGTACTGCGGAACAAACTTTTTGCGAGGTTTGCATATGTATTGCCTAGCATCAAATAGTAGGTCTGTTCCAGGATTTAGCAGAGTGTAAAGTATTTTTCAATTGTTGGTTTGTATTGATGGAGTCTTATATGCAATGGATAATTGTCGAACTCCACGTATGTCGGTTTTTTATAAATGGAATATGAAATAGATCTAATGAAGGTTTTTGTTGTTCCTCGAATCGTTCCCTGCGGTCTTACGCTGATCTGTTAGCCTTTTTTTCTTCAACCGTACTTTGACCTCATCCGGGTAAGAGGTAGGATATTCCACACTATCATCTGTATGGTTCGGATGGAACTTCGGCCTTCGGAATATACGAATTTCCTTACAACGCACATAGGAGTATTTCACACGTAAAACCGGACCAAATTATTTTATATTTTATTTTGCTATTTTATGAAATACAAGTCAATAATTCATCATTTATTTAAAAAAAAAAAACAGTAAAAAAAAATCAATCTGAATCACTGTCTCCGAGTTCACAGGTGATTTGTTCATCTTTGTCTGTCAGAATTCAGTGTTTTCGTGAGAAGCATACAAATAGATGTGTTTCTCGAACTCTTATAATGTTTCAATCACATCTTTTAGATACTGAAGAAGTCGCAAAGCCGTATGGTCCAGCAAAGCTTGAAGTTCCACTTCAAAGCTAGTTTCTCTAACTTTTATGCTATCTTCTTCGGCGGGATAACAATCTGCCATTTGGAATTCACCTGTCCGATTTCATTGATATTTTAATTATACCTATCTATTCAAATTCAAGCCGAAAGATGGACATTGTTTCTTAAAAAAAGTAAACTTTCGCCAACATTTTTATTTACCGTCCAATAAATATTTAACGTAAATAAGGTGGTGGTGTGAACTTATCAAATTATTTTTAATATGCGGCTGCCTCTCATAGAACGAATTTTAAACGAAAACAAACTATTTTTTTTTACCTCGGTTTCGTTTACGGCTTACAACAAAACTATTTGAAGACCGATTCAGTCAGGAAAAGATGTTTAGTTTAGAAACAGAATTATTAAAAAAAAACCGTCAAAATATTGTCTTTTATAAGAAACTGTAAAAGTCGATTGAAAACACTCGTTTTCTTTTGTTAAAAACTAGTCAAATACACGTTTGTTTATAATTCTTTTTCTTGAATATAAAAGTTATCATTTTCTGAAACGTAGAAGACTTAAAAAAGAAGTAGGGTTACTTACCCCCAGTCCCCTTCGAAGTTGACCATTTTTTTTAGCAAATTCACACTGTGTACCACAAAAGTTTTCACAGTGTAGCCCGAGTTTATTGTGTCAATTTCCACTTATCACCACAAATTTTTCATTTGATATTGAGTTTTAAAAATGTCACAGGACGTCAAAAAAGGCACAAATTGCGACTTTAGTAGCACAATTGTAATACTGCTTGGAACGTATGTTGCCGGTGAAGTAATTCCAATAATAGGGTACTTTCATTTGCTGTAGTTCGGAATATTATCACTTTCAATACGCTGAATTCATCCACTTAAAATAAATTGTTAGTTTAAGTGAGAACTATATGTTCAGGCTCAGCAACCGAAAAATTGTTTTTTTTTACGAAACTGATCGCCCAATTCTGTAGTCAAACAAGTGACAAAATGACTATAAAAATTTAATTGAGGTGAACTCTGGTAAAATATATTTATAGCGGTCTTGGGATAGTTACAGCTCTTTTACAATTATACCCCAGCGTGCCTAATGTTATTCATTTAGCCTACCATCAACCTAGTTTTTCATATGACATACAAAATATGGTGGGGCGTGCAGTCGTCAGCTGTGGTTACTACGGTTCTTCTGCTTCTCATAATCGTAGGTTAACAGTGTTCCACCATACTTTGACGGGATGTTGCACTCAGAATCGTATGTATTTTTAAAACAATGTGGTTTTTATCTCCTTTAATTTTTCATACCAAACAGTATCCTGTGAATATTATTGGACTACAGCTGCAAATCATGTATTAATAAAATATTTATAAAATATTCTTGTACAATAATATTGAAATAAAAAATACATTCATCATCGTAAATGTAATGAAGCATTTTGGTTAAAAACAAACAAAAAAAGAAATACATTTTACAGCCCTATCGCTCAGTCAATCGCGTTACCCAGTAGCAGAAATAGAAGAAACCGCAAACAATTTAAATGAAATTTATAAAATTTTCTTTTTATATTTTTTTTATTGAATACATTTTTCTCGTGCTAATATCGATCGATAAACATTACTTGGTTTATTGTTTATGTGCTTAAGAGTATTAACATAACGAAAGGGATTTCCACAAATAAACTAAAGGATTATCAGACAATGCCAGATGGGGGAGGGGGTGAGTTGGTAGTTGATTGGGGATTGGGGCTGGCTACCCTCGTACTGCCTTCGGTAAGGGCAATAGAAGAAAAGGCTTAAATGAAAGTAAAACAAAAGAAAAGTTGGAAGAAGAATCAAATGTGCTTTTTTAGGGTCCACCGAAGGGATGATTCGATATGAAATAAAATATAAATAAACTTTATGTATGAGACAAACAAAAGATGTACGATTACACTATGTCTGAGTATGTCCATATGTGTATGAATATAGAATTTTCGCATGTATGTATGTACCTTTGGGTGAAATATGGGCGGTAGCAACTCACTTACGCTGAATACCCCCCCAAAACATTCTTGCGAAATGTGGTTATGAAGATAAGAAACTGATACAATTTCATACCCGCATTTTAATAATTTAAGAAAGAAAACAGCAAAATGAAATGTTATACTTTAAATTTTTTTTGTAATTTTTCCTTTGCCAGACATTTAATACTTCAGAGAGTGGGTATTATCCAGGCTCGAAACTTTGTTGCTTTTATAAAGAAACAAAGAAATAAATGCGGCTTTAAGTTCGGCCTAGTCGAATATTTTGTAACTGGACCATGGATTGGTCACCTCTGGTAAATTTCCAAAACTGTAATATTGAAAAACCTTAATTTGATCATGATTGGATCAATAGTATGGCTCATAAAACGTTGTAAATGGTGGTGGTTTCGCCGAACTTATTTGTAATAGGTATTTCTTTCTCTAGCAACAGCAGAAATACAAAAAGTAATCACCCAATGTTATGTGCTGTAATTTCGCGGTCAACTGGTAACAGCTGTAAGGGAACATCTTCAAATCTTATACGAAAATTCTGCGTAGCGACCGTTGGCTAATGTCCAATTGCGTGGAACGTCGTCTGGTCAATGTTCCGGGATCCTCTTTGAAATCTAGGCCGGCAGCAGCAATATTATCACCAGAACGGCTGCTCCGGGGCCGGCCAGTCCTAGAAGATCCCGTTTTGGTAGTACTAGCATTCCAAATTCATAAATCTAATAAATGTTCAGCGTATAAACTCTTACATACCGGAAGAGCCTCCAGCGGAGAATGTAAAAGTATCACATTTATAATAATATTCGCCCAGTTAAGCATTTAAACTACGAAGAGTGTGGAGAATGTTAATCACAATATGTGTTCTCTTGTGAACAATGCTCATGATGGTACCATTGGATTGCTTACGTGGTCGTGCTTTTTCGTCTATTCTTTAATGTATTGTGTCAAATTCATATTGAAAAATCCGTTCAACCCATGATATCTCGAAAAGATCGTAGCTGTCCGTGAGTACTAAAGAACTCAAGATACTTGGTCTTTTGTCAATTTGGGGGATTTTTATTTATCAGGACTTGTAAGTTCTTATAAAAGTGTGTATGCTGACTGGGTTCTGAAACTATTTCATATTTTTTATGAAACTATTTCATATTTTTTATGAAACATTTCGTATTTTTTATTATTTTATTAAATTTTTTACGAATTTTGTTCATATTTTTATGAAATTATTTTAAATTTTTAATAAAATTATTCCATATTTTTTATGAAATTATTCCATATTTTTTATGAAATTATTTCATATTTTTTATGAAATTATTTCAAATTTTTTTTATGAAATTATTTCATATTTTTTATGAAGTCATTTCATATTTTTCACGAAGTGACATCATATTTTTTATGAAATTATTTCATATTTTTTATGAAATTATTTCATATTTTTTATGAAATTATTTCATATTTTTTATGAAATTATTTCATATTTTTTATGAAATTATTTCATATTTTTTATGAAATTATTTCATATTTTTTATGAAATTATTTCATATTTTTTATGAAATTATTTCATACTAGTAAGTTGTATTGCGCCTATGGCGCCCGTTGAAATATGGAAAAAAAAATTTGTTGAAAAAAAAAAATGTTCCTGAAAAAAAAAAATTTTTGTTGAAAAAAAAAAATTTGGTTGAAAAAACAAATTTTTCTTGGAAAAAAAAATTTTGTTGAAAAAAAAATTTTGTGGAAAAAAAAATTTATGTTGAAAAAAAAAATTTTGTTGAAAAAAAAAAATTTTTGTTGAAAAAAAAAATTTGGAAAAAAAAATTTTGTAAAAAAAAAATTTGGGGAAAACACAATTTCTGTACAAAAAAAAATATTATTTTTTTATTATTATCTTAATATATATTTACCCTCGACACTGATTCACTGATTCACTGATTCACTGATTCCCTGATTCACTGATTCACTGACTCTGTCACGCAGTACGTAGGAATTTAAATAGGCATTCTATAATAATCTTAATATATATTTACCCTCGACACTGATTCACTGATTCACTGATACACTGATTCCCTGATTCACTGATTCCCTGATTCACTGACTCTGTCACGCAGTACGTAGGAATTTAAATAGGCATTCTATAATTTTCTATAAATAATAATAATAAAAAAAATAATATTTTTTTTTTGTACAGAAATTGTGTTTTCCCCAAATTTTTTTTTACCAAAATTTTGTTTTACAAATTTTTTTTTTTACAAATTTTTTTTTTAGAAAAATTTTTTTTTTTTACAAAATTTTTTTTTCAACAAAAATTTTTTTTTTTTCAGAACAATTTTTTTTTTTCAACAATATTTTTTGTCCATATTTCAACGGGCGCCATAGGCGCATTACAACTTACTAGTTCTATAAATAATAGTAATAAAAAAAATAATATTTTTTTTGTACAGAAATTGTGTTTTCCCCAAATTTTTTTTTTACCAACAATTTTTTTTTTCCATAATTTTTTTTTCTTAAAAATTTTTTTTTTACAACAATTTTTTTTTTCAAGAAATTTTTTTTTTCATAAAAATTTTTTTTTTCAAGAAATTTTTTTTTTCATAAAAATTTTTTTTTTCAAGAAATCAAATGCGTCAGAAATCAGTGTATCAGTGAATCAGTGTCGAGGGTAAATATATATTAAGATTAGAGAATGCCTATTTAAATTCCTACGTACTGCGTGACAGAGTCAGTGAATCAGGGAATCAGTGTATCAGTGAATCAGTGAATCAGTGTCGAGGGTAAATATATATTAAGATTGTTTATGAAATTATGTCATATTTTTGACGAAATTACTATATATTTTTTATGAAATTAGTTAATATTTTTTACCCGCTGGAGTTTGTCAGTCTCCTAACGGGCGCGTCCCCAGGTGGCGGATAGGGGAAGGGGGATGGACACACTGTTCCATCTCATCTATGGCTGACTTAGGGAGGATGGTTCTCTCTGCCCTAACTAAGGCTACCACAGGGGAGGTGGAGCAGTGTGCCCACCGCCTTAGGGAATCTCGTATTCCCCGCGGACCAAAACGGACTATGGGGGTGTTCCCCTAGACAAAAAAACAAAAATGAAGGAAACGAAAGAAGATAATAAAGTTACGGTGCAGGGATTAATAACCCCAGTACCGGCGGCAAGTGTTGATTTGCTCACTAGTCATGTGCCGTCGATATCCAGCGATAGTGAGCCACATAATCCTCCTACAGGTGTTGGTGCCTTGGCGCCTGTAGTCGCAGTAAATGCAACAAGCGCACTTTCAGCCACTGGCAAAAAAAAGGAGGAAGAAAAGGAGGACCAAAGGGGGAGTACTAACTGGACCCAGCCTTCAAGTACAGGTAGAGAATCCGATTCTGACTCCGAATCAAACGAAAACATTAACATTACTGTCTTAGCTAACTCCATAGATGACGAGGTCAGCAAGATGGTAGAAGAAGTAAACGACTGTATGGCACAGCTCTCGACAAAAAAGAAGAAGCTATCAGGGGCACAACGACGTAAGTTGAAGAAGATGAACCGGGATAGCAAACAGGCTAAAGTGCAGGATGCTCAAAAGGAGCCATCTGAAACTCCTTCCACCTCCTCGGAAGCTGGAAAGAGGGTCAGATCTCCCGAAGAGCAGAACACTGCGAAACCGCCGAAAAAGAAAAAGAGCTCCCCGCTCTCAAGTAAATTGGTGAGACCAAGTCAAACCCCCCACAAAAGAGACACTAGTCTGTATCTTTGTGGAAAGGGCGACAACAAAGTCAATCCAACTACAAAGAGAGCGAGCGCAGCAACGGAGTCCTCCGAGAAGACTGGGGCACCCGAAAGGGTATCCCGATCGACACGGAAGAGGAAGTTGACTGCTGAAAAAGGTAAGAAGCCACCGTCATATGCTAAAGTAGCGCGGAAGCACAACAGAGACGAACTCTGCTACGCAGTGATCGATATCCGTTCAGCATCCGGCAAAATCCCCAAAGACCAGCACAACAAAGTTGAGGACCTGGTTAACAACCAAATTGTGGAGCACGCCCTAAACATCGAGGACGGGCCCCCAATTCAAATAATGAGCTGCGAGTTCAAAGGGGACATCTTGATGTTGAGGATGGCATCAACAGCTTGCGTAGAGACCCTCACTGAACTCGTGGATACGATCCCCTCTCCCTGGGAAGGCGCCAAGCTGAAACTGGTGAGGATGAGGGACATCCCTAAGCTCACTAAAGCGACCGTGTACGTCAAAGGATGGGGCAGCGACTTCACAACAGAACGCATGCTCAAACTCTTTGGCCACCAGAATAAGGGACTGGACGTAAAGAGGTGGGAAGTCTTCCACAGGGAGAGCGACAGCAATGGCACTCTCCTTGTGGTGGGCTTGGATCAACTCTCCATGTCCAGCCTGGCCAAGACGAAGGGCATGGCTTTCTACGTGTCGAAAGCTGTCTTCTTCAAAATCGGTAAGGCCAGGGTCGGCGCTGAAGACCCTGAAAACGAGCCTACAGGACACAGAGACTGCGACGAAGAGAAGCGCCCAGCGCAGTCCAAGAATGAAGAGGGAGCCGAATCCATCTCCGACTCCCAAGAAGCCCGTTTACTGGAGGACCTATGATTGAGGTCATCCAGATAAACCTCCATCGGAGCGAAACGGCAACAAACGCTTTGATGGAAAAGATAAATAAAGGTAAGACTCATATCGCTTTGATCCAGGAACCATGGACGATTCGAAACAAGGTTACTGGATTGAACCATGTCAACTACCAACTATTCTATGCAAATACGGGAACTAGACCAAGGACCTGTATCATATGCCACAAAAACTTATGTTATCTTTTCTCTCCAGAGTTGTCAACATCGGATGCAACAGTACTGAAACAGGGGAATGGAAACGTATACCTTGCGTCAGTATATCTGCCATTCGACTCACCGACATTACCACCTACGTCGGAACTACAACGCCTTGTGAGGAGAGCCAGACAAACAGGTAACGAAGTACTAGTAGGTTGCGATGCTAACTCTCACCACGTTGCGTGGGGTAGTACTAACATTAATAAACGGGGACAAGCCCTAGTAGAATTTTTGAATATTAACGACCTAATACCTCTTAACATAGGAAACACTGCTACCTTTGTTAATAAAATTAGGGAAGAAGTATTAGATATAACAATATGTTCAGAAAATCTTATAGACGAAATACAGGAGTGGAGGGTCTCTAGAGAACATTCCTTTTCTGACCATCGTTACATAAGATTTAAGATAGCAAGGCCACCGCCAAACCCAATAAACTTTCGAAATAAGGCCAAAACGAAATGGGCAAAATTCGCGAAGTTAATTAGAGAAAGACTAGGGCATGAAGAGTATGAGTGCCTAAGTGTTGAAGACATCGACAACAAGGTTGATAACATTACGGAGATTCTAGTGAAGTCATTCGAAGATAGCTGTCCACTTCGAGAAAGGAAATCAGCCCAAGAAAAACCCTGGATGACAGGGGAGATTCGCAACATTGGGAAAGAGGTCCGAAGACTTTTCAATAGGGCACGCCGTAAAAAATCTCCGGTATACTGGGACGACTACCATAGAAGACTCAGAGAATACAACAAAATTACAAGAACTGCAAAACGAAACTCCTGGAGGCTATTCTGCGAACAGGTGGATAGCGTTAACGATGTTTCAAAAATAAAAAAGTTCCTTTCAAAAACCCACACCCAAACCGAAACAATGGTAGATGATGTGGGTAGACGAATAGAATCAACTGAAGAAATGGTAAGACTTTTGATGAACACTCATTTTCCCCAAGGGATGGCGGGACACACAGAGATACCGATTCGTAGGGATAATGAAGTTCAACAAAGTTTTATCATTACAGACCATATGGTCAAAGAGGCCTTAAAGAGCTTCTCACCATTTAAGGCATCAGGACCTGATGGAATCTTTCCGGCACTACTACAGATGGAGGCTCACTACATGTCAACTCATCTAGCCGTTATTTTCACAGCATGCCTAAAATTCTCATACACGCCGAAAGCCTGGCAGGAGGCAAGAGTTGTTTTCATACCCAAACCAGGCAAGGCAAGTTATGCAACACCTAAGGCTTATCGACCAATAAGCCTAACATCTTTCTTACTCAAAACCATGGAGCGCATAGTGGATACCATGATCAAAAGTAAGATTCCAAGCGAAATGCTAAAATTTAAACAACATGCATACGTTAAAGGACGGTCAGTGGACACCGCCCTACACGAGGTAGTGCAAAACATAGAAGAATCCTTCAATGGGAAAATGTACACACTTGCGGTATGCATTGACATTGAAGGAGCGTTCAATAATGTACAGACCAACACACTAATTCAATCCTTAGACCAGTTCGAGGTGGACCGGGCTCTCCGAGACTGGATAAGCCACATGCTAAGGAATAGATGGATTAACTGTGGGTCTCACGAAATACAAATAAGAGACAAAGTATCACAGGGAACACCACAAGGAGGTATTTTATCACCACTCCTATGGGTTACCACTATTAACAGTCTCCTGAGGATCCTAACTGACGAAGGACTTAAACCAGTCTGCTATGCAGACGACGTTATAATACTTCTGAGGGGCCAGAATCCAAACCAACTTTGCAGAAGGGCCGAAACTGCCCTAAAACTTGCATATGACTGGGCTCGACCAAGAGGTCTAAATGTAAACCCAGACAAAACTGAAATATGTCTGTTTACAAGGAAAACAAAGATTGGTCCATATATAGACCCATCTTTCCTTAACAAAACAATTTCAATATCAGACAAGGTTAAATACTTAGGTGTAATCTTGGACAGAAAACTAAATTGGAAGTACCACATGGAAGAACGAGCAAACAAAGCTCACAGATGCTGGTCTTTATGTAGAAGAGCTATAGGCTCAAAATGGGGCCTCAATCCAACGATGACACACTGGCTCTACAAAAGCGTAATTAGACCTGTTCTAACTTATGCATCAGTAGTATGGTGGACATCGATGGAAAAGAAGTGCAACATAAAAATATTACAAAAGGTCCAACGTATGTGTTGCCTCGGCATAAGCGGAGCAATGAGGACCACATCTAATAGGGCTTTAGAGACTATCTTAAATGTCCCACCAATAGAAATACAGATTAAATATGAAGCCGCCCTCACAGCAATGAGACTCAAAGCAATGGGCGAATGGATCGAAACTGATCACAGGTCATATCATCAAAAAATAGTTGAGGTAGTCGAAGGGAATTTAACTGACATAACATCAGCACCCGATAGAATACCCGAAACGTCAATAGTTGTTGAGTGTGAGACCCTAATACCAGACAGACAATCTTGGATTGATGGAACCCTAGCGCAGACACCAACTGGAAACTGCGGTTATACAGACGGTTCGAAACTAGGGGAAAGGACGGGGCTGGGACTTTATATCGAAGAACCGGAAACCGAACTTTTATTCCGCCTACCAGACCATAACACGGTCCTACAGGCGGAAATCCGAGCAATCACAGAGTGTGTGACCTGGTTTAGCGCTAACACAAGACCAACCAACGTAAATATCTTTACAGATAGCAAATTGGCTATCAAGGCAATAACGACTAAAACGGTTAAATCAAGGACAGTTTTAGATTGTAAAATGGCTATTAACTCTTACTCAAGACATGGCACAATACGCCTTATATGGGTGCCTGGTCATCACGGGGTAAGAGGAAACGAGAAAGCCAATACCTTGGCTCAACGAGCCAGGGAGTTGCAAACAATAAATTTAGAGAACGCGAAACCATTCGGAGCTACGCGTTCTGAGCTAAAAAGATGGGCGGCAGACGCCCATATCACACTATGGAATAGTGAAACTATTGGGAAAACGACAAGAATCTTGTGGGGTGAACCAAACGAGGATAAAACCAAAACATTGCTGAAACTGAGCAAAACAGAAACTAGTAAGATCATGGGCATTCTAACAGGGCACATAGGCTTACAATCGCATCTACACAAAATAGGAGTTGTAGACAATAGCGTATGTAGGGCATGCGGAGAGGATGACGAAACTTTGGAACATTTCCTCTGTCACTGCCCAGCGTTCGCAAACAATAGATCCCGTTTCTTGGGAAATGACACTTTAACAGACTTGACCCATCTCAGGGGCGCAGACTGGAAAACAATTAAAGATTATGTCAACAGTACAGAGTTCTTAAAATAACTTCTCAAGACCTTTTTATGTACAGTTTAGAGCGCACAACAAGCCGAATACTGGCTTAGGTGTATGTCTAAGGACATGAGGCGGAGAAAAACCGCCTCCTCTTCTCAACCTAACCTAACCCTAACCTAATATTTTTTATGAAATTATTTCATATCATAACGAAATTTTTTCATATCATAAAGAAATTATTTCATATTTTAATGAAATTATTTTATATCTTAATGCAATAATTATCTATTCACCAATATTACCCACGTATGACCACCTGAAAGCGGGTCATGAAGGAAAAGCCGGGGAACTTCTCCAAAACCAGAGTTCGCAGTTTAAAAACGTTATCAAGGGAAATTCTTAATGACTGAGTGTTTACTCGATAAATGCTAACAACTGGCCTTAAATATCCTTTTGAATACGGTCGCTGTCCATGTTGGCCACATTTTAGCACGACTAAAAAAGTTGGTTCCCCTAAACGTTCCAAAGTTTAGAATCGTTTGGAATTATTATAACCATTCGCACTAATAGATATATTTGTGTGGTTAAGTATCTTTGCATCGTATCCGAATTGCTAATGCTCTTCTAAAGGAACGGTATATTTTATATATATCTGCTACTCAAAAAGTCACTGACAATTAAGAAGTGTTTGTACTCGGATTTAAACCATAACTTACAATGTGTTGGTCGTACATATGAGTCGCCACGCTATCGCCATCTACAACAAAATATGAAACGTTCTTTAATATTTTGTTCAACGGATTATTCTATACACATTCGAAAAACCATTTTCTTTTAATTACTTTCCAAAACTTGGTATATGATATTGTGTAGCACACATTTGACGAAGGTCACAGACAACGATGGCATTATTTTCTAGTATTACAAAATTTTAAGAATGTTAAACGAAGTCTGAGCCAAGGAATTATGATTGATTTCGAAAACATTGAAAAATTAACAATTTAAGTAAAACTTTAATGCTAAAACCCTCTACGGTTAACGTATACGAAAGCCAACTGCAAAATCCTTCTTACGGCAAAGGCATAGAAATGGGAAGGACCGACAAGGGGTTGTGAATATGAGCAACAGTATGGCCATGCATCATTGAGAAAGAGAAGGAGGTGACATACAACATCATCATTTTTCTTTATACGGCAAACATACACACATGCTCGTACCAACACATACTTCAAACCATATGTATGTATACCGAACGTTTACAAGGGCTCTAACTTGCACATGTGTGTGTCTGCAATGGTATCTTATGAGAAACGACATGTTCCGGGATGTATGACATTGATGGGAATAAACATAAATTTCATAAACATAACTGAAATAATGAAATAAAAAAAGGAAGGCTGTTAGTGTTGCAACATATGTGTGCTATTGACTACTCGACATTTTATAAACAAGTACCCGGTACATATTGAAAACGTTTACAGACTGTTTATGTCTGAGACGAACTGAAACGTCTGTAGCCGAAACGAAAATGAATGGTGTTTCTCTAACTCCAACGAATCCAATTACCCTATACACATTAGAAAAAAATGCCAATTAGAATTTAAACAGAGACCTTCGTATTACAATAACCCGAACGGAAGAAACGGAATTTCTGTTCGTTATATATTTTATTAAAATAGGTTGTTAGTTACTTCATTCAATAACGGCGCACAATAAACTTCGAACCATTGTAAATTTACTAAAATTGTATCTGTTAACCTTGGCCCTTGAAGAAGTCACCGATCTTTCGGGTGCTATATAAGGGTCTTGCACACTCTTATTCACGAATGTTTGCCAGCACGGTCCTTCGCTTTAGTTTGAGGCTGACATTATTATTTGTATTGATGAAGGAACCGAGGTAGGCAAATGCTTCAACTACCTTGACGCTAAAACTTTCGGCCTCCTATGTCGTCTTTCTGTCATCGCGAGGCCTAGCAGTTGAAATCATAAATTCTGTTGTAATCTTGTCTACCATCATGCCCAACTGAGTCGAATCCTTATCGATTTATGTAAATGTTCCAAATACATTTCGCTTTACCTTTACGATGATGTCAATATCGCCTGAATTTGCAAGGGCGATGTGGCGTTTTTCTATTGGAATGCTGAAGAAATTACAGAATTAAGCTGCAAGTGTCGCCCATTGTGATTCTACAAAGAATAATAGACTAATTCCCCAGTTGACAGTAATATAATCATTCATAGACATTTGTAAGTCAGACATATTAAGCTATGAATAAAACAGAAGTACTATCAATAGGTATTAGATAAAGCTTGGACTTGACCAGTTCTCCAGGATTTTGGCTTTTTACGTAAAATTTCCACAAAAAAATCATTTATGACAGCTAAACGAGCAAAAAAAATGTCAAAACTCCATCAAATTTTTCTTGTTAAATGATGACTCAAAGGCTTAGTAAATACTTTTTATTGACAAACTTGTTATTGATATACGGTAAACCCGATATTTCGCAAAATCCAAAGCATTTACACTACTATTGTCGATTACCCATCAAAGGAACCATAGAGATAAATTGAAACCAAACCAAATCATTAGAATAAATGCCTACGAAATTATTGAAAATATCAATCTAATTTAAATCGAATCGATTGAAAGTACGTTAGAGAAAACCTCCAATTCTTATTGCTCAAGGATAATATATAATCGTTCCAAAGTTATCTTCAGGTATATCAGAAAATTCAAAAAAAATTGTATAATACCATTTTCTGGGTTAAATTTGTACGATTTTGAATTACGAAAAATTAGGTTATCTTCACGTATGTGAAACTAAATATTTAAACTTAAGTTGGCTCTACAACCAGTTGTTGGTTTTGGCTTGCGAAAAAAAAAATATTTGACAGATTTTCAAAAAGAAATTATCATGCTATTAACAGATTACATTTAAAAAATTATCAAAACAAATTACTTCGAAATTGAAAGGTTAAATGTATACTGCAGAGACGTGAAGATAAATAAATTAAAATCAGGGATTACCATTGAAGAAAATCTTAAAACTCGTAATATAATCATTAATAGCAATACGGTTCATGATAAAAATGGCTATAACTCGAAATATTATATCCATTTTACACTAACCGATGTAAAGGATTCTCCAACAAGAGGTGTTATTTTGAATCACCCGGTATTTCGTTAGCTGTCACTTTTGAAGCTTTTGTTCTTTGACATTTGTCAAGTTGAAACTACACCATTACTAAAAATGGAACGATACTCGCTTCAACAACGCAGTGAAATTATTAAAATCTTAATTTAATTACAAAATTATTTTAAAATAATTTTAAAAATCTTGCTGTCGCAGTTCGCAAACTAAAAAGTTCCGGACCGCGTTATCTCTCGAAGAGGTGATCACAATTGGTCACAGAGACCTTGTAATTTAACACCAAAGAGTTTGGGGCCACATGAATAAGGTCTAGGCCAACAGCCCAGCGTCTATTCAAGATAGATAGAATTCGTGAGGCTATCCAGATTTGGTTATGGAAAATTGCATGAAAATGATATGGTCCTGTAAGCATGGTCGTGGTGGTCACCCGCTATTTTCAAGCTTAATTCCAAAATAACTAGGCCATTGGATCAGAACGATCCGACTATAGTTATGGCTGTTAGAAAGGTTTCTTTTAAAACGAGGGCATAGCACAGACCAATTTTTCCAACAAAAAAAAACAATTTTTGTATCCTATCATTTTTACCATAGAGTATGAAAATTACATTTGTAAGTTTTGACGCGTGTGGGCGCGGTATTCTTACTCGTTAAGTCGCCAGCATTTACATGGCGGAAGAAGCTGCTTGTAAATGCTGCGGCTTATGAGATTTCGAAATTGGTTCTGAATTGATAACAAAAAATACTAGACTGTGAAAATTCCAGTACAGTATATTCTATTTCTGTTTCGGATGTTACAAATATTACGAGACAACTCTAAAGGAAAGCAGAACAACGTAAATTGATTTCTTTTAAAAGAATGTCACAGAATAGGAAACACAGTAAGGGATAGAGGAAATATTTGCAAACGGCAGGCGAAAGTAAATTGCTGAAACTGAAAGCATATACCAACATACATACACACAGAAAAATGTCAATACATTGTCAGTGGATTGTGTGGTCTTTGAAACCAATTTATCAATAATAAAAATATCCCCGGAAGAAAGAAGAAACATACCAAACGGAAGGGTTTCAAACAAATCAAAAAGAGAAAAATGTTTAAGCACCACAGGAACCCCAAAAACAAAGCCACATTTATTTCCCAGTTCATAATTCCATTCTTCATAAATTTTCTACAAATGTCTTTAAAACAAAAAAGGAAACAAAAAAAAAACAGAAAAAAAGAAATAAACTCAACAAAACCCCCCAAAGGCATTGGTCACAACGTCTGGTGTACAACCAGTCAGGCAGGCAGTCAGTCAAGCATGTAGGAATAATTGAAAGGGCGACATTTATTCGAATATTCTCCCACAGACGTCAGTCGAGTGGTGCTTTCGTCGCTGTTGTAGATGCTGCCACTGATACTGATGCTCATGATGACGACCACCGAGATGATGATAACCATTATTGTGAGCATCGTTAAATTTTTGTGATGGAATCTTGAAACGGAACAAAAAAAAAAACAAACGAAAAAAATGGAGATACGGCTGAAACCTAAAAAATTATTGTTTTATTTTATTTCTTTGGTAACCAAAGAGGGTAGGGAAAAAAAAGGAACACAAATGCCATTGTTATGCCAAGTAATGTTTCCTCTATTCCAGATTCAACTAATTGCACAAATACTACAACGATCATAACAATACCGATTAAGGATGAGGAAATGGCCTAACGAATTTAATTTCAAACCATAAACTAATTTGGAATAGACAAAGGGCGATGTCTTTGTAATTTCACTATTGTATTCAAATGTCATTGAGTTGATACTTGTCATGACAGTACACATCATTCCCCCCTCTCTAAATAAACACATTTCCGAGTATTCTACTTCATCGATGTTTTTTTTTTGTATATTTAAACTAACTTCAGTCTAAGGGTATAAGTGGAATATTGCCCCCAGTATTAGCTATCAATGGAATATTTAGCAATCATGTGAAACTTTAGCGTATTAAGATTACTCCATTTACGAATTAGGGTTCCAACATACGAATATGAATATCAGGCAAATATTAATATGAAATGCTCAAAATGTTCTTTCATAAGTGGTCATTTTTTTTCCCGTTTTTTTACTTCGCTCGAGAAGAACTTGTTTGTATTTTGCGAAAGGATGAGTTTCAGGTCATACTGGGTAATCTTTTCAAAATTATGTTATTACTAGTAAGTTGTAATGCGCCTATGGCGCCCGTTAATTTGCTTGAGAAAGTATTTGTTACTTAATTTTAAAAATTTTGTAAAAAATATTTTGAGAAAACTATTTTGTAAAAAAATTTCGAAAAAAAATAAAATTGGGAAAAAAAACATTTGTGGGAAAAAAAAATTCGTTGGAAAAAAAAATTTTTGTGGAAAAAAAAAATTTTGTTGAAAAAAAAAATGTTTGTTGAAAAAAAAAATTTTGTTGAAAAAAAAAGTTCGCTGAAAAAAAAAAATTTTGTTGAAAAAAAAAATTTTGCTGAAAAAAAAAATTTTTGTGGAAAAAAAAAAATTTTGTTGAAAAAAAAAAATTTGTGGAAAAAAAAAAATTTTGAAAAAAAAAAATTTGGTAAAAAAAAAATTTGGGGAAAACACAATTTCTGTACAAAAAAAAATATTATTTTTTTTATTATTATTATTTATAGAATTATTATAGAATGCCTATTTAAATTCCTACGTACTGCGTGACAGAGTCAGTGAATCAGTGAATCAGTGTCGAGGGTAAATATATATTAAGATATCAGTCCGTCTTAGATTTACAATCATATAGCTGTACCGGCCATGACATTAAAATTGTTGTTGGTGATTTGAATGGCAAAATAGGCAGGGAGAACATCTTTGGTCCGACCGTTGGCAAGTTCAGTCTCCACGATGATACCTCTCATAACGGAATCAGGCTGATCGATTTCGCCGCCGCAAGGAAAATGGTTATTAGGAGCGCCAGGCAAAACGATGGAAAAACGAACAACCAAATCGGTCTGGTTGTGATAGACGTATGGCATTCAATATTGGGGATAATAAAAAAAAATTTCATAATTGAATTTATCGGAATTGTTTCATAGAGCTGCAAAAAAGCAACCAATGTTGCGATCAGAAGAGTAAAACCGCCAATGAAGTTAATAATGTTTTCGTGCAGGTTTACACTCGCGCCCATTTCGACGCGAACAGTGTTGAGAAGTGAGGAAAATTATCTATAATGAAGAAACAAAAAAGAGGATGGAACTGTGAGGAGATTGAGTTCTAGGGAAACAGAAATGATGCCAGAAAATTCTACAAATCAAACTAAATACTCGAATTCCAGCATAACTTCGTCGAGTGTGCTGATGATTTGGAAGCAACATTTTTCCAGATTTTTAGTGGTCGAAGAATCTTGAGAAGAAAACATTCCGCGGCCAGTCAAAGATTACCCCCTAAACCAGATTCATAAGAAAGGAGATATGTCCTCTATCCATCTATGAAAGATTAAAGGCCATACTCGACGAATAATACTCCGGCCGAATAAATCAACCGTCGACCAAATTCTCACACTTTTCCATATATACCGTCTATTGTCTGACCATATAGCCGCTTTCGACACGCCGATAAAAGAAAAACTGTTTGAAACCTTGTATTAAACTTAGCGTGATGGCAAAATCGTACAATCATCAGCGCATGATATGATTTTTATGTGCATCTTTCGGACGTAAAATTTTAATTTGATAGCCGTGATTTAAAGGTTTGGTTAATAGTCCACAACTCTGTTATAACACCCGGAATGGTAATGAAAGCTAGAAATATTAATCTGAAATGTCTACATATGATGAACATTTGTGAACAAATGTTGTAATTTCTGTTAAGTTCTAAATTTATATATGAGTTTAATTTATTTTTATTTATTTAGCTTGTTCTTATGCACTTAAATGTTTTTTTCGGGTTCCTGGGACTATCGGGTCACGAGCGGCCCAAAAACTCAGTTAGTTTTCTTATTTATTGACTTTTTGATCCATGATGGAGGGTATATAAGATTCGGCCCGGCCGAACTTACTATTTGTCCACTTGTTCATTCTTTATTTTTTTTTCTTCAATGGATCGACGGTTTGCGAATTATTGAGGTTTTCGCATTAACGGGGTACGAATTGTAGGGATCCATTGTATTAATATTTGTCATTTTTTAAAATTTTGTAATTAATTCTCCAATGGTTATCCGATAGTTCAGGATTTTCCAACAAGAGGTGTTATTTGGTTGATCAAAGAAAAATGGTATTTTTTGAGATAAATGATCGAATGTTTATTTCATAATAAACAGGAACGTATGCCATTAATATTGAAAAACAACATCAGCCAAATGGCCACTACGACCCCGCTTACCATATCCTTTGCATGAAATTATTAATAAACAAATCGCAAAGTGACTGCCCTATGTCCTAACACAGTCCGAAAACTTTTTAGTTTTGCGAACTGTGACTGCAAGAATTTCACCATTTTTGTAGTGAATTTAATAATTTCAGTGCGTTGTTGAAGCGTGTATCGTGTATCGTGTATGTATTTAGTAATGGCGTAGTTTCTACTTGTCAAATGTCACAGAATAGAAGTTTCAAAAGTGACAGCTGCCGAAATTCCGGGTAATTCAAAATAACACCTCTTGTTGGAGAACCCTGTACAGTCCTGTATCCCACATCGTTTCAAGCCTTATTGCCACAACGGCTACAACATTTTTTGTAAGGGTGAACTTCTATTTTTGACAGCTGTCTCTTGATTTATGCTCAGTTTTGTTTTGACATTTCATAATGGCATATATTTCATAGTGCTACATCGTTGGAAAATTGTGCAAATGTATTACCAAAAAAATGGCCACCGATCCCGATTTTCACAAGAGAATTTTGTGCAGCTCACTTTTGGTTGGAGTAATGAAAATCCACAAGCCATTGTTGAGACGCCGATCCACCCTCGAAAAGTCACTGTTCGGTGTGCTATATTGACAGAGGGAATCATTGGTCCATATTTCATATATATTTCAAAATGGGAAACGCATAGTGCCATGATTAATGAATTTGTTTGTGCCTGAATTGGAGGACGTTGATGTGGGCGACTTTTGGATGCAACATGTCATACATCCAAAGAAACAATCAATTTATTTATAAGGAAACTTTTGGTGAGCGCATCCTCTCGCGTAGTGGGGGTGTAGTGTAACCTCCTGGATCGTGCGATATAACACCGCTGAACTATTTTTGGTGGGGTTATGTGCATTCGCTTGTCAACGCAGATAAGCCCGACACGGTTGATGCCTTGGAAGTGAATATTCGGCGTGTTATTGCTGACATACACACTAAATGCAGCAAAAAATGGTCGAAAAATGGACCTCTGTGCTGGAATAATTTTTTTTAAAACGTAATGGCAAACTCTTGTTGGCGGCAATAGTGTGGTAGGTAGTGTGTGTGACTATCACACAGAAGAACCCGAGTTCGAAACCGGGTAAGACCATCAAACTTTTTTCAGCGTCTGTTTCCACCTCGTAAATGTTGGCGACTTTACGAGTAAGAGAGTAATATCTAAGCCAAAAACTTCTCTAGAAAAGCATTAGCTGTTCGGATATATACAAATATACAAATTATATCGTACACAGCTCACTGATTCGAGAGAAGATCCCCGTCTGTTCCTTCATGGAATGTTAAGGGAAATAAGTAAGTAAGTAATGGCAAACTCTTATCTTTATAGTAAATATGAATTCTTGGCCATAACATCAAATTATATGCATTTTATTTCTTCTTGAATGAATACAATCTACACTTTTTGCTATCCAGCCTATCCCTAAAACTGATATTATTTATCTTTAAAATTATAGGGTAATTCAATAGTTTTATAGAGACATAGAGAAATGTCAACATATGTGTGTGCAGAGATGACATTTCTTCCGATACTATAGAAACTATAGATAATATTAGTAGTTTGACAGCTCAAATTTGGCGTTTGATGTAGAAAATGTATTAATCCAAAATTGCGTCGTCTCTTTTGGTAACTGCATTGTTATTATTTCTTTTTTATTGATAACATAATTTTTGGGACTCCCAGTGAAACCCACCCACATTAGTTTAGAGTAGCATGATCGATACAGCCACATATCGGCTGGCAAAGGGGCGAGCAAACTTCATATTCCTTTTTAAATACGAACAAAATTTAATTTTTTATACAAGTGGACATTCTGCCGAAGATACGGTGAATTTCACATCATCTCTGATACTTGCTGGAAAAACCAACAAATCATTGACAATACTCCCAAGTCATCTTGCTACAGCTTGTGTTGGTGAAATCTGTCAGATTGTCTGCGTAGTTACTTATTTGTTTGTACCAACTTTTTCACTTTTTCAATACAACAATATTTCGGTATAATAAATTAATATGTGATTTATGATGGACAAAATTCTTTATTTTGTTGGTGGGGTACAATTTAATCCAATATGAATGGCATATACAACACAAATAAATCCATCGAAATCAAATATTCCATCATCGAAATCACTTTGCATACAATTCAGAAGATTTTCTTCGGAATCCATTTATGCTCGTACACAGATTAGGTTCGTATGTTTGTGTTTGAATGTTTTGATGGATAACTAAACCGGAAATACTCCCAAGTCATAACCACATAAATACATACAACATGCAAACAAACAAACATATTGAATAGAAAAGAAAACTAGAAAAAATATTATAGAAATAATTTTTTGAAACTTTTTTAACACATGTTAATGCACCGGGGTGTAGACAAACAATGGAGACAGAGAACGGAAGAAAAATGATGATCATCATGATGACGAGGATGATGAATAGGCTTATATTGCAATCCATGACCACTGGGGAGTTGGAAAATAATAATGGAGAGACAGGAAAACGGCCACGTAGAATGTCATTCTGTTTAATATGACTTTTAAAGAAAATATTCATAGAGAAAATCATTACACTCAGAGAAATGTGTATGCACGAATATATGAGTCCGTCCTTAAAGCCATGTCTACCATATTAAAATAACGTTGGGATACGCGTCCAAAATTATGGAAAATTTAGCACATATATGTAAATGCAAATTTAGACAGTCAGTGGTATTTTCACACATGGAGTACTTCATACACTTAATGCTGTACAAAATGAAATTTTAACAAGTGGACAAATAGTAAGTTCGGCCGGGCCGAATCTTATATACCCTCCATCATGGATCCTTAAAAAGTCAATAAATAAGAAAACTAACTGAGTTTTTGGGCCGCTCGTGACCCGATAGTCCCAGGAACGCGATCACAAATTTTATCCAAATCATGAAAATAAATGCATATTTGGGTTCGCGAGAAAATTTCGTTGCATTTCGATACCCATATGTCCATGTTTGTCAAGGGACGGTTTTTGGGCCGCTGGTGACCCGATAGTCCCAGAAACCGGATCAAAAAATTTAGTAAAATCGTGAAAATAAAGGCATATTTGGGTTCGTGAGTAAATTTCGTTGCACTTCGATACCCATATGCGCATGTTTATCATGGGCCCTTTTTTGGGCCCCAAGGGTCCACGGAACCCATGAGCACGCCCATTTTTGGGATTTTTTTCCCATCTATAAATTATATAAACTTAGAACTTAGATGTAGTGAAAAAAAATATTTGAAAAATTTGATTATGGCCGGAATATATTTAGTCCCGTAAAGGGGAACTTTTTCCCCTTTGGTCCGATATGGCCCATTCTCGAACTTAACCTGCTTATGAGCAAAAAACATCTTCCGACAAAATTTCAGCTTTTTAGCGTTGGTCGTTCGCACTCTATCGTGATTTCAACAGACAACAGACGGACGGACGGGCAGACGGACAGACGGACATCGCTAGAATGTCTTAGAATGTTACACTGACCAATAATATATATACTTTATAGGGTCGCAGATTACTCTTTCGAGGTGTTGCAAACGGAATGACAAACTTAGTATATACTCCATCCTATGATGGAGTGTATAAAAATGGATCTATATTCGGAACGAGCTATACAGCTTCAATACCTAAACAAATAAACATCACAAAGTGTGATGTCGATGTATTTTATACGAGAAGAAATAAATGTAGCTCCATTATTTCTATTCATAATGAAATTTCTTAATGAATTACATTCATGTTTGTTACGTCCTTGTTTGCTCTTTGTGATAATAAATTAAATATTTTTTCATGCTATTTTTTTTGACTTTTAATGCTTTAAGTTGAATCAGTACAATCAGTAACGGGTGGCGCAAAAGTAATCCTCCTATCAGAAAATGCTATAAATTTTGCGATTGGCCCCTAATGTCAGTGGCAACTCTGGCGGCGGCCATTTACCTGACATCATATTCTCGACTTGATGTAAAAAAAAAATTAAAAGACCAAATAAAAATAATCCACAAAAAGAATCAAAGTTTTTATTTTTTTTTTAATTACAGCCAAAAAACATCGGATGTTTTCTTTTGCGTCATCTGGTACATATCAAAAAACTTGCGTACAGTAAGAAAGTAGGGTTCCTCATGTCGGCCTAAACATCTTTTAAAGGGGTAACACATGTAAACTAACTAGGAAACGAGGATACAAATTGGCCAAAATAGTTGAAATATAAAAGGTAGAGAAAAATTAGAAAAAAAAATGGCGAAACTGTTATGTTTAAAAGCTGCGATAAAATCTATTCAGTATAGCGAATAAGAATAAAATGGAAAACGATTTTAAAGGAAATAAATGGGAAAGGTACCCACCAGTGTTGAAATATAAAACTAGTACTGAAACAATCCAAATCAACAGGTATTCACAAAAAACAGGTAAAGGGAATAAAATAGGATCAACAAGTGGTTTAAAAAAGTGAGAAAAACATATTTAATGAATCTGGAACATATACATTGTCATTTTAAACATTATAGTATAAAAGTGGGTGAAATTTATCAAATAAATACAAAAACCAGATGAGAAACACTTTCTGAAATCAATCAGAAGAATAACGGGACTAACAATCGACAATTTTCCTCGCCAAAATGTGTATCTTCCATATCAAATAACGAGGTATTCAACAAGAGGTAGCTGTCACTTTTGAAGCTTTTATTATTTGACATTTAACAAGTAGAAACCACGCCATTATTAAAAAAAACGATATACGCTTCAACAACGAATTGAAATTATTAAAAATCACTACAAAAATGGTGAAAATCTTGCAGGCACAGCTCGTAAAACTAAACTGTTTGCGGACCGCGTTATCTCTCGAAGAGATGATCACAATTGGCCACCGAAATCTTGCAATTTAACACCTTGCGTCTTCTTTCTTATGGGTCTACGCCAACAGCCCAGCGTCGATTCAAGACCTCAAAGATAGAATTCGTGAGGCTATCTAGGACAGAGGTCAGTCACTTTGCGATTTGGTTATGGAAGATTTCATGAAAAGGATATGGTTCTGTAAGCGTGGTCGTTGTGGGCATTTGGTTGATGTTGTTTTTCATTATTAAGGTATGCCCTTCCTCTTTATCTTAATATATATTTACCCTCGACACTGATTCACTGATACACTGATTCACTGACTCTGTCACGCAGTACGTAGGAATTTAAATAGGCATTCTATAATTTTCTATAAATAATAATAATAAAAAAAATAATATTTTTTTTGGTACAGAAATTGTGTTTTCCCCAAATTTTTTTTACCAAAAATTTTTTTTTCCAAAATTTTTTTTTACAATTTTTTTTTTTACAAATTTTTTTTTTCAACAACAATTTTTTTTTTCAACAAAATTTTTTTTTAAATACATTTTTTTTTCAACAAAATTTTTTTTCCCACAAAAATTTTTTTTTTCAACACAATTTTTTTTCCATATTTCAACGGGCGCCATAGGCGCATTACAACTTACTAGTTATGAAATAAACATCCGATTGGATTTGCCACAGTTGGATATGAAAGCATTGCTCCGGGGCGAACGACAAATAATGAAGACATTGTGACTGATAGTTAGTCGAAATAGGGTGTTTATCACAACGAAATCAAGTGAATGTTAACGTGCAACATCGTGGGCCAGGTTGTAAGTATGACAATGTACTACAGGGTCCACCAACTTATTTTTTTTTTTTTTTGAAAATTCTATAAAAAAAAATATTAGATATTTTCTCATATTTTATTTGAAAATACAGTCTTTTCGGTTAATAATGGAAAATAATTTAATTCAAATGGCTGCTTCGGCTGGCCATTCTGTAGCCTATACGATCGGTGCAATTTTTAAACACATTATCGATTGTGTACAGCTGTATTTCACCAATGGCTTCACGAATATTGTTCTTTAAAGCGTCAATTGTCTCTGGCTTGTCGGCGTAACACTTATCTTTGAGGGCTCCTCACAAATAATAGTCAAACGGTGTCAAATCGCAGCTCCGAGATGGCCAAACGAAATCAGCTCTGCGTCTGGTAATGCGATCTTCATAAAACAGGGCGCAAAACATCGAGTGTAGCTTCGGCTGTATGGCACGTAGCCCCGTCCTGTTGAAACCAAATGTTGACAGTATCCTCCTCTTCAATTTTTGTAAACAAAAATTCGTACAACATGGCCCGATAACGAAAAAAATAAATAAAAAACATTAGATGGCGGACCGTTTATATGCATTCTCTCTAGGAAGATAGAGATTGTATCATAAAGTATATATATTTTTCCTTAAATATCCATATATCCCTTCACACATATCAGTGAAATGGTCGAGACGGCTGTTTTTTTTTTCGTTTGTACAAAAAAACATGTTAAATTTTTTCTACATGTTGCTCTGAACCGGTGTTTTTTGAGTTCGCACTATTTGTATTCTCTGTAGTCGAAATGTATTACAATTTCCGAATCGTAAATTCATGATGTGAGCTCAAACATCTTAGCGATTGTTTAGGTTGGGATGTTTTAAGTATGACAAACAATTTGGTTCGTTTGTTAGCACAAACATTTTGATTTTAAACGAATTCACCAATATTTTTTTTTTAATTACCAACATTTTTTTTTTTAAATTGCTATTTTCATCGTATTTACGTGCGCGTCATCAGGTTAGCACAACCACTCGAGTAAGTGTTTTCGGCTCTAAAATGAAAGCGATAAGAATTTCTAAGATAATTTAAATTATTATTGTTTAAGAATGATTCAGGTACCAGTTCATTATTATTATTACGCTTTTTAGCCATTAACTTACTTATATATAAATTTGTATTTAGTAAATTAGAAATTTTTGTAGAAAATAGTTTTGATCCGCCCTGGAAGGACTTCATAGATTCGATTGGGGAGGGACTCGGACAATTTTAAATATAATTAAAAGACCATCTAACATCTTCATTGGCTGTAATCTCTTAGCCCTAGAAAAGTATTAGCCGCCTGCTCCTTCGTGGAAGGGAAATAAGTAAGTATATTCGCAATCACAATGACATTTGAGGCAGTAGAGACTAGGACCCATAAGCCATAAGGTCCACAGACTTAAAATTACTGTTATACAGTTGTTCTTTTTGGAATTTATTAAACGGAAACCGAACGACAAATGTTGTCAGTTTTCCTCCTATGTAGGAGGGTAAACACATTTCGAACATTCGAATATTGTAATTGAAAGTAATAGAATACCGAAAACAAAAGTGACATGGTGCCAAGCGATAGCTAAATACTACAAATTACAATAAATAATAATATATAGTAATTACTCTCTGTTACGTACTTAACCCCCCCGGGCAGAGCGATGGCAAGTGCAGTGTTGGCATGAGTCCAACATTGCGGAAACATCTTAATAAATCAGCCAATTTGTAGTAGAAATATACATTTTTCTTTGGCTGTAACTCTGGTTGTAGTAGCGAACACAAACAATTATTCCTTCCTTTTCCTCCAGTCATTCATGTTGTGTACAACATATGTAAAGCCGAGAGTGGAAAGCGACAACAATAGCAACAACAACATCAAAGTTGTGGTTCTCGTCCATCTTGTCCTTTTTTTTTGTTTGGTATGGTATGTTTTGCCCAACTTCAAATTCAAATACAAATCTGATTCTGTAGTGATTTTTGCATTTTGTGTTCCGTTTTTTCTTTCTTCCGAATGTGCTAGTTCGTTCTGTGGGATATAAGATGGGGGAAAAATATGAAACTTTTTTTTTTTATTATTTACGACCATATTTTCATAACGAAATATGTTTGCACACGTACACACATACGGACATACACATGCATATTCATTTGATGTCCTCGTTGTTGTGTTTCCGGTATTGGTTTAGTTTTGTCATACGTAGATATGTACATACGGACATGTATGTAAGTGGGCATCAGAAACGAAGACAAATCAATTTTTCATATTGTACAATTTTTGTCGTTATTCAATTTACTTCATGTTTGCATGCATGTATGTGTGCACATATGTGCATTAGAATGGGTTGCACGAATATATAGCTGAGGTCAGAAATGAAAAATAAAATTTGTATGATTTAATGAGGATTTCATATAGATAACATTTTTGTATGCAGTTGTTTACAAACAGTCTATAATCATTTTCGTAATCTTACCGAATTATTAAACTTTTAACACTTACATTCCTGTCAGCACTTGCACAATATCTCCTTTGAAATATTTTGCAAATCGCCATTAAATAATCCAATTTTGTATTTTGGTGACTGGAATGCCGAGACTCCGTTTAATGTGCACATGCAACCGAAATCTGTGTATCTTTTAATATTCATATTTTCAGAGCAACGTATGAGCCACTTTACTTTTTATATTCCAAGGGTCGAAGTCTGTTCTATTAATTGAGAATTTATATTTTTTTTTTGAATTTGAATTTCGAGTTAGTTAGAAGAATCTCAAAGAATGGATGATTTTAAAAAATTGGAACATCTAACTACATTTTGTTATTTCATTTACTTATTACGATACTTTTTTCTCGAATTGTAATCACAACTAGAGGAACAATGGGTATGATAACAATTTGAGGAAATGCCACACTTTTGTATAGGAAGTACCAGAACTTATACTCCCATTTCGCCTTAATCTGTCACACGATTGAAGACAGATAATCCAAAGTTTGACAGACAGTGTTAGTTCATTCAAACATTGCTACCTAATCATCATATCTCATGGTGTCCAGAAATATATCTGACAAATTCGATTGTTTTCTCTGCAGGTCAGATCGACAAATACTACCTACCTCCCATACAAATGAACAACATTGACGCAAAAGATAAATTGTAACGTGGGCCGTGGAGCATAGTGCTAACCGTTAATCGAAATGGCATTTCGAGTTAAAGAAAAATTGGCCAAAGACGCCAAAATCCGCACCGCTGGAAAAATGAAAAATTAACTTTATCAGAAAATATGATTTTTTTCTTGCAAAATAAAGCCCGAACTGAGAGTCGGTAACGAAGCGGATGTTCACCTCCTACCCTCCTACCAGTAAGTTGAGGGTTAATTACAAATTTTTTAATATCCAATTTCTGAATTTTATATCCAGACTTATCTCTTACTGGTAAAGTCTATAGCATTAAAGTCATCAGCATAAGCTGAAAAATGTCTGATGGTCTCAACAGGTTTCGATCCCAGCTTTACTGTGAACTCTTAATATGATTAAATTAAATTAATATGAGAGAAAATAAAAAAATAGTAAATACTGATGACATAGGATCCGATTTTCCAACAACAGTCTCTGAAAAAGATCCAGCCCACTTCGTCATGTTAACGCCACCATAGTGTGGTTTGCTAGCCCAAACGTCATATGTTTGGAACCTGCTCCAAACATCTATTTGTTGGGAAAATATGTTACAGAGGTAGTTTTTTTCCTTCACGTAGCAACTCCCCCACCAATGTGTATTGTCCTTAATTATCTCAGTATGTATCAATATTTAAATCATGGTAAATCCATAGATCAAGTTGTATGGAAATTGTGCGCATTTGCCACATTTTTAGAGTATCCGACTATTTCTGATCATGGTGCCTTCATGTACTATTTAATCACCATAAATTCTATTCACAAACCAAGTTTAAAGGACTTTTCAGGATAAATATGGCAACTATGCAATCGAATCAAAAAGGACATATCACTACCAGATTAGATGTTCATTTGTGCCAAACTAAATGTTAATCACTATTTGAGTAATCCTGTGCGACAATAGTCGATATTCGACTTTTTCACCTCAACAAAGTAAGCAAATACATCGGCTGAGAAAGGGCAATAGATAAATACTCATATATGTATTTCAATCTTGTTGTTCCTTTAAGTATCTCAGATATTTTCCCAAAAAGAAAAAACGACTAAAGTTCAAACACTCAAAGTTTATTATGTGCATTTTAAAAGTTTTGTGCACAGTTTTTACGAAGTTGTACATATACTAAGGAACAATTGGCTTGAGAACAATCTATGCATTGAAAGGAAGCAGTTTCCAAACGTGTCCAAAGTCATTTGGCAACAAATGTCTAACAATACTTTAGATGATGTGCAATGCCACAAACTATGCACAAAAATGTAATATTTAAACTGAGCACAATAGCACAGAGGCCCAGAAAATAAATAAAAGTTATTTGTACCATTGTATCGGTAGGTAAATATTAGTATGCATTTAAAGTCATATGGATTTTAATATTTTTGGTATTGGCTTTAAAAACTTTATGTACATTAGTATTTTTGTGGTTGGAGCTTATCAGCAGATTGAACTTCACAAATGTGTTAGACTGTTTATTGATTCATTATGTTAACGTTCCAGGTTTCATGGAGACACTGTTGTCTGCAGCGTTGCAGCACAGGTGAAGGGGACTATTTGGTGTTTCAGAAGCTACTGACAAGTGTAAAGACAGCAATTGATGCTTAATAGACGAATGGTCTGGAGGGGCGATGGCGAATATTATTGACCTACTCACCAATACAAAATGTGAGATAGAGTCGTGACCGAACTTACTGTGGAACCAGCTTTCGCTGTGTCGCGATGAAAATCTGTCTGATTGGAACGCATACATTGAGGCTGAGGATTACGACTATTGTTTAAATTAAATTATATAAATTATATAAATATAAATAATTATATACACAAATTTTCTGAACAAATATACAATTGGACGAGAAAATAAAACTAAAAAATTCAGGCGAATTTAGGGCATATGGCAAACCTAATATCACCACACCAAACTGTCACTCGCTTAGAAAGCATTGTCTCCGTGCTCCGTTCCTGGTGCCCAGATGTTGCTCTTTTGCTTATTAATTAGCAGCCGAGATAAAATGATCGTTTACGAGGACCACCCGATAAAAACAGCAACGGGATATTAACACTCGACAAAACATGTCTTTCAGATCTGGCGTTTTGATACAATTTAATAAATTGTAGGCCTTTCGATAATGATAATATACATTGAAAAGTCAAATCAAGTTAATCTCCCGTTTAGCAGAATGTTAGACTATGAAGTCAATTTTTTTCTATTAAACGCAGAATTCCTGTATCCATACGAACTTATGACTTTTCCAAGAGATAATTAACTTAACATCGTGTTCAAATTACGAATTATTTAATTAACAGTAATTTTAAGTTACTCCTTGAAATGCTTTATACAAATAAGCGAACATCCAATCAAACACGCCTACTAAAAGAACGTCTATTATGTCAAAAGTTATTTTCGAAAAGTCCCATAGTTACGCCAACTAAAAAACGTCTGCTATGTGAAAAGTTATTTTCAAAAATTCCAAGTTTACGGGTTATGCTCTTCTTTAGCCCTTGAACTCATATACGTATGCAATCATAATATATGCAGTTTCATCAATCCATTTACTTTATCAATACCTTGCCTTCTTACCCACAAATTGCCAGAACATTTATAACGTTCATAATATTTCGACCGGAAATCCTGTGGTTTCCGACCTCCTTTGAATCATCCACAGACTGAAACTCCAAATCAGTTATTTCGTTAAGGAAAATCAAAGTCATTTGCAACTTTGTCTTCCTTTCTCCGCCCCTCTCCATAAAATGGCTGTTACACGTGCTCGTGGTATTATGGCATCAACATTTTCATTCTCTCTTCCCATGCAACAAAATAGATTTATCGAACGATTGTGTAGACACACAGAAGGCAAAAAAGAAAAGTGGATAGGATGAACTTTACTTATAGACATGATGTGATGAAAAATGAGATGGTACTTATGATTCCACTTATTAGTGCAGATTTTGGGTTTTCTTTCTTTTTTGCAAAGACTAAGTATTGTCTTTGAATAAAATGTTCGAATGGAGTTTATTGATATTTGGAAGTTACCGTAGTGCATTCAAGAAAATATGAACCTGAGAGTCAGTCTCAAGGATTTGCAATTTATTGGTATTTTTTTTAGAAATTTTTTGTAGTTTTTGCAGATCTTAAACCCGCATTTGGAATAGACTTGACACAATATATAAAGGTCCTTTTTTTGCTATGTCGTTTTTCAATGTTATGTTTTTGTCACTTCATGCTTGACTCGTTAACTAGGAATTCATCATGCAGTTTCATCATGAGTTTTACTATCAAAATTTGTGCAGTGTGAAAAATGTGCTCCGAATAGCTGACTTTGGTCCGAAGAGCAGCCAGAGACTATTCAAGAGCTGTCATGTACCCCGAAACATGTACTGTTTGGTGCGACAGCTGCGTCATTGCATCGCCACGTTACAGTATATGGAGCAAAGTACCGTTAAATGATTACGGACTAATTGTTTTCCCAACATGGAAGAGTTGGACTTGGTTCACATGAGATTTCAACTGGACGGTATAACATGAACCAATTGAGAGGCAAGATTGGTGGTCATTGGAGCTGGTAAAAGTATAGGATTTTCTTCAACAGGGCCTCAAGATCTTCACAGGATAAGGACAATTATAAAGAACAACTTAGACAATACATGCGTGTTCTAAAGAATGCTCAGAACAATTTCGGGAGAGAAGTCAGTCTACACATTCCATGGTAGCTGTCATCCAACGCCTTTCTAACTGGAGCGTTTATATTCATTCGATACTCAGATAAGAGAAAAGCTTATTCGCCTTTTTAGAAAAACAAAAATTGTCCGCACGGAATCATTTACTTCTGCAAGAGGTCCCAGACAGGGCGACAATTTATCATGTTACTTCTTTAACATCCTGATAGAGAAGATATGGTCTGACCACCAAGGGCCAGATACTCCTCGCATATGCTGACGGCGGAAGGATGGAGAGAGATGTAACTGGCGATTTTTCTAGAATCGAGAAGGAATCGGCGAAGATGGTGAACGAGGACAGGACAAAACTTATGCTTTCAACGGTTAGGCAGTCGTCAGTGAAGGCTGGCAGTTGCCACGTCGAGAGAAAAATTCTTCCAAAAATCTATGCCTTAGGTATATGCGTCGAATCAACCGTAACCTGTTTGTGCTATAAACCGACATGAACGTAGTTAACGTTGGCTCGGTAATGTCGGTCGACTGAAAACGTTCCAGCCGTACAGTGGATTGCGCAGACAGGGAAGACCGCGAATCCGGTTGGAAAACCAAGTGGAAGAAGACTTGCAAATCCTTGGTATGCCGAAGTTGAGAGAGCTCGAACAAGACCAAAGTGCTGGGAAATCATTTATTAAGCAGATCAATGCCAACAACAGATTGTTGACCCAACTAAGTCAGACTATTTAACTCCATAGCGTAATAGTCCGCCGAAACCTCTATACCGAATCCTTGGATTGTGTTTGGTAGTATTATAATGTACGCAACTTCTAATCACCGGCTAAAACTACTTTCAAATAAAAAAGAAAATTTTGAGAAAATATCCAGTAGTTTTTATTTATAGAATTTTCAAAAAAAAAGTTATATGGCGGACCCTGTACTATAATTCATCCTAATACTTTGGTAATGATCCACACATTTAATTTTCACTCGTGTAGTTGTACGAATAGATTTATGTCCAATCATGAATACAGTTTCTAGATGGATAATTTCACACATTATGACAACCGGTAATTTTTCTATTAGATCGTATTTCAATCTAAAACATTATCAGCTTGTGAAACAAAGCTCATCTTAATAACTCTATTTACTTTATGGGGAATTGTTGTTCAAAATCCTGACCAAATATCCATAATTGTCAATTGAATGTTGTTAAAATTCCTTGACAATCGTTCCATTAATTTAGCTAATATGTTTCTTTTTTGTGACGGGATGGGTCTCTTCCCTTAAACATTTTTTGAGAATTGAAAGTCGCATCAATTATGTTCGATTGTATAGTAAGTACATTTTCTATTTGAACGAATGTAACAAATTTCACGACGATCGATCCAGCAAATATAAATTTTCTTTTCTCTTTGTGTTACACTGGTCTCTAGTGTTTTTCTCCCAATGAAAAATTATATTCTTGTATACTTTCTAGAGTTTTAGATAAGTGTTTCAGGGAACTGCAAACGGAATGGCAGTATTATGCTAACTGGAAGTGGCATTACTATGACGAGCGAGCGAAGTCTATATTCTTGTACCGCGCATGACCAAGCACCCTATAATTATTAACTTCGCATGAACAGTCGCAAGTAAAAGATTTGTCTTGACGTGAAGTGATTACGATGGTCCGCAATCTCACACCTCAGAGGCGGTTACCTAGAATTAGCTTCCACAAGAACTGTGAACGGGAATTTTGCACATTAATGCTGGTTAGAAACACACACTTATCTTGAGTTGTGTTTTTGTCGTGCTATTCATTATATGAGAATTAATAAAAAGTAATTGAATTCATATTTCACGCAACGTTTCGTTGACTTTTCACAAACCTCTTCAGTAGTGGCTGGTTACAAGATGTCCATTGATATGGTTAACCAATTGATTTCATTGGGAATGAGCAAAATTAAAGAATGTGCTGTATTTCGCTTCAATGCCATGGGATTTTGGCTTTGAACTACATCGTCATTAGAAGAATAAAGAACGCATTTTCGTCCACATTCCATGAAGTCACATACGGGGCGACCTGCTCTCAAA
Source organism: Hydrotaea cyrtoneurina (assembly GCA_958296145.1). Classification (NCBI taxonomy): domain Eukaryota; kingdom Metazoa; phylum Arthropoda; class Insecta; order Diptera; family Muscidae; genus Hydrotaea; species Hydrotaea cyrtoneurina. The sequence goes on from OY282512.1 coordinate 89,518,497, forward strand.
TCTGTCACCTCACAGAATTGTAGAGCGAATGATTTTCTGTTTAACGCCAACGATTTTTGTCTTCCTACGCTTGGATATATTTTTAGAATAATAACAGGATATGAAACCGAAAGCTCGAGCATTTTCCTGATAAACTCACTTAAGTGTGTCGTGTTGGCGACTGTTTCTGTTAATCTACTTATTTCTGTGCACTATTATTTTATTAGACAGTAGGAAATAATTGTTATTAAAAATTGGAAAAGTTCTACAATTTGGATAGGTGTGAGCTGAATTGTAAACAAGATATTCTCCTCTTCTATGGTCTGGTGTGGTTATACTTCCTCTGTATGCTGTATGAGTAACTCCCTTTCTTTATTGGGCTTAGAAATCTTTTATTTTGAATACAAAAGATATATTAACCATTACATGGAATCTTTTCCGAATAAATTGTAGATTTAGTTCAATAGTTTTGCAAACACCCTCAAAAACTTCCAGTGGAGATTTTCCTGCAGTTTGGTTCTTTAATATGATATTACAAAATGTATTTCACTTCAACGGCTAGTGACTTCCTTTCATTTGTAAAACCAAAATTGGGCATAACCCCATATATTCAGATCCAAGGAGGAATCGTTCAGAAATTGTTGTTTAAATAGAAATACCAGCAATGAGTGTGAGAGAGTACTTCTTTCCGAACGGCGCATTCGTATTCTTTTTTCAGTATTATTAAGAGCTTTTGGTTATTTGTAAAATGGGTAAGGAATTGTTAACGATGACCAGATTATTCTCCGATTTAAAAAAGTTACCCTTCTGGCTGAAATATTTTTAAAATTATTCGTATATATATATTTTTGAACACGTGGACCTCAACGTAAATAAAACGTAAATAAATCGAACCTCAAAACAGATGAGGCTAAAATCCAGCAAATTGCAATATGGTCGGCGCTCTCGAGGGTTATAGAGAGCATGGCTAACCACTATCTGCTTAAGTATCTATCTGCTTAAGTATCTTCCGACAGACCGGATGACATTAATTTCGGGGAGATGAAGTCGAACATTGAATATTCTTGAACAGTCTTGGTGAAATTATGGTAGTTTCTCTGAATATTTCGATGGGGTCTGGCACAGTTCACCCATATCGAAAGTTTTTGCATTTGGTGTCTGTAATAATATCTCTCGCTTCATGTCGAATTTTGTCTATAAGAGTTTTCTATGTGGAGTCTCTTCTAATGAGCAGAGTTTGACCGCAAGGTTCTGTTCTCACTTCTTCTTACCTCATATTTTCGTTGACGACATGTTGGAACGGAATGCGAATCCAATCTACTCTTTTCTGGATGATACCAACCTCTGCCATTCGTACTCATTAGATCATCGCCCATGTCCTCCGTATGTCTGGTGCAAAAGCCGAGCGATGAATGACCCATTCAATCGCGATTTGGTGACTATGTATGTTAACATAGTGGGGTCAAATGAATAAAGTCGATTTTTAATTCACGCAAGACCCAGATCTGTTTTTTTTTTTGTCACACAAAACTTCCAATGATTCAGCATTGTCGTCAATCGCTATGGGTGTTGTGTATATCTACGAATCAGACATTGATGCTGTGGTCATGAGCAGATAGGGTGATTAGTATTGGGCTGAACATATTTTCGATGTGCCGAAGTTCCACATACATCCGGCCAAAAACTTAATATATTTGCCAACACGGGCAGGGGCTTCAATGACATCTTTGCAGCTCCTGGACCATGTAGGTAGGATAGAGTCGGTGGTAATAAGGGACCGTAGGATATCCAACTCTATGTTCTCGAAGTCACTACCAGTTACGTGGCTTCGCGACGTGTATACTTCACAAATACCAAAATAAACCAGACAATTGCCGTCATAAACATCAGCTACACCATCGTCCAATATTGTGTGATATCTTTTCGGTCACCCTGCACATGAACAGAAACACCATCTGACTTTATCGGCAATCAGGCTTATGGTCAACTATAAAGATTTCACTCATACAATAGAGCTTGGGGCGGCAAACAGTTGCGATGTCCTTGCTGTACCACATACGCGTATATTTCACTTTAATAAATTTATAATAATCACACGCACATGTGTATGTGTGCGGATACACGTTTTTCTCGTATCAATCATACGTTTCATTCTGCCTGAAACAATCAACATTGTAAAGGTTTCCTCGACATTGTCAAGGTTTCGAAGAAAAATTCGAAACAAAACAGATTCATGTCGATTTTGCTTTTCATACATCAACGTGTGGATGCTGGGGCTATGGATGGATGGATGTGTGTTAAGCCACACATGTTTTATTTTTATGGCAAATCTTCATTAAACACCTGCTAAAGAACGTTTTTACGAAACGAAGCAGAACAAATCTTTGTTTTAAAACTAAGTGTTGATATCATAAGATTAATTTTAAAAAAGTCTCCTTTGCATGTTCCTCTTCTTTATTTATGTAAAAAGTTTTCTCCTCACATATACCACAACCCAAACCACCCCACTCTTCCGCAACCGCCCATTCACCCTGTCGAAAGAAAACAAAATGGAATCCTTAAGAAGGGAAAAAATGGATTGGAAACTTTTCCTCACTGAACAAACATCTTTATTTATTCTGCTCGAACAAAAATAACACAGAATTGAAAGGTAAATGAGAAAACTTTTGTTTTCTTTGGCACATACACAGTTTCTGCCATCCATTCCTTCATTCTACGTTCGCCGGTTCGTATCCTAAATGCCAAAAATCACAATTTAACATACTTGCCAATATTATCTGTTAAGATGGCAGAGCACCCAGAGACACGTAGTTTAAAAAAGAAACATAATTTAAGTTATTCCACCAAACAAGTGAAAAGTATACACGGGACGTCTGCCTCGATTTGGGTATTTCATGTACATTAGGGTGCCAGTTTTTTTTTCAAAGTTGGAATTTGTTGCACGCCAAGACCCAGATTGGTTCGAATTGCTAAATAAATAGTCAGTTGAAAATATGAGCTCAATCGGATGCGAGGATATGGTGCCCCTGACCACCCCAAAATTTGCAGAATACCGGATTATACCCTCACCCTCACTAAATACTGTGAGACGCATAAAATCGTGATACGGAGCCTCTATACGTTATGGAGCGCAAAACCAAGCTTCAACGTACACTTTGACAATCCCAATGGCATCAAATCTTTGGCATTAAATTTATTTTTTAATTCAGCTATTCTTTTTTTGAACGTAGTTTTTGTATAGCAGCACGTACAGATTCTTTGTTCAGAATAATATTAGTAATATCATGATACCAATGATTCAGCTGTTGCGGCGATTAAACGGCGATTAATATGAACTGCGTTTCGATCACTTATTTTGCAAGCATCCTGGGCAGCAATTTTTTCTGTTATTACTTCCATACTGTTATTACTACCACACGTATTAGCATACGTGTGTCGACATCGCGGTAGCAGAATATTGAAGCCTATATACCGGAGCATAGGGTTTGAGCGTATCTGGACTAAATCCATGTTTTTTTAATTCAGTGGATATTAGAGATACAAAAAAAGTTTGTAAGCTAAAGTTGTTCCTCCGAGTTTAACCTATAACATTTGCTAACAATATTTTTTTGTAAAATAAATATTAACAAAGTTATTGAGAATAAAATACAAAAATCAGGTATTTTGAAAATGTTGGGGTGGTCGGAGGCATCCGATTGAGTTCAAATTTCCAAGGGACAATTTTTTTTTTTAGCAATTCCAACCAATCTAGGGCTTGGCATGAAACAGATTTCTTCAAAAAAAATTGCCCATATAGCTAATTGGCACCCTAATGTACATACATACAAATATTATATGAATAACAATATATTATATTACATATACATATGTATACATATATATGGACATAAGTGAAATTCTTTAAAATCCGAACATCTTTACTCAATTCGTTGTACTGCAATTGAATTTCTGATTTTACTTTACTTTAAATTACAATCAGCCGCAATGAATTTGTCATGTTATTCAGTGTTTCGCATGGTATACTGAACAAAAAGTTTGACCTCAGAATAGCACTATATTTGTAAGATGTGATTTGAATCAAAATCTATACACTTTCAAACTTATACAAATCGAAAAGAGGTGGAAAGTTGACGAGCGTTGCTATGGTCTTTGTTCCGGGTCCTGGCAAATACTAGTATTGCCAGATGCAGACGGAAACTTCCATTGAAAAGTTTTACAACTTCACTCTTAACGTTTTGTCATTTGAGCGCGAATTGTTTTGTTTACAGTTTCAAAAATGTATCAGTCAAAAATTAATCCGTGAACCTTTTCGATTCGGCGTGGATTATCAAGTCAAAAGTGTCTCAATCAAACTTTTTCGACTTTTGGACGCGGTTCGCTCCAGGATGAATTTCCTAAAGGTCGTACTACTTTGGTCGTTTTGCCGGAAACCATCGATACCGTGCGTGAACTGATAAAGCACGGCCCAAAAGTGGCATACAGTGAGATTGAGGTATAGTTGGACATTATGTATATATTAGTATGACAAGCATCAATAAAATTGTATGGTATGTACCTGTAGGGGGGTGGCTGGGATTTACAATTCTTCTCAAAAACTTTACCTATTTCATTAGGTAAACTACTAAATACATAAACGGGTAAGATTGTGTGTGTCATGATGTAAATATTTACGAGATCAGATGAGGGGGAAATTTTCTTCCAACGCTTCAAAAAGCTCCTTTCGACAGTTCGAAAATACGGCCAGCCCAATTAGCATCACCCAGTATATTTATGCCCAGAACTTCAAGATTGTTTGATTTGTCCATTCCCACACCAACCAGACGGATTGACGATCAGTGGAACATTTGTGTGTCTTACGTGCTTTAAAATCTACTCTGTTCATTTCATCCCACTCATATATAGTCACCAAATCATTCTCCGTTTGTCCCCGACCCCCAGCGTAGTATTTTCATGAAATACTTGACAATAAATGGCAAACAATTGGACTATTTGTCAGTTAAAACGTTGTTAAGTTCGACTCGAACGAACCCCATATATCCACCACCAGGTAGTTGGTTACAACAGAACAATAACAACATAAAGGAATGTGGTTGAGATATGGGCCGAGCTTGGTCCCAACCATATTTATGTTGGAATATAATTGGATGGCCGCGGTGTGGTAAGTAGTGTGTGGAATTATCACACTAGTAAACCCGGGTTCGATAACTGGGAGGACCATCACACATTTTCAGCGGCTGTTTTCCATCTCGTAACTGCTGGCGACTTTACGAGTAATAGGGTAATATCTAATTTTAATATGCTGACGACTTTTTGAGTAAGAGAGCCATATATAGACCATGCAAAACTTTTCTGGAAAAAAATATTACGTCTGAGTTTAATTTTTGATGGAATACGAAGGTTTTTTTTTTCACTGTTGCCATAAGCACACGTAATGGCAAAATCAACTTAGCATTCTGTACTCAACGTCATACCGTGACATCATATGGTTGATCATATTATAATCGTTACTTGGATTATTTTTACATATTTTGGAGAAAGAAAGTGAAAGTGCTGTTGTTGTCTGCAAACCATCAAACAATTTTTAATAGACACATCAAATTTTGTGACTCCATCACTGGGAACTTTTTTTTTTCGAACAAGACGAACAGAAGAAATAATAATGTTATGATTCTGTCTGAGGGAAAAAATATGATGTCGTAACTGTTATATTTATGAATGAACTTCGTGTTGTGATATTTTCACGCAACTGAGCCAAAGAAACAAGTTTGACTAAATAATAAGAGCTATGGAGATATTATCCTCAGGCAGCTCAGGTGGCAGCTGAATGTATTTAAGCCAAAATATAAATTTATAGACACACTTCAGACTTTATAATGGAAGATAATGATGAAAACATCATGTGTCGTCAACTCACCGAAAAAGAAGATGGCCTTACTTTGTTAGAAGAAAAAAACAAGTGGAAAATGTTTCTGCCGTTACCAAAAGATTTAACTTTAATTGTTTGAATATCATTTTGGTATGCATATACGGATTCAACAGATACCAGTTTGAGTCTAGAATTTCTGTATAACAAATAAATAAATATTGTTCATATCAATACATTTATTGGACTACAAGTTGTTGGCACTCGCTGCTCTATAGCGGGCATTATTTTTATTTGTTTTAAAGCCAAGGCTATTTCACTTCTTCTCTACCCAGGGAAACAACCCCTTACTTTTTATTGCGGATACACTCAACTGAATATTTTACTTTTAAACTTTATTAAAAAATTCTAATATCAGCGTTGGAATGCATTCGCAAAGGTAACTGCTCCAATGCTGCCAGCAATTTACATGGTATAAATGATAAAATCTCAACTAATCCAACATCTTATTCCTACCACAGACAACAAACTCGGTTTATGTTTTGATATTTGCTGTGAAAGAGGGTAAAGAAAATGGAAAAGAATGAATCATACATATCATAAATTTTACTAAAACATGTCCTCTATCCCTTAAATTTACCAACTTTCTTTACAACGCTTATCTCGTTCAGCATAAAGTATGAACTAGGGATGCCAGTCGGTGATGAGTTAGAAAAAATGTTGACATTCGGGATTGCAAATCTGGGCAAATGCTTATAAGGGTTATATAGTTGCAACTAAATGTCGACTTGTCGACCTTTTGACTTTTTCAGAAATTTAAAAAGTCGATTTTTAGATTTTCGAGTTTTTGTGAATTACAATTCGAATAAGTCGACTTTTTAATAGAAAATAATAAAAATGGGCATGTCAACTACATCATAGTAAGTTAGATTAAAGAAGCTTTTTATAGTAATTCGTATCACCCGAATCGGTTGTCTCTTGTTTAGACTTGTCTTCGCCATTTTTAAATAATATTATTGAAACTCCAGAGGTGAGCGGATCATGGACCATTTTCAGTTTCAAAGTGAATTGAAAAATATTACTCTAAGCTAAATTTCAAGGGTCTTGGACATTTAATTCAATTGTTCTTGGACATAAGTCAAACGACGAGAAATTATGGAATACATTTGACTCAACTATTGGACGTTATGTCCGAGGGCATCAAGTCCGGCCAAATAGAATTACTCTGTTAAAATTTAGTAAATCAATTTTTTTTTCATTTTATACGGCTAGACTAATTCCTGTAATTTGAACAACAAATCCGATATTTGAAAAGGTGCAAACCTTAAAATCCCGCGTCTTTGTCATCGCCATACCTTGAAACTACTGGCACTTTGCATAAGCATTTGATATGCTTAAATTGGGTGAAGGGAAGGGTGGTGTCGTGGATTCAGAGAGAGAGATTTACAATAAAATGTAAGTGTAGCCACAAATTGTTTCATTTATATGCAACAAATGAAAAAAAGCTGAAAAAATACAATAAAACAAAGACCTTTAGTCGTATGCAAACCGCCATGCAACCACATACACACATATATTCTACCACATACCGTACATAGGCAAATGTGCCTGTTACACTGCACTCACACATTCACATACATACATAGAACGTTATCCTTTGGACTGGAACTACCATTAAATAACTGCATTTCCATAGCACTGGTTTTCCTTAGTTTCGTTTCATTTCTGGATAGGTTTGTTTTATTTGAAACTAGTATTTTCAGTTTTATTTGCACAGGAAGAGCGTAAGCGAGAGAACGCCAACGAGGGAATGTGTAGTTTTCAAATCGTAGTTCTTTTATATTTTTTAATATAAATGTTGGCCATTTCCTGTATTTGGATTTGCATACGAGCAGAATGAAAATGTTGTTTGAAACAGGGAGTACACTGCAGTGTCAATAAACAACCATCACGAAACAACCGGGACGATTTGGGTTAGTCATGGTTGATCACTTCTCTTCGCATCATAACCTATTGAGTGGTTAATTCAAAGCCGTACATAACGAAACACAGCTAGACAGCGCAAAGCTGCATACGCGACAGAGAGCCAATGATGCCTATCTCAATTGCACCGTGTAAATACACTTCCCACGATGATACTAGCGTGCAGTGGAAACATATCTCCCCTTCAATGGTGAAAGCAGTCATTAACAAAGTAGGGTACCGAATACCACGAAACCTATGGTACTACAAAAATGTCAGGAAACTACCTGTGAGAATAATGCTGCCCATGATACAACGCTGTAGTTGGTTACAACGGACTCGTAGATTACAGAACACGCGGAATACATGGTATGACACAAAGTGTAAAAAAGCTAAGAAAATGAATTTTGCCGGATGTCTAATGTTTAAAATACCGCCGATTACGATTCAGATATACAGTGTTTTCCAACAAGAGGTGTTATTTTGAATCAGCCGGTATTTCGGTAGCTGTCACTTTTGAAGCTTTTATTCTTTGACATTGGACAAGTTGAAACTATGCCATTACTAAAAATGGAACCATACACGCTTCAACAACGCATTGAAATTATTAAAATTCACTACAAAAATGGTGAAAATCTTGCAGTCACAGTTGGCAAAACTAAAGCAGAATGCAGAAATTGGTGGAAAAATTCGAGCTGTTGGGACAAGTTAGTGATGTGAAGAATAAAACCCGTGCACGTCGCTCAAGAACAACTGAGAATATTGCCATTCCTCGTCATTGTTAAAAATTGGACATTCCACAAACGCCATTACACTATATTTTGCATAAAGACTTGGGTCTTAAGGCTTAAAAAGTTCAGTTAAGACAACAACTCAAGCTGGCCGATCATCAACAAACGTCGTGTCTTTGCAACTTGGGTCGCTGAATCGCATGAAAATGATCCGGAATTCCATCGAAAAATCATCATGACTGATTTTACCCATATTCACCTCGGTGGCTACGTCAACAAGCAAAATTGTCGCATCTGGGGCTCGGAAACCCAAAGAGTTATTGTTGAGACATCTCTCCATCCACAACGTGTGACTGTTTGGTGCGGTTTATGGTCCGGAGGGATCATTGGACCTTAATTATTCAAAAATGAGGTTGGATCAACAGTTACGGTGAATGGATTGCGCTATCGAGAGATGATTAATGAATTTTTATGATCGGAGTTGGATGACATTTATCTGGACAACGTTTACTTTCAACAAGACTGCGCTACGTGCCACACAAGCAATGAATCCATTGCTCTTTATCTCTCAACGTGGTGATCACAATTGGCCACCGAGATCTTGTGAATTAACACCTTGCGACTTCTTTCTTTAGGGCTACGTGAAAGATACGGTCTACAAAGAGATTATAAATCCCTTAATTTGCAGAAACCCAAAAAAATCGTTTAAAAAAATATCTAGCATATCGATGGCTAAGTTTACAATATCATAATTTTTTAGTATATTTTTTTGGTTTTACATTGACGAGAATTTTTTTTACAAAAATCTCTTGGGGGAAAAAAAAGTTTTATAAAAATGGGAAATAGTTGGTAGTTAAATCAAAATAATGTATGGTGTATTTATGAATCATATACATATATTATTTATGGACCACACCGGATGGTAATGTGGAAGTATAGTGTGTTTATAAACTGCATGATTTGACAGCTGATAATGTCAAATTGTGTTGACATTTCTGTTCAGTCATAATTTCTGGCAAGTCATCATGAATCGTTTACCGCCATAAGATTGTGAAAATTCACTTCGTCCATTTTTATGAACTGGTTGTCATGTTTACTTCACTTAAGAAAAATTAAGGTGTCCCGGTACTCAGTTGAATTATTTGTGTCAAACGTGATTTGTGTGGTGTGAAATATAAAATACTAGAAAATAAAACAGAAAGCAGATAAATAAAAATATATCTTTTTTTATAAAGCTATTTTCATCGATTTCATCCTTAAAATTAATTCTATATAAATAAAAATGAATTGACGCATTTGTGTTTCTTAATAACTCGAGATTAAATGGACCATTTGGCTAATTTCTTTATTGTTGTATTCGGACAAGGTTTGTGTGAAATGAAACTTTTCCAAAAATTCAAATGATGATTTTCTATATTTTGTATAAAATTTTAAATATTTTCATTTCTAAATGACGTGTCAACTAGAAAAATTAATCAAGTTTAAAAAACCCAAATATGCGGTCCAACTGAGACTGACGATGATCGTAGTCAGCTTTTGGAGGAAAATCGCATGCGAATTTTCCCAGAGCGATCCATTACACCGTGTTACACACATTCTGTCCTATGAACCAAATTTACTTTTTCGGAAAGGGGATAAAAAATAAAAATACACGTGTATCGGCAATTTTCATGTATACGTCAGAATTTTTTTTTTAAGTTTGAAGTATAAAGCTCGTAGTGGCCTGTGTGAAAGCCTTTGGACCGATTTTTAACCCTTTTTCAGTGATCCAATCGAGATGATTTTTGCGGGCAGACTCGTGGAAATGTCAGTATCACGTCAAATTTTTTAAAAACAATTTTTATCAATTCTCAGATATTCCCCAATTTTTATTATTTTTGAAAAAAAAAATATTTTTTTCACTTTTCTTAGCATAACTTGATGAGACTCCAAATTTTTAAACTTCTTAAGCGTTACGAAAAAAAATGTTTTTTGAACTGAAACCTTAAAAAAACGATAACCATTTAAAAAAATTTAGGAAAATCTGAGAATTGATAAAAATTTTACGTGATACAGACATTTCCACGAGTCTGCCTGCCAAGAATCAGCTCGATTGGATCACTGAAAAAGGGTTAAAAATCGGTCCAAAGACGCTTACTTTCATGTCGCAATGTAGCCGACACGCTGAAAAAATGTTAATTTTAATAAACAAATAGGCACCAAACATATACAGTGTACTCTCTCCTTGCGGAGACCTCTGTTAGCGGACAAAATTATCAGTCCCTTAGGTGTCCGCTTATGAGAGTACATACATATATTTGTCTATACCATAAACATTAACTTCTTTGTAGGTGGTAAATATAATTTTTCTGTTACTTTTTATTTCTTTTCAATTTGCGAATCTGTATTTATCAATTCATCATATTCTCCCGGTTATTGTTATTATCTAAAGAGCGTAGAGACAACAAAAAAATAAGCGACTACAGCGTGGTATTCGATACAAAACAGTTCAATATTCAAAAATTATGCAAACAATTTTTAATTACTCCATTGTTATTCAGAAAGTGAGAAAACTTCTTTTTTCCTTTTTAGTACGATTTTTCCTCCGAAACTGCAAGAACGATTTTTACAAACAGAATGACACACATTATATATAGCTACGTCCTTTTGTGGACGGCATGAGAAGTGTTGGGAATTTACAGGATGGCGAAGACCATTGTATTGGTGCCAACGATATGTAAATACATCCTCTATCGCCCCAAGTAAATCAAATGCGACAAACTTGTGTCGTAAAAACTGCTCCCATGCGAGAAATACGGAATTAGTTAAAATTGACCATCGAGGCGTTAAAGCATCCCTACACGCCGCACACCACAAGAGCCGCATGTGATCCCGGTCACTGTCACTGTGCCTTAGTACAATGTCGCTCTTTTATGGGTCCATAACACACAACTGGCCACTTTTCATTTCATTTGTTCATAGTTAACAATTGCAGCTTAGAAAAAAAAGCCGGTTTTATGTTTAATTTGTGTATATCTTTTATGTTTAAATATAAATGTTAATCTTTGTTTATAGCCCCCTATAAGCTTTAAATTGCAAACAAAATGCCCCCCAAAAAAATGAGTGTGTGTGTGTTCATTCTCTTTGAGCCGAAACGTAGGGAAGGACACACAGCCAAAAGCATTTTCACGAAAACAACAACAAAAACTGACGATACGAGAAAAAGCGGGAAATTTTTTATAATATCATAATACACTTTTTTTTTACTTCAATCACAAGGCAGACACACACACACACACTCCCAACAAACTTTGTCCATTAACTTCTCCTGCAGGACATTTTCAATGCCTTGGTTCGCATCGTATGTAGACATCAGTCAGTCAGTCAGTCACATGGCATAGACGTACAGAGAAATTGGAGAATATTTCCTACTTTCCTCGAACAGTGTTTGTAAGTGAGAGGCGGAGAGCGATAGAGAGCATTTGAGTGAGGAAAATTTCCCTTTTTTTGTATATGGCTGCAAAGCGCAAATTGCTGCTGATTTTGCCATCGTTGTTGCTGAGTTTGTTGTGACTGGGAGAGTGGCCGTGCCTGTGCCTGTATGTGTTTTGCTGCTTAAACTCAATTCGGTATGTGGCTATATTTCAATGAACTGACAACTCAGTTCTTTCACAGATACCGAACCGTGTATACACGCACACCATTTCGTCCGCACCGCACGCAAAAGTTGTTGTTTTTCACAAAAGGGAAATTCAACCCTTGAAACCGAATCGGAGTTCGTATAAGATTCAAGTTTATAACGATAATTGCTTATTTTCTCCGAAGGATAACAAACAACAACAAAAAAACACAAGTGTCTAAAGAAACAACAAGTGTATTGGGAATGATGGAATTCAATGATTTATTCTGAAATTAGTTCATGGAAGATAACAACAATTCCTACCCCCTCCCCCACTAGCTAAACAAAAATGTGTGCTAAAAATTATAAAATGAAAGTGAAGATAAATTAAGGAATTAAGATAAATGCATTAATTAATTGAAATGAAAAACTTAATTCCCAAGTGAAATAATTTAACAAAAAATACTACAAGTACAAATAGAAATAATTATTAAGAAATAATAAATGAAAATAAATTTTTCTACAATTCAGTTCATGTGTAATTTAAAAGTTTTATGTTTGTGTTAAACCCATAATTAGGCTGCCCGTGCAGTGTTTAAATTATCAACGGTCTGCGTTCAACTAATAACACACACAAGGTATTATTTCATAAAGAAGAAAAATCAATCACTACAATTACGAAAATCGAACACAAACATTTACTCGTACTATACAAATAATGTCATTTACATTTTCAATGAAATTGGAGCAAAACGCTAACTATAGAATTAAAATATATTCATGCACTCAATGTTATAAATTCAATTATTTGACATTTTATGTTTTTGTGCGGCTCCGGTTGCTATTCTTTTGAGTCAACAAAGAGCTTAAGTAGTTTTTGTTTAGTTCATAACAAAAGAAATGGAAACCAAGTCGCGCATAAAACTAAAATATAAATAATAGAATGCAAAATGTATTATGTTGGTTCAAGTTGAAATAAATATACAAGGACGATGGAAGGATTGTAAAAGTTATACAATAGCAACTAAATCCGGCAATATTGCAATGTGACTGTGAGGGAGGGAAAAATGAACATTTTTTTTATTTGCTTACTGAAAGTGGCCTCAGAAACCCATGGCTTTGCATATATCTACATAAGTGTAGTGGATAAGACTGTAGTGTGATAGGTTTCCCCTCTTGTGCCATCCTAAGCGCTTTAAACACCACTAGAGTAAACCCTTACCAGTATCGGGCAGATTGTCCAGGACTTTTACAAAAATAAGATCCCGGTGGTTATTTGCGTCTCTTCAGCAGGGCAGGACAACTTCTTCTCATGTTCATACCCACAGCTTCTGCAGTAGTTTCCAGTCGCAACATTCAGTCACAATGCACGGCAAATGGGACATTATGTCTTGGCAATGTTTCTAAAACATAATACACACATTTAAGCTATGATCTTGGATAGAAAAAATTAAATTGGCACAATATCGCACCGAAAATACAAAAGTGTCACAACTCCAAAATTTTTATAAACTGACTTTTTTCCATAACTTCATTCAGAGTAGACGTCTCTAACTACTGCAAAAATCTTCTTAACTGAAAAAATATAGTTATGTCTATGTTTATGTTAATTGCGCTGCTTTTGCACGATGAACTCAAGGGAATTTTGTTTTTAATTGCGTTAGAATTTTTAGTTGTGACCCTTTTGTATTTAGGGTACCATGTACCTGATTCACAGCACCGAAAACACTTAAAATGAAATTTGATTATCCAAACAATTGATTTACAATTTTTTTCAATTGAAATTCATTCAATTTTTTTTTGTTGATATCTGAGTAAATAATTCAATCAAATTAGAGTGTGTGTTTTTATGAAAGAACAAATTTGTGTACTCACTGAACGGGACAAACTGCATGCGGCACCGAACGGTTAATGATTTGTCTAGAGAAATTTTACATGGCTTAGAGATCACTCTATTTCTCCTAATATCACCGACATTTATCAGGTGGAAACAGTCATTGAAAAATATTTGGTATTTTTACCAGGATACGAACGGAGATTTGGAATAATTGCAATTCCTTTTGGATATAACTTATCTTAGAAAAATGGAAAACCAAGTGAAACAGATATTAATTCAATTAACATCTGTTTCAATTAATTTTTTAGTTACTTTTTCAAATGATTACTTACTTTTTATGGTCTTGGCCTGCTTAATAAATTTTGTCCAAGCTCTTCGGTATTGTGCGTGATACAAAGTTCCTTCTTTCCCTATCGTTTAAGGTGCAGATAGGGAAGCTGCTCCTTCCACGATATTTCTCATCTAACGGCTTTCTGGTTTCAATTGACGAATGGGGTCATAGACATTGTCTCGAAAACAATGAAAACCATCATCATGTTTTTTTTATAAATAAATTTGTAAATGAAATTAAACACAAAATTCAATTGGCTAATACGTTTTTTTTTTGTTTAGCTCGGTCATAACTCCCATAATTTCCACCTGACTCTTTGATTTAAATTTTTTATATGAAAATGTATTTGACATTTGAAAAAAAAACTAAACAAACAATTAGTATGTAAACAATGAGGTTGATAATCAAAATTCTGTCGAAATGCAAAAAAATTGTATCAGCTGTTTGCAAGCCTCTACCTTATATTATTGTGTCATCCATACGTATGTTTGTGCAATAGATATTGACATGGCATCCAAGCCCATTTTTTCCTAAACGAAAAGTTATTTATTTATTTATTTATTAATTACAATACAAAGTAAATTTATATTATAATTTTGGGTCCAAGGGTAAACCGGGTGACAAAGACCATTTGGCTTGATTTTTGCAGCGACAGACCAAAGCCTCTGGTGGGAATCGAACCCACAACCCCCACGCTGATAGGCAAGCACGCTACCAACTCGCCTACCGGGGCGCTTCAAGTTATTTGAACACAATAAAGCCACACTATTGGGCAATTGATTACATCTGAAAACATATCTTTTATTTCTTTATGCCCGGTATAATTTCTATTTAATTTTACAGAGGTGTAGCAAAAGTGTCATTAAGTTTTAAATATGGGGTCTGCGAAAGGCCCACAATTGGGAAAAAAATATTCTCCGAAAATGTTAAACGTCCATGAAATATTTGTTATTAATTTACTTGAAGACTTTTTTCATAAATAAAAGCTTATTAATATTAAAACAAACCAGTTAGAAATTACCGATAATTTCCAAACATTTGCCGCCCGCTCTTTCTGGCACTAAAAACAGGAAATTTTAAACATTGTAGCCATTGGCGTAGGGATGCTGGGTGCTGGGGGGTGCTTAGCAATTTTGGATGTCCCCCCAGAAAACAGATCTGCGCTTTGCAGAAGAAGTACAATGCACTAACAACAGGGGCTATAGCCCCCCCCCCAGACAAATTTTCCAGTTACGCCAATGATTTTAGCTAAAGTAGTTATTAAAATAATTGAAACATCCCCGTAGAATTTTAATTACATCAAATTACTCTTCAATTAATTTTTTTTTTAATCGTGAAACCTTATCTGTGATGGACAACAAACTGAAATAACTTTTTTTTATATACCGTTACCTTAATAGGAAAAAGGCCCCAACTCATTATTTTTTCTTTTTCAATTCTTTTTATTAGCAATGTATTTAAAGTACCATTTTTCGAAATTCTTTTTTCGATTGATTCTTGTTAAATGCTTTCAAATACACTTTCTATTAAAATTCCAAGCAAATTTGATGGAAAATAACAGAAGCCCTAACTCACACGCGGTACAGGAAATAATTTACATATTTGTAAATATGAATTCCTTGTTTAATTTTAAGAAAAAATTTCATTGACAATGTTTGTGTTCCTATATTATTTCTAGTTTTATTAAGTTTTTTTCCTGCTCTCGTAAAAAGTGTTTCCAACGAGTTAGGGCCTTAAGTTAGTGATATATCGCTGAGATTGTGCACCCGTAACGGTAATTTAGTAAAACAACTATTTTCCACAAAAATTGAGTTTTTCCTTGTTTTGAGTTTTTGAAATTAATTTTTGCATAAACTAACTTCTCTTTATGCTTTAAACAGTTGCCAAGCACAAACTGAATGTAAGCAGTCTATTACCGTAATAACGGATTCAGATGGTAGCTGATTTTTAATTGACGACGAAGGATGTTCATCAAGTCACAGACTTGTTAATTAGCCCTCGCATTAATATCTGTAGCTTGAGGCGTTTCACAAGGACTTTAATATTTAACAAATAAACATCGTCCTCTTCAAACGGATATCCGTTGATGCTAATATCAAATGAAATGTTCTTATTCATCAGAACAACATACGAAATGCCAATAATATTTTTCAAAGTCCTATGATTTGATAACGACAAGATTTTCTAATAAATTCTTTCGACAAAATATGTTTGTGTTGCGTACTTAAATATGCAGTATTTGTTAGTGTTTTCCCCTTTCTACATTATTTGTTCTTTGCCAAGGAAAACCTTAATTTTCCTTAGCAAACAAAACTTGAATAAATTGTTGGATGTTTCAGTTTAGTTTATACGAAATTTAGTTTGTTGAACAGTAAAATGTTGAGCATATTTTATCCTTTAAGGATTTAAAGCACTTGAAATCAGTGCTACTGTCCAATGACATTCCAGTGCTGATAGGGGGGAATGTAACACAAAAATTCTTAAAATATTTTGTTTGCTTTTGAAAGGATTTTTGCAATCACAGTACGAGGGTTTTGTGTAAGTCCAAAGAAAAAAAACGAAACCGAGTTTAAAAAAATTTATTATTTTAATTAAAAAATAATTTCCAGACAGGCCTTAATTAATACCGTAATTAATTGAATTGACATATAAGGGGATTGGTAGTAAGCGTGTCTATCACAATTATTTGTAAATTTTCTTGTTTTTTTACGAGAATTTTAAATTTTTTCTTAGACTAACGCTCAGGGGATGCCCTCTATAAATGCAATGCACTGTGTTAGCGATAGGAAGGAAGGTTATTTTAGGGGGGAAAGAGGGAGTAGTGTTTGTTGACGTTGGCCTTGAACTTGATAGTGTCATAGCAGGCAGGAAAAACACTTGTAGGAAGATTATTCCACATACGAACAGTCCGGCTGATGAACATATTTTCTCTATAGTGTGCTTGAATAGTTTTTATAAATAACGCTGTCGTCAGCATTTAAATATGAAAAACTTGTTACTGATATCTTCATATTTAGCCTCGATTATCTGACATCAAGTAACTCAGTCCTTGCTATAACCGATAGCTACTGACATCAATAACATATTTTGGTGCACAATTTGTATCGATTGAGGACGTACCTTGAAAAATCATTTTATACTGCGATTTTTCGTTAATAGCGTGATTTGATAAAGACAATAGTTCTAAGTTTTCTTTTAAAATGACGAATTTCGCGTTAATTGTATCCGTTAGAATGATTCAGGGTCGCCAGAATTCTTATCATATCAGAAAAATAAGGGAGTTGTTCGTTAGGCTTTCATGTTTCCCATAAAATAGTGGTTTAGACTAACCGGAAGTGTTTACCGCTTTATTCCTAAAGCGGATCTACAGCTTAGAACCAAGATTTTTTCTAAACAAAATATCTTCAAGCACTTCGTGTGGAATTTCTAGTGTGAATTATACATTTGTGAATCAACGAACTTAAACTCAGTATTAAGTGGCTTTAAAACTCCCCTTTAATACTCTTGTAATTCCGATGATTCGTAACGAAAAAAAGCAATTGGGTTTACGGAAACCGGACATAAATCTAAATCTGTTTCTCATCAAAATAGGAAAAGGGCAATTTTTGGAGATGTGGAAATGGGCAGTAAATCTAAATCTGTTTCTCATCAAAATAGGAAAAAGCTAATTTTTTTTTGATTTTATATTTTAAAAATATCTCTTCAATATATACAATAACTTTCACTGAATATAGTAATAAATTTTTATTCAAACTATTGCAACTTGTTTCGCATTCAAATTATTTTAAAGCTTCGCCTTTAATACAGTTAATCCAAAACAAAATAACAAAAAATCGAAAAAAAGGTATATATCATTAAAATAGATTGAGTATTTCGGATTTTAATAAAAAATTTTGGATACAATTCAAACATTTTTGAATTTTTTTGTTGCATAGTGTTATCAACCACTCACGTACGCATATGGTTCATCGTCAGTAGTGGTACCCGTGTATAGGCCCCCCAAAACCCATCAGCGTGCGCTTTCATTTTCTCTTCCTTTTTGTTAAATCAATGTTTAATACCAAATAAATACCATTCTAATTTATTTTATATTTTCAATTTCATTACAGATACCGCAAATCTAATTTAATTTATCTGATAAATGTAGTGAATAAAAAAGCTGAATAAATTACCAATTGACAAAAACGGAAAGTAAAACAATTAAGGACCTTTTTTCGGAGGCCACCAAAAACCAACCAATAAATACCAAGGGCATGCTCTGCTCGTAATACCAAAAAAGAATTAATTCATTAGTTCACTTACAAATTGTATGCAAATATTTGCCAAATCCCACCTTATAATTAAAAGTGAAGTGTATTTTGTTTTGTATTTTTTGTTTTTGCTTTCGGGCTTTTTGAAACCAAAATAGTGAAACTGTGCTGCGTTCCATAAATTGAAGCCTAACTAACGTCATGAAAATGATGATGACGTATGACAGTGTATGCCAAGAGAATAGTGACAAATTTAACCATCAAACAACAACAGATTCGTGCTGCACTTCTGGAAACAACTCAGCGGCATCCAACAGCAGCGGGGGGAAATTTAATAAAACACACATTTTAAGGAAAATGATGATGTTCTCCGAAGCACATATGAAAACAAAAACTGCAAATGCACAAACACCAACAACTATTAGGAAATTTCTGAATCAGGAAGTTTCAATGGCTCGCCAGGCAGCAAAGCAAACAACACACATGACCTTAAAACGGGCTTTAGAATATGCATCGGAGGCAGCAGCACCGACAAAACTTAAAGCTGCGCCAGCGACAGACGTCCAACCAACGAACAAACGAATAAACAAGCAAAAGTTGCAACTGCAACACAAGCAGCAACTACAGCAAATAACCCAAAATAGCTCAAGCAACAACATCAACAGTACATGTTCAACGTTAGAACAACAGCAACAAGCACAGCCAAATATTAGCACTACTGACCTAGCTGCCACTCGGGCAAGTGCAGCAACAACGTCACTACCCACAATAATGGCAGCAGCAGCAACAATAACAACAAAAGCATTGGCAAAGGATGTGGAAAATTCACAGAATAAAACACAATGCGATGCTGTTTGCATTAGTTCAAAAGGCAGCCCAAAGCAAAAATGTGCACATCAACAGCAACTGAAACTGAAACAAAATGAACAACAGGAACAGGAACAGCAGCAGCAGCAGCAGCAACAACAACAACAACATCCACATGCACATTCACATCATTGCAAAAGTGCGAACATTAGCCGCTGCACCAGCAGCATTCGTTCCGTGCCCCAAGCAAACAACACCGCCAACATAACCACCATCATCACTACCACCAGCACTATCAGAAGCAGCTACAACAGCAGCAGCAGCATCACAGACAACAAGAACAACAATAACAGCATCATCATCAACTCCACTACTACAAAATCAACAGCTACAACTACAACAGCACCAACAACAACAGATTGCATCAAAGCTCTTCTTCCGTTGCGACGTCTCTGCCATGCCATGCAAATGGAATCTATGCTGCGTGTCGTGATGTTTAGCTTTGTGTTCATCATGTCGTTGCAATATCAAAGCGGTGAGTACATTACTTTTGTTGTTGTTTTTTGTTGTTGTTGCTCTAGCTTTTCCTGCCATCTTTCCAACTCTCGTGCATACATGTATGCGCGTGCACACATTTGGAGATGTCGGCATGTATGTCATTCAGTGTTGCCAATCCAACATTTCGACAACATGAGTGTTGTAGATCGATAAATGGGTTTGCTTGTTATTGAGCCCGTTGATTGTATTCTTCGGATCTCGATATCACACGTTTTCTATACGTAAGAACATGGAAACATGAGTTCGATGGCTGCTCATACTCGTAGGAAGCTCTAGTATAAGTCCACTTATCGTCATCCTGTAGCAGGATGAATTTTTATCAATGAAGAATTGTAGAAAATATACAACCATTGTAGTCGAAAACTCTTGACAACAGTCCGATCAGACTTTGTCTGACTAACATACGGAGGTAAACCACAGATAATGCCAAACACCCAGGAGAGCCGTTTGCCCACAAGTCTTATGTGCTCCTAACCTCACACTGTATAAGTTTACAGTCTATGGCGAAACCGCGTATCATTACTACGTTCTGTCCGAGCCCAGCACACTCTGACTGATAAAAGACTGGCGAAGGCCAAACTGACCAATTGTTTACATTATGCAGACTAGCTGAAAACTAATTTGACCTTGACTAGAAATTAAAACTTTCTTCGCGAAACTCATTGTACATTTATTAACAAGCACTTAGTTAGGCGATTCTGTATATTTCCTCAAAATCCGATTTCTCTCACCTCTGAAACATCCAAAAGAAGTTATCACTAAATAATTTTAATGGTTTGAAGTTATAAAAACAGAGATGATGTCTGGAGAAAATGTTTAGAGTTGTATAAGTTTCTGGACATATATGGTTAATTGACAGCAAACTCTTCACCCACCTTGGACACAGATTTTGCATACCCAATTCCACAGTGGACGGCCGTGTTGTGGTAGGTAGTGTGTGCGAGTATCACACATCAGAAGAAATTCAGATTTTGTCCGGAGAACTGCGAAATTTGATGTAAATCGCTCACAGAGGCCGAACGAAAAAGTTGATCATATGACATTTATAGTGAAAGTAGGCCCAGGCGCCCTCACAAATTTTGAGTTGAGCCTCTTTGGTAGGACATGGGCGTTATCATATTAACCCTCAGAGGTATGAGGATTACATTAGGACAATAGGATGTGCAACTGGTAAAAAAGAAAAGACGTTCAAGAAAAAAAAATGTAATGTGGAATGCAGTTAATGGCAAAGGATAATTATAATTAGTCACAGTCGAAATTAACGAGTTCTTTTTTCATTTGGCCTCAAATGCCATTGAATAAACAATGACCACATCTTGCCACTACCAACCGCATTTCCGCATATGTTTATGGGCATACAGGAAATTACCTCAACTAAACATGAATTGTTAACTCTTTCGTTTTTTTATTCTTTCTTCTAAACAATTACATCTGTTTTGTTGTTTCTTTGACGTCATTTCTTCTTTTTCCTGTAATGTGTTCGTTCTGCTGGCAAAACTAAACTTTATGTCAATTATATTCAGTAATTTTTCACTTTGTTGGAAATTTATTTTGCAATTATTTCCAACAATATTTCAAACAACGAACACACCAACAGCTCTTTAAGCATTCCTGCAACATTGTAGTCGAGTTACTCACATGCATACGTATTTCCATACAACTGCAGTCAGAGGGTTTGTACTTTTGCAGTACTTTTTACACGCTCTCTCTGACATACCATACATTAACAAAAAAAGAAAATAAATGGAAAAAAATCTACAAAGGAACATAAGAAGGATTCAAATGCAAATGGTTTGTTTTTCGTAAACACAAAAATGTACAGTGAAGGATCTCTATATTCATGTATTTTTTCGAAAATAGTATTATAATAAAAATTGACAAACCTGTTGACCACTTTGATACGTCTTCCTTTTCCATGATTAAAACATGTTTCGTAATAGACAATTTGTGAGGAGCATTGGTTGTTCTATAGTATAAATCTGACCATGTTGATCGAACCAAAAAAAAATGAAAATGAACGAATTTTTATCTCAATATCCTTGCGTAATAATTCAAAGTAAATTTTAGCAAGCTATTAACCTAAGATGGGCGAACTTTGAGGGTTTTTTGCGATCGGTTTAGTAGATGAGTGGTTTTTTTGTGACAGCAAGCCCGGTAGAGACCATTTATGGAGAGCTCTGAATATTTGTTAACCATAAAATGTTTAAAGATGACTTTTAAGAGTAGTCCCAAATAATTTTTAACTTCAGAAGAATTTTTCATCGGCTTTCCCCAGAATTAAAAAAAAACCATACATTAGTAGTAATGTGAATTCTTCAGTGTTTAGGGATCATGCTCGTTTTGACACAATTTAACACATAAGTTATATGTGTGATTCCCCACAGTCCGCCTCATGCAGTTTTTCTTGAATTTTTTGTCAGCTTTAGCACCAAAGCAATCCGAGGATCCCGGGCAGAACAACACATATTTTTCGTAAACACCAGACGCTTAACTAGTACGAAAGTAATATCGGAACTATGTAAACCTTCTCTGGAATAATCATTAGAAATCTTCTTAGTGGCTAAATAATACGGTGTAGGCTGAAATTATTATAGATTCCAGGGAGCTCATAGGATTTCGTGAAACACAATTGTCCACAAATTATCAGATTTTTATAAACCTTTCTCAATTATCACAGCGACGAACTGCAAAACAAAACGAAAAAAAGTACAGTCATAACAACAGCAGTTCTGTAACAGAAGGGTACAGTAGGATGTGCAGCGTTGAAGTTTGCAGCAAATCAGTTCTTGTATGAACCATATTTACCATTGACCATATTTACTTAATTACTTCCCTTAACATTCCGTGAAGGAACATACATGGGAATTTCTCTCAAATCAGTGTTTTTAGTAATTTTATATCAGAATCTTTTCAATCTTGAAATTTTAATGGTGCATTTTGGCAACTAGAATATTTTCATGTAATTGTAATTGTATTGAATAATTCAGTTTTTCGAGTCTTAAATTGTCGCAACTAAAAAACAAATTGTCCGATTATAAAATTTTAACTAACGCCTTTGGTGCATTTGAATTTGAAATATAGTTTCAGTGTATTCAGAGTTCCAAAGAGTATTCAGAGTTAAGACGGATTTTTCTTTTTATTTTTTTTTTGTCAAAAAAAATTTCGTAAAACTTCAAAAAGTGTCCATTTTCAATAGCTTATCACACAATTTAGTGAAGAGTCATTCTGGAATTTCTCTAATACTAAAATTGTATGAACAAGCTAGGGTGAAACATCTGGTTCCTTTGCTGGGGTCTTTGTGACCGACAGTGTTATAATATTATGGTTGTGTGACTATCCAACATCTGCTCAATCGTTATGTGTTAGTAATTAGTCTCTAAAGTCGAGGTGAATACATCCCAGAAATTACCTTCATGATCAATTGGCTTTCAGACTAAAGTCTTTGTATTTATTTACAAACTAGTAAGTTGTAATGCGCCTATGGCGCCCGTTAATTTGCTTGAGAAAGTATTTGTTACTTAATTTTAAAAATTTTGTAAAAAATATTTTGAGAAAACTATTTTGTAAAAAAAAATTTCGAAAAAAAATAAAATTTGTGGAAAAAAAATTTTTGTTGAAAAAAAAATTTTTGTTGAAAAAAAAAAATTTTATTGAAAAAAAAAATGTTTGTGGAAAAAAAAAATTTTATTGAAAAAAAAAATGTTTGTGGAAAAAAAAAAATTGTTGTTGAAAAAAAAATTGTTGTTGAAAAAAAAAATTTTGTTGAAAAAAAAAATTTTGTGGAAAAAAAAAAACTTTCTTGAAAAAAAAATTTTGTGGAAAAAAAAATTTTTTTTGAAAAAAAAAATTTGGAAAAAAAAAACATTCTTGAAAAAAAAAAATTTGGAAAAAAAAATTTTAGTAAAAAAAAAATTTTAAGAAAAAAAAATTTTGGAAAAAAAAAATTTAGAGAAAACACAATTTCTGTACAAAAAAAATATTATTTTTTTTATTATTATTATTTATAGAATTATTATAGAATGCCTATTTAAATTCCTACGTACTGCGTGACAGAGTCAGTGAATCAGGGAATCAGTGTATCAGTGAATCAGTGTCGAGGGTAAATATATATTTAAATTAATATCGCTGTTATTTGCTGTTATCCCTTTTGAATATAAGTGCGATCCTCAGACTCCGGTGACTAACTTAATCAGCAATATGTGATGTCGGTGGTGTCTACAGTCTCGTGACACTATATTTAAACCTAAATCAAACTTGTTGGCTGAATGTATGAATATAATTTTTATTCAACAAAGTTTATGGTTTCCATAGTGTGTTTCCTAAAATCCAGTTAAATATTGATATGAATATTCTATAAAAATATTATTTATTATTTTCTATACACCCAGGGTCACTAAAATAGTAGGGTGTAAACATGTCTTCTCAATGTCAATAAAGTTTGGCAAATACTTTTTCACTGCTTCTCTGTTTTTTTTGGAGTCACACACGCCCTCATAGTCGACTTCCTTTACTGAGCAGACTTGCGTTAAAACGGAAGTCACATCGTGTGAATGTGCTGGTGTGGCAAAGGAGGAAACTAAAAACCAACACCAATGAACAATGGCCCAGAAGCAAATAAACCACAACAATAATAACAACAATAATTGATAGCAAAACACGAAATGAAAACGCGTTCTCAACAAACGGAAATAAGACGAAGAAGGGGAGAGCTACGCTTTACTTCTTTTCCACTTTTGTCATTATTATTATTTCATTTTTGTTGTCGTTGCTGTTGTTTTTTGTGGCTCTGGCTTCAAAGGCATCTGTTGCAACAAATGTTATTTGTTACAATAACCAAAGGCGATACAAATGTTAGAAATGGTTGAAATGGAAAAACAACGCGATTACAGCAACTACTTGCCTCGGTCCGGCACAACAGTCTGCGTCGGTCAGTAGTGGCGGTGATAACTGAAAATAAATGAAATACCGGAAAAACGATACAACAACAAACGACGAAAAATAATATATAGAGCAAAGAAAAAAAAAACGCCAGAGAAAGGAACTTGGATATTTGTGGTTCATTATTCACTAGCAGATTTCGGTCGTCTTCTATCGTTCGCTTGTATTGTCTGCTGAAAGCTTATGAAATATAAGTACAAGGTGGGCCAAAATCAGGTATACATATAAATTTAAAAACAAGTTTCTCAATACCCGTTGTTTGAATTTCCACAACTGCGCTTCACATGTTGTCTACTGGTAAATTGCCTGCAATATAGTCTGAAGAACATATCGCTCATTTACTTAAATCGTGTCACATTTTCACTTTTTTCTTTTTTGGCTCAAGCTGTAAAAGCTGTAAATCTATTATTTGAGTTAACTTTTGTTCTGCGTGTATTATAGATACAGATATCAGGGGTCTAGTTTCTTCGAGAAAACCTATGATTCGTTTCCTCTATTTGCTCAGTAAGACGCAATTGAAAACTTTAAAGAGTTCTCCTGAAAAAACGTGTATTGCTTTGTGACACTATTGGAGTAATGAGCGATATAATTACTCGGTATTTATTTAATATTAAAATATGCAGTGATTTGTGGCGCCGCCTGTGACCTATTCTACACACATACGTATATTTACATACGAATATGATTTTTTCTCATTCCCCAAAATATTTCTAGCTAACGGTCTTTCTTCTCATTGCATTGACATTCAGTGCTGTGATTTTCCCCATTGTCGAGTCTGGTGTTTTGCCTCAAAAAGGGTTTTTGTTCGGTTCGCTACAGGACATTTCCACTTGTTTGGCATGTTAATAAAATTAAAAGTTTTGAGAACTATTTGTTATGGTTAAACAATTTTTTTTTTCCTACATAATTTGCATGTCTGTGTGTTTATTCGGTCGGTGATTGTTTTTCTCATTAAATAAATTTTTTGCATATTCATGTTATGAACATTCCTCAAAGAATTAATTAAAAACAGTTGTTGTGTGTCTACTTATGCGTTATTTTGGTTACAATTTAACCATAAACAAAAGTTTTAGTAAAAAGTTAAATATGTTACTACTTCGAGGGACAAATGTTATATCCGTAACAAAATTTACCTTACACACAAATTCAATTTATAGGTTAGGAATTTGATGGGATAATATATGGATCTCAAACATTATGTATTTGTAGTAACACCCGAAAAATTGTCTAACAAAATCAAATTCCAAAACAAATTTAAGTAGAGACCAGAAAGTTTATTCAATTCAATGACGTTTGTACTTATGAGGAGTAAATAGAACGCAGCTGTATTAAATTCTACTCAGCTGTTGTACATTCTAGTAGATTGAAGTAAGCTTAAATAAGTAAGAAGTTGTTAAATTGAGTAAATTTGTACTTGATCAAATTTGCTTTTTTTGAGTATGTTTTTCTTGAATTTAGTATTTTTTTTCAGTATATAGGGTAAACATGATTAGATTGATTTAACACTTTAAAAGGGCCAAGAATATATTATATACAGGGTAAATTAAAATCACTACTTGCGGACAGCTCCCATGAACGGACAGATCCCATACACGCACAAATTTCTCGGTCCCATGAGGTATTTTTAAAGCTGGACTATTATCTCCCGTAGACCGTCGGAGTCCGTCCATCGGAGCTTTCACTGTATCCCTTTTGGCCTCTATGGAAAATACTACAAAGAAAAAATGAAGAATGACCCAAATTAAGAATTTCCCAAAATAATTGAAAAAGCCCACCCAAAAACACAATACGAAAATTTCCAAAAAAAATTCTGAAAAATCCACCAAACAATTTATGAAAAATTATCCAATACAAAATCCCCCAAATATGGAAAATATCCCAAAAACGAAAAATTAAATATTACCAAAAATTTATGAAAAACACCCCAATTTTCGCCTGAGATTTTTTTGGGGAATTCTTCATTTTTTTTTTGGGGAATTTTTCAAAGCGACTTTTTTTTGTATGTATTGTATGGTGACTTTGACTTTTCTATACGAAATTTCTAATTTACCCGTTGAAGTGTGAAAAAGTTAATCGTATATAAAAAAACAAACACCTCCATTTCTAGTGTTTACAATACTATGCAAATAATGCTTTGTATTAAAGTAATTAATTGCTATATATTTTTTTCGCATTTGATTATTAATTCGTTTTATTAAGAAATTTAATACAATGAATTTAACTGGGTTAAATTCCTCGCTCGAATATACTGTTCACAATACCCTCGCATGTTTTGGTTTCATTAATCTTGCAAATGCAACAGACAGCTTTTGAAGTGGTTAGTTATGAATACAAAGTCAATGTAATGCGAAGTAAATATACGCCTCGTTCAGAGAACTCCTTCGTAGTGAATATGGTGGGCTAATATGATTTAAAAACAAATATAAAGTTCACGGTGTGATAACACAGCTCGGAATGGTCATGAGGATGTCAATGAAGAATGATATATTTCTTGATATTTCTTTAAACCGGTTTCACTGATTATGAAAATTGTAATTTGTTTGGGTAGGAATTAGTAGGAATTTACACAGTAGAGTCCAGATTCGAACACCAAACATTTTTCAGCGACTGCTTCCACCTCGTAAATGCTGGCGACTTTACGAGTAAGAGAGTGGTCTCTAAGCCATGTAAAGCAGCAGACGTTTGGAGCAGGCTTTAAACAGTAGGTCCCGGACAGTGAGTATACAAATTATATCGAATACTCTGGATCAAGAGAAGTCGGTGCCTTCATGGAATGTTAAGGGAGAATAAGTAAGGAATTACTTGGAAACATTCGATTGGAAAATTGTAGTGAACCCGACGTATGTCCTTTCCGGTTGTCTCCAGTTGCCATTGGCTTGTCTTGATACCAGAATAGGCGAAGACCATTCATCCAAGTAGTGGGGTTTTTCTTTCCATAATATAGGTAGCCCATCAATAGGGCATACACATTTTGTGGTATCTGCTAAATTTGTATTTCTATGAAAACCTTTGCCTTCAGTGGTTGAGGGAACTAAATATTCAATTGCTGCTATTCTAATAGTTTTGTAAAAAAAAAAAATATTTGAGAACGTATACAGCACCTTTAAGAAGCTAGGTGAGGTCAGAACATAATACAAGGTAACATTAGACTTCGACCGTCTCCAAAATTTAATGAAATTACCTATTTGTTAAATTATTGCCCAAGCATTTCTTTGAGATTTTAAAATTCATTTGTTGAGTCTACCTTTTCTTAATCACTATGGATGGTGTCTGTACTGTCGAGCCACCAGGACAGTAACATTGGTGAAAAAATCTAAATTTTAACAGTTATTTCACCTTTTTTTTGTAAATTCTGATGGATTTTGTTATAACTGAGAATTTGTATTTTTTAGACAATTAATTAACCGATAAAAAAATTAATAAAGTAATGTTACTAACTGAGGAGATTAGCGATAACAAAATGCAAATTCAAAATATTTACAGATTTACAAACTGTACCAGAAATACAATTTCTGAGATAGGAAATTAAAGACGAACCAGCTAAGCTCGGAAATGAGTACAGGCAAGGAAATAAGCGTACAAAATCCACGAGAAACTTATGCAATATCAATCCATCCCACTGTGTAACTTCAATCTTTATTGATAATTTTCTACCCACAATACATTCTCGGAAATAAAAACATCTTCGAATGCTCTACATAAAATATGTTGAGTGTATTTGGTCTTAAAATATTGCAAATATTTCAATTTTCATTCTCTAACCATTTTGCAGTCATTAATTAATGATTAATTTCAGATAATCAAATAATGTGTACATCCTTTGTGTCACAAGTCTACACAAGTTCTTCTGGTCAGTGTCACCGCAAGCATTTACAAATTTTGCCCGAGTTCATTGTGAAAGAACGACGTGGTTTCCAATGAAAATTCTTTCGTTATCATTAGGCAAATATGTATTATCGTAGCAATTCCAATTATAATTAATCATGAGCATTAAATATGAGTTCATAAAATATAATTCAACGTAATTAATAATGCTAAATTAGTTTATAAACAAGAGGCTCTTAAACAAAAGCACAAGGTCAGCACATTCTTATGCACAGAAGCCTACAAAGAAAACCACAAGTAACCGAAGTTTATTAATTTATTTAAATACAAAACTGGATGGAAACTTTCGGCTTAGCAGCCAAATGTACGACAAATCGAAATGGAATGTAAACGACAATATTAACATAGTGTCAGTGTGCAAAGTACAGAGGTCTTTCTATGGTGAAAATTTTCAATTCAAATGTCGCAGAACTGTTGGGAAGTTCTTGGTAAATTTTTTTAGCATTCGGAATGAATTTGATTTTAGATAATCCATTAAATTAAGCAAAATTTAAGTAAGTTTTCAGTTGAACAGTTAATTGTTTTGTACACTCATAGAAAAAGTATGACCAAACGTATATTAACTGACTATATACGGTCACGAAAGTCTATCGTTACACGTATGTGGCCAAATCGTCAACGATGTTCCAATTTTGTCAACACGGTTTTGTGAACGATTTATGTAAAAATTGGCAACAAGGTGTTCACAATTGGAGTGCTACACTGTCAACGAGTTGTTGGTGATATGGAAACTGTATGTTGTCATATTTCCACCATTTGTTCTTGTTGTGCAACGCAAAATCTTATTCAATTTGTCACCCCAATAAATAAAAACGATTTAAATCAGTTTAAACAATTTATTTTATAATTACATATGACAAAGAAATTATATATACTTAATTCTAAACCATTTTTTTTCCATTGTTCATGGGATATAAATGAAATGAAAATTACATTCAATAAAATTCTGTATGAAATGACGTTTATTGTTGGCGGCGATTTAATTGCTTCGGTTTTAGTAGTTGGGTCCTCAACTGTCGACGTCGATTTTAGTGACGCATCTTCTATGCCGAGCTACAAAAAATAACATTATGGTTTGCACATATTACCTGAGAATTTTGCCAGGAAAAAAGTATATTGCGAAACTAAGGCACGAAGGCCTAATGGAGACACGGCTTCTTTACGACCTGCTCATTTAGATATGGCAAACTTCTGTATGTAATTTGTGAGGCTGAAATAAAAAAAAATATGTATGTGCAATTGAATATTGCAAATGATTTACTTACCCTTTAAGCAGTCAACAATTGCTGATCTCTTTCTTCTTCAGGACATTCCGAATTTCCTGATGGGTCGAAATATTCATAGACCTCCACGTTACCGATTTCAATAAATTCGGCAACAATGTTTTATCCGCCAAGATCGTTCCTTCCGCAATTTTCCATTTTTTTAATTATTGCAAACAAAACAATAACATTGAAAACCAATGCCGAGTAATGTTGACGGCGATGAAGCCGCCGGCCTTATATTGTAGTTGACGGCTATTATTATGGATTTATAATTTTAATTTCAATCCATAAATAGTTATACACGATTTGTTTATATTATTTGTATTTGTTTATATTACTTGTGAACACATTAATATTTTTGTGCTTTTTTTTTTTGATCAGAACACTATTAAAACGTTACAAACTAAAAGTCGGCGGCGTCCAGCTTTCTAAAACTTGCATCGTTGTATGGACATGTTGCCTTTTTAAGGACATGTGTGCTTGAATTTTCATAATTTTGTCAACGAGCGTTCAGGTGTAATTCGAGAAATATTAAAATATATTCTTAATTTTGTTTATGTATTGTTGTTTCTGTTAGTCAAGTTCGAGATCATTGATTATTTCTATTTTTTCAAAAATAATACATATGGATTCTTTGAATTTTGGTAATTAAGAAACATATCAATGTGAAATGTTAACGTGGTTGGTTGACCGTGAAGGGGTGATGGCATTAATTTACCGATTTTCAATCATCCGTTCTAATGGATATTTCACTATTTGTTTTCGGACACCATAGAAACTTTTCAGAGCTCGAACGATTTAAAACATCGTTCAAAGACACCTAGGGCCTTAAGAGATTCCATCGGTATGTTACACTGTTGGGTCGTATCAAATTCGACATTTTTTTATTTTTATATAAATTATAAAAATATACACTCTAAAAATATTTATATCACTACAAATGTGAAAAAGAGATTTTTTTCAGTGCACAGTCCATTATGCCTTACGACAATCTAGGCCAGATTTATGCCTTTGATTCCGAATGCAACATTCCTTCAAGTTGGAAACGGAAGTTAAAGCAAAACCTAATTATCATTCAATTACCAACATTGTGATAATCATCAAAGCCCGCAACAACTCTTTGGCAAATATATACACTTTTTGTTTAATTTCAAATTGTCGTCACTGAACTCATTTGCGGCAAATATGAAAGGGAGCAAGTACAGAAGAAAAAAAAAACACAAAAACGAAATCTTGTTAGAAGAATAATTAGCCAATGTGAGAAGTAAATGTACCCATTAGGTCTATATGTGCATAGCGCACTGGCTGGTTAAGGTTGCGTGCTGTTAAACAGTTTATTGTGTCTTCATTCAATTTAATTGCTACTAATAGAATTTTACACACACGCAAAATCCTCTACGCTCGGATAATCTTACATACATGCAGACCCACATATGTGTGTCGTATGGAAATGTGTATGTTGTGAACTTAGGGTGTGCCGGAGAGTTACACTCTAGATCGTCTAGAAAATGTTTTGGAATTGTCAGGGCACTCAGTAAAGTATGAACACATTCTCAAGGGAAGTAAAGGGTGACATTTTGCAATAGCTGATATGTATAAGTTTAATTATATCCGCAAACAAGTCTTTTCTATTCTCTCCTAGTAAATGTCTTTGTTAGTGCGATATCTGATAAATACTTCTGGGAACACAAAACGTGGATACAGAAACTAAGTGCAGTTCTTCATAATTGTTTTGTGATTAGTTATTTGAATATATTTCTTTGATAAATTGATTACAGCGAAATTTTTGAATTCCTCGTAAATTTCTGACCCGAATGTTTGGTGAAAATATTTAGAGCATGGACCATTTGTTTGTAATTTTACAGAATGTGGCAGTTTGGTCATCAGCAATCATAAACTGCCTTTGTACCCTTTGTAATATTCCATTCTTTTTTTTTTCGTGACACCCTAATATGAACACATACGTGTAAGCCAAACTGGAGACGGTTAAATCCAAACCCAACGAGTTTATTCATGGGTTCTAATAGGCCTACTTGTGATGGGGTTACTTTCAGCTCCATTTCCTTACACTCACACAGTCGTATACGCTCAGGCGTTCTTGGAGCGTGAGCGTCTGACTGTAGGTGAAAGTGTGGTTGTGGCCAAAGACGCTTTTTCTGTGTGTGTCTTAGGTATTCATGTTGTCTTGAACAAGTTAAGGATTTCTATGCGTTGCCTGTGAATAAAAATGAAAGGGCAACAGCCACAACCCTTAACAGAAAATGAGACATCAAAGTGCAGGAAATAAGGCATAAATTAAACGGAAGTATGCCGCTGACATAAAAACAACAACGTGACGAAAACACATACACTCACTGTCGCGATACTTGCTTCACACACACACATGTCATTTAAAAAATAAACAATTTTAATTCCTTAACCATGCCATGCCATACCGTTACATGTCTTTTTCTCGTATCTTTTGCAAAGTCTTACAGTAAACAAAATAAAAAAAAAATAATTCCGGTTTCTTGCTTTTTAAGAAATTTTTTAACATACATACATATGTGTGTCGTTTGAAGCGGACGGGCCTACAAACAAACAAAGACATATGCATCCTTTTGTGACATAAATACCACAATATGAAGATTGAAGGGAAGTGGGCAGAAGGGCAAACATGCCTGCATATGAGAGTAGGTCAAAAAGGCCCCAAAGTAGCCTACATGATTTTGTAGAATAAATGTAATTATCTTGGCAACTGAAACAAATCTTGTCAATCAGAAGGATTTCCTTTATTTCTTTTTCTCTGTCAGTGTGTTCTACTTGACATTTTAATGAGGATCTGAGTGGGTCTACCTACAATTACGGGTATACAATTCTCTGCGAGATTATATATTTAAGGTCTAAGCCACGGTAATGGCTGGCAAAGATGAACCGGCATTTAACGTGTACATTGTAGTCCTGCCGACTGTATGCATGTGTCAGCAAATTGTAGAGACATTTTCGTCGAATCCCAAACATGCGAATATGTGAAAATAATCATACTGTAATGTAAACCAGTTTCAACAAAGTGTTGGCATGTCACTTTTGTATGAATCTACAGACAGCGGCACTTTGAAACTGGACCCGATTGTCGAGTTGTTTGATTCGAATCGTCCAACACCAAAGCGCTTATCTCATTCGATTTATATTGCGACGCATAACCAAGCAAACCGTTCCAAATGGTTTATTGCCGAAAAAGGAAAAGGCGTTAAAAAACCAGTTGTAATGCAAGAAAATTAAAAAAGGCAACAACATGTACGAGGGCAGTTCAATAAGCAGTAATTAGCAAATCATGAAAACAGAGTTTTGTTTTTTGCCAAATTGTATTCTGTTATTTAAGATAGTCTTTTTCTAGCTCAATTCACTTAGCCCAGAGTTTTCCTTACAAGAATTCTCACGTCCGCTGAAAATCAAAATTTTACATGAACCTATTTCTAACCGTTTTTTTTTTCAATATTGGGGAAAATAATGTAGTAACATGGGGGGTTAGATCGGAGTATATGTTTGTTGCTGAAACCAGTCGCATCGTAATTCCTCTGATTTCTTTTGGTGTTTCCGTGGATTTTTGTGATGAAAAATCACTTTCTTCTTTGTTCAACGTTAAGTTTGTCCAGAAAGATCCCAAATAATATCCTGTGATTGTTTTTTTTTTGTCCATAAAGATAGTCGGTGATTATAACACACTGTGCGTCGCCTTCTGTCAAACAAAAAAATTAATCACATTACTGACCGGAAAAATTTTATCGAAATGCTTAACAGCCTGTTTTTATAAACCGAATGGGTTTTTCGTTTCGTTAAAATAACGAACAGAAATTCTGTTTCGCCAGTTTGGGTTTTTATAACACGAAAGTCGAAGTTGAATTCTAATTTCTAATTTTCTAATTTTTTGACACGTTCTATTGCAATTAACAACTTGTTCCTTGACTTTCATTTTACAAAATGTTCATTAATATGATTTTTAAACAATTATTGAACCGTGACGTTTCCCTGAGGAACAGGGTAATTTACAAGCGACAGTCTACTCCTCGATATGCAATAATATTCCACTTAGGGGTCTGAACTGTCACACTATGCAATATGGTCCTACTGGACTTCTTTGTCCTTGAATAGATAACGAAAAAACACATTCTTGACCGAATTTTAATCTAAGAATAGTTGATAAATAATCGTGCTCGATGCCACAATTTTTATTACAATTTGTGTGGTTTCCATAAAAAATACGAGTCCTTTTCAGCATATTCGACATCATTTCCATTTATTTTTCACACTTAACCACATGTTGTGTAATCTCTCTAATCGCACTCAAATTTGAGCATATTAAAGATTTCAATTGAATTCAAGTCATTGCTTCGTCGGTCTCGTTCTTAGAGAGATACTAAATGTCCCACAAGCGTAATTGATTGGTGGGTATCTAACATCGAATTAACAGTAGAATTGTGTTCGTTGCCCAAATAACAAAAAAAAAAAAACACACACACACACAGAAACCAAATATCAATGTCTTTACAGACAGACAAACGTACGGGCTTACATATGTATGTATGCATGTATGTCCGTCTATTATTGACAATATTTTTTTGTCTTACTGGGTTTTTGTTTCAGAAAAAAGTGTTGATATCATCACATTTTTTTTCCTGCCGTTTCATTCGAACAAATACGCACGAATTCATTTCTGTGTAGCATGTCTTTCATAGAGGAATTATTGAAATATGCATAAAACCACATCACGTCCAATCAAAAAAGGAAATCGAATTTTCCATTAAATGAAAAAAGCAAAGATAGACATAGACATTCACACAAGCCTATACGCTAGAGTTGCCAATTCGGATGGTGTTTTTTTCCAAAACAGAGTTTCGGCATAAAAACTCGTTTACAAGGAACTACTCCGAGTAGATTTCACAATAAGTCTGAGATTGTACTTTGTAATATACAAGTAAAATGAACTGACGACTAGCAGGGATATATTGTAGTACAAGTAATGCAAGCCTTGCCCTATGAGTGTATGAGTGATTCGTGTAATTCAGTGCAACATCACTCATACGCCTGGTGTACCGTCCGTCAGATATTTGATCATAACTTTGATATCAACGAAAATTTCATATTTTGTTCACTATCGACAAGCCTACCCTACAATATAAATGATTCCTACATGTTCCGATATGCAAACGTAAAAAAACTGTATAAATAGCCCCACAAGCAAATGCATGAAATAACAAAAACTCTCAATGCACAACATATCGGTCTATATTCGATTCGAGCAGATGAAGCTTAAGGTATTTGGACAAATCTGCATTAAACGATGACATTTATCGACTTCAGAGTATTTGGGCAGCCAGTGAAATAGAAACGGTAAAGCGCTCAACACGGTGGAACATAGGCTGGCAAGTAGTACGAATTTCGGAATTCTAGTGCTGACAAAGCATCTAAAACGGTTGATCGGATGCATTTTTTTATTCCGTTTTTAAAATTAAAAAAAAATATATTTTAAATTAAAAACATAAAAGTCGACTTTTTCTTCGTTAATTGTCGTATTTTAATAAAAAAAAAATTAAGGTCTTCTTTTTTAATTAATAGTAAATCGCTGGTCGGCTTTTTCAAATTTCTCAAGAAATATCTATACCACCTGAAGCATCGACCAAATTCTTGTCCTGTCATGTAATGTGTATTGCCACCGAGCTGAACGAGGTATCATCCAGTTGAAGTCACGTAGACACCACATATCCGGCTTCAATTTGTAATATCTAAAGTCCAATCATGTTACCTAACCAAACTCGTTATAAATTAAGGTGGAAGAATTTCGATTCATTTAGGAATTTTCTGGTCCCAAAATTAAAAAACTTATCTTATTTAACGTAGAAAAAATACCCGTCTTTGCTGAAGATATTTTATTTGGGTAAAATTAAAAAAAACAGCGAAAAAGTTACAGTCGGGTAAAACGACTTATATATACCCTCATCCTCAGTAAAAACATACACGTCTCATATTCTATCCTCCTCCTCAAAATACCGCATTGTATAGAAAAATATTGTAGAGTTTTTTCTCGAAAATTATATGTATGTACCAGAAGGGGAGTTGAAAAACTTCCATGTTTTTGTCCGAAACTTTGTCTAGCTATAGCTTTACTAAATACAAAAATTGGGCAAGATCTCGTTGGTCATATTGACAACATTACACGGCTTATAAGGGGCGGAATGGTAAATTTGTATGGGAGGTACCAAAAGGGAAGATGCCACACTTCCATGTTTTTGTCCGAAATGGCCTTACTAAGTACAGAATTTGGGCAAGATCGCATTGACCGTATTGATATTATTGTACGATTTCTAAAGTGGGTGGAATGGTACATTTGTATGGGAGTTACCAGAAGGGGAGTTGCCATATAGCCCATATGCAATCCCATAAGCAGCTTTGTAAAAATATTAACCCATGCCAAATTTCAAAGCGATTGCTTTACTCTTTCGAAAGTTATCGAAATCCTGTTATCGACATGGCTCAAACGATTTAGAAAGTCATGAATCGAATTTGTTTCAAAAACACTTGGGTTCTAATGTGAATATTTTTAGGTGTTACACTTTTGGGTCGTATCAAATGAAATATATCCTCCTACCCGTAGGATGAGGGTATGAAAACATTCACTCAACTTTCCTCCATCAACGAACGTACACTATAACGCGGGAGAATCATTTGTGAGACCTTCTTATCAATAGCATTCAGTAAACAGTCCCAGTGATGGTTTTTACGATTTCTGTTTTAAATTTCTAAAGCCATCTTTTCCTAGGTCCTGATATAATAGTATCAGGCTTTCCATTTCTTGTGTACCAAAGTGTCACAAATTACATTAAGCACGAACAGTTTTTGGAGACAATTCCTTAAATAGACCCAGGCCAATAACATATATGGCAGGTATGCCCAACATAAAATAATGATCATACTGGGGGAATGATATCATGATACACATACACAAATACAAATATATGCATGCAATACAAACAATATGTAGAAAATGCCATGGCTAATATAATACAAATCTACATACCTACACATGTACATAAATGTACAAACATCATAAATATAATGAAAGAATATTGAAAAAAATATGTATTTTATTACCCAAATAGAAGAAACGAAAATGAGGCAAATCGAGATGCCCGCAAGAGTCTAATAATCTAATAATTTTGTGTTGTGAGTCCCGATTCGATAATTGGCATATGCGAAAATTCGTATTTCCATACCAATCTTTGAATGAGAATATTTTTTTGAGAACACCAATATTCCATATATGTTTTTTTCGAATGCGGATGCGATGTTCAAAATGATGCCAATACTTCCCTAATAAGAAGTTTCTCCGTTGAGGGTCATTTGACACTTTGACAATTTTGTTTGGTAATGCCGTAAGATAGTGTGAAATAGTCCTTGTCGGATATCAAAATTTGCTACCAATTTGGTGTTCTGGTGATATCCCTTCAGTCATTTGCCAATCATCTTTCAACTGAGCCACAAAGTGGTTTCACTGATGGCCAATCCGGTTGCTATACGACGCTGTTGGATTCTCGGCAACACGCTCTCTTACCATTTCAGTAGTTAGGTAGGTGAAAGATTTCCCATTGAACTGCGATCGAAGAAATTCGATACGAAATGAAAATGACGACTACTATTTTATGTTGTCTTAGGCAATTTGTTGTAGAAATTATACTGAATAGACGTTTCAATCTGAAAATTTTTGTGTCCGATTGGATTGGATTTTTTGATTCGTGACCACATTTTCTATCATATGAGTATTTCAGATCCTGCAGCTTCAGATATTAATCCAAATCCCAACCACTTGTTTTAAAATTGATATTTAGACGGACCTACGTATTTTCCTTAATATCCCATAAAGGAACAGACGAGTAGCTTCCCTCAAATTACTTCTCATCTAATTCATGGCCCAATGTTCACTACCTAACTGGGAAACCTCAAAAAAAGAAGGACCTGCTCGAGAGAACATTTTGTCAATTTAACACTCCCTAACTATCGTAAAGTTTAGCAGAAAAAAAGGTAATATGTTCACAGATTTTTTTTTTTGGAATAACGACAATTTGAGTCATTGACGGTAGCTCGTTTTGTTGTGCGAAATATATTGATACTTTCACACTATGACATTGTTACTAATGTTGTCATTTCCGTGTGATTTGCCATCAAGCAGTGTGACAGGAAGTCTACAAATACATACACCTTCATTTGGATGTGTACCGTACACGCACATATCGATCAGCATATGTACATAGTAGATTTGTATGTATGTCTGTATGTATTATACACTTATTTCCAATCCGGCGTCATTTGACAAAGGCGTTGAGTTTGACTTCACGATTTAACATTTGACTTGGAGCTTTTTTTTTTTTTTTTTTTATTTTACTCTATTGAAGCAAAAGAAAACCAACTAAACTGCTACTACAACACGTTATATCGTGATATGTACATATGGCAAAAGATAAAGAAGCCTAACACTTTTCTCTATGTGTGTGGGGTTGTTTTTTTTTATTAAAAACAAGAAATTCCCGGATTCTTTTTGCTAAAACTCTTCATTGCGACGCAGGCGAAGAAACGTGTTTTCACCGAGAGCAACGCAAAGGAGGATGACATACTAACTCGGGATAAGAAAGAAATTCACTTGAGATAAATAAACAAAAAAAGTGCACGTTCTCGCCAAGATGCTTACGTTACGAATTTGCTTGGCAAAGCAGATTTTTTCTCATTTTTGTTGTTCGTGAAGTCAAAGTCAAACATTCCAAACCGTTGATGTTAAGCGAAGGAGTACTTGTGTTTGGCTAGCCCAACGCCTTGCAAAGCTTCAATTAAACGTGTACAGGTTGTGGGAAGGATGTGCATGAGTGTGCACGTTTGTGGGAGATTTTTGTACAATCGTTTTTGTAGGCGCTCCAGGGAGTAGACAGACATCATATGTATGTATAAGTACGTATGCATGTCTGTACATGCTTCAGCCTGCCCATTTACAAGAGTGGTTTTTGGTGGAATTTGAGGCAGTGATAGCATCGATGATAGAGGTTTTTGTGGCAAATCCATTTCTTTTTTGTATGAGAGTTGACTGAGAAGTTTTCCCTATTTTTTTCTTGGTTGGATGGATTTTTCAATATTGCTCAACTCGAACTCAAGATTCAGGCAGAAACCCAACAACCCATACTTCCATATACACACCTACATACATAGGCAAGCCAATAACAATATCCAGGACATGGAATGGCAATACCAAAGGATTCAACCAATTCTGGTTGGTTGAAGTACATTGAAAACTTTTCATTGGGGTTTATATTCAAAACTGTTTGTCGATGTTCGTGGTGAGTGGGTGAACAATTGGTTAAAATATACCAGATCAAATGGCACGTTATTTGTTAATTTTGTTCTTTTATTTAGAGAGTACCCACTACAGTGGGCTTATTACGAAATCGGAAAACGTATATCAATTACAATTAATTTTATAAATTTTTTGTAAAAAAAAAGTTGGTGACTAAGGATAATATTTACTATAGATAACTATTATTCTGAGACAGTATTGTAAAAATCAAATAAATCAGGTGGACAAATTTTATAGATTTTTTTTTATTTGTATGCACTCTGTAGATTTTCTGTAGATTTTAAAAGAACTCAATTCCATTTATTTCCTAAAAAAAGAAATTATTTTGATAACGTTTTATAAACTTTATAAAGGGTGTTTTTCTAATCCCAATTAACAAATACTTTATGCCAGAAGTGAGCCTCATCGGATGGACGATTATCGCTACTGATGATCTCTGTTTTTTTTTTAATTAATATTAAACTTATTTTTAAAAACTCGATTTGCGATTTTTTTTTTTAAAGTGAAGACAACAGTAGTTTTTTTAAAATTAAAGTTTTTGAGAACACGTGGTTAAAAATTTTTAATTTTAATTTTGTTTATGTATAGTTGATCTATATTCTGATAGTCGAGTTCGAGATCATTGATCATTTATATTTCTTTTCAACAATAGAAATGTTTATAAAGGTTTCAATTGAAATTATAATCAATTAAACTTCCTAGCTTGCTATGATTCTTTAATATGACTAAAATTTCAGAGCAGTGAGCTTTTTCCTAAACGTCAAAACAGTAATTTCATTTTATATTTTCAAACCCCAAAAAATACAAAAACAAAATATATTTCTATATCATTCCTACGATCATTTAGAAAAGTCTTTTAAACCTTGCCAGCAAAAAAAAAAAAAACTTAGTTGGGTATTAAAAATGTTGATCCGCTTTCGTTTTTGATCACCCTTCATAAGCTTTCTTTATAGAATGTGCTCCAATCTGAGTACAATGTTAAAGGGTAATGCTTTCTTAAAGTCGTGACAAATTGCTTTTTTATACATCCATTTTCTCATCCGTTCATTGTGAAATGACCGGACGACGCACTATAGAGAAAATTCGTTCTTTAGCCGAACCGTTCGTATGTGGAATAATCTTCCAGCAAATGTATTTCCTGCCAGTTGTGACATTCAGAAATTCAAAACAAATGTCAACAAACACTACTCCCTCTTTCCTCCTTCCGATACCCTAATTTCCTTCCGCTAACACAATGCATTGCATTTATAGGGGGCATCCCCTGAGTGTTGGCCTTCAAAAAAAAAAAAAAAAAAAAAAAAAAAAAAAAAAACAGAAAATTTAAAATTGTTTGGTTCACAATTCATTCGTTTTGGATGGCATTCTAAAGTTCGTGATCTGCGAAAATGATATTTTTGGGGGTTAATTTCAACAACAGCACATTTTCATCTGCTTGGGGTGCATTTTAATTTGTAATAAATATCACGACTAAAACATGCCCCAATAATAATTTTTGAGGCTCATTTTCATTTCTTATAACGATTTGAAGTTCAATTTCCTGGGTGTCATTTTTATTATATAAGTTTAGAACGTGTTTCATTTTAATTTTGGGGTGTATTTGCATAGGGCCCGTCTTCCTAGCGCCACCCTTCATTTGACTTTGAAAGAATAATATTATATAAAATCGATATAAAAGTCTTAACTGGTGACATTGAATATTGTTGATGACATTTCCTTCACTTTGGGTACAGACCGGGGTCTGGGGACAATGGATCAATTCGTGAGTTTAATACACACCTGCCCACGACTTCCACTCAATGCCATTGTCACTACAAAATTGTAAAGTTTTAGTGCGGAAATATTCATAAAATTTATTTCCCCCCCCTTAAATGAGAACCTTTTGCCCTTTGGCCGGCCTGCCTTACAACAACATAGCTGAACTGTTGCCACATAGTTTCTGATAAAAACGTCATCTTCATCATTTCTCAAATGAGAACTATAGATGGCACT
Organism: Hydrotaea cyrtoneurina; assembly: GCA_958296145.1. Classification (NCBI taxonomy): domain Eukaryota; kingdom Metazoa; phylum Arthropoda; class Insecta; order Diptera; family Muscidae; genus Hydrotaea; species Hydrotaea cyrtoneurina. The sequence continues at coordinate 89,559,863 of OY282512.1, forward strand.
AGTAACTGAAGATAAGATATTCTATCTAATTCCAGGAATTTCTCATTCTCCTTATTTTGTTTACCACAAAGGTCGAACTGCACCTTCATGTTGCAATTCACATTCGATCCACTGTGCCATATATTCATATTAGTTTATTCTACTCCTCCCACCGTCATGTATTATTTGCACTTTTTCCGATATCATTGTGTTCAGTTTATTTTGTGTGTGTGTGTGTGTTTTTTTTTTGTTATTCAAAAACGTTCGAAGATGTGAAACTTTTTCTGACACTTTGTGTAGTCAGTTTGAAGTACTTTCTCGTAAGTTTTGTGGTTTATAATGATGCTGATTTATTTACATAACGTCAAGTGTTTGAGTGTGATAAGCTTTTTGAGTGCCCTGATTCCCACTTCCTCGTTTTTTTTTCTGTCTCTGCATTCTCTGCGGCATCATCTTTCACGTCTTTTCCTTGTATTCTCATCCGGCAGCTCCTGAAAGACAAAAGGTTATCGATAGTTTGGTAATATGAGAGCTCCTTACTGTTCGTTTCTTCTTCTGCTTCTGCTTCTTAGAAGTTTTATAGACTATGGAAATTCTTTGCATCTTCACATGAAAAGTTAATATACAGATGCAGATGTGGCATAAATATACATCAAATATTTCTTAAAGTTGGTTGTTAAAACTTTTCATTTGTTTATAATGATTTTAATTATTATTAAAATTCTTCACAGGAAGTTCTTCGTTAAGTAAATCCACAAAGGAATACATTACAAACTAAACCAATGCATAAAAAGAAACACACATACACAGCTATAGGTTGATCGGAATCCATCGGAAATTTCTAAAAAAGGATTAATGTGAGTAATGGGGGGTTTTTTGGGATATATGAATGTGAACATTTCAATAAAATATGTTGTTGTTTAGTTCGGAATATCTGTTACTCGGTTTCTGGACTCAACTTTTGAATGTGATAAATTTAAGATATGCGTAATAAATCTGTTTGTGAACGGCCATGGAGTTAGGTAGTGTATGCGACTATTACACAAGTAAAACCGGGTAAGACATTAAAATATTTTTAGCGGATATTTTTTCACCTTGTAAGAGAGTAATCTTTAAGCCATGTAAAACATCTCAGTCACAATCAACTACTGAACTCACAATCAAGGGCTGTTGTCAAATCAGCTGGAAATGGATAGCAATTAGTCGACAAACAGTGGTTGTAAACAAACAGCGAAACAGATTTGCTTTGGAGTTTAGTGACATCTAGATTTCAGCAAATAGACTTATAGGGAATTGGTTTACTGCGCTGACCGTCGCACTGAAATAGTTCCCTGTTCCAGATATTTATGGAATGATTCCTGACTTTTTGCGGACATCGAAAACAGAAATTCTTTGGTTATTCGACGGTCAAAGTAGCCAATCATTCGATTTCAGATAGCTATACAATTACTCATATGCCATTTATGATTACTCGACCTTGAAGACGATGAACTTTTAAAAGTCAGCCCCGTAATACTCCACATATTTCGATTTCTATCGAAATTTGCATATTTAATGATTTTGTTTGAAGTAATTTCGCAGCGAACACTGCATTGGTATCCTGCCCTGAAACTTAATTAATGGCCATGGCAGTGGGTCGAAGTACACTTTGTTGTTTAAACAACAACTACAAGAACTTAACCAATTTTTCTAGAGTGATGATTTTTAGAACAGTTCACCCCTTCTCTTCGCCCGTTTAGTGTCTGGGGAAATATATCTGCAGTGTTGGTTATGAAATGAAATATATTCTCACTTTTAAGTGAGTGTTGAACTAAAAAAAAAGAAATTACACGAAATAAAAACTTTATGTTGCTGATATTGTTGCATGATACTCGTATAGTGGTTGCTAATGTTGTTAGCTTAGACGTTGGTGTTGGTGTTGGCGTTGTCGTCGTTGCTGTTGCTCTGGTGGCTTAAGTTTATAATAACTATGAATTATGTAGGTTTTGGTAAAATAACTCCGGCAACTTAGAGTAGCATAATAATAAAATACGTGCAACATTAACAACATCAACACCAACAAAAGGAAACTTATAATTACCTTGTTAGAGAAACAAAATATAAAAAGTGTGAGTAACCCAAGAAGCCAAAGTGGGTGCGTCTGGATGACTGACCACTTGTTTCAAATTCAACACCCCCGCAATAATGGTCATGGTATGCTGCTGTATCCTTATGCCAGGCCACTCCAGATGCTTCAGCTCTCTTCATCTCACCATTATGTGTACTACAAGAATCTTGTAACCAGTAACTATCAACATTCTGCATAGTCGCATCAAAATGTTTTGTCTATGTTTATTGCAGGCAATATTCCTGTTGTCGGTGTTGTTGGTTGCTGGGTTTCATCAGCAGGGCCGTGAGATTAATTTGCCCAGCGGGGGTGTGGTAATAGTAATGACTGTTGACTAATTTGTCTCTTATTCTCAGTATTCTTAAAATACAGAAAATTCTATTGTTTCAATAGAATTACTAACGCCAAAGAATTTTCAGTGAATGACTACTTTAACAGTAATTTAAACCTACGCAATCTTGGAAATGAGCATGCAACCAAAAGTATTTTGTGAACATTTGACAAACCATTGTAAGACATCAAGAGCTCAGATAGAATAATTGATGGCAATTTGTATTTCCTAAAAGCGCAATATCGCAAATTCTCTCATATAAATTTCAATAGAATTGGGTCTGGCGAAATTGATGCAAAGTTATATTTATAATTGTTTACATGACTCATGTTGTTAAATTTCCTTCAATTTTGTTTAAAAATATCTATTATGCGATAGTTTGCATAAAGCTATCGCATTGAGCGGTAAACTATCGCCAAACAAAAAAATTCAGTTAGTAAAAATGGAAATTACAACACGTATCCATTATTGAACCACATTTCAAATGAGTACGCTTTACAGCTACAGTTCGCAAATTTCGTATATAAAAATGTTGTGATTATTAAATGTAGTATAATTGCAAACATCAAGAAAATTGGTCCATTTATAGAAACTTCAATACTTGCCGTTACATGCTAATATCAAAACATTGCTTCAGAGTGTATGCAGATTACCAAGAACACCAATTCGTCGTCGCACAGTGGTTTAGAATTGATTGACCAAAATTCAATATGGGTTAAAGCCCGTTAGCGATACTTAAACATGTAGCTGCGGTGCCGCTATCGAGTGCTAGATAGCGGCACTACATGATTTGTGCCATTGTTCACGTTATGAGAACAGCATGGGCGTAGGTAAATCGAATGGTGGATTTGGGTGGGGTGCTCTGCACAAGGAGTTGTCACGCAAGACTTACATCCAGTTTGCCTATCATGGATTTCCTAGGAGCGTCCTACAGTGTGAAATGTTCTCTCTTTTCATCTTCTGCTGCGCTAAGATGTGTTATCAGCCCCCAATCATGTGTACTGCCCGTGGTCACTGGGATTGACCAGAGAGGTTTTCGCACAACTGCGCAGTGGAGGAATTCGGAACGTTTTTGAAAATAAATCTGTCATTTGTCCGATGCGATCGAAATTTCAGGTAAACGTAGTTGAAGTATGTTCGAGCTGTAGTCTGACAACCACGGATCTTAGGAAAATTGAATCTTCCACCAATTTTTTTTTTACTTTAATATGCGTAATTTACGTCAGTAATATGGTGGCGTTTTTTCGCAAATTGGACTCCTTTACTATTTAATATTTTTTATCTGAATCGGCTATAGAAAAAGTACTAATAATTTGTTTCATATTTCTGGTTTAATTGAAAAGTTTGAAGTTTTTACCCAAAAACTATCGCAAATGTACTGAAAAATTTGCTTGGTTGGATGAGGTGCTGCCGAGACAGTCGTATTAGCCACATGAATGATATTGTATTCCATTATTAAATGACAAACTTAATACTTTCCAATAAAACCAGAAAATTTTAAAAATTATTAGTACTATTTCAGTGTGATACCTAAATTGCCGTAGGGATTGTCAATGGTCAAGGAGCTGTATTTACTCGTTCTTTTCGAAACTATGGGGTCGATCTATTTGTCGGCTTGGTGAAAATTAGGGCGTGGCTCTGTATATCTCCACGGAGCACTCATATTGAAACTAATTGCATTTGGTGTCCGTAATAACTTCTCCCGATTCATGCCGAGTTTTCTCAGAGTTCACTTTATACGAGTGGCTATAGACGAGGTCGGGTAACTTCTCCCGATTCGTGCCGAGTATTCTCAGAGTTCACTTTATACGAGTGGCTATAGACGGGGTCTCATTCAATGAACATATGTTGACTGCAAAACTGTCACAATGATTTGTTCTTTCTCCTTCTCTTTTTCTTATTTTCATTGGCTATCTATTGGGTCAGAATGTGATCCCAAACTATCTTTTTGCGAATGAGAGCAATCTCTGTCATTCATGTGCATTTGACCATCGTCCAAGTCCTTTGGTGGTCGGCGACAAAAGATAAACGACGACGTGGTGTGGCGTAGACCGGACGACATACTATAGAGAAGATTCTGTTCGTATGTGGAATACTCTTCCTCCTTTTAATACCCTTATTTCCTATCGCTAGCACAGTGAAATGAGTGTAAGCCAAAAAAGGTATACTTCTTTTAAAATGAGGCACATCAAGTAAGGACTGTTACTGGTGCATTGTAACCCGATCCGATATGTTTAAAATTGACAGATTATTCTTTGGGCGAGCTATTTATTTCAACAAGACGTTACAAACTTTTCATACTTCTTGTGAAATAATTCATTTTTCATATGAGGCATTTCCTTGAAACAAGGAAAACCCCCATAATTCTTTGTGGCACGACCCTGTCTCTCAGCTTATAATTCAATTTCATCCTTTCTGTTTGTGGATGTAAAGTTGCGTTGTACGTTCGTTTTACATTTTACACTATTTTTAAATAGACAAATTACAACCAACACTAATAGCAAACTCATTCATACGATTTACCGATGTATGCAATAAATGTTGAACATCCTTTCGCGAGCACCATGGAGGCTAGGAGATGATTTGTAAATACACATTTTGGCTGTTATATCCCGAAAACAATAGCGTGATTATGATTGCTAATTTGTGAGTGTATAAAAGTGGTTATGAGAATTATATGTTAAATAGTTTAACTAACGTGATAATTATGTGGCATAATTTTAATTTTCAATAAGAATATTTGTTATTTCTGATGCAAATTACCAGAAATAATTCAATGAGATTTGTTTAAAGGCTATAATTTTAAAGTGTTACAGTTGAAACAGCTCCCAAATGTACTTTGGAAGTGCTTTTAATTCAACTTCAACTTGGCTCATCGATTGTGTAACAAACTTTTCCTTGCCGTGTCCACGTCGGTTATGTTCAATCATTCCGTTGAGAATTCAGTATAAAAGTCATGATTTACAAACTTTGATAGTGTATTTTTCTTGCTCTTCCTGAATAAATTAAAAATCAAGGTGCGTTTAGAGAATATTAATGAAATACTCTGATTTATGATTGGCTCCCAAGGTCGGAGCCGATGATGAGCAACACAAGCGTATCGCAAATTTAGTACATTGTCATCACAAACGATAACATGAATTCTTTGATAATAGTTTTAATAGGTCACTTTTTAGGTCGTGCAATGCTAAAATAAATGCAGTTTAGTTTACAATTTGGTAATAGCGGGTATTTCATTTTTAAAACCAGTCATACGTTATCTCGAACCACAAAATAATTATTCAGTATTTGATTGAAGAACATACAAAACAGTGAAAAAGTTGCATTTGGGTAAACCGACTTATATATACCCTCACCCTCAGTAAAAACATACAAGTCTCATATTCCATAATAGCAACCTCAAAGTACCGCATGTTATAGAAAAATATTGCAGAGTTTTTTCTCGAAAATTGTATGGAAGTACCAGAAGGGTTTTGTCCAAAAGGGTTTTGTCCAAGCTATAAATTTACTAAATATAGAAGTTGGGCAAGATCGTGTTGGTCATATTGGTATTATTACACGATTTATGATGGGTGGAATTGTACATTTGTATGGGAGGTACCAGAAGGGGAGTTGCCAGACTTCCATGTTTTTGTTAAAAACTTTGTCTTGCTATACCTTTACTAAATACAGAATTTGGGTAAGATCGCGTTGGGCTTATTGATATTATTACACGATTTTAAAAGTGGGCGAAATAGACGATTTGTATGGGAGGTACCCGAGGGGGTGTGGCCATATAGCACATATGAAATCCCATAAGCAGATTTGGGAAAATATTAACTCATGTCAAATTTCAAAGCGATTGTTTAACTCTTTCGAAAGTTATCGAGCGTGTTTTTTTTTAATGTGTTCTATTTATAGGCCGCACTGGAAACTATAAGTATGGAAAATACATTAAAATCCTTATTTCACATTTCAGGCTTCTACAGGGTCCGCCAAATAACTTTTTTTTTGAAAATTCTTTAAAAAGAAACTACTGGATATTTTCTCAAATTTCATTTTTTTATTTGAAAGTACAATCCTTCCGGTTAATAATGGAAAATAATTTCATTCAAATGGCTGCCTCGGCTGGCCATGCATACAAACATTTCGGCTAATGAACGTATCTCAAGAATAGTTTACTCAATAAGGGCCTGAACCGTTAATGCATTGCTACTAACACGATCACCGAACTTGGTGCTCGTAAAATCAATGATTACGAAGTCGAGAGAATCGACTTCTGGCTAAAAGCAACTGAAAATGAAACGCCGACGACTGTTTTGATACATTCTAAAGAGAATTAATTACTTTGCCAATAAATATTAATACATTCGGAGTTGATGCAGAAATCAAGACGGAATTGAAAACCAATTCCGATATGAATTGGTGTTATAAAATCCTCCTGGGTTTGCCTTGTTTGGGTTCTATGACAGTAACCGATTCCAACATGAATTTTTTTTTTCAATTTCGATTTCTGTCATCTATCGGTTTCCACAACAACCCTGATTAACTTATTATATTACCAGTAGACAACAACCTTCATCACAGAATTAAATAAATAAAAACAAGTGGACAAATAGTAAGTTCGGCCGGGCCGAATCTTATATACCCTCCATCATGGATCCTTAAAAAGTCAATAAATAAGAAAACTATGAAGAAAGTAAGTGCAGGAACCCGATGCAGGAACCCGATCCCAAATTTTATCCAAATCATGAAAATGGGCGCATATTCGGATTCGCGAGAAAATTTCGTTGCATTTCGATACCCATATGTCCATGTTTGTCAGGGGCCGGTTTTTGGGCCGCTCGTGACCCGATAGTCCCAGGAACTCGATCACAAATTTTATCCAAATCATGAAAATAAATGCATATTTGGGTTCGCGAGAAACTTTCGTTGCATTTCGATACCCATATGTCCATGTTTGTCAAGGGACGGTTTTTGTGCCGCTGGTGACCCGATAGTCCCAGAAACCGGATCAAAAAATTTAGGCAAATCATGAAAATAAAGGCATATTTGGGTTCGTGAGTAAATTTCGTTGCACTTCGATACCCATATGCGCATGTTTATCATGGACCCTTTTTTGGGCCCCAAGGGTACACGGAACCCATGAGCACTCCCATTTTTGGGATTTTTTTCCCATCTATAAATTATATAAACTTAGAACTTAGATGTAGTGAAAAAAAATATTTGAAAAATTTGATTATGGCCGGAATATATTTAGTCCCGTAAAGGGGAACTTTTTCCCCTTTGGTCCGATATGGCCCATTCTCGAACTTAACCTGCTTATGGGCAAAAAACATCTTCCGACAAAATTTCAGCTTTTTAGCGTTGGTCGTTCGCACTCTATCGTGATTTCAACAGACAACAGACGGACGGACGGACGGACGGACAGACGGACAGACGGACATCGCTAGAATGTCTTAGAATGTTACACTGACCAATAATATATATACTTTATAGGGTCGCAGATCACTCTTTCGAGGTGTTGCAAACGGAATGACAAACTTAGTATATACTCCATCCTATGATGGAGTGTATAAAAACAGAAGATGATTTAAAATTCAATATCTAAAGTACATCTACCATTCTTTCTTGAAAAGTATTTATCATCAATATTTGTTGCGTCATATCGTCAAACCCAGATTAAAGGTCGATTAGCGTTTACACCGTGTAACTGATCATACAAAAGCCTTTACTTCAATGAAATATGCTGGTTTCTTCGATCGATTGAATAGCATATGTTCGAGATATTATTTTGTTTTTATTTAAAAAAAAGTAAAAAAAATCGACTGATTATGCAAAAGTCGAAATGCAACTATATTACATTAATTTGCTTTTGTTACAATCGCTGTCTTTGCATTTTAGATAGCTTGGTATCTGTCATTGCGTCAAATCAGACCAAAAGGCTATGGTTTCACATCAGGGTATTAAAATAACCTCTGGTAAAATTTAACCGTTTCGAATATTTTCACAAATATTAAAGTTGTTTCGTCCTGATTCACACTAGGCAATTGTACTTGCTGCAATTTACATGATTCCCTTTTGAACTTGCCTCTTGTGTTCACACAATGCAATTCGGTTTTGGTAATTTTTGTTTTCATTATTTCCTTTTCAAATACAAATTCCTTTCAGAATATCAATTCCCCTTGCTGCTCTTTCCTACAAACTGAGAATTGCGGAAATTAAAATTGCCTAGTGTGAATCGGGACATGGAATACAAATATGGGCACCTTTTTGACATAGACCTTAACCCAAATTAAATTAAATTTCTGTTCGTAATCAAGTATGCATTTTTGGTTACAGTTTGTTAACAGACTAATGAGCTCTGTTGGTAGATTTATAGACATAGTACGAAAGTGGTATTTCTATTTATAGGGATTTTCCAGCGAATCCACAATAATACACTTTTTAAGATTTGTCTCTGGAATTTTTGGAGCGAATTGTATGAACATTTGTGTAAAGAGGCACATTCCTATTACATGCCAATATACCCACAGTAAATTAAAATTAAATAGTTTCAGACAAAGACAACTTTGTTCATATCTTCAATCATATTAAAGAACGTTATTCGACAAAGCAATTTCTGTTCTATACAATGCATGTATATATATTACTTTCCCTACTCGTTTTCAATATTATTTGTACACCAATTTAAATAGCGCATTTGGTTTTAGTTTTAAAATGTCACCAATGGCAACAGACTAATCACTATCGCTGGCAACCTGATACTGAAAGGGAGTATTGATGTAAGCCGATTGCGAATGACAGCAGCAACAACTTGTGGATGTCGGTATTATGGCGACATACCATATCTGTAATGAAATTCGTGAAATGAACTCATGTGCGCTATCATACAAACGACGTTTAGAAATGCACTCTTTAGGTATAAACCATCAATTGCTTCGTCACGGAAATATTGCATTTTACTGAACTATTACTGACAACACCCCCAATGCTTTAAGTAGGAATAATCTGTATCTGTATTAAAGACGCCAACTTATATATACGATTTACAGTTTAAACAATGTCATCGCAAAGGCATAATAGAAACAACTATTGTCTCTCACACGCCAGACGGTATTTGAATATCGTTAATTGTTGGTGTAATGCAAATATTGTGAGAAACACCGAAAATAATTGAAAACTATTTTATTTACTTACTCACTTATGTTGGCCCTACGACCTGCTGTTGGTTTTGGCTCCAAGCACTTCGGTCTTGTCCGTGCGTTCTCCAGTGAGTTTCTTTACCGAGACTTCGGAGTTGCAAGTTTACCTCTGTCGCCTCTGTCCGCACTTTCCATGCTAGTTGTCATCTAACGACTTTCAAGCTTAAGCCTTTGTATCCATTCGGCCGACATGGCCCAGATCGGGCCGTAACACAGTTCGGGCATAGATTTGCGAAGGAGTTTCTGGAGTTTCAGCCCGCACGGCTTCAGAGCCATTATGAAAGAGACATAGAATGAGCGTGATGTGAAGTATTCTTTTATTTCGCAGAAAAGGGTGTCTTTTCTTGAAATATTTGTTTATCCCTAATTCGCTTCATTTCGATGCTGACATCATTTTTTCTAGTGAAGGCTGAACTTAGGTCTGTAAATTATTGAATTATCCTGCCGGCCTCTAATTGTCTCCATTCTGTAGTCACAACGTTTGCTTACCAGGTGCAATCATAAATTTGGCCTTATTCGATTCATTGCCTATTCTTTAAATCACTCAATATTTCCGACGATTGTCGTCCGCATATGCGAGGAGGTTGTGGACTTCGGTATCCACCGTACCTGTTTTATTGACTTTTGCGTCATCTAATATTTAATCCATCAATATGTAAACGAATTCCACTGTAAGCTGTCACCATATCTGAGAGAGGTGTCTTCCTTTTTTTTACAGAGGATCTAGTTCCATATTCATTATTAGAAATAGTATTAAATAATTTGCTCTTATTGGAGTGGCAAAGACGATTTGGATTTGGAGAGATTGTGCAGATTTGGTCCATGGAGTTAATCAAGTTTGGCTTCAATTATTCAAATCTCTTACCAGCAATGGCTTATTCTGCGGTATTTGGCTCAAAACGTACGATTCATAGTTAGTTATATGGGATCGTTTTAAAGTCAAGTACGAACATTCTTGTAATACGAATATTATACTTGATATTTAAACAAAGATGTGTTTGCTTTACTGTTTGTCGTTTTTCGGACTATGCGCTAGTAAACAGTAGTTCTCGTTTAATTACGAAAGCGAATAGCACATAATAAATCAGGCGCCCCGGTAGGCGAGTTGGTAGCGTGCTTGCCTATCAGCGTGGGGGTTGTGGGTTCGATTCCCACCAGAGGCTTTGGTCTGTCGCTGCAAAAATCTAAACATATGGTCTTTGTCACCCGGTTTACCCTTGGACCCAAAATTAGAATATAAATTTACTTTGTATTGTAATTAATAATAAATAAATAAATAAATAAAAAAGCACATAATAAAACAATGATTGGAGAAGAAATCATTGAAAATGTCGATGCCGATGTATTTATGTGTAGTTAAATATTTATTAGGAAAAGTATAGCGAATTTGAAGTCAGGTAAGAGAAAATAATTCGTAGAACTATTTGTGGGAGAGACAACTGAGTCGGGATAACAATTTAATCTCTTTAAATTTATTTCGAACTCGTCCTATTATGAATTTATGATTCTTAGAACAAGAATATTATGATATATGTATGTTTAATCTAAATTCTCCTTAAATCAATCCCAGTTTCCAATAATTTGAAGTATTTATTTGGGCTTAATATAATTCAAGAGGACTTATGAGTCCATTTCGAACTAATTTCTATCCTATTAGGAGCTTAAATCTATCCTAAAAATCACTCCGATCTACAAAAATCAAGTTTTTTTTAACTTGGTTCAAGAAAAATCGTACTTACTAACTTTTAACACCGCTACGGCTTAATTCATGTACGAGCCCCGACCACTATTAATTCGTACGGCAAGCATTTTTACCCGTATGCAATGTTTAACAGGTGATATTTTCAATACTAATGTAGTCAGCGCATGCAAACCTATTTTTTTCTGAAAGAGCATTTTGTTCTCTTGATTTAAAAAAAAAAAATTTTATTGTACCTCAACAACAACAACAACGTCTTATTTTTATTAAAAAGGTTTCCGTCTTATAATAAGACGGGATTCTTCTTGGAGAAAAACCATAGAGAAATCTTCTTGACTTTGTTCTATTCTATAGGGCATCTAGGCGGATCTTTTTTCTGTGTGTACGGGTAAAAATGCTTGCCGTACGAATTAATAGTGGTCGGGGCTCGTATGAATTACTTAATTTTTTTATCAGTGCAAACATGGATTCATTTTTTCAGACATCGCACCAACTTAAAACCTCATTTCTTCGGTATACAGTCTGCACTTGTAGCCTTGCTATCCTTCAGGAGGACTATTGTTGCTTTCTCCTCAACTGGGTGAAGGGTCCATAGTCCTCAATGTCCTCGCATTGCTGTCTTTCCGCAAAATCTAATCTGGACAGTGCCACCATGAACCAATTGAAAGGCATGTTTGATGAGAAATTAATCTCACTGACTGTTTGTTTGAGGGCACGTCCATAGACAAACCAACAACTGGTGCTGCCTTGGAAGGTAACATTACACACTTTGATGAGACACAGCACGAAATGTTGGAAAAAGTGAGCCCAAGATTGTACTCTCATTCATTTAAATTTTGTTTTATTATTTACATACTTCGTCTGTGTTTGAAGATTTTCACATTTTAGTATATGTCCACACATCTGTGGCATTGGAAACATTCTACTCTCTTAGAACCTACAACAACCTTAGCATAAATCCAAAGCCAAAATCCGTTCCAACCCTGATGTAACCAACCTCTTTCAACGTACAATGATATTTTAAATCACACTATATCAATGTCAATATGTTGTCATCATCAACGTTGTGCCACCATTACCATCGTCATCAGCACCAATCATAGCTATTATCACCAAACATCTCACCCTCCCCAACATCATGGCCGTCACAATCATCACCATCACTAATAACAAAAAAAATGAAAAAAAAGTCAATGAATCCCATGTAATGACTGTCAACGTTTTAACAATGATGACTATTTTAATAATTTAAAACGGCAGACAATGGGAGAACGCGACACGGAGTGGAATAAAAATCACAAAAGCAACAAGAGGGGGAATTAAAATCCACAGACATGCCATTCAAACATTCAATCAATTGCACACTGTCGTACTTGGTGCCAGTGTTTGTGTGATGTAGTAACAGCCAAACGTACACACACACATGCCCGGGTATGTTCGTATGTCATCGCTAACAACATATAAGGATTTTAATTTTGAAAGAGAAGGTATTATGTACTCTGGGCGAGAATGCAAAGAGTAAAAATCTAATCAAGTGAAAGCATATAAAATGCTACTAAATCAAATCACATCGGCATACAAAACTATTGTCGTTGTCTCTACGCACACACATACATTTGTATATTTACCAGCTTACACATACATACATGACGCAAAATACATCAATTTGTTGATTGCGGAAAGCCTATCAAATTAAATCCCAATTGCACACTTGATAAGCATAAAAACTATTTTGTTTCCCTTCTGCTTCTGCATTTTATGCTAAGTTGTCATCATCACTAGTGCCTCACTACGATGGTCTGCTACTTAAATGTTTCTATACGTTCATTTAATTTTCTAAAGGATTAACAATTTTTAATCAAAGACCATAATCAAATGCTTCATTTGCAGTAGAACTGGTCCAAGGCAAAATGTGTCTCTGAATGTCAACTGAAAATGGTCGTCTAGCATATTCAGTTGACATTGAGAGCCATTCGGTTGTTTTATATACAGGAGTGTTTCAGCATAAAACGAAAACTATAAGTGCAACAAAAAGGTCATATTTCAACAGACAAATTTCCAATGCTAATAAAAGCATTTTTTATAGGACTTTTCTGAGAAAACACCCAAAAAGTATCTACCAGGAAGATAGCATGAAATTAGAGTTTAAACATCGGACTAAGTACCTGTGGGAATTTAAAAAAATCTAAAATGTTAGCAAACTTTAATATTTGTTGACACAATATAAAAAGTGGTTGTTGGAAAAATTAATAAAGCAAATATTTCGTACTAGATTATTAATAATAAAATAAAAACAAATATTTTTGTAAACATAAAATGTAAAATAACATTTCATAAAAATGTTGTTGTGTTTTGCGAAATGGTAAACTTTTTGTGTATGTACCAAGCAGTGGTAGGGTAGAAGGGGGAGCATTCGCCACTTTTTTTTCCAAGTGCTGTTGCACCGAAGCCAATGATTTGTTTCAACAAATTATATTTTATTTAAATATGTTCATCTGTTAGCTTTCATTTTTATAGTTTCAATAGCACTGGTTCTCATCTATTCTATTATTTTTTTAATGTTTTTCAAAGTAACCCAAAACGGCGAAAGTGCCCCACCCATGGGGCACATTCGCCAATGGGATGGGGTACAATCGCCAAGACCTAAAGATTCAGGTATTTTTAAGTAAATTATACTTATTTTTGTTAAATATTAATAAAACAAAGAATTCAAAGAAGGCATTTTATTAAAAACAATACTTCATTTGTACCTATACCACAAAGTATAGAAAATAATAATAAATAATTCATGAAAAACAACAAAAAAAAACAATTCTGTAGGTACTTAAATGTAATTGACTTCAAAATATGTTTTTATATACATAAACATTAAGCTGTCTGAGATCAATATTACTTAACATTAAACTGTCTGAGATCAATATTGAATGTATAGGTTGCAGCTGACCGTGATGTGCCTGGTGGATGTGATGGGGGAAAATGATATTTTCTGACACATATCCCGTACATTGTCATAAAATTCCATCACTGCAGCCTTTGTAAAAGAAGTCAACCGGGCGAGACTTGTATTTTCTGGCTTTCTTAAACTTAGGTCTTTATTACGCTTCATAAAGCCTTGTAACCAGTCAACACCAGCAGCTTGATTTGTAATCCATGATGGAGGCATGGTAATATCATTTAATACTGTGTAATCGAAGACAAACTTCCGTGCCAAGGCATAAGTAAATCCATGTTGGAGATTTGAGAACTTCTTAAAATATTCAGATAAGTCTTGTTCTTGAACTTTTGTCAAAACTTGATTTGAGCAGTATTTTGATGAATACATAATTTCTTCATCCGAAGATTGTCCAGAATCATCTAGAGCTTCTATTTTATTGTCGTTTATCTTTTTAATTCTATCTCTCAAAGTGGTACGGGAAAATCCGTGCGTTCGGGCAGACTCGCTGATATTATATTTTTTTGAAAGAACATCTTTGATTGCAACTTTCAATTGTTTCTCATCCAAATCACTTGGATTTGTCTTCTTTTTATAATTGCGGACCATTGTTGTAGAGTTGCCTAGTTACCTATGACATAAATAGATTAGGTAGGTCTTAAGGCCTGGTGTGATACTATGATGCATATAATTAAGTCGCATATTCCAATGGGGAATCAACCCCATGGGGTAGATACGCCGGCGAAACTGCCCCAGCTGCAACGTGGCGATTGTACCCCAGGAGCACCCATTCACACTAAACTACATTTTTTATATTTTTTAACTATGTTTTTAAATCAAACTCTTGTTCACTGTTTTAATCACTAACATAGTTATATTGCTGTGAAAGGTCTTTTATTTTCCACACAAACAGAAAAAGTTATAACAATATTTACTTACATCAAATATTTTTTCAGCAACACCAAAAACAGAAAACTACGTCTGCCCGCGATCACTTCCAAACTAGAACTGTCAAAGTTGGTGGTATAAGAGATAATCCATAACTGCAAGAATTATCGGTTGTTTCGATTTTATAGAGATGGTAATTTCTCAGATAAGTAGGGGTGGCGTATGTGCCCCAGTGGCGAATGCTCCCCCTCCTACCCTATATTTCCTGCCAAGAACTAAAATCCTAATTGGCTTTCGCCAGATACTCTTAAATCATATTCCTGCAAAAGGAAATTAGTCCAACGCCAGGGTATATTTAAAACTCGCAGTCGCAAAGTGTGTGTGCAATATAAGTTCGACTTTTGCCTGTAGACTTTGTTTTGTGATCTCCACCCCATAGATTATCCATGGCATTCATTGATAAATTCACTAGGTATCTCTGAACGTGGTTCGGAATTACTTGTGGTTTTGATTTTATGGAAACACAAAATTGGATATCTTTACGATGTTTACAAAAGCTAGCATTTTGATCTTATTTTTAATAGAAAACCATGATGCTACCCTTTATTTGACTTTGGATATCACAGGTACAGGCATATTCTTGAGTATACCTAAACACATATTTGCAATATTTCAAAATTGGACAAAACTAAAAATATTGACTGGATCAATATAAAATTTGAAATCTACTATGAATATTAAAATTTTGTCTAAATCGGATATCTTTCGAAAATGTATTTTTGGTTTATATTTAGAAAAATTAAAACAGAATCCAAATTGGTGAAATTCGAAAGATTTTGCGAAATTTCAATTTGTTTACCAACTTTGTGGCCCTGTACCTAGGGCCTTTTTTTTTGCTAAGGGGCAATATATAAAACCTTGGCTATCACGGTGTGAAATTTGATTACGCAGTATCCAACTGAAATGGAGCTATAGAAATAATTCTAAAATACTTTTACAGGGTTCTCCAATAAGAGGTGCTACGGGAGGAGTTTCCGGGCCGTGTTATCTCTCGAAGAGGTCACCAAGATATTGTGATTTAACACCTTACGACTTCTTCGTTTGGGGCCACATGAAAGTTAAGGTCTGCGCCAACATCCCTGCGCCGATTCAAGACCTCAACGATAAAATTCGTGAGGCTATCGAGGAAATAGGCCAGCCAGTTTGCGATTTGGTATTGGAAAATTAAATAAAAAAGGATAAGGTCCTTGAAGTGTGGTCATTTTGGTCATTAATCTGATGTTATTTTTCATTATTAACGGCATACCATCCTCTTTATGATGAAATAAACATCCGATCACTAATCTCAAAAAATGCCAGTTTTCTTTGAATACCAAAATAACACGTCTTGTTGGAAAACCTCTATATATTGCTTATTTACTTTGTGCTCAAGAAAAAGCTGTAAATCTGAAATTTCAGTTGAATTTTTTTCTGCACTGTATTACAAACATATGTCAGACCTCTAGTTTATTCTGGAATCCTCTGTTTTTTCCTATATTATGACACTATTGAAGTAATTCGCGCCAGCCTACTCAATCCAGTGTTCATCCAAGTTCATCTTATCTGCCAATAAAATTGCAGTTATTTGTGCCTTATTAATATTGAATAAAAGCTTTCCAACGAGCCATTACATTGGCTATCTCATGTGCATTCCTAGACCCAAGAAATGCTCCACTTTTAAACAAAATAACTTTCACTTCGACAACAAGTATTTCTGAAGAGTGGAAAAATCATAAGGCAGCATTCAGATGGCAGACAGACGGACACACATTCCTCAAAAAAAGAAATACGCCTTTCTCAGCTTTGTTTTAAGTCATTTATTGAATAGCACGACTATTTATTATCGACAACCTTGAAGCAAGCGCATTATTCACATATCAGACAACTACCCATTTTAAGCCTTTTTTCCATTTTAAGTGCATGTTTTGAGTAAATATACAGAGACACACACACACACATACAGTTGTAGTATGTCAAAGTGCCTGTCTGGCCATTAGATACAGCAATATGGCTAAGAATTAACAGAAACTGAAATTGTAAATGTACCAATTGCTCCCTAAGTGTTTTGGCAAATATGTCGACACAGGCACACAATCGGCCGGGCAAACTTCCACTTAGCAAAGTGTCCACAATTTGAAACGTAGGAAAACAATAAAGAGCATTTTTAGACAAGAACCCAAAAAAAAAAAAAAAAAAAAAAAAAAAAAAAAAAAATAATCACTAAACGATGTGAGTGTAAGAAATGTGCAATAAATCCGACATTAAGAGGACATTCACAAGTACCCAATTTCGATTAGTACGAACTATGTTGGTATACCATTGACAAATAGTTGGGAAACATAGAAGCTATTGAAAATATGTGTACGTGTGTGTGTGTGCGTGTGTGTATGTTTTTGAAACTAGGGGTATAAAATGTGGAAAACTATCAGAACTACACACGCGTATGATTGAGGCACACACACACACTCTATCCAAATGTGTTGAAATAGACCAATTGACAGATCAAACAACCAACGAACCGACCTCCCCCCTTAATTCGTTGCTTGATTTTTTCTGTATTTCTGGGCAAAAAGAGCAAACACAAATCTTTTGCAAACGCTATCGAATGCGGCAGTGCACTGTAAATACAAACACACATGTATTACTCACACTCTGGCATTTAGGAAAACACACATAGCCAGCATCAGCAACAAATCCTCTTTAATATCAAAACCAAAGAATAAGCAATTGTTTTTGCTCTATCAATATGAAATTGTTGTGTGTGGCGGTATGAGTACATACACATGCACTCACCCTGTATCTGTAAACGGCACAGTGCGTGGAAACGGTTTATGTTTGGGAATAATGTTTGCCTTTTCTAATTTGATAAGTGTCTATCCTTTAGTAATCAAATATTCTTGAGTACATGTGATGTGTCTCAATAGACGTTTTGTTTAAATTTAATTTTTAGATTTGGGTCCAGTTATTTTCTTTACATTATCATAATCTCAATATCTATAACCTCATCCTACGAGTAGGAGGGTATACATCATTTGATACGAACCAAAAGTGTAACAGTAGGAAGGGGCAACTTTAGGTGTCTCTGAACCAATTTCGATTCATTACTTTTTTGGATGTTTGAACAGGATCCGTCTGAGTGTCTGATACGATAACTTTCGAAAGAATTAACCGATTGCTTTGAAACATGACATGGGTCAATATTTTCCCTAAACTACTTATGGAATACATACTCTTTGCAAATCGTGTAATTACATTATTTATCTAAAAATCGGTATTTTGCGTAGCCTGATATAAAATATAAAGGTGATGCGAACTTTTGGAATTCGCATACTTTTATATTCGAATTTCAATGGAAAATGTTAAGTGAGGGTGAGGTGTTTTCACTGAGGGTTTAACCTCACTTGTTTTTTATATGCTCTTGCAGAATTCAAGTTTGAGTTCTCTTGTGAAAGTGTGGCGAGACTTTTTCGCTTTCTGTTAAAGAGGTTGTTGGTACTCGGAAAAGGTTAATAATGAAAAATAAAAATTAAATAAAATACTGGTTACTTCCTTAAAGTGGATATATCTTTTAATCTATGATTTTAAGATCTCTAATTTATAATGTCTAGACTTTTCCAAATTATCGATCGAAGTCCATTCTAGGCTTATCATAAATGTTTTTCTCACAGATAGTCATAATGATAACAAATGAAATTGGGCGCAAACTTTACAAATTTCTCCTACTTCTTGTATCAGAACATATCTATTTTTCCATTCTGCACACTCTATAAACGATTGCCGAACACTGTGTATGAACAGCATCCATAGACATCAAGTGCGTCTGTGTTTATGTGACTGTTCCACAAAAGTGCATGCTCATGCCCATTTCAACAGAAGGACCCTAACCAATCGTCGTCATCAATGAACTAAAGTCCTACAACATATTTGTTCCGCACACACATGCAAACACACAACGCGTTCCCCTGGCTATTGTTTTACTTGCATGGACTTGGGCGTTTGTTCTTTTCTTTTTTTTTTTCCTCGTTCACATTTCATATTTGTTTGCTTGAACCCTCCAAACTGTGTTCCTTTATTAGTCTATTGTCTTAACGTCGAACGGTTTTTGGTTTTTGTTGTTGGTGTACTTCTGTCGTTGTTTGTTATTCAAGGATGTGAATGCCTTTATGAATGTGTGTCTATAGGGCTGGGTTGAGATTTCTTCTGATGCACTCGTACAGCTGCATGCTTCATTCATAATTTAATGAAATTCATCACACTTCCATGGATATTATGTCACGGTTTAATGACACAGATGCAAATGGATTAAGGGTGATGATTATTTTGCCATTTCTGAAACAAACTGCAAAATATTAAATGAGACCGTTTAGAAAACAAACTGTTTTACATACGATTAGTCATCGTTTCGTAATTTTCTAAACGATTTCTGAAATATGGCATTATGCCTTAAATGAACAGAAGGCTGACAATGGCAAAAATACAATGGAGAATGAAAAAAAAATAGTTTTGTATAAACTATCCCCCTATTTTCAAAAAAAAAATTCATTATCGTCCATTTGGGTTAATTGTAACACAAATGTAACTTTAAACAATTCAAATTCCACCTGCTATGGTCAACATGGTCAGGTCCCAAAAATTCGCATTAAGATGCTCCAAATTGACAGTTTCCCAACCATTTTCAATAGTTTCATCCCATGTGCAAAAATATAATGAAATGTATTTGAAACTGAATGAAATTCCTCGCTATTAGTCGGGTTAGACAATTAACTTCAAGGTAAATACATATATATAGACCGATACAACAGGTTTTGCCAACTTTATTATTATCCATGGCCAGATTTTTTATGTGTCTTAATTGACTCCTTCGTAGCTATAAAATGTAAGTTCATAATGATATGTACGATACACCCCGTTCTCTGAGGATTCGTCTGCCAACTTTATCGTAGAATAACATTTTAAAAAAGTCCCAGACTACTGTGGTGGTTGTGTAACGAAGCCTACAACACAATTTTTTCATAAATTTGATTAGTTTTTATTATTTTGGGAAATGAAAATTAGTTTCATGGTACAATAAACAAGGTAAGGCTAAGCAATCAGCTGATTTACAATTTTTTCTCGCAGCGCTCTAAATTGTCAAAGTTGACATTCGATGTTTTTGTTTACATTCAGGCAAATGTTGATATTTCAAAAAACGTTTATTCAAATTATTGAAATTATTTTAATAAATTCAAAACAAATATCAAAACAAAACAAATTTATCAAATATTTACAACAATAACAAAAATTAACTGTCAGTAACTTTATTTTATATTCTTGACATATACAACTTTGACAATATAGAGCACCAGAGTTGTATCTGATTATTTGTTGTTGGGCTAATGACCTTACCTTGTTTATTGTACCATGATTAGTTTATTGATTTACACATCATTTTTATCTTTCAAATATCTGTTTGCAGACATTTGCTTTGACATTTCAAAGTAAATATTTGTTTACTTTAATTCTCGGAACAAAACAAAAACTTTGGTAAACAAACCACAAATGGATAGAGAAATAACCAAAATTACATCGAATAATAAGAAAAATGTAAAGTCTTCAAGCTGGAGGTACGTTCTCTACCTGTGCTACGAAAATGACCAAGAAACAATGAGGAAAACCAAGCTGTACCTTTCACATTGTCTGCACCCTAACTACAAATCGAGTTGGGTCTCGATAAAAAGAATTTACGGGAAGCAAAGCATATTTCCAACACTAATTCTGTCCGCCGAAATATGAGTTATGTATCGCTATTGTATAGGTACTTTAACAGAATCTGCTTCTAAGATATCCACCGTCTGGTCCCTCACATTAGAACCGGAATACACAGCTATCCAGAGACTCTCATCCGTTCATTGGCAAATAACCAGTTGGCCGAACGTCGCACTATAGAGACAATTCTTTCTGCAAGTGTTTTTCCTGCCAGCTAATACACTTTCAGATTCAACTCAAACGTCAACAAAAGCTACTCCCTCTTTCCTCCCTTCAATTCCCTTATTACCCATCCGTAACACAGTGTATTGCATTCATAGGAGGCGTCAATTGAGTGTTAGTAAAAAAACAGTTTTTTTTAACTCTGATACATTCACTCGGATCCAAAGGCTTCACAAAATCTTTGGTGGTCATTTGTTAAAATTTATTTTAACCAACTACATGTGTTCGACTTATGGCAAATTAAGTCTAAAAAATGGAACATAGATAAAATAAATTCGACCTTACTCACGGGATCACAGGACATCAGAAGATACAGTAGATATTTAGTTCACAAAAGAAATTGCATTGATAATCCAAAAATATTCGTGATTTCCTAAACTTTTTCGTTTTAAAATTGTGGTCGTTACGATTTTCAATATAACCTCGTGTTATGGTTGTCAGTTTTTCAGTTGTATGACATTTCGCAGATGTAACTCTTGCTTAGCTTTAATGGAGTTACAAGGAAACCGAATAAATATCTAACAAATGTACATACAAACAAAATAAATTTAAAGCACAAAAACCCGCAGAGCCGCCATTTAATCGGATAGCAAATAGTGAGGTACGACAAGATAGAAAAAAAAACAAACAGCATCCTAGGATAGAGGACTTCCCGTCCCATTCGAAACAATACATTTCACAAAATTGTTGTTTCTGTGTCTGTTCATTTATTTAATATATAAAGAAGTGCGATATATATATTTTTGTTGTTGGTTTTGTTCACTCGCACTCGCTCACTGTGAATTGTGAGTGGAACCACTTTAATTTACATAATTTCAACCACAAAAGGTTTGCATAATTTATAATATTTTCTTTTCGTTTTGCAAACCAGGTCAGTGAAATGAAATTAGAAATGTAAAGAGACAAACACAAAAAAACTACACAGATATACAAAAACAACGAAGGAATGAAGGATGATACGACAGTCAGTCGCACTCAGCCACACACACACACACAGATTCGTGCATAAACAAATGTTTGAAATTAAAAACAAAAAAAAAAAAGAATATTACGAGTTTCATCATAATACTGCAAACGGCAGTCGTGGTATATGCAGTAAACAGCATACCCAGCAAACATTACAAGCATACAATCTGGTATGTAATGGCATTAGTCTTGCTAAACAAACTTTTTCAATATTACGATGACAGTTCAATAAACAGGCGATCTGATCATGAAAATATATTTCTCAGCTGCTAACCATTTTTTTTGTAATCATTGTTAGGCTACGTGGCGATATTTCGATTATAAAAATTACGCTTTTTGGATTGAGGATATATTGCATCATCAGCATCGAAACGCCTCTCACCTCTGCTATACAACTAAGAATACAATTTGCTATATGACAAACCAGATCTTAATCGCAATTTTCACTGGGTTATACTACTAAAGGTGAGGTGTGGATAAAGCTAAAACGTTTAATGTATCTACAAAAAAAAGTGTTTGCGAATTTCCCTCTTCTCACTGTACTTTAATCTTTCTGCTGGACCTTGTCTTTCGAAAAAATAACATTATTTTTTTCCTGTGTGAGTGTGTTTTGTGTGGATTTTGCGTCTGTTCTGCTGGATAAGTACGTCGTCGGTTGGCGTATAAGTTGTTAGTCCAACATTTATAAATATTTCAGTTTGTTCTTTATGAACAGATGTATACAGTCGCACACATAAATGCTCATATGTTTATGCTGAAACAACTGAAATAAAAATACAAAAAAAAAAAACTCACACACACTGTCTACTTACGTGTCTTTGTAGGTGTTGTGAGAGTGTGCATTTGATGCATTGGATAGCCGACACCACATTAAAAACACAAAAAAATGGTATTGAAGTGGAAATCTAAAAAGTTCAGGTTTTTCCTTTGGAAATGACAATAATATGTTTGTATATAATGTGATGTGCTGTGTAACACTCCCATACAGGTTTACCTTTGTATGGGTTGCATGAAATGTACCCACAAAAATGTATGAGTACAATGAAACTGTTATCTTGATTAAGTTCAGAAAAGCAGTGGACAATAGTTGACACCTGTCAACATAAACTTTATTGGTTTTCAAAAAAAAAAATTAGGAGTACTTCTACAGCAAAACGTGGTAAAACAGAGCAACAAATGCTAATTATTTCATAACCTATATGTTTAGTTGTAAACTAAAACTCCACCCCCGTTTTGAACATATGGAGTCTTAATCGTAAACAAGAAGTAAGAGCGAAAACGAAAATTTTACTGTAGAGGTTTTGTATTGTGCTAGATCTTTGTAAATATAATTTTTTAATATTTTGAGATTAAGAGCATTGGAAAATTTTCACACTCAAATTACGATAAAATATGTTCTTTACCATCTCATGGGCAACAAATAAACAGAAAACTAAGTTTATTTACTTTTTTCCGGGACATATCTCTAGTAAAAAGTGATTTTTTTTTCAGCATGAGAGGTATCAATAGAACTGTGACAAGCCCCTCCATCCGAAACATGTATTGCGATATATATCTCATATTTAATAATGACCCAAACGACCTGTTAAATGCTCAGCAATGTTGTGTCTCATTAACAAATCATGGTTTAAATAAATCAAGTATTTTATTCATATATAAGATTTATATAACATAATTGATTTTAAAACTATCTCATTTATACTCGTTTTAAGTGTAATGAATCGTATTTATTTTTTAAATAGGACTTCATTTTAAATTAATAATATTCATCTTGAATTTAGAATGCCATTTTTCTTTCTGCGTATGTCGTCAACACTTATCCGTACTGAAATTTAAATGCATTTGATGTTGTTCATCATACAAACACATGTATAACAGACGCTTGTCTCTAATACTTAATAAATTTTGTTCCACCTTCCCACTTATCTTAAAAAAGAGCGTTACGTTTAATCTATTTTACGTTTTGCAGTTTGGGGTTTTCTAAGAAAAAATAACAAACAAAACGAAAACAACAGCACAGAGACTTACAGTGTTTTTTTTAACAAGTTCAATTCACTTCTGTCACATTCCAGCTTGGCAATTATCGTTGAATTTTCTTCATTCCCATACACTCGAATAAACTCATTTCGGTTTGTTTTAGTGTTTTGGGAATTTCCGTACAATTGCTTTCTTTGTGAGTGAGACATTTCCGAAACGTTTCTGGTTTTGGGTCTTCTACGGTGAGTTCTGTATACTCGTTTGATGCTGTTTTAGGTCACCGGGGGGAAATTTCATGAATTTCAATTCTGCTTAAACAATTTGCTTTCTAAGTACAGCATTTGTTGCTTATGGGGCAATCAAAAAAAAAGGAAATATTTAGAAAAGAAAAAATGAATTGTAAACGAAAAACTTTAAATTTCACTAATAACTTGTATGGGGTAAACGAAGTACTCTGTTGAAATCCTACTAGTGTACGTTAATAACTTTGAAGGATATTGTAAAATCCACATTTTGTTGATGCAATCAAAGCAAAGGATTAAAAATGGACATCTCGCTCGATTTTATCTTTCAACAGGATAATGATCTCAAAGAAACCGTGCAAGATTCCAGCATGTATAACTGTCTCAAATACCTAAAATACTACGCCATCTAGCTTCTGATTTATGAATTAATAATATATGAGCTCTATGTTTCCCATAAAAATAATAATTCCATATGAAATTTTGGAAAATGTATATTGTTAAATGTTAGGCTGTGGGGTCTTTCAAATTTGATTCGTATTTTGAAAGCGAGTTTGGTGAGCAATTAATTTCTCGTTTTGGAACTGTCAGTTGGACGATTCGTGTGGGCGTTTTGACGGACAAGCCTGCCACGATTGCTGACCTGGAAGACAACATTACACTTGTCATTGGCGAAAGGTTTGAAAAACTGTGCCAAAATTACAAGCTGTGACTGTGTGAAATTATCTTTAAAAAGTGATTGGCAGACGTTGATTTATCGATCCAAAACATATTTGTTTTTTTTCTGAAAACTTTAAAAAAAACCAATCGATTGGTCACGTTTTATTGACAACATTTGTTCATGTTAAAGGGATTTTATTTAGTCCTTGATTTATATAACATACAGTACAGCCGGAACATTACCAACCAATTAGTAAGTACACAATTGATTCGAGCACATTGCCATGAACTACATTTGTTTCTCATTACTCTGCTTTGGCCAAAGATTATAATTGTCAAGTAAGGCAATACCTAGATGTTCTATGCATTCAGCTTGTACAACATGAGCATAATCCGCTTACTTTTTTTTGCATTTCATTTCCGGTTAAACAGAGTGCAACTGCTCTGCTTGTTTAAGCATCGTCATAAATCATCGTCCATAATGCGATTAAGTAATCGTAGCGCTAAGTCTAAGATCTATAAATTGTCCGCATGTCTGTTTTGAAAATCACCTGTGTCAATGACATAGACGATAGTTTAATGTTCGCTTTATTCCGGATTCTTGTTTAAATCTTTTTACACGAAACGATGATCGTAGTGGGAAAGAGGGACATGGGAAATGAAAGCATGCCTGGCGGTGATGTCGGATTTAAAATGATTTACAACAAAATGATGTGTTATTTTATGGAATAGAATCTGCATGTGAAAGAGTGGTGTGGAAATGAACATTAAATCGAAATTATTTCAATAGATTGTATGGAAAAATGTACATCACAAAGCTTAGTTAACAAAAATAGATTCCATTTCCTTATTATTTCTTGTTTGCAAAACACAATGTTTAAATGTATATTTTTTTATTTAAAAAATGTTCACCAGACTGGGCAGACCATCCTCATAAATTCTACGCCACACTCAGTTTATTTTACATACTTGCACGTCCTTCAGCTATTCGACCGCAATCTCTGACGGATGAGTCGAGGCAAGCACAAGTATGCGGTCATTACCACTGGCATCTGGAAGAAAACGAATAGAGAAAAAAGTTAATAGCCTTGTCAAACACAAAACAGGCATTTGCTTCTACTTTTTACCTTCTTTGTTTTCTAAAGAAACATGTACAAAATCAAAAAAGGAAATTCTGTTTTTTTTTTAATGTGTGAATATTTGTTCCTTCATGAACATGAATTAGTTAAACTTTGAAGGGTGAAATTGACCTATGAAACATTTGCCGGTAAATACATGCGCAGGCAGATAAAAAGCTATACATCGATAAAATTCAACATAATTATGATTGATTGGTTAGATGCAAAGTCTAGTAAAAATGTAATTTTCTATCGTGGCGTTTCCAATTAGTGTCGAGGTTTATATGCTATACGATTTAAATTGAACTTTTATCGTTAACAAATGGTGACTACAGTTATATAACGATTCAGTGGTTTATAGGCGAAAGGAAACTAATTTGAGCTGCATACTTTATTTTCAAAAGCTCATGAGTAAAAAATCATTAATTTGGGACTAAAAAGGGCAGGCCACCTTTAACAGCTCTTGAATTTAAAAAGTTATATTGGTTCAAAATCAATTTGTGCCGAACTGAATTTGGTACAAAAAAAAAGTAATGACATAATAAAGATAAAAAAATTAGTTCGTCCTAATTTACACGATGACTTTTTTTTGCCAAAATAATTAATTTGGGACTAAAAATGGGCAGACCAAAGTTACACACTACCTTTCCACCTTTAACAGCTCTTGAATCTAAAAAGTTATATTGTTTTAAAATCAAACTTTTCGTACAACCGAACTATATTTGGTACAAAAAAAAGTAATGACTTTGTAAAGATAAAACATTAGTTAATCTCAATTTATACGATGACTTTTTTGCTTGACTTGTTTTAAGTTGTCTTTGGATTTGCTCCGAAAAGTCATATGATATCATTAATTTTTTTTACGTATAAAAAGGGGTTTTTAACAAGAGATGTTATGTTGAATTACCCAGTATTTCGGCAGCAGTCGCTTTTGAAGCTTTTATTGTTTGACATTTCTAAAAGTGGAACGATACACGCTTCAACAACGCATTGAAATTATTAAAATTTACTACACAAATGGTGAAAATCTTGCAGTCACAATTCGCTAATCTTAAGCATTTTTGGGACGTCCTGATGCACCTTGTCGGACCGGAATACAGAAATTGGTGGACAAATTCGAGCTGTTGGGACGAGTTAGTGATGTGAAGCTCAAGAATATTTCTGCTGTAGCCCAAAGAGGTGAAGAAAACCCAGGATTGTCCATCTCTCGTCGTTCTTTGAATTGGGCATTCCACAAACGTCATTACAGAGTATATAATATAAATTTACTTTGTATGGTAATCTTAATATATATTTACCCTCGACACTGATTCACTGATTCACTGATACACTGATTCCCTGATTCACTGATTCACTGACTCTGTCACGCAGTACGTAGGAATTTAAATAGGCATTCTATAATAATTCTATAAATAATAATAATAAAAAAAATAATATTTTTTTTTGTACAGAAATTGTGTTTTCCCTATATTTTTTTTTTACCAAAATTTTTTTTCCCCAAAATTTTTTTTTTCCAATTTTTTTTTTTTTAAAAATTTTTTTTTTTCAAATTTTTTTTTTTCAACAAATTTTTTTTTTCAACAAAATTTTTTTTTCCAATTTTTTTTTTTTTTAACAAATTTTTTTTTTCAACAAAATTTTTTTTTTCAGCAAAATTTTTTTTTTTCAACAAAAATTTTTTTTTTCAACAAACTTTTTTTTTCAACAAAAATTTTTTTTTTCCACAAAAAATTTTTTTTTCAACAAAATTTTTTTTCACAAATTTTTTTTTTCAACAAAAATTTGTTTTCACTAATTTTTTTTTTCACAAATTTTTTTTTCCAATTTTATTTTTTTTCGAATTTTTTTTTACAAAATAGTTTTCTCATTAACAGATTAAGTAACAAATACTTTCTCAAGCAAATTAACGGGCGCCATAGGCGCATTACAACTTACTAGTTAATAATAAGCAAATAAAAAAAAATAATAATTGTGAGGGAAATAAGTACATTTGGAAGGTAGTTTTAAAACAAATTTATTTTGCCTACACATACATAATATATTGTTAACACTGTATAGCTATCTGCAAATTAATATTCACATTTAATAATAAGTTTTTTCTCTTCTTTTTCAGGTAAGTGAACGTGATTTTAATATAACAAAATATATTTTTCGGTGAGTTAAATACTGAATTCGGTTTAGTCATTTAATTTAATGCAGTGATAATAACACCTGCATGTGATCTCTGAGTTGTATGTATATACGCCCAGGAAATTTAACAGGATATGTGTTTTTCCCCAATTTACTTTCAGCTTTAGTTTCTAAGTAAACTGTTCCATTTACTTTATCACTGCCTTGCTATTTGCGGAGAACTTTGTTACTCACACATGCCTTCCCCTCACAAACAGTTGTCCCTTTTTCCCACAATGACAATGTGACACAAATAGAATTCCGATTGAAAAGTGTTTTCCAGCAATAGCTGCATGTAACCTCTTCTTTGAAAATCCAACGTTATTTAAATTCATTGTATTTGAAATATACCTAATTTGGCGCTGTAGGGTCACATTTGGTTTGTCGTTGAATTCAAAAAAAAATAAGTTCCATTTCATTTATAATGAATGACACATACATTTGTTTTTAGCAATAAAACCGAAGACAAATTTATGACTTTTCAAATATGAGTACCCAAGTTTCTTTATAACTGTATTTTAATGCCAAGATAAAAGTAGTCGTGCACCAACAAAAAGACATCCTCGCACAAAGAATGTCTGTTGCCAACACAAAGTAGGCAGTTGAGTCAAGTCTCAGTGGAAACAAGGCCAAGCAAATTTGGGTAATGTTTACGAGGTGTGTTCCAAGAATTCTTCATACGTTTGATATGTACAAATTCCCAATTTATAAGTAGAAAAGTCGATTAGGCCACTAGTTGACAGCTTCATAGATAATGGTTAGATGTCGTTCTGAGAAAACAAATCTATACATTTGTTTAGGTAAAATAATTGGAATTTAATGAACTGCTTCGAATTAAGTTCTTTTTTGCAAACGTATATTAATATTTAGATTTAGAGATAAACGGATAGGAAAGATACAAACATTTTAGATTTAGAGATGACCAGATGGAACAGAGAAAGGGCCAAGCCTCTGGATAAGAATAGAACTCGTGTCCTTCAAACTCGCATACAGGGAAAATATTATACGAAAAATGTAAAAGCCGACATGTATTGTGCTTCATTCTTTCCCACTTTTGATTCCAAAAACTTTCCCTACCAGAAATTATATTCTTCCAACCAATTGCGAAAACAGAATAATGTCACAGGTTGCCATATCTGCAAAATACGGCGATTGCTCATCATATCGTTAGAGTTGTAAGTAATAAACTATCTCACAAGCGTAGAGTTGTGCTACCACACTTTCCGTCTTTTTCGGCGAATATTCTGTTTGGAATGCTTTATTGATTGTTTGACATCCGAAAACAATTCCGTGTAAACAAAAGCACAAATATAAAGGAAATCAAAGGACAAAGACTTGACATTTGTGAGACATTTTTTTGGTTATGATTCATTTAAATCATATCGATGACTTTTAGTTTGTTGGCGATTTTTGCTCATAAACTTAAAAATATATAGCCGATGATTATATACAGGGTTCTACAACAATAATAATAATGAAATAATGAAAAACAGCACCAGCCAAATGGCCACCACGACCACGGTTACAGTTGTATATCCTTTTCACGAAATTTTCCATAACCAAATCGCAAAGTGGCTGCCCTATGTCCTCGATTGACTTACGAATTTCGTTGATTGTGTGGCATGTAGCGCCGTCTTGTTGAGTGTAAACGTTGTTGTTCGATTTTTAGTAATGTCGTAGTTTCTACTTGTCAAATGTCAAAGAATAAAAGCTTCAGAAGTGACAGCTACCGAAATACCGGGTGATTCAAAATAACACCTCTTGTTGGATATTGTATGATGACCATAGGGCCATGGTATAGGCTTACCATGCTAATGATGTGATTCAGATCCAGCTCTTAATTCAAGTGTCAGATTATTTTTTATTTGTATAAGTTTGCCTGGCTTGCCTACGACCTTCTTCGGGATTACATTCTGGTGATATCGCCATCAGATTTTCTCAGCGTATGTCCAACCCAACTTCTCTTTCTTCTGAGAAATTCTGTTTTTATTCGAGATGATAGGTTGCATGAAGGTGAGGTTCGAATTTATCGTTTCCAACATCACTTCAGCAATTTTTTTGGAATGGTCCATTTGGCATTATTTCTTTGGAAAAATCCGTTCTCAAACAATAGTCTAATTTTTTTTGAGTAACTGCAGTTCTCTTATTTTGGATCACGATCCTCTTTTAACGCTCTTTACCACCCCCGCCCAAATCATCTGCTTTTTTTATAAAAAAAAAGTCGTCTTAGCCTTCAACCAACATTTCTAATGCGTCTGATGAAGACATTCTCTTCGGAACATAATGATGTATCTGCTCATTCGACTGATATGTTTGAAATTATTCAAGACTCTGCTGAAATCATTACTGTTTCCTGTGTCTCCTAGTTCCTTCTCATAGGCCAATGTCAATGATGATTTGCAATATCGAGAACCAGACACCATATATATTTGGTAGGACTACCTCATTTATTGTGAATTCAACTTACAGCATGACCTTTGTCAGTTTATCGAATACAGTTTTTATACACTCCATCATAGGATGGAGTATATACTAAGTTTGTCATTCCGTTTGCAACACCTCGAAAGAGTGATCTGCGACCCTATAAAGTATATATATTATCGGTCAGTGTAACATTCTAAGACATTCTAGCGATGTCCGTCTGTCCGTCCGTCCGTCTGTTGTCTGTTGAAATCACGATAGAGTGCGAACGACCAACGCTAAGAACCTGAACTTTTGTAGGAAGATGTTTTTTGCCCATAAGCAGGTTAAGTTCGAGAATGGGCAATATCGGAAAATTCCCCTTTACGGGACTAAATATATCCCGGCCATAATCAAATTTTTCAAATATTTTTTTTCACTACATCTGATTTTTTTTGGTAAAATTGTTCTAAGTTTATATAATTTATAGATGGGGTTCCGTGGACCCTTGGGGCCCACAAAAGGGCCCATGATAAACATGCGCATATGGGTATCGAAGTGCAACGAATCCATGATGGAGGGTATATAAGATTCGGCCCGGCCGAACTTACTATTTGTCCACTTGTTTTTTTTAATTTCTGTATAGTAAGCAATCTTACAAATAATTTCAATGACTTGGGATAAAGCGCAGTGGATTCTGTGCCCATTTTCTTAAAATTACATCGATTATATTTTGAATAAGGACAACATTGTCTATTTGATTTGTGTTATTTATAAACATATAAAGAAATTTTTGAAATATTTAGTATTGAGTGGAGTTAGTTTATTTTTCCCACATAATCCAAATGACATGTTGGCTATCACTTCATCCAAAATTTTGAAGGCAAACTATTAATAATTTTTCCGTTTGTGACGAAATTCAATCAAATTTTCGCCTGGCGATTGAAATCACTATAGAATCTGAACTGAAATGGTTAGCTTCTTCAAACTCATTAGATGCATTCAGTATATCACTTCGGTTGGTAATACAGAGTTGGCAAATAGAAAAAATAAAAATGTTCGTTCATTTCCCCTTTAGAATAAGTTGGAAGCACAAAGGGATGTCGATCATTTTAAAAAAAAATATATCGGACAACAGTTGTTTCCATTGCACGGTTCTTTTTTAAGTTTTTTTTTAAATTAAATTTTTTGAGACTTATTATGACATAATTTATCAGATTTTTTGGAATAAATAAATAATTTTAAATTTCGCCAATATCTTTTTTAAAAATTACAAAAGTGGTAAAAATGGACATTTCGAATATTTAATAATAAAGTCACCTATCTTACAATTAAAATGAGTTGTACATCATTTAAATCGATAGAAGATTTTGTGCAGACCTCTTCTTGTAACTCCCGTACAAATGTACCACTTCGCCCTCTTTATAAATCGTATAATTATATTACTATGCTCTAACTATGGAGAACATTTTTTTTTAAAAAAAAATAAAAAAAAACTCGTGATTATAGAACAAAAAAAATGTTATTCATTCATTAGAAATGCAAAGGTGGGGAATGTCCCTAAAGGTCAGGCCCGAAATGGATACTCCTAAATCACATATGATATTCAACCATGATCAAGTTTGGTACAGTTTCATAGACTGGATGAATATCTTAGTCTGTAAAGTTTGACCAGTTTCACTTTTATATGTTTTATATATCAGCTATGCAAATGTCCATCCCAATTAGATTTCTTAGTCCTATATTAGATTGAACTAGTAACCAATTCCGGAAAGACATTTTTCGTACCTTAGAAGACTCATACATAATTTTATTTTGAACGAATTCGGCATGTTCCCTTTCGATGGTGTAATGGAGCAACAAATCGTTTGGATTGGTATTGGATCATAGAGAAGTATGTTTTGTAAAGACCTCTTTACATTTGATGTTCTTCCATTGTTAAATCCAAAAATCCTATCCGAACTTCATTAAATGCTGAACTTTAATGATATATCTGCCATATCAACTCTTCTTATTGTCCCTTTCCAGATTCTAGAAACGAGAGCTATCTCACCACCACATTCATAAAAAAATTAAGTAATAAGAGGCTAAAGTCGAGTACATTCTTCATATAGATAGCATATCCGAAAAACTTTAAAGTGAGGGAAGTGGTATGATCGACTTTAGCCTCTTGTTACTCTATTTTTTATACAAATAATGTGGTGGCAGAGATAGCTCTTGAATTAATCTCGAGAAATATCATTTTAAATCTTCAGTGCGCTATGATGCACGATGCCCTGATTATCCTATTATTTGCACTGGGTGTATTTTTTAGACGTGTGGTTTTCAATCTGGCCACACATTTTTTTTTGGATTTGGTCTTTTTAACAGCTGTCTCTTAATTTATGCTCAGTTTGGTTTGCCATTTCATAATGGGAACACTTACTCCGGAACAAGTTTTCAAATGGTATTAGTGGTCCATATTTCTTCAAAAATAAAGCGGGCCATAATGTTACAGACATGATTAATGACTTTTTCGTGCCTGAATTGGAGGATGTTAATGTGGACGAACACGGCGCTACCATATCGTGCGATTGAACATCGCTGGACTATTGTTTGTGGGGTTATGTGAAGTCGCTTGTACACGCAGATAAGACCGATACGATTAACGCCTTCGAAGAGAATATTCAGAGCGTTATTGCTGACATACGGCCAAAAATACTGCAAAAAGTGATCGAAAATTGGGCTTATTTCACCCAACTTTTGGACTTATGTTCAAATCGGACTTATGTTCAAATCGGAACAGTCATTTAGTATTGCAGTCATTCTTCAAATTTCACTCAGTTGATCGTGAATTGTATAGAAAATAAAAAGTAATTGTTGAGTGACATTTTATAACTGAAATTTTTTGTTTTGCACTTCTAAAGTACAATTCTGTATGAATCCTTTTCTTACGCTCTCTTCAAACTTTACCTCGTGTAATTTGTCAACATTCCTTTCACTTTGTCAGGATGCGCGTGCTCTGGAACGCGACTTTGAATAGTTTTTGTGTACGGCATATAAGAATCGGTTCAATGTTTGCCTAGTCTATTTGCGTTCAAAAACATTTAAATTGTCCAAACCATTTGAAATATAATTAAAGCTTCAGCGTTAGCTCTGGAAACTTCACATTGTATAAAATGGCGTTTCTCATCAAAAGCCCAACGAATATTTCACTGTCTTCCTTACAAAAAAAACATAAATTTCCCGTAGACAGTTGTGGAGAAAAGTTTGCATAGATTTTCACGCTTGATGTCATTCAAAGCCGAATATCTATCATTGACTTTATGACACTTATTGAACATCCTCCGTCGTTTTTTATTTCCCTTCCATTGTTTTGCTGGCAACCAAATACAGTTGGCCCATTTTCACAGTGACAACAACAGAAAATGATATAACAACAGCAATAAATTTAGGCCGAAGAAAAAAACTTTGGCGCTTTTCTTCTTATGCCTCTGCCGACAAAAGGAACGCACGCACCGTGAACGGGGGAAAAAAAGTGAAAATATGAGTTTTCAATGCAAATGTACTACTGCCAGCCAAAGAGAGCAAAAAAACAACATATTTCGAATGAATTCCAAAAGAATTGAGAAAAGTTAAGTAACCTTAATAATTTCTACGTTGCCAGGGTCGCTTTGCAGATTCTATTCTGTTTAAGGATAATGTGAAAAGTTTGTTTTGTTAAATGACTTCAAAAATTATAAATTTTCCATTTTTATACATAATTTCTGTCGTTTTTTTCCTCATCGTCTCTTTCTTTGTTAAGGAAAATTATATGCAAAGCTTTTTTGAAGTTTTTTCTATCTGCTCTGTTCGTGTGTAATAAAAGAAAACAAAATTTGAGAAGGACGGGAAACAAAAGTTAAGGTTATAAAATGATTTCGTTGTACATTTGCTGTCGTTGTCGTCAATTTATGCAGATAATAATAAAACAACAAGTCCACTGAAAACAAACCCTTGGAATGAGACCATCTTATGATGAGTTTATGAACGTTCCCGCTGATATGGTGGATGGGGGGCAGGAATGCGATGGGGGCGATGCAGGCAGGAATCTTGTTGATATTTCCTATTGTTGTGTCAAACAAAACGTGTCCCCTCTTGAGCTATTTAACGCCGCATAACAGTTTTAGTTTCGGCGACTTTATTAAAAACTGTTTACTTGAGTATGAACGAACGTGGCCAGAAGAGAAACGTGAAATGTATGCAAAAAAAAAGAGAGAAGATGAAAGGAAGATGAAAATGAAAAACACTTATGGCATAATAATGTTTGTCAAAGTTTAAAATGTTTTATGCGACAAAAATAATAATAGCCAGAGAAGAGAAGTGTAAATCTGCAGCAACCCATCATCCAGCAGTGAGCTCAGCAGGGAATTGAATTGTTGGGATCGTACGTAATGTGTCCGTCGTTTCCGTGGACGGTGTAACCTCTGCAGGGAGCCTAGACCAGTAATTGCTTTCGATTATTTGCTGCCATGGGTTCCATATTTTATTGTTACAAACATAATGTAGATTCTTGAGGCGTGGACTGTGAGGCATGGCACATCACCCTGTTGGAACCAAATCACCATTAACGAAATAGCGTTTTCAAAGAGAAATGTGACAATAACGCGGGCAGCGTTTCCTATCCGAAGAAGAGGCAGATTTCTGGTTTAAATATACGCCGAGATGATTATGCGCTTCGTCAGAACTCTAAGGACCGAACTATGATGCGATAGCGAAGCGGATGGTCGTGTGACTTTAACTGCTGTGTCCGTTGGACCTTGTAAGCGAATAACACGAGGAATTTGTTCTTAATGCGATAGTTGGATCCAGGTCTGTGGAGTCGAACCAAATTGACCAACTCGGAGTCGAACAAATGTCTCGACTCCAACTCCGGGTAAATTTATCAGATTGCGACTCCACAGCCAGGTTGGAACACCCGGTACTTTGTAATTTTCTGGAAGTAAATCCCAGACAAGCTTTATAAATAACACTCTTTTCTGTGATCGGTTTGCCCTACATACAATTTTCTACTAGATTTTTTCAATGCAAATTTTCTAAAAAGTGATCATCGTTGAAAACGGTTCACAAACATGTCGTGCTAATGAGATACCCACGAGATTGCCAAATTGGGGGTACCACTGAATCCGTCCACAATAAAGAAAACATCAAGCACGAACAAACTTTTCGTTTCTAAGTCGGACCAAGAGCTTTTCAGAATATGTAGGACCCAATCCGACCTATGAGGTGGTTTTAAATTCTCCACATTCAATACAATACAACATTGGCAGTGAGGAAGAAGCCATTTATAGGTCGGACGGTCTTGAAGGATGTCACATTTACATGAGGACGTATTTGAAAAATAGATGAATATCATGCAGTTTCTTATAACACAAACTACAAGATGGGTTTTTCTTAGAACAGTAATTTCTTAAGCTGGCCTCGTGCTGCTGGAGCACATCAATAAATCAGTTCAGTAAACATCACAACATTATGTCTTCAAAGTAATGTTATTAAAGCTCCAATAACAGGAAACCTGAAACTTCTATCAAATATCCACTTTTACAGTCTTTACATCTGCTACTTATGTTTGCTGTGACTGTGTTCAAATACAAGTGTTCATTGTATCCTGCCGTACTTCGTAACATCAACTTTTTGTTCTCCCATCCTAAACAATTTTGAAAGAGGAGTAGGAGGCATTTCTTATCCAAGTATTTATCTTTCATAATACCGTCATCATCATCAACATCATGATCCTCATCATTGACGTCGTCCGTCGTACATACAAAACAGGCACTTAGATGGTCCAAGATATACAAAACAAAAATGCCTACCGCCTCTCATACACCGAACATATTTTGTGGTGGTGGCGGCTGTGGTGTTGGTCTTCATCATATAAAATATCACATCTGCCACAGTTTACGTACTCGGTGTCCTTTATCCTGCTGTTTGCTGACAAACTGTTGCCCCGCAAATGAACGGCAAAAAAGACAAAACAATTGTGTGGGATATTGTCAACATCATAAATATAAACAGTTTTATCATAAAAAAAGATTAAAATATTTAGCTGAAAATCCATATAGAACTCATATTTATTGGCAGGGTTGTTTTGTGTTGCGGAAAATTCCATTTCAACCACCCCCGCCTTGCTTAGTAACGCAACGTTGAACCTTGGTAATTGTCAATTTTTACTTGTTTAATGAAATCTTTAACCTTTTTTGTAAAAACAGAAGAAAAAAAAAATCTAAAGTAGCCTTTTGTTTTTTGATATCAAAGTTATTATGATATCTTTTGATAAGATATTTCAAGAGTTATTTTTACTTCACTTTGGACAATTCAATCAACAGCAAAAGCAAGTCTTATATTGAAGCTAACTTTGTTTGTTTATTACAGTAATTTATGAGTTTTTAACGAGACATTAATGACTTTGGCAGTTTAAATGTTGTTTCTTATAGAAGCTTTTGAAAGTCTTTGAGAACATTTTAACCGTGATTAGAGTGGTCTCCATTCAGTTGAGAATGCATAAAAAGTCACACGGTCTGACGGGTAAAACGACTGACATAATAAACACATACAAGTTTTCGTAGCCGAACCAAAAATGGGCGTGGCCATCTGGAATAATGTCATAATAACAGTGCGAGATACCGAATTTTTTAATAACACGTTTTCCCAAGTGGACTTTTTTTTATGAGAGGTACCAGAAGGAGCGTGACTGGATTTCCAATTTGTTATGCTTTATAATCTTGTTTCCCATAAACACACGGTTTGGTCAATCAAGCAGGGCTTCCCAACTCATTGATATCATGAAACTCACTACACACAAACTGAATCTAAATATTATTACAACAAACAACAGATGATCGACGATAATCTCCAGCAACAAAAACATATTCCAACATATTGATTACAAATAAATAACACGTCTTCGCGCCCCCCGTGAATCAGTCTACGCCCCACCCTTTGGGAACTCCTGCTATAAAGCATTGACTTTCACAGAATATATATTTACATAATTTCCCAACTTTGTTCAAACCTAGAGCGATTGATTTCGTTCCATAAAGATATGTTAATGATCTTCTCTTAGGAATTATGTCAGGTAATAGATCTCTCTATGTGTTGCATTTTCAGAGTTATCCGTTTGGGCCAGTGAAGAAACAATGGGGGGGTGGGAATATAACTCAACTCCAAACAAATGTATTATAAATGCCACCCTAATGTTTATTGTCAGGTGTTTCTAATGCCCTATTTAGCAAAAGTTTGTTTTGTAACATTCACTTAAATAATTATGAAGGTGCAACTGATTGCTATAGACTGTGTTCATTTTTTGTATGTTCCCCAAAGAAAGTTGTGCTCATTCCTCAATTTCCCATGAATATTCAAAGTCATTAAAGTGTGTACATACTAAGGTATGTACAGACGTACATACGTACGTACATATGCACGAGTATTCTATCAAAGTAATTTCCATACCCAGGTACATGTGATCGATCTTTGGTAAACATTCGTTTATTTCACAGCAGTAACAACGATTTGAGCGAATGCGGTAAGGTATGCTATAGGGATGACAATATCGATTTCAAATACAGAATTTTAGAATGTGTAGTGGATGAAATAATGTAGAGAGCATGTCAACAATAGAGTTGCTGTGGTGACAAGCCTGGGAATACAAGGTGCCTTGGTGAATCTAAACACTGTGCAATCCGTCACGAAGTTTGTTAATAGGGACATTTTCATGGTACAAAATCCTTAAGGTGTGTGTTGTCCATACAGAAGCTTCCTTGTATCCTGTTCATATTGATTTTGGTACCTTTTCAGCTCCCAATATCACTTGAATATGCTTTCGTCCTCTTCGCTTTGTTTGTAGCTTCAATGACAGAGTGATATTCCTGGTTGTATCAACACTTGCTTTCTGGGTGACTTCAATAACCAATTTATTTTCTGCAGATTTTGTGCTGGAGTTGAAAGTTAATTCAGCATCTATCTTTCTTTGGGCCAATATTTTCATAAGTAGCAACCCTTTTCCGTAGGTCAGTAACAAATCCATGTGCCATATTTCTTATATACCCAACTTCGTTTGGCATCTCTAGCAAGTATATTTTTTTTTTTTGGGAAACTTTGCCATTTTCATTCAAATGTGAAACATATTAATTGTTGATTCGTTTTACTCTGATTTCTGGCAAAGAATGATGCAATCGTTTTTATCGATATGCAAATATGTACACATCTGTCTAACATACGGACACGTTCGTTACAACATTCCAACAAGTCGAGAAAGCAAAGAACTTCTACTTCGTGTAAAATCAAATTCTGCTTTGATGCTGTTATTGGTCCAGTTACAGGTGCTTTCAGTGATTTTCGTATTAGTTCTCATCCATGTAAAATGTGTTGGTTCTGTATGCCAGCCATATTACCGACAAAAAGAAAAGCAAAAGTGTATTTTGCATATTGCAAGTGTAGTTAGACAGATGAAATGAATACAGACTTTTGTTTAACAAAAACAAAAAAAAAAAACAAAAATTGGGAATCCAAAACAAGTGTTGTTCGGATTAAAAAACTAAATTCTTGGAAAATATTTAACATTTTGTATATTTGCTAAAATGAAAATAAGGTCAGCTCTCAGAGTTTACCCAAAAGTGGATGGATGAATTAGGTCAATTTAACATATACATATATGTACTCAATGTTTTAGTTACACAGATTTACATACATACACTCGTACAGTCCACATTTTGTACATAAAGTTTGGAATATTCTCGGTGTAGGGTACAAATGCACAATATACAGTGATATGAGTTGTTGCTGATGTCCGTCCCATTCGAAATTATACTAGACTGACCCATCAAATGTCTTTAACTTTGGATCTAATGAACATTTAGGAGTTCTGTAAAAGGAAAGAAGTGACGAAATATTTTAACATTTACAGTCGGACAATTGGATATATTTTAGAAATATATTCGAAGTTGACTGATTTTCATATATTTAATTTTAGAGGGGGAATTCTTAAGAAGGCAGAATTTTTCCATATATGAGATATGTAGTGCCATAGAAATGGCTAATGTGTTCCGATTACTATAAACTATACTTTAACCCTCCGCTGTGCGCCACACATTTGACAAATTATAATCTGCTTTCATGCATTCCCTTACAGCTGCAGTTGAAAGATCGGGTCAGTACTCAGCCATACAATTTTGTTTTCGCAGATTTACCATCATCTCTGAAGTTTTTAATTTGAATTTATGATTCTCACTTTCATCTTCAAAAAGTGTCTTTTCGAAAAAGATTCGCACAAAGATCAAATTAATTTTTATTCGAAAAATCTTGAATTAGTTTATTGTTCGATTTTAGCAAATATTACTAATTAAAATTTCAAGAATAAACAGACGATGAACTTTTCTCAAAGCAGTGAGCTGTGCACGATATAATTTGTATACTCTCTGGTTAAAGCAGTCTCCGAACGGCTGTTTCTGTTTTTTGAAGAAGATTTTACATGACTTAGACATTACTGTCTTACTCGTAAAGTCGCCAGCAATTACTAGGTGGAAACAGTTCGATGGTCTTACCAGTATGCTTACTTGGGTTTGCTGTACAACCTTACTAAATTTATTGAATATAAATTACTTAGTTGGATATTCCAGTATAAATATCCAAGACATCTGTATTAGATTTGATTATTTTGAGACAGCGAGTTTGGCTACCAACGAATGCCTTTCAGTCGACCCCTCGTCTAGTACATCAACAGATACAACACCAATAGGAACTCAGTCCGCTATCAACCTGAAATGCTTTCTTTACATAAGATTGATGTACGATTTTTAAATGCGGAACAATGTTTCGTTGTACTTTCAATACTCTGGAATTAAATCCTTGTGTATTAAAACTTATGCTCTAATTGCTGTGGCAAGTTAAGACCATAACCAAACCGAACGAACTTTGCCTCAAACACAAAGTCTACCACGCCGGATAGCAACTAATTGTTTTCGGGCTTACAAATTATCTAATTAAAATTTGATATTAAAACCGAAACTTGATTGATTTGGTTTAATTTCATCTTCACCCCTTTCAACTACCACAACTGGTCTTCAGTTTTATTTTCGATCTTTCCTCTTTTGCATTTTTTATACCATTCGGCATATCAGGCAAACAAAGCGGATATTTGCACAACAACAAGTAAAAAGTTAAAACCAGCATTTTTGTTGTAAAGTATTGTATTTTCTCAACTGTTGGTTAGTTAGCAGAAATGTAAAGGGTTGTTGAATTAGTACTACATATGTAAGAAAATTTTGGTTGTGGTTTGAGAAAAACCAAAGCCTTGAATTTGCGAGACCACCAGTTTTAAATCGATTCTAATTTCCGTATTGAGTGTGTTGAGCAGTATTATTCAGATGCCGAGAGTAATTTGTCAAAAGAATATGAAATTAAAACATTTTCATTACAAGTTCATGTTATTGTTGTAACATCTATGTTTCGATTTTTCTTCGTCTTCTGGATCTGGGTCGCACGGGATCAAGTTCAGGAATCTGAACTCTCTATTTAGGTCATGAAGATCACTTTCATATTCCTCGGCGGGGGAAGCAGCCCAGTGAAACGGATGTTGGGGTGACACTCATGGTAGCACCCAAGTAAAAACTGCTTCTATAATTTGTGGTTATGCTCCCGCTCAGAGATGATCTTCATTTTCTCATGCGTGTGTCCGATCGAAGACATGAGGAGAAAGCCCGATGCTGTTCTCCTTGCTCACATTCAAGGACCACACTGGTTGTGCATAATCTTCTTATGTCTTTACATATAGTTTATTTATCTTGGGGTAGTTCAGAGTCTGAATGGACAACGGGTGGTCGAGGATTTGGTAAAATTTATTATAAATACTTTCATCGGAAAAAGTAAATCAATATTAATGTAAATGTTGTGAGAAAACAATTATTATTAACTGTTAACAAGGATCAATGTATTCAGATGGAAATATACACAGCCGGTAAACTATTCTAAATAAGGTGGCTCTCACATACTTCGCTGTACAACCGGCGGAGGTTTTGGCCTTCTTAATCAGTGAGAACTTCAGTTTTGTCTGTGCTTTCTCCAGATCGTGATACTAAGGATTTGGATGTCTTCTTCCAATTCCAGCGGAGTCATAATCTTTCTTATAAAGACTTTCCGGCAGGAGACTTTCGGAACATTTTTCGCCAGCCGTTTTCATCTGGTAAATTTCGTCGACATGGGAGTAACATTATAAAAACTCTCGAAAAATCATTTGCCCTGTATCTTACATTTTTAGGTCTCATTCGATAACCCTTTCATACTGTATTGTCTGGCATTTCTGTCTTTTACATAGAAATCGAGAAACAAAACTTAAATCAATTTCCCAGGGTGAGTTTTACAAATGGAATCGGGAACGGGAAACAATTTGGGTTGGGGCACAAAAACTGGATACGAAAAATTGTTGCTTAATTATATTAAATAAATATTTGTTACATCCACTTACACACACACATACAACTACGCAAATGGTGGTCCGTGAACAAGCAAACATTTACGAGTATTCCAATAGACGGACAGTCGGGCATTTACAAAATAGTCGTGACTTTGGACTCCTCCCACTCCTGCTCCACTGAGAACTCATAGACTTGAAATTGCTTCGATGTTTGTTAAATTCGTTTAAACATTGCGCACATTCATTTAAACGCATTAAGTTAACAATTTAACACCCTCACTTACCCCGCCTACAACCGTACCGTGCGGTGTTTGTGGAGACCAAAGTACGATAGATATATATGTATGTATACACATACATATATAAATATCCTACAGCATTAAATTGTTTTACTTAAATGAATTTTTCATTTCGAAAATTCCTAACGAATAAATCGTTATAGTCTCAGTTTTCTCCACATGTTTCTCAGACATTCATTTGAGGCAGCTCTGAGAAATCGTTGCCTTTCAGTTTATATTTTCGGTTGGGGTTCCTTCGGAGAGGCAGCTCTGTTACATTTTCGCATAGAACGATGGTAATATTTACTTTGGACTGCAATAGTGGATGTGGGGATTTTAATGGGGTAAATTAAGAAATTATGAATGTGTAGTTGAGATACGTTTTGTTTAGCAACAGAAACTTTATATTCGATTGTTGTTGTAGTTCTTAGAATTGGCAATGGCTTGAGAAGAAACGGCCGTTACCATTTCATATCGTATTTAGCTGGCATAGCCATAACGATCTTTGCCACAAAATGATGGCGTTGAATGGATTCATACATAATGTGAATAGTTCACCGGCACCTACAAATAATATGGGGCATTTTCCAGCCTTGGATTCTATGGTAGTAAGTTTTTATGCTAAGAACTTTGGATAATCTATGAAACGTACAAAATAATAAATAAAATACTGCGATATACAGAATGAAACCTTAGATGAATTGGTGAATAAAAAAACCCTTATTCTACAAATGAACACAAATATTTAACAACACTTACCAGTGGCACTATTTTGGTGCTCAGGGGAAACTTTATGAACGAAGAAATTTACCCTTGTGAACGATCATTCAGAAGACTAATAAAGAAAAAATAAAAACTAGTAAAATGTTGATTTCGGGTGAACTGGTGTCTTCCAAGTTCAAGTTTCTTTTCAAATGAAGACTAAACATACATTTTAAATGAAAAATGTACTTGCTTTTATGAATAAATGAAGTAGGGGGGTCGCAAATTTATGAATACTATTGAGTACAAATGCCCCCCGCATCCATTCTATGGTACACATGCAGATTTTTTTTCTTTATGACATTTCGACCTCAAATAAATCGATTCTATCTGGCTGTCCCAGTTTAAGAACTTCTATCTCTAAGCCCATTGAGCTAAAATGTCTGCACATAATCCTTAATTGACAAAGATTCTCAGCGGAGTATGACTTTCCACCCAGGTTGAACAGACAGACGTCCGACGATTGTTGGCGAAGGGGACACGAAATGGAAATTGGGGGGAAATTTGACATTTTAATTGAAAATTTTTAACATCAAATGTATTTTTGATATTATCAATTTTACATTGTTTATACAAAAGTAGAATAAACTTTAGAAACAGGCACTCACGTTTGTTTTTAAACAGTCATCGTGTTAATGCTCATGTCCTAACGAATGAGTTTCACAAGAAAATGTCAAGTAAAACTCTGGGGAGAAAGTCATCGTGTAAATTGGAACTGTAGGTAGTTAACCTACGGGTATTATGGTATATACCATTTGATGCGACGAAAAAGAGCAAAGCCTAGAAGGAATCACTTAGACCCTAGGTGGTTTTCGATGCATGACTTTATTGAGCGACGTCCGTCTTTGTGAGCGGGTGGTTTGCACGCTAACTTTCAAATTAATTAATCAACTACACTAAAACATGGGTAAATATTTTGTCATACTTACCTATGGTGTTACTTATTTCCCTTAACATGCCATGGAGAAACAGACGGGGAACTTGAAAGTTACCGTGCGAACCAGACTCCCTTACTCGTAAAGTTGTAAATACAATGAAAAATATATAATAATATATAATGTTGTTTGCTTTTGGGGGTATTTTCCATAATATTTGGGGGATTTGCATTGGATGACTCTTATAAATTATTTCGGGAATTTTTCAGAATTTTCGGGGACATTTTCATATTGGCACGCTCCTTCTGGTACCTCCCTTTTTGAAAATAGCTATTAAAGCATTTTGCCAGATGTAAAAATCTCTTTTCTTTTCGTAGCCCCATTATAAACATATCATTACGCCCACTTTGGGATATGCAAATTTTATATTTGTACTAACTGTGAGGCTATAAATAACTCGGCTTACCCGACTGAAACTTGCTCACTTATATAACTTTATTTGCCTGTTTATATTATTTTGCAATCCATCTGATCTGATCCTTTTT
This sequence comes from Hydrotaea cyrtoneurina, assembly GCA_958296145.1. Taxonomy (NCBI): domain Eukaryota; kingdom Metazoa; phylum Arthropoda; class Insecta; order Diptera; family Muscidae; genus Hydrotaea; species Hydrotaea cyrtoneurina. The sequence continues at coordinate 89,604,406 of OY282512.1, forward strand.
TTATACTAACACACACACATTTTTGCTAATATCAGGACGACTGGCAATGAAACTTTCTTGGCATTTGCAACAAGAAATGAATATTGGAGTTCCCCACCACATTTTTTGAGTAAATTTTGTGGAATAATTGTATACGTATATGAGTTAAGGGTTTTTTATTTTATCAAGTAGTAGTCGACGGCCGTGGCGGTAGACAGTGTGTGCGACTATCACACGGAAGAACCCGTGTTCGAAACCGGGTAAGACCATCAAACATTTTTCAGCGGCTGTTTCCACCTCGTAAATGTTGGCGACTTTACGAGTAAGAGAGAAATCCCTAAGTCATGTAAAACTTTTCTAGAGAAGCATTAGCCGTTCGGAGCCGGCTTTAAACAGTAGGTCCCGTTCAGTGAGTATTCAAATTATATCGTACACAGCTCTCTGATTCGAGAGAGGTTCCCCGTCATTTCCTTCATGGAATGTTAAGAGAAATAAGTAAGTAATCTTAACACGAGATTAAAGTCAAAAATATTAAAGCCACGTATTTCTGCAAACGAATTTGCGTGCGCATACTTTTTCCCTAATTTCTGACAATTTGTGGTATATAACAACGAGTTTTTGTTTACAACAATTTTGGCGAGTAGTGTCTCTTGTGGCGATATCAATTTAATTTCAGCTGATTTTCCATATTTTTCCTTGTTTCAATATGTATACTCAACTTTCAAGAAATTGATTGTATGTGTAACGGCGTGTAATTTTACATGTAACCGTATAAAAATGATATGGTGCATAGATCAATAATACTTACACAGATTTTCTTATGAAAATAAATAAAACTAATTTTTTTTTTTTACTAATTTTACAATATTTTTGAGTGCACCAAATTATTACCAGCCATTTGCTATAAAACCGTGAAATATTTTGAACAAAAACCAAATTACTACAGCCACACAAACACCGGCTTAACCTTCATTTGACCGAAATCAAAGTGTTTCTGTTTCACACACAGATTGCCTGCCGTTGAAAAAAAAAAATTGTCTGCTCATTAAAAAATCATCTGTCCGTAATATTCCCCTAATTACAAAATATCCAACCTTCATTCATTTTCGACCGACATTTACATGAAATTCTTCAACAAAATTGGAATGTATATAAAAAATGAGTTCGATTTTTTTTTGTTGCCCACCATAAAATCGTTGAACGGATAATCTCCTTTTAATAAAGTAATAAAAAATGACCATTAAAAGCGTAAACACACACACAGAGACAGTCTCACCCATCGAAAATGAACGGCAAAGGAAGTAGGAGAAATGCAAAAGAAGATAAATAACATTGGTTCGTTAGAGAAAGCGTAGAAAATAAACGAACAAACATTTTAATGATGTTGTCAATAAATAACGAATTTAATTAATTTTGGTTATCGTGAAAAGTGTATGCACACAATTTATTTAAATGTAAAGAAATTCGATAAGAATCATTGATTTTAATGGCGATTAAAATAATTTAAAATCATTCCAAAGGAATATAAAAACAAAACATACAACATAAAAAACGTTTGATTAATACCTCGTCGTTTGAGGTATGGGACGAATATTCTAATGCTGTACAATAATAGTTGTACTGAAGGCTGTGACTATATCAGAATGCATAAAACTGGATCCGGTGTCTGGGGGAACGAAGAAAACATTCACATTCTGCGATATCATAAATAAAAAAATGGTTTTAAATATTCAAAGACAAAATCGTCCATAAGCTCGTATCAGTAAGATGTGTTTAATTTTTTACTTAATGTAACAGGCGAATATTTGGAAAACTTGGCTAGTTACGTCTATGATTTTATTTGGTTTGCCCTTGGTCATCGGGTAAGATAGACTATGAATTTTACACTAATCAAGAAAATATAATTATGTCTCACATCAATAATCTAATGATGCACGATACAATTTATATATCCACTGACCGGGAACTACAGATTAAAGCTGACTTCGAACGGATAATGCTTTTCCTGGACAAATTTGTACATGGTGGGTGGTCTTACCAGTTTTCGAACTTGGGTATACTGTGTGAGAGTCTCACCGTCTACCTACCACACCACGGCCATCCAAACGATATTCTGTACTAAATACCCTTCCATTTTGATAGCTGATCCCATAACTTCTTATCATTTTAAATACCCTTGCTAATGGATATTACCCTCCATTCATTTACTGATATCTTGGGACACTCAGAATAAAATCCCATAATCTCATTGTCTACCTGCGAATTGGTTTTCCAATAAACTAAACTGTACAGTGGGTTGTCGTGTAGCAGAAGAAGTTGGGCTTGTGTGGAATCTTTTTTGACTGCTAATATGGGAAAAACTTCCATCCTCTACTAATTGCTCAAAAAAAAAGTTTTAACATGAAACTAATGTCAAAGTAGCATGGCTGTATAGGAAATCCTTTCTGCAGATTTTCGCACAAGTGTCCTTACCAATAAGGTTGAGGGCATTCCATGGCGTTTGCTATTAACATTATGTCAAATGGAAATTTGTTCTCATTAAATGTGTAACTTTCAGAAGTTTAGCGGAGTTCAACGACTTCATAAATGTTATGCGCACATATCACAAATGAGCCGTTCCATATTAGTGTAAGCACATATTTTGCTAATACGAAAGGTTTCATTCTCAGCGTGACTGCAAAGATGTTTGCAAACAATTTATTTAAACCGACCAGACGAAGAATATTCCAAGCTGAGTCTGAAAATATTAAATTAAATGGGGCTCATAACGTTCATTCATGTTAATGTTATATAACGTGCCCCTGACTACTTGCACTAACATGTCTTTATGTAGGTGTCCATATATTTATCCACATAATGTTTGTTTTGTTACGGTGATATAAATACAACTGTTATATTTTTAACAATGTCAAACCTTTTTCATTTTTATATCAACAAGTAAGTGCACAGTGGAACAATTACGCGCGCTCAAGAGACAAAATGTCGAATGCAATCCCAAAAAGTAACGGTTTGGTGTGGATTTTGATGTTGATTTTTTTGACATAAAGTCAATTTTTTTTGTTTCAAATTTCAAAATCTAACTGATTTGTGAAATATCATGGTTATTAAAATTGACAAATCTCTCAAAATGAAGCAAAATTGTGATATAAGTAAATCAAAACTTGAATGTAGGCCTGTCGGAATAATTTATTCTGATGCTACGGCTGAAGTTTCATTACAAAACGTATTAGATCACACCGTTCATCGTTTAATTAACATGATAGGGTTTAGAATTACAACAAAGGGAAACGCTTACCAGCAGAAGTCATCGCTCTTTTTGAATCACCAAATGTGGTGATCTCTCCTGAACTCGAGCCATCAAGATGATGGAAAGGACAATTCTGAGATATTGCTTTAGAAGAAGAATGAACAGAATTTGTAGAAAATTAGTTACAACAAAGTGAGTTAAGTATTATTTTTAAAATCTAAATTATTTTCAGAAACAGTATTGTCTGATTTTTCAATAAATATCTAAATAAAAAGTCTTACTACGTATTTTACAATATGCGGGAAAATATGAAAATTGTTTAAACAAAAGGTGACTTTACTACCTGCAGATACAATACATACCAAATAGGTTACCCCCAGAAACAAGAGAGATCACTTAAAGGGCCAAACCAAATTTGGGCAAATAAATTCATACTTTGCAGCCTAAGCCACGATGTCGTACGACAATGGAACGACAACGTTCGCATGTATTCTATCCGACAAAGTGACTTCAAAGCCACTAAACAGCTGGTTGTCTCTAAAAAAAGCATTCGAACGTTGTCGTTCATTAGGTTTATGTAAACAAATCGACTATTTCACTATAGTGCAGAGTGATTTCTTTAATGTCTTTATTCTTAAATATCAGAAGAAGTTTTTGACAGATTTTAATTAATAATACTTTTTTTTTTTTTTTGAATTTGTTTACGATTTCTCTTCGAATGACCCCCTGTGCAGTGGTAAAAAGGATTTATGTCAACCTCAATTAGGTTGCAATTTGTCTTGTGACGAGACACATTCTTGGTCTTATCTTAAAGGCTTTATTATTTTAAACCTGTTGCTAAAGGTTAGCGGGCTATACACTTTATGTATACAAAGAAATATGAGAGTCATTGGACATAGTGGAAGGAAAATATCTGTGTGTCCTACATTGAATTTGCATAAAGTTTATGTACAGGAAAAATGGTGTAAGGAAAAATCAAAATGACACTTACTACAAGGAACATAATTTAAAAAAAATGGGAAAAGAAAATGAAGTAAAATATCATCTTCGGCGTTGTGGCACGCCAGTTTGTCCATGTCAATGTTAAACATGAACCCTTAATAAAGATAACTTTATACATAATTGAGGTATTTTTGAGTTGAAAATGAGTTATGGTTGATTAAAAACTCTTTAAGTTGAGGAACATGTTAAAAAGGGAAAAAATTTGTTCAATTGATGGTGACAACACTTAGCATTTATTCTTGTTCAAGACTATTGCTATACAATAAAGCAATATTTTATATTATTTTAGAAACAACATAATCAAATTGTTTAGTGAAAAACTAAGGCTTTCGGAACGAGCCAATGTTTTTTGTCTGTAGCCTGCTCTAATTAACCTCTTTTATATAAATATTTATTTATTAATTACAATACAAAGTAAATTTATATTATTACTGTGGGTGCAAGGGTAAACCGGGTGACACAGAAAAGGATGGCTAGATTTTTGCAGCGACATACCAAAGGCTCTTGTGGGAAAGGCGGATAAGTCATGAGTTATTATATTCTGCCCGGACGAATCTTTTATTCACTTATTCGGAAGACTGAACTAACTTGACTGAATCTGACTTGAAAATAATAAAAAAAATGTTAAACCAAATACCAAAAAACCGAATTCTAATTTTCAGCAAGGATTTGGTCTCTTAAAAAATAAAAACCTGACTTAGGCTCTAATGAGATATGACCACAGACATGAGAGCTCTGTTCACATACTGGGGGTATAAATATTTACGATTACGATCAGATGGGGTGAATAATTAGTAGCATTGCTTCAAAAAACCCAAATATTTGAATGGTTCTTTCGACTCTTTCCAGTTATGAAATCACCCTGTATCCCTATGCCCAGATTTTCAAGAGTTTCTGACGACCGTAGAAAGTGATGACAATGCTGCCTCAGTGGAACATTTCATTCACCGATGACCCATGGTCGAATGAATTTGAATGACAGAGGTTGATGGGATTCACAGTCGGACCTAATAGGTTGTCAATAACCTACTGTGAAGCACTAATTCTTTTTTTTTAGAGAATTCTGACATGGTTGCAACGCTGTGAAAACGGCCTTTCGGAAAATAATTGATGTGCTTATCAATATTCGAAGCTGGGTTTGTGGTTTGAGAACCACATACCGCCTACAATACCTGCAGTACTGAAGAAAAATTTTTTTGACTGTTTTCGTCCATTTTTTTTTTTATTGGAATTTAAAAAATATTTTTATCAAATTGCAGTAATTGATTTCTGCTCTCTTTTCAAAGTGGTTTCAGTGAAGACTAGGTGTGCATATGTTTTCTTTCTTTTTGGCAATCGTTTGACTGATGAGCTAGTACGACTTCCAACGGCTTCGAATCACAATTATTAAATTTTTCCGTTAATTCACAATTTCTAATATATTTTATTATGGCCGACACTTGACTAAATATAAATTCATCATTGAATGTCTAGCTTTCATTCAGTTAGTGAAATCTATTTTCATAATTGAATTTACAGTTTTTGCAATTGGAATTGTTTCAATAGCAATTATAATTGCATAGACAAATTTGGCGAAGTGATGTTGACTGTTTTAGAGAGAAAACCACAGTTCACGAAATTTTTTTTTTGCAAACAAATTCGGCTTTTCTGAATTGTTCGTATTTCAAGAATTAGGTGATCAATAAAAAGCATTTTCTAAGTCTTTTCAAAAGAAAAGTCTTCAAACATCCTCACCATGTGATGTAGGGTATAAAATCAAATGGACGAGTGTGAAAATATGTAGGGAAAAATCGTCATTATTGGCAATATTTCTAGCCCAGTGATGGGTTTATCATCGGTACCCTTACATAAAGTTGATTGTTTAATATTTTATTAGAAAATGTATAAATTGTACACAGACATACCCCAAGCACGTATTCTTTTATTTAATAACCTTAATATTACACATCCCTTCCCTTCGCACCGTCCTACCATTTAACCAACTTCAAAATGTGTGTGTGTGTGTTTGTGACACTGACTTCTCGTCGTTGTTTTTTACATTTTCAATAACAAATTCCTATGAATTTTGTATATCAACGTTTTTTCTTTACGACTGTTGTTGTTTTTGTTTTCTATGCTATTTCTAAATTTACTTTTATTTCCCAACCTTTCCGCCCCTACATGAAGAAATTTGTTTTTGTTTTTTTTTTTTTTGGTTATGGAAAGCCAGACCTGAACTTTTTAACCCACCACCCCAGAAATTCCCCAAAGTCACCGACACAAAACCAAACACACTTATACGTCCGATATTTCATGATATAATTCCGACATGAGCAGCGACAAGACAAGGTCAAGACCAAGACACAAAGAGCGAAATAAAGTGCAGGATTACAATAAACAATAGGCAGCACAAGAGAAATTAAGTATAAAAAACATCAAAGTTTTTTTTTTATTACAAATTGCTGGGTTGATGTTGTTGTTGGCGTTGATGCTGTTTTGCTCTTTGTACGGAAAACATGGAAAATTTATACATTCCTATATAGACAATAAAACAATTCATGTTTATTGGTACATGATGAATTTTCATGACCCCGGATGGAAGATGCTGCCGGTGGTGATGATGCTGATGGCGATGAAGCCACTGTCGAGTACTGGGATGCTGGTGCCAGGAAGCTGATGGCCCTGTCGATGGCAATGATGATGATGATGATGTGCATAAACGTGTTCACTCTGAATGATGTCTAACGTAATAAAATAAGTCTAAGGGTAAACGGAAGCAGTAAAGGGAGTTCGAGTAAAAAAAAAAGAAAAAATGAAGCGATGCAGGAAGAACGTTTGCTGCTTGCGCACTAAAACAGAAAAAGTCAAGTGTAAAAGAAATTAGCCATAACAAGGCAAATAGGTAATAAATCGGCAAAGAAAAACTACTCGATATTCATTAATGCCCACTTCCGATTTGGTCAATGAATGAGTGCTTCCTTGTTTTTATTATATCCCGTTTATCTTTACCACCACCATAGAATTTCTACTTCTCTCCTTGACATGCTGGTGGTGTGTAGTACAATTGTTGATGATCCCTTTAAATGTAACTACTTACATACACAACTATTAAATCTGCCATATAAAATGTTGGCATTTTCACTCGACGAAACCCAAAACGAAGCAATGCGAAATTACCCTGCAAATCAATAAATAAACGGAAATGTTGTAAACACCAAACAAATGGCTCCGAGTGTCTTAAACACCACGCACACTCATATACACAATATCAACGCCGACACTCCACCGCTGGCACACATACAAACCAACACGCTTATGGGGCTACCAACAAATGATTTGATAGACGGCAACGGAATGTAATGTAACATTTGGCTAAGACCGAAGACCGGATATCGAATTGACTTTTTCTTGTTGTAAGTGTTTCACTTGTTGTTTTATAAATGCCATTAAATTGCCACCTCGCAGATACTACGATTTTCTATAAACACATCTGCTCAAATCCTCCCCCGCCCACGCCCCATTATCAGCGCTGGTGATTCGTGGAATGATGGACGGAGGCCGTAGGAGGAATAAACAGGATATTTCAGATTCCAAAAAGGATCATCAGTTAGTAACAAAATAATAAAAATTTACTGTGAGCCAAGAAACAGTACCAACAACAATAGAAGGCAAAGAAAAACCCTCGATTTAATTTATGGGTATTTAGTTCACAAAGAAATAAACGAACGTATAAATTTCATTTGAGTTTCATCTTCTCACATTGGTTTTTATTTCGTCTCGTCTTTTGGCTTCCTTCCACTTCACTTTGCTTTAGCAAAGATATTTAACAATCAAATAAGGGAAATTCTATGCAATAGAACTGAATACGGGTTATAGAAACGTACTGAGGAAACCTTTTTCTCCACATATAGTTTCTTTAAGCATTGTTTTTTTCGATAATCGAAATGGAAGTAATGTGGCAGAAGTCGACTTTGGTGGTACTTTTTCTGTAGCAACTTTTTCGGTGTGGTATGGATAGTAAGTGAAATAAATAGGGTTGTGTCCTTAAACTATTTGCTTAGATTTATGTTTTTGAAATATTTCCAGGCAGTTTCTGAGTTAAAAACAAAACAATTACAAATGTATGGTGATATTGATTTATAAAGAGTGCGTAATAAACTTGCATGGGAGGTACCAGAAGGGACTTTCACTAAATTGTGAATACATGTTAGCCTTATATGTATGTATGTCCATAACTCCATAACTCCAAAATTAAAATTAAATTTTTTATTTATTTATTTCAACAACGGACCTTTCGTTTTCGTGTTATGAAAAAATTTGTCTCAAAAACCGTATTGGATTTGGGAATAATTTGTAAACATCGAACGGGGAACTTATCTCAAATCATTGAGCTGTGCAAGATATAATTTGTATACTGACCAGGACCTACTGTCTAAAACCGGCTCCAAAGAGCTAATGTTTTTCTAAGGAAGTTTAACGTGTCTTCAATCTCCGAGTCAATGGTTTTTTATCAGTCTCACAAATTATGTGCTCTTGCTTGATTATGTCAGATGCGGGGCTACGATATTCACCTGGTTTCAAGATTTCGAGGCAGGAAAGAGCAGCCACTGTGTAGCACGTAACAAACACAAGATACAAGATAAAACACCCTATACAATAAATTTTATGATATTGGACATTTTGAAACATATTTATGAAATTTATCTATTCAATATTTTCAATAAATAGTTCCCCACCATGGAAAAGAATTGAAATTATTAAAATTCACTACAAAAATGGTGAAAATCTTGCAGTCACAGTTCGCAAAACTAAAGCATTTTTGGGTCGTCGTGAAGCACCTTGTCGGAGCGCAATACAGAAATTGGTGTACCAATTCGATTTGTTGGAACAAGTTAGTAATGTGAAGTCTAAAACCCGTGCACGTCGCTCAAGAACTACTGAGAATATTGCTGCCGTAGCCCAAAGTGTAGAAGAAAACCTAGGTTTGCCCATTCCTTGTCGTTCTTTGGAAATGGGCATTCCACAAACGTCATTACACCGTATTTTGCATAAAGACTTGGGTCTGAAGGCTTATAAAGTTCAGTTAACACAAGAACTCAAGACGGCCGATCATCAACAACGTCGTGTCTTTCTGATTGGGTTCTTGAAATGCATGAAAATTATGCATTCCATCTACAAATCATCTTGACTAATGATGCCCATCTCCACCTCGGTGGCTACGTCAACAAGCTAAATTGTTGCATCTGGGGCTCGGAAAACCCAATATTTATTGTTGAGACACCTCTCCATCTTCAACGTGTGACTATTTGGTGCGGTTTATGGTCAGGCGGGGTCATTGGACCTTACTTTTTCGAAAATTAGGTTGGATCAACAGTAACGGTGGAGGGATTGCGCTTTTAATTTGAAAAAGTTAACCTCGGAAAGAGATGTAGTCTGGGGTCCTAATGAGGGGAAAAATAAAGAAAAAAATTTTAAAAAATTTTTAAGGGTCGCGCCACTCCCTCGAAATTTGGAAATTATCGCTATTTTGGCGTTGATTTTAGAAAAATCCTAAAAAGTTTTATGTCAATAAATGTTTGCAATAGCGTAAACAATGAAATAAGAGCATGAACAAATTTAAAAAAAATTTTCTCGTTGTTCAAAAATTTCAAAAAGTAAAATAAGTCAAATCGTCCCTTCTTCAGAAAATTGACTGAACAATGAAATCGCCACCAAAGCTACAAATATTAGTCGATTATCCTCATATTTCCCTCAAATACTTTTGTTTGGGCACTGAACAAGCTCAAACTTTTAAATTTCGAATAAGTTAAGTCGTTAATTTTAGGATTTTTCTAAAGTCAACGCCAAAATAGCGATAATTTCCAAATTTCGAGGGAGTGGCGCGAACCCTAAAATTTTTTTAAAATTTTTTTCGTTATTTTTCCCCTCATTAGGACCCCAGACTACATCTCTTTCCGAGGTTAACTTTTTTTTTTTTTTTGAATTTCACTCCACCCTAGTGATCACAATTGGTCACAGACATCTTGTTATTTAACACCTTGCGGCTTCTTCCTTTGGGGCCCAGCGTCGATACAAGACCCCAAACATAGAGTTCGTGATGCTATCGAGGACATAGTCGATTTGGTGACGGAAAATTTAATGAAAAGAATATGGTCCTGTAAGCGTGATTGTTGTGGCCATTTGGCTGATGTTGTTTTTCATTATTAATGGCATACCATCCTCTTTGTTGTGAAATACACATCCGATCATTTATGTCAACAAATTTAATTTTTTTTTAATACCAAAATAAAACCTCTTTTTGGAACCATCTGTATCATTCCACATGAATAGTTTTAAAAAAGCCCGATTTCAAAAACACTCTCAATTCTGAAACTCCAATGTAGGGTGCAAAAAAAATATACGACCATACCAACCGAATTGGTTTGTTCGTTTTTTAACATTTCATTCCATAAAATCGAATATCAACGGAAAAAAAACAATAAACACATATACGCAGAGGATTCAGAATATCATTTAGATATTGGTGCGGAGTCGGTCTTGCTTCGGCTTTTAACATTTGGACAGACAGACATTTCATATACACTTCAAAGGATATCAAAGTTTAGCTGTATGTGTACGGTGGCATGTGCGTCTATTGGCACACACATGTGTGTGTGTGTGTGTGCAGCTCTGTGTTTCATTTCGTTGCGTTTAATTTATTATATTTTTATGTTAAAAGCAAAATGAAACAAAAAGCATTTTCCTCATGAGTGTAATATTGTTAGCGTTAATATTTTAACAAATTCTCGTACAAAATATTTTAAAAGCCTCTGCCAATTGGAATATCATTTCGGCTACCCAAATAGATGAATGACTGCACGCATACACTCTCGAATGCCAAATGGATTATGTGGTAAATTTTAAGGTTTTATGTGTTATTTACGCTTACATAATTTATGTTCAAATTTCCTTTTCATTTTCGATTTTCTATTTATTTATTAACCATGTTGGCGTAGGAAGTGGTGTTTTTGTTATGTCTACTTAAGCCCATAAAAATACACTTATTCCATTGTTTATTAGTTATTTAATATGTAAATCTTTTTTAAATGAAGTCTGTTTTATTGCTCCTTCCTATGCGGAGGTTACACATGCCAAATTGGTTTAGAATGTCGGTACATGTGTGTGCGTGGGTACGTTCGTTATGGGTTTACCACAAAGACCATCTATCAATTATTGTTTGGCACAAATGTGTAAATCTTTTGTAATTTATAGCAATCGAAAATCTATGGAAGAGTGAATTAAGACGTTTCGGTAGGGTGATTAAACTTAAGCATATATTGAATTGTTGAAATATAATTGTTGGTGATTATAAGCCCTTGTACTCGTGTACAGTACGTATAAATAACTAGTGGTTGTGAAATAGATTATTTTTCAAAATAAGGGAACAACTATTCAACAAATCAACAACTATTCAATAAATCAACACTACATTTTACATGCGGTGTTTTTATTTCATTTGGACTACTTTTGAAACACAACATGAATCCAACATGTCCTTTTTGTTGCCTTTTGAATTATTTTCCGATTAACTTAGATGTTGACCTGAAGAGTCTTTTCATGTAATAGTGCTTTCTGGATACCGTGTGTATTCTCCGAATCCCCAAATGCGACAAATTTGCTAGTTAACACCGCCAGAGAATGTGAAGAGGGCCGCGACGCGTCATCAACATTTGCTTCCAAAAAAACCTGGTTCAGTTTCAATCATTCCACGAACTCTTTTGTCAGAGTCTGCGTATGTGGTCGTGCTTGCGTTGAAAACACTACCATGTCACCAACCTATTAAAGTACCTATCAGTTGACAATAGGGCTTTTCGAGTGCTTTGTGATGAATTCGCCAATATGCCACTTTTCGCCAGTCTGTGTAGTTAAAGCACACAAATCGAACATGTTTCCCTTGGCATTCCATAAGGGAGCAGACTAGGATATCTCCCTGACTTAGACATATTATTAACAGTCGACTCCGAATGGCTTATGGTTTTACTAAAGAAGTATACAGGCCTAGAGATTATTCTCTTACCCGTAAAGTTGTCGTTATAAAATATATGGAAAAACGTACATGTTTGTTCTAGGATACCACTGTGCTGTAAACACCCAGTACATTTCTCAAAAATAAGGTCAGTAGTTCGCTTTTTGCTAAATTTTAAAATCATGATTTTCAAGTTTGAAAATGATTTCGGGGTTGAAAAAAATTAGTTTTTTTTTAAATTTATTTTTTAGTTCACACATTTTAAGGTATTATTTTTTCAAATTTCTTTTTGATTTCACACATTTTGCTTTTAGAACTTGTTACGACTCAACACGATTCACAAAAATCAAACGGAATTGCAGATCCATAATAGAATTAAAAAAAGTCAATCTAAAAAGTCATCATAATAAAGGAATTAAAGCTTCAACAGTGACATTTACCGAAATATCGGCTGATTCAAAATAACACCTTTTTATTGGAAAACACTTTAAATTGGGACTATCGGGCGGATATTTTTGATTCCTCTCTTTTTGTCCTTTTTCTTCTCAGAATTCAAGTATAATAAAATTACGTATTATTTTAATTCGGATTTAATGATTTGGGGTGTTGGCTATCAATCATTTCAAGGAGACCCCTAGACCATGTATAAAAAACAATTAGTCAATTAAAGGGCAGGCAGTATTTATTTTAAAAAAAAAATATATACAATTAATTTGAATTATTTTATTGCTTTTTAATAATTTGTTTAAAAGTCCCCAATCTATTAACCCCACGCTGGGACAGAAAAACCGACATACCTACCGGAATCATCCACTGATCATATACACACAAGTCAAAGTACATAGGAGTATTTCCCCCGGAAAGGAAGGAAACTAAAGCAATTTTCACGCTGTTTACACCACGACGTTACCATAAAATCACACTTGAAATCTTGACAGCCTAGCAAATGTGCTGCCAAGTAGGAATAAAAATATTTTGTTCCATAAACATTACTTTCAGTATAAACATTGACGGGATTGGCTTCTATGTGTGTGTGTGTGCGTTCGCCTTCCAAGCAGGGAATACATATCATGTGCCATGGTAGACATAAAGCTCAAAAAATAACATTTCAATTTCCATAAAACCACATCGTCCCAGGAAAATGTATGAAGAAAACAAGAAAAAAACACACACACGGAAAACACCGTAGAATCATTTCGAGATATAAAAAATCTCAAGTGGAAATCCATATGTGCGGGAAATTTATGCAGCAAAAACTTAAAAAATATCATGCAGCCGCATTCAAGACTATGCGGGTGTGAAAATGATATTTAAATTAAAAATATGTGACATTTGGGGGTATTAATTTTGTAGAGGCAACATAAAAATGCTATTTCAAGAAGTAGCATAAAATTTAGTTTTGGAAACATATTAGATACTAGCTGACCCGGCAAACGTTGTTTTGCCTTCAAATTTTATTTATGTAGCTAGCGGACCCCGGCGTGCTTCGCTACTCATGAATATTAACTTTCGTTGGGGATTTTTTATTTATTTTTTATTTGGAAGTAATGAAAAAAACTAAATCAATTTAATACAATAGTGTATACAATATTTTTTGTTTGATTGTGTGGTGCATGAATAAATAAATTAGTTGGTGCTCCCACTCTGGAACATGCGACGTATAATTGTCCGTGAGCAAAGCACGGTTCCTCCAAATTCACACCACACACTTGAAGCGTTTGTCCTTGAGCTTTATTTATGGTTATAGCAAATGATAAACGCACGGGAAATTGAAGACGTCTGAATTGAAATGGGATGTCGTTTGGTAATAATGGTATCCGTGGTATTAGTACAACTTCTCCTTTTGCTTTGCCAGTGAGAAGTGTTGCTTCAATCAAATTGGGCATTAATTTCTTCACGGAAAGTCTCGTTCCATTGCAGAGTTTTGGTGTATTGAGATTTCGAAGAAGTATGATCGATGAACCTATTTTCAAATTCAAAAGATGCGGTGGCATACCGGGTGGTTCCAAAGAATTCAAAAATTCAACCGGATAATTTACTGCGTCCTCTTCATTCGTAGCAGTATCAATAGATTTGTATGATACCAAGTCACCTGGCAATTTTTGTTGAATTTGAAAATTTATTTCATTAACATTGGAATTTGTTGGTGCTAAAATTGCACGTTCTCTTAACCAATCATGATTTTTATAGTTTTGAACAATGTTTGGAAAAACGCGATCAATTAGTTCTTCTTTTGATGGCATAATTGTGCAAAAGTTGTTTGGTAACGTGATAAAGTCATTTAAATCACTCGCAATTTTGCCATCGCCAATCTGCAGCAGATGTTTCGAAAACTCACGTGCTAATGGATTATTTTGAAGATGCACACGCATATTTATGTTAAGCGATAACTTCTGTACATTTCCCCAAAGAAACGATCATAAGGCAAATATCTTTAATCAATATCAAAGCTTCATTATACATTTCTAATGTATGTACCAATTCGGGATCCATCGAACGATGTCGAATAAAAATGTCTTCAGCCATGAAATCTTTATATTTATTCCACAATTCAAGTGGGTTTGATGGATAACATGTTGCTATTATTATTGCGAATAACATACGTATTTGACTTGGGAGAGCTGAAACTGATGCATCATGAAGCGTAGCACACCAATGCGTATCATCTTCAAGCAAACGCAACCGTTGGCATGCATCGCGATATGTTACACACAACTCACCATCAACAGTTCTTAAATTCTGAAATGACTGTGGGCCACGTTTGTTTTCAACAAACTTCAACATTTTACTATTCCCAAAATGATCACTCATTGACAGCTATCAATGTGGATACGTGTATGCACTACAACGTGTATTTACCTTGTATATATATGGTCAAAATCACATGTTGACATGAAAAGTCATAACTCGCGAACGCGTTGACCGATTTCGTGCAAACTTACATATAAACCATCTGCACGACCATACGAACAAACACTTAAAATTTAAGCGAATTCGGTTCGATCGTTCTTGAGTTATAAAGTCACAACGCACTTGCAACAATTTTTTATATATATAGATTGTATATGTGGGTTACGCTGCAGATTGTCATGGGTTTTACATAAATATCACCGAGAAGTCCAACATCATGGTGATTTAGCACACGGGGGGTAACTACGAAGCGCTTATCATTGCACCTCCCCTCCTTCACCACCCA
Organism: Hydrotaea cyrtoneurina; assembly: GCA_958296145.1. NCBI lineage: Eukaryota > Metazoa > Arthropoda > Insecta > Diptera > Muscidae > Hydrotaea > Hydrotaea cyrtoneurina. The sequence goes on from OY282512.1 coordinate 89,619,814, forward strand.
TACCAAGTAAACCCCATAAATGAACCAAGTAAACCCAGAACAACCGACCTCTCCCAGTAATGCAGGTGATTAACCATACTAACTTATTTCCCTTAACATTTCATGTAAGAACAGACGGGGAACTTCTCTCGAATCAGTGAGCTGTGTACGATATAATTTGAAAACTCACTGAACGGGACCTACTGTTTAAAGCCGGCTCCGAACGGCTAATGCTTTTCTAGAGAAGTTTTACATGGCTTAGAGATAGCTCCCTTACTCGTAAAGTCGCCAACATTTACGAGGTGGAAACAGCCGCTGAAAAATGTTTGATGGTCTTATCGGGTTTCGAACTCGAGTTCATCATCGAGTTTTTTGTTTCGAAATATGGTAGGAGCTGCCGTTACGGTAAATCACAGGATCCAGTCTACACCAATGAAGTACATTGTACTCTCTCATAGGTGGACACATAAGGGACTGAGCATTTTGCCCACTTATGAGAGGTTATAAGAGAAGTACACACGAGGACTGAAGCGGATTGGTACTGAAAAAGGTGTCCCTTTCTGATAGGTGTCCGCAAGGAGAGATTACACTGTATATCAAATGAATTTTTAAAACGTTATGAAAATTAGTTTCTGTATCATAGAACAATATCGTAAACCACTTACAGTTCGATTCTGTCCAACCCATTCTCCATCGTTAAAGGCTATCCGACATAACTTGATCATGCTTTTAGTCGTATTTAAAAAGTATCCACTTACTCTGCATTTAATTCTTCTTTGGTCGAGATTTATTATGCAGAAACAATTTATTATAATAATAACTACTGAAATTATTCCGTACGTCATTGATTCCATTTAATGCGCACGTATGTATAAATATTAAAACTCTTAAAATTAAATGTCACATAACCTACGATTAAAGTTATGTTTATATTTCGAAATCAATCACACATGAGTTAATTACTGTCCGAATGATACAATGATATCATGTCAATTTTATGTACATTAATTATGTATGAATTTCAGAAAATGATTAAATGCATTTCATTACATTCTTTATTTCCAGGTGAGTTATATTCTTAAAATTACTAAAAGCAGTATGTGTGAGTATATTTTTATGAATATTACAAAATATTATTCCGTTATAGGGCGTGTCCTATTTAGACAATCGATATACCCTCCTACACACTGGAGTGATAGGAGGTCTGTATGTACCCATAATGCAGTGTATTAGTCTTTTGTACAGGGTGGGTAATTTATAATTTCAAATATGTGTCGTCTATAAAAAAGAACTGATAATTGTTTTCTAATTTCTGGGTTTATTGAAAACGTTGAACTTTGTCATTTAATAATGGAACCCAATATCATTCATATGACTACAACGACTGGCTCGGCTGTAGATGAAGAGTTTGACCGAGAAATCGTGTTTTCAGATGAAGCTTACTTTCATCTCTGTGGCTGTCAATAAGCAAAATTGCCACAAATGGCGTCCAGAGAACCCACACGTGACTATTAAGAAGCCAATGCATCAACGAGTCATTGTTTTGTGTTTATTTTTGGCTGACGGCATCTATCGAATAATCAGCCGAAATTCTCATGTCAATTGGCCACCTCGGAGCGGTGAATATAGCCCTTTGGATTATTTTCTGTGGCGAGCCAGAATCAATATTCCGCAAAGCATCCAGAGACAATTAAAGCGCTAAAACATGAATTTGAAGTTGCCATTGAAGAAATTCGACCGAAAGTGTACTGAAACATTGTGTTGGTCGAACTAGGGACTGTCGAGACAGTCATACGATTTATGTTGTATTCCATTATTCCATTATCTTAATATATATTTACCCTCGACACTGATTCACTGATACACTGATTCACTGACTCTGTCACGCAGTACGTAGGAATTTAAATAGGCATTCTATAATTTTCTATAAATAATAATAATAAAAAAAATAATATTTTTTTTTTGTACAGAAATTGTGTTTTCCCCAAATTTTTTTTTCAACAAAATTTTTTTTTTCCACAAAATTTTTTTTTTTCAACAAAATTTTTTTTTTCAACAAAAATTTTTTTTTCAGCAAACTTTTTTTTTCAACAAAATTTTTTTTTTCAACTAACATTTTTTTTTTTCAACAAAATTTTTTTTTTTCCACAAAATTTTTTTTTTCAACAAAATTTTTTTTTTCAACAAAAATTTTTTTTCCACAAATTTTTTTTTTTCGACATTTTTTTTTACAAAATAGTTTTCTCAAAATATTTTTTTACAAAATTTTTAAAATTAAGTAACAAATACTTTCTCAAGCAAATTAACGGGCGCCATAGGCGCATTACAACTTACTAGTTTCCAATAAAACAAGAAATTTTAAAAAAAATATCAGTTCTTTTTTTTTATAGCTGATTCAAATTTAAAATGACAAACCCTGTATATTGATATATCACCAATACGCTGTCTAATCGTTGGTAACTGGCGTATTTCTCAAACCACATTTTATTTCCAATCATTGTGTTCACTTTCCTCCACATTAATATATTACATAAATGTGACTTATTAATTTGATTAGAATTATGGTCGTTTATTCCTTCGCCCCATCATGTGCAATTATAGCTTTTCCATCCAATCAAATAACAAATTTAATGACAAATACCAATTTCAACACGTACCTAGGGCAGTGGAAAAAAGATACCATCTAGGATACTTTTTAGACGTAATATTTGGTTCGCAAAGTATAGCTGGCGCGTGCATATGAGTCATTCTATGCAATAACTACTCCTACAATTGTATATTTAGATTATAAATATTTAAAACGCGATTATTAGATAGGTTTGTTGGTGTAGTTTAGAAAAGTATTGGCAACTTTCATCTGTTTCTGAATTTCACAGAGTTATTGTTGAGAAGCCTCTCCATCCTCAACCAGTTTGTGCCAGTTTGGTGCGGTGTATGGTCCGGCGGGGTGATTGGGCCTTACTTTTTGGAAAATGAGGTTGGATCAACAGTTACGGTGAATGGGTTGACGTATTAAGAGAAGATTATAATTTTTTGTGGTCGGAGTTTGATGATATTGATCTGGACAACGTTAACGTTACCTGTCACACAAGCAACGAAACCTTTGATCTTTTACGGGAAAAGTTTCCGGACCGAAGAAGTGATCCCAATTGTCCACCGAGATTTTGTGATTTAACACCTTGCGACTTCTTCCTTTGGGGCCACGTGAAAGATGAGGTTTACGCCCACAGCCCTGCGTCGATTCAAGACCTCAGCGATAGAATTCGTGAGGCTATCGTGGAAATAGGGCAGCCACTTTGCGATTTGGTTATGAAAAATTTCATGACAACGATATGGTCCTGGTCTAAATGAACACCAGGATCACGGCATACCTTCCTCTTTATTATAAAATAAACATCCGATGATTTATCTCAAAAAATTTAATTTTTCTTTGAATACCAAAATAACACCTCTTGTTGGAAAACCCTGTACAAAGTGGGTCTATAGTAGCGAATGGCGCCAAATGTCAATTTTGACTTGTGAAATAAATAAATACCAAATACAAATCGACAAGCCATGAATCGGTTTACTCCACCTGAATTCGGAAAAATGATTTTTCTCGTAAATTCCGTCGCAGATTTCCTGGCAAACCGCGGCGTTTAGCCTCTCGTCTTGAGGAGACTGGGATACTCGGAGCAGCCGCTGTCGTGAGAATATTGCTGCTGTTGGCCCAGATGTCGAAAAGGGGCCCAGAACATCGACGGGACGACGTGCCACGAATCGGGAATTAGCCGCCGGTACATATGTAGAATTTTGATGTTCCCTTACAAAGAGCAGATATTGCATCAGCTCTTACATGTTGACCGCAAAACTACAGTAAAAGAACATTTCTTTTAACATTCCATGAAGGAACAGACATTGTGTGATTACTTTTGTAAATATTTTATAGTTAATTTCCTAAGCGTTGTGATAAATGTCGAGTAGACCCCATTTGTGAAATACCCTTTCCATATTAAACTCCATTTTGTCGTTAAATGTATACTAACTAACAGACAAATGAGATATATTTTTCTACAAATGGAGGGGCTAAATATAATCTGTTTGAAAAATGGATAACATTTCAGATTTTTGTAAATTTGCCAATTAGTCGGCAATGATTCATGCATGTGAATCACGATATGTATTCGGCCCATTGAACAAATCACTAGACATAACCAAACAGTAGCAAAACGTGATACTTTGCAAAAAATAGTTTTTCTCGTATCCTTGACAATCACATTATGCAACACAAATAAACTACTACCCAAATGGCCAGAAGAAATGAGCAAATCTTTCCAATTAATTTGGAATATTAAATATCTAACAAACTGAAGAAAATATTTTTCTAGCTTTTATATAAAATATGATATTTTTATTATTTAACTAATTAATATTCTGGCGCATGACATGTGACCGTTTTCATGGAAGAAAACTATACTTTGATTGCCAGAAAGAGTTTTCTTCATAAGGTGAATTCGTCCACTGCTTAAGAAAACAAATTATTTTCTTTACCTAGAGCTTGTTGTTGTCCCCAGCTAATTAATCAGTTTACACCCAAATCAAACACCTTAATGTGACTTTCAGTGACTTTGAGATGACTTCTTTCTTTTTTGTCATAAATACGAATATAATTACCTCAAGTTTTTTGGGTAAATCTCAAAAAAATAAAAAAAAAATACCACTCACAGCAAGAAGCTGTAAACAACTGAGATACTAACGGTGAAAATGCCTCTAAGTACACTTATGTACATAACAATCAACGTCAAACTTTGCCAGAGAAAAATTAGGTGGCAACTTTTCGCATAATTTCAAATCTTATTTAAGTAAAGTTGCAGTCATAATTGTCAAATAAACACTTTTGAAAATCTTAATTGTTTTCAACAAGCCAGAGAGATAACGGCAAAAGGGGGAAATTCGTTGATAACTTAAGACAGAAACATTTGAATGCATTGGTTTTCGCACACTGCTGGAGACATTTGATGTTAACCAATTAAGGGGTCCAATGCTGAGCCAACAGCAGTTCTCATTGGAACAGTTTGCGCCACCGCCAACGATATCAGATTTTTAAAACTTCCTTTGTACCCTTGCAAACATTCGCATCATATTTCAAACAACTGTATCTGTATGTATTCCTCAGGTTGTGTTCAAATTAAATGTACCCGCACACGTGACTTCGTGTCTTTCATTACATTTTTGTGCAACGTCCACAGAAATGCGAACAGAAAAAAGTATCCCTTAAAAAGTGGCATCACACATATAATCCTCAGGAAATTTATAAAGATTTCTCGGAAAGCAAAAAAAAAACAGCAAAGAAATAACAAACGCTAATGAGAGCCACCAACACGTGAACTTTAAAACACCAGATCCTTATGGTGCGTTGGTTGGCAACGCTTAATGGGAAAACAGAAAATCTGCTACTTAATATGCTTCGGATATTTCAACTTTATATAGAGTACATCTGAGAAACTTACTTCTGCCAGAGTTTGAGATGTCCATGTGTATATGTATAAATGTTAGTATATACACATACTGAGTATATAGTGTGTGGGTATGTGAAGTAAATAAGTCGGTAATGCAAAAAGTACACAGCAGAAAAGTTTTGTTTATATTTACTGATACTGATAGTCAGTCCAATATATTGCAAACTTACATGTTTGACAGAAGTAAAAACATATCAAAAAACTTTTCGAACAAGCAAATGTTAAAGAAAAACAGATTCAACAAGATTGCAAAGTTTTGCTGAAGAAGTCACATGTGAATATGAGGGTGTTGAAACGGGGTCTTAAATTGTTGCCAGTTTGCAGGATAATTTTAAGTTCATGTAGGTACTAACTGTTGTACTTACAAATCGCAAGGCGAGTGTTGTTGGATATGTCTCTACGGAACAAATTGTTTCGGTTTTTTGTGGCTGCAGTCATGCCATGATTACATATATCGAAAAGGTCCAATGTATGTATGCCAATGATGCTGTATGCTCGCAGTCACCCGAGGCCGACTGTAAGAATGTACAAGTAATAGTATGTACTAGTAAAGTGTTTATTGAGACGGGGACATTTTCTTGGACGAAAATCTGTACCACAGTTGGCATGAAAAATTATAGCTTGTGATTTTTTTTGTTACATGAAAACTATCAGTTACTATGTTCTAACTGCTGATAATGTCAAACTGTGTTGAGAGTACGTTTTGGCAGGTCATCATGAATCGTTTAACTCACCATTACATCCATTAAAATTGATGATTTGAAATGAGGATGGAGCTGCCGTCACGGTGTATGGCGAGGTCTATCCAGTCATACTGACTGAATCTCTATTCAAAAATTGGACTGATCGAAATCATATTTAAAAAATCATTGCCAGGAAATTATCTACTAGATTGTAATAAAAATTCTAACAATATTTCTATCTTGTATTATTATTTTACTTATTTATTGCCAATATGATTTACAAACCAATGCCTTGAGCTTAAATAAACAAAAAGCAATAATTTATATTACCATTCTAAGTACTCAATCTCTTAAAAAAACTTCCCCCCCCCCAACATATCCTTAGTCTGTTATATAGAGCATATTTAATCAACATGTGGTAAGTTTATAGTGTCTATCGGCCTTCTGAATGCTTGACATTATAACTCCGCAGAAATCGATCTACTGGAGACCAGATCGCGTTCCTTTGCGAACGGTGGAGTTGAGCCATTTACCGCCTTGGTAGAGCCACCAATATACATGTCCATTTGGAGTTTTCTAAGAGATTGCTCTATTCTCTTTGTTGTGGGTGGGGTCTCATCTAATGAGCATAGGTTGACAGCTGGATTTCCATAAGGTTCTCCATAAAGTTCCAAAAATGAACTCTTACAGAGACACCCTTTACATATTGATTTTTTGTGTGAATTTTTCGTGGAGATTTTCTCATCGTTGTATTTCATTGCTTCAATTGTTTTTGTTTGACTGAATGCTCTCGATTTTTAAGGTTAACCCTCTGTTTTGAATAAACCCATTTTATAAGAAATTTCTCAACGATTTCAAATATTTAGTTAGAAAATAATTATAAAGGGTGTTTTTTATTGGGGTATAGAACTTTAAGTTGGCATCACTTTTTTAACTGGCGGCCATTTTGTCAGCTGTCAAGTGATTAATATTTAGTTTGGTTTGCCATTTCATCATGAACAGGTTGACAAAAGAACAACGCTTGCAAATCGTGCAAATTTATTTCGAAAGTAATGGTTCAGTTCGCGAAGTTCACCGCAAGCTCCGTCCATTTTATGCCATTACATCCACAAAAACTGACTGTTTGGTGTGCTCTATGGGCTGGTGGAGTCATTGGGCCATACTTCTTCCGAAATAATGCTGGAGAGTCAGTTACCGTTAATGGAGACCGGTATAGAGCCATGATAACCGACTATTTTGTTCCCGAATTGGATGGCATGAATGTGGATGAGTTGTGGTTCCAACAAGTGGTTGAAAATTGGACCTGTAGAATTGGCTTTATTCGAGCCAGCCGCGGCGGCCACATGCCCGAAATCATATTTAAACATTAATGGCATAAAATTATCCTTCCAATAAAGCCAAATTGATGGACATTAAAACGATTTTCTTGTGTTTTATTTCAATTCGAAATTCTATACCTCAATAAAAAACACCCTTTATTTCACAAAATGATTATTCTTTCATTATTTAAGAAATTTTTTTTTTTTTTATTTTATTTGGTAATAATTTTAAGACATAAAAAACTTTAATAAATACTAAACAAATCTAAAATGGGTAAAAATAATTTTTTTAGTTACAATAAAAATGTTTTTTCTGTAACCCACAAGTAATCACATACAAGACGTAGCAATAAAACACTTATTTCATGTCCTGAAGAATAATCTATCATATGTCATTTAAATTCAAAAGATATTATTTTTGCAACGAAAAAACTTCAACTTGTGCGGCAAATGAAACTTGTAAGGTTTAAGAGCCAACTCCTTATGTAAAATACGCCAGATGCTTTTCCAATTTAGTAATTCTTAATTTTATTCTTCTTCAATGTTGTACTTCAAGCGGCGTCATTTTTAGTTGAACGAGCTGGACGAAAATTTTGAACGAGCCCTGATATTTGTATGCATAAGACCGCGCAAATCAATCCAAATTTGTTGATTACCTTTTTTCCCAAAAATATCAATGGGGGGATTCACAGATCCGACATTAGAGTTTAATTGGTTGTATACGATTGTCTAGTGAAACTGATTTCAATCTAGTACTGCACTTTCTTTTTAACACCAGTTCAAAAAAGACTGTCAAATAAAAAATAAGTATGCAGAACAAAAATAATTATATTGTATACAAATTGACCCACTTTTTCATACAGTTTCCATGTACATATATTTATTCCACAGAGAAAACGTTTTGGTGTAATTTTTCACTGATATATATTTTTTCATATATAAACTTATGGGATTCTTATTATATTTCTAATAATTTATATTTACCATTGTTCATATACCTTCGACAGTGACTATACACTGTTAGGCGTTTAATTTCCAAAACGGTAAAACTCTTCCCAACTTGTCATTATTTTATATTCTGGTATCAACTTACGGATAAATTAGACAATATCCCATTGGTGTGAAAGTCTGGGCCGTGCCACTTTGTAACGCTTAATTAAATAATATATTTAATACTTTTCGGAATATTTAATTAATAAAATTATCATATTTAGCTTTCTACAATGAAACCAGTTAATGCTTATTAAGTTTTAAGCGTTTTTTGTTTTTGATATTTTGTCGGCATATCTGTCTGCTCTCATATGATGTTGTTGGACCAAGTACAACAGTGCGAACACTCGTCGCTCGTTGTTGCCGGTTGTTGTGGAGTAGAAGTCTTCTGGTAGGTTTTGAACATTTTCAAACATTTAATTGCAATTAAAAAACTTTAATTTTGTTCAGTTTCTATTCGTAACGTTTTGTTGTCTGCTCTTTGGGCTGATGATGATGATGTCGTTGCTGCTGTTGAAAATGTGATTCGCTGCAACAACTGCCAGCATCAGCAGTGGCAGATGCCACAACAGTTGATGTAGCTTTGAGCTAAGTCCTACTTAAGTGGATGTTGTAAAGTAATATACATATATAGGCACATACATACATAGACAATTTCGCATGCACATACACGCATACACACATACGTATTATTATAATACTTAATGTTAAGCTTTACGTTTACAAGCGCTAATTTAGCAATTAACGTGCTCAAGTTGTTACGAAAATGTGCGAGTGTGCGTGCACGTACTTCGATGTCTGTCGTTGTTAGTAGGAGTGCCTAGCACAACTACTACCAGTGAGAAATTTTAATTTCTTTGTCAAAATATTAAAACTAATTAAAGTTGTTTTCGAATGGTACTGGGTTTTCCTTTAACGTTTTATGCATGGATAGAAATGTACCTCACAACTCTGACAGTCGCGATCGACAATTATTTATGCACTGTAGAATGGTGTCCATCCACATGTGGATACATGAATTTAAAAATATTGCCGTGTTTTAAAAATATATTGGTGTGTTTAATTGATTTTCCTTCAGTTTTCTTCCAGTATGAGTGTCTTTTTAGTGATTCCTTTGACAGATTTTATTTTTATTTCCTTTTTGACAGATGTCATATTAAAGTGTGTTAAATTTGCTTCGACAAACACTTAAAGTAAAATTAAAATCTGCTACGAAAATGTTGAAATTTCCTTTGGACTATTTTCTGTGGGATTAACTCAAAGACACCGCAAATAACTTTGTCAAATAAACCAGAAACAATTGAAGTTTCGAGCCAATAATCGACCTGTGTAAGTGTGCGATGTAATTTTACTTATACTTACTTATTTTTATTTATTTTGACATTGAATGATCTGAAAGTTATTTTCCGTTTAAGGGCATTACGAAAGTCTGTCATGTTTTCTAACATCTTCATCATTTATATCATTTTTATTTATTTATTTATTTATTATTAATTACAATACAAAGTAAATTTATATTCTAATTTTTGGGTCCAAGGGTAAACCGGGTGACACAGACCATATGTTTAGATTTTTGCAGCGACAGACCAAAGCCTCTGGTGGGAATCGAACCCACAACCCCCACGCTGATAGGCAAGCACGCTACCAACTCGCCTACCGGGGCGCTTATATATCATTTTTATTTTTTAGGCTGGTTAATTCTGAATCTACGCCTTCACCAATGGTTGGTACTGGATCGTCTTCTAAATCGCTGTCTTCCAACGACAATAAGTGTTCTCGCAATATTCTCAGTACACTTTTCGTATGAGTCGCCAGGTCTCCATTTTCATCTCTACAGCATTTAGTAACATTCATAATGCTGCCAGCTTGATATTTGAGTAAATGATAGAATTTGTCTACTCATAGATTGGCATAGTCCATCCACCTTTTCTTTTAAGGGAATAGTCGCTGTTCCTCTTTTCTCTTGTTACATGCAGATTGCATTGCAACATCCTGCAGCAATGTTTCAACATCTTTCCTGAAGTTAGGTTTGGCTTTGAGAAATCTTCACGCGTTGAACCAATTTCCAAGAATTTAAGAAATTTAAAGTAGGTATAATCAGGAACATCGTTCCCCCACATATAGATTCCATGCACGGCACATCTGTGCGTTATAGGGATATAAATTATTTTCTCTGTTTTTTTTTTTTTTTTTTTTACATGTCGGAGTACATGTCGCGTGCCATGTAGTGCATTTTCTTGTTTAATAAAATGAATTAAAAATGCCAGAGACATCACAAACCTTTCTTGCACAACATACAATTTGGGAAATAACGCCATTAAACATTTCTTGAAATAATATTTTCATATTACTTAAGTTGTGCTCTGAAAATATATAACATTTCATAAGAAAAAGTTTGCAATTATGCAAATATTTATGACATACGTGCCACATGAGATTAACGGGCATCCAAACAGAGCCCGTTCATGTTCATTTCAACATGAGGGTAGCATGCGATTGAGTGCGTAGTTGAGCTGCCGTGAACTGGTACGTAAAGTTGGCTTAAATAAATTTAACAAGTTTCATTTGTACTTCCGGTAATGAAAGAAAAATACGCTGTATTAACAGCAGCGGCAGCAACATAACAGACCGTTCAACAGCAGCTACATGTACAACACACATCATGTTGGTTGTATTCATTCCAGCAACTTGGTCTGGTTGGAGGTACCAAAAGGGGAGCGATAACAAAATCCACCCAGAGAAATAAGTTTTAGCGAATTTGGATATTTGATTTTAAAATAGAAGACCACTTTTTTGGTTCAATATCAGTGAACATGAGATTATGAAACGATTATTTGGGGGATATGTTGGCCCGAGTTTGGAGTTCGTCAATACCTAAGATATGCCAATGAAATGGTATAACCGGTAAGAGAAAGAGCGAGAGAAAGAGAGCGTTGTCGATAGCCGAAAGGTGAAATCACTTTGTGTCGCATCTTATGCAATTGACTTACCGGTTACTCGAATGGTTGACACTTAACCCTGTTTTTTGGAAACAAATGTTGATATTAAACAAGACCCGGTCAATAATCTATAACGGCGTTAATTTTGCTTATAATTACTTGAATTAGAAAACGAAGACTCCACTACGCCCTTGCCTGAAAAAAATACATGTACTGGCCCCTTCTTTCTGCTAGCAAATGCGTTAATAGAGGATTATATACTCAATACAATCCTTTTTAAAAGTAATCGAATTGATTACTAAACGTAATCGAAATTTAATAGCTATGCTACAAGGTAATCCAAGGTCCAAAACTTAATGATATGATAAATGTAATGCGTCTTTTGTGGGAGTTAGTAATCCAGTTGACGGAATCCTCCCTTACTTTGGAATTTAATAGGAATCGATTCAGAATTGAATGTATCCGTAGTAGTGGTGACAAATGTGGTTCATATTTTCTTTTTCTGATTTAAAAGAAGATGTTTTTTTCACAGTGTAAGTGTAGAGCACATGCTATTGTTGTATATTTCGCTATGAACCGGATGTTAGCCGTATTATTACGCATGTATTCCTCAATGAGACATAGACAGAACGAACTACTACCAGTAAAGCTCATTTGACTTCAGGGCAAAAGTTTTCACATAAATCATAAAATAACTTGTACATAAGTACGCTCTTACATTCACATTTATATACGCAAATGCACTGAGAGCGGAGGGGAATCCATCCGTATGCAATGACATTAGACCGAGTCACGATTAAAGAATAAGAAAAAAAAAATTCTCAGCCATCTTTCCAAAACTAACTATGGTGCTGGCCAGGTTGAGGTCTGTGTAAGAACATCAGACATTTTTCTGAGGTCGTCCGCGCCTCATAAATTTCGGCGTCCATTCAATTAAGAGAGTTATACCTTAGGCAATTTATACTAATGGCGAAAAACACTATCCGTCTGTATCCGATTTTGGGCACATGACCCCGGTCAGTGATTATACAATTTATATCGGGTACATCTCATTGATTTGAGTCAGTTACCCGGCGTATATACGAGTACATTCAACAACCGAATGTGAGATAAAACGTCAACCATCCTTACATATCACAGCACATGTTCACATGTTATTGCTATTCTGTTTACTAAATACATGTCTGAATAAACTGAAGTTGAGTAAAATAAATCCTCGGCATGCTAGCCCCCCAACAATTTCAAAGATCATTTTATCTTGAAACGAGTTAGTCAGTTGGACTTAAATTTTACAGTGCAGTTTTTTTTTAAATAATTCAAACACTTGGAATTAAAACGAAAGTAAACATTAAACTTTTTTTCGGTTTTGTATCAGAGATGGTCGTCAACAATTGAAGATATCCTTAATAAAAATGGAGCTAATCAATCTCCTGTTTTTATGGATAATTACTTTCTTCTGAACAACAAAAAAAAATGGGATTTTTGTAACATTAATGTCACTTTCCACATTCGAAATGTTCTAAATTGGTATTTGTCTGGGCAACAAATTCATATCACTTGCAAAAATTCAATTAATCTTAATTTCGTCTACTGACCTTATCATTTGTCTCAGTTAATTTTTTTTATTACAAATACTTTTATTTGAATAATAATTTCTTCGAGTATACAAACTTTTAAGAAAAAAAATAAAGAAAATGTATATAATCCTGACACAGTTTGATCAAGAGTCATCGATAGAAGTTGACTGTCAAGTAAAAAGTTCAGCCAACAACTAACAGCATTGGACAAATAATTGTCTCACTTTAAGTATAATCAATCGTCAATGGTAGATGATTATTCCTCACTGCCAACGACAGAATAAAATCTAAGAGTTAAAAGAACAAATATTAGGAAAATCTGTAGTCGTATTTCTTTTAACGGTCCCTTTGGAAAACAATATATATTCTATTTTAAATGAATTTTCTTAAACAACTAGGTAAGTGGCATTTGGACTGAAATATATACTATTTCTTAAGACGTATTTCCCTTAACGTTAGTGAACTTTGCTTGTGGGTATACAAATATACTTAACTTAAGTTGGCTCTACAAACTGCAGTTGGTCCTGAATATACAATTATACCCATTGGCCGAGACCTACAGCTGATCCGAACGGGTAATGCTTTTTCTAGAGAGCCAGATCATTGTTTGAACTACCTAACATACCACGATCGGCTATTTTAAGATGTCAATGTATAAAAACGAAGAACTGAACAGACTATTGCAGACAGATTCTCAGGTATCGAAAACGATTTTAGAAACAGTGGTCAATATGTTGGACAAAAATTACAATTTGGGCCGAATATCGATTTGTCAAATTCGAAGTCAATGTGATGGCTGACATTCCCTTTACCATACAACTTCTCAGCGCTGCTGAATAGAAATAAAATGTATACAATTTAATTTCTTATTTTTGTCTCAGGTTAATTCTCAGGATGAATTGGCACCACAACTTTTCTTTTCCAATTATTTAGATTTGGATTAGAACTGATAAAATGTGAAAGTCCAAAAAAGCACAGAAGCCATCCATTCGTAGTCCTCCACTAATGAGGGATCTACTAAAATCGCTTACCAGAAATTAGCGATTAACATTGATATTCAAATGCCTACAGAACCGGTTTAAGTGTAACCCGAACCACGAAAATCTCAGTGAACATCCACAACCACTCATTTCTACGTCTCCTCATATCCTCATATATTTACAAAAACACTAAGGTGACGTCCAATTTAAGATCTTAAAGAATATTTTTGTTACTTAATACCCGGTGAAATATGTAAATGTAGACTGGAATAATATTATTAATTATCGTTGACTTTAATTAAACAAGAGAAACCTGCAATTGCTGAAATTCAATACTAATTAAAATATTAATTAAATTCGGCAGAATTTCGACATCTCATTATGAATTGCCATGTTCGTTTGGGCATCCAACACGTTCTTATTTCATCTGCAATACACGCACACACACACATACACACTAAATTATACACCTTTAGGATTCGGTAGGACGTACAGCCTGTGGTTGTACATAATTGTAAATGTAGTAGTTGTTGTATAAGTACATGCTAGCTGTGGTGGTGCTTGTGTGTAGATATGAACATCTTGTAGTGCCTACTTGTTGTTGGGGCCTGGTCTTGGTGTTGTTGTAGCTGTAGCATTTATTGCCATCACGACACAAAACATATTAAGCACTTAAAAGTGTCTCACATATTTCAAGTTTTGTTTTTCATTAATTTTCATTTGTTTGATTTGAGGCTTTTTGGGGTTTGGAGTACTTCTCAGGCTGTATGTGTGTGTGTGTGTGAATGTACTTATGTCGTTATCCTTGTAACACTTAAAATTAACACCAAGGATTCGTACTGCCTATTTGTGTACCTCCAAATGTATTCACACTTTGGCAATTTAAAAGAATGTGGAATGAAAAACTACTAAATTACAAACCGAGAAATGTTCTGCAACCAAACCAATATGTATGCCTACAAATGCGAGGCCTGGTATGATAGTTAAACTGACAAATCTGCCAGTAGCATAATGAGTAACATAAGTAAATTTAGTAAACTTTGTCATCTGTATTTGGTTAATACCGCCTACAAAATATTATTGGGTTAATATTCGCATTCAAAGAAAGAACTGTTTGTTGTAGCCTGCCTCAAGGCTTCCAAAGACCCATGTGTTATTTCCACATAAATACTATGTACATATAATAAGGGAACATTGGCCAACGAACGCCAACGTTGAATTCGCACAACTTCAAGGTTTGGTCTGATAGTTTAACTGCCAATAGTTTCAGAGAGATATTTGGTTAATTTAGGAAACGTGGCCCACTGACTAATTTGACTAATATGTATAAAATTTCCAAGGTAAATACAGTGTACATGTTTTCGTGTCTTCAATGGTAGTTTTAATATCTCACAGAGACAAATCGCTGTCAGAAATGCTACTGGTTCATAAAGGGAAATATACATTAGTATTGCATTTAAAATACGCTTTTTTTCATCTGAATCTGAACATAATTATCCACTGATTTGTGGAGTTATGTACTTATTTCCAAAAAGCAACATGCAACTTCTTCAAATAAGTAAGTTTTGCGCAGTATTTCTTGTACACCCACAAAAGGGATTTATTTTAAGACTGCTCTGAAAGGGTAATATCTTTTTACGAAGTCTAATATGGCTTTAGCGTTCTATCACTTTGTTACTATATTGATGTAAATCTGGTCTCTATCAATACATTTTCAGTGGGATCCTCAGCTTTATCTGGGAATCGAGACTTTCAAGTATGACCTCCACAGCTCATATCCGATCTTTCAGAAGAAAGCTCGACAACACTTCAGTCAGGTCTATGTGAAATTCCATTTAAATTGCAAGATCCAGCTAGAAATTCCAGATTTATTTTGAAATTCATTTTTTTGACTTGCTGGCGATAGAGTTTATATTAATTATGTCATTCCGACTGTAAAATGTTGTTGATTCTGTGTTACCTTAATAATCTGCCTGGAAGGCGTGAGCATGGACACAGTAAAAGCGAATGGAGTCCCTGTCCATTAAAAGCTGTCTTATGAGTAATCAAATGAAATGACTTCACATATTTATTTATTTTTCATATTTAGCTAACTATATCACCGATTCTAGAACTTATATCCTATGGACACTAGTCAAGTGAAATACGTTTTTTTCGCCAATTGAATTCTCCATTTCTTTCTTAAGTTTCTCTAAGTAATCATGGACATATACATTTATAATGAAATAAAATTTTCTGATTCAAAATATGCATTTATTTTGAGTCTGAAAAAGCTGCAGACTCATCAAAATTTACATATGGAATACCCAATGGAAAGAAATTTCCTTACCAATCTGAATATTTTAAACACGTACCCAGTAGACTGAGGGGACTATAATAATCGGTATCCTTACCGGACATTTTGGAACTCAATACCCTGACGAATGAAAGCCTCTTTTGTTTAATGGCCTTGTATCCCAAGATTATAACTTTTTCGTAATAAAATGAATAAATAAATATTATCATGAAGATTGTGCTGTGTATACGAGAAACTAAATATTACTATTACTATTAAATATTAAATATGACTTAATGGTAAATAACATTTCATATTCGGCTGGATTCAAGTTTACGATAGCATTAGCGAAGAAATGCTCGAATTTTTCAAAGTCTTTACTGAATAAATGATCTCTTGTCGCACTACATTTTGCATACATTACAAATCGGTGGAGTTCTGACAAAACAACTTATCTCAGGATAAAAAATATTTTTTTGTTCTTCTATTTTCTAAAAAACCGTTATTGTAATAATTAAATTTGAAAGTGCATAGTTTCTTATAAATTCTCAACAGGTAACATTCATTTCAAAATGTACACCAAAAATGTCGTTTGGGGCTAGAGATGTTTTTCTTGTTCTTCTCAAAAATTTTAAATGAGTTGTTTTGTCAAAACTACAGACAAATTTTAAAAATTTAATTTCGTTGCCCTTGGCGGTATTTGGCAAGAAAGGGCAATGATTTTATTTCGAAAAAGTTACCTTTTTTTAAAATTTCATAAATTGATTGTGTTCCAACTTGTTGCACAAATATTCTAAAAAAGGACTAGTCATTCTATGGTGGAGCGTATAATAACGTATATAATCATAAAATCTCAATTGATGCGAAACATTCTCCAGCTACAGCTATGTCACGTTTTTTAAAATTATATTCACTTAGTAAACGACCTACGCATTTGCGCTCTAAGGCACTCATTACTTTATGCCCTATAAAATCTTCAATGAAGAACATACGAAATCAACAAACAAAAAATACAGTCATTATGTACGCAAGTTTATGTTTTGCTCTTGCTCAAGTTGTATGTACTCGTAATTAATTTGAAGTGTTTTGTAGTTTTGAATCTCATGTCGCCGTAGTGCATGTGCTATTGTTACCAGCACACACTCACACGTAATACCTACCACATATGCATGCGTACAAAATCTCAAGACTGAAAAGAGTTCGCAATGTAATATGAAAAATTCGCCATGGAGGTGGATACCAAAAGAAGATGGGTAGGTAAACAATAAAAATAAGATGTAAATTTTAGTATCTGTGGGGATACAACTTGACGACCCAACTTTGCCTCTCCACCCGCCTCGCCGACACTCCCCTCGTTAGTTACATTAAACCACTAAGGTACTTATCTTTTTTTAATTATACAGACATACATACATACACAACTGGGTATTGAGGTATGCTATCCATATGTGTGTGTGTGCGTTTGTACATAATGTATTTAAGTGTTTATGTGTATATGTTAACTACAACGACACAAACACAAACGCTTACACAGCAACAAACACACAAACACATGTACGTAGTTTTTTACATTTACAAGGTTAATGTGATTTTTGTGGGTGCTAAAGTGAAAATTGTTACAAAGGTGCAAAATTAAATATTCAAAAGTTAAAAGTGAAAATATTTTCACTTTAAATTTTTTTTTTCTCGACGTTCTCACGAAGGTGTAAATGTTTACTTATAATATGTAAATTGCCCTGCTCTATTCAAGGTGACATGAAGAAAAATAAGTACTTAGATGTGTGAAGGGGGGGGGGGGGGGTGGGGTGGTTGAGGGAATCATTTTTGATAGGACATTATCAATCAAACGAATATGATTCTGCTTTTGAGCATGCCGTTGTTATTGTCTTAGTCAAAATAAACATTATCCAACTTTGTTAAATTTCGATTTACCATAACTAGTACGACAAAATGTCATTTGGGGCGACAGCAACTCAAAATGGAATGAACTTTTATGAGGAACTACATCAAAATAGAGCCTGATAAATACAATTTTAACGGTATCCATTTTTTGAACTATTTTAGCTGAAAGTCACATATCATCTTAATATATATTTACCCTCGACACTGATTCACTGATACACTGATTCCCTGATTCACTGACTCTGTCACGCAGTACGTAGGAATTTAAATAGGCATTCTATAATAATTCTATAAATAATAATAATAAAAAAAATAACATTTTTTTTTTGTACAGAAATTGTGTTTTCCCCAAATTTTTTTTTTCCAAATTTTTTTTTTCAACCTTTTTTTTTTTTCAACAAAATTTTTTTTTTTCCACAAAAATTTTTTTTTTCAACAAAATTTTTTTTTTCAACAAAAAATTGTTTTTTCAGCAAACATTTTTTTTTCAACAAAAATTTTTTTTTTCAACTAACTTTTTTTTTCAACACAATTTTTTTTTCCACAAAAAATTTTTTTTTTTCAACAAAAATTTCTTTTCACAAATTTTTTTTTTCCAATTTTATTTTTTTTCGAAATTTTTTTTACAAAATAGTTTTCTCATTAACAAATTAAGTAACAAATACTTTCTCAAGCAAATTAACGGGCGCCATAGGCGCATTACAACTTACTAGTATATAATATTATATATCTATAAGACCTATGGCAACAAAATTTAAGTTAAATGTAATTGTAGATTACAATAATCAAATAAGGACAGTATTAACTTGATTGGTTGCTTGAATTTTATTGATAATTTAAGTCTAATAGGTGACTTCTAGAATGGAAAGAGAGCAAAAAATAATTCGAATAAAAACATTAAATCAAAACCAAATAAATTTTAACATTAGATAACATATTTTTTATTTTCTGAAAATTTTGTTTTACAGTTTTACAAACCTTTGTAAAGAAAAAAGTGTGAAAATTGTTGTATTCTCATACATTTCTCTTAGAAGAGGTTTATAAAGCTGTTTAAAGTTTTTATAAACAGTGGGATGATAGTTTTATTCACTTTTTGATCTTTTGATACCGATAAATCCATTCTTGCTAATTATAGTAAGGTCTGAAAGTCGATTTTTCGAAACTCCGGCCGGTATTTCACAAATGACACGAGTGATGCTGTGTTTCAAAGAAGCAATCCTGGTTGGATTGTCCCTATTATCAACAGAATTCACATGCCCCCACAAAAATAGTCTAGTAGGATCAAATCGCACACACGAAATGAAATGCACTTGAATGCAGTAGAAACCACTTGTAAACCAAGTCCAAATCTTCCCTTTTGGACAAGAATTGATTTCCGTGCTTGTCGAGCAATACCTTCCTGCTTTATAGATGTGCTGTTCAAATGGGAACACACGTGTTATACCTGATAAATATTATTTTTATTTTTACTTTTTTTTAAAGAAGTTGTTTTGAATTTATAAAATTGCCACAAATGACTTCTTTTAAAGTTCATAATTTAGCCGAAAAATAAATTGCACCAATCGTTGCAACTCTGGTCAATACTCTCATAAATATGACTGCTGGTGCTGTTGGTATGATTTTATTAAAATTACATTGCGTATGATAAATATTAAATTCAATGCAAATTGAAATCACTCATACGCAGTGTGTTCGGCTTAATTAGGCATCCAACAGCAAAATGAATATTTAAATATGCCTGTATTGTAAATTGTACATTTATTTAAAGAGGAAAAAAGTCATTTAATTAAAATTTCAGTATACTGCAGTAGTTTTACAGATCCACACACACACATACACGCACATTGGCACATGTACGTACACGAACAATATGTGGCAAACAAATTTCACAGACTGAAGGTACAAAGACGTTAGATTGCACGTGAAGGTATGACGGTGTGAGCGACTGCATGAGTGTGTAACTTTAAAGTAATGTTAATGACATTATACAGCACACGTACAAATGACGACATTGTCTTCAAAGTAGATCACGTACATGGCTCACATACATAGTCACACACACACACACACATACATACTTGAGACATGCAGGTATATGTATATTTGATAACAAGATTTGGGATGAGTTCAAATGTTTCTTTACTAGAATATCTACACGCGTGCATGCAAGCATTAACGCATACTAGGACATTGGTCTATACATATGTGTCGCCTGTTTGCGTGTTTCCTGAGATAAAGCCAACATGCGGCCACATTTGCAAATGCAACTACAGATGGGAGATATTGCGTACGAGATTGGCCAGGTCAATTTTGAATGTTCAACGTCTTTTTCTTATTAGATTTGAATTATTCAAACATTTTGTAGTACAAAAAATACTTTGTTTATGCTACTTATTACTTCCTCATTACACTATGCAACAAAAAATAAATTCTTCTTGATATCGAAACAATTTTTCAAAACCTCCCGCCCTTTTTAATTTAGGCTTCAGTGATGGTCTTTATAGGCAGTTTTACTTAAACTCTGTGTTCAACTGTTAAATCATGGAAACTAGCAAAACCCACAGTTATATAATCCTATAATCCAAAAAGCTCCCAATAAAAAATTCGGCACGATCTAGGTCTCTAAATAAATAAGAACACCGTGTTGATTCCTTGCGGTCTGGGCAAATCCACAGAAGTTGTTTTATGGACTCCTCATTATTTTCATTCCCACATCTGCAGTACAAAAAATTCCGGAGTGGACCAATACCATATCACCCAGATCGTCTAGGTCCCTAAGGTATTATTTATATCAGCTTGGCTACTACCCTACAACTTCTACAGTAGAGGCATGCTGCATCCTTCAATCTCATTTTGCCTTCCAATCAGAAAGTATTCTATCATGACGCACAAAACCAATTAGACAGAGGGTCTTGGTAGCGAAAGCATTATGTGAGAATGTTTCTTATTCAATAGGAGTCACATCTGTCTGGATCGAATTCAACCATGGACAGACGCTCACATATGGTTTGTATTTTAAGAGACTTTTCCAAAATGTACATAAGGTGCAGCAAAAGCCTCTACAGTCCAATGGAAGACTTTGTTTATTTCCTAAATTCTGCGAGACCTATTTAGGACATCCTTTTTTTTTAAATATATATTAAGACAAATTTATGCTTTACAGTTCGTAGTACCTAGAATTTGCCTCCCGGTTTATATTCCTAACAGAATCTTAGTAAATTGTCATTCGTTCATGCCGACGTCTGTTTTATGCTCGTTCAGCATCTTCTTCGGTTCTGGCAATAAGTAGCTATCTTTTTTAAATGTGAATATGTGAACAATTTTATATAAAACAAATTTGGTCCGTTGCAACGTTTTTTTTTTTTTTTTTTTTTGGAATTTCCCATAATGTGGGAGTGATTATGATTTAAACAATTAAAAAGTTAAACATTGGTCCGGAATTGCCATATACATAAATGTATATTCACAATATATTACAAATGTATAACTATACCGCTATGCAACAACACACGCAGTTGTTGTCATTTTTATAAATATGTAATTACGTGTTTGTGTGTGCATTTTTCAATAGACGAAGGTTAATTTTTGTTACTTAGAGACGCTACAAATCCATGAAGTACATGTAATATATAAAGAAATCTGATTACATTTACTGGGGTCAAATTATACTTGAAGGAAATGTAATAGGGCTAACACCTGGAGTTTGTATTCTATTCCTCGTTGTATTTAATTTTATGTGTAATAAAATCAGTTTGCCATAAGACTCTCAAATGCGGTATTATTCAGCCAGATAATTTTTTAATTTATATATTTTCTAATAATGGACATTTTATATGTTCCATCTCTAAAGAAATACGCCTTTAAGTATATGTAATTCCTTTTGATGTGGTAAGGGTTGGATAATTTAAAGAGGATATGTAGTGTTTTCAAATGAGTAGTAGTAGTATAGAAATCCTTAGTGCCGTTGGTACTTCTAAGTAATGGAGAGAAAATTCAAATCTTAACCAAAGGGCAGTCTGCTGACTTTACTAACATCATCGACCGAACTATGGTCACCGAACCTTTACACGCTCAGTTGTACTTATAATACATCAAAAAAAAAATATGTTGTCGTATTAAAACTAACTTGAAATATATTTGGGAAGAAATGTAGTACAGGATGACGGTATAGAAATTCCAGAATTTAATATTATCCACCTGATTCCAGTTCGTCAGAGATGTTAAAATTTTTTCTTCGATAGTACATGGAAAACATTTATGAATTTAATTTAAGCCAACCATGTGAAATATTCTGCCAGCCAATGTTTTCCTGCCGGATATGGCAAACATCTTCAAACCCCAAACCGTGTTTTTGATTAATTCTTGTAAAATGGGCTAAAAAACACTTCAATAGCTAAAAGTTACAGCTTTATAGGTGATTTTCTAAACGACGTAATAAGAAGAGTGTTTAGGTTTTACAACAGTGCTTGGCTTCACCTGTGAAGTTATGAAAATGATTGTGAAGTCTTTTTGGATTTCTGGTGATTTTATGGTCTATTACGCAGTAGGAGCTTGCAAGAATCGGGTCCTGCTAGCTCGTTTGTAATTCCCTGGTTCGGCGTTCTTCCGATGCCGTTTACCAAATATCACAAACAAATTAAGAAACCATTTAAATGATTAAAAAATATCTCACAATCGACATGTATACCAGGTATATTAATCCAGTTTATAAAATGTTCGAGTAAACTGAGTATTTGTTTTTAATACAAATTTTATACTATTTTTATAATTACAATTATTTATTTAGGTAACATTTATAAGTAATTTTATAAAATCAATTTAAGTCTAATTTATTTTTTCTTTTTCATTGTCTTTCCAGGTAAGTTTACACGGTGCTGGAGTAAATCTTCAGATAGCCTGAGAGACATACGAAATGCTGTGCGTAAGTTAGAGGACTTTGCAAAGCTATCAAAATTTATATACTGTGGATATTATAAAGGCTATTCTGGGCAATTCCAACTTACAGTGAGGCACCACACTGGTTTCAACAACTGGTTCACAACACTTGGACAGGATTATATAATTTTAAATTGTAGCATCCTGTATTTCTAACGATTATTTAATTAATTAATGTTTGCAAAATTTGCCATAAGAACTGTCGACCTGTTGCATTTTAACATAATCAACAATACCGAAATATTCTGTAGCATTCTTTAAAAAGACAGAACTTGCCATTCCGATGCGAAATTTAAAATCCGAAAATCTTTTTGGATCATCAACAATCAACACCCTCCTCCCCCTTACCAGACTACTATGTGTTTAATATCCAAGTATTAGAAAAAAGCCAATTAATTGCTGTTCCCTTTTCCCCTTGAACATGAACATTAGAAACAACTCTTTCATGTTGCCAGCACATAAAAACATTTTGAAATTAAACCTGTATTTTATAATTTACCATGGCTTACAGACATTATGCCTTGGCTGCCTGGCAAATAACCCCTTCTGTTGGTGTGGCTGCCGTCATTGGTGCGGGTTTTGGAGCTAGTGCTATTGTTGTTGTTCTTGTTCTCATTCGAGCGCTCCGACTAAGGGTACACACATTTAATGCCTTAACTAATGTTAACAAAATTTGGCATACTTAGTCATTGGCCATATAAATTTTGGAAAAGAGCGAAAAAGAGGGCACATAAAACTAAACATTGTTATGGTTTGTTGCCACATCCCCGAAGAGCTCTTATCCCACAAATAAAACCTTTAATGTTATGGCTGAAATTTTAAACTTTACAGCACGTCCTATGCTGTGCAATAAAAATCTTTAAATTGTTTTTCTTGCAATTTGTGTATATTTTACACTCACAGAAAAGCTTACAGCAACCGGTACTACGGATAGACAAGAGGTCCGGCCTTTTTGGGTGCTGTGGTGGCTGTTGTTTACACGTAAATCATGGTTGGAGTTTCGCAACTGATTTCTGAGAACCATAAATCAACAGAGTTGGTGGCTGGGCCTACAACCCTGGAGAGATATGTAGTTAGAGCATGCATAATATTGGTATAAGCGATATTGATGTTGACCTGTTCCAAAGGGGAACAGGTCCCGTTGCACTGTGGTGAAATTCGAAAAATGTTTGTAAATAAATCTGTCATTTGTAATTGGCTTGTTCGATTTGATTGAAATACGACTCAGACCTAGCTGAATTGTGTTCGAGCTTTAAGTCCCGATCTAGTGGGTCTAGTCACAGATGAACTACATGGGTTCGGAAACTTGGTTCGCAATTTTAGTTTCTCAAAATTAGACCTTCCAAATTTTCATTTATAGTCAAATATCATATTTTATGTGAATAAACAACAGCTCGAATTTTTCCACCAATTTCTGTTTTGTGGTCCGACAAGATGATTCCGATAACCCAAAAATGCTTGAGTTTTGCGAACTGTGAAGATTTTCCCCATTTTTTAGTGAATTTTAATGCGTTGTTGAAGCGTGTATCGTTCCATTTTTATACACTCCATCATAGGATGGAGTATATACTAAGTTTGTCATTCCGTTTGCAACACCTCGAAAGAGTAATCTGCGACCCTATAAAGTATATATATTATCGGTCAGTGTAACATTCTAGCGATGTCCGTCTGTCCGTCCGTCCGTCTGTTGTCTGTTGAAATCACGATAGAGTGCGAACGACCAACGCTTAGAAACTGAAATTTTGTAGGAAGATGTTTTTTTGCCCATAAGCAGGTTAAGTTCGAGAATGGGCAATATCGGACCAAAGGGGAAAAAGTTCCCCTTTACGGGACTAAATATATCCCGGCCATAATCAAATTTTCCAAATATTTTTTTTCACTACATCTACACTAAGTTTATATAATTTATAGATGGGGAAAAAAATCCCAAAAATGGGCGTGCTCATGGGCTCCGTGGACCCTTGGGGCCCAAAAAAGGGCCCATGATAAACATGCGCATATGGGTATCGAAGTGCAACGAAATTTACTCACGAACCCAAATATGCCTTTATTTTCATGATTTGCCAAAATTTGTTGATCCGGTTTCTGGGACTATCGGGTCACCAGCGGCCCAAAAACCGTCCCATGACAAACATGGACATATGGGTATCGAAATGCAAAGAAATTTACTCACGAACCCAAATATGCATTTATTTTCATGATTTGGATAAAATTTGTGATCGGGTTCCTGGGACTATCGGGTCAGGAGCGGCCCAAAAACTCAGTTAGTTTTCTTATTTATTGACTTTTTAAGGATCCATGATGGAGGGTATATAAGATTCGGCCCGGCCGAACTTACTATTTGTCCACTTGTTAGTAATGGCGTTGTTTCTACTTGTCAAATGTGAAAAAAGACAGCAACCGAAATACCGGGTGATTCAAAATAACACCACCTTTTGGAGAATCCTGTATAACTTGAGATTAAAATTTAATTTTTCTTTGCCATTTTTTAAGCTGCGAAATCTTAGCAACCATAAATAACTTCACATTTTGCATGATCGTCACCAAACAAACTTTGCCCAAAGGTCTCAAGTCCTACTTTTGCCACGTGCGACCTCCAAAAATCTATAAATATAAAAATCAATACCATCCGCATATGCGGAAATTGCTGAATAAATCATTAAACAAACGAAATAGCAAAGGCACATTTTTCCTCTAAGTGTTCTAGTAAATGGCCCATCTGAAAGTGTTGGCTTTTCAATTTGTGTTTTATTTTACATCATTTTCCAGCTCTCGGTTCAATGCAACTATTTTTCGCAACACATTCATACGTTTTTTTTTTTGCGCAAAATAGAAATTGGGTCAAGTTTTGCAGCTACATTTATATACATTTAAGTTTTTTTGCCTTTCCAACTCTTCGCCTCCCTGCCCATAGTCAGCTAGTGTTTTTCCATTTTGTTCGTAGTTTATTTTTGTTAGATTTTCTCTATTTTCTCCGTTTTTTTCCTGTGCAATAATTTATGTTATACGCTGCTCTATATTTTATTTATATCTTGATATGTAGTGGCACGTGGTATTGTTTGCTTGTGATGCCGTGTGCTGCTTTTGAAATAATGTGGAGTTCTGAGACCGGTTGACCTTTTTGTGAAAATCATGGGGAGCCTTGTTAAAAAACGTATTGAAATGTATTGAGGCAAATCATGAATCCATCACTGACCAATGTATCACAGTGCAAAAAGAAGCATTTAATTAGATTTCTAATCTCCAGACTAATACATATATATTTGTTGTTAGATCAACACTAAGGAATGGCCACCTATAAATGGAATGTACTGTGAAAAGGAGGAATAGTATTTGTTGACAGTTGTCTAGGATTTAAGAATGGCACAGCTGGCAGGAAAGGCCATTGCTGGAGGAGTATTCCAGATTCGAACTCTTCAGCTGAAGGAGGAATTATCTCTATTATGTGTCGTGCAATCAACCTGCCCTGGGACGATGGACAGATGAGAGTCTTTGAACAGCAGCGTATACCGCCGGAAAGACCTAAAATCAGAAACTGGGCAATGGATATCTAACATCAAGGGCTAGAATACGGATATTCGAAAAGCATATACTTACCTACTTTTTCCCTGAATATGAAACAGACGGGGAACTTTACTCGAATCAGTGAGCTGTGCATGATATAATTAGGAAACTCACTCTTCTACAGGAGATTTACATGCAAAACGTTTGATGGTCTTTCCAGGTTGCGATCGAAGATTTACTGTGTGATAATCGCACAATGGCCGAAGATCATATACCGTTAAATAATTGTAGAACAACGGTTATACTTTCGACAAAAATATATCTTAACTGAAAAGATTTGTATCATATGTCGCTTTTCCGTTCAAACTCCAACCTATATGTGCCATCGCATATACAGCAGCTTACAATCGGTTTCTACCGATAATAGTTTTCAAACGTTGCTTTCTTCTGAATATAATACTATATCCACAAAATAATATAAAAATGTACATACACAAATACTTCTAAAACAAATGTAAACATTGGGTGGTCCCTCGATTAACAAAAAATCAATATCCTTGGACTATGCGGGTTTCATTTATATGCACTAAAGCCTTTATTGTTTGGTCCAACCAGTGAGGAATTTAATGTACATTTTAAAGTCGAGCTTTGAGTTCTTACCGAAGAGTGTGTTAAGGAAAGTCTGTTATAGGATATTAATGACATGCTGTTAAATTTTCCAAAAACCCGTAGTAAAGGATTGTAAATTTTTTTTTTGACATTTTTCAGGAATGAAGTGTTTCGGTCAATACATGTCTTGATAGATTAGTGTTTTATGGTCGGTGTTCAAGAGTATGTATTTAATCCCATTATATCAGGGCCACCCCATAGCGTGGACTTTGTTATTAACATGTACGAATGTAGATGAGAGTGTTATTATTTCTGGCATAAGTGTTTCTTGGTATAATTGCTTTTAGCTGTGAACAATTGTTTTTTTTTAACAAAATTTTGTTGCCATATTTCTTAAGAAACTCTCTAATGGCTGCAAATATGTTTCGTTCGCTCTATCGACCCGCCTCCATTTATACGGCGATGTAGGGACGCTGCAAAACAATTTATTATTTCTAACGTATATTTGTTGGTATGTAAATAATTTTAGGTTTTAGTTATTTCTTAATGTTATGGCATTCTGTTGGAAAAAATTTATTGTTTTGTTTTGAAATAATTTCCTAATGTCTCTCGTGCGCCAGAAGTGTAGTACAATTTCGATATACATATGGGTGGTTGGAGTTGATGTTGAATCTTAAGAATGATAATAATAACAATAGCAATTACTCTTTTCAAGTGTGTACAATTCGAGTAATGCAACCACCCCCGTTAACATTCCATGTATACGAATTTTCTTCCATAATATTTATATTTCCCGTTTTATTACAAACAAACAAAAACGAATATTTATTGCAAACCATTGCATTTTTATTCTTCGAGATATTCCCACGAAGATCCATAAAGTTGTTCGAATAAACCGAGTTCATGGAAAATTCGTAATAGGCTGTTGCTAGAAATGTTTAGTTGTTGAGATCGATGTTACTGAGTCGTACATTCTCGACTACAATGGCCTCCCATTGGTTTACAATCCGTTTTATCGTTTTTGGGTTCTTTGGAATTTTCTTGTTCACTAACATGTCTGTCTCTCGAACTTGAAAATAAGTTTAAGATCAACAGCATTGAGTTTGGAAATAAGTTTCCCAATAAAATGTTTCCCAACAATCTTCAAGGATAAAGCGATTCATATCGTTCCACGGAGATATAATAAAAATTTTTAGTCAAGATTTCTAGCGGAAAGGAAAAAACATATTTTTAAAACCCCTGGATGCACCACCCGGTATACGGCCTCAATGACGCTTTCCTTGGCGTGGTAAAGTAAAA
Source organism: Hydrotaea cyrtoneurina (assembly GCA_958296145.1). NCBI lineage: Eukaryota > Metazoa > Arthropoda > Insecta > Diptera > Muscidae > Hydrotaea > Hydrotaea cyrtoneurina. The sequence goes on from OY282512.1 coordinate 89,648,303, forward strand.
TTTTCCATTGCCATCACATACAGTACATAACGAACGAAATCACTATAATTTCTGTTAATTGCAATTATCCGCTATTTTCGAAGTCAACGTTTGCATTATTGTCTGCATGTGTTGCAGAACACTAATTGTTCCTAAAATTATATCCACACACACACACTAACATATACAGAAACAATCATCGTATGAATCTGAAACAGGGATTGTGTTTGTGAACGTGCCTAAACTCAAAAAATAATTTCAACATTATTTAACGCTTACAGACAAAGAAAGAAAGAAAGACAGACAGAAGGAAACAAATGTGCGCTTTTAGCAATGAACATTATTTCCAACAGATGCAAAATTCCACAAAATACATAAATACGGAAAGTTTCAACATTTGCAAAAAGAAACAAGAAACGTCGATGTTACGTTCTACCGGGTCGAATCGGATATACCCTGCACTGTACAGTGCATTCTAAAAAAATCACTGGTGGCTTAACCAATGAGTGTAGTGAAATAGACTTCAAATTCTTAAGCAGAACGAGATATAATTTGTCATTCACCTCTCTCCGTTTAGTTTGGTCTGACAGCTCTCCAAGTCAGCTTTTCTGAAACCCGTTGGTTATACTAGAATACCATCGAAGTTCTGCTGTTAAGGGAAAAATCAAATTAATGGGAGTTTATTTTAAAGAAAATACGATTTACCCCCTTTAAACATGGTTGTGTACGATAAAAAGCCAACATTTAAATGCTTGATGACGGAAACGTAAATGTTCAATGCTACAACGTATTACACCGATCAATGGAATTGCATTCGCCAGTCAAGCCGGAACAATAGTTCAGGTGTGCTCAGAATGAGATAATTGCAAAAATATTTACAGATAAAGATGAACTCGACTCAATGGAACAAATGTTTTGTTATTGTTCTTTAAATTAGGCGAGATATTCCATATAAAAATCTCACAACCATTAGACTACATAATATATAAACATAAAGTGGATAAGGAATTGTTTGGCGATATCTTCTTCGTGGATGCCTAATGCCAGTCCGCCGCATAGTAGTTGCTACCCAACTTGCAGAAATCACAAATACCACTAGTTTTGTTGAGTTTAATTTCCATAGAATGAGTTCCGTTTAAACTTAAATATTAAGTTCAACTCTAATATTTTTTTGAAAGGTTGCTAGCTTGGGAATCGAATAATAATGAAATTTCAAATTACTTCAAAAAAATATACGATCATTCTATTTCCATTGGATATACATTAGGTTGGAGTGAAAACATGCTTTTTTCTTAATTTGAAAAAGTTAACCTCGGAAAGAGATGTAGTCTGGGGTCCTAATGAGGGGAAAAATAAAGAAAAACATTTTAACAAAATTTTAGGGGTCGCGCCACTCCCTCGAAATTTGGAAATCGCTATCGCTATTTTGGCGTTGATTTTAGAAAAATCCTAAAAATTAACGACTTAACTTATTCGAAATTTAAAAGTTTGAGCTTGTTCAGTGCATTTATTGACATAAAACTTTTTAGGATTTTTCTAAAATCAACGCCAAAATAGCGATAATTTCCAAATTTCGAGGGAGTGGCGCGACCCCTAAAATTTTTTTAAAATTTTTTTTCTTTATTTTTCCCCTCATTAGGACCCCAGGATTTTTCTAAAATCAACGCCAAAATAGCGATAATTTCCAAATTTCGAGGGAGTGGCGCGACCCCTAAAAATTTTTTTAAATTTTTTTCTTTATTTTTCCCCTCATTAGGACCCCAGACTACATCTCTTTCCGAGGTTAACTTTTTTATTTTGAATTTCACTCCACCCTAATATACATCCATAAATTATTATAATCCCAAGTTATTGCATTTTCCTGAGAAATCTTCCTTCTCAATGTTCATGTCGCTCTAACTTCTGTCTCCTGGTGAATTTCGTCTAGGTTCTGACACACAGCATATTATCCCCATGAGATGCCCAGTTTATGGGATCTCATGGTATGACTGACATAATGTACATGCCATGCTGTAGCGTGCAGAGAGGTACAAAATAAATTCATCCAGGTTGGAGTGGGTGTTGGACATGTACGAACAGACATAAGAACGCAGCTTTGCCCTCGGCATTTTGTGTGGCAAGTAGAACATGTCACTACAAAGGCGGGCCAATCCTGCACGAACCGGCTGCTTGGTGGTGGTAAACGTGAACGAGAACGTTTGTTGGTGCTGACATACCGCCGGCATACGACAAATGCAGAATGCTTTGCATGGGAAAATTAGATAAATTTGAAAAACAAAATGTTGTTTTTGTTGTTGTTGTTCACTCTCACCTGAGGTTAAATGTGTGGCATAGCATGTCTCGATTATAGCGCACTCACACGAAAAATGTGTTTGTTTTCGGGTAATTTTGATGCTAAAAAAAAAGTTTCCCTCAACATCCTATTAAAGACCACGCTTCGTCCTTCTTTAACATCTGTGGGCGGATAATGCCTCAGGGGTTTTTACTTGTAAGAGGTGATAGCGTTGTGGTAAAATATCAGTTGGCCATATCCGGGTTTGGACCTGTGTTTATTGAGTGTTTATCTTGCCACAGAAATATTTCATTTTTAAAATATTTAAAGGAATCCCGCACTTTACTTTCTTATTTCCCTTAAGATTCTATGAAGGAACAGACGGGGAACTTCTCTAATATCAGTGAGCTGTGTACGGTATAATTTGGACTCACTGACCGGGACCTACTGTTTGAGGCGGGTCCGAACGGCTTTTCTAGAGAAGTTTTACATGGCATAGAGACAGCACTCTGACATGTAAAGTCGCCAACATTTACGAGGTGGAAGCAGCCGCTGAAAAATGTTTGATGGTCTTACCCGGTTTCGAACTCGGGTTCTTCAGTGTGTCGCACGCACTACCTACCACAAACGGTTTATTCACGTAAAATACAAGCCGCTAAATAAAAAAAAAATTATTTTTGCAGTTCCCTGATATTTATAATTTTGGTCATCATTGGTGAAGTGATCATCAGATATACATGCAGTATAATCCTATATACAGACTTAATTGAATATCCCATAAATATTAAAAATATTCCTAAAAGATCACCACAAATTCTATAGAGTGTTATACAAAATTATAAAAATAACACAAACAATAAAATTGTAACCACCAATTACACAGTGATACACAAAGTAACTGAAGTCAAAGTACCTGGAAAATTATACTATTTTTCTGATAGTTATTCCCGAGTACAACAAGAAACACCTCGAAAATCTTGAGTTATGGGTAAAAGAAATGGGGTTTCATAACTTTTCGCCCTTATATGCCAGTGCCGAAACATCAATATTGATTAAACAATTGAGAAACAATTAATATTGAAAATGATTAGTCCACCGGTCATAAGTCCATCAAGTCTAATGATTTTTTATTTAATTATTTTTTATAATCTGTTTTACAACAAGAAGTAAATTGTTGTACAGCAAAACCATTCATAAATTCTATCTAAACAAAAAAAAATACCTTTGTATAAGAGAAGAACAAAATTGTCTTCATTGAATGAATTACTTCAGTTACATACATTTCCAGTTATATACTTAACAATCTTAATATTTATATATTTACCCTCGACACTGATTCACTGATTCACTGATACACTGATTCCCTGATTCACTGACTCTGTCACGCAGTACGTATGAATTTAAATAGGCATTCTATAATAATTCTATAAATAATAATAATAAAAAAAATAATATTTTTTTTTTGTACAGAAATTGTGTTTTCCCCAAATTTTTTTTTCCCAAAAAATTTTTTTTTCCAATTTTTTTTTTTTTACAAAAATTTTTTTTTTCGAAATTTTTTTTTTTTCAACAAAATTTTTTTTTTCAACCAAAATTTTTTTTTTCCACAAAAAATTTTTTTTTCAACAAAATTTTTTTTTCACAAATTTTTTTTTTCAACAAGGATTTGTTTTCACAAATTTTTTTTTTTTCCGATTTTATTTTTTTTCGAAATTTTTTTTACAAAATAGTTTTCTCATTAACAAATTAAGTAACAAATACTTTCTCAAGCAAATTAACGGGCGCCATAGGCGCATTACAACTTACTAGTACTTAATATTTTTCAAAATATATCCCATCAAGCCAAATCTCGATATACGAGACTAAAGCATTTACTGTCATTTACATCATTCCAACCTCTCATCCAGAAATCACTGTCTATGGTTTCCCACAACCAACTTCATCATGCCACTGGCAGTTCAAGTGTTGGTAAAAAAAAATCCATCATTGAGAAATTGTGCAAAAAAAGAATGAGTGACGACTGATTTTTGGTATTTCGTGATTTGCTATCGAGGAATAGAAAGTCAATATGAAAAAGATATTCACAAATATATACATTCTGCATCTAACTTCTAAGTAAAGGAAAAATCACATGAATTATTCAATGTCGAAATCATTTTGAAGCTATGAGAAGAGAAATGCAAAAAATATTGAAAGAATACCGATTGCCAATTAGTGGCTGAATTTTAAAATCAAAAAATTGCAGACACATTTAGTAACCACAATTTCGATTTTCTTCTGTTATTGCCAATTAAATTGGTTAAAGATACAGTTGCGGGCACAATTCACTTCTTAAAGACTAAAACTTTTTTTCTTAAAGAAAAAAAACTTGGCATCAGCTGAAGATATAAGTTTGCTTACAAGTTCCTTGCTTTCAATACAAATAAACAGATTTTTTTAAATATCGAAATTAGGACCTCTTTCATGCATTAGTAAAGAGTTTTCCAACAAGAGGTGTTATTTTAAATCACCGGTTATTTTAAATAACCGAATTGCAATTATTAAAATTCACTACAAAAATGGTGAACATCTTGCAGTCACATTTCGCAAAACTAAAGCATTTTTGGGTAGTCGTGAAGCATCTTGTCGGACCGCAATACAGAAATTGGTTAACAAATTCGAGCTGTTGGGACAAGTTAGTGATGGGAAGAATAAAACCCGTGCACGTCGCTCAAGAACAACTGCGACTATTGCTGCTGTAGCCCAAAGAAAACCCAGGTTAGTCCATTCTTGGTCGTTCTTTGAAATCGGGCATTCCACAAACGTCATTATTATTTTACATAAAGGCTTAAGTCTTAAGGCTTATAAAGTCCGGAATTCCATTGAAAAATCATCTCGAAATTGTCGCATCTGGGGCTCGGACAAACCCAAGAGTTATTGTTGAGAAACCTCTCCATCCTCAATGTGTGACTGTTTGGTGCGGTTTATGGTCCGGCTGGTCATTGGACCTTACTTTTTCGAAAATGAGTTTGGATTAACAGTTACAGTGAATGAATTGCGCTATCGAAAGATGGTTAATGCGTTGTTATGGTCGGAGTTGGATGATATTGATCTGGATAACGTTTACTTTAACAACACGGCGCTACGTGCCACACAAGCAACAAAACCATTGATTTGTACGGGAAAAATTTCCGAACCGTGTTATCTCTCGAAGAGGTGATCTTGTGATCTAACACCTTGTGATTTCTTAAGCCGTCCTGACAATCGAAATACTATGATGTAGTGCCATTGGGAGGGGTAAATTTATTCGTGAGTCTACGAAAACTCAAAATCTGGCTGAATCTGTTCCTTTTTATGTGGAACTTGCCAAGTTTTTCCTCAAATACTTTTTAGTATTTTTTTTTTAAAAATGTCAGATACTACCAGTAGATGGTAGTGAAGGTACAGATAGTACAAGACAATATCAAACTGCTGGAAAGAACAAAATTGATAACAAGAAATACAAAATCCGCCTGTCCTCATAGTTATGCCCACCACTGTAACTTCTGCTTCAGGATACATGTAGTGTTAAATTGATTTCACTACAGTCGCTATCTGTGAAAGAATACATAGTAATCAGAGTGAAAAGTTTGCTGCAACTTTCACAAATTTGTTACTCGTATAAATAAGAGAAACCGTGAAAAGTTTTATGAGGTTTTATTAAAACAATCTTCTCTCAAGTTTCGTGTTAACATTCATTTTCTGCGACCTCATTCCGCCCACCTACCCGCATATTCCTCGCCACATTTTTGCGAGAAGATGCAACGATTCAAAGCCAATGTGATTACATGTAAAATATTTACCAAAATTTCACGTTTCTAACATGAACGCGACATTCGTGCCACATGCCGTGGCATGAATAGACACTCACGAACACCCAAAACCAACTCAGTCGCAATCACACTCAGAACTATTGACAAGCACACATACTACACCACTACACACGCTGATAAATTGAGTTCTGTATGTGAAACTTGCGAGTGTGGTTGTGCATCCTTTCTCGGAGAGTATTAGTTTTTACTACACAGACGTATCTGGAAACAACAACAACAACAGCAGCAGCAAAGGTATCTATGTTGGCAGGGTTCACTTTAGACACTAAAGTTTTCCTTTGCGAAAACAATGACTCGTTAATTTGTTACACTTGATTTTGAGACGTGCTGTTACAGGATTCGTATGGTCTCGCTGGTGGTGTGCTGGCAAACAAAAACACTGCCAACCAAGAGTACCAAGTTTTAGGAAAAATAATATGTTGTTGCTGTAATTTGTGGCATTTAATATGCACACGTGAAATCTAATAAAAACAATTTTTATTGTTGTCGAAACTTTATAGCAGTGCTTTACACAAAGTATTCCTTATGGTAGGGTGTGTGTGGAGTGCATATGTCGCGTTGATATACAGACAGGCCACGGTGATGGCAATCATGTGCATGCTTTTTGCGATTGCTGGTATTTGTTGCCAATATTGGCTGTCTGTGACTTACGGCTTTTGATTTTGGCTCGCGGTTTCTTAATTGATTTTGCAACGAACCTTTGTCAACCTCTTATGTTGGCGCGCCGGCTGACATTAAAGTTTTCTGCAACAACTCAAGCATTGAATGTTATTGTAGTTTAAAGTGAGCTGTGAAAGATATAAATCATATTACCCGTTTTTAGCCTCTCTGGATGGTTAATGCTTTTATAGAGAAGTGAAAAATGTTTCATATTCTTACAAAGATCCGGACCTGGGTTTGCCACGTGATAGTTGCTGTATGTATAGGATAAAAACCAAATCTATTAGTGCATAAAAAAAAGTAATTGCTGTAATAAAAAAATATATTAAATTGTGACAACCACTTCTAGAATTAAAACTCGTGTTCCTTTTTTTTTCGGTGTAAACAGAATGCGCCTTGTTTTACGCTTTATGAGGTTATCCATGTATTTGTTTTTAGTAAGTTCATTTACAATGCCTTCGAACTAACTTTTCAAGACAACTTCAATCAATTTATTGTGCGATTTGAAAATAGTCTAAAAACTATAAATAATCGGTGGTTTGGTTGGTAGAAAAAATCGGTAGGCATAGAGTTCGATTGGATTCTAATCTATTTGTTCGTAGATTCGGCTTAAACAGTTTCGTGGTTCCGAAAACTCTGTCACCATCTACTTGGAATTTGTTTGCAGGATATTCAATATCTGCTACACTACAACCGGTTACGGAATTCAGCTTTAAACAGATGAGTTGCGTACAACTTTGGATTTATTTTGTTTTAAATTTGAATTTATTTTTTGCTCCACAACGAATCAACTGTCATCCAACTCCAATAATATGTGCTTCAATTAGTCAATTTCTCAACTTCGATTTCAAAAACCAAAAAAAAAAAACCGTTGAACTCTTTCAATGCTTTGCATTTACTTGTTCTTGTTAGAAGTATTTCTTAAAGAATCAAGTAAGTACAGTTTTTTGATACTTAGCACAGGTGCTCCATTTTTGTGAACCTCTCTGCAAATTCTCTTCCGCCGCATAAACGAAAATATATAAAAAAAAAAATCGAAAATGTAACAAACTCATTAAAAACCTTAATGTAGACCATGGAAAGAATGAAACCTACTTTTAACATTTGCAGAGCTGAAAAAAAAGTGGAGCAACCAAGCCATGCAAAAAGTTTTGCCCTTTTCTCGTATACAAATCTCTGGTCTTTCGTTAGAAGTTAAATATTTTCATTAAGAACAAGAAAGAAAGAACGAAAAAAAAGGAAACGTGTGCTCAGCTGCAATGTATGTAAAGTTAAAACATTTTGTGGTCGTTTTCAAATTTTTGCTGCTTAAGACTTGGGTAAATTTCTTTGGTCTTTTCGTTTTTTTCTTTCATTTGTTGGAAGTATGTGTGTTTGTTAAGTTTTCCCCCTGCTGCCGATTTGATCATTTTTAATTTGCCAACAGAAAGCAAAGACCTTTTTTAATTTTTTTTTTCTTTACTTATAAGAGCTAAGGGCAATTGTTTCCTTATATTCATATTTCGTTTTGTGGGTACACACCAAGCAAAGGAGAAACATTTGGAGTTGGGGTGATGACACCCTACCTGGAGGTTTTGCTTAATGACAGCAAATCTTAAAGATTATCTAAAGAGGAACGTTGTATTCAATCTTAATGAAATTTTTTCTTTGGTATTTATTATTTAATTACTATCTGACAAATACGGGAAGATAACTTTTAAATGGCAAAGTTAAATGAAATTGCATTACGATTTCTACTTTACACTTTCGCTGTTATACCCGTCACCGTAGGAGGGACGTTTACTAAGGAAGTATGTTAACTTCGGCATCCTGAAGTATAAAGGATAAATCTTCTGTTATGCTTTAAACTGTTAGACGTTTGTCAACTTGGTCTTCCTTCCAAAGTTTAGGTGTACATTTTTTTTTTTTGCTGGAGGATTCTGAACCTTCGGCCGACATTCTAGGCAACACAGACGCCCTTCTTTAATGCTCTTAACAACTTTCATGTTGGGATACAGTTCATACGACTAACTATTCGATCGATTTTTGAAAGCTGGTCACTTTTCTGTCGATCAAAAGCAAAATTCTTATTTGGTGTATTCAGAAATTGGTGCTGCCAAAGTAAATTAACTCAAATTCAACAGAATGCAGATCTGCCTGCAACGCGACAACATCACATTCCTCACATAAGAACTTCTATACACAACTTTTAGACAGTACGACTATGTGACACGAAATAACGCAGTTTAAAACTATTTTAATTTTCCAAAATTTATTTTAAGTTTTAGCTAAAAAATGGAACATACTTAGTGTTTCCTTATATTTAATGTTAATTTTGGAAAAATCATTAAAAACATTTCCGGAAAGGCTATCTTTGATTATATTAAAGATCGCATTGCTACTTCAAATAAGCCGTCATATTTCTCAAATTCGTTTAGCATTTCCTTTTTTAGTAAATCCCCAAATATTCGAACCTCAGTGAAAATAATAAATTTCAACTGACATTTACTACAACAAATAAATGCCACAGAAAAAGAAAATCTGTGACAAACAAATAAGTGTGTGTGTATTTGAAAAGAAATCGTAAAGAAACAACACGGCAAAAATACAAATCAGTGTCAGATTGGCTTACACACGTAGAATTTTTTCCACACGAATTATATACAAATGCTACACACACACAAAAAAAAAAGAAAAGTCGAATGAAAGGAGGACAAAAAGTGAAAGAAAAAAAACACGGCTGCCATTTGGAAAAGTACGAACAAACAGTCGCAACATGGAGCGAAGTGGCAACATGAAAATAAAACAGTAAACGTTGAACAAGCATTTGTCATTTACATGCCATAAGAGAAGGAGCCAAATGAGATACAACGACACAAGTGCCAAAGTCGGTAACATCATGTCACGCACTTGGTATTTTGCGAACAACACACACACTCACGTATTCCACTTTTACCTCTATGTTTGTGTGTGTGTGTGTGTGTGAATGAACGGAGAAGAAAAAAGGGAATAGCAGTATGATGATGGCAGAAAACAGAAAGCCTTCTTATTTTTTTTTTTTTTTGAATTCAGGATTTGACGTTGCTGCTGTTGTTGCGTACCTTGGCATCAGAGTAATTTTTAACGGTATAACTTTTTGCCAGCCAACTGCAGCTACTGTGTCAACCCCATCTATCCAGCCCAGGTGTCAGTACGTTCTCACCTCGCTTCACTCACCGCCTGTGCCAGATACACATATTAAGATAACGAATACTTTAAAGAGTCACTGAACACTCACTGACTCCGTCACCTTCAACTCAAGTCAACGCAAAAAACGAAAAACATGGGAAATAGGTAATGGAACCGGGGGGAGGGGTTTGGTTACAAACACTACTACCAGCCATAAAAAGTGTATGCGACACCTTCTTCTTTACTTTTATTTGCACTTTACACCCAATTGAGCAAACGTTGTATTCTGTGTGCTCAGCCAAACATTTTTTTCTATTCTATTCTATTGTTATTTTTATTGTTGTTCACTTATAGGCGAATCTTGATACAGGTGGCACTCGAATAATTCGTGCAGTACGAGTATATGGCTACTATGCCACGTATGTGTCTTGTATTTGGCAAAAAAAAGTCTATTGTTGGATGAAAACAAAATAAAATGTTTGCATAGCTATTTCGTCACAAATTGTGTCCGAAAAAACAAAACAAAAATTCGTTGTAACCATTTTTTTTATTAGGTAGACTGTTGGTTATATTCTGGACCTGCAACTGATGTTTTTCTAATACGAAAAAATATTTCAATATTTCCGTCTGACAGTGTTCCTTTTTTTAAGGGGCAGAAAACCTAAAAGTAATGTTAAGCGTAAGAACTTTATGAAAGTTAAACGTGTGTAGGAAAAACAATGGATTAAAGCTTCTTAGATATAAATTACGACCATGTTTTAGTTGAAAAAGGTAAATGAACGGTTTATGGTCGTCTATTCGAGGCGGCATTTAATTTGGTCATGATAGAATTCTGTCTGGCTAGAAGGCCTAAAATAACACTGATCCTTGCAAAAAGCGACCACTGCTGAAGCTGTGGCTATGAAGAGAATGGAAAGTTCTTAGAACACCTTCTGTGTACTTTCTCTGCCCTGGTGAACAATAGGATCCAAATTTATAGACTTTCTGGTCAATATGAGAATCGGCATCAGCTTTTTAGGTCGTCCAGGATGGTTCAGCTGTCGGTCGAATAGGAATTCATTTTATTTTTTCGTGGTAATACAAATTACCGCATTCTCTATGTAAGTCTGCTTATAATGACTGTCACTACAAAACCTAACCTAATTATAATGAATATGGGCCCCAAGAAAAAGCACCCCAAATCACAAATGCAAACGTGCCCCCAAAAAATACGCGTTGGACAACAATAATTATATGTTTTGTAAAATTCGACATTTTCAGTTTAAAGTTAAATCTCAACTAAGTCTTTCTCCTGCCACATTTTCTCATAAATTAGACGAAAATTTTTAATTAAAAATTGCGCGACGTTTTTTTTTGTTTTTCCCCATTTATTCGAAAATGAAAATTAGAATAAAGTTGGTAATTATGAAAAAAGAATAGAAAAATTGTAAAAACAATATAGCATAGTTGTTTAAACTATTTACCCAAATGAAAATTATAATGATGAGTGTTTAGAATTTGACTATTTTTGGCTTCCATCGATTAGACGGCAATACGAAAATACTCCCCACAAGAGAAATCAAGCACTGCTGCAAGGGTCCTATTGCATAATGAAAATGAGGTCCAAATGAAATTAGACACCATGAAAATACAATACAAATTGAAAATTAAATTTCAAAAATCAAATCATTGGAATTTTTCTTTTTAATTTCAATTTATTTATACACTCAAAATCATTGTTTTTAAGATTAGGAATCGTACATTGGTGACCGAATATGACTTCATCATAAATATGCACTCACAAAGACGATATCGTAATGAATACAAACACTTATTTTTAAGGTTTAACCCTAGCGTTGCGGTGACCTTAAACCCCCCACTCAACTTTAAATGTAGATGTAAATTTTTAAAAATGTTCTGGTAGTTAGGAGCAACACAAAATGTCTGTTTATATTTTGTTCGCCAGGTATGACTTCTTTCTGTTTCCAATTACTTTCAACTACAAAAAACCCCACCAATACGTTCTTGCAGACTTACCTTTACACCTCCGTTCGCTCCCTCATAACGTCTACATGTGAATGTACACTTGTATACCTGTACAATTTACATACATCATTGGTGTGTCATCAGCCAAGGTAAAGAAGTTTGTTGGGCGCTTAAGCTTAAAATGCGCCTGCTATCACTCAAATAATAGCGTATGAAAAAAAAAAAACTGTCAGTTCCTTGTAATATTATTATGAAGAACAATAACAAATAAATTCGTTTACAATTTTCTCGCGTTCCTCTCGTGTCATCCATTTGTTATGTTGCCTACATTTTGGGGTTGACATTGTTTTTTTTTTTTTGTATGACAATCCAATGGAGGGGGATTTTTGCCAGCCTTTGGCTCTTAACTTTATGTACTTTGGTGAAGTGGTGAAGGTGTCATGGAGTGTATCATCAACACATAATCGATAATATTTGCAAGCAATTGAGTTTTATTTGAAAGGTGGGATCGGGTGGAAGGTGTAATAAAATCCTAACGGGGTTAAGTGTCTAATGATGAAAGGAATTTAGGATTGACTACTGTACAGGTATTTGCTTAAATCGACATACAAGTGTGCGACAAGGATTTTATTGATAGGATTTTGAGCGGTGTTTTCCGAAAGGAACAAAATTAAATTAATGTTAAGCTGTTTCAAATAATGTGTATACATTCACACTAGGAAATGGAATGCTTCCTAAGGGTGCTACGCAAGATAGAAAAATTACGTTCCAGGAGATTGACAACGAATTTGCTTCTTTAAGGGAAAAGAATTTAAAAAGTGGATTGTGGGGTCTTTGTGAGTTTTTTCACGACAATTTGTTTTAAAATATAGTTTGCCTAAACTGAGGTTTCGAGTCAAGCTCTATATATCTCTAATGCCAAAAATGTTATGGACATTGTAGCACGATCCATCGCTCTCTTTCGATACTGACATCATTCTATCTATTGATGGTGGAGCCGAGTTATACAAATACTTCACCTTTCGGTTGTCTGTCGCGAACCCATTGTCCCAATTGTCCGCTAGGAGCCGGTAGATCCCGATTTGTGAGTGGGAAAAATTTATCGCGCACAGCTCACTCATTCGAGGGAAGTTTCCCGTCTGTTTCTTCTTAGAATGTTGAGGGAAATAAGTAAGTGTACGAATGAAGGTCGAAAATATAGAAAAAATTTTAATATTTGGATTTTTGACTCATTTTGGTCATTTAATTGTGTTTGCATACCTCAAGGTAAACGAGCATATTTGGATTCATGAACACATTTTATTGCATTTGGATTGATGGTATCGGGCTGTGATAAGAGATTTGTCATAGGATTTGGTGAATATTGAGGACGGTATTAAATGAATTTTTTTTCGCTTTGGTCGACAAGCACAACATTTTATAAGACCAGTTCTTACAAAGCTAAAAGAAGCCCATATTGTCCTTTCAGCAGGTGTTGGGAGAACATAAAATCGCTACTTAACATTTATCTTTTCTTTATATTGTCCCAGATACACATTTCCGTGTGACAGCACAATCTTAATAATAAGAATACTCCATCCTAATGCGGATGTTATACTTTTAGTTTACCCTTTATATGGATTTTATTATATCGTCAAATGTATAAGCTACAAATTTAAATCGCATCCAAGATAAATGCTAAACAAATCCAACAACAGTAGCATTTGGCCATACAAATCAATATTAAATTCTAATTTTTACCTGCCATCACATTGACAATCTCCAAAAATTCTACTAAAACAAATATCAAATGCCACCTCTTAATGCAAACCTGGCAAATGACATAGATCAGAAGTGGCTAATGGATGTTAAGAGATAAATTTGTCAATTGTGATGATGTCATTCTGTTTGTTTTTAAGTCTATGCGTTTTGTCACATGTCTTGATGTCAAATTTAATTTTGATATATGTCAATTGATAGAGCTGTTGACATTGGTAAACACTTAATGCCATGTTTGCCATCTGAATATTCAATTAAACCCAAAAATAAACTCTTGTAATCGGCATGCAAATATTTACCTACAAAATTTAATTCTTTAGAGAACATAAATGGTTTAGATTTTTTCTCTCCATCATACATACGTACAATATATACATACATGCAAGGAATCAGTATATAAAATCATTTACGTCATATGGAAACACTTAAGGTGTTGAAGGCCACTGAAGCAGTTTAGGATTAAGTTGACTACATACATAGTTTCTCTAGAAATATTAGAACAAAACAAAAAAATCGTACCTAATCCTATTATCCATGAACTTGAGACAAAAGGGCTTACATGAAAATAAGTTAATACTGTAAATGAAATTGTTTCTAGGACTCATGTATTTGTAAGAACAAGAAAAAGTAAATATTAATCTGAGTGTCATTTCTGAAATATAACATAGGCTGAGTGATTACAGTAGTATGTTGAGACGCAGACTATGAATGAATATTAGTGTTATTCGGTTAAGTATTTAGGTGTTAAGCGTACAAATTTTCCATTTTCATAAGTTGGCAAGAAAGACACTGGATGAAAGGATATTTATCATACGAACAGTTCGGCTGAAGATCCGATTTTCTCTATCCCGCGTGTTCCAAAAAAAAAAAAATATAGAAATGAAATAAAAATAAAAACCATTTAGATGGCATAAAACATTTTAATTCTTGTTATTATTAGTAAGATATTAATTTTTACTTGAAATTCAGGCTGGGAAATTTTTAGCATACTCGATATTTTAATGCCGATTATATAATCTGGCTCACTGACGTATGAACAACTAAGCCACATCACTATCCCTTCTGTTGACATGTATAAAAAGCCCTAAAATCAATAGTTGTGAACCTCGTCAATGTGAACAAAGGCATGTATTGTGTTCACCATTAAAAAAAAAATGCTCTATGATTTTTTTTTTTTTTATAAAAATCGGCGTGTCCTTCATTTTAATCACTCTGCTGGCATTTAATTATGAAACAGAAATCGAGATTTTTAATTTTAATTAATATTGTTCATTTACTCAATGTTTCACTTTCTCTTTTGTAACCTTTTGCTATATTAAAATCGCATATGAATACGTATATATATATATATTATTAATATTTTCTTCTACTGTATTGATATTCGTATGTGCTACATAGCTACATACATATACATATTCACCGGAGTTTATCGTTTATCATTTCTCTTTTCGTTTTTTCGTTTCTGTGACTGCCTTGGCACGGATGCCCTGAGCTGTTTGTTGTGGCGGCATAAGGTCAGAATGGAATTTGCTTTTAACGCAATGCGTTCTTGTAGTGATTTAAGATAATTGACTGTCACACCGAGGCGTATGACATCAATCAAAAAGTGAAATGGCTCATCATCATCAACAGCATATTCCTTACGTAAGGAGAAAAGCAAAGTCAAAACCTCGGAAATAAACTGAAATATATAAAGAAGCCGGAGTACATGGGCGCTGTCGACGGTGACGTAGGAGGCATAAAGAATGCGAAAAAGATAAAAAATGGAATTGAGGTATAATAAAATGAGCTGCTCGGCGATAAAGTCAAATTGAATTTGTTGGACTGTGAACAGAACAAAAAGACAGGCACACACACGTACAAACTTACTATTTGTGTTGCTGTTCGAATTGTCAGATATGAGTGTAAAAGAAGAGGAGAAGAAAATTGTTGTAAAAATGACAAAATGCTCAAGATTATGTGAGACGTTTTCATGTATTTGTCCTGTGCCCTTGTCCTGTTGTAAACCTTTGATTCATTCCTGGGACGAATGAAATGTTTCATCATATGATGTGTATATTTTGTTTTTTGTGGTTTATACCTAAAGTCGGCACTTTGGCGACAAAAAAAAAACACCAAAGGTTGCTGAACGGAGATGAAACATTTGGGATCAAGAGCATTATAAACTAATGTGGCAAGATTTGTTTCTCTTTCGCTACAGTATTGAAATATTGCAAGACTTTACGGAAATACAAATCGGTTATTAATATACAGGGTTCTTCAACAAGAGATGTTACTTTGGTATTCAAAGAAAAATGGAATTTTTTGAGATAAATGATCGGATGTTTATTTCGTAATAAAGAGGAAGGTATGGCGTTAATAATGAACAACAACACCAGCCAAATGGCCAGCACGACCACGCTTACAGGACCATATCCTTTTCATAAAATTGTCCATTACCAAATAGCAAAGTGGCTGCACTATGTCCTCAAAAGCCTCACGAATTCTATCATTGAAGTCTTGAATCGACGTTGGGCTGTTGACGTAAACCATATCTTTTACGTGGCCCCAAAGGAAGAAGTCATAAGGTGTTAAATCACAATATTGTGGCCAATTGTGATCACCTCTTCGTGAGATAACACGGTCCGGAAACTTTTTAGTTTTGTGAACTGTGACAAGATTTTCACCATTTTTGTAGGGAATTTTAATAATTGCAATGCGTTGTTGAAGCATGTATCGTTCAATTTTTAGTAATGGCGTAGTTTCTACTTGTCAAATGTCAAAGAATAAAATCTTCAAAAGTGACAGCTATCCAAATACCGGCTGATCCAAAATAACACCTCTTGTTGGTGAACTCTGTATTTTACAAAATTTTAATGAGAGACTATTTTAACATATTAATACAGCCAAAGAGGTCACAGATTACTAAAAGAGATTGAGAGGCCGTTTGACGATACCGCATCTAAAATTTAATAAACCCTGATCTAGTAGCACCTTACCAGACAGTGACAAATGTTTGCGATCCTTGACTACATAAATCAGTGGAAGATATTCGTAAAGAAAAATGACCAATCAAAAAAAATAAAATTGTGTTTTTGATTGCTTATTGTAAAATGGCCTGAAATACAGGTCTCTACCAAATTATATACTCTAATATCCAAAATTTACAACTTTATACGCGAATTCCTAAACGACGTAACAAGAAGAGTGTTTAGATTTTACAACAGTATTCGGCTTCTCCTGTTAAGTTAGGACAATTCTTGTTAAATCCTTTTGGATTTCTGGTGACGATGTATAAAAGATATTTCATATAAAACATATTTCAATTAGATGAGACATAGAATACCAAATTTGTCGAAAACTGGCCATAATGCTTCTCTTTGTGTTTGTCTATCAGGTAATAAAATCTCAAAACAATTTAATTTAATCTCAATAAATTTTCGCTAAATGTTTAAACCTTTATGTATTACGATTTGTGAGGTGGATAAAAAAAAAGTTTTATTGAGTTAGTCGCACACGCCGAGGTGGCCCACATTGAACTTTCGCACCTGACTAGAAAACACAACTACAGTGCGAGCTCGATGGATTGAGGCCTCTATAACCCTAACTACCAGTCTCGGTTATCGCATAAATGTTAGATAAATGTTTCATAGATAAGTGTTACTGTTCGATAGTTCTTTATGCTGGTTCTTACTTGTAAATAGAGGTCGCACAATTTCAAGTTCTTCCAAATGAGGCTCCGGAATGATCATCTCTCTATAGTCTATATAATTTTTGAGTTTTTTTAAGAGGAATTTCTTAAGTTTCAATTTAATTTTCAAACAATAAATATTTTAAAACTCGCAAATGCTGAGCTTTTATTTTATATGTACAATTGGGGTTCGTCTATTGGAATCGGCAGCTCATTTACTTCAGTGCTTTGATCCCTTATAACTCATACGTTGAGTTCACATAATAATTACGTATAACTTATACGCCCCCATGACTCAATGATGACCCACCAAACCACATTGTTCACTTTGTTATGTCAGTTTCAGGGATTATTTTAGGAATTTTTTTTATTTCCAATTTGGGTTATTTTCTAAAGTTTTGTAGTCCGGTCAGACTAAGTAATACATAAAAAGCCTCGACATAATATTTATGTTAGTTAATTTTATTTAATTTTCCACATACAAAGAGATAATATATACACATGTGGCTGTGTGCATGCAGACTTGAATGTCAGTATGTTTAAATATTTTTCGAAATCCCAAACATAAAACTTTATATGCTGAGACTGAGGATGGAAAAATATGCTTAAGCAGATTTGTATTCAAAGGTCACTTTGGGCAATAAAAATCAAATTTTATTAAAGGTCTCACATTTACAAAGTTAGAACAGACATAGAAATAATTTAATAAAAACAAAAATCAAACGTACAGCAACAACACCAGCCCAAAGACTGAGGGGGAAATCTGGAAACAGCATAAAACAGAAAAAAAACACAAAACCCGAAATCAACATGTTACGTGCTGGGCAAAATAAATGATAGTTTTATTTTCAAAAGACATAAACTAATAAACAAACTAACCATTGAGGACACCCAGCACACACACAAAAAGCCACTTCATACACGAGAGCA
Organism: Hydrotaea cyrtoneurina; assembly: GCA_958296145.1. NCBI lineage: Eukaryota > Metazoa > Arthropoda > Insecta > Diptera > Muscidae > Hydrotaea > Hydrotaea cyrtoneurina. Next base: position 89,666,535 of record OY282512.1, read on the forward strand.
GTCGTCGTTGGCTCTCAAAGGCCCTTAAACAATACACACCATAAGGACGAACACTACACAAAAAAAAATCCTTTTTTTCCCCTGACGAAGTACACCTAACAAAAGAGGGTGTGAATGGCTGTCGTAAGAAGTGATAAACACACACTGTAAAGAAAGAGAAAAAAAACAGTAGAATGGAATTCAAATCAATTGATTGTTGACATTTTTATCATCACAATGGGTTTTACGCTCATTTTCTCCATTCAGCTGTTGTGCTATCCCTGAATGACACTCATTCTGTACCGCCCGCCCAGCTGACTTTCAATGGCCGTCCTCATCGTCGCTATATTTGCTTGGGGTAAATTTATTTTGTTTACGTAAAATTGCTGCCATTGTATTTAATCAAAGAGTTTGCCACTACAACCCTTTTCTTGCTTATGATCATTTTCTCTTTTATGTTCACGAACATTTCCTTGTGAACTAATGTGCATGGATGTACTCCAAGACTACAGGGAAACGAATATTGTCTATGCAACGCTATTTACTATTTATGAGGAAAACTCGATAAAAATATCCAAAATGTATTTGAGATTTTTTATCGAACTACCAAAAATATGTTTGAAAATATTAGACCATTTTTCTGTTGTTCAGTTTAAGGCTCAGTTTAAATGTCTTTAAAAGATTATGTTTCAGAAATCACGCCATATCTTTGAGTTAACGTGGAGTATATATATTTTGACGGTATCTCTTCAGATATTCGCCGTTCTATTAGGACATTTAGCCGGAAGTCTCGTATGTTAAATACTCTTCAAGAAAGCATATTTCACCCCAACTGTGATATATATCAAATTCAAGACAAATATTAACAAACACTGCTCCCTTTTTTCCTCCTTCCAATATTTCCAAGTGCACTTCATTTATATGAGGCATCCCCTAAGAGTTAGCAAAATAAAAAAAATAGAAATAAACTGCATACTCGATTATTTTTTAAAGCAAAAAATTTTCTTACATCTTTCGACACAAGTTAAACAAATGTGTGCCTTTATAAGGTTAACGATTGATTTCAAATAAAAATTATAGCAAATGTGTGATATCTCATAAACTGGATGTGGTAGTGGATAACATGAATGAAGAGGAATCTGTTCAAAACCAACTATGTTCACATAATTTGGGTAAAGATTAATTGAGGCGCTTAAAGTAGAAAGGATCTAACCCCAAAATTGACATTTCGAAATAAACGAGTTTGTAAATGACGCCGAGATATTAACCGAGGCTACGATCAGATTATTTTTAAATAGAGTGGTCCAATTTTTGACGGGATAGGTACAATTAGAATTAAATTTAGAATTTAGAGCTTTTTATTAAAGAAAAAATATAACTATTCATAAAAACATCGCCAATAACGTTTAATAGTGCTGGGAATATTTTTTCTTAGAAAACTTATCTCGAAATTGCAATTTTGTGGGTTGGAGCCCATCTACTTAAGTACCTCACCTAGAACCCCTGCATAACATTATTTCGACTTCTTTATTTAGAATTGTCGGCAACACTTAATGGGTTCTACTTTTCTATTAATTAAGCTCTGTTTCCTGCTTCTCTCAGTTTACATTTTTCTCCTCTTTTCTTTGCAAGGTTTAGAAATTGGCCTCACACACAGCATTTGTTTGAAAGGATATTGTGGATTATTTATATTATGCAATTTATTTATATTATACAATTATGTACTAATAGAATGGATTTTTGAATGAAAAAAGAAATGTTTTTAATTAAACATTTCGAAAATTTTTCTTTTTTTGCCACAATATATTTGTTTAATATTATAACCAATATACTGCCAGTCTTTAGTGTTATCTCTACTTCGGGTTTAACATTTTGTGGTATTGTAAAATACAATAGCAAATACATATGTACATAAGAATGAACATCCCAACATACATATATAAGTTTAAATAAGTGCTAATCGCACACATAACCACATACAATGTCAATTAAAACAATTCATTAAACTTTGTGTCGACCACATTGTATCCCTCACAACCTTCGAAAAGTATAAACTTTGTCCCATACAGACTGGTTTGCGATTGAGGTTAATGCAATGTTGGCATGGCTGTTGTTAGCTTTAAGTACAAAATAGATATAAAAACTATTCAACGCACACATTTACACTGCAGTTAAACGTAAAGACGAGTGAAAGGTGTGCAGGTCAAATTATATGGTCCAATACAGCAAAAGCAGTGTGGTGGACTGTCATAAAAAAATAAGTATGACATTAAAACACGGCAAAGGGTTTAGCACATCAGCTGCCTGCATGTTGGTAGATCAATCCATGAAATAGGATTATGAAAACTGTACTGAAACTTCAGTTAATCAAAATTCATGTACAATAGCCGCACTAGAAAATGAAAGATCACAAACATTCGGACATGGTAATATGTGGCTCTAACTTACAGAGCCGAGAGACCAATCGGATATAGAGATTCCTGACCAAGCAGACTTACTTACTTGTTTCCCTGTACATTGCATGAAGGAACAGACGGGGAAATTATATTGCACTTCGACAACCTTATCATCGAAAATACTTCATACTACTCGATCATAATAAGTGCATTGGTAAATTAGTAAGATTGGTATCCTGTTAAGACTATCGAACCATTTTTCAGCGGCCGTGTCCTCCTCGTAAATTCCATCGGTTTTACGAGTAAGGCGATAATCTCTAAGCCATTTGTCGTTCGAATAAGTATACTTGAAGTTTCCGTCTATTCTTCCATGGAATACAGTGAAAACTCCGCTGGTGGACACCGATGGTCACAATGGTTTTGTCCGTCCACGGAGATGTCCGCAAAGCGGAGATTAATATGCTCTAAAACTACCGCATGGGACCTAGAAATTTGTGCGTCTACGGGAGCTGTCCGACAGTAGAGCTTTTACTGTACCTGAAATTGTATAACTTGATTAATCGGAGATTTAATATAGAAACGATGAAGAATTCATCAATGACTGATCTCAAGGCAAACTGGAACTTGTATAGATTCCGGGGAACTATGACATGAAGTTCAAGAAAAAGGTTGACGAATTAGCCATACATAAAAATCTCGAACTCCCTGTCCATTACTATACCTCATTTTGCAATGAAAGCAGAGGAGAGCGGTGGTGATGATAGGGGATGGTAGGGTATCCAGCTCTATTGTCTCCCAACAGCATCGCCGTAATGTGGGTTGTGTATCGCTATTCTATAGATATTTTAATGGTATCTGTTCAGAAGATATCCGTCGTCTGGTCCCTGACGTTAGAACATTTAGTCGGAATACACGGCTATCCAGGGTATCTCATCCGTTCATTGTGAAATGGCCGGTTGACCGGACGACGCACTATAGAGAAAATTCGTTCTTTAGCCGAACCGTTCGTATGTGGAATAATCTTCCAGCAAATGTGTTTCCTGCCAGTTGTGACATTCAGAAATTCAAAACAAATGTCAACAAACACTACTCCCTCTTTCCTCCTTCCGATACCCTAATTTCCTTCCGCTAACACAATGCATTGCATTTATAGGGGGCATCCCCTGAGTGTTGGCCAGCAAAAAAAAAAAAAAAAAAAAAAAAAAGGGTGAGCTCTCATTTTGATAGTGAACACATCCCACCAACAAGGGGAACACCCATCTACTTGTTGGCCGGAAGCTATTAATTTATATTTCAATACCGCTGAGGTTCCTTCAAGTCTGGAATTGTATCACGTCTCACATCAGTTGTTATCGACGCGTCCAATAGGAAATAAATGTGTCTTCAGTACCTGTCGGGTGGCAGCTAGAATGTCTCTTAAGTTAATTCACGCTCCATTTTAAGTTGCCTTCAAAAGGACAAAATTGGGTGAACGACAAATCGCCCAAAAATATAAATATTTGGTATACTTATCATACCAAATATATTCACAAATATGTTGATATTATTTGTCCTTTTTGAACGATTTTTCATTATTAAAAATTATGAAAATTTGATCAACACTTCATACCAAATATTTCACAAAAATGTAGATGGGTGAATAATCTTAAATGACTCCTTTCTGTGTCCGTCTCTTTAAAATTGTGTTGTATTAACTAATTTTTTTTATAAATATGTTCTAAGCAGCTTATTATATTTGTTAAAATAACCCACGTATTAGTTTTTAAAACTTTTAATTTGTTAATATCGAAAAAAAGAAAACAGTACATGTAGTCTCAGTCCCGTGGCGTGTCCAAAACCGACGCAGCAAAATAAACCGTACTTATTATGTATGTAAATATTAAAAATCTGTAATTGCATTCAAATGAATTTATGCACTATCACTTCAAGTCACATATACTCTTTTTTTGATTTAATTAAATTAATTTTAAGAAATTATAAAAATCATTGACTTTTGTACGGAACATTTTCTCTCAGTCCCGTGCCTGGTGTGGTTTTCTGTTTAAAAAAAAGGTAACGGCCGTTACGTTCAATTTGTAGTGTTTCTCTCGCGCTGAAGTATTGTTCTCTTCTATTTTAGTTTGCGAATTATTTTCGTCGGAGTGGTCGGAGACTGTCCCCTTTTTCGCAAAGAAAAGGAGTCATTTCAGATTATTCACCCAGATAGTATTTCTTGTTTTTTTGGGCGATTTTTTATTATATAAAATTAACAAAATTTAGTCATATTTCGATTGCTGTTATTTTTTTGCAAAACTCATTAACATTTGTTCTACTTTTTGGGACGATCTTTTCTTCTATTCCAAATATATGTAGAACGGCTCTAGGAAAAATGCAACAAATGCAAAATTAGCCCAAAAAAAAAATGTAATTGCCCAAAAACTCCCATATACAATTGAGACATTTTTTACTTTTAATCGAGAAAGCGCTTGATAGCATTGTGGATTGACCAAAAAAGAGCATATGCAAAATAGTTCTTCAAATGCTTCAAATAATGTATATGTTATTCAGACGACATAGCTGTTGTGAATAAAGTAAACATTCCGTTCTGGTTAAGGAAATATGTAACACGTGACCTCCCCACTCCCCTTTTTTCATTTGGGAGATTTTTCATTAATATTTGATCTACATTTTTGGAGCATTTTTCCGTAATTTTCAATGGGGGTGATTTTAGTTTGGTCAATTTTTCATGCCGCCGGCGGATTTACTAGCCCACTCAGCCAAAATTTATATATTAACTAAAAAAATTAGCTTATTGTTCATATTCAAATTAACCTTTGTCCACTCACAGCAAATATTTGGCTTTGTCGGTTATTCAATCTTTTATTCAGTATAGAATAAAAGTAAACCGCCATACATTCCCGGCACATCCCTAGTGAAAACTTCTAAAACTCGCTCATCATATAAACAATACAGCTGCAAAGGATTTTCATTCACTTGATATTAAATCGCTGCAAATGAGTGGAAAACATGAAATGAAAAACTTTAATATGTACAAAAGAAGTTTTGTTTGAACAATTTGCAATGTATTCGTGTCAGAACAACAAACACATGTGTTCGAAACAAATACTTTACAAAGGGACATACGAAATTGTTTTTGTTCTGGCAGCTGGACACGATGGACGGCTATAGTTTTTTTTTGTCGTTTATTTTTAATATTCCCAACATGAAGTGAGCATTAAAACAAAGAGGGACGGAGAGAAAAAAATTGTTATTTAATAACAAATTATAATTGTTAATCTTTTTTTCTTTAATAATTTATTTAATATGTGTCATAAATATTTAAAAAAAAAATATTTTGCATAGAAAAATAAAATACTTTAAAAAGAATTCAGTCGGTTCATCCCACTCACATAAACTTCATACACAGAGGGTTTTTTTATATTTGGGATGTACCTCGTAAATATTACACGATTCAGTACGGTGAGGCATTGGTAAGGTCGGTGCCTGAAGCTTTGTGACTTGATTATCAATTTATTGTCCTCTAGTTCAAGTAACATTATTAGCGAATTCAAAAGGAAATAAATTTGAGGAAATGTTGAGCTTCTGAAAAGTATTTATGTTGCTTTTAATTTATGCCAAAGTAGGTCAACTTTATGGTAGGTCGAAGGGGTGTGGCTAATGCTTCAAGTCTGGGTCGTCCAGTTTATATGGTCCAACTTTTCCTAAATACTAAATTAGTATGTATCATCCGATGTCTACTGAATACAGAAATTGGTTGAAAAATTCGAGCTATTGGGATATGTTAGTGATGTCCAGAATAAAACCCGTGCACGTCGCTCAAGAACAAATGAGAATATTGCTTCTGTAGCCCAAACAGTCCAGAAAACCCAGGTTTGTCCATTCCGTCGTTCTTTGGAATTGAGCATTCCACAAACGTCATTACACCGTATTTTGCCTAAAGACTTGGGTACTACGGCTTATAAAGATCAGTTAACACAAGAACTCAAGCCGACCGATCATCAACAACGTCGTGCCTTTGCTGATTGGGTCCTTGAAGTGCATGAAAATGATCCAAAATTCCATCGAAAAATCATCTTGACTGATGAGGCCCGTTTCCACCTGAGTATAAGCATATCCTTTTCGGACACAATCATATCCTTGTATACTAAAATTTTTGTTTGGTAAAAACTATGGTATAACATATTTTTTCGGTGTTTTAGACAACGCAGCAACAAACATATGTATCATTATAAAGGTTCCGTCATCTAACTTTTTGTTTCAACTAGTGCTTATTTCGTTTTCGTTATTTTGGTTATCGGGCCATGTTGAACGAATTTTTGTTTACAAAAATTGAAGAGGAGGATATTGGCAACATTTGGTTGCAACAGGACGGCGCTACGTGCCACACAGCCGAAGCAACACTCGATGTTTTGCTCTCTGTTTTTGCAGATCGCATCGTTAGGCCACTGCATGGCCAGCCGAGGCAGCCATTTGAATGAAATTATTTTCCATTATTAACCGGAAGGATCGTACTTTCAAATAGAAAAAAAAATTTGAGAAAATATCCAGTAGTTTTTTTTTATAGAATTTTCAAAAAAAAGTTATACGGCGGACCCTGTATTATTCACATTAATACAGATTTATAAACATTTTTATTTTTTGCGTAAGTACTTTTTTTTCGTTCTAAAAATTGTGTGTGAGTGAGTTGGGGCTTCTTTGCTTATTTATAACTTTTTTAATTGTCCATACAATTTGCTTGGAAAATTAAATTATATTAAGTTAACGATATGTTTTCTGTAAAATATTTTTGGTACATATATGTGTATATTAAAAGAAAATATTCGGAAAGTGTGAGAAATTGTAATTTTTTATGGAAACTACAAGACGAGACGTGGCATTTCAAATTTTGTAAGTTTTTTTTACAAAAATAATACTTTATGAAAAAACTTGGAATAGCCACTATTTCCGAAAGATATCTTACGAACCAGCCAAAATGGAGATATAAACTCTAAAAAAAACATGAAGCGTGTTTGGTCCAAACATACAAAGCATCCTAGGTGACTCTTCGACAGCGTTGCACTTTTTGTTTTTATCAAATGATTTATGCTGTGAGGTTATAAACCAATAACTATATTTTTTATGCATACAAATAAGTTGTGAGAAAAAAAAACGTTTGATTTCAACACACGGCTGTCCGTTTTAATTTTTTTCTATCCTTATTTATATAGCGTACAAATATAAAGCTACTTACTTTATTGTATGGATCTTTTTGTATTTGATGTTTTTCGCATTTATTTTTTTTTTCAATTCATTGACTATAAACATTTAAATGGAAAATATTAATGCAGTATATATGAATATATACATAAATGCATATCGAGAGCTGTTTAAAATGTATCCAATCTGTGCATGAAAACACAATTTGTTTCCACACAATTGAATGCGGTTTCTTTTGTTTTCACAAACTGCTTTACAACTTCCTTGTAGCACGATTTTTCAGGTCACAGTTTACCATTTAACTTCATCGTTTTATGTGAATCTCTTAACTATACGGAAAGAAGATGTAGTCACTGGATAATATGGTGGATACGATTGCAGTTCCTAATTTGACCAATTTCTGGCAATTGTCTCGCGCTTGTGGGCCGTAATAAATAATATGTTTCTTGTTTGCCATTTCATAATAGGACATAATTGTATTGTGTGTTCCATTACGGGCGATAAGTATCGATTGTACAACCACAAAAAACAGACGCGTTCGCTTTTTTCCGGTGGACCTATAATCGGCTTCAACCTAGCTCTCCAATTTTAGTTGTTTTTTTTTTCATCTACGGATATCAATCTGTTAACAAATGGATTACATCAACACCACACAAAACATTGGAACAGACCGCGTTATTCTGTTCCTTTCCATTTGTCAGGAAATGCGGCACCCATCTTATTGGTAACTTTTGCATACAGAACTAACTAAACTGCCTTTTAAGATATTTACAATGACAGCAATTTAAGATTGTCAACAAAATTCCAAGGTTTTATCAAGGGGTGGCGATTCTTTTGAGCGACCTGAACATAATCAAGCATACCCTGGCACATTGAGTTGCAGCTTATTATCCAAGTTAATGAAATATTTTGCTGACATACCTTAAAATATATAATCTAATTTAATTAAACAACAAATTCTACGATGCAATAGTGTTTTCGTTCAAATTCTCCAAATGCCACTTTCACCACAATGATTTGTCAACGTATCCCATACAAAACACGATATGATTGCACAGCACTTTTCTCTCTGTCTATTCCGTAATTACTTTCAATGATAGATATCTTTTTACCACTACGTTTGGCCAATCTTGCCTGGCGTTTGCTTTAGCCGGAAATCACCATTTCCCAAATACTTCAGCAAAGTGTCATCGATTAGTTCATTTCACACTTGTGCGAAGTTTGAAAAGTTGTCCGTTTCATTGTTGTCCTCTTTGGTCCTTTCCGTCAATACGAAGACTACAAAAACTATTTTCTGCAGCATCCTATTTAGTTTAATGAATTTCGTTTTTTTTCTTCTTTTTGGTGCTGTTTTTCGATTTGCAGTCGAAGGCGACGAAGAATAAGCAGTCGATATTGTTGATGAAAGACAAGCCGGAAAAAATGAAAACAATTTAATGCTTTTAAGTAAATGTGTCAACAGGGCAAGTTGTTGCTCTTATCTCAGACGTTGGTGTGAGTCCATTTTGCTGTTGCAAACAAAAAGTTTTTCTGTTCGTCATATCGAACCTAAAGCTATTATTCAAGGACGATGTAGTAAATGTTTGACACTGTTTTACATGCACCCACTCCACTCTACTTTCTCATGCTCACGCTTCCAGCGAAGTGGTGTTTCTCGAGTTCCTTCTACCAAGCGGCACTACAAAAATGGTACAAGGTGTGTTATGTTCATTGGTGGCTTTTGTAAGGACATGAACTCTAGTCCTCAGAATTTTGTTATTTTTTTTAAAAATTTTAATGACTTGTAATTTTTTTTAAATGATTAAAATTTTAGAAAATAGTAATGGGAATAAATTAAGAAATTAGGAAACATATAAATAAAAAAAATTACTTATTTCCTTTAACACTCAGTGAAGGAACAGAGGAACACGATATAATTTGTATACTGTATACGTTATATTTGTATACGTTATACATGGCTTAGAGATTACTCGCTTAATCGTAGTGGCGGTGGATAATGTTGTTGATGGTCGCATTTTGCAACTCAATAAAATCTAAAAACTTTTCTAGAAAAAGCAACAGCCATTCGCAGCCGTCTTCAAATAGTGGTTCCCGGTCTGTGGGTATGCAAATTATTACGTGCACACCCGATTGAAGAGAAGTTTCTCGTCTGTTGCTTCAGGGAATGTGAAGGGCAATAAGTAACACAAAATATCATTCAAAAAATTCTCTTATTAAACGCTTTGTAGTTCTGAACATTTGAAAGACAAAAAATCCTCCCTACAGCAACGGACTGTATTTGTTTACTAGAGGATCCCGTTCGGATCCGATCTGCCAAATTCGCCTTTTTTCATATCAGCTCAAGTTTAGTGCTTTCTATTGCCACAAAGTACGCTACGAATTGTTGCATAAACCTGGTCGACCGAATGTTCATTTCCCGTTTGTTCACTTCATTCTTTGTTTGCTTTCCTTTCTGTTTTTTTCTTCTTCTACTTGTGTAGGAAAAGAAAACAGTAGTTGATTTCCAATTACTGTTGTATCCATGTCATTGGACAGACTATTATTACAGGCCTGCTTTTTTTGTTGTGTGTGTGTGAGTGTACAGATTTCCTTATGGATCGATTTGATTTCTTTTCTCGTTGCCTTCGTGGCTGACTGCAGGCTCTTGTAATGAAGTGTCAAACATTGTATTTATCACCAACAAAGTCGATTTCTATCGTCATTATTTGTGTAACTTTTTGGGCTTGTCTTTTCATTACGTTATAATGCCGTCCGTTGGTTCCCACACTCCTGCCTGCTGGTGTCCTTTTGTTCGAAGTGCTGTTTATTCCTTATTTTTTTTTTCTTTGTTACATCTACTATTTTCAACTTCCACGTGTACTCATTTGAACGCCTGTTCCCTGGTCGTTGTTTGGTGTTCTTATCTGACGGGGCCGACTTTTATTCATTGTATTGAATGGTTTGTTGGGTAAATAAATTTGACGGGGATTTTCCTATTGTCCACGGCTGTGGTTTATGATATCGTTGAATAATATTATTCTTTGGTAATGACATTAATATTAAAGTTGAATTTAAGAACTATGGAAATTGTTAACCAATGCCAGAGTCTGAAACTCCAAGTGCAATGGTCAAATTTCGACTCAATTAAGACATTGATAAGTTGTCAACAGAAAACATGTTGTAGTGATTCTAGTAAATCCTTTGACAGTGATTTTATTTGAATTAACTTTTAACCCACTGCCAATTAATAATCATTGGACCTATTGGCAGTAACAAGGACTACAATATTTCAAGGCTAAAGATGTGGTAGCAGTATGGCAGGTCCAAACTGATTTCAGCATTGTTAATTTATTTCTGAGGTTGAAATACAATTTCATACCCACAGACTTTATAGTAATGTTGTCCATATGAATATGATTATTTAAATGACATTTTTATAATTTTCATCATATTTTATTAACATTTCAATTATGTTTATAAAATTGCAATAAATTTTCATGTTCTCATAAATTTCAAACTCACATAAATATACGTATATGTTTATAAAGACGTATATGGCAAAATTTGATATACACAGTGGAGGAATTTTATTTGGGGGAAATATAAATTTTTAAAAAAAAAAAAATCTTTTTTCATTAACTTAGACTTTACTCAGAAAACATCAAATTTAATATTCAATGACTACAACATCAAACCATAACAATTAAATGTGCAGACTTTAATGTAACGTAAATTGCGATTCGTTTTTAAAAAAACCAAAGAAATTTACGTTTCGTTTTACAAGTAGGGAAAACCAAAGAAGTGTCATCATATATCTGGTATACAATTCGGGCCTAACGTTATGTAGATTTTAAAATATGTAATATAATTGTGTTGATGGAAAGCAAACCATTTATTTTTAACAAATTTAGATAACACAGCTATTTTTTTCCATGAAATGACAATTTCAAATTCTCCCATTGTGCGACAAGCTTTACACAATCAAACAAAAAATAAATACATTTGACATTTACTTAAATTAAGTTGTTTACCATGTCCTTCGTATTGTGGCAAATATGTATTATAAATATTGTGTAAGAGAGTCCCGAAAAAATAAATTATTAGGATTTTACGGTACACTCATATCGAAATATATTGCATTTGGTGTTGGTAATAACTTCTCTCGATTCATATTGAGTTTTCTCAGAGATCGATCTATGCGAGTTGGTATAGATGACAGTGACCGCAGGAGTGCCACAAGGTTCTGTTCTCTCTCTCTAATGCTCTATTTCTTATGTTCTTTGACATGTTGGGTCAGACTGCGAACCCAGTCTAATCTATGACAGCAACCTCTGTCATTCATACTCATTTGACTGGAGGTCGGAAGACGAGCGACAGAAACGTTCCACTGATCTAGCATTGTTGTGAATGCCTTTGCGTGGTGTGGATACCGACTCTCAACGGCGTCAAAGACATGTTTGGAGCTACTGAATCATGTACAAAGGAGAGCGGTGGTGATAATAATGGATGGAATGGTATCCAATTGCCGGAATGTGGATTACATATTGCAATTCTATAGATCTTTGAACGGTATCTATCCTTCGGATATCTGTCGTCCTGAAGTTAAGACATTCAGCAGCGATACTCGACTATCCAAGGCTCTCATCCATTCATTGCCAAATGCCCGGTTAATCGTACGACACACTATAGAGAAAATTCGTTCGTCTGCCTAACTGTTTGTGTAGGGAATACTCTTGCAGTAAGTAACTTTCCAGCCAGCTGAGACATTGTGAAATTCAAGATAAATGCCAACAAACACTACTCATCTTTCCTCCTTCATATACCCTAATTTCGAATGTTGGTAAAGAAAAATATTAATTTTGAGTTAGACAAGAATATTATAAAACGTGGGCGTTGGTCAATAAATTAATTTTGAAATAGACAATAATATCATAAAACCGGGGCAATTTGGAAACTTACCGGTTTTTAGTTTTACACTGGGCTCTAGTCTCATGTCGCTCTGGTAGGCTTTCAAAAGTACCAAACAAATATTTGGTTTCTATTCAGTTGCTTATCGATAAAAGTGTAAATACTAAACTTTTTTCAGGACGCCCTAAGGTACATACATATGTTTATCCATAAATTTAACATTCTTACGTGTGTAGTGAAAGATGATGAATATGACATTATCAAATGTAATTTATTGAATTTTAAATAAAATTTCGTTGTGACAAATTACAAAGTGATAGTGAGGACAACGTACACACCTGCCACAATAAATTACTCAGTTTTGTTTTCCTCTCTTGGTATATGAAATATGAAAATTAGCAATAGGACGAAAATGATCTAAAGGACTGCCGTCTGCATATAGTTCAGATGTATAAACATTAGAGGCTTTATATATGTTAATGTACATTAGTGTGGGTAGTTATTTTAGAGGCGAAAGATTACTTCAAGTAGTGATTCTCTGATCAGTGTAAAGCATCCCAAAAGAGCATCAGTTGCGAGGGCGATACCCCAAATCATTTACCGGTTCGTAGACAGTGGTTTCATCCGGCTGAAGTGCTTTAAAACGATTGAAAAAAACATGTGGTGTTGTATCCAATCCCGGTGTTTTTTTCCTCCAGCCAAAATCGACCCACTCTTATATAAATATCTACATAATAGTTTTGTGTCTGTTGTTATTATGTTTATTGTGCAACCATATGTCAAATATGAAAAATAATAATACATAACAACAATAACATTGTTCTGCAATTTAATAGGATTACAAACATGTGCAAGAATATTTGGTGATATGTGATACACACAAAAATACATTTGAAAATTGCCTTAAATTTTTCAAAAAATGATTTACAGGGACGTTATAATTAGTTTTGGTATTAGCAAAATAAAAATGGTACAACGCTACATGGAGAAAACATGAACGGCCGGTGTAAGATATTGTCCCAAACCTATTGTGCAGGACATGTATGGAGATTTTAAAAATATATATGATTGCCTGCAAAATTAAATATGTTTGTATGTAATCATATATACGATTTTTGCGCAAACATATATGTATCTAATTATAATCATATATACATTTATATATAATCATATATATGATTGCATTCAATCATATTTCTAGCATATTTTATCTCCTTGTATGATATTACGAACATTCGGTTGAAGATTTTGTTTCACATCACAAAAATATTGATAAACGAACGGCAAGTCCAGTTCAAGCGTCTCAGAAAAAAAGACAACACTTCAAATTTCAACAAAAATATTGGTATGGGAAAAGTATGATCACTCAATTAAATATTTCGTAAATATTCTAATCAATTTTGTTAAATATTAGATGAAATTTAATGTAATATTTCAATACTAGTAAGTTGTAATGCGCCTATGGCGCCCGTTGAAATATGGAAAAAAAATTGTGTTAAAAAAAAAAAAATTTGATGAAAAAAAATTTGTTCTTGAAAAAAAAAATTTTGTTGAAAAAAAAAATTTCTGTGGAAACAAAAAATTTTGTTGAAAAAAAAAAAATTTTTAAAAAAAAAATTTGTAAAAAAAATTTTTTGTAAAAAAAAAAAATTGTAAAAAAAAAATTTTGGAAAAAAAAAATTTTGGTAAAAAAAAATTTGGGGAAAACACAATTTCTGTACAAAAAAAAAATATTATTATTTATAGAAAATTATAGAATGCCTATTTAAATTCCTACGTACTGCGTGACAGAGTCAGTGAATCAGTGTCGAGGGTAAATATATATTAAGATGTGATGGTCGTTTTTGCTAGTTACGAAAATTTTATAATTCACCCGTGTGTAACAAATGAATTTATTGACATTTAAAGTAATTCTGATTAACATTTTGGTTAACTAAAAAAAAGTCATATTCCATTCATTTAAAAATCATTTGTTGATAATGAAACTTATTTTATTTTTTTGGTCTTGAACTATTGTGTATACTATACTAATAATTTGAGTAGTAAGCATTGCAAAAGTATACCGATGAAGAAGCTTGGTAACTTCCGAAACGGATACTCATGCCTTTAACGGTATCTGTAGGATGGATATCCGTAGTCTGGCCCCTGAAGTAACTACAATTAAGCCGGAGTACACGGCTATTCAGGGACTCTCATGTATCATATGGCCGGTTGACCCATAGAGGAAATTCGTTCTTGTATGTATTTCTTATATTCTCCCATGGTAATCGTCAAAACTAGTAAGGTGCCTACACAATTACAACTTTGGCCCCACCCTATGGCAGATCAATGTTGTAGCATAAAAATTAAATAGTTATGAGTTTCCAGATATTAAATTTCACAAACTATTAGCGTCTTCAGCCATGGACAAGACATCCTACACAATTGTAGTAAAATTCTTATTAAATTACTACAGATTTTCAAAGCACAAAGATACCAGCATCTATTTGATATTATTGAATTTAAAAATGTTGCAACATAACATATTTAGATTTTAATTGCAGTTTATACAATTCTCTGGAAAATCCAATCAGTTGCACATAAGTTCATTAAAATTTGTGCATATCTAATATCCTCAATTTAATCATTTCGTAGATTTTCTAATGCAGATATTAACATGTAAATACATTAGATTGGGTCACGCACTAACATCGCCAATTACAAACCAGAAACGTGATGTCTTAAATAATTTG
Source organism: Hydrotaea cyrtoneurina (assembly GCA_958296145.1). Taxonomy (NCBI): domain Eukaryota; kingdom Metazoa; phylum Arthropoda; class Insecta; order Diptera; family Muscidae; genus Hydrotaea; species Hydrotaea cyrtoneurina. Next base: position 89,681,725 of record OY282512.1, read on the forward strand.
TTAGTTTACACGCTGTAAGAATCTATTGTGTTTTTCTGTTAAACCAAAACTAAAAAACGCTTTATTTGAAAAATGTTCACAATGATCGTAAAATAGCCCCTACTAGGAAGTGACCCAGTCTAGCGTACTTCGGCATATGTTAGAGCTGTTTAGTCTCTGTGATGTTTATTAAACATTTATTTCATATTTTGAACATTTCATGTTTGTTATTATTATTATTACATTTCATTCATTTAATAAGCTGGGGGAAGTCTTTGGTTGAATCAAATTATTTACGAGAAACATATGCATATACTCGTATCTGTATTCTGACGTACATGTATTTATTTTCATATGTTTGTTGTTTGGCTATCAGGGCACTTTTGATGTCATCAGATTTTTACCAATATGAAGATTGTGGCATTGTTAATATTCTCCTAGTCGAATAATATAGTAATATTCATTTACATAATTTAAATAGCATTCGTGTAAGTAAGCAGTATTCGATGCCTATGCCTTTGGGGGATTTTCTTTGGTACAGATTTTGTGTTTTATGTTAGTTTGAAAGGCTATTTTTCATTTAAATTATGTACCAAAATAATGATATGTTAGTTCAAAGAAGAAAATTCATGTATACGATGTATACAATTTCATCTTAATCTGTATCTTTTTGAGCCTAAGGGGTGGGGAGGGGAGGGTTGGTGTGATTTTAATCTTTTATCGTTAACGAGATTGGCGGCCGTGGTATGGTAGGCAGTGTGTGGGACTATCACACTGAAGAACCCGAGTTCGAACCGGGTAAGACTATCAAACATTTTTCCAATTTAAAAATCGATTTTTAGACTTTTCAAGTTTTTGTGAATTACAACTTGATTTAGGTCGACTTTTCGACTTTTTAATTGAAAATAATACAATTTTATTCAAACTTATACAAATTTAATTCAATTCAAAGGTAACAAATAGTAAAAAACAGATATGAATACAGTTCCACTTTATGGTATGTAAAACAAAAAATCTACTTCGATTTGACATATACTGTTCCTATCGTTTCTGACTTATTTCCCTTAACGTTCTATAAAGGAACAGACAGTTACCATTGGAATAAGATTTACATTATTTTCAGTATAAAAGTTATCAAAATGTCTGTTACTCAATTTCATCCCCTGTTAGTATTTGGAGAAGAACCCTGGTTTACATTTCACAACAGCATTTACACCTGGTCGGGACTTCTTTAATTTAAGATATAACGGTTTATCACTGATTGTCTGAGAAGATCTTTGAGTTCATTAGTAGGCACCTCACTGTTACTAAAGAAGCGAACCATATTTTATCCCTTCAGACGGAGTTACACCTATGGTGTATCCTCGATATTGTCTGCTTTTTTAGCTGTAGGTAGCTGTAGAAACTCATGTTTAACAGCAGTTTCAGGTATATTTTATTTCTATTTGGACAATTTTGTAAATGGTGTGCCAGAAATATCGAATGACAGCCATCATATTAGCTCCACTGACCGAGAAAACCTATTTTCAATTAAACAAAAAAGTCGACACCAAAAAGTCGTCTTCCATTTTTGTAGCAAAAAGTCGATTAATCGACTTTTCGTGAGTGAACTTATACAACCCTCAGTCATCCATTACATGACTCAAGGACTCTTCGTTTCGCTTGGGAATCCTAGGGTTTTATTACCAAAATTCGTGTTCTGTGAAACCTGTGTTTAGAAACTTAGGTCAATTTTTAGGTGGGACCAATGGGCGCTGCCAAATTTGGTCCGAATGGAGGTAGCAGTGCACCTTGCAAAATTCACTATTTAGTGCGGATCATTGATATATAAAATTGTAATGAAAAACCACTGTACAATTATAATGTACTGTGGTCACACAGAGTACAAAAATGATTTCCTTATTTTTAAAACTCGAATACGATTTGGCTGAAATAAATATTAGAAAACTGAACGTTAATTTTTTTTCAGTTCTCTACTTTAGCGCCTTTGAATGTGAGCAATAGTTTCAGAGTTATAAGCAAACTAATGTCGAAATTAAGGTAAAGATCATTAAAATCGACACAGTATTTGTACTTTAATTTACAATTTAGTGAATGTGCCTTCTGAAATCTCTAATACAAATGGAATTCCGTTTTTTTTTCACACATAATCAAACAAATTTAATGCGAAATTCCAGAAGGGGCCTTCACTAAATTGTGAATGAAAGTGAAAATACTCCGTCGATTTTAATGATCTTTATATCATACTAATTGCAAGAAGCGTTGCTTTCTGATAAACTACTGAAAATTAACACTTTTTTTTATTATTTTTAATTTGTTATGGTGATTTTTTTTTACCAAAAAAATTTGTGTTTAATTTTATAAAATTTATTTCAACTGATTTCAAATAACTTCTTCGCCCGTTCAAATGTGGAATGTTAAAGGAAACACGTAATACCTGCCTTCAACTTTTGTTTCCAAATCAAATACAAAAATATTTTTAAACTTCTATAGTTGTAGAAATTGTGCTAGCTATAAACAGTTTCATATTCTATATGCTCATGTTCAATTTATTTATGTATATTCAATTGTTTTAAAACCATTCCATCTTACGGTTTGTCTGCAAAAACTAATCTACTTTTAAATATACATTCAAATACATATTTGCATATTTTTAAAATGAATAAATAAACAAACTACTCGTACACATGTAGGTATGTACGTAAGTTTATGTTTGTATAAAAGGAAAATGTATAATAACAGAGAAAATAACCATTGTACAATTGTTGCTTATTGTCCAATAAAATAATATATACATATACATATGTATGTACAAATAATTCGTATTCATTTGAAACCCTAAACAATATGTGGGTGTTATGTAGCTGTGATTCGGTTTGAGACGGTTCAAGAAGAACGACTGGTACTGTAGTCTTTAGGGCATTTTGTTTGAATAATAAAGACACGTTTGCTTGGCTATCTTTGCAATTAATTATATGGAGTACACTTACTAACTGCCGGTATCGTTATAGTTTTGTGAGATCCAAGAAATATTTTGGAATAATATTACACTAATACAAGGAATTATATATTTTCAATGCGGACAATGTAAGAATCGTTCCGGTTTATTGACGCCGCTCGTTATTGCATTCATATGACCGCAGGAGCCGTGTTTGCCTTGCATAGTTATTTTCAAATAACAATACAATTATTATATTTATTATTGTTATTTACATTGTTGAAGAACACACAATACATTCACAAACAATTGCGTTTGGTTCAAGTTCTATGTACCTGTGTGTATGTAGCTTTGTACGAGTATATGTGTAGTTGTAAATCTGTGGCAACAAATCAGAATGTCCGAGTATACCGGTATAATATTATTCATTTTTTATTGCTGGTCACCCTTCTTCGAAAGTACATATGCAGGTGCTTTAAGTAAATATGCTGCAAAAAGTTTAATTAAATTAATGAATGCAATTTTTTAAGTATATTTTCTTAGGAAAGCTCAAAAATATTTTATTGTCTATAGTTTTTTTTAAATTCATTCCGTTATTTGCTTTACCAAATCAATGATATTAAATACCACAATTTCTTTACGCCTAATGTGGGAAGTGATGATAAATGTGAGGTCTAGGTTATTACACATATGTATGGGCATGTGTTTGTAACAATTAGAATCACTTTCTGAATCGACTTCAACTAGAAAACAAATTCTCTGGCCTTACGTAAGGCTATTGAAGTCGATAATTCCGTTATTCCCCACATGAAAGACACTCTAGTTGCAGACCACCAAAAGTAGTACTACGTCCGTCAACTGTAGATGTATCTAAAGGATAGAGCAAATAAAAATTGGTTTACATTAAAAAAATGAACATAAATCCATTTTTACGACATTACTGGTTTATTCAAAAGACCAAATATTCCCATTATTTTTGGAGCACGACCTCATACAGCTCAGCAGCGCAACCTGTAAATCCAGTTTTCCAAGACCTTAGTGACCGTTTCTGACTCCTTTTTATAAATGCAATGCTCGATTGTTGCATCTGTAGGGGATTCTGCGCATAACATCGATCATTCACTGTAAACCACATTTTCGATACAATATATTCGCGGTCTCCAATTGACATCGACATCTGATAACACATGGTGCACAAAAGATCGATGGTGGCGTATGCTTATCGATTGTGGCGCTCCATCCTGTTGAAACCAAATATCTTCGAAGTTCATGTCATTAATCTATGTTTATCTAGCCTCTCTAGAGCTCTCCGTTAACCAATAAAGTTTTCCTGCAGCATTTTTAAATACAATTGAGCCAACGATGATACCGTTCCGTCACTCTCTGAGAAAGCATTGCCATGTCGACGATCCCGTAATGCAAAATATTTGGAAAACTAAAAAAAGTTTTTCTGAGTACATTCGTTGACTATTTCGATGCTCTAAGGCCCCTACTGAGAAGCGATAACAAGGCGGATGGTGGTGTGCGTTCACAGACTCTGTTGGATCGTGTAAACGAATAATGAGATGTCTTTCTGCAAAATTCGCTTCAGGCATAAAGCGATTCATTTCGTTCCATGGAAAACTGATACTGACTTTTTGTGAAGATTTAAAATGGGTAAAAAAAATGTCACAGTCAAAACAAAATAGGATTCAAAAATAACCCACTAGATGGACCATCCGGTACCTCTCTGATACCAAATGGGTGTGTGGTTGATAGAAAAAGCTGTATAATCTCTCTGTCTAAAGAGAACCATAAAACAAAAATGTTTAAACTATTATGTAAAACACAAATAAAATATAAAAATATACTGAATATCATCGGTTTTCTTTATATGTTTGTCGGTCTGCTCGCGTACATGAATATGGTGCTTTCAAAGAGACGGATAAATTTTATTACAAAATATAAAACTTAACTAACCTAAAACATAAATAATATTCAGTATTTATTAAAAAAAAAACTGAAAACGCTTTCAAAGTGCTATGAATAAACAGAGCCTTGGATGCCTTTACCTCGAACCATTTTGGAATTCGTTTGGATCTACAAATTTAAGTGAACCCTATAAAAATGTTATGTTGTCGGAGAGAATACATTAATAAATTTAGAAGATGTAAGTGGAATTTTTTCACTTAAAGTTTAAACGCAGTTTAATCATCCAATATTGGGCGGTAAAACCACACTTAAAAAGTCATATGATTGTGACAGCAATCAACGAAAGAAGAAGATTCAAAATTATTTTGGTTCACCAACTTCTACAAAGAAAATATATTACATAAATGATGCTGTAATTGGTTTCCGACCTCCACCAAATCCAAACATGTGTCTTTGGCTAGTGCCAAAGTTCATTTAGATAAGTTTTTTAATTCTCATTTTTTTCCAAAATCTTGTGTGAAAAAAATCCACTAAAAGCTTAATTGTATTTTAATTATTCAGCGAAAACATATGCTTCCGATAAAAGTGTTTGTGTTGACACATCAACAGGCAAAGGTGTGGATTATTTTGACTGACCACTCAAAAACGTATTTGAAGTTTAAATTCAGTTTTATTGGAAACTAAATTTTACATAATCGTGGTTTAACTACGATCTCATTTAATGACCCTTAAGTCATTAACAAATTTAAAAACATATAAGAAAGACCTTGCGTCCTTTATGACTTTTTCATTGACAAATTCCAAATGAATCCTTGAGAGAACCAAAAATAATTTATATACCACAAGTCAAAGAAAAACGACTGCTGGGTCATCTATATTAGGTCATCTATTATTATTATTAGCAAACAAATATATTCCACAGTATATATATCTATATATTCTAACTCATGTACATGTACATATATATTCTTTTTGATTTTATATATTGTAAACAATTTACATATTGTTATGAAAATATTTTCAAATTTAAATATTTATTTTTGTTAAATTATAACGAAAGCAAACACAATTTGAAAAGTTAATAATTTTGATGTTCCTTTCCATTCCGTGTCATTGCAGTGGCCGCCTCTACAAGTATGATGAAACATGAACCAATGTTTATATCCCGCTCTGAAACGTTCAAATTTGTTGCTGGTGATACCATCGTTTTGCCCTGTGAAGTTGCCAATACTGGTAAGTTGGTTTGTGAATGTCATTTTGTGAGAATTTACATTTTGTTCAAAATAACAAAAATATGTATAGAATTCATACAAATGAAGTTTTTGTTTGTGTTATGTGCGAACTGTTTATTCAGTGGATTATTCTGGTGGTCCGATTAATTTTAGACTACAGACTATTCAACAACAGTGAGCATATTTATATGTTTTAGGGTATACTAAAAACCATATTTTTTTTGTCGAATTTTAAGGCAGTAGTGGTTTCAAATGATCATCTTTAAAGTGTTGAAAGTTGAACGACCGGTAGGGAGGCAATAGTACCCTCGAATGAAACAGAAGTTGTAGTCGGTTGATCGTTATTTCTCCAAATAAGAGTTATACATACATACATTTACTTATGTATAAATTGATTTGATCAACTAAGATATAGTTGAGGAACCACAGATATTGAATTGATAAACCCCAATTGTCTTCAAGTCATGAATGAGAATTGATTTAATACAGGGGTTACCCCTAACTTTTTCTTTAATTCATATTGTTAGGAAAAAAACTTATAAACAAAAGACTTGGTAAAGTGTTGGTTGGGAAAGATATTCGTCTGTTTCCAAACTAACCGTTTGTACCTGCTGTGATCGGACTTCAAATAGTTTAGTTACACACTTAGTATACACCAGCGCTATACATCGACTTGTCATTGATCTCAGAAGCTCAATATTTCACACATCCGCCGGATGGGAAGACCTCGCAGGGTCAAAGTGGCCATACGATTGAAGGCACATGACGATCCGCTTTATTATCGTTTCTCAGTTTAGCAGCTCGAAATCGACAGCGAGTTTGCTCTACAAATCATCGATTATGTCGATGCTCACTTCCATCTCGTCGCTATGTTAACAAGCAGAACTGCAGAATCTAGGGATCTGAAAACCCGCACATAGTCATCGAGAAGCCAGTGCATGTGGAGTTTGGTTACGCAGAGCGCTTCAGGGACATTTTTTACGGCCGGAAATGGTAGACGTGTATTAGAATGGACTTTAGTTTTAGTAGAAACTCGCGCCATGCCACACGCCACAATTAAAGTTTTACGCAATAACTTCGGAAATTGTGTTATCAGCGATCTCGGCGTTATCAATTGGCCACCGCCGTTAGAGTTTTTTGTAAGAGTCAGGCAAGTCTAATCGATTGAGACTTTGTTGGATATGAAGGCGTTGGGAGTAACTTATCTACAGCCCAATATCTCAAATATAAAATCAAGATCGAAGGTGTAGATTCATAGCTACATCGAGATGTTCTATAGCTAATCAATTAACTATGGACCAGTACAGACGACAGTAGAAGCTCCTAATAATTAATAATTACGACCAAATCAGTTTAAGTTGTAAACAAAGATCAGTGATATCTGTCTGTCAGATAGCAGAAACCCACATCTGTGGATACCCATTCCACAGTCTTTCTATTCAAAGCTAAAGTCTCGTCGTTTAGCGTGATAAGAAATTTGCTTAGTTTTGTCAAATTATCTTAGATTATGTTAACCACTGCAATGTCATAAAATTATGTAGGTTTTTCTGATATTTTACCCGGAGTCTAACTAAAGTTTGTTGCATGAGAGTCGCATGCCAAGTCTTGCCAATGACCAGGACCGGAATCAGGATGTCAATAAACCAAGATATTTGTAACAATTAACATAGCTTAGATCTAAACCATGCTATAAGAATATGGACCACATGTTACTGGGTTTAATGGTGACCGGACTTAAAGCCACACGGACATAACGCCCGCCTTATGACCCCTTTAGGGGTCATAACACGATCAGCGTGTTGTTCGTTTTTTATTGTCGTCGTTTAAATAAGGATTCTTCTAACTAAAAACTGTAAGAAAAATATTTTACAAGATTTTTGTGTTCCTCCGGTGAATTGTATAATTTATCACTTACTTTATATTGCATTTTAGCTGACAATATTCACATGCCTCCAACGGCGATTATGTTTGTTAGATTATTCTCACATTTTTTCTTACAACAAAAAGAAAATTTTAAAATCCATGAATGGCTTCCAACAAAAACACCGTTGAGAACACAAAAATCAGAATGTGAATGCATACATATGTACGTAATACTAAAAGAGAATTTTTTCAATATAACTGGTAACTCCACTCTCATCTCGTCTCTCCCTCTTGCCGGATATCTGTCCATCAGCCGGCCCTTATGCCACAGAGCTTAAGGATATAAAAGGAAACTCAAGTTGTAGTTGTCTTTTCAATGCTTTTCGCCACATGAAAAAGTACGTCTTTGTTAGGGGATTTTGCCCATGTGTGTGAGTGTGTGTGAACACATGTCTAAGGATTCCAAAACAAGTACAATATGCCCAGTTGTATGATTATCATGCAAGCATAATCTTATCCTTATATTGATTTTATGCTGGTATGTAGTTTTCAAAAACATTGCATTGTGTGGAAAAGTTTTTTCCTTGTTCTGTGTGGCAAGATTCTATTAAATGCCGGTTTAATTTTGGTAGGATATTGCGAAATTTAAGAGAACACAAAACAAATTTAATTCGAATTTGTTGGTAGTTTTGAAATTCTTTATTAAACGGGCAGAATGGTGTATGTACCACATTAGCTTACGAAGAAAGTTTAGTTTTTAGTTTAAAAATCGTTATAGTTCTTTTTATGCTGCTTTGCATTTGAAACTAACAAACAATGGCTTAATGATTTATATTTTGTGTAAATAACTAAGTGGAACAGTGAAGATTTTTTTTCTAGAATTGTCGACCATTAGAAGCATTTTATAAGTTCTATTAAATATTTGATCATTTATTCGAAACCTCTTATCGAAATTATGAAAGGATTTATATAAGTTAATTAACAACAATTTGTAAAGCCGTTTTAAATTTATATGAATACAGGGATAAAAATTTAAATTTCCACCAATTTTTCGCGCTTAGAAATCGTCCCGCCGGATTCAAAGAATATACGCTGAAACTGTGCAATAATAGCGGCCGTATTTAATGTCAAATTTTAAAAAATTTTCACACATTCCCTGTACTTTTGTCGTAACGAAAGTTCTACTTTGAAATGCTGTTGAATGATTTCAGCTTGACAAATGTCTTCTCCCGGTTCCCACGTTCACATCAATCCGCCCACCACCAACACGAACGGTAAAGTTCTACGCGAAGTGGAAACTTATTAACAATGTTGTATTTATACATAGCGAAGGTTATATGGTCGTAAATTTGTATGTATGTGAGTGAGTGAAGGATATCCTTTGCGACGTGTACGCTCGTATTTACTGTTGAAATCGAGTTCTCCCCCTTGTCGCCATAAAACATGATTTTATTTGTTTTAAATTAATGCCTAACCTAAAAATACTCGTCATGGAGTTAGTATAGCGACTTAACGCTGCATTAGCATAACGATCACGGCTGTATAATCTTGAAGTTCGCATTGCCCCTTCGTCGCAGAGCAAACATGCACAGGTATGTGTGTACATTACTTTATTTTATGGAATACACGTACATAATAACTTTTTATTTTGTTTACACAACTGAAACAGCAACATACAAAAAAAAAGGAAAACCAAAAAAATAGCATGCAATGCATAAATACTGTAAATGTATGAATCAACCAATATACGTTTCTATATTTATGTACAGACTATAAAAGTACATTAGATGGGGTAGAATGTACAAAAATAAATTGTGTGGAGGAATTTCCGAAACTCACAACCACTTTGTCGTGCAGAGAATTTTTTTTGTCACTTTTCCTTTAATTCAAATCACTTAATGATGAATATCTCGTGAATCATGTCTTGGTGAGTGCCCCACTGCAATGAGTCCGATTTTCCACAATTTTTCACCGCCCACTTTTACCAAAATCTTTTTTTGTCTTTTTGAAGTTCATCAAATCTAGGGGCTTACCTAAACAGCTTCTTTCGAAGTACATACATGTGCCTGTTTGAATGTATGTATGCACAGTGAAGGGCAAATTTATGCTCACACAAAGAAAAAATTACAACCTAAAGACTTTAATATGAGAGTTGAAGTGCCAGTGGTGAAGCTAAATGAATATTTTTTTCATTAAAATAAATTAACCCTAATAATTTTTATTGGTTTATTTGAAATAGGAAACATTGATATTATTTATAGAACACGATTTTATATCCGTGGCTGGATGGTTTCCTCGGCGCATCCTGTCAATCCAAGTTTTCAAGACATTGGTAATGGTTTCTGGATTGCTGACTCATTAACGGATTGTTGGCAAGAGATCGGACTTTTACCGTATTCCACAAATAATTATTGAGTAATAGTGAAAATGCCTGACTGGCTTCGCATTGATTGATCTTGATAATCAATATCTGTCAATATCTTGGCATCAGTTTCTTTCCGTATCACCATTATTTTGCTCAATAGTCGACTTGAGGCCCCGAATTGATAATGGATTGTTGGTCGGCGTCAACTCACAGCTCACAGGTAGCCAATTGACATCGCCGAGACGGTTGATAATCCAATTAGCGATTAGATCATCCAAGTTCATGTCTTAAATTTACGGCCACAAAAAATGGTTTATCATTTCTCTGCAATGCTCAACGCCAACAGAAACAGTTTAGGATGCATTTGCTTCATGATGATCTCGTGCGGGTTTTCCCATTCCCTGATCCAGCAGTTTTTGGTTATCACAAAAACGTTGGCCATTTCGAGCTGCTGCGAAAAGGAAGCGCACCCAGAAAACAGTTCGTACTAAATCTGATTCTAAAACATGCTTAAATCGAGTCCAGAAAATTTATATAATCCATGTACATTTATACTTATGATGAGTAGATAATACTCAGCTGTAGTTAATTGTACACAGCTGTAATAAATTGTACAAGAGTTTATCTCGGAAATTTTACGTAGTTGAAACAAGTAAATAATTACTAAATTGAGTAAATTTATATAGGGTGTCATATATTGGTCTTCGAATGTACTCAATTTCAATACGTTTTTTTTGAATTGGATATTTTTTCTGTTTTAAGTGTTCGATTTACATTCAATAAATTGGCATTTCAAAAACTTTTTAATTTAATAAATCTCCAGATTATTTAGAGTCGGCATACCTACAAAAAAAGTGCACACTCTATAAAAGTACAGATATCTCTTACATTATCTTCATTCCACATACATATTGAGAAACTAAATCAAATCATACACAACAAATTCATCCAAATACGAATACCTTTGCCCATCACTGTACATTTACATACCATATATACATATATGTACGAAAAACATGCAAGTTTGTACGTATGCCTGTTGAGCGCATAAAAAACTGTGTAGATGGGATTAACAACCATCGACGTGAAGTACAAAATCATTAAATGAAAATACATTACTGGCGGTAAGGAGTACATGCAGCTGTCATTGACGTGGCTAGACAATTTCTCTGGGGAGGTGTAGTTTTTATTTGCTACACACATCTTAATTTTTTAATATTAAATTAATGAAAAGCACACAACTCTGCTATTTAAGAGAATTGGAACAAATATTATTCACACTAGTGAAAAATAAATTCCCCACAGTACACATGTTGGCCCACCCTGTATTATACGTATGTATGATTTTGAGCATGAAACCAAGGTATGTTTTGTATAGGAAACATATCTGAATTTGGGCCATATTGGTGAAATCAGAAGTTCGTGGAATACCTAATTGAAAGCTTCTATAAACAAAGTGCTCTGCGAAATGCTGGCTTAGGTTTTTCCCTAGTCTGTCGATTTCCAACATACATACATAAATTTAAATTTCTTTCTAACCAAAACCTTCTACAATTCCTACTAAAAGGGTCTATGACCTGATGTCGGAGTGGACCTGGGATGTGGGGTTGTGTGTTGCCTCTCAAGTTTGAAAGGGGGTTTAGCATTTTCCCTTTCAGCACTTTATGAGGTAATTGTAGCCCAATGCTTTCTGCCTACCAGTAACAAGCTCAGCCAATTCTTCTCGACACTCTATATTTCCGACGAAGTCGTCTTCGAGGTTATTTTGATCTTTAGAGTTCACTGTGGCATAACTACTGTGCTCAGCCCTTATTAGACACATTTTCTCCATGTCCTTCTATCTACGCACATGCCTGCAGAAAATTTACTTTGCATCTGTATGTGTAAATGTCAATGCGTTCACGTATGTGATATATGCTCATATATGACTGTGTGTGTGTCTGTATGTTTGAATGTATTGTAACGAATGACTGTAAATAATACACTTCCTCTACTTTTGATTCTAAGGGGGGCAGTAAAATTTGAAGCGCTAAAAAGCGTCAACGATGTAAAAGTTGCCATAAAAATATGCATATTTTATGCAAAACCATAAACTGTAAAATATAATTGATAGAATTTTAAACGAGTAATGGCTGGTACTGTGAGTAGTCCAAAAAAATGTTACGGCATTCACCGAATTCTACATTCAGTTCATGCTCAGAGCTTTCATAGAAATCCATCGCCATCTTAAAGTATCAAGTCAATAGCTCAAGCAGTATGATGGGTGAGATCACAGATCGAACATCATTAACCCATTCATGACCAAGAAATTTTTTTAAAAAAAAAGGCTCCGAGTTCGAATACGATGATATTTTTAACTTTACGAAATAATTTTTTTTTGTGCTATATGGCATCGCTGGCTATGGATGGATTAATTTTTCAGTGGCTAATTCCACCTCGTATATGCTGGCGACTTTACGAGTAAGAGCCATGTAAAAAATCATTAGTCGTTAGCCCTCACAACTTGAAAAAACTACGTGGTTAACGTTTTCCGATGCCCGAAGCAGCTATTGAAGCGTTCAAAATCCATGTTTTACCTCAAAAGTTTTAGACCCGAAATAAAAATACCACAGCTCACTTTGAAATACAAAGCCCACACTTAAAGGGCAAGTAGGCTTGGCAATAACGTCCAATTCTAATTTAAGAAGACTAGAGATTTTTCACGGTTTGTTTAGGATAAATTAACTCTCTTAAAATGTTTCTATTACTGTATATCTGCTTTATGATTGTAGCCTCTAAAATTCTTGTCAAATTCACCTACATGGCCGTACCTACTTAGTAGTAAGCCACCTCAGTGTTTCGAGGTGTTACAAACGGAATGATAAAACGAATACACATTTCCCAATCATATGCCATGGTGTATAAAAACGCAACCAGAAGTGTTTTTTGTTTTTCTGTTGTGCTCAAATACATGCAATAAAATTGGCCTTACTTCAACAACACCAGAAAAGGAACATTTATGGCGGGGATCTAAATATTCCTTTATTAAATGTCTCATAAAAATTGTGGAGAAGAAAAATCTCTTAAAATACTTGCGTTGAAGCGCATATTTTACCATCATCATGAACATAACTTTTTAAAAAAAAAAACAGACAGACGTACTGTAGCACCAAATATTTGTTATAATAAAACATTATCTGAACATTTTTTATACAAAATCATCATCGACAGTCCCATCATCAAAACCCAACAGTTATTACGGTTATAAACCATTTGTTTTGAATTCTCTCGAAATTATGATAAATGAACGTTTGAATGTTTCGAATTTATTCTTTAAATTTATGGGGTTTGATGTATTTGTTTTTTAGTTTAGTAGATATTTTTAGTATGTTCATATTTTAATATGATAAATACTTTTATATTGGAGTATTGGAATAATGGAGGAACTTTTGACAACATACTACAATAATTATCGGAAAACTTGAACATTTTAATGCATGAATAGTTTAATACTTGTAAAAGTACTACTAGAACTATTGAAGGACGGATTAAATATTTATGTATAATGATTGAATATGTTGGGACATATTTTTCTGCCACAGAGAAAGTTTGTTGGAAATCAGTTCAGACTTTGGAAAGTAATTGTAGACATTATTCAGTTAGACAAAAGTGGTGGAGGCAATTAAAAAAATAGTTGTCAACAAACAATTGGTTGTTAAAATACACTCTGTTATAGAAATATTACAAATGTCTCTCTTATTCTTTCGGAATTCAAATATTAGTTGAGTAAGGAAACATTTTCATTTTTATATTAACCGTCTATATTACTGGCCGTAAACCTTAGACGGTTGTGTGTAATAAAGAAGCCCAATAGTTATATTAAAGATTTGTCACAAATAATGTATTACTGGCGCGACGCAGTACCTTGCCTTAATATTTATAATTTTACATATCGTTCTTGTTGGCTGCACGCTTATTGTATTGTATTTTTTTAATTTGGAAATAAGCCAAAGAAATTCAATATTGATTGATTAACAAATGCCAAAATCAATTAAAGAAAATGGAGAAAACGAGGCGCCACCCTTTGAACTGAACATAAAACGTTGTCGCATGCAAGATATACATATGAAATAAAATTAAAATAAATTGAAATTAATATGGCGACAACCAAAGACGAACATACATATGCAATACTTTTTTGACTTCTCTGTACGAGTATATTCTGGTAATTATTTGTTTCCAATAATAAATTGATTGTATATTCCGAGAAACTGTATCGAGCTATTCACTAACTTAATAGGTCTTTTGGACGCTGGTAAAGTAGAGTTGCACGTGCCTGCGTCTTGGGAACATGTTATCCAGTTAAATAGACAAATATTCATCAGATCTTCTGGGACTTGGTTAATTGTGGCATCACTTATTTCAGTGAAACCGACATCGCACACTGGTCCAGAAATCAAAGATTTTTGAAATTTGAAAATTACTAATTTTATTTTCGGCTTTATCGAACTGTATCTAATACATTTTAAGAGCTTTCATACTAACGTTGTATTTATTATAAATTATGTTTTCTTCTGTTTGTTATTACATCTATATAATGTCAACATGTTGTTTCTACCAAATAATGTTTTGTTGTAGCAATTAATTTTGAAAAAAATATTAATTTGTATGTCCCCCAACACCAATTTTTATTTCTTTTTCATTAACTTTTTAAAATTGGATGTGTAACTGAAATTCCTTTTCTTCTAATTTCTAATGATATATTCATACCAACCCGAGTATTGTCAAATTTTAGGAAAAACCCTATTTTTACCCACAGAAATTTAGTACTTAATTTAAACAATATTAAAAAAAAAATTATGTTGTTAAAAAATTAATAAATACCTACTGACCGGGATCGGCTGTTCAAAGCTGCCTGCAAACGGCTAATAAGAAGTTTTGCATGGCATACACATTGCTGCCTTACTCTTAATGTCACCGGCAACAGTAATACCCCTCAATAATAAAACGAACTCAGGAGAAATGTACTTTTGAAGAGTAAAAAACAATGTCTATGGTTTTCAACAAGCGCCCCTGGGCTACACATTGGTTGTTCCATATTATGGAATAGAACATTGCTATACATGCGATCGGTTTTCGTCGCATACATTTTCAATCGATTCGGTGTTCACCGGAGGGTGTGTGTTTGCCGCTATATTTACTGTGAAAAAACTCCGCTAATGACTACAATTCAGGGGATTATCCTGTGTTCTATACACATACTTCTATTGCCTTCAAGCTCTATTTTCGTAATCAATTTTAAATGAAATAACCGCAAATTGTTTATTTTGTAAAATTCCATTTATTTGTGCCCTACAACAGACGTCCTAACATGCAAGAGTTTGTTTCTTTGTTTTGATTGAAAAGTTTTCGGAGTATTTTAAAGCCCTATAAGGATGTTGTAAATTTGTCGTTTGTGTGCGTTAAACAGAATTAATTCCAGTTTAAAGTTTTATGTTTGGCTGTTTCTTAACATTGTTTTAGGTATATTTCGAAGAGTAGCACATGTTTTAAAGACATATCACACGATATAGGTATGTAAAGGTTTCCCAACCAAAGGATTCATATAGTAGAAATGCATACACTAGGGCAACTCACGATCTCAGGGAAATAGTGGAAAAGGAAAATATTGGAGGAAATTTTGCAATTACAAAAACAAAATACACACGGTTGCTTTTCCCCAAGATGGGCAAATTTACATCACCAAAAATCAGAGGAAAGTTTCCACCGGCGCTTGGGGAAATCAGTCAGCTGTCACCACCAGAGTTTTGAGACGAAATTATACTGTCGGCGCCGTGGCCTCCTTTATTAGCTCGAATTAAACATCATCAACAATGGTTAAATATTGTGCTTGAATGTTTTTTACATTGTAGTCGGTAAATGTCTTAATTTTAAAGTTATTCATCCATCCACATTTATTCGATAATAAGAGATTTTGTTTATTTATTTATTGCCGCGCAAGCCGGTTGCGCGGCGGCCACCTAAATTTTAAAAACAATTTAGGCGCGGCGCTTCATGTCGGCTCTATACTCTGGTCAACACATCAAAAAAATAAAACGTAAACAAAGTGAAGGTTTTTCGTTTTTCTTTGGCATATTGAAGGAATTTTCCGTATTTTCTTTGCAAAAGTCTCAAATACTTCATTTATTGTTTATTAAATTGCTTTGACTTTTTTTAAACATCAGCTGATTATCAACAGTGTTGGAAAAAAAACAATCAAGTGCGCTCACAATCGGGTGCAAGTTTTACATTTCCTTTTTCTTTTCCACAAGATAGTGAGTTCCGCTACTGTTTGTTAACCCTACACAGAGGGCCCGACTTGACAGAAAGCCCCCAGAAGAGCTTATGGAAAAAGAAGTTTGATCCGTGGAGTGGACTGAAGCTCTTACAGCAGAGCACCAAAGGCAGTTACACTTTCTCCAGCTGAGACTTCGCCTAAACGGCAAAGGTCAGAAGGGACTCTGCAGAAAAAGTAGAGTCGCGGCCAATTTTAGAGTACTATAACTTGGTGCGAGCGGTAAAGACGCCAGCGGTGACGACGCTACCATTTCGCTAAGAAACGATTGGATTTCTGACTTATAAAGACGCTGCTTGTGGTTAACATCACCGTCCGGCAAGAAACCCCTAGCACTCCTCCCAGTGTTTCAGGGTCCTGTGAAGCTTGTATCCTTCAAAAATATGAGGCCACTTAGACAGTATGAAATCGCAGGTAGATTAACCGATAGGTCGGGCCTAAAGCAAAGCTCGACATGGTACCTGTGTTAAAGGTGCTACGCAGACCACGATCATTTGCGGCGATGCCATCTGAACCGCATCATTATTGCGAACAAAGCATGATCTTACAAGAAATATATGATCTAATGATGGTTTTTGCCCGCAGGACCAAACAATCTCTTCTTGGACATGCAATGGTGTTCCAGGGAACTCAGGTGGATTATCCGAGAGTGTGAAGCGGCAAAACAAAATAGAGTTAAGACAACTGAATGCAGAGCATAACTATTTCGGTGTCAGAAATCTAATCGCTCGAAAAGTTCCAAAGTTATATTATGTTTACTTACCGATATAAAATTTGGCACACCCTGAAATTTTTCCGAATGTATTTTATGTGAAAGTATCATCTGGGTCAGCCTTTACCGAATTTTTCTTGAGTTTTTTCAATTTTAGGTTTGGTTGGGAGTTTTTTTTTTATTCCTTCATATGTGTATAGCTACATATACATATATCGATGTATGTATGACTTTGTGTACGCCTTTATGTACTTATGCCACGTATGTCTAAGTACACAAAAGTCTGTGCATTAATCATGGGATAAAATGTAATTTGAATGTTTGTTTTGTTTATTGTAAAATTGTTTAAGAACATTTCGTTTTTGTTTTTTTTTTTTGAGCAGGGTACACATTATTATTCGCATATTTGAAAAGAAATTAATATTTGCATTTCTCAAAGATTTAATTCAAAACGTGTCATGACTTTGTTTTGCTTGTATGTCGTTAATTAACTGAGACCGACTGACTGGCTTCAATTATTTTGAGCTTAGCCTTGGGCAATAAATGCGATTTAATTCAAATATTTCATTGAAATGTTGTCTGAAACAAATGTAAACAGAAGTCAAGATGTAGGCAAATACTGTTATGCGGTAGGTTGAGGCTGTTCTATTTCTGATGGATTTAAAAATGGAGATTTATTTGGGCTGTAACCATTGTGCAACCGACAGCAAACATCATAACTTGGTAGTCTGGGACATGTTATAATCATTGTCTTCACTAAGTTTGTCATTCATTTTGGTTTGACTTGAGAGAACGAGTAGGTCCATATTTGAAGACCTGCCACTATCTACATAATATCCATATGTATGTACTTACATTCTTGAAGGCGCATCTTATGAGCCTCAACATTTCGACGTATTTCACCGCATGCAATTTTTTAGTCCCTTAACATTGAATCGAGTTCGTAGCCCAATATTCTTTTTTACTTTGTGTTAAATATAAAATCGATTTCATTTTATTTGTATATTCGTTTTTGTATATATAAAGATTGAATTATTTAATATTCATTGCCGACAACTGCAGCAATATTATGTAGTACAATTAATTTTCGAAACAAATAGTTTTCGGAAATGTATACGATGTTCTACATGTGTACATATCTACATACATACGTATACGAACTGTATGGAGATACATGTAAAGTAAAACTATTAAAATTACTCATTCAGGTGAATATATAAATATGTATACGTATTGTGTATAACTAGTAGTTTGACAATTTTAAAATACAGTAATATACGTACACACCTGTTGAAAATAATAGTAACAATACACTACTTACTTATTTCCCTTAACATTCCATGAAAGAACAGAGAGGGATCGGGACCTACTGTTTAATGCTGGCTCCGGACGGAACAGATGTATTGTTTTCAAAGTAAATTTTCATAATTTCGAAGCGTTTTTCTGGCTTCAAACGGTTCATGATATTTTGACAAATCTTGTAGAATACAAATGACAATACTGTTTGAAATTAAACACCCTTTATAAATGAAATAAAAGAAATGGTTTGGAAATTGTTACATTGCGGACTGAAGATTGGTATGAGAAGAAAATATTCAGATTGATCTTTGCAAGTAAAGGGTTATCCATTTTGCGTTTTCAAAATTATTTTTCATGATATTTCTTTTTTATAAACTTTGAACGTTGACATCATTTAAGTGACCACCACTCGAAGTGTTGCAAGCATTGATTATTTTGAGGTAATTTTGGACCACTTTTTGGCACATATCTCAGGTATCTCAGCTATTACTTGACGAATGTTGGTTCTTAAGTGCTCAAGAGTTAAAGCTTTATCTGCATAAACACGGTCTATGGCGTAGCCCCACAAAAAAGTCTAATGGTGTCAAATCGCATGATCTTGGTGGCCAGTCTCTTGCAATAAAGCCATATTCGCTCGAGTTGTGTGGCATGTGGCTCCGTCTTGTTGAAACCACATATTCTCCAAATCGTATTCTTCAATAGCAGGCAAAAAAAGTTGGTTCTCGTACGACCATAACGCTCCCTTGACAGTCGTTCCCACATCGTTTTCGAAGAAGTACGGTCCAATCACACATTCGGACCAAACAGCGCACCACACAGAACCCCAAAGACCACTATTTTATTTATGAACATTCCCACCGAGTGAGAAATGTGTCATGTAAACCATAATTTCCTCTTAAAGCACGATATGTGGCTGTGCCAGAATCACCATTTGTGTGACCGTTAAGTTATCCATTTTCGTCAATGTCAGACTTCCAACTGAAAAGAAACCACGAAATGGATAACCCTTTATTTAAAATCAGCTAAAAACCTGGTGTCCTCAGTCAATCCCAGCGCTGATCCAAAGTTTAAACCACTCCTTGCGTCAGCAGGATTAAAAAAGCAGCGTATGCAGCCTTAGAGTAGTGAACACTTATCTGAAGAAAACACAGAAGCTCTTCTCCAGAAAGTTTGTCGTTGTACGTTTTCTTCGAAGACCCGATGTGTTGCCCTCTCGAGTCCGACATCTTAGCCAAAGTACTAGTGTTTGAATAAAAGTTCAAATCGCGGTACATATAGACCGGCCCAGTTTCGATCCATTCTTGTTTGTTATTATGTGAAAACTCCACCAGAATTTTGTTTGGCGCTGAAGATATTAATTCAAATTCAAGAGTTTGTCGTTAAGATGAAGACATTCTCCATGAGTGCATGAAAAAAACCCAACTCTAGATTCTTTCAGTTGCACGTCAGGCACTTATGACACGTGATTCTCCCGGTGCATTAGCTGTCGCTCTGGCATGGATTTGTTTGAGCCCATATGAAACTATTTAACCTTTGATCGGACAGTATAGGGTTTCATAATTAAGTATAAATATTGCATGCCTGTGAGCATCTTTGGTCCATCTAATCGACCTACCTTCCAGATTTAAGTAAGATTGACTTCGCCTCCTCTTTTATTGTCGAAATCCATGCAAGTGCGGAATCCAGAAATTCGCCTGTTCCGACTTCACACAAATTTTTTCGAGCTTGGTTCGGTGTGGTATTGCATTGCCGAGACTCCATAGATCGGCAGAGGTGTACGATGATCGAATTGTAAACGGCAGAATGATCATGATAGTCAGATCTTGCTTAGCCCAAGGGGACATTGGCTGCCTTATGAAACAGTCCCTGTGCGATAGCGTCCCATGTTTATGGCCTTCACGGTGATAATCATGTAAGACTCACGACATATGTACGCATGTGGAATACACTTCCAGCACATGTATTTCCTCGCGATTGTGACATTTTAAAATTTAACAATCACTGCTCCCACTTTCCTACTCATATACCTCGCTAACACAGTGCAATAATGCCTATGAATAGTGTATCTATAATTTTAACCATTTTCTCTTTGATTGATTCTTTAAATCTGCAGGAAACTACATTGTCGCAATTTAATAATTATGGGCATATTCATTACAATAAATGTGTATCCTTGCTCCACATATACACATACATATAGCTCATATTAAAAACTATCTCAAGTAAGTCTTAAATAGGATAAACAATATAAGAACAGCATACAGTAAAGGATACCAGCATGTACTCGTATGCCTACATGTGCGTATGTACAGGAAATTAAGAGAATATTCATATACCAACTTTAAAATATTTGCTCTGCTGAGTCTGTGAATCGGTGTGTGTGTGTGTAACTTTAAGTGCATAACGGATACGGAAACAATTTTTTAACATTTAATTTAAGTTGCCAGTCTTATGTGTGTGTGTGTTTGTATGTGGACCTTTTTCTTCTTTTCGCATTTTCCTATTTTATTGTGTAACCGGAAGTTGTTTACACACACACACAAAACCCATAAGGAACACACGATTTAGAAACACTTGTCTGTTTGAACGGACGGACACAAAGACGATACAATATCATTCTCCCAAGTACAAGTATCTATAAATAACCCCAGTCCGCAAAACAAACATCAGGAAATACTAGAATCCAGCAGAAACCACTCATATGCTGTGTGTGTTTGTGTTTTGTATATGGGTGTGTACGTGAATTTACTTGTCTTCCCTGGCAAAAACAAGAACAAATGCACAGAGCGAAACAAAACAAACAGAAAAACTTAGAACGCCTCAATTTCCGGTTTAACATTTTATGAACATTTTTACACTTTTCACACACCACCAACAACAACAACACCACCACCACACCAAAGACAGACCATTAACGATAGACGATAAACAATGGAAACGTTAAGACCAGCAAAACTTATTTGTTAAAGAAGCTAATAGCTGGTTTCTTCTTGGAAATATGTTGCCACACATCTTTACTCATACAACATACAAATACAAACAATGTTACACATGTGTACATACAAACATTAGACCGGGTCACCCTTTACGCAACAGGGCACGTTAGTCCGGTCACCTCTATTCGTATGACATAAATTAAGTAAATTTGGCGTAATTCATGTATGATTAAAAACTGTATGTTTTCACAAGTATTCATTTAAACTGGGAAAGGAAAATCCCTTACTAAATTAAAGATGGGAAAAACATGTACATATATGTTATAGAAAAGACAATATGTGGTAGAAATGAAAGTAAACATGAAAGTAAACATCCACATCACATATGTTTATAAAGATAGTTGCTTGACATTAAGAATTAAGAAATATATATATTTACCCTCGACACTGATTCACTGATACACTGATTCCCTGATTCACTGATTCACTGACTCTGTCACGCAGTACGTCGGAATTTAAATAGGCATTCTATAATAATTCTATAAATAATAATAATAAAAAAATAATATTTTTTTTTGTACAGAAATTGTGTTTTCCCCAAATTTTTTTTTTACCAAAAATTTTTTTTTCCAAAATTTTTTTTTTACAAATTTTTTTTTTTAACAAAATTTTTTTTTTTTTCCACAAAATTTTTTTTTTCCACAAATTTTTTTTTTTCAACAAAATTTTTTTTTTCCACAAAAATTTTTTTTTTCAACAATCATTTTTTTTTCAACAAAATTTTTTTTTTCCACAAAATTTTTTTTTTCAACAGAATTTTTTTTTTCAACAAAAATTTTTTTTTCCACAAATTTTTTTTCCCCAATTTTATTTTTTTTCGAAATTTTTTTTTACAAAATAGTTTTCTCAAAATATTTTTTACAAAATTTTTAAAATTAAGTAACAAATACTTTCTCAAGCAAATTAACGGGCGCCATAGGCGCATTACAACTTACTATTTAAGAAATATTTGAATTCGATTTTTTTTAGGTTCTTTAACTTCTATGGCCCAGTCTCTGAAAGCTCCCAAATACTATTTCCGAATTGAGCTCTAGAATGTTATAGCCAGATGTTCCTACCTGAAAGATTAGAAATGCTTTAACAAGAACATAAACGGCCATTAACAGTCCTCCAGAATCGAATTGTTTCAGCCAAAAGTCTCTAACTATTGATCTAGCCAGCACTTTTGAGTTATGTACGCAAGGACTAAGGTATTATATAATTTGTAAACCTTCAAACCCGGATATATGTATAGATTTTAGAAATATTACGTTTTTATATTTCTTGTTTTTAGATTTTAGGGAGCAAAAACGTTTTTATATTTTTTGTTTTGAGATTTTATTTACACAATTAAAATTACAAGTTCATATTGCTCATAAAAAATCCATTTTTATACACTCCATCATAGGTGGAGTATATACTAAGTTTGTCATTCCGTTTGCAACACCTCGAAAGAGTGATCTGTGACCCTATAAAGTATATATATTATCGGTCAGTGTAACATTCTAAGACATTCTAGCGATGTCCGTCTGTCCGTCCGTATGTTGTCTGTTGAAATCACGATAGAGTGCGAACGACCAACGCTAAGAAGCTGTAGGAAGATGTTTTTTGGCCATAAGCAGGTTAAGTTCGAGAATGGGCAATATCGGACCAAAGGGGAAAAAGTTCCCCTTTACGGGACTAAATATATCCCGGCCATAATCAAATTTTTCAAATATTTTTTTTCACTACATCTACACTAAGTTTATATAATTTATAGATGGGGAAAAAAATCCCAAAAATGGGCGTGCTCATGGGTTCCGTGGACCCTTGGGGCCCAAAAAAGGGCCCATGATAAACATGCGCATACGGGTATCGAAGTGCAACGAAATTTACTCACGAACCCAAATATGCCTTTATTTTCATGATTTGCCTAAATTTTTTGATCCGGTTTCTGGGACTATCGGGTCACCAGCGGCCCAAAAACCGTCCCTTGACAAACATGGACATATGGGTATCGAAATGCAACGAAATTTTCTCGCGAACCCAAATATGCATTTATTTTCATGATATGGATAAAATTTGTGATCGGGTTCGTGGGACTATCGGGTCACGAGCGGCCCAAAATCTCAGTTAGTTTTCTTATTTATTGAGTTTTTAAAGATCCATGATGGAGGGTATATAAGATTCGGCCCGGCCGAACTTACTATTTGTCCACTTGTTTCATATTAAATATGTCCATCTTTCCTAAATATAATATGGTTGTGGCAACTATTTTAAAAAATACAGATTTTGAAAAACTTTGGTTAACTTTGACCACCCTCCCCCCACATTGCCCGTTGCATTTAGTGGACACAAATATCGAAAAATTGCCTTTCTCTTGATGATAAATGCTATCCCAATCGGAGTTTGTTTTCCGTTACTGTGGCCAAAAAATTCCGCATCTGCAAATTTAAGGAAATTATTTTTCTAGAAGGCATTTTCTTTCTAATTTTCAAAAAAATTCCCCTTATTTCCATTTCGTGACTTTTTTTGCTACTCATCTTACTACTCTACCTCTGTCGCAACCAATCATCGAAAGTTGAGCCTTTCAAAGCAGTTGCATTCATTGCTTCAGTTGAGTTTTCTTGGCTCCAGTATTACATCGCCATGATAGTCGCCTGACCCGATGAATACCGTTCATCACAATCAGATAAAGTGTTTAAACATAAAAAGTTATTACAACTACGTAAACATAATTAGGATATCGCTATAGCATAACCAACCTAATGTACACATATACATTCAGTTACGTTGATACTTTTACACATATAGGAGGGTGTGAGCTGCCAAGTAAACTTTATATTTGCAAGTATTTTCATTTAAAACGGAAATTAGTTTAAATGTTGCTAAGACCACTCTAAACCAGTCCATGTGTTTTAAACTTCAAAGCTTAAAGTTCACAAGAAAATTGTTTAATTTCCTTTCTAAATTAAATATGAGCTTTCATCAGTCTGAGGTCATGTGTAATGAATGCCAAAACGTTTCAATGTCTTCATTACAAATATGAAGTATACGTGGCAGTGGTGATGCCATGGCTACCTAAATTCGATCACAATAAGTGAGACTGCCGGAATGGTGGTGGTTACATACATTTACGAAAAGGTGTATTTCGCAATGGCCGAAAGTGAATGAATTAATAACGGGTAAGTGTTGGAAAATTCTTTGGGTTCGTTCAATTAAATGCTGAGGAAATGGTAACCAGTTCTAGGTCGTTTGAAATATTTTACGATTTGTTAATTTCGTTA
The DNA here is from genome assembly GCA_958296145.1 of Hydrotaea cyrtoneurina. Lineage (NCBI taxonomy): Eukaryota > Metazoa > Arthropoda > Insecta > Diptera > Muscidae > Hydrotaea > Hydrotaea cyrtoneurina. The sequence continues at coordinate 89,706,578 of OY282512.1, forward strand.
TGATCTTCAAGCTGCGTACTCGTGTTATCAGCCAATACATTGGCCACCATATCGATCAAGCTATGGAGCCAGAAACATTGAAAGGCCATGCCAAATTGGCCGAGGCAGTAACATGAATGATATTCTGTTATTTTCCGAATAATAAAAAAAAACTGTATTTCTTTGACAGAAATTCAAAATGATATTATAACGTTACAGGAGAAGCAAAAGTACGTTGTAAAATCTAAAAACTCTTGTTGTTTTAGAATTCGGCTATAAAATTTTATATTTTGGATATTAAGGTGGATATCCTGCTAAATGAACATGTTTTTTAGTCCATTTCACCAGAATCAATCAAAAACACGATTTTGGTATTTTTGATGTTTGGTCATTTTGAATTTCAGGTCACACTTTACACTTATTCGCAGATTAGATAGTATTTTACCATTTCTGAGAATGTTGTTTCGAATACAGTCCACTTTGCACTTCCCTTTTGCAAGGGCACTACGGAAATGAATAAAAAATTTGTTATTACTATTTTCAGCCGCACGGAAGATCGTAGCTCTCCATCATTGATTGTTGTTTCTAGATGGACCCACTTAAAACGAATCGTAATATATTGGAAAATAAATTTAAATATGGACATATTGGACTTGTTAAGCCGCCCATGAAATTAGCATTTCTTTTTTTTTTTGTTTACTCGGAACATGGTCCACACATTGTCAACATATGCATATACATACTTGTATATCCTTACGCTGCCTTAACCAAGGATTTCCTTATATATCGAAATGTGCAAAGAAAGAGGTCTAGTCCGAGATCTAACACCACCATGTGTATGTTGAAATTCTTCGTCTTGCAGTCTTTGTTGAATTACAAGCGTATCAACACACATGTATATTTGTAAATATATATATATGTGTATGTGGACAATTTATTGCATTTCCTAAAGGCCAATAACATACATTTACCCACAAATATGTTAGTTTTCTCCAGATAAATTACTTTGTGGTTTAGGCATAAGACATGCACACCAAGGCACACAACCATGGACACATACTTCATGTAAAGTTTCAGAACAATGTGATGCCATCTATGTACGTACATACATATACACAAATGGACGTTTACATGTATGGCCATAGAATGGAGTCTGTCAGACGAGTTGACCAAGCTCTGGCTACTCATTAAAACCACAACATGCAACATAAACTCAACGCAAGACAATAAAAAATGTAAAAAGAGAAAAATAAATGGCTAAAGATGAGTGAGCCGGCTCTATGATACCCTATAAAGAGGTTTCGGCAATATATCGAGGCCTTACCGCGAAGAAGGCGTAAGCGCCATTCTTTTCGAAACTCGTAAGATCCTAACCGCAAAATATTAAAAATTAAAAAGTTCTATTTACAAAGATCTAGCAAATTCAATTGTATCAAAGGCGTTGCCAGCCTCTTTGCTTGGCCATTAAAAAACCTTCTAATGTAAAATTTTCTTTTTGGCGCTTACCTTTTTTTTGTGGTTAGGGCTCGATATGGTAGAAAGAGGCTTCTTTGTAGAGGCACTATTCAAAACATTTAATAGCTGAATTTCACCACAATACCAAACTGGAACCCATAAATTGGCAACGTGCATTTACGTGGGAGCTAAGTATAACCATATTGTGGTCCATTGATCGGCGATAACATGTATCTTCTTAATCCACAAATGGAATACAACTCCAAAGACATCATTGCAGCAGAGCGGTGGTATTGATAGGGGATAGTGAGGTATCCAACTCTGTTGTTTCCTTTAGCATCGCTGGAACTTTGGTTGTCTATCGCTATCGCAATACATAGCTTAACGGTATCCGTTCGCAAATAGCCGGTTGACCGGACTACGCATTCGTTCTTCAGCCGAACTCTTCGTATGTGGAACAATCTTCCTGAAGTGTTTTTTCTGCCAACTATAATATTACCAAATTCAAGGCCAACGTCAACAACGTTCCTAATTCCCCTCTCCAATAACCTAATTTTCTATCGCTAACACAGTACATTATATTCATAGGAGTAATACCCAGTGAATTCAAGAATGACAGAATCTATTTATTTATTTATTTATTTATTTATTAATTACAATACAAAGTAAATTTATATTATAATTTTGGGTCCAAGGGTAAACCGGGTGACAAAGACCATTTGGCTTGATTGTTGCAGCGACAGACCAAAGCCTCTGGTGGGAATCGAACCCACAACCCCCCACGCTGATAGGCAAGCACGCTACCAACTCGCCTACCGGGGCGCTTGAGACAGAATCTAAAATCCAGAGAAATGTTCGTTATGTTCGTTAATCATCTGAAGTGATTGTTTTCATATTTAATGCCTCTGTCATTAAGATCACTTTGTCCAGAATTTAAATCGTTTTACTACTCCAATTTATATTTGTGTACCCATAGTGAGTATCTCCGTTTAGATGGTTTCTTCATTAGTACATTTTAGATCTTATTTCAAGATCAAAGTGGCACCTGTCTAGCTGGAAGAAAAAAGTCTATTTGAGAAACATTGTAATTAATTATTCAAAAAATCGTATACTTTCTGGACAACATGAGAAATTGCTTGAACAACAAAAATATTTCTCAGTCCATAATTCGTTGTCACGAGCTGTTATATAGAATCTAGAAATATGTGCGTATACATAGAAAAAAATATGTTAAAAACAAGTTGGCATGTTTTTTTTTTGGGGACGGATGCAATAAAACCTTCCCTATTTTTCCCTGGGTAAAACCGTCCCTATTTTTCTAAATGAGAAAAGGTTACAACTGTAGTTGCTGAATATACTGTGACATTTAACTAAACCACACAGGCTATTTCACATAGACTATTTCCGAAATAGAACCGATTTAGACTGAGTCACTATAGAATATTTGATATTGACAATCTCTTTATAGCCTCATTCTAAAATTGACTGATTCCAAGTAGACTTATTCTAATTCCTCATAAGGAAAAGTTATATTTCCTCGAAATTAATTTCATCTTCTTCTAGAATTCTAGTCTTTTCTAAGACGATATCTCGATGTTGACCCACTTATACCTTCGTCTTCATTTCGAACCCACAAATATTCACACGACATCTTCACCTAACCGCAAATTCCTTACACTTGTTCCATTTTGTTACAAACTCTAAGGCAGACCATTCTGATATCGTAGTGCACAACGATAAGAACATTTTGACTAACCACAGATTGTCCATGCACATAATACGTTTGAGATATGTTCCCTTTCTTTTTAAATGTTTTTGTAATATACGGTACATATGTATATGCAACATGAAGCTTCAAGAACAGAATCGTTTTAGCAATAATACATGTGTAAATGCAATCTACTGTGGTGTAGGCTAGTGCGGGTTTTGTTAATTTTCTGTGATGGACAGACGTACACCTATTACATTTATGTATACTTGCCTGCCTAAACATTGTACTAAAAGTGGTTTTCCTCCCATTTATATGGCATGCAAGGCTAATCTCACTTTTGAATTTTAGCAATAGAAAAATAAAAAGAAGCTTTTAACAAACTCTTGACCACAATATGAATGTAAAGTTTTTGGGGAAAATTAACAACTGACAAATCGTTTAAAATTTGTCCAGCATGTATTCCTGGTGGGAAACTTATAATTGTCATTAATTGTATTCAACACTTAAGTGTATGTGTCTCAACTATAATTTTATAAAAGTTTTGAAACTAGTATCGAAGTAGGCGCCCCGCTATCAGCGTCGGGGGTTGTGGGTTCGATTCCCACCAGAGGCTTTGGTCTATCGCTGCAAACACATTTTGCGAACATACGAGGGCTGAAGGCAAATTTCTTTGCGGTATACACTCACGTTCAGTTCCATAGGCCAGATGTACTCGCTCTATGTGAGACCCAGGTGTGTGATGGTTCTAATCCACAGAATTTTCACATTCCTGGATATCACACTCTTTCCTCTTTCTCTTCCCACAGAGGCCTTGTGGTATACATACGTAATGGTGTGGTGTTCCAGAGCCAGCAACATTTGGACTCACAAGATCCAGAATTTAACTTTCTTTGGGTTAAGTTCAGGATTGGATCACACCCATTACACTTCGGGTTTCTTTACAGAAGCCCAAATTTGGAAAGGGAGGCTACCCTAAACGGCTTCGACGCCCTTTCCGATTCTATATCTAAAGTTTTAGAAGATTGTCCGGACAGTGAAATTGTAGTTGCTGGGGATTTCAATGTCCATAATCAATCTTGGCTTTCCCATTCGAGCCACACTTCTCCGGAGGGACAGTACGCTGAGCTTTTCGCCGCGCATAATAACTTGACGCAACTAGTGAATGAACCAACACACATTCCGCGTGTTGAAGGGCAATATCATAATATTCTTGACCTTTTCTTAACCTCACACCCTGAAAAGTACGAGGTTAATATTCTTGCACCTCTTGGTAACTCGGATCATTGCACCATTTCAGCATCCTTTTCGTTCTCCGATCTTCGATCCACTTCTAAACCAGTCACGAAGCGGACATTGTACATATACGAAAAGGCACGTTGGGCCGAGCTCAACAATTTCTATCAGCATTTTAATTGGAAATTATGTTTCCTAGACAATAATGTCGATGCTGCTGCTGAAATGGTCGAGAAAATAATTCTTCATGGAATAAACACGTTTATTCCATCGAAGACTACTTCGAATAAACCTTCAAAGAATTGTTGGTTTAATCAGACATGCAAAGAAGCTGTCAGATCCAAAGAGGAAGCGTTCAGAAATTGGCGTTTAAATAAAAACGTCACTACTGCGCTGCTACGTAAGCAGGCAAGATCCAATTGTGCCAGAGTGCTTAGGCGTGAAAAACTTCTCCACGAGCAACGCCTTCGTGCTAAAGTTCTTTCTTCTCAGGGGTAGTAAGAGCTTTTGGGCATTTGTTAAAAGAGTAAGGGACAATTCTTCATCTTCTATCCCAACTCTCGTTAACGGTGACCAGATATTCACTGACCCGGTTGACAAAGCTAACCTTCTGGCTGAAATATTTGCAAAGAATTCATCTTTGCCAGACAGCAGTCAACCACTCCCCGTAATCGAAAATGTATCTACTTCGATGCCTCAGATATTTTTTCGATCACGTGGGGTCAAAAGGGTTCTTGCAGATCTCAATGTAAACAAAACTCCGGGCCCGGATGGCATTTCAGCACTTGTCCTATGTAAGTGCTCTTCGACGCTAGCTCGTCCATTGCGCAATCTTTTCAACATGTCGTACCGTGCTGGTATTTACCCTTCACGTTGGAAAGTTGCCAATGTTCAGCCGATCCCCAAGAAAGGTGAGGCTACTAATCCTGCGAATTACCGTCCAATTGCAATATGTTCTGCGCTCTCGAAGGTTATGGAGAGCATGGTTAACCACCATCTTGTTAAGTATTTAGAGTCTAACGGCCTTCTAAATGATCGACAGTATGGCTTGCGTAGAAATCGATCTACTGGAGACCTGATGGCGTTCCTTTCGGAGCGATGGAGTCGATCTATTCACGCCCTTGGTGAAAGTAAGGTCGTGGCTCTGGATATTTCCAAGGCGTTCGATAGGGTCTGGCACGGAGCACTCATATCAAAACTTATTGCTTTTGGTGTCGGTAATATCTTCTCTCGATTCATATCGAGTTTCCTCAGGGATCGCTCTATACGAGTTGTTATAGATGGGGTCTCATCCAACGAGCATAGGTTGACCGCAGGAGTTCCACAAGGCTCTGTCCTCTCTCCCTCTCTATTTCTTATTTTCATTGACGACTTGTTGGGTCAGACTGTGAACCCGATCTACTCCTTTGCGGATGACAGCAATCTCTGTCATTCATACTCATTTGATCATCGGCCAGGTCCTCTGGAGGTCGAGGACAAAAGGCGAATGATGACTCACTTAACCGCGATTTGGCGACGATTTGTGAGTGGGGCCAAATGAATAGAGTAGATTTTAATGCACAAAAGACCCAGTGCTGTTTGTTGTCACACAAACGTTCACCAGATCCAGCATCGTCGTCAATTTCTATGGGTGGTGTGGATATCGACGAATCAGACACTCTTGATGTTCTGGGCATGAAGATACAGGGTGATGCTCGCTGGGCTAGCCATATATTCGAAGTGTCGAAAGAAGCATTCAAGTGTTTAGGCTTTTTGAAGCGGTGCAAGAAATACTTCACTCCATCTGATCTCGTAAATATTTACACCACTTACATCCGGCCTAAAATGGAATACAACTCGCATATATGGGCAGGGGCTCCATTAACATCTTTGAAGCTTCTAGACCGTGTACAGAGGAGAGCGGTGGTGATGATAGGGGACGGTAGGGTATCCAGCTCTATTGTCTCCCTACAGCATCGCCGAAATGTGGGTTGTGTATCGCTATTCTATAGATATTTTAATGGTATCTGTTCAGAAGATATCCGTCGTCTGGTCCCTGACGTTAGAACATTTAGTCGGAATACTCGGCTATCCAGGGTCTCTCATCCGTTCATTGTCAAATGGCCGGTTGACCGGACGACGCACTATAGAGAAAATTCGTTCTTTAGCCGAACCGTTCGTATGTGGAATAATCTTCCAGCAAATGTGTTTCCTGCCAGTTGTGACATTCAGAAATTCAAAACAAATGTCAACAAACACTACTCCCTCTTTCCTCCTTCCGATACCCTAATTTCCTTCCGCTAACACAATGCATTGCATTTATAGGGGGCATCCCCTGAGTGTTGACCAGCAAAAAAAAAAAAAAAAAAAAAAAAAAAAATAAAAAAATAACATTTGTCAAAAAAAAAGAGGTGTTATTTTGGTATTCAAAGAAAAATAAAATTTTTTGAGATAAACGAACGGACTTTATTTCATAATAAACAGGAAGGTATGCCGTTAATAATGAAAAACAATATCAGCCAAATGGCCACCACGGCCATGCTTACAAGACTCTGTCCTTTTGATGAAATTTTCCATAATCGCAATATGACTGTCCTATATCCTCGATAGCCTCACGGATTCTACCTTTGAGGGTTTGCTGTTGGCGTAGACCTTATCTTTCACGTGGCCCCAAAGGAAGAAGTCGCAATGTGTTAAATCAAAAGATCTCGGTGGCCAATTGAACGCCTCTTCGAGAGATAACACGGTCCGAAAACTTTTCGTGTAAAAGAGCAATGGTTTCGTTGATTGTGTGGCACGTAGCGCCGTCTTCTTCACAGTAAACGTTGTCCAATGACCCCGACGGACCATAAACCTCACCAAACAGTCGCACGTTTAGGATGGAGAGGCTTCTCAACAATAACTCTTCACAACAATAACTTAAGATCCAAGTATTTCTGCAAACTACGGTGTCATGACGTTTGTGGAATGCCCAAGTCCAAAGAACGACGAGGAATGGACAAACCTGGTTTTTTTCAACACTTTGGACTACAGCAGCAATATTCTCAGTGGTTCTAGAGCGACGTGCACGAGTTTTATTCCTCACATCACTAACTTCTCACAAAAGCTCGAATTTTCCCACAAATTTCTGTTTTGCGGTCCGACAAGGTGCTTCCCGACGACCCAAGAATGCTTTAGTTTTGCGAACTGTGACTGCAAGATTTTCAACATTTTTGTAGTGAATTTTAATAATTGCAATGCGTTGTTGGCGTAGTTTTTACTTGTTAAATGTCAAAGAATAAAAGCTTCAGAAGTGACACCTACTGAATGATTCAAAATAATACCTCTTGTTGGAAAACTCTTTACTCTCTTCGAAAACAAAAATGTTTCTTTTTAACAGTATTCGTATAATTACTCAAGTAAGGCAATTAAGCGGAATTACTTATTAGCTGACTCGGTTAATTACTTAAAAAGTTTAAGATTAAGCGTTGTGTAGTGCATGTGGAAACGAAACAGAGCTTTTTGTACTACCGCACCATTACGCCCCACATTTTTTTATATCACTCTTTCCTACCTAAATCTACGTATCGACTATTATGCCTCATAAGTAATCCCTTTTTTTATCACCGTACATTCTTGTTACTGCATATTTGAGCACCGATAAGATTGATAGGTGTATATTTCATAGCGATCTTATAGAAAATACTATTTAATTGAATAGTTAAATATGCACAAATTTAATAACTAACTTTGACAGCCCCTGATGGAGTATATTTATTACAGGCATTACTTATTTGCGCCATGTCAAATAAGACCCATATGTCGTAGTCGCATTTGGTGAAGTGCAATACGATATGCGTCGTCCTATCACTTGCCTGAAATCCGAAATACGTTTTTAATTTGCATACCTCATTTGTATGTAGACAAGTATATAAGTACGTCAACAAGTACAATGATGCAGACAATGCAGGAACAGGAAAATACTGATACCGCAATTTACATTGAATGGGTGCAAGAATGTATTTTCAGCGATTGCACTCCAAAGTGTATGCAAAGAGCTCCTGCGGGAAGATAATGTCACCTGCATCACCGCGTCATGATGCACTGCTGTGTATTTATCCATGGATGCATGTACACTAACGTACCTACCACAGTGTGGAATGTTGGTTCTGTAAAGAATAAATGCATCACAATTCCATGACATGCAGTGTGGGCAAATTCATGTGTGCACTCGGCTATGGTGCTCCTCCCCAGAATATGTGCGACTCGGGTAAATCAGCATTTTCAAATTTTGTGTGTCCTTGTTTTCTTTTCTCTTGCATGTCTCCCACTCACCTCAATGTATTTGTGTATTGAAGAAAAATAATACTCCCTCCATTTACTTAGGCAGGCATAGCGGAGATGTCATATTCAGCACTCCTTGTAACGAGGGTGGATCTGTAAGACCATCTGCCTAAATGAATTACTCTTATGTGTGATATAAAAGATACTTGAAGAATGATTCGTGTTCATTATATTTGTGGCAATTTTTGAAGGCATTCAGAATGACTCGTCGGTGGGCATCTGGGTAGCCAGCACTACAATTTAACCAAACCTAATATAAAACAATTCCTATACGTTGCCATATTTTGATTTGATTTATTTTAGCGACCTAAAGCAAATGGTGACGGAAAAGTTTTCGAAATCTCTCTTAATTTCCCAGTAGTTATAATAACCACTGCAACCAAATTTATAGTACAATACTGTGTTGCATACGATAATTTTCAATCTGACTTCGTTCACACTTATGTCACATGGATCTACCCATCAGAGGGCAGATATTATTTACATTGAAATTTACTTCATTATACAATACTTCTATAGATTTGGGCTTTAGACAACCCACCACCAGCCACAGCGCCTTTAGAATTCTCGCTTTTATAGTGGGGGTGATTTTTTTTTTATCCCCACCTTAAATACCAAACTCCAGGAACATGTTAGCATTTCCACACACACACACACTAAAAAATTGGACAAAAACTCTGCTTTTATTTCCCTACACATACGAACTGAACATAAATAAACGTTTTATGAGGAAACTCATAAACCACCGCGGAGTTTGTATGAATGTAATTGCTTGTGGGACGAAGAGGATTATATTTCATTTTTCCTTCTGCGTCAACACCAATACCGTCATCATCAATTACATTTTACGGAGTTTTTACATAAAACAGGAGCAAATTTGTATGTCGACTTGCATTATGTATGTGTGATGGTGTGTGTACGTTAGCTTCCTCAAATGTGTTTTTGAAGAATGAACTTCAGTTTATGTGATGATGATTCTTAAAATTAATTGGATTTTTTTCTCCGTTTTTTAATTAAATACTTTTCAACGTATTGCCTTTCGTGTGTTAATGATTGGAATTAATCATTTTGGAAATGAAATGTAATTAATTCAAAGACACTGTCGATGAAACGAGTATCAGACACCTTGTAGATGACAAAGGTAAAGGGGCAATTGAAGAAGACAAGCATGGAAACGTCAAATCTCCTGTCATACCTTATGACCTCATGACTACTTTTATGACCGTGTCCCGCACATCGTTTATATTCATAGCCTACAGTCATTAGTAGTAGTAGCAGTAGTTTAGGACCTTTTTACATCTTGGTTTCTTCAAAGGATCTACGCATTTTCATTTCAGCACAGTCACATTCAATTAAGTGAATAATTCTGTGTTAATACAGAATCGTCGAGCCAGGGAACCATATCACGTCGATGACAAGAAACTTCATGTTATGCCGAGTACTTGCTGAGATTGGCGGAGGGAATCATCATTGAGATCTCATTAAATCAGGCGTAATCTAAATTCAAGTGTTCTTCATTAGCATTTATATGGATACGTGTTAACATATACAATTACACATTTTAAGCTCATTGATTGCCTCCGAAACGCAATAATTTAACGCAACAACCACAATTATAAGTGTCAACAGCAGTAGCGACGGCAAATAAGGCACTGCAGAGCTTTTACATTATAATAATATTACAATAATGGCTCATACTCTACCGATGTGCAAATGTATGGAGATGAGAGTTTGTATGGGGTTTTGTAGTAGCATGGGCGGAGTTGGGGTTACCTTATTATGGGGGGCCTTAATCAATGTGCCGTGGATGATTTGATAAGCAATGTATGAACTGCAGCCTTTTCAAATCATATCTAAGGTGTCTATGCTTGAGTACTCTCCCTTAGCAGGGTCCTCTTTATAGGCTCTTCTATCATTTTGTCGCCCGAGTCTTTCATATAGGAACTTCCACGAAGATCGTTTTAGAGCACCTACTATGTATGTGTTTTAGAATGTTTTATTGAGAAACTAATTAATATTTTGTAGATAATTAGAACCTTTTTAGGATAAGAGATCAACAATTGCATCTCTTACAAACGATTCGCTATTCTTCAAAGCTCTCCTGAGTTTTGTTTACAATTGATTCTTTTTGTTTTTAAGTATTCCAACACTAATGTCGGTTGTCACCATACCAGGTTAGAACTAAAAGTTATAAATAACAAATCCTTAGAAAGGCCCTTAGTAGGATAACCAGACACTGGGAGACTGGGGATAAGACTTTAAGGTTTTATGAGATATCTCCTTTGTTTGGAAGAGGTTCCATTAAGAGGTGTATCAATACGCGGTTTTGTTCATAATCGATCACTAACAAAAACAGTTTTTTTTTTTTGAACAACAACCAGTATTTTTTTTTTTGTGACTTGACCGAATCTTGGTCCCGGATGGAGACCGCAAAATTGGTCATTGCTCATTAGACAGCACCATATGGGTGTCCAACTGATGGAAATATTAATTTATTGGTCAAATTCTAATTTAGGACCCAGAAACACACAGAACGACATAGACTTTACTATAACTTGACACAGGAAGTTATACTAATCGTTAAATGAGCGGTGCAAATGAATTGTAATTTTCTCGCACTATACATGCTACTCGATCTACATCTATATATATTAATGTATAGTCTCCATAATAGGCCCTCTTGTCCTTACGGCACGACTCTGGAATATTGCCAAAATATACATATTCGCATATCAGTACGTCCGTATATTAACAAAACTTTGGAATGAGCCCGCAATAACGAGTACGGATGAACACCACATCACTGGTAATAAGAATGTTAAAATATGAAACACAGTAGGGCCCAACAATGAATTGAAGTAACGCGACTACAAACAAAGATGGCCAGGAGAGTGAGTAAAGTTAGTACAGGAATGAGGCAAACTATACCGACTCCATATACATAAATACATATTATCCATATCCACATTCCACTCACTCAGTTCATGTGCCGGCAAAATTTGATGAATAAGAATAAGTAAATAAGCATAAAACATCAAAAGACACTTTAATGTATTAAAATATGGGCATATGTATGTAATGTACATATTTACATAGGTATGAAATCAATGTCAGCTAAAAAGGTAACGACATAAGGGTGATAGTAATTCAATATAATGATAACATCAGGAAATCGAATTTTCTGTGTCACAAAAATCCAATGCGGCTGGGATCCAATTCACACATTACTCACACAAAGTTATTAGAACTATTCAAATTAAAACATGTATCAAAATTAATTACTAGCAAAGTTCTCCGTATCGAGAACTAAGAAAAGTGGATATAACGTGGAGTGAAATAAAATCATTAGCATTAAGAAGAAGGTATTGAAAGAATTTTGTTGGTGACCCACGTTGCAACTAGGGGGTAATAACAAACAAATAAATAAAAATAGCCACAAATTTGAGTTTTTAAAATTTTAAACTAAACTAACACCTTCTGCGATTGAAAACAAACAGGAACTTAAGAGAAAAACGATTCTTCATTTTTAAAGAAATAAATACTGCTGTCAGTTGCACTTAATAGTGTCATTCCCGCTTTTGATTTCCCAGATGACAAATTTTAAAGTTTATAATAGATTAAGTTTTTAAAATTTCTAATATCCGACGAACCATATCCAACAGCAAGTCATTTTTACTATTTAGTTTGTAATACTATTCTAGATCTGTCGGCTGAGCATTATATTTTCACAGTTCTGATTCCATTGAGATCTCTCACCAAGAATCCGCGAAAATGTGTAAGCATCGGGTCGCACAACCGGCAAAAAACCATGAATTTCATTTCATCAATGAGCTTTGTATAAAGTCTGAGACTCATACAATAAATACAATTCAAATTTGGTATTTCGCAAAGAGTATCATTGTCACGTAAAATAATTGTATAGTTAATGTCGGCATTAAATTTATTTAAACCATGAATTTGGAGTTTGAGTGGTTGGTTGACAGAAATACTCATACGTTAAAAATGTATTGGTATACATGTTTATATACTAGAGTTGCCAGACAAAGCCAAATGCCATCGAAACCTAGGGTGTCACATTTATGGGCAATCAATCTGATTCATTTTTTGAGTTTTGTCGAATGTGCAGCAATTGTTTACCAGCCCCATTTGATTTATATCGAGAATGGGGGCTTTAATAGAACAACATTTATTATCCATCTATTATAGTGTGGTGTCTGCACACCATTAGGGCGACCAAAAAAAATTGTTTTTGCTTAACCGGATTTTGAAAGTTTAACCTCAGAAGTCACAAAAATAAGAAACAGCTTTGCAAGTCGTTTTTAAGTTAAATGTGTGAAAATATAAAAACAATTTTCACATATGATTTTAAAACTTGTTTTACATTTTTATGAATACACGGTTTTAAAGTTATGAAAATATGTTAAATGAATTTATGTAAAATTCCCAAAAAAAATAAAGCTTAAAATATTGAAACTAAACTAGCAAAATATTTACGAACTCCAATTAGAGAAATTTGATTTATGCCACATCTAAACCTTTTTCATAAAAATGTGAAAAAAATAATATAAAAATAGCACTATGATCAAAAAATGATACTAGGTGAAAGAAATTAGTGCAAAAAAGCTTAGTTTTTACTAAAACATGAAACAATATATAAAAAATCTTAATTATTTTGTTGTATGTCCTTTATTGGCAAAAACGGCGACGCAACGTCTTTGCACTGAGTTGACCAGGTCTTTACATCGTTTTTTGGGAATTTTTTCAACGACTCCTTAACAACAGCCCATAGTTGTATATTATTTGTTGGTTTGGCATTAGACACGTATTTCTAAACGTCAGCCCAAAGATTTTCAAAAGGATTTTTGGTTTGGCGACTGTGCGGGCCACTCCATTGCGTTAACCCCATTGTCGTGCTCTTCTGCTCTTCTGCTTGTATGTTTGGGGTCATTATCCTGTTGGAAGACAAACAATAATGGCATTTCCACTTTGATCGATCCATATCTCTTCCAAATGTTTTCCCGACTAAAAGTTTCCAATATTTCCACGCGGATTGTGGATTTTTTGGGTCAAAACACGAAAAACTGTCACAAACTTATTTCGAAGATTGTATATTCGTTTTATAAAACATGAAATTTAAATTGGTTTTATAATACTCTTTTAAATTTAATTGTTCTTATTCTTAGCGAAAGCAGCAGTCCGAAATCTGTTCAGCTTCAGCTTCACAGAGCTGCAAAAGATCATAAATTTAAATGACTTCAAACAGAGTTGTATTTTCAAATAGTCGTTAGGCTTAAATGGATTCTGAAAATAGTATAGACAAATATGAATGTAATTTCTGGGCTGATTCAAAATGCAATATTATCTGAAAGTTATGAAAAAGACACTCATTTTTTGGGTTATTTTTTTTTTTAATGAAACATGCCAAGATTTCTTCTTTTGTTCATCTTTCGGATTTTTTTTTGGGACATTTCTTGTAGAAAACATAATTAAAAAATTACTGCTTAACCGCTAATTTGGACGATGATTACCAGAAAATCGTAAAAGCTGCACCCAAATAAATGTTTAATAGATAAATTCACTCCGCGAAAACTATCAGAAGAATTAAGTTGGAAAAAAATACGCATGTTTTTACTTCCGCAAAGCCGTTCTGATTAGTATATTTTTCATTTCTAAAAAGTTTGACAATCACGTTACGAAAAGAAAACACTGCAGCGATAAAAGTAAATGAAATAAGGCAAGTTTATTTTATTGGTCAGAAAAATGTTTACCGATTCTCGGACACTGACAGAAAAGTGCGCACGTTTTCTATTAATCTCTACAACCGAAAGAGCTTGGCTTGCACTGGAGTAAAATAACTTGTATCAGAGGGCTTAATTGATTTCTGAGGAATTACATTTTTTGGATATTACAAATTCGCTAAATTTTAATTTTGAGCGGGGTGATAACTTGTAGTCGTTGAAATTGAATTGTTGGTTCCGAGTGTCAAGATTTCTGTCACTTTGTTTATGGCAACCCTAGTTGGAAGGTGTGTGTGTGTGTGTGTGTATTTATCTGTCCGTCTGTATGCTGATTAAGTATGCCACATACATGAACGGATGTTTGATTGCGTTTTCATTTGCATATCGCTTTTGTACTGATTGAATGCTATTGATTTCATATCATTTCCGGTGTGAGTGTACGTGTGTATGTATGTGTCTGAGTGTTTTATTTTTACTTTTTGATGTTTCTACGAGCTTCACCAATCAGCAGACACCCCATGGCTGTAACGTAAATTGATTAAGCTCTGATACTTGTTTTTCATCTTTATCCACATCGAAATGTACGTATGTATGCCTGTACGTACGCATGACATACAGCCGTCATTGATTATGGAAAATGAGATTGCGGTTTGCATTGAAAGAAATTTAATTAGATTTTCTGTTTTTGATATAGTCACAAAGAACACTCCCGCAAATGCTAGTGAAGAATTTGTTTAAGATTTTTTTGTTTTTTGGTTATTTCAGCTGCACTTAATTGCTAACAAGCGTATATTTAAATAATAATGTTGCCTTAATTGACAAAAGGCAAGCGTACAGTAAGCGTTTGAGTAACGTAGATACCAATAGACAGTATATTCAGAGTAAAATACACTTCCTGTGATCGAATCAAACGAACATTGTGAATCCAAAGAATTAATTCTCACATGTTCATAATCGAGATATCTTGTAAACTGCAGGTCAGTTGGAAAACTCAATATCAGTTCAAAACTTTTTTAATCCAGTCCGACTGATCATTTTCAATAACAAATCATGGGGTTATAAATACATAACCCCATAAATAAAAAGTTCATCATATTGAATAAAAACAATCATTTTTTTTAATCAGTTTTTACATTTTAAGTTATCAGTAATTATTTTTCCTAATGTACTAATTTCCTAGGATCTCAATGTCTCAACTATTCTCACTTATAAGCAAATGCATTTCAACAATTAAACAACCGAATTTTATTTTTAATTTTCTAACAGAACTCCTCAACTAAATAGTACTTTGCCTCTTTGTACTTACATATCTAATTACTAATCACCTTTATTGTGTACCTCTATTTTTGTTGTTTGCAGATCCCTATGTTGTCGCTTGGAAACGTGGCATCGCGATATTAACAGCTGGCTCTGTTAAGGTTACCCCCGATCCACGTGTTCGTTTGGTAAATGGTTTTAATTTGCAAATACGTGATGCTGTGCCACAGGATGCGGGTGATTATATTTGTCAAATAGCAACAATGGAACCACGTGAAATAACGCACACGGTCGAAATACTAGGTAAGTTCACATTTCGCCCACATAACAAATGCAAACGCACATTACCCATATATACAACGATGTTCATGCGTAAATATTTGTATGTATGTGTTTTTCATAGTATCCCTGCCAGTGTCCTTGTCCAGAATGATTGTACCAGTGACTAGGTCGGATGTTGAAATTAGCCTACAATAATTGTGCGGAATTATAATTATTTGGACGGCGATAACAATAAGCAATGAAAAAATGGCCGAAATTTTAAATTAACGTTTTTTTAAATGCAATTTTTAAGACATAAATTGCCATAACTCATAGAGGACGTGTACAGTTTTGCTGAAATAATTTAAAAAAAAAATTGACATAAAATTATTTGTAATCTTTGCCTTTCCTGCCATTTAGTTTCAATGACAGTTTAAGAGTTATACACAAATTTCGGCTCAACTGCAAATTAGCAACATAGCCCAGATTTTGTTTAGATTTATACCAGTGGTTGATGTAGCTGATTATATGTCCAAGGTTTGGAAGGTCGTAGCACGGGTAGTATGGGCTTCCGACAAAAAAACATTGAAAATCCTCCACCGATTTTTTTGAACTATTATTTAAATGTGGTTTTATGGTAAATTATTGAAAATGGCCAATTCTTGTCATGTTCGAATTTTTAGAATATTTTTTTGCTTAAAATTTGTTTATAATTCATATTAAAAGGCACTAATGCATAGATTAAAATTAAATTAAACGTTTTCGAGTTATTAGGCGACAAACGAGCAATATATATGGGAAGAAACTGGCACCAAGATCGAGAAAATTTGGATTAACAGGATGGGCTATAGCAAAGTCAGTCACAAGAATTTAATGGGAATGTTAGCTCTTTCAAAAGAAATATGCAGAAACAATTTTGGTTACTTTTTTGGAAATTAAAACAAATCTTGTAATTGGGGTTTCAATGGGCTTAAAAAACATAATATACATTCGTATGGCGGAGAATAAAGAAATGTATGTATGCGATAGGAATGAATCACTCACATCATTTTAAAAATTAGCATTCGAATATTCGATTTTGGAATTAAAATTTATAGTATTCGCTTTCTCATTTAAAAAAAATTGTTATTGGATCGTTGACTTTTGTAATTTGACACCAATTTATTTATATTATCGTGTCTCTACAAAATATTTGTGGTCTCCAAAAAAACCAACCTATACATTCAAGTGGCCAAGTGAGCAGAATAGTCGTCCATGTATCTGTACTTGCCGTGCAATCGATGCTTTTACTGCATTTGAATTTACATATTTATATGGCGTTCATAAATCACAATACTTACACTTCAAACTGTTCTTGCTTACCGAAAAATTCGCATCGTAATGAATGTATCCCACAAATATGTGTGTTTGTGTGTACTTGATTGCATTTCACCACTTCTCAATTATGTGCTGTATAATAAACATTGACCGAAGCAAATCGAACTGAATATTGTGCTAAAGATTTCTGTTAAATTTCTAATCAAAATTGACGAGTGATTTGCATAACGAACTCTTGGGTCTTTGTTCGCATTGCCGTTATATATTTCATAGTATTCGTCCTTTTTTTTCTTTTTTTTTTTGTACATTCAACGTTTTTCCCATGTTTGAGTTTTTAAGCTTTTTTTTGCAAACAAAAAAGGAACTCAAGAAATTCATGGGGGAATTTTTTCGACAAAACACACACACATTTCAAGTATTAGATATGAAAAAAAGATAACGTACAGTTCAGGAGAATTGCATAAGTTAATAGTAAATGTGTAATTTCAAAAGAATTTAAAATTTATTAAGATTGTGTGAATACATCAAAAATAATTTTCATTTTAAAATTGTTTATAATTTTTTGTTGTTATAATGTGTATAGTTTGTAATACAAATAAATTGGCGTTGGTTAACCGCTTAAACTCGTCGTCTGCAAATAAAGGGTGTTTTTTATTGGGGTATAGAACTTTAAGTTGGCATCACTTTTTTAACTGGCGGCCATTTTGTCAGCTGTCAAGTGATTAATATTTAGTTTGGTTTGCCATTTCATCATGAACAGGTTGACAAAAGAACAACGCTTGCAAATCGTGCAAATTTATTTCGAAAGTAATGGTTCAGTTCGCGAAGTTCACCGCAAGCTCCGTCCGAATGAATCGATTTGCCACCGTGTACAGCTATTGGAGCTTTGTCCATCAACTTTATGGAAGATTTTGCGCAAAGATCTTGGCTTGCGATCTTACAAGATCCAGCTTGTGCAAGAATTAAAGCCGCGAGACCATGCAATGCGTCGTGATTTTGGTGTATGGGCCGAAAATGAGATTCATCTCAATGATGATTTTCATCACAAAATTTTGTTCAGTGAAATTGGACCTGTAGAATTGGCTTTATTCGAGCCTGCCGCGGCGGCCTCATGCCCGAAATCATATTTAAACATTAATGGCATAAAATTATCCTTCCAATAAAGCCAAATTGATGGACATTAAAACGATTTCTTGTGTTTTATTTCAATTCGAAGTTCTATACCTCAATAAAAATCACCCTTTATTAGGTATTTTCTTCAGCTTGAGAGTTATTACAGGGTCCGCCAAATAACGTCTTTTTTTGTTCAAAATTCTCAAATTTCAAATTTCTTTTTTTATTTGAAAGTACAATCCTTCCGGTTAATAATGGAAAATAATTTCATTCAAATGGCTGCCTCGGCTGGCCATGCAGTAGTCTAACGACATCAGCTCTGCGGCAGATAATGCCATCTTCAAAAATAGATGTACCATTAGACGAAATGTCATAATGTCAGCATCAGAATACCGAATTTTACAGAAAAATATTGTTTTACACGTTTTACAAAGTGGGCGGAGTATACATTTCTATGGGAGTACCGAAAGGGGCATGGCTAGAGTTAATACAGTAACTCATGTGGGAAGAATGGTACATTTGTATGGGAGGAACCAGAGGGGGCCTGGCCATGTAGCCCATATGAAATCCCATAAGTAGTTTTTTTAAAATATTAACCCATGACAAATATCAAAGCGTTTGTTTAATTCATTCGAAAATCGTATCTATATAGAAAGTATTTCTGTAGAATACGATATAATTTTTTATGGTTGAATATTGAACTGAAACCAGTCTAACTTTCACTCTATGACTTCTCACGTTTGAGTTTATTATACCGTGTTCTCTCAAATCAATGAGCTGTGTACGATATAATTGGTAATTTTTGACCGGGACCTATTGTTTATAGCTGGCTCCGAGCACGACCATGCTCATCATCAATCTCATTATGCCAGAAAGATAAATTCGGAAAACTGTCAAGGAGTTCTACGTGACACTTTTAGTTTTTTCTGCTATAAAATTGACTTGATGTGGGGTAATGTGGAGGTCAATACGATTGATTTGGCTTAGTTACTTGAGAAATTTCCAACACACGCAATTTCACATTTCAGCGTCATCAAATAGCTCCCGGGAATGCACAGTGGGAAAATTCGAAACCAATTTGGAAATAAAATTCACACAGATCTTGTTGAGGTGTATTCGAGCTGAAGGACATTGTGGGTCTATCCATAGTGGGTCTATCCAAAGTTGGAATACTCGGTTTTCAAAAAAAATTAAACTTAAGTCAACTATATGATGTCCGATTTCAGTCAGGTAAAAATAATTAGTTTGGAAACTGCTATAGACATCAGAACATTACTTTTATTGAGAAAAATGTTTTTATTTTTATTTAATTACAATACAAAGTTAATTTATAATCTAACTTTGAGTCCAATGATAAACCGGGTGACAAATACCATATGGCTAGATTTTTGTAGCGACAGACCAAAGCCTTTGTTGGGAATCGAACCCACAACCCCCACGCTGATAGGAAAGTACGCTATCAATTCCCCTATTAGGGCGCTTCGAAAAATGTTATAGTCCTGGGAACTTTAAAATTTAAATAAAAAGGTGAAACTGGCAACAACATGTGGTTAATAGTTAGATAAGGGACAAAAAATGGCTAAAACGGGATAAAAAATTTTCAAAAAGGAGGAAAAAAATGTAATCGACAGGAATGGTCCAAAACTGGTGAAATATATATGCAGTACAACTGCAGTTAGACTTGTGTTGTAAAGTGGATGAAAAAGGTGTGAAAGCGACAAATTTTTGGACGCGAAAAAGGATCAAAGAAAAAGCCAAGACAGGTAAAATATAAAAATTATAGAAAGGACGAAAACGTACCAAAACGAGATGATCAGGGACAGAAGGAAGAACTGAAAAGACTACGAAAATGGTCCAACACGGGTAAAATATAGAGGGCGTGGGAAAGAAGAAATGGAAATAAAAGTTTGGGTCAGTGCAAAGTATTTTTTTGTAAAAAAAAAAGGAAATGAAACTAATCTTTTTTTGTTTTATTGGAAAAGGTAAATTTACACATACGTAGTACCGGGTATTTGCTGAGACACTAGTCCTTTACGTTTACTTTTTAAATCACCAATTGATTGACCTTTTTCTAACATTTCCGCTTCGTTCCGCCTTTTTCTGCATTATTGAGTTCTAGCACATGTAACTGCTTCTTTAAGCCATCGTGTTACATATAAAGGACCTGCGAAACACAGACTTTTCCTGTGAACCTATCCAAGTGAAGAGCACTGTGCACACAGAAGTATCTGAAGTTCTGATGTTCTAACAATGGGAACACACAATACGATGGCTAAAGGAAATTGTTAATCCAACAAGGAATGGAGAAAAGCACACACTTTTGCTTAATCCCAAATTCTCTAAAGTGGGCCAATGTTCAACATGAACAGGAAAATAGCTTACCGAGAATAATAGATAAAATTCAAGAGAGATTTTCAAGGGTGGGCTCCAAGCAAAGTTGAATATTTTCCACAAAACGTAAAATCAAAAAAGTGGAAACCCCAAACGAATCGAAGCCACCTTTTCTTTTACTTTTAGTTTTATGAATTTAAATGCAGCCTTAAAGCAGAACATTGCTAATGGTTGTATTATTTAAATGGTCTTATTGGCCATATTAGCTGTGTTGTAACATTGTAAATTAGCATAATTTGCTTTTATAGGTATTCCTTGTAATACCACTGCTCATATTGATGACATATTTATGTCATTAAATGACATCCATTCCAATGGATTTTTTGTTCATATCCGGCCACGACCCTCCGACCACCCATTGGCATTTCGTTATAGAATGCTTGTAAGTTTTATAACTTTTTGCGTTAACTTTGTTTTTTTTTTGGTTACTGGAGAGTGGCAGCAGGGGAAAAAACTTTTCTTTTGTTCGAAATGAATTTACTTTACTATTCTCTGTGTGACCAAATTGTTTGACCACCATTATTTTTGGCCATATTTTTACTGTTAGTTGTTTGCTGTGTATTTTTGTTGTTGTTGTTGTTGGTCTATCTTTTGTTAACTTGTGTCCATGTTCATGCATATAGATTCTATTGTAGTGAAATTGAGCAAAACTTGAGCAACAAAAAAAGAAAAAGTTTTTCTTTTGTATTACATTATTTTTACATCATCATCGTCGTCGTCACAAACGTTGACGTTGTCGTCATCAACAGCAATATTGGTATCATCACAACAGCCATCGCCACAGTTCCTATCAACGCATGCATTGAAATGAATAACAATATCAAAAGCATGATTATATACCAGAAAGTCAAACAGTAAAAAAAAAATGTGTATATGGACGTATTTGATGGTCTTCTACTGTATCTCTTGGGCAGGGAACATATTATCGAACTCCTGGTAATGTATGGAATGATTGTTGAGGGTGATATGCATAGAATCATTGTCAGGCGTCGGACTTTTTGAAGCGTAGGCAATGATATCGGGATGGCCATTATCCGCTCTCACACGTTCTGTCGGTGCTCAATATAATTCACAGCAATTTTTACAAGAAATTCTACACCAAATGCAAAGCAATGCTTTAATGAGTTCTATCAGGGGGATTTAAAGGTAGTTTATGAAGAACGTGGCAAAAAATTATTTTCACCCAACAAGTTCACACCTGTACAGCATATACTTACTTATTTCCCTTAACATTCCATGAAAGAACACAGCGAGCTGTGTACGATATAATTTGTATACTCACTGATGGGAACTACAGTTCCGAACGGCTAATGTTTTTACAGAGAAGTTTTACATGGCTTAGAGATTGCTCTCTTACTCGTAAAATCGCCAACATTTAAGAGGTGGAAACAGCCGCTGAAAAATGTTTGCTGGTCTTAACCGGTTTCGAACTCGGGTTCTTCTGCGTGATAGTCGCATACACTACCTACCACACTATTGCCGTCCACAGCATATGCTGGATTATATTCTACACCTTGAAATATAATTGATTGTGTATATTATTGATGATATGAGAGTACGCTCTTCAGGCAAAGAGAAGCAAGAAGCTATAATAGTTCGTGCTATATCAATGCTACAAGATGTCAGAGTAAAAGCGGAGCGAGTACAACGCAACAAAACATGATGTAAAGAGACTTTGTTGCGAACACACTTCGAATATCTTTTTGTTTTTGTCAGAGTGAGATGTCAGAGTAAAAGCGGAGCGAGTACAATGCAATATGATGTAAAGAGACTTTGTTGCGAACACACTTCGAATATCTTTTTGTTTGTATCGTGTAACAAGATGGAAATTTTAAATTTTAAAAAATTGACCGCCACATTTCACTTTTAGTGCCTTTGAATGTGAAACAAATTTCTTGATGTTCCATTAATACTGGATAACTAGACACATTCACTTATGAATCATCTACTTATCCATACTATTAATTTGTTTTCGATATTTCATACTTGTGTTTTCTTTGTCTTTGCTTGGATTATTCCAAATCAAATTGTGGTTTTATTTGTATTTATTTATTTTCTTATAACTTTGTTTAACTTTTGTTTTCATTTGATTTTTATTGCGCTATTTACATGTTTGTTTGTTGAAGAAGCAGCCACTTCGTATACATTATTTAGATATTAGTTTTTAATGTGATTTAGGACTTCAATGGGCAATACAAGAAAATAAAACCAGGTGGTGGTTGTGTGATTATCTGTGTACAGTTAGAAATATTATTTGCGATAATTAGCATTTATTTATAGTCTGTAAAATTAATAGACAAAAAACATGAAAACAACAGATTTTCTTTTGGGGTAGGTTTCTCTTTTTGTTTTTCGATCACAACAAAAACACTATAATTAGGGTAAAACTTTTGAAATTATTTACATTGGAAAAACAATTCATTATTCCGTAACATCATCATGAAGCGGACTGTGTATCACTCTTAACAGCTCTACATTTGCAAGCTAACAACGATTTTGACACATAAAAATATCCAAAATCAGAAATTTGGGCTGACAATTTACAGGCGTTTGAACACCCAAAAAAGGCCTCTGATTCCAGAATGTACTTAAATCGAAGATTTACACAATTCAATTTCAATTGTACTTATGAGATTTAAATAGTTAGTACACAACTTTAGTAGATTGTACTCAGCTCTACTAGATTTTAGTATGCTCGGAAATTGTTTCTAAAAGATGATTGGAAAATAAAAAGATGGCTGCAATAAATTACTTACTCATCGCACCAAATTATCCAAGTAAATCTGGTATAACCAGACAGCCAATTCTAGAATTCGCTTTGTCAATACTACCTTTTGTTTCGGGGTAAACCTGGTTAAGATCGCAACTCCACTGCGAGTCTTCTTCATCTTCCACCATGTTGAGATCTTCGTCTATCTCGGCAGTCCATTCTATGCTCATTTGGTAGCTGATGTTGGTTGTCGTCTCTTAAGGAAAATCATAGGTTATCGTAATGTTTCTGGCGTCCACTTTTGCCACTATGGGGCCTCGGTGTTTGTTTTGCAAAATAATTACCAATTTTTCAGGCTTATATCTTGCAACCCGTTCGAAATTTTGATTTGCTCTCGGACGCAAATCTGTAGCTCTTGTCTTAGAGAACAAAAATTGTGAACATAAAAATCTTCAAAACTTGAAAAAAATCAATTTTCTATAACTTTTTTCCCCTGTTCATGTCCATAGGTTCAAAATTCAAGGAAACAATCAACTACAATAATGTACCTACGATCTCAATAAAAAACATTCTATAACATATGAAATTCGTAGGAATTATTCTTAAAAGTATATCAATTCACATGTGCTTTCTAGAATAGCATTAGCCAATTTTTGGACCGTATGAGTAATATTAAGTTGAAAGCCAAGCACTAATACCTACAGGTGGGTAATTAAATTGAACTGATGTATGTTTCTTCAAAATAGTTAGAAGCGATTTGCAATTTTATTAGCTGTCACCTTGTCGAAGACCTCCTGTGGTGAATGGTTTGGAGAGTTCGGAGAATTTGTACTTCTTATAATTGAAATTTTATTAGAAAAATTATATGAAGATGCGGTTTTTTTGATATTATATGTTCACAATTTTTGTTTTTTAGCACAAGACCCAAACAGCTTGCAAGATATGAGCTTGAGAAAAAGATAACTTTCTTGAATTTTCTCAGGCTCCGAGGCCCCAAATCTTTGGGGGCCCATAAAAAAGTGTATAACTTTGGGCAAAACTGGGAGACACGGATCTTTTTTTTGTCTTTTACGACCTAGTGTTCTCCGTATGGTTATTTTTTACGTGTTGCACTGTTTTATTGAACTCATCAATCGTTGGCAGATATTTTTATCTTTCATATTCAATGTTGGCCTTGAGTGAATCGATAATCCAGTCATCTTCATCTCTTTATTATTGGTATAATTTCACTGGTGGTCAGAAACGTTTCAGGTTTTGATGTTTGACTAAATTTTCACTTAGTACTATATCGGAACACAAATACTATTAACACTGAATTCAACAAATATTTGCTTAAAAGATAGACACAGTTTTGACGTTGAGTGTTTACACTATGATCACACTTGTCGAATTTTTGTTAGCCGGCAAATAATGTTATTTCTCACAAAAGTATTTGGTGCCAAATGTAAACCTAGTTAATGCCACTTTCCATCTTTACACCTCACCTAACCATTTCTTCGATGACTCATTCAATCATGTGTTTCTTTAATTCAATTCACAACATTGCGCATATCAAATATAGAACATATATTGTAAAATCTAAACTCATTTCACTCCAAACAATTTTAATTGCACACCCGCTAAGCGGTCTAAAAGTATTGCCTCATAATGCATTCGGCTACATGTGCTGTTGTGATTTATGTTGACCAATTAATGATGTTTTATGAACAGATGCCCTGAAATGAATGCACTCGTATAACTATCGGAATGTGACTTTTGACGTGGTTGTTGTTGCTGGAGGGTGGCTGATGTTTGTGGTGAATATGCATACGTTAGTGTGGCCGGTTGAAGGGCAACCAACAAATACAAAAACCACTAATTAAAATTAATATTTGCTCAAATTACAACATAATCAAAACACAAATGTCACAAACGATAACTATACAGTTTGATATAAACATACATATGCATGGAAATTTAATTTTATGTACATATGTACAAAATGAAATATGTATATAAAAACGGAAATGAACCTATATCTATGCATACGTATATTTGTATACGTACATTTCATTCCATACATATGGGATATTACGCACTTGATTTAACCAGTCTAACTCTGAATCATTTTTGGTTAATTATTACTAATTATTGATCCCTGAGGAGTAATTTATACAGCCGATATTTCCTCTTTTTTTCCTAAAGGCTTGTTTTGATTACAGTGCAATGACATTCAAAATTACTACAATTTGCATTTGTGAATAAGTTTGGACTGTGTTGAAGAACTTGTAAACCATATTTATTTCTTTCCCTAACAGTGCATGGAGGAGAAGACAGGGAATTTCTCCAAAATCAGTAAGCTGTGAACTATATAATTTTGTATGCTCATTGAACGGGGTCTACTATTTAAAGCTTGCTTCAATTATATTCATATAACGGGTGGCGCAAAAGTAATCCTCCTATCAGAAAATGCTATAAATTTTGCGATTGGCCCCTAATGTCAGTGGCAACGCTGGCGGCGGCCATTTACATGACATCATATTCTCGACTTGATGTAAAAAAAAAATTAAAAGTCCAAATAAAAATAATCCACAAGAAGAATCAAAGTTTTTCTTTTTTTTTTAATTACAGCCAAAAAACATCGGAAGTTTACTTTTGCGCCACCTGTTATAAAATTAAAGATAGAAAATTTTTCATTTGAACTGATGCCTCAAAGTCGAACTCGAATAACTTCATTTTTCTAGGCAATCCGATTTGTGCCACCTCTAAACCTTTTCCAAAAAACAATCTGGAGCCACACTCAAAAATACTTTATCCCATAAGTTTTCATAGAAAGCTTCAGCTAAGGAATTCAAATTGGTTTGGATTCTCATTATTTTAATAGGATTCTAGAGTTAAATTGAGACGATTCTAACATTTACAATGTTAAACAATAAAAAATTAAGAAACCAATTATGGACTGGTCCCGTATATTGCCTCATATGTTGCCATAATATTCACATATATTTATCTGTCCATGTGTTGTCGGTTTGTACGGCTTCGCATTATAAATCCACAACTATTTGTTAATAATATACCGGACAAAAAAAAAACATAAATCATTTTGTCTATATGCAGATATGTACACAAAAGCAGCCCAAAAAAATAGCATATATTTGTTGCCTAAACATTCCTATCATGGTGGATCACAACTATTCTATAAACAGGGGGTTTACATTTTTTTAAAGTTATTCAAAACAAGTGTTTATATTTTTAAACAAGGAAGAAGAAGCTTTATTCAAATGTATATAGTACAAATGCCACACAAATAGTGTCAACTACTTCTCCCAAAATAACGAATGATTTTCCAAAAAGTATTGTTCAACTCAGCTCTCCGATAAAATATACAAAACAACCGAGCTTACCATAGGAGGTAAGAATAGCATATTTTAGATATGCTCGAAGGTCGTCGACCCAACTTAATGTACTCGTACATGTTCAAACTAAACTGAAACGAACACACCTACACTCGCATTATTTATTTGTTCATATATTCGTACATACATATACATTTATGGATATATACAAATATTGGTTCGTAGTTATATACATATGGAGATTTGTTATTACACACATAGTTGTGTTTATTTTGTAACATTCGTTTGTTTTATTGTAACAAAATCTGAAAATTTACCTTTTCAATTTAATTTCGAGAAAAGAAAACAACATTGAAACTAATTCGACCACATGTGGCTTTTTACAAATTTACAAAATGCAATATTTTGTTTGTACATCTTTTTTTCTTTTCTGAAAACATGATCGTGTCAAACCGAATAATAACATTCACAGAATAGAAGCAGTGAATTATTTATTTTGAATATAGTCAAGCCAAATGCAAAGCCATAATTTTTGGTAAATATTATGTCAGTTGGATCAGCAAAGAAAAGTACACTGGTTGACAAAGATATATTGTTGGTAAAAAAAATATTTATTATGTTTCCAACTTCAAATCAGGTTTCTACTTGCTGTTCACACTATAACGAAATGTTTATCCATGCCGTGGTTTTGGGTTGTTAGAAACTGTTTTTAAACAAGAGACAAAGTGACACAAATGTTTTTCATTTTGACATTAGTATTTCACATTATGAACTGTTTTATTTAATTTAAATAAGCGCAAATTTTCCCTACACTGCTGGTGGCCATTTGGACGAAATCAACGATGGTCTTATGACAAAACTTGAGCGATATAGCTTACATTTAAAATTACATGACACTGTTGGCGGTTCTGTAAACAGGTACAGCAGAGGAGATGTTAATCTTTAATGGTTAATGGACCATTTTGTTTACGTGACTCAAAACTAGTTTTTAACTTTCTTGTCACAGAGCCGGTTAAATCTGAATGTATGCAGCTGATGAGAACATAGTGAAATTGAAAAAATGTATTTACTTCCTTACATAGCCACATATTCACAACTTTAGTAAGTCGTTAGCCTTTGGTCGTATGCACGTGATCTCCAGGTTGTATTAACCTTCAAATGTTGTATCCTATAGGATACAACCAAAAGTTTACCGGTAAACTTTTATGATAGGTAATCCATCCTATTTGGAGTATGGTGCCAAAATTTTGTAATTTGTATAAAAAACTGGGAAATTTTGTAGACTTTTGTGGTTGAAACTCATAGTTCCGGATGTTTATTTCATAATAAAGAGGAAGGAATGCCGTTAACAATGAAAAACAACATCAGCCAAATAACCACCACGACCACGCTTACAGTACCATATCCTTTTCATGAAATGTTCCATAACCAAATCGCAAAGTGACTGCCCTATGTCCTCGATAGTCTCACGAATTCTATCTTTGAGGTCTTGAAGCGACGCTGGGCATTTTACGTGGCCCCAAAGGAAGAAGTCACAAGGTGTTAAATCACAAGGTCTCGGTGGCCAATTGGGATCAGCTCTTCGAGAGATAACACGGTCCGGAAAGTTTTCCCATAAAAGGCAAATGGTTTTGTTGCTTGTGTGTCAAGAAGCGCCGTTTTGTTTAAAGTAAGTGTTGTCCAGATCAATATTTTCCAACTACGACCACAAAAAATCATTAATCATTTCTCGATAGCGCAATCCATTCACGGAACTGTTGTACCAACCATAAACCGCACCAAACAGTCACACATGGCGGATGGAGAGGCTTCTCAACAAAATAACTTTTGGGTTTTCCGAGCCCCAGATGTGACAATTTTACTTGTTGGCATTATCACCGAGGTGGAAATGGGCCTCATCAGTCAAGATGATTTTTCCAAGAACCCAATGAGCCTTAAAACCCAAGTCTTTATGCAAAATACGGTGTAACGACGTTTGTGGAAAGCCCATTTCCAAAGAAAGACGAGGAATGGACAAACCTGGGTTATCCATTTGGGCTACTGCACCAATATTCTCAGTTGTTCTTGAGCGTCGTACACGGGTTTTATTCTTCACATCACTAACTTGTTCCAACAGCTTTTCCACCAATTTCTGTATTTGTAGTGAATTTTAATATTTCCATGCGTTGTTGAAGCTTGTATCGTTCCATTTTTAGTAATGGCGTAGTTTCTACTGGTTAAATGTCAAGAAATAAAAGCTTCAAAAGTGACAGCTACCGAAATACCGGGTGATTCAAAATAACACCTCTCGTTGGATAATAACTCATAATTTGGTAATTTGTATAAAAAATTGGGAAATTATGTAGACTTTTTTGGTTGAAGCATATAGTATAGGGTTGAACTAGTTTATAGAGAATTTGTTGGACTTGCTCCTTCCCCCCGTGTTCAGGATCTACTCTGCCGCGTGGGTGCTGTCGTGATTGCTTTCGTGTAAATACATCCATCAGCTTTGTCTTATCGTCGTTGACCACCACTCCAGCTTACTATGCTTGCTTATTCAGCGAGGCGATAATTACTTTTCCTATGTTCAAATCGAGTAGGATGTTGAACAGATTGCAAGGCGGTAATCTCACCTTGTCTGAGACCTCGTTTCTGATCTAAAGGTTCGGAGAGGTCCTTGCCCATGTTGAAAGCAGATTTTGTACCATTCATAGTCATCATGCACGGACGTACTTGCTTTGCTGGTATACGAAAGTCAGACAAGGTTTTGACCAGCGTCGATCGAATAGATCTATGGCCCACAGATTTTTTAACCAA
This sequence comes from Hydrotaea cyrtoneurina, assembly GCA_958296145.1. NCBI lineage: Eukaryota > Metazoa > Arthropoda > Insecta > Diptera > Muscidae > Hydrotaea > Hydrotaea cyrtoneurina. Next base: position 89,736,176 of record OY282512.1, read on the forward strand.
CGAAGATATGGTACTTGTCAACTTGTTTATCGCTGTACTTTTCCGGGATTTGACGCATAGTGAAAATCTGGTCAATTGTTTTGATGCGCCAGGTCCAAAGCTATACTGATATCAACCAATAATATATAGTATAACTTATGTATATTTCTATAGTTTTAAAATATATTGCATTATTAGCATACATTCAATAGTTCGTAATTTATATTTTAATTACTTGCTTAATTATTTCCCTTAACATTCCATGAGGGAACAGAAGGGAAACTTCACTCGCATCAGTGAGCTGTGTGCGATATAATTTGTCGGCCAATACTTTTTTCTAGGCAAGATTTACCTGGCTTAGTGATTACTCTCTTAATCGTAAAGTTGCCAGCATTTACGAGGTGTAAAACAGCCGCTGAAAATGTTTAAAGGTCTTACCAGGTTATATTTTCATTACCTCTTGCAAAACCGTTCTTTACACAAACATATTTCCTGTTTAAATACATATATCACTCATACTTTGTTTGTTTTTTAAATTTTTATTTTCATAATACTATCATCAGCGGTCAACCAATATCGACCGCAACGCATTAAGTCACGCATCCATATGGCAAATTTGTGGTAATGATTTTTTCCGTTCGTTAACTGGAATTGGTTATATTTGTTAATGTTTTTAGTGGTTACATTTGTTAATGCATATACATATATACATAGTATTAAATGGACAAAAAAATCTACCTATATCATCACAAAAACATTGCCAGTTGTTCATCATATGACTGTACAATATTTCGCAAGCATTTATTTTTTATTTGTTCAGTATGAAACTCGGCAATTTCGATATCATCATTTCAATTCCGATAAAATTGTTAATCTCTTGCATTGATGCAAAATTGCGATATCTCTACTTTTGTTTTTTGAAATGTAAAAATTAGCTACATATGCAATCAAACTTTCCCACAATAAGAGCGACCATTTGTACATATCTTTCATGTAGTTCCAGAGTATAGGATTTTTTTGTAGAACATTTTGCCTCCAGTATGAACATTTGTCGTTTGGGCATTTTCGCAAAAATATCGAACAATAACATAACACTAAACTCTGTTCAAAGTAGGATGCTTAGAATAATCTCACACAATCGAGGTTGTCAATGACAACACCAGGTCTATTTTACTTGCTATGTTGACACAGGTTGGCCACCAAAAAAATCTAGCTCCTGTCCTCTAAATCCACCATACATTTTAAGGAAACTGTGGTAATCAAGTTTCCTATTTCTCTTCTTGGGTTCTAAGATAAACCCAATATTTATTTATTTATTTATTTATTTATTTATTTATTTATTTTTTAATTACAATACAAAGTAAATTTATATTCTAATTTGGGTCCAAGGGTAAACCGGGTGACAAAGACCATTTGGCTTGATTTTTGCAGCGACAGACCAAAGCCTCTGGTGGGAATCGAACCCACAACCCCCACGCTGATAGACAAGCACGCTACCAACTCGCCTACCGGGGCGCTTAAAAACCCAATATACATTTGCTGAAATCGATTGAGTTGTTTCATTAATATATCATTAATAACTGATATAACTTGTTTTACTTCATATTGAATTAATTTATTATTTAACCATTTGGAAAAATATACATATTTCTTAAATACCTTTAACGGTTCATTGACTGATGATTTTAACCAGGGTATATTCGGGACATATTTTCCGGGAAATTTGTCGATTCTTTACCTCTAAATTACTGAGATTATTGTTTGGTATCCTTGGGAACAAAAAAAAAATACAACTATGTCTGTTTATACGTTTACAACTGTGATTATGGGTTTTTATCCTGGCAAATCCCGGAACACATGTACAAATACACCTGTTTAATTTTGAGAATATATCCATTTTTGTTAATTATGTATATTGAAAAATTGTATTTTGAAAACAAAAATATGAATTATAAAATATGATCTAATCTACATAATATTCTTCTTCATTAAATTCCCGGGTTGTTAGATAGAATATTTAAAAAATTAAATTCTGGTCGCTTGAAGTTCACGGCCACAATTACCGATCATGCATTTGCTTTTGTGAAAAAACTACACTCCGATTTCCGGAAATTGGAAAAGTTCGGGAAATGAACAAAATCCTTCTGTGACGTGTGTGACACATCTCATCAAAGTCATTACGCCCTAGAGAGTTGAACCGGGAATTGCCCTAATTGTTGGTTGGTTTTGTTTTGTAAACATTCTGCTTGCAAGAACAAATTAGGCGCAGAGGATCAGGAGTCCTTGGGGTCTAACGAAATATGGAGTTTCTTATATTGGGTAATTTTCTCTGCAATTATGTCATACACACATTGTTGTAATGGATTCTCTTTCCACGCAGTTTTGTAAGAACTACTCTGTTAAAATTTAACAGGCTCTATTAAACCTGACAGTACTACCGTAGCAAGATTCATCAGCCTGCCAGTATTTATTTGGCCGAAACAAACCACTATAATTGTGAAATAACTCTCAAAATATAAGAAATAAATCAAATCAAATGTGAACGATTTCAGCCCAATCTTCTACTTGAAATTTTGTAAATTAAAAAATAGAATGCTGGGTGCTAGAAAAACTCGGTCACAATTTTTTACTTTTGGGGGAAAATAGGTATATGGCAGACTCTCTGAAAATACTGACATATACTACAAGTACACGATTTAACTAGTGAATTGTAATCGGGGATTTTGTAAAATGCAGGAGACCCTTTGTACATACATGTATGTAGCGGAATGTATTGTAGCGGTTGCCCGAATTAGGTGCCATGCATTGGTTCATCATTTGCAGAAAATCAGTTAAACCTTTCGTGTTTCAGCAGCACTTGCATATATGCAAATTGGAAGAGTTGCTATTTCACGTTCACCATATTCTCCATTATTTCTGTTATTGTAGTAGTCGGAAAACTATGAGAAATAATTCCCTTGCAAGGGACCAGAACTTTTCCCCAAAAAATGAACTTTATCGATATATATAATAAAATAGTTGAACCTAAATAAAGTCCCGAAAGGGTCAACTTTAAGGGCAATCTAGGAATTCCAAAGCCAACACTATATGAACACCATAGTGCTTAATTTAAATATGCACATATGAAAATGAAAGGAAAATTATCATATGAATGAAAATGAATACAAATTAAAAATAGAATTTAGATTTTTGTTTTGTGAGAAATGAATTTAATCGAATCATAAAAACAACATCAAATAAAATTATTAGTTATACCACAACCAATAAAATGTTTTGAAAATTTAAATTAAACAAAAGAAAATTTTGTACTTAATTTTTCATTATTATGTTTTCTTTTAGACCCGCCTCAGTATATGACATTTTAAAAAGCCCTTCATTTATGTACTTCATATGCAAAGAAATTCAGTAATTACAACATGGGTTTCAAACGACAGAAGACATTCAGCAAAATCCTAGAACATATACAAATAATAAAGACATTGATAACACAAAAAAGAAACTCTGTCGAATGGTGTCTCCATTAGTTGGATTGCAATTTGTCAAATGCAATTTTCTTTCCGTATACAAACTAATAATATTGTGGACATGTTCATTATTAGTTTTTACATATTTACAAATAAGCCAAATTGTTTCAATACATAAACACACAAAGACGAAAACCTATAGAATCCCAATAACATTAATGATTTTGGCCACAGTTCATTAAACAATTTATATACATTATACCAATATTGTAGAACAACAAAAAACAATAGAATTTACAAAATTCTTTTGATATGGATATGGAATGTATCACAATCAATTTTAAAAATGAAATCATTGATTTAATTTCCCTTACATATCGGCATAGAGCAATAATAAATGTTGGTAATTTGAAAATGCAACCGTTTTTCAACATGTAGCCAAAGTATACCAAATTTGAAGTCCTTTTAATTCACGTTGAAATGCGAACCTGTTAGAATATAAAAAGTGGAAAGTGTTTGATGTTCTCACTAGGATATGAACCTGGGTTTTCTGTAAGATAGTGGGACACATTTCCTGTCACACCACGGCCGCCCAGATTTACGCCTTATGAGTGAAATAAAGCTGTCCAAAATTCCCATTCGCAGTCGATTGTAATTCCTAATCGGGGCGTATACGTGATTTATATTCATACCCGTGGTAAGTATACGCCCGGGTAAACAAAAATGGTAGCACTGAATATTGGAAAAATCTATCAGAGCTAACCGCTTTGAAACAAAGGTCTAAAAGAAACAACGAGTAAAAAAAAGGAAACAAAAAGGATTTCTTTTACTTTTGATAACCGATGTCTGTTTGTCGAACGTAAGCCTAATTTTGCTATTTTTTGTTGTTTTCAAGTGCGAAAACAATTATGCGAAATCAGAGAAGATATATTTTACACAATTGCAGTTGATGAGGTTTGTCATAAGTCAAATGATTTTTGATAACCACGCTGATCAATATTCAATCTACACAGCTGTTTTAACATCTCCACAAAAGACTCTCGATCTCTCGCCTAACTTAGTAGATTTGCCACATTCCGAAAACAAGTCTATACTTGGAAGTTATCAACAATGTTGCAATAGCAGACTAAATTTTAGTTAAATCTTAAAAAAAAACATCCAAATCTGAATGATTTACAACAGCTTAAGTTTAAAAACCTAACACATTTCGCAAAACAAAAGCTAAAAGAGGTTACAGCTTCTGAGGTGGACAGCTTAATACAAATTGACCAAATTAACCAAAAAATTTGCTTATATCCAACAAAAAAAAAGCTGATATCTGGTCAAGTCAGCTGTTTGGCTACGCTCAACTAAAAAGATGAACAGCTGAACAAAACCGCAGCCAATTGAAATGAAAGGCAGCAGAATATCGCAACCAAAAGTGTAGTCAACTTGTGATTCACATATGTACGTTTAAGGTTAGAGATGGAGGGAAAAGTAAAAGAAAAGTATGGAGAGCGATAGAGTAATAAGAGGATGTTGATGTTTTTGTTTTCGTAGACAGTCGTAACACAAGTAAACACAGGTTCGAAACCGGGTGGGACAATTACAAAATTTTCAGCGGCTGTTTCCACCTCGTAAATGTTGGCGACTTTACGAGTAAGAGAGCAATCTCTAAGACATGTACAACTTCTCTAGAAAAGCATTAGCCATTCTGAGTAAGCTTTAAACAGTAGGTTCCAGTCGGTGAGTATATATAATTATATAGCGCACAGTTCACTGAAGTCTGTCCCTTCATGGAATGTTACGGGAAATAATTAAAATATTTTGCTTTTTAAAAACAGGGTGTTAAGTCATGTTGTTTCTCTTCTTCCTCTATCTGGCCTTACTGTTCAGATTTGAAGGAAACCTAATTTGTTAGTTTAATATATAAAGTAGATCTAGTAGATCTACTGAATGGAATTGTATGTATTCAACGATTGCATGACTAGGGTTTTCAAAAGTTAATCAGGCAATGAACATTCGTTGTGGGACATATGAACCTTGATAAAGATGTGTGTGGCGACAAAACAACCTTCTTTAGGATTAATTTAGACTATTAATATATATTTAGCTGTAAGAAAACGTTTATAAACAAATAAGCAATTCAGTGTCTTACAAACATTCAACCGGTCGGATAAACTCATTATTTCGTTTCGGTTAGTCTGAACAATTCCTGCATTTAAATGATGCAATAGTATATATTTTGGGGTTTTCTGCATTCAATCAATAAGATTTCTAATTATTTTTGAAAAGCCACCAGGTAGGAGAGTTGGTAGCATGCTTGCCTATCAGCTTGTGGGTTGGATTCCCACCAGAGGTTTTGGTCAGTCACTGCTACAATCTAGCCATATGGTCGGTGTCACTCGGATTACACTTTGACCCAAAATTAGAATATAAATTTACATTGTATTGTAAATAAATAAATAAATAAATAAATAATAATTAAATAAAAATAAAAAAAATAGTTTGTATATTCAAAACTTTTCAAAACACTCCGTTTATGCTCCGTTACTGCTCGAATGCTTATCTTTTCCCCTGAACATATAACATATTTTGCTCAGCACCCTTTTTTTTTTTAAATACTGTGCCTTAATGGCAAACACTGTTGCGGTATAAGTTTATTCATGATTATTTGGCAAACCTGACACAGATGTCTTTTAATATCCGTAATGAAAACAAAACTGTGTTTTGTGCAATACATTGTGAAAATAATATTACAAACAATAACACCATAGAGCTCTTCAATTCTCTAAAATGCCTTTGGAGGTTCTCAAAAACGTTTGCATATTTAATTAAATTATTTTGGAAATTCCCCCCAATTATAACAACTACTTTGTGCGTATAGTCACACAATAACTTTCTCCATTTACAAAGTTCCCTTTTATACTATGTCTGTCTTTATTACCTCTAAGATTTTTGAGCTCATATCATATTTGGATATATTCCCTTAACTATAAGATATTTTGGAGCCACTTTTCTAATGTTTTCGTTCACTAAGTTTTGTTCATTTTGTGTGTGTGTTTTTTTTTCATTGTATTTTCAGTGCCACCAAGGATTCATCATATAAGTACCAGTGGTCATTTGCAAGTTAAAAAAGGTTCTTCAGTACGTATTGAATGTTCAGCCTCCGGTAATCCAACACCAAATGTTACATGGAGTCGTAAAAATAATATTTTGCCCAATGGTAAGATTTTCTTTCTATTTTTTTTCCACAATACGAATATGCTAATAAGCCAGGGATACACATAAAGGACGAAACAGAAAACAAAAAAACAAGAAACTGAATAATATAATATGGAAGATGTGAAAAAATCTTAAGGGTCATTTTATTTGAAAACTAAATATTTCCTTTATGGTAATTTTCTCTATTCATTGTTTTCTTTCTTTCCGGCTTTTCCTCCTTTCTTTTCTTACTATTCAACCAATGCAGGCGAGGAGAAACTTCATTCCCATATATTGTCAATTGAAAATGTGGATCGCCACAAGGGTGGAGTTTACATTTGCACGGCCAATAATGGAGTGGGTCAACCGGCCTCCAGTCAAGTGGTTTTACATGTTCTGTGTAAGTATGCTAATAAAAAGAGTGCGATTGCTTCGGCGGGGGTGGAGCCAGTTAATGTGAACATTACGGGGCAAACAAAAAACCAAATCCTTGGAACACCCTGAATTTGTATTGTTTTCTTTCTATTTATTTTTATAACGATGATTTTGTGTTTGCCTTAGCCATTTCATATGTATTTTATGCATATATGTTTGATATTGAAAATTAATTTTTATTTTATTTTCGTTGTCTACCTTTTTTTCAATTTATTTCAGATCCACCCGAAATCACTGTGGAACGTCCGGTGGTATTCTCCGGGGAAGGCCATGAGGCTATGTTGGTGTGTATTGTTCATGGAGAGACCCAACCTGAGGTATGAGGTTTTTCTTTAGAATTTCCATACACATTATCATAATCATCATATGAACAGAGAGTATAATGTTAATTTGCAATAATTATCAAAATTTGTTACACATAAAGTGGCAATTAAATACAAGCCCATGTGAAGAGCTTGGATCGAAAAAGGGAGAATGTGTTGACCATACCTTTGACTAATAGTTATCTGTGGCATTAAAATTAATAGTTATTGGCCTTCTGCTCTAGCTAGCATGTGGAAGTATTGTCGATTTCCGCGATAGCAACCTGCAAGGGACCAAATTTATACTAGTTTTTCAAAGGAACAGACAACGACAGAAACAGAAATGAACACATTTAGCAAGGGAATTGTTGAAACCTATGGTGGTTAAAACACATTTTTCAAAAACGTAATGTATGCTGGGCAGGCCGACAAAACTTCAATAATCATTCTTAAAAATACCCTTCTGTGCATTTGTATCGCTTTTCTGAACTTAAGTTGTGCAAATCCCATAAACATTTCTAAGTATATTCTTAAAACAGAAGCGATAAAGATGTTGGTACCCTCCCCGTATTATTTAAGAGAGTCTGAACGTACGGACAGTATGTATAAAGCATCATAGTAGTAATTTAAGACTCTATGGTACATACCCCTGTTTTGTAGCTTGTCTGTAGCCCGGTATTAGTATTTATTGTGCTCTGTCATCCTGTCGGGCATTATGACAAAACAGCACAAACTATGTGGCGGTATTTAGGGTGATCTACTAATATTTACAATCTCTATAAACAAAAATAAAGCTGTGATTCAAAAACAAAAGTTTCTGATACTCATACACAATAAAGGAAATGGAGAGGACAAATATGAAACCTAACAATTTCCAAGCTTACTAAACTTCAAATCTTTATTTTTTAATGTGGGAACGGATTTTGGTTGATACATTTCCTCTACTAATAACCATTTTTTTTTATATCTAAATTATTTATAGAACTATGAAAAGGAGCGCAATGTTTTTTAACCCTGTAATCCCCAAATTTGTAATATCTATAGAAGAATGTGCCTTAAGGCTCTTTCGGGTTAGAGTGTTAATCACATATTCCTTAAATGTTGTAAAACATTGGACGGTACCAAAAGCATTTTTAACCATACCATACCATTTACAAAACGAATAGCTGTCAAACGAACTGTCGTAAGGCGCTCACTTTTTGACAGTTATGATCAGTATACTCTGGAAAATCATCTTAAACAATATCCCGTATCAACAACGCTACCAATTTATCCATATCTACTTGTCATCAATTCGCAGGATCACAGGATGGGTGCGGTTTACACTCACCTATTTCTTCAGAATTACACGTACAAAAAATACGGTACGTCATGAACGGCCGCGTTGGCCTACCCGAAAACTTTTTTTTTTTTTTTTTTTTTTGTTAATCCCATATACTGATATTTCGAATGATATTATAGATATTTGGTTTTGCTATCGGTTTACACTGAAATAATAAGCAAATTGTATATATAAATAAAATTGAAATTATTAAATACCAAGGCCAAATATAGATATAAAGTAAAAATACAAAAAACTACTCATATATTTAGTGCTATACGAGATAACCCAAATACATATACGTATAGTAAGCAAGGCCTGTAAACATATTGAACCATAAAGATAAAAATTTCGAGTGACATATATTTTCTAGAAAATTTTCAAAAAAATAAAACATGGCCTCATATCCATAATTATGATATTATACATTTGAAAATGCATCCACATGCAGCTTAATTAAAACATGTCCAACACAAATAAGACTGCGGTGAATGAAAGGGTTTCATCTGTGGCCATCAATATATCAAAATCTCATTGGCACAATTCAATGGGCTTCCGTTGCATTTTATTGCATTTAAATAAATGATTGCAATCCCCCTCATTAACTTCGTCGACAGAGGTATTTTTTTTTTAACAGACATATATGTGTACGCGAATGCATTTCATATTTGCACATACATACGTCTGTATGTATGTGTCTGTATATCTGTATATGTTTAAATTGTATACAAACATTGATGCAAATCGTTTACATATAGAAATGTGTTTTATATCAGAAATTTTCCATTTTCCATGAACATTTATTAATTATTATGACATTTCGTGACAGTGAAATATCTAAAATATTTCAAATATTATGAAACTGTAAAAATGTTATTTGTGTTCAATGAATAAAGCGAAATATTTTAATTTTTCTGTAGACTTATAAAAAAAAATATACATTATGTATTATAATTTTTTCCCTATGCATATATGTGCTAGTTTACAAACAATAGTTTGCCAATAATTTGGTTAGAATTTACATAGTTTGCCATCACTCATTTGATTAAAGAATTGTTTTCCAAGCCTATGCGTTATCCAATAATATTTGGAAACAAAAATTACTCTATTGCTGTAAATGTTCCAAATTAGTCTTTTAGGAAATTTATAAATATGAAATGAAAAAATAAAACTATATGACTGGCTAAAATTGTGGGGTATTTAATAAATTAAATTATTTTATAATTTGACCTACAGCAGGACTGTTTTTTTGTCTTTGGTCCCTTACTTTTTCGGAAATCTTGTGTACAACATGACGAGTTTTCAAATAACTTCACAAAAAAAACGGGAAGAGTAAATTCGATTTATCGATTTATTTTGCAAAGTAAATTAAATGTCTTCAGCATTTTATTAACTCGTGTTAGGACAAATGGTGTACGGCCGTGGTGTGGTAGGTTGTGTGTGCGACTATCACACAAGAAAACCCAGGTTCAAAACCGGGTAAGACCATCAAATATTTGTCAGCGGCTGTTTTCACCTCGTAAATGTTGGCGACTTTACGACTAAGAGAGCAACTCCAAGCCATGTAAATGTTCTTTAGAAAAGCATTAGACGTTCGGAGCCGGCTTTAAACAGTAGGTCCCGGTCAGTGAGTATACAAATTCTATCGTACACACTTATTATTATAGGAAGGAAGACTAGTAAATTTGTTTCATATATTATCCTTTGATTTTCTAAAAGTTCTGATTTTTCGAAAATTTTCGCGGTGTTATTAATTACGAAGAAGTTGTATCATCGACCGGTAAAATTCTAAGCAAATACCAAATTCTAAATTTTGTATTTGCTTTGTAAAATAGTCTAAAAATATTGACACTGACAATGTCTATTTTAAATACAGCATTTAAAAAAAAAGAATCTCAGTTTTTCTTTTTTTGTCTTGTTGTTCGCATATAACTAAACTGAAAAGCATGTTGATTCTTATGTTGATATTAAAGGAAGTAATTTGTGTAAACATTTAATTATTATATCCTCTTCTGCCTTACTGGTATATTAGGTGTGTTCCCGAAAATATTTTTTTTATTCTACAAAAATCTATGAATTCACATACAAACAAATTGGGAAATAGAACACTACTGAAAAAGAAACACGAACTCGAAAGATCTTGTATTATGCGTAAGTAATTGAAAATACATTTCTATGTGCAGTCTACGAAGTTCCATTGAGGCCATCATACTGATCATAGACGTGAAACAAAAAATCGAATATAAATTGTATTATGAGGAAGTAACAAAGGCCAAAGTCCGAGAGGGACCGATTTTATGATACCCTGCAGCACTCTGGTATACCAATTCGTGAAAAATATAGCCGGCTTGTTTCCAGTAGTAGAAAATGTTGGTCAATGATACTAGTGGTCCCACACCTACCTCAACTGTCACTCTCTGACGGTGCATTGGCTTGTGAACTATCATATAAGGGTTTGCTGATTCACAGACGCGACTGTTTGCTTGTTAACGCAGCTGAGGAGATACAAATTCACTTTGTCAGAAAATATGATTTTTCTTTGTAAAAATTCACCTCAGTCTGGGGCGTGAAATGTTAAATTGTTGAGATCAATGTTGCAGGACGGAGTCACATACTTTGAGCTATTGTAGCTGCGTTCTCGGCCGGGTAATTCAGATGATGACAGCATTGACTGTAAAAATTAATTTCCATTATTTCCGAACGTTGTTCAAGACTAAAACGATTTATTTCGTTCCGCGGAGATATTATACTGAGTTTCAAAATTTCTAACGGAAATAAAATAAGTGTAATATGTTTTATTATTTTCAGATATCACTTTTCATAAACTCAGTTCTGATTTGTCTACATTTACAGTCTGATAGAACCTTCATATGCATGTAATTCGTGACTCGATACATTGTGCAGTTTATTATTAGTTATTTAGTCGAAAAATCCAGAAATTTGTTTCACTTATGCGGGATTTTCAATAAAAAGGACTTCGGATAATTGAACCTTCTTTCATTTAAAAGAACTGAGTATGTACTTTTGAAATTGGTCTATGAAACGAAGATAGAAACTTGTGGCACAACTATTCAACTACTATGCGGCGCTTATCCGAATTCGACTGTTACGATCAAATTTTGTTACGATCAAAGAAATATGTGTATACGTCGTGTTAAACATGTCTTCTAAAAAATTTCATAATAAAATTTAAAAAAATCATAAAATGTTTCTATTGCTGAAAAAAAATAATGTTTCTATTGCTGTTTTTACAAACACAACTGTTACTGATAATTATGATTTCAGCATTTGGCTGCCGGGCACAAATACCTTTCAATAGTTTTGCTATTAAAAATACCGAAACAAAACTAGACACATGTGTAGGCAACCATGACACTATTAATGCAGCCGTGCAAATGCTGGTGGTTTTATGTCAACACGTATGCAGATGTCAATACATGAATGCACACGAATTCATACACATTTACACACAAACATATGCGTGTTTTCAATAAGGAGGGACCACCATACATTAAATGCTCGTTATTGGTATACTGTTTGTTATTCTTTCATTCAATTCTTTATTATATATCTCTTTACACAAAAAAAGTTTCAAAGAATTTCCATTTTATATGACTTGTTACTGTTTTTTTTCTTTCGCTGTTAACAATTTCAACTCTAATTAAAAAGGGATTTAATATGGCAGTCTATGGAGTGGATTGAATACGGTCGACCGAATCAAAGGCAAGAACTTAAGCTTCTCGTTACTACAAAGTTTTTCAGCTGATTTTCTTTCGTCATTGTGTATGTGTACGTGAGTGGCTTTTCATAATGGCGCGCGAAAATGATTTGAACAAGCATACACGTGAGAGACAAGCTTAGTGAGCACGAATCGCATATATATTCTCGCCCATATAATACTTTCGGAATATTTCCACACATAAAGGGTGTTCTGATTTTGCTTAGATAGAACTTACGAAAGGGTTTCGGTGTCAAGCGATTTATTTTTGACACCTATGATATACTCAGGCAAATCATCATGAATAGGCTGCAAATTAACCAAATTCACTTTGAAAATCAGTCATAGATTCGCACTTTGTGATTTTTATGGCGCACATAATTGTGTTCACTTTTGGCAATAAACAAAATTGTCGCATATGGAGTGAGACCAATACACAACAGACCCTACAGACTTCATTACATTCAGAAAAATGCTCCGTGTGGGGCGGTTTACATGCTGGTGGCATCATCGGTCCCTAAATGTATTGATCTTTCAAATACAATGTTTTTTCTCTTTCAATACGAATTTGTATTGTCCTTAAAAAACACGCTATACATATAAGCTTCAAAGTTTAGTTGATACTAATGAAGATGGCCCAACATTGCATGGAAATAACACATTTTAGTTTTGGCACAATTTCTATTTAAAAATGCCAAAAAAAAAATAATAATTCTGCATTTTATTGGTTTATTTAAAAGAGCAAACATTCCCATTGTACGATTTCATTCATGGTTATGCATCGGCTGAATTTTCCGTAGAGCATCCTGCTAACACAATTTTGCAAGGTCTTGGTAACGGTTTCTGGCTCTGAATCTGGAATGGAATACACTTATAGAAATATCAGCGTTCAAATGCAACTACTAGATGGCCAATAGACATTGCCCAGATGCCTGATAACACAATTACAGAACTTGGTGTGCAAAAAATCAATTGCGGCGTCGGCTGTGTGGCAGGGCGAAGCGTTATACAGTTCCAACCAAAAGTCGACTTATCGACCTTTTAGCCTTTTCCAAAATTTAAAAATTCGATTTTTCGACATTTCGAGTTATTGTGAATTACAAGTCGATTTAACTCGACTTTTTAATTGAAAATAATACAATTTTACTCAAACTTATACAAATTCATGTTTATAACGTACAAATGATAAAACAAACAAAATATCAATTCAGTTTCAATTTATTGTTTATAAAACAAAAAGTCTACTTTTATTTGGAGCACACATCACGTTCAATAGATCGAAGAAAAACGAACGTTCCATGAAGGAAAATACATTTACAACGAGTTACTATGTTTTCAATATAAAAGATTTCAAAATGTCTGTTACTCAATTTCATCTTCTGTAAGTTTATTTGATGTTTCAGATTGTAAACGTGTGTCATTACGCACTTGGAGAAGAATTCTGGTCAACATTTCGTTTTTGAAGATCTTTGAGTTCTTTAGTAGCCATCTCAATGCTTCTAAGCGAACAATATTTTCCCTTCCGAAGGAGTTACAGCAATGGTGTAGCCTCGATATTGTCTGCTTCATCATTACAACAATTCAATCAGATAGCTGTAGAAACTCATGTCCAGCAGCAGTTTCTGGCATATTTTATTCCTATTTTTTTATTAATAATTTACACTGCCATAAATTAGAGTCCCTCGCCCAACAAAACATATTTTCAATTATACCAAAAAAAGTCTACACCAAAAAGTCGATTTTCTAGAATTTTGCGTAATCAAAAGTCGACTTCATTTTTCACCATTTTTTTTTTGGCAAATGTCGATTAATCGACAGGTTCGACCTGTTGAACCAAAGATGGTCCAAGTCCACAAAAATGGTCTATCATGCCCTTGTAGCGCTGATTATTCAACCAAATCCGAAGAACGCAAAGTAAAAGTTTCAAGTAATTATCTGACGACAGCACTGTTACACTGTGAACGAAAAAAATATGTTTTAATATGTATTTAAAAACGTATAAAATTAAGTTCAACTAAGCCAGTAACTGCTGTTGGTAAAAAGTTTGCCTATTTTCATTGCATCCATTTCATTCATTTCGATTGTAACGAGCGTAGGCGGTTTCCGGCTGAATTATACTTCCGCATGCAATTTGCACATTTGCATTTTATTTCATTTTCTTCCTTTATTTTGTTTTTCCTCGTTTTCCATTCATCGCAAATTGTATACAATTTAACACTTTGCATTGTTTCAAACCAAGTTTTATTTTATTTAATTTATGTTGCATAATAATGAATGCAACTACATACACACACACACAGGCAACAAAAAATACGCTGTATGTGGGTCAGTCACTGTGTTCAAACAGCATTGAAGTCATTGAGTTTTTCTGAGATGAGTTTCTGATGGATTCGTTCGTACATAACCGGGAACGTATTTACATATTTATTTACATATTTACTTTTTATTTTGTAATTAACAGTTTTTCATTATTATCGTAAAATTCGTCAGTTGGATAAACGACATAAAGTTTTTCGATTTAATTCACTTTTAATTGACATCAATCTGCATTTCGGGCTTTTAAGAAATATATCTGCATCAAGTGATTTTGGTCTGATACTTTTGCGAAAGCTTACGTGATTGTTGCGTTTAATTACAATCTGAACATAAACTCAATCTTAATCATTTAAATTTTAATGGCCTTCGTGCTAGATCCTCCCTCCATACCGTATTAAATCGTCTGTAAACAGGAATTTTTGATTCACACACATTCACCCGTATTTATAAAAATGTTTCACAACTTCAAAAAATTTTCAATTTCCACAGATTTTTCATAACTTTAGGCAAAATCGTTGAAATGTAACCGTTTTAAATTCCAGCACTCCCAATCATTTCAGTTCTGGCACCTCTTACTTCGCTTCTATGTAATTTTTTCGATATATTGTCAGAATATACTCTATTAATTAGTAGTCTATGGGAGATGGCTAATACCAATTATTTTTTATTTCTCAAAAAAATTCTTAGGAGGTGTCTCACAAGTTAAGTAAAACTATGTGAAATATAAAGTAATACTTTCCATTTTTCGTTTATACCTCGTAAACTTATGCAAAAAATTCTCTTTACACAATGCCCTGATTCGAGGTGTTCAATAAGATCTCAGAGAAGATCGTCCATTTGAGCACCTATGTAACAACCAATTACCAAATCTGCTGATATTACCAGTGTATGTATGTATTTATGTCTTCTTAAACTTATTTTGTAACACTGTTGTCTTGTTCTTTCCCGTTATGCGCTTTCCGTGGATGATCAGGCCTGTTATGTGTGTTGATTCTACAGATGATGGACCAGAGGAAGATAAACTTGTCCACTACGTTGACATTGCAACTTCTGGCTTAAACTGTGTCTAATATCTGTTGCAGCGACATGTTTTCTTTGATTTTTAGCTACAAGAAATTTTGCTGGCAGACTTGTTTTTTACTTATATTGAGCTTTTTCAAACATTTTCGAGACAATTATCCATATTTTTAAATAAAAGAAGTAGTTACATAAGAGGGTCATGACATATGACAAGTTCGAAATTTAAAAAAAAAAATTCTAATATTCCTTATTAACCAACACAAGCGTAGTCCATTAACCTTCTAGTTCCCAAATTGTTGTTTTGAAAAACAAATATATCGTCCGTATTTTTCAATTTCCCAACTCCAAATGGCTTGCTTCAACATGTGTTGCAACACAATTAATTTTTGGGAGACAAAACTAAAAAGTAGATAAAACTAAAGTCGGCTAAAGATGGTGTTGGGCAATAAAGGGATAAACAACCATTTAGATTTAGTGTCTTAAGTATCTCAACGCATTTGTTCTTCGAACCGGTTAACCGGTTTTTATTCACAGTTTTGGATTGAATACAATAACTCTTGTCAAAATCATCGCTGAGCTGTCCAAGATGCTCAAACAGAAAACGCATTTGTCGAATAAAGTGCGACAGCACCAAACTATTTTATAAAATTGTAAGATTTGAATTTGAATCAAACACTTTTCAGCGATTTTAAATGCCGGCGACTTTACGAGTAAGAGAGTCGAGTCAGCCATTTAGAACTTATTCAGAAAAAGTATTGGCCTCTTGTCCTTGTAAATGAGTATAGAAATTATATCGTTTTAATAAAAAATAATTTTTTGTGTTATTTTTGCAATTTAAATTGCTATCACCCTATATATGAAATGGTATACAAGTTTTAAATGTTATCCTGTTGTTGTTCGCAACTGAATGTGAAAGAATATATTCATTCAGTACCAAACTAAGTATGTATTTCATTATATGGAAAGCCCCCCCACCCTAACCAATCCTCTATCAGTTTGATTCAGAGAGACAAGTGTTATTTGTTATTTCGTAATATCACAGCACAGTCTTTAATAGATTATAGTATCGACATTTCCGCCAATATTGCCTGCACTCGTTGCGCACCACATTATGCGGTTGTAATTTACTTGTTTTGTCGCTTTGAAATGTCTGTCGATTCTAATGGTAAAGACTGCATAGAAGTGCTATCTCCAATACATACAGCCTTTGTTTGATATACCTCAGACAAGTGCCCCTTGACTACATAATTACAGGCTCTCGAATTTGCATTTTCTTCAATTGCAATTGCCAACGAGTGAATCGATGAATTTGTTTATGAATATGTGTACACACACAGAAGTACAGCAGCCGAACCCTATGTGAAGTATGAGATATTTGAATTCCCTATCGATACGATATAATGAATACTTTTGACATTCGAAAGCATCAGTGTAATGTGATGTATTCGGATTAGGGTTGCCAGAATGCTTTCGTTATTAGGCTGGTGGCAAATTTTGAGCAATTAAGAAACATTAATTATATTAGTCTTTCTGTATTTCGTAAATGCAGTTAATTTGTTGTTTATAGAATTTCTAATGAAAGTGCAGATTGTGTTACATGTTGTATATGGCAACCCTAGTTCAGATGCCACAAGTTGCATTAGATACGTTGCGTATGTACTTATAACGATGGCACAGAATAAATCCCATCTATTGCCATACAAACTGCCATTGAATTCGATTTGTAGTCATTGTAATAGTTTGGGTTGGCACTGCATCTGATCTGGCAGTCGCATTTCTGGAATTAACAAATAAATTAATTTAAATACGTGCATACATATGTGGTATATGTTGCTCACATTATCATTACAAACACATCAATCACATGCTTTCAATATTATTTGTAAATCTAAAGCACATTAACACACAGAAATTCATTATATATTTTTCCAGAATCATTAGAGACTCTGACAGTTTGAAGTGTGAGTTTGCTTCTGAAACTGAATCTGACGACTTTGTGCCACACAGGCGAACACATGCTCGTGAATATGAATTCATAATTTGAAATCATTTTACACCTTTCGGTTGGTGATGGCAGCATGTCAGAGTACCGTCAATGACCCTTGAAAAGCAAATCTATTGTATAAATAAGTACTTAGCGCCCCCAGGATGATGATGATGATGATGATGCTGATGCCATACATCAATGAATACTCTTACGTATTTATATAATTATGGTAAATCGTATAAAATGATTTCATTAAAATATGTTGGCACGTTAATGAGGTGCATGAGTTTATGTCGGCATATGAGATATTCCATGGGATAAATGCCATGGCAACCAAGTAACACTTCCGTATGCATGAGCAGCTCTATTTAACTCAAGATAATTTAAAAAAAAAACAGTGGTATTGTGTAAAGCTTGCAGATGTAGGAACGGATGTCAAGCTCTGGCAGAGATTCATGAAACCAGTCGATTCCGATTCAAATCAAAGAAATGAAAAGTGTATATGTAATACATCTTATCAATATAAACAAAATAAAATCTGCAAATAATATATTGGACAGTTTATCAAAATGAATAAAACTGAGATCAGTATATTCGATCAGTATTTTTTTATATTCCTTGCCTGCCATGTGCTTTTTCATGGTTTCATGTTGCAATTTTTCGCAAAACTTCCCATATGTGACCAACACGATTTACATAATCAGGTATTACATACATATTCTAATCATATTTCTCCTCAATTATATTTCGAAAATATACTTCATTCAAATGTGCGTATTATTTTCTGACACCATAACATTTTAATCGTGAATGTATGAACAAACCACGAAAAAAAAAACGTGGTTTGTGGAGAAAACATAGCATTTATAAACGGATAATGTCTGTCAGTGACAGCCTTTGAAAATTATTATTCATGTTTTAAATGATATGTTTTTGATGCTGCACAGCCAGCAGCAGATTTAAGTTCTAACTGAAGAAAGTCACAATGTGTTTTATTTATTTCAAAAAGCTGAATATAAAAAATGGATTCTTTCATTCAAGCACTTAACAAAACTGCATAATTATTTTCTATAAAGAAAGCTGTTTTGAAAAAGGCTGTCTGGTTAACGAGCAACAGCACATCCCACGGATAAAATATATATGTATATATGATTTGATACGAACCACAAGTGGAACACATACAAGGTTTAGAGTCTAGGTGCCATTGAACCAAATTCCATTCCTAGCTTTTTAAGATGTTTGGTCCATGCCTGTCTGTCTATCCGGGTAGTTCGCACGATAAGTTTTCAATGAATTGACGAATTTCTTTGAAACTTTGCTAAATTACTTATGAGATTGCATATGGGCTATATGGCCGCACCACTCTCTTCATCTCTCTCATCTCTTATACAAATGTTCCATTTCGCTCACTTTGAAAATCGTGTAATAGTACTACGATCAATATAATCTAATCCAAGTTCGGTTTTTATTAAAGCCTTAATTAGATACTGTTTTCGGGAAAAAGATTTAATTCGGATACTTTGGCATATCAATTTTTTTTTAGTTTTTAATTAGGGTGAGAGTCGGTTTATCCGACTGAAACATTCTAATGGCCAAAAAGTGTTGCCTATATATTTTCCAAAAATTAGTAAATTTTTAAAATTCTGGTTAAAATAACTTGTACTTGACGAAATGTTCCACAAACTGTTTACTTATTTAAGTGGGCTCTACAACCTGTAGTAGATCTTGGGCTGCTTCATAAGTGATTTCCAAGCACATACCTCATATGTGCGATGGATAGATTTGCGATTGGAATATACGAAAAATTCTTAAAATGAGTTCTCCCAGTCTAGCATATTTTTCAGCATTTTTACTTGTTATGGATGATTCATTGTTCATATTCCTGGGTGGCTTTTCCACAGCATACGATACTGGTCACTAAAACTACTCTCAAATATCCACAGTTGACTAATCAGTGCACTACGTTTTGAACTAAAGGACTAACTGACATACTTGTTAAGGGTTTGCCTCACATGACAGTCTATAAAGCACTCATTAGTGTTGGCGGATGTAGTTATATAAGATTCAGCCCCCGATGAACTTAACTCGTTTTTTATCCGTTTCTTTTGTTGTGTCATCTTGCGGGAAAAATACCTCTGTTCATACTTTTCAAGTAATTGCAAATAAAAAAGAAAGAAAATAATATAATATTTTACTAACGAACATAATTTCATTCTGTTTCTCTTTTATTAACGACTCATGTTACGTTCCTGGGTGTGTCATCAACCAACAATCAACAACTAACGATGAAAAACAACATCAACGACGACGGGATAAAAATGGAAAACAAAAATGAAAATGTTAAATAAAATAACAATGGATATTAATAATTTTAACGCTTTTATGCCATGTCAACACATACGCTTCGTTACGCATCGCTTCCTATGCAAAACAACTCGGAATTTTCACTTACTCCGAATGGGGGGGAACGGTTGGACAACAATCGGAATACCCTGGAACAATAACAAAATGCAACATATTCTATGCGGATATCTCACCAAACAAACAATAACACAAAACTCAAAAAACGCTTCACCAAATCTTAAAATAAAAATATATGAATTTTCATCTATGTTCTCGTATATTTGTGTAACCGTGTCCCTCGTTCTCCCTAACCATGTCCCTGCTGTGCATTTGTGTGGGTGTGTCCTGTATGATAAATTATTTTCTGGAAAACAAACGGAAAACAAACAATCAAAAAAACTGCAAACGTCAACGAAAACAATTTTTTTTTTTGACATTTTTCGATGGGGAAATGTCACGTAAAAACGGAAAACAAACAAACACGACGACCAACAACAACAACGTTTTTCGTATATTTTTTTGTGTGCTAAAAATGGCTGATGTTTATACACATGACAAAATATGGTATAATGTACAATAAAACGTACCTACGTACGAACGTACGTACATACATGTATGCAAACAAAATAAATATATCCATGCGAACAATAATAACAACGCCGGCAAAATGGCTTTGGTGATGATGTTGCCCTGCCTGGCCATTCATTCATCCTCATGTGCTTGAAATGACTGACAATCAAACCTGAAAAACGAATACACCAATCGCACCTTTGTGTGTGGGCTACTGTAACCGCTCATCCGTCGCATTTGTGTGGCGCATCGTCAACATTGTGTTGTTTTTAAAACATTTGCGCGCCACAAAAACAAAAACCCCTTTGCAAAAACAACGTTGACGACAACAAATAAAACACATGGTGCTTAAACAACAATGAATCTTACGGTGTGGCCTCAATTGTCTATATTGTGTATTTATTTCTATTTATTTTCGGGTTTCACCTACAACCATTCTTGCCATTACCACGATGATTGTCATGCCCACTGTACGGATATTGCTCGGTTTTTTGATGTTTTTTTTTTCTATATGTGGGGCAAATCTGTTGTCACTTTTCGTTTTTTGTTGTTGTTTTGCTTTGGTTTATCTTCTTTTCGGTTAAAATACATATAAACGGTGCACCTGCTGTTGGTTATTGTTAATCCTGATGTGTCGCTCATTACAACCGTCCACACACCGACCGGATTCGCCGTTTTCCTTGTTGGCCTCAAACGAAACTCATATATCCGTTTAAATTGCTTCTGCCATATAACATGATTTTGATTTTTCTTTTGCCAAACACTCACACGCTCTCATATGTGTGTATTTGTGTTTATCATTTTAACATTCAAAACATACGCCGCTGCTGAATGTGTGTGTTTGCTATTATTTTTTCACTTGCCGACGACAACAACGAATACGTCAAACTGTCCGCATTTTGGGCACATTTCATCATATCCTGTTTACTGCTGGCAATATGTGCACGTTTACTTATGTGGTGGTTGGCCATGGTGTGCGTGTTATCCTACCAAACTGACACATTTCCTCTCATTGTTCTGATTAAATAAATCTTTCATATAAAACAAACAAATGCCAACAATAACAAAATAAATAACAACAAAAACATCCATCCTTTTTCTTGGCATCCCACACAAAAATACACTTCAACAACAAATAATATAAACTTCTGTCCGAAAAAATCTTCAATTTAATAAATCCGCAAAAAATACTTTTTTGCCACTTGTTCTTAACTGCCTCCCTCTTGTGCATGCATCTTCCGTAACCTTAATTCCCGTTCTTATTTTGGGTTTTATTTGTACAAACACATACACGCGCGTCCCTGCATACCCCCCCCACTTACCAACATCTTGGCATTATTATGGAAAAATCTAGGTCATATGGTTTAAGGACACCATGCAATTGGATACCACAGAGCGTCATATTATGGAGAATCGTGGCTCACGTCATACGCTGATTATACGTAAAGTGCATCCACAAGATTTTGGTAATTATTCGTGTGTTGCTGAAAATCAACTTGGCAAGTCACGTAAAACTTTACAGCTGAGCGGTAAACCAAATGTGGCTGTTTTCAATTCGCCACCAATCAGTCAGTATAAGGACAGGTAAGTAGTAACTAGGTTAAGCTTGTATGCGATTGTATTTATTCATGTGTATATGTATGTATGTATATTCGTGTTGGTGGCTTATTGCTAAAAATTATTATCTCAAAGTGCTGCCACTCTGAGAGTTATGTGTGTGTGTGGGTGTATTTACAGTCTGCAGTTGTAATCAATGAAATGCATTATTTATTTTTGCTTTACCACCCTCTTCAGGGATTTATCTTTTAGAGACCAACAACTAAAAGGACATAAGCACCTTATTCGTTCTTCCACGCAGACACACACCAACACATATCTATGTATGTACATGTGTTTGTCTTACACGTACATCAATTCGTACAGTGTCTGGTCAAATATTATGGGACATATTTCTTAAATCCGTAAAATATTCGTTCGTTTCAATATCTTGTACAGTCTGCGAAAAATTTATCGATTAACTTTCTCTTTTGGACGATTGTAACGACCTTTTGCGAAACGACCTTTTGCGAGTGAAGGTAAACTCATTTTAGTAAATGGTATACTTCCTACTTGAAAAACCTGTGAAGGAAAAACTCGAAAATTTGCAATGTCAGGATGGAACCTTTACATTAAAATGTAGCACGCATCATTTTAAAATATTCAATTGTTTAAAAACACACGGATTTGAACCAAAAAGAAATAGAACGGCTGAATTTATTTAGCTAATGAAATGAAAATATATGGCATATTTCCGATTAATATTTAAATATTGTTTTTTTATAGTTGTTGTTATTGTGTTTATTGCAACACTCACAATAAAGAACAAATAAATAAATCAACTGTCACACTGAAAATGTTAACTGCTGTACCATGGAATTTACGCCCTCTTAGAATGGAATGATTGCGGGTGGTTTCACAGTTACGTTATTGCCAAAAGCAACGGGTTAAACACCGGTATTATTTCCTGAAATTATGTATTGGACAGAATCTGAAATGAGAAGGACTTGTCTGAATTTTTAAAGTTTACTACTCTATCCTTTCAGGTGGCAACACTGTCACTCGGTGTTCGTTTTATTGCATAGTACCCGTTTTCTTTAAAATGTATTACATAAATTATTGATAAGCATCCCGGTATGCGAGTTGGTACCATGTTTGCCTATCAGCGTGGGGTTGTGGATTCGATTCCCATCAGAGGCTTTGGTCTGTCGCTGCAAAAATTTAGCCATATGGTCTGTGTCACCCGGTTTAGCCTTGGACACAAAATTAGAATATAAATTGACTTTATATTGTAATAAATAAGTAAATAAATTATTGTTATCTTCCCAAAGGTTTGGGATGAAGAAGTGATGAAGAAGTTTTTCGGTGGAAAGGTTATATGAAATGCAATATTTCATCTGAGGAAACTGTATGTAACGTTCGCATACGATTTATTTCCATAATTTTTAACATTCGCAAAAACCATTTTCGGAAAACTCGCTTCCGCTGAAATGCGTATTTCAATATTTGCTTTAGCATTACCCAAAAAAATCAGCATTCGCTTTCTCATTTGAAAAAAAATACGTTACGCCAAAGTTTTTTTATAATCTAACAATACATTTTTTCAATCTGTCAACGTATGGAAGTAATATAAACTGTGGACGAATATACATCAATTTGAACATTGGAAAAAACTATTTTAATAATTGCCACAAAGAAAAACGTGTTTCCGTGAATTCCATGTTCTGATTTTTATTTAATTTAACAGGATCGGATCGGTCAATGTTTTAACCCAGCCCTAGTCAATTAAATTTGGTGTTTAAAGTTCAATGAACGAACCTTGGTTCATTATTTTATATATCACCCACACAAGTTTAATTTGCGAATTGCGGTTCATTACACCATAGCGTGGGAAAGCATACTTTTTATTTGTGATTCCGACAAACATTAAACGGCTCTGTGAAAAATTGGCAAATTCGAAATGACCAAATATATGAAGAATGTCCCACGTGAAGAATTCCCAAAAGTAGATGAACACTTCCTTAAAAAAGCTTAATATGAAAATTTCCTCAAAATATCTGAAAAAAAACTCCACCAAAAATGTACCTAATATTTGGAATATTTGCCAGTATCCAACCCATGGGACTTCCACGATACGGTGACCATTCACTGTACATCCGTTTACGAAGTGTCTAAATTCCATGCTGTTGTTTTTTCATCATGTACTACAACTTAATTAGCAACAACGATGGTACAAAAACCCCTTGTGAAGATTTTCGCTCTTCCATTTATTTGTGTGATTTATCCGACGTTATTGCCGTGCACGTCGAACGTGGACATACAAACACACGACTGTCGGTATGTCTGTTTGTGTTAATGAACCATTTTTGGTTCATTTGTTACCGGCCATTAATTAAAAAGTGTGGAATCAGGGAAAAAGTTAATTAAACTGTACTAAAGGAAACAACAAACATGGGTTGAAATTGGTAAAATGAATTTAAATTTAATCTTACTTGAATGGGATTTAGTCCCGCTCCAGGGCTCTTGCCTCTAAATATAAAACGGAACTCCTAAATGCAAAAAGGGATATTAGCATTTGCTTGGCTGCTCTTAATATTTGCTTAAAAAATCTATACGATTAATTATTTTCCTGTTAAAAGCAATCATGAGCGAATACAAATTGAATTGAGTAATACACAATTAAATAACAGTAAAACTGTTTTATATTTCGCACTCGTAAACCACAATGGCCTGATGTAAACCCGACTGGACATGTAAAGAATTATTTTAATTGATTATTTTCGGTCAACAAGTTTTATTACAAAATATATTTTATAAACAACAACTTTTAAATCCACTTGCATTCTGTTCACTGAAGTAAATATCCTGGATTTCATCGAGTTCATGTCCAGTAAATGCAATCATCAAAAATGCAATTTTGTTGGAAAGGGAAGCTTACGTTGTTCCACTCAATGCTCACAGTTCAATAAGAAAATGGAATATTCGAAGTGAGTTCTGCTACAGCATGGAGTCATTGACCAGTACCGGATACTGAAGAGCAATAACTTTAATTTACTTCCTTTTGTTTGATTGGGCACCGTAAAAAGTGATTCATCGCAGAAGGGTGAGATAAACAAAGAAAGTTTCTTCTTCTCTATGAATATTTGAGTGTTTTGTTTTTTACTTGTGATAATTATCATCAGAGGCAACGCCTCAAAAAATAACATTTACAAAATTGAATTGCACGAGAAATTTGCAAATATATGAAAATATAAGTTGAAGCTTCAGTTGTATTTGTAAATAAATGAAATTGATTTAAAGGCATTATTAAACAAATGAAAGTTCGAAAGTTAATTAACTGTTTAGAAAGTCTTACTCCCGTATTCATACAAATTTAAAACAGCTTACTGTAAGAATATAAAATCAATTTTCACACATTTTTCTTAACAACGCTTTGTGCAGTTTTAAATTTTTCTGACTACTGGGGTAACATTTTATTTCAAATGCTGATGTGATACTACTGTAAAGTTTTTTTTACGAGTTTGCCACTAAAACTGATATGCAACCCGATGTGGCCAATTACAATATGAAACAGCTAAATTATAAAAAAAAACTAAGAAATAGTTTTTCTATCAAAAAAAAATCATAAACAAAATTTTAAACTTTTTTTTTATTATTACCGAACATCTGTGAGGCTATTGAAGAAAACAAACCATATTTGAAGGATACAATAGTTAAATGCAGAAGTTATGGCTCTTTTTGTAAAATAAACATCATGTT
Source organism: Hydrotaea cyrtoneurina (assembly GCA_958296145.1). Classification (NCBI taxonomy): domain Eukaryota; kingdom Metazoa; phylum Arthropoda; class Insecta; order Diptera; family Muscidae; genus Hydrotaea; species Hydrotaea cyrtoneurina. The sequence goes on from OY282512.1 coordinate 89,762,109, forward strand.
CTGAAAATTTTTATCACACATAATTACTTTCTATTTAGTGTATTGTGTTGTTTTTTTTTCAAAATTATGTTCAAAATAATGACGAAAATGGCAAGTTTACAGAAAAAATTTTAAAAATAAATTTATCCATAAATGTGTTTTTTTTGCTCATTTTAAGAAATAGAATGCGTCAATGCTCTCGAAAAATAACTTAAAAGTTTTCAGACAAAATTGTTTTATCTTTTCGAAATGACCCAAATATTACGAAAATTAAATTTGGGGCTGGGAACCAATGGGCGTCCACCCCCCACTAAATATATCCTAACAAGAAGGGCATATTTGAACTCGTAAAGGTATTTCCTTTCATTTGAGTACCATATTGTACACATAAGTGGGGCGGGGACGTTTTTATTAGGTCACTCTCCGATTCAAAGACTGCTTCTGCCAATGACAATCATATGATGAATTTCTAACAATATTTGAAAATATATTCTTCCGATAAATGACTGCTATTGTAGTTTTTTTTCGTAGTAGATATCAAAAAAAATTGTAAGGCTCCCAAGTGAAATTTAACTACTCCTGGACAGATGTAAAAAGGAAAAATTATCAATGTTTGTGGCACAACGAACTGAAAATATCTCTTCAATTTATTTACATATGTATGAACAAAGATACTTGGAACTCGACAGTAAAAAAAATTAAATTCCTCAAGAGCTCTTGTATTACTTTCATGTTTTTGTTTTTGTGTTTTTCTCACAAACGGAATTTATTCATTCATTTACGATGATCAATATTCCGTACAACCTTTATAAAACTAAAGAAATTGAATAGTGCAGAGTAACTGTGTACGAACCTTTTTCTCGCATTTTTACTGGCATATGATTCTGACGAAATATGAACACATACAACAATAGAGAAACCAAAACAATGAATGTGTAATATATGAAAAATGAAAGTATAAAGGGGGGCGAATCGAAAAACTCGTTACAATCGAACATAACAAAAACCAAAAAGAACTTGCAATCGAGGAGTACCCAAAACAACAATGAACCACACACACGCTTTATATACAAAGAAGCGGTGAAAGCAGACTGCTGTAGCAGCAGAAGCGTAGGTACTTATCGACATGCGAGTATGAGTCATGCCATGGTCTTTAGAGCTCTTTTAACATTTCGATGGTCCTCAAAGTTTTTGTAAAGATTATTTTGATAAAAATAGTTTATCAGTAGTTTGGGTTGAAATTCCTTTTTCATATTAGTTATATTAAGAGAAAGAGACTGAATGAAATGATTGACTGACGCATCACCAGATTGCTATGGGTCGTACATGTCTCCACGTCTATGTTTAAGCCATGCAATTTCTAAGGTCAAAAAAGCACGTTCGTTCTTCTAAAAGTGATCCATATCGATCTGAGTTTGTATGTATTCTAATTAGAAATGTTCCTCTCTCATCAACATTTCAGATTCCATGGTGGTACAACTTTGCACAGTATATTATGGTACACCAACCACTTACATTGTTAAAAATATAAAATAAATATCATGATTTCCGTACGGCGCAAGATAAGAGCACCTTTAAGAGTGATTTGATACATGGAGTTGATAATTTAGTTTATGAAGTTGTTGGTTTCTTAATCGAATTAAGATGTTCTTCTTATTTTGTTCCATTTGTTTTCAATCTAAGGCACTCAGTCACTTTGTAGAACTCAAGGCATGGCATCGCTCATATACATTCATACTCGTATCTATATATATATGTACATACATATACAGACGTGTATTGTGTTCCCACAGTCATTCTTATGATTCTGGCATTCATCGAAAAAAGCAAACATAACGTAACCCTATCCCATGGATACCTTCACATCTTCCCTTATTGATGAAGATATTCAGCTTTCTGCAACGAGCCAGCAAAAGGGCTCCATTCATGTTTCGCCTTTTTAAGCAGGTGGTGGTGATATTGTGTTATATACGAAATTACTTCTTAGAATTTCAGATGCTTACGGCTATGGTGTTGTGCTGGTGAATTGATTCTATGCGGTTATTTGTGAATGGTTTCTGGGGATGATGGCTGCAATGGAGTCTGAGTGGGTGGCTTTGAAATGGGTGCGTTTAGCTTTTACTGCAGTCAAAGTTATTTTAAGAACAAATTTGTTACTTTGACATTGTCAACTCTTGTACGATAAAGTCAACAAACTCGAATAGTTTACTCATTCTTTGATTGGAAATGCACGAACATGAGGTTGACGTTTTTTTTTGTTAACAAAGTGGTCACTGATACGAAATATTAAAGCAAAATATAGTTAATTTGAATGTTCCGTCCCGCATACAACTTATAAAAAGAACTTAACAACAAATTAAATTCATAGATTGCTTTAGCTTCATCCATAGGTCTGTCAGCTATTGTATTTTGTTAAATACTGTTTTGATTAAAACTCACCCTAAATATGTAGAGTCTTTAACATCACAATTTCGTTCTGTCCATGAATTGAAAAAATTCTAATAAAAAGATAATATTGGAATTTAAAAAAAGAGACTACAGCTTCAATGCAACGGTTTGTATAAACGGCCCTGGGGGGAATATTTAAGGAATTATTTTTATTTATTTATTTATTATTAATTACAATACAAAGTAAATTTATATTCTAATTTTTGGGTCCAAGGGTAAACCGGGTGACACAGACCATATGTTTAGATTTTTGCAGCGACAGACCAAAGCCTCTGGTGGGAATCGAACCCACAACCCCCACGCTGATAGGTAAGCACGCTACCAACTCGCCTACCGAGGCGCTTAAAGGAATTATTTTATTTCAACCTTTTTAATGAGTTTATATGAAGTCACTCTAATCCCACTTTTTTGATCAAAGTAATTATTCCGACCCAATTTTGCAATTTTCGAAGTGAATGCAAACAAGACCGACCCCTTGTCTCTATAATCCACTCCGAAAATTCGTAGAAAATCATCGCTCGACATCATATAGTATTTAAAATATTTATTTATACGTGGTTTTCCAACAAGAGGTGTTATTTTGAATCACCCGGTATTTCGGTAGCTGTCACTTTTGAAGATTTTTTTCTTTGACATTTGACAAGTAGAAACTACCCCATATCTAAATATGGACCGATGACACAAGCAACTTAACCATTGCTCTTTTACTGGAAAAGTTTTCGTACGGTGTTATCTCTCGAAGAGGTGATCACAATTGGCTTATCGTGAAAGATAAGGTCTACGACAACAGCCCAGCGTCGATTCAAGACCTAAAAGATAGAATTCGTGAGGTTATCGAGGACGAGGGCGCTTTGCGATTTGGTTATTGAAAATTTTATGAAAAGGATATGGTCCTATAAGCGTGGTGGTGGTGGCCATTTGGCTGATGTTGTTTTTCATTAATAACGGCATACCTCCCTCTTAATTATGAAATACACATCCGATCATTTATCTCAAAAAATGTAATTTTTCTTTGAATACCAAAATAACACTTCTTGTTGGAAAATCCTGTACTTAAAGTATGGTCAAACTTCCATAACTCGAACTACCAGTATCCCGTAAAAAAAATTGTCTTAAATAGACTTTGAATTATGGAATTATTTTTAAAATTGTTTAAGGGAATTTGTTTCCTCAACTGTCACTGGAAGTGCTTCGACTTATGGAAGTTCCACTGTAGTTTTATATTTAAACCGTTAAAATTTAAATTTCGTCCAGAATTCTGCACACTCAAAAAAACGAAGTCGCCTTTTCTGAACAATTACACACAAACACACGATAACAACCATTGCCGAATTATCTATTGATTTAGATACTATTGTGAAAAGAACTGATCCCGATTCTCCAATTGTTGTTTGTAGCAGTATTTCTTTATAGAAGCAACATGAATCGTCTTCAGAATATAAAAAAGCTGTCATACAATATTTAAATGCTTTTTCAACATAAGCGATATGACAAATTTACAAAAATGACATCAATATTCTGTTTATCAAACTAAAGTCATTTGCCATGTCTGTACATCATCAGGCCAGTGTCCCCAATGGCCAATGGCAAGCCAGTTTAATAAGTTTGTGTACTCCGAGAATATGCATACACAAATAATCTTTGTCTCCAATCGTCTTTCACCTTCAGGTGGTAAATATTTATGTTTATTGTGCCTTTAAGTGTATACACGATTTTTCCTGTAAGGTGCCTTGAAAATATTTAAAAATTCCATTTTCATTTTCACTTTCCTAAAACTTAAATATTTAACAATGCCCCGCAGGCCAATGAAAATACCCATAATTCCCCGAACAAACAAAGCTGTCTCAAAGACAATGTTTTTGTTTGCGTTTTTCTTTTATGCTCCCTGGCAGAGAATTCTAAAAAACAATTCACCAAAGTGAAAGAAATTGCTTCAAGCAAAACCATATTATATGTCTGCAAACGCCAACAGACAGACTGTCAGCCAGACAGATACGTACGTCCATGTACCGCACTCACATGAGCTCTTGACAAATAAAACTTTAAATTGGATTAGTACTTGCTGAAGATATACTGAAATCGCAGACATACCACTCTAACAATGGGCGAATGCTGTGATGTCGCAAAGACTCGAATTGTTAAGAAAATAAAAGGGATAACTGCAAATAAAACAGAATTTTCGTTTGAAAAACTAACTGTTTTAAAATCCTTAACAAATCCTTAGATTCGCAAGAAATCATTTCCTTTGTCTGTCTAAGTGAAACTTAAGTAAAAGAAAATTGAACTTTTTTTTTCTTTTGCTGTTGCGTGGCAGTTGTCAACGACAGAATAAATAACTGTTGACAACATCATTACATGTCAACAACACATACATACAGAGCAGCACACGTAAGTACACATATCACGTGAACTACAGTTGTCGGCTCTTTGGGTTTTCAGCCGGCAATAGCGCTAACTGCAAAAGATGCCTTTCGTTGACGGAAACAGGAAACAGTGTTGCTCTTTTCTATTGTTTGACATTTCTCCTAACTCTTAAAATGTCTTTTCTTGAAAAAGTAATACTGACTATTTTTATTGTTAACCGGAAGCTAAATGACTTAAAAAGAGTCATTGACATATCTGTCAATGACGACACATAAATGGCGCCAGAATTCCTCAAACTCTTGTGTCGACCATAAAAGTTCACATTGTTGTATGGAAAGTGTGTGTGTGTGTGTGGATCCCTAGCAGTCTCCAAAACTTGGATAATAATTCCGTTAATTTTCAAAACATTTCTTTCTCGACAAAGACACATAAAAAAAAAACTTTAATAATTTTCATAAAAGTATAATAAAACTATTTGATGGTTTTTGTTTGTTTGTTGTCCTGAATATGCTTAGACCGTAGATATTCATATCAATGGCATATAACTGAAGCAAAACGTCTTTTCATTACTTAAATCACCAGAATTTCGTATGCCATGCCAATCCACAATAATTTTGATATCATTCATGTTAATATTCGTCAATTAGTGATATGTGGTGGGAGATGTGTGTCATTTTATTGATATACCTATTTCTGCAGATTTCCAGAGAGTTTATGACACAACACCAAAAAATATTACTTTGTCCTAAAAAGAAATTAGCTTAGCGTTTTTGTTATACTCAAGTGAGAAATTCTCAATAAGCTACTTTTGGAATTAGTTCCAGGTTGCTTTTGTAATGTTTTCATCTTTTTTATATTTAAAAAAAAAACTAAATCTTCTTAGAAACAGCTCAGTATTTTATAACAGTTGTTGTAAACTATATACTTAGATTTTAATGTTTGTCTAGGATACTTTAAGCCTGTGGCGATGTTACCAGCAGGGTTCGTAATCTTTTAGAACAGTATGTAATTATTGAACATGTTTTTGATACGTAAATTCGGAAAAAATTTTACCATAAATCGTTTAAATTCAAAAGCTGAAATAGGGTCGATGCTAATTGAATCTTGTGGTTAAGTTGTGTTGAAATTACCGTCATGACATACGTCAGTATCAGGATAACTCTTCCGAAATGAATGATCAATCGTATTAAATGCTCTATTGTCGTTCTGCTGACAGAGAAATCGTCATCAGAGTGTACAGGGTTTGCAAGAAAATGTGTTTTTCTGGTATTCAAAAATTCAAGTCTTTATGCAAAGTACGGTGTAATGATGTTTGTGGAGTGCCCAATTCCAAAGAACGACGAGGAATGGACAAACCAGGGTTTTCTTCAACACTTTGGGCTACAGCCGAAATATTCTCAGTTGTTCTTGAGCGACGTGTTTTATTCTTCACATCACTTACTTGTCCAAACAACTCCACTTTTTTTACCCTCGCACCTTGGTTCAGGCCTTAACGGTGATAATTATGTAAAATTCATAATAATCTGTTTTATCATTCAATTCATTTATTTGGCCATTTTTCATAGGAAAGGTCAATGGAAATCGATTTGGAAGTTGTTGGTTCTTTGTATCTGCCAGCAAAATCGTGAAAAGGCAATGAAGATTCTGCAACCCAAATTTCTAGGACGTATGATGTTAAAAATGGCATAATTAACTGGCCCTAAGATCTTCAAATTTGACTCATTCGAACTTATTGAATTGTAAAGTGTACGCCAAAGTGCCTCAGACCACTGACAAGCTCAAGGCAAACATTTGTGCCTCAATAATCGCTATACTGCCCAATGTGATCGAACAATAGTGGGAAAGAACATCAAAAAGGTAATATTTCCCGATGCACCCTGATTCAGAATGAGATCCCATTTTTAACTTCTGTGTATAGTATGTTGTATTTTAAAGCATTTACATATACAATCGGAGAATTGAATATCCCTACGGGAAATGCAGAGTCAATTACCCTGAATGTCCGCGATCCGCGGACGGGTGAAAACATAACCTATCACAGAACTGGTTCCGTACGGATAGAACGGTGCCAATTATTCCAAATATTCAAGTTTTCCAAACAACAGATTAATCGTTCAATTGAATAGATGCGCGCCCCTCCTTTTGTTATAAAATCAGTTTCAGAAAAAGCGACAAGGTAGGTAACACAGATATTTCTGTGATAGTTACAACCGACGCGTATCATATCTGAGCAGTCTCAATTGACTCCCTCCAATTACAAACCCGTTTAAAACTTACCGGTTTTTTTCATATATATGGGTCGATACTGGCCCAGTCCCAATCTATGAGGGGCCTATCACGTGACTGGTTCTGTACCGGTCCAATTTTCGGTAGGGATATTTTAGAAATACAGCCAAATTTCCATAACTCGAACTCGAAGACTTTGAGTTGTGGAGTTACATATAAAACTGTCTTCTTAACTGACACTAGAAGTACTTCGACTTATGGAAGTTTCACTGTATTGAAAAAGCTGACTATCTTTCATATTTTTCCATTTTAGCGGCGTAAATTTTTTTTATTTTCTTTGGTTAGATTTTAGGTAACTGTTCATATTGAGTAAAAAAAAATCCTTTATTTCAAATTTAAAATTTTTAACCATTTTCAGATTTTAAATTTGAAAATTTTTTCAATTCATCCAAGTGTACATCATGCATTGTAAGAGTGTTGGATAATGTCTTTATTATGACGGCACATTAAATTTGTACCAAATATAGTTCGAGAAGGGTTGCTCATTTTTTGAAAGTAACTTCTTTCCGCCCGAAATTCCACAATTGGAAGATGGAGACCATATACTATTAAGTCGCCACATATCTCTCAATGTCAGACAAAAAAGTATTGCAATATCAATTGGAATGACATATCATTAATAAGAGCACTATGGATGACCTTTCTAGCACAACCTTGTGTATTTATTCTCAAAAAAATTAATGCCCAAACAAAACAAAAACAAATTGAATGAAACATATGAATATCCTCATTGATATCCTTAAAATTTAGCTTAGACTACGCAAATTCTTCATAAACTGTCTGCAATTGTTCACAACATCATTCGAAAATTCTCGGGATTATAAAATGTATTTGTATTAAATATTTCATATCAATTGCAATTTACTAATGTACTGAAAACAACATAACCCAAAAGTTGTATTGGTAAAATGTTTGAAATGTTGTGCTGTAGAATTTTTATATTTTTATTTGGAATCTGCATCACTTGAATATTTTGTGGCTACATCGAAATACTTTATGAATATTGATTTCTCCGCCAAAAAAAAAAATGCAAAAAACAAAAAAAGTAAAAAATCGCTCCGTAAAATTGTTGTCCATCAATATTTGCCAAACCATTAGAAGTGCCCTCCTTCGAACGTCAATACTTCTCCACTTGACGTCTTCTGGATAATGGAGGGGAAAACAAAGGCATTAGCTTTGCTGCAAGTTGTATGTGTAGTTGGCCACTTTTTATTATTTGGTATTCTGCTCTTGCGAACTGAGCATAGTTGAGTCAACTTAAGCTACGAGTATTTCTAAATAAAACTTAAAACAACAAAGTTTGCTCTGGCTATGCAGTCATACACATTCGTTCGTTTTAGGGATGTCATAGGCGAAATGTAAAAATTGCAAAGATTATTGGATATCCGCTGATTGGATTTTGTCTACAGTTTCAAATAATGAAACTTCTGCAGTATATTTAAACAGAAATTTGCATTGGATTTGAACAATTTGCCAATTGATGAAAATAACTTTATTTTTGAAGTTTTTTGCTCGATATTTGAGTTTATGTGAGTACGAACTCTGTGCCATTCAGAGCAGGTGAAAAGTGTGGACGAGTTACAAATCCCATAGAACTCATATTTTTACCTCATAATCTGTTGTTCTTACTTTAAAGTAATTCGGAACTATTGTCAAATTTGGAATGTGTTACGAACAGTTTTACAACACACCACTCTCTTAATAATACTGGACAACAAAAAAATGTTGTAATGAATGAATACTGCACAATCCACTGAATTTTTTTTAGATTCGATTTTTTTAAAATTAATTAAAAGTATTCCATTTTTTGGACATAATTTCTCATAACAGGAAAGCATACCCACCGTAATTTGCAAAAAGTGTATTTTTGAACAAAAATCAAAAGTATGAAAAAATTTGAACTTTATACAGAATAACATTTATATATTAATAGTAATTATATGTACTTTGCAGTCACACAAAAAGTGTGAAAAAACCATTAAAGTCTTTCGGGCAATATGGACAATTCATTTTATCCATATTCAAAATTTTTTTAACATCACGACTCAGAATAACTGGCTGTTGAAATTGAATCATGTTATCTTTTAGGCCGTCGAGAAATTTGTACGTTATTATATTTAGTTTAAGAAAATTTGAAATCTAGAGGATACAAATAATTTGTTAATTAGGGCCTTTGCAATTCATAAAATAAAGATCGGATTGCGACATCCCTATAGAGCTCGTTCAGCGGGTCTCCTCCAGTGTACTTAGTCACTGTCATTGGCTGTTTGCAGCAACTTTATTAATTCAACATTTGCTGCAATGTGACTCACTCAAACAATGACAACAGCCATTACACACACACATACACATATATACATAGACAAGCATATACTATGACTCAGAGTAGTTTGCGCTAAGAAACATTCTCCTGCATCTTGCATTACTTTTTATTAATATCACCCGTTGTTTATGTTGTTTTGTTCTTTCTCCCTTTTGTAGATATAACATTTCGTGGACTGTGGAATCTCATACACCCATTGAAGAATACAAATTATCCTTCCGAAGGTTGCAACAAGGACAAGAGGTCGATAACTCCATTGATTCGCATTCGGCGTCCTCGTCATCGTCATCGTCTATGCTGCAAATGTACGGTGGTGGCAACATGGGCGGTAGTGTCAGTGCACACAATTACCGATTAGGTGGCATTAGCAGCAGTAGTTTGGGCGGCATGGGCGGCGTTGGCGGAGGTGGTTATGGCAGTTATGGCGCTGGCAATGTTATCCATTGGGGTCGCAACGATTGGCGTGACGTTGTTTTGCCCGCCATACCAATCTCACATCACTACACACAGGGGATGAGCTATATGATACGCGGTTTGGATCCCGATCAACATTATGAAGCTACAGTTCAAGCGAGGTAAATACCAGTTGTAAACTCCATGTTCAAGTATTTATATAAATTCTGAAAGTTTACGGATGTTCAGTACCCTCTAATGTTTTCTTTCGTGGCTTGGCATGACGTTGCGTTACTTGCGTTCATTGCCATTAAAGGGAGCCGTTCTGATTGTTTTGTCGACTTCGCCATTGTTGTTGCTGCTAACCAACAACAATGTTTTTTGTAGTTGTTTCTTTTGCATTAGAAGCGAAAAGTTTTTAAATCTTTCACATAGTTTTCAATGCGATAACATGGGAAGGAGTGGCACGGGCACATGGGGTGTACATTAGTGGAAACTTTGCGACAAGTGTTGCTTGAAGGTGGCAAATTGTATGATCAAATTTTGCTTTATTAGTAAAGTTTTTAACATTTAAAAAAAGAAACAGGAGCGTAAGCAAATTCATTAAACTCTTGGTGAAAATTTGAATAGCATCTGGAGTGTAATATGAAATGCAAATGTTTCCAATTTGCTAACGAGAAATGAAAAGTCAACATTTGACTCTCGTGTGGTCAGTTTCATTGGAAAAGGTTAATTATACAAATACAGGTCATGGCTTTACCATGAGTGTATTTTTTTTTAGCAAGTAATTCCCTGAAATCGTTAAAGACTTACTCTCGAGTGAATCGAGTGAAACTTTTTGTCCGTAGCAAATTGTCCAATATGGTGGACATGAGTTTATTAACGTAAAACTGCTGAATACAAAATCATTGCAATTGAGAAGGTGCGACTTGCCCGTAGAAACGCATTTCATAAACATCACACTATAATTTAAGATTACCGATGGATGAATTTGTGACAACAATTTTACAAAACAAAGTCGGAAAATTTGTGAAATTGTCTACGTTGATAGATACTGTCAGTCAAGTGGAAAAGCGGTTAATAAAATCAGACATTTTCCAGTCCCGTCAACATTACCGGAAAGGCTATAATCAATAAGCCATGGCAAATTTCACTAAAATATTACCAGCCGGTTTGAAATACGTAACATTTCTGTATACAGACTTGTAACTCTAATACCATTTATCGCAAATTATAAAATGTTAAAATTAAAGAAAAAAAATGTATACTCTTAATAGAAATTAATTTGTGATCAACTAGCAAATTATATGCTTAGCGTTATAAACTTTTCTTAGCAATATAATTATAAACGACATTGAATGAAAATAAGCAATATATGAATCGTATTCAATGCAGTTCCGACTACTAACTTTTAATAAACTGTTAGCATGAACACTTTAAAAGAAACTGCGCAATTTTTACAGAAAAGTATATTTATCTTGTTGTCCCTCTCGCGATCTCTCTCATTTATAGCTTTCATTTAAACTTTCGCACTGAGAATACAAAATGAGAAATTCATTAAAGCTATTTTTATTAATGAGAGTAATCTTTTGTTATCATTCGTGAGAGATAGTGAGAGTGGGAGAGAGGGGGAGGCCTACATTAACAGCCTTAGCGACGATATCGAATCATATCGCAAAAATATGATTCCGAAACCAGTCTTTTTACAGAAATGTCGTCCACTTTAAATATCAGAAGTTCAAGTTGAACTGGGTTTCTTGATTACTCAACTGGGCTCACATTACCCAGGACTATCGCCCACTGCCACAAAAAAATCATAGATAAGATTAGATGCAACCCATATAGAGCTGAATGGATCATCTTGGAAAAGTTAAATTTCATATTTAATAAAAAATCAATTTTTAAATGTGCTGACTTCTTAATTTCAAACAATAGTAAATCACATTGCTAGTAGTGTTTACCTTCATTGGGCTTAATTTCCTAGCATTTCAAATTTATTTACATTTAAAAGCTTAACTTAAATTTTAGACTTCCTTGCACAAGTTGCAAACCAATTAACCTGCTCTCCTATATTCCCTATAAGAAAATGGCAAATAAATCTTTACTCATTCTAGGAATCGCTATGGCTGGAGCGATTATTCACAAAGTTTTGTGTTTTCAACGTCATCAAATGGTAAGTAATGTTAGACATCTCATCATCTCCACCAAACTCTTTTCCTTTGTACTTTTCCGTTTACTAACCACACAATATTTCTTTTTGTTTTGTATTTTATTTATTGCCTTTTCATTGTTAAATAATTATAAGTAATAAACAAACAAGAACAGACTTACTTATTATCCTTTAATACGAGAATAAGCACCAAACAACAATTAAGTTTATCGATATTGCATGCAAAATGAAGATAAATAAAAAATAAAAATGAAATCCCCAAGAAGGCTGTCAGCGGCGAAAGCAGAGCGCCAAGTATTAGGAACATCCATTACACCGAACAAAAGACTTATTTTTTTTTCTCCAAACTCCGACAAGTAAAGGTTGAATTGCATAACAGCAACAAAAACGAATGGGATTTATTGGAAAACTTAAATTGCCAGAACAATTACAAAGTATTAAGGTACAAACAAATGAATAGAGACGAGGCAACAATGAAATAAATACATCCATTTCGTATAATACACAGAATACATAGAGGAATACACATGATATTTTCTTTGTCCGTAATCGTAATATTTAAATATTCGCATTTTTGTTTGTTTTGAACTACTGAATTTGTGTAGACTTTAATTCCGATTTAACTCCGATGTATAGTTCTGGAAAATTATCTGAGAAATCTTAATACTATAATATATTTTGGAAGGAAAATCAAGTAATATTAGGTAATAAAAAGATTACCCCCGCATGTCAATTGCAAAGGAGTCGTTCTACCTAGGTAACTTTTGCAAACCTAAAAAAGTGTGTACTCATTTGCTCAAACACTGTACAAGTTTAAACTAGAAAGGAGGTGGGGCACCGGGGCGGTGGGCGAGTTGGTAGCGCGCTGGCCTATCAGCATCGGGTTTGTGGGTTCGACTCCCACCAGAGGATTGGGTCTGTCGCTGCAAAAATCTAGCCATATGGTGTCTGTCACCCGATTTATCCTAGGTACACAATATTATAAATTATAAAAATAATAAAAAAAAGTAGAAGTCCTTTCATAGTTCATGGAATTAGTGTGTGTGCGATCAGTGCATTATTTCAAAATGGGTTGCAAATGAAAGGCGAGATACTAAGCAGCCTAAAACTCTTTTTTTAAAGTTGTTTGGTTTTTTGTTCCCTTTTTATTCTTACCAAATTGAGAAATAAAGTGAAGACCCATTTCGTTTATAAAGCTTTGCACGATTTTCTTTGGCAATGTCCCAATTTATACGATCACTTTTAGCTTAATTTTAATATCATGATTTTCAAGTTTGACAGCGAAAAGTGAAGAGAACCACAAATTCGAGGGTTTTTTCGACATTTCTTTTTGGCTTCTTCACTAATTCAATCATATTGTTATAATTGCTGACATAAAACAGAAAATATTTTTTTTTTAAAACCTGTTTGTGGTTATGAAATATGATTAGGTAAATATCGATTATATCTTCCAACTCAGACCATAAAAAATCAATAATTATCTATCAATAGCGCAATCTATTCATTTTCGAAAAAGTAAGGTCCAATGACCCCACCGGACCATAAACCGCACCAAACAGTCACACGTTGAGGATGGAGATGCTTCACAACAATAACTTTTGTGTTTTCCGACCCCCACATGCGACAATTTTGTTTTTTGACGTAGACACCGAGGTGGAAATGTTTCACGACGACCCAAAATTGCTTTAGTTTTGCGAACTGTGACTGCATGATTTTTACCATTTTTTTAGTGAATTTTAATAATTTCAATGCGTTGTTGAAGCGTGTATCGTTCCATTTTTAGTAATGGCGTAGTTTCTACTTGTCAAATGTCAAAGAATAAAAGCTTCAAAACGGACAGCTACCGAAATAGCGGGTGATTCAAAATAACACCTCTTGTTGGAAAACCCTTTATTTTTAAAAAAAAATATTTCTTTTTGATAATTTTGTCAATTTTGTATTGAGAATAAACTTCCGAAACATTTAAAACATCGTGTAAATGCTAATGATTTTACGAAGGGCCTTTAAAAGAAAACGTCAAGAAAAACTCTGGGTCATCGTGTAAATTGCGACTACGTGCGCGAAAAGTGGAGACAACTACAAAAACGAACACAAAATTAAAATCTGATTGTTGCAAGTTTCATAATGCTAAGATGCGATTAACCAGATTTTTCCTATAATTCATTTGTATAGAAAAGAAAAACGTAGATGTGGTCGAGCCTTCCCACAGCACCCAGAATGTCAAAGCCAAAATCCATTGTAAAGAGGATACAGCCTTCTGGATTAACAATGTATAATCTTTGCGGGCAAGCAACGTAAAGAATACCGCACAATATCCGACTACGATATCCAAAACGAATCCATTTTATGGTGTTACAATTGAACGGTGCCCGGACTTTACGCCACAATATCACATTTATACAGAGTTATGTTAATTTGATTTAGGATGTTTGGAGATCGCGGGATTTGCTGTAAAGAAGATTTGAACAATGAATTTAGTCCCAATTCACACAGTGCGGTCTCATGAAAATGTAGCAAAGAGAATGTGACTCAGATCTGGTATGTCGACTGGCCACAACTTAGTATTTCATTCAGCTCGTGACACAATTCAATCACTGCATCGGTAATTTTCTTGTCGGGTAATCTCTTGTTATGGCTGACTAGATCATGGAATTCAACACAATTTGACATTTTTCCAACAGGGTTATTTGAAATCAAAGCATTTAACACTGAATCACCGAAATTTCAAAGAAAAACAAGAGTGTGGATGTTCCATTTCTTTACAATTGTTGTTTATATTGCATTTATTTTTATTGTATTACAATAAAATAAAATACACTAATGAACGGTTTTTTTTTTTGTCTAATTAACGTCCTGTGTTAATTTTTGTATACACTTTGTACAATTTGTATCAGCTGGTCTGAATTTGGCTTTACCTCTGAAAGGACAACCAATACTACTGCAAATATCCAAGGTGGCCAATAGTCGATAACCATAAATGTCCTATGTCACGCACGAATTAACAACAATACGAATGGTATAGATAACAGGGCTCATAAGTCCATAGCGATATAATATCTATTATAAAGGCATATTGCAGTATAATAACGCACGCAAGTGTGTATTAGACCGGGTAAAACTGCTTAAACAGTTTACACATTGAACTTGGTTCAGTTATTTCATGATTAAAATATCTTTCGTTTGTAACATGCATCGTTGACTTTGTAATTACTGTTTCTGACAAAAATCAGAATTCCTAAAATTAAGCGCCAGTATGAGTTAGTTAGCTAACTACTATATTTTATCCTTCAATCTATCCAATCTAATGTATGGTCATCCTTGTCAGTGGATGTGGTAACAAATACATATTAATTTTCTCTGCCAACCATGCATATATGAACGTCCCTACAATGCACTGGTTACTGACGATACAATCGGCTGATTAATATTTAAAATTGAATCTACTTAAATACAGAATTTTTGTGTAAGAATAAAGACATTCACTTTTGACACATAGTTTAAGTAATGGGAGTTTTTAATGATTCCCCATTACCGCAGGGTCGATTTGAAAATTTAAAAAAAAAATTGCCGCTATCGAACCGTTATATACGGCTTTGATTCGTGCTCTTTAGAATTCTAATGTACAAAAATGGGTTTCTTTTTTTTCAATATCTTAATCCTCGAATGGAAAATAATTGATATTTAAAATGTGTACAGAAGCTGTTGACGGCTTGTGGAACCATAATGTGTAATACTCACTGACCGGAATCTAGTAGCCAGCTCTGAACGGCTCATGCTTTTCTAGAACAGTTTCACACGGCTTTGTGATTACTCTCGTTTGTGGAATAATCTTCCTGCAAGTGTTTTTCCTGCCTGCTATGATATTACCAAATTCTAGGCTCCCCCTCCAATACCCTTTCTTCTTATCGCTAACACAGTGCATTGCAATTATATGGGGGCATCCCCTGAGTGTTAGTCAAAAAAAAAAGTCAAGATGGAAAACAGCCTCTGAAAATGTTTGATGGTCTTAGCAGGTTTCGAACCCGGATTTACTTGGGTAATACTCGCACATACTACTGTGGTCATACTCTTATTTCGTATTGTTTTCCATACGGAAACCCTGGTAACAACTGTTGCTATCTTCCATCCTTATGTTTAAGCGCCCTTTACAAGTTTTTAGTTCTTTCAGCCAACATAAGTCTAGCGCCAGAGGATATATTTCGATGCCATTAACGATATAGTCTCCTATATTTTCTATTATTTCCCAATGCAAGAATGCACGCGATAGCATAAACCAAGTAACTTATGATTTGCGATCGAGGTCTTAGAATCGTGGGATTTAACCCCACTAGTCTCTCGTCTAAAGACACACGCCAGCCATGATCGCTGCCTTCGAAGGCACCATTACACGTGTCATTGGTATTTGGATTTTCCGAATGGACCACCTAAAATGTAACCGAGGGCAACATTAGCATGTAATAAATTTCTGACAGACATGGATCCAAATAAATATTTCATATCCATTTCTCGGGTTTCTTCAATTTAAAAAAATACTCTGTTTGATGCACATTCATAGTCATTTAAAGCCTTCAATGGTAATACATTTGTATGGCCGTTGCATCTAAATAATCTGAACAGATTTCACTTGATATTTCCGAATACAGAACTTTACTTTAATTTCGCCACGTTTCACTAAAAGTAATACATTCCATTTTTCTGCAGTCCCTTCTTATGCGGGGTAATTTCTGAGTTGTTTTCCATTATCATTCTACTAACAACCGGATAAAGTCCATCAATGATTATTGATAAGACTAATGGTGCTGATTACGAACTCGTGCATACATTATAATATACCATAAATTATATACTAAAATAATGCCATATGACATTTTTTCCACAAAATAATTACTTCCCATTGTGAAACCAAAATGTTGTGTTTGTATATGTTTATACATACATATGTATGGGAATAATGAACGTTACTTTACTTGAAGTGGAAACTCATTATTTTATCATCAATTATGATTTAGATGTGAACTGTTAATTTTCTGGTCTCAGTGTGTTTGCATAATGAGGTATTGCCTCTGAGCATCCCGGAACCACGTGGCGTATACGTTATATTTAATTTCATATTAATCATATGACGGCAAGTCACAATCACCAAAGGTTTTCAATTACCGTGTGTTATTTGCACAACCTCATTCAGTGATTTATGATTTGAAAAGTATACACAATTATTTTCTTATTTGCATTGCTCGCCCATCCATTTCTAGTCGTATTTAAATGATGTATAAACTTGGCTTGCTACAAATACTTATAACTTACCATAAAACGTCACAATAAACAGGCATATTTTGTCGCCCAATTAATTTCTTTGTACACATCACAATTATTTATAACTTGGGGTCATGAGGCGAATCAGTGTAATTTGTTTTTTTTTCTATAGCTGAGCGAATAAATCGAAAAACTATATAAACAAATACATTAACATGTCAATTTTTCTATATTCCATAAACAACTTTTCAAAGTAAAAAAATACAAACACCATAGCTAATTTTTCTGTCCAACAAATTTCAGAGAATTTTTAATATTAGAATGGTGTAGTTTCCGTACAAGTTTGATTCTGAACGTGTTTTTTTTAATTACGTTTTCCTCGAAATAGAACACACCCAAATTTAGTAATTGTTTGAAGCAAGTTGGACGTACAATCTAGTAAATTAATTTTGTGACTTTAAGGGATTTTTCTATTATTTGGATTCTTATCCAGACTCCGTATAAATATTGTTTAAATGCTGGCTGATGGGGTCGCTGTTTTTTTAAATAGTTATTGAGATTTTCAAATTATGATAAAAAAAATGTAAAGAGAAAACAGGCAAAAAAAAAACGTGAGCTGTTTATATGTTCATGGAACTCTGGATAAAAAGTTACGGTGTAGCTGGAGAAAAATTAAAAATATTAGCAGGGCTCTACTACCGGGTAAAAATTTTCATTAAATTGTACTTTAGAGATACTTTCCAAGATACGGTAAAAGACGGCCAGAAGGGAAAAATATTTGTTGGTTTTATACATTTTTTTTTTTTTTTTTTGGAAAGCAAATTTCAACATTTAGTTAAGCAATATAATCCTCGCATTGTATTTAAGAAAAATCCGTTAAATAATTACCCAATAAATATGGAAATATGATATGGAACCTGGCGTAAATTATTCATGAGGAAACACGTACGAAAAAGGTTATGCCGTCACATATAGGTAACTCAATCAATACCTCATTCTAGTAAAGTACGTCAAAGATCAGAAGAACCACATTTTTCATATAATCAATTTGTATAGAAAACTGAGATTTTCGTTTATTTCCCCACCAGCAAGACCAGCATAACGTAATAGAGCCTTCCCGCAGCACTCAAAAAATTCAGTGTAAAGAGTATTAACAATGTGTAATCTTCGCTGTCAAGTAATTCGAAGAAGACCTCACATTATCAGACTACAATATTGAAACAATGGTCATATATGATTGTTGGCACAATTATCAGTGTGCGCTATGCTCGTATTTATCCGCGTGCTACCAACTGTTGAAAGAACAAGTTCAGGCAGACCAAAAAGAACAACAACAACACTACTGGAATTTATCGCACGGACAGCTTGAAACCACACTGCTCCCATTTTGCTTTCTCTGCCCCGATCATGATTTCAAAATCATGTTTATTAAGTTTGTAAGCGAAAAAAGATAAAGGTGTATAAAAAAGTCATAAATTTGAGTTTTTTTTAATTCCTTTTTGATTTCACACAAATTTTTTTTAAATAAACATCCCAAAAATTAGATGCATTAGCACGCCAAAAATTCAACGTATACATTTATATGACTTTGGAAAGCCAATCCAAAAGGGAATTTCCAACAAGGGGTGTTATTTTGAATCACCCGGTATTTCGGTAGCTGTCACTTTCGAAGCTTTTATTCTTTGACATTTGACAAGTAGAAACTACGCCATTACTAGAAATGGAACGATACACGCTTCAATAACGCATTGAAATTAACTAAAAAAAATGGTAAAAATCATGCAGTCACAGTTCGCAAAACTAAAGTACTTTTGGGTCGTCGTGAAGCACCTTGTCGGAGCGCAATTGGTGGACAAATTCGAGTTATTGGAACAAGTTAGTGATGTGAAGAATAAAACCCGTGCACGTCGCTGAGAATATTGCTGCTGTAGCCCAAAGTGTTGAAGAAACCCCAGGTTTGTCCATTCCTCATCATTCTTTGGAATTGGATTTTCCAAAAACGTTATTACACCGCATTTTGTATAAATACTTGGGTCTTAAGGCTTATAAAGTTCAGTTAACACAATAAATCGAGCCGGCCGATCATCAAGAACGTCGTGTCTTTACCGATTGGGTCCTTGAAATGCATGAAAATGATCCGGAATGCCATCGTCTTGACTGATGGGGCACATATCCACCTCGGTCGCTACGTCAACAAGCAAAATTGTCGCATCTGGGGGTCGGAAAACCCAAGAGCTATTGTTGAGAAGCCATTCCATCCTCAACGTATGACTGTTTGGTGTAGTTTATGGTCCGGCGGGGTCTTTGGACGTTACTTTTTCGAAAATGAGGTTGGATCAACAGTTACGGTGAATCGAGAGATGATTAATGCTTTGTTATGGTCGGAGTTGGATGTTATTGATCTTGACAAGTTTTACTTTCAACAAGACGCAGCTACGTGTCGCACTAGCAACGGAACCATTCCTCTTTTACGGTTAAATTGGCCACCTAGATCTTGTGATTTAACACCTTGCGACTTCTTTATTTGGGGCCAAAGCCCAGCGTCGATTCAAGACCTCAAAGACAGAATGCGTGAGGCTATAGAGGACATAGGTCATCCACTTTGCGATTTGATTATGGAAAATTGACAGAACAGTATCGTGAACATTGTTAGGAAATAAACTTATTTTCAAAGTCAATGCTGTGTAATGCAGATAGTTTTCAATGAAAATACATTTATGAGTATGTGACTCAGACCTGAAATATCCACACGCCATCGATCACAGCAACTCAACATTTTTTTCACACCAGCCTGATGACAATTGTGAAAAGTGCAGCACTTGAAGGCTCACGGTCAACTCCTTAATTATCAGAGTTTTTGGGCTTTAGAGCAGATCGCCAAGAAATCAATGCATCAGAAAGTGACAGCTTGGCCAATTTTGTTTAAATGCCGTCAGGAAACTCCATTTCGGTAAACGTTGAGAGTTGCAGAGGTATTACAAACCATTGTTGTCAACATAATTTTTTAATTCAGCAAATTATTTTTGTTGTGGAAAAATAATCACTTTTCACACATAGTGACCGACATTGATTCGTGCTCTTTAGGATTCTTATATAAAAAATGTATTTTTTTTTTTTCAATATCTTTTGAACGGACAACAAACATGGACGTTTTTTGTTTTGCTTCAGAAGGACAATCGACAATTGCTTTAATTTGTATACCTACAGAAATTAAAAAATTATCTGTAAAAATCCCTCTTTCAATGTTTTACCTTTACAGTTAGTCTTCTGTTCGAATTAACTATTCCGATCATAACATAATTAGTTTGAAAATGTTACCAGTTTCTATGAAATTTGTTTGTTTTTCTTGCTCTTTTGATGAACGAATTAAATATTCGTCGCTTGAGACACTGTTTAGAAATAACGCCTCCACAAATATACTTCCCAATTTAACCTTAAAATACGAAAACTACTCTAACACCATCATCAGATTTGAAAATACCGTGAATTTTCTTTATTAAATGCAACAAACTTCATACACAATAGGACTGATCGGTCTATATACCCACATACCCACAGACCCACATACAGTGAAATTTTCATAAATGACCAACATGCAGTTTTAAATTGCTTATAATGTATTCACAACCATTTCTGAAGGAAGAAAGAAGAAACAGAGAAAAAGTAAATTATAGATTTAAATTGCTCCAAAACGAAAACCATTTAAATGCAAAACATTCAGTTGGAATAGCAAATTACTGCAGCACAGTTTTCTCCATTGTTGATGCAAAAAAGGCCAAACTATGCAACCCAATCATCACTCTACACAAATAGACAGACATACGCACGCTCAAAAAAGCAGGAAAAACGTAAACGATTTGCTATGCAAATAAGATCTTCCAGCCATGCAGACAAACGAAAACAAACACACACACATGCTCAAGTATGTATAATAGAGAGGATCGCATTGTATGAAAAGGTACTGCCATACTTGAATGTCCAACTTGGATAGGTGAATCACAAAAAACTGATTTGTGAACTTTCAGCGAATGCCTGTGCTGTTCGAAGCTACTCCAACTGAGATACACAAATACTCAAATTGTTGAGCCAGCATTTCAGCCAGGTGGTTCAGTATATGGCTAAATTTTCAAAATATAAATAGCCCGCAAAGTATTCAAAACAACAATTGGTCATTGTTGTGAGTCTATATAAAGAATATATATTTTACATTGGCCTAACCAACACAATTAAACCAGCTACCATGGAACAGCCAGAGTAGTGGATTTGTCCGGGTGAATTGGCAATGAGCCAAAGTGGGTCAGTTGGTCAATAAGGCGAAGACGAAAGTAGTTTAGGAATGCATTCAGACAGATGAGTTGTAAAAGGGGAAAACCATGACCAGTCAACCTTATGAACGTTTGTTTGAAAAATGACATCATTTGACACAAAAAAAAACATCCCACTCTATTGTACGAGCCCATACGTATGAGCGATTTTTTTTTCTGAAGTTCTTTGTAGTTAAGAGCACACACAGACAATAACGCCAAGAAGGAAGAGTGCAACAAATTCGCTCTTTTCTTTTTCTGTTTTGACTGGCTGGTGAAATTGAATGCAAATCTATAGCGAAGTGTCTATGTAAATGTATGACGAACACACGCATGTGGCATACTCACACACAAACAGACATTTGTTAAAGCAATCAAAGACCCACACACACCTTCATATACACACTGAAACATGTACAAACATGAGCATACACGCATGCAGACAATTGCATAAAAGAAAAACAAATGAGCCGAAAAAGAAACAGAGCAACGAACAACACCATCGAGCAGAAGAAAAAAGCGTAGATAAACAAACATGAATTGAAATGGAGACGCAATACGATATTTCTCTTTACATTCTGCATGAGTGTGTACAAAGAATTATGCACACACGTGTACTCACACATATGTACGAACCGAGCAAGAAACCCAAATAAACATCTGACATCTAAAGAATTGGTGCAGAAAGGACATGGCCTTTGCTTGAGATTTCGTTGCATCGCAATGTCCTTACCAGCGAAACAATTTCCTTCATCGGACTGACAAATTTTATACAAAAAAAAAACTGGTTTCATTTTCAGCACACAAATTCAGCTGTCAAAAGTGGAAATAGCAGAATTCTTGCCACCATTTTCTTTCTTATATCTGGAAAAACCAAAGACTAGAACTAAGTAAAAATTAGAACTATGTCAAGTATCTGTGTATTGAGAACACTTGAACGCAAACAATATATTATTACAGATGGCCCTAAATTTTCCGTCTTTAAAATTTCTTCAATTTCTGAATGTCATATCTGGCAGGAATGATTTTTGCTGGAAGAGTATTGCACATGTCGTGCATTCAACTGACCATTTCAAGATGAACGCGTGAGAGTCCAGTATTTTCGATGTACATATATTTTAATTACACCCTTTCTACTTCATACCTGTCAAAAGAAAAGATAAACAAAAACAAACAAAAAAAATCTGCCAAAGGAAAAAAACCCTATTGAAAAACAAACTCGAACTTGAAGTAACCTGTTTATACGAACAAATGTTTTCAATTCGAACCATTTCGAATAAATCTTAATAATTGAAGTTTAGAATGATTTTTCTTTAGACACACCTCAAGTCACGCCATTGTTTCACATTTCGTCCAATCTGTCTGGTCAGCAAAATAACCTCCGTCAGAATTTTTAAAATAATTGTTTGTGGAATTCTTTGCAACAACACATAAACATTTAATAATAAAAATAAAATATTGATAAGCTGACAGCTTTGTCTGCACATCTCAAATAAATATCAACGAAATATAATATATCTTTTGGGGTGACATTTCAATTTTTCTTTTACATTGAATGATACAATATATTTGCAAACAAACTTGTCCGAATGCCAGCAAGCCATCGTTGATACCCTTCATGTGTATCTTTGGTTAGCACACTTTACTGACGCACAATTGCATGTTCATACAAATATTAGTATGTGAAGTAGATAGTTTGACATAGAAAAAAACTTGTCATCAGGCAATGACAGTTCCAGTTAAAATTATATATTTTTGTTTACTCTGAGTTTTTTGACATTCGTATAACATATGTGTTTTCGTAACGGCTAATCGAATAGAAGCTCTAAAATTATTTAAAAACTGACAAAATTCAGGCAAATTTTGTTAATTTTACCAACTTGAATTTATATAATGGTAATACATTTTTATTTAGAAAACTTGTATGACGAATTTTTCCAAAAATTTTATGTAAGGTTTTTTTTATATTTTTATGAAATTTATACAGGGTCTTTCAAGTTTCTTTTTAGTAGTGTGTTGAGAGATTTTTTTTTTACTTTCTTAAGGACTTGTTTCCATTCACTGAAATGTATTTAATTTCACTAAAGAATGGAATACGAATTATTAAATTCTACAACGAAAATAGTGGATTTGTGAAGACCACATTACGCAAATTTGAGAATATTTTAGTCGTTACAGTTGTCCATACAGGCTAAAATATGAAAGTTAATCAAAAAAATTAGGTCGATTAAAATACCAGTGAAAATTCGCCCTGGTCGTTAATTTAAAAAAATTGCCCCTGTAAAGAAAGTCATGGAAGATAATCCAAAATATTGTCAATTGACTTACAGTAACTGGATCTATCAGCAACCGAAAGGTAATTGCTGTCCTAGGCTTAGAAATTACTGTCATCATTGTAGAGTCGGTCTCACTGAACTGAGTGTACTGACATAGTGTTTTGGCTTTCACAAATTTACAGTTCTAGTTTGATAACCCTTTACAGATACGCATGTATCTGCAGATATAGCAGTTTAAATAAATGCAAATTTGAAGATATTCAAAAACTTGTTTCCTTTAAAACTATGTTGTCGTAAACGGCTCGCCATGGCAGATACATGCGTACACATACGAACAGAATGATGTAATCTTTTTAGGCATTTGTATTATGCAATCATCTTACAGACTTTCAGGACTTCCTCCATTTTTCAAGTAACATTGATTGGTTGTTGCAGTTTCCTTCAAACTTTAGTTATTTAAAAATGTTTTATATCTACCTTATCTCATGATGCATTTGGCCAAATTCGAAATGAAAGCCGCAATCTCAGTTAATATCATTATTTCGCTGGAAATCCTGCCAGAAATAGAATCTGTGCAATATGTATACCCCAAAGACAAGTGCGGGAAACATTTCATTTGGTTAGTCTATCAACTTGTATGACTAAAATCGAGCCAGTTTTTATAATCAAATGAAGCGATGCGTGTGTGTAGATGTGTTGGCGCCTGTGGCATTTTTCGGCGGTCATGTCCATGCTTCTGTGTTTTTGAAATAGCGCAATGCTGATGTTATTTTGGTTGCCTAGCTAAAAACGACAGCCCCATTAATACCTTGCCGCGAGGTGTAGCTGAGAATGGTGGAAATGTCGTGGAAATCTGGTTGTAACATTAGGAAATATTTACAAAAAATGTATAAGTATTTATGGCCACATTTAAAAATATGTTTGATACATTTTTGGACAAAACAATTATGCCACACATTTCTCAAAAAAGTTACTCACTGCATTCATATTAGAAACAATTTTTTATTCAGTAGCTAGAAATCTCCAGAATTCACGTAGTTGAGTTCTTTAAATTCAATGGAGGAACAGACGGAGAACTTCTCACCTATAAATTATCTGAGGACCATATCATTTCTTCACTCCCTCACCGGGATCTAGTGCTTAACAGATTTTACTAGAGCTGTTTTACAAGTCTTACAGGGCGACTCTCTTGCTCTTAAAGACGCAGACATTTACTAAAACTGTTTTAATATTTTTACCGGGCTACGTACCTGCCTCCCACTTCAGAAAAAGACTGATTTTACCCCCCACCCAAAATATACACCGCAATGTTCCAAGCACACTCAAAAACATTTTAAAATGCATGGATAAACCTTAAAGCAAATTGGACATGAACGCAAAACGGCGCTCCGCTGGTTATGTACATTTTTTTTTTTTGTTTAACTGATGTTGGTTTTCCCCCGTTCGTTCACCAACCACTATGCGACATATTGCGTTGAACACATTTCTCGCTGAAGTTCAATTGTCATTGGTGACCAATGCGCTGACGATGATGACAATGACAATGACGTTGGTTGGTTAACATGTAAATTAAATGTTGGTACTGTTTTCACTACGACTTTTCATGTTTGATGCGTACTTTTTTTCTGTTGCCGTTTTTAATTTGTTGGTATAGTCCGGTATATTTTAAATACAAAATGATGTTTTCCGTCATGGTTGCTCTAACCAATGCACCATTAATTTATGATTCAATCAATAACTGAAAAAGAATGGCAGAGAAAAACAGCAGCAGCTGTTTAAATCATTCAATTTTCTTTTAACACTACCAAGAAGGAGGGAGTGGGTAAATACTTAAACAAAATACAAAATCGTGTCTTCTGGGACTGTTTACAGTCAGTTATTGGGGGTATTGATGAAACCGTATTAAAACTGAGAATATTGCTGCTGTAGCCCAATGTGTTGAAAAAGCCCCAGGTTTGTGTATTCCTCGTTGTTCTTTGTAATTGGACATTCCACAAACGTAATTTTTCATAAGTCGTTCTTAAGGCTTATAAAGTTCATGTGTTAACTGAACGTCGGAATTCCATCGAAATATCCTTTTGGCTGATGAGGCCCATTTCCACCTCGGTCGGAAAACCCAAGAGTTATTGTTGAGAAGCCTCTCCATCCTCAACGTGTGCGTCATTTGACCTTACCTTTTCGAAAATGAGGTTGGATCAACAGTTGAATGGATTGGTGAATGGATTGGACTATCGAGAGATGATTAATGATTTTTTATGGTTTTGGAAAATTTCATGAAAAGGATATGGTGCTGTAAGTGTGGTCGTGGCGGGCATTTGGCTGATGTTGTTTTTCATTATTATGAAATAAACATCCGATCATGTATTTCAAAAAATTCAATTTTTCTTTGAATACCAAAATAACACTTCTTGTTGGAAAACCCTGTACTTATGTTTGTATACAGAGTGATTGTAATCTTTGAACCTTACCTCGAGTAACTTCGTTAATGTCGTCGTCTTTACAAGTAAAAGATTATTTTATAATGTCGTAGAAAACGTGTATATATTATCCTCGTTGTCACATGACACATCAATTGCCTGGACGAGCAGTTTTCGGAAATGATAGAGGTCAAATGTGATAGGATCGCGGCATCAGAAATAAACAAATGGGATGTTGTTAGAAAGTCATTGCAGTCCTCTTTACCCTAATTCAAAAAAAATATGAATGACCTTGTTTGACATAACCCTCTAAATAAAAGATATATCCTTGCAGCTTACACACATTATGAACTCACTCTGAAATTTTAACAGCTACTAGATCAAATTACTTTAGATTTTCTGAAAAAAATTTAGAGAAAAAAGAAAATTAATCAAAAATGGCAAGGTTTTTTTTAAATTTTAATTGTTTTGACCTAATTTGTCATAAGTCGTAAACGACTCAGTTTCGGAGTTATAAACCAACTTAATTTTTTTTATTAAATAGTCAGTGACATTGACAAAAAGTTTCCATATTCAATTATTTATCATTAATATAAATATCTTACAATTAAAATAAGGTGTTGTTCATTAAAATCGTGGGAGGATATGCCATTTAATTCACAATTTACTAAAGGCAAAAAAACAAAATTTATTTGAATCACCCTTTATATTCAATCTGTGCTACGGTGTTGAACGACAACGTAAGCATTCTTTCTCAGCGACAAACATCTAATTTCGAAGCCACTAATCGGCTGTGTGTCGCTCTGCTCATGCTCCCGTTGTCATTCCGTTCTCATTTGACATCGTGGTTTATGATGTTAATATATAACATTGATTACATCAATTTAAAATTTTCCAGGGAAGCGTGATATTTGTATCTAAAAATTTGTTCATGATGAGTTCAGGACTCTGAAAGGAATTTAATAAAAATCTGTATCAATGAATTAGCTTTTAAAATGTATGGGATTAATTGAAAGGTCTTTGAAATATTAATCGATTTTTAAATCTTGTTATCTTCATCACCGAACCTCTACTGAGAAGTGTTTTTAAATATTCCAATTACAAATCAAAGATTAATTATATCAATTTATGTACAGCCTGATAGGACATTAGTTAGAATTGAAAACAAATAAAGAACTTAATAATATTTTATATATATTTGGTTAGGATTCCTACTTCCTGTCGACCAGTTTCAATAATACAACTTACAAATCTTCAGTTAGTATTAGCACTAGGGAGGAGCGAAAACATATTTTTTTTAATTTGAAAATTTCTCAATCAGAAAGAGATGTAGTTTGCACTTTAAATTTTAAAATTGTTACTATTTTGGTGTTAATTTAAAAAAAAACCCTAAAAATTAATGAATCAATTTATTCAAAATTTACATTTTTGAGCTTGTTCAGTACCCAAATAAAAGTATTTGCGACAAAGAGGAGGATGACCCATCAACATTAGTTGCTCTGGTATGGATTTAATTTTTTAACGAAGGGTTATTTTTTTTATTTTTTTTTTATAGCTTCCATTAGCGGTTCTTATTGGTATTAAAATGTTGAACATTTTTTGAACAGAAAATTTAAAAATAATTAAAAAAAAAAGAAATCAATACCAAAATTGCGAAAAATTTCAAGGGTGTGATCCGACCCCTCAAATGTTTAAAAACCAGTGGAAAAGTTGCAGTCGGGTAAACCGACTTAGATATACCCTCACCCTCAGTAAAAACATACAAGTCTCATACTCATAAGTATCGGAAAGTCAAAAGTGACCGTAGCTACCATCATTTGATGTAACATCTGATGAAAAGTCATAATAGCAACCTAAAATACTATAGAAATGCTATAGAAATAAAGTCGGCGAAATAGACGATTTGTATGGGAGGTACCCGAAGGGGTGTGGCTATATAGCCCATATGCAATCCCATAAGCAGTTTTGGGAAAATATTAACTCATGCCAAATTTCAAAACGATTGTTTAACTCTTTCGAAAGTTATCGTGCGTACCAGTAGGACAGACAGACGGAAATGGCTCAAACGTTTTAGAAAGCCGTGAATCGAATTTGGTTCAAAGACACCTGGGTTCTAATCTGAATATTTCTAGGTGTTACACTTTTGAGCCGTATCAAATGATATATACCCTCCTACCCGTAGGGTGAGGGTATAAATATTGGATGGTACATTTGTATGGGAGGTAGCAGAAGGGGAGTTGCCAGACTTCCAAGTTTTTGTCCAAAACTTTGTCTAGCTATAACTTTACCAAATACAAAATTTGGGCAAGATAGCGTTGGTTATACTGATAGTATTAGACGGTTTATCGGGGGCGGGATGGTACATTTGTATGGGAGGTACCAGAAGGGGAGTTGCCAGACTTCCAACTTTTTGTCCAAAACTTTGTCTAGCTATAGATTTACTAAATACAAAATTTGGGCAAGATCGCGTTGGTCATATTGGTGTTACTACACGATTTCTAAGGTAGGCGGGACGGTACATTTGTATGGGAGGTACCAGAAGGGGAGTTGCCAGACTTCCACGTTTTTGTCCAAAACTTTGTCTAGCTATAGATTTACTAAATACAGAATTTGGGCAAGATCGCGTTGGTCATATTGGTTACTACACGATTTCTAAGGTAGGCGGGATGGTACATTTGTATGGGAGGTACCAGAAGGGGAGTTGCCAGACTTCCTAGTTTTTGTCAAAAATTTTGTCTAGCTATAACTTTAGTAGATACAAAATGTGGGCAAGATAGCGTTGGTTATACTGATAGTATTACACGGTTTATCAAGGGCGGGATGGTACATTTGTATGGGAGGTACTAGAAGGGGAGTTGCCAGACTTCCAAGTTTTTGTCAGAAACTTTGTTCAGTTATACTTTTACTAAATACGGATTTTTGCCAAGATCGGAGTGGGCATATTGATATTATTACACGTTTACTAAAGTGGGCGAAATAGCAGATTTGTATGGGAGGTACCCGAAGGGGTGTGGCCATATAGCCCATATGCAATCCCATAAGCAGTTTTGGGAAAATATTAACCCATGCCGAATTTCAGAGCGATTGTTTAACTCTTTCGAAAGTTATCGTGCGTACCAGCAGGACAGACAGACAGACGGACAGACGGACGGACAGACGGACAGACGGACATGGCTCCAACGATTTAGAAAGTCATGAATCGAATTTGGTTCAAAGACACCTGGGTTCTAATCTGAATATTTCTAGGTGTTACACTTTTGGGTCGTATCAAATGATATATACCCTCCTACCCGTAGGGTGAGGGTATAAAAACGCTTTCCATATTTTTCACTTATTAAGAATTGGAAACTACATCTCTTTCGGGGTGTAACTTTTTTAATTCACTCCACCCTAAGGCGCACCATTTATGTTTTTTACTGTTTAAAGTTAACAAGGTTTTCTTAGAAGATTTTTAAACTGTCGAAATTTTTGAAACGCCATTTTTTTATACAGTTCCTTAATTCAGACATAGAAAAAAGGGAGTTCGTAAATCTAAGTTCGTTTATTTACAATGTGTTTTTTCAATAATTGTATTTAAGAATTTTTTAACAACACTGGAAATACATATTTTTCTTTTATTTCAATTGTTCAATGAAATGCACAATACTTTTATGCTTTAACAACCATAACTATCTAGCCATTAACACCTCCCAATATTGAGTGAAAAGAATCCATTTATCCCCCTGATTTCTATCATTTAATATCTGCAAAACATTAACACCAAGTACACAACCCCATTAACCACAAAGATACACATACGCCATCATTTATGTTTATGGGTTCGATTGTCCTTTAGTAAAGAAACACCCACACTTCACTTATTCCAGATGGACTCACTGATCTATCGACCTACTTAAATCACGGCCACTTGTCAGGTTAGTTGTTTCTTTTCCATTTTCAAATGTGGCAAGTTGAAACACTATCTATCATTCCTCTTAATGTATATATTTGTATCTTTTGCTAATTTTCCTCTTTTTCGTCTCAATCTTTACTCAATAACATTTTCTCTGTCTTATTGTGATGATGTTCTTCACCAATACCATTATATATTCTCTTTGTTCTGTAACCATTTCGTTTTTAAAAACTTTTGCATGTACATTAAAACTAAAATTGAATAGCACGTTTTTTATAATTTCAAAATTTGTTCTATCATTGATATTATATTTTAACTTTTCATAAAGGTATTAGGATAATTACTATAGCATGATGTGACAGATTGTCGATGTTTCCCGTTTTAAGTGCAAAGCTGTTGCACTATTTAGATGCACAGGGTAGGGTAATGCCAACGCTTTTCTAGAGAATTTGTATATGGTTTAGAGATAACTGTCGTACTCGTAAACTCGCCAGCATTTACGAGGTTGGAAAACAGACGCTTAAAACGTTTGATGGTGTTAGCAGGTTTCGAAACTGGGTTTACTGGGGTGTTAAATATTGGCTTTCAATGCTTTAAGAGATGCCGGTTTGTAATTCGTACGAGCATTTAATTAATCATTTTGTATGGGAATGTCTTTTTTAACCCTCAATGGATTATTTCGATTTTTAAATTCAAGCAGGTTTTTGCTAGTATCATACCGTAGCCTGATAAGAACATGAAATCTTTTTCATCTCGTAAATATCGGTGACTTTACGATTAGGATGGTAATCTCTAAGCCACTTAAGACTTCTCTGGAAAAAGCATTAGCAGTCCAGAGACGTCTTTAAATATTAGGTCCCGGACAGTCAATTAAATCGTGCATAGCACAGGCTTAATTAACCTAAACTCTTTGTTATTGTAGATAATAATAAGATGACATTTTTATATTAACAAAATAAAATTGAATTAAAAAAAATACATCGTGCACATTTCAAAGATTTAACAGAAGTTTCGCACCTTTGTGTAAAATGTTTTAAACTTAATTAAGGAAAATGTAGGAAATATATCCGGTGTATTAAAATATTAAGAAAATCCTAATAATCTCTTATTGATTGATTTTGTAAACTAGTTTTTTTATTTGAATTAGGCAGTTCTTGGCACCCATTACAAATACTATTCATACTCTATTCCGGATGGACCAGGCAAAACTCATTCATTTTTTTATACAAGTTTCCCTTCTCAATAACACACCCATACACAATGTTTTTGTTTCCCGTTTAAACTACAAATGTTTTTTGTGTCCTTGTGTAAGAACATACGATTTCCTTTATCTTATTTGCAATTTGCAAGCATCCAATCAAACGTACCGAAGAAACTATTTTAATTTCGTAACCGTTGTTTTTTTCATTGCAGATAATGAAATGCGTGACTTGAGCGTTACTTTCTACGGCAGCAAATCCTCACGAAATCAAGCGGAAACCGGCATTATACTATCAATTATTGCAGTCGTATTTATGCGATATTTATCAATTTAAATTGTCATAAAGATTGTTTAAAATACACATACAAACACGTATATATACATATATAAATAACAAAAAAATACATTTCATATGCCACATTTTATGTTTACATTCATGCATACATATATATTTTTTCATTTAGTTATAACCACATTTTTTTTAAAAAAAAAAGAACATACATATAAAATACATACCAACAAAAGCCCCCGAAATCTTTTTACAATCATTATGAACCGAAAATTTGCAAAAAATGTACTAAGTTAGGAATAGATATTATATACAGACATCCACAACTACACCTACATTATCTATGGAAAATAAATTGCAAAAAAACGAACGAAAAATAAAAAACACTCTCTAAAATTATAAAATAAATTGATATATGAAATGCATATACACACAGAAAGAAAAACTTTATGAATTTGTGTAAATATTTAGAAAATTTTTGTGAACCTTTTTTCCCCCCAGTAGGTTAACATATACATAGCATACAAACAAACAAACGAAAATGTATTTAAAAAATTATTGGTAAATAACAAATTCATATTTGGCAGAATTGAGATTATTTGCAAACAAATTGTGGTATCACTGCTCTGTATGAGGTATGTTTGTATAACCCGAACAGAAACTTATTGTTTCTACACGACAACAAAAATAACAACAATTTAATCAATTTTATGAAAACCGCTTCAAAAAAAAAAATGGATGTACTCAGTATGGATACGTATTGGATGTAGATGCAGAGGTAATATAATTATACAAATGCTGTGTACAACAATTATTAGTTTTCTTTACGTCTATGTTTTTTTTTTCCATAATAAATTAGTTTAAATGTATAAATATAGTTATTTTTGTTTTCTTTTACCAGAACAAACATTTGGCAGTAACCAACATTTGTCAGTTTAGTTTTAATGTACGACAAGTTGTGTGATCTTATTATTTGCTGGACTGTTACAAACTACAGCTGTTGAAATAAAAAACTTGTATCTCTTACATTCGTAAGAGGCAGGAGGCAGGACATTTCTTAATCTACAAACAAATTCTTTCTTTTGCAAACCAATAGGTGTCGGGTTTAAAAATGAGGTACTGACCACATCAGAAAGTTTTTAAATATATCAAGGTAAGAAAACCCCACTTCCAGACGAAAATGTTGGGCTAGATATCTGTTCTGCAAACATTTGTCTTATATCAACATTCCCAATAGGTATCAAGTATTTTTTGATAGATATTTCACATCCATTGCCCCTATTGGCAAAGCCTCTGGAATATACGGGACTGGGATAATAATTATCGTATTATATATCTCATTTTAACTGCAGATAAAAAATAAAAATAGGTAACATGGAAAACTTCTGTATCCAGGATATAAAATGGTAGTAACCTTCTGAATACTCAACATAATTTGGTACACTCACTAATCGGAACCTAACGGCTCCGAACGGCTGATATTTTTCTATTGAATTGTTTAACAACCGCAACACGTGCAAAATTTTTCAAATCCAAATAGCCAATGAATTTATTGTGGTTGCTTTAAATATGCTTATCTCATTCTAAGGCAGGTTCCACAACCTTAAATCCAATTAAAAAGAGTTTCTTAATTAAAGTTTAAGTTTCTTGAGTAAAATGTATGGTAAAGAGTTTGTTGTGTTACCAATAGCGTATGTGATATTCGCACATATTACAAATCACACCACAACCGGCTACAAACGGAGTACACCAAAATAAAAACGTTCCCGTACCCTAGAGGCGGCAGTTCTGCTTGTTAACATAGTCAGCGAAATTTAAATCCCCTTCTTCACAAAAGATGATTTTTCGGACAAAAATGTTGTCGTCAAAAGCGGGTGCTTGAAATTTCGAATTGTTAAATCGATGTTTCAGAACTGAGTTGAACACTCTGGGCTGGGGCAGCCCATTCTCGTCAGCGTGAACCATATTACGACAAGTGCTGACCTCCAGCAAGCCAGTCTCACGAACTTTGGGTGCCTCAATTCAACCAAATCTACTTTCGAAATATGTTCTCATTATTTACCAACATTGTTCCAGCGTTAAACGATTCATTTTGTTCTGGGTGAAAATAACACTGACTTTCTGCCAAGATTTCGAGCGGGAAATCGCTGTCCCTGTCAAAATAGTATACGAATGGTTCACACTATAAATTCATTTCCAAAATTCATTAGCAAAAAAGTGTTGATATCTTCAAGGTGGGCAAGCAGCATTTTTTAAAGTGTTACACAATATTTGGGAATAAATCCATAATAGAAGTGGAACAATGAACCGGTATGAATACCAATCCATTAAGACTTACTTTATAGTCCATTGTGTTTGTTTATATTAGTGGACGATTGGTGTTATTTCGACTTAAAGTTGATACACGTTAACCTATTTCTCTAAAGTCGGATACTGTCTGTGTAGAGCCCGCTGTAGAGCTCGAGAATGTTAAAAGCAAAATTAGGTTCCACAGCAAGAAAAGAAACAAAAAGTCAACTGTTGGCCAACAAACAGCTAAAGTTCTGAAATATTTTTTTGTGTTTTTTTTTTTACAATATTTTGGAAATGTATTTTTTAAAGAACACTTAAAAGCATACTTAGTGTAGGTGAATCCATAGATAAAATATCGTTTAGTCATAATGCTTGTAAATAAACTTAAATCTATTTATTCTCATAAAGAAAACATGTGTAACATTATGATCTAAGACATACAAATATATTTTACTTTTTTTTTTTGTTCAAATTTCAAGACCACCAACAACTGATTACATCGTAAACCAAATATGAAAAGGAAAAATACAAATCAATATTAAACATAATATATTTAAAATGCATATTTCAAAATAAAAATGTTTAAGCACCTCAAAGTAAATTTAAAAAACCCCCACACTCATATACATATAAATTTTTTTGATTTCAATATAAAAAAAAAATGAGCCGCAAAGGCACTGTGAATATAACAAAATGGAAAAAAATTGCCAACATTAATAAAACCCCGAAAGAAAAATAATACTTAAACTAGGAAATTTATATTATGATATTATTAAAGAATAATCTACACAATCTAGCATTTAACAAAACGTTAAGTGCGAAGAAATCTGTGCGAAAAATATACACAAAAAAAAGGAGAGGAACTCTACATAATATTGTGTTGGCATTCAATGTACGAGTATAAATGGAAAAAAGAAAACATTTAATATATTATGGCAAAAGAAAAAAGAAAGACACGAGTAAATACTAAAAAATTAAATCAACATCTGAATAAAACAAAAATCCAATAAAGAAAACATTTCAAGAAAACTTATAAAGAACAAAAAAAAAATTACATCAACCAAAAGCATTTCTAAACTCTAGCGAATAACTCATAAAGCGAAGATATGTAACACCTTATACTGGTAACAACATAATTTATTAAATATACAACAAATAAAGTGCATGACAAATGAAAAGTAACCTCACTAAATAATCTCGAAATCATTCAATCCAATCGACTTCTATTTAATTTTTCATACAAACATTTAGCAGGTAATAACATAATTCCAATAAACAGAAGATAAAAAGGACAAGAACAACAACCATTTCTATGTAGCATAAAATTTAAAAAAATCAACAAACAAACCAAAAAAAAAAACACAAATAAGTAAATGAAATAAAACAAATTCGATAGTAATTATTATGTAAGCGAATGAATTAAGTATATTCAATGTGTTAAATAATTAGTATAATTTAGTTATTCGTTTATAATTTACATAACAAATCTCCCCTCCACTCTTCCCTAATTTCTAAGTGCAAGGCATACATATGTTTGTCTTATTTCGAAATAAAAACCAAATGCCCAGCCAGTCCCACGTCGGTCTGGCTTCCAGTCAAGATGATGAATACTTTGCTTTTCATATTTGACATTGTACTCCAATATACAATTATGGCCATATTTAATAAAAAAAAAAGACATTCGAACGGAAAATAAAACCGTAACAAAAAACAAAAGGAGAAACGTAAATATCTTATACTAAACGTCTGTTTATTTTGTAAAATTTTTAAATATAATTGATTTAAGATTGAGTAAAATGCGACACAGATAACAAAAAAGAAAACAACATCGTACTAAACTATAAACTAAATAAATGTATTAATAAAAACTAAAAACGCATATGTTATTTACTATTGGCGTCATGAATACACGGTAAGCTATGGGTAATGATATCATAATGTGGAATTCCATTGGACCAACTACGTCAACATACAACTCGCAATTTATTCGTTGTCGATATTTGTCTGTTTGTGACCGAACACTCTTTGAGTCCGAACACTCTTTTACACTTATTGTTCAATTATCTGCCATTTGGCGTAAGAACATAGCACATGTATTCATTTCAAACAAATCGCAAAGTGGCCCTATGTCCTCGACGCAGGGTTGTTGGACCCAATCAGTAAAGACACGACGTTGTTGATGATCGCCCGGCTTGAGTTCATGTGTTAACTGAACTTTATAAGCCTTAAGAAAGACTTATGAAAAATACGGTGTAATGACGTTTGTGGAATGCCCAATTGCAAAGAACGACGAGGAATGGACCAACCTGAGGTTTCTTCAATACTTTGGGCTATAGCAGCAATAGTCTCAGTTGTTCTTGAGCGACGTGCACGGGTTTTATTCTTCACAACTTGTCCCAATAGAACGAATTTTTCTGTATTGCAGTCCAACAAGGTGCTTCACGCCGACCCAAAAATGCTTTAGTTTTGCGAACTGTGACTGCAAGAATTTCACCATTTTTGAAGTGAATTTTAATAATTTCAATGCGTTGTTGAAGCGTGTATCGTTCCATTTTAAGTAATGGCGTAGTTTCAACTTGTCAAATGTTAAAGCATAAAAACTTCAAAAGTGCCAGCTACCGAAATACCGGGTGCTTCAAAATAACACCTCTTGTTGGATGTACTGCGATGCAAAAAAGAAATAAAACAAAATTGTCTGAAAAGTTATTTTTCGTATGTGTTAAAGTCTCTAGTTTCCTAAAAACAGCAAAAAAAAATAATGAATACTTTTTTTTTAAATTAAAAAATTTCTAATCTATATTTTTGTTTTATTTTCGAATATTTAGGACCCTATTGGAAAAAGTCACATAAAGTCTATGGATATATGTGGCCGTCTTTTAGAGATACCACAATTTCCGTTGGTGTATATTCAAATGTGACGAAATCAATAAAACCTGGTGCGAAAGTTAAAGACATGTAAACCTACTTACCTTCCCATAGTGCAATCAGCATACAATTTTGCAAAATTTTTTTTTGTTACGGAGAACATTTCTGGGGGGAGTAACGCTGCATTTTTTTTAATAATATATTCTAATTCCATTGTATTACTTACTTACGTTGGCTCTACAACCTGTTGTTGGTCTTGGCCTGATTAATAAGTGATTTCCAAGCACTTCGGTCTTTTTCTTGGCTTCTCCAGTTCAACACCTTTCTGACTGGAGCGTTTGTATTCATTCGGGCGACATGGCCCAGCGCTTGATGCGCTTAACTGCGTTCTTGTCGGGATACAGCTAACGGTTCCTTCGACGACTATACACCTCGTTAACACAGACAGGGCCATAGATTTTGCGAAGGATTTTTCTCTCAAATACATCCAGCACAACTTCATCTGGTTTCGCAAGTACGGGTGGAATAAGTGTGTTTCCAGTTTTAATTTATTTCAACGAGAGAGTGCTCTGTTCATGAATAATTGTTGAGCCAGAAATAACATCTTTTTGCCAGCACGATCCTTCGCTTTATTTCGATGCTAACATCACTCTTTCTATTAATGGCGGATCCGAGGTACATAAATACTTCCACTATATCGACGTAGCGACTGTCAGCCGTAGCGACTGTCTCTATGTAGCCTTTTAGTCGTCGCGTCTTGTCGCATCCAATATCTTCTCCATCGGGATGTTTAAGAAGTAACAGCTTAAGCCCTGTCTCTTGTAGATGTAAATGGTTCATAGAGGTCACTTCCTATTTTTACTGAAAACCTAGTAACACTCAGTGGCATTCTACAATGGCGTACAAGTTTTGCTGGTATTTTAAACGCAGACATGGTTTTAAATAGTTTTTCTCTTACTGGTGTTTCGAAGGCTGCTTTATAATCGCTAACAATGTGGTATGTATCCATCTGTTTTGTATGGGTCTTTTTCTTTACAGAGTTCTTAAAATAACTTCTCAGGACCTTTCCATGTACCGGTTTAGAGTGCACTACAAGCCGAATACTGGCTTATGTGTATGTCTAAGGACATGAGGCGGAGAAAATCCGCCTCCTCTTCTCAACCTAACCTAACCTATGGGTCTTTTTCAGGATTTGACGTAGTGAAACGATTTGGTCGAAGCTACACTGATAGAGTCCGATCAGTTCGTCGAGATTTGGCTTCAGTCTTTCACACAATATACTTGAACGTATCTTATATGCGATGGATAAGACAGATATCCCAAACGGTTTTGTCTTCTTTTGGTCAATCGGCCATTGTACGTTGAGGTTCCAATAGTCACGCATGCTTTTATCTACCCAGATTGTGGAAACTACCTGATGCACGCACTTTATCAGCTCGCCTCCTCCGGTCTTATACAGATCTGCTGGTATTCCGTCGAGACCTGCGGCTGTATTGTTCTTAAACCGGATTATTGCTGTTTTTATCTAATCGTGAGTAGGGGGTGGACATCTATTGTTGGTCGTGGTTGGATCTTCGGTCTCAGGTAGTCTGGAGATATGTTGTTTCCAAAATCTCACCATACTTGTAGCATCAGAGGCAACTAAACATCATAACATTGGTTCCTTTGTGGCCTCATTTTGTAACCATTTTTTTTATCGATGTCTTTTGTGATGGAGTCTAGTCTGTGTTTCCATTATAAGGTAGGAGTGGTGTTGGCGAGGATCATGTTGGGTTAGTTTTGTGGAGTAGGCGTATAAAATACGACATGGCGGATTTTAAGGTCTATCTCACATAAATCTTGCTCGATATTCGCTTTAGGGCCCGAATTGTTCGCTTAACATCGGTTCTTCACGGCACACCATACAAAAATCTATAAGTAAGAATATAATCGTTTCACGTAATTTGTTTTGTAGCGTATCGCTTGCGTGGCCGCGCTGGAATTTACCATTGCATTACTTCTTTAATGCATTTTTTGTGTAAATTCCTTGTCGAATGACCAATGAAAATGACATGTGTTAGTTTTATTGCTGCACGTTGCGTGCCCTGAAGATGATTTCTGCATCTTAAACATCCCTTGTTGTCGTATAATAGCCTATTTATGACAGGGATAATGAAAATCAATCGCTTTACATTGTTAACATCATAAATTGTCATATGTATCTGTGGCTCATGCCATATACTACATTTAATGCCTCTGATCTAAAATGATTACACTCGACAATGCATGCATTGTCTATTTCGTATTACTTACATATAAATACATGCATGTATACATATGTATGTACATGCATATATTCGTGTAAATGATATCATTCCTGTAGACAAGTGTGTTCAAAGGAATTTCGAAATGACTGCAGTTGGTGGTAACAGGTCACAATCTGTACCAGTACCACCAAGTAGCCGGGCCATGCCAAGTGCATTTGTGAGTGATACATAAAAGAAGACACCACGATAATAAATATACAAAGGGAAAGCACACATACATACATGTTAACACACATGAAAATGTACGCATACATGCATATATATGCAACGCACATAATGGCAGTGGAGGCAGCAGGCGTCATACAAAGACTTCACACGATGACAGAACAAAGACGAAAACAATGACTGTGTAAGTATTGTACAATATTAAGTTGCAATAAGAGTATATTAGGGTGTTACTTATTTGAAAAAAAAATTGCAGCGTAGCTCCCATTAGAAATGTGTTCCGTATCAAAAAAAAAAGAATTTCGCAATAAATCTAGCGGACGTTGCCCTCCCCATACACCGGCCACATCTATTGGTACATTCTATTGGTACAGAAAAAAATACATCCTGGAAAAGTGGGCGATGCCACGCATCTTGATAACAACAAATAACTGTATCTCGACATCGTCATGGGTTTTTCGTCGGCTTTAGATCTCCATTAAAAAAATAGCCAGAATAATACAGAGGATAACCCCAATCTTATCGTTATTGCTTTTTTAAAATAATTTTACAAAAATAAAGGTGGATGCGATACGCTTTCCCAAAAATTTGCTAAATGTATTTTTTGCTACGGAGAACATTGCGGGTAGAAGTTCCTTTCTTTCAAATAAGGTTCACCCTGGTATAAAGGGATGCGTCTGTGTGTGTATGTGTCTCTGTACAGCCGTACGAATGTAAGGGAGTGAGAAACCGTGCGAGTGTTTGTAATGCCATGGCTGACTATTACCATGACAGTGGCGTCAAAACGACGAGATAAATATGATGCTTAATATGACAACATATGCACTTAAAATGATATATGATGACATAGACTAACCAACACACTGTGTTCACACATGTAGTCTTACATTACCATGCTTATATGTACATACCCGCAGACAAACCCTTCAACACCGTATCATAGAAACCGGCCAAGCCACTGGAATGCAACATCATCGTCCATGCACATTGGGGGACTTTGGCAGAAACAACAAAATGCATTTAAACACAACGAAATATCCGATTTTTCGGTCCTAACTTCATATTGCCTAACGAATACTTTTGTGTTTTTATGCATAGACAGACTTGTGACGGAGGGGGACAATTTTCCGATTGATTTTGAAATATTTGTTCTTTTCAATTTCCATTTGTTTTAGGATGCTTAAAATATTGGCGGTACGAGTACATTGTGACAACTCCGTGACATTTTGAAGTTTCCTCATAACTAAGAGAACGTTTTAGTCAGATAAACCGACTTACATATACACTCACATTCAGTAAAAACTTAAAATTATCCATTATTCCACTGAAGTTGGGATTTCAAAGTATCCGGAATGTAATCGT
Source organism: Hydrotaea cyrtoneurina (assembly GCA_958296145.1). Taxonomy (NCBI): domain Eukaryota; kingdom Metazoa; phylum Arthropoda; class Insecta; order Diptera; family Muscidae; genus Hydrotaea; species Hydrotaea cyrtoneurina. The sequence goes on from OY282512.1 coordinate 89,802,694, forward strand.
GCGAACCAGTCAGACATGGCTCAAACTCCTTAAAAAGTCAGGAATCGAATTTGGTTCAAAGACACCAAGGCCTTGTAGTTAGCCTAGCAGGCAGTCCTGTGAATTTTATTAAAAACGAAAAAAAAAATAATAATTTTGTAGTCTCATTAATCATTTATATTTTAATGACATGGGAGATTCCAGAAGGGGTCTTCACTAAATTGTGAATGCAAGCGAAAATCCTCCACAGATTATAATCACCCCTATTCTGCACTACAATTACGTTCCCGCATTACGTTACGCATCGATCGAAAATTTGGATTGCAACATAAAACGTAATCGAAAGAATAAGAAGAAGATATGTGGGTATTTACAGTAAGCTCTTTGTCTGTGGAATGTGTGAGATCGAAACAGAAAACCAAACAATTTTGTAAACATTGTGTGAAAAAGTTGAATGTTGATTGAAAAAGTTGAAAAGTTGTAGTGATTAATAAAACAACAAATATTTAGTGTTAACAAAATAAAGATAAACGTAGTGAAGGAAAAAAGGCAGAACATATACGTAGTAAAAAAAAAACAGAACGAAGTGAGAGCACCTGTAATAAATGAAATATAACTCACAAAATAATAGAAAATATTAATCTCTACTCCATTTTATACTTACATTTTTATTATTTTAATTTTACTTTTTATTTTTTATTTTATTCACAAATTTGATCTCTTTCCGCCACATATTTCTTAACGTACAAAAACGTAGCTACGATTGTAGTGCAGAATACCTACAAGCGTAAAAATTACGCAAACGGAACGTAACGGAATGGAACATGCAATACCAAAACGGAGAAAATCCAATCGCGATTGTAGTGCAGAATAGGGGTGAATATTCTATACCTCATTTCAATTGTACAATATGTGGCTTTATGACAAGTTACAGAAAATGTTTAATATTTTTTTGTCATAATCGAGGGTTGAGGTGATGGTACATTGAATACCCTTGGATGATTTTTTGACGACAGTTTCCATACCGTTCATCGTATGTAGATTCTATTCGTATATGAGTTCCCTTTCCTCTCTGACCGCATCTAGATGTAATTACTCAATTGCTTTTCGTTGGTTTGTGCATTCAAGCGCGTATATAACTTGCAATTTTAATCAGTTGCATTTCCTTAATTGAACTACAGCAAATTTCTTGAATTTTCCATATGTATAACCCCAATGTGCACCATAGAAAAGGACCAACAATAACACATTAACCCCTAAAGTGAAGTATAACAAAGACAACATTGAGGAGGTAAATGGAATGTGGGCACGATATGATACCACGACAATCAACCTAATAAGGAAGTGTTACTTATGCCTTCATAAAATGGCCTAAAGACAAAATGCATTTAAGCGAGCAGCTACAATAACGTCAACATCATTAACAACACCAGCTAGAGCGGCAACAGCATCTCTGGCAAACACCAACGACCATCGCTATAGGTTGAAGTTGCCATAAAATCACAACGATGTCGAGTAGACCTCTTTTTTTTTCTTGTTATAAATGATTGTGGTTGCTGCTGTTAACGTTTTGGTTCAACTCAAAGTTCTAACAGAAGTTGATTCCTGCCATCCGCCATTTCTGCTGTTGCTGAGGCGGGCGTTTGTTGCTGTTGCTTATGACACTTGATGGTGACAACAAGTATCAAATATCACGTACTTGTTTTAATATATTCTTATGGCGCTGTAGAAGCTAGCTGGTAAAATACATTACATTCCGACAAACATCATCTTGTCTTCTTTTCCAACATGGCACCATTAAAAATAATAAAAATGAGAAGCGAAAATGAAAAGTTGTAATGGCTGGCGTTACTCGTATTTTGCAACGATACGAGTGTCACAGCGTGCAACAATTGCAAATAAATGTATCGTGAAGGCGCATGTAAACAGAGATAAAAGGGGCAGACAGTTTTTAATGTTCATTGTCTTCTAGTTCTGACACTTAATCAGTTAGTTTTAGGTGGGATGATTTAAAGCGGCATGTAAATATATTTAAGTTGATTTGATTATCATTGTGTACACACTTGGTTATAGCAAAGTCTAAATCATAGGATGATATATGCTATACCTAATATGGCAAATATTTATCGAATATAATCCAATAAATACAAAAAACGAAGATTTAGTGCTAACGTATGGTTTAATGTCCAGAGTAGGTGATGCCAGACCAGTCTTACATATTTCCTGTAAGATTCCATGAAGCAACAGATGGAGAACTTCTCTCTCTCTCTGTAATATAAAGGGTTTTCCAACAAGAGGTGTTATTTTGAATCACTCGGTATTTTGGTAAAGAACACAAAATAGTTTTTTGTGTAGAATCTTAATATATATTTACCCTCGACACTGATTCACTGACTCTGTCACGCAGTACGTAGGAATTTAAATAGGCATTCTATAATTTTCAATAAATAATAATAATAAAAAAAATAATATTTTTTTTTACAGAAATTGTGTTTTCCCCATATTTTTTTTTACCAAAATTTTTTTTTTCCAAAATTTTTTTTTTACAATTTTTTTTTTTACAAATTTTTTTTTCAAGAAAAATTTTTTTTTTTACCAAATTTTTTTTTCCATTTTTTTTCAACAAAATTTTTTTTTCAACAAAAAATTTTTTTTTCAACAAAATTTTTTTTTCAACAAAAAATTTTTTTTTTCTAGAAAACATTTTTGTTTCAACAACATTTTTTTTTCCACAAAAATTTTTTTTTTTCAACACAATTTTTTTTCCATATTTCAACGGGCGCCATAGGCGCATTACAACTTACTAGTATTAATATTGCAATCAATTTTACTGAAACGAAATTCATTGTTAATGGTTGAATTCATAGATTTCCAAAATAATATGTAAAAGACTAAATACTTTTTGGGAATTATTGAATTGTTTTGTTTATTTTTGTCACCCATGAACGAAACTATATACTAGTAGAACATATCGCTCATTTAATTCAATAGTGCCACAACTCAAAATACGTCTTTTTTTAGGAGAGTCCTTTAAAGTTTTCAATTGCATCTTACTTAGCAAATATAGGAAAAAATCTTATAGATTTCCCGAATAAACTAAAGCCCTGACATAGGTATTTATAGTACACGCAGAACAAAAGTCAAGTTAAATAAGAGATTGACAGCTATTAATTGAGTAGAAAAGTAAAAAGTGAATTTTGAATTGTGACGCTATTGAAGTAAATGAGCGATATATACTATATATGGATTTGCATACTCAGTTTTTTATTTCGTGATGTGGTTTCCTATTCAAAAGACTTTTAATTTTACAAAGGCTATAAGGCTACAACGGCCATATGGGTATCAAAGAAAAGAGTATATCTGTAGTTTAACAAAAAAATGTGTGTTTTTTTATCAGGACGAACACATGCGAAAAATGACCTTTGAAATTTTTGATCCCTGATCCCTGATATGATTTCCAATAGAATCGTATTAACTAGTTTTTACAACTCAAGCTATTAGTATTAATATAGAATCAACATCTATTCCAAGTACCCTCCATTTAAACGATAAGTATGAATAAACGTATATAACGCGTAAGCAAACACCCAATTGATTCTGAACAAGTTCTGGAAGTAAACCAGCGTATTCAGATTTTTATTTCCATCCAGTCTCCGAAATATACGTTGCCAGTAATTTCTTAGTAGTCGTCTATAAAGCACACATTTCCAGAAATAGGGTCTCTTCTTCTCTGGCTGTTTTTCAATGGTTATAATTGCACAATTTATTACAATCTTAACATAAAGCCATGAGTATACATTTTCATTTCATATAATGGAATTGAAGTAGAAATTACTAAACGCCATCGCACAACGAGGTATTCCATTACATAGCCACATCCACTGATATGGCAAGACAGGACTCGTACCTATTTACAAAGTAATGCCACAAAGAAAAACAACAGACTTAAATGGGAAACTAACCGAGCGTTCTTAATATTTTATAAATATTACTTAAGCAAACAAACATTTATGTAATTAAAACGCATTAAATGAAGAGAATAAGAAGAGCGAAAGCAATAAAAACAATGACTGGGGGGAAAAAAAAAAGAAGAAACTGAACAACAACAACATGAAATGCGAAAAGCAGAAAATAATTCTCCAGATATTCCTAGGCAAGTCTCCATGCAACAATGGCAACTTAAGAGGAAGGAAATACTTAATAGGTTGTTTGGAGTACTTATGTGTTTTGTACTTATGTATGTATGAATGTACTCAGTGTGTACAAAACTAGAGATGGCAATATGGAAATCCTGGGATTTTTAGAAATGCCAGGCAACTGGAATGCGACTAAATCGAAATGGGGACAAACTCGAATATTAGTTGATTGATATGAGTCGCAATTTAAATGCATTAAAGGATCCTTTTGAATCTCAAAAATGCTGTTTTGTGTTTATATGAGTCGGTAGCTCTCTCAATGCACTGGAGAAAACTGATGTGCAATTTCCTACTTCCTAATTGTCAAAATTTTCTGAATCAACAACATCTGTTGTACAAGTTGGAATTTGGGTTTAGAAAAGGTAGTGGCAGTTAGGAAGCAGTCGTGAATGTTGTAAATCTTATACGTAATGGTTTGTATAATTCTTCGAAGGCTTTACTGTTTACTGTTGTAAAAACATAAGTTTTATGGACTAAGTGAAACTACTATTCAACTGATGAAAAGCTACATTCGAAATAGAATGCAATATATAGAAATAGATAACTGTAGAAGGGCGATGGAAGATGTTCCTCAAGGAAGTGTGTTGGGCGCTTTGTTGTTCACAATATATTTAAATGATATTGCAAATCTAAAACTACATGAGATATTGATAATGTATCCGCATGATATGTCATTTTTATTTATCCCTATAGTCATAATGTTATGATGGTACACGATGCGCAGATTATTTTGGGATAATGCCATAATAAACAAGTTGGTTTTAAATGTTGAACAAATAAAGCTGTTGAAATTTCGACCACATTCTGATAGCAGTAATCAGGTTTTTAATGTTTCTGGGGGTGGGGTAGAAATGTGATAGAAAGTAATTCAATAAAATACTTGGGAATGTACTTACAGAACAAAGTATCATGGAACGTACACATGCAATACAAATTCAGAAATAATTTTAATTATTTACCCATAATATATGAATTTAAGAAAAGTAACAAGTTTAAATTCTTGCAAATATCACAGAATCTTCCACGGATGTATTCAACATGGTCTTTATATATGAATATATCAAAAAAATACATGGGCTTTACAAAATGCAATTATCGATATACATGTTTAAATAAGTGCGAAATATTGGATATCATTCACGAATTTAAATTGTTTTCAATACCAGAAACAGTTCATATAAAGATGTCGACTAGAAATCACAAAACAATGAATTGAACACATCGGTTGTTCTGCGTATAATCGCCTTCCGCAGACTCTTAAAAGTATCTTAAGAATCTCGATATTTAAATCCAATTTAAAAGTACATTTACTTTAAAACATAAAAATGTTTTTAATGTAATTTAATCAATACCATTATCTCGTATTTTCTTTATTGCAATTTAATGGTTGTTATAGCTACTTTTAAATTTTCTTATTGCTACAAGAACACCAACAAAGAAAATGTAAAAATACCATGGGTACAGTCTAAATAGGGTATAAATAGAGACTAACTATAAACAATGCAATTGAGTTGCCAGTGTATGATTGAACACTTTTGCCGACGCCAGGACCCTGAGCTGAGGAACTTTCAAATGTCATGGTTTTCTTATTTGGATGAAACTTTCAGACACATAAAACATTTCCACCATTTTTGCCAAAATTTGAAGCTTATATTTTTAACAGTGAATATTTAACAAACTAACTGCAGAGTGGTAAGCAGTAATAAGGGGGATCCAGACTACCTGTGCTGTTTGTTGTCACACAAACGTTCACCAGATCCAGCATCGTCGTCAATTTCTATGGGTGATGTGAATATCGACGAATCAGACACTCCTGATGTTCGGGGCATGAAGATACAGGGTGATGCTCGCTGGGCTAGCCATATATTCGAAGTGTCGAAAGAAGCTTTCAAGTGTTTAGGCTTTTTCAAGCGGTGCAAGAAATACTTCACTCCATCTGATCTCGTAAATATTTACACCACCTACATCCGGCCTAAAATGGAATATAACTCCCATATATGGGAGCTTTTGTACCGTGTACAGGAGAGCGGTGGTGATGATTGGGGATATTAGGGTATCCAACTCTATTGTCTCCCTTCAGCATCGCCGGAATGTGGGATGTGTATCGCTATTCTATAGATATGTCAACGGTATCTGTTCGTCAGATATCCGTCGTCTGGTCCCTGAAGTTAGAACATTTAGCCGGAATACTCGGCTATCCAGGAAGTCTCATCCGTTCATTGTCAAATGGTCGGTTGACCGGACGACGCACTATAGAGAAAATTCGTTCTTTAGCCGAACTGCTCGTATGTGGCATAATCTTCCAGCAAGTGTTTTTTCTGCCTGTTATGACATTCTCAAATTCTGGATATTTTCAGTGCATTTAATCTTTGAAGCGACCTGAGTATTACACGTTTTGGATTATAGACATAATCTTTGCCATCCTATCCCGATGGACAACCCTAGTCTATTCTATATTCTGTGCTGTTTCTGTCTCTGTTGTCTTTGATATTCTTTCGCTCATTCGGAGATATTTTTTGTAATGTTTACTCTGTGTACATTGTGTAATTTTCCTTTATGTTTTTTTTTTCTCTCTCCGTGTCATCTTGACACATTTCCCCTGAGGTTGATTGCCGTTTAACAAGAAACAAAAATGAAAACATACAAATTAAACAACAACACAAACAGGAGCACAAATATATGAGCGGATGGATGGATCATCCTGAATGAATCTTAAATGAAGGCGCTAACGACACTGTTGGCAGCGTGGATATGTCATTCCATTAAATCAACAGCAGATTATATTTACGCATCATGAAAGTTCCCTTTCTGCGCCTGTTACTCAGAGTCCACGAAAGTAGGGACAGCAATTACATTTATTTTTAAATTTCACCAACCCACCGACATATCCCATCCAAGTTTATTTTCCCCTGAAATCCAGCTTTTTAGGAAATGCCCATCTGTAATGACAAAAGATGTCGCCACAAGATGTCGCTACATTTTAATTTGGATCTCTGAGTCTAATAATTACATTTTAGAAATTTAAATAGAGTTGCATTAGAACCATTTATTTTTATTATTTGTGTTTAGGTGTAGACACCACTGTACAACTAATGTAATGAATATATTGAATTGTATATACCTTAGAAGTAGATGGCGCTGAATTCCTTCGTTTAGTTGTCCATTCTATTACCGCCTAAGCTTAGTTCTTAAGTAACAAACGAAATAAAACTTCACTTTGAATTCAACAACGAAAGCAACCAGGTCGGGTTGTTTCCTTTCCCTTCGGGTTGTTTCCTTTCCCTTCTTTCCACCATCACCATATACCACGAACTTTCTTCCTTTCCTCTTGCACCATTCCTTTGAATTGATAACGATTTCGTATTCCTGAAGGAACCTAACCTCTGATTTCATACCCAATACAGAAAATCTATTTCTGTCCCATTCACAATTTGTTTAACAGAATTTTCGTTATAATCATACGAAAAAGTCGACGGACTACTAAAGGGATTCCAAAAATTATCTTTATTATTGGGAAACATTTTGGAGGCTGCTTTAGAGCCGTGGTGCGAAAGGATTTCGGTCGTAGACCGAGGCACCGTCACATTAAGAATAGTTAAAAAAGCATATTTCATTTCCTCCACACAATGGCTTTCGAATTCGGCAAATGCAAATCCCATGGTCTTGCATTCTGGGCCACTTTAGAGTTGCGTTGAAGAAAGACATTGTACGAGAATGAACCGAAAGCTCATGTTCGTACCGCATGCAACTAATTTGTTATCCATTTGAAGGTCATAGACAAAGCCAAAGGTGTCCACATCGAGCTAAAATAAATGGATTCTGATATTTCTGATTTTAATTCTACGCATTTTGCAATTTGAATCAATAAAAAATAGTGTCACATAAACAAATTTGCATGTTTGAATAGGTAACAATTCAACTCAATTCAACTTATGGGGTTTCCAACAAGATGTGTTATTTTGCTATTCAAAGAAAAATGAAATTGTTTGAGATAAATGATCGGATGTTTATTTCATAACAAAGAGGAAGGTATGCCGTTAATAATGAAAAACAACATCAGCCAAAATGGCAACGACGACCACGCTTACAGGACCATATCCTTTTCATTACATTTTCCATAACAAAATCGCAGTGGCTGAGGAATTGAATCGACGCTGGGCTTTTGGCGTATACCTTATCTTTCACGTTTCAGCAAAGGCAGAAGTCGCAAGGTGATATCTCTTCGAGAGATATCACTGTCCGGAAACTTTTTAGATTTGCGAACTGTGACTTGTTCGCATCATTTTTGTAGTGAATTTTAATAATTTTAGTGCGTTGTTGAAGCGTATATCGTTCCATTTTTAGTAATTGCGCAGTTTCTGCTTGTCAAATTTCAAAGAATAAAACCTTCAAAAGTGACAACTAACTAAATAACAGGTGATTCAAAATAACACCTCTCGTTGGAAACCCCTTTATAAAGCCATGTTGCTTATTCAAATAATATTCCTGTTTTTAGCCGAATAGCTATTATAATTGTTTTACATTTTTAAAACTATTTGGAAATAAATTTATGGTTTATCACCTTTAAATTCCATTAATCTTCCTTATTGTATCCACTACAAATCAGAGTTTTCCACATTAACCGGCAATCGGTTAATCCTTTCTTTTTCATATATAAATATCGGCCGGTTGTTCTGCAATGACCACGATTAACCGATAAAATTAGACTTTAGCTTTTTTTTCCTTTTCACATCGAATGAACACAACCCACCTAAAACATTTCAAAAGAATTGCAAGTGTATTCACTGAACCAAAAATGCAAATAATAAATGTAAGTTTACCCTCATATTCTTAAGGTACGTATATTATTTGGTATGGACACAAACTGCGTTGCATAGAAATAGTAACTTAAGGACCTAATTCTTTTTGGACAAAAAATCGTATATATAAAGTTTATATTATGTTCTGTCTGGCTGGTAAACAAAAAAAAAACGTGGAAATATTATTGCCATAACCCTTCAGTTGGATTCCACATATGTATGTAATCTACTTCTCCAACCTTTGACATTTTCTTTGATACCAATAAGCATTACGTGCACGCCAAATCCTCTGAGACTTTATATGCCACCTCGTTAAAAATTAAAACTTAGTCTCACACATTATCGTTTATAATTTATGACAACACACGGCGGCCATATGATAATGAGTTTCTGTCAATACATTAAGATGGAAAGAGTTGTCATAAATAACTCAGATTCTAAAAATAAACCATCATTCGCATATCTAGTCACATATTTAAGTATTACTGCAGGTTTACCACATATTGTGTATTTAATACTCTTCGAAGTGCTGGCAATACTTAGTAAGCTTTGTTGTTACTTCTTTGTCTTTCAGCAAGAAGCTGTTTTGTTTTTTTGGTGTTATGTCAGTTAATACATCTTAAACAATGTATGTATGTAGGGGGTATGTTACTTTATTTCTCTTGGAACATGCAAGCGTGTTTTCGTAGCAGACATTTACGTTTGTGTGAATACATGCCCAGTCAGAAAAATATGAATGGCCCAACGCCATTTTAATACGCGTTGAAAGGCTTTAGGGTCAGACTCTCTAAATAAATATGAAAAAATGGAAATGGAATACCGAGGAATGAATGACGAAATCCCTATGTTTCTTTTAAAAAGACGTTCAGACCTATACTTACTTACGGCTCTCTGGAATGATGGAGTGCAGTGAATACGATATCGCATCTATTCCAGCTACCAAAAGCTAGCTCCCCAAGCAGATCTGAATACAATTCTCAAAATCCCGAGACACTTTGCGTCACTCACATTGGAAGCAGGTTCCTTGACAACTTTCAACAGCTACCTATGGAACTAGCGTTTACAAATTCAAAGTGTTCCCCAGAAATATAATAGTTACGCTGACCGATATTCATAATAATATTACATTGCTGGGTTTGAACAGTACACTAATTGCAATATTGACTGCACTGTGGGAGTGCAGAAATTGCAATATAGGACCGATTCTATGGTAGTACAGTTGGGTATTGTCCGGTTACTAAGGATTTGTGCAACCGCTAGCAAATTTCTACATGGGTATATTTGTGTATCTGTCTGTAGTGCTGCATAGAATATGTCAAAACTTTCTCAAAATATTTTACTTAACACGTGCGACACCATATTCTTATGTGCACAATTCCCACTGCCAAAAAAAAAAAAAAATTAAAATGAAATTATGAATAATGAGCGTAACAAACTAAGTTAGTTTCGCAACCATCCAAATACATTAACTTGTTCAACACGCTTCTCGAGCTTATAAAGTGTATGCACAGACACAACTTACTCACATATGGGGCAATACGCACGGAATCGGTTAGGATACCTCATGAAGTGCAATATTATCTATAAAACTATTGTGGATTTGGCCGCACTAGATGACTTATGTTGGGGAATATTCCATATTATTTGTCAGGGCCAACAACTGTAAAGCATCGGCACGGAAATGTGGAATAAATAACTCATATAAGAGGGATAATAAATCGTTTCGCTATACGGAGATCAAATTTAAACAGTTTTCAATCGCAGCTGAAGCTTAGTTAACCCTGCGATTGGTGTCACTGAATATTCATTGATACATTATGATCCAATGGTTGAGGTTATTGAAATAACATATTTAGTTTTTGTATTTCCATTTTTAATACGATGGCAGTAATTATATACACTTTTCGAGCTACAGAATTTTCAGAAATTCCCATGAACAGACCAGAGTGATTTCGGGTATCACATAATCGATACTTTGACCTTTCGTTCTTTTTGGTAAAAGTAATTTCTTTAAAGATGTGAGACACAATACCAAACGACAATCACGACTACTACAACAAACTACACATGTTCTGGCTCCCTAATAAGTTGCAACAATACAATTGACAACTTATACACAAAACCAGTGGAAAAGCTATAACTAGCTATAACTTTAGTAAATACAAAATTTGGGCAAGATAGCGTTGGTTATACTGATAGTATTACACGGTTTATCAAGGGCGGGATGGTACATTTGTATGGGAGGTACTAGAAGGGGAGTTGCCAGACTTCCAAGTTTTTGTCAAAAATTTTGTCTAGCTATAACTTTAGTAAATACAAAATTTGGGCAAGATAGCGTTGGTCATACTGATAGTATTAGACGGTTTATCAGGGGCGGGGTGGTACATTTGTATGGGCGGTACCAGAAGGGGAGTTGCCAGACTTCCACGTTTTTGTCCAAAACTTTGTCTAGCTATAGATTTACTAAATACAGAATTTGGGCAAGATCGCGTTGGTCATATTGGTGTTACTACACGATTTCTAAGGTAGGCGGGATGGTACATTTGTATGGGAGGTACCAGAAGGGGAGTTGCCAGAGTTCCAAGTTTTTGTCAGAAACTTTGTTCAGTTATACTTTTACTAAATACGGATTTTTGCCAAGATCGGAGTGGGCATATTGATATTATTACACGTTTACTAAAGTGGGCGAAATAGCAGATTTGTATGGGAGGTACCCGAAGGGGTGCGGCCATATAGCCCATATGCAATCCCATAATAAGTTTTGGGAAAATATTAACCCATGCCAAATTTCAGAGCGATTGTTTAACTCTTTCGAAAGTTATCGTGCGTACCAGCAGGACAGACAGACAGACGGACGGACGGACAGACGGACATGGCTCAAACGATTTAGAAAGTCATGAATCGAATTTGGTTCAAAGACACCTGGGTTCTAATCTGAATATTTCTAGGTGTTACACTTTTGGGTCGTATCAAATGATATATACCCTCCTACCCGTAGGGTGAGGGTATAAAAAAAACTTCAACGATATTTGAAGTTGTCACAATGTCCTCAAACAGAGTTATTCTTGGGTACTTGGAACAGTCTACTCGTGTACGTAAAGTACATTACATTCCTATGTCCTGTTAGAATCACAAAGTGAACACAATCAACAATTCGTTTTTGTTCTGTTGCCGCCACTACGATGACATTGTGCTATAACAGCTCCACGAGTAGGTACTACTGGCGCTGGCGCTATTACAGCTACTTGCATCTACATACTCGTCCTTTATACAATTACTTTGGCATGTTTGGAGAGATGCATCATCATGCTTAACACAGTAACTAACTGAAAAAATAAGGGCAACAACAGAAATGCCAAGATGAAAAGTTATGAACAAAAAACCGACAACAACAACATATATACTCGTAATACAATTGAAGTAAACAAATAGTAAATGAAACAAAAAGTCAACGTCAGTACAGTTCGTTAGAGGCTACGATTCAAATGTGACGAATTTTGTATGCCCTTCGTTGCCAGTTGGTAGACATTAGAGTAGCGCTTATTTTTTCAGATTAAAAAATATATTGGGCCATCCTAAGATATTGTCCAACTATGTATCTTCGTATTTCTTCCTGGATGTGAGTTTCTTGAAAACCTAATAGAATATTTAATTAAACCGGAAAAAATACATCTCAAATATCCATGAAACGAGTATGTAATATGTGGAATCTCAGATTGACCTTTATGAAATCATGAGTCGTCTTAACTTTAGTTAGCAATCAAATATTCGAAATGTATTTGGGGCTGTAATAAAAATCTATTGCATGTTTAATTTACAACAAAAAAAAGAGGTCGAAAGTGTATTTTATCATCATATATATATAGGGTGTTTTTAAGCTGCCAGAAAACTATAGATATTGATAAATATGGTTTGACAGCTGATATTGTCAAACTGTTTTGTCATTTCTGTTCTGTATGTAATGAATCATGTAACGCCAGAACAACACTTCAAAATTTTGGAAATTTACGTTGTACATAATAATTCTTTTCGCGAAGTTCATAGAGTACATCGTCCATTATATGTATTTTTATTCCTGGTTACATGGCTACGTTTATAAGAAAAATTAGAAAATTTGCAGCCAAGACAATCCACAAACCATTCACGAATCACCATTAAATCCATTACAAATCGCGACGTGAGAACCAGAGGGTTCTATCTGGCTTTTTCAAAAATGTTCAGGAGAGCATTTTTAAAGTTCGGAGTTATTTCTATACTATTTAAATAATAAATATGAAAAAGAGAACACAAGAAATCACAAACTAGTGCAGTTATTTATTGGAATATAAAATTTGTTTCATCAAAAGTTAAAATAAAACACAAGAAAAATTAACTTTTTTAATTACAGATTTCAGATAGAACCTTTCGGAACTCAAACTAAAAACTTTGGCAATAATTTTACATATATATATTTTTAATGACATTTAATGACTGCATGGGGCGGTTGAAACGCTGGCGACATCATCGGTATTTACGACATTTGTTTCTAACAAGATAATGAAATTAGCCATACAGCGTGCTTAACAATCGACTTATTGCTAAATTAATTTGGTGGTAACTTTATTTCCAGAAGATGTCCTGTTAGCTGGCCCCGTAGTTCCTGTGACTTTGGATTACTTTTTTTTTATTGGTTTATGCCGACAAACCAGTAACTCATGAAGCATACGGCCAGATTTATTGAAAAAAGTAGTCAAACATTGGACTGATGAACTGGACCATGTTACTCGAACCAGATTTATATATACATAAGTTTATATACTGCCGACGACGCAAGGTGGCACAAAATTCAATATCTTACGTCGAAACTCTGCTCTGTAGCTGATGCTATGTTTACCATTTGACGTTTAACAACGGTCACTGCAACATATATCTCAATATGTTCCTGGCGGCGCACTGTGGAACAGAATCAAATTCCACTGACTAATGCTTAATAACATTTAGGACTCACGAATTATTTTGAGCTGTTGGGGTATTGGGCAATTAATTCCTTCTTTCCTATCTGAAGAATTCTTGGTTTATTCTAAACTTGCCAGAGATACGGGTTCCCCCGTCAAATCTAATCCGAAATCCTTTCTTTGTCTTAATTAAGAGTTTATTTACAAAAGTCTAATAATTACTTGATTAAGCGCCCCATTTCGACAAAAAAAAAAAATATAATTGTATATTATGAAAACCTCAGAGGTCTAAAAGTATACCAGAAAAATAACATTCCGTTATGTGTGTGTATTAGAATCCCCATTCTAATATGTATATCTAAAATCACCTTCAGTCGTCGCCTGAAAGTTCATGGTGTAACAACTTAATGAATAAACTAACTTTATCACCCTTAAAGACATTTAGTTCTGCAATGTGAAACTTACAAAAAAAAAAATGCTCCCATGTTCTACACCCAAAAAAAAATCTACTAAATCGGATTCCAAAACTCGAGAATTCTAGTACATTTGTACTTACTACACGCTAAAAAAAAAGTAATTTTAAAAATTTCAGCAAACAAACTCGCATCAAACACACATATATTTTTCCATACCACAAACCTGTTTTGTAGGTTATAAATACCAAATATATATGTATACGTTTTAGTGCAACTATTTTTTTTTTTTAATTTGTGTATCTCTATGTATCAATTCGTATTATTCTCTCGTGTAGAGGCAAACAAATCAGAAAACAGCTGCAAATATACTTATACTTATTCGCACTCAAATGTTGTACATTGTTGAATTTAATAAGTATATTTCATGTTTTTCCCAAACACGCTATTGCTTCTGCTCAAATGCGTAATATTTTTAAAAAATAAGTTATATTTGCAGCCAAACAAACTAAGTTTCCAAGCAAATACTTGATACAACTTTCAAACACGCGATTTACTTGTGTGTAAACATTTTAGACATATTTTGCAGCGGTTAGTAACTTGTACTGGATTTCAGTAATCGGCGAGCACTTATGCATTTAACCCTAGAAAGTCATCCTTATTTTTTGTACACCAACGTCATCCTTCGTCATTTTGACTACGGCCTATTTCAAGACGCTATAAATAGCATTGTGAGCAAAAATTGGAACCGATGTTAAGTCTATTTTTTTATTTAGTTTAGGCCCATCAAGTCTAGGCCCATCAACAGTTTGCAAACGACTAACGCTATACGAAAAATGAGGTCAAAACAAACGATAAAAACACATGTTAACTCGAAAATAAAATTGCGCGTCGTCATTTTGACGAAGGATGACGGTGCAGGGTTAAATAAGTAACTAATTGCAAAATTGAGTAAAATTAATATGAAGATCAAATTTACAATTTGAGTACTCTTTTTTTCCTGATTTTAGTATTTTTGAGTGTATATTCGTAAACCACAAATTAGAGCATCGTATCTAAAATGCTAAAGAACGTTTGAACATTTCTGCAATTTCTGCAAATTGTACCATTTAGATATGGACGTTATATATGTTTGGAAGGTTTGATTAGTAATTTCGTATAATGTTTTTTAATAAAAATCGAACTCGTTTAAAAGAAGTACCTGTTATCAGGAACGGTCCCATCTATTTCCATTCTATTGTCTTTACAACTAAAGGTGATATTTTTCTTCAACTTTGGTCTTCATTTTCAGCTCGCCCCAACAACTATTACACACGCACTGCCCGTGCCATTTACTTTCAAACGACGCGATTTATTGTAAGTCACTTATAGATTTCAAAGTTGCTGTAACAAAGCTGAACAGAAAGAGAATCAGAAAGACATTTTATTGTTTAACTAAATATATTATTAGTAAAAAAAATAATTAATTTAATATATCACCAGAAATACTCGTATTATTTCAATATCGAATGACCCAAAATATAAATCGAAATCTTGTTTCATTTACATTTTTCGGTGTTACGTTTTTTTGCAATTCAGATGATGATAGGAATGTACGTACCCATGACGAATTGTTTTTAAACGGTCACACTAAGAAATTAAAACTAGTCCTACTTAACATTAATTCTAGTATTTTTTGAATTTATTTTGTACTGACGACACTCATTGATCTACAATTTAAAATGATTTACAGATGATGGCAATAATATGAAACCCAACAATTTGCAAAGAGTTGACAACATTTTTACAAAAAAAAAAAAAAGTGTGTTATTACTGGCAGCCCAAGCAGCCCAATCAAAAATAAAACAGTAATCAAATCAAAACAAATGGATGCTTCTTCAGGCTCGACATACCATTCTAGATCAGAGATCTCTTCGAAGAACTAAAACAGTATTATTCAATTCACCTAGTACATATATGGGTATATGGAAAGCTCATAAACAAAATCGGTCAAATTAATCCAGTCAGAAAGGCGTTAGACGAAACTAGCACGGAAGTCGCAGACAAGGAAAACCGATACTTCGGTGGAAGGAACAAGTGGAAGAAGACATTGAAATTCGTCATTTCAGGAATTGGAGGAGATGCCCACACGAATGAAGTTTTTGGAATTATTTTATTAAGCAGATCACGACTACAGAGGCTGTAGCTCTTAAATAAGTAAATATAGTATGAAATATTTCGCTAACACTGTCCACCTAAGGGAGTTGGTTTTACCAAACGGAAGCATACCACAAATTACACAAATGTTTTGCCTGGGCATTTCAGGATGTTTCTGTCCATATTCACATGGGACACATATGCGACATTCATGCATTCAAACGAGATCCTAAAGTAGCACGTCAATTGTGGACACGAGGCTTACAAGTACGCTTACATGTGAAATCACTGCAAACTACTGAACAAAAGACCAACTGGAAAATGAAACGACACAACATTTCATTCGAATAAAAAGAAAACAACAAAACGAAGAAAATAACGACACTCCACAAATAGAAAAAACAAAATGTTTACAAGATTTGTTCTTTTTTGAGCTTTGGTTGCATTAGCCTTTGGCGGGATGTGTTCATTCAGGCACAGTCCTGATGTGTACGTGGATGTTTGTTAACAACGTATGTACATTTGCACATACACATGTATCGTGTGTACGTTTCGTATGTCTATGGCTACTAAACAATCAATGCCAACAGTCCAAAGGAGTCGTAGTATTCATCGTCGTCGCTGTCCTTGTTACAATGGCAGTGCTGCCAAACGAAACCTCAGAAAATCCATGCAAATCGGATTTACTGATTTCCACATTTGCTTAATTTTTTCGTGCTTTGTTTCATTTCATCGTTTTTTAGCGACTCCCTGTTCTTTTGTGTTTTCTCATTTGCACCCGTACAACTTTGTATTTGAAATGTCATCTCCACAGCTGCTGTTGTTGGTGGTGTAGGTGGAATAATACGAGGGGTCAATATACGAACTGGTGGCAGCATCTTTATTCAGTAACACCGTTTGTGCGAATTCAATTAAAACAGTTGTTTTTATTATATTAATATATTAATTGAATCTACAATATGTGAGGCGAATAACAATCGTGATGTGAATGCAATGCAATTTTAGGACAAGTGGAATGAAAACAAAATATGTGAAAAAAATATCTCAAATAAAAAATAATTCAATAGTTTACTCATT
This sequence comes from Hydrotaea cyrtoneurina, assembly GCA_958296145.1. Taxonomy (NCBI): domain Eukaryota; kingdom Metazoa; phylum Arthropoda; class Insecta; order Diptera; family Muscidae; genus Hydrotaea; species Hydrotaea cyrtoneurina. The sequence goes on from OY282512.1 coordinate 89,820,228, forward strand.
TTCTGAGAAATATATAAATAAGTTAACTCGTTACAATGAACGAATGAGTGTCCCTGGATAGCTGCGTATCTCAGTAACTAGACGATGGATATACGAAAATCCGATGTCATTAAAATATATGCGTCACATTCTGGCGATACTGATGGGAGACAATATTCTCTAAATCTATAATATCCTCCTCTGTACCCGGTGTAGAAGCTGAAAAGATGTCTATGGACTCCCTGCCCAAATAAGGGACGTGGTGTAAATGTTTACGAGATCATATGGGATGAAGTATTTGTTGCATCTCTTCAAAAAGTCTAAACACTTGAATGCTTCATTCGACACTATAGATATCTAGACGAGCACCACCCTGTGTCTTTATGTCCAGAACATCAACAGTGTCTGATTCGTTGATATCCACAGCGCCCATAGAAATTGATGCTGGATCAATGCAACGTTTGTGGGTCAATAAGACATCACTAAGTCTTTCGTGAAATAAAAACGTGTAAATCTCATAACTTTTTTAAGCATTGCCCCATAATTGTGAATGATAATGGTGCTGAATTGCTTTGTTTTAATCCGGTACCATTGTATCAAAACGCACTCTGTTCATTTGACCATCGACCATCAGAGGACAAAGATCATATAAGTTTGAGGTTGATCCTATCCTCAAAAATAAAAAAACATAGGTCCCAAGAGGTCGGAAAATAGAAGAATAAATAACGGAACATTGTGGCACTCCTGTGATCAACCTATGCTGGTTGGATGAGACCCCATTCTATAACAAGTTGTATAAAGCTGTCTCTTAATCGAGAGATATTATTACCGATACTAAATGCAATACATTTCGATGTGAGTGCATAGTATCAGACCCTATCGAACGCCTTGGAAATATCGAGAGCAATGACTTTGCTTTCGCCATTGCGGTGAATTGCGCGACTCCATCGTTCCGAAAGGAACGCCATCATGTCGGTTTGTACGGAAGCCATACTATCTATAATTCAAATGGCTTTTATACTCTAAATACTTAACAAGGTGGTGGTTCACAATGCTCTCCATAACCATCGGTAGTGTAGAATATATTGCAATTTGGCGATTATTTTCAGGATTTGTAGCGTTACTATTCTTGGGATCTGCTGAACATTGGCAACTTTTCATCGTGAAGGATAAATATCAGTGCTGTACAACATGTTCTGAAAGCCGTATTAGCTCCAGACCAGGAGGAGTAGCAGCTAGTAACACCTCAATAGAGACCGTGCCAGAAAAATCTGAGCTAAACTGGATTGTTGTTGAGAGTGATTAAGACTAATTATGCAGGGTTTTTGTGGCACCATTAAATTTCACCTACTGTCAATCACTTGTGGCATTGCCAATTCATATGAATTTTAAGTTCTTATCAACGCCATTGCCAAAGTGGGACACTTTCTTTCATTGTCAACGTTTTCCTATTAGTCGTTATTATTTGAGATTTCCCCTTAGCAATTTTACTAGGTTTTTGTAAATAGATCCATTTGGCTTTTTGGTTGCGTCTACTGTCAATCAAAATCTACACTTCGTTTATTGAAATTTATATGAATTTAACTCTTTTCAACCCCATCGTTTTTTAAGTGCAACAGAATTCTTTTCCGTTTTCGGCGATTTTTCTTATTTGTTTCATTTTAACTCACTTGATTCCAGGATTTGTTTGGCAGTTGTTGCTTAAAGCAATTGGATTCTGTTTGACTTATTTTTTCAATAAATTGTATTACTACGTGCGAAGTGAATGCCTCAAGGCGTATTGATAGTAATTGAAAAAACAAATATTGATGTTGACATCGTACCGTTTAATGGAACGTATGAGTTTTAGGGGTAGTTCCTACATTTCAACAATTGAATTGCTTTCAACGTGGTATTTTCGATACAACTGACTGCAAAATAAATGTATGTGTAAAATGTTGTTCAAGTCGGTCAGTATTATTTCACCTTTTCATCTTAACCGAATTATATAATGACTGTTTTATTATTGTTTAAAGAAGGTATTGAAAATGTTAAACTCATTTCAACAAAAAAAAGCTAAATTTTACTGTACAAATTTGAATAGTTATGCTCTATACTTGTTACCAATAACATAAATTAGCATATTTTTTACTAATAATTTTCACAACTAAAGTTATTAATATGTTGTGTACACAAGCAAGAAGTTTAAGACATTTTTGTTACAGCATATTATTGTATAATTTGTCCAAAATGCTTATTTTTACATATTTGGTTACAAATGCATATTTTTGCATTTTCGGTTTGAAAAAAGCTCGGTTTTTCCAATTAATACCTATTATTGTACTGCAACGTCAACATGAATATATGTATTTTGTAAAACGAATATATACAATTAGTCTTGGTATTTTGTTTTTGTTGTTGTGCCTGTTGTTTTTGTAATTTCAGGAACTTTCTGGAAGCAAATCTGGCCAGCAAATTAAAAGACATGACGAGAGATATTTCATTCGAAGTAGAAGGTATGAAATTAAGTATTCGGAAAATAGCATAGCAGTAAAACTTATTTTAAAATGATGAAAGTGTTACCAAAAATTACCCAATGTGAAGCAGATGCCGGTGATCGTTTAGACAAAATGATGTCAATTCAAGCAGGAAACAATTAAAAGAATTTCTCGTCTGTCACGTAATTCGGATGCTGTTCTGTTAGTAGGTAACCAAAAAATTTCCATCGACGACATGAAACAACATGATATTTTCTGTGAGGAAATAATCGCCGCAAATTCCACTGAGCCGCGAACGCCAAGATACACTTTCCGTAGAAAGATTGTGGACATACTTATGTCCCTTAACATTCCATAAAGGATCAGACGGTGTACGTTACAATTTGTATACTCAGTGAAAAGTTTCTTCTTTCTAGAGGGAGATTACTCTCTTGCTCGTAAAGTCACCAACATTGTGCAACTAAAATTTCCATACTCCAAGAAATGGAAACCGCATTAAAGTGGAAAATGGCGTTCATGGAGATACGGATAATATAGAATATAAAAAATGTTTTTCCGATTCAGTGAGTCATTTCAGAGACATAAGTTCGATATGATTAGATTATGCAAAGTTTTTTGATGATAGAACCTGGCCCTTCAGCAGGAGACTATTCCCAGCCACAGATCCGACGCCAATATAGCCAATGTGGGGCCTGTTCCAGGAGACTACTAACGACAGTGGTGACTGTAGAATACTAAAGGACATAGGGGCCTTAGCAGGAGACTACTAACGATATACGTAGGCTGGAAAGAGACTACAGACAACGTAGGCCATTTCCTAGGAAACTAATGTCGAGAGGGGTCCATTGTAGGATACTACAAATGACAGATGTGACTGTAGCAGGAGGCAACTGACGAAATATGGGCCTTAGCAGGAGACTACAAATGACAGATGTGACTGTAGCAGGAGGCAACTAATGATATAGGGGCCTATTGCAGGAGACTACAAATGACAGATGTGACTGTAGCAGGAGACTACCAACGACATTGGGGCCTTAGCAAGAGACTACTAGCGATATACGTCCGTTGGCAAGAGACTACAGACAATGAAGGCCATTTCGGAGGAGACTAATGTCGAGAGAGGTCTGTTGCAGCAGACTACTTACGTCAACGGTGACTGTAGCAGGAGACTACCAACGACATAGGGGCCTTAGCAGGAGACTAATTGCGATATACGTCCGTTGGCAAGAGAATACAGACAATGAAGGCCATTTCGGAGGAGACTAATGTCGAGAGAGGTCTGTTGCAGCAGACTACTTACGTCAACGGTGACTGTAGCAGGACACTACCAACGACATAGGGGCCTTAGCAGGAGACTACAAGCGATATACGTCCGTTGGCAAGAGAATACAGACAATGAAGGCCATTTCGGAGGAGACTAATGTCGAGAGAGGTCTGTTGCAGGAGACTACTTACGTCAACGGTGACTGTAGCAGGACACTACCAACGACATAGGGGCCTTAGCAGGAGACTACAAGCGATATACGTCCGTTGGCAAGAGACTACAGACAATGAAGGCCATTTCGGAGGAGACTAATGTCGAGAGAGGTCTGTTGCAGGAGACTACTAACGTCAACGGGGACTGTAGCAGGAGACTACCAACGACATAGGGGCCTTAGCAGGAGACTAATTGCGATATACGTCCGTTGGAAAGAGACTACAGACAATGAAGGCCATTTCGGAGGAGAGGTGCCTATTGCAGGAGACTACAACTGACAGATGTGACTGTAGCAGGAGGCAACTGACGAAATAGGGGCCTTATCAGGAGACTACTAGCGATATACGTCAGTTGGAAAGAGACTGCAGACAACGTAGGCCATTTCGTAGAAGACTAATGTCGAGAGGGGTCTGTTGCAGGAGACTACAAATGACGGATGTGACTGTAGCAGGAGGCAACTAATGATATAGGGGCCTTAGCAGGAGACTACTAACGATATACGTCCGTTGGCAAGAGAATACAGACAATGAAGGCCATTTCGGAGGACAATAATGTCGAGAGGGGCCTATTGCAGGAGACTACTAACGATATACGTCCGTTGGCAAGAGAATACAGACAATGAAGGCCATTTCGGAGGAGACTAATGTCTAGAAGGGCCTATTGCAGGAGACTACAAATGACAGATGTGACTGTAGCAGGAGGCAACTGACGAAATAGGGGCCTTAGCAGGAGACTACTAATGATATACGTAGGTTGGAAAGAGACTACAGACAACGTAGTCCATTTCGAAGGAGACTAATATCGATAAGGGCCTATTGCAGGAGACTACAAATGACAGATGTGCCTGTAGCAGGAGACTACCAATGACATAGGGGCCTTAGCAAGAGACTACTAATGATATACGTAGGTTGGAAAGATACTACAGACAACGTAGGCCATTTCGAAGGAGACTAATGTCGAGAGGGGCCTATTGTAGGAGACTTCAAATGACAGACGTGACTGTAGCACGAGACAACTAATGATACAGGGGCCTATTGCAGGAGACTACAAATGACAGATGTGACTGTAGCAGGAGACTACCAACGACATTGGGGCCTTAGCAGGAGACTACTAATGATATACGTAGGTTGGAAAGAGACTACAGACAACGTAGGCCATTTCGTAGAAGACTAATGTCGAGAGGGGTCTGTTACAGGAGACTTCAAATGACAGATGTGACTGTAGCAGGAGGCAACTAATGATACAGGGGCCTATTGCAGGAGACTACAAATGACAGATGTGACTGTAGCAGGAGGCAACTGACGAAATAGGGGCCTTAGCAGGAGACTACTAGCGATATACGTCCGTTTGCCAAAGACTACAGACAACGTAGGCCATTTCGTAGAAGACTAATGTCGAGAGGGGTCTGTTACAGGAGACTTCAAATGACAGATGTGACTGTAGCAGGAGGCAACTAATGATACAGGGGCCTATTGCAGGAGACTACAAATGACAGATGTGACTGTAGCAGGAGACTACCAACGACATTGGGGCCTTAGCAGGAGACTACTAGCGATATACGTCCGTTGGCAAGAGAATACAGACAATGAAGGCCATTTCGGAGGAGACTAATGTCGAGAGGGGCCTATTACAGGAGACTACAAATGACAGATGTGACTGTAGCAGGAGGCATCTAATGATATAGGGGCCTTAGCAGGAGACTACAAATGACAGATGTGACTGTAGCAGGAGGCAACTGACGAAATAGGGGCCTTAGCAGGAGACTACTAATGATATACGTAGGTTGGAAAGAGACTACAGACAACGTAGTCCATTTCGAAGGAGACTAATGTCGATAGGGGCCTATTGCAGGAGACTGCAAATGACAGATGTGCCTGTAGCAGGAGACTACCAATGACATAGGGGCCTTAGCAAGAGACTACTAACGATATACGTCCGTTGGCAAGAGTCTGCAGACAACGTAGGCCATTTCGTAGAAGACTAATGTCGAGAGGGGCCTATTGCAGGAGACTTCAAATGACAGACGTGACTGTAGCACAAGACAACTAACGATATAGGGGCCTTAGCAGGAGAATACTAACGATATACGTCCGTTGGCAAGAGTCTGCAGACAATGAAGGCCATTTCGGAGGAGACTAATGTCGAGAGGGGCCTATTGCAGGAGACTACAAATGACAGATGTGACTGTAGCACAAGACAACTAACGATATAGGGGCCTTAGCAGGAGACTACTAATGATATACGTAGGTTGGAAAGAGACTACAGACAACGTAGTCCATTTCGAAGGAGACTAATGTCGATAGGGGCCTATTGCAGGAGACTGCAAATGACAGATGTGCCTGTAGCAGGAGACTACCAATGACATAGGGGCCTTAGCAAGAGACTACTAACGATATACGTCCGTTGGCAAGAGTCTGCAGACAATGTAGGCCATTTCGTAGAAGACTAATGTCGAGAGGGGCCTATTGCAGGAGACTTCAAATGACAGACGTGACTGTAGCACGAGACAACTAACGATATAGGGGCCTTAGCAGGAGACTACTAATGATATACGTAGGTTGGAAAGAGACTACAGACAACGTAGTCCATTTCGAAGGAGACTAATGTCGATAGGGGCCTATTGCAGGAGACTTCAAATGACAGACGTGACTGTAGCACAAGACAACTAACGATATAGGGGCCTTAGCAGGAGACTACTAACGATATACGTCCGTTGGCAAGAGTCTGCAGACAATGAAGGCGATTTCGTAGGAAACTAATGTCGATAGGGGCCTATTGCAGGAGACTACAAATGACGGATGTGACTGTAGCAGGAGGCAACTATCGATATAGGGGCCTTAGCAGGAGACTACTAGCGATATACGTCCGTTGGCAAGAGACTACAGACAATGAAGGTCATTTCGGAGGAGACTAATGTCGAGAGGGGCCTATTGCAGGAGACTTCAAATGACAGACGTGACTGTAGCACGAGATAACTAGCGATATAGGGGCCTTAGCAGGAGACTACTAACGATATACGTCCGTTGGCAAGAGTCTGCAGACAATGAAGGCGATTTCGTAGGAAACTAATGTCGATAGGGGCCTATTGCAGGAGACTACAAATGACGGATGTGACTGTAGCAGGAGGCAACTATCGATATAGGGGCCTTAGCAGGAGAATACTAACGATATACGTCCGTTGGCAAGAGTCTGCAGACAATGAAGGCCATTTCGGAGGAGACTAATGTCGAGAGGGGCCTATTGCAGGAGACTACAAATGACAGATGTGACTGTAGCACAAGACAACTAACGATATAGGGGCCTTAGCAGGAGACTACTAATGATATACGTAGGTTGGAAAGAGACTACAGACAACGTAGTCCATTTCGAAGGAGACTAATGTCGATAGGGGCCTATTGCAGGAGACTGCAAATGACAGATGTGCCTGTAGCAGGAGACTACCAATGACATAGGGGCCTTAGCAAGAGACTACTAACGATATACGTCCGTTGGCAAGAGTCTGCAGACAATGTAGGCCATTTCGTAGAAGACTAATGTCGAGAGGGGCCTATTGCAGGAGACTTCAAATGACAGACGTGACTGTAGCACGAGACAACTAACGATATAGGGGCCTTAGCAGGAGACTACTAATGATATACGTAGGTTGGAAAGAGACTACAGACAACGTAGTCCATTTCGAAGGAGACTAATGTCGATAGGGGCCTATTGCAGGAGACTTCAAATGACAGACGTGACTGTAGCACAAGACAACTAACGATATAGGGGCCTTAGCAGGAGACTACTAACGATATACATCCGTTGGCAAGAGTCTGCAGACAATGAAGGCGATTTCGTAGGAAACTAATGTCGATAGGGGCCTACTGCAGGAGACTACAAATGACGGATGTGACTGTAGCAGGAGGCAACTATCGATATAGGGGCCTTAGCAGGAGACTACTAGCGATATACGTAGGTTGGCATGAGACTACAGACAACGTAGGCCATTTCGTAGAAGACTAATGTCGAGAGGGGTCTGTTGCAGGAGACTTCAAATGACAGACGTGACTGTAGCACGAGATAACTAGCGATATAGGGGCCTTAGCAGGAGACTACTAACGATATACGTCCGTTGGCAAGAGTCTGCAGACAATGAAGGCGATTTCGTAGGAAACTAATGTCGATAGGGGCCTATTGCAGGAGACTACAAATGACGGATGTGACTGTAGCAGGAGGCAACTAATGATATAGGGGCCTTAGCAGGAGACTACTAGCGATATACGTCCGTTGGCAAGAGACTACAGACAATGAAGGTCATTTCGGAGGAGACTAATGTCGATAGGGGCCTATTGCAGGAGACTGCAAATGACAGATGTGCCTGCAGCAGGAGACTACCAATGACATAGGGGCCTTAGCAAGAGACTACTACCGATATACTATACGATATACGTTGGCAAGAGTCTGCAGACAATGTAGGCCATTTCGTAGAAGACTAATGTCGAGAGGGGCCTATTGCAGGAGACTTCAAATGACAGACGTGACTGTAGCACGAGACAACTAACGATATAGGGGCCTTAGCAGGAGACTACTAATGATATACGTAGGTTGGAAAGAGACTACTGACAATGAAGGCCATTTCGTAGAAGACTAATGTCGAGAGGGGCCTATTGCAGGAGACTACAAATGACAGATGTGACTGTAGCAGGAGGCAACTATCGATATAGGGGCCTTAGCAGGAGACTACTAACGATATACGTCCGTTGGCAAGAGACTACAGACAATGAAGGCCATTTCGGAGGAGACTAATGTCGAGAGGGGCCTATTGCAGGAGACTACAAATGACAGATGTGACTGTAGCAGGAGGCAACTATCGATATAGGGGCCTTAGCAGGAGACTACTAGCGATATACGTAGGTTGGCATGAGACTACAGACAATGTAGTCCATTTCGGAGGAGACTAATGTCGAGAGGGGCCTATTGCAGGAGACTACAAATGACAGATGTGACTGTAGCAGGAGGCAACTAACGATATAGGGGCCTTAGCAGGAGACTACTAGCGATATACGTCCGTTTGCCAAAGACTACAGACAATGAAGGCCATTTCGGAGGAGACTAATGTCGAGAGGGGTCTGTTGGAGGAGACTACTAAAGTTAGAGGTGACTGAAGCAGGAGGCTACTAACGACATAGGCCTGTAGCAGGAGCCACAGACGCAGAGGGGCCTGTAGCAGAATACTACTAACGTCGAAGGTGACTGAAGCTGGAGACCACTAACGATACATGGCCGTCGACATGAGACTATCGACAAGGTACGTCATTTGTAGAGAGCGGGTCTGTTTCAAAAGACTACTAACCACAGAGGTGAATGTAGCAGAAGACTAGCAGAAGATTGAGAACACGTACCAAAACAGTAAAAAAAATGTTTGCCTGTAAAAATGTACTGCAGCGTGTGAGAAGGGTGAGCATTATGCATTTATTTAATATCAAACGCCTTGTAGGTTGCTTTTCTGTATTTTTTGCTTGAAGAATATGTTTTTGTTTTTTTTGGTATGGAATTTTGATTTACAAAACCCGCGGACACAATTGCAGTACGGTAAATGACACAAGTTGTTATCCCAGAAATGTAAGATTAAATGTGTGAAATTCCCTAAACTTCCGAGATATTAAAAGATTGCAACTGACCCAGAATATGTAAATAAATGTAGAACCGAGTGAAAGATAAACCTGAGGTAGTTGCAATCAAATATGATACTACAGTGTAGGAGTATAAAATGGTTAGATAGAAAAACAGGATAAAAAAGGGACAAGCAGGTGAGCAAAAATTGTTAGTTAGGGGAATAGAAAAGAAGTATGTAGAAATTGTCAACAAAAACAAACACAAAATACTAACAAGTATAGAACTTTGTGGTCACACACAAATTTAGAAAAAGTTCTGAACTAAAAAAAAAAATTACACAGGGGAGTGACGATAATACGTGTGAAAACTAAATACGATAGACAAAACGAAAATATTTAGATTTTATTCAATTGTTGGCAAATAATCTACAACGTGTGTGTAGTACATTTAATATGCTTTCAAATTTAAATTATTGCAAATCATAATTCAATTTTTTCCAGGGGAATGGCGTTTAATTCAAGGGACAATAAATAATCCGCCATAGCAATATAAATTGATAAAAAAAATAATAATCATTTAATATAATTTTTTACTTTACATTAACTTTTAAATATATTCTTTTTTAAGAACTTCAGTTTTGTTTCTGTTAGTCGAGTTCGAGATAATTTATTATTTATATTTCTTTGCAAAAATGTTTAAAAAAGGTTTCAAGCTTATGTTTGCTTTGATTGCAGGCAAGGTATACGGATCCGTTTTGGAGGCTACCACACTTCTTCATCGGTACCCATTTGCAATGATTTCTGCTACAAATTATTGGTCTAATATACTCATAGATCAATAATACTCATATCTTTAAAAAAAAAATATTTTTTGACAATTGTACTTTTGTGACCGCAAAGCTTTATTATAAGGCAAATAATGAAATGGAATGTATTCCATTTTTCTCAGTATAAATACACAAGGCCGCCAAATTAGCCGGTAATTTCAAAATCACCTTTAAGTTTCAAAATGTCAGATCACAAAAGGCGAATTCATTTTAACAAAAAACAATATACAATAGAGTTCAGCTGCAATATAAAATAATTTTTCTATTATTTTTATCGTATATACATATGTATATACAGTTTCAGAATATGCCAAAACTCAAGCAGCAAAATTTCTGCTCAGTTGGCCAAAATTAGTTCAAATTCAAAAACTTAAATCTAGCATATCTTATTGAATAATCCCCCTAGAGGGGACAGGGGTGAATCTTGTGATCAATTTTTCTCATTCAAAAAATCAATATTTTCTTCGAAAACGCCAAAATGTAATAACTCACTTAACAGACCTCCTAGAGCGGTAACGAGTGAATCCTGAGTTCACTTTTTTCCATTCAAAAATTCAATATTTCCTTCGAAAACTTAAATCCGGCATAACAAAAATTTAATTTTTTATTGCATAAAATGTATTTTTATGGTGGTGTGCCTTTTGAGTATCTTCTTAAAATGAAAACTTGTCATTAAGAAAATGTAAAATTTACCGCTTTACTCATGAAAAGTAGGCACATTCCACATTAAATAAAAATATGGGAAATAATCTCACATAGGGTACATCTCCGTTCCAGACTTTAATCTAAAGACACTTTAGTTAGTCAACCATTTAAAACTGTCGCTTTTATATCAAAACCATTGTACACTATCGGTTACTGTATACAGCGTATGATAAACGTGTAAATCATATAGTGAAAAGTACACACTGCTGACTTCATATCTGGTTATTTAGTGCCTGTCAATCTCATAAAGTCATGTGGGACACTCACATCCAATAAATGTTGTTGATGGAAATGAAAAGTAATAAAAAATAATTTTTATATGTAATGACAAATTTCCATTGCAATTTGTCATCCTGGATCAGGGCGTAAAAACTTGTTTTTCCTTTGTTGTAATAAATTGTCCTTGGTTGAGTTTGGTTTGCCATTTGTGAATGTTGTACTTGGACGAATGTGTATGAATCGGGTGGGCGGCGGAACAATGTTATCGCCGAACATGCAGTGATTTTCGGTCTTAGGACGACTTACGTTGATCTATTTTGTCAGCGTTCACAAGTGTATTTGTCCTAAATGCTGGTCTTTTTTTTTATAATTTATTACTGTCAACAGCCAATGGTCATACACTACGATAATTGGTGGCTTAAGTCGGAAAATAAAGAAATATGACAAGGCAAAAAGTTATAAAGGGCATTACGATAAGCCAAATAAATTGTGAAATGGTCAAGAATAGAAATGATATGAGATTGCTAATGGTTTGTTGTGAAAGAAAAGAGGACATATAAAAACATATTATTTTAAATGTGTTATTAAACTTTAACAGAATATTTGGATTTTCAAATTCTTTGAAAGGAGGCATGACGTGTGCTTTTTGCAGTATAACTTTGGGTGGTGCGACTATTATATACTGTCTGCAACAATTATATCCAACTGTATTAATGAGTAATGTTCAGTTCTCTATGCACATATATATGTTGCCTTTGGTCTACAAATGTTCTATATAAATATGTATATTTGAATATAAAAAATGCAGACTAACATTGCATTGATTTGCTATGGCATAAATTTGCATATACAATGACAAAATTGTATATTGTCTGGACAATTTCGAGTGACATACAACAAAAATAAATGTTGCCCGATCTAAAATAGTAAAATAGTCGCGCTTTAAAAAGCGTGTGTGTCTGAATTCTAACTAATACAATTTTTTTTTTCAACATCATGAGTATTAAATTTGTCTTCATATGAACGAATTTCTGAGCTATCGAAGGTTTGGGAGTGCTTGGTTAACCACCATCTGGTAATGTATTCAGAGTCCAATAATCTTCTGAACAATCGACAGTATCGCTTACGTAGAAACCGATCTTCTAGTGTTTGTTTCGAAACGGAAGAATAGAGCCATTCACAGCCTTGGTGAATGCAAGATCGTGGCTCTGAATATTTCCAAGGCATTTGAAAGGGTCTTGCATAGTTCACTGATGTCCGTAATACCCTCTTTCTATATTCATATCGAGTTTTCTCAGAGATCGCTAAAGATGTGTGCCACAAGGTTCTATTCTCTCTCTAATTTTCATTTACGACCTGTTGGGTCAGACTGTGAACCCGATCTACTCTTCTGCAAATGACAGCAACCTTTTCCATTCAAACTGTTTTGATCATCGGCCAAGTCCTCTGGAAGTCGAGATCAAAAGGTGAACGATGAATGACTGACACGAACGCGATTTGCCCACGTTTTTTCCAATCATCGAAGCACTTCAAATAATCATTTTTTGTGACTTTGTTCAGCTCCTCCTTCGTTGCCGTTTTTATGGTGGCGTAGCGTCGTCCTTTCATGAGCCTTTTCAGTTTTGGGAACAAAAAAAAAGTCACAGGGGGCTAGATCAGGGGAATGCGGTGGCGGCGGCAGCATTACTGTGTTGTTTTTGACCAAATATTCGCGCACAAGCAACGATGTGTGTGCATATCGCCCCAGTTTTTTTTCTTCCACAAATCCAATTTGCGCATAACTTACAGGTTAGGATATTCAGCTGGGATACGCAGCTATCGAAGGAAACTTATCCGTAAATAGCCAAATGTCCGGTTGACCGAACCACTCACTATAGGGAATATTCATTCTTCTGCCGAACTCCTCATATGGGGAATATTCTTCCAGCAAGTGTCTTTCCCGCCAGCAGTGACATATCCCAACAGCCAATAAACACTACCCCCTTAAGTAACCATATTTCCAACAGCTAACACCGTACATTGCATTTACAGGGTTTATCAAATTTTACCTCAAATTGTACCTCCTAGTTAACAAAGCACATCCCGGAAAAATTGGGCGGTACCATAGCTCTTTATAAGAAACTATATATCTGCCGTAAGGAAGTAACGACAGTTACGATGTACTATTATCGTCAGCGAAATTGTCGTTTGCTAAAGTAGGTTATAAAACGAAGAAGGGGCATGGCAACTACATATTTCATGAGCTATTGGGTTTATGTATATGAGGTTTCCTACATACATACATAGGTCATTGTCACCGAAATAAATGTGCCCTGAAAAAAAGATTGTTGTGCCACGCCCCTTTTTAAAAGTCGTTATCCGACCATAACAATTATCGTCATATCTAAATTGAACTCAAAAACCAATAGTTTCATTAGAAACCTATACGTGAACTACCGAATGAGTGGAATAGTTGACTTGTATGGGCGTTACCACAAGGGTCGTAGCTAGAGTTCCGTTTTTCTCTCGAAAACATTATATAGTTCAAGTATTACCAAATTTTGTTACTAAATAAAGAATAAAGAAAATATAGAATACCGAATATATGGTTTTTTGGAGAAATTGTCTTAGAAATTACAGTTGATTTTATTTTGGCTACAGCTTTGTTGATTTCTATCTACACACACAAATCGTCCCCGCTATAAAACAAGTCTTTATCTTGATGTAGATGAGATGGAATATGGTGACTGCTTTATTAATTTTGTGTTTTTGCAATAGGTCTCTTTTGTCTAATATCATTCTACAAAGGATTACAGTTTTCATTTTTTTTCACCGTCTATTTGCTTCTCATCGGTTTCTTTTGTTGTATTTCTCTTGTACATGTATGCACCGCTTTTCGATAAAATCGGCTTAGTCACATTTACGGAGCCACCAGTCACACAAACGATGTTATGTTGTTACTAAGGATAGTTGGAGGAATATAGATATTCGATGGTCACGATATACCCATATGCTGACAGAAACTTAAAATTTTTAAAGAATGTCCCTTCTTTGTTTTAATTCCTTCCCCTCAAAAGATAATTTATCTAACTTGGCTTTATAATACTGTGAAATTGCGAGGGAATGGTTTTAAAACAGATTAACTTCAACAGGAAATACATTTCTGACAATGCCAACCAACCATTTTTCAGTTTTAAATATTTTTTTCTTCTTGTTTTCTGCTCAAAGCCAAGTGGAAAAATTCACAGAAAAAAAAATAAAATATATCATAACGAGAATAACGACGCTTCTGAGATTTACCACGAAAAATCTACATTCTGGTTTTTGCAGTATACATTCGTTTCTTTTTTTTTCAACAATAAAAGACAAAGAGCAACTCCTCTCGCAACTGCAAAGGAAATCAAAATAATGCAATCCGAGAAATTGTACTTTTCCTCAACAACGTTCCCCGCCACCGGCTTAATTCGAAATGCGGACAGTACAAGGAGCACTCTTACTCCTCCAGTACCCCCCAACAATATTTTACAATTGAAATTTACAATCTGATTGTTGCTTAAGTGGAAAATTTATGTTGTTGGCCCAGAAATTGAAGATGCTCGCATAAAGTACTCGGACTGGAGGGGAGTAGGCGAAGTATGACTATGATATCTTTGCTGGTAGCAATGGAAATGGAAGAATTGCTGGCTGTGTTGAATACTGGATATAGCAGAAGAGACACCCACAGATTCCACTTCTATCACATTGAACACTCACACAAACACTCACAGTTGATGGCGCATTTCATTGTTTTGGTCAGTAAATAGGAAAACTGCTGCTGAGACGACGTCGTTGTTGTTATGGTCCTTGTGGCAGTTCCTCTGAAACTGAAGAGGCAAGCTCCGTTGAGGATACATACAATGCATATATGCGATGTAAAAGCGGTCAATATGGTTGACAAATTATTATATTTGTGGTACGAGTAGATGCAAGGATGTACAATAGGGTGTCCCAAAAAAAACAAAAATTTCGATTTTCATTGGTGCTCACGCGTTTTTTGATAGATTTTAGGGTAAGGAAATTCTGAATTTTGTTTAAACATTTTTTGGAAGTGGTTTAGAGGTCGCACAAATTGGGTTTTTGTCAAAAAACGTGGTTCCCTGCCATATTTTAAAAATAATTTAAGATTTTGTCATTAAATAATTTTTTTTTAGATCTTAAGTTAACAGTTCGTAAGAAAAACGTCCAATCTTTCATTTTATGTTCAAAAACCGCCAGGTGTGTCAGCGATTTTTTCCATATGGCAGATTAAACTAAATTTTTTTGGTTTTTTTTCAAAAACATTGACTTTAACGATTTATAACTTTTAAAATTTCTATTAAAGTTACAAAAACTAATGATGCAGTTTAAAAGATAAATAAATTCTAAACAATTTTCATATAAAAAATGTTTAATTAGTCGTTACTAACCCAGAGTTATCTACATTAGTCGAATTCAATCCATTGCATGAAAATATAATACTAACCTTTAGGCTCCCAACAAATCATAACCAAGAAAAACAGAAAACACAATACTTTAGTTGTTTAAAAGTTATTTATTGCGACTCTTTCGATGCTGCTCTATGCCCTGCAATAAATTTTGAAAATATGTTTCAGAAGTTGTCAAATTTGCGTAACTGCTTGCCAAGGCCACACCACGTTCGGCGCCGTCGTTTACCACATACAATTGTTGAATTTTGTTTCTTCCATGGAGAAAGTGTTCGTTGGTTTCCCATTTTTCTGGATCTAGTTGTAAAAATGCTGTCGAAATATCGCAGACTTTAAAAAAGTTAAGGCTAGCTTCAGAATTAAATGTGTAAATTTCTGCATTTTCAAGCAATTCTTCTTTCAAATTGGCCTTTACTGATTCCTTGTCTATAGTTGGACGAAGTAGATTTTTTACCATTAAACGTAATGTATTGCTGTCTATACGTTCGTCAAAAAATGCTAAGGCAGCCAATTTCTCCGATAAGTACCACTGATGCCGCAAAAACGTTTTTAATGCAGCGCTTGCAACACTGTCACTCCAGGAGCGATCAATCGGCGCCGAACGTGGTGTGGCCTTGGCAAGCAGTTACGCAAATTTGACAACTTCTGAAACATATTTTCAAAATTTATTGCAGGGCATAGAGCAGCATCGAAAGAGTCGCAATAAATAACTTTTAAACAACTAAAGTATTGTGTTTTCTGTTTTTCTTGGTTATGATTTGTTGGGAGCCTAAAGGTTAGTATTATATTTTCATGCAATGGATTGAATTCGACAAATGTAGATAACTCTGGGTTAGTAACGACTAATTAAACATTTTTTATATGAAAATTATTTAGAATTTATTTATCTTTTAAACTGCATCATTAGTTTTTGTAACTTTAATAGAAATTTTAAAAGTTATAAATCGTTAAAGTCAATGTTTTTGAAAAAAAACCAAAAAAATTTAGTTTAATCTGCCATATGGAAAAAATCGCTGACACACCTGGCGGTTTTTGAACATAAAATGAAAGATTGGACGTTTTTCTTACGAACTGTTAACTTAAGATCTAAAAAAAAATTATTTAATGACAAAATCTTAAATTATTTTTAAAATATGGCAAGGAACCACGTTTTTTGACAAAAACCCAATTTGTGCGACCTCTAAACCACTTCCAAAAAATTTTTAAACAAAATTCAAAATTTCCTTACCCTAAAATCTATCAAAAAACTCGTGAGCAAAAAAAATTTTTTCTTTTTGGGACACCCTAATGTACAATCGTGTTATGCAAGTATATGAGTAAATATTGGGCTGTACTGAAAGCGTATTTTTTAAGTTTTGCAATAAAAACCGTTTTGGGTCTTAAACAATATCTATTGTAAAGCTCAATACGAAAATGCTGACTTTTTTGTCTCTCACAGTGGTCCAGACTCCAGTCTACAACTTTTGATCTAATAAACATGTTTAAGTTTTGTAAAAAAAATTGGTATAGGCAAGGAGTGACCGATTATTTAAGGTATTAACATTCAAAATCGGACAAAAATATATTTTAAAAACATTTCCAAAACTTTTGTATTTTTCGATTTTAAGAAACAATTTTTGTATTTTTTATTTTATTTTATTTTGCACATTATAATGCATAAACGACAAATTTCATAATTTCCAAAAGAAGTTCATCCCTCTATTACCATAGTTAACCAGTACGTTCTCATCAAAGGTCCAGCGCTTTTCACAGAAGCTTTTCTGTAATTTAACGGAATTCTGTTCAACCCGTTTTTTCTTTCAGTGTACATTGTTTTTCTGTAATTTATCGGAATTCTGTTCAACCTGTTTTTTCTTTCAGTGTACATTGTTGATATTGCATTTTAAAAAATTATCATACATATCATCACATTTTCTATTTTTTTTTTTATTATCAAAATCGGTGTTCGTTTACCGGTGCTATGACCAAAATATTGGCAGACCACGACAGTAGCAAGAAGTGCGGGTAGTGCAGCATCTGTTGTATAGCCGTCCATCTATTCATATAAGACGGCGAAAATATCTGGGCGTCTTGTGAAACGATAGATTGGTTTCGGCTTTGTGATCGACCTGCTTGGCTAAGGGGAAGATTAGATCACCAATTTAATTTGTTTACTCCCTGAGTTGGAGTTTCTTTTTCAAATGACACAAATTTAGAATAAGTTTCGATTCTTTTGGTGAAATATCGGCACAATTACAGCTCTATCTTGGCGATTTCTTTATTGTTTGTTACTTACTTATTTTAAACTTAACATACCAAGGAGGAACAGATGGAGAACTTCTGTGCAAACAGTGAGCTGTGCATGATATAATTTGTATACTCACTGGCCGGAACCTATCGGTTAGTGTTTTTCTGGAGAAGTTTTACCTGGCTTAGAGATTGGACGTTGCCGCTGAAAAATGTTTGATGGTCTTACCAGATTTCGAACCTGAGTTCTGTTGTCAGGAAGTCGCACACACTATCTTTCACACTACGGCCGATTGTGGTTTATTGAAATAAACTCTTTGAGACGGGTACACGAAATATGTGTCTAGGGGGCATAATATCGCCTTAAATGTAACAACCTCAGTCAATTTCTGGCTGTTTTCACAATTTTTAAACATGCGTAATATTTTCTAAAGTTTTTTTTAGTATTGCTCATCTGTTTGAAATCTTGAATTCATTTCCAACCTACAGATTTGTTCATATTATTGTTTATAAAATATTATTTGCATTCATATTCGTGAAGAATTTCTATTTTTCAAGTTGTCTTTCCGTATGTTTTTATATGTTATGGCGGCTGGATTCCAGGCCTATGTCTTGGTCTTTGGGTTTTAAGACAGACAAATTTCCTATAAATGAATTAAAATTCCCTAGCATTTGCGTAAAAACTATGCTATACAGTACACCCTAGTATACATGTGCATTTGTAAGGGAATGCGTATTGCCAGTTCAGTGGCACGGAAATTTAAATCCATTTATCAACAATACATTTAAAAAAAAAACCAACAATGAAAGAAAATTAGAAATATTTTTGTAAACAAATTAAATACTGCAGTTTATCATAACATCAACTGTAGTTGAAACAAAATAAATTATGCCGGAAGTTTGGTCCGGTTATACACTTTAAAGAGATCTGTGGCCGACGTTAGTTGATTACGATAGACAATAAATATTTAAAATATTTTATTTTGAGGCTGGAGTATGTATGTATGTGTTGAACTACATATGTGAAAAATTATTTTGATGCTTATTGACCATTGACCATTGGAAGGTATACAAATCATATATTCACTTTGCCATTCCGTTTGCCACACCTAAGAATGTTGTCTTGTAACTCTGTAAAACATAAATCCATAATCTTGATTATCGCAATGTTCTAAGACGAACTAGCCATGTTTGCCGGTGAAAAACAAAACAGAGAGGACAGACGATTGTGGTAACATGTCTGATATACGTGAGAAATTCGTTAAGAGATAAATCTCTTAAGTCTCTCGTTTATTGAATGTAAATGTATACTCATACAATAAACAATAGCTGAAAAGAAACACTGTTTTTATTTGCCACGGTCCTATGTAAAGGCAAATGATGGTGGTCACATTATTTATCGATCGTCTCGGAATTTTTAAATTACAAATACACAGGCACATACGAGTGAGACACAGTAAAACATAAAAGTATAAAATTCCAAAGCACCAGAAATCCATAAGTATGTGTGGCCACTATATCGTAATAGCAAGCAACATACTCAAATCTACAGAAAAATATTTTAGTTGCATGTCATGGAAGGTACCAGAAGAGACAAATAACTGAAGAAGTCATGAATTGAATTAGGTTCAAAGACACCTATGGTCTAAAGTGAGTCATTCTATATTTTACACTTTTGGATCGTATCAAATGATTTATACCCTTCTACCCATTGGGTGATGGTATAAAAAGTCGGTACGAAAATACGCCCCAAAATGGAAATAAAGTGGACCCAAAAATTGGGGACCTACTGCGTAATGAAGATGAGCTCCTGAAAATTAAAATCCATGCCGTTGAAAGTGTGTAAAGAAAATAGTGTTAATTGGGATCCACATTCATGTCGATATTTAATAAGAAACTTAAATGCACCCTAAAACAGATAGCATTCATCCCAAAAAGGACATTACAAATTGGGGAGTCTTTTAATGGAACCCCATTAACATCTAACCTAAAAATCAATCAGGTGTAAACCGAAATGACGCCACAGACTGTGAAAAACAGCCCCTACACATGACATGCAAATGAGCCCCCATTAACATCTAACCTAAAAATCAATCTGATGTAAACCGAAATAACACCCTACATGAAAGTGAGCCCTCAAAAGAATGTTAAATTGTGTGTTGCTGTTAAAACTGTTTGATTTTTGGGAATCATTTTTCTTTTCGTTTGTGATTTGGGCAACATATTCACTTATCCACTAAAAACTACCACAACGTACACAAATACATAGCGATAAAATTAAACGTTAATTAAACTAGACTCGTATAATTCTTACAATGTACATTGTAAAGAAATATTTAATTAGTTCTCTTCGGTGGGTTGATTCATTCTGTGACATCGCCGTAACATCAAATCAGGTTAACCTTTTAGACATCCAAACTCATTGGCCGTGACAACATCACCGTTGTCGTGACTATGAAATAGAATTTAATGAAAACTAAATACATTTAAATGTACTTAATTGATATGGAATTATGTGCAACTTAAACCTGTCTACCAAACCGCATTTGCTGTGCTAATTGTTTGGCGCATGAAACTTTCCCTTCGAAAATGACCCAAGGAGCTATTCGTCTATGAAATCTCGCCCCATCTGACATATTAGCAACGCACAATGTACAATATACACGTTGTTTAAATTGTTTGCTTTCCATTTTTACAACTAAGAAAACCACTATCATTTTTTTGTCGTTATTGGTGGAAATGCAGCACTTGCTAAACCCACTGACCCACCTACCCCCATCCCCCCTCCCCAGCATCAAGCTGTATAATCAACCCACAAAATTGTGGTATGTATTTACTCTTGCAGAAGTTTACAGCTCTACGTCTAGCATCACACAACCATACAAATACTCATCTAAATAGCTTTTTTTTTTATAAAAACGACTGAATGTACGTAGGAACGTATACATCTCTTTCTATTCATTTTATTATATTTACTTAACGCTTCAATTCCAAATGTAAGAACTTGTACTGTACGTAGAGGACACGAGGAGATACAGAAATGAACTGGATGCGTGTATATGCAACACCACCGACTTCTAATATTAGTTGCTACATTTGAGTATATGTAATGTGTAGATGAAACTAGGTACATTAGATTGGGTTGAATTTATCAAAAGTAAAATTGTACATGTTTTATGTTCTGCCAAACTGAAACTTATATATCCTCCAATGTGGATGGCGTTTTTTAAGCTAAAAGAAATTGAAATCGTAAAAAGTCACACTACAAACTAATTGTTTTTAATTTTATTATTTAACCCTTTTGATATTTCTATCTAAGCAAAAAAAAAAACCTATATAATAGTCGATACACGATAAAATCTTATTATTATGTTTTCGGTCAACTTTGTACTGCGGGGCTAGAAAAATACCATTGTATGATGGCTCTATACTGGGCCGTCCATCCAGTATTTTATTTTGAGAGTAGCAGCTCTTTCACCCTCGAAAATCAGTATCATAACATTAGAAAATAATACAAACCTATTTCCAAAGTCAAAGCTGTTTAGCCCCAAAAGTGATTTTATTGAAAAAGTATTGATTGAAATACGGCTCAGCATTACACTATTCAACATGTAAAGAATTTTGCATTAAGATCTCGCATTATTTACTTACATGGTCGAATTGATTCAGTAAGGGCACCTAGAAATGGACAACGACTTTGCACGATTCATCTTTTGCGACCACGTTCGGTAATAGTGCCAGCAGCAGTATCGGCGAAGTATAATGGTACATTTCACTCCGTTTCTAGGCAACCTTGGCAATTATAACAAATTTCAGCAAACAAATTAACATCAATAACATATATATATATATTTCCATACCACAAACATAAAGTTGTTTGTAGGTGATTAATATCAAATATATGTATAAATTTTTGTCTTACTTTTTATTTTATTCAATTTGTGAATCTCTATATACCAATTCATCTAATTCACGAGTGTAGAGGCAAAACAATAATCAATTTTTGTACTTTGTTGAATTATTCTCAAACACGCTATTGCTTACAATTAATAGCATATAAGGTATATTTACATCTAAATAAGCTTTGTGTAGAAGGAAATAAGTTTTGCTTGCTACAAAGTCCAAACACGCGTTTTACTTGGCTGTAAACATTTAAACAATACAGATTTTTCAGCGTGTAGTATCCAAATCCCCTTAGGTGTCCCTTATTTTCAGATATCAATTGCAATGTGCTTAGCAATTGCATGTAATGTCGCTGGCCGAACTTTGTTTACAGTTTTTTTTTTTGAGCCGGAATTAATTTTGAAATAAGTTTTCAACTTGTGCATATTGACATTTTTTTAACCCTGTTTAATGTGCACACATATATATAGGGACGATTGCAAGAAATACACATAAATAAAATGTTAAAGTTTCTTTGCTCCCAGCCAAAGTTTATAAGAGTTTACTTTAGTTTGGCGGCAGCACCACCACCACCAGCAACAGCAACAGAAAAAAAATAGATTGAAACGCAATACGCGGACATACACTCAACTCGTCGTAGAATGTTTCATTTTGCATAAGGATACATTGGCAGTTATGTACGTATCCTGTAATTCTTTCAATGAGTATGTGCGTCTGTGTGCAAGTGTGTTGTATATGACCGTATTCCTACATGTGTGTACACTAGTATGTGCCCTCTGTATGGATGTGTGTTTTGTAGTTTTGTGTATAGAAGTGGTTCTTATTTAAGTGTTCCATGTCAAGTATTACTTTAAGCTATTTTCACAAACAAAATCCATGTACAAACGAATCTGTGTTTGGTTGTTATGGTATTATAAACACAACCCTATACAGAAATACACGCATACACACACCCACACACACAGACTCACGCATACACTTCCTTGCAATTGCAGTCGGTGAGTAGGATCTTATTTAAGAAATCTTCGTGATTTCAAACGTTGGCAAATGCACCAGAGGGGAATTAGATTTTCTCTTCAGTGTACATTGGTTCCAGAAATAATTTGTGAATATGACCTTTGTTAGAGGTGAAAATGCCATGGCAATGTCGGGAATATGTACGTGCATGTTGCTTATTGTACGTATTAAACTGACCCAAATTTAAGAAACTAAAAAAAGTCTCATTTATTTTTTGCGTCCATCAGGTTAATGTTTGAAATAGATTGTTGGTGGTCAATAAGTATTTTGCAGTCCGATTGCAATGATATATTTTGTTATATTAAGTTTGTTGGATAAAGTTTGTGATTCCGTTTGCATAAAGTTTATTGGCTTGTCATCATTGATGAGATGTCCTTGTCCCACCTTGTCCGAGCGACTGTCAGTCGGTGTCTGACAGTTGTAGATAGAGTTGAAAATTGTTAATGATATATATACACTCGAATTTGGATAAGCGCAAGCATTTTAATTGATATAATAGCTTAATTGAAAATAAATGTTAGTAACGATTGTTCTGATTGAGTTTCCATGGACTTTGCCCTAACGAAAATCCACTTTATTTAAAAAATTGTTTATGTGAAACACATGTTTAACGGAAAGACTTGTGTCTTATGAGAAAAAGAAATGTTCATGCAAATCATAACCAGGACATAGAAGGTGACGTGACGTCTGAGGCTTACATAACACTTAACGACTGCTGACAACCAGCTTAAGCATATTATAGGCTCTGAAGAGACCGCATTACATTATTACACAAGTTCGCATCCAACATATACACGCTGAAAAAAAATGCCCATTTTAACAAATTTCAGCAAACAAGTTCGCATCAAACATATATATATTTTTCCATACCACAAACATTAACTTGTTTGTAGGTGATAAATATCAAATTTATATGTATGCATTTTTAATTTACTTTTTTTTTTTTTTTTCAATTTGTGAATTTCTATATAACAATCCATTTCATCCTCTCGGTAATGATCTTATTTTAATGATCGTAAATGCAAAACATAATTACGAAAACAGTTGCAAATCCACACTTATTCGCACTCAAATGTTGTACTTTGTTGAATTTAATAAGTTCGTTGTCTGTTTTTCCAAACACGCTATTGCTTATACACAAATACGTAATATTAATAGCAAATGAGTTATATTTATATCTAAATAAGCTTTGTGTAGATGGAAATAAGTTTTACTTGCTACAAAGACCAAACACGTTTTACTTGTGTGTAAACAAAAAAGAGACGTATTTTTTAGCGTGTACTTCCAGTTTGAGAACTATTAGGTTTCACCTGTGTCTTACTAAAAATACTATTTACAATATACGACTTAGAACCATTGGTAATTTCTATGCATTCAATAGGGAACTTAGAGGTATACCTAAGGTTTTCAAGGTACCTGCTTTCCAGATGATTGAATCGACGTTTCTGTGCAACTGGCTTAAAGAAAAATGCCAGAAAAAAAATGATGAATTCCCCAAAAAAAAAATTAATTATGAAAAATTCCTCAAACAAATGGGTAGTTTTTAGGTATTACTAAATTTTTTTACATTTTAGGTGGGGATGATTTGGGCCAATCTTCTTCAATATAAATAAAAATGAATTGACGAATGTATGTTACTTCATCACTTGAGAACGGCTGAACCGATTTGGCTAATTTCGTTTTTTATTGTATTCTTACTTTTCAGGAAAGTACAAGAATAACTTTTCAAACAATCGGATAAACGCGAACAATTCAAATGATGATTTTCTATGTTATTTTTGTATAAAATTTTACATATTTTCATTTCTAAATGATGTGTCAAGGGGAAAAATAGAAAACTCGTAAACATTTAAAATTTAGACAATTCAGAAAACGAATCAAGTTTGAAAAAAGGCGAATAAACTTCGTAAACTTTACTCGGTTTTAAAAAATGTCCATCACAAAAATCAGCAATTTACAGATTCAACGACAATATCACAATCATGGAGGAACATTTCCGCCACCAGTAAATGCTGATCACAAGTTTATTGTTATTTATTTCCTTGGATAGATAAACTTCAGAGAATCTCCGAAAAGCATCGTGCGTATGGTGCATTACAATACCCGCTGCTATTGTGCAGAGGAGAGGATGGATATCAATGTCCAATTAAGGTGATTAATCCATTGACCGGTACTGTCTTTCATTTCGATTCATAAGAAAAGTACAATATTTACTTAAAGGTCAAGAAAAGTCATCTATATAAATTTGCATCCCTATCCGATATCCGCCTAATGTTTCGTCAAAACGGGGACAATCACACATTGAAATGTCCCGAATTACTTCATCAATTCGCTATTGTATGTATTTGCAAACCGAAACAGAACGTCTAAATTACATGCGTTTAAATCAGACAAAATTCGTATGTTGGAAACCCTAGGCAATGAAAGATTTACGCCATTATCAGAACTTCTTTCTTAGAAATAACAAGTGGACAAATAGTAAGTTCGGCCGGGCCGAATCTTATATACCCTCCATCATGGATCCTTAAAAAGTTAATAAATAAGAAAACTAACTGAGTTTTTGGGCCGCTCGTGACCCGATAGTCCCAGGAACCCGATCACAAATTTTATCCAAATCATGAAAATAAATGCATATTTGGGTTCGCGAGAAAATTTCGTTGCATTTCGATACCCATATGTCCATGTTTGTCAAGGGACGGTTTTTGGGCCGCTGGTGACCCGATAGTCCCAGAAACCGGATCAAAAAATTTAGGCAAATCATGAAAATAAATGCATATTTGGGTTCGTGAGTAAATTTCGTTGCACTTCGATACCCATATGCGCATGTTTATCATGGGCCCTTTTTTGGGCCCCAAGGGTCCACGGAACCCATGAGCACGCCCATTTTTGGGATTTTTTCCCCATCTATAAATTATATAAACTTAGAACTTAGATGTAGTGAAAAAAAATATTTGAAAAATTTGATTATGGCCGGAATATATTTAGTCCCGTAAAGGGGAACTTTTTCCCCTTTGGTCCGATATGGCCCATTCTCGAACTTAACCTGCTTATGGGCAAAAAACATCTTCCTACAAAATTTCAGCTTTTTAGCGTTGGTCGTTCGCACTCTATCGTGATTTCAACAGACAACAGACGGACGGACGGACGGACGGACAGACAGACGGACATCGCTAGAATGTCTTAGAATGTTACACTGACCAATAATATATATACTTTATAGGGTCGCAGATCACTCTTTCGAGGTGTTGCAAACGGAATGACAAACTTAGTATATACTCCATCCTATGATGGAGTGTATAAAAATATTTGAAAAATTTGATTATGGCCGGAATATATTTAGTCCCGTAAAGGGGAACTTTTTCCCCTTTGGTCCGATATGGCCCATTCTCGAACTTAACCTGCTTATGGGCAAAAAACATCTTCCTACAAAATTTCAGCTTTTTAGCGTTGGTCGTTCGCACTCTATCGTGATTTCAACAGACAACAGACGGACAGACGGACGGACGGACAGACGGACATCGCTAGAATGTCTTAGAATGTTACACTGACCGATAATATATATACTTTATAGGGTCGCAGATCACTCTTTCGAGGTGTTGCAAACGGAATGACAAACTTAGTATATACTCCATGGAGTGTATAAAAATGCGTACTTAGGGTCATCGCATTTTTTAGACATGTAAATTCCAGATGGTCTCAAAGTCAAATCGATGACCAATTGCATTTATTTGAATCGATCGATTCTATTAGAGATCCAAATGAAATCGTGAATCGGGTCGGCTAATTCTTAATATTTTTGTGTTAAAAACTAAGTTTTTTCCACATTAGGAAAATCTATTGTTGTATTTCTGTGCTATTTTTCATAATATTTGGGAGATTTTGCATAAATTGTTTGGGGGGTTTTTCAGAATTTTTGGAAAAAAATTTCATATGGAATTCTTATTCGTGGGAATTCTTAATTTTTTTGGGGGCATTTTTCATGTGATGTGACTCCTGAGAGAACTCAAAGACTCTTTTTGTCAAAAACAAATTTCTAATGATAATGCTAATTTAAGTGCCAGCTGAATTAAAACATCTTAAATGCGATATGAAAAAAAACAAATTCAATTCAGTTCTGAGTTACATTTCGTCTTGACCCATGTACTTTGGCCCCATGCAACGGTTGTAATTTATGTCCTAAAACTATATTACGAATTCCGAACACAATACATCAAGTGCTGCTACCGTATGGACACACATACTACAAATCACACTGCACCTGAAGGTAAAGCCAATAATAAATTTTAGGACCAGTGAACGCATCTCCGGATTAATGCAGATAACATGACATACGATATTTGGGAATCATTCAATAAACAAAATCACACCATCAAAAAAAAAAACACGACGTATCAACTGCAAGCATACACCCGTACATGTGTTACATGAGGCGAATCATTGCAAAAACAACAAACTGGTGGTGGGGAAATATGGAAAACACAAGTGAGTAAATCGTAAATAAATAAATGATTCTCAACGGTACAGGTTAAAAAAAAGTAATTTGATTTGGTAGACATTTAAGAAACGTTGGAGGAAAATTAAATCTAGGAAGTTGGAGAAAATGCCAGAGGTTTGAAACCGTGGTACCTTTCTCAATTTGTTTCTAAATGGACTGTTGGAAGAAATGCGTGCGTCTGAATTGTCATAGACTATATTAGATCATAATGGGAAAGAAAAGGATTTGTTAGTGCGAGGTTATCACTTTTCATCTTCCATTTTACAAAAAACCTGAGATCCCGTGTGATGTTTTTTAAAATAAAACGACTTACTTTTTCACCTGGACAGATCATCAATTTCTCTCGTACATACACAATAACAATAACGTTATTTATGAATGTTTTTTGTACACAGTAGGACTGGTAAATAACGGGTAATCGGTTATTTTAACTCATTGTTTAGCCAAACGTATAACAACACAAGCAGTTGATATACAATCACCCTAAGGGTAGGCGGCTATATAGTATATGTATATGTGTAATTCTGTAAAATTCTATATTTTGAGGTTTTCTATTGAGACATTTCGCCAGATGTTACATCCAATGGTGGCAGCCGCGCTCACTTTTGGCCTTCAAATACTTTGGAGTATGAAACTCAGTTTACCCGACTGAAACTTTCTCACTTTTATTATAAATCACTCCACCAATATTTTGTATGTGAGGCACTAGAAGGTTCCTTCACTGAATTGTGAAT
This sequence comes from Hydrotaea cyrtoneurina, assembly GCA_958296145.1. NCBI lineage: Eukaryota > Metazoa > Arthropoda > Insecta > Diptera > Muscidae > Hydrotaea > Hydrotaea cyrtoneurina. The sequence continues at coordinate 89,848,320 of OY282512.1, forward strand.
AGTACTACATCGATTTTATGATGAACTTCTAAAAGTGGAGGAATTATTATGAATTTTTCTCAAGAACAAAAAAGTACAAAAAATTAAGTTTTCCGACTTCTTTGTTATGAACTTTAAAACTGTACATTGGTTTCAAATGCACTAAAGCAAATGCAATACATTTTTTAATTTATTTTCATTTTTATTTAATTACAATATAAAGTAAATATGGGTCCAAGGACACCGTGTGACACAGCCCATATGGCTAGATTTTCGCAGCGATAAACTTTCTTAAATTTTTTTTCAAAGAAATGGAACAAAACTTTTTTGTAAAAAATCATTTCGGCCATTTTCGTAACCAGGGTGGTTATTACTTATTAATTATAGTGGTTATTAATTAAATTTTTTCCAGTTCCTATACCTAAGCATTTTTTATCATTATATATATATTGTTTTGATGTCTGTTTCCACACTAACCATCTTCACCTGACTGAAATCCGACTTCAAACAGTTTAGTTATAAGACTTAAACTGAACCGGGGTGGAACAAAATTATATATTAATTTCGTATAAAATGACCATATGACAGCCAGACAGAGAACGACAAAGTAAAAACATATTTTGAAAAACATTCATGCATTTGACATTTTGGACTATTACTAAAAATTTTAAGGAAATTTTATTTTTGAGAACCGACAAAAAGACAATTTTATAGGAGAGGGTTTTTTGTGGTAATTTACCTTCTACATCCACATAACACCAGCGATGAATGACACGATACGTGTGTATGGACATATAAACAATTTAAATACATAGACAAATAAAATTGAAACAAATATTTCCAGAATATATACCCCAGTAAATCTGCAATGTAACTACAATGAAATTCGGAAGAAACCAAAAAAAAAAAATGAATACTTGATAAGGTCAAGATTGAAGGTGAGGTGTGGATGTGGAAACTATGACCATGTGTATGGGTACTATTCGCCTGAAAACGAGACGCTAACATGTACAAGCTCCCACACAGATAGACAGGGAAAATAAAATGGAATGCATGATACACGGCTTATGGTACATCATGAATTTCATACCCAAACAAAGTAAATAACGACCTGTCAGAGATTACGTTTCCAAATGCAAAATGTTGAGTGTGTTCTTTCTCTATAGGTAGAACCATATTTGTAGTATGTATGTATATATAAGGTTATGGACAGTAAGCGGGCTTCATTTGTATGGATGGAAAAATCGGCGTCGATGTCCACTGCTAAAATGAAAATTTAAATGGTTTAATGAATATTCCAACCATATTTGGACATAGAAGCAGCCAAGGCCAACAAAACGGGGAACGAGCTGAAGATCATAGGTGCAGACAAGATAAAAAGGAACACACTCGTTGAGGCTCTATGTTCCTTATAGGAACAATTGGAATTTATATATATGATTTTATTTTAATATCTGAGCAATTTGTCATCAAAACAATCCGAATTTCAGAAGCAAAAGTTCAGATTTTGTTTTCTCCGCAACATTCTCTGAATTTCCTCCGGATTTCACTTCAGAATTCGTTCAGACATCTTCACACGTAATCGAATTTGTAAAGAAATCTGACAGAATTCTGTATAACGTATCAAGGCAACGTATTTCCTTGTCTACAACAAATCTGCACCCGAACTGGTTATTATTCTTTTGACGACTGTACACAACTTTTCATTCCAGTGACAAAGCCGAAATAATAAACATCAATTTTAACAAGTGGACAAATAGTAAGTTCGGCCGGGCCGAATCTTATATACCCTCCATCATGGATCCTTAAAAAGTCAATAAATAAGAAAACTAACTGAGTTTTTGGGCCGCTCGTGACCCGATAGTCCCAGGAACCCGATCACAAATTTTATCCAAATCATGAAAATAAATGCATATTTGGGTTCGCGAGAAAATTTCGTTGCATTTCGATACCCATATGTCCATGTTTGTCAAGGGACGGTTTTTGGGCCGCTGGTGACCCGATAGTCCCAGAAACCGGATCAAAAAATTTAGGCAAATCATGAAAATAAAGGCATATTTGGGTTCGTGAGTAAATTTCGTTGCACTTCGATACCCATATGCGCATGTTTATCATGGGCCCTTTTTTGGGCCCCAAGGGTCCACGGAACCCATGAGCACGCCCATTTTTGGGATTTTTTTTCCCATCTATAAATTATATAAACTTAGAACTTAGATGTAGTGAAAAAAAATATTTGAAAAATTTGATTATGGCCGGAATATATTTAGTCCCGTAAAGGGGAACTTTTTCCCCTTTGGTCCGATATGGCCCATTCTCGAACTTAACCTGCTTATGGGCAAAAAACATCTTCCGACAAAATTTCAGCTTTTTAGCGTTGGTCGTTCGCACTCTATCGTGATTTCAACAGACAACAGACGGACGGACGGACGGACGGACGGACGGACAGACAGACAGACGGACAGACGGACATCGCTAGAATGTCTTAGAATGTTACACTGACCAATAATATATATACTTTATAGGGTCGCAGATCACTCTTTCGAGGTGTTGCAAACGGAATGACAAACTTAGTATATACTCCATCCTATGATGGAGTGTATAAAAACAGTCAATGTTTCCAAATAAAATGAAGGTTGGTTTGTTTGATTTTTGAAGCCAGCTTAATATACCGTCGAGAAAATATATATTTTGTTTAACATACATATTGTTTTGGTCTCTAGTCTGTTTTGGTCTGTTTCGAGTTAAAGCTAGAGAAAAACACATGGTCAATTGTAAGATATTTTAACTTGAACCGACCCACAGATATCCTCGCTCCCAGACATTTTCAATTTAAATCAATATAATTAAGCAGGGTACATGGTCGTCACAGACTAATTGCCTTTTGTCTCAGATGACTAAAAATATTGTTAGACAAAAACAAAATAAATTGTATTTTTTTTTTTGACGAAATTTAAGACGAAATTTAATCAAATTCTTCGAATTGTCTGTAGACACAATTGTCTGTAGACAACACTATACCCTGATATATCCTCTTAGAATTGCAGACTCTTGAGATATTTAATCCGAGAAATATAACAATATGTTGCTAACGGAGGTACACTCTTTGCCCTGGTGGAGGGTATTGTTTTGGAGTGTTTGTTTTCTGTTCTTTGTTGTTCTGCATGAGTTTCTCAATTCAGTTCATTTCAATTCTTAATTATTTTTCAAATCATTATTTTCATTATGATTGCAACTTTCTTTCTTCCATTTGTATTTCTTTAGAACTTGTATTTTCTTTATACTCATTTTATCAATTTGAATATTGTCTCCCTACACTGAAGGTGAATTGTAATGAAGTGATCCTAATGATGAAGCAAATACATCTACATGGCATGTAAATGTAGTGAAGGTGATATTTCCACGCGGAATAGGTTTTTGCTTCTAAAGAGTTTTCCAACAAGAGGTGTTATTTTGAAATCACCCGGTATTTCGGTAGCTATCACTTTTGAAGTTATTACTCTTTGAGATTTGACAAGTAGAAACTACGCCATTACTAAAAATGGAACGATACACGCTTCAACAACGCATTAAAATTATTAAAATTCACTATAAAAATGGTGAAAATCTTGCAGTAACAGTTCCCAAAACTAAAGCATTTTTGGGTCGTCGTGAAGCATCTTGTAGGACCTCAATACAGAAAATGGTGGACAAATTCGAGCTGTTGGGACAGGTTAGTGACGATGTGACGAACAAAAGAGAAATAAATATGGAGGTCAACCGCCAGACGAGTTAAAACCCACAATACAAATTATTTCTTCGCATTAAATGATTGCATGACGAGGAATGAAGTCATGGGACCGTGGCCAATGTCATGCTCAGTCCCATCTAAACATGAGCAATTAATATCGGTTAAATTTTCAAAAGTGTTACAGACTGGCACAATACCCCCAAGGAACGTCGGTTTATCAATGCGGCGATATTACACTGGGTCAAGTATTTTACATACCTACATGTATCTTGGCCCAGGCCTCTCCATGTTGTGACTCCATTACAGTTACAAGTCACACACATTTTCTTATTCATAATATGAAGGTCACCCGAAGAACATTGCATAACCAGCACTGCTCCCCTTGGGTGCACTTAAGTCATCCACCAACTGACGTGAGTTTGTCAAAAAAAAAAGAAAGAAAAATACTTCAAGAAGATAATGTAAAAAACTAAGTGCCAATGTACGCTTAAGCAAAACGTTCCAAAAAAGAGATGTCCACCTTTAGCCGCCACCACTACTACTGCTGCTGCTGTTGCCGTGGCTGCTACTACATCTACCATATAACATTTATGTTAAGGACTCCAATGTTATTTACTCAACATACTACGAGTACCAGTGCCACTGCAACAAATACAAACAAACACGATTACATATGTATACACACATACATACATCCATGTACATGCAACCTACACCAGCAGGACTGTGATACGAAATAGCAATCAGAAAACAACATGAATATGTATTACAATTTACATGTTATTTTGCTGCAATGTTTGCTATGTATGGATGGAAGTTTGCATAAATGTGCCCGTCGTACAACATCAAACCGTTCACAACAATTCGGGCATATATGTAAGTGGGGTAGTTGGTAGTGTAGTTAAACCATAACCGAAAACCGGTTTGATAAAAATTTGCCATACTCCTGGGTCTGACTCAATATAAATGAATGTTTACACACAAGTAAAGTGTGTGTTTAGACTTTGTAGCAAGTAAAGCTTTTTTCTTTCTACACAAATCGTATTTGTATGTAAACAACTAATTTGCTATTAATATTACATTTTCGTGTGTAAGCAACAGCGTGTCTGAGAAAAACAAACACTTATTAAATACAACAAAGTGTAAGATTTGAGTGCGAATAAATGTGTATTTGCAGCTGAGAGAATAAGATGAATCGATGAACATAAAAAGTAACACGAAAATGTATTCATATATATTTGATATTTATAAGCTACAAACTAGTTTATGTTTGTGTTATGGAAAAATATATATATATGTTTGATGATAATTTGTTTGCTAAAATTATCAATTTGTTTGCAGTGTGTATAGTCACCGGCTTTCGGCTTTTTGACGTCTGTTGAACCAGTTAGAAGCTCAAGGTTCCGTATAATCTGCAATTGACTGAATAATGTTGCCATTTCATCAGCCGCATTGAATACGAAACACAGTCACACGAATGGTTGACACTGGACCTGCTTTTTGGAAACAATTTCTGATGACCGAATAGCCCTATTTAATATGTAAAACATGTAAAATTGACGCCACTAGGGAACGAAGACTGCATAAAAGATTCATATACTCTAATGCAAGACCAATAAGAGAATTTATGTTCATTCAACTTATTCCGTGAGTCATTTTCCTTCGAAGATGATACAAATGTCTTTGGGGATCAATATCGTTGGATGTTGACTCCTTCTGTCTGTACACAAATGCACCAAAAGCTTTGAATTGTAACTGGTTTCAACAAGATGGTGACACACTTCAAACAATAAAATTGAGCCCCAACTTAGTCTTGGGGCCTACTTTAATTTACGTTCTCAGCATTTTATGGGGGAATTTTCTGCGGTAAATTTTCGTAATATCATATTCATGGTGGGTATACTTTCGTAAGGCCTAAATGCTTCATTGACTGGCCACCTAGATCTCAAGATTTTACAACTTCGGAGTGCGGACTTGTTTTATTACTTTTAAAGCCATATATTCACTATCATATCATCTATATGATTGATGTTGTATTTGAAAAAGCAGTGCGAAGAAATTGTAAAGTATGAGTTTAAAAAGATGTATGGAAATCGTTTATTTTTTCAGGTGTGTAATATTCTTATACATACAGAAATGGTTCTTCCTTTAATATTTCAAAATAAGTTGCAAAGGTCTGACAAGCTGATTCACGGAATCTGGGGAAGGTCATATCCCTATTTCCTGAATTTCTAAAAAATCGGCTTATTCTGCCAATATCAATATCGCGCTGATCCACGATGTCGCTAAAAAAATAAGAGCCCAGTGTTGATTCGCGCCGATTCGCAGGGGCAACTGCAGAGAATGTGTTTTATTGACTCCTCCTCCTATTCATGCTAACAGCTTCTGCATAAGTCACTAGTAGCAACATTCAGTCTCATCAGTCAGTATCCCGTCATGGCAATTAATAAGACGTTTCTGTGTACAGTCAGCATTTCAAAGCTATTTTATTACATTCTATTTCCAAACTAGAAGGCTTGGAGGTAAACATTTTGGAATAACGATTATACAATATACCCGCAAAAGTAATTCTTCGCTCCAAGGATAGTTGACTTTTATTATTTTTGGTAGCTGGGAAGCTAATATACATTATACGTAGTTAGTTTAAGAACATTATATCTTGAAAGAGGAGAAAAACATGTAGAACAGATATGGGGAACAAATCAACCAACATTGAAATAACACTATAAAGTATTTTAAAAAATACTTTATAGTGATAGTGACGAGAAAATTTCGTTGCATTTCGATACCCATATGTCCATGTTTGTCAAGGGACGGTTTTTGGGCCGCTGGTGACCCGATAGTCCCAGAAACCGGATCAAAAAATTTAGGCAAATCATGAAAATAAAGGCATATTTGGGTTCGTGAGTAAATTTCGTTGCACTTCGATACCCATATGCGCATGTTTATCATGGGCCCTTTTTAGACCCCAAGGGTCCACGGAACCCATGAGCACGTCCATTTTTGGGATTTTTTTCCCCATCTATAAATTATATAAACTTAGAACAATTTTACCAAAAAAAAATCAGATGTAGTAAAAAAAATATTTGAAAAATTTGATTATGGCCGGGATATATTTAGTCCCGTAAAGGGGAACTTTTTCCCCTTTGGTCCGATATTGCCCATTCTCGAACTTAACCTGCTCATGGGCAAAAAACAAAATTTCAGCTTCTTAGCGTTGGTCGTTCGCACTCTATCGTGATTGTATTATCATTAAAACAATTTCAAAATATATAACGATTTTCTCACTATTTAAGTTCTCCAATGATAACGTAAAAAAAACTTACACTTTCGATTAAATTAACAAAAAAACCGGTTTCAGTTAAAATTACCGGGTTCTCATGTTGACACACTAAAGATTGACAAGTCGAGTGTTGAGTTGTGTGTCGGTATTAGTAGTTGTTCCTGTACTCATATTTGTGAGTCCATGTATTCCGAAAGGATACAACGTTTGCCATTGCATGTGGATTTATCCGCTTTGTTAAGCAACCAGCAACACTAACCAAAATTATACTACCGACAACTTGAATTAACCATCGGGCGGCAGCAGTTGGCGGTTTGTAACATGAGCGTTGGTTGCACAATAATACTGCTGGTAGTTGTTGTTATTTGTGTTTGTACACTTTCTTTTGCTACTCTTTTTTATATTTCTTGTACCCCATTCAAGAGGTCAAGTAAATAACAAAACTAGCGAATGTAGTCGCTCACAAACAACGAACAAAAACAGTGGGAAAAAGCCCAAATGAAATATGATCTCATTCGTTGTTGTACAGTTGTCGGTATGTATGCAAATGATGAAACAGATGAAACTTCTACTGGGAAACCTACTCCGAGTAGAGCAGCTGGAGAAACGTTGCACCGAAAAGCCTGTTGTATGCATAAACTACTTAAGTCGGACACGACAATAATTTTAACTTTTAACTGATTAAGCCGATTTACGGCCACCTTTTTGCACCTGTTGAAAATACCAGTAAGTCTTTTGTTGTTTCAAGTTGGCACACAGTCAGTGGATGATAACAGAAATAAAAAGTCACAACGGAGCCCCATTGTGTACAGCGTGGGTATCAGGAAGTGCAAATCCATAAAGGTTTCTACTTAGTGTAGAAATATAATGCAAATTGCACGGCAATTTAATTAAAATTGGTCACAATTAATTGGTTTTTAATTGTATCTGAATATCTGATAAAATAATCGACAATATGTTGCAAATGAGGATTTTTTATTTATCCTCTCCAGGCTCTTTCGAAGAAAGGATAAGATAGTAATAGGCAGAGAGTCCTTGGGACAAGTGTGCAATGGGTTTTCCCGCTTTCTGTATAAAAACCACAAGGGATTCCCTCCATTTGGCGGGAATGTATGATAGCTTGATGTAGCTAACGTATAGAAGCCAAGGCGTCAATATGATTAGTCCGTTTGGAATCTCCGCTCGAGCTTGTTTATCAGTACTAGCGGATTTAATACGTTTTCGCCCAGCATAGTGCTTGTTCAGAATGTCCCCTGCGACATTTGACGTGACCAAATTTGTAGGTATATCCGTCCACGTGTCATCTGTAGAATTTACTGGGAAGTGTGTATTGAATAGGAGGACTTATGATTCATCACTTGAAGAAGTGCAGCCTCCGTTATCCTAAAGAGATGTGATTCGTTGCGAGGACTTTCCGTTGTCTGGATAAGTCAGATCCTCATACTGCTACAGAAGATTTTACAAGAGACTGAGTTTCTTTGTACAGATTTTCATTTGTAAATTGCACACCCTTGCTCCACCATTGTGGCTTTAGCCCTATTAAAGAGTTTTCTGCAAGAATTCCGAATGAAGTAAAAATCTACAAAAGGGTAATTAATAATAACATTATCCATTACATCTACAACACATATAATTTCTACATTAATTACAAATTATATACAAGACTTACACAGAAACATTTTATTTAAAAATGAGCTTTCCATCAACGCAAATGCTTTGCCCATTTCTTGCTTCACAACTTCCACCAGTATGAACAATAGACTCATGTATTTGTTGTGAAAATATACGACTTCAATTGCACAGAAAATAACTTAATTAGCAATTTCACATAATGGCTGCTGCAGTGCTGATGTTCTACCGGGCAACCACGTGAGATGCTCTGTTCAAATAGGCACTAAAAATGTTTAGTAGAAATCTAAGTTGAAATGGGGTGACCACGTGTGGTCAAAACTCACATCCAATAAGGACTCAGGAATTTTCACCCTAAACTTCAGTAATTGAGAACGGTGACGCGTCATACCGCCCGTGGACATAACGCCCACGGGCGCTATGTCGCACCTAAAATGGACATAAAGCCCGTGGGCGTTATGTCCCAAGTAAAATGGACATAAAGCCCGTCGACTTTATGTCGCATCTTTTGTGGGCTTTATGTCCATTTTAAGTGGGACATAACGCCCATGGGTCCATAGGAAAAGAAAATTTGAATTTTCAAGTTTTGCAATTTTATTCACCTAACATATCCATTCCGAAGGAGCATAACACTTATTGAAAAATTTTTAATTTAGATTCAACAATTTGACGACAATATGGACAAAGTAAAGGTGAATTATTTTTGTTTGCATTTGTTTCCAATTTGTCATAACAGCCGCAACATATTTTAAAATGCTTGCATGGTTGCAAAAGAATAGTTCTGGCATGCAGTGCACATATAATGCATTTCAAAACTTCCGTCGTCTGGCTGTAGTGTAAATTGCCCTCAGTGTCCTCTTCTTCCGATATTTCTTCTTCGCCATTTGTTTCTTCAACGTCACAATTGTTTAGAATTTTATTATCTCTATTTATTATGACGTTGAAGAAATCTGACAGGGACATGTGGCCTTTGTCCAGTTGTTGTGTCGCCTGGTGGATTTGATTGTCCTGCACATTATGCCGTTTTCGCTTCTGTGGTAGCACATTCAAAAGACCAGCAGATGATTGGGCCAGAGATACAGACTGCGCGAAGTCTTCATTGCGGATAATTTCCAAAAATGCAATAAAACGACCATGCTTCTCTAGTTTGCTAGAGGGCTTGGAGTTGAATCCTTCCAAAGAGCTAGTAGTTCGCACTTTCTGCAGGTGTACCGAAAATCCGGAAGGTGTGATCTGAAAAGTCATAATGGAAAACAAAAAAGGTGGGGTTCCACGTACAGAAGGCAAGAGGTGAAGTTAGAAAAAAAAAATCGGCGCCGATTTTTTTTTCTAACTTCACCTCTTGCCTTCTGTACGTGGAACCCCACCTTTTTTGTGCAAATGAAATAGATACAAATAGAACATAAGCGGTTTCATGTACAGAAGGAAAAAGGTGAAGTAAGAATATAATCGGCGCCGATTATTTTCTTAATTCACCTTTTCTATTTGTCTCTATTTCAGTTACACACATCAAAAATAAACTTCCTAACTTTTATTTAACTTCTACTATAAAATTTACCTTTGTCATCCACTCTTTCTCAAAGTATTTCACAAAATAATTAAGGCATTCTCGGTGCTTCGTTAAGGACATGATGGTACTGTTTTTCAAAACCAGAAACATCTCCTCAATCTGTTCGGGCTTCACTAACGGCAGACTCAAAAATGTGCGGTACCACTTATTGCACTCTTCGTTGCTTTTCATTATTTTGCCGAAATTTTTAATTTTTACGGGGTTTCGCCGTAAGGCCTGACAGTAATGAAACCAGCAACATTGGAAATAACGGTACTGTTACAAAAACAGACCACACTTCGAATGTCGTGGGCGCTATGTCGCACCTAAAATGGACATAAAGCCCGTGGGCTTAATGTCGCGCCAGTCATGGGCTTTATGTCCAATTAAAATGGACATAAAGCCCGTGGGCGTTATGTCCATTTTAGGTGCGACATAGCGCCCGTAGGCATTATGTCCACGGGCGTTACGACGCGTCACCTTGAGAACATACCAACAGTATTGGTTTTGCTTCATCAGAGTGACTGACTGAGTATTTGGATAATACTAAAGAAACATAGAATTGCTATGGACTAGTTATACAAATCTTAACCATTAGATTACATGAGTACTACATTCTACTAATACGCCTAGTGTTTGCATGCCGTTATTCTTATCGCAGATCCTTTTCTTCCTGTGGATGCGTCCTGGGATCGCTGCTGCTACCACGTGCCCTTTTCTCCTTACTGATGTGTTTCTTTTGCCCGTGCATTTCTTATTGTTGAAAGTGTTATTTGCTTTTAATATTACATATTTTTGTATAAGCAAAATAGTGTTGGGGAAAACAGACAACGAACTTATTAAATTCAACAAAGTACATTTTTTGAGTGCGAATAAATGTGTATTTGCAGCAGTTTTCGTAATTTTACGAAACTATAATTCTAGAAATTCTAAGTGATTTAAAAAAAATATTCGATTTTACAGTTGGTTTTTGAATGTTATGGTCTTCAAACCATTTTAGCCAAAGATTCCATACAGTTATGATAATTTATAAAAAACATTTCATAACTTTTAACAATTTTAAAAAAAATCTTAATTTTGTCATTCCATTGTAACAAATGATTCCTTTGGTGATTTTTAACGTATTGCAGAAACTTCATAATCGATACACAAAGTAACGATCTTCCCAATAATGCAAACGAGGAATCAGTTGTTACAATTGTTTCACACTCATAACTTTGAAACTACAAGAGTAAAATTAACATTTTTTGGACACCCTAGTGTTCGTCTTTGAACACCAACAGATCATCTTATTCGTGTTTCCGAATTGCTTCACTAACCAGCAATGCATTCCTAATGCTAAACCTCAAAAATACATGATTTATTTAACCTGCGTACAATATTTTTGCTTCAATAGCAGTAGAACCACAAAACTGGAGTCACGTCGTTGTGGTGGATATTTTAAAATATTCACCGATGTTTACTTCATGCTCGACTCCAGACAATGATCAAATATTTCGCTTTCATATTAGCGACAGCGCTGGGATCCCATGATGGTCAGTTTATTGACCATCAGATATATCACCCTTCCTTTCGGGTACTTTAAACTCCGATTTTAGTATTAGGAAAATACATTCTCCATTATTAGTTCTCTAAAAAAAGTAAATATAAAACAAGAAAATTGTTATTCCATCCAATTGTTAACACATCTTTACTCGTAGATTAAAAATATTTAATTTATTGTTCCACAAAAGCACAAAACAAAACATACAAACCGTTTGTGCTTCGAGCATATTTTTAAATCGATTTTACATTCAGCCCATCAATTGTTAATTGTTTCCGAACATTTATTGAGCCTTGAAGATAATCCACATTCATGACTATACGCGTAATATATACGGAATCCAATAAACTTAAATTTTAATGCGATATGCATGGTCTTTTGTGCTCTTTTGGCGCTGTGAACAATCGTGGCATTAAAACCGCGGGGAGTTTATAAATTGAATCGTTGTTGGTGTGAACAGAAAAAACGGCGACTAAATAAGGCAACAAAAGTAGACTAATTATTCCAATTTCTGAAGTTGGATTAAAATTGCCAGCAGATAGATTGTCATTTATTAGTAAACAGACTACTTCAACTGGATATTTTATTATTTATGTATTATTGAGAAATATGCTGTGAGCAATATTTTTTCTACCTTTAACAGAAACAAATAATGTGCTCGTATATGGGCAATAACACAACTTTTTTTTCGTTTGATTTTAATGAAAATTTTCTGAATTTTATTACTAAAAAAGAAAAACGTCCAACGTGATAAAGATATGACACGATACAGGCTACTCAACTTCGAAGTTTTTATGAAAAGGCCATCAAACATTTTTCAGCGGCTGTTTTCCACTTCGTAAATACTGGTGACTTTACGAGTATGAGCGTAATCTCTAAGCCCTAGAAAACTTTTCTAAAAAAGAGGAGTCGGCTTTAAACGGTATGTCGCGGTCAGTGAGTATACAAATTATATCATGAGAAGTTGCCCTTTAAATCCTTTATGGAATGTTAAAGGAAAAAAATTAAGTAAGTACCTGAAGGTACATATAAAATGAATAACAACTTGTACCACGAAAAGTATTTTTTAGGAACTCAGTTTTGTTCTGCAGAAGAAAACTTCACAATCCGGTAAACTTTGGAAAAGACCCATTAGAAGAAAATCCACTTCAATCGCCGCATTCCATACGCAGATAAGAATAAATTTGTTTAAAACCATCTATGTGACACTAGATCATCAGTTAAAACAAGAAGTGGGAAATTCTTCAATATAATGATTGAGAAAATATTGGAAAAAGGATAAGTTAATAAAAATACCAAAGGCCACTCCTCGCATAATCGGACGACATCCTCAAAAGTAAAGAAATATCGAGATGTTTCAGATGCTTTTTCGGTGAAGATGCAAACGTCGTGCCGTCGTCGGCGTAGTGGAAAATCTATTTAGCTTGTCTTCGCCATCAACACAAAGAATTATATCAGTACAATTCAAAATTTGGAAACGAAAAATTTAGTTGTGTGTGGTGTCAAAAGTTTTTTTTTCTCTCCAGGGTAAGTTAATACAAAACTAGACTTTGTTGAAATGTAGAAAGTCACATATATTCGTTTTCTACACCTCTAAACCATAAAAAAAAGTCAGATGCAGTCAGGCAACCTTGGGATTTTAGATTGTTTAGGCATTTTCATAATAACAGGTCTATGTGTTCAGTTGCTCCATCTAGCCGGAACCAAGTGCTGGGTAAAAAAACTCCGTCATTATTCTCACACTCATACAGAAAAAATTCAATTATGTTTTGTTTTTGTAACACGATTCGTGCGCCACCCTGTACAATGAACATTTCTGTTCTGTTATTAGAACAAAAGTTCATTTTATTAATAAACTAGTTGTATTAAACTTATTCGCCATCAATACTAAAAATAAAACGTTGTTGGTTTAACGATGATTTACAAAATTACAAATTTTAGATTTCAAAAACACTGTAAATATCCTGTAATAGCATACCTAGTACCTAATTAAGAATTGATAAGCCTACATATCAATAGCTTCATTCCAGTGTGTGCTTAATTGAATTAGGATAACAACAACTGAAATCCTGTACAAATCTTGAATTTATACAACAATCCTATCAAAAGTTATTCACAAAATTGTACTTAGCATATGCCTGAAGTTTAAAAAACCGTCGGAACGGGCTAAGTAGTACTAAACATTTTAAACAATTACATTCATCCTGAGTGATGGTAGAAAAAACATTTCAGCGGCTGTTTTACACCTCGTAAAAGCTGGCGACTACGAGTAAGAGAGCAATCTCTAAGCCATATATAACTTCTCTAGAAAAGCATTGGCCTTTCGGAGCCGACTTTAAACAGTAGGTCCCTGTCAGTGAGTATACACAATTATATCGCACGCAGTTCACTGATTGGAAATAAATTCCCGGTTTGTTCATTCATGGATTGTTAAGGGAAATAAGTACAAGCTAGTGATCTCGGTCGATGTTTGCAAGTCGAACACGCATGTCTTCCGTCTGTCACAACATGATTAGTTTTTTTTTTTCTCTTTTGACTTTGTTGGTATTTTAGGTTGAATAGAACGTTGAATTTGGTCCGAAGAGTATGCAGACGTTATACAGTCTGTCGTCCGTAGGGATAAGCCAAACCACGATTGCTGCCTTTTAAGATACGTGTGGCTTTCAGAATAGACCACCTGAAGCGTAGCCATGGGCAACATTTGCAAAAAACAAACTTACAAAACAAAGTGGCAGGCATTTACTGTTCAATCCAAATATATATTTTATAAACGGATAAAAAATCAACCTTTAGATATTTGAATTGTTGTTTTTGCGAACTGTGACTGCCATATTTTCACCATTTTTGTAGTGAATTTTAATAAGTTCAATGCGTTGTTGAAGCGTGTAAGGTTCCATTTTTAGTACTGTCGAAAGTGGCATCTACCGAAACACCAGGTGATTCAAAAGAACACCTCTTTTTGGAAACCCCTTTATATGAGACTGACAATTACGACAAATATGTATTTTCTAATAGCGCCAAGATAGAATCAACAAAATAATTATTTGTCTTGGTTTTATCTTGTTCATAATTGCAAGCCGTTGATTTATGAAAACCAGTGAGCAATTTAATAAAAAATACTTGCCCCTTAGAATGACATTCAATAAGTCATATAAATAAAATGTGATGAGAAAAAAAAACTGCCTTTAATATTTATTAATTCATTTCTATTTCTTGTTTTATTATGTAATTTCTATTTCTATTGACATGAATGGATTTAGTTCTTAAATTGTATAATATTGATTTCAATATGGTTCACTATAAATATGACACGTTCGTTCCAACAGTTGTTGCTTTATGAAATTTGGCCAAATATAGAAACACATTTCAATTAATATATGCCTCACAGGCATACGATTATTATTACAGAACACTGCAATTTCGTTAAATTTTCAGTATGTTTTGATCTCCTTAGAACGAGTTTCCTTATAGCGAATATTTCTTTACTACGAATTTTTTCTACACCCGTAACTCGAATGCTCATGCGTTTTTGATCTCCGTATAACGAGTTTTACATAAACACATTTTTCACTCTCACCATACACACACATATTTTAATTTTTTATTTGTTTTTGTGTGTGAGATTCACATTTCTACTCTCTGTAAGTGAGAGAAATGTAGGCTCGCATAGTAGACTACACGGAAAAATGGAAAAATCAAACGCAGACAAAAATTACCAATTATTTTAAATAAAATTCAACATACATAAAAAAATTTTTTTTTTAAATAATTCTATATTACGAATTTTCTATATAACGATTTTTTTTTGGTCCCCTTGAGATTCGCTATATGGAAGTTCGACTGTAGTACGGTTTTTTTCATGAGTTCCATAAACGATATTACAGTAGCAGGTCATGACTGGCATATCCATTAAAAATGGTATGAAAATAGACTTATACATATTTCCCTTAATATTCCATGAAGGAGCAGTCGAGGAACTTCTCTCGAATCAGTGAGCTGTTCGCGATATAATTGTGTATACTCACTGACCGGGACCTACCGTTTAAAGCCGGCTCCGAAAAGCTAATGCTTTTCTTTACCCGGTTTTAAACCTGGGTCTACTTGTGTTATAGTCGCACACACTACCTACCACACCACGGAAATAAACTGTTTAAGCTTAATTGAGAACTACTATTTGGACCCTTTTAGAAGACAACTTCAGCAAAATATAATTGAACATTCATGCAAAATTCAATGCCGATAAAACATGCCTGTTTCGAAAGTTGTTGTTTAAAAAACGTACCATATCTTGTTTTGAAAATATCCAGGCAAAATATCCAGGCACTGCTAATAAGTAATCGAAAAACTACTGTATTTTTCTGTATTCCGACAACACCTTTAAAATTACATGGAAATTGACATTTAATAAGTTCTTCCTATCGCGCAGTTGCAGAGGTTGTAATTCTTTTAGTTTTGAATTTGTTTGAAGTTTTAATTATGTAGAATTTTGGCATAAATGCTTTACCTAAATGCGTGGACGTAAATGAATGAAAAACATATAAAAGAAGACAATTACAACAAATTTATCATAGCAAATGTGTTAATTGACACTCAAGGTACGGAAAGATCTACTAGAATTTTCCATTTCATACTTATGTAATCAAGTTGAAATAATAAACTGTTAAATATTTTTTCCAAGAGAGTCTATGTCGATCGGTATACTTAACTAGTAAGTTGTAATACGCCTATGGCGCCCGTTAATTTGCTTGAGAAAGTATTTGTTACTTAATTTTAAAAATTTTGTAAAAAATATTTTGAGAAAACTATTTTGTAAAAAAAAAATTTCGAAAAAAAATAAAATTGGAAAAAAAAAATTTGTGGAAAAAAAATTTTTGCTGAAAAAAAAATTTTTGTTGAAAAAAAAAATGTTTCTTGAAAAAAAAATTTTTGTTGAAAAAAAAATGTTTGCTGACAAAAAAAAATTTTGTGGAAACAAAAAATTTTGTTGAAAAAAAAAAATTTTGGAAAAAAAAATTTTTGTAAAAAAAAAAAAAAATTTTGGTAAAAAAAAAATTTGGGGAAAACACAATTTCTGTACAAAAAAAAAATATTATTTTTTTATTATTATTATTTATAGAATTATTATAGAATGCCTATTTAAATTCCTACGTACTGCGTGACAGAGTCAGTGAATCAGGGAATCAGTGTATCAGTGAATCAGTGTCGAGGGTAAATATATATTAAGATAAAATGTGGGTGCAGTTCAAATATGTCTGGGTACTACACGTAAATCGCGACTACAGATTTAGGTTTTAATTAATACGTTACTGCGATATTTGCAACCATTTTAATAACTTTAATTATAACAAGTGCATCTCCATTTATGCCAGTACTCGTATACATTCGAGAATATACATAAAATCTAACATCAACATGCAACATCATGAAAAGCTGTATGTGGTAACTACAACTCATATGAATATGTACAGAACAAATTGTTTTGTTTTTAATTTTAGCCTACACCACTTTGTGAAACAGTGTGTTATGTTAGTTTCACGGCTCATGTTTGTAACACCCAGAAATATTTATTGAATCTGTCCAACTGGGGCAGTGTGAGCGGTAAACCCATATTGAAATCCTACTAAGACTACAAAAACAAATTTTAGCGGCTGACATGTTAAACTTCTGTAGAAAAGGCATTAGCCGTTCGTAGCAGGCTTTAAACAGTATATCCTGGCCAATGAGTATAAAAATTATATCGTACACAGCTCACAGGAATGGAGCTTCAGTTTTAAATCAAAAATGTCAAAAAGGGACCTGGATGTGATCTGATCATGCGACGCATATCAGTGCATAAAATTATATAGTCCAATTTCGTAAGTCTCTTTTATCTTCATTAAAACATAATGTGCAGAATGAGATCTAGGTCGGAAGTAATGAATGGTTCGTAGAACATAAGAATCTCAAATCTGGAGGAATATTTACATGGATGATATATTGAAACGTACTTCGGTATGTTTTAATTTGGTCAGAGGTAAGGTCGGGGAGACCACAAATTCTGTCACAACCTTCATATTGAGTTAATTACAAATCGATATACAGTGTTGTTCGTCTAATTAGCACACCCCTGCTGCCCAAACTAAAAAATAACGTTATTGCTCGTCTCAAGTTCGCTAGATTATATGCGAAAAAGCCAATTTCATTCTAGCAAACGTGTTTTTGGAGTGGTGAATCAAAATTTAATCGATTTCGGTTCGACGGGAATAAAATTGAACAGACTTTAATCCTTGCTTTACTTTGAAAACAGTTAAACATATAGGAGGGTGCATAATGCTGTGGACAGCATTTACATGCCATGGCCGGTACAAAACCCAGATCTTAAATAAATTGAATTGAATTTGTTTATTGACGTAGAAAAGCAAGTTCTTACTTACTTATTTTCCCTTAACATTCTATGAAGGAACAGACGAATCAGTGACCTGTGCGCGATATAATTTTGTATGCTCACTGACCGAACCCTACTACTTAAAGTCGACTCCAAACGGCTAATGCCTTTCTAGAGAAGAGATTAGTCTCTTTATCGTAAAGTTGCCAGAATTTATGAGGTGGAAAACAGCCGCTAAAAAATCTTTGAAGGTCTTACCAGGTTTTGAATATGGATTTAATAGTATGATAGTCGCACACACTACCTACCACACCACGGCAAATTCAGCTCTGACTGAACTCTGGGAAGCGGTCCGTTCTCAATGGAATTTTAATGAATATGTGAACTTTTGTTTTATTATTTATATTATTACAAGAATAAATTGATATCACTAAATATATTGAAATTCCGACTTAGTCGGTTTATTAAACATATTTTGTATCTCCCTTTCTTGTACTTTTACACTAAGGTTTAATATCTAGCACCAAAGTGTGATATAAGACATATGAGGCCGACATATACAAATACATGTTCTCCCCTAATATCCTGAGGTATATTGCGACCTTCTTTTAATATAGCGCATCTGCGGTGAGGGGATTTGTATGTCGGTTTACATGACTGAATCATTTCTAGTGGTTTGGTTGAGATACTAGTGTAGAACTTGTGCAGCCATTAAGCGTTGTACGCCTTTATTGTATATTTGCAGAATGCAGTATTTTGTTGTGCTGCATCGTTGTCGGTTATGGCTGTTGGATGATAATTAATTCTGACCTGATTATTATGCTTATGATGTTTCGCAGTTTTTGGCGGCGGCAAAGCTCGGATATTCACACCATTTTTGATGTGGATGATGGCGTTGCCGATGATAATGGCTTAACTTTTATACAGCTCTTGTTTTAATTTAACTAGTATAAAAGTTTTAAAAATGAATAGAATTACCAGAAACAGTTCTGAATTTTATATGATATCCTGCAATAAATACATTTCATTTACGTTTTGAATACTCAGTCGGAGTATATGCATATATACAAGCTGGAACGAAGTACAAGTATTTATATGAATGGAAAATATTAGGTCAAACACTCGTTTAATGCACAAGAAGTTAAGCGGAAATTTACAATAGAAACAATTTTATGTGAATATATTTCCAATTTAAAAAAAATTGTAACGAATTTTGTAGAACTCATCCAATAAGCAAACCTCTGGTTTCCAGACAACTTTCGTTTATAACGAACATTTTTAAGCGGACTCGCTCTTTTGGACTGTGGTGACTGCAGTTGGTTTAGTTTTGTAGTTAACATTGCTACCCATGGTGTTAATATGGTCTAAATAGCATAGCTAAAATCGTTTGCTAATTTTTATTCAGCGAGAGGTGAATTTTAATGACCAACTACTTCCGCTTGGCTTTATTTATTAGCTCTACTGAGTTAGATTTCCGTTTATCAATATATTCATGGTTCTATTGGGTCTTCTATAAAATTATACTGTGTCGTGTAATAACTTAAACACGTTTCATGCTTCAGCTAATGTTAGCGGTGTAAAATTTAAATTGTATACCTATTTTGTACCGAATAAATAAAACGCTTATTAAAATGATACATATTTTGAGGTTTGACCTACTGTTAACTACAAATCAAAATAAAAATATAGGGTGGTTCAAACCAACGGTAAAAAAATTAACATTCATTTTTTCGGCACATTATTGTTTTTTATTGCTGCCCCTCTTTCACGTATGGCTTACACGATGTTCGTATATCATCGGTCCTTCAAGGTTCCCCGAAAAAGAAAGTGTGACGGCGTAGTGTAACGGCGTTACATCTAAGCTCCGAGTCGGCCAAGTCACTCTATGTAGATGCATTGACTTCTCGACGATCAGGCGTTGGTTTTTCCTTCCCCAGATAAGGCTGTTATCCTTTTTGTAATAAAGCCGCTTCGTTAGAAAATATGACTTTTTCAAGCAAAATCGTAGTCCATTTGCTTAGTTAATTATATTTTGTACAATGCCTCGTTAACCCAAATAGCGTTTTTAGCAGCATTATCAAATATAAATGGTCTACTCTTGTCAAAACTCCATACCAAACGGTCACTCTCAGAGAAGGCTGGCATTGGCTTCTGGGCGATCAGTTGCGTGGTTTTCGATTCTTATACGTGGCACACAACGGCCGAGCTTCAAGGAAAATTGCTGTTAATAATGGGTGATATTTGTGCTAAATTAGCATCAGACTGCTGCGTGAAATATTGAAATCGATGGCGAAATAAATTTCAATATTTCCGAACTTTGTTCAAGTAATTCATTTCGTTCCACAAATATCAGACCTATACGAAAAGCGAAATAATATCCTAGATGTCATTTCATAACGTTTTGGTTTTGATTCTATGAACTCCGACCGCTGTGCTATAAATAAAAAAGTCCCCTGATAAGAGTAAACATAAAAACAAGCATTAATAATATGAAAAACAAGTGGACAAATAGTAAGTTCGGCCGGGCCGAATCTTATATACCCTCCATCATGGATCCTTAAAAAGTCAATAAATAAGAAAACTAACTGAGTTTTTGGGCCGCTCGTGACCCGATAGTCCCAGGAACCCGATCACAAATTTTATCCAAATCATGAAAATAAATGCATATTTGGGTTCGCGAGAAAATGTCGTTGCATTTCGATACCCATATGTCCATGTTTGTCAAGGGACGGTTTTTGGGCCGCTGGTGACCCGATAGTCCCAGAAACCGGATCAAAAAATTTAGGAAAATCGTGAAAATAAAGGCATATTTGGGTTCGTGAGTAAATTTCGTTGCACTTCGATACCCATATGCGCATGTTTATCATGGGCCCTTTTTTGGGCCCCAAGGGTCCACGGAACCCATGAGCACGCCCATTTTTGGGATTTTTTTTCCCATCTATAAATTATATAAACTTAGAACTTAGATGTAGTGAAAAAAAATATTTGAAAAATTTGATTATGGCCGGAATATATTTAGTCCCGTAAAGGGGAACTTTTTCCCCTTTGGTCCGATATGGCCCATTCTCGAACTTAACCTGCTTATGGGCAAAAAACATCTTCCTACAAAATTTCAGCTTTTTAGCGTTGGTCGTTCGCACTCTATCGTGATTTCAACAGACAACAGACGGACGGACGGACAGACGGACATCGCTAGAATGTCTTAGAATGTTACACTGACCGATAATATATATACTTTATAGGGTCGCAGATCACTCTTTCGAGGTGTTGCAAACGGAATGACAAACTTAGTATATACTCCATCCTATGATGGAGTGTATAAAAAGAAAGAATACAAATTTGTTAGAAAAAGGCAAGGCAAAGTGTAAGATAACATATTTGCGTCCAGTACATATGTATTGGTAAATTTTTCTAGTTTTTGGTTTTCTGTAGAAGGACAAACGAAAGTAATATCACTGTCGAATGAAATTGTCAAAAAAACATAGGATTCAATATGAAACCACTAGTTTTCGGACATATTTCGCATTGTTTTGTAATAGTCATACCTTCGAGTGACACCTAAAAACATTTTTGTGTTGGTCTTGTCCCAGCGGATATGCTGGCCAAAGAAAACAAGAAGAGTCTTATCAGCATAATCTCCAATCGGAATATAGAGTGTATTTTTTGTGGTCGTCCGTGATGTGGTGATTGTGTGCGCCTATCACTCGGAAAACCCTGATTCGTAACCTGATAACACCATCAAAAAATATTTTTCAACGGCCTTTTCCACCTCGTAAATGCCGGCAATTTTAGGAGTAAGAATCATTTAAAACATCTCCAGCATCATATCTCACTGCATATTGTTTATCAAAAGAATGTAATTTTTTCATCCAAATAATTAATGTCTCACATTGTTGGGAAAATTTTCATTGATTTATTGTCAAGAACTGATGGAAAAATTCTATACTATACAACATCTAATCAACGAAATGTGTCATCCAATCAATGTAATAATTCGTTGATTTTACGATCCACCTGAGCATGAACCCAAATTATTAATATCATTTGAAAAAGTGAATTACTATGTATAGTCTTTAAAATCTTTAGAAATGTTGACGTACTTTTTCTTTTTTTAGGATAGTGATTTTAACTAATTAATAGTTTTAAACCATTTTTTTGGTAAGTCATTTATTATAAAAGGATATTGTGAGAATTTACATTAAATTTGTTTTCTTATTCTCTTAAAGTCATCTTCGTTGCTACACGTACGTAGTAATAAAAGTGTACTTCTTTAGAACAAGTCACCAACAACAAAATAAATCAAGACTGCTTTTCTCAGAATGTACAACTTTTTTCGACATCGTTATAACGACAACTAGAGTTTCCCATTCAGTTTATTTCCCCGGAATCTTCACAAGTGCTTACAACAAAAATGTTGTTTGGTTGACAAAACAAAATATAAAAATTTTAATTTGAATTTTGACAGAAACCTGAAACAAAATTGATGAAAATAATTATGGGTTTGTTCATGTTACAAAAGCAAGGACTTTGCCTGCACGCTTTTCAATAACATTTCATAGATATTTTCGTAAAAGTATTCCATACCACGTAAAAGATCCCTTGTAGTGGAGAATGAGTCATGGATGAAATGTCGCTTCCTGAATGTATTAAGGATCTAGTGTCACTCGTTTTCCTGGAATCTTATATGCAGACATTTTTTTAAATAATTATTCTGTTATCAGCGTGTCGACTTCAGCTTTATAATCAAAAAAAATATGGAAGATTTGATCAATATTTACGGGACAACATTTATACGGGATAAAGCCGCAATCTTCAAGCTTCAATCTTTCGTACACTATGTTGGATGGTACCTCATATCATACCATCTGTAGGATACTTATTCCACAGTAGTTTTCGCATATTTTCTTAAAAACGGATGAATCCTCTGAAGCGAGTATTTTTGCCAATCCCGCGAAATTTTAACATTATTTCAGAAGCCCTAGCAGCAATCCACCTCAGACTCTTTGTTTCAGTGAACGCACGACCATTACAATGTTTGCTCGAACAGTAACGAAAGAAAAAAAACTCAAAGGTAAATTCGCATTAACAAAAGGGTGTAAAATGCATAAAATTATAAGTCACCTCAATAAGCTCCATCGCAGTACAACTACAAACTTATCTGAACGTGCACCTTAACATATGCAATGAAAGAAGAGCAGAATATCGTACACATACACTACCGCACCAGCATGCATACATGCTTGCAAGCTCGAATACATGTTTCTATGTACTCATACATACGAGTATAACAATAAACTATATGTTTGTGATAAAGTTTGTAAGTGTGTGACTGCATGCACTCGTATATGAGCAAAAAACAAAATCTTTTACGTTTGGGATTTTTTTTCAGGAAAAATCGGGTGACAAGCGAAAGACTAATGACTATATAATAGATGACTTGAACTCGGAACATTTCGGTTAATACGTAATCACTCTACTTACTGTAGTTCAGATTCTCGACAGCCGATCGCAGGCTTACAGGACAATATCTCTTTCTTAAATCGACGCTGGGCTGTTGGCGTCGATCTTATCTTTCACGTGGTCCCAAAGGAAGAAGTCGCAAGGTGTTAAACAAGTCTCGGTGGCCAATTGAGATAACGCGGTCCGGAAAATGTTTAGTTTTGCTAACTGTGGCTACAAGGTTTTCATCATTTTAGTAGTGAATTTTAATAATTTCAATGCGTTGTTGAAGCGTGTATCGTTCCATTTTTAGTAATGGATAGTTTCTAATTGTCAAAGAATAAAAGCTTCAAAAGTGTCAGCTACCGAAATACCGGGTGATTCCAAAATAACACCTCTTGTTGGCGAACCCTGTACATCAGAATTTATTATTTATTTATTTATTAATTACAATACAAAGTAAATTTTTATTCTAATTTTGGGTCCAAGGGTAAACCGGGTGACACAGACCATTTGGCTAAAATTTTGCAGCGACAGACCAAAGCCTCTGGTGGGAATCGAACCCACAACCCCCACGCTGATAGACAAGCACGCTACCAACTCGCCTACCGGGGCTCCTACATCAGCATTTTATATTGGTTATTCATTACAACATTTATTTTTTTTTTCGATAATTTTTATTAGTCGAAATCAGTTCACAGTTTCCCTTCAATTAAAAAAAAAATATTACAAAACACATTGGCAATCGAAATATGTTTCATGAAATGTAAACAATTTCGATATTGCCCCATATAAACATGTGTGTGTGTGTTTGAATACGCCTTTTATTTGTGAGGATGTGTGCGTGTGAATGTTTTTGATTAAGCAGCGTGTATGTTTGGGTGTATCCACGCACACCTTGACTAATCTAAATATCCACTTACAGTCAGCGTCGTTAAAAAGTGCAATTGAGATAATGTGTTCCGACATAAAATGGAAAATAACGGGAAAGTTATGCTTATCGCAAGGTATCTTGCCAAGGCTGGTGTATATAAAAAAGGTCTGATATCTGTTTAACTACCGACCAGTTTACTCTTGAGTTTTTAAATAAGACCGAATCTAGAGCGGCACAATTTGAAATCAGAAAGAAGAGACCTGTATGTGGGGCGACTTACTTACTTATTTCCCTTAACATTTCATGTCGCCACAATTGATATTGATGTTTTGGTACTCCTGTAATCCTGTATGGTAATCCAGTTGTCAACCGTCTCGACGATGTTAATTGGCCACATTGGAGCTTCGGTTTGACGTCGTTATACTTTTTTTGGCACCGAGAATAACCGCTGTTATTTACATTCGAGGCGCTTATGCAAATATAAAGCAAATAATTCGAAAGATAGATCCCGAAAATCTCAACAAAGTCTGAGAGAATTTAGCTGAGAGGATGCACTACTGCAAGACCAGTCGAGACGCCCACACCGTCCTCCATAACTAATGATAGTTCTTTCGAATACAAAAATAATATACGGACAACAATTTTTGGTATTTATTTTGAATTTAAAAAAACGAGTAAATTTGAACCTTTTTTTCTTGCCCTTTCGTTGGTCATTTTGTCCTATCCTCCATATAAATCTTGCTGTATTCTATTCACTATCTCTACCGATTTTTTTTTCTATTTACATGTGTCCCCTTGCTCATTTAAAAAGGTCATTTGTTTTATTCTGAAGGTGTAAACTTTTGGGCTTATCAATGATGCTCTCTGTAAATAAACTATAGTAGGTTGGTAAACATGGACTCACACGAACACAATCACAACGAAACTTTAAACGAACTTAGCTATAGATGCGATTAAAAGCATAACAACTAACACCAGGTTAACTAACTGTAAAATTTTCTTGTTTTTATGATTGCGTTTGCCGTTTCGGTAGAAATACAAACACACACACAGACACTAAAGCGCACTGACGCACATTCATTGCAGTTATGAACACTAACACAAACACAACATTTTGTATTTCTCTAACAAAATATTACAATGCATACTTTGAGGGAGGAGCAATGCAACAATATTCACAGCAAGAAAGTTTACGCTGCAACTAAAAGTGAAATTGGTCTGTACAAACTTTCGATAAATTGTGCGCTGAAAAATATTAATTTCCGGAGCAATCACAATTTGTTATATCGACACGAATGATCCCAATGATAAGGTATATTCCTGTAGCACAGTAGCAGTTTATATTTGGATTTGTATCAGGTCTTTTGTTCAATGCTAAATTCAAATGATATTAGGGTGGACAATTTTGATTTTCAATCATCAATCAATTACAGACGTATTTGAAATATAAAACCCATTATACATTCTCATCAGCGTAATATTTCAACATAATTTTCCAAGACCTGGCTCTATTTTACAAATGACTTGCTATACGAGTATATTCACCTTTCCAACTGCAATTTCAAAGAAAACTGGACCACCGCTTTAAAATCTGCACCAAACTCTTATTCTCTGATAGTGACTTCTCAGCGATCACATGTGTGTTTTCCCATCTTCTAATACGGCAGTTTTATTTGTAACCGTAGCCATCAGGGAAGATAATTTTCCAAACAAATCCTTGTCCATTTCGAGCTGCTCTAATGTTACGCCTTAAAATTGCTAACCGGGATCTACTGCTTAAAGCAGGCTACGAACAGTTAATGCTTGAGAAATTTTACATCGCTGAGATATTACTCATATACTGCTATTTACGAGGAGGAAACGGACGCTGTAAAATGTCAGATGGTCTTACCAGTATACGAACTTGGTTTCCAGTGTGGCAGTCTAACACCGTACCGAACACAATACGGCCGTCCTTTATGACGACTGATGCAAAAAAAGCTACAGAAGTGAATGACGTCATCCATTAGACGACAGGGTGTGGCAACGAAAACTTCATAGGATATGGGAAGAAAATAATTTAAAATAATTTTCTGGCACGATGATATTTCGACTGCGATTTGTAGTGGCACAAAAAAGTGGACACGAGTAGGAATATGAAACATAGTACTCCCTGTAAAAAAAAAATGATACGTAGAAATAGGTGGTAAATTGACACTAGATGTGCAAATAGTCTGGGAATTTTTCAGGCTTGACAACAATTGGTACAAGGCTGTGGAACAATGGACCCAACAAAAGTAAGCCCCAAAGTAAAAGGAAATAGCACCCAAAATTGAGCCGCAGGAAATTGAACCCTAAACCGTTGAAAGTGTGTAAAACATGTTCCCAAAATGTTTTCATGACGAACAGATGAAAGTGAGGCACGAAATATTGTGTTGTTGTTTTCTGCATGAGATTGGGGGCCATTTTCGTATAGAGGTTTGAAAATTGTATTGACATTTTAATATTCTGGAAAATGATAGAAAACTTGGACGTTGCAAGAAAAATATATATTAAAAATATATATTCGATGAAGTGAATAGACTAATTGCATTTTTTGATTAAAATCATTAACAAAACCCAGCTGTGCTGTCTGAGAAATTTTGAGCTGATAGACAAGCTTAATGAACTATTACAAGCGTCGAATATTAAGTTTGTCTAAGAACATTATTGGTATCTTTTTCATAATGTCCTTCAAACAAACAATTAGCTTTACATTTATTTAAATGCCTTAAATCTAACAGGTTATATACAATTTATAGAATGCTTTCATCGCAGATTTCCAAATTGAAGGCCCCCACATCCTTGAGTGGTATTCCTCTACTGGGAGAATATGAATAATTCTCAAAATAATAAAACAACGCATAGAAGATAAAATGCTCACCATTAAATTCAAGATGGATAACTACAACAACAGTAGACGAAGTCTGGGGAATTGCAAGCGTAGAAACGAAGGCATTGAACTGTTAAAACAACAAGTAATTTATTTAAGACATCCACGCAACATGCAACCGGGATGAGTAGGTGGATTCAGTTTTTTTCCTTCTTAAACAATAAAGTTGTTAGCAGGAAAATGTCTTCTTTGTTTTAGCTCTTCTTTTTTTTTTTGCTAGTCAGGACATTTCATTTGCTCGCTTTAAGCATATACTGAAATTTGTGAGACAAAGAGATGTAATGAAATTAAAATAGAATTTCAAATGCAGCAAGTAAAAATCCCAGCGCATTTCAAGCAGCGACATAGAAAAACTTCTCCACCGCCAGAGAAACTTGTGCTTATTCTGTGCAAAGCTCTGTCGAATAGCTTGTGAATATTGCCATCATCTACAGTTCACTCATAATAACCATACATGAGACTGTGGCGTTGTTCCCCCGCTCCCCACACATGCACACTTATATCAATACATATGCATGTACTCGAACTTGCGTATGTATGTATATGTCATATCAAGGCTATAACGTACAATATGCCATAATAATGGGAAGAAAAAAATTCTCAACATGCCATAATAAGGAACTGGAATGAGCAAAATGTAAAAAAAAACTTAGCCCATTCCCTAAGCTCAAAGATAACATAAACACTTCGTGGCTGTGTTAGAGAAGAATGAAACTAAATGTAACACCAGAAATAATACCCAAGGAGTCCTCTTTCCCAATAACAATTCGCATAAAAAACAAACCAAAACATGTAAGGAAAATATAATACAAGAAAGCAAATACTCGTACTGTAAAAATATGTCGCGCTTGGTTGAGCATACAGTAAAATATTTATGAGATAAATAAATATCATGAAACTGCTGCAAAATGAATGGAGTCGATGGAGGAACCATAGCGGTTGGTACACTCGGTAGGGAACAAAAAACAACACTTGAATTTAAGTCTGGAAGTGATATGCCACCATCAACCTCACAGAGTTAATACCTCATAAGGTGGGTGGGTGATCTTTTGAAATTCAAAGAAAAATTTCATAATAAAGAGGAGAGTATGCCGTTAATAATGAAAAACAACATAAGCAAAATGGCCACGACGACCACACTTACAGGATCATATCCTTTTCATGAAATTTTCCCTAACCAAATCGCAAAGTGGCCGCCCTATGTCCTCGCCTCACGAATTCTATCTTTGAGGTCTTGAATCGATGCTCAGCTGTTGGCGTAGACCTTATCTTTCACGTGGCATCAAAGGAAAAAGTCGCTCGGTAGCCAATTGTGATCACCTCTTCGAGAGACAACACGGTCTGGAAACTTTTCCCTTAAAAGAGCAATGGTTTTGATGCTTGTGTGACACGTAGCGCCGTCCTGTTGAAAGTAAACGTTGTACAGATCAATATCATCCAACTCAATCTCGGCACTAAATGTACTAGTTAACACCGTATTAAACATTGTTAGCAGGGTTATATCTCCCCAGGTATTTCATAGTGTGAGATGTCCCCTGTTTTGGTACCCAAATTATGAATCCCTAACTGAGGTCGAACGAAAGACAGAAATCTTAGATAATGGGTCTGATTATTTCTTTATCCAATCGAAATGTTTTTGACCATGGGATCTAAAAAATAGTTTTATGACATACCACTGCATTCTACTGCCGTCCGGTCGTCATACCGGATTCTTATATAACACTACTTTACAAAATAATTTTTTTTTCATGTACATTTGATGAGAGGTGACTTTTGTATGTATTGTATTTCCATCTGCTGAATTCAAAAATCAAGGTAACATTTTTTTATATGGAACAGTTTTTGAGATATCCTTATATTTTTATTTTTTCGTCCTTTTTTCACTTGACAAATCATATCTCGAGCTAGAAATGTCTGATTATATCGTTCTTGGTACTTAATGCAAGGTATTGAGTAGACGAACAAACATGTATAATTGGATCTTTTATAAGTTAAGTGGTTCAAAATATATCGATGAAAATAGGGCAAATTTTCAAAAAAATCATATTTTAGAGTGATCCTGTGCCGGCGGAAAAGTACATACCGTTAAAAAAAACGTCTGGTTTCTCTTCATGTTCGTAAAGATGATACTTTATCGTAAGAACTAAGACCAACCACAAGAAAATCGACCGAAAAATGACAAAGTTATAAGCAATTGAGTGAATAAATCCAAATCCCATATTTTCCGAATATTTTATTTTTTTCGACATTTGACATTTTTGTGTGTTAGAATTAGTTGTGGCTCTTGCTTTGTCTTCGGTTTCTTTTGGGATCCGTTTCTCTAGTGAGAAACCATACATAGTCTCCCAACATTGCTTCATCCCAAAATCCTTGATAGCGCCGATCAATGGTCTTAATTTGTTGGTGAAATCTCCCGCCGTGTTCGTCACTCACGTCACCAAGATTGTCCGGAAAGAATTTCAAATGCGAATGCAAGAAATGGATTTTTAGAGACATATTTACACCTGTAAGAAATAAATAAAATGGTAAAAACAATACAATAGAAAACAACCAGGAAGGAAATTAACTAATGGCATTCCGTACCCATATTCTTGTAGTTCTTCAGGAAATCGGTAATAATTCCCTCGTAGTTAGGGCTTTTAGTGTTCCCAAGAAAATTGGTAACAACCAGCTGAAATGAATTCATTCAATATGAGAAGCACAACTGGAAAATATGTTCCGATCTCAAAGTCGTCGGCATGTTGTGTGGGATGCAGGGTGGATACACAAAATATTGCTGCTTTCTTTGCCTTTGGGATAGTCGTGCTCGTGATCATCATTATGTAAGAAAACACTGGCCAGAAAGGGAGAACATCACAGTGGGCAAAGACAATATTAAATACGTGCCTCTTGTCAAAAAAGAAAATATAATCCTTCCAGCGTTGCACATTAAACTTGGCCTCATTAAACATTTTTGTGAAGGCCTTAGACAAGGAAGGCCTAGCATTTTCCTATCTGAAAATCCTTTTCCCAAACCTTTCTTTATCAAAAATCAAGGAAGGCGTCTTCGATGGTCCACACATAAAGAAATTGGTAAAAAGCGCAGATTTCCCAAAATATTTAACACCCGTTGAAAACGAGGCCTGGAATTCATTTCAGCTGGTTGTTACCAATTTTCTTGGGAACACTAAAAGCCCTAACTACGAGGGAATTATTACCGATTTCCTGAAGAACTACAAGAATATGGGTACGGAATGCCATTAGTTAATTTCCTTCCTGGTTGTTTTCTATTGTATTGTTTTTACCATTTTATTTATTTCTTACAGGTGTAAATATGTCTCTAAAAATCCATTTCCAATCGCATTTGAAATTCTTTCCGGACAATCTTGGTGACGTGAGTGACGAACACGGCGAGAGATTTCACCAACAAATTAAGACCATTGATCGGCGATATCAAGGATTTTGGGATGAAGCAATGTTGGGAGACTATGTATGGTTTCTCACTAGAGAAACGGATCCCAAAAGAAACCGAAGACAAAGCAAGAGCCACAACTATTTCTAACACACAAAAATGTCAAATGTCGAAAAAAATAAAATATTCGGAAAATATGGGATTTGGATTTATTCACTCAATTGCTTATAACTTTGTAATTTTTCGGTCGATTTTCTTGTGGTTGGTCTTAGTTCTTACGTTAAAGTATCATCTTTACGAACATGAAGAGAAACCAGACGTTTTTTTTAACGGTATGTACTTTTCCGCCGGCACAGGATCACTCTAAAATATGATTTTTTTGAAAATTTGCCCTATTTTCATCGATATATTTTGAACCACTTAACTTATAAAAGATCCAATTATACATGTTTGTTCGTCTACTCAATACCTTGCATTTAAGTACCAAGAACGATATAATCAGACATTTCTAGCTCGAGATATGATTTGTCAAGTGAAAAAAGGACGAAAAAATAAAAATATAAGGATATCTCAAAAACTGTTCCATATAAAAAAATTTTACCTTGATTTTTGAATTCAGCAGATGGAAATACATTAGAAAAGTCACCTCTCATCAAATGTACATTTCCGGTGTAAACTAGTGTAATCGACTTTGCTTTTACATGCGTAGACTTAAGTTTAAATACGTCGTTTTTACCGCCGTTTTGCAGAGGTGGTGATTCTCCATCAGCACCTCGTCTATTGTGTGCATCCAGTAATTATCCTCGCCTCATGGTCAATTTGTGTTTCTGTGATCAAGTGAATAGCATGTTGCTTTTCGTATGTCCATGTAACACAGAAAAAAATACGGGCCAAAAATATTCAATTACTGTCGTAATTGAAATTAAGCTTGGATATCAATTAATGTTGTAATTGAACTTAGAAATTCTTGGTGAAATCAATGTAAAAAATAGTAAAAAAATCAATTATTTATTTAAAATTTGAGTAATTGAATTCACAACTTTTGTAATTGGACGTAAATCAATTAAAAAAGTAATTGAATTGACGAATTCCATACAAACTTCGTAATTGATTTCAAAAATATGTTTTTTCTGTGTAAGGGAATATAGAGCCCCTGATAGCAATACCATTTCAGATTCCAATGAAAAGTTCTCCATTCTCGTTCATTTGTCCCATCCATAACCGTTTCCATTTTAGTATTATCCATTGTGTCTTGAAATCGCCATTTAGTAAAAGAACTAGGCGCGTCTTTTATTATCCTTTGTACCGGCTATAGAAGTCGTCTATGTCCTTGAAGTCGGAAATTCCCACGGGGCACAACATTGGATAAATCCTAATCCTATCCTAATTGTACAATTATCCGTGTTGTTTGCCAGTTAAAAGGTGGTCGAGCACAATACGTCAGGAGAGTCATTACCAGCCACGCAATCGATAGTGACTCCTTGAAACACAGATGTCAATAATGTACATTACATTTAATGTAAAATACATGTTTCGGCTGTTATGTGAATGGGGTTGTTTCCCACCACCAACCATACTATAATTGGACAAGCATTTTAAACTGTGAACAGGCTTTCAGTTACTTTCAAAATTAGATAAAAAAAAAAGTCATAAAATCTTTTATGAATCTTATTTATATGTCTGACCTTTAATAGGGCTTATGCACTTGTTCATTCTGTAAATCCATTAGATTTAACTTTCTTCCAACTGTAATATAAACCATTAAAACGCACGAAAAAAACAAACTTTTATTTATGCGAAAAACTTTTCCATCATATTTGTTGTTCCAAACTCATAATTCCAATATTATTAGCTTATAAAATAAAATCAAAGTTATCTCGGAAATGAATAAATCATAACCAAAAAAAAAAAAAAAAAATATAAACAGAGCAGCTATTCCGTACTCTGAAAAAATAGAGTCATTAATGCAGGACAAAAATGAGTAAAAATTAACGTTAGTCATTCCGGGATCATACTCCAATTTTTTCGGTTACATTTAAAGCCGTTTTAAAAGCGGCTCTAAATCGTACCGTATTGCGGTCTATATGTAACTATGGATACCATTATTAAAATAATTTCAATTGCAAATCTAAAGGGGCAAACGATTTGTGACAATTATTGCAAGATTAATCCTGGCAACTTTTGAAAGGGGGAGTACAACTGGAAAACAACTTTTAAATAGCCAATGCGAGCATAAAATTGAATGAGTTTCAATGTTACCAGACAGTACAAGTGTATAAGTAAAAACAAATCAATCTAAATACGGGAAACAGTTCTAGGACTACACACGGCGGGTTAGGGAGCATACGAAAAGAACCAAAACGTAAGGAAAATTAATAATAAAAACTTTTTAAAATTAATCAGAAAGTATGAAAGAAGAAATGCCGGATAAATGACAATAAAAGTAAGGAGGAGATAATGTACAGCAAATATTACTGAACAAGAATACCGTTGACAAGAAGGCCGAAAGAGAAAAGATCGAGATAGCATTAAGGGTGTAGTGCAAACAAAGCAAATGCTAGGATGAAACAACAGACACAGCAAATAAAACAAAAGGAAAAACGAAGTGTGCCACAGAGCTTAGGCGCCAAAAACTTCTTCAAGAACAACGTCTTCGTGCTAGATTTCTTTCATCTCCCAGGTGAACTAGGAGCTTTTGGTAATTTGTAAAAAAGTTTGAGTGAAGTTTATGTGTAATGAGTCTTTTATGAACACTTTTATGCAACATGGTAAAATAACATTTGAATTTCCTAAAACTATAACGTATTGCTTTAGTGACGGTGTATAATTTTAGCGACTTGGTTTACATAATTAAGGATAATATATTTGTATACACTATTGAATTAAATTAAAGTCTACGCTTGATCCCAGTGCTTAAAGACAATTCTTCTGTCTCAACTAACGTTAACATTGGCCAGATATTCACTGATCCGTTTGACAAAGCTAACCGTCTGACCACTCGCCGTAATCGTTAACGTATCTAGTTCGATGCCTCTGATATTTTTTTGGAACACTTGGAGTGAAAAGTGTTCTTGCTGAGCTAAACGTAAACAAAACTTCGGGTTCGGATATTAGTTCATCATTTTTCATTTCTCTTCGACGCTAGCTCGAAAAATGTTTCAAAATGTTCTACCCTGTTGCTATTTACCCTCGCTCCACAAGACCAGCAAATTACCGCCTAATTGCAATATGTTTGGCGCTCTCGAACGTTATGGA
Organism: Hydrotaea cyrtoneurina; assembly: GCA_958296145.1. Lineage (NCBI taxonomy): Eukaryota > Metazoa > Arthropoda > Insecta > Diptera > Muscidae > Hydrotaea > Hydrotaea cyrtoneurina. Next base: position 89,882,264 of record OY282512.1, read on the forward strand.
GAGCATGGTTAACAATCATCTGTTAAAGTATCTACATTCTAACATAATTCTGAATGATCGATTATGGCATTCCTTTCGGAACGTATAAGTCGGTCCATTCACCGCCTTGGTGAAAGTAAGGTCGTAGCTCTGGATATTTCTAAGGCATTCGATAGAGTTTGTTTCGGTGCCCCTATATCGAAACTTATTGCATTTGGTGATGATAGGGCTTAGTAGGGTCTCCAACTCTTCAGCATTGGGAGTTGCATATCGCTGTTCTATAGATATTTTAAAGGTATCTGCTCCCCAAATCTCTGTGGCCTTGTCGTTAGGTCTTATAACTGGCATTCGCGGCCATACAGGTACCCTCATTCGTTCATTGTCAAATAGGCGATTGGTTGGATGACGCACTATAGAGAAAATTTGTTCTACAGCCGAACTGTTCGTATGTGGAATACAAGTATATTTTCAGCCAGCTCTGACCTTCTCAAATTCAGGACAAATGATCAAACACACTACTCCCTATTTCCTCCTTGATTTTTTGTAAAAAAAAGAAGTAGGCAAATTTAAATTACAACAAGTGGACAAATAGTAAGTTCGGCCGGGCCGAATCTTATATACCCTCCATCATGGATCCTGAAAAAGTCAATAAATAAGAAAACTAACTGAGTTTTTGGGCCGCTCGTGACCCGATAGTCCCAGGAACCCGATTACAAATTTTATCCAAATCATGAAAATAAATGTATATTTGGGTTCGCGAGAAAATTTCGTTGCATTTCGATACCCATATGCCCATGTTTGTCAAGGGACGGTTTTTGGGCCGCTGGTGACCAGATAGTCCCAGAAATCGGATCAAAAAATTTAGGCAAATCATGAAAATAAAGGCATATTTGGGTTCGTGAGTAAATTTCGTTGCACTTCGATACCCATATGCGCATGTTTATCATGGGCCCTTTTTTGGGCCCCAAGGGTCCACGGAACCCATGAGCACGCCCATTTTTGGGATTTTTTTCCCCATCTATAAATTATATAAACTTAGTGTAGATGTAGTAAAAAAAAATATTTGAAAAATTTGATTATGGCCGGGATATATTTAGTCCCGTAAAGGGGAACTTTATCGCCTTTGGTCCGATATTGCCCATTATCGAACTTAACCTGCTTATGGGCAAAAAACATCTTCCTATAAAATTTCAGTTTCTTAGCGTTGGTCGTTCGCACTCTATCGTGATTTCAACAGACAACAGACGGACGGACAGACGGACATCGCTAGAATGTCTTAGAATGTTACACTGACCGATAATATATACTTTATAGGGTCACAGATCACTCTTTCGAGGTGTTGCAAACGGAATGACAAACTTAGTATATACTCCATCCTATGATGGAGTGTATAAAAAGGGAAAAATCGGGACACAAAAATTAAATAAAACAATAAAAACCGTGTATTTCAGTAGGTACATAGATAAATTACAAAACTCAAGAGCTGCATGTGAATAGAAAAATATACGACATACTTTTTTAAATGTATCTAAAAAAATTGATAAAAAGAACATCAATCTGAACATTGCACAGATTTTCACAAAATTTGTATAAGGATTGACATGAAATTCTTCTGAGCTGTAGTAGATGTTCTATTTTGATATGTCAGTCGCTTGCTTGTCCCAGTAAAAGCACTCTAAATCTCACAGAAAATTGTGACTGCTTCAAAACCGAAAACACACCTTAAAACTTTTTGTACCTTTCGAAATTGCTGTGCACGAACGTTCAAACCTTTTGAATTGATTGGTGACAAGTGTCACAAATCCCTTTGTTATTTGCAACTCCATGTTCGTAAGTCTCCTCTCATCATGTGAAGCAGAAATAACAATATTACTCTTTTTATTTCTTCATTGTTAACTCACCCAATATCAATTTACCACTTCCTTTCATCGTGAACTTTGTCTTTTGTTTTCTTCAATTCTTATTGTTTCTCCTTACTTCATTGAACATGGAGTCATTTAATATTATTAAAAAGTTTTCCTTTAATATGTGTTCTCTCTCGACAATTCTTTTGCAAAATGTAAAAGTTTGCCAACTTATGTAGTACCATGTATTGATTTCACAAATGCCACGCTGTGGTTTCCTTTATGTGTTTTCAAATGAGCCGTAGTAATTTTTATGACATCAAAAACAAAGTTAATTTTGATGTAAAGTTTTGTAAAACCAAATAAAAAAAAAAAAATTAAAATGTTACTGAAATATGCTTTCGAAGATTGATTTTTGGGGCAGGGGAACAACATTAACTTTCTTGTGATTTGCTTCATTAAAATATACTTCACCGTTTCCATATTGTGGCAATCAATGCGAATGAAAAATGCCGAACTAATATTGGAAAAAACTAGTGAGAAAGTTTCAGTCGGGTAAACCGACTTAAATAATATTTAATACATATACCCTCACCCACAGTAAAAACATGCAAGTATTATATTCCAAAGTACCCGAAATCCATAAGTGGATGTGGCCACCATGTCATAATAGCAAGGAAATTTACAGAAATATAATTTAGTTGGAGGATTTGAAAAGTGGGCATTTTTCATGAGAAGAGGCGTAAGAAGAGGATTGAGTAGAGCGAAGTAATATTATTACACTATGTCTAAAGTAGGCGAAATGGTACATTTGGGTCTATCGGACGGACCGTGGTAGTATCAGGATCAGAATAGTTCACACGGAACTAATCAATCGAAAATTAAAACTTTAAATTAAAAAAAAAAATTTTGTATTTTACTACGAGCCCCGACCACTATTAATTCGTACGGCAAGCATTTTTACCCGTATGCAATGTTTAACAGGTGATATTTTCAATACTAATGTAGTCAGCGCATGCAAACCTATTTTTTCTCCCGATTTAAAAAAAAAAAAAATTTATTGTACCTCAACAACAACAACAACAATATTTATTTCTTTGAATGCTTCGCAAAACTATTAAAAAAATGTGACCAGTATTAATTCGTACGGTGGGTTAAATAGTTGCTATTTTATAAAAACTTTAATTTATCTTTAAATATTAATATTGGGTAACATCGCCTTTTGCCTCTACAACACATTTACATCGCTTTGGCATAGATTCATATAAATTCTGGCACTGTTCTGTTTTGCGAAGCATTCAAAGAAATAAATATTGTTGTTGTTGTTGTTGAGGTACAATAAATTTTTTTTTTAAAATCAAGAGAACAAAATGCTCTTTCAGAAAAAAATAGGTTTGCATGCGCTGACTACATTAGTATTGAAAATATCACCTGTTAAACATTGCATACGGGTAAAAATGCTTGCCGTACGAATTAATAGTGGTCGGGGCTCGTATAAATGTTGCTGTTTTGGAACAGATTGACCGATTTTTACAAAATTTGGGTCAGATGATTTCGGTAAATTTTGTAAAAAAATTATTTTTTTATTATTATATATTATTAAAAAATATTTTTTTAACTTAACTTTTTTAATTATTAAATAAATTGCGCAAAATCTAGCAAATCCACAACGGTAATCAGATTATTTGACCTCATAATTGTTGAAGTTATGTCATACACATAGCGGTTAGGTATGATTACTAATCGTAATAATTACTACTTTAATTACAATTTGTGTATGATTAAATTACGATTATATTCAGTTATTTAAGACTGATTACAATTACAAATAATCTAAAAGTAATCAGGACTACTTTCGATTACTATCAATAATCAATAGTAATCAAAAACTAATCCAACTACTTTCAGAGATTACTTTCTATCTGGTGATGAAAATATTTGTCCACATCAAATTTAAACAGTATTTGGTTCGAGTTATATTTTTCGTTACCGGTATGAATTGTTAATCGTTTTTACTATTGCTAAGCTGATAGTATTCTACTTGTGTTATTTTGGAATTCAAGAAAACTGAAATTTGTTGAGATAAATGATCGGATGTTTATTTCAGGTATGCCGTTAATAATGAGAAACAGCATCAGCCAAATGGCCATCAGGACCACACTTACAGGACCATATCCTTTTAATGAAATTTTCCATAACCAAATCGCAAAGTGGCTGCCCTATGTTCTAAATAGCCTCACGAATTCTATCATTGAGATCTTGGCGTAGGCCCTATCTTTCACCTGGCCCCCAAGGAAGCAGTCGCAAGGTGTGAAATCTCAAGATCTCGGTGGCCAATTGTGATCACCTCTTCGAGAGATAACACGGTCCGGAAACTTTTTAGTTTTGCGACATGTCACATGTGACATAGACCAGAATCTTTTAATCGAACGTGTATTTATATTTGCCTGGGATTTCGACAGCTAAAGCTAAGGGTATCGGAAAAGTTTTCTTACAAAAGTTGTTTATTATCTTAAAGGAAATACAATGTGGATCAATTATAGGCCACATAATATTTTGGTCTGGCCTTATTAATTATAAATTGGTTAAGCAAGTCTCTGACATTTTTTTTCATTTGTTATAGAACACCTGTAGAACACCTTCATTTAGCATGACATCTAACTCCAAATATCTCTGTCTAAACATGCAAATATTAATTTAAATGTAAAGAAATACTCTTTTTTTCCCAGAACTTGTTACCGATTGCGTTTTCCTGCTGAAGTTTTCAATATTTTTGCACCATTTGACAAAATTTATTACATAAATATTGCATACATTATTTAATATGACTCCCTTCCCGCCGGTTTCTGTAATCTGTTTCGTTTGAGAATCTAACATGAATTTGTACTTTTGTCAACTTCATCAGTTTTATTTTTCTTCCGCAGTTTCTTGCGTTTGCCTAAGACTGGGAAAATTGTACTACAAACTTACATATAAATAATACCAATCCATCCAGAAGTTTCCTTAAGTTTCTATTCTATTCTGTTCTGTTCATTTGTTTCTTTTTTTTTTTTTGCAGTGATTGTTCTTTCACTTCGTCTTACTTAATTCTGCAACTTTTACGTAGGTCCATTCCTGTGTCCTTAGGTTGGTCTTCCATAACATCCTTCCGTGATGTCTCCACTAAACAAGTTGTATGACAAAGTTTGTTTTTTTTCTTCGTCTAGTGCTGTTTGATCAAGTTAATTTAGCAGGAAATTATAATTGTTTTAAAGTTTCATTTCATTTCAACAGATTTTTATCCATTTGTCCAAAACTTATATTTTCTTTGACAAATGAATGTTGTAAATTGTCATCATTCTTTACAGCGCCTGTGTTCATGAAAGTTAGAATGTGACGAAGGAATAAAAGCCGAAAAAAAGGCATATATTAAACTAATTGTCAAATATGTGGCTTTCATTAATAGTAAATCTTCTGAACGAATGATTATGGCCATGAACATATTTATATGTTAGAATGAGATAAGTTAATTTGAGCCAGACAATTATACGGGTAATTTGCAATGTGTCGCGTTCACCACAAATCCTCATTATCCCTTGTATGTGGCCGCACTTGAGAGAACTTAACCAATGGGTCGAAGATTGGAGTAATGACCAAAGAACATTTAAAACGATTGGATCGTCGGCCTCGTTTGTCAGCTTCAAAATAACATAAAGACGATGCTAATGAAATGAAATAATAAATGGACTCCGCCAAATGTTGATGACCCCGTTATTGTTTTAAAGACCATCATTTAAAGTTATACCTCTGGAATATCAGATTTTTAAATTGCATTCCACTGGTAGGAATTCCGAATCATTTTCATGCATTTCAAGGACCCAATCAGGAAAGACACGACGTTGTTGATGATCGGCCAAAATAACACCTCTTGTTCGAAATCCCTTCATAAAAAATGATATGATTTTTTGTTCCAAATAACAAATGGACTGATTTTATTATCTTTATTTATGCAAAAATAAGTATTTTTTTCTTCGTCAAATAAAAGTTTCGAAGTTTAGATATGATATAACTGAATATTGTTTATGTAGCTACCTGTAGTATATTGTACACTGTGTAAATTAAACGTATTTCTACTAGATAAATCGGCTCGAGTTTATGTATTATAACCAAATAATATAATTCCACGAAACTGACTATCGCAATTATTGACTTCTTCAACAATTGCTAAATGTATATTTTTATTTATTTTCGTTTGGGAAATATTGCAACACATTTCCTAATAAACGACATATATATATGTCCAATATTACTTGCACATTTTTCGAGTTAAAATTTAAACCAATAACAAAAGTTTGTTTCCTTCTCAGGAAACATTAAGCAAGACAAAGTTCCCGTTAATTGAAAATAGACAAATTGCAAAAGTACAATGTAAGCATAATTATAAGTAAAATAAGACGTTTAATTTGAATAAAGAAAATACAGTTAGTTAGTATAAAACTCATATAAATAAAAACGACTTGTCGTTCTTGTGACAAGTCGTTTTTATTTATATTTTTTGTATTGAATTAATCAATACGTTTTAATTTTTGGACTCTTTCTTAAGAATAAAATAATTTACTTATTGTTCTAAAAAAAATATACATATTTAGTCTGTTCTGAAAGATGGGTCCAATGAGTGTAAATGGAGGTGGGATGTGAGGGTTATATGTTGGCAAAAAAAACTTTCAATATCCGCATGTGCAAAACAGTTTCCCATAACTATCAATTGTTTTCTTTTTTATTAATATTCAAGGGTTTGATTAAACACATGTTTCTTTCTACTATTTCTAAGACCTTTATCTGATCCACTAGCAAGGATAAATCCTAACATCGCCACTACTTTTGACACCACCACTCATACTTTTCAAAGTCATGGCCGGCTAGTCTTGGTCTGTCGAATTCGCAGATAAATATAGCCGGCGCATATTTAGTCTATCCCATACTATTCCTGTGAATTTTCCCAACTGATGTTTGTCTTGTGTGTAAAATAAATATTATAAAGTCATACATTTTTATCTATTATATAAATAAATATTTTTAAATGACCTTGGTTAACACAGAATCCATTTCGACTTAATGCCAAATATAAAATCAATTTTGTAACAATAGCATATTTCATATTTACCATGAATAGCAAAAAAAACCTCATTGATGAGATTAAATTAAAATATCCACACCACACCACCTATTATGGGCTTATTGAAACGTTTTGAATCGGGACATAATAATACACACAGCTAATAAAATGGTATTTTGCTTAAGGCTTTTCTTTCGCAGTCGTTCCTTTTTTAACCTAGGCACAGTATATGTGACAGCTGAAGGTCGCTATTGGCTTGCAGCAACATTTCTATTTTGTCCCATTCGGATATAAATACATATCGTTTACAATGATCACTGTGAAATAATTATCTGCATGTCTATTTCATTATACGGAAAACTGATTGAATTCAAATTCCAAAAACTGTTCCATGGAAAACCAATCATCATTGGTGATAATGGTTTACATTCAACATTGCCATTGTGGTTGTGGCGTTATTTCATGCATATATTAATAATTGACAAAAGTAATAATTTATACCGAAAATGGCATATTTGGTTGGACATCATTTGTTTCGAATGATAGTAACGAAATGTACAATGATTTCAAATAATAAAACCGTATAAGTTGATATGCATATTTCAGTGACACTCCTCATGATAAACTGCCAGCCAGCCAGGGGGGGAGGGGCTTTCGGTGTGGTATGGTGTGGTGTGATGTGGTCGAGGGTACACAAATTACAAGTGGTCAGGCGTATAAATAAATATTGCGATATCATGTTGGTGCAACCGACCGCCTGTTAAAATATTTGCTAAATACCATTTAAAATGGAAATAATCATAATCACCACCACCACCATCGCCAGTTCCATCTCCATCATCATCAACAACATCATCATCAGCATCATGGCCATCAATGGCAGCCAGGCAATGCGTTTCACGACAATTTTATATAATTTGCGGATACGCTTAATATGTAATTCCCCCAGGTGCTCATTATTCACACATATCCGTTCTGTTTGGCTGTATTTATACACACACACAAACTCACCGGCGGTCACATCTTCATGCACACATGTGGCATCCCCGACAACACACGCATGCACAGCCATACAAACTGTACACACATGCACAGCAGCATACACGGACATGGGTACCAGAATGGGGAGGATTTTTGTATAAAATTATATTCGCTTTTGTGATATTTTATGAAGGGATTTCGGTTCTGTTCGTTTTTGGCTTTTTTCACTTCACTTTTTCCGCTTTTATTAAGCATTCATTGCTCCCATGGGTCTACCACACACACACACACACATATGAACGCAGTGAGATGCTGAAGTATGCCCATTAATTAATGGGTGGTAAGGGATATAGATTAAGTAAGTACAAAAAATAACCGGGTTTTCAAAAACCTTCATTATGTAAAATTGTCCAAGGTCTGCCCTGTGGCTGTAAGTGTAACACGCATGATTGTTTTTCAAATCAAACAATTTAAATTATATTATGGACCAATTATTTTATATATGAATTCTTTTATTTGTCAATCAATAAGAATTGTAACGATTAACATTGAAAACAACAGCAAATTTACAATGGGAATCGTGTGCAAAGTTGGACATATGGACATATTTATTGCACGAATTACCATAATGATGAGGCGCCAACAATACCTGTACAAGATTTAACAAATCTGAAAATTTCACAAAAAAAATTAATTTAAAGTATTGTAAATGGTAACAGACCAATTGTGACCACAATGCAATATACATATGTGTTACGGAAACTAAAGGGCGTTTTCAAAAGTAATCATAAATTGAACACATATAATATATTTTTTTCATGATATTTCTTTTTTATTTTAAAGTTTGAAAGTTGACATAATGTGTGAAACACTACATCATTTAAAGCATTGATTATTTTGAGGTAATTTTGGACAAACTTTTGACACATATTGGGCGGTATCTCAGCCATAACTTGACGAATGTTGGTTCTTAAGTGCTCAAGAGTTAAAGGTTTATCTGCATAAACACGATCTTTCAAAAAAAAAATTTAATGGTGTCAAATCGCATGATCTTGGTGACCAGTTGATGTCGCCACTACGAGAAATTACGCGGCCATATTCGCTCGAGTTGTGTGGCATGTGGCACCGTCTTGTTGAAACCACATATTCACCAAATCGTATTCTTCAATAGCAGGCAAAAAAAAGTCTGTTATCATACGACCATAACGCTTCGAATTGACGGCGACACTCGTTCCCTCGTCGTTTTCGAAGAAGTAAGGTCCAATCACACCTTCGGACCAAAAAGCGCACAAAACAGTGACTTTTTGAGGATGTAATGGCCTCTCTTCAATTCCTTGAGGATTCTTAGAATCCCAAATACGACAATTTTGTTTATTACCATACCCACCGAGTGAGAAATGTGCTTCATAACCGTAAACCATAATCTCCTCTTAAAGCACGATATGTGGCCAGAATCACCATTTTTGTAGTATGTTTTAATAATTTGTACGCGTTGTGTGATAGTTAAGCGATCCATTATCGTCAATGTCAGTCTTCCAACTGAAAAGAAAAAAAAATGGTTTATCAACTTAATTTGACAGATGTCGAACCACAAAATGGATAACCCGTTACATCAGTTTGAAATAACTTAATGACGAGTTTGTTTTCAAAAGTAGCAGTGCTGAAAGTCTTAATTGAAATAGAATTGGATTACACGAAATTACAAACATGTGAGAAATTACACACATTTGAAAATTGTATCAGATTAGCGGACATAATCCATAATTTCACAATTGATCGATTGGGGGTTATGACTGCCTCTGATTACGGACATAATCCCTACTGGCGACTATTCATGTTTGTTTGTGACATTGTTGTTGGCCTTATCTTCTAAATTAATGGTTTATAAGCACTTCCGTTTTTTTGTGCTTTCCCCAGTTCTTTATACCAAGGATTTGCACGTATTCTTCTACTGGGACCTTCCATCGGAATCTCGGTCCCTGGTTGATGTCATACACAGCCTTTGTGTGGCTGGAGCATGGCGCAATAGCTGTATGTTGATAAGCTTAACTACATGCATGCTGCGATATAGCTCATACAATCTCAAAGATAGAATTCGTGAAGCTATCGAGAACATAGGGCAGCCACTTGGTGTTTTGGTTATGGCCATTTGGCTGATGTTGTGTCTTTATTATGAAATAAACATCCAATTATTTATCTCAAAAAATTCAATTTTTCTTTGAATACCAAAATAACATCTCTTGTTGGAGGACCCTGTAGTTGCAAGCAAAGGTCAACCTTTCGAAAGTCTATTGAAATCGGCCTTTCGACTTTCTATTTGATAATAAAAACAAAATAATTATTATGTTTTTATAGATAAAACTTAACAAACAAGTTTAAACGAGACCAAGTCAATACCTTTTATGGTTGGGATACGAAACAAAAAAAAGTGTCCTAGTTCTCAAAAATATAGAATCCTACAGCGAAAAAAAAATTTGCCAAAATATTTTGATAAATACTTTTTAAAACATAATTTTAGATGCACTTTAGATACTGAATTTTAAATTTGATATTGAGTTGAGTTCCGCGTTGAAGGTTGTGATCTCCTAATTATTAAGTGCTTACTATATTAGTTCGTCGAGTTTGGTCTTTAATCGTCCGCACAAGATTTAATCCCGGTAGTTGGCTCAAAAGATCTAGTCTTCTTTTTGGTGATAGGGACATTGTACGCTGAGGTTCCAATCATCAGGAATGATTTCATTGTCCCATATCGTACACTTCTGAATTCAGTGATGTATGGCCTTACAGAGGAATACAGTCAGAGCTGTATAATGCCACACATCACTGAATTCAGAGAAGTTTCGGGTATTGAGGTAAATACGTGCGTACATTATCAAAAAACGATAGTAATACATACATATATATTTAAGAAAAAGAAAGACCTGCGTTAATTAAAATACCGTTTATATGGATTTTCATATAAAAGTATCTATTTTGTAGTTCTCTGGCGTATTCATACCCTACACCTTTATGTGGGACAGTCTATAATACCGTATATGATCCAGTAAACCCTAAAATATAACGATCGACTTCGAATCAACAGATGTCTCCATCCGTCCATGTTCTGTTGTTCCCATTAGCATTTATTCACCAATCGCAATTAAAATTACTGATATATATTTTTCGTCGGAATCAGAAGCGGAGCTACCCGCTAAAAAATACGTCTTTTTTTTTTGTTTAGACACAAGTAAACGCGTGTTTGGTCTTTGTAGCAAGTAAAGCTTATTTCCATCTACACAAAGCTTATTTGGATATAAATATAACTCATTTGCTATTAATATTACGTATTTGTGTATAAGCAATAACGTGTTTGGGAAAAACAGACAACGAACTTATTAAATTCAACAAAGTAGAACATTTGAGTGCGAATAAGTGTGTATTTGCAACTGTTTTCGAAAATTTTTTTTTTGCATTTTCACTCTTTAAAATAAAAGCAATACCGAGAGAATGAGATGGATTGTTATATAGAAACTCACAAATTGAAAAAAATAAAAAATGACACAAAACTGCATACATATATATTCGATATTTATCACCTACAAACAAGTTAATGTTTGTGGTATGGAAAAATATATATATGTTTGATGCGAACTTGTTTGCTGAAATTTGTTAAAATGACCATTTTTTTTCAGCGTGTACCGAATCAATTAATATTGGAATATAGTCCTGTCCTGATAAATATTCCCCGTTGGTATAGTGAATTGTGGACCCTCAAAACACAACACTGTTAAAAATGGACCGTTTTCTATTATATCATATACAAAAGTTCCTCCTGATATTTATTGTCAAATCCCAATGACAAAAACTATAGAATTAAGTCACAAGTTGCCACTTCCTACAGTAAGATCAGTCAAGCCTGATGTAGGACTGATTCTTTTCAGATTAAGATATATATTTCTTATCTGTATAATGCCTTCTTTTTCGCTTCAGGCATAAAGGTGTTCCACATTATTGAGATTAAAACAAAAATATTTGCTTTAAAATGTCAAAGCCAAAGGCATTACCAAAAGTGAATGTTCGCCCACGGGCAAAACAAAGCATTTCGCGTGCATTTCAATATTTTTTTCATACGGCTGAAAGAAACAGTATATTGCTAAACAAATTTTGCAAAATGTATTTTCTTTCGCGCAAACTTAGTTTGACATACTAAAGAGAAATTACTACTTTAATATTTAAACCACATCGAACAAATTTTTAAGTCCTTTCTAATTCTTTATTTAAAAAGAAATGATTTTTATAACCCTATGTTTGATAAATCCACTACGCTGTCGTAACATGTACCGCTTTCTTAATATGTATTAAGCACCATTACTGCCAAATGAAATGATGACAAAGAGTCAAACTTTCGTTTCATACAACTTAAAATTCCCCAAGATCATTCGTTCCCCATTCGTTTCACATTTATTTCGCCACTTTTATTGCACAATTCTAGACCATTACACTACCGCAAAAGTTAACATAAATTTAAACATTTGTAATTGTAGCAATGGAGGGTTTTTTCCAGTTGGGACTTTGCACAGTGTGGTCATAATTTATTGCGTGAACGTATGGGTTGTATGTTCAATGTGATAAATTAAAAAAAAGAAATGGTAGAGGACCGACCAGCGGCGTAAATAACCAACACTCATAGATAATGGCATTGCTATTCGAAATTTTATTGCCGGGAGAAGTATTCAAATTGGTATAAGGAATTTATGAAAATAATTCAATTTCGCCGAATAGCCAAGACATATTACAGGCTTCGCGAGGCAAGACTACGTGTGTAATTAATATTGTGTCGACAATTAACGCAATTATATAATTATAAAAGACACTATAATGTGCCACATTCGGTTTATTTCAAAAATATTAAACTTTAATTTCAACGTCTGCTTTTCGAGAAACATATGCACGGTGGCTGCATTAAATCAATATTCGCTACGGAAATCTTGCCACATCCCAATCCCATCTTCAAACTAAACTAAAAACAGGTGCAAAGTGTTATCGAAATAGGTTTACAGTGGGCGCCTGTACATTGATTACCAACCGACATACATCGACTGACGGATGGACAGATTGACATCGCAAACATGTATTGTTAATGGGTCTATCACATTTCCATTTGGATATTACACACAAATGCACAAAGATATAATACGCTGGACGAAAGAGTGGTGAAAGGTATAAAAAGCTTACAAAAGGCATTAATTTACTTACAAATGAGTATAAAACCATTCATAGAAAAATACTGTTAAACAGATTTGTCGACGATAAGAGTATCGGTAGAATGTGAATGTTACAGTGCGTTCCGAGTGATAAGCAAATCTACAAGAGCCATTCAGGTATGGGTGTCAATGATTGTAGCTGGGGCACTGCACAATTTTTGAAACTGTGTAACTAAAAAGTCACTTAGTGTAAAAGAATCAATAAATTCAAGTAGGCGAACATTTCACCGAACATTGTATGGCACTTCAAATCTGGATGGACTTTTATTTGGACGCTATGACAAAAGATGGATGAAATTCACTAAATACGATTACTTGTCCAATAAAATCGTTTTCGTTACCAAAAGTTACACACTAAAATTGGGAAACACATCGACCTTCCAAATTTGTAAAGCATACTTAAAATTATTTTGCATCAAAAAAGTTTTGTTAGTTTAAATTGAGAAATAAATTGTCTTTAAAATGTATGAGAAATTTGAAAAATCTGTTATTTTTTAATATTTTTAAATATTTGTAAAAAAATAAGTTCTTAGTTTGGGCCTCAATAGACAACGATATTACTCCAAAAATCATATTTTCTGAGGCAGAGGCATGACAAACTATTTGAAGTGGCCCGAGAGTGAAGACACGGCCATGGAAGACGATGTCAATGAGCCAACTCGGAGCTGCGATCAATCAAGATAAAGGGTGTTTTTTATTGGGGTATAGAACTTTAAGTTGGCATCACTTTTTTAACTGGCTGCCATTTTGTCAGCTGTCAAGTGATTAATATTTAGTTTGGTTTGCCATTTCATCATGAACAGGTTGACAAAAGAACAACGCTTGCAAAACGTGCAAATTTATTTCGAAAGTAATGGTTCAGTTCGCGAAGTTCACCGCAAGCTCCGTCCATTTTATGCCATTACATCCACAAAAACTGACTGTTTGGTGTGCTCTATGGGCTGGTGGAGTCATTGGGCCATACTTCTTCCGATATAATGCTGGAGAGTCAGTTACCGTTAATGGAGACCGGTATAGAGCCATGATAACCGACTATTTTGTTCCCGAATTGGATGGCATGAATGTGGATGAGTTGTGGTTCCAACAAGTGGTTGAAAATTGGACCTGTATAATTGGCTTTATTCGAGCCAGCCGCGGCGGCCACATGCCCGAAATCATATTTAAACATTAATGGCATAAAATTATCCTTCCAATAAAGCCAAATTGATGGACATTAAAACGATTTTCTTGTGTTTTATTTCAATTCGAAGTTCTATACCTCAATAAAAAACACCCTTTATTTGGGTTCTAAGCTAGAACCGAGGCCACGCCAGAGACCTCCGATGAGAGATAATGCGCTCAACAAAAGCTTCCTTCAATAAATTTATTATTTCGTTAGCTGTTCACATGTAGCGTCGTATTAATGGAAGCACAGGTCATCCACATTAACATCCTCCAATTCAGGCACGAAAAAATCAGTAATCGTAGCTCTATTGCGTTCTCCATTGACATTATGGCCGGATTCATTTTTGAAGAAATATGAGTCAATGATTCCCTCTGCCCATAGAGCACACCAAACCTTGACTTTTTTAGGATGTAACGGCGTCTTAACAATGATTTCCATTACAATGAATTAGAAATGGGAAGAAAAAGGGGCCAGGACGGGATACAAAAGGGAAAAAATAGAGGAAAAATTAAAAGCGAGTGAATACAATTTTTTGGCAAAAAGAAGTGGATAGGTAGAGAAGGTTCGAAGTGGCAGAAACCTACCAAAATGGGATGGAAAAAGTACAAAGGTGGAAAAATGGAATGTAATGGAAAAAGGGCCAAAACGGGCCTAAAATTGGTATAACACAAATGAGAAATAATATACAACTGGTGGAGATGATTTAGAGGTGGGACGAAAAAGGAGCCAAGATGGGATAAAAAAAGGACCAAAAAATTAAAAGTGATTCAAACAGATTGTTGGCAAAAACAAGTGGATAATAGTTGGAGAAGGGTCAAAAAAATGGCCAAAAAATACAAAATCGGGATAAAAAAATGTACAGAAGGGAAAAAAATAAAAATGTGTGTGAACAAGTTGTTGTCGGCAGAAATGAGCCAAAAATGTAAAGTAATTAAAAAGGGAAATTAAAATCGTCCGAAACTGGTTAATATAAATGAGAAAAAATCTACATACGAGTATATATGCGCGACTGGCTGATTCATCCTTTCCTCGCCAATGTCTGAAGCTAAAATCATGAAATTAGCTATGAACGGATTTTTCGTAATTCGGATCCCCAAAACCGTTTGAGCTACCCAAACATACATACAAATCAAATACTGTGATTTTTGTTGGAAAATTGGTCCATAACTACGCTGTGCAAAAACTGCGGGAAAAGTGTTTCAAAACACCCAGTATTAACACGTTCGAGATCCCGACATATAGTCGAACCTGCGTTAGTGGGAGCTGTATAAGTGGGAATACTCTACATTTTAAATCCTTTTCAAGTGCGAAAGTTAACCATATCACGAATACTTCAAAAGAGCGGTATTATAAAAAGTTTTTTTTTTGAAGGACAAGGTAAACTAAAGAGATTGAAGAAAGCTGAATTAGATAAAAGTTGGTCGAAGCAAAAATTTTCCTTACTCAAGCAAACTTCAACGTCTAGATCAGGAGGTAATGTAAAACTTTATTTTTTTTATATAAATTAATGTAGTTTCCTTTTCCAGCCATTTTATTGTAATTATAATATTATGTGTTGTACAATAACATACGCTAATATAAGCTTATTAATGCTTATTATCTAGTAAAATATATGTGCATATATTTTTTTAATATTTTAATTCCAAATGGTACAGATTTTAAGGTCTTATCCTGAAAACCAGTATCAATTCTATTGACAAATAAATAAATTTTTGACTGAATGTGAAAAAACACTTTTTCCTATTACATATCCATATAGATTTTGACAAACTTCCGCAACATGCCTCGCAGGCAAAACCGCTGTTAACGCATGTGGGTATTCTCGTAGAGTCCTGTCAGTGCGTTTGAATGACTATTTGTGTTAAACAATTTGCGGTGTACGCAACACAACATCCGAATGTATTTATGTACATACACTGAAAGATCTTCAATGAATTGATGTGAAATTTCATTGATTTATTTGATAATATACAGTTACTTAAAATACAGATTTAAAATTTGTTAAACGTATTTTAGTCAGTTTTTTTAATTAAGGATGAAAACTGTCCATATGTCTCTGGAAAGTACGATCAAAAGTAAACAAAATGAGGTAGAGGTAGAAATTTGGACTGATTGCAAGTGACCTAATGAATTTAAGGCGATAAAACCAATCTTAGATTTGCTAGTTCAAAAGGATATTATTTAGGTATTTATTCATTCATTAGTCCATGGTACATAAACCTTAGAGACTAGCTTACACATTATCTTAAAAATATATTAAATTCAACAAATCGATAAATTTACTTAAAGAAAACGAAAAATCTATATCATATTTCATATGTAAATTATTAAGTTCCCTCATGGACCTCATAATGGGTTCAAAATTTTAATAATTGCTTCTATGGCACGTACCATTTCAAAAGTATATATTATTTTTTATTTAATATGAATTACAAAACAAAATTAATTTATATTCTAATTTTGGGTCCAAGGATAAACCGGGTGACACAGACCATATGGCTAGACTTTTGCAGTGACAGACTAAAGTTTCTGGTGGAAATCCAAACAAGCACCAGCTAAAATGTAGATTTATTGTGAAGAAACTAATACGTCATCCGGAGACTTCAATGCAAAAACTAGGATATATGTATATGTTATCCCTTAAGGACGATCACTGAATATCATTAAAAACCGTTGCGATAGAAGTATGATGGACACATTTTCTTTCACTGTACACATGTATGGAAATGTAAACTGTAGTTATACAACAAAACTCGTTAAATACACTTAAATATCGAAAAGAGTGGAAGGTGGTGTGTTCGTTGAAATGTTTAAAATGGTTTTCATTGTTATTGGTGTTACAACAATAACTATTCAATGGGTTTTCGTACGACAGAGATTAAAAGCATTTTAAATACCATATTGTTTTTCTTTTGGGAGTGTCAAATACACGATAATGGAAACCCTCAAATATACTAAAAGAGGATTAGTAATGGAGAGCAAATGGAATGTTGACCAATGCATAGTGTCCATGCATTCAACATATCGCCGCATACGAGTTCGCTTTAAACGCGACTTTCTGTTTCGGAGAGAAAATGTGTTTTCATTCGAAAATAGGTCAGAATTTTTCTAATTAGAACAAAAAAAATAGTTTCAGTGAAATATTGGAAAGTAAAATATTTTGCATGTTCTGTTCAATATTGCAATGAAGAATCTTTAACGTCCTACATAAACAATTGCGTTGCGTGAAAGTACAGTATTCGGATATAAAGGGTCCGCCATCTAACTTTTTTTTCGACTAGTGATTATTTTGTTTTCGTTATCGGGCCATGTTGAATGAATTTTTGTTTACAAAATTTTAAGAGGAGGACATTGGCAACATTTGGTTTCAACATTTGGTTTCAACAGGAATGAAATTATTTTCCATTATTAACCGGAAGGATTGTATTTTCAATTAAAAAAAGAAATTTGAGAAACTATCCAGTAGTTTTTTTTTATAGAATTTTCAAAAAAAATATTTTATTTGGCGGACCCTGTATATGCGAGGACTGTTTGACAACTCGGAGACTTTTTCAATACTGGGATTACTGGCGATTAAAAAATTAATGTCATGGCGACAACAATTCGGTGCCAGCCATGACGTTGACGACCGATAGACTCAGCTTAAACATTCACCCGGAGAAATCGACTGATATGACTGTCCATTTTCGGGAAATAGATCCATCACAAGATCAATGTATCGTTCACGATTCGGAGGGACATCCCCTGGTTTTGAACGATCATGTAAGAAACAATGACGTCCTTAGAAAAAAATAAAGGATGTATGAAAACGTTTGTTGGAACATCTTCAAAAGCCATCATACTTAGGTAATAATGCCGTAAGAAACTATTTTGAATCGTTACCTTTCGGGCAGTTCCGCGTGATATATAAACTTCTGTTCTGTAGGGTGAGGATGACTAACGCTATTATAGGGATGGGGAAAAATCCTTAAGAGAATAATAAAACAAAATATTCAGAATATTCCTACTGGCATCCCTAATTACTTATTTTATTACAAATCATTTCCTAAAATGAAATTAAGTTAAAAATTATATTAAACGAATTTGAATTGAATTACCCACATACCGACAAACGTAATATAATTCTAATGTGGATTTAACTACGCTTCAGGTAATACATAGTTTACCTCATAGTTATGCCGTTTTAAATTCAATTGAAACAAAATAATTGAATCCTCTAAGAGCCAGCAGAACATGGAATAGATATATGTACAAAATTTATGACCAATCATCGACGTTCATAGTAGGCTAAACTGCAGTTTAGCAACAGATTTTGTTCAAATTTATATTGTGGTTGATGTTCTTAACCCATTCATAGCCAGCGATGCCATATACACAGAGAAAAGGATTTCGTAAAGTTAAAAATGTGAATGGATTCGAAATCAGGACCTCTTTTATATAAAATATAAAACTTTTTATACCCTCACACTACGGGTGTGTAGCACATAGACAAATTCACTTTAGACCATAGGAGTCTGTGAACCAAATTCGCTTCATGACTTTCTAAGTCGTTTGAGCCATATCCGTCTGTCCGTTTGCTGGTACGCACGATAACTTTTGAAAGAGTTAAACAATCGCTTTGAAATTTAGCATGGGTTAATATTTTTTGGGTTAATCTGAGGCGAAAAGCCCATACTTCCGGTCTAAATAGATACGACCTTCCAAAGCTTGGACATATAATCAATTATATTTTTGGTTGTTCACCATCCGATCGGGTCCTGTGGGAAGCTTTCTAACGATGTATAAATTACAAATTCTATAGCGGACACTTCAAGCTAAAAACCCAGTTAACCCCTTGAACACCAGAGATAAAATTGATTCTATACATCCTATATATATCAAAATGAAGTATTATATAGAAATAAATCGCGCAATGATACGCGCCATATTTGAACCAGCTACGTTCCATTTACCTATAGGTTTCATGATGTATCAGTCACGAAAATTCTCCAACTTGGTGTCTTTCATATAATAATCCTCACGCACCGAATTGCGATATGTGAAATTGTCTATGTAAATAAATAGATTGTTTTATAGTTTATTTAGTAAAATAATCAAGCATCAAGTGGTCTATCCGATCCATTTACTTCTACAAGAGGTTCCAGGCAGGGCGACAGAATATCGTACAATTCCTTCATCATACAGATGGGAATTGATAGATTCTGATGGTAGTTCATTTACTTGTTACCCCTATTCGCGCTTAATTACCATCTCCGCCAAGCCCATCAACGTTGTTGCTTCTCAGCATAAAATTAAAAACTCCAGTCATCTGCGGGTTTAAAAACCCTTCATGCGGGTTCAACAGTACGCAATACCATAAACCAATTTAGAGGAGAAATTGGTGAGCAATTAATATGAACATTTGGCACTGATACGTGGCCTCCTCGTTTTGTGGGGGTCCTTGGAGTCTCTCGTCTATGTGAACAAAGACATCATTACAAATGTTGGATAAACTGTGACCAAATTTTAACATTCGCACGAAATAATCATTAAAACGTAAGTGGCAGGCGTGGTTTTATCTATCCAAACTAACATGTCATTCAATTTTGCATATTATCTGTGTGTTCTGCAGTTTTCAAAAACAAAACTCTCGATAAAGCTATCATTTTGCAAAAATGATCGAAATCGTAAGAAACCCAACTTATCACAAAAACTACAATTTGATCAACAACACAAAATTTTTAAATTTTTTGGGGGCCTAAATTTGTTTTTGTATGGGATACGGCAA
Source organism: Hydrotaea cyrtoneurina (assembly GCA_958296145.1). Taxonomy (NCBI): domain Eukaryota; kingdom Metazoa; phylum Arthropoda; class Insecta; order Diptera; family Muscidae; genus Hydrotaea; species Hydrotaea cyrtoneurina. The sequence continues at coordinate 89,902,338 of OY282512.1, forward strand.
TGATCCCCAAATGTAAATGTAAAGCTCCATTTCATTTTTGGGGGATAACTTTGTCTTACATATATTCGATTGTTATTGTCCAGTTTAATACAAGCCTCACGCTGATAGGCAAGCACGCTAACTCGCCTTCCGGTGCTCCTAAAAATTTTCTTTTATCTCACTGAATTACAAAGACGGTTTTTTCAACGATACATCCAGAATTTTTTGTTTTTTATATTCTCGATGCGGGATTTCTCATAAAAATTACAGAACTCTGATTCGCGTTGCTCTCACATTGTTTCATTTGGCTTCAACGTTAAAATGAAACATTCGATATTCATAAAATACGCATTGAATTATCCGGTCGCATTTCTCGCATATAAAAAGAAGTCCAAACGTATGCTGAGATTTTCTACACTTTTCAATTGAATCACAACAATCCAATCTGTTGTGATTCCATTTACAATGGATTAAAATAAATCCCGGTTGTTACAGTGTTAAATATTGCATTCATTTCAATTATCCGCGTATTGTTCTGCACCCGCAAAAAGTGTCAAATTAATTTGTTGTTTCAATTGAAACTTTAAGTTGTACGTATTTCATCCTATTATTGTACATTTTTATACGCAACTAAATCGCAAATTTGGTTTTTGTGTCAATTAGAGCCCAATACTCGTATTATTACCTGGTTTCGGAATGGAGTGGAAAGCTTACACGAACTGAAATGAATGTTTTTATTACAATGTGACCTATACAGCGATGTTTATTTATTTTGTGTAACAGGGTTGCCAGAGTAGATCGTAATTTGCAAAGAAAATATGCTAATTAGTACTATGGCTTGGTGGGAATGATTTGAACATGTTACTTTTATCCAATGTCTAACTAATGGAAATGTCGAATGTCTAGGAAAAAACCTTTCGCCTTAAATTTATGGTAACACTGGACAAAGTTTAAATGGTGTTGGTGTTTTTAGGTTTTAAGTCATATTACACATACATAGGCTTATTTTATAACAAACTGTAACAAATGTGCAATATACAGGGTGGTGCACAAATTGCACTGTAATAAGATATTCAAATAACATTTTTTTTAATAAATTTATTTCATTTCTTTTTTTTTCATTGCATAGAAAATTTTATTCGATATAACTAATCAGTTTTGAAGACGATAGAGCGTAAATGAACACCAATGTCACGCACAGCGCACCCTAAATAGAAAGGATCATAATTCAAAATGTTCCAAAACTGACTTGTCCCCATAAATCAATTCAGAGTATACATCCCTAACTACTGCAACATTTTCTTTCACATCACTTTCTTCTTTAACTTGACAAATACAGTTATGTCTATTTTTATGTTTATTTTTTAAATATTTTAAATATTACAATCATTTTTACATAAACATTTGTTTGTCTCTGCTGAAAATTTTTAGAATTTAGAATTTGTGACCCTTTCAACATCCATTCAACATCTTTAAAAATAACGCTACCCATTGGGAGTTACTGTTACAACATTTTCTTCACGGAAGTAGCGTTGAAACCTTTAGATCCGCCTGAATTGACGATGCTAGAGCCGCGATTGTGTCATGAACCCGAACATAGGGATCTCGATGGTACGGCCTTCGTGCGACGCTGACAAATTCGGCAAACATGCTTAACAATCTCATAATTATACATCTACTCGGGTAAGTGCCGCCAAACTTATGCCTATATTCTCTTTGCACGATAAATAAGGACTGCAAAGCATGGTAGCGCTGCACTACCAAGAATTAATTGTAATAAATCGAACCTGTCAAACAAAACAAAAAAAGGGAAAAAAGGTATTATGTTATGTTTTTGTAGCACGATTCGTGCGCCACCCTGTATATGAATTGCAATTTACAAATATCTGTTAGTATTTATGTATATAAGTATGTAGATATCGTGTAATTATTTAGGTATGTATACAAAGTTGTTTCAAACAATTGAATAAATGACCACGAAACTTACAACATATTGTATGTGGCAATTTTAAATAGTTATTGATAGAATTACAAATAAAAGGGGTTCTATTAAGGGTGTCTGAACTTTGAGACTAAAAAGAAAATCAGACGGCATATGGCGGACAAAAGTATTCTGAATACCATTATGTTTTCAATATTATCTCAATCAAAAGACCTCCGCGGCTTCGTTTATAAATCCCGGTGAGATAGATAGAATTTATGACAAGCTGTAGGTCAACAATCCATTGCAAGGGTTCCAATACATATGTGCAAGATTTGTCTAATATATCCGACATTCAGGAATCGATGAAAGGAAAACTACGTTTTTATAGGTTTTTCAACAAGAGGTGTTATTTTGAATCAACCGGTATTTCGGTAGCTGTCACTTTTGAAGCGTTTATTCTTCAACATTTGACAAGTAGAAACTACGCCATTACTAAAAATGGAACGATACACGCTTCAACAACGCAATGGAATTATTAAAATTCACTACAAAAATGGTGAAAATCTTGCAGTCACAGTTCGCAAAACTAAAGCATTTATGGGTCGTCGTGAAGCACCTTGTCGGAGCGCAATTGGAGGAAATTGGTGGACAAATTTGAGTTGTTGGAACAAGTTAGTGATGTGAAGAATAAAACTCGTAGACGCGCTGAAAAACAACTGAGAATATTACTGCTGTAGCCCAAAGTGTTGAAGAAAATCCAGGTTTGTCCATTCCTCGTCGTTCTTTGTAATTGGGCATTCCACCAATGTCATTACACCGTACTTTGCATAAAGACTTGGGTGTTAAGGCTTATAAAGTTTCGTTAATACAAGAACTCAAGCCGGCCGATCATCAACATCGTCGTGTCTTTGCTGATTGGGTACTTGAAATACATGAAAATGATCCAGAACACCTTGTGACTTCTTTCTTTGGGGCCACGTGAAAGATAAGGTATACGCCAACAGCCCAGCGTCCATTCAAGACCTCAAAGATAGAATTCCTGAGGCTATCGAGGACACAGGGCAGCCACTTTGCGATTTGGTTATAGCAAATTTCATGAAAAGGATATGGTCCTGTAGACGTGGTCGTGATGGCAATTCGGCTTCTGTGGCTTTTCATTATTAACGGCATAAACAGCCGATCATTTATCTCAAAAAATGTAATTTTTCTTTGAATACCAAATAACACCTCTTGTTGGCAAACCATGTACATATATTGTCAAACCGTGCAGTTGGTTTGTCTGTTAATATTTTTGTCTTTTTGTAAAGTACTTTTTTTTTTTTTTTTATTGAATTACAATAAAATATAATTTAATATTTTACTTTTGGGTCCAAGTGTATACCGGGTGACATAAACCATATGGCTACATTTTTGCAGCGACAGTAGCCACAACCCACACGTTGTGTATTCTAGAGAAAGGTGTTTCGTATAATTTATGGAGACTGGTAAAAGTAAGAAAAAATACATATTTTCGAACTGGACGAATCTTGGTGCTAGGAAAATATGCACAACAAGACCTACAGTAAGTATTTAAGTACAAATGAAATAAGAAATAAACTATCGTTGAATGAATATTGAATGATCAACAATATTGACAAAAAAAAAATACTGGTCCCACTTGTAATTTAGAGACAACATTTATGGTATGAGTGAGACATCATATTGTCTCTCTAGGACTCAATATTTTTTGGCACATACATATATGATTTTTTCGCAAAACTAAAATCGATTTTATCACCCCGAAGAGAATTTATCATACCTGTAATGCGCAATTCAAATTTACAAAGGAGCTTGGCACCATCTACGTGTGTTTTTTCGTGTATAATCCCTTATTATGAAGAAGCGCGAAGACGACGCCATCAAAACAGAAAAATTAGAAAAAATCATATCAAATTTTAGAACTTTATTAGAAAAGAAAAAAAGAAAACCTAATAACTAAACGTAAAAAAATAATAAAAAAATAAATTTCCGTCTCCTGCACTGGACATAATAAACTCAACCATAAATGATTACCCCAGCCATAGTTTTTGTTTCCACCGCATTTGAATAGACCAAAAACTAAAACTCAACATCACTTTTCGTTGACATCAGGTGAACATGATTTTTGATATTTCCATATTTGCAAACCTCAACAAATTTCCGTTAAAACAACGTGTAAAATTGCATGAGATGTAAAGGTCATGAAGTCAGTAAAGCGAGAATTCTTTCTAAACCACTCCAAAACAAACGCACCACCTTTTAAGTGCCCAATTCACTTACAAAATGAAACACGAACATATGAGACTGCTTGTTTTTTTGCACTACTTCGGCGTTCACCTATTCTGTGAGCCTTTAAGTCGGAAATGAATGCGAGTATGTGTGGCCACCGGCCACTTTAATTTGATTGTATGGCCATATCTGACGGTTCGTTTTTTTAAAAGCATCTTCAGACCTTTTTTTTTCGTTTTCCCTCTTTCAACATGGACATTATAATAAAAAAAAAATGCCGACCTTAATTGAAACGGCACATAAACGGTGAAAAAACCATTGAGAGATAGAAACACAACAGACACTGGCAGTGACTTTACAACACCCTAACTTAACAAATGCCAAGGACAATAAATAAGTATGGACCATTCTCACCCGGTATTCTGTATTAGAAGCATTTAAAGTATATAAGTCATGAGCGGTTTTCTTTTTGAATCATAAAATATTACCATCACAACACTAAAATGTTTGGTTACAAACGTCAGGAGAAACGTTTATTGCTTAATTTCGTATGATTTCCAGTGAATAGCGTAATGTTTCCTTTTGCCAACCTACACACAAATGGACATACGAGTATGAACATCCGACCATTCATTCACAGATTCTACTTTAGTCCGGATAATATGTTGTTATTGGATATGGGTGTAGGAAATTTGATAGAAATTGTTTTGGGTACTTGTTGTACTGTCGTCGTGTTGTTGTGGTTGTTTTTTTTTTTTTTTCTTTCATTCTTTTGCGAAACTTGTAGAACGTGCTTAACATAAGTGATAGGCCCTTTTGTAAAATGTATTTTTTTTCTTAGAAAATAAAATTAATTTTCTAGAGCGAATTTTAACATAAATAAAAATACGTTTTTTGTTTCTTTAAAACATCACATGGGAGGTATTGTGAACCAAAACTAATGAATGAAACAATGAACGGACTGCCAGACGCTGTTAAAGTTTAATTTACCTTAAACTTATTTTTATTTGTTTTTGTAATGCTGTTTCATTTAGTTATTTGTAAAAATTATATTATAATAAATTACAATACAGAGCACTGCCAACGAAGCCGTCGGCTCGAAGACAATATGGCTACCGTAGCCGAGAGTGTGCGACTCGGTCCTGGAAGATCGACACGCCGCCATTGATTTTAACTTTTTACGCTCCAACAAGATCGAATTGACACAACAATTGAAGCACACGACTATCTGCTTCGTTATCGGTACAAAACATTATTATTTCTGACGAAGCGCATTTACACTTCGGCGGCTATGTTAACAAGCAAAAACTGCTGCATATGGTAATCGGATGTGATCCTCAGACATTAAATTTGTAGAGGTGACATTGATGCCCCTTTTTCTTCAAAAGCACTGCTGAAAGAGTATCGCGTTGGCATAGAATTAACAGCAAGGCGTGTTAATGTATATCAACAACATGCTACGAGTATGACCCAAAGGAGGAGCAGTGGTGTGAGTTAGACCTCAATCACCATCCATGCGATTAGTACCAATGTTGATATCATGATTTTTATTAATGGCTCACTAGGGAAGACAATTCTTCCCTCTTACATTGAATCCTCCGACGTCCTCGTTCGTCTTGTTGTCGTCTTCGTCGACTTCTTCTCGATACTTGAAAACCACCGTTTATATCTTGATCTACAAATGCGAGGAGGAATCAGGATGTTTACTATACATTTTGTTATTAACTTCTGTCAATGTTGCATTCTGGCTCCGACCTCTGGCATTGATGAATGGTTTGGAGTGGTCTTTGACTTTTTCTTTCTGTCTATGAAGTGTCACTGTATAAAGCTTTGCAAATATATGTATTACTCGTCTATTCCGACCGAAATAGGAACACCATAATATCGGGGGATATGGAATTTAGGGAACGATATCGGAAAATGCTGGCATAACTTCCAGTGAAGATGAAAATGGGGATCAGGTAACTTATATGTCGATTATGTTATTATGCAAAAAATAACTCTTATTCAACTTAATAGCAGCATATGATCCAGCCCGCCATCCTGGATGATTCTAAGGAATATCCACTGCGTCACCAAAATGAGGTCGGATGATGAATACGAAAGAATCAGCATCAGGCCCGCAAAAAGCAAATCGCAGTCCTTGCTTAATTACCTCAATATTGTGGATCCTTTGAATTTTTCTTTCTGACTATGAAGTGTCACTGTATAAAGCTTTGGAAATATATATATTGCTCGTCTATTCCGACCGAAATAGGAATACGATAATATCGGGGGTTAGGGAATTAGGGGAACGATATCGGAAAATGCTGGCATAACTTCCAGTGAATACGAAAATGGGGATCAGGTAACTGATATGTCGATTATGTTATTATGCTAAAAATAAATCTTATTCAACTTAATATCAGCATACGATCCAGCCCGCCATCCTGGACGATTCTAAGGAATATCCACCGCCTAATCAAGATGAGGTCGGGTGATGAATACGAAAGAATCAGCATCAGGTCCGCAAAAAGCAAATCGCAGTCCCTGCTTCATTGCCTCAATATTGTGGATCCTCGTTAATTGTGCTCCGTTTCATACAGAAAACTACGTTAGTCACTTTCGACTAAATACTCATTTCCTTTAATTAACCATAGAAGTTGTTCTCCGAAACGAAGTTGACTTTGAAGTTCTCCCGCATTTTTACCCGAATAACTTTCGACTGGCAACTGCAATCAATTCCAAATTGTCAAACGTACAAACTTTTTAAAACTCCCTATTTTGATTGAATTTCGAAAAAATCACCTTAAAAGTAGACATTGTTGCCAATGATGTAAATTATCTTAATATATATTTACCCTCGACACTGATTCACTGATACACTGATTCACTGACTCTGGCACGCAGTACGTAGGAATTTAAATAGGCATTCTATAATTTTCTATAAATAATAATAATAAGAAAAATAATATTTTTTTTTTGTACAGAAATTGTGTTTTCCCCAAAATTTTTTTTTCCAAAATTTTTTTTTTACAAATATTTTTTTTTTTACAAAATTTTTTTTTCAACAAAATTTTTTTTTCCACAAAATTTTTTTTTTTTTCAACAAAATTTTTTTTGAATATTTCAACGGGCGCCATAGGCGCATTACAACTTACTAGTTTTTACATAAAAATATATTTAATTTTAAAATATCTTAATATATATTTACCCTCGACACTGATTCACTGATACACTGATTCACTGACTCTGTCACGCAGTACGTAGGAATTTAAATAGGCAGTCTATAATTCTATAAATAATAATAATAAAAAAAAATAATATTTTTTTTTTGTACAGAAATTTTGTTATCCCCAAATTTTTTTTTTCCAAATTTTTTTTTTCCAGAATTTTTTTTTACAATTTTTTTTTTCAACAAAATTTTTTTTTTCAACAAAAATTTTTTCCATATTTCAACGGGCGCCATAGGCGCATTACAACTTACTAGTATTATATATTTACATTATTCCAATAGGTTATTAAGCAGGGGCCTTTAATTACATTCTCCGGATGATTGCAGAAAAAGTGTGAGATTTACAACCATGCAATTAAGCGGGGTCTTTTCTTCAAGTAGTCGATTCCGAGAAAGAGAATAAAAAGCGTTTTGAAAGTCGATGAAGCAGCGTACTAACAAATATGTATAGGTAGTTACTCACTATAAAATGTACAGTTGACGTGAGTTTTTTATCACATTAAAATGAAAATATTTCCGAAAAACGTCTTACAGCTTTATTTGTAAATATGTAAATTTTGTATCACTTCAAAATTTTTTCGATAAATGGCTTACAAATATTTTTCAAAATTTCCAATTAATTTTTTGTTTGAATTTTATTTTCTGTGCAGGTATATCTGATTGTTTTTTAGTTGATATGATTTGGAAGATGTTGGTAGCCGGATGGTAGTTATAAATGTGCTGACCTAGTTCAGACCTGAATGCTGATTACCAAGTCGAAATCCCAAGAGAACTATCATGGTAAGTGTTGTCATAAATTCGATCTATGGGGGTGTGTCCATTTACATAAATACTTGGGTCTTAAGGCTTATAAAGTTCAGTTAACACAAGAACTAAAGCCGGCTGATCATCAACAACGTCGTGTCTTTGCTGATTAGGTCCTTGAAATGCATGAAAATGATACGGAATTCCATCGAAAAATTGAATGATGAGGCCCATTTCCACCTCGGAAAACCCAAGAGTTATTGTTAAGAAACCTCTCCATCCTCAATGTGTGACTGTTCCGTGAGGTTTATTGTTCGGCGGGGTCATTGGGCCTTATTTTTTCGAAAATGAGGATGGATCAACAGTTACGGTGAATGAATTGAACCATCGAGTGATGATTAATTATTGTTTATGGTCGAAGTTGGATGATATTGATCTGGACAACGTTTACTTTCAACAATACGGCGCTTCGTGCCACATAATTAACGAAACCATTGTTATTTTACCGGTAAAGTTTCCGGACTGTGTTATTTCTCGTAGAGGCGATCACAATTGGCCACCGATATCTTGTTATATAACACCTTGCGACTTGATCCCTTTGGGGCCACGTGAAAGATAAGGTATACGCCAACAGCCCAGCGTCGATTCAAGACCTTAAAGATAGAATTCGTCAGGCTATCGAGGACATAGGGCAGCCACGATTTGATTATTGAAAATTTCATGACAGCTAAAAAAGTAATTCCACAGATAGATATTTTTATATTTCCTTAAAATGTGCGTATGTCCCATTCGAGGTAATAGAATCCATTTACTCGACATCCCATGATAGATTCTGGTTTTCCAAAACGTCTCTAAAATATGGAAATTATAGCTAATTACACATTAAACTAAAAATCAGTTCGATTAGCCAATACGCGAATGTGTATTCCATTCGATTAACTGTCGTCAGCAACATAGGAACCATCACTCCGTAAACGTTCATGAAACGAAGAAAATCTCTGCCAATTAGCGTATGACCGGTTAAATATGAAACATATTTTTCTATTGACATCCTCTAAAACAATGATCGAGTATACGTATGTATGTAATAGGCCGCCATTACCATGAACAATTCATAAAACATCCTAAACCCAAATCGTTTTTATTACATCATTAAAATAAATATAAAAAAAAAACAAACATTCAAATCCCAGCCCGAGCAGCACCATGTTTATGGCCACAAGAAATGTTCACAAATTTACATTCAACCCACAATTGGAGTGGGAAAAGAAAGCTTAATAATTTCCGCTAAATTTCCGAAAAAATACCGCTTCACTTACTCAGAGCTTATACACTACAGGAAAGAAGTTTAAAAATAAAAGGAACACTACTGAGAGGCGAATCGAAAAATTATGGCCAATGAACAGAATACACTTGAATGCACAGACCTTATACGCTCATACATACAAACATATCGAAAGGATATCTGTGCAAGGAACTGAAAAACCCACCAACGTTGTAAGGGTATTCTTCATGGTGGAAGCACAAAAGGTATAGATTTTGGTGTGTGTGTATGTGTGTCAGTTTGTCTGGTTTGTTCGAAACGGGTGAACCTTTTACTTAGGCAAAAGTAAAGTGAATTTTATATTAAGCTAATATAAACTATAAATTTTTTACAGGAAAGATTGTTGTGTTGCCCACGTTCGGTTATACACGAATGTATACATATTTAGATATTTACTAGGGGTGTCTATGCCAAAAAAAAACGGCATTCCTACTGATTGAATCCCAGAATTTTATAAATGAAATTATACAGCCAGATAGCAGTCGTGTGCTGAATAGATTTTGAACAAAGAGGCGTACATTCCCTGAATGGCCTCCTGACGGAAAATTTTTGTCTTGATAAGTTTACAGATTACTCTCAAACTCATAAAGCCAAAGGCATTAAGGGGGTAGAAACCAACGCTGAATAATGTTTGATGTTTTTATCAGGATATAATCTTGAGTTTGTCGTCGCACCACAGTCGCCCATAATTGTTTTGAGCGTTATCGTTCCCAAATGCGGGACAGGGATCTTGCAACGGGCGTGTTGACTGAGACCTGATTGGTGCCACTTGGTTAACTCCCCCGAAGCAACACTTGCCAATAGCAGACAACTATTCATAAGAGTTAATGAAGACATAGAAATTGTCTGCGTAAAAAATATAAGCATATTTAGAGAAGTAAAAATGGCTAAGTTAAGAATATTTTTTTGTATTAATTTTCCGCAAATGAACAAAGAATAGACAGGGTTTGGTATACTGCTCTTAGCTGTGTTAAATAATTAGAAAACGATAGAAATAGTAATAGAACCATAATTTCGATACTTCAAATACTGTTTTTTCAATAAAAGATCAAAATTTTTTTACATAAGTTTGTCTGCCAAAAACGAGAACAGCGGCTGAGTCTGGAACAATTGTTATGACAACGAAATATCGGAATAAATTGTGTGAGATTCAAGGTCAAAAAACACTACTCCCTCTTTCATTCATATGGGGCATACCCTGAGGGTTAGTCCAAAAAAAATTAACTTTATTTTTTCTCTTAAAAAATTGTACGAAAAATTAATGTATTTCAGTTCTTCAACAATACTTTTTAATAATTGCATGATTGAATTTTCCCGAATCCCAGAATTATTATTAGTCGAGATTCCCAGGAATAAAATAGCACCAAAATAATAATTTTAGTTGTCTAGCATTTTTAATTAAAGTTTAATAATCGTTTATGTTTTGGAAACACTGTGCTTTGCATTATATTTTATAAGGAAAATCCCGGGAAGACGTCGAAAAAATTCCATAATTCCGGGAGTAGAAAAAAGTCGGGAAAATAAAAACCCTAATAGCAACTGATTTACAACTCTGATCTTGAGTTATGTGTCTTAACCACATTGTTAGTTTGGTCATGTATATCGTCTTAGAATTTTACACCGATCGAGAATACATTTACCCCATCAGCATTTCCAGGTGTTACCAACGGAGTGAAAAACCTAATCCATCCTGCGGTTGCACTTATGACAACAATGAAACTAACAGAAACTCATACACCTATTTCTCTTATTATTTCCCATATTAGATAACTATTCAACGCTCAAAAAAACATAATGATTCCGATTTCAGAATTTGAAATTTCGAATCTCTGGTTTTTGTACTCACTCCCCTTTGGCATCTCTAGAATGAACTTGAGCTCGATGGTGAAAAACCGCCGTCTGTGTATGTATGTTTCAGAATGTTCTATTACAGCTGTTGGGTTTTTTTTTGTATCCTATCGCGTATTCGACGTTGAGCACCAACCAACCACATTTCACTGCACGTCGAACACCAAGGTGGAAAAAAGTGAAAATTCAATTTAAGTTGATGCTATGAAAACCATACAAATCGAGACCAAGCGTCTGCAAAAAGTAGAAAAATCTCCATTAAACGGTGTTTGAATCGAATGTAAAGTATGAAGTTCCTGTGCCATCAAAAACAAAGGCACCAGGTAAAGCAACCTAAATTCAGGCATATACTCATACATGCAAGCACTTTCCACAGGTATGAATGCATGAATGTCTATGCCACGAAAATTTACAATGCACGAATTTTGTTTTTACAAGTTACGGAAAAAAAGATTCAGATGGAATGGGGAAGTGAAAGCGATTAGAATCAGAGCACGCCGACTATGTGATTGACTACTGTGGGTAATTTGGAACGAATGTTAATTATCTTAAGTATGTATATGATTCGAACTGACGATAATATGGGAATCTTTTCAAGCAGGAAGCTTAATCATTACAACCGTTTCGTTTCGGCAAAGAGGAGTAATATTTATGGAACGGAAGCTATTGAAAAATAGAATAATAGAAAAAACATACCTTCCAAAAATGGGTACATTTTTTCAAACTTCAAAATCTGAAGTAGGTGAAAATTTGGAATATGAAAAGAAACAATTTTTCAAATATGAACAATTTCTTCAAAATGTGTGAAAATAACAAAAAATACAAAACCATTTCACAGACTTTTTGCCGATGGAATTGGATTCTGGACCACTGTGTTGGTAAATTTATTAATCTGATAAACCGTATTGTACATGGAAATAAACTATTTCAGTGAAAAAATAGGGCCATAATTTTTAATCGGGGATAAGTCCTAATTTCGGAGAAATAAATCATAAATGTAAACTCGAATACAAATGTTTTAATCAACACTCGCGGTGATCCCTAAAAATGTAATTTTAGCTATTGAAAATTAGGGTATTGGAAGGAGGAAAGAGGAAGTAGAGTGGCTTGAAATTTTCCTTGAATTTGAGAATATTACAGTTGGCAGAAAACACACTTGCTGGAAGAGAACTCCGCATAGGAAAAGTGCCTGTATAGCTGCGTTTCACTGCTGATAGTCCTAAATTCAAAAGGATGGATATTTAAGGAGCATATACCATTAAATCTATGGAACAGCGATACATAGCTCATGTTGTTGTAGGGAGATAATATAGTTGGATATCCTACTATCCCCTAACATCAGCATCGCTCTCCTCTGTACACGGCCCTGGAGCTGCAAACACGTCTTCGAAGCCGCATGGGAGTAATGTATAATTTTTGGCCATATAAATGTGATGTAAATATTTACCGCCTAAAAAAGCCTAAACAATGAAATGCACCTTTCGGCACTTTGACAATATGGATAGCCCAATAAGCGTCACCTTGTATCTTCATACCGCAATTTCTTCAGTTATCTCTACGAAGACTTACTTTAAATAGTCAAACATTTACCGGTATTAAGAACTTGTGATCATTTAAAAATATCCAGTAGCCTTCATTTGCTAATATTTTTCTCCGTTTTATTGTCGCCATTGTTCATTAAATCTAAAAACTCGAAGATATATTTGTAACTGAAATCAGTCTCACAAAAAAAAAATGATTTTGTCAACACAATTACTTTTACTTTAAAACTCAATAAAAGTTGTGTGCACAAAATTTATTTTTGCCTGGTTTCTGTACGATATTTTGAAGTCACACGTTATAGAGAAGCTTGACCGTACAAATATCTAACTAAATGTCAAATTTCCACAAACTTTCCATGGAATTTTTTAATGTAATCGCCTGTAATGTAGACTATTCAAGCCACGCATAACCACCTACAGATATATTTAAATGTACTTCTAATGGTTGCAACCTAATAAGTAAACTAAACATACTTCCATTCTGTGGATGTGGTTGCAAGAAAACAATTTTGAAAATTGATAAAAAAGCAAACAAGATGAAAAAAAAAAGTTCGCAAATCTCATTTCGTTATGGTAGGTATCCAACGCTACAGTGAATTTTGCTTTTAAGGCGCTGATTTTTGTTGTTGCTATTGTTTTCAGTCTATATCTGTGGGCTGATAATGTGGTTTAGGTGTTTGTTTGTTCGTACCTTTAGAGTGTTTCGCCGAGTTGCCCGTACTGTTTGCCCTTTTATGTACTCCGACGAATAGTGAATAGTCTCAGCTCTCGTGGATTGTCAGACTGTTGGAGTAATGAAATTACATTTTTAAGGTTCAGGCCATGAAAAATAAATGAAGCCTAAAAATGTTCAACCACAACATTACCTGTTCAATTGAACATTGCGATAAAATGCATTCTTATTTATAGATTGGAAATGTATTTGTGCGATGAAATCAGATAAATGTATTAAAGACAGGCGCTTTTATAGAAATCTTTAAACTCGAAAATAATTTGAAAAATTGGATGTGGATGAAAATGTTTGCCTGAAAAGTCAACCATTAGACTTTTTCAACAATTTAAAAAGTCAGTTTCTTCGACTTTTTTCCTTTTTAGTAAAAAAAATACCACAATTTTATTCTATTACATACAGGGATGGAGACGGAAATGTGAGGTGATTAAGTTATATGCAAACAGAAATAATGCCAGAAAATTCTACCAACGAGTAAAAAATCAACCTAATGACAGGTCTACTCACATAACTTGGTGTAGAGATGAGCGGATGAGGTGCATGCATCAGAAAGTCTATACCATCTGTAAGTATGAAATCATGCCTGATGATTGGAACATCATAAGAAAGGAGATTAGACCGTTTGCGCCAACTATCGCGGAATAAGTCTCCTATACATCTCATATAAGATATTAATTATTTGTATTGAGCGACGATCAAATCCCAAACTCGACGAACTAATCCAGGCCGAATAAATCCCATATCGACCAAATCTTCACACTTCGGCAAATCATGAAAAAGACCCATGAAATACAAAGCGATACATACTATCTACTCATCGACTATAAAGAAGCCTTCGACTCCTCAGTAAAAATAGGAAGCGGCATCTCCATACCATTCATCACTACAAGAGGTCTCCAACAAGGTGACAGCTTGTCGTGCAACATCTTCCACATATTGATGGAGTAAATATTGGAAAAACCGGAAGTTAATAAAACTGACACTGTGTCACCAATTCTCCTCGTATATGTGAATGACATTGACATCGTCAGAATGATAGAGCGAAATGTAACTGGCTCCTTTTCCTGAATCGCGAAGATGGGTCTAATTGTGAACGAGGACAAGACCAAATGTATGCTTGTAACTGCTAGGGGGCGTCGCGACTAGAGTTGGGTATTTCCCGAAAAATTCCCAATCTCGAGATTCGGGATTTCCCGAAATGTTAAAAATTTCAATTCTCGAGATTTGGGATGGGAAAATCTATTATCGTCAATGTCAGACTTTCAACTGAAATGAAAAAAAAATTGGTTTAACAACTTAGTTTGGCAGATGTCGAATTCCAGCCCTATACTTTTGAAACCACGAAATGGATAACCCCATACTGTCAGTTTACACCGAATTCCGTTTTTGAAAATAAATGCCCCTTGATAATACGCATATTGGCAGAATTAAAAATAAAATAACTAACTTTCGCCCGTTTGAAACATTAGTTTAGTGATAAAAAAACAAAAAAAAAAAAACCAACAAAAGTACAGATCTTAAATCTATATTAATTTGATTGAAACATTTTGTTCTTTCTAGATGGTACTGCTTGCATGAATAAATTTAAATTTAAATTTAACTACTCTACCTCAATATTTTATTTACTTACTCTACAGAAACCGACCGGGTGCTTCTTAAAATGCAATCAATAAAATGAGAAAAAGCTCACAAGAATATGTATAAATACAATAAAACTAAATTTCAGAAGAAACTCTTTTTGATAATAAAAATTCGGCCATAGTGTGAGAAGGAAGGAAGGACTAACGTACATTATAGACTTTATGTAAAAAGAATTGTAAGCAGAATGTGATTGAAGGATGCTGTTATTATTGTCAAAATGTATATATATATGTAGATAGTATTCAATATGTTTAAACGAATTTATTTTGCAGATTTTTCTTTTTCACCACTGCACATTATTATAGAAGTATGTTCACTTGTTTATTCTTTTTGCTACACCTTAAAATATATTTCTGTAAAATCTTACATTATTTTTATACACTCCATCATAGGATGGAGTATATACTAAGTTTGTCATTCCGTTTGCAACACCTCGAAAGAGTGATCTGCGACCCTATAAAGTATATATATTATCGGTCAGTGTAACATTCTAAGACATTCTAGCGATGTCCGTCTGTCCGTCCGTCTGTTGTCTGTTGAATCACGATAGAGTGCGAACGACCAACGCTAAGAAGCTGAAATTTTGTAGGAAGATGTTTTTTGCCCATAAGTTCGAGAATGGGCAATATCGGACCAAAGGGGAAAAAGTTCCCCTTTACGGGACTAAATATATCCCGGCCATAATCAAATTTTTCAAATATTTTTTTTTCACTACATCTGAATTTTTTGGTAAAATTTTTCTAAGTTTATATAATTTATAGATGGGGAAAAAAATCCCAAAAGTGGGCGTGCTCATTGGTTCCGTGGACCCTTGGGGCCAAAAAAAGGGCTCATGATAAACATGCGCATATGGGTATCGAAGTGCAACGAAATTTACTCACGAACCCAAATATGCCTTTATTTTCATGATTTGCCTAAATTTTTTGATCCGGTTCTGGGACTATCGGGTCACCAGCGGCCCAAAAACCGTCCCTTAACTACCATGGACATATGGGTATCGAAATGCAACGAAATTTTCTCGCGAACCCAAATATGCATTTATTTTCATGATTTGGATAAAATTTGTGATCGGGTTCCTGGGACTATCGGGTCACGAGCGGCCCAAAAACCGGCCCCTGACAAACATGGACATATGGGTATCGAAATGCAACGAAATTTTCTCACGAATGCGAATATATGGGATCGGGTTCCTGCATCGGGTTCCTGCACTTACTTTCTTCATAGTTTTCTTATTTATTGACTTTTTAAGGATCCATGATGGAGGGTACATAGGATTCGGCCCGGCCGAACTTACTATTTGTCCACTTGTTCCTTTTTAACTGGCCTCATTCAATGCTGCAATGTTTCTTACCTTAAAGAACTTTATTTTATTAAGTAATTCAAATTTTCCACCATAATTAAATGTTAAACCAATTATACTAAAAAGACTGCTAAGTGCTATACCATATATTATATCTACTAAACTCTTAAATTGTAATCCAGTATACGTTGTTGAGAAATCCATTTTGTGAATACTTTTCGAACTGGGAATTATTCACAACCTAGTGATAAAAGAAATACATTTTTAGAGAAAAGCTACAAGATATCCTTGTTGGCGTTTCTCTTAATACACCTTATACTGTTTATATAGTCCAACAAAGTGCTACAACGGATCCGAGAAATACGAAATACGTCACTCCCTCGAGCATATTGTCGCATCATTTTTTTGCAACCCTTTTCTTTGTTTTGTCCCCTAATTTCTTGAATGGCCAAATAAAATCATAAAATTGATGTAGGAGGCATGGTTTTTATGAAAGACTTTATCTGTAAAGTATTTACCAATGGTTGGAATATGAAGTTTCAACTCTGCGACTGTTTATTTTACATTGATAAATTTGACCTTTTCAGAAAATTATTGTATTGACCATGCTGAAGCGCTTATTAGATTCCACCTGACCGAACATAAAGACGTTTAACTTTTTTACGTAGTTTTGCGCAACTACCTGTCAAAGCCAGTAAGTTCTCAAACGCAATCAGCAGGAAATACCCCAACGGTATGAGGTACATGTTTGTAAAGCTAAATATAAACATAAAATGAAGATGATATTCAATCAAATGAAATGGACATATATTGATAATAACTACTACGATGGGAAATTTAACTTGGCGGAAAATAATATGCATACATGGTTGTAATGTGATGTGAGAATGTGGTATGTGAGAATGTCATACAAAAAGCCTGGTGAGAATATCGAAACTCAGTTTTCAGGAGCTATCTTTTTCGTCAGAAAAATCATTAGCTGGCTCAGATTTGAGAAAAGTTCCCCGTCTGTTTCATCAATGAATAATGTGAACATAACATGTTGCTATAAATATTTTCAATTCTTTGCATTATTTTCACTAGATCTGGGTGGCCATCTTCAAGTGATAACACGGTCCGGAAACTTTTCCCGTAAAAGAGCAATGGTTTCGTTGCTTGTATGGCACGTAGCGCCGTCTTGTTGAAAGTGAACGTTGTCCAGATCAATAACATCCAACTCCGACCATAAAAAATCACTAATCATCTCTCGAAAGCGCAATCCAGTCGCCGTAACTGTTGATCCAACCTCATTTTCTAAAAAGTTAGGTCCAATGGCCGGACCATAAACCGCACCGCCAATCGCCGAACCATAAACCGCACCAAACAGTCATACGTTCCGGATGGAGAGACTTTTCAACAATAACTCTTGGGTTTTCCGAGCCTCAGATGCGACGTAGCCACCGAGGTGGAAATGGGCCTCATCAAGTCAAGATGATTTTTCGATGGAATCAAGATGATTTTTGATGGAATTTCGGAACATTTTCATGCATTTCAAGGACCCAATCAGCAAAGACACGACGTTGTTGATGATCGGCCATCTTGCGTTCTTGTGCTAACTGAACTGTATAAGCCTTAAGACCCAAGTCTTTATTGAAAATACGGTGTAATGACGTTTGTGGAATGCCCAATTCCAAAGAACGACGAGGAATGGACAAACCTGGGTTTCTTCAGCACTTTGGGCTACAGCAGCAATATTCTCAGTTGTTCTTGAGCGGCGTCCACGAGTTTTATTCTTTACATCACTAAGTTGTCCCAACAGTTCGAATTTGTCCACCAAAATTTAATAATTTCAATGCGTTGTTGAAGCGTGTATCGTTAGTAATGGCGTAGTTTCTACTTATCAAATGTCACAGAATAAAAGCTTCAAAAGTGACAGCTACCGAAATGATTCAAAATAAAACCTCGTGTTGAAAAACCCTTTACAGTTAAATATTCATTTACTTTTCGTGCTTTTCATGTTTATCTCAGGGGACATTACCTGGACTCCAAACTCGCACAATTTGAACCCAATAACAGGTGTGACCAAAAAAACCATAACCGCGGCGAAATAAAATTAAAATAAACTGTTGATGTCTCTATTTCAATATTTATCCAACCGTATTTCGAAAACCCTTTACTACAGTTGTGGCTGCAAATTTTTAATACTAAATCCTATTTCTGCACAAACGTAAATCTTTATTGTAGTTCTATCTAATGGAATCTTTTGTGTTCACAACAATGTAATTGTCCTTAAGAGCTTCTAATATCTGCGTAATGCGTTATTGCATTTCCGGTTTAGAAAAAAAAAACACAACCAATTTCTTTGTCTGGTTTAACCACAGGGTGGCGCAAAAGACATAAAGGAAAATGAATAACTTATTCATTTTGCAGTGTAAGTTAACAGTGCTGTCGTGCTGCTAAAACACAACCCCCTCCATGAAATTGGGGCCATTACGTTTTGTATTGGGCTATTTTGTCCCTCTACAAATATTGTAAAGAATTGAAAGATTTCTATGACTTTTGCGACACCCTATCCGATAGAGATATTCATATTTTTTAAATAAACACAATGCTCTTGTTTATCTCTCTGCTCACATTGATGCCAAAAAAACATTCGTCCTTTTCTATCCAGTAGAGCTTTTTGGGGATTTATTTAATTACATAACAACTCCACTTTGGTTCGTTTACCAATAATTTCTCATATTCATTATCTTTTTGGAGGGAATACACTCAGTATTTCAGTACCCTTCGTTGTCTACGGTGTAATAGTGAGTTTTCTGATTCGTTTGGGTACGAAACAACATGCACAAAGAACGATTAATAAGAAATAGCTGCAACGCAGTGATTCGTAGCGAAACAACGATTGTCAAATATTAAAATTATATATTTTTCTTATTAAAATTCAAATAATAATAACTAAGACTATTTGCTATTGCCTGTGTCTTCACTTTAACTTCAGAGCAGGTGGTGGTTGAAATAAGCTATAAACCATTGTACTAAGGTACATTTATTTCGACCACTTCATCATCCGTTTGGATTAATTTTTTATGAATTGTCTTAAAATGCCTTCAAGTGTTAAATTCCAACCAAAAAGGCAATAAATTCATCTTTTTCTGGGTTCTGACGAAGATTATGATTCAACGAACTGTGTCTAAGTTCTTTGTCATTATTGCATTTGCAAGCAGATGACTTTGTCTTGAAAAATATCTGTTTACGCTGGTTGCCGGGACGAATGCAGATGATGGCATTTCTCGTTTTGTGGCAGACGGATGCTGTCGTTGTTGTTGAGATTCCGTAGACAGAATGTCTAGGAGTGGAGTTTTTATTTTTTTTTCCCAGATTTTATTTTTATTGTATAATTTGTTCTGATAGGAAAGCATGCCTAACTGTAGAACGAAAGGAACAGAGCAAATGTTGAAGTTGGATTTGATATTTCGCTTCCATGGATTAAGAATCAAATGACGAAATTGGTTTAAATTTGTTAAGTACTGCACTTAACATGGACATATACAATATAGAGATTTAATATAAATCCTTCAGACCAAAGGGTTATGCGGTGTTGATTGGTTATGACATTAAGGCAGAAACCCCTCAAGAATACCCTAATAATATGTTTTCTTGTGAACGGATGTTTTTACCGATTTAGCGCATGTTACCCCTAAATATTACCCCAGTAGTCGATGAGAGTGATGAATATTGGCGATTTGTCTACTTACCAGAAACTTTCCACCTTCTTCCTTTGTCCACGTGAATGATAAGGTCTACGCCAACAGCCCAACGTTGATTCAAGACCTCAAAGATAGAATTCGTGAGGCTATCGGGCAGCCACTTTGCGATTTGATTCTGGAAAATTTCATGAAACGGATATGGTCCCGTAAACGTGGTCGTTGGCTCATGTTGGTTTTTATTATTCACGGCATAACTTCCTCTTTGTTATGAAATAAACATCCGATCATTTATCTCAAAAAATGTCATCTCTTTGAATACAAAAAATAACACCTCTTGTTGGAAAACTCTGTATAATTGTGAAAATGGTTTTGAAATTTAGAATGGAAAAATCCCTTTGAATTCCATTCGTTAATTTTCATTTCATTTAATTTTTATTCATCTTGACTTGTAATTTAAAGCCTTACGGCCAATTTAAGATAAATTACAAAATGCATTGATAAAATCGCACCTACTCAACAGACTTACTTCTAAAACTTGCTTTATTGAAATACAATTTTCCCGTTCACTTACCGTTAAACTATTAATTACGATTGATGCCACCAAAACAAATAAAGAGAGTCTCCTTGACTATGAAACTCTATCGTATCCATCACGGTATTAGTTTCGTACGATAATGTGATCAGTGTCAAGCGAGTATAACTTTCGCATGTAACAAGTAGGTACTCATGCTATTGGTATACGAAATACCTACTTACTTGGAGTCACTGGTTATCACCAACGCTAGTTGGATTTGCATACATATGTTCAAATATTTAAAAATATATAGTACTTAAGAAATTCTCCATATATACCCAGTATACTTTTAGGCATACACATTTTCAATTATTATAAACAACGAAATGATATTGTAAACGTTTTCACTATGGAAATGTTAACTTTGGGTGGGTCGCCATCTACTGACCTAAGTCCACAAATGACAAAGGCTGCTTATAACAAATGGGTTCGATCATGTTAGCTGTGGTGAATCTGTTGAAAAATTGTATATGGTGAGAAAAATGGAGTTTGTCTTTGACGTTTGAGATATGATGCAATTAAGTTGAATTGATATTGAATTGAATTGAATTTGTAAAAGTTTTAAAACTCATCACTCTCATAATATGCACGTAAGTACAGTTACGGAGAAAATAATAGGGTCATTAGTTGGCAAACACAATTTTATCAAATTTGTTACGTTATTCCAAATATTCTTTTTTGCTTGGAAGTGTTTCTAAAAATGTGACAAGAATTTCTGGTTGATAAGAATATGATAAATGGCCCACAATGATAGATATGGGTACATTTTTACAACAACCCCTTACAATTTGCTGGAATATTAAATTTTAATCGGTAAACTTGACCGGTAGAGTAAATCGCACAAGCTTCAAAATTTCATATTCCCAAAGAATTGTATACAAAACATATGGGCTTAATGGTCAAAGCCAACATCAAATTGCAGAAACTATAGACAGATCACAGAATTTTGTTTTTTTCTATACAACCCCTCAGGGGATGCCTCCTATAAATGCAATGCACTGCAACGCCTTACATGAAAAGATGAACATATGTTAAGAGTTATTGTCAACTCGCTAACCATTTAAGTCTGCTGAGGTGATTAACACAATATTATCCAAAGTGGAAATCGTGTAATTTCATTAATTCTTTAAAAATCGGGTTTTCTCGTTACTATTCTAACATTTTGTCAGGTAAACTTTTAGAATTTGGATACGATGGAAAACGAAAAATTTATATTTTTCCTGAGGTGCGGGTTTATATAAGACTGAAGCTTTCTCACTTGTTTTTTTTTTGGTATTTTGTTTACAAGTCGGTGTATTTGATTTGGCTTCTGTTTAAAAAATAAATTTTTGATTCTTTTTGTAGATCGTAAAGGAAATTTCGTTTCTTTTTTAAATGAAACGGAATTTCCATAAAACAAATTTGCTCCACACAAAGTCACTGTTTGGTGCGCTCTTTTGTCCGAAGGTGTGATTTGACCTTACTTCTTCGAAAACGACGAGGGAACGACTGTCGCCGTCAATTCGGAGCGTTATGGTCGTATGATAACAGACTTTTCTTTGCCTGCTATTGAAGAATACGATTTGAAGAATATGTGATTTCAACAAGACGATGCCACACAACTCGAGAGAATATGTCTTTATTGCA
The DNA here is from genome assembly GCA_958296145.1 of Hydrotaea cyrtoneurina. NCBI lineage: Eukaryota > Metazoa > Arthropoda > Insecta > Diptera > Muscidae > Hydrotaea > Hydrotaea cyrtoneurina. The sequence goes on from OY282512.1 coordinate 89,924,716, forward strand.
AGAGACATTTCCTGTCCTCGTAATTTCTCGTCGGGGCGACATCAACTGGGGGCTACACGAAAGACCGTGTTTATGCAGATAAACCTTTAACTCTTGAGCAATTAAGAACCAACATTCGTCAAGTACTGGCTGAGATACCGCCCAATATGTGCCAAAAAGTGGTTCAAGTGGTGGTTATTTAAATGAGAAATATCATGAACAAAATATTTTATATGTGTTTTATTTATGTTTACTTTTGAAAATGCAAAATGGATAACCCTTTACTATGTTAAACTGTATAACACTCTGCAACAAAAAAATATGAAAGTGTTTGTAATAATTAGTCACTATACAATGATTATAAAAAAAAGAGAACATTTTTTTCGTAGATACACTATTTTAAAAAATAAAATTAAATTGCTTGAAAAATTAATTGAGATGACTTGAAAATGAATTGTCCAATTTCTTTGCAATAAATGTTAAAAAAATTATCACTAAATTATTTAAATCAGAATGACAGTTTCAGAGATATTAAAGTAATCTTTCGAAGTAAAGTCGAAAAAAATCGAGAATAACAAAAAGTTTTAATTTTCAATAGTTTATCATAAAGCCACATATCTTACAAATAAATTGAGGTATATATCATTTAAATCGCTGGAGAATTTTGAAATCTCCCATACAAATTGTTGGTTATGTGTGAATTGTAATGAAACGGATTTTCGTTTAAGCGAAGTACAGTACATGGAAAATCTACCAGAACAATCGTTGCTAATATTTTATTTCTACTAAGTAATTTTTTTTTCAATTAAAAGGCGTGCGCTTATCCGAATTCTACTGTATATGTATGTGTCTCATTTGTTGTGTCATTTCAAGCGTTGAAATGAAACTTACTGTGTAATTTTAGGTATTTTTTCCAGAAAGTGACATTGACATTCCTTTGTACCGACATTAAAATTATAGAAATTAAATTTGGCTCAGAACCTTCCTGATTTTGTCAAGCGCATGGGTCGGAAAAACGAACGAAAATTCATTCTGTAACATGAATGTCAGTTTCAAAATTTTAATCTGTATATTCCTGTCATTTAAAACAACAAAATACAAGGAGCTCCTGACCATCAATGAAAAGTGTGGGAGCGGTTGAAAAAATGGGGTTTCCAATCACTTAGGTCAAGGGAATTTTTTTCATTCGTAACGACTGGCACAATAAATACTGAAGTCTACATAAAGTAATGCTTACAAAACCGACTACTTCTATTTTTTTTTTTACTAACACTCAGGGGATGCCCCCTATAAATGCAATGTACTGTGTTAGCGTTGGGAAAGAAGTAGGAAATCTTTGTCCAATCGAAAGATATTAAAGAACACCTAAAAAAAGGTAAACCTTTATTAAAATTTCCGGAGAATATAAAAGCTTTACAAAAAAGACATAAATGTATATAAAACTATGTATGAAATGAATTGGAACATTTTTTTTTTTGCCTGCAATGAATTGGAACACTTTTTTGTACAATAAAAAAGTTTAGTTCAGTTTGTTAAATAATTAACCAAGATTTTTTTACGAATGATTTGTGCATCATTTTTTCCGTGCGCAGTAGGGTGGAGTGTTTTTTTTTTTATTTGAAAAAGTTAACCTCGGAAAGAGATGTAGTCTGGGGTCCTAATGAGGGGAAATATAAAGAAAAAAAATTTAAAAAAATTTTAGGGGTCGCGCCACTCCCTCGAAATTTGGAAATTATCGCTATTTTGGCGTTGATTTTAGAAAAATCCTAAAAATTAACGACTTAACTTATTCGAAATTTAAAAGTTTGAGCTTGTTCAGTGCCCAAACAAAAGTATTTGAGGCAAATATGAGGATAATCGACTAATATTTGTAGCTTTGGTGGCGATTTCATTGTTCAGTCAATTTTCTGAAGAAGGGACGATTTGACTTATTTTACTTTTTGAATTTTTTGAACAATGAGAAAATTTTTTTTAAATTTTTTCATGCCCTTATTTCATTGTTTACGCTATTGCAAACATTTATTGACATAAAACTTTTTAGGATTTTTCTAAAATCAACGCCAAAATAGCGATAATTTCCAAATTTCGAGGGAGTGGCGCGACCCTTAAAATTTTTTTAAATTTTTTTTCTTTATTTGTCCCCTCATTAGGACCCCAGACTACATCTCTTTCCGAGGTTAACTTTTTTTTTTTGAATTTCACTCCACCCTAGTGCGCAGTCCTTAATATTGCAAATTGTGAACTAAAGAGACAGCATAAAGGAATATTCCTCCATAGTCAGGGCGTGGATCTTTTGCTAATAACTGTTTATTTTTAATGCCGTATAACTTTTGTGGAATTATGAAACAAACAAATATTATGAACACATTTCGTTGATCAAGAAATAAAGATTAATTACTACTTGAAGTACAGGCTGTTTCAAGTTCAATATTCTTTTTCAGTAGTGCAGTATTTCTTTTGACAGTTTTGTTGTTTGTTTTATTTTCTCTTTTGAAAAGCGGCATTTAGATTTGTTATTTCGAATCAATTGCTATTTAGCCACATTACATTGATTGACAGCCTAAATATACATTCCAATATACGGTGGCATTTACAGAATTTCGTGCGGATCCTGTTTCACTTCAAAAAATTCGATGTCATAGTTGAATGTTTATGAGATTTTTCCGTAAACTATTTGCCTTGAGTGATTGTCAACGAGAAGATTAGTTCGGCTAATATGAGTATTTCCGGCTGATGTTTGCCAACGGGGGGGCTTATTAGATGGCTCTTAATTAGCTGTCTAAAAATAAGCTGTTAAGCTGCAACAAACAGAAAACTTTATATTCGGTTTTTTTTTTCAACGACAACAGCAACTAAAGATTCTTCTAATTAAATGATAAATATAGTATGCCAACCCGACTGAGAAAAGAACAAAGACACCTTATTAGCCCTTTTAATCCTTTTAATATACCAACATAGACAAATGCTGCTACGCGTGGAAAATCTGGTTGGAAATTATGCTAAAAATATAACAAAAGCACTGGCGACGATTATGAAGACGACAGAAAGAAACATTCAAAATTTCAATTCAAAAAGCGGTGATAATGACAGTGACAACTGAAGCGTTTATATCACTCCCGCGACATATTTACGTGCTGACTTGTACATACAGAAATTATTTCGAAATGACGAACACGTTTGTATCACAGAAGAAATGTGGCACCTTCGAGATTACCTTGTGCCGCGTTGAAGGCATTAAAGGCTTTAGCGGGAGCAACGAGCAACAGAGCCATCTTATAAAGGCAGTTAAACGCAAATTAACATATCATCATCATCATAACAGCGCCAACTGGAAGGAGCATACGGTAAACGAAATAGACAATTTAATATAACGGAACGAAAGCAGGCAGAAGACAAGGAAACAATGGAAATCATTAAAAAGAGTTACAAAATAAATGTAAACGCCTGGCATGTAAAGGGCTACGAAAGACGTTTAAAATATTTCAGACAAGGGGTTGTGAGAATTATTCACACTCTAATTACCTTAGCTTCCTTCCACCCATGCCACCATAAATGTATCCTTTAGATATTCCCATCCCTGCTCTGGGCTTTGGATAACAACAAATGACTGCTAATGAAAACATGGATGGCATCTACAAACATGATATGAGCTGACAGCGACAAAGGGTGCGTTTAAGCGTGCCGAGTAATTTAATTGAAGCGGAACTAAATTTACTGAACGAATATTGATGTAATGTGGCTTCTGTAAGTTTGGTAGGCAGAAATTGGTCGAAGTGAGAGCAAAAAAGTATACAAACGTACTTGAACGGGACAGAAAGGACACTGAGAATGATTGGGTATGCAGAAATTTCTAAGATTGTGACATTAAATTTTTAATTATCAGCCCCAGAGCCAAAAATAGAAAAGAGTGCCAAAACGGGTAAGAGTGAAAACTATTTAAAATCTCTAACAAAAGGTGCAAAATAGTTAAGAACTATAAATGGGTTCAAGTTGGGGCAAACTGTTCTGAAGTGTAAAATGATTGCCAATAGCAGGCAGATATTGGTTGGATTGGTATAAAATAAAAACTCTTTCAAATGAATAGGAACAAGAAGAAAATCTGAAAAATGGAAGAATATTTAAGGGAAGCGAACGTGTTAAAAATTAACAACGATATTAGTGCGACAACGGTCAAAAATTTGACAAAGAGAAACTATGGGTTAAAAGAAGAAAAACTATTCAAACTTATTGAAAAGTGATGGGATATGAGAAAGATGGATTAATGGGTACTAAAATGGTAGTACCCATTTTATACCCCAGTACAAAATAACAGCTTTTTAATCTTAGACATTTTTTTCAAATAATATAATTAAATAATTAAAAGTTATAAAATAACATAAGTTTCAGAACAGAAGTAAACAGATAGGTCAAACAATGTAATAATTTTTTGGTTCGTAAAGTTTATAAAACATTGCTAACTGAACATTACTACCGTTTGGGAATTGTTACACGAGTCTAAAGGTGCGCTACTATTTCAATCCGGCCGCCTTTACGTTGCAACTCATGTACTTTGCCTTTAAGCCTAAGCGGTTTTATTCCTCCAGTTTATGATGGTAGAGACTACAGATATGTGTCATTCCTTTAGTAATTTCTTAAAATATTGCCCTGGAACCCTGCAAAGTATGATCGATTCAGATGAAAAAAATAATTACCATCTTCGGAGTGTCAAGCCTGCTCTTTTAGTATTTACTCAATATGTCATCGTTAAGTAAATAATTTTTAAAATAAATTTATATAATAAAAATATATCCTAGTAATAAATGTTGTGTATTGTTGGAAATAAAGATGAATTACTACTTGAATTACAGGGTGTTTTAAGTTCCATATTCATTTTTAATAATGCATTATTTCTAGTTATAATTTTTAGTGCCAAAATCATTTGAAAAAAGCTATACACTTCTGATGTAATGTAGATCATTTCAGAAAAAAATGTTTTTCCTGTACTCGACAATATAAATAGTATGACTCTCCGGTATTTCTCCTTTTTTTGTTGTTGTTGCACTGTGTTTGGATACCGACCATTGTCAGTGCTTTGCCCATAACATGTGTGGGACAATTGTGGCGGTCCCTAAGCCTGGTTTTGTTAGACTTAAGTTTTTAAAAAAAACAAATCAAATATTTTAAAACAAAAAATGTATAAATTAAAATGTTACTACATAATACAGGATTTTCCAACGAGAGGTGTTATTTTGAATCACCAGGTATTTCGGTAGCTGTCTTTTTTGAAGCTTTCATTCTTTGACATTTGACAAGTAGAAACTACGCCATTGCTAAAAATGGAACGATACACGCTTCAACAACGCACTGTGGGATCGCTTCATACATTTTTGTGCAAAAAATAGAAGGAGTAGTCCGAGATCATTGAAAGTTGGCACCGAGCATTATATTGACTAAATTAAGAAAAAAATGGAATTTCATCAAAATCGGCCACGCCCACCGCCAACCGCCCATACAATCCAAATGGATTTTTCGCATAAAATTTGTCCTATCCGGTCAAAAGTGTTCAAATTTGGTACATACAGTTTCTAGAATTAAGAAAAGATGGGTGCCAAGTTTCATCAAAATCGGCCACGCCCACCGCCCATACAGATTATAGATAAGATTTTTTTTTAATATTTCTGATAAGTTCTGGTTATATTCTACATGACCAGATGTGCCATCACAACCCCATTTAGACGTGAGCGTGCAACTAGAAACCGTCATAGCATTTACTTCTTCGTTTGAAAAACTTTTAAATAACCGCCTTATTGTGTGGTCCAATAAGCATTGCAAGCTAACAGAAGCATCTTTTTCGGATATTTGGATATCATCGGGATAGCACTTTGCTTTCTCTTCAGCAACATTTTTATAGGGCGGTAAAAAATGGTATCCTTGCTTTTTAAAACCATTTTTAATACATTCATACTGGAACTTTGTGAGCTCTGCATCCATCATTACTGATAATACAATCGATGACGGAATGTAAGTTGGAGTTGCTTCATTTCCACCCGATACTTTACTCGCCATAAGCAAATGCTCCTCTGTATACTGCGATGCCAAATCAGCAGCTTTGAACTTTTTTACACGATCGCTGCAATCTTCAAAGTTCTAAGCAGTGATTATGTTGTGTTGCTTTCCTATTACAAATTGTATGTCGTTCCCAACTTACCTTTCAGCTATGTTTCATATTTCTTAAAAAAATCTTGCCTATTTACTTCACATTTATGCCATCTATCCTTAAAATGACTAACGAACCGCTTTGAAATGGCCTTTTTAACATCTTCAACTTGATCTGAAGAAAGTTTCGAATTTTTAGTTTTTATGAAAGTGTTTAATAAATTTATTTCTCCATTGCAATTAATTATTTCTTTACACAGTTCTTCATATAAAACCGAAAACAAAATCATTTTGATAATTATATATACAAATTTTAAAAACTTTGAAAACTAAAATCGCAAATGTTGTTGTTCTTCCTTTTGTTCACTACAAAATGATAAAATAATCATGTGCTAATTCTAAAAATCATATGGTTTTGTTTTTATTTATCTCTATGCACTGTTTCGCCCGAATTGTTAATTGTTGTTGTTATATTCAATATTCAATAAATAGCTGGCCTAAAATTATGCAATACTTTTTTTTGCAAAAATTTAATGAAAATTTTCATGACTTTTACCAGAAATTTCTAGTTTTCTTCCACTTCCGGAAGTTTCCTAAAAATATTTTTTGGTTTAATCGAAAGAAGACATTCCCACATTTCATTTTATTAAAAGAACGGCTTGGAGGAGAGTGGAGCTACATTTTTTTGTGTCCATTGAAAATCAAAAAAAAAAATTTTTTAGGCGCTTACAGATTTGGACATATGTCAAATGGTATAATCAAGAAAATTTTACATATATGGACAACTGCATTGCATGAAAATATAAGTCATTTCTTGCTTAGCACCCTTGCAGGGACTTTCCCTCAATTTTTCACAAATAGAATACAATTTTTCGAAAAAACCATAAATGCACATTTCGTATTTAAACAGTTCTCTACAAAACTGCATCTTTAAATTTTTGAAATTCAGTAGTTGAAAAATTGACACCAAAATCCCACAGTGCAACGCATTGAAATTATTAAAATTCACTACAAAAATGGTGAAAATCTTGCAGTCACAGTTCGCAAAACTAAAAAAGTTTCCGGGCCGTGTTATCTCTCGAAGAGGTGATCACAATTGGCCAACGAGATAATGTGATTTAACACCGTGCGATTTCTTCCTTGGGGGCCACGTGAAAGATAAGGTCTATGCCAACAGCCCAGCGTCGATTCAAGATCAAGACATAGGGCAGCCACTTTGCGATTTGGTTATGGAAAATTTCATGAAAAGGTTATGGTCCTGTAAGCGTGGTCGCGGTGGCCATTTGGGTTATGTTGGTTTTTCATTATTAACGTCATACCTTCCTACCGATCATTTATATCAAAAAATGTTTTTTTTTCTTTAAATACCAAAATAACACCTCTTGTTGGAGAACCCTGTAGCTACGATTGTCCGGTGATAATGTTTTGAATTTATACCCCTGCCATATAAAACCTATGACACTCTGTCGATGCAAACGAAATGCAAGTTTTATCCAAAGTTGCACCTCTAGAAACTATTTGAAGAATCTCTTAATTTAAAAATGTCGTATTTATGAGAAAAGTCAAAGCCATCCCTTTCTAAAATTCTCTCACACCGACGACTCTCCCCTTTTGTGTGAAATTGGTGTCACAGCTGCAATATCATAATTTGGATTTAAAATTAATTTACGATTACCGGTGTTGTAAGCACACAAAAAAAAGGAATTTCTATTTTACATCACATCTTCAATTCGAGTACATACAATTACGTATTATGCGCACATCCATTCAAACATACCAAATTGAAAATGTACTATTATCCTCCTATTCTTTATACCCCCATCCACTTTCAATCCATGACGATGTCAAAATGTTTCAACATCCAGACAAAGTCGAAGACAACATTTTTCTAGTTATGAGTAGTCGTCGTCTATGGCAATGCTGTTGTTCCCTACTACTAGATGGCAATGGAAAGTTGTTGCTGTGGCAATTGAGATTTTAATTTCTGCTGTTTGGCTGTGTGTGTGTGTGTGCATGAGTCTGACTGAAAATATATTTGGCTCAAATATATTTTCTTGTCAGTTCGTCTTTCGAACGCAATAACAATAAGAAGCATATAAAGGACACGTGAGAAAGGACGACAACACAAAGGGAAAACATGGAACACATTTGGCGATTATGATTACTCTCAGGTAATGAAATACAAACGGCTGTTTTGTGGGCGTATTTTGCAACAACAACAAAAAATTGCCAGCCATGCACGAACAAGTCTGAATGTCTTTCTTTCACTGGATATTAGAGTAGAATTAAATAATATAATTTTATGAAGAATGGAATTGCGCCATGATGGTTATTGCAACAAAAAATGTTGAGGTCGTTGGGCGGTTCTTTCATTCTGAAATAGGTATAATTAAAACATGGTTTCATTTATAACTTACAGTAATATAGGAATATTCTGTATTCTGTATGTAATGGAATGATATTGGCACGCAAAAGATTGTACGTATTTAAAAAAAAAAAGATTATTGAAACAGAAAATGCTTTAAGACATATTTGTTGTTGTTGTACATATGTAAACATTAGCCACGAAATTTTGATGGATGATTTGACGGTAATTGACGTATCATGACTTAAATATGAATTAGTTCTCCGACCAACTCTAGACTCGTTTTTCAAGTACCTGCCACAGTTCGATCTTAAATTAAGAATTCCATTTGCCTTCCCCTCAAAACCTAGGTAATGTTGACAATCCGGGATAACAAATATGATATGAGTCCTTGGCAAATACCACCGAAAACTGTTTGTAAGAGAATGGAATAGCAGTACAGAGAGACGAATATTACAAACAAACAAAAACTCAGAGTGTCACAAGAACAACAGTACAAAACTCTTGAGATTTTTCTATAGAAAAACTGGCTCAACTGCCGTTTAGCAACATAGGTCAGATGTTGTTCAAATGTATAGCAGCCTTCCATAGCCTGAACATATAATCAGTTATAAGTTTTCGCCAACTGGACAAAATGGGTGTTGTTGGAATGCTTAGGAAAATACATTTCTAACCGTGTATAAATTGTACTCATCCATTAACCCATTTTTCGCCTCAGAATATGGACATAAACCACTGGTATAAATTTGAACAAAATCTGAGCTATGTTGATAAACGGCACTTGTTCCGATACTCCACGTGCCGACCGAAACTTAAGTCTGGTCCCTGAAGTTAGAACATTTAGTGGGAATACACGGCTATCCAGGGTCTCTCATCCGTTCATTGTGAAATGGCCGGTTGACCGGACGACGCACTATAGAGAAAATTCGTTCTTTAGCCGAACCGTTCGTATGTGGAATAATCTTCCAGCAAATGTGTTTCCTGCCAGTTGTGACATTCAGAAATTCGAAACAAATGTCAACAAACACTACTTCCTCTTTCCTCCATCCGATACCCTAATTTCCTTCCGCTAACACAATGCATTGCATTTATAGGGGGCATCCACTGAGTGTTGACCTTCAAAAAAAAAAATAATCAGTACATACATTTGGTATTTCCCCTTAGTAAAGCACCTATATCTGGCGCAAGATGTAACGATGTCATGGATCGTTTGTATTACCGTCGATCGAAGAATTGTCATGCTCTATATTAGGTCATAATCGATCGAAAGGGCGTGTCACCGTCCATTGTATCTGCTAAATATGAGATATGGTACATATGGTATTCATACGGAAATAAATATGTCGTAAAAAAATGGGCGGTGCCACGTCCATATAGAACGCTATATCGCAATAAAAGCTTATGTTGGTAAGTAGAATAAATAGCGTCAGACTTCGTAATAACTACAAGAAAATAACATTAGATTTTTTTTTTAATAGCTGACCAAGTAATTGTTAATTTGTTTGTGGTCATTTCGTGAAGCTGTGAAATACTACTGGTGTGTCTACATAATGTTAAACAAAATATTTTTAAGTGATCATAGTATGTATTAAACTTTTACATACAAGTATAAATTTAGGTCATGTTTTCCAAAGTGGGCGAGACAAATTTGTCTTTTCCTGAAAGCATTACACGAACTATAAGAAACATTTAAAACAAAATTGCCAAATCGGTTTAGCCGTTCTTAAATTGCGATGACCAACGAACACCATTTTATGGAAACATTGACAGCATTAATAATATAAACTATATGTCCATTGGAAATTGAAAAATTTTATGAATCCACATTTTCATTAAAACACATAAACTTACTGACGTAAGTGTTTCATTAGGAAACTACCAAAATCAGCTCATTCTGCTACATTCACAGCAATTGAGAATCTCCTAGTTAAAATTGTTGGACATTTTAGCCAACATTATACAATAAGCCTGTAACGTGAAAATAATATAAAGGCTTTATCTCATTATGAATAATCCATTCAGAAATTTTGAAAAGTCTTCGTTTTTAAGATAATTAAAAAAACCCAGTTTGTAGGACTTTACTTCATTCTGCATATTGCGGAGTTATTTCATATGAAATATAAAAGCCAAAAAAGCGCCCCGGTAGGCGAGTTGGTAGCGTGCTTGCCTATCAGCGTGGGGGTTGTGGGTTCGATTCCCACCAGAGGCTTTGGTCTGTCGCTGCAAACATCAAGCCAAATAGTCTTTGTCACTCGGTTTACCCTTGGACCCAAAATTATAATATAAATTTACTTTGTATTGTAATTAATAAATAAATAAAATAAATAAAAGCCAAAAAAAAAATGAAATAATACCCCAATTATAGTTTATAGTTTGATCATACTCCATTGCAACGTAATCGTGCAGTGTTGACCGTATTTTTTGTCGATGAAAATGTGTACTGCCGTTCACCATTTTGCTATAAATTTAAGAAACTCGACATAAGTGATATGTGGTTTCAGACGAATGGTACAACAGACCAATTAGTAGTACCAAAAAATTGATCTATGAATGGGGTAATCGAAACAGTAGATTTATGCAAATATATTCTCGAGGACTGTTTCGTGGAATGAAAACAACTCTCAATCGAGGTGTAATTAATTCACGTAATTATTTGGAACAAATATTCGCTATATGGGACCAAACCACACAAACTTAGATTGTACTGATTGTTCTAAGTCCAATTCTGTTTTCCCATTTTCCGTTTGTTATTTACAGAACACGAAAATGTACGTCAGATTTAATGTTACTCAATTTTGGCAGTTGAAAATCGATTCTGTCCTACTGTGCGTTTTGAGTGTACGGTTATTGTGATTAATGAGCTCCACCGAATCTTGAACCACGAGTTTTTAAGGGCGCAAATGAATAATCCGAGACTGGTGGACGTATATATGGTTCCTAGTACAACAGAAGTTAAAATATAAAGCATTTGCACATATCGTCCGGTTGGATAGCACCTAAGGTTTTTAATTCCCCGATATTTTCGAATGGGGGTTTTTCAGTGTATTCCTGGAAATTAGAAGCAACCAAATTGTGAAGGTTATTCACAATTTTTTAAGATTACAAGCTGGGTCAGAATATTTAATACGTATACAATTAAATTGTTTTGTCCCGAAAATTTTTAAAAATGCATCATTGTTTGTAATCTTATTTTTTTTTTGTGTTGTGTTGCCAAAAAATATTCTGAGCATTCAAATATAGCCTATGATAATTCCCCTGTGGTCAGTAATGAACTGTGAAAATTCAATGATGATCGTTACATCATTTCGGCAACGCCCACTATTTTCAGGCCATATTTACTTCTGAACCAATAAAACTAAATTTTTAAAATATAAATGTATTTCGGTATATTCAAATAACTAATTTCCGAGTTAAAACTCCAAAACAAAATCGTAAGAGTGTTACAATGTAAAAATACGATTTTACAAAACAAAGTAGGTGGAATGGAAATTGGGCTGTCTACATTTTACGATATCGATTTTGGTGTTCTTCCAAACGTATGTATAAGGCTTTAATAAAAACAAAACAAACAGCTACAAAGCACACTAATATTTTCCATAAGCTTCGTATTGGGTCGACCGTACCTGCCCATGATTCAGAAGTTTTACTGTGAACGAAAATGTATCCTGGTAATGCGAACGTTTTCTTTCGAGTGCATCAATTGCTAAAGCTTTTAAAAATCGGCTTAAACACATGCCATAGCAAAAGCAAATATAACCAACCAAAAGCTACTGGTCTTTAGCACAATCTCAGAAAAAGCTTTAACACACGTTTAATGAATGGGTCGCGCAAAAGAGGCGGGTGCGAAAAAACGAGGCATAACTAAAGCTTAAGTCAATATTATGAGAAACCAGTTTGGCGAATACAACAAATCATTTCTCAAGCAAAACAAAGCGAAGTCACAAATGAAAAAAAATATATCAGCAACCACTAAAACCAGATAGTTCCCCCTGCCTCACCGGAATGGAAAAAATATCAAAGAGAGGAGCAAAAGCTTCAATCGAAATCCAGCAGACAGGCACAGACAAGATCTGCAAAATCTCAACTAACACAATTGAGCGAAAATACTAAGCGAACGGTTAGATAGCGCGGAGATTTGAAGAATATACAAAAAATTAAATTAATCAAAAAACCGATTTTATGTTAAGCGATACCAAAAACCAAAAAAAAACAATAACAAAATAAAGAGAAGAGAAGAGAAGAGACAATAAAAATGAAATAATCAAAACGAAGAAATAAATAAAAAAAAACAACAAAAAAATAAATAAATGGAAGTTTTAACAAAAAATACAAAACAAACAAAAAATTATCTCATACCAAAAATATAAAAGCAACAACAAAGAAGAGACAGCGGTGTACGAAGCGAAGACGCATGCGCTGTGTTAAGGCAGATGTGATCTCTACCAACGATTTTTTGCCGTTTCTACTGATATTGAGTAACAGATGTGTAGAGTTTTTTAATTAATTAAAAAGTATCTTATCTAAATCAAATTCTCATTGCAGTGTTAATTAATCCAGAAGAAAAAACTAAATTAGATTAATACGACCAATCATAGAAAACGAATTCAATTGTCTTCCAGCACAAAGATAAAAGAACACGAAACCTGTCGCAAAAAAAAACAAAAATAAAGAAACAATAACACGAAAAAATTAAGAAGAAAGAAAGATCACAAACAAAAGTGAAGCCGTCAAACACGTAAACAAACAAACACTAAAAGTAACCACAGCGCATGCGTCTAGTCATGCTAATTTGATGCTTGCATGTGCTAAAGCCGTGGCAAAGACCACTTTGAGCGCAGACAATGCAAATGTCGATGATGTCCCCGTGATGATGATGATGCCACTATTTCTAACAGCCGCCAACATGCAATGACTGAAGACAACAATGATTAAAGTTTCCTACACCATCACCGCTGTCTAAAAAGCTTAGATTGCTGCTCAAACGAATTGCCGTTTCCTAAAAATTCCCACTGTCTGATCTCATAAGCAAATGCAGACAACAACTGCAAAAGAACCACCTCATCCACCGCAACAACAACAACAACACCAGTACCATCACCCATCTCTATTAAAGTGTAGACAGTCTCCTCTGCCGTTGCCCCTTGGCTAAACGATCTATGCCTATGCACTGCTTAAGCTAGGCTGCATGGTGCTGCTACTCACATGTTGTAAGCAATCACAACACCAAGAAGAAGAACAGTCTCGTCTGAAAGTCTAGGAAAAATCTAGTTTTTGTTTTCTTTTTCTATGAAAACTGGTCGTGTTGTTTTTCTTTCTTTCTACGTCTATTTAGTTTTCATACAAAAGAAAACGAATTACGGATCCACAATAGAAAAGCAGGCACACTTACACCGACCACCGACCGACCGATCGATCCAAAACAAAAACGAAAATCTAGTGCAACATCTCGAACACACACACACACAGACATACCACGTACGTCCCATAAAGAACAACAACAACAACAGAGCGGAGCATCTTTGGTATTGAGGTCCATTACCAGATATTTGAAATTCCCTTTTTTGTTTGAATGGAAAACGGCGAGAAAATGTTCTCTTTTACAGCCACTGCCTCGAATTCATCTTTAAAGGTAAGTCATTGATGTTGTCTGTACAGCCACTGTTCATTGAATTATGACTGATAATAGTGTGTTGTCTGGAAATGTTATATTTGTGTTATAAAAATTATTATTTAATTTGATACAAGTAAATATTGTACGATGAATCGAATCCATGCCTTAATTTTTAAGAATATTAAATCATCTTTCAGAAACAATGATATGAATAAAAATGTATATTGGCAATTGGCCCATTTTCAGTTTTCCGCTTACTACAAATATGCAACGAGTAGGAAAAATATTAAATATATTTTTCCGTAAAATACTACGAAGTAAGTTGAATACGAAATAAAAGCTAAACTCTTTAGGAAATAACATGAATACATTTCAATCGATATCAAAAGTTTTCCCTCAGAAACACTTTTCTTTTATCCGAATTACGCTTTAAAGAAAAGATAACTGATAAAATTGTCTCTATCTTCATTAAAAAAAAAACAATTACGATCTAAAAGAAACAAACTTCACTCTCTGAGGAAAAAAGTAGTGAAGGAATAAATGTCCTGAAACTTTCTTGGAGCCTTGTCACGATCTGCTTTGCTGCACATTCAGTCGGAGAAGTCCGCTGCATTGACTTTTGATTGGTGCCTGTTGTGTCATAATCAATACAAATTTTGCCTATTGTTTCCGATTACTGTTAAACATTGCCCAACTCTCCTTTGAAGTGGTCACATGGTAAGTGTGAATAATCGCGGCTGTTTCACCCGGCTCCCGGACAGTTGAGATACCTCACCCAGATCAGTACAAAATTTAAATCACAAATTTTAAAATGTATTTATATTGGCAAAAAAGTAATCTCCGTAAAATTCTATGAAAGTTCCGCCAAAGAAAAAAAGATCTAAAATAAATTCTTAGTCTGCGCAAATCGACTTCCAATTTTTTTAGTTCTAAATTTAATGAGTACATTTTTGTTCCGAATGGAATCATGAAATCTTCATAGTACAGTCTTCATAGTAATTGCAAATAAACATTAGTAACAATTGTTGTGGATAATTTTCTGTGCACTGTAATTCGCTTAAACGAAAATCAGATTTATTGAAAAATCGTATATTTGAAACACATTTTTAAAGCAAAATCACAAACTTTTATTAAACGAACACAGCGTAAGAGAATACAGAGGTGCTCTCTGAGGCTTTAGGAGGCCGACTACAGTTTTTGATTCACATTGATAACAATATTGATTGTTTTTGGGAATTGACGGACCAAGAGATAATAGAGGAAGTGACGTTTCCGCACCTTTTTTCGACATCAAAAACTGCGTACTGCTTTTTTTACTGTTTTTCGATACATAATAAAAATACCTTTTATTTACTTCCTAAATAAGCATTGGCAACAAAATTGTGCAATGGACAGAAGGGCATGTTTCGATTGTGGATCGGTGGGTGTAGATATTTCTTCATCTCAATAAAGCCGATTGAGAACTCAAAGAAATGGCCACGATCGTTGAATATATTTTGTGTTTGCCAGGAACTTCAGCATCAGTGGAACGAATTTTCTCTGCAGTGAACAAAACTAGGCGATTCTGACCAAATGTAATTTGAAGTACAAATGCCTTGTTTTCTACACATACCTCCAAACGAAGCCGAAATTGCTTCAAACGACAAATGGAAATGATTCAGATGATGGAAATGATTATTAATATTTTTTTATATTTTGTAAATAAATAATTTTGTAAACATTTTATAACTAAACAAAATAGCACTACAACATGTTTTAGAGAAACTGGAAGTCGGTCCCAATTCAATGAGCAGGTGCTGTGTCTTTCTACCACCTGTAAATGGATAGTGTGTATTTTCATTTCTATGTTTTTCTGTCGGCATACATGTGGAGGGGAACATATAGACTACTTGCGAGTACATACTTGTAGTAGATTGTTCTAATTATGTATTTTCTCTATTAGAAATTAATTCTCAAAACGCAATTAATTTCTATGAACGTTTTTCTTTCCTTTTTGCCACAGTGTCGAGTTTCTGTAGTACTACTCGTACCTACTGTTGAAAATGTGATTATGTTTTGGTATTTAATCTCATTCGTTGGCATTTTTTTTTTTTTTTTTTTTTAAATGCGAACAAATACTAGTACACACATCTAAACAATGTGATTCTGCAGCTTCTCCTTCTGTCATGTATTTCGGCGATAACCCCATACTCAATCTTATCAGTTTCATTTGGGCATTTGTTCAATGTTTCGGTGATCTCTGCTACACAAACTTTGAAAATATTTATTTCATACACAAATACTGAAAAAGATGATCTGAGTTATGTTAATGTGTGTATCATATTTTGGTGCTGAAGTATAGGGTTAGAAATAAACAGCTGATTTTTTCAACGATAACAAATATATGGAAAAATACAGTGAATGGCTCTTTTTTTCTTTTTGGTTATGTGTATACATACATACATATAAACTAATTTTTAAATTTATTTGTGAACTACTAGAAAACGTGCTGGGCGTGCTGGCAGATTGACACAATTACTTGCGAAAGGAATGACTGAATGCATTGGACTTCTGACATACAAAATTACTTCCGAAATGATTGGTATTCATTAACTTAAGTCATTTTGCGATTAATGAGGGCATTTATAATTTCTGAAAAGTCGTCCACAATCGATGTCACTGATTTAAGAATTATTTAACTCATAGCAATCGAGATCTGCCCATATAACCTCAGTTGAAATATATGTTTTTTCAACCCGGCAACGGTTTGCAGTTTATATATATTAATTAATGAAATTGATATTTGAATTTATTTACTTTTTAAATTAAATTAAACAACCAATATATGTATTGGCTTATTATTTTTTCTTGTGCACACTGTGACGTCCCATACTTATTAGTGACTTTCCTAATTACTTGTATATAGAGATACATTTGTAATACACTGAATTGTATTTAATATTAGTGTCCCTTCAACTAATAATACCAAATTAAATCTTTTGAACAAAATTAGAAATTTTACACATTTAACAGGTGGGACAAAGCCGGCCTTGATAGGGATGGGGGTCAGTAATGAATTACCATTATAAATGATGTCAGGGTACATCATACAAAAATGTTCGGCGTGTGGTGCAAATTCAATTGTATCGTGTAATTGAAATTGCTAAAGGGTGTTTTTTATTGGGGTATAGAACTTTAAGTTGGCATCACTTTTTTAACTGGCGGCCATTTTGTCAGCTGTCAAGTGATTAATATTTAGTTTGGTTTGCCATTTCATCATGAACAGGTTGACAAAAGAACAACGCTTGCAAATCGTGCAAATTTATTTCGAAAGTAATGGTTCAGTTCGCGAAGTTCACCGCAAAGCTCTGTCCATTTTATGCCATTACATCCACAAAAACTGACTGTTTGGTGTGCTCTATCGGCTGGTGGAGTCATTGGGCCATACTTCTTCCGAAATAATGCTGGAGAGTCAGTTACCGTTAATGGAGACCGGTATAGAGCCATGATACCCGACTATTTTGTTCCCGAATTGGATGGCATGAATGTGGATGAGTTGTGGTTCCAACAAGTGGTTGAAAATTGGACCTGTAGAATTGGCTTTATTCGAGCCAGCCGCGGCGGCCACATGCCCGAAATCATATTTAAACATTAATGGCATAAAATTATCCTTCCAATAAAGCCAAATTGATGGACATTAAAACGATTTTCTTGTGTTTTATTTCAATTCGAAGTTCTTATATACTTTTTTTTTATTCTAGCAGCAATGTTTTCAAACACGTATATAATTGCCTGCAAACACATTTTTATAATTGCACATTTTAAAACAAATAACATAAAGCCTTTAGGGCACTGAGGCCCTAAAATTATATTGTTAGATTTTAACTTGATTAAAAGTATTTCTGCAACATAATACCCCCTTTCAGCACACTTTCAATTTTGAACTTCTTCAATACTCGTGGCTAGGGTTTCTTTTTCCCTCGCTTTTTCAAAAAGAAAGTACACAACAAAAAATAAATTCCTATTTAATATGTATTATCATATCATTAATTTTTGTTATCTAAAAAACGTAAATTTTTTCTTGACTCAAAAACTATAAAAACAATTCTACAACAAAATTAATGAAAAACTAAACATTCTATTCTTAAAACTGGAATAATCATAAAAAATAATATGAAATTCAAAATCAAATCGTAAAATATCAAAAAAACTAAAAAATAACATCACAATCGTTTTCGAAATTAATTCTTAAGGCATTTATTGAATCTCCTATTACCGAAAATACTCGTTCACTCTCTACAGAAGCTGGTCATATACAGGGTTCTTCAACAAAAGGTGTTATTTTGTTATTCGAAGAAAAATGGAATTTTGTTGAGATAAATGATCGGATGTTTATTTCATAATAAAGAGGAACGTATGCCGTTAATAATGAACAACAACATGAGCCAAATGGTCACCACGACCAAGCTTACAGGATCATATCACCTTCATGAAATTTTCCGTAACTAAATCGCAAAGTGGCTGCCCTATGTCCTCGATAGCCTCACGAATTCTATCTTTAAGGTCTTGAATCGACGCTGGACTGTTGTCGTATACCTTATCTTTCACGCAAGGTGTTAAATCAAATAAGAAACAATATCTCGTTGGCCAATTGTGATCACCTCTTCGAGAGATAACACGGCCCGGAAACTTTTTAGTTTTGCGAACTGTGACTGCAAGATTTTCACCATGTTTGTAGTGTATTTTAATAATTGCAATGCGTTGTTGAAGCGTGTATCTTTTCATTTTTAGTAATGTCGTAGTTTCTATTTGCCAAATGACAAAAAATAAAAGCTTCAAAAGTGACAGCTACCGAAATACCGGGTGATTCAAAATATCACCTCTTGTTGGAGAACCCTGTAGTTAAAAGTGCATTTACCAAGTATTGACTTTTCTTGATTCGAAATATTTAATTCTTTCTATATCAAATATATGAAAGTAGTTTGGGAGCTAGGTTTATTGCATACGATTACGTTTTAATAAATAGATTCATTTAAAACTTCTCCATTTTTTTAAACATTTTTTTTCTTCTTTTTTTGTCAAACTGAATTTTATTATGAATATGCTGAATATCCGATGGTGCTTGGGAAAATATAATATTTTCATCATTTTTATTGAACATTTTTCTTGACCAAAAATATTTAGCTCAAACTTTCAACGGCCAATTTAATTGGTGTTAGTATTTTAATAATACTGTTTAAGGTAACTATATTTTCCTTTTTATTGCATAATTCGAAAGAGCTACACTATTTAATTCAGGAACTTCTTCTTTTGTATACTCCTCCACTACGTATTTCTAAAATTAAATGTTTTTGCACGACTGTTTTTTGCAGTTTCAGCTACTAAGCACATCATTTGAAAATCCCGGAACCTTCAAAACAAATCGGGAAACTAAAGAAATTGATATTCTCGGGAAATCCCGGTATGTGTTAAGTCAAGTACCCTGTTGAACATTTATATATTTATTTGAAACCAAGTATTACAATAATGATTGCGTTATTCATTCCCCTGAGGAATTTTGCAGTGTTACCGTCTTCTACAAACTCTATAGAAAGTTCGGCCTGGTACACTTTTTTTTTTCTCAGTTAGAACTTTCTTCAATGCAGGCCTAAACAACAACAGCAACAACAAAACATTTGCTCTCATACATTCACTCACTCACTCATACTGGTATTACACATATTTTAAGAAATATTATTAGACAACTTTTCCTTAAAGACAACACAGCGCAGTAATAATGAATGAAATATTTAAGCCAATTCTAAGACAATGTTGCCAAGAAACGGCCACAAACGATAACAGTGATGGATGGAAGGGGAGTGCAGAATAACTATTTATGTCATTGGAAGAAATCATTTCCTTTTGGAACATCATAAATGACTGCATTTAAAAAATGTCTACTAAATGAACACACAACGTGCAACGTGAATGTATTCGCATAATTGCTTAAAGTGCTAGTATTTATTTTATTATGACCATATTGCATGGATTCCAAAAACATCAACAGCAACAACAACAACAACAACAGTGACAACAGCAGCAGCAACAGCATCAACAATAACACAAAATGCTACTTAAATAATGAGGCAAGCTCAGCGGGCAGGCAATGGGGCAGATGCTGCACATGTTGTTACAACGTTCCCGTCCGTCCGCCTGTCCATCCATATGGTCATGTGTACGAGCGCATACACATGTATCCACGCACCGCACACAGTGGGTTAGTAGTTGCAATGAGATTGCATTGTTGACACTTTGCGTACAATCAACCAAGATGGACAGTAACAACACAACCTCAGCTACAACAACAATGCAATACAATGTCGTGTTTACTACCAACAACATTGTAAAGGTGTAGAGAAGTAAAGTCGACCGATGTGATATCCTACAAGGCGACGTAAAACTTAGGGATGCTAAGTTCGTGGTCGGGGATTTTATCCTTAGGATTACGGCGATTCAAGTTAACCAAATCACAGTAACTATTGTAAAAGGCAATAGCTGACAATAGCTTTTGCTCCTTCGCCGCGGTTCTAAAATTCAAATAGATTTTGTATTCTTTGACATACTGCCTGTTTCCATAAAACTAATTTGTTCGTTCGTTACAAATCGTCAATATTGCAAGCGTTATAAAGTGGGATTCAGACATTATTCAATTCTGGATTTCCGATACATGTTAGATATCGATATATAGAACACCATCTCAGAAGAATAACCCCTCACTACTGATAAAAAAAAACTCCATGTTATTGCGGATTCAATTTTGACAATTGTCATTGTCATTTCATCGTGGAAGAACTTACACCTAGGGGTTTCCCACGGGAATTCACGCCCCTTTCAGGTGTATCCTTATCTGCTTGCGTTTAATTATGGAGGACAATAGCACATAGATCAATAATTATAATTCAAGCAGCAAACATTGCAAATGGGTACCGAGGAAAAGTATCCATATTTTATTTATTTAGTTGTATTTAAGTGAAGTAACAGATTCTTATTAGGTATACCAATCGAATTTGACTTGATGTAAGGGAACAAATTCTTATAACTATCTTTGAGTGAGAGAGAGCGAATAAATTTGTACTTTCGACTTAATTTTGAACTATCCCCTTGTGAACTTAAATCAATTCTGATTATATTAAAATAAGATTCGTTTCGACTAAACAGCAAGTCCTTTTCGGCTTAACTGTCGACAAAATTGAGAATTCCTTTCTAATAAGTTATTAAATTGACTTTTTTTTAACTTTTCGAGAAGTTTAAATAAGAAGGAATAAAGAAGGAATTAAAATATTTTAAAGGAAGTGGCCGAAAAACGCAGAATATGCAATACTTGTTAAACGCACTTTTAACTATTCCACCAACCAAAATCAATTGATTTTTTACGATATTTTAGTTGTTTACTTACTTTTCAATAAAATCAATTTTTTCAAAAAATCGGATAAGCGCGAAAAATTCAAATGATGATTTTCTATGTTATTTTTGTATAAAATTTTACATATTTTCATTTCTAAATGATCTGTCAAGGGGAAAAATAGAAAAATCGTAAAAAAACTTAGGCAATTCAGAAAACGAATAAAGTTTTAAAAAAGGCGAATAAACTTCGTAAACTTTACTCAGTTTTAAAAAAATGTCCATCATAAAAATCAGCAATTCAACTACTTCGGGAATTTGTTATTATTTATTTATTGTTTTATCATTACGTACTACAATATTAATAAATCTATGCTATGAGATACTATCAGAAAGATATTGCAACATATATACCTTAGAATTACTTAAAAAGTTTACATACACTCAAAAAATTCTGTACGTAAAATTAACTGAAATTGTAATATAAAATATATGAATATTCAGTTAAAAACCGGTCTACTTAATATTCATTTAATTTTAACGAAAAGTTCATTTAATTTTAAATGTTAAAATATTGGCTGACTTTAATCCGTAAAAATAACTGACATCCCATAATTTCATTTATTTTAACTATCAAAAGAACAAGTCATAACTTCCGTAAAAATAAAAGATTTTTCATTTGCTTCTGCTATTTATACTGTCAAAAATTCAACCCCGAATTCCGTAAAATCAAAAGAATTTTCCGTTATTTTATGTATTTTAACTAACAAAAAATTTCATCTTTTTGTTTTGTTTGGTTGATCAAAAATTCGCAGTAACATGTAACTTTTTTGCTGTTGTTATTTAAATGAACTGGAGTGTATTTGTATTTTGTTGGTGTAAAACAGTGTTCTTTACAAACCTAAACACAAGTTGTCAATTTTAAAAAAACTTTTTGCGTTTCAAGTAACCACATGGTTATATACATACATATGTATGTATGTATGTAACTATTAATACTTACTTTGGTTGTTAAAATATATAAAATAACTGAAAATTCTGTTGTTTTTACGGAATTTGTGGTTAATTTTTTGATAGTTAAAATACATAAAATAACTGAAAATTCTTTTGTTTTTACGGAATTCGTTGTTAATTTCTTGTTAGTTAATTTATAAAAAATAACTGAAAATTCTTTTGTTTTTACGGAATTTTTAGTTAATTTTTTTGTAGTTGAATTATGTAAATTAACTTAAAAATCATTTGTTTTTACGGAATTCACAGTTGAATTTTTGATAGTAAAAATAGCATAAACAAAGGAAAAATCTTATATTTTCACGGAATCCGTGACTTGTTCTTTTGATAGTTAAGTCAGCTATTTTAACATTTAAAATTATATGAACTTTTTGTTAAAATGAAATGAAAAATAAGTAGATCGGTTTTTAAGTAAATTTCCAGTCATTTTAAATTACAGTTTCATTTAATTTTACATACAAAATACTTTAACGTAAACAACTGCCAATATCAAATGCAACTGAAAATCCGTATTAATGTGCACTTAGTTTTTTGAATAAATGTTAGATTCAGTTAAAAATAAATTTTCTTAGAATTTTAAATGCATTTTAAGTTAAAAACAACTGCACGGAATACTTCCTAAATAAACTACAGTCCGTTACTGTAATAATATTGTGAGTGTATTTAAAAATAGCGATACATAAAGGAAAAAAGATAGTAAAAACCTCTGTGTGATACTTCGGGAATTTGTTATTAAATGTACAGATTCAACGACAAAATCACCATCGTGGATAAACAGTAAATGCTGATCACAAGTTTATTGTGATTTATTTCATTGGATAGATAAACTTCAGAGAATCTCCGAAACCCATGGTGCGTATGGTGCATTACAATACCCGCTCCTATTGTGCGGAGAATAGGATGGATATCAATGTCCAATTCAGGTGATTAAACCATTGACCGGTACTGTATTTCATTTCAATTCATAAGAAAAGTACAATATTTACTTAAAGGTCAAGAAAAGTCATCTATACAAATTTGCATCCCTATCCGATATCCGCCTAGTGATTCGTCAAAACGAGGACAATCACACACTGAAATGTCCCGAATTACTTCATCAATTTGCTGTTGTATGTATTTGCAAAGCGAAACAGAACGTCTAAAATACATGCGTTTAAATCAGACAAAATTCGTATGTTGGAAGCCCTAAGCAATGAAAGATTTTCGCCATTATCAAAACTTCTTTCTTAGAAAAAAAAATTAATTTTTTAGACATTTTAATTCCAGTCTCAAGTCAAATCGATGACCAATTGTATTTATTTTAGTCCATTGATTCTATTAGAGATCCAAATGAAATTGTCAACTATCCAATTTTCCAGGAATGCCGCCGAACAATTTGCAGTTCAAAGTAGGATCGGTTATAGCCAATTACGTAACCTGAACCAACCAAGAAATTGTAATGGAACAAGACTAGCTGTTAAAAATCCGACAAAGCATCAGGTTCCAATCATACCATTGATTTCAACCGACTTGACCTTTCAATTCAAGCGTGTCCAGTTTACAGTTCGACTTGAATTCACAGTGACGACTAACAAATCGCAAGGCCAATCATGTATAACGATATAGCCACATCTGCAGCTTTAAATGTGCAGCTACGTCAATATTTTTCCAGGCGGGGCGAAGCCTACCGGGTCAGCTAGTATTGAATAATTCTTGGAATTTTGTTGGGACTTTTGTGGTTGAGAGTTAATTCGTTTTCGTGGAACATTTTTCATTTTGTTTTAATGGGGACTTATTTCATTGTTATAATGGGGACTATAGAGAAAATTCGTTCTTCAGCCGGACTGTTCGTTTGTGGAATAATCTTCCTGCAAGTGTTTTTCCTGCCTGCTATGACATTACCAAATTCAAGGCCAACGTCAACAAACACTACTCCCTCTTTCCTCCCTCCAATACCCTTATTTCCCATCGCTAACACAGTGCATTGCATTTATAGGGGGCATCCCCTGAGTGTTAGTCAAAAAAAAAAAAAAAAAAAAAAAAAAACATTGAAAAGGATATTTTTTTTGCATTTCCAAGAGATTCGTTTTTAACATTACGCTTAAAATTGACGGAAATGTTTTTCAGTATTGCTTTTTTTAACTTATGGAAGTATGCCCAAAGAACGCATCATATGCTCTCAATACATCAATAAACAATTATTACCTCAATTAAAAAGAAAATAATTCCAGTTTAAATATTGCAATAACTAATACTTTATTCAATTCAATAGAGTTGAGTTGAGTTGGCAGCTATGGTATGATAAGTGGGGTTACTATCACCCTAAAGCATGTACAACATTACGACCGGCTATTATCTTTTGCTCGGTAAGTGGCCATACAAATATTTTATTGTCTGTTGCTTAAACCATATAGTGCTAAAAATATTTTTCCTATATGTCATACTAGCTGATGTTCCTTTAACTGTAGGGCCAATACCATCACAGACAACTGTAGGGTGCCCACAATGCAACTGCTGTTCTGTTTGCACAAGTGTCACACAGTTTTCGTTGTGGGGCAACATGCGTTTTTTTGTTTACTGCTCTTGCACAACTAAAAATAAACACATTCGCATACGATCATCACCAGTATCATCAAATCAATCAGTAAATCGCAGAAATAGTTAAAGCCAGTTTTTCCTTAGGACACTCACTGCTGTTCTGTGTGTCTATATATTTCTATTTCATCTCTTTTTGTGATGTGTGTTAAACACGACACATGTCTTTGGCATTTTTTTGTGTTTTGTTTTTGCAACTGACATTTTACTGCAACACAACACGTACGGCCACAGTGGACAGTGATGCAGCCGAAGATTGGACTAGTGAAGCATCATCGGCGGCTGCAGTGCACTGAAATCTTAAGTAGGTCTCTTGTAAAGTGTCGTCTTAGCATGTATCTAAAGACCATCTTGGAAGACATTGGGCATTGCGTCTTCTTCGCTTTTTCAATGTAATAGAATTAAAAGAATTTTATTCTCTGAAACGAATGTCTGTCAGTCAGTCAGTCAGTCAGCCTGCATGGTCATGTGTCCGTCTGTGTCGCTGGCTGGCTGGCTGGCCATCTTTGACAACATGGTCGTCACAATTGTTCATTTGGCATTTGCTAAAGTGAAAATGTCATTTCTCAGAATTTCTTAATTGTTCAGAATATTTTCTCTTTTTTTTCTCATTCATCTCAAAAATATTTCTCCTCTATGTACAGACGTGCAAAGAAATCCATTTACAGTAAAAAAAAATACTAAGTAGAAAAATAAAGAAAAAGAAAATTGAAACAAAACAATCTAAAATAGTATTTAGCAAATTGAAAGTTGTTGTAATTAAAAATAGTTTTCTATTCTATCACAAACTATCAAGAAGAACATATTTATGTTTCTCTCCCTATCTCTGTCTCTCTCTCTTTCCAAAGGCAGTGGGCACAATAGAGACTTCTTATAAAAGGAAAGTATCCTAATAAGTAAAGTGTTGATGGCGATGTTAACTTCTTCGTTGCTGTGGCATAAACGATGACTGGATGTGCTTTTATTTGAATGAATGCTACAAAATCTAAATAATAGAAATATTTTAAGACGATTGTTCTATAGAAATCGCTATGTATGTGAGGGGGAACCGCAGAGTCAATGTTACAGAGTCCCATTTCATATATAAAAATACTTAACGGACATTAAGATAAATCGCCCAAATTGATAATGTCTCCTGTCATCTGAACATTTTGTAATTATACGAGTACAGGGTATGAAGATATATAGGCAAAAGTAGTAATAGTTTACCCTCGTATTCATAAAAATTTGAAACAACTTTACAAGCCGTTCTTAAGTAAAATATACGAAAATATCAATACAATTTTCACCCATTTTTCTTAACAATAGTTTGTAAATGTTTATAAATACGGAGATTAAACTTTAATGTTAAAAAAAAAGCGAGTTTGTTTGATAGCTACAATGACTGGAAAAAAATGTAAATCAAATTTGCATATTTGATTACTTTATTCATTAGTTTTCCTGCTATGATGAAAATAGTAGTATCAACTATCAACATTGTTTGATTATCACCATCTCCAAGTAAAAAAGTTATGATTTTTTGTTTTTTAAAATTTTGTAAAATTTTAACGGCGGTCGTTAATATTTTTCAACCTTTAAAAAGTCAAATTCACATTAATAAAGTGCCGAAGTATTGTGCCGTCATGAACTTGAAATCTTTGAGGGAATTCAAATAGGTTGCTAGCAATACGCAACCTTCTCATTGCCCTTTAGTACAGGGTGTCCGCCGGGAAGGTATACTACTTTGTTTTGCCGCCATTTTTCTAAACATTAGTGTTGACAGTTCATATTTGGCAGTCGTGAAGTAGAGACGTGGTAAATTTATTATCGAAAAATATTCCATAAACTAATGTTCTTTAATCGTTAAAACCATTTTATCAAAATCAATCATCGATTACTGTGACGATGAGAAAGTTACGTGAAACAACGTGCCAACAAAACCCACTATTTATTGTGTAGTAATTGATTTCGAAGAAAGAGGGTCTGTAATGGCAAACCCTTAAATAATTCATCAGTCACCTTTGCATCCATTAAAAGTGACAGTCTGGTGTGCAATTTGGTCAGGAGGAATCATTGATCTATGTCAATGGGGAGCGAAATCGATATATGATTGAAAACTTTTTGCAAGCTTTCGGATTGATTAGCATGTGGTATCAACAAGACGGTGCCACATGGAATACGGCAAGGATTACAATGAAATTACTGCGAGACCTATTTGCTCAACAAGTTATTTCAATGATTTTGATTGGCATCCACGGTCGCCTGATTTGACAGCTCCGGAATTCTTTTTGTGGGGACATTTAAAAAGCAAACCAGAAACGCTTGAGCAACTCAAACAAAATATTCGTGATGAAATTACTGCAATACCGCGTGAAATGTGTAAGAATGTAATGAAAAATGTGCTCAAAAGGGATCGCATTTGTGGGGCTAACAGGGGCTGACATTTATCTGATATTGTATTCCATAATTGCCAACATTTGTCAATATAAGATCCATTCTCTTTCATTTAATAAAAAAAATTGTAAACAAACAAAGAAGTATACCCTCCCGACGGACACCCTGTATTATCTAAAACCGAAACATCTGTGGTAAAAAAACAGCTGATTTCGAAAATGGTAAATTCTCTCCCAATTATTTTCCCTGCCTGTTTAGAATATGAGGGTTTTATTATCGGGAAAAATTAATTCTCTGGGAATTATCTCCCTGTTAAAAATTAATTCCCTGGGAGTATTCAGAATCGAGTTGACTATGTTGAAATGATTTATACGAAAAGAGAGAAAATATTTTTAAAAAAAACCCATTAAAATTGTTATTGATCTGATTACTTTTTTTATCAGTTCAATTAATAAATTGACATTTTAGGGCCAAATATTTTTCTGTATACGTTTTTTTTTTTAATATTTTATAAAAAAAATCCTTAAGGATTAACTTTTTTCGTTAAGGGTAGTTTTAAATATCATTTTGTTAATAAGTTTAAATGACAATTTTTAGTTTGTACGACATTATGTATAAAATATGTTACTAAGGGATTATTATATTCGCTCACATATTTGTTTATATGATACATTTGCTAAGTGTTTCTATACTGTGTACTGTGGTAATGGAAAAAACCGAGGTGTGATTGAATACAATTATCAAATACCCTCACGAAATCAGCAACGGAAGAATATAAAACAATCTCAGGATTTTTGTAATAATCAGGATTAGTATTTTTTGTAATGATTAACCACTATACAATTCGGATAAACTATGGTCCCCTGAGAAAAGTAATATTGGAATTTTGTTATCCATGGTTAAGATTTAACCAAAAAATAATTTTTAATTTATCATAACTTTAAAACAACTTGATAAAAATTAATTCTGGATAATCTTTAGCCTTCACCATTGGTCCCTTGAATTAGATTTCGGGGATACAAATGCTATAATTCAAATATTTCATGAGCTTTATAGAAAACCCACCGTTCGTCCATATAGATACTAATTTTCCAATTATTCTCATAAAAGGCAAATATTCATTATCTTTAAAAAAAAAGTGGTTCAACAATGAAAACACATTGGTCAATCCTGTAGGTACTCTTTTTTTTACTCGATCTAAACCGATCTTAGTTGCTGTTATTTACAACAAAGCAACATGTCAAATAATTGTATGTACAAGTTTAAGACTAAATTCAACTTGACTTACATGCGATTAATTTCCACATCTATCTCTAAACGTTAGGTGGCTTGGATTTAGCCTACACACATGGAATTTTACAATACATGTTGGGTCTATACTCACATTACACGACGATAAACAAAGAAATTTCAGTTTTCTTCCCTGAGTCATGATCTACTTGATTATTGCACGGAATTTCCCATTTTATGAAAATCGTATTCAACAGTTTTGTCTCTTTAACCTGCTAATTTGAAATTTAAATGTTTCTTTTTGTATTTGTACAGACATTCTATAAATTTTGTATTTAGACACATATTGTTTTCATGCAGTTAACACGCGCATTCATTGCAACTCAAAGTTTTATTGTTTTACATCATGGATTTATCACGTCACCAACAACAAATAAATTGTTTTAGCTTAAATTGATTTGTCTCTAAAACAAATCTACAATTTATGGTTTACATCAAAATGACGTCTGACCAATTAATCTAAACTCATATGGGGCTTTCCCAAAGCAAAAATTCCAGGAATTTGTATGTTGTATTTTAAAAAAAAAAGAAAAATGTTGACTAAAATTTGATTTTCATATCATTTCATTCCCAACAAAAGTTCGAGATAATGCTGGCAGTTCTTGAAAAAGTATAATCGATTGAAAAGATGCAACTGTCTCGAAGATTATGGAGAGCATGGTTAACCACCATCTTGTTAAGTATCTAGAGTCTAACGGTCTTCTGAATGATCGACAGTATGGCTTCCGTAGAATTCGATCTACTGGAGACCTGATGGCGGTTCTTTCGAAACAGTGGAGTCTATCTATTGAGCGCCTTGGTGAAAGCAAGGTTGTGGTTCTGGATATTTCAAAGGCATTGGATAGAGTTTGGCAGGGAGCACTCATATCAAAACGTATTGCATGGCAATAGCTTGGAGTTTTCTCAGAGTCCGCTCTATAGGAGTTGTTATAAATGGGGCCTCATCCAACGAGCATAGGTTGACCGCAGGTGTGCCACAAGGTTCCGTCCTCTCTCCTTCTGTATTTCTTATTTTCATTGACAACCTGTTGGGTCAGACTGTGAACCCAATGAACTACTTTGTGAATGGCAGCAACCTCTGTCATTCGTACTCATTTGATCATCGGCCAAGTCCCTCGGAGATAGAGGACAAAAGGCAAACGATGAAAGATGATCGATGAACGACTCAGTCAACCGCGATTTGGGACGTTTTGTGAGTGCGGTCAAATGAACAGAGTAGATTTTAATGCTCAAAAGACCCAGTGCTCTTTGTTGTCACACAAACGTTCCACTGATCCAGCATCACCGCCAATCTCTATGGGTGGTATGGATTTCGATATATCAGATACTTTTGATGTTCCAGGCATGAAGATACAGGTGCTAGCCATATATTCGAAGTGTCGAAAGCAGCATTCAATTGTTGACACTCCGGGGAAATTTTTCAGAGTCTGACTCCGACTCCACAGCATACTTTAAATGAAAACTCAAAATCATCTCTTCATTAATATCTATAAATTCTATTTGACATTTTTCGAAAAAAAAAACTAGTGAAAAGAAACTCGAACTTTAAAAGTTCTTTAGTATAGTACAACGTTCTTAAATTTTCAATGCGTTAGCCGTTCGGAGCCGGCTTTGAATAATTATATGGGGCACAGCTCATTGATTCGAGAGAAGTACTCCGTCTATTCCTTCATGGAATGTTAAGGGAAATAAGTAAATGTAACAACTTCACTAGAAAATGCGTTAGCCGTTCGGAGCCGTTTTTGAACAATTATATGGGGCACAGCTCATTGATTCGAGAGAAATACCCCGTCTATTCCTTCGTGGAATGTTAAGGGAGATAAGTAAATTATATACGTATTCAAAAGGGATTTGGATTCTGACTCGACGTATTCAGAGAGTTTGAGTTGGTTGTGATTCAATCACCAGAAATCTCTTTAAATTTCTTAATCTTTTTATAAAAATGAACACAACAATAATTTAAAAAAAAAATTGTCAAATTTCAAATAATGTATATAACGATTATTATCCAGAAAGTAGCAAAATCTACACAGACACTATGTCGCCTAATATTAAACCTATCATATAATGAATCCTCATACTACAAATGGCAAATACTTTTTTTTATTGTCTCACATATGCCCTTTTCAAAGGTCACATGTGAGTATTAATTACTGATGGATGAGAACATCGCCAATGAACATCTACAGAGGAAAAAAGCGTACTCGTGGATATGCATGGGTTGTAGTAGTTATTAAAAAAAAGTTAAATCTGCAACATTTGATACGTATATCTTAAGCTCAAAATTTATTTAGGTGTGGTCGATTACATGTTAAATTTCATTAGGTAATTATATATCTATTATAAAATAATTACTCGATAATAATAGTGGAATGGGTCATTTTACAATAATTTATTTCAATTATGGTATTACTTTCTTAATATTAATGTTCTAAACCATACAGTGTAAGGTAATTAATATTAAGAATAAACTGCCCAAACCATTGCAAGGCCTATGGATAATTAATATTTGTACAATTAGACTGTTATTCAGTGGCCTAAAACGGTGCTCGTCGGAGACGGAGCATATACTATTGTTGTTGTATGAGTAGTTACTGTTATTAGTTATTGTATGAGTTTTGTTAATTTCGCTTTTTGGGGAAATTATACTTGAGGCAAAACCGCTCTCCCAGTAGAAGAATTAAGAAACTGTGCATGTTGGGATTAACTGATACTTAAATGTTGGAATGACCGTTTTCAGTGCGTTAGAAGTGACCTACTGAAAACGGTCTTAGTAACCTTTGATTAACCGGCAACATATATTTACCAGATTGGTAAAAGATCAAATCGAAATAGTTATTTGTCTTGGTGCTGGGCGTTTCATTTCTTAACTACTCTCTGGCTAAGAAACATTTGGTCTTTCTATATTTAGATTTGGCATTTCTCTGATATTATAATATGTAAATAACCCGAGACGCAGTCTGTTGGTTTGGCATAGTATCGAAGTTATTTATAAAGGGTTATCCATTTTGCGTTTTCAAAAGTAAACGTAAATAAAACACATATGAAATATTTTTTTTTTCATGATATTTCTTTTTTATTAAAAAGTTTGAACGTTGACATTGTGTGTGAAACACTACATCATTTAAATGACCACCACGCGAAGTGTTGATTCTTTTGGGGTATTTTTGGACCAACTTTTGGCACATATTGGGCGGTATCTCAGCCATAACTTGACGAATTTTGGTTCTTAAGTGCTCTACAGTTTATCTGCATAAACACGGTCTTTCGCGTAGCCCCCAGTTGATGTCGCCACGACGAGAAATTAAGCGGCCAGGAAATGTCTCATGCAATAAAGCCAGATTAGTTCGAGCTGTGTGGCACGTGGCACCTTCTTGTTGAAACCACATATTCTCCACGTCATATTCTTCAATAGCAGGCAAAAAATCGGTTTTCATATGACCGATAATGCTCCGAATCGTCGTTTTCGAAGAATTAAGGTCCAATCACACCTTCGGACCAAAGAGCGCACCAAACCGTGATTTTATGTGGATGTAAAGGCCTCTCTTCCATTACTTGAGTATTCTTAGAATCCCAAATACGACAATTTTATTTATTAACATACCCATCGAGTGAGAAATGTGCTTCAGCGCCGAAGAAAATTTTGTTCAAAAAATCGCCGTCCAATGCCACCCATTTCACGTATCTACGACGTTGTGAATGGTCAGCTGGCTTCAGTTGTTGTGTGAACTGGACTTAATATGGATGTAGGTATAGATCCAAATGCAAAATACGCCATAATGTGCCGTAAGACAGTCCTTATTCCTGAGAACGACGAGGAATCAACCCATTCGGGTCTTCGGCAACACTTTCACTTACAGCAGCGATATTTTCAGCGGAACAAGCGAAACGATGATATACAGGCCTTACAATATCTGTAACCGCTCCGGTCTCTTCAAATTTCTTCACATATGTAAACCATAATCTCCTCTTAAAGCACGATATGTGGCTGTGCCAGAATCACCATTTTTGTAGTAGGTTTTCATAAATTTACGCGTTGTGTGATAGTTAAGCGATCCATTTTCGTCAATGTCAGACTTTCAACTGAAAAAAGAAAACAAATTGGTTTAACAACTTAGTTTGACAGATGTCGAATTCCAGCCCTTTACTTTTGAAACTACGAAATTGATAACCCTTTATATGACTATGGAAAATAAAGTGTTTTTAAAATAACTGTTGGATTTTTGATGACATATACAGGGTGTTCCACTAAAAACGTTTTCAACCCATCTACGCCTGTAAGTTTACTATAATTTCCAAACAAAAAAGTATAGTTTCCTAGATTATTCCTAAGAACATGTAATTCCTTTAAGAACAACCATCTCATTTCTAGCTGTATGCACTACATACCTAATGGTAGAATTTCCTATCATCCCATTTTATAGGGTGTCAAATCAACACTTCCCTTGGTTACACACCACATGATACACTTAGTATACAGTTGATTCGATGGTAAAGGGTATACCTAGAATATTTATTGTTGGTAGCTTTATATTTTTCATATGAATAGTGGTTTGGTCAGATTTTTTTTTTTTTTTTTGTTTCAATTTTACGAGCATAGTATTGTATAACAAGAGGTGGTCTGGAGATAGACAACAAGAATAACAAATACATTCAGCAACACAATGGTGTGAGTATCGCAAAGATTCAGTGGAAAAAAACTTGTAGCACCTCTGATCAGATAAATAAATCGTATGCAAGAAAATATGTTTCTATACATACAAATAAC
This sequence comes from Hydrotaea cyrtoneurina, assembly GCA_958296145.1. NCBI lineage: Eukaryota > Metazoa > Arthropoda > Insecta > Diptera > Muscidae > Hydrotaea > Hydrotaea cyrtoneurina. The sequence continues at coordinate 89,958,181 of OY282512.1, forward strand.
TATAATATTCTTTCTGAGGCGGTTTAGCTTCAGGCTTTGATTGTGATACAAATAAATATTTTTTTAATTAGAAATAAAACTCAAAAGCACACACACACACACTCAAACAAACTCGCACCAATAAACCGAAATTTACATAAAATGAAGTTATTGAACACAAACACTCAAAGCGTTTAAATGCTAACGAAACACTCAGTGAGCTGCAGAACCCTCCCTCCCTATACATACATATATTATGTATATATATATATATATTTATATGTAGTACGTACTTCTTTCATTTGTATATAGTTTTTTTTATGATTGTTATTATTGTTGTTAATTTGAACAAATTGTTTGAGTTTCATGGTTTAAGTGGTGCTTGATTGTGTGAAATGGTGCCCTACCCAACTGACAGTGCATTGTTCGTTTGCCCGCCCGCATTTAACTTGGCTAATTCAATTCTGCTTAGTCTGTCCATTAAGCAACCGTGTCTAAAGATTAAGCGCACACAAAGAACTGTAGCATTTTCTGAAACGACCTTGAAGTCAGTTGCTAATAGCCATTTAAAGCATGAACATGTACCGAGTTTATAGAATTTTTAATTAATACAAAACAAAAGAGCGAAACCCCCCAACAAATTCGAACAAATTTAAGGTTCATTGAAAAGGAGCCCCTTGATTGGGAATGAGAGAAGGTTAGAAGAAATAGCTGTATATGGTAACATCTCAAGGAAATTAAACCAATTGTAGACTAACCAAATTAAAGAATATAATAAGAACAAGAAACAGTGAATGGGAATCCATTAAATTGAATATAATTGGATGATCACCTGATAGAGGAACACTTAGCATGTCCGCGGTGTATGATACTTCGCATATTCACAATCATAGACCGCTTTGAAATTCGGTACTTAGAAAATTTAATTAAAAAAAAAAATATTTTGTGGTTTTAGAATTATCTAAAAACTGAGCCGAGTTGGTCTGTATGTCTTTAAACGTCCTTCAAGTGGCTTAACAACTAAATTAATTTATACTATTGTAATAATTTCCATTTACAGTGGAACTTCCAAAAGTCGAATTTTCTTTAAGTTGAAGCACTTCTAGTGGCAGAGAAAGGAGACAATTTCCCTTAATTTTTCCAATTTAACTCGAACTTCCATAGCTTGAAGTAGAAGTAGAAGAAAAAAATGGCAAACACTTTTATAAGTGGAAGTTTTCGGAGCAATAAACCAAACCTTGACGGTTCAAAATGGATCTAAAAAACCTTGCTCGGAAATATCTGCTCCTACGAATCCATTTCTTCTTAGAAAGAGCAATAAATGATCATGAGGTGGAGGTTGTTATACAACTTTCCCGACATTACATTACAAATGCCTAATCAAACTGGAGTTATTTTTATTCACAACAAAACAATTACACAGCTTTTCAAGTACACAATTAGAACAGTATAACTAAAATAAAAATTATAAAATCGTATAGTCGCCATAAGTCGAACTTTTCTACGAGTTATGGATGTTTGTCTGTATATAGAAAATGTTTTATTGTCGGTAATTATCAAAATTAATGTTTTTAAATGTCTCACATCGTACACAGAGTTTGAAATGCGACTTCTATATATGTATATGAGAGACGTGGTAACAAATCCTCTTGGGTCAACTGCCCTAGTACGCAATCAAAAACACTAAGCAACAAAAGAAACTTGTAATGAATAACCTTTATAAAAAAAACCTGAGTACAAAAGTGGTCGAAAAACGTTGTCTATGGTGTTAAGACGCTGACAATGTGAGAGTGCTACAAGTTAATCACTGATGCGTCTGTAAACTAAACCAATTTTAAAATTTCAACTGTACGCCTGTTTTAAAAGTTTGTATGCATTTGGTCACTTATGCTGATATTGTGAAACATGAACATACAAAACAGGCAGACTGTTTGTCTTACAATTATGTAAAGGAGTAATAGTCCAACTTACCACGACCAATTGCTAGGGCTCCGGCCAATCCTTTATTGTCTTGGCTGTAATGCTTACATCAATTCATCCACACGTCCATGTGTATAAACATGTACGAGAACTTCAGTTCGCATTAATTGTTATTCTAATCAACAAATGGCAACCAGCAAGTGACAAATGAAAATGTCTTTGCCGCAAAGAATTCCGAGTCTGTCATAGAACTTTAACAAATGATATGATAAAAATCCATAATGCGAGTGGATTGATAACAAATTACTTACAAATGCCTGTTCCAAGCCATAAATAAAGGGTGCGGCCCTTGTGCTATGGATACACGGGTCCATACCTGCTCATGTGTATTGGTAAGCATATGTTGATTAGAGTGGGTCATGTAATGCAAATATATTCATCAATATTTCATTTAAACATATTATCATTGTAAAAACATTTCGGGGTTTTGGAACACACTCCAAAAAATCATGTCGAGAATAAAAAAGGTTTGGTTATAAAATCAGTACATCAATCAAACATTTATTATTAAGTTTTGAGGAAAAACTAAGCATGGAAAACGGCAAAAATATTCAGCTATTTGTGGCATTGTCATGTTAAACCTTTGCTAAAGTGGAAAATTTAGAGGTATCATCACAGATAGACCAGAAATATCAGAAAAATGTTCCCGTGATAGACGGAGAGACTTATATGAAACATCGGTTTGGCATAATGGTTTGTATTCAAATTAGGTCCAGTTCACTAAACTGAACTGACTGATCAGAGTCATTACGATTATCCTGTGGAGTTGCCTCCAACCGGAGTGACAGCTACCGAAAAACCGGGTGATTCCAAATAACACCTCTTGTTTTAGAACCCTGTACATTGTTTCGAATTGGTGCTCACATACAGCTTTGTTGCATGTGGGGGTGTTGGCGGCTGTTATTTATTTCCATGCATTACACCAACCACATTTTTTCTAGGCGACCCACCCTAATATAGATGTTCCTACGAGTATTGATGGATTATAAATTATATTTTACACTTTTATTCTTCTATTCTTTATTTATGTTTCTTTGTGCAATAATAAATTACGTAAACAAAATATACGGCAGAACCAAAACCAAACGTACACACGAATAGAGCACAGCCGAACCGAACCGAAAAGAAAAGAGTTAACAAGAACGAACCGAACAAAGCATGTTGTCAACTCAAAGTGACATGTAAGCCTTTTTATTTGTTTATGTTTTCCTCAAAATAATAATTGTGGGCGCGTGTTCAGCATAAGAGATGTGGAAGTAGGAGAATGTGAATAAAAATACATCAAAAGTGACATTTCTTGTTTCATGACAGACCAAAAGGGACTGATAAAATGGAAGGAATGTGCGACCATTAAACAAAACCAGAAATAAACAATTGGGAAAACTTAGTCAAATGAATTACAAAATATTGTATTCTTTGTCCGATTTGTCTGTGGAAATGTATTCACAATTATCTAAGCAGCAAAAAGCCACCGTAATTACGTTTTTCTTTCAGACCACAGAGTGCTGAATACCATTTACAGGTAACTCAGATTCATATGAAGTATTTCGTATCATCTCAGTTCGTTTGACATACTTTGACATATTAATGGAGATCTGTTACAAAATTGCTTTTCTACCAGCTGTGACATTCGAATTGGTACATATTTATATTCCAAAACCACTCCCTCTTTTCTCCTAAAAATATTTCATATCCACTACACAATTGATCTTTTGCACACCAAGTATGATAATCAGTTTATCACCCGTCTCGGTGCTGTCAATTGGTCGCCTCGGTTTTGACGCCAGTAGACTTGTATGTGTGAAATTGTTACGGACCGTTGTTATGCGAACAATCCATTAACGATTCAGACCTTTAAGGCGGATATCGAGCAAGTCAGTTGTGAGAGCCAGAAACCATAACCAAGATTTGGGAAAATTGGTTTCAGTGGATGTGCCACTATGCCGATGGAGCCACATGAATGAAATCTTACTCCATAAATGAGGGGAAAATTTGTTCTTTTTTAATTGTTTAAAAGAATTATTTGGATTTATTTATATTTATTTTGACTCCTGCGAGTAGATGCACAGCGGTGGTCGAAGCACAGCTATGCACGCATTTATTTTTAAGAGTTGGCAATATTTGGAGCTCTTATTTAGTGATAGTCTGCAAGGAACTTGTATTCCAAACACGTAAATAAATAAATAAATTCTATGGCCAATATTAATGCAAACCTAGTCAATTCCAAGACAACTTTGGACCTGACCAATGCCAAAGCCCCGTTTTTAAGCGTCCTTTTTACATTTTCTCACGGTGCTTTTAGTGCTATTTTAAATTCCAAATAATTTATTTTTTACTTGTTGTTTCCCTACAACCTAATGAACGTTTCGCTATTAGTCAAAAGCGTTTTCGGTTTGGTACGTTGCGCATGCAATTAGGTATATCACTTTGTGATTATTGTACTACCATACAACTCTGTGTTTTGACTTCTAGAATTTACTTTATATTTAAAAACTAAAAGCGTTTGAAGGTACAGAAATTAAAATTAAAAAAAATATATATTGAGTTTTAAATTAATGAAATGTAACTATTCAATATTCAGAAGACCTTCAATATTCTTATATTATTAGATGACATATAAAGGCAACGCAACCAGGCAAGAGTTTCTCATCTTGGCCGTAGATATATTTTACAGCTAAAGAACCAACAGAAAACCATCGAAACGGTTCTAGTCTATGCTAGTTAGTATTGTCAAGCTCTGCAGATTAATGGCGCCGTGCTTGAAGACGTTGACAGCTTCTGCTATCTAGGCAATAATATTGATAACAGGGGAGGATCAAGTACGGATATCCCAAACCGCATCAACTGTGTTCTGCAATCCTTTGGTATTTTGAAACAAATATGGAATGCGTGCCAGATATCAATGCGTAGAGGAGACAAGTGGAGTAAGATGATCAGGATGACCTGGAATGAAATCACATTAATAGCTTGCAATAGATCTAAATGGAATACCTTTGTAAGGGCTCTATGTTCCTCATGGGAACGACGGCAATAAATATAACTAATATAATGATAGTATTTCAAAAATATATAATAGAAAGTGAGTTTCAAAACTAAAGCAAACAAAACCAGTATTAAAAGACTACTGTCGGGAAGGGCAATCTTGTTGATTGGGATCAAACAGGTTTGGCAAAGTTGGCTCTTAATCCATTTGTTTAAAACTGAAAATAATCGTGAAATATATGAATGGTGTTGGAAGTGATGAAATTGCGAAAAACAGAGAATATTCCATTAACTGAATGAACAGAATTCTCAGAAATTTAAAAGACCAAAAAAATACATCAGTTTGTCTATTTATACATTTCTCTATGCATACATACATACATATGTATGTATATACATATTAATATTGAAGTTTTTTTTTTGTTGTTGCATTTAAGTCTTGAGCCAGTTTAGTAAAATATTGCAATTTAATCGTTAAGAATTTGCACTCCTACCTGGTCAACCTTGAGTGTGACAGTTGTTGTTGGGGCTGCTGTTGCCGCGGCGGCATAAAATAATCATATGCATTTGCAAAATGCATTTTAACAAAAGAAACTGCATCAGTGACGGCGACAACGCGAACGCCAATATTTATAAACTCACGTAACCATAAACAAAAATCCAGCGAAGCAAAAGCCAACAAAAAAAAGCATAAAATAATGCGCACTTTAAACAAAACACAAAGCTTAAGTAAAAATTTATAATAAATTTGCAAGAAAAAAATAACTTAAGCAAAGGAGTATGAAACAACAAATTAATAAAACTGAATCTTGTGAATTAATATGCGCTCAGTAGTGTCCATTAAACTAGCACACGTTTCGAGTATTTTCACAGGCTTTGTCTTCGAATAACAGTGCAGGGGGAGTTATGTCGCAGTCTGTCATCCGACAGTCTGCATGCTGTACTATTTCAATTGTGCTAACTTTTTACCCACGACTGTATAATGGTAAAGTACTGTGTATGCATATGTACATGCATAAATGAGAACATTGCATAAAGACAACGCACTCGACTTTTAGTTAGAACAGAACGAACAAAAAAAAACAAAACAAAACCAAGACAAGTTATTAGTTAACCCTGCAGGTGTGCATATTTATATACGTGTTGTGGCATACAAACAAACATACATTACAACATAACGTGATCTGCCAAAGATCTTTTATGCGACTGATTGGCCATATTTCGTGAATGTTTGTTACGACACAAGAGGCAAGAAAATAGTAGTTGAAAGACTCAATCCAAAGTATTCATTGTAACACGAGTACCATGACATTTGGCATTATCTGAAAACAAATCGTGTTAAGAAATTTGTTCGATTTCATGAAAACTAATCTGACAGGCATTCCAGTTTTGAAACACACAAAAATTGAGTCAATATTTTCTTTTTTTCATTGAAGAATTTGATTGAAATGAGTAATTTGTTACTGGCCTTGGCTACAATTGTTTGCACCATAGAAAATATATAATTTGAAAAATGGCAGACCTACTCAGCAATGAAAACCGTGAAGATATTCTATTGATATTTCATTTTTTTCGAAATTCGCTTGGTAATGAAATTCTATAGAAAATTGTCCTACGCTCTTAATCCCAAAATATTTTAATTTAAAAATGTATATTTACAAAGATATAGCAAATTCAATTGTATCGTAAGCGCTACACGCCTTTATGCTTGACCACACAAAAAACCCTCTTCTGTAAAAGTTTCTTTTTGGCGCTTTTTCGCTGTTAGTTCATTGTTCGCCTACTAGTACAAGGTACACACAAAAAGGTATCGAATAGATGGGGCGGTTCTGCTTGTTAACGTAGCGAACGTAACGAAGGCCCAGTTACCGAAAAAGCAGTTTGAAATAAAAATGTGTGTAGAAATAAATTTTCGCAGGAATCCAATTTTCCATTTCTGATAATATGGGCATATGGCTACCCTAGGAAAGTAAATATCCTAACTAACTTAAATACGTATATTTTTAATATTTGTTTTAAATTCTGGCACGGATCCTGGGGACCCCAAAAACAGACCTATAAATATTGGTACTACAGGGTGGATTTTTCTGTCAGTAATTCAAAAATGGATTGAATTAAATTGGTGCAAAAAAACAATAACAGTTTATTATTCAAATATTTTTTTGTGAAGTTAAAAAAAACGTCCTAACTTAAATCCACATAACACACTATAAAAAAATATTCGATATTTGGCCCATTGAAATTTTTTGCGGTATGTCCAAAACTTCATTGGGATTTATGACCGCTTTCGGGGCTCTCGTAATACCAATGAGAAAATTACTTTTGGACATTACCGATTTAGGCCTCCCGTCTGACTATTTTTTCTGTCATTTTGTTCTTATATACGTACAAATATTTATTCAAATTGACAGTTTAAGAAGATCATTCCTATATGTACGGGAATGCTTGATCTTTTTCACTTACGGCTCAGTTACGTACCTCTAGTTTGAGAATGATTTCAAAGATGGCTGCAACATATGCCCACCATCAGTAAGAGGTTCACTTGCCTATAACCAGCATTCATTTTAGGCTAACACAAAATCTTCCATTATTTGATAGCGTATTCATACAACAATATTGTTTTTGTTAAATGTTTTTAATTAACGTTCTGTGTCTAATGCTAGGCAATGTGGTTTTTTTCCAAGTCAACAACACAAACAATTCCGAATGGCTCTGTGTGAGAGTACCTTTGTCATAGTTCTTTTCATTGGCTTAGTTCTAAACTTGGCATGCGTAGAAATATCTAGCTGCAAGAGAGAGAGAGAGAGAGAGAGATAAAAACAAACACCTCGTTACAAGCAGAATACATCAGCACCGGACAATGACTATTGCAGCCAGTGAACCATTACACTTATTAATTATGACAGCATAAACATACTTACATTTATGTTAAATTCATGCTTACCTAAAATAGACCAAAATAACATACCACCAACAAGGAGGACTGTTTCAGTGCAATCGTGACTGGTTATGGTGATAGACTGTAGATGAATGGATGTCTATTCAAATTGTTAATACTGAAAATTGCAGTGTCAAATGTCAGCAAAAGTTCATATACTGTGGGAAAAAACGCATTTTAAGAGATAAATGCTCCAATGAAGCCACCACTGACATACTGTCTCTCTCTCTCTCTCTCTGAGGATGTATTGGTTTCTTGACGATCACCCCCGTGTTTTCTGATTCGCAGTTGCAGCAATTTCACATGTTAACACATCCGACGAGATGAAGCTGCTCTTGGTGCAAAGTCGTCGTCCACCGCAAGCTGCAACAAATCCCAAACTAAGAATGCCTTCAATTGCTGAGTCCTTTCTTACTTATTTCCCTTAACATTCCATGAAGGAACATACGGTGAACTTCTCTCGAATCAGTGAGCTTTGTACGATATAATTTGTATACTCACTGACCGGGACCTACTGTTTAAAGCCGGCTCCGAACGGCTAGTGCTTTTCATTGAGCCTCCCCTCCTACACCAAGTAAACCCCGTAAATGAACCAAATAAACCCGGACCAACCGGGGAAACAAATCGACAATTCGGTGTGTGGAAGAATATTCAGTATTGCTACTTTTTGGGTCGTAGAACTCTCTCCCAAAAATACGCTGAGCCGACCTCTCTAGGCTAGGGGCTCCCGACCATTCCGCCATACCAGATTCCAGAATCCAGTGAGACCACGTATCATAACTACTTCCAGCAAACTCTGACTGATGGCACAATGCATACAAATATGATTTTTTTATGTTAAAAAATTGAATAAAGGGTGTCTCGGTAAGAGAGCACTTTTTAAATTTAGAGTATGTTTTTTTTTTGTAATTGGCAAATTTGGCAGTTGACACATATCGGGCGTCGAAAAGAAAATTTTACAGGAGGGTTTTCTATATCTTTGGCTTAGAGATTGCTCTCTTACTCGTAAAGTCGAGAAGTATTCTATCCAAGCTCAAAAACTAAGCGGCGGTTTTCCGCCTCGTAAAAGTCTGGAGACGAGTAAGAGAGTTAAACTCTAAGCCAAGTTAAACTTCTCTGGAAAAAACATTAGCCGTTCGGAGCCGGTAGGTCCCGTTCAGTGAGTCTACAAATTATATCATGCACAGCTCACCGATTCGAGAGAAGTTCCCCGTGTCTTCGTTTATGTAATGTCAAGGGAAGTAAGTAGGTAAGAAACCCGGATGTGGTGCTAGCCAATTTGCCTGCCCATGTCAAATGTCAGCAAAAGTTCATATACTCTGGGAAAAAAACGCAGTTTAAAAGATAAATGCTCCAATGAAGCCACCACTGAAAAACCCGCACCATACTGTCTCTCTCTCTTTCTCTGAGGATGTATTGGTTTCTTGACTATCACCCCCGTGTTTTCTGATTCGCAGTTGCAGCAATTTCACATGTTAACACATCCGACGAGATGAAGCTGCTCTTGGTGCAAAGTCGTCGTCCACGCCTTCAATTGCTGAGTCCTTACTTACTTAATTCCCTTAACATTCCATGAAGGAACAGAGGTGGAACTTCTCTCGAATCAGTGAGCTTTGTACGATATAATTTGTATACTCACTGACCGGGACCTACTGTTTAAAGCCGGCTCCGAACGGCTAGTGCTTTTCATTGAGCCTCCCCTCCTACACCAAGTAAACCCCGTAAATGAACCAAATAAACCCGGACCAACCGGGGAAACAAATCGACAATTCGGTGTGTGGAAGAATATTCAGTATTGCTACTTTTTGGGTCGTAGAACTCTCTCCCAAAAATACGCTGAGCCGACCTCTCTAGGCTAGGGGCTCCCGACCATTCCGCCATACCAGATTCCAGAATCCAGTGAGACCACGTATCATAACTACTTCCAGCAAACTCTGACTGATGGCACAATGCATACAAATATGATTTTTTTATGTTAAAAAATTGAATAAAGGGTGTCTCTGTAAGAGAGCACTTTTTAAATTTAGAGTATGTTTTTTTTTTGTAATTGGCAAATTTGGCAGTTGACACATATCGGGCGTCGAAAAGAAAATTTTACAGGAGGGTTTTCTATATCTTTGGCTTAGAGATTGCTCTCTTACTCGTAAAGTCGAGAAGTATTCTATCCAAGCTCAAAAACTAAGCGGCGGTTTTCCGCCTCGTAAAAGTCTGGAGACGAGTAAGAGAGTTAAACTCTAAGCCAAGTTAAACTTCTCTGGAAAAAACATTAGCCGTTCGGAGCCGGTAGGTCCCGTTCAGTGAGTCTACAAATTATATCATGCACAGCTCACCGATTCGAGAGAAGTTCCCCGTGTCTTCGTTTATGTAATGTCAAGGGAAGTAAGTAGGTAAGAAACCCGGATGTGGTGCTAGCCAATTTGCCTGCCCATGAAAAACTTGATGGTCAAGTTAAAAAATAGCATTCAAAAACTTCTAAACTATTGCTCAATTCAATTCAACAGTTTGCCTTTAAACTATTCCTCTGCAAAACCGGCCTGTTTTCTTATTTTCCACTACTATCTCCTGAAAGTATAATATTTGTACTTTACCGAATCTGCCATCCATTACAGGACCATTTTCACTCTCTATCCTTGTTATACGACATTGGATTTTGTATTATCAAATATACTAAGACGTTAGCCGTGCCTTATTTTTATTTGTGTTTTTTTATTTTTTCCTGCGGAACAAATACGTTTTTGTCAGTACAAGTAAACTTTGTAATGATGCTAATTTGTGCCTTGTTAATGCTGTTAAATTAAAAGCCCATAAATTTGACGATGTCTGCTAGTTCAGTGAAGGACAAGAGCATATCGCACCATAAAGCAGATTCAGACTTTGACAATTTTAATTGAAATTAAACATTAACTTTTACTGATTATTTTAATATCTTTTAAAAGCCTACAAATATTTCAACGTCCGTCTCGCTAGCTCTTCACGTTGTGTCGTCTAAAAGTTTTTGTAATTTATGTAACCATAAAAATTGTTTTCAATTAAATCTGATGAGTAATGAAAAGAATAATAAAGAAACATCCATGCACAACGGTCTAAGACAGACAGGCCGACGTTGTACCTGTGAGCCGCACATACACTCGCACATTTAAATTTCTAAAGTTAATGTCTTCGAAATGGATGAACGCTAAAAAGTAACGAAATTAAAAGAATACGAATAAGACGACCGACCATAAACCACAAAAGTTAAAATAACTATTTTGCATTAGAATTTATGCAAACAAATAAAAAATAAAATCAAAATAATAACAAACATATCGCCATAAACATAGAGAATTACATTACCATTTGCATACACACACACACAACAGCGACTGCTAAAAGAAGGCAAGGCACGCATGCGCACAAGGATGTGTCTTGCATTTCTAATTGCCATCGATTCGTTAGGCGAACTGAGACACAAAGGTTTTATGCGTTTCTTGCGTTACATCGACTGTAGATTGTACGTGTGTATGATTTGTCTCTTTATTTCTATGCTCGCAATATGCTAATTGTTCGGTTCCATAACCATCCCGATCCGATAACGACAGAAAAGTATGAAAACAAACAAGAAAATGCACTGCTTTCGTTCTATTCTTTGCTCAAACCGACGACGACGACGACGATAGCGAAGTGCTTCAGAGGAGGAAAATGAAAATCAAAAGTTATCTCAAGTAAATACTGTGAGTTTTTCGTTGAGTTCGGTAAATTTATAAAATTAATTAAGTAAATAAATGCTAAAGTCAGTTTTATAGGTATAGCCTCTGTGGCGATTTTACAACCACACCCTAGAAATACACGTAAAGTGTTCAGTATTGAGTGATGCGATTCTAATTGCTCGTAATCTCTAAAATGTCAAGTCGCATCGTTAGAAAATTTATATTTGGGGTATATGCCAGCGAGAGTATCGCGACTGCTCTTGCCTGTCAGCATTTACAATAAGTGAAAAAAAAAAACAATAATAATAATAAAACCGCGTTGACATGTGCGCTTAAGATCAACTGTGGCGTTGGCTATGTGGCATTGTGCGTTTACCCAGGAAAAGTAGCAGAGATATAAGTGAAATTGATCGAAAATTGTATATGTAGCAACTTACTTATTTTTCCCCCTTAACATTCCCTGAAGGAACAGACGGGGAACTTCTCTCGAATCACTGAGCGGTGTACAATATAATTTGTACAATCACTTACCGGGACCTACTGTTTAAAGCCGGCTAGTACTTTTCAGAAGAAGTTTTACATGGCTTAAATATGAAACAGACGCTGAAAAATGTTTGATGGTCTTACCCGGTTTCGAACTCCGGTTCTTCTGTGTGATAGTCGCACACACTTCCTACCACACCACGGCCGTCCACATATGTAGCTACCCAGAAAGTAAAATGGCGTTCAAAATTTAAGCCGATTTTTACTATAACCGTAAATTAAAAAAAAAGAACGATTCGCACTTTATTATTCTAGCCTCTTTGAGATCTATCGTTGTGAAATCCCTCAGTGATCAGGGCAACTTCTGGAAATAAAGTGCATTTTGAAATAAACCAATTGTTAAGGTCACTGTATGGCAAATTGTGCCATTTTTGGAAACAAAAATTGCCAATTAACCGTAACGACAGACCCTTCCTCATTTCGAAATAAATAAGGACGGATGATGACGACAGCGTGTTAATTTTAATGGTTGAAATCGTGATTCGTTAACGGCTTGTGGATTGTCTTCAGTCTGACTGAGCCGGTCTACCTAGGCCGATTATGTTGACCGTAAAATTAAAAAAGTGCTAAGCGCCCCGGTAGGCGAGTTGGTAGCGTGCTTGCCTATCAGCGTGGGGGTTGTGGGTTCGATTCCCACCAGAGGCTTTGGTCTGTCGCTGCAAAATCTAAAACATATGGTCTGTGTCACCCGGTTTACCCTTGGACCCAAAAATTAGAATATAAATTTACTTTGTATTGTAATTAATAATAAATAAATAAATAAAAAAGTGCTCCATGAACTACGCGACCAGATTTGTATTATATTTGTAGGTAAACATATATATGTTTTGTAGGCAAACGTATATAAACCACAAAAAGAGAATCCATAAAGTTTAAACAGTTTGTAAATCTCAAATCCTCTTATGATTCAGTTAAACGATACCGTGTACACATCAGTTACATTTGTATCCTTGGCTCATTGAGAAAAATAGGGGAGGGTTTTACCCCGAATACTACTATGACATGCCTGCTAAATCTACCCGCCACTAACTCAATGGGCAAATCTGAATTACCGCCTTACAGTAAACTGAACAACAAACATATATATGATTGCATGCAAACATATTTCAACCATATGTTTTTCTCCGTGTACTGATTGTATGACCTGCTTCCTTAGTGCTGTCTCCAACTCCGACGAATTCTTAAAAAACATAAAAAAGGACGGTAACTGTGTTAAACAAATTGTGTACGACTTTCTCTTAGCACAGGCATTGTCCTACTGTTTAAAGTCGGCTCCGAAAGGATTTCAATGTCTTAAGCAATATAGAAAAAACAATTGATTTCTTGTTTTCTTGTGTAGTCGATAACTTCGTATATCCCTTAACATACAACATAATAACTTTGTTCACATATTGTTAACCGTCCACCACCAATTAATGCCAACACTTCCTCCTTTCATAGAAAACTCATAGAATTTCTAAGAATCATTTCAAAGCCAGCACTAGCATTGTTTCAGTATTGCTGACGTAACAACGACGCGCTAATGATAAATAATATTGAAAAAAAAAAACAATATATATATATACATATATAAATCGTGAGCCGAAAATTATTCCATTGATACAGTACGTGTAAAAATAGATATACAATGGACAAATGCACCCATGCCTCGGGATTTTTATAAATAACAATTCTAATGGAACCGATAACGTACCAAACAAATAAATACTCAATTGAATTTTCAATTGTTTGTGGTTAAATATGTCTCAAGCGACATAAGACCTAAGTAAGTGTAACGAATTATTAAGTTCTTTTTAAAAGTCCATATTGTTGGCGGGCTCTCCGTCTGTCGACATGTGTATGAGGTATGTATGTATGTATGTGTATGTGACGTTGATGCTTTTGTTCTCTGCTCTATCGTTCTTTGCATTGTTTAATTAACATATTGTTAGAATTTTTTTATATGTTTTTTTTTATTACATACAAGAAATCTGAAAAAAAAAACATGTCATTTTAAGCAGCTGCACAGACACGAAAAAAACTGGTTAATTTGACTTGAGGATTGTTTTCAATAACCCAGCAAAGCAATTGGTAAACGCTATCATTTTACTTTTCTTTTGAGATAATATGTTTTGTATGGGGAATTAATATAGAATAAATATATTTGTTGAGATATTGTAGATCGATGACGTATCGTATTTGTAGTTCTTCACATTTAAAAAAAACTGTTTTTGAGGAGTCCGAGGAGACAGTGTTTCGCAAACACGAAAGGTGATGACAATTACGGCAGCGGTGTGCTGAAAACTATTAGAACTTACAATGCTATTATCGAATCTGTGAGAAGAGTATTTATAGTTATAGTAACAACTTTCATGGCAAGGACTCCAATTTTCTATTCGTGTTCATAATAAAAGCGGTTTTTGTTGTGATTGGCCACAACAATAGTTATGATGAATATTGTATTTTCTGTCTGTCATTTCTGACAGTTTTCTGTTCGTATTTGGATATAATTCACTACAGTCTTTTATACAACATTTATTAATAGAAGCAACGCAATAACTTCTGGCCAATTGCTGCGAAATAAAGACAATAGACCTTTTGTATAGGCAAACCAAGACATTTGCCGACTTTGAATAACGTCATGAGTTAGCAGGATTCCCTAGTTTTCCAACCTGATTATTCGAAAAACTGATATGCCTTTGTATCCATAAAAACATTCATAAAATTTGCAAAAATTATAAATATTCCATTGCTGCATCCCTCATCGAATGTAAAATCCATTGCATGGCTAAGTTTTGAAGTTAATTCTCGAAATCTTCGCAATCCACAATATTTATAGTTGGCAGCAGCCTACCAGTTCTCTCCTCCGTAAATCACATCCATCATGTTATGCTGGGTTGGCATCTCTTTATACATGTACATTAGGGTGGCCCACTTATATAAAGTATGAAAATATTTAAAATTTACGTTATGAATTTTAGTTTAATGAAATCATTGCCATACTTTCTGTCATTCCGTACAGCGACGAGCCACACTAATGTTTGTACACCTCAAGCTGTTTAACTAATTCAAAAACCAACCAATGTATCTCATTCGTGATTCAATTGGTTTTTACACAACACAATTGTATCGACTCTTGTACATTTAGATAAAAAAAAAAAAAACAGACAAAAAAATAAAATTTCAAATAGATCTCTTTATGTTCTCTTAACGATCAAGAATTATTGTTTTTTGTATGTTTGGAATTTCCATAGTGATCTAATTTATCACAAATATGACAATGATTTTTATTGGAAATTTTGGATTCTTGATGATTTTTTCACACCTTTTTTTAATGGCGGCATGGGTTTATTAGTTGTGACAGTTGACTCAAAAATGTATTGTTAACTGTTTACAATAGGGCGAGTTTATATGCGGATATCGTAACCCTGGCAATTAGCTAAGAGTGATCGCTTCAATATAAGTGAAATTGAATAGTTTTCACAATAACTGTGTTCAGCGACGAAGAAGAAATCGATTGCCAAGTAAAGAGGCAAGGAAGAAGAGAATGATATGATAAGATGTGTCAAGTTGCTACCGAAGATAAGAACGTAACAAACACATGGTGATGTGATATGTTTTTCAGTCATAACGTGAGTTGGTGAAAGGGGGGAATTGATGTCCGAATTCTAATACGTAATGATATTTTGCAGCTGCCATACGATTGCTAGTGAAATGGACAATAATTTAATAAATAATGAAGATAAAATACAAACTGAGGAAAATATTCCATGAAAATGACTTGATGACATTGTACCGTTTTTCATTCAGTCTAACCTGAATCAATAGAATATGTTTTGTCCAGGTTTGTTCATTAATGTGACCTCCACTGGGCACAACAACTTAAAATCGCATCCCAAAATTTACCCTCAAAATCTAAAGATATTCTGAAAAAAACTGTTTCGGATAGTCTCGGCTGCTTACCAAAGCGAAACTTCTTCTAATTCGAAATTTTTTCTTTACCAAATTTACTATTTCTCAATATTTCGCAAAAAAAAAAATACAAAAGAAATATTTTCAGTTATTCTTAAAAAAAAACACTGCCATTATTTCACTTCTGGAAGAATTTGATGTCGCAAATAATCGTTTGATAAGCGAGCTGTATGGCAATTAGAACCATTTTGCTGAAACCAAATGTCGTTGATGTTTAGCTGATTACATTTCAGAAACAAAAATGCAGCCAGCTATATAGCTATATAGTAGGGTACCCAATTAATCGGGTTTTTGGATTAATCGGTTAATCGTTAATCGTACATTTCAATCTGACAATTAACCGAACAAAACGCAATCAAATTATTCGATTAATCGATTAATCGAATAAAATAAAACAAAATAAAAAGAAAGCAGTGTTCAAACATTGTACTTGGTACATTTATTAAAACAAAACAAAACGTAACAAAAACAACTTCAATATATAAAATAAAGGTACAATTCACAAATCGTTGTAATAATACAACAAATATATAATACAGTCGTTTTTCGATTTAACGAACTATATATTGTCAGCCCTGTTCGTTAAATCGAAAAATTCGTTAAAACGAGTACTATTTATGACTAAGTTTTTTTGCTCTAAAACTATGGAAATAACCATTATAATATTTTTTTGGACACTGCCTTTATTATAATTTTAATTTTAAACAAAGTTATCAATAAAATAAATGCAATTCATATGAATTTGTATTGAGATCTCGGGTTAGCCAGCCATGACTTGCATTAAAACTGCCACTGTAATATCGTTGGTGTAACTCTTTGGCTTTGTGTTGCAGAATAGAGCCAGTCACTTGGATATGACTTTTCCGTTGATTTTGAAACCACAAAAACAGCTTTGGAAATTTTTGGAAATTCTCCGTCTTTAATTGCTTTTCTGTTCTTCGAACCGAAATTTGTCATCTCCGCGTTTTTGAGCAGATTTTCCTTTGATTTTAAAATTGTGGATATAGTGGATTTGGCCAACCCATACTTAACACACAATGCACTCACACATTCACCTTTTTTAAAATCATCTACGATATTTAATTTTTCTTTTAATAACAATGTTTTTCTGTTTCCCATGTTTTTAATGTTTACACCACAAACGAACGCACAAGAATGGTAAAAAATCAAAAAGTAAACACACAAAATAAAAGCATCACATTGCTGGTGAATCCCCTATATCATATATCTATTGCTTTTACACCTTGTTTGTGTGAAATCATTGTATTTTCGTCTGTTTCTTTTTAATTTTTTCATTTGTTCGTTAAATCGAGTACAAAATTGGTTACACTGTTCGTAATATAAGGTACTCAATGGAAATTTTTTAGCAGTTCGTTAAACCGATGGTTCGTTAAATCGGAAAACACCTGTATATAGATATATGTTAAGAGATCATATAAGCACTTTATTTAAGATTTAATAATTGTATGTACTAGCACAAATTTTTATTGCGATCTTAAAAAATAATCTTTTAAAAATAAAACGTTGTTTAGATTTTGGGCTTTTAAACGGTTTTTTTCCTTAGTTTTTATAAAAGAAGATTTTGAAAGAGCTCTTTCGCTCATTGTAGAAGTAGGTGAAATTGTTAAAAGTGCATTAAAAAGCCACTCTAATTTGTGTGTTCTCTTCTGAGATTCACCTAAATATTTTAAATCATCCCAAATGTCGTCTCTATGTATTTTACGTTTTTTAGATGGGCACTGTACACTTCTTATAGACGATGACAGTTCTAATACAAGGTCAGTTTCTTCAAGATCACCTACTTCTTCAATTGATTCATTATTGTCCGAAACAACTTGTTCATTATGATTTCCAAATAACCTAGTATACAAGTAGCAAGCATATTCTTCAGTTTCGGATTTTGACGAGTATTTAGACAAGTCATCACTACTTGGGAAAATTCCAGATTTTAAATATATTATTAATGTGTTTAATTTTTGGTTTCTTCGGCCTGCAAACCGTGTTTTAAGTTGACGAACTAAGTCTTTTGCAAAACAAGTTTTTAATGTTAGTAGTTTTTTTAATAAAAATCTTATACTACCCTCAAAATCAATGAGAGTAGCAGTATCTTTACCTAATTCTTTTTGGAAAGTTATGAAATTTGTTCACAAATCGCTGCCATATGAGTTGCCACATTGTAGGGGTTTTTCAAGATGGACTGCTTGCCATAAACACGTATGTTTAGCGATTAATCGATTAATCGCACTGGTTTGTTCGATTAATCGTTATTCGAAAAAATGAATTATTAAATTGTTCGATTAATTTTTTAACACGATTAATCGATTAATCGAATAATGATTAATTGAATGGTTACCCTACTATATAGCACATTTCTTTGTCTTGTTGATAGTTTTAAATCGAGTAGAGTAAAAAGAGTAAATTGCTTTCATACTAGGAAGGCAATGTTGACCGTAAAATAGACGAAGTGCTCTAGGAACTTCACGGACAGATTTATTTATTTTTTCAAAGTCCATGATAACTTGCCAAACCTCAATGAACAGAAATGTCAACACAATTCGACATTATCAGCTGTCAAACCATAGTTATCGATAGCGACAGTTGTCATTCAGCTTTTTATTCGAGAACGTATTTTCCTATCTTTATTATGACGTGAACATAGCAACTACAACTATAAGAGCGTTCCAATAGTTTTAATAACAATTTCCGACACCTTGTCCCATGAACAAGCTAAAAAGGTAACCGCTGTTCGAATATTAAATGCTTTAGCGTTTCTTCTAAATCCGATCCTCGTACACCGACCAAGAGAGTTAAAAGATTATTTTTAGAATACAACTTTGTTAACCTTATTGCATTTTGGTCGAGAGGTTGGAAAATGGCAGTACAATTGGTAGGAAGACACATTATGACAGTATTGCCGTCATCGCTTTCTAAATCATTTTCTTTTCGATGGCAAGTTACGTTGTCTACAAGTAGCAGAACCTTTTTTGGAAGGCCCTTAGACTGGAGAAAATCTGTAACCTAATCGAGATTTAATTAAAATATAATAAAATAAAGCATTCCTACCAAATATTGCTCTATACGAGTACAGTAAACACCTCAGGAACAAACAAATTTCTGAACCATTCCTCGAAAATTACAGTCGTCATCCAGACGCTCTTGTTTCGCCTATAGTTTGATGGCTTATTGATGAAGTTCTTAATGGCACGAGAATTTTCAGATTTTCCAATAACTAACAGTTTCAATTTATGAGTACCATTTGAATTCATACAAGCCAAGAATGTGAACCTGTCTTTCGAAATTGTACGTGCAGGTGCTGACGATTCTTTAGAACTTACTAGAGTTTTATCTGGTAGAAGTCTGAAAAATAGCCCCGGTTCGTCGCAATTGTAAATTTCATCTGAAGTCAATTCAAGTTCTCTGATTTTGTTTTTAAATTTAACCAGATATGGATCCACACTTTGACACTTTGAAGCTACCAGTTTTCTCTTTAATGTTAGCATGTGAAGGTAGTGCGTTTGTTTTAACTCTTCATAAGACTTGGCACATTGAGGTTTCTTTGTTTTTAAAACCATTTACACAATTTCTTTTCCATTTCTGGAAATTCAGCTGTTTTCAGAGTTATTCGTTTTCCAGGTCCGGACTCTGCATCACGAATTAATGTTTGTATAGCAGCTTTGTTCTTTTTTATTCTGCAAACTGTGGATTTATTAACATTATAATCTAAACAAATCATTTAGACTGATTGTCTATTCTAAAGTTTATTCAATATTTCAGTTTTTTGTTTAATTGTTAGTTTTATAATAATAAGAAACCGCAAACAAAATGCCAAATTTCAGCACATCAGAAAAAAGTCACGACCTTTCTTTTCTAAAAGTTGCACTTATAAAGACCCTAATATAAAAAAATGCCGGTTGCGCTAATCGGGGAGTTGCAATAATCAGGGGTTACGCAAATCAAGCTCTGAACTTGATTTGTTTCTGATACTTAAGGTTATTTCATTAAATGTCATTTTTATGACAGATCCATTAAATTGGTGACAAAATCGTAAATAATCAAAAAATGTCTTCAGTGGTTGTAAAAAGAACTTCCTCGTAGCTTAGCATATGATATCTTGTACCTTCTGTGTCTGTGGTATTTTTATTCAATTCAATATATATCGACTCTATTTCCCTCCTTTCTAACCCGCCCTCCCCTTTGCCTACAGACACATTTACAATTTTGACTTATTGCCGATGACAAATGATAAAATTAAATTATGTCATTCGACTCGGTTATAACTGAAAATTGTTTCCAAATTTATATGGAATTTTATTCTTCGATCATTTCCCAAGCGCCGCCATCAAACGGTTAGTTGTCTTTGGATTTGTGGGAAATCCAATGACTTGTTGAATGAAACATTTGCAGTGGCTCAAACTATTTATAGCAAGAAAGTAATAATAGTACTATTTGTTATAAATAAATTAAAAACTAAAAGTACCTATTAATAGTAAAAGTTGGGAGAAACCCTTAACAAGTTTTCATTCGGGTACTTTTCGCAACAATTTACAATTTACTACAATCCCACGAAGTGAGCTGTTGTACGTATTTATAAAATTATAGGTTCAATAAAAATAAAACAAAACAAAAATGTATTTAAAAACTGGTTTGAGAAAAACATACACAGAAACGCTTAAGCCCACAATACAAAAGCTCAAATGTTCTTGACGCGGGCAGGGGGGAGTGGAAATGAAATATTGTGAGGTAATAAATTGTATATGGCTGAGTGTTTGTTGATCTTTTCATTTACAATCGGTCGAAGAAAAAACAACAACAACAACAGTCAGTCATTAAACATTTCGGTATTACCAGCCATCTCACAAAAGTATTTTACACAAACCAGTCAATCAATCGGTACGTGCACCAGATGTACCGATATACAGCCATACATACATAGATTCGTATAGACAATCGTTAGATCGAAAAGAAAAAATCAAATTTCAAAAAAAAAAAAATAATAATTATATTGAATTCAAACAGTAGGGGATGATTAGTTGGTATATGCGATATAATATGCTCTCTACGCTTAATATTTTTGGTCTAGATGTAATTTTTTATTTTAATTTCTTAGATACATTTTTTAAATTATGAAAAATAATTCCTTAGCTGTACTTTGACGAGAAAAGATCATTTCAATATTAGTATTATTTATTAATTGGATGGGCAGTCGAGTTTTTTTATAGTATTATAAATAGTTGTACGATACAATCTTGTCCGGCAAACGTCGAGAAAAATAATAAAAAATAAAATATAAAAAAATAATAATAATAAAAATTAAAACCGAAACTATTAGTTCAACCGAAAGAGCAAATATTCCTATTAGTTATCGCTTTCAATTTCAAACTGCTCAAAGATCCAAACACGGAAGCCCATAATGAAGTGGATGGTCGTGTACCTTTGACCATAGACCTTGTAAATGAGTAATGCTTGATTTGTGTCAAAAATTCGAATAAGGCTGGTGCTTGAAATGTGAAGTAGATGACATCGACGTTCCAGGCTTGGGTCGTACACTCTCGTCTATGTAAAACGTTCAACGACGGTCTCAACTTCTAACCAAAAAATCAACTGTTCAGGCTGTAAGTCAATGCTTTGGACTTACAGAGCATTGGGTAAGATTTCGATTGGGAAAGTGCTACCACTGTCAAAATTACATATGAATGAAAAATAAACCAACCGGTAGATATGCGTAGAATTTAAAAAAAATTCTGATCTATGACCCTTGTTTGGAAACAATCCCACCATCGATTTTAATGATATATAACTCATTTCAATTGTAAGATATGTGACTTTATGATAAACTATTGAAAATTACATTTTTTAATCACTATAAAATTTTAATGGTTTTTGAAAAAAAAAAATGTTTTTGCCATAAATTTGTTTATAGCTTCGAAACATTCGTTCGTTCAGATTGAAAGGAACTAAATTATTAATTTATAATGAATAACCACCAAACATGTCCTATTTACTGTGGTCTACTGAATTCAAAAATCGCTGACATTTTTGTTTTGTAGAATTTTTTTTTTCAAATCCATGTCAGAACTCAAAATGTTATTGTCCGATTTCTCTGAAATAAATTACAAATCGACCCGTACGTTTTTATTTATAAATGACACATAACAAATTATTTGTATGGGAGGCACCAGAAGGTGCCTTCACTAAATTGTGAATAATATCGACAATACTTTATCGATTTGAATGATGTATACCTCATTTAAATTGGAAGAAATATGGCTTCATTAAAAACATCTAATATTTGACACTTTTTGTCATTTTTGATATCTTATAGATTTTTCTTTCGATTTAACTTTTTTTAGTAACTCTGAAACAATATTGCGGATTAGTGATAATTTTTTTAAAATTTATTTCTAAGAAATCGGACATTTTATTTAATGGTTATGACAATTTATGGTTTGAAACAATATTTTGTATTAGTGATACATTTTTTAAAATTTATTTCTAAGAAATCGGACATTTTATTTAATGGTTATGACAATTTACGTACCTCAAAGTTACACTATGTAAAAGAAAAATTTGAAAAAAACCTATCCATAAAGAAAAGAAATGTTGGCGTTTGTATGCTCAGGGGACAACAGTACATTGGAATTGGAATTTATCGTTACTCTGATAAATGCACCTTCACTGAAAACATAAACACATGGTTCATCGGCATATTTTAATGTTTTTCTCCACAAAATTAAAGCAAGAATACTAAGAAAAAAGTGCAATCATTTTTTTTTTTTAAAAAATCCTGTTCAAATTTGTAAGAAAGGTCAGAAAAACGTTTTTTTTTTATATTCCAGCCTATTGGGGTAATCATAGATACCGAATAATTGTTATTCCAAGTTAAATGAATAACGAATTATAGAGGTTCGACTGTGTCCAACCTAAAGGGTCACAGGTGAACTCAACAAAACTCCATATATTGTTTCCCGCTTTTTTCATTGCATTCATTGCTAAATCACCAGATCACTGCATTAATTGCTAGATCGTCGGTAGATTTGTTGTTTTTATACCTACTATATTGTTACATTTGTTGTTGGGGTTTTTTACTTTTTCCCCGATGCAATTATTGATGTGCTCATCTGTAGAAAAGCATGCAAAACTATAACGTCACTTGGTGATTTTTTTTCCAAAGTCACTGGTGTTTTCAGAATCTAGCTAGAACGTCATCAATTGGTGTTTTTGTTTTGTTTCATTTATTGTATGAGTTTTTTTTTCTGATTTGCAATTTTATTAGGGTTTTTTTCCTCTGCCATTCTAAACCTGAACGTCTAAGCTTTATACAAAAAGGTTCTGTAGCGGGCTGCTGTCGCAGTTAATAGTAAAAGCTTGATAAATGTTAGCCAATGTTTTCAGTTTGTTTAGTTTGTTTTTGCCGGCTTAACGTGTAACACAGCGAAAAAAAATATAAAATGTAATACGCTTATTTGTATTTAACTTCTTGTGACATTTTCTACCTTAAAAAAAAATTCTATTGCTTTGTGTCTTCTGATTTGTGCATCGTCTATGTTTAAAGAGAAAATTGGGAAATATTAAAACCGAAAATATTTCAATTTACAAAATAAATAAATTCTGAAACTGACATCTACTGAATCAAAATATTAAAGTTCAATGCTTTGTTTGAAAACGAGTGATTTTTTTTTACATTAGAAACTCATTGACTAATTCCATTGGTGAGTTCATACGACGGTTGCTGTAGCCTAATTGTGTTGATGTATTTCGAAATCGGATTCTAAAATCGTATAAAAACAGAGTGTATTGACGAGTAACACTTGACGACGGTCCCACTGCCCATTAACGTGTACATTTGCCTATAGACATCCATCATCGGCAAAGTGTTAAAAACATAATAAACGATTTTGTTTCTCATCCAATAGACGTCAGTGAGTGTGACATAAAAATATGACCACATACATCACACGAGTTTTATTATCAGCATTTGTTACCGGTATCAAACTGGTACCACCACGCCATCATAGTGTTAATTAAACACAATTAAGATCAATGACCTCGCAGCATTATCGTACCGCACCAGTAGCCCGTACAACAATTCTTCCACAATACACAATTACTAATCAAAACAAAGTTTTTTTTTTATGTTTGTTTTTGAAACAAGTGTACATTGAATATTATTAACGAATTTCGATGCTGTCTTATCATTACAGATGCCGCAGACAGGCTGTTTAATACCAACGTCGCCGTCAGTTTCCACTGCATCAGCACAGAGCCAAAGTCATTTTTTTAAATTTGAGCAGGAGGAACAACAACAAAACTTTTCCATTTCGAATACAACAGCAACAACGAACGATCCCTATGCTACATATACTGATAACTTTGATCTATCACTACTACCTCAAGATTGTACTACTACAGCAACAAAAACGGCCTTATCTTCACACATAGCAGCACAAACTGTGCCAAACGCACACACGGCAAATCTCATAGATAATATACCGACGACAGTTTTCAATTTCGACAAGACCCTAACGGACCAGAAACCACAATTGCTCACCGTGCCCGATATAAAAATCGAACAAACGTGGTCTTCCTGTCCCTCTCTACATACGATCAAACAGGAACAAATATATCAAAGTTACTTCCCGTTGAATACCAAACAAAATCAACTCATTCCCCTACCGCCCGTCTATCCCGCGCACATCTATCCATCGCCACAATCTAGCCCCGCTCAATCGGAATACGCTTACCCGCAGACACAGTTTTCCGGATGTTATGAATCCCTAAGTTCTTCACACAATTCTTTGTATGCGGCTGCCTCCTCACCGTGCCCCTCACTAGATGTCCACTCAATAAAACAGGAACAGTTGCATATTCTGCCACCATCACCGCCAGAGTCAAGTTGCGATACGCCCACACCACAGTCCAGTTGCAGCAGTACAAGTGGCTTTGACTTCAAATCCGAACCTTTCGACTCAGATGTGGAAACGTTTAATGATTTGAATAAATCGCCAGCGAGAAATACAGTGCCATCGAATAGCGTAGCATCGGCTGATAACAATATTCCGAGCCAACAAGACCACCAGGTATTGCGTGAATATTTGGAAGACACCACGTTTCAGAGGAAACATAATTTGAAACCGTTGGCTCTGGATTCGTTTATTGGTGGTCTTGACGAGGTTCGTGACAATATCGAGCCGGTTATATCGTTAGCATTGGAACATGCTAAACGTGAGGCTGATGCTACGTGTGCTAAATTACAGATATCACAGGGTAAGTTAACAATGTTTACATTTTTATGGTCTCCCATATAATAAACTGGTCATGAGTATCAAAAAAATAAAAAGTAAAATCTTGATAGACTTCGTACATTAAGAATCATTGTGATACTGCGGGATGCTGTGCTGCCACCCCATTGTAGAACCTATAGAGACCTGTGTAGGTTATACGGCTTTAAGCCTAGTTAGTTCCCAAACGTCAGACATTTATGTCTTATTTGGTTTGAACCTATCGAACCAACCTGATCTCTGCTGAAGGCCTCTGTGATCTCCAGTATTTCTGCGAGATCCGAGAATCAGTGCGCTCCTAAAAACTTAAATCTCCTTACACTGAGACATATAAGGTGTTTGTCCTCCACAACGTTTCCACAGTTTCTAAAGCCTTGACTCCAACTCTGAATGCATGTCTATCTATCAAACTGTGTCCAGTGATTAGGTTCACTAACATAGATATATGTAATACTGATTTAGGTTTGAGTGAATTCGAGCTATTTAAGTGATAACATGGGAATATTTGTCTGGCATTCCGGCATGTACAGGACCCAGACCATCTGTCGTTCCCCAGTCTGAAAGCTTGTTGCATGTCGACAGGGAATACTGTTTAACCCCGATTGTCGATCATCCCCTGTAATGTTCCTGTGCCCGGACACCCAAATTAGTTGGATATTAAACTATTTGGCCATCTCTTTACAGATGCTATGCCAATGAATATAGATTTCCGAGACTTTATCGCAGACTGTCCGTCAAAGTAGAGGTTGATGACTGTAGCGATTATGACGTATCGTGCCAGCTACAGAGCAACTTATCCGATCGCTATGATTTCTGCCCAAAAAAAAACGCTACAATGATCTGGTAGCTTAATCGCTAGGTCTAACGCTAGTTCCTTGAGTGGATTTTAAAACCCATCTAGTTTGAAACGTCTGTCTAAAAGTTCTTATAATTTCTTTTAGCAGGGATGCGTATTTACGAGTATTTTTGCAAGTTTTGTTTTATATCGAATACCAGCCGTCTTTTATTATAGAACACACTTTAAAAATATTAGAAAAACCGTAGATATTTTGTGATGGATTAATTGAAAACCAGAATATTTTTATTGTAAAATTGAATATAACTCCCATATATGGGCAGGGGCTTCACAGCTTCTGGACCCGGTACAGAGGAGAGCGGTAGTGATGATAGGGGATAGTAGGGTATCCAACTGTATTGTCTCCCTACAGCATCGTCGGAATATGGGTTGTCTATCGCTATTCTCTAGATATTTTAAGGGTGTCTGTTCCTCAGATATCCGTCGTTTGATCCCTGAAATTAGATCATTTAGCCGGAATAAGCGGCTATCCAGGTTCATTGTCAAATGGCCGGTTGACCGGACGACGCACAATAGAAAAAATTCGTTCTTTAGCCGAACTGTTCGTAAGTGGAATTTCAGCAAGTATTTTTTTTTCTGCCTGCTGTGACACTATCAAATTCAATACCCTTCTTTCCTATTATTGAAACATTTGTCGCACGATATTGTCGATGTATTCTGATCGACTGGAAGGCATGCATAACTCAACTTATTCTTTTCACAAAAGTGCGAATTTTAGTTTATTCAACAATTTGCAAGCATTGACTTGAATATTGATTAATCAAAAAAAAAATAACGCTAAATTTTTTATGATATGATTCATAATCATGCAACCATTAACACATAACAATGAAATTCTTAGCATTTTAAACAATTCATAAATTAACCAAATTAACCTTAACACACCAATTAGTGCCGATATCTAGTTTTTCCACATGACTCAACTTAACGGCCGTCTAAGAAGGTCATATTTATTGTGATTATATGGTTTTACATTCGATTTCTTTGTGCTTTTGTTTCTAGATCCATCTGATTGGTCACCAAAGCAAGTACATGCATGGCTACGATCCACCATCCAACAATTCGATTTGCCACTAATTGATAATTTGGAAATCAAGTTCAACGAGAGTGGCGCTGCGTTGGTACAATTAACTGAAGACGAATTTGCAAGCAGAATACCCGAGGTGAGTAACAACGGACAAAGAAAATAGTTCAGAGCGAGAACATGGCGAATGATGTAGAATTCGCAGTATTCATATTAACATACAAACGATCTTTAGTATGGTAACAGATTTGAATTTTAAATGAGACAAGGTCGTACCAGCTTTCAACGGTACGATAAAGCCCAAATAAAAAATAAAACCGCAAGCGTGATTGTGTAAGTTTTTAGGTATGTGGCTAGAATGGGCAAGTTAACATCAGTTGGCTTGAAACATATTGAAAAGCACTGCGAAAAGGCACAAATCAATGAATTAACCAAATAACAACACAAGTTATGAAATCTTTTAGCTGACGTCATTTAGTCACATTATGAGAGGTGGGCAAAAATCGCCACACAAATAAACGCAAAAGAAAATACAAAAGTCTCTAAATGAAGACACCAAACAAAGAAGAAGAAAAAAATACTACCAAAAAACATGATTTTAAGGGAAGAGAAGAAATGAAAGTATAATAAAGCTTTTTCGGGGGTCTAAATGAAGAGAGGGCCTTCGCGCCATCGAAGAGAGTTGTGAGTACTCTGAGTTGTGTTAGAAAAAGCCGAAAATCAAAACAAACGCCATAAAAATATTTGCAAAATGGACAAACAATAATGGGAGAAAAGCCAAAAAAAAAACGAAAGACTTAAGACACAAGCGTGATCAGTTCAAATACAAAAAAGAGCACCGCTAAAAAGCGAAAGACTTAAGACACATGCACCACATATACTCATCCGCCAAAAACGAAATGTAAATAAATACGGCAAGAGGCAAAAGTAAAGAAGAAACAGGCAAAACAGAGTTAGTAACCGTGGTCATGGCTGAAGGTAAAAAGAATGTTGTGAAGGTTGTTTAGTGAAAATGATAATGTAAGCGACAGCAATTCGTACGGTGTAGTAAATAACGGTGTGCGCCGATGTCTTCCAAAACAAAGACCCCAAAAACAAAAACAAACAGAAAGCATATGAGGGATGGGTGAAGAGTATTGGGCAATACAGTAAATATTGAGTAGGTTTTTCTGAGATAAAACCATGGTACGTAGCCACACGAAGTAAACCCAACAATTAACCCGTAAATGCGCGATGTATCCTATAGGATACAACCAAATTTTGACTTTGTCGCAATTTACAGCATACCCGGGTCAGCTTTTATGATAGGAAATCAATCATATTTGGCGAATAGTACCGTCCTTTACCAAAATAACTCACAATTTGTTAATTTATATAAAAAACTGCAAATTTATGTAGACTTTTTTGGTTGAAACTCATAGTATACTCTGCGAATTTATGGGTTAAACCTAGAACTTCTCAAGAAACCAACTCCAGAACTTACTTTTCCTCTCTGTTAGAAATTAGAGGGTCATCTTTCACACTTGTTGCTCTATGGGACTGGCCGAATTCGCACCTGTCGGTTGAGTCTACCACTATCTGCGAATTCGGTGGTTTCTAAGTGCTGTTCCAATTTTCTCAAGCTGGTATAAAAATCCTATAAGTCCCTGACCACCCACGGTTCCACACTGCAGACTCTGTCGGGAGGTAGCATTAACACTCTTTTGAAAACGTAAGCGTAGGTCTCTTACAATAGATTCAGTTTGCTGGGCCATAAAATGAACTGCAAAGTTTTATTGCTATATCTAATCTAGGCCACATGACTTTCGATACATTGCAACATAGATATAGAATTTGTTCACGGTTTTGAACTCCAGCTCGTAAATACTTAGCCGCTTCTGCTTCACTAGCCATAAATCTGTACGGAGCCACAACCTGCCTGAGTCCAACAAAAACCGTATTACTTGTACATACAATTTTCGAAACAACCCTCGTACGGCAACAAAAAAAAACTAAACATGCAATAAACCAACAAGCAAAGTGCATTTAAGTTACAAGAAATGTTTACAAGCATGACGCACGCCACAAACAATAACAATAGAATATTATGTTTACTACAGCGGGTATTGTCTTAGAGGCGTGTGGCGTTGGTGAGGGTATGCACCGAAAACAAGAAACCTTAAAGTACATTCACTAGATGGTGCCTCTGTAGAAATAACAACAAAGCAAAGCTGACTGAAATAAAAACCAAAACACAAACTAAGCCAACGACCAGCGACGACATTGCAAGGTGAAAGTGAGTCGTCATCATCATGAAGATAATGATCATCTTAATGATAATCACCTTAGTCATCATCGTCGCCACAATGATCATGATGTAAATGTAAACACGGCAGAGTTAAAAATAACTTCTTGTTGTGAATCGCCCAAACCGGCGACACAAAAACTATATCAGTGAATTTTGGGTTGCACTTTTCTTCAGCTGTAACGGCGAGGCATTTTTCAGTTTGAATTTAAATTCAGTTTCCAGCTATGAATACATTCATTTCTACATGTTATTGTTTTTGTTTTTGTTTTTGTCTTTGTGTTTAGTTTGTTATTGAGCGTGGATAGTTTATTATGCTAGTGAGCATACACCTACCCAAGATGTTCACATGTTTTCATACACGCAATTTAATTAATGCACAAGATTTCATTGTGCTCTTCCACAATTATAACTAGGTTTTTTTTTTTTTTTGGTGAACTAGATAGAAAAACAATGTGTAGGAAATATTCTGTGTAACACGATGAAAGATTTTCATTTCAGTAATTCAGGTCAAGTTTAAAAAAACTGGGGAAGATTAAAAAATATATAATTGCACCTGTCTATTGACAGAGTTGTATCCCATCAATCAGTTGAAATAAACGTTGAATATTTTGCAAAGCCCCCAAATGGAATTTCAGTGCCTCCCAGGAGCAGCTGCAATATTTTTCTTCTAGGCGCTCATAAAACTAATCTATGTCATCGACACGTTTCTCTCGAGAGCATGTGTCCATATTAGGCTGATGTCGAAATATTTTTACTTGATGCTGATGTTGACCACTCATCATTTGAGAGTGGAAGTTTCTTCGTCACAACAAATCCACAAATAAACACGCAATTACTGTATTTTCCCCAAAATCTGCATTAAATGGAAAATGAATGGATGAAAGAAGCTTGTATTTTTATCAGCTTGTTTAAAAACTACCCTATGTCACCAGTACAGAGTTCCTAAAATAACCCCTCGGGACCAATCCATGGAACAGTTAGAGCCCACAACAAGCCGAATACCGACTTATGTGTATGTCCAAGGACATGAGCTGGAGTAAATCCATCTCCTCCTCTTCTCAACCTAACCTAATAACCTTATAAAAATAACCGTTTCATTTGCAATAAAAAATTCATTTGATTTAACTAATGTCTTTACATTTTCATTATTTTTGTAGGGTGGCAGTACATTACACGCTCAACTGGAAATTTGGAAGTTGACATATTCAGATAATTATCACAAGAATTCCAATGACAGTTATATGCAACAAAACATTTGGACTCAGAACACTATGCCGGCACCGTATAATCAAGAAATGGAAGAAGATACTGAAGGTATACACAAATTTCAATTAGTAATACTTAAATTCCGTTTTTCTGGATTAAAGTCATTAAATTTTTATAAAATTTCTTTCAACAGACGAAGAAGATTTTCTTTCGAATGTCAATCATACAGCCGTCGTTCCCAACGACACTCATAATACTGCGAATGGTCAGCATACGAATGGCGACGAACAAATGCAGACAACAAATGTCACCGCTAATGGCAGCCATGCTGTAACACCGATCAAAAGACCGGGGGCACGTAACGGAGGATCTCATATACATTTGTGGCAATTCTTAAAGGAACTGTTGGCTTCGCCACATATCAATGGCACCGCCATACGTTGGATTGATCGCAGTAAGGGCATTTTCAAAATCGAAGATTCTGTCAGAGTTGCCAAATTGTGGGGTAAACGCAAAAATCGCCCGGCAATGAACTACGACAAACTGTCCCGGTCCATACGTCAATATTATAAGAAGGGCATTATGAAGAAAACCGAAAGGTCACAAAGATTGGTGTATCAATTCTGTCAACCATATCACATGTAAGGCGGGGGGAGGGGTGGATAGATAGCGGTCCCAACATAAAGACCATTATTTATTTATTTATTTATAAATACTTTTTTAAAATATTTATTGAACTTAATTTATTGAATATTTATTTATTTATTGCAACATTTTATTTATTTATTGAACACATTTTATTTATTTATTTATTTTTCAGTTATAAGATAATCGAACAATGTGCGAATATTAAATCTAAGCGTATTTATTTATTTATTTATTCATTCACAACAACAGCAAAATAGATCAATGAAATATGGGTCATCCAGGGATATCGCAAGCTTAACTGTTTGCCTTCAAGTGCAGATTTCACAGAATCTGCCGAAGTAGATACTATCGTTGCAAACAAGCCACCAGAATTGCCAAATACTTCATGCGAGGGGACTTGCAATTTTTTTTTCAGAAACCCAAAAGTACTCGCTTAGTTAAATTCGGCTGGGTCGAATCGTGTATGTTCTCCACTATACTCCGCCCCTTTTGTTGTCTGCTCCTGACCACAGCGTAGCAGAGATCTTTGAAAAATACAATATGATGAGTGATATATGAGTGATGTGTGTATCCGTGAAGAGATATTTTCCGCAAGACTTCGTTTCTCAATGAATTCAAAAGTCTCTATCTAGGCTATAGAATAATTGAATAAAACATGAGGTTTTCACGAAAGTCATGATTCTAATAAATTTGTAATATGATCAACCACAGTCTGTGTTGTCTACTGTATAATTCATTATACTAACTGATCAAGATATACAATTTTTAGTCAAACCTAAATAGTTAATTGAATGAATGGATATGTCAATTAAATTAATTTGCTTTTTCAGTGAGCAAACTTTATAACTTGGAATGGATTAATTTTAAACTTTTATAATTTAAATTCGGTTTCTGTAATTCGCCGTTCATTCCTATTTGAACGGCGTTTCCTATTTGTTCCTTAGTGTGAAGTACATCAATCTACAATGTATCAAAGTAATCCAGACTACATCGGAGTCAATATTTCTTACCCTATGATAGATCATCCCTTGGGGTGAAAACAAATATTTACCCTAAACGGCTTTGGAATATCCTTGGCATTGCACTTGTGTGCAACACCTGCTACGATTGTTTATTTACGGCATGACCGACATACGTGTATATAAACCAATAATCTGTGTAAATAATAAAACAACGACAATAAAAAAAAATAAAAGTAATATATTATTAACCAAATGTTAAACTAATTTGTTTTAAACAAATAAATATATCCATGATATATGATTTTTAAAAAAAATAGTTCTGTGAACCAACATATACTTGCTGAACAAACACAAAGTGACTTTTTTCTAACGCATGACAAGTACATAAACAAACAAACACTTTTTATGAATTGTGTACATAATAAAATTATTGAAAATTGAAATTGTTATTTTTTACGAGCAGATCAAAATGCAAAGTGAAATTCTGCCATACTATACTGACAAACCGATATACATACATATTTATTTATTTATTTATTTTATTTTATTGTGAACAATAGGTGTTGGTTATTTATTGAAAAATTAATATATTTTAAATGGGGATTTTTTTCAGTTATAGATCTTAAGAATACGCGAGCTCAATTATATATTTATTTAAAAAATTATTTATTTTATGCTATTAAAAAATAGTTTTTATTTTCGTTGTTGTAAGGAAATCACTCAAAAACGATGAATTGCATTTAAGGAAAATTAATTGCCAGCTAATTTATTTATTTATTTATTGAATTATTTATTTTAGTATAAGTTTTTTTTTTTACGTCAAAGTCAACATATTTGACCCAGTTTGCAATATGAAACCATTGTTTGTTGTGCCTAAATACGAGTATGTCTCAAACATACATATATTTATTTATTTATTTGCCCTTGTGTTAAGTTATTTATTGAAGCAATATTTTTTTGTCTTATTTATTTATTTATTAAATGCATCCCCTTTAAGGGGGAATTATCAACATTTTAGAGAATCAGTTTGCTGCTGTATAAAAACACCAGCTTGCTGTTTTGAAATGTTTGAAAGGTTCACTTTGAATGGAGAAATGTGTACTCAATATAATCTGCAGTATCCCTTCGATGATCGTTACTCTACCCTGTGAGAAGGTTACGAGTGCTAATTTATATTTTAGCTAAGCTATTTATTGAAAAACAAAAAAAAACGAACATTTATTTATTTATTAACATATTTATTCACAGTAATTTATTTATTAACCTGCATATTTATTCCATTTCCGAAAGTGTAACAAAATAATTTATTAAATAAAAATTAAATTTCCAAAAAAAAAATGTTTTTGTTTTCGATTAAAGATATTGTGAACATACAAAACCGTTGATGGGAGTGAGATTTTTGTCGAATATCGGTTCACAATTTAAAATGCAAAAGTATTCTTAAAACTAGTTTTGTGGTTTGAGGAACCCTGTTTTACTGTATGAAAAGCCGATATTTTTACCATTTACTTGAAAGTTTTGTGGTTCATCTTACTTACTGATCTATATATATATATAAAACTCTTGCGTGACTGACTGATTCGTCTCTGTGCTGACCAAACGGCTTCAGCTAGAAAAGAAATTTGGGGAGTATGTAGCCCTTGCAGCCTATACATCCGCTAAAATTCGGATTGGAAGGGGACAAAATAGGGGAAAACGGGTAAAATTTGCATCCAAAACCCATCAAAATTCGCAAAAATACGACATGATTTCTGTTAGAAAATTGGTCCACGATTATGATTGGCAACAAAAGTTGGAAATGATTCAGAGACGGGACGAAAAAAGGGCCAAGACGGGAATAAAAAAATAGACAAAACAGGGTAAACAAATTTAAAAAAAAGCGAAACAAGTTTTTGGCAAAAACATGTGGATAAAAGTTCGGAAGGAACGAAAATGTGGCCAAAACGTACCAAAAAGGGATAAAACAAAAGTTCAAAAGGGGATAAAACAGGAAGGAATGGGTCAAAATGGGATTGAAACTGGTATACTTTAAATGAGAAATATAAAATGCTTGCGTGATATAAAATGCTTCGTTCTGTCCACAACAAAAGGATGACGGGATTTTTGGAAATTCATATTATGATTTCAGTTGGAAAATTGGTCCTCGACTACGATCGACAACCACAGTTGGTGACGGGATAAAAATGGGACAAAAGGTGGTAAAAAAAAATATGAAACAAATTTTTGCCGAAAAAAAACATGTGGATAATAGTTCGTAAAAGGATGAAAAAGTGACCAAAACGGGTTAAAAAGGGTACAAAGGGGGAAAGCAAAAGAAGTGTGTGAAATTTTAATTGGCAGGAATGAGCCAAAAATTTGAAGTGATGGAAGAGGGGACTAAATGGGTCAAAACGGGCCTTAAACAGTTATACTTTTAATGAGAAATAATCTGCATACGAGTATATAAATTGCTTCGTTATGTCTGCAACAAACGGGTGATGAAATAAGTTTCAAAACGTAAACGAAACAGGATAGAAAGGAAAAAAATGTTGAAAAAAATTTTTGCCAACAACAGGTGGAAATGAGATGGGACGAAAATGGTACAAAAGGAGAGAAAACAAAACTGTGTAAAATTTGTGAACTGGAATGATTACATTTTTGGAAGAATTCAAAAAAATGACATAAGGGTCCAAAAATGGTGAAATATATAAATGAAAAATAATTTACAAAATAATCACAAGTAGAATTGTGTTGTAAAGAACATAAAAAAGTGGGAAAAACTAAATCAAATTAACGTAAGGGCCGACAACTGGAAGAAGGAGATAAAGGGACTAAGAAGGAGCCAAACAGGTAAAATATATAAAGGTCTAAAAAGCACAGAAGTTTAAGACAATGAGCTTACAATTCGAGGATACTGAGGAGACTACAAAAAGGGTACAAGTCGGGTAAATTATAGAGATTTCATAAAAAAAAACAATCATTAAGGGGCTAGAAGTAGAAAAGGATATAAATGTTTCGAAATTGATGCGGGCTAGATAGCAGAAGTTGCACAAAATTAGAAATGGGGGCTAAAAATTTGAAAAATGGGTTTTGACTAAGTAAAAAATATATTATTTGTAAACCAACGTAATTAAACAAATATTTTGTGTTTTACTAGACAAGGGAAATTTACGCATACGAAGTAGCCGGTATTTACTAGTCTTACATTCAATTCGGTTTCTTCAGATTTTGAAGAACTGTGATACCAACGATTGGGTTGTCGTGCATTGGAATTGGCTTTTCTGAGTTTTCATCATGATGCAATTTTTTACAATAAAATGGATCTGACCGAACTATTTTATTATAATTTAACATGCCTCCATAGCGCTCACCTTTTCATCATTTTCAAGGAAAGTGGGTCCAAAATACCACCTAATACACCGATGAGACGACGCATATCTTGCCAACAGATACCGTTAAAGTCTCTATAGAACTACTATACACACCCCATTTTCCGTCGATGCTGCAGTGAGTCTTTCAATGCTCGCCTTTTGTTCCCGACGTCCCGTGGACCTGGCCGATGATCAAGTGAGTAAAAATGGCAGAGGTTGCTATCTTCCGCGAACGAAGTAGATTGGTTTCACAGTTCAAAGATCATCAATGAAAATAAGAAAAGGAATAGGAGAACAACTGCAAAAACTGTTTTAAATCTAAATATTATTTTTTTTTGTTGTTGCGCTGTTTTGCACTGCTACTGGCATTGGATATTTGTACAAGAAGGGGTGTTCACACTATGGGGTTGACCTTACAACATAATCTCATAGAATGAAAATCATCAGTGCAAATAGCGCATGATTTTCTACGATGTTTGTCTATTTGACACCAAAGTTATCTATCTACCAAATTCGGCCACTAATCTTTTAGTGCGAATGCCCCTCATAAGCATATGCAACCATGTGTGAAAGAATACTTTTCCCATAAATCTCGCTCATACTGCATGAGCAGGTGTATATAGATTGATATTTTGAAAAGAATGTAATTTCATCTTGAACAGTATGTGACGTGGCAGTCAGTCACTTCAAATAAACTGTACAACATTTCAATTCATTTTAGTGCCAAATAAAAAAAAAAAAAATCGGAAATGAACAAACTCTTCCTGTATACCAGTATTTAAAGGAAATAATTTTTACAGCACACACTACGTATACACAAAAAAGTAAGAAAGTATTCATGCGGTACTAAGAGTTTGGCGTGTGTAGGTGTGTATTTTAAGGAGACCATATTTGAAAACTGAGAAGAAAATTTCGATTTGCAATATTCTGTTTTTATACTCTATTTTTGTCCACAAATTCCATTCCATAACACACACATAAACTTTCACCACAAATTTTGAAATTCTTTTTTGGTGATTTCATTAGTGAAAGTTTGCGGACGATCCGACTATTAAATTATGCCTATTACAGTGATGTATTAAAAAATGGGGACGACGATTCTTTTTATTTCAAAAAAACATCCCTCGTAGAGATATGAATTGCAACACTGCTCTCATCAAGTACCATTTGTTGATAGACTACCTTCTAATTTTAAAAGAGTTCCGTCATTTAGTTTGTGTTAAGCAGCATACAACATCATGGGTTTTGTTAAAAATTAAAAAAAAGAATTTTTAGCCCTAATTAAACATTATTTATTGCGGAAAAACCCCCAATCAAAACAAGGAAAAGCTTGATAAAAACTATAGGTAGTCTGCACCATCGATTTCAATGGTAAAAGAAGTGGTTTACTGACTTTTGTTGTGGTCGCACAAGCACACGGCGCTGAACGTTCTGGAAGGACAATTGAGGTCAATACACACGAAAAATCCACGATATGGTGTTGGCCGATCGAAGAGATTGTTGATGGCATATAGTTGATGCCATATGCATTTCATATGGCAGTGTGGTTTCGATTTATACAATCAGTTTGGTTTAAGAAAGCAGTCTGCAAGATGAGTGCCGCGTTGGCTCTCAATTGACCATAAAAGTAATCGTGTGACATCTTCAAAGAATTGATTGAAGTTGTTTAACCACAATTTGAATGGATGAAAAATTGGATCCATTACCACACTTCTGACATCAAGCAGCAGTCTAAATAATGGGTATCTCCGGTTGATACGGCTCCGAAGAAGGCCAAGGAAATAAATGTATTTCGGGCTCACGTCTATCTAATTGTGAACTTAAATCTATTCTGATTTTCTTAATTTCGCTTAATGTTGCACTTTTACAGCTACACTTACATTGTAATCTAATTTACGAAAACATGACATATATTTTATATCTTTTTTATAAAGGGTTTTCCAACAAGAGGAGTTATTTTGAATCACCCAGTATTTCGGTAGCTGTCACTTTTGAAGCTTTTATTCTTTGATATTTGACAAGTAGAAACTATGCAATTACTAAAAATGGAACGATACGCGCTTCCACAACGCATTAAAGTTATTCAAATTCACTACAAAAATGGTGAAAATCTTGCGGTCACATTTCGCAAAACTAATGCATTTTGGGGGTCGTCGTGAAGCACCTTTTCGGACCGCAATACAGAAATTGGTGGACAAATTCGAACTGTTGGGACAAGTTAGTGATGTGAAGAATAAAACTCGTGGACGCCGCTCAAGAACAATTGAGAATATTGCTGCAGTAGCCCAAAGTGTTGAAGGAAACCCAGATTTGTCCATTATTCGGTGATCTTTGGAATTGTTCATTCCACAAATGTCATTACACCGTATTTTGCATAAGGACTTGGATCTTAAGGCATATAAAGTTCAGTAAACACAAGAACTCAGGCCGGCCGATGATCAACAACGTCGAGTCATTGGGTCCTTGAAATGCATGAAAATGATCCGGAATTCCATCGAAAAATCATCTTGACTGATGAGGCCCATTTCCACCTCGGTGGCTATGTCAACCAGCAAAATTGTCGCATCTGGGACTCGAAAGCCTCTCCATCCTCAAAGTGTGACTGTTTGGTGCGGTTTACGGTCCGGCTGGGTCACTGGACCTGACTTTTTCGAAAATGAGGTTGTATCAAGAACTTTTTGGTAGATACACACGATTTAGTATCG
The DNA here is from genome assembly GCA_958296145.1 of Hydrotaea cyrtoneurina. Classification (NCBI taxonomy): domain Eukaryota; kingdom Metazoa; phylum Arthropoda; class Insecta; order Diptera; family Muscidae; genus Hydrotaea; species Hydrotaea cyrtoneurina. The sequence goes on from OY282512.1 coordinate 89,996,556, forward strand.
CAAAAAGTGTGCTGTCATCCAATGTTAAGATATATGTATATATAAATAGGTTCCAAGAGATGTACCGACTAGTAGTAAAATGTGTAGTCTCACGCCCATTTAATAGCACAATTTTAACACTAAGGAGTTAACAAACAGTAAAATGTCATCAACATATTAGAAGGTCATGATCGGTATTATTGATATCAATAGAACGCCTAGCTTTGAAGTCTTCTCACTATTTTGTTTGTCGCTATGCCGAATATCTACTAAATATAAAGGGTGGCGCAAAAGTAATCCTCCTATCAGAAAATGCTATACATTTTGCGATTGGCCCCTAATGTCAGTGGCAACTCTGGCGGCGTCCATTTATATGACATCATATTCTCGACTTGATGTAAAAAAAAATTAAAAGACCAAATAAAATTAATCCACAAGAAGAAGAAGTTTTTCATTTTTTTTTTTAATTACAGCCAAAAAACATCGGAAGTTTACTTTTGCGCCACCTGCTATAACAAAATGTCTGGTGGACGGTATATGTCTGACCGACCGTAGTTTCGAGTGAGAAGACGAACTTAAGGCTTCCACTGAACACGACAACAACTAATTCGATTTATCATAATCATCGTTTACAGTTCATCTGTTAAACTGAAGTCTGGCAACTCAAAAACACACTTCAGCGAAAAGGGAAATAAATCATGACTGAGATGAAGTTAGTGAAGATGTTGTTCTTGTAGCTGCCATGTCATTGTACAGCAGTGATATGACTAAAATTTTATTGAAGACAAACATATGATTGGAGGGTTGGTTAAAAGGATTCACGCTGTTCTCGCTGCTGTATTCCGTTAGTACTTACTATACTTATACATATGTATATTTGAGTGTGTGTTTGAGTCGATAGAACACATTCGTACTTATTGCATTCACAAATGCGAGCACACTTTTCCTGGTATTGGTACGATTATGTTGAAAGTGATGCCTGGCGTTTTGTTGTCGTCTCTATTGACGTCGCTATTGTAGAAAAATCAACAATAGTTTATTGAATTGAATTCTGGCATACGAAGTAAGAAATGTATTGTCTCCTCTGAAAAGCAAGAATCAATATAGTCGAGAGGTTGTAGTGTGTGTGGGTGTGTGTGTTTTTTTGCCAGCTGTGTGAATGCACAATTGAGATATAAATGTATAATGGCTTTTGAGGTAGTGTACGGTGCATCGTGGTCCGAATATCCTGCATTGTTGGTTTCATAACCGATATTAAAAATATGTTTAAGAAAATGGAACTACATATGTGAACAGACAATGGAACTACATACATGCACAACAGACAAAGTACCATCATAAGCGAAAATGATCCAAGAATGATTGAAATGGACATACAAGATATTTTAACACGATTTAAAGATGAACGATGAATTAACGATATCCATTAATTTTAAATGCTCACATCAATTCTGATTTATATTTACTGATATCACGAGTATTTGTTTTAATAACACCGTGTTACAAAAAATAGATTTTTTTCCGTCCTATGAACCAAATTTACTTTTTCGGAAAGGGGATACAAAATTTTCCCCAATTTTTATTATTTTTAAAAAAAAAATATTTTTTTCACTTTTCTTAGCATAACTTGAAGAGACTCCAAATTTGTAAACTACTTAAGCGTTAAGAAAAAAAAATGTTTTTTGAACTGAAACCTTAAAAAAAACGATAACCATTTAAAAACAAAAATTAGGAAAATTTGAGAATTGATAAAAATCTATTTTTTAAAAAAATTCTGACATGTACATGAAAATCGCCGATACACATGTATTTTTATTTTTTATCCCCTTTCCGAAAAAGTAAATTTGGTTCATAGGACAGAATGTGTGTAACACGGTGTAAGGGGACCTGTTTCAGGCCAATTTCTATTCATATTTGCAAAAGTGTATCTAGTCTCACTAACTACAAAATTTCAACAACGGATAACCCACATCCTCACATAATTTTGCATTGAAATTCCTAGTCCAAAGTATCCGAATTACAAACGTGGGCATGGCCACCAACATCGGATTTTATATCTGGCAAAATGTTTTAAAAAGATAGCGACATACCTATTCTTAGAGAAATGGTGTAATTTCACGATTTCCAAAGCGAAAGGATTTGTATTTGTACCAGAAGATTCCCCAATTTTTATTTTTGGGGAATTGTTTTTTTATGTTATTTCTTTTTGGGTACTTTTCAATAAAATTGGGGGACTTTTCCTTTGTGTAATTTTTCATAAGTTGTTTGGGGAATTTTTCAGAATTTTTCGAGAAATTTATATATTGGCCTTTTGGGGGGATTTTGCATTTGTTTTGGGGAATTTTTCATAGAGCCTTCAGATACATAACTAGAAATATTTTTCTATGTGTGGGATCTACGTACACGTATTCAACATTCCATAAAGGAATAGACGAAAAATTGTCTCACTTCATTAATCGGAGCACCATAAAATTGGTATACTCAACGACTAGGACCGACTGTTGCAAGTCCGGCTCTAAATGGCATAAGAATGATTGATGCTCTCACAAGGATATCATGCTGGGTTATTCACATATCCACACATGCTATCTCTCAACTAAAAACCAATTCAGAATTTATTAAAATTACATTATTGGCCCAGTACTGGACTTTCTATTAATTTTCACAGTAATGGTATGTGAAATCTTCTGGAACATGTAAGCCGGTAGCAAGATCGGATTACTGTTTATTCATGTTTTTGTGTTTGTTACTACCATTCAGGGGATGCCCCCTTTGAATGCAATGCACTGTATTAGCGATAGGAAAGAAGGGTATTGGAGGGTGGAAAGAGGGAGTAGTGTTTGTCTTGAATTTGATAATGTCATAGCGCGCAGGAAAAACACTTTCTGGAAGATTATTCCACATGCGAACAGTACGGCTGAAGAACGAATATTCTCCATAGTAATTATAGCGTGTTATAGTAATTATAGCTGATTAGAATATTACATTTATGTCTACAGAAAGCTTTGTTATAACATCAAGGTTCAATAAAAATTAATTCAATTAATTGTGATTCAAGTAAATACCTATTCAATGTCTTATTGACATCGGCATACTTTTAGTCCAAATATCCCCCCGATACTCTTGTCAATATTTGCGATATTAATGGTAGTATAGTTTTAGGCTGTTCCCCTAAATTGTTTAAATGCGATAGTGTATTTGAGTAGGGCATTGTTGATACCAAACTGCGACAAGCCCTGAAGTTAATGAAATGCCAGAGGTAAACCGGAATGAACGTACAGACAATATTTTTAACCTTTATCGCCAAATAATGACACCATTTGCTGTCAGCTCCACATGGCAACCAGCCGTAAGCGTATCCGAGGAACTTGAACATCATTTACCTCCAAATCGTTACCTTAATATAAAAATGCTACAAATCATTATTTTTCGAAATTCATTAAAATAAAAATTTCATGCAATTTGATGGAAAATAAAAAAATGAAAAGAAAAACCCAACTCTTGCAAACACAAACTTTTTTGAAAGAAAAAAATACCCCTAAAATATGAGTATCGGAAGGAGTAAAGTTGGAGTTGTGTTTGTTTCCATTTGTTTTAAATTTCAGAATGTCACAGCTGGCAGGAAAGACACTTATTAAGAGAATATTCCCCATACGACAAGTTCGGCTAAAGAACGAACTTTCTCTACAGTGCTTCATCCCGACATCCGTCCATTTGACAATTAAGGGAGGAGTCTCCCTGACTCCAACATCGGCGATTAGACAATGCATTTCTTGCGAACAGAATTTTCTAAACTGTTTATTGTCATAAGTTTGTCAAAATAAAAATAAAATAGTAAATCTTTCAAAATGTTAAGACGTGATTTTTTGTTCGACGACAGTAAAGACTAGAAGAAATTGTAGAGACTGAGTTCATTTTGCGGGACAACAAAACTTTAATTTTAAATTTACCTTCAATTAAAATTGCAGACAAATTTGAGCACAATACCCAGGACAGCCATGCTTTGTCGGGTGAAAATCAACTGCCCTGTGCTTGCATTGACTCGGAAATGGTTGTCACTTATTGAATATGATGATGAATTCGGCTGTAAGTCAAAGGTTTGACAATGGATGGAGACCATATCCGGATGCTGTTGTTTTGAGTGATAGTGATAGTACGAAATAGTTTCGGCATTCTTAAAGAAAGATTCCCGTGTCTAAATTGTTTGTGACTGAGACTGACACAATATTGCTTTAGCATCGAAAGGAGTAGTCAAATCATGCAATCTACTGAAGACACTGACAATGAAATCGAGCAATTGGATCTGGAAAATGCTGAAGAAGAAAGATCATGCGAATGGAATGGAAATGCCTAATTTTCTGCTGCAAAACTTTTCCTAATGCCAAATATTATTTTGAAAAATAATTTGTTGTGGTATATTTGGGGTTTGGGATTAAAATCTCAGTGAATACATAATATAAAAAGTACAAATATGTAATTCACTTATTACACAGTGTTACACACATTCTGTCCTATGAACCAAATTTACTTTTTCGGAAAGGGGATTATAAATAAAAATACACGTGTATCGGCGATTTTCATGTACACGTCAGAATTTATTTTTTTTTAAGTTTGAAGTATGAAGCTCGTGGTGGCCTGAGTGAAAGCCTTTCGACCGATTTTTAACCCTTTTTCAGTGATCCAATCGATTTTTGTCAGGCAGACTCGTGGAAATGTCTGTATCACGTCAAATTTTTTAAAAAAATTTTTTATCAATTCTCAGATTTTCCCCAATTTTTATTATTTTAAAAAAAAAAAAAATTTCACTTTTCTTAGCATAACTTGAAGAGACTCCAAATGTTTAAACTACTTAAGCGTTACGACAAAAAAAATGTTTTTTACAGAAACCTTAAAAAAACGATAACCATTTAAAAAAAAAATTAGGAAAATCTGAGAATTGATAAAAATCAATTTTTTAAAAAATTTGACGTGATACAGATATTTCCACGAGTCTGCTTGCAAAATCAGCTCGATTGGATCACTGAAAAAGGGTTAAAAATCGGTCCAAAGGCTTTCACACAGGCCACAACCAGCTTCATACTTCAAACTTAAAAAAAAATAAATTCTGACGTGTACATGAAAATCGCCGATACACGTGTATTTTTATTTTTTCCCCTCTTCCCGAATATGTACATTTGGTTCATAGGACAGAAAAAAATCTATTTTTTGTAACACGGTGTTATTTATTTACAAACATTAATAAGAAATTGGAAAATAATAATATATAAAAATAAAACTAAGAAAAAAATAAAAAACATAAAACTCTTCAAACAATGGACTTCTCGACATTTACGAAATATTTGCTACAGTTTACCGAGTTATAGCAGAGGCTGGAAGTTTAAGCTCCTTCTCCAGTTTCAGACATCGTGGTTTCCTGGAGTAAGCTTCAGTCGAAATTTATTCACTCTTTCCAAAGTTTCACAATTCACAAACTTGGTGGAGCTCTTCCTTGGGTTTAGAGTTGGGTGGACAGGTGTTTCCTCTATGATTGATATTCTGGATTGTAGATTTTCTGAATTTCAAGAGCTTTCTGGGAAAATAAGTCCATCTACCACAGCTGTGCTTTGCACCTGCGGACCCAGTTGTTCGGGCGTTATCTCTTTTAGTTAACAAAATTAAATTCATGGATAAATCTTCCATTATTTTCAAACTTAATAATCATTTACTGGCCAAGGTCCAATTCTTCCAGAGCCCAAACAAACTGTCACTCGAATAGGTCCATGTTCATTGGGCCAATGTCAGTTGAAGAGATTGGCCTTTTTAAAAAACTCCCACCCAGGCAAAATGTTTAACTAATGTATTAACCTTCAAAATTAAATGCAACTTCATGGCCAACGGGCAACTTCATGGCCAAAACATCAAGACCACCAATACAGATTGACGACAATGCTGGAATAATGGAACGTTTGTGTGACAACACACAGCTCTGGCTCTTTTGTGTAACAAAATCTTCTCTGTTCTTTCGACCGCACTCATAAATAGTTTCCAAATCGAAAATCGTACGCAGTCGACTAGGTAGGACTAGTGCTGAAATACCATTCGGGTCGAGATTTCTCAATTTTTATTTATCGTCCTAAAATTCGAAGACTATCAACTGAAACAATGGATATAGTTGGCTACCGTTATAATAGTTATAATCTTAATATATATTTACCCTCGACACTGATTCACTGACTCTGTCACGCAGTACGTAGGAATTTAAATAGGCATTCTATAATTTTCTATAAATAATAATAATAAAAAAAATAATATTTTTTTTTGTACAGAAATTGTGTTTCCCCAAATTTTTTTTTTAACAAAATTTTTTTTCCAAAAATTTTTTTTTCCAAATTTTTTTTACAAAATTTTTTTTTCAACAAAAATTTTTTTTTTTTACAAAATTTTTTTTTTCCAAATTTTTTTTTCAACAAATTTTTTTTTTTCCACAAATTTTTTTTTTTACAACAAAAATTTTTTTTTCAACAAAATTTTTTTTTTTCAAAAAAATTTTTTTTTTTCAACAAAATTTTTTTTTTTCTACAAAATTTTTTTTTTTAAACAAAATTTTTTTTTTTCCTCAAAAATTTTTTTTTCCATATTTCAACGGGCGCCATAGGCGCATTACAACTTACTAGTATTATAATAGTTATCCCCATTAATTTGATATCTTCATTAATATAGATTTTGAAACCCAAACATTCGCAAAGATGTCGAAAATAACTTAAAACTTTAATCACAAGAAAATGTACTAATTATGATCAGTAGGATTTAATGGAAATCTAAGAAAATTGCTAACTCTTAGTAACTCGTCTAGGATGTGGAACAAAGTCTTATTTTATATTAAAACACATTTAGTCTATTAGCTATGCATGTTTGTTGTTTACTGATATGTTGTTTAATTTATTTAAAAGACTTGCAACTTGGAGTATCAGTGCGTATACGTCACAAATAATAATACCTTTTACAACATACACTCCGATATAGTCACACTAAAGAGTATCCTATTATGATTGTGCGTATTTCTTATCAAATGGCAGTTTTCAATACATCCATCACATGCGTACACTACATAAATACATATTTATATACATACTACATACAAAAATAACAATTATTAGATACATTACTTCTCAACATTGTTTCAAAAATTTCTTTTGAGATCCATGAACATGTTGATGATGTTTGGTGAGTTTCATGACATATTTCAAGATTTTTTGTAAAATTACGAGTATGCACCCAATGATAGTTACAAAAATGCTTATGACATCCAGGGAATTGTATATGAAAAAACTGAAATAGAAACGGACAAAATATGTTTATCAGATGTGGTCGATATTTGAATTGAATGTATTAGCCCACCTCATATGCCGAACTGGAGCCTGCAGATGTGTGACATCGTTGTGACTCAGTACATATTCCGTCCAGAATAAGGCGGTGTCCAGAGGTTTTGCGATTTGATGCAATAGCAATTGTCTTTTTCTTTGGATATTTCTTTTATACTTGCCATTGTTTATAATTTCAATTACAGCCTGATAGAGGTTATCCGCAGTAACCGCTTCGAGCGGCAAGCGTACGGCATAACCGTCCGATTCGGCTTTGGCAGCATTTACATCATGATCACAAAATACGGGCAGCATAACCATTGGCACCGCATGATAAATGGCTTCGTACATGCTCAACAAACCGCCGTGTGTTATGAATGCCTTCAACTTCCGTTGACCTAATATGTCCTGTTGTGGCAACCAACCACTCAAACGTACATTCCTTGTTATGCCCGTCATATTTGGATGCGTCGTTGTCGCGTTCGCCAGGGTTGCCGGCATTGCCGTAGTGGCTGTAGTGCCATTACCATCGCATTTCCATAGAACATGATATTGTGGCAGACGTGCAAATACTTCTATCAGCAATCTGCGAAACTCTTCCGGCATATTTGCTGCCCGCACCGATGAGCCCATTGAAAAAAATATCACACCCGCCGGAGCTGATTCCATGAACTCTTCCAGTTCGTGTGGTACACTGCCAGCCGGCCTGCAGTGTATGCACGCTATTTCGGCCACATTCGGATAAAATGGCCGAGCATTTGTTATGCTGGCATGACCATTCTGCAGTATAAACGATACATTCTGCGCCAATGCACTGGGATGTGGAATGCTGGCGCCGAGGTGTTTCATGAGGACGTCATGTACTTGATTGGTGTAGTGCTGTTGTTGTTTTTGTTGTTGATTGTATAGTTGCCATTCGGGAATATGGAATGAGGGAAAAATCAAGAATTTATTGATTTGCCAAATTGATATTATGAAAAGACTATGTGCACATACATTAGGTTGGCATGTGGTCAAATGACTACCGGAAGATTCACATTCAAAAAATCGGTTTTTGATTTGTCAATGTTGTGTAACGATTACACTAAACACTGTCAACGGAAATCTTTAAAACGTTTTAGAAGACATTTTGTATTTAATTTTTCATTACTTTTAGGAAATTTAAGTTGTTCATCTCTGACCTCGCAGGAATACAGGAGATCAAAATAAATGACATCAGAGGCTTACTGCATAGCACTGGAAGGTTCAGTAAGGACTAATCTAAATAAATAGACAGTTATGTAAGACTATATCTACGTTAGGAAACTTACTAGACGCATAGCCGAACAATCTGCACCGGTCTCCATAGGCTCTGCAGTGTGGAGACAATGGAGTGGAGACACCGCTACCTAACTTAGGTGGTGCTAAATCTCTCGATATCAATTAAACAAATGCCGCTTTATATATTTGAGTATTGTATGCAAAACCTCTGTTAGAAAGATATATGAACAAAAATATAAGAATCATTTTTACACATTTTGCTTAACAAAGGTTTTTTCAACTTTTATGAATATGGGGGTTAGTTTTCCTAACACCGCACAGTGAAGAATTCAAACAAATTTTCGAATGAAATCTAACATTGGCTTGTCCGATTTGATTGAAATTGCACACAGACCTAGCTGAAGTGTGTTCGAGCTTAAGTCTGGAAGATGGACCCACTGAGTCAAACAAAACTAGCCACTATTAAGTGTTGTCAAATAAAAGAAGATATCATTTGTTGGGTCGTATAACAGAAGAAGAGAATAAATTCCACATTATTTCAAAACGGACAGAAGAAGGATAAGAAAGCCTTTCAAACACAAATCTAACATATCATGTAATTTTTTTTTGAATTTTCATAAACTTGTGCACTTGTTATGTACCAACATTTTGGAGGGTGGAAAGTCCGGAAAGTCGATGTAACAAAATGTCACCCTAATATACATAAATAGATTGTTGTGGGCGCCAACATTTCGCACTGAGAGGACACCACATTCAAAATGGTATTAAGCTGGTATTGTATGTCCATGGTTGATTAATTAGAATTGATTGAGAAATCAGTCCATGTTGTACAACATCTAGAGTAGTGTCTTCTCAACGAAAGGAGCTAACGAAAAATATTCTAGACCAATGGCGGACAAAAATCACTTACACGAGAACAGTTTAGAAATTACTTATTATTAGACGTGTTTTTCTGTTATATCGCACGGTGGAGAAATTCGAAATGTTTTTTGGAAATATTTTTTTATTTATACAGCAGTTTAGACATGGCTGCTTTTGCAGACTTTAGTCAAAAATTTCACTTAAATTCATTTAACTGCCACAAATGAGCAGCTATTTAATTTGCTTTGCTCTTTCTGTGCGAGAAAGCGAAAGAGGTAATTCGCTGACATCTCAAGGCAAAGGAACCAAAACGAAAGCACTCCGAAGAGACAGTGGCCTCAACCGCAAAACGACGTAATGAAGAGCTGAATACTGCTGGAAACAATCAAGAGGACAATAACCGTAACTCATCGAGTGATAACACAAGAGAAGGCTAGTGACATTAAATGGCAGGAAGTCAAGTGTTAAAAGGGAAAGAAGAAACCCATGACGAATAACTAGGTGAGACCAAGGAAGGCAAGATCCGAAGCAATTACGAAACCATCTTGTGTAAAGTTAAAGCTGATCCAGAATTAAGCGAAAAAGGCGATCTATTACTGCAACTCAGTGGAAAAATGGAGAAACCTGACCATTCTAAGAGCGGTATTGGAAAAACTCTAGGTAAGGACGTAACAGTCCGTAGCCTAAGGGAGAAGATGGTATTCGAGATAAAGAACATCGATGAAATAACAGCAAAGGAGGAGGTTCAAGAAGTTATTAAATTGGGAACAGTGCTGGGGAATTTTGTCTTAGAAGACATAACGAGCCTAAGGAAGACATACAGAGCTAAGTTGCATGGAAATAAGACGGTTTGAGGAAAGCAGATCAGAATGAAAACACGGAGATAGCATTATTGCTAATCGGCCCCCAGTGGGGGAGGAGTGTGAGAGCATTGTTTAGTACGTAGTCGCCAGTATGGCGAATCGTGCATTCCAAGGCAGTTGCATGGATTTTGGTGTAATAGACACTCGATCCAAAATGTACATGTGTCCGTTTCACCTCGCCTGTCTTTTTACCATTAAGAGATTAGTCTGTAAATCTCAGAATAATTAGCTCCCATATGTTGGCGAAGTTTAAGGCATTGTCCAGATAAATACGTATGTATGTACCTACGAATGTACGTACCTAAACTGGGAAAACCTAAATGTTCTCCTTTCTCTCGTTTACCATTGAAATGACAATAATATTACAACCATTTGAAAGGCAAACGAAATGACAACATTTCAACATAAAGCAGATATTACACCAAAAGTCAAAAAAAGAATGTTCATACCATGTATGTCCACAACAACAACAAAAAAGAAAAAGTTCTGTGCCATACCAGCCATAAGCCTAAATGTGAACAGGCATATGTTTGTGTGTGTCCTACGTTTGTGCGTTTGTGTTCATGTCGTCATGACATGGCCAATTGTTTAATGTTCCACATGCACATGTATGAGTATTTGTGGGCATCGTATTGTTTCTTACCTTGTGCAATAAATCGGCTAATAGATGTGTTACATAATTTTCTGCACGCTGCCAGAGATTCATTGTCTCTGTTAATGCTGTGAAGACGTGCGGCGTTGTGGCATACGCAATTGGATTTCCGGCCATTGCTAGACTTCCTGTATAGAAACCAACCGTATTGATAAACATGAAGGGCAGACCTAAACGATGTACGATTCCCAGTGCACACTCCGGAAATGCACCATCAACAATGGCTAAATGGAATTTCTGTGTCAATAATTCATCAGTTACCGTAACTCCACTGTGAGCATCGGCCTCCAACAAACTGTTGCATGCCTGTATATGGATAGAGCAAAGTAAATGGTGATGTTAGTGAGAGCGAGTCATAGTAGTTTGTCGTTAGATGTTAAGATGTAAGTAAGCTCTTCAACGATTTTTCAATGGCACAGTGTCTTAGATGTGAAGTGAATTCCTTGAGAGTAACGTAAGATAAACACAAATGGGATGGACAACAAATTGCCTGTTAATCGAATATCTTGAAAAATGGCTTTTAAACGCTTACACATAGGACGAGCGTATACTAAAGATGTCTTTAGGTACCTCATGAATATAGAATGGTAAGGGTTAATAATTTGATGAATATCATTGTCTGTAGCGATAAAGAATCGGAGGGAAGAGAATTGTATTTTATGAGACTACACTAGTTTTCATGAAAGATTGTGTATACCGAAGCCGTTAACAACTGACAAATAATTAGAATATTAAAACCACCGGTCCTAGTGATACGAACATATAAACGCCTGAATGGTCCCATCAAACAGTTAATCATAAATCTATGGTTTTCACAAATAACCGCATGAGTTGCAAAAAGGATTCTTCTCGGGAGATCCAAAAAAATTATTTCTAAAATTGCGTTTTTGGGTAAAAAAAATTTTACATTAATGAAAAACACTTTGAAAATTTAGCAATTTGCAGCATTAACAACTGGAACTAATCAAAAATTTACTTTATTTGATTATTTGTGAAAAGTGCAGTAGTATGGGCTTCTCAAATTAAAAAAGTTAGTATCAATTATTTATAAATGTAGTTATCACTGCATATTTATAATTTTGATATTGCATCGATATTCTCCAACAAGAGGTATTATTTTGGTACTCAAAGAAAAATGGATTTTTTTTTGAGATAAATGATCGAATGTTTATTTCATAATAAAGAGGAAGTAATGCCGTTAAAAACAACAAAACAACAACAGCCAAATGGCCACCACGACCACGCTTACAGGATCATATTCTTTACATGAAATTGTCCATAACCAAATCGCAAAGTGGCTGCCCTATGTCCTCGATAGCCTCACGAATTCTATCTTTGAGGTCTTTAATCGACGCTGGGCGGTTGGCGTAGACCCTGTCTTTAACGTGACCCCAAAGAAAGAAGTCGCAAGGTGTTAAATCACACGATCTCGGTGGCTAATTGTGATCACATCCTCGGTCCGGAAACTTTTCCCGTAAAAGAGCAATGGTTTCGTTGCTAGTGTGGCACGTAGCGCCGTCTTGTTGAATGTAAACTTTGTCCAGATCAATATTATCCAACTCCGACCATAAAAAATCAATAATCATCTCTCGATAGCCCAATCCATTTACCGTAACGGTTGATCCAACCTCATTTTCGAAAAAGTAAGGTCCAATGACTCCGCCGGACCGTAAACCGCACCAAACAGTCACACTTTGAGGATGGAGTGGCTTTCGAGTCCCAGATGCGACAATTATGCTTGTTGGCGTATCCACTGAGGTGGAAATGGGCCTCATCAGTCAAGATGATTTTTCGATGGAATTCCGGATCATTTTCATGCATTTCAAGGACCCAATGACACGATGTTGTTGATCATCGGCCGGGTTGAGTTCTTGTGTCAACTGAACTTTATAAGCCTTAAGACCCAAGTCTTTATGACAAATACGGTGTAATGACGTTTGTGAAATGACCAATTGCAAAGAACGACGACAAATCTGGGGTTTCTTCAACACTTTGGGCTACAGCACCAATATTCTCAGTTATTCTTGAGCGACGTACACTGGTTTTCTTCCCCACATCACTAACTTGTCCCAACAGCTCGAATTTGTATACCAATTTCTGCGACGACCCAAAAATGCTTTAGTTTTGCGAACTGTGACTACAAGGTTTTCACCATTTTTGTAGTGTATTTTAATAAAATCAATGCGTTGTCGAAGCGTGTATAGTTCCATTTCAAATGTCAATGTCAAATGTCAAAGAATAAAAGCTTCAACAGTAACAGCTATCGAAATACCGGGTTATACAAAATAACACTTCTTGTTGGAGAACCCTGTATTTTCAAGTACATGGAGAAAATTGTAGAACCTATGTACTCGAATCGACCACAATATTTTTTCTTATCCAGACTCTTCATATTCTATATTATTCGACACAACCTATGACAAAATTTTCCCCATTGGATCAGCTGTCTCTTCTTAAAAAGTCTGACTATCTGTCTATCCATCAGTGCGCATCTGTCTATCCATCATATATTTCGCCAAAAATATTAATTAAAAATGACCCATAAATTTCACATGTAAATTTGGGAAAAATTCAGTAAGGAAATTTTATCACATTTTTTTCTTTTTAAGCAATATTTTTTTTTTAGTTTTTGATCGATTGTTCCATACTAATTTTCTCATTAAAAAAAAAAAAAAGAAAAGTTCGCCTTTTGCGTTTTTTTTTTGTCTTTTCATTCTGAATACAAAAAAATTTACTTAAAAAACTATTGAAAATATAATTTAAAAAAATCGCCTAATTTTAAAAAAAATTGGTATTTCATAAAAAGATGGTTACGACGCCCACTTTTGGATTTCGAATACTTTGGAATATGAGACATATATAGGGTGAGGGTATATATAGGTCGGTTTACCCGACTACAACATATTCAATTTTTGAACTAAATTTCTTTTTGGGTAATTTGTATTATCATCATTTTTTGTGGGCGGTTTTGTTTCATGCCTCGTCGGTATAATACTGTTAAAAAAGTCATTTGATTGGTGTTCACTTTACCTAGTATCAATAATACGCCCACATCACACTACAAAATTCTGTTTCCTCAGAAGTTGGTTTGCTCGCCCAAACCGGCTTCAAACTCTAGATAATATATCCGTCCAAGTCTTCCCTAATTGCCCACACAAATGAGCTTAGTCGTGCTCCATTTGGCAAGTACACTAATAATCTAAAACACTGTACTCGATTTTAACCATACGACACGTGACAATTGGGAATTTGTTGTCTACCCTTTGCTCCTTTCAAAACCGGAACAAACCAATTATTTTTGAAACGACAACAAACCATAATGTTGGCTGCCTCAAACATTCGCTCACAAACGAACGAACAGGAAGCGTATGTACAAACAACATCGAACGAATTTGAAGATTACCTCAGCTGGATAACGTAGAGCCTGCCGAACTGACACAGGTGTCTTGTGTGAATATCGGGCGCCTACCAAATCCCAATCCGTGTAGTTTTGTATGTATTCGACGAGATGCAACGGTGCCACTTCCTTAAGACCATCAATGTGAAAATCTGGCTTAAATCCATTTAGGAATGTTACATAATGTCCCCTATGCAAAAGGATAACAAGAGCAAATTCCACATGTGTTACGGCAATTCAGTGCGATGCTGACAATGGCAAAAACGAACAAAAAGCTCACCTTCGGATAAGACCTTTGGCCAATTCCCAAAATGGTATTTTATGTGATTTCGTACCACCCATGGTTATCATTAAAATATGCTCAGCATTGCTTAATTGTAATGAAATTAAAATCATCAAAATCAAATTCATTTTTTTTCTCGATTTATATCTATGAACGAAATGTAAAAGGAAGACACAATGCGCACTAGATAATAAAATGAAAAATTAAATCACGAACACGACTCTTGAGAGGCAACAACTTTTTGATTCGATTTATGGTTTATTACTGTTGGCATTTCACTTTGAACTCGCCGTATTTATTATTCCGGTCAGAGTTCCCAAGTGGACGAAGCCGAAGAATAGTTTTACGTGCATATTCTTGGAACTGTTAATTATAGAACTATATAGATATATTTTTAAACTACATACAATTTAAAATTCCAATATTTTGACGTAATAACAAGCGAGAGGTTCCACGCACACCTTAATGTTGAGGGAAATACGTATTTAGGTTGCAAGCACACCACCAGTACAAGTAGACCTACATCAAGTGTATATATATTAGACTGGGTAGGAAATTACTGAAAATGTAAAAAAAACACATTCGGTGCAAAGCCAGGTATTGGAGTATATTATTTACTACGACCCAAAAGTGAAAGGAGTCGCTTTTCATGACTTCTTAAATCGTTTGAGCGATGTCCGGCTAGATCGCACGTTACTTATGGTTACCTCCCACTTTGTAAATCGTCTTATAAGTTTACTACACTGAAAAAAAACTGTACATCAAATGAATGAAAACGATTCTTCAATAGTTCTACATTAAATTGATGAATAAATTCATTAACTTGATGAAAAAATTTGTCAATTTGAAGTACTTAGTTTTCTGCGTTCATCAAATCGGTGGCATTGCACACAAAGATGAATTTTGTGCATGTGTTTGTTTTGGCTTTACTGCCTGATTTTTTGTGTGGATATGCGCTACTAAAGATTAATTCTCGTTTAAACAATAATAGTTTATTCCTTATTTTATACCAATAATTGTAGTAGGAATCATTGCAAAAGGTATCGATGAAGAAGCGAGGTAGCTTCCGAAATGGATTCGTATACCTCATAGGAAATACATAGCATATCACTCTTTAAAGAAAACATTTTTATTTGAAAAATGGAAATACCTAACCTATTTTTATAGAAATTATAATTGATGTAAAATTGTTCATCAAATTGACGTCCAATGGTTTTTAAATTGGTGTACAATGTTCCTTAAACTGATACAGAATTTCATCAAATTGATGTAATGAATTGAAGAAAAATGAATGAAAAGTTCTATATCAAATTGAAGGTTGGAAAATGATGTCAAAATTCATCAAATTGAAGAACCTTTTATTTCAGTTTTTCCTACGCAATTCCGTATTAGGTACATCGATAGATAAAGTGTTCAAGAAAAAATTGGAAGTCTCCCATTGAAATGTACCATTCCGGTGACTTTGGAAATCGTGCATTAATATTAAAACTTTCAACATAATCGTATCCAAATTCTGTATTTAATTTAATAATAATTAAAATGTGAAGATGGTGGTCAATCCGGATACATTGGAACACAATTTGCATAGAATGTTTTTACTGAGGGTGAGGGTATATGTATGTCGGTTTAACTGACTGAAACTTACTCACTTGTTTCTATTCTGCCATAACTATTAATAGTTCATGAAATAACACACACACCTGTTCAAGACCCTCGTCATCATGCTGCATTAGTTGTATGGTAATCCGCCTAAACTTCCATCGATCAATTTTTTGGCCAACTACTCACGTTAATACTTGTGAGTTTGTCAATTACACAGTGTGTAATATTGGCACGCAGAACACTACTTGAAAAACAATCAACTACAAAAACGTACCTATGATCTCAATAAACAACTTTCTGGAACATATAAACTTCCCAGGAATGATTCTTACAAGTGTTGCAATTCACATTTGCTTAGTAGAAGAGCATTAGCCAATTTTTGGAGCGTTCATTTAATTAACCACCTGTACGTTTGAATGCTAGGCTTTCAAACTATGTATTATTACTCATACGCTCCAATGTCTGGTGAATACACTGGGTGAGACAGGACTTTCCAATAAAGTGTTTCCACGTAGTTTTTACCGCTTTACATGAGGACTAGTAGTAGCATGTGGAAGAATAATTGTTTCGAGTTTCGGGTAGTAGTGGGCCCTGTACACTTGTGTCATTAAGATTAGCTCGGTTCTGAAGAATCAAATTTGTTTTAATAACAAGAAGAAACCCGAGATAAGAATGTACATAGATATTATAACACATTACTTCTATTTTCAAAAATAGAATAGCAGCAAAGAAAATTATATAATGGTTTGATGTAATGAATAAATAAAAAAATGCATACAAATTCCAACCATCTCGTTTTGTATGTCTTCCACACCAAGCTTCATTAGCTTACCGCTTAAAATTATAACAGACTTTATTTTGTTACCTAACACTCTCCACTCCAATTCGATGACACTGGAACCACTCTAATGTATATATTCACATATGTACATAAATATACATTGTATATGTTGTCAATCACTCATGTTTCATCGTATCCTGGTTGGTGTGAGAGTGATGGCTTTGGTCAATCTATCCCAAAAAAAGACAATAATAATTATAGTTCCATTGATGATTGCCATGCTACGTGTTCAATTATATTTTTGTGTGTCTGTGTGTGTGTGTTTTTTTTTATTTTAGAATTACATTTTAAAGCTAAAATAAAAAGAATCTCACGCAATCCACAAAAGTGTCATTAAATTGTATTATGATTTCGATTATGCCACCCACCCGGGGGGGAGGTGTGTGTGTGTGTGCCTATTGTAATATCTATATTTTTCCAGTCATGTTCAGGCTATTTAATTTTAATTTTAAATTGAGCATAGATGATGTTACAGGTGTTTCAAGGTAATGGCGAAATCATTTCGTGGTTTATAACTTGTTACATTATATTATTTCAGATAATAAGAAAAACTGCCTAGCAAATAAAATAATGTAACAAAAGGTTTTTTTTAGCAATTGGGGAGGTTAAGATAAAACCAATTAAATAGATTTCAATCCTAAATGGAACAATAATTATAACTTACTTAGCTCATTTAAAAAAAAAAGTATAGAAAACGTAAATCCTAGAAAGAAGGCTGTTTAAAAAAAGGTTGCCTGATATTTGGTATACGATTGCTTCGACAGGCATGTTGTCCATTTTGTATGGATTTTGGCCAAAGACCATATAGATGACAGAATTCCCTCTGAATATTTAGAAGTTAGGGCAAATTACGCGGGTATATGATATTCTGTGTTAAAACCATAGTCAATGAAGTCTTTGTAAATTCAAATTTATTTTTATTTTGATTTAATTATAATACAAATAAAATGTATATTGAAATTATGATTCCAAGGGTAAACTGGATGACACAGTGGCTGGTTTTCAAGTTACGGCCTCCCAAAGCTTAGACATATAATTAGATATTTATCTTCGTTGTTTATCAGCCAATCTGGACAAAATGGGTGTCGTTGGCGAGTCTTATCGTCCATCTTCCAGATATAAGCTTGAACACACATCAACTCGGTCTGAGTGAGATTATAATTAAATCGGACAAGCCTATTGAAAATGGCAGTTTTATTTCCAAAATTGCTTCGAATTGTGGCTTTTACATTATTGTTAAATTTAGCAATTTTCCAATATTTTTCCTCACACCATAAGGATTGACAAACTTAGTACACACTACCTCCTATGGCGAATGGTATAAAAAATAACGTTGTCGCTCAATACATTGTTTGTTTGAATGTTATTATAGTAACTTTATTTGTATTGTCTACGAGTAAATGTAACAAACATCAAAATCCTTTTTAGTTTTCCACCAAAACTACGCTAGTTAGTTTTTTTCTACGAATCTGTCAAGCTGAAATGAATTTTCATGTAAATTTATGTATAAAACAGTATTATGAATCGAATACTTATATATCAACACTTATGTAAAAGCTTGATTATTTGATTGAAAACAGATAAAATATTTAAAAAAATTGGAAAATTTTGAAAAATTCTAAGAAAAAAATACGTATTTTAATGTCGATACTACCACGGAAAGCGCAGAGAAGGAAGACCGAGACTGCGGTGGAAGAAAAAAGTGGATGAAGACATGCAAATCCTTGGTATGGCGAACTGGAGAAAGCACGCCAAGACCAACAAAAGGTTGGAAAGCCAACTTAAGTAAGTTAAGCAATATGTAATTGGTAGAGTTCGCAACTATTAGACCACAAACTGTGATTATAAATCTGGTAACAGCATTTCAAATTAGGATTACGATATTCTTTCACATAAACATGTCTAGAAAAGTCTTTGCCGCCCCATATCCTGTATAATTTCTCTTCTAATGAACTTTGGCAAATGTGCATATTTCATATTAATGACAATGACAGCTAATTTTTTCGATTTACGACGAACAGTTAAATCAACTCAATGTTTGGTTTCTTTGATAAACCACTTGCCTTGACCTTTTCCCGTTACGTCATCTGATTCCACTGATAAAATTCAGTTGCGTTTATTTGTTTTTGGGTTTAAATGCTAATCGTAACACAGTTGTATCCTAATATGTACTAGTAGAACTGTATTAGTTTCCTACCCACATTCAGATCATGCAACATTATTTCAGGGATAACCAATTCCATACATATGTAATGAGCTTTAAATAGTATTTTCGTATGTAGGAGTGTAAACATTATTATGAAACATTCAAATACTCTCGTATATAGACGAATTTTTATTATTTCTCGTTGTTCTGAGCAATTAGTTTTTGCCCTCCACCATACCAGGGAATTTATACTAACTTTGTCATTCCGTTGGCAATACCTCAAAATATTTGCGGGACACAACAAATGATACACATTGTATTTGTACTCGAAGAGGCAAAAATTATGTATATTCATAAAGAAGGGGCTCAGTCAGAGGAGACCGACTTTAACACTACACTATAAATATGTGACATGGACACTAGGGTGGAGTGAAAACATGTTTTTTTTTAATTTGAAAAAGTTAACCTCGGAAAGAGATGTAGTCTGGGGTCCTAATGAGGGGAAAAATAAAGAAAAAAAATTTTAAAAATTTTTTAGGGGTCGCGCCACTCCCTCGAAATTTGGAAATTATCGCTATTTTGGCGTTGATTTTAGAAAAATCCTAAAAATTAGCGACTTAACTTATTCGAAATTTAAAAGTTTGAGCTTGTTCAGTGCCCAAACAAAAGTATTTGAGGCAAATATGAGGATAATCGACTAATATTTGTAGCTTTGGTGGCGATTTCATTGTTCAGTCAATTTTCTGAAGAAGGGACGATTTGACTTATTTTACTTTTGGAAATTTTTGAACAATGATGCCCTTATTTCATTGTTTACGCTATTGCAAACATTTATTGACATAAAACTTTTTAGGATTTTTCTAAAATCAACGCCAAAATAGCGATAATTTCCAAATTTCGAGGGAGTGGGGCGACCCCTAAATTTTTTTTAAATTTTTTTTCTTTATTTTTCCCCTCATTAGGACCCCAGACTACATCTCTTTCCGAGGTTAACTTTTTTTTTTGAATTTCACTCCACCCTAATGGACACACCAAAAACGCCGAGACACGTAAATCTACTCGAGAAGGAGATGTTTCATATTGAAGTTCCTTTTCTGCTGACTTTTGAAAATATATATCAAATAGAAATACACTAGAAAATAAAATATCTCCATTTTTGTTGGTTGAAGTTAAGAACATGGCACACAGGGTGGGTCTCGTCATTTTCGAAGAAGGACAAGAGTAATTAAAAGACAGGTCAGACAAAAGACTCGCCCACGGTCATTACTTCGTGCATAGATGAAAATGGAAACCTTGTGAGATACACGTCGAGTGTCCTGAGAATTTAGAAGCAACATTTCGGTGAAAAAAACTGCCCGTAACCAATCATAGATGAAGGTGTTCAATGTACACACACTAATCCATTATATCGTACTAGCTGACCCGGTCCGCGTTGCATTAGTGTTGTATTACACATATTTATATAGGAAAGGGGAGTTTTTATCCCTTTTGCCATTTTCACCCCCTAAATGTAGATAAATCCAAACAATGTGTAGCCCATGTTACTCGCGGGGTTATTCGGAAGATTCCCTGTCTAGCCGTTTTCGAGTCGATACGTTACATACATACACACATCCATTTTTATATATATAGATACAGTTCACTGACGACAGAAGTTTCCCGTCTGGAATGTTAGGGCAAATAAGAAAGATTAAAATTAAACGCAGTGCCTAGGGTAGGGTATACAAAATGCGACTATCAGGTTTTTTGTTACTGTTACTGTTACGATCTCTTTTGTTGTTGCGATTGCCTCATTCACGAATGGTTCACTTCCACCACAGCGTTTCTCTCAACGCGACCATTTCCACTGGTGGAGTTTCAGTTGTTGTTGTTTTATGCCTTTTTTTTCCTGTATTATAATTAAAATTCTATGCAAATTCAAAATATTGTTTATGAGTCTGACACAAACATAATTTGCAGCAATTTTTCCCAACAGTTTCTCGGTTGTTGTGGTAGTTGTTGAAGCCTTTTTTCCTTGAGGGTACTCTGCAAATGCTGTCGCTCTGGCTCTTGTACTATTTCACTTTAGGACTTTGCATGTTTAATCGAAATGTTTTTCAGTTTTCTTTTTTTTTTCATTGCTTCATTTCCATTTGATTTCACTGTAAGAAGCGACTTCCTTTTAAATACAACATTTATAGTTTTACTATGTGTTGTGAAGAAATTGTGCATGATTTTAAGTCTGAACGTGCAGAGAGGTCAGGTCATTGTTATTCGTTATATTCACATATTTGTAAAACAGAAGTCACAACGTTCACGCATGTGGGTAAAAATTGCTCATTTGTAATAGATAATTTTACTTCATTTTCATTTTATTACATTTAATTATTCATATATGTACTAATGTAAACATTTAACACAATTAAAAGATCATCCAGATAAGATCATTCTAGAGCGCAGTGTAGCTTTGCATGTAAGTTTATTTCAGTGTACATAAATTATCCAACAAATGCCCTGAAGATCGAATATTGTCCCTGTTTTTTATTCAAGATAGGATGGAGTGTCCAAAAAAATTGGTTCATTACGTGCACATTAAAAAAATGGCCAAATTCAAATAAAAAAAGTACTTACATTGAGTAAGTTTGATCTTCGTATGACACCCAGTATAAATGTTCTCAATTTAACATCCACTTACCTGTATTAAGTAAAATGTCCATGCATACTAAACAAACAAATGTTTTTAGCGAATAGGCTAATTCTTGGTTCATTGGTTCTACGAAGCGGTTAAAGAGGCATTTTGCCAAAAATGTTGTTTGAAATGGGAGTTTGGTGATCAATTAATCTCATATTTAATCTTGTTCATTCGATTTTTTGGTGGAAGTACGCGAATTATCTTTTCTGTAGAGACAAGCCGACCACGTTTGCTGCCTGGTGATATTTGATATTTTTCCCCAATTTTTTTCAGTTATAATTTGAAAAAGAAAAACAAAAAAACTGGACAAACAGACTTATGTATGTATATCGCTGGATCGAGATAGGTATAGCTTCAAAGTCAATCGATTAAATATCACATGGGTAAGGCCTCAACTATTTTTGCGTGCTACGAATGTAAGACAGGTGCCTAAAGTAAAATTCCCAACAAAGTGTCACAAAAGCATCCTTATAAAATCAGCAAACCGACAAAGGCACGCATAGGATGGAGCTCAGAAGGTAATTCGCACATTCAGATGAACACTGGGGTGGGTCACGAAAATATATTTCAAATGTCGTCATACAATAAAAAAAAAATTCGGGAGAGTTACTTAAAGAAAGAAAATTTTATATTTCACAATAATTGACTCAGTAACCCAAGATTTCTTTCGATAGAGTAGAATACCGCCAGCGCTGTTCTGGAATCAGTGATATTTTTTGTGATAGTCCCAACTTTCATGACAATAACAACAATTTGCTATTCAGGGTTCGTTTTGTTGTGTTGTTATGTTCAAAATAGCACATGTCAGTAACAATTTAATAAAAATACAAGGTGATGCACAAGTAAACTTCCTATGTTTTTTTGTAATTAAAAAAAAAATGAAAAACTTTGATTCTTCTTGTGGATTATTTTTATTTGGTCTTTTAATTTTTTTTACATCAAGTCGATGTCACAGTTGATTGTCACATTAGGGGCCAATCGCAAAATGTATAGCATTTTCTGATAGGAGGATTACTTTTGCGCCACCTGTTACATTGCAAATTGTGGAAAATTATATTATTTATATTAATACAAGTTAATTTAAATAAAACGTGGATGACTCTAAAAAATGACTCTAGAGCGAAAAATTATCCCAAAAATCGATTACTTACTGTCATTATTTATTGGGGTAATTTTTCAGAGAGCCTATTGATGTATGAATGAATCATCGACATACATACGCCCATACAGACAAAATGCAAATCAAATATGCGTGTATATCAAATTTGTTTTCGAATTCTAATTGTCAATAAAACATTTTTTTAAACCAACTTTTTTGCCAGATTAAAATAAATACGAATCTCAATTGTTTTTTTCAAACACCAAAGCTTTTTATATTGAGTTTACATCGGCAGAGACGAATATTAGAGTTCCCCAACACATTTTTTGTATAAAATTATGGAATAATTTTATTGTGTAATTGTGTTTTGATTGTCCATATTTTTCCACAATTGCTTTGACAAGTTGTGGTGTAGGGCAACAATGTGTTTTTGTTGTGTGAACAACACATGTCATGAATTGGATAATAGCACTGATAATATCATTCGAAATAATAATATCAATTCGAAAAACTACTAAAATAATTTTAAATCTTCGCCTTAAGTGAATTTAAATTGGAATGATAGTTTCAATTAACAAAGACAAGTAGGAAAATTTTTTTTTTTAAAGATTTCATAATGTGTCCCTAACATGTTACAAGTCGTTGTACAACTGAGTTGAACTATCAAATTGGTCGTTCTCCTCACACGCTTCAACTATTCAACCAACTGTTCATCCAATTTCATTTGCAAATATTTTTCGAAGCGTCACCATGAACGCATATGTTTTTTAATTTATATACATATTTTCGTTTCAATTATTTGATATTTATACTTTGAATTCCTCAAACGAGGCACAATTTTATATTTCTCAATAAAATCAATGGCTTTTTCCACATATTCTTAAATTTTTTTTATAATTTTTTTCACACAACCGGTGTATTTACTTCATCAATGACAAAATGCGAATGAAGTAAAGACATTGAATGAACAAGCCCTCACCCGTTCCAACCAAGTTGGCCAACTTGAGCTGAAATCCAAATATTTTGATTTCCATTCAACCGACGGCCAACCTCTAACCAACCAGCCCTCACCGTTAAAACTGGTTGTACAACTTGATTAAGTAACCAGTTGTAACATGTGAGGGCGGCATTACAAATCGAAATTTTCATTGGTTTATCATAAAGACACACATCTTACAAATAAAATGTAGATCATTACAATCTCGTTCAGGCGACCACATTACAACAGAATTGTACAGTGGTTATTAATTTAAAACTCATTCGAATTTTATTATTGCGTAGTGTAATTCAATCCAATCTCGTTCAGGCGACCACATTACAACAGAATTGTACAGTGGTTATTAATTTAAAACTCATTCGAATTTTATTATTTTATTAAAATAATATATGAGACCTTAAAAATATATTGGTATAATTAATTACTGATTAAAGCTTAAAAGAAATGATTTTTAAGCAGTTTTGTTTCTGTTAGTCGAGTTCGAGATCATTTATTTTTTCTAGTTCCTTTAAAAAAGTTTCCAGCTTGTATTTGCTTTGATTGCAGGCAAGGTATACGAATCCGTTTCGGAAGCTACCACACTTCTTCATCGGTACCCAACAATACAAAAACAAAATTAAGAAATGATTTTTAGCTTAAAAACGGTCCTTTTCGACTCTACTTTTAACTATACTTCAAGTTATACATTTTTGTTTGTTTTTAAGCAGACTCCGACGCACTTCAATGTACGTACGATTACGTATGCGTGGAAATGCAGTCCTTTTTTTTGCTCTTTTTTCCCGGTAACGAATCTCAATGCCTGATATTGGAAAACACCTTTGGAATATGCCATATACAAAATTACATATTCAATGATGTGTAGATAACGCACACTTCAAAGTCAAGTAAGCGAATTCACCAAAACGGAACCCAAGAAAGTATGAAGAATTGTCAAAAGCATTCGTGCAAAGGCACGGATATGAACACACTCAGACTGACATCCGTTTTTTTTAACGATTCCCTTCAATCGATAAGAATAAGAACGTATTGAACTATTCTCTTCCTGCCCTAATACATATATGTATATATGTGAGTACGTGACAAAAAAATGTATCATCAACAAATGTATCTCGACTACCTGAATTTACATTGTTGTACATGAAGAGTTTTTAGGATATCTTAAGGATTAAGCAGGCAATAAAGCATGCATGGCGATATTTTGACATTCAGAAAATCTTTGTATGTGTTTAGGATACATTTTTCCATATGATGAAGGTATATCGATACTAGAAATGTCTACCTGTAATCTGACGTTTAAAATCTAAACCAACAATATTGAAATACTGAACACTGTTAGATGCAGAACTATTCCTACACGGTATAGGCGAAACTAGTTGCAGTTGAAGGCAATGAATTAAACCGAACTTGAAAAAATATGTCTATTTGTTATGCAAAATTCATAAATCATATAATCTGTTTTGATATAAGTTTCCTAATTAGGAATCTCACTGCTATGCTCCGGTTAGCCCAATAATTCCTTGGTACCGTAATAAGCCTGATAATAATTCAGCTAGGCCGGTAGAAATTTCATTTAAAATTTGATCACATACGTAGTGGTTGCTTTTTATGGGTATGGCAAGAGTTGCAACTTTTTTTTGGAAATATATCTGCCTTGTGAAACTGGCTTATCCGATTTGATTGAAATATCACACAGGCCTAGCTGATATACGTTCGAGCTTAAGTCCTTAAGATGGGCACAGTGAGTCTATCGAGAGATGTGCTACAAGGGTCAAAATTTGAAATCCTCTGATCTCTAAAAAAAATCGTACTGAAATTTAGGGATTCTTGCTAGTATTAGGATATATATATGACCCTATTCGATCTAAGTTAAAACTCTTAAAACATTATCGTAGGCTAAAAAAATGATCAGCCAGGTTTGGCCACAAATCCTGCAAATTACCGCCCAATTGCCAAAGACAGGCGTTCTTGAAGTTTATGTTTAGAGCATGATTAATCACCATCCTTCTAAATGAACGACAGCATTGCTTCGATCTACAATCGACTTAAGACCTGATGACGTTCCATTTTGGAAAGGTGGAGTCGAGCAATTTATTGATGGAATCAAGGTCGTGGCTCTGGATATCTTTAAGGCGTTCGATAGGGTCTGGCACGGTACACTCATTCATATCGTGATCGTTATAGATCGGGTCACATCCCAGCAGCATATCTTGGCCGCTTTATTACTTATTTTCATTCACGTCATATTGGATCAGTGAATGATCCAATCTAACCTTTTTCGGATGACGGCAACGATCCGCAATCATTCGTATTCATTTGACCATCGATCACGTGCTCTGGAGATCGAGGACAGCAGACGATCGATGAATGTTTTCCTCAGGAATAATGTAGATTTAAATACAACTCCCATATATGGAGAAATTCTATTGACAAATCTATTGACTGTCTTCCGCATCGCCCGAACGTGTACAGTACTTTTGACTTAACTGCCACACCGTGTTTTGCACGCATTTTGTGGCAGGTAAGTCAAAATGGCACTTAAGTTAAATTTTTTAACTGCCAAAAATTGGTAGTTATCTGATTCGTTTACCTGCCACAGAAGTGGACCATAATTGCGATTCACACAATTCACTAGTTTTACAACCAAAACTAAAATAAAAATATTCTTTTCATTTATTATTTATTAATAAAACAACATAAAGGTACTTCAGGAAAAATAATATAAATTAAAAG
Organism: Hydrotaea cyrtoneurina; assembly: GCA_958296145.1. Taxonomy (NCBI): domain Eukaryota; kingdom Metazoa; phylum Arthropoda; class Insecta; order Diptera; family Muscidae; genus Hydrotaea; species Hydrotaea cyrtoneurina. The sequence continues at coordinate 90,023,277 of OY282512.1, forward strand.
GAACAAATTATCTCAGTCTTTGCAAATAATTTTTTTAAGTAAAAGGTAATTAAAAAGTAACATTCAAGAAAATATTCTGTGATTGAAGTTTGCTTAAAAGCTTTTATATACCCTTTTAGGATATGAACCTCTACAGTTGCAACAGAAGTGGCTTGATTTTTGTGGAAAATGACAGTCTGGTGAAATATGTAAGTTCCTCTTGGAGAGTGTGTAAAATGGGCTTATCGGCAAAACTGGTTCATATACATACACCAAACTGAAATTGTGACGACATGCGCAGAGAGATGAAAAAATTTGCACACTTCTTTGCGTAACCTATTACACAGGCCAACACTCAATTTGCTTCTTTGAATTTATTAACTGATTCTAGTTAATTTGGGTGCGCTGAATTCAAATCTGTAATCAGTTTGTCTCTATCGGCTCTACTTTTCATGATATAGCATTTTATACCCTCCACTTATGACCTCCAATTATGACCATCTGTATGTATGTATTTATGTATATTTTGTGATTGACGATTTCCAAGATATCAAAATTATGGAGAATCGGTACCAGGGAAGGTGGGATACACATATGATGGCAGACTACTGTTGGAATTTACAAAGAGACTCTAATCCGGCTGTTCATTCCAGAATGTCTCATAAAAGAAGCTTTACATTTTGTAACTAGAATTATATTTATATTATATTTTTAATTCTTTGTGAGATTTTTTTTTATTTCAATAAATCTGTATAAAACAGTTTTACTTCTCCTTATTTTTTTTTAAATTCCTATGGAAATGTTTTACTTTTTAAATACTTTAAAAAATTTGGGAATAAAAATGCTATATCATGAAAAGTTAACTAGAATCAGTTGATAAATTCAAAGAAGCAAAAATCTTTTTTAATTTTGTTGGGCTGTGTTATTCTTTCAACCATGCTAGGAACTCACATACATACACACTGTTTTTTTGTTTTTTTTTTTTAAACCAAGAGAGAGTTACAAAGAGTATGAGAGAGCGATCATTGTAACAAAAACAAACTACATAGTTTTCGTTAGCAACAGTTGCAAACTAAATTTTGTGGCTGTTAAATTAAAAATTATCAATGAATATGGGATAATAATTCCAAATATTTGTGGCAGCTAACTTAAATTGGCACGTATGAAATTGGCACTTAAACAAGTACATTTCATACGAAATTGAAGAAATGAGTAAAATTTTGTGGTTTTTGGCAGGTATCTCAAATTGGCAGCTAAAAGAGTGGCAGTTAAGTCAAAACTACTGTATATTGTTACAATATATGTCAGTTACTTTTTTAAGATTTTCACGCCTTTACAGAGTCCGTATTTTCTTCAGTCTTTTCTTCATCTTGATTATTTGCTTCATCTTTTTTATCTTCTTCCGAAGAGAATTTTTCCAGATCATCATCAGCGCGAGTCACAGACTTGAATTTCTGATCTTTGCTTCCAGTTGTGGCTTTCTCAAATTTAAGTCAAGTCAAACTACTCCCTTATTTTCTCCTTCCAATACTTTTATTTCCCATCACTAATTCGGTGCATTGCATTTATAGGTGACATCACCAAAGTGTTGGTCAAATTAGTTTAAAACAAACAAACCGACAAACGAAAGTGTCCTTTCGCTCCTTCACACTTCACTAAGATGATCTAGCGAGATCCATTCTTTAGCTAATCTATTCTTATAATCAAATACCAGGTCGGGAATATAAATATTACCTTACTTCCGACGCATCATATTGAATTCCAAACACCTTTCAATATATGGTGCTAACCGCAGATCTGACTGATCTTGAACAGAATATAAATTAAATCGCAATAATGAAATTGCATCACATCGGTTCACATTTTAAAAAATTTTGCTACGTTATCGAGGTCCAGCTACTAAAAGCTACATACGAACTCCGAAATTGGGTCCACTACACGCTGACAAATTTGTATTTTTAATGTTTGCACACAAGCAAACCGGGTGTTTGGAGCTTGTATCCAGTAAAGCTTGTTTGCTTCTAAACAAATTTGATTTGGCTGCAAATATAATTAATTTGGTATTATTATTACGTATTTGGATAGAAGTAATATCGTTCTGGGGAAAAATACACAATAAACTTATTAAATACAAGCAAATACAACATTTGAGTGCGAATAAATCTGTATTTGCAGCTTATTTTCACATTTTTTTTTGCCTTTACGCTCCATAAAAAGAGTAATAGTAACCGATAATAACATATTGATATAGAGAGATTACTAAATTAAAAAAATTAATAAAAAGTAATACAAAGTTGTATATAGACATGTTAGAGTCTAACTTGGCTGAATATTGAATATGTGAGTATTTATTTTGTGTTTGACTTTCCTGTCTTTTCTGTGAAAAAAGAAAGAGACAAGGGCTCGGTACTCGGAAAAAATAACGAAAGGGGGGAATAAGTCAGAAAAAGATTTATTCTAGAAGTTCGCTTGATAGAGTGCAGACCTATAATTTTAAAACCGTCTATCAGATAAAAAATTGGAAATAACCTATCAGACATATATCGAGGGCTTATATTCAATAACCTCTATCTACATTTTGACGAAATTTTTTTTTTTATGCCAAACTCATCACTGACCCCATCTGCATCTACTGTAAAAATTTCAATTGAAAAAACCTATTTTTAGTACTATATATGCGGTATTTTATCATTTGTCTATCTACAAAGATACTTGTTTATGAATTTTATAAAGGCAAAATCCTCTATCTACATCATATAATTGTTTCATTTTATTTAATTTCAGGCTATTTTTTAGTTAAATTAATAGTACTGATTTGAAATTTACCACTTCCCCTCGAATTAAAATCTAACTGACCTATTGTCTTTCTGTCATTTTTGACATATGTCAGATTTTATTCCATTATTGTCGCAAGTACACCACTAAAATATACATAGCCACCACTTTTAAAACCAAAGCAGATGTTTTTAAAGATTACCTTGAAAAATGTTCAGAGAAGGCAGTAAAGCCCGTTTCAATTTTTAAATTTTGTACAGTTTTTGCCCAACAAAATTTAGCGCTCTTTATGCCTCGCAAAGATCAGTGCGATATTTGTGTGGGGTTTAAGGCCAAGCAAATAAAAATTGAAGAATACGATGCACATATCATGTATAAACAACGGGCTCAACTTGAAAAACAACAAGACAAACTTGCAGCTGAAGAAGGACGATGTCACGTGTTTACCATGGATGCACAAGCAGTAAAGCTTTGCCCCGACATTAACGCCTCAGCCATTTATTATAAACAACGCCTACAAGTACACAACTTTACCGTGTACAATCTCGCCACGCATCAATGTTCAAATTACTGGTGGAACGAGACTGATGAAGACCTGTCCGCTTCGACGTTTATTTCGTGCATAATCCACCATTTGTCAACACACTGTCTAACAGATACTCTTCCAATAATAATTTACCCAGATGGTTGCGGTTACCAAAACCGTAACCACTATTTGTCGAATGCTTTGTCCAATTTTTCAATAGAAAACAACAAAATCATAGAACAAAAATACTTGGAGAAAGGACACACACAGATGGAGTGTGACAGTGCTCATGCAAAGATAGAGGCTAAGTTGAAAAATCAGACCATATATTTGCCATACGACTACGTCAGAGTAACCAAAGATGCCCGCAAAACAGTCAAAATCAACAATAAAATCAATAAAAAGCCATTTGATGTATTATATTTAGATTATAGTTTTTTTAAAAACTATAAGGATACTAACCTTATTCGATTTTCAAGTATTAGACCTGGTCGAGCAAAAAATGATCCGACAGTATCCCAACTAAGATCTCTCTTATATTCGCCAAGTGGTAGCATTCAGTTTAAAGTGAATTTTGATCATAATTACACTGAACTACCTATTAGAATCAAGCAATATGAAGGTCACATAGAACCAAAGCTATTGCATACCGGTCGACTCCCAATCCAGCAAAACAAATGGAAACATTTACAGGATCTAAAGGTGGTAATTCCAGAGGAGTATCACTATTTATATGATAATCTCAGCCAGGCGCAGTAAAAATTCTGAAAATGTATTATAATCCTTTAATATAGCTTTCACTACAAAATTATAATTACACAAGTTTTTTTTTCTGTGTAGGGTGCAAATGTTAGAACAGGTCCTGCCATTTTTCCATCCCCAACATTTCTTGTGAACATATCTACCCCCTATCTCCCACCTTTTTGTGGATCCCCATACAAAAACCGTAAAACAAACTTAATTTTAAAATAAGGCAATACCCTCTATCTACATATTATTTTCCTACGCAATGATTTCATTTGTGAGTCAATACCCTCTATCTACCAAAGAAGCTAAAAAAACTCGAATTTCAACAAAATTTTTAGTTAGGGTGTTTGTAAGACACATTTTGTTAATATTGTGGAAGATGAGTTCATTAAAATTGTTGCTAATTTGCGAATAAAACAGTTTTTTGGCTTTCCTGAAAAATTGTGTTTTTGTAGATAGAGGTTATTGAATATAAGCCCTCGATATATAACCTACAAACAAGTTAGTGTTGGGGTACGGTCAAATATATATAAATTGGTTGCACAATTTGTTTGCTGAAGTTTGTTAAAATGGCCATTATTTCGGAGTGTACGTTACACCAACTTTCTAAAATTTAACAATAACTGTCAATATATGTATTTTATACACCATGGTCACTCTCAGATTGCAGTGTAGGGTGCTCAACTTCCTTACTTGATCATTTTCTCAGGCAATCTTTATAAATAAACAAACTGTAAAGTAAGCCGATTCAACCGATTGAAACTTTTACATCTGTTTCATTTTCAATTAAGCGGATTCGACTGTAGAATCAATACTGTAATATAAAAAAATCTCATATTATGTCCTATATTTTCCTCATATCAACCAAAAGTGAAATGAAAAGATGAATAAATTACACATTTTTAAAAAGAATTATCATACGAGCAATTGTAGAGCATGTATTTAAGTAGCTCAATTAAATTGCCATTAATTGTAATGAATTCGGTGGCATTGTTCATTCTGACGAAGTCGTGCATTACCATGAATTAAGAACATTTTATTGCAGCCATTTCGTGCACTTAAGGTATTCACAGTTTGATGTATTCAAAAAACAAAAAATTGTAAATTTTGTATATGCAAATTGTTATTGTCTGGAGCTAATTTTACCTAAATTTTTAACTAATGCCACCGTATAGAAAATAATAAGGAAAAATCTCTAATCGGACTATGAGACACATCGGCAGAAGTATTACTCTTCATACATATGTAAGGATTAACTGAAATTAAATTAAAATTCATGAAATATGCATCTCAAAACTTGATAAATTTTTGTATGAGAACTTTATATCTATGCATGTGTGTACCCTAGGGCGTACCTCAAAAAAAAAGTTCGCCGTACACCTTCGAATATGAAGTATTATTGAAAGGTAGTTTCAAAATTTTTTTTTTATTTGTTTATGCCGAACGTAGGGGTCGCGCTTTTACATTTGTCTATATAACTTCTGCATTTATAAACGATTTTAAAGTCTGATACATCGATGTTTTTGTCTCGACGAGGCCGATTTTTTCTTGAAGTCATTGAGCTCAAGCACCCCCTTCTGGTACTTACCCATCATATCTCAGTTGCTACTACCCTAATGTACCACTCTATATCAGAAAATTAAAGATCGCATAAAATCATGAAACTCTTCCTAAGGAAGTATGTCGATTTTCCCAGCAGAAAAAGTGTCGTCGAGACAAAAACATCGATGTATCACACTTTAAAATCCGTTTATAAATGCAGAAGTTATATAGAAAAATGTAAAAGCGCGACCCCTACGTTCGGCATAAAAAAATAAAAAAAAAAAATTTTAAACTACCTTTCAATAATACTTCATATTCGAAGGTGTACGGCGAACTTTTTTTTTTACTTGTAACCTGGTACCCTCTAGTGTTCGAGAACCGGTTCATAGGTAGCTCTGAACCACCGGTTCGGTTCGGTTCAACTGGTTCATTTTTTTTTTACTGTGTCTGCATGAAGGGAATAAGAGAATTTTTTTGTAAAAATAAGAAATTTTTTTGAGATCGCATTGAATTATATTATATATAATTATCAATTACATAGATAATATTAAAAAAAACAGTTAAAACAAAAAAAAATTATATTTCATAAAAAAATTGATTATAACTAGAAATTTGTGCTGGAATAAAGAAAATAAAAAGACACGGATCTACAAAAACAAAAGAGCACTAGTGCATATGCCCTAGGCGACCGTGTGGTCTTAATAATGTAAACTATTCGGAATTCAAATTTAATAAAAGTATGTCTTCCAATAAGTCTTCATCTAAATTTGCTCTAAAGTCCGATAAAATAAATTTTAAAGTTGAAAATGCTCTCTCGACGGACACTTGCGTTGCTGGAGCAGCTAGTACTATTTCAGCTATGCTTTTTAATTTATTTTCCGAATGGTTATGCCAATAAAAGTAAAAAGTTTAAAATAAGGCAAGATGTTGCTGTTTAGGTGCAGTCCTAAAACAGTGTATGGATTCACACTATTGATTTTTGACATGAACTATAATTTTTTTTCACAAAAGGGTTTATAGCGAATTTTTATTATACAGTCGAACTTCCATATAGCGAATCTCAAGGGGACCAAAAAAAATTCGTTATATAGAAAATTCGTAATATAGAATTATTTTAAAAAAAAATTATTTTTATGTATGTTGAATTTTATTTTAAATAATTGGTAATTTTTGTCTGCGTTTGATTTTTCCATTTTTCCGTGTAGTCTACTATGCGAGCCTACATTTCTCTCACTTACAAAGAGTAGAAATGTGAATCTCACACACAAAAACAAATAAAAAATGAAAATATGTGTGTGTATGGTGAGAGTGAAAAATGTGTTTATGTAAAATTCGTTATACGGAGATCAAAAACGCATGAGCATTCGAGTTACGGGCGTAGAAAAAATTCGTAGTAAAGAAATATTCGCTATAAGGAAACTCGTTATAAGGAGATCAAAACATACTGAAAATTTAACGAAATTGCAGTGTTCTGGAAATAAATTCGTTATATAGAGAACTTCGTTGTACGGAAGTTCGTAATAGAGAAGTTCGACTGTACAATGAACCGAACCGAACCATTTTTTTGCGGTTTTCGGTGCGGTTCTAACTAAATGAAAAAAAATCGGTTCGGTTCATGGTTCGGTTCAAAATCGAAAAAATCGCGGTGGTTCGGTTCAGAAACGGTTCGGTTCAGAACCGGTTTGCAACCCTGGTATTTACCCACGTTCATACCCGGGTATTTATCTAAAACTACAAAAATTAAATTAAATTTAAAAATTATTTCATTTGATAATAAAAAATCGAATTAATAATAAACAATTTAATTATTTTGATTTATTTAAATTTTTCTTTATTCTGATTTATACCCACATTTTGGTGCTGGGTATTTTCGGTTAAATACCCAATTTACCATTTGGGTATTGGTCTATACGCCGGCCAAGAAGTCTTCGGGAAATCGCCCAACACCCAGTGACGCAATAAATTTGTCGAAGTTGATCTTCGTGCTGGTTTGGGTCATACGATGTTTGACAGCATCCCGCCGACTTATTGTCCACGTAGTCAGTGTTGTAATTAAAGCTCAGTCTATTGCCGATCATGACTCCGTGGTATTTCAGGAAACAGTATCGAACAAACCTTTTCATATGCAGAAGCTTTCCTTTAATACGTTAAAGTAGTTTCATGTAAGTGCACATTTTATAAAGATTTAATTAATAAATTGAAATTTCATTTAAAATAATTGATATATCAGTTGAGCATATTTCCTTTAATAAGTTAAAGTAGTTTCATGTAAGTGTACATTTGATTGATCATATGTATTTAATGTAGTTAATTACCGTAATTACCGTAGTAATTATAAATTCATTGAAACTCATTTTCCGTTTTTTCTCTGCGTCCCATTTAAACAACTATTTTATCCGTCCAAGCGCTACTTTCTTTGTAATTCCATTGCAAAACAAAATAAATTCGCTATGTGACTTCTTCAGAATGGATGTGATTTCGCTGGTGGTGTATCCTTACATGCTAAACAAACCCTTTCGCCATTAAGGATATTAAATAACTCAACTCTTCTAGGTAACCGTAGATACGTAATACTTAAGCAGAGTGTGGTGCTCAATTGCCCTCCCCATTCCAATTCAGCTTACCTCCATAAAACAGCCCCGTACCACTTTAACCAATTTTTAGAAAATGTAACTGAATGTGTGAGGTACCACGAGGACCGGGCGAGTTTCGTAAAAACAGCAGCTATCGTCTGACGGATCATGCAATTCTACTCTGTAACAGTAACAAATATAGAGATGACTTATTCGTTAACTATTTGCCATGAAATCCACCTACCCAGAGTAATGTATAAACATGCATTCCAAGCAGGGTATAAATATGCATTTCCATGTTTACAAACACATCCTTTGCCGACTACTCGCTTCTGATCGTGTAGCCAAGCCTTTTGTCCGCACCTCAACCAGCTACCAATGGAATTAATGACCTTTTCATTGAAGCCGTGGCTGCTTGTTAAGATGTACTCTGTACACAAACACAAATAAATGTGTTCATGCATTCGGATACATTTACACTGTGTCAGAGTGTTTGCTGTGGAAAACCTTCATGCCATAACGTTGCAGATGTGTAATTTTTAAAATATTTCGCATACATTCTGTTAATTTTCGCAATTAATTTCCCGCATTGCGAGAAGGATAGTCTTTGTTATTCAATAAAACGGCTCGAGTTTATTTGAATGTCAGCGGAAATTTACAAAGATGATTCGCCATCGACTGTTTTTCTGCTGTTGTTTAAATAAAAATTACTTCTGTAATTGAGCATAATTGAATATTTTACAAAGGGACCTGTCGAGAAAAAAAAATCCGTGCTAATAGCGTGAAGGAGATAATTGCAAATAATAGTGTAAATTGTGTTAATAATTAAATAAATGAATGAATGCGTGTACTATGCATGCATGGTCTTGCCAACAGTTATTTATTGTCAACATGTGAATTGAATAAGAACAATTACATTTAATATGCTTACATATATCCGCTACAATTGGTTTTAATAATAAACTGAACGTTCCAAAAATAATATTTAATTGCATACGTCGTAAGTATGTGGTAATGAATTGTGGACATTTTGGTTAACCGGTGATATCATTTCGATGAACTGCGGCAGACAGGCTAAGATTTGTCACATACATTTTACAAGAAATGTTGAAAATAGCGACCAATAGCCTGTATATTATTTTATATCTTTCGTCGTATAATACTATGACTACGCTCAATACAATCTTAACCCAATTCTGAATTTAGTAAAGTTATAACTAGATACAGTTTTTGACAATAAATTACAAGTCTAGCGACTCCATTGACCAACAGAATTGCCCAAATTCTGTACTTACTTATTACTGTAATAATATCAATATGCCCTTCGCGATCTTGCCCAAATTCTGTATTTGGCAAAGATATGGCTGGACAAAGATTCGGACAAAAACTAGGAAGTCTGGCAACTCCCCTGCTAGTACCTCCCATACAAATGTACCATTCCACCCACTTTAGAAATCGTGTAATAATATCAATGCGACCAACGCGATCTTTCCCAAATTCTGTACTTAGTAAAGCTATAGCCCGACAAAGTTTCCGACAAAATCTTGGAGGTTTGCCCACTGCCCTTCTGGTACCTCCCATACAAATGTACAACGCTCACTTTTGACTTTCCGAGACTTTGGAATATGAGACTTGTTTTCTATAACATTCGGTATATTGAGGTTGTTATTATGACGTTTCATCAGGTGTTACACCCAAAGGTGGTAGCCACGCCCACTTTTGACTTTCCGATACTTTGGAATATGACCTGGTTTGTTTTTACTGAGAGTATGTCGGTTTACCCGTCTGCAACTTTTTCACTGGTTTAAAAACATTTCACTCTTCGCAGGCACAATGTCGAAGTTATTTAAAAAAAAAACAATTTTTGTCAGACTAACTGGGAAAGGTCCTTTGTGGAGTTCCCCGGCGGCTGTGGTTGACCACCGAAACCTCAGGCAAAGATCGGTTTAGCGTGAAGTTGTGATCTCGACCGGGTTCTACGCCCCAAACAGGGGGTATGCCTCAGGAGAATTTGCCTACTCAACAAATTCTCGAATTGGCTTAACAGGCGTACTGAGTTTACTTGGTATGCCTGAGGGTCAATGGTATCAATGCATCGTTTTCTGACATTTACGCTGTTAATAATGTAAAACTGACAACAATCCCAGCTGCAAAAAATATAAGCTGGATGTCCCGATATCAGGACTGATCTGGTCCGGTCTGATCCGGTATGCCTTTCCGCCACATCTTATCCCCTGATGTGATTATACATTTTTAATTTATGGCAACAATAAAACCACACCGTGCTAAAAAAAATCAACAACAAAACATCAGTTGCATTGCAACAACAAAACGCAGATTAAATAATTAATTGCGATAATGGATTCATTATTTTTTGTAATTTATTTGTTTGGGAAAAGCTTCTTCTTTGACTACTGTTTATAAATAAACTTTCAGTGTGGCTACACTGGCTGCTTGGAGACCAAATGTACGCATTCTCAACTTGCTTGCAATTACTTTCCTTTGCAGTAACACGACATGGTAAGAATGCCTTGATGAGCTCCAGTATTGTATTCGACCAGTGTTTTTAGTATCGCTGACATCGTTTGTATTGGTGGTCTGTATAGCCCGAAGTGCGCTCGAATTAGACCTACATTTTCATCGTCCGTTATCTTACACAAAGCAGCCTCCATTTGGCTCCAACCACTAACTATGCTTTGCCGAATGTTAAAAATAACGACAATCCACTTTGCTAATTCAATACATTGACAGATTAACGGAACTTTTCCGGTTTGACAAATGTGTGAAATGTACTTTACCTCATTGGAAATTCCAGGTATCGCCTTAATGTGTATTAATAGAAAAACATCATCATCATCATCGATTTGTGTTGACGTCCGAGTACTTACTGGTATTTATATCCTTCAACGGAAATTCGTTTACCATTTTTATAATTTTATTTGACCTTTTTTGATGCCGTTAAATTATATGCCAACCGACCGGACCACCCACATCCACCAGTAATCATTGCCTCATTTCCCTCCATTTTCTTGGCGCTTCATTAAACAAGGACTTTTCGCTGCTGACTTCATATCCTGTATGTATGCGCATCAGTGTGTGTGTGAGCCTTTGCCACCTTATTACTGTATCTGTATGTATGTACATGAGAAATGCACAGAAGCAACGAAACTCACAATTGGTGCAAAGAACGAACGTTGGATAGTGAGAGGGAGCCCAGAACAGCAGCCATATCGAATTTAATGTTGTGTTAAAATTAATGTGCTTATATTTCACCAAAATGACCGCATAAACTCCAACTTTATTTTCACTTCGGTTTCTCTTTCTTCCACCCATTTCCGGTTCCGTTTACTTCGTTGCGATGTTTATTTCATTGTGTGCCATTGTTCATATTCTGGCTGCAGTGTTAAAAATATATACAAATACCATATATAAGAATTTATATATATTTACAGTTTTTTGCCAATAACTACCGTAGCACACCGATGCTAGTTTGTGTAGCAAGTTTTTTAAAGTTGTATACCTCGGAGGGTATAGGAATGATTTCGTCTCGAATGTTTGTCCCATATTTCCTTTAATATTCCATGAACAGACTACTCTCAAATCTCCGATCTGTCGACGATATATTTTGTACACTACCCGGCCGGAACCTTCTAACCAATCCTACATGACTCTCGAGCCATGCTGACAGAATTTTTGTTTCCAAAAATTATTCAGCCGCAACTTGCTAAACAGAGTGCATAACAATCGATTTCTTGCAGAAAGAATTTGGTGACATCATTATTTCCAGAAGTGGGCCCCTCGTTAGTGTGATTTAACACCTCTGGATTACTTGTTATGGGGCTTTGTTAAGTCATAGCTGACAAATAATATGGGCAAAATGTATTGGAAAAAGAAGTCAAAACTAGGACTGATCGAAGGTAACTCGTAGCCGCGGTGGACACATGCCGGAAATCATATTTAAAAAATAAATGACATGAAATTATCTGATTGTAATAGAATATCGATTGTAATAGAATATCAATATCAATCAGTAATATTTCTGTCTTGTATCATCACTTTAAGTTCTCTTTTACATAAAGGTATAAAATAATCTAACCAACTTTGAATATATTTCTAATGAATTTTGATATTTCATATTTTTCCTAGGGGAAGATATAAATCACAAAAGAAAAAATGTCGGCCATTTATTGATAAAATTTAGAGAAATTATATTGGGTCTTCTGTGGAAAATGGCGTAAAAATGCAAAAATAAAAAGTGGTTGATTTAAATATCAGTATTTTTCTTCTCCTATTTTGTATACAATTTAGATTTTTGAAACCTTTTCAATGTATGCAAATTATGTTTAATTTTAATTTTTGCATTCATTTTTTTTGGAAAATTGTTAGGTTTTTGGGTGAGAATTAATAATTTAAGAAATATAATGAGATTGCAAGAAAACCGTATGATGAAATTATATGTTAATATTTACAAATTTCCATATCATAGAATTCATTAAGGTAGATTTTTTGTACATCAACTACTGGAGCAAAATTAGCAGCAATAAATGAAATTATTGAAGAATTTTTCTTCTACTAGTCAAAATTATTGTCAAAATTAACAATTAATGCCCTCATTTTGTAAAATGTTACAACAGCACATTCTATAAAACAATAACAGTAATAATTAAAATATAAACATTACGAAATACAGAATTCAATGAAACATGAATTGCGTTGCGTTTCGAACAGAAACGAAATTTACGTTTTACAAAATTAGGGCAAAATACATTTCCAAAGAAAATATGTGGCCAACACTTGCTATTTTCCAGATCCAAAACAGATGTGGAGGAACATGCATCTAGATTAACATGCATTTGCGTTTCCCTTGTTATTATAACTTTACCCCACAAAATCATAAAGAATGAAAACCCCATCATCACTTTGACTAGTTCTGGTTCAAACAATTTCGAATAGACTATCTTCAGGGTATACAAAAAATAAGCATACCAACATTTGATGAACATCTGTCAATAACAGCAATGACAATCGGATTTGCATTTGGACGGCTACGGTCTGGTAAGAGTATAAGCTAATAATACGAATAGGAACATCATCAGGCTTTCGACGTAGGGTCCGATCAGTCGCTTTGTGGATGGTTGAGTATATAAGCCTACACATTTTGTATATCCGACTACGTTCGAAACAAATGTTGAATGAAGTTCAACACCATACCTTTAGTTTTAAGTACTTGAATTCACACAATGAAGTATAATTGAATTAAATGCTTAGGTAAAGATACGTAATAGCCTCTAATTTTTATTTAGAAGAATTGGGAAAGTAAAACACGAGGAATGTCATCACATTCCAATTAAACGTTTGCATGACAATTTCTTATTCACAAAATAAAAAATTTAAAACTTAATAGCACATAAAATAAAAAGATTGATTTTTATAAATGTACAGCGTTGCATTTTACACCTTGTAAAAGCATCTGTCTTATCCGATATGTGTGTAAATCGTACATCGTCCAATTCTGTACGAAGAGCTTAACAGGGATTAAAACAACCTCTGAAATATTTTTTTCACTAGAAATTTTGGAGGGAATGGGCTTTTCTTTGGAAGTCGTCAGCAAATACATTCGTAATTTGTAATCTAAATGACCGGGACCTATAAACCAGGTCAAAATAAGGAGATTGCCGTTGTATTTACATTCCAAAATGCAATATCTTCTTATTTTCAACAAACACTCAAATTATGACGAGTTCACTCGGGGTCGAAAATTTGGTCCATTCTCCATTGTTGTTTCCTTAAAAAGAATTGAAGGAAAGCGCCCTGGTAGGCGAGTTGGTAGCGTGCTTGCCTATCAGCGTGGGGGTTGTGAGTTCGATTCCCACCAGAGGCTTTGGTCTGTCGCTGCAAAAATCAAGCCAAATGGTCTTTGTCACCCGGTTTACCCTTGGACCCAAAATTAGAATATAAATTGACTTTGTATTGTAATTAATAAATAAATAAATAAATAAATAAGAATTGAAGAAGAAAATATTTTTATATTTTTTTTATTTCTCTTTATAAACAAATATGTGTTACTTTGGACTATGTCTACTAACAGTTCTATAACGAAGAACAAAAGTCGCGAAAGAAATATTTATTTATTATTAATTAAAATACATAGTAAATTTATATTCTAATTTTGAGTCCAAGAGTAAACCGGGTGACACCGACCAAATGACAGCGGGAGACCAAAGCCTCTGGTGGGAATCGAACCCACAACCCCCACGCTGATAGGCAAGCACGCTACCAACTATCGGAATGTCTTTAACTATTGTCCATCGTTCTTTCCTTAAATATAATTGCAAAAGAAAATAGAGAAAAGTTGTTGTCGAGAAGATGTAAGAAGAAGAGATAGTTTAGTAGCACACCGTTAATCGCTGTTCGTTGTGGCTTTGCCGAATTTGAATAGGGAGCGACCGCTATGTTGTTGAGGTCTTCGAGAAGGCGGTGACCTAAATAAGCTACACTACGAAGCTACTTTACATGAGCATAGTAGAAATTGTCTCCTCCTCTGCTTTATCTAAAAGAGCTGCTACAGAAGCCCTCGTACGGGAGCTTCATATCGTCACAAGAAATGCAAAATGACTTAACAAGCATTTTCATAACTTCACAGGGGATGTTACGTCGTTTAGGAAATCGCTTTAAAAATTGTAAATTTTGGATATTGAAGTGTAAAAACAGAGACATATATTTTAGGCCATTTTACAAGAATCATTTAAAAACACGTTTTTTTGTTTTTTATGATGAAAGGTCATTTTGGATTTCAGGTTACGACATGTACATGAATCCCTGTAACCAATCATGCAGTGACTTGCTCCCATCATCAACTAGGTTTTTACGTTCCACAAACTGAATTTACACATCGAGGGTCGCGGTTTCGTCTTGGCACTCGTCAGCGAATTCGTTACCTTGTACGTGGCTATGTCCTGTTACACAGCAGAGCGTGATTTTGCGGGCCTCAATAAAAAGTAGTCCATAATACAACGTGATTTGTTTTCACGTTTTGGCGAGTCAATTTCACAGTGAGTTTCTAGGTTTTTGTTGGTAGGTTGACACCTTTTTTGGGGACAAAATCATCTTTAATTTTTCACCATTAATATTATTAATTTTCCATTAACTTTAAATATTAGCCCCGGTTATCTTAAAAATCTATAACAGCTTTATATACCGTTGTTAGGACAAATTTTCACACTTTTCCTAAGTAGTTTGCAAAAGGACATCGTACAACTTTAACAAAATACATGAAAGATTTTATTTGCATGCAATTTTCGCCGATTTCATCTGACAACAAGGCTGTAGTCATCAATTGACAATTAAAATTATTTGCCAGAAAATAAAAAATTGACAATTGCGACCCATCTTTTTGACAAATATTTATTTGCTCTAACAAAACTTTTTTAAGAGCCAACAAGTGGAAATAACCGCTGACACATGCTGTGGTCTCTTGACATTAACAACTTTTATTTTTGATGAATCAGTTCAAAATAAGAAAAACAAATTTAATAAAATTTCTGAACTTCTGGAATAATATTTCTGGAATATTTATTCTGTCGAAATATTTCGATAAGAACGATTTCCTAAATATGTTTCGGTGGTCATCCTAATATCATAATCTAGACTAATCAGTCACTGCAGACAAACGATATATTTACTTGTACTGGCATTACACAATATATTCTCCTGTTAAATGAATTCGTTTTTGGACGCCTTTGGAAGAAATGTCAATATTATAAAAATATCAGATCCTGATGCTAAACCTCTGGCTATTACAAATCAGTGCACACCTTTTTTTTTTGGGTTTCCCTTTTGGATTGAGATAATATTTTCATTACTCTTTATACGCTCACAATTGTACCCTAGACTAGTCATTACAAATATACATTTGCAGCGATGTCGTCTTCAATATTTCGATGCTATAGGTATTTACTTTCAGTACTGCAGAGCTCTTGCACGAAATTATTTAATTAATATTACCCATGTATATATTTGTTCGGAACTTGTCTGCCCCTGTACTTCATCATCGTCATCGTTATAGTCCAACGTCGGCCATGTTGTCCCCATTCCATGTGATGTTTCATTTTGGGATAATCTGCATTAAATACACATAATTTTGAAATTTCTTACCGGGACACAAAGTGCGAAACGAATAAACGTATAATAAAAAGAAAAAACGAGAAGAACAATTTAATAAACAAAATGCGTACCAGAGGGAAAATTCAATTAAATAAAATTACAATTAATAAATGTTGTTTAATGGAAACGATGCGTTACACGGTGATACGTTCCGAATCCCAGCGTTGGTCATTGGAATCGGCTTGAGCGTCAGTGATGCGCGTTGGTGTGTGGCATGGTGGCTGGCAAGACATGTCCTGCACGAGAAACATGTAAAACATGTTGTCTGCAGTTAAATTACAAACGTGTTTGTAATTTTTTATACACGATTGTTTGAACATTTGGGGGCGTTTAAGACAAATCGCCAGGATTCGTTAAGTGTTACATGCAGTAATTAATGTGATTTCACTTTGAACGATGTTTAAATGCTTAATGGAAGCCAAATATTTTCAGTTAATATTTTACACAATTTATAAACACACAGACATTATATGGCGAGTTCTTTATAAAAAAAAAACATTTATCAGACGAAAAAAATGAGAAAACAGTTTAATTGAAAAATACTAAAAAATACGAATATAAATTATGTGGAATTTAAATGTGTGTTATGTGTGTTAAATCCAACACAATAATTTTTTTGTATTGTAAATATTACAATATTGTTAAAATGCTCACTGTATTACAGACAGATTAAGTCAGTGGTGTCTGTCCTTCTAAATGGTACCGCGTAGGGTCCTCTAGGCCAATCATAGTATTTTCAATAAATAAATCGGTGGTATTAATGATATTGTGGAGAATTCAATTGTTCCATTTTAAGGGCCCTAGGAAATACAAATATTGGTTTCTTTGGACTATATCTACTAACAGTCCTATAACGAAGAACAAAAATCGCGAAAGAATTTTTTATTTGCATCGATAAATCAATGGCTGTCATTTATGATTATTTTGTACAAATGTAGCCCATGTGGTGCATTTAAACAAATATTGGTTGCAGATAGGGTTGCCAGCTGATAAAGTAAATTTACTGGACACTCACCAAAAATATTAAAACAAAATTCCTGAACAAACAAAAAATTTAATTTATATTGTAATATTTTATTTATTTCAATTTAAAAACTAACGAAAAACATAACAGAACCAACAAAACAAAACTAATCTTTAAAATTCAGTCTTTTCTATAGTGAAAATAAACATTTATCTTAATTATTTGGGCACATATTTGGAGTTTTTTTTTTTACATATTTTGTTTAAATTACATTTTGTTGTTGAATATTTTATGGATTCGTGAACATACATGTATTTCCTGAACAAATAACATTTTTTCTGAAAACTGGACAGATACAAAAACTTAAACTTTCAGGCGAATTCCGGGCAACTGGCAACGCTAGTTGCATATGATTCCAACCAATAATGATAGAAAGAAAGATTACGCCATGCGCATGATTTCCCGTTAGATGACGTAGTTCGTCCCATGTAAGGTTTGCCAACTGTATTTGTATGTACAACGAGTGACAAGTTTCAGATTGAAACACAGCGTAAGAACTATTGTTGGCAACCCTGCAATTGAAACCCTTTGACTATCAGCCAATAGGAATACACTACTAGTGACGTCATTCGATCAACCTCCGCAGAACATTTCAATTTTATGCGCGGGATGGCGTAATCTTTGGAAAAATGGCCACAACAAAGTTGTGTCGGCTTTGTACTCTAATGAGATCAAACAGTTTTTCATCGGCGACTACAAAAATAAACGATTGCATCCTAAATACAGGTAGGCTTCATTACTATTTTCGTTGCTGAACATGCCAGAGTAAAAAACAGTCGTAACCAGACAATATTTGTTTTAAAAAATTGTAAATTTAGAAAAACATATTGTCAAAAATAAAATAAAAGATAGGTATTTTTGTTTAAAACAAGAAAATAACGATTTTTTTTATTTTTACCCAGAGTTTTTCTTAACAATTTCTTTTGAAACCCCTTCGTAAAATCATGAGCAGTTACACGACGACTGTTTAAAAATAAATACGCGTGTCTGTTTCTGAAGATATAAACAATTAAAATTGGCAATATCTAAAAAATGTTTCCAATTAAAAATTATAATTTCTCCCCAGTCTACATTCTGTAACTGTTCTGCTGAATTTCTTGCTTCTCTATCCGCTTCTCCAACAATCGTGGAACAACTTGCCTGTTGGTAAAAAGTCATCGTATGAATCGGGTATTGGAGTTGTGTTTTTTTTTAAAACTTCATATAAAGAAGGTGTAGCAAGTCGCCGACACAGACGCAGGTTAATAGATTAACCCATTTTATACCACAGTGTGTTTCAACACACGTTTATCATTTATCGACTTTCAGTCAATATAAAAAACAGATAAAGGTAAATACATAATTAAATATGTATTTTTTATAGTACGATTTTGTGAATAAACAATCGAAAAAACTATTTTTTAATAATTTTCTATTCCCCCTTTCAGAAATAGATCTCTTTTAAAATAATTATATAAAAAAAAATAAAAATTATTTTATATGTATTGGCGTGTGTTAAAAAATGGCCACACAAGAATACTAGCCCTCACAGATCAGTTTTTTATTACTATGAAATACAAACTTGGTGCATGTTCGATAAGCATTGTCTACCATCAATATAACAACGTGTAGTCTCAAACGAATTGCAATATATATAAAAGAATAAGGTAAGGTAATAAGGTTCTTCTAACGATCCCCTTTACGGCACACTGCTGTCAACAACAATAAAAAAAAACTGTCAGCTTAAAAAAAAACAAATGTCAACACCTCTAACAGCAGGCAGAAAGTTTCAAATTAAAATTGTTATTCAACAGGACATAAAAACGAAAACAGTTTGTCCACCACCACATTCACCGGAAGTTTGGCAACCAACTCACGTTAAACAGTTTTTTGTAGTCAGTTGTAAACAGGAATTATAAACGCTCACACACTAACATCGTGTGTTTTTGACTTGCATACACATGATTTTTAAAAGTTAATTTTTTTCCTTGATTCTCCACGATTTTTTTTTTTGTGTCACCCTACTGTCGATGAATATCAACACTATCCCACAAACTATTCTATATACAAACTGTAAATGAGCCTTTGAAAAAGGGTCGCATTTTCGACATGATTTCGTTTGCAGTACAATATTTTGTATATATACATTTATACAAAAAAAAATGTTCTATGCATCTTTAGCATGAGGATTGGCAGTTTCCATGAATCTTAAATATAATAATAAAATATAAATTCTGAATATAAATATTATAAATTCTAAAACTAAAAAAAAAATTATGAGTGAATAAAATGTTTACAAATGTTTTTTAATACAACATTTTTCGAATTTCCGCAATTCCAGCCTTTAACTTTTTTACTTGGTTTCAGGAACTGCATGTACAACGCGAAGCCCTTGGAAATCAGTTGAAGAACTGATAAAACTATGGGCTCAATGAAATTCCAAACATAATTGGTGCATTTTTAATAAAAAAAAACCCGGAACAATGGTAATTTCTTATTAATTTAATGATACAATTTAATATTTCGTTGTTGGGCCATTTTTTATATGCAAAATAATTACTAATAAATTTGCACAACCAGAATCTCCCTAATTTTGTAAAACATTGGGAAAATTACCCAATTTTTCAGGAAAATTGGGAGATTTTCCTGTTGATCTTTATGGGGAATTTTTATATATATTTTTGGGAATTCTTTATTTTTTTTGGGAATTTTTCATTTAAGCCAAACTATGTGCCACCATGTCGCAAACAATAAAAATGTTCGATTGTTCGCTCTTGTTTATCTAAGAACAAACGTAAAGTAACGTTTAATGTAAAAAGGCCCAAACCCATAATCTTCCGAAAAAAACTCACACACACAACTTTACTAAAAAACATAAAAAAAAACATTTTGTAAATCTTCATTCCTTGTGGTTAATTTTAATAAAAATAAAGTACATTGGCACTGTTTGTGTACTATTATTATTTGAGTTTTATTAAGTTTTTTGCTTCTCCTTTAAAACGTGTTTTTCATGAGCTAGGCTCTGTTTGCATGCAGATAAAGTCCCAACTTTCGAACTTCGACAATTGATGGCGGTCAATTATTCAGTCTTGTTTTTGCGAAATCGGATCAACAACATGTGCAAAAGAAGCCATTGTTTTATACAAGTTGGTTGTCTGTTCGCAGTGTGGTGGATAATTTTCAGTCCATTGGTTCAGTAACCAAGCGACCAAAACCCGTACGTCGGCGAAACGTTCGATCTGCTGAAACCGTAGCCACTGACCGTTATAGTGGGCATGAAAATACGAGGTGGTCGATTTCACATTGCCCTCTCGGATATCACAACTTGACGAATTTTGGGTCATGCCTTAGCCATGAACTTGTACAAAATTTAACTTACCCAGGAGCTGATGGTAAACGACCATAGACAATGACGTGTGTACGCAGAAATGAGCCTGTAGCCGTTGGAAAATTACATAGATTTGATCGAAAAGTCATCTTCGGCGATTAAGCTCATTTTGAGGTGCAAAATTGTGGAATTTGGCCGCGACAAACATTAGACTACATTATAATGCATACATAATGGCATCGATAGGTCTTTCAAACGAATAAAAAATTTAAGATCCTTTACTTTATAATTTCCAAACAGCAATGCACCATGCGACTTTGTAATCTGACACTTTTAAAATAGTAGAATTTCGCCTATAAATTGTCCAGGTCTTCTACATAGTACTCGAGTGGAATATGCCATCCTTTTGTGGGCTCGACTGGTTTTTAACTTTATTTAATTCTTTTAAATATTTCTAAATCTGTTTAAAAATGTTTCCTAAAATTAATTTTCCTATTAATGCTTCAAGTTTGGTTCCATAAATATCTCCAAAACAGTGTTTCTATTGATGTTGGTATATTGAGTAATCACAAAATTATAATGACGTCCTATAAAATCCGCCCATAACATTTAAATAATTATGTTTATCAATGCATGAGATAATATGGGGTTAGCTGTAGATGCATTCAACAAAGACAATTAGAAATCGACATTTGATTTAAAATCGACAAACTCGAATACCATAAAATTATTAAATATTTGTATTATCTGAAGGGTATGAGAAAGTCGTTACCTGCCGTCTTAAATGGTTTGAATTGTTTCAAATGTGAATTACTTATACGTTTTTTGCTGCTGCCACAACACCACTTTGAAATAACTGTGGGTGTTTACGCTCTCGGAAACACTTTTAGTGTGTTCATAAATCACTGTGGTTGTGTTCGTCACGGTCGTTTTTGCCCGACTGGCGTCCTTCATTTATGGATTCAAGTGCCTACGTTTGGGCTGTTGAATTGAAAGTAGGGTTGCCAGTTACACTGAATTCGCCTGCACAACAAAATGTAATTTAAACAAATAATATAAAAAAAAAAATACAAATTTTAAGATAAATGTTTATTTTCACTAATGATAAGACGGAATTTTAAAGACTAAACTAGATATTTTTGGTGAGTGTCCAGCAATTTTAGTTTATTAAGTGGCAACCCTACTTGGAAGATAAATTGTATTGGCGTTGCGTGAGTGGACGCACATGTCGATTTAAAAACTTTTTATTTTGTTTTAGTTTTATATGAAGATGTTTAAAATAAACAATTAGCCATAGGCTACTTACCAAAGCACAGTCAATTTGATAGAAAGATCAAAATATATTGAACATTTATGGAATTTGGCCTAACCACACAGTGGCCAATTTGTAAACATTTGGTTGCAAATCCAGAATACCTGGGTTAATAATCGTAATTTTGCACCGAATACATTGGCTCAAATCAAAAAAGACATGCATACGAATACAATAATGTCAATGAGAACTACAACAGCTACACCTTACTACGAAATACATTGAAAACGAAATTTATCTGAAAACTCTCTAAGAAATACGGTAAAGAAATGTGTATGGTGCCATGATTTCTGCCAATCGATAGCAATATTTTTACTTATAACAGAAACATACTTTATTTCCCCATTGTTTGTTAAGCAGAGTCGAACACATATTTTTTTCACTTATGTAAACTATTTTGGAACTATATCTGAAGTACACAATTCTACTGAAATTTAGTGGTTAGAACAAAAGAATTGAACTAATGTCGGTTTAGCAAATGCTTAATAAAATATTTTAACGAATGTCGTTTTGCGATTCATTTTCAAATATCTTTTAAAGCTAACACGAAATGCAAAACCAATTGAGAAATATTGAAATCGATCGCGTCCGACTATAATATACCCATCCCGATTTTAAATTCGCAAAAATTCCATTAAAACACTCCATCTCCAATTTCGTCTTCGGACCCAAACTTGGGGTTCCACTGCATCAGAGTGCAACATCTGGATGAGTTTTGACAACAAACTTCTCCATGCTAAAGTTCATAGTAAAAGGACAATTTGTCAAGCTTCAAGGGCCAAAATACTTAGCTTCTAGGGCCAAAATACTATTATCAAGATATATTTTCGTATAGGAGCAATTTCGAAATCTGCACCGAATTCAATAGAGTCCGACCTTAAACTCGGCCAAATTATTTTTTTATTTATTTATTTATTTATTATTAATTACAATACAAAGTAAATTTATATTCTAATTTTTGGGTCCAAGGGTAAACCGGGTGACACAGACCATATGTTTAGATTTTTGCAGCGACAGACCAAAGCCTCTGGTGGGAATCGAACCCACAACCCCCACGCTGATAGGCAAGCACGCTACCAACTCGCCTACCGGGGCGCTTGAAATTAGTATTTCTTTTTCTCGTAAACGTATCTGTTGAATGTTTATTTTGTCTATTGTAACTAGTTTTTTGAAACGAGTGACCAGTGATGACTGCAATGAGGTTTCTCAGATGGAATCTTGGTATATAGAAATTTAGCTGGGTCTCAGGCAGTTTGATTAAGTTCTCCACCAATCTTGAGCAATAAGATAAACTCTCGTTGAGATGGATGTCACTATAACAACTACAACCTGAAAAATCTGTGTTTTTTTAATGTGTGCAGAAAAATATATCGCGTTCTTGGAGCTTGTACAAAAGTTTATTTGCTTCCAAACAAAGTTTATTTGGCTACAAATAAAACACATTCAGTATTATCAGTAAATATTTGCGGTGTTTGAGAAAAAACAAAAACAAGCAATAAACTTATTTAATTCAACAGAGTACAATATTTGAGTGCGAATATGTGTTTATTTGCAGCTGTTTTCGTTTTCTTTCTTTAAGAGAGTAATAATTACCGAGAGAATTAGATAATTTGGTATAAATATACAGATTGTTTATGGACATACATACAAGTATGTACTTCATATTTATAACAAGTTAATTTCTGTGTGTCGCTCATTTACTTCAATAGTGTTACAACTCCAAAAACGACATTTTAAGGAGGGCCTTTTAAAGTATATATGACATATGTGTGTATAATACACCCAGAACAAAGGTCAACATAAATAAGAGATTTACACCTTTCTCTTGAGTAAAAAAATAATATGTGAATTTTCAAGTGTTGCACTATTGAAGTGAATGAGCTATATATTTATATAAACACGCTTAAAAATACGTATTTTTTAAATGTTTACACACAAGTAAAACGCGTGTTTGGCCTTTGTAGCAACTAAAGCTTATTTCATTCTACACAAAGCTTGTTTGGATGTAAATATAACTCATTTGCTATAAATATTACTTATTTGTGTATAAGCAATAACGTGTTTGGGAAAAAACAAACAACGAACTTATTGAATTCAACAAAGTACAACATTTGAGTGCGAATAAGTGTGTATTTGCAGCTGTTTTCGTAAATTTTTTTTTTCATCTACGATTTTTAAAATAGATGCAATAACCGAGAGAATAACATGAATTGTTATATAGAAATTCACAAATTGAAAAAAAATAAAAAGTAAGACAAAAATACATACATATACATTTGATATTTATCACCTACAAACAAGTTAATGTTTGTGGTATGAAAAAATATTTATATGTTTGATGCGAATTTGTTTGCTGAAATTTGTTAAAATTACCGTTTTTTTCAGCGTGTATCTGTTTGATGCATAATTTGTTTGCTGAAATTTGTTAAAATGGAAATTTTTGTCAATGATGTTTACTTTCTCCATTGGCTTAATGACCGCCTTACTATCAATATATATGAGGATATACCATCAATATATCCAAGCCATTGTTTCGGCCTGCAATATACTAAAATGATCCGGTAGTTTAAGAGGCAGCTTCAAATTCGTTATGGAGGATATAGAATTTGACAAAGTTTGTATTTCTTCTTTTCTGCTTATTATCTATGTAAAGTATCGAACCGTAAAAGGTATGAGTACATATCACTGCAGTTGCAAAGTAATTTCTCTCACTAATCGTAATTGAATTAATTCCAATTATGCAGTATGAAAATGGGGATTAGGGTGCACTAGAAAATACCCTTTTTAGCAATCTTTTGTGAACAATTAAAATTCCTTTCTGTCATTCATATGCGTACCGAATATGTAAGCATTCTAATAAAATCATTTCCAATTGAGTGATAATACAAATTGGAAAATCAAATAATATCATTATCTTGCAAATAATCTCCTGCAACAACTACAATGCCAACTGTGGTGCCAACAACGAACTACATTCTATACAATATGCACTCCTTGACAATAATCCATACAAATTCGCCAATAATTGCTGCCATGATGAGATTATTGAATTAAATGCCATCAAACAGCAAACAAACAGAAAAATACTCAAACCTGCTGACAGACGGACACAAAAACACTCAATTTTCATAAACGAAAAACTGGAGGGAAAAAAAATTTAAATCGCAGCGAAATGCAAGAGAATCGCATTTATCATGTCATTACAGTCATATAATGATACTGCACATGCAATCTATAAAAGTTGGCAAAAGGCATCATCGCATGGACACCGGGGCCTGGGAAGGGAATGGGGAAACAACGAAAACTTTGTCATTCGATGACAGCAATTTCACTTCAATTTTCTCCTACGGCGTGTTTTTTCTTTATTTAGTATGCTTGCAACTACAGCAAAAAGTAATGGGGGCACTTGCAATCGTTCGGGCTAAAGAGATGATAGAAATAAAATGAACTCAATTGCGCCCATACTTTTTTCAACCTCAGCCAATATTCCTTTCTCTCCACCTACATGATCATCAGCACAGAACGTTTTATTTCGTTTATCACAAGAACAATTTTTATATAAACCAATTGATGGCATTACTACCGAGTATACATTCGCAAAACCCACAGACAACAAGTAGGAAATGCAGAAAAGCATTAGCAAAATTTGAAGATAATGCGATTATTATCGCTTCGACAAGAAAAAAAAACACAAGCAAAAGAAATAGCAAACTCAAGTGGGGATGTGATGATGGCGTGAGTCAAGTGATATATGTCAATTTTGTGGCCAAAGGGAAAACAGGCAGAAGTCAATAGGAAGTCAGTTACACATATTTTCCGCTATTCTGATTAATGGGATTCTTGGTTCGACGATAGGAAAAAAATAAGAACATCCATTACAAAGGATGCAATAAGTACAGACGGCGCACAGTGGTTCAGAACAGTTGACACAGTTGTTCCAATGGTCAATTGAATACAGGGGACTAGATGTAACCAATTGTTCTTTGCTGCCCCCTAACATGATAGAGAGAAACAAAACCTACAACCTACAGGGAGGAGTGTATATTAGGGTAAAGTGAAAACATGCTTTTTTTTAATTTGAAAAAGTTAACCTCGGAAAGAGATGTAGTCTGGGGTCCTTATGAGGGGGAAAATAAAGAAAAAAAATTTAAAAAATGTTTAGGGGTCGCGCCACTCCCTCGAAATTTGGAAATTATCGCTATTTTGGCGTTGATTTTAGAAAAATCCTAAAAATTAACGACTTAACTTATTCGAAATTTAAAAGTTTGAGCTTGTTCAGTGCCCAAACAAAAGTATTTGAGGCAAATATGAGGATAATAGCCTAATATTTGTAGCTTTGGTGGCGATTTCATTGTTCAGTCAATTTTCTGAAGAAGGGACGATTTGACTTATTTTACTTTTTGAAATTTTTGAACAATGAGAAAAATTTTTTTAAATTTTTTCATGACCTTATTTCATTGTTTACGCTATTGCAAACATTTATTGACATAAAACTTTTTAGGATTTTTCTAAAATCAACGCCAAAATAGCGATAATTTCCAAATTTCGAGGGAGTGGCGCGACCCCTAAACATTTTTTAAAATTTTTTTCTTTATTTTTCCCCTCATAAGGACCCCAGACTACATCTCTTTCCGAGGTTAACTTCTTTTTTTTGAATTTCACTCCACCCTAGTGTATATATCATTTTATACGAACCAAAAGTGTAACATATCGAAAACATCACTTTGGTCCATATGTGTCTTAGCACCACATTCAATTCATGACTTTTTAAGTCGTTTAAGCCATGTCCGTCTGTCTGTCCTGCTGGCGCTCACGATAACGACAACTCTTCGGGTACCTAACATACAAATCTTCCATTTCGCCCACTTTAGAAATCGTGTAATAATATCAATATGCCCAACGCGATCCTTCACAAATTCTGTATTTAGTAAATCCTTACAAAGTTTCGGACAAAAAATACGAGCACAGCTGCAAATACACACTTATTCACACTCAAATGTTTTACTTTGTTCAATTTAATACGTTTATTGTCTGTTTTTCCCAAACACTAATACTTATACATAAATACGTAATATTAATAGCAAATAACCTATATTTACATCCACACAAGCTTTGTGTAGAAGGAAATAAGCTTTACTTACTACAAAGTCCAAACGCGATTTTCAGCGTTTGTGGCCAATGGAAACGTTGAAAATGCTGAAATAGGTTCAATAGAATTTATTATGAGATCATCATAATAAGAAAGAAAGAAAATAAGTGTCTATTTTCAACCTAGCTCATTTATATTGAATTTAAATTTAACATACAAGTATTTTAATAACTTGTTCTATTATTAGCTCTGTGGATGGGGCTTCTTCCAGGCACTTGATTCTCATCAAATTTTTGTATTAGGAGAGGTGTCCTATTTTTGGACGCTTTATTATGTTTACTAGCTTTATTTGATGAATTAGTTGTTCTGTTTTCCAATATCAGCTTATGAGAGGTAGCTGTTGTATCGGATATGTGATAGGATCTTTCTTGATTCATTCTAGTACGAGTTTATCAAGCTGATAGGAGCTATCTTGATTTATTCTAGTACGAGTTTGTCAAGCCCTGATGCTTTGTTTATCAGTTTTTATATGATTTTGGCTTAATTAATATTTTAGTTTTATTGTAATGCTCCTGGATATACAGACCTAGTCAGTTTTTTTTCGAGGGCGTATATATTTAAGTTCTAAGTAGTTGCTTATGCACAAAATCTAGTGAAAAACATTCAGTTTTCTATATATATGTAGATATTTTGTGGGCGGATGTGGCACGTCTTCCCATTATGCAATCTTCGCAAATATCTGGATTTGTCGTTTTTTGTAAGATCATCTTTTTCAAGGCGATTATTTCCAATACTGCGAAAGGAACCAAAACCTAAGATTGTCGCGTTCGGAGCGGAAGCTCCATTAATATTCTGGGCGTAATAAAGATAATACATGTGGCCTTCTTTATCCCCACAGTATTCATGACCACATATTTAAAATGTGTTATATGTACTTGTGCGAAAATAAGTGTCTGTTTCTCGTTGTCTGCTATTTCTGGTATTGGATAATTCGAAACAATTTCAACCCACTACGAATTTTGGCCCTCTTCGATTTGGATGAAATTCACCTCATGCATTCTGCGTTTTCCGATATAACTCAATTTGACCAGTCATTAAATTTGAATTTTATTTGTGAGATGAAGCGTTTTACACAGCGATCAATGTTTTACTACCAACCGTTTTCAGTTCAATCAGCTTTGCTTAAAATGTCACGATATTAACTCACTCAATACTTGTAAGACTTGAATGTCATTCCGACCAACTTTAACTTTTTCTTACTGATTTTATGTATCACCGTTCCCTTAAATCAAAAACACAAACCTTTCATGGTACGTATTTCAAAATAGAAAAAAAATTGTGCTCGCTTTTTCATACTATACAAAATTCTTCCAACTTGTCTGCTATTAAACATAATTTACTCTTTAAGAGTTTGTCGCACAGAAGAAGAAGAAAAAACCGACTCCTGTCTATATTTCTGTCGTAATCCTTAAATTACATTACAAAACCGTACTCACATTGAACTTGTTAATATATGCAAATGTCATTTGCATAAAATGAGAACTTTTTGCAATAAATTATGAATTGAACGAGCGCGTTTGGTCTCCAGTTTTCCCCCGTCGCAGCCACTTTCACATTTCTTTCAGTCGAAGTCACTTACGTGACATTGTCACCACACAATTTATATTCGACTTTTCGTGTTCGCGGAAAAAAGTCAGAAAAAAAAAACATTTTGCTTCACTTAGCGAAACTAATCGAATTAGCAAAAGTAAATTGTATTTTCTGCATCATTTCAATCAAATATAACTTTGAATATTACCAATACTTATTACTTATGAGTACTTCAATTCAGTTCAATTCGCGTCGGCGTATTTCACTATCGATATATGGAAAATATTGTCGAACATTGGGCAAGAATATGAAATACATACATACTTATGTAAAGATATGTTACACGAACGCATTTTAAGGAAATTGTATTTGATAGTTATGCTTTTAGCGATAATTTCCAATTCTTTGAAATAAAGTAGCTTCAGTGAGTAACGATAGAAGTTCGCGGACTACACTGTGCAACAGTAAAAATCTGTAAAGTCATGCTATTTTCCTAGTAGGTTTTGTCGTATACAACAAGAATTTGTTTGGGAAATTCCTCAAACACTCCCCAAAGTCGTACCTTTCGGCACTTATAAGCCTGTAACTTAGTTGATTACATTAACCACTGTGTACTGTGGTCGCCTGAGTACAAACATGGTCGACAGATTCTTTTCTTACGGATAGGTTTTTTTTTTAATTTTTATTTTAAATGCAATTTTTCTGTTAAAAACGATTCTGTAATAAATTTTAAAAAAATTGCTACAGAACGCTTTTTTTTAGTTTTTTTTTTTTTAAATTTTACTTGTTGGCAGTTTCAGAGTAATAAAAACAATTTTAAGTCATAATTTTTTTTTGTTTTAAAAAAAAATTACAAATATTCGACAATGACAAAAAAGATTTTTTCTTTCAATAGTTTTCAAGAAAGTACCATATTCTGCAATTAAAATGATGTTTAGATAATTATCGATTATAATCGGCCCCTTCTGGAAGGAATAGTACATTTACTTATATGGGAGGTACCAGAAAAGACAAGTCTTAGATCCTTCGAAAAAAAATGACTTTAACTTGAGAATTTTTTGTTTTAGACATTTATTGAAAACTAGCTGACCCGGTAGACTTCGTCCTATCTAGAAAAATCTGAACTTAGGCAACCCGGTCCTCGCGTATCTTTAACTTAACCTGTAGCTGTGGACATCTCCTGTTTATGTACGAAAAATGGTTATGTGCATTGATTCGATAATACATTTCTTGGAATGAAACAAATTGGAAACTATTTTGAAAAAAATAAGCTTATGATTGAATTGCAGTCATCGCAAAGATTACTGATAAACCACCTTTTTTGTGTCTTCTGCCGGAGCAAAGTGAAAATCGCCGATGATTTACCAACTGGCGACTATGCCCATGGGGAAAATAGAGAAAATCGAGGTTTATTCGTGCAATGATTGGCCTTGCGAATTATTAGTCGTCATTGCGAATTCAAGGCGACCTATAAACTGGACGCGCTTGACTTGGAATGCCAATTGAATTGGTATAGTTGGAATCAGGTCCTATTCAGGTTACAAATTCTTGGTTGGTTCAGGTTGGGTAACATGAATATAATCGATCCTACTTTGAACTGCAAATTGTGCGGCTGCACAATTCAGTTGGATAGTTGACGACTTCATTTGGATCTGTAATAGAATCGATCGACTGAACTAAATTCAATTGGCCACCAATTTGAATTTGAATTGATATTTTTTTTTATGATTTGCTTCACGGTCTTGCTATTAAATCTTCTTTTAAAGTTGTGAATTGACAAAAAATAGTGGATGCGAAATGAGACCAGTGGAAGCGTCAACTGAAATATCCCCATTGTCAATGTCTAACAGTTGATTCGAAAATACGTCCGCTGATTGATCTTTTTGTTACTCGACATTTTTTAAAAGGCTGCGGGGGCTAAAAGTCCCCTAGACACATTCGATTTAAACTTGGACAGCTTCAGCGGCCATTCAGGTGTATCGTGATAGCTGCGATCATAACCGGGTGCTGTGACCCATAGCATAGCAGAGTTTCTGGATATGTCTCGACCCCTTACCGAAGAGGATGTTAATGTCCATAAAGCATACATCGAATTATAACGGGTGGAATCGGTTCAGGGCTGTTTTAAAGAGGTGGTGGTCGTCTCATGATAATGATTCACTGAGAAATGTTGCACCATGCTTAAAGCTATCACAGGGGAATCGAGTAAAACACACAAACAAAAATGACCGATACAAATGGCGCTTGTTGCCACCTGAAGGACGCTGGTTGTACCAAGTGCCTCACCGTTGTGAGAAACATTAAAAACACACGGATGTTTTTGATATTATTGAATTTGGACAACATAATAACAAAATAAATTTTTGCAAATGTGTAACAATTTTCAAGACAGCTCTGGTGATATTCAAACACCTACTTAGTTATTTTCCTTAACATGTCATGAAGGAACAGACGGGGAACTTCTCTCGAATCAGTGTGCTGTGCGTGATATAATTGTGTATACTCACTGACCGGGACCTACTGTTCAAGGCGTCTCCGAACGGCTAATGCTTTTCTAGAGATATTTTACATGGCTTAGAGATTACTCTCTAAATCGTAGCCAGCATTTACGAGGTGGAAAATAGACGCTGTTTGATGATTTTACCCGATTTAGATCCTGTGTGATAGTCGCGCATTTAAATGCTGATCTGAAATCAGTCACCTGAATCGACGTAATAAAATACTTCACAGGCTCTAATAGACATTAAATTTTACCGCTGTGGTCGACTAAGTGAGGTGGTCGTTGGACAACATATTTAAATATTCCATAAAAGAGGCAAACTAATTGAATATTCAAAATTAACAACGAAAAAGTTGTAGTCCGGTGAACCAACTTAAATGTATCTTCATCCATAGATGTGTTCCTTACAAAGAGAATTCGTGTCATATTGCAAGAAAACTGAAACAGAATGGTAGGTGTCAGTATCACACAATCGGGCTGTTACTTACTACGCCCAGCAGTATTTTACAACAATATGACACTCCCTGGAAAAGTCATCGCACATTGTTTTTACATTTGAAATCTGGTACTTTTGGAAACGGGTATATTAGTGTTTATACTAAAATTCAGGGCATTTGCCCAAAAACTTCCATCGTATCAATCGAATTACCCCGTCCTGATGACTTAAATATTTGCTCTTGATTTTCATAAGCTCTTGTATGAAGTGCTGCTGAAATTGTATTTTTTTTTTCGTCTATTCTAATTTTAGTTTTCTACTCTTTGCCATGTACTTCAATTCTGCAGAAGATTTATGTGCGAACTTTAATGTCATTTGCTCCTTCGTTTCTATTTTTGTGCTCTTTAGAGGTTACTTTTCAGCGTCTCTTCTTCCTCTTCGATTATATCATATTGTGAATCTTGTTTCGAATTTTTTTCTTCTTTCCTTTGTTGAACATTTCAGCCTCGCCCCCTCCCATACGGCAACAAATACCAGGCAATGTGCAGTTTGTTTGCATGATGTGGCATTATGCTGAAATTGTTGCTGCTGTTGTTGCATGGTGTTTGGTGGCATCATTAAAAGTTTGTACTGCAGCTGTAGTTAAATTATGGCATTGTATTGAAAAGTTTTTCTTTTTTTCTTCATCTTCGAGGCAAAAAATTTCTTTGAAAAAATTCGCTGCACTTGAGTGCAACATCTTTTGGGACTTGGAATTGAGAAGAAGTGAACTTCAGCAAAAGTAATTTAATAATAGGAAAATAAGCAAATATAAACATACTGGCAAAAAATGAAAAAAGAATCGATATGAATTTACTCGTTACAGGCCTATAAGCAGGCAATGCGAATGATATTGAAGAGCCTTGAAGTATGCTAATCAGTTTGCATGAGCGATATCCGGGAAATAAATTGTCTTTGATATGTCACAACATAGAATCACAATGTAATTTAATATGCTATGAATACAGAAAGTCCAAAAAGAAGGGATTTTCTTATACAATTGAAGTAGGAGAAGATTGATCCATGATTTTATTACATCAAAACGGGCACCGAATTTCATTGTTACCCCTCTAATATCGAACTCAATTCGTGTCGTCACATATCATATGTGAACTTAATCATATATGACACCATATGTAAGGATGAGCCAGTAATTAAGACTAAAAATGTTGGACAATATCATATACCCATGAGTTTATAAAATACACGTATGCCCTTTTCGATTTGTGGACCTACCACACTGTCACACTATGATATCCAATCCTGTTAAAATTTGATAGAATAAATTAAGATAGACGAGTGACCAACTCTAGAAAAGTTGGACATATTGAACCATATTTTGATACACAAATGACCTATTCGATTTGTGGTTCTACTGCTCTAGAAGTCACATATTCAGACCGACCACTGTATTTTGTACAGTTGAATTCCGTAGAATATTCTGATATATTTCCTTGTGATAATCACTTCCAATAACTGCTTGAACTAAAAAGTTCTGTGATCATAGTCTAGCTTTAATAATGTGTTAAATAATTAAGAGTTTATTCCATTACAAGAACACTCCAAAATATAACGAAAGTATATAGAACCCTTTACTCTTTAGAAAGTTTCCACTCTTCGCATTCCTCGCCATTAGAACTATATCTGAACCTAAGGGAAATACACTATCCCTCCAGGAAATCTGAAAACAAAAAACACTGCTTATTGCTATAACATTTACTGGAACACACATGTATGTATGTATTTACATGTATTGGCTTTTAGTTTTGTTCGCAATTTGCGAACAATTTATTTCTTAAGGGATAATAAATGTAACTCATTAAATAACTGGAATTGTCTTTCAAAACATAAATTCAACTTTTATTGTTCATGTTTTAGTTGTTGCTGTTCCTGTGCAGCCATTGCCAGTCAACTTCGAACACGTTGTTTGCGAATGAACACGAAATATAAAACAAATGAAGAATGATCGAAAAAAAGGGAAGAGACAAAAAGTGAGCATCATCTGCTTCATCACGCACAAGAACAACATCATCATGTAATTTTTCTAATACTTATATTGTCTTTAACAATATTTGCGCACAATTAGTGAAAA
Source organism: Hydrotaea cyrtoneurina (assembly GCA_958296145.1). Classification (NCBI taxonomy): domain Eukaryota; kingdom Metazoa; phylum Arthropoda; class Insecta; order Diptera; family Muscidae; genus Hydrotaea; species Hydrotaea cyrtoneurina. The sequence goes on from OY282512.1 coordinate 90,056,971, forward strand.
GAAAAGTTTTTATTTCTTCAACTTCTGTAGGACGGATATACGGTCACTTGCCATTGAATTAGGACTTTCAACAAAGTGCAAGTAAAACCAGTGAGTTTCTGTCGGGTAAACCGGCTTACATATACCCTCAACCTCAGTAAAAACATACAAGTTTCATAAAAAAATACGTCTTTTTAAGTTTGGAAATATAGGCTGTCCCAGAACACAAAGTCCATATATGAAAAGAATCATATGAGTGACGCTTCTAGGAACCTTTCGCTTAAAATTGAACTAGGATATCTTTAATAGATGGTTTCTGGCTGTATTGGTGATAATTCGACAAAAGGGCGTATCCACTTCGCTATTAAGCCCAAATCTCTTGAATTCAAACTGGGCGTTACCGATTGTTAATTTCAGCAAACAAATTATGCATCAAACATGTATATATTTGCCAATACCCAAACATTAACTTCTTTGTAGGTTATAAAAAAACCTACAAACAATTTCGTGTTACTTTTTTTTTTTATTAATTTTTTCAATTTCTGAATTTTTCTATATCAATATATCCTAGTCTCTCTGTTATTATTACTCTCTTAAATATTACTTTATGTAAATATAGTTTTCTTCGCACTAAAAATGTTGTACTTTCTTTTAATTTATTTAGTTTATTGCGAATTGTTTCTCAAACACGCTATTACTTCTGACCAAATACGTAATAATAATAGCAAATGAATGGTATTTGCAGCCAAAACAACTTTGTTTAGAAGCAAATAAGCTTTACTTGATACAAGCTCCAAACAAGCGATTTACTTGTGTGCAAACATTTAAAAAATACAGATTTTTCGGCGTGTGGCTACATTAGTTGCAAGTTGTAGATAATCTATTGTCACTCTAATTCATACCTCCTAATAAAAGTGAGCGGCAATTCAAAACTTCTATATCTGCCGTAATTATGTAACTCGTCAGGAAATGTTTACGGCTTTAAATTTGTATACATTCGTTGTTGATGAAAGTGCCTATCCAGAGGACGAAGTCGTTTTTCAACAGGATAACGATCCGAAGCACACAGCCAAAATCGTTACCCACTCGTTGCAAAATCAAAAATTCCAGATCATCCAATGGCCAGCACAAAGTCCTGACCCCATCGAGAACTTGTGGGCTATTGTAAAAAGGAGATTGGGTAATTACCGAACAGCGTCTAGCAACATGGAGAAGTTGTGGAGCAGAGTTCAAACGGAGTGGAGAAGCATACCCAAAGAAATTATTGAACATTTAGTTGAAAGTATGCCGAGACGTCTGAATAGCGTTATTAAAAACAAGGGTCTGTGGACAAAATATTAACAAAACACATTTTCATGTAATTTATTTTTTCGAGCAAAACTGTACTGAATGACTTTGTTTTAGTTTTTGTATAATAATTCTTTTGTTTTTGTTAATGAAGTTTAATAAATATTCTTATTTTGTTACACAATAAACAATGAACTTTCACTGGCAATTTGATGATAGTTGAGTTATTGTTAAAAATTTTAGAGCAATTTATGTGCAAAAGTGGTGAACACCCGAACAGTTTTGCTCGCCACTGTATATCCAATTTGTGTACTGCTTCCATATAATCAGTAATTTCCTAAATGACATAGAAATAGGCATTAGTTTAAATGGTAACTTGTTCTCTTTCTTTGGAAATAAAAACAAAATGGAAAGATGGCGATTACACGTCGTTAGGATGGAAGACTACTTTTGCGTTTCTAGTTCGCTCTTGCTTCAAATCAATTTCAAATATACCCAAAATAGTATGTGAATAATCATCGCAAAGTAATTGATATGGATGACCGTCGCCATTTCCACCTTGTTATTCTTTGATGCACAATCAGCCGAACTGGTCTATGGTATGTTGCGATGGATCCACTAGGATAATAATTATTGACTAAATATCAAATGGGATGAAATTGAACCGGCCTACGGTTTCATATATTCCCCATACAAAGGACCCATATAATGGATCTTTCTGGATAGCATCCTAAAGTGCATCCAATCGTCCTAAAATGATTCCAATTCATTAAGAAAGAAGACTGATTAGAAAGAAGTTATCCGTCTGTTCCTTTAAAAATGTAAAGGGATGGAAGTGTTCACCCAATTTATATCAAATTCGACTTAAGAAATAAATTCGTGACAATAAAATACTCCTAGAGCATTATGCGATTGGGGAAATAATCCGTATCGTCGTAATTCAATGGTTTGGCGTCTGTCTGCTGAACATCCCATGATATCTGCTCACACCCTCATACGCACATGGCAAGGACACATCTGTATGAGAGTATAGTGGAGAAACAGTATTTTCATATACATTCAGGCTTACTTACACACAAACATACACATACTTTTTACATGGATATTCACTAATTATGAGTTTCCGTTTGTGTTAAGGAAAGGAAATCCACGTAACACATACTCACGATTCTTCGGTATGAAGATGTGCGAGGATGACTTTGTGTCTGTGTGTGCCTTGTGTATTTTATGCCATAACTACAAATCACTTGAGCGTGTGTTAGAAAATATAGTTTAAAGTTAATTCTCCTATACTCGAGCGTTTCTTTGACTATACAAGTATATGTACGAGTAGACATTGTGTATATATGTATTTGCACATGAAGAGTTGGGAGAAAAAGTTTTGTGGTTCCTTAACAGCTTTCATAACGAATGGTAAAATACATGTTAGCTTCGTGTTCGTTACGAAAAAAAAATGAAACAAAACCAACAACAATTCCACAGCAAACTAAACATACGCATCCGCACTTCAGACATTTGTAAATTTCAACTAAAAAAAAAGTTTTGTTTTCTTGTCGAAATGTGCTCCTTCATTGATACGCGTCAAACTTCATGGTAGGAATTTTTAGGATCCCTGTGAGAGCTTAAATAAACTTTTCGTGTGAAAATTTAAAATGTTATTGTCAATGGCATTGAATTCATTTCATTTATTAAAGATAGCCCCAGAGAGATGTTTAGATGGTTTGTCTTTTTTTTTATTACAAACCTTTTATTAAACAAGTTATAATATTATGTTATGTATATAACTCAGCTCAGCCGTTAATAGAAATAATACTATCAGCATCGAAATAAAGCGAAGGATCGTGCTGGCAAATAGATGTTACTTTGGAATTAACAAAGAACAGTGTCCTCTCTCGCCGAAGCAGGGGTACTTGCGACAGCAGATAAAACTGTCCGATCTATGTTAAGGAGGAGTAAAGACGTCGGACGGACCATGATCCCGACATTAACGTTGTTAAGCGCATAGAAATACAGCGATTTCACTGGCTGGGCCATGTCGGTCGAATGAATACAAATGCGCAAGCCAAAAAGGCGTTGGATGACAATTACGACGGTAAACGCTGACAGCAAAGACCGAGACTCCGGTGGAGGGACCAAGTGGAAGAAGACATTAAGAACTCTGGTATCACGAACTGGAGGAAGCACACACAAGATTGACGTCCTTGCAAATCATTTACAAAGCAGGCTTGGACTGCCTAACAACAACAGTTTGTAGAGCTAACATAAGTACGTTAGTAAGTATGTAAGTAAGAGTGTATGTAATTATGTAAGTAAGTATGTAAGTAAGTATGTAAAGGAAACCTGGGGAAACCTCGATTACAATAAAACAAAGAGAATACTCGGGTTTCGAATAGGATGTTCCCAGAGCGACGAATGTAGGGCATGCGGAGAGGACGCCGAGACGGCGGAACACTTCCTGTGCCAGTGCCCTGCTTTCTCGCAGGTCAGGAAAATCCAGTTAGGAGAAGACACCTTAGATGACCTATCGTCCGTCAAAGCAATAGACATAAGGAATTTAAGGAACTTATTAGAGGGGACCGAATTTCTAACGTAGGAAAAAGGGGAAGGGGAATTTGTAGAAGAAACCAGGAGCGCACAACAGGCCGAATTGCTGGCCTAGGTGTATGTCAGTGACATGAGACGGTCATGATACATGACCGATCCTACATTCAACCTAACCTAACCTATTAGTATTACATATTTGTGTATAAGCAATACCGTGTTTGGGAAAAATAGACAACGAACCTATTAAATTCAACAAAACACAATATTTGAGTGCGTATTTGCAACTGTTTTCATAATTTTTTTTGCATCTACGCTCTTTAAAATAAAAGCAATACCGAGAGAATGAGGTGGATTGTTATACAGAAATTCACAAATTGAAAAAAAAAGTGACCCAAAACTGCATACATATATATATTAGATATTTCTGTGGTCACAACCCTTAACAGCCTAACTCGAGTTAGGACACAATTGAGTTATTAGCACCATCGTATTCAGCGTATCTAAATTTATTTGCTCTAAATTTTTCATGTTTGTATCTCTTCTAGGAAGGCAATTAATCCTAAAAAACCTAATAGCTTAAGTTATTTTTCTAAATTACTGTTTTGGCATAACTGCCTAAGTCAATTTAGGATTACAACAAATATAAACATTATTTTTTCATTATTGCCTAAATCAACTTAAGTCGTTAATCCAAAAAAACAAAGAAACAATTTTATTTTCCTAACTTGAGTTAAGCTCTTATTCCGAATTACAATTTCGTTTTTTGATAAACATAAATTGAGTTAAGGTCTTTCTCCAAACAAAAAGTTTTTTATTTAATCTGGAATAATAGCCTCAACTTGAATTTTTTGACTTTCTTTCGTTCAACAGTTCATAAGAGCCTAAGTGTCTTTTTCGATAATATCTTTTGACTGCGAGAATAAACAACTATTTTTTGTTAACAACTAAGTAAAGAAATTCGTTTCCTTGGAATCTGTAGCAAAGTTTTCCAAAAAACACCTTCTCCTGATTTTCAGTGAAGATTCAAAACTTTAAACTCCTGTACTGAAAATATTGAAAAACAGACTTAGGCTGTTATGGGTTGTGATCACAGATTTATCACCTACAAACAAGTTAATGTTTGTGCGAACTTTTTTGCTGAAGGTTGTTAAAATATTTTTTTAGCGTGTACATGCAATATGAATGACAAATTAGTAGCGCAGTTTAAATTCGCTACAGCTTTGTTGCTAGCCATACAAAAATATGTATCAATACAAAAAAAATCATCAATTCTAACAGTGTATATTAGAACTACAGATATCGATATCACGGTTGTACTTATTTTATAACCTTGTTAAATGATTAAATCAATTTCCATGCCATACACCGGAATATGTCCTTCTCCAAACGCTTTATGCAGCTCTCGAAATGGTCATACCGCAAATCTTCTTTGTTTTTAATCAGACTTCAGTTATAATTGTATATTTCCACACCACTTACACAGGGCTTCTGTTGCTGTTGTTTGCTATTATTTATTAATTTCTCTTATTCGTTTATAATTACCAAAATTATGAGTGGTTCACATGTGTTTAATTGTATTTACGTTAATGCTATTTTAAAAATGTTAATTTGGTTGTTTTCGTATTTTCTGTTTAATCCTTTTTTCAATTATATGTTTCTTTATTATCCCCATGGAATCATTTTAATTTCATAAAAATATTAAAATAATTAAATGGATATTTGTGTAAAACTGTTTTCTTATACCCTGTGGCATTACGTGCATTAAACATTTAAAATGCTGTCGCTGTTGGTTTTCTTCTTTTTTTTTTGGGTAAGTTTGCCATATGCTACCGGCTAGGAAGAACGAGTGGATGTGTGGCGATGGGGAAAGTCTGCGAAAAATGTGAACAGAAGAATTTCCAAGTGAATGTGACATGAAGCTAACTTAAGCAATTAAAACTCGATCAAAGGAATAAAATCGAAAACATTTTTTCTATTTGCCGAAAAGTATGTGCTTGAAACCAACTTGTATTTCAAGTACCGGCAAATAATATGAAGTAAAGTAGTTGTATTGCAGAAATGGGAAAATATGGCACGGTACGTTAAACAGAGGTCTGACCACTGCAAATATGAGCTGATTTAGGCGAAACTACTAAGAAATACCGCTATTAAAATTGGTTAATATAGGTACGCAGTTGATGTAGCCTTCATACAAAAGAGAAAAACTCTTGATATACGTTCTAAGGCGGGACATTTTAAACGATTTCAATTTTAATGATTTTAAGGAAATTTGGTTTAGAACGTTTTTGGTTCACAGACCCAGGAATTTAATGGTGAACGAGGACAAGTCCAAAAATATATTCTCAACTGCTCGGTAAACTTCGCGACAACAGAATGTAGAAATGGGGCAGGTTAACAGAGGTGTGAGTACCCAACTCGTCATCCTAAACTCACGGTGATCTTAGCACCTGTATTTGTCAGGGTTCCCTCATTGTTAATGAGCTGAGCCTATTTAAAACCCCTACCATTCTATAGGACACTGCATCCGGTTGTAATGCAGCTCCACAACGAGACATAGCTCTCCCCGCGATTTGGGGATTGAAACATGTCCAGGGACTCCTGAATCTCGTGGTACCAGAGTTAAATCTCCTGTCAGACTTCGTAGCAAAAACTATCACCAATTGAAGTCCAAATCAATTCAGGACTGATGGCATTTGCAATGGATAAAATAAGTTAAAAATAGAAACCATTTCAAAACCTATTTAGCCTCCACATCGGTGTTTAAATAATGTAGATACACCAAGTGACAAATTATTTGTAAGAATCTACCCCAGAGTGAGTGCATGTTTTCCTAATAAATAAAATAACTCTTGAATAAAGGTTGTCCATTTCAGTTTATGAAAAATGAAAATCGAAATTGTTCGGATAGATTTGTAATAACATCTTCACAATTGACAATAGAAACCCCATAATCTTGTCTTTCATTGTTGGTGAGTTAAGTGAAGTGGTAAACATTCTGCCATTCAATACAGAACTGTTGTTGTCAGGAAATGTACATACGACTGGACATAAGACTGGGTCAATCTGAATGCAAAAGGAGTAAAAATCTGTTGGAAATAATCGTATATTGCGAAAGAAAAATGAAATTAAAAAATTGTATACTAGGGTGGAGTGAAAACATGCTTTTTTTTAATTTGAAAAAGATAACCTCGGAAAGAGATGTAGTCTGGGGTCCTAATGAGGGGGAAAATAAAGGAAAAAATTTTAAAAAATGTTGAGGGGTCGCGCCACTCCCTCGAAATTTGGAAATTATCGCTATTTTGGCGTTGATTTTAGAAAAATACTAAAAATTAACGACTTAACTTATTCCAAATTTAAAAGTTTGGGCTTGTTCAGTGCCCAAACAAAAGTATTTGAGGCAAATATGAGGATAATCGACTAATATATGTAGCTTTTGTGGCGATTTCATTGTTCAGTCAATTTTCTGAAGAAGGGACGATTTGACTTATTTTACTTTTTGAAATTTTTGAACAATGAGAAAAATTTTTTTAAATTTTTTCATGACCTTATTTCATTGTTTACGCCATTGCAAACATTTATTGACATAAAACTTTTTTAGGATTTTTCTAAAATCAACGCCAAAATAGCGATAATTCCCAAATTTCGAGGGAGTGGCGCGACCCTAAAAATTTTTAAATTTTTTTTTTTTATTTTTCCCCTCATTAGGACCCCAGACTACATCTCTTTCCGAGGTTAACTTTTTTTTTTGAATTTCACTCCACCCTATTGTATACCCTCCATTACCGAGTGGAGTTCATATGAGTATTCACAGGACCATTTAGTTTGTAGAACCTCAACATTGTGAACTGGGTAACATCCATTGAACATGTCCAACGTGATTCTGTTCTCGCACAATTACAATTCCTTATTTACAGTGATGACCTCTTGGGTCAGATTGTAAGACCAATCTGTTCTATTGCGGATGACATCATCCTCTTCCATATTCATTTCATCATCGGCAAAATCCTCTGAATGTAAGGGATCTCAACCTGTTCGTATGACAAATTCATAGGATATACAAGATTTACTATTCCGGTTTAAATCGGACTCCTGTCTAATGTCTATGCTACTAGGTTGTTGTTCTTGTAGAACTAAAATATGGCAGTTGCATATTGAAAATGACACCCCACCATCTAAAAAATTGTCGACCCCCTACCCTTAGCTAGTCTTCATCATGGCTTTAAGCTTATTCTTAATACGTAGACTAATATATATACTTTAGTTACTTATATACGTAGATTCATACACAAACACACATATAAATGAATTTATCCGATTTTCTTTCATTTTTGTGCGGTTTTTTTTCCATGGATTCCGCAATTTTTGGACGTGCCCATACATCATCACTTTCAGTAAATAAATATTCTCATTCACTCATGTATGTATGTACATGCACATATGTATCTATGTATGTAATTTATCTATATACGGCAAATAGTATTACTTTGGCTGTTGCTGTTATTATTGTAGTATTTATAACAATATAATCAATAAATTACACACCTGTCTGGCCACATGATAAATATGAGTAGTACGACATACAAGTATGAATTCGGTGCTTACGAAAATATTGGATATATTACATTTGTGCTTGTATGTAGTTGTTGTTACAAATCGTACATTGGCCTTATATCAAAGGGTCCATAATTCCGTGTGAGAGAAGTCAATAATATGAGTATCAGATACGGAATTATTAATAACCACATCGAAAGTGGCAGTACAATGCAGTCCCCGGGGCGATCAGAACTAAATGTAAACATTAAGGACAAATCAATGCTTATGATTTTTGAAAATCGCTATACATACATTCTCAGCCTCACGAGTTCTATCTTTGAATCGACGATGGGCTTGAATCGACGCTGGGCTGTTGGCGTAGACCTTATCTTTAACGTGACCCCATTGGAAGAAGTCGCAAGGTGTGAAATCACAAGATCTCGGTGGCCAATTGTGATCACCTCTTCGAGAGATAACACGGTCCGGAAACTTTTTAGTTTTGCGAACTGTGTCTGCAAGATTTCCACAATTTTTGTTGTGAATTTTAATAATTTCAATGCTTCGTTCCATTTTTAGTAATTTTTGCCAAATGTCAATGAATAAGACTTTCAAAATAACACCTCTGGTTGGAGAACCATGTACAAGATTTCTACCACTTGGTATTTTCACAGGAGTTTCAGTCCTCCCCGTCTGCGTATTTCAAACTTTCTAAGATTTTCTTTGTCGAGTTCTACTGGACCGCCATGACATAGCAATCACAACCAACGTATTTCGATGCACTTAACTTTGACAGCTCTTCAGATGTTTACTGAAGACCCCAAAGACGCTGACGTCATTCTTTCTCGTACTGGCGAGCCCGAGGTTAACAAAACTTGTTCACAAGCTCGCTAGAATATAATTTTCTTGGGCAGCTGCAAGCAGAAGATTAATAGTATTTAAAAAATACGTCTTTTTTAATGTTCACACACAAGTAAAACGCGTGTTTGGTGTTTGTAGCAAGTAAAGCTTATTTCTTTCTACACAAAGCTTATTTGGATATAAATAGAACTCGTTTGGTATTAGTATTACATATTTGTGTATAAGCAATAGCGTGTTTGGGAAAAACAGACATCGAACTTATTAAATTCAACAAAGTACAACATTTGAGTGCGAATAAGTGTGTATTTGCAACTTTTTCAGAAATTAAAAAAAAAATAAAAAGTGACACCAAACTGCATTTATATATATTTATTTGATATTTATCACCTACAAACAAGTTAATGTTTGTGGCATGGAAAAATATATATATGTTTGATGCGAACTTGTTTGCTGAAATTTGTAAAAATTACCATTTTTTTCAGCGTGTAGTTGATCATCATAGACCCAACAAGTTTCACTTAAATCTCGCCCTTTGTTTCCAACAAGGTCGACTGCATATGTGCGGAGGCTGAGTGACAGCTTTGTTGTGAATCTTTTTCACAAACTTTTGCTGTTTCCAAAGCTAAATACACCCTGTTTGAGCCCTCTTGTAGGACCGAATAGGTCTTGCAGATCGCTTCCTATTTCACAAAGAGTCATGAAATATCGTCAACAAATGGTTTATCGATTTTATACAAATGGTATGCATCATTCTGGTTCTCGTAGAACTTTTTCGTGATTTGGAGTGTGAAAGTTTGTTACATTGTTGCTTACGGCTAAATCAGTTGGTAGAGTGTGTTCTTTCGCACAATGTTCTACAAAGGATCTCATTTTTTGTGAATCGAACACAGTAAGTCAAGTTTCCAATGATCAATCAAGCTTTCATTCCAGATTGTGAAGATGTGTAACAAAGAGTGTGTAACGGATCTTATTTCCATGGTAGTGGGCTTAATTGGCCAAAGTTCCACTGATCAATCACGCTTTTATTTCACATTGTGAAGACTGACTGATATATTCACTTTACTAACCCTCCTCCTCCCTGTCCGTATTCCAACAGCATATGTTACCTTAAGCCGGGTCATTGTACTTTCACCTCTTCTTGGATAGGTAAGGCTCAATCAATATCATCATATATGATAGCTCTCACCTGCTACAGCTTTGGCCGCTAATAACTTTGGAGCGGTACCAGCCTACAATTTCCACATCTAAACCATGGTAATTTTAATAGCCATACATTGTGGTCTTTCCACTTGCATTCATTCATCAGAATGGTTGTGTTGATCTGTACATCTGGTGTATCGGCGGCGACATCCATGCCACTTTCGATAAACAATTTCTACGCCGACCGCTTTTGTGAAGGAGTCTGGTACATGTTCCCAAGGAGCTGTTTAGTTTCGTAGATTAAGAGCTTAAAAAAAGTAAGGCGAGCTGTTTGGTTAAGTTGGTTTGTAGAATTTATAAACATACATAGGAGAACACAATAACTTTCCCAGGGTATACTTCCATACCTTCACTTCAACTAGGTATGTCAACTAGGTATGTCTAGATAATCTCTCTATTTCAATCCCGTTAATACTCTGCTGTAAAGAATGGTGCTGTGAAGATACATAATTTAACATATGGAGCGAAAGTATACCGTTCCATAGCTTGCCAACTATTACAAAGTCCGTTCCTCTATCTTACTAAGTTTGTTGTATAGAATTTGATCAATATCGGTTCTATTCTGACTCCTTCTCTATTTCTTATCCCGGACCTTATACATAGGAGAGCGATGGTGATGATAGGCGATAGTAGGGTATCCAACTCTATTGTCTCACATGGGGTGTATATCGTTGATCTATAGGTATTTTAAGGGTATCTTTTTGGGGGATGTTCGTTTATTCTTCCCGCAAATGTCGTTTCTAAATACCAGCTGTGACACTCTCAAGTTCTAGACAAATGTCAACAAACACTATTCCATCTTTCCTCCTTCCGATACCCTAATTTCCGATCGTTAACACAGGCATTGCATTTATTGGGGGTATCCCTTTATATATAGAAAAAATTAATATTTCACCAAGAAACCAGGGGTGTAAAATAAATCCCTAGCTCGCGTATTTTACATCTCATTTGTTCCAACCTGCATAAACCACAATCACTTCTTGTTTGGTGTAAAAATTATATTTTAAATGCATCGATGATACCACATCATGCCACCCTTTTACATCTGTGAGTGTAGTGATTATTTTGTTCAGGGTGTGTTGATAGATAAGGACCAAGCACAGGATGTGTACAAATACACACACATGAAAGTAAGTAAAAGTTATGAGTAACAAAAAATCTGGATAGTCGAGGGCAGTTTGATAACTCGGTGATTTTTCAAACAACTATCATCTGCTAATAGACTGCAATAATAATTGTAGGACAGCTGCGTCATTTCGCTTATGGTTGACGGCAAATTTTCGTATTATTCAAGCATATTCGTTGCTCAAGACAGCCATAGGCCAAACGTTGCGTAGAGTGTACTTTCGCTGATCCAACATTTCTCTACATTTGACAACAACAAAAACTCTGATCATTCAGCTTGCATTCTAGTATCCACATTATCTTAAAAAAACGTAACAAAATCTAAGCCAAAAAAAAAATCATGAAATCAACCCTTGATTAATTCCTTTTTGGTCAGACCAGCACAAGTGACGTTGAACAGTAAGATCGCCCAAAAGAGATCGTCAATAACGGCGACTGAAAGTGTGGGAGTTGCATTCACATTTCATATGTGATGGGTGCCGCAATTGCTCCTCCTCGACCACTTCATAATAGAAATACATATATTTCTTCTTTCATTTAAAAAATCAATTGTTCTTTGATGTGTTGTATATTGATTACAAGGGAATCTTAAACTCGAATACTTAAGTTGATGAATATTAAGAACACAAAAGATTAAAAAAAATATTTTAACTGATCAATTTGTATATAAATTTTTCCATTCATACTATTTATTGATTGATACAGATATTTACAATGTTTGGAATATCCTGCAAGGGAAATATAATCTGTTGTCATTACAATTGTAGAACTAGTTGATATGCAACAGTATTGAAGTGGTTGCAAAAACGAGAGATACGGCTGTATTGAGCCATATAGTTTGTGATAAAGAAATCCCGCAACTGATTTCGATGAATTTGCATAGGCCCTTCGTAAGTCGTCAAAAAACCGGTATAGCGCATTTAAGGTTATGCATAAAAACGAACTGACCCGCTGGAAACCTACGATTCAGTTTCAATACTAAATTCATTGATTGCTTATAGGAATTTGCTATGGGCAACATTTTTTAATTAAATGTGGATATATTCGCATTAAGGAGACTGTGAACATTAATTTCCCACGCAATAGGATAAAAAGATGAAAAATAATATATAAAAACATAGAAGTATCAAATTACGGAATTTTACAGAAAAATAATTTAATTGAATGTTTTCAAAAGTCTGTGTTTTGTATGGAAGGAATGCGTGGCTAGAGTTCAATTTGTTCTCTAAAACTTTAACAAGTTATAGCTGAAAACTGAATTTGTGCGACGTGTTAAACGCAGTAATATTATATTATTTATAAAGTGAGCGGTTCATTTGTAAGGGAGATATCCGAAGGGGTGTGGCCATAAGTAGTTATAGGAAAATATTTACCCATGTCAACTTTCAAAGCAATTGGTTGTTTTTTAAAATTATCGTGTGATCTTAAAACGAAACGATTTTAAAAGTTATAATTCGAATTTAGTTGAGGGACAGTTAGGGTTAGATCCTCCGTCAATGTTTTTTTTTTGGATTGTATCAAATGGTATATACCCTCCTATCCGTTCTATATAAATAAAAATGAATTGACGCATGTATGTATGTCACTTTATCACTTGAGAACGGCTGGACCGATTCGGCTAATATCTTTTCTGTTGTATTAGAAAGTTTCAGGACAAGGTTTGTATGAAATAAAATTTTGACAAAACCAATCGGAAAAGCGTTATAAATCAAAAAATTCAAAAGATGATTTTTTATGTTATTTTTGTATTGAATTTCATTTATGAATTTCAAATAGAAAAATTAGAAAATCGTAGTGGAAAACTCAGACAATTCAAAAAACGAATCATGACTATTGGAATTATAACTTTCTGGAAGAGATCCCCGATTTAAGCATTTCTTGGAGAATATTTAGAAGTACAACAGTTCTCAAAGCATGGTGTTTTAATCCCACTTTAGAAGTAACTTATTTCTGACACTCACACACACATCAAAAACACCTCGTACAATTCAACATCATAACGTTTCACCGCTACCATATTTCCTGGCCGCGAAATTTCTCGTCGTGGCGACATCAACTGGCCACCAAGATCATGTGATTTGACACCATTAGACTTTTTTGTGGGGCTACGAAATACCGTGTTTATGCAGATAAACCTTTAACTCTTGAGCACTAAGAACCAACATTTGTCAAGTTCTCGCTGAGATACCACCCAATATGTGCCAACAAGTGGTCCAAAATGACCTCAAAAGAATCAATGCTTGCAACACTTCGCGTGGTGGTCATTTAAATGATGTAGTGTTTCATACATAATGTCAACGTTCAAACTTTATAATAAAAAAGAAATATCATGAAAAAAATATGTTATATGTACACAGAAAAAAATACGGGCCAAAAATATTCAATTACTGTCGTAATTGAAATTAAGCTTGGATATCAATTAATGTTGTAATTGAACTTAGAAATTCTTGGTGAAATCAATGTAAAAAATAGTAAAAAAAATCAATTACTTATTTAAAATTTGAGTAATTAAAAGTAATTGAATTGACGAATTCCATACAAACTTCGTAATTGATTTCAAAAATATGTTTTTTCTGTGTAGCAAAATGGATAACCTTTTACATATGTATGAACGGTGAATTTTCCTATGTAAGCTTTTACGCTGTCATGATCATATATCGTGCTACATAAACGATATTTTGATCCAATATGTTAATTGTAATTTGATTTTCTGATCTTTATTAATATTTGACGTTTGCCAGTAGATGTATTGATTCATGATTTTGCTTCTATTTGTTGTTGTAATTCACAGATGATGTTATTCAAAGAAGAGCGAAATATTCGAGAACATAATTTAAATTTAAACATTTAAAATCTATGGCCACTCGATTCACAACGATTCTGAATCATGAAGTCAAAATGTATACGAATTGACTATTGCCGCGGACTGATGTTAGCGTCAAAAAAAAAACAGAATCGATTCTCGACAATTCGGATCTGTAGCTCTTCAAAATAATTCAGAAAACATTACAAAAATAATCAACTTTTCTATTTTGTACATGTATTCCCTCTCTATGCTATTGCATACTTTTTCGGTTAAGGTACTCAGTGGTTGGTTGAGAAAGAAAATGTTCCCTGAACTTTTTAATATCAAAAGCTCTTGTTTATAGAGAGACAGTTTTTCGGACCATAGGGCTCACAGGTTCAATTTGCAACTACAACACAGCCAGTTCAGGCTCGTCTTAATAAAAACATTAAACATTTGTCAACAGTCAGCTCAATGAGTTTGTCACCTCAATGAGTATAGAAATTGTATCATGCACTGGTAATTTCACAGAAGTTCCCTATCTGTTCTCTCATGAAAAAGTACGTCATTTAGAAATTATCGGTACGAGACGATAATCCAAATCCATCCAAATGTTCCACTTCGTAGCAAATGTTCGCTTGTTGTACAGAAAACTCGAATATGTGGCAACTCTGCCATTATAACAACATATGATATACATTTTGACTGTCATGCTAATATATATTTCTAACCTTCAGAGAAATAGGAAAACCTAACCGGCGAGAACAGATCATTCTCCTGCACGACAATGGCGTGTAGCCCCGATTTGGCGACCAATGATGTATTTTTATTCCTGCAGATAGAATGCAGATTGCACGGCAACGTCGATGGATGATGGAACGGATAATGGATTCCAATGAATGTTTTTATTCGAACTCAATCAAAAATTGGTTCATACTCATATATTGAATTTAAAAACCAATATTTTGAGCGATAAGAGAACAATTTTTAAGAATAACTGCCTGTTTCCATAAAACCAATTTGTTTCTTCGTTACAAATTGTCAAAATTAAAGGCCCAATAAAATTGATTTATGTCAGTAATGAGAGCTAATTCTTTTGGGATTGTGTTCCATATGTCGATATCTAACATACATCTGGAAAACAGAATTGAAGGAAGTATGAAATCAATTCTATAGCGCTTTCTCTATTGACAATTTGTAACGAATTTGTTCGTTCGTTACAAATCGTCAATATTAGAAGCGTTATAAAATGGGTTTCAGATATTATTTAATTCTGGTTTTCAGATATACGTTATATATCGGCATATGGAACACAATCACAAAAGAATAAGCTCTCATTACTGACATAAATCAATTTTATTGGGCCTTTAATTTTTACAATTAGGAACGAACGAACAAATTCGTTTTATAAAAACAGGCAGTTAATTGTTTTTATCTTCGACCTTTAGGGTACATTTTTGTAAATGTTATTAAAAAACATCAGACCTCGAGCTCGAAGTTCATTAACATTTATCAAAATAAACAGCGAACACATATTTAGACCAACAAAAAAGTGTTATCGATCTGATTGAAAAACTCCACCTAATGTTGTCCCCTTACCAAAATGTTTAACTTTGTCTTTTTCGCATGGCTTTTGTGGAAATTTGTTGAAATCAATGAAAATTCATTAGTTTCTAAGTTTAATTGCAGCAATTACTCAAACCCAAACTCTTTCGAAAACTAATCCAACTAGCTTAAAGTTCCACATCCAGCAACGAACACCTTCGCCATCAGCAAATCTGACAATGCTGGAAACACCATGAAGAGTAGAAAAACCAGCAACGAAAAAGTGCTAGAAAATGATTAATTCTCCGAATCTGTAGCAGAAAGAACAACGTCACACTCGCTCAATCAAAGTGATTACAGCTTATGTTTTTTCGTACTGGTACACAAGTATCAGGCCCGGTGTCCGGTGTGCTTGTGCTTTAATTCCACAGCGACGGAATCGGTAAGGCCATGCGCTATATTTAATTTCACCAGTGAATGCTGGCAATTCTATCAAACTAAAAACCCTGGATAAGAACATTCGGCATTTTTCAGCGGTCGTCACACCTTACATATGAATCGAAAAAAATGTCAGTCGGGTAAACCGACCTACCATCCAAAGTAGCCGAAAGCCATAAGTGGGCGTGGCATCTACTTTCAGATTGGGCATCTAGCTAAATGTTATAACACGAACTTTATTAAATACAGAATTTGGTTAAGAGTGTATTGGCCGTAGTAAACTAATATTTTTAAAAAATATTGCGACTGCTAGTTTAGGAGGTCCATGTAATATCGGTAATGAAACAAGTGAAATCTTCAACACCCGTTTTCAAAAAATTCCGAACACCTTGGCAGTGAAAGTAAGAGAATGCAAATTTAATTATTCCTTGTTTTTAAATGTAAAAAAAACCTGCGACTACCACCATCAGCCCGACAAATGAAGATTTATTTAGTGGTTCGTACGATTTGTGAACACGTTTCGGATTAGATCGCCATATGTCCATCCGTTTGAATGGACCTTACAGAAGCTGGATGAAGATAATAATGTATGCCACAATTAAACTTTTATATCAGCATGCATTGATTTATCGATTCAAATAAATATGTACAGTCAAACTTCCATAACTCAAACCACCATTATCCCGTAGAAAACTTCGACTTACGGACACTCGGGTATTTGTCTCCCTAACTGTCTCTAAAAGGGCTTCGACTTATGGAGGTTCGAGTTATATATTTCGCCCGATATATATTTCGGAAGGCCTGCTCTGGGGCCTTCTTGACCACACTTTTCGTCAATGGCTTGGAAAAGATATCCATGTGCGTCATTTGTTCCAGTATGCTCATTCGCTTCACTGAGTAAATATAAGGTCAACAATGGAAGATTACAGGTCAAATTTAGCTTCAGAGTTTAAATGTGGCCACCTTTGCGGACGTACGAAATAACTGGGTACCCAGCTACTCCTTCCAGTGCCCTGAAAATCAATGTAACCATGCGATGCGGAGCAACAAAAGTACACAAAAAAAAAAATATACGAATTATGTTGTGTTCGTTCACTGCCGAAGGGCGCAAAGTACCAAGCAAACAAAGAATAATGAAGATTGTTTTACAACTTAAATATACACCTTGCTTAATTGCTTTTGTTTCGTATTATTAAAGAAAAATTCAACAAAGAAAAAATTAAACGATAACAAATTATGAATAGGGAATAAAATGTGCAATTATGGTCAAATTAAGAGAAGTCGAGGTAATACTTGATACTGCACTTAAACTACTACTCATACTAAAGAATCTTTTTACGGCGAAACATTGCAATTAAGAAAACAATTCGTATCGTTATAGCCTAGGGTTGTGTAGTTGAAAAAAAAATATGTATTGTATCAAAGGAAAAAGTCGTAATTCTTCTACAACTGGCACTAAATAAATGTGACTGAGGAAATTCTGCAACAAGCAAAGATTCCCATTGCTTAATTTTCTTCGATTACTACCGGCATCAGTTCAAATATTATACAGTACACTCTCACAAATAACACTACACTCTTCTAATTTCTGAAATGTTCAATTTCTGGACTTTTTTTTACAGAAATTTAAAAGATGATAAAGAAACTTAAAATAAAACATTATGTTAACACAAACGAATTTTTATTTTTTAATTCATAACCATACACAAAAAAAAAGAATAACTCTATCATATTATTTAGATTTTTAATAGCTATTGTCAATAAAGAAGACTTCGGAATTGTTTGAAGTTTAAAGCAATTTGCCTGTCCATACCTTTCCCCAAATGCTTTGACACTTTGTGTTGTAGGGCAACAGTGTGTTTTAGTTCCCTGCTGCGGACAGCAACAATTGTAGAGAGTAGTTACTCTTGCGACGACATTTTTCAAATTAACATGCAGGTGCACATCTAGACCCTCAATTTTATCGATAATTTTCTATCGAAAATAATATGTGTACTTAACTGGCAGGGTAACATCACAATAATTCCAGAATACTTAGAATACGTAGCGTAGATGAAAAAATACGAGAACAGCTGCAAATACACACTTATTCGCACTCAAATGTTATACTTTGTTGAATTTAATAATATCGTTGTCTGTTTATTTTTCAAATACACAAATACGTAGTATTAATGGCAAATGAGTTATATTTGCATCCAAATAAAGCTTTGTGTAGAAAGAAATAAGCTTTCATTGCTACAAAGACCAAACACGAGTTTTAGTTGTATGTAAATATTAAAAAAAAACAGATTTTTCAGCGTGGACATTAGGGTGGAGTGAAAACATGCTTTTTTTTTAATTTGAAAAAGTTAACCTCGGAAAGAGATGTAGTCTGGGGTCCTAATGAGGGGAAAAATAAAGAAAAAAATTTTAAAAAATTTTTAGGGGTCGCGCCACTCCCTCGAAATTTGGAAATTATCGCTATTTTGGCGTTGATTTTAGAAAAATCCTAAAAATTAACGACTTAACTTATTCGAAATTTAAAAGTTTGAGCTTGTTCAGTGCCCAAACAAAAGTATTTGAGGCAAATATGAGGATAATCGACTAATATGTGTAGCTTTGGTGGCGATTTCATTGTTCAGTCAATTTTCTGAAGAAGGGACGATTTGACTTATTTTACTTTTTGAAATTTTTGAACAATGAGAAAATTTTTTTTAAATTTTTTCATGCCCTTATTTTATTGTTTACGATATTGCAAACATTTATTGACACAACACTTTTTAGGATTTTTCTAAAATCAACGCCAAAATAGCGATAATTTCCAAATTTCGAGGGAGTGGCGCGACCCCTAAAATTTTTTTAAAATTTTTTTCTTTATTTTTCCCCTCATTAGGACCCCAGACTACATCTCTTTCCGAGGTTAACTTTTTTTTTTGAATTTCACTCCACCCTAGTGGACATGTGACCGCAATAGGCTCTATGAAAAAAGTCCCAAAAATTGGGTAGTTTTTCAAATTTTTAACTAATATTCCATTTTTCATTTTTAAACAATGAAAAAGTCCCCAATTTTTTAATTGTGGTGAATTTTTGTTTTTTTTTTTTGGGGATATTTTCAAAACAAAAGTAATATCATATGAAAAATTCATATAAATATATTATGGATAAAATGGAGTGTCCATATTGCGGGAAAGACGTTAAAGACATTTTGACACTTTATTTGTGAAAGCATTGGACAATTTTTCATAAATTGTTTGGGGGATTTCTCAGAATTTTTGGGGTAATTTTCATATTGGACTTTTGGGGGGATTTTTCAATGTTTTGAAATCTACTGTATTTAAAAAAAAAATATTTTATTTCCTTCCATTCATTTCATTAACAAGTTTACGATAATCATGTAAAAAATATAAACGACTGTGCAGGTTCCAATCAGTGAGTGTACAAATTTATATCGTGTACACCTCTCTGATTTGAAAAATTCTCGTCATTCCAAATATCTCTAAAAAGGAAATGCAAAGTGACCACCATAATGAAACCACCAACCTAACCACCACATGGCTATTTACCTACCATGCTATTTTCATCTTTCAATGATTTTATTGTGCTAAGTCAATTTCTTTTTACCTTTACTGATGTTTTATAACTTTTATCACCATTCTTTTCCACACCTATTGTAATATTGAAAATATCCATGTTGTTTTTTGTGGTGACAATTTGAAAACTTTAGAAAAATGAACATCTTTACAAACTGGTTGACAAACTTCAACGGCGTATTAACTTGTTGCCAGTATAATTGTTAATTACTTCTCATTCTCACTGACAACAACTATTTATGCGATGACAATCAATACGAATGACTTATAAATGTAATAGAAAAGGCTGCGCGTTGTACGCTCCGTCTTTCAGTGAATGGAAGAAAACCAAAAGGAAATGAGGACTGAACAACAAAGAAAGGCAAAAAGTTCAAAAGAAATGACGATGAAAAACAAGGACTTTATTAAGAACAAAAAGGGACTCAATTAACGCGACCAAATATGGAAGAGACAATGGTCCAGTTGATGGTGGCAGCCAGACAGACGACAAATGAACTGAAGACAAAGCCATCAAAAAGGAAAGAAAAAACGAAAATAGAAAAAAAAAGTACATTTTAATACTGTGATGGAATTGCAACAGACTGTTGCTCATTTGAAAATCGCTAATAGAACATCCTGTGTATTGTGGACATGACCTGAAACTGGGAAGGGTGCTGAATGAAAACTAAACGGTAACAATATCGTCTATACTGTAACCAAGCTTGAAATTACTAAAGCTTCCTAATTCAATATAATTAGAAAACTGTCGATACCAACATGGGTAATTTTATGTTTTGCGATCGGACTACAATTCTTTGAGAATGACATAAGGCGAGCGAACACATCCACTAGCAGTGCTATTCTCGACTTCATGACAACTATCGTTCTTGAATCTAATCATGAATGACAGATTGGATAAACCAACAAAAATTCATTGTAAAAATAAGCAAAAAGAATAAATAATTAAAAAGAGCTTTCTGAAAAAGTACCCCAATGCAAAATTTCCCCAAAGTGATAATGAAAAACGGTCGCAAATTTTACTATTGAT
The DNA here is from genome assembly GCA_958296145.1 of Hydrotaea cyrtoneurina. Taxonomy (NCBI): domain Eukaryota; kingdom Metazoa; phylum Arthropoda; class Insecta; order Diptera; family Muscidae; genus Hydrotaea; species Hydrotaea cyrtoneurina. The sequence goes on from OY282512.1 coordinate 90,077,861, forward strand.
GACAACAGCAATTTTTCCAGTCCATATTTATTCTTGAACGTGGGGTCTATTATCATAATGCAATTAAACCCCAAAAAAATTGTCTACCAAAAATTTCCAAAAAAAAACCCGACAGAAACCCCTTGAAGCCGACCAAAATTTTAAAATAAATCAAAATGCACTTTATTGTTCTTGTAACATTAATTGTATTGAATAAACGTTTTTTTTAGAACAAAACAAAAATTAAATTAAGATTTCAGTCTTTTCTATTACTAAAATATGTTCTATTTAATATCATATATTTTAATAATTACAACAAAATATATAGTTTAATTCAGTCTTATGGTTTGAGAGTATTGAGATCAGAAAACATATATAAAACAATTAGTTTGTATAGCAATGTAACTTTAATTCTTCATGACCCTTTCAGCTGACTATACGTAGTTTGGGATTGGGGCTCAGTTTGTTTTTAAGCTTACTTTCTTCAAAACTGATTGGAAGTGAAATCGGGTAAAAAATTGGAAAGTTCCACAAAACGCTTTATTTAGACTATTTTTAATTCAAGCAATTGTCTTCAAAAAAGTATTAATATTAAACTCCAATGACAAGTTCGTTTCAATTCGTTCAATTCGAATACAAGTACTTGAACGTGAACTTTCAGCCTGGAACTCTATGTTAATTTACACTATCCAACAAAAAATGTTTATAATGTATGATTTACTGTTGTCCCCTGGCCGACATTTTCTTTGTTGGATAGATTTTCTTAACTGTTTTAAACGTAATTTGTTCACTTGTTATTTTTATAAAATTCCGAACAATTTACGATTACGCCATAAATCTACCAAAATCGAATTAGACCGACCATCCGATCAAATCCTAAAATTTAAAATCTATCCGACCGAATTTGGTAAAAAAAAACAGCCCAAAACGTCAACGGTGGTCCTAATTTTATTTTTAATTTGCAGTGTATTTTCTTGGGTCCTAATTTCCTGTCGACGGAATATTCAGCGTTTTACTGCCTACCTGCAAATTGTCATATTGGGTCACTATCATATTGGTAGAAAAATAATCATTTCCTAAAAATAAAAAAAAGACGGCACCATGTCGCCTTTTAAAAATGTTATTCAGCCGTCTATATATCTTGCAAATTATGTTGCCGATCGGACACTGGTATAATTAGCAGCTGATTTCGTCCTACCTTCAAAAAATTTCAACATGTTAATCAATTTATTTGTGATCATTTCGTGAATTTGTGAAAGGCTACGGGAAATGTGTTATAATGTACAGGGTTATCCGACAATAGGTGTTATTTTCGTATTCAAATAAAAATGAAATTTTTTGAGATAAATTATCCGATGTTTATTTCATAAAAAAAGGAAGATATGCCGTTAATAACGAAAAGCAACATCAGCCAAATGGTCACCACGACCACGCTTACAGAACCATATCCTTTTCATGAAATCTTTCATAACCAAATCGCAAGGTGGCTACACTATGTCCTCGATAGCCTCACTAATTCCATTTTTGAGGTATTGAATCGACGCTGGGCAGTTGGCGTAGACTTTATCTTTCACGTGGTCCCAACGAAAGACGTCGCAAGGTGTTAAATCACAAGATTTCGGTGACCAATTCTGATCACCTCTTCGAGAGATAACACGGTCCGGAAACTTTTACCGTAAAAGAGCAATGGTTTCGTTGCTTGTGTGGCACGTAGCACCGTCTTGTTGAAAGTAAACGTTGTCCAGATCAATATCACCGAACTCCGACCACAAAAAATAATTAATCATCTCACGATAGCGCCATCCCTTCACCGTAACTGTTGATCCAACCCCATTTTCGAAAAAGTAAGGTCCGGACCATAAACCGCCCCAAACAGTCACACGTTGAGGATGGAGAGGCTTCTTAACAATAACTCTTGGGTTTTCCGAGCAATTTTGCTGGTTGACATAGCCACCGAGGTGGAAATGAGCCTCATCAGTCAAGGTGATTTTTCGATGGAATTCCGGATCATTTTCATGCATTTCAAGGACCCAATCAGCAAAGACACGACGTTGTTGCTGATCGGCCGGCTTGAGTTGTTGCGTTAACTGAACTTTGACTCGAATTTGTCCACCAATTTGTGTATTGCGGTCCGACAAGGTCCTTCACGACGACCCAAAAATGAGTTTTCACCATTTTTGTAGTGAATTTTAATAATTGCAATGCGTTGTTAAAGCGTCGTTCCATTTTTAGTAATGGCGTAGTTTCTACTTGTCAAATGTCAAAGAATAAAAGCTTCAAAAGTGATTCAAAATAACATCTCCTGTTGGAAAATCCCTTAAAATTGAGAAAAATATGTATTTTTGAGTGATCAACGTATGTATTAAAAATTTGTATTCATATAGTTTTTGGCGATGTTTTGCCGTACAAGAACCATTACGAACATTTAGAAAACAACTGCAAAATCGGTTTACCGGCTGTCAACTTGCGATTAGCAACAAACATTATTTCATTTTTTTTTTAATAGATTTATAACAATCGATCAAATTTGTAAGTAAAAATGTCTTTTATAAGAAAAAGCCTGAAATATTTGTAAGAAATTGATTATATGATTACGATTTGAGTTCGCCTGGCATAGGCGGCAGATTTTTCAGCGTGCATGAAGTTGTTATCTGTTGTGGGCATAGTATACCAACCGAGTGTGCCGTACTATAATATTAGAAATGTTTGACTCTTCCTATACGATTATCTTATAATTTTTATTACTATATATATTTTATTTGTATAGACCTTATCACCTACACTTCCCACTGTACATTGGTCCGTTCATATTTTTCTCTCTAACTTAGATTTTCATACAACAGACAATTGGTACCACAAAGCATAATTAAGAAATTAAGAAAACGACCAAATATGTCTTGCTACAACTTTTATAACTTCTCACGTGGCATGCCCCATGGTTCATCGCACCTATTGATAGTCTATCGAGGTTTCGTATAATCATGTTTCTGGCTGAAAAGAATTTCCATTATTTCATTATTAAAAAATGCCAGAAGTGAAATTCATACATATGTATGTATGTATGTAGGTGCGTCTGTACGCCACATTCAATTCTTTTTGGACCAATATCTCATGAGCAACTCACGACTAATCGTTATAATTTTTCCCACTCATCTTTGTGGTTTTGCCATTGTTTCGTGTCGTCTGTCGTCTTTCGTGAATGGAAACTCAATTTTCGACCGTTTACTGTGCACCGAATGAATTCTTTTCTTTTGGCGTTGTCTTATTTAGTTGAGTGATGATTATTATTTTTTGTCATTATAATTCATTGTTGTCTATTGTCCTTTTCTTTTGCCGTTGCCGTTGTTGTGTCTTATGAAATTCTTTTGATCCTATGCAGACTTATTTGTCTTCAGGAAACTCGACTCAAATTGCTTTTCCTTTTCTAACCATTTCGGTCACACGCATACTGGCTCACACACACTCACGTACAAACCGCAAATGCGCTTTGGTACTAAACTCACTGCAAAGGGAATGAAAGGCGGCAGCAGCATAAAAACGCACAACAACAACGGATACAACGATATGAACGAACTTTTGTCTTTACCAGAGACGCCCGTTGTCTTAACAGGATTTACAGGATTTAGATTCTCAAAGTATACACTTTTTTTCGCTGTAGCTGAATAAAGCTTCTAAAGGAGAATTTGTTGTTTTCTTGAAATGTAAGTACAGTGGCGGACAAAAGTCAATCTACCATTTAAGAATATATATTGTGTGCCATAGTTAGTGAAACGCAATTGGTCTTGATAGCACCTAAAGACATTTGATGGACAATTAATTTCTAAAACATTCTGCTGTTTCATATTTTTGTGAATTCATGCTGAAGGACGAAAATAATATATTAACATTTAAAATAGATCATTGGAATATTCCACAATATTATAATTCATTGTAGACATATGACATGTATAGTCTAAAGTTGTCATGCCCCACAGTTGGTTGCCCCCACCCAGTTGAAACTTGTATCTGGTCAAATCATTTGTCTTTAACAAATTTAATTAAAAAAAAAACTTTTGACCACTACTGTACATATATATGTATCTACAAGCATGTGGGTATATCCAACGTTATTTTTTTTTGTTATTCCTCTTTGAATTTTTGCTTTCCTTCTGATGGCCCCCACCGTAGTCCATCATTGGAAATGGTTTAATATTTTTGCTGTTGCTTTTGCCACATGAAAAAGTAGGGTCGTGTTAATAACAATTTTTCTACTTTGTGCTGGACAAGTGTTTCCTTCCATACAAAGGTATATCTGGTGTGCCGTCGTTGTTGGTATTGTTCTTGTTGTTGTTGCCGGCGTTGTCCTTGCGTTTAGACATCTACTTCATTTTCCTGTGATTAATGTTGTCATTAACTGCAATTATCATTTTTTTTTTTGTTTTTGTTTTTGGTCTCTTGTAGGAAAAACTTCAAGATTTACTTTTTCTGACTTTGGTTCATTATATTTTGATTTGTGCTTTATAGTTTGTTCCATGCTTTTTGCAGAAGTCTTCAAACGGCAACGCTGGAAAAGGTCACTTGAAATGATTAAGCGGTTTGCCAGGGTCAAGTGGTTTATGGCATTATATGATTCAGGAAATGAATAACAACGATTTTTTCATCCCAAAAAATATCCTTAAGCCATGGAATCTTTAAGACTTCATTGTGTTATCAACTTTAGTGGAGATTCAAAATTACAATAATAAAGTTTATGCACTTAATGACAGCCTGCAAGTGTACACAAGGTGCCAGATGAGAACCCACGATGACAGTTGATTGTAAATAATTGTCTTTCAGGTGGAGATAGTTCAGTGGATTGCGGTGAGAAGTTTTCAGTGACAAGAATCTACAATTGTAATACAAAACAAGTGGACAAATAGTAAGTTCGGCCGGGCCGAATCTTATATACCCTCCATCATGGATCCTTAAAAAGTCAATAAATAAGAAAACCAGTGAAAAAGTTGCAGTCGGGTAAACCGACTTATATATACCCTCACCCTCATTAAAAACATACAAGTCTCATATTTCAAAGTATCGGAAAGTTAAATGTGTGAGTAGCTACCATCATTTGATGTAACATCTGATGAAAAGTCATAATAGCAACCTAGAATACGGAATGTTTTAGAAAAATATTGTATTACATGATTTTACAAAAAGGACGGAATATAAAGCAGAGTTTTTACTAGAAAATTGTATGTAGTTAAAGCTTTACTAAATATATAGTTTCGGAAAGAATCGTTGATCGAGTTTATATAATTACACGATTTCTAAAGTGGGTGCAATGGTACATTTGTATGGGAGGTACCAGAAAAGGAGTTGCCAGACTGCCAACTTTTTGTCCACGACTTAGTCTTACTATACGTTTACTAAATACAAAATTTGGGCAAGATCGCGTTGGGCATATTGGTGTTATTACACGATTTCTAAGGTAGGCGGGATGGCACATTTGTATGGCATGTACCAGAAGGGGAGTTGCCAGACTGCCAACTTTTTGTCCAAAACTTAGTCTAACTCTACTTTTACTAAATACAAAATTTGGGGAAGATCCAACTAGGCGTGTTGATATTATTACACGATTTCTAAAGTGGGCGAAATAGCCGATTTGTATGGGAGGTACCCGAAGGGGTGTGGCCATATAGCCCATTTGCTATCCCATAAGCAGTTTTGGGAAAATATTAAGCCATGCCAAATTTCAGAGTGATTGCTTAACTCTTTCGAAAGTTATCGTGCGTAACAGCAGGACAGACGGACAGACGGACGGACAGACGGACATGGCTCAAACGATTCAGAAAGTCATAAAACGAATTTGGTTCAAAGACACCTGGGGTCTAATGTGGATATTTCTATGTGTTACACTTTTGAGCCGTATCAAATGATATATACCCTCCTACCCGTAGGGTGAGGGTATAATTAACTGAGTTTTTGGGCTGCTCGTGACCCGATAGTCCCAGGAACCCGATCACAAATTTTATCCAAATCATGAAAATAAATGCATATTTGGGTTCGCGATAAAATTTCGTTGCATTTCGATACCCATATGTCCATGTTTGTCAAGGGACGGTTTTTGGGCCGATGGTGACCCGATAGTCCCAGAAACCAGATCAAAAAATTTAGTAAAATCGTGAAAATAAAGGCATATTTGGGTTCGTGAGTAAATTTCGTTGCACTTCGATACCCATATGCGCATGTTTATCATGGGCCCTTTTTTGGGCCCCAAGGGTCCACGGAACCCATGAGCACGCCCATTTTTGGGATTTTTTCCCCATCTATAAATTATATAAACTTAGAACTTAGATGTAGTGAAAAAAAATATTTGAAAAATTTGATTATGGCCGGAATATATTTAGTCCCGTAAAGGAGAACTTTTCCCCCTTTGGTCCGATATGGCCCATTCTCGAACTTAACCTGCTTATGGGCAAAAAACATCTTCCTAAATTTCAGCTTTTTAGGGTTAGTCGTTCGCGCTCTATCGTGATTTCAACAGACAACAGACGGACGGACGGACGGACGGACGGACAGACGGACAGACGGACATCGCTAGAATGTCTTAGAATGTTACACTGACCAATAATATATATACTTTATAGGGTCGCAGATCACTCTTTCGAGGTGTTGCAAACGGAATGACAAACTTAGTATATACTCCATCCTATGATGGAGTGTATAAAAATACGGGTTTCTCTATCGACCCATAAACACCAAATTGCGGTAAACACACAAACATTCCAGTACAGTTCTTTACTTATTTCCCTTAACATTCCATGAAGGAACAGACGGGTGAGCTGAGCGTGATATAATTGTGTATACTCACTGACCGGGACCTACTCCGAACGGCAAAGACTTTTCCAGAGAAGTTTTACATGACTTAGAAATTACTCTCTTACTCGTAAATTCGACAGCATGTACGAGGGGGAAACCAGCTGCTACACAATGTTCGATGGTCTTACCCGGTTTTGAACCTGGGTTTATTTGTGTAATAGTGACACACAATACCTTCCACACCACGGTCGTCCACAGAGTTCTTTACTGGCGTAAAGTAAAATATTTATTTGTTTAATTTTTAAAAAGTAGTGTCAGAAAACTCTTGAAGAAAATATTTTGACAGCTGACAAATTTTGACCTCTGCCAATATTTTAAAAATAATGAAAGTCTAGTGGATTTGTAAAATAGTTTCGGTATATTAAACTTTGTCAAATGTGAAAAAAGTTGTGGAATAATGGGGAATGGTAGAAAACCCTGACATTCAGCCAAACATACGGATAGGTTGCTAAAGGCAAAAATTATAATACTGAAAGTCGTTTAACCTCGATTCGGCATTGTGGACAAGAATTGTACATTTCGAGAAGTTCATCATATACTCACTAAACATCTACGTCCACATGCAATTGACAAAAGAACCAATTCCCAATTACCATAAAAGGCCATCTAAATACAAGATAATTTTTTAACAATTCAGAAAAAAAATATTCCCATTATTTATGGAACACAATTTCATTCAAGTGAGTGCCCGCAGTAGCGCGTCCTGTTAACTCAATTATCCAAGACCTGGCGACGGTTTCTGGATCTATAACAGGAATGGCTTGCTTGATATTCGCCTTAATGGCATGAATATTTAATGGATTGTTCGCATAACATCGGTGCCTAACGGTAGCCCCACAACTGGTATCGCCGAGACGTCTAAAAGTACGATTAATGAACTTGGTACACAAAAGACCCATTGTGACGTGGGCGATGTGGACTGGCTCGCCATCCTGCTGAAACCGAAGATCGTTCAATGTCTTTAATCTCCGGCAATAACATTGTTTGTCATGCTTCTGTAGACCTCACCATTAATCGAAATTCCGCAGTATATTAAAAATCCCAATTTTTGGAATTTCTGGGATTCTTTTGCATGAATTCCTAGATTTTAATTAAATTTTTCGATTTTTAGTAGTGATTTTACTCTTGGTGATTCAAAGTTATGGACGTCAAACCATTGTAATAACTTTTAATCAGACTATAAAATTCATAAATAAAGAGTTGGCGGATGTTTCCATTTTTTCGAAAGTCCAAGTTTGGGCACTTAAATGTCATATCTGGTTAGATCGACTAGGTCTATCTTTCGGACATAAGCTCGAACACACTTTAGCTAAGTCTTAAGCTAATAAAAAAATAATTTGAGGAGCAATAAAAGTATTGGGGTACTGAAAAGACTACAAAAATGGTACAAGACAGGTAAAATATAAGGAATGTGGGAAAACGTTCTAAAAATATTTATAAAGGGCGAGAAGTAGAAAGGAAATAAATGTTTGGAAATTGTTCCGGGATTGACAATAGCTATTGTAATGATTAGAAAAAGGGACCAAAATGTGGAAAATTAAAATTGCGTCAACATGTATTTCAAAGTAATATCGACCGCCAAAAATTTGAAAAATTCGATAAAGGTTCTGAGTCGGTATTAAGCATTTTTTGTAAGTCAATGCAATTAAACAAAATTTTGAGTTTTACTGGACAGGAAAATTTACGCTAACGAAGTAGCGGGTATTTGCTAGTCTTTCCTAAATTATGATTTTATGAAATCTGTACAAAATACTCAGAGGGCAGAGAGAAACAAAATCTACATATATTCGAACAAGAAGTGCATATTTGAACTCCTGCAGACATTGCCTTTCATTGTCGGTTTTTTGGGACACTTTTTAGCGGCCATTTCCACCTCATTTATGTCGGTGACTCTAACATTAAAAAAAAACAAGTCATTTTTCGGTGCATTTTCTCCACTAGCTCAGTTCTTGTATTTTCGCCTAGGGCCAAGTTAAAATTTCAGAACATATGCTATACACACGATATATATTCAAGCCCCATGATAAAGGATAACGGTTATATATCATGGAATACATACTCAGAGTACCTTTAATGAAACTGAAGTGAGTAAGGCACGTAAAGCAAAGTTTGTACGCTTTTTTATTGTATTTTAAAATTGTTGGCTTTTTACGTGAATTGTGTTAAGTGCGTGTTTTATGTACAAGTATTTGTGCTCTCTATATGTGTTTGTGTATGCGTGTGTATGGGTATTCATTTGTATGAGTTTAAGAGCATCATGCAGCAATAGCAGTACAAATACTAACAGAACTTTTAGCTTTAGGTTTATTTTACATCCCTCTAACGTATAAATATAAAAATGTAACAGCCTCAACGGCAGAAGTTACAACAACAAGAAACACATACAACAAATGCAACACGTACCACACACATGACGGACACACATACAAAAGAAATTAAATGCAAAACAATAGTTGTGTTGTTGTTTGGTTTATTTTAATATAAAGAGAAGATATGTACTCGTACGAACACAACAACAGAACAACAGAGTACGAGTGTTTGCGTATTTAGCTTTAAGTCCTTTTTCACTTCCTTTTCATTTGAAGAGCCCATCTGACCAACAGAAATGAAATGGTTTTATACACCCTACACCAAGGTGATGAGGGCAATGGAGAACAATGTCAAATATGGTGAATCAAAATGTTTCGAAGAGAACTGTCGGAAATGGATGGAATTTCGTGAACTGCGGATTCGGTGAGGAATTATTCGGTTTCAGAATTGAAGTTTCTAAATACTTTGGAAGTTTGTAAAAGACTTTGAAGAAAACGTTTCTTCAAATTCTTAAAGTGTTTCTAGAAATATTCCGATAATCCCTGAATGTTGAGAAACTTTTCGGGAAACATACAACATATTAGGGAATTGATTTCAATTTTAAAATATTCTATTTCACATTTACGTTTCGAAAAGATTACAAAACAATCTTACTTGCCTCCTAAATCCTTTATGTTTGCGATCTAGTATAAGTGTAGGCTGTTTAGCATTCGGTCTTGGCCGCTTGCAATGCCACTATAATTGTTACTCTGGGCTCTAAACGAGTGCACGGAGAAATTTTAATTTTATTGAGGTAATTTGCCAACAAAACACGCCTCAAAATTATATTCCCAAGTAAAGCATATAAAACTAAACACACATACCCCAAGTATGCGTATGTATTTATGTCGATTTAGCTCGTTGTAGATGTTTACCGCTGTAATGAAAGTTTAGTTCGTTTAATAAATATTCCCAACACATTTCAGCTTATTCGGGAGCCAAATGCGTACAAAACCAACTTTAAAAAATCCGGGTTTTTGTTAAAAGAAATTTCTGGTTTTATAATTGTGAGTAAGTTTTAAGAGATCATGGCGCGCGCTTTTTTTTAAAATGTGTCGGGTTATAATCCAATTTCAAATAGGGGGACGTTGTTGTCTATTCTCTAAATTTTTGGGCGATTTTTTATTTTTTATTTTTGAATTTTAAATGTGATAATTATCGTCGTAAGCCCAACACATCATAAAAAACTGCGCGCGAAAAGTTCTCCAAAAATTAAACAATTTAGAATTTTTTTATTGTTAAATTTTTCGGGCATTTTTAATATGAAAAATTAAATATTACCTAAAAATTATAAAAAAAAAAAAACTCCAACATTTTTTTATGAAATTTTTTTGAGGAATTCTTAATTTTTTGGGTCTTTTTTGACAGCTGACCTACCAAATTTCCATCACTTTCATTGTCTAGCTAGGAATGGCGCCATTCTATAATGAGGTAAAAGATTGTTTAGTAACAGTGCACTTTTAAATTTAGTGCCAGTGGCAACTGTGAAATTTGACGATTTACGAATTTATAATTGTGAAAACTTATTATACAAATTTAAAAGATTGTGCGCTAGCATACTTCCCCCTCTGTATGATAAAGGTTGTCTCAGTAAGAGTGTACTTTTTCATTTCAAAATAAAAGCACCCATTTTCTGAGATAGTTGTGATTTGTTTATTGGATTGTAAAGACCACATGTTCCGATTAAGTATGGAATGAATTATCCGCCAAGGCTCTGGTGACTCTTTTTATGATATTTTCACAGAGATGTTTGCGAGTCGTCTCAGCAGAACTATTCAAATTTTGATGAGTACAAATTTTTGAGTTTTGTAAAAACATGTTATCGGGATTATTTAACATTAAAAGTCGGATATATTTTAGAAAAATTTCCAAAAACTATTCGCATATTGCAAATTTTAGGAGAGAAACCATATTTTTTTTTTTTAGGTTTTTAGGATTTATTAGAAATTTTCCTCTTTTTCATATTACTCACAAAAAAAAATACATTTTTTCATATTAAAAATTTTCACCATTTTCAGATTCTGAAATTTGGAAAAATGTAATTTATGTTTATTATGACGTCAATATTTTGTTTGTACGAAAAATAGTTAGATGATATAAAGTATTTTAAAAAAATATTTTGGGAATTTGGGAAAAAAATGTTGATTTTGGACTAACATAACTTTTTACAGTTAAGAGATTTTAATGAAGGCAATACCGATTTTGAAAGATGGAAGAATTTTCCATTTTTGTGGGGCAACTTTTGCCTACCCAATACTTTACACTTAGACATTTAGTGGTATATTTAGTGCAAAAAGTAACATTTTTTAGTCGCAAATGCAAATATTTCCAATCCGGTTCTTAATAAAAATGTTGACTTGGTCAAAAGTTACAGACTATCGGCCTATGGAATTTGATTCCAGACCACAGTGCGATGTCAAGAAAGAACGAAAAGAAAATTCGAGTTACGGAAATGTTTCCCCCATTTCAACATACCATGTGTCGCAATGATCAGACCCTACTTTCAGTTTAGTCTAAATGTAACATGCAATTGTTCGAATTACAGGAACAAAATTGTATGGGACCTCTACACAACATCCACCAAATAACCACCTGGTTCCACTAGATTTCTTTTGAATACGTTGTAACTTTAAGAGTTACTTCATCAAGTTTCTGCAGCCTGCAACACACTGCCGTCACACATGACGGTTATGTTTATGTGAATGTGTGTGTGTCAGTCAGCCTGTCAGTTTTTCGCCGGTAAACAAGTGGGAATGTGTGATTTTTGTCTTTCACGGGTAGTGTGTACGTCTACACCAGCGGAAGAGCACCATAAAATAAACAGGAGTTTAGCATCTTTCGTTTCCTGTTTACAGCTTTAAAATCCTGCCTCTATCCTTTTTTTTGTTGATTGTATTTGTACGAATATACATACACACATACATACATACATGTGTACATGTACAATTGTGTATGTAGGTATTAGGGTAAATAGATTTGTTTATTCTACACTTTTTATGTTGTTGACATGGAAACAAAGGTAACAACGGTTTGTTTGTGTTCCTTCAACCTTTGTTTTGAAATCAACAAGAGGGACGGCGAATCCCATTTGTTTGCCTAACAACGTAGGGGAAACGCAACAGGATATATTCTTAAGGACTTTTTGAAGCTAATTTCCCAATGTTACTTGCCAACATTCCCCACATGCACACATCTAAACTCGTCGTATATTTGTTCAGGTGTAATTTTTGTCCTAATATGTTTATAATGGATTTTAGATGATGGTTTATGTTAAATTGGTGACAACCAAGTATCGAGGCAGAATTCACAAGCCCAAGAACTCCACCCGCATTATTCGAAGAAAAAAACAAGTTATAGCTGAGATAAAAGTCAAGAAAACAAAAGAAAGCAGTAAAGTGAGTAAAAGTTAAAGTCAGGCAGTGACGACAATATGGTGCCCTACACACACTCTGTAAATTGCAGATAATTTGATAAAGTATTCCTGTCATAATTAAATCCCTAATCAGGTGGTATGGCGACAATATCAAAACGTGGATAGGCCCAAAAATACGTCCAACAGAAACTTTATATACAAAATGTTCCAAATTTGTACGAATCAGACGATATGATTATTTTTTCGTGTATTGCCATGGAGTTTAATAAAACCTTGACAGCCAGAGTCCGCTTCTTCAGTATTACAAACCCAGTTTCAGATTTGAAATCTCCGAGGCACAGTGGTTCAGAATTTATTTGTACTGTCCAAAAGTCAAATTTTTTTCGTCGCCAATTTAAAGAAACAGTGACACCAACGAGGATTTACAATTGAAGATCGATTTAACATTTTGTTGGCAATGTCAGATTCGCTCATCTCCAGCATTTGAATGAAGAAACAATAAGGCTGTTAAATGACAGATATATGGGATATTTGCAGACAATTTTTCAACCAAATTAACAGCTTTATATAATTTTTTATATATAATTTACTGCTTTTGTTATATAAGTAAAAAAGTGAATTTTTCCCCATATTGTTGTTTAAATAAAAAACAAATGGACCATTAACAAATTTTAAAAATATTTTTATTTTTTTTCACATATCGAGAAAACAAGTTATTCCGTCGATTTTTTTTTTTAATTTTTTAAAATGTATTATTAAAAATTTTTTTATCAACGAATCGTATTCTTTTACTACATACAAATTGTTTTGCATGCTAAAATTTAAAAAAAGTTCAACTTTGACCTCAGTAAAATATTAAGCAGTTATCTGTCGAATTTCTATCGGCCAAGAGTCGGTAGCTTTTGATCTAGTAAACAGTTTTAAGTTCTATGAAAATAATGGTTGTAGAGTGAGAGAATACTTTAAGATGTTAATATTAAACATTAGAAAATGCAGTACTGACTACTTTTCGTATTCTTCACCTACAAACAATTTTTTACACCTACAAAAGTCACGGACTTTCGGCATATGAAAACTTATTCTGTACAACTGGGCGCCTCCCACAAACTTGCAATCATATGATCACATGACCTAACAGCCTATGTGTGTTTTAAATATTTTTGAGGAAATTAGTTGAAAATCGGTAGTGCGCAGATTTCAAAGGGTCGATTGTGGTTGGCAACAAATATTCAGTCAACTGGAAACTCCACTGAAATAAAAATTAGTATTATGTATTGCAAGTTTTGTCAGTTGCCGTCGGTAATAGTGTTTTGACACTGACAACAAAATATTGTAAACAAACACAAAAAAACTAAGTTTACTGATAGTGGAACTATTTTTTGATGAAAAACAAGATGTGTTTCTATTTTCTTGGACTGTTTATTATACACTCCATCATAGGATGGAGTATATACTAAGTTTGTCATTCCGTTTGCAACACCTCGAAAGAGTGATCTGCGACCCTATAAAGTATATATATTATCGGTCAGTGTAACATTCTAAGACATTCTAGCGATGTCCGTCTGTCCGTCCGTCCGTCTGTTGTCTGTTGAAATCACGATAGAGTGCGAACGACCAACGCTAAGAAGCTGCAATTTTGTAGGAAGATGTTTTTTGCCCATAAGCAGGTTAAGTTCGAGAATGGGCAATATCGGACCAAAGGGGAAAAAGTTCCCCTTTACGGGACTAAATATATCCCGGCCATAATCAAATTTTTCAAATATTTTTTTTCACTAAATCTAAGTTCTAAGTTTATATAATTTATAGATGGGGAAAAAATCCCAAAAATGGGTTCCGTGGACCCTTGGGGCCCAAAAAAGGGCCCATGATAAACATGCGCATATGGGTATCGAAGTGCAACGAAATTTACTCACGAACCCAAATATGCCTTTATTTTCATGATTTGCCTAAATTTTTTGATCCGGTTTCTGGGACTATCGGGTCACCAGCGGCCCAAAAACCGTCCCTTGACAAACATGGACATATGGGTATCGAAATGCAACGAAATTTTCTCGCGAACCCAAATATGCATTTATTTTCATGATTTGGATACAATTTGTGATCGGGTTCCTGGGACTATCGGGTCACGAGCGGCCCAAAAACACAGTTAGTTTTCTTATTTATTGACTTTTTAAGGATCCATGATGGAGGGTATATAAGATTCGGCCCGGCCGAACTTACTATTTGTCCACTTATTTTTTATTTATTTATCAACTTTTTGCTGTTCCGTCTTCATATTTAGGTTAATTTAAATTATTTGTTCCACCCAAATGTATCTACAACGCCAAAAAGGTGACCTACTAGATTTACAGCCAAATCAATTTGCAATAGGTCTGTTCCAATGGCGATAAAGACACTTCTTGGGAGTTAATGCTTCTTTTATTTTACAATATTTTCTTTTTCAATTTAGATTTAAAATTAATCCATAGCCATTGCTGTTTAGACTATCTGCAATGGCCTTCCAGACTTCATCCGTAGTTCACCAAAAAAAAATACAAAGGAACTATAAAAAAGTGGGTACTGAAAAATCCAAAATTTAGCAACTGCTGTAGCAGCTGCCACTTGGTAGTTGTCATCCGTAATGTGATTTTGGCAACTGGCAACCACATTTCCATAATCGACCCATAACCAATCGCATTTGTTTTACTTACTTTTAAAAAACAGTTGTAAAAACAGAATTTTGTCCTAAATCGTATTAGGCTGTTATGCTTTATGACCACTAAATTAACAAAATATAAAAAAATTCCATTTGAATTATGGACGTTTATTCTACTTCAGATCATCACTGATGCGATTTGCAATTATTTCATTGAAAACAGTTGCGAGAACCCTGCTCTATGATTGGTTAATGCCCAAATTGGGACGGGGGTATGTCAAAGCATGGACCGATCTAACCAATTTCAAAGATTTTTAGGTGTATTAATAGACCGGAAAAACAGTATTCGCGATGCTGGCGAATTTGGATAAAAAAAATTCGGCGTTGCACTACATGGACCATATCGTTTCTCCCCGTTTTCCGAATATTTCTTAAGTAATCCAAATACGGAAAACAGTGTAAACAGTGAATCGTACTTTAAATAGGCCCATTTATAAGTAAGAGTGGGTTCTTAAGCTACAGCTAGAATAAGATAAAACGGACAGACAGACTTTCTTAAAGCGATTCCATATGTGATCGTCAGTCCATCACAATAATTTTAAGTCACACTCTTCATTTTTAATGTTACAAACAAGTGCATAACGTCATAATACCCCTGTTAGACAGTATATTATTGTAGGGTGTACATACAATCTGATACAAAGATTTCACAAACCAGTTAAGACAGTACAATATTTCTTACACCAATATTAATCTAAATGAAGGTTTATGGAATGCCTCCGTGTCATCAAATAATAGGAAATATGAAAAGTCAACAATATCAACAACACGTTCAAAAATCCCGTGAAATCCCGCAGAACGATTTATCGTTACCTTGCCTACACAATATGGGGGGGGGGATGGCATATTCCAAAGAAGCATGCAAATAAAGAGGAATTTCTTGTATAATAAATGCTAGAGGAAATACTTTGTTGTTGAATGGAAACATATAGACAGACAGATCCAACAGTGTTCAATGTGTAATTTAAGATAAATTGAATTAATATCACACTATAAAAGAAAGTGTCTGATAAAACTGTAAGACAGAGTTGCTACCAATGATTATGATATTAACGCATTATGCAAGATATTTTTACTAACTAACTATAACACTAACTATATACACTGTCAGGACAAAACTTTTATTCGCTCACTTCACCCGGGTGATATTTAATTTTATTATTACCTTTTTTTTTTTTTTAGTTTAGATTTAAGAATAATTTTTAGTAGATACAACTCTACTAAGATAACACTGCTGTAAGTGCCGGGTGCAAGCACGGTTGTATTCTTGTAGCTGACAAAAATTTGTAAGACACATTAGACTTCACTATATAAACTTAAAACAATACGTAATAGTTTTAAGTTTTTTAAAATTCATTAGTTGTACGTTATTCTTTTTCTCTAAGAATGTTGTCTCAATAAAGCAAAGCTTGGTTTTATGGTGTGTGATTAAGAGATTAATTAATGCAAAAAAAAATTTTTTGTAATAAACCACCACTTACATATTTAATATATTGATGTTAGGCTATTTTTGTACTTATGGGACCATAGTACATCAGAACTGAACAGCGGTTATTCATTACAAAAACAAATTGTCTGTGTTAACATGTGTAATTCCATTTAATTATACAATAACATTAATAATAGAAACTATTTCAATTAGTATTTTCATAATTTTGTAATGTTGTTGTGTTGGCATGATCTTAAACCACAATAATTTATTTTGCAATTTATAAACTAACAGCCATTTTCATAATCTCCGTTTCAGAGCTACTAATTAGTTAAAAATTTCTCTAAAATATGGCCATTTTAACAAAATTCAGCAAACATATATTTTTCCATACCACAAACATTAACTTGTTTGTAGGTTATAAACATCAAATTTATATGCATACATTTCTGTGTCACTTTTTGTTTTATTTTTCAATTTGTGAATCTCTGTATATCAATTCATCTTATTCTATCGGTTATTGCTTTTATATTAAAGAGCGTAGAGGCAAAACAAATATTACGACAACTGCTTTAAATACATACTTATTCACACTCAAATGTTGAATTTAATAAATTGATTGCCTGTTTTCCCCAAAAATGCTAGCGCTTCTGCTCAAATACTTAATAATTAGAGCAAATAAGTTATATTTACATCCAAATAAGCTTTGTGGAGAAGGAAATAAGCTTTACTTGCTGCAAACTCCAAACACACTTTTTACTTGTATGTAAACATTTAAAAAAGGCAATTTTTTCAACGAGTAATCGGCGCTCTTTACCGGTTGTAATTTATTGTTAGAATGAATGGATTCATGTTTTAATAGATCCGCAGATCCTACACACTGAAAAATACATCTTTTTTTAATGTTTACACACAAGTAAAATGCGTGTTTGGTCTTTGTAAATAAGTTATAAAGGGTCTTTTTTATTGGGGTATAGAACTTTAAGTTGGCATCACTTTTTTAACTGGCGGCCATTTTGTCAGCTATCAAGTGATTAATATTTAGTTTGGTTTGCCATTTCATCATGAACAGGTTGACACAAGAACAACGCTTGCAAATCGTGCAAATTTATTTCGAAAGTAATGGTTCAGTTCGCGAAGTTCACCGCAAGCTCCGTCCATTTTATGCCATTACATCCACAAAAACTGACTGTTTGGTGTGCTCTATGGGCTGGTGGAGTCATTGGGCCATACTTCTTCCGAAATAATGCTGGAGAGTCAGTTACCGTTAATGGAGACCGGTATAGAGCCATGATAACCGACTATTTTGTTCCCGAATTGGTTGGCATGAATGTGGATGAGTTGTGGTTCCAACAAGTGGTTGAAAATTGGACCTGTTGAATTGGCTTTATTCGAGCCAGCCGCGGCGGCCACATGTCCGAAATCATATTTAAACATTAATGGCATAAAGTTATCCTTCCAATAAAGCCAAATGGATGGACATTAAAACGATTTTCTTGTGTTTTATTTCAATTCGAAGTTCTATACCTCAATAAAAAAAACCCTTTATTAACATCCTCATAAGCTTTCTGTAGAAGGAAATAAGCTTTACTTGCTAGAAATTCAAACACATTTTTTACTTGTGTATAAACATTTAAAAAAGACAAAGTTATTGTTACTATAATAAATGGAAAATAGATTAAATTTAAAATTATTATTTTAATTTATCTATTCGTTCAAGGGCAGAATAATCACAAATCCAACAGGAACAATTTTTTTTTTTTAATTTATTTTTTTTTTAAAAAAATTTTAAATTTTAATTTTGGGTCCAAGAATGACACATTCATTATAGCTTAATTTTTAATGGGAATCGAACCCACAATCCCCACGATGATAGGCAAGCACGCTACCAACTACAGGGGCACCTAACACAGCAGGAACAAAATATTTCCCATAAAAATAATAATTACATATAAATGACCAGAAGTAGCCACAATATTTCAAAATGATTAATTTTGTATTAGATTTATTATTATCATAAAATACATTTATTAAATTCTGTCATTAAAAATAAATAAAAACCAGTGGAAAAGTTGCAGTCGGGTAAACCGACTTATATATACCCTCACCCTCAGTAAAAACATACAAGTCTCATACTCATAAGTATCGGAAAGTCAAAAGTGACCGTAGCTACAATCATTTGACGTAACATCTGATGAAAAGTCATAATAACAACCTAAAATACCGAATGATATAGAAAATCAGTAAAAACATACAAGTCTCATACTCATAAGTATCGGAAAGTCAAAAGTGACCGTAGCTACCATCATTTGACGTAACATCTGATGAAAAGTCATAATAACAACCTAAAATACCGAATGATATAGAAAAATATTGGATGGTACATTTGTATGGGAGGTACCAGAAGGGGAGTTGCCAGACTTCCAAGTTTTCGTCCAAAACTTTGTCTAGCTATAGCTTTACCAAATACAAAATTTGGGCAATATAGAGTTGGTCATACTGATAGTGTTAGACGGTTTATAAGCGGCGGGATGGTACATTTGTATGGGAGGTACCAGAAGCGGATTTGCCAGACTTCCAAGTTTTTGTCCAAAACTCTGTCTAGCTATAGCTTTACTAAATACAAAATTTGGGCAGGATCGCGTTGGGCATATTGATATAATTACACGATTTCTAATGTAGGCGTGATGGTACATTTGTATGGGAGATGCCGGAAGGGGAGTTGCCAGACTTCCAAGTTTTTGTCCAAAACTTATACCAACTATAGCTTTTCTTAATACAAAATTTGGGCAAGATCGCGTTGGGCATATTGGTGATATTACACGATTTCTAAGGTAGGCGTGATGGTACATTTGTATGGGAGATGCCGGAAGGGGAGTTGCCAGACTTCCAAGTTTTTGTCCAAAATTTATACCAACTATAGCTTTTCTTAATACAAAATTTGGGCAAGATCGCGTTGGGCATATTGGTGATATTACACGATTTCTAAGGTAGGCGTGATGGTACATTTGTATGGGAGATGCCGGAAGGGGAGTTGCCAGACTTCCAAGTTTTTGTCCAAAAGTTATACCAACTATAGCTTTTCTTAACACAAAATTTGGGCAAGATCGCGTTGGGCATATTGGTGTTATTACACGATTTCTAAGGTAGGCGGGATGGTACATTTGTATGGGAGGTACCAGAAGGGGAGATGCCAGACTTCCAAGTTTTTGTCCGAAACTTTATCCAGTTATACCTTTACTAAATACGGAATTTGGGCAAGATCGCGTTGGTCATATTGATAGTATTACACGGTTTATAAGGGGCGGGATGGTACATGTGTATGGCGGGTACCAGAAGGAGAGTTGCCAGACTGCCAAGTTTTTGTCCAAAACTTAGTCCAACTATACGTTTACTAAATACGGAATTTGGGCAAGATCGCGTTGGTCATATTGATAGTATTACACGGTTTATAAGGGGCGGGATGGTACATGTGTATGGCGGGTACCAGAAGAAGAGTGGCCAGACTGCCAAGTTTTTGTCCAAAACTTAGTCCAACTATACGTTTACTAAATACAAAATTTGGACAAGATCGCGTTGGGCATATTGGATATATTACACGATTTCTAAGGTAGGCGGAATGGTACTTTTGTATGGGCGGTACCAGAAGGGGAGTTGCCAGACTGCCAAGTTTTTGTCCAAAACTTTGTCCAGTTATACCATTACTAAATACGGAATTTGGGCAAGATCGCGTTGGTCATATTGATAGTATTACACGGTTTATAAGGGGCGGGATGGTACATGTGTATGGCGGGTACCAGAAGGAGAGTTGCCAGACTGCCAAGTTTTTGTCCAAAACTTAGTCCAACTATACGTTTACTAAATACGGAATTTGGGCAAGATCGCGTTGGTCATATTGATAGTATTACACGGTTTATAAGGGGCGGGATGGTACATGTGTATGGCGGGTACCAGAAGGAGAGTTGCCAGACTGCCAAGTTTTTGTCCAAAACTTAGTCCAACTATACGTTTACTAAATACGGAATTTGGGCAAGATCGCGTTGGTCATATTGATAGTATTACACGGTTTATAAGGGGCGGGATGGTACATGTGTATGGCGGGTACCAGAAGGAGAGTTGCCAGACTGCCAAGTTTTTGTCCAAAACTTAGTCCAACTATACGTTTACTAAATACAAAATTTGGACAAGATCGCGTTGGGCATATTGGATATATTACACGATTTCTAAGGTAGGCGGAATGGTACTTTTGTATGGGCGGTACCAGAAGGGGAGTTGCCAGACTGACAAGTTTTTGTCCAAAACTTAGTCTAACTATACTTTTATTAAATACAAAATTTGGGCAAGATCGCATTGGGCGTATTGGTGTTATTACACGATTTCTAAGGTAGGCGGGATGGTACATTTGTATGGGAGGTGCCAGAAGGGGAGTTGCCAGACTGCCAAGTTTTTGTCCAAAACTTTGTCCAGTTATACCATTACTAAATACGGAATTTGGCCAAGATCGAACTTGAGCGTGTTGATATTATTACACGATTTATAAAGTGGGCGAAATATCAGATTTGTATGGGAGGTACCCGAAGGGGTGTGGCCATATAGCCCATATGCAATCCCATAAGCAGTTTTGGGAAAATATTCAGCCATGCCAAATTTCAGAGTGATTGCTTAACTCTTTCGAAAGTTATCGTGCGTACCAGCAGGACAGACGGACGGACGGACAGACGGACATGGCTGAAACGATTCAGAAAGTCATAAATCGAATTTGTTTCAAAGACACCTGGGTTCTAATCTTAATATTTCTAGGTGTTACACTTTTGGGTCGTATCAAATGATATATACCCTCCTACCCGTAGGGTGAGGGTATAATGAGTTGATTATTATTTAAGTCGATTCTTTACAATTTATTGGCACTTATCTTATCGACATCTCTGAAGACAACTGAACTACTGATGGTTTTCCCGTAAACTTCCATCACACGGAGTAGCTACGATGCGGTTAACATCACTCTAGAAGCAAAGCAGTTAAACCAGTAATGCCCGGGAAGCTGTGGGATTGAGGATTACCTAACACCGATGCGCCGTTTTTTAAAAAAAAAATTGTTTATAAAAAATTAAGAATTCAAACAATATGGAAAATTAATAACAAACCATCTTTTTATATACACTTTATAAACTAATTTTATTTACAGATCATTATCTAAAGCGTTCTCGCGAATTACGTTGTAAGTGACATTCCTTTTTGTCAACTGATGTTTGGCAAAATCGAAGAGGATAGATATTCGTGCATCAACCATAATTTGTAGTTTATTCAGTTTGCCACCCCATAAATACTAACACGATGTGCCCGATCAATTCATGCAATTGCACTCATCTTCGGCATTAGCGAATATTAATTCATAGAAAACCAAACATATGCGTTTAAACTTTAGCATCGTCTGACAGACATTTGAATCCTGTTATCCTTTTTGCCAAACAAAATTAGAAATATCTGAATACATCATTTTTGCCGTTCTCACATTTTGACACTGCATCAAATGTCAAAGTTGAAATAGAGTCATTACAAACAAACGTCATAAAAAATAATGATATCTCCGGCAAACATGAATCCATTGGAAGCTCCACCAAAACAGCACAAGCCGTATGTCATAATCATCATGGACAGCAGCCACAACATTAGCAAAAATAACAAATGCTCAAGTCCCCATGGGGTACAGTGTGGATGACTATGGCGATGGTGATGCTGGTGGTGGTTATTGTGCAGAAAATCCACACAAATCGAGGCGGGTGGAAAGAAGCATAAGAGGAAACTTTGACAGAAAATAAAAGCCAAGTCTCAAAATGTTGACACGATGTATTTTTGTTTGTGTTTTATTAGTTACTTTTGTCGACATTAGCCTTAGCATCAGCATTAAAATGAATTGTAAAAACCGCATACATCCAGCACTATCCATCTAAAGTCGGCTTTTTTATCGGCCTTAAAATGGAACGTGACGCATACACAGGACATTTCATAAGAGCCACACGCACACACACACACTGACATACACATGCCAGGCGCACTGTCCAATGGAGAGAGCAACCAAGAAATATGTATAAAAAAGCACCAGCAACAAATAACAAACATGTCAATAAAAATTTGTTTAATAAAACCCCAAAGATGGGACGTTAGCCAAGAAGCAAACAACGAAGGATAACCTGAAAGGACATCCTAATTTATGCCAAGGGTTTTAATTCATAAGGTCTCACCTCAAGAGGGAAAGGAGTTAGTAGAATATCAAGAACGTAAAAAAATAGTAATAATAAAGTTTTGTGTTGGAAAAGTTTTTGCATAAATGGAAAAGTTTTTTGGAACCTCTTTCACAATCTTTTCTACCAAAGAAAATGTTAACTTAATTAAAGGTTTTGGTTGGGTGTCAGCATCGTTATGTGCTGTGCAATTGCCCATGTTAAACACTTCTAGGTCTCTGCGGAGGGAAGCGTATTTAAAGTATCTGACAGTCGGTGTTTGTACGGGCAAAACGTCTCGAAACGAATGTGTGATTTACAATTTATCAAAGGCACCCATCTGCCGAGTTAAAAAATTCTTGCTTGGGTTATTATTTAGATACTGAAGCTGGCTCTATTGCTTGCTGCTGGTTCTTGGATAAATTCTGAAATTATTTGGTCTTCGCGTACTCTCTTCAGTTGGTGATAACAAGTATTTTCATGTCTTCTTACAATCTTGTCTCGGTCATCGCCATTAGTGGTAGTTATCGTGGTTATATGTGGCTGCAGCGTATTGAATCATTTGACCCACACGTCCTAGGTAGCAGGTTACTTGATTTTTTATACAGCTAACTTCCTTAGTGCAAAGATATGAGCCATCAATTTCGATTTCGCCAAAAATGGGCAACTTCCATAGGTACACGAGGTACATTACACAGAAAAAAATACGGGCCAAAAATATTCAATTACTGTCGTAATTGAAATTAAGCTTGGATATCAATTAATGTTGTAATTGAACTTAGAAATTCTTGGTGAAATCAATGTAAAAATATTAAAAAAATCAATTACTTATTTAATGTAATTGGAAGAAAATCAATTAAAAAAGTAATTGAATTGACGAATTCCATACAAACTTCGTAATTGATTTCAAAAATATGTTTTTTCTGTGTATGGCAAATGAAGACCAAACATAGACCAATGTGTAAAACAAGTTCATATTACTTGTTGATATATGTTCCTGATCGTAAAGAAATTACCTGCAATGTGAATATGTAAATTGTTAATATTCTGTTTTTGAGCCTCAATTCATGAGGCGTGTAATACGTCTATGTCAATCAATTCCAAACGAGGGTAATTTCTCCAATGGACGAGTCGATTTTTGCAGTTCGGAGAATTCGTACGTTCTACACGCTCAATGCTTGTGATCCTTGTACGATTTGATTCTTAGTTTCACTACCAGTGTACAGCTACGTTGCCTTACAAAACCGTTTGCTTGTATGGAAATGTTACCATGACTGGACTTATCAATAGATGTAGAGAAGATGTTTTCCCTGTCTACTTTTCTCTTCAACAAACGCACATATCAAGCTATGGAATAGTGAAACTATTGGGATAACGATAAGAATATTGTGGGGTGAACCACACGAGGATAAAACCAAAACCTTACAGAAACTGAGCAATACATAAACTAATAAGATCATAGGGATCCTTACAAGCTCAAAAAAAAAATTTGAGAGGATAAGGAAACGTTGGAGCATTTCCTCTGCCATTGCCCAGCATTTGCAAACAATAGTTGCGGTTTCTTGGGAAATAACTCTTTAACAGACTTGATCCAACTAAGGGGCGCAGACCGGAAAATATTTTAGAATTATGTCAATAGTACAGCGTTCCTAAAATAATTTCTCAGAACTAATCCATGGAACAGTTGGAGCTCACAACAAGCCAAATACTGGCTTATGAGAATGTTCAAGGACATGAGGCGGAGTAAATCTGCCTCCTTTTCTCAATATAACCTAAACTGCACGATATGCTATCACTTTGTCGAAGACTTCTTGTAGTGATGAATGGTTCAGAGAAGTGACATCCGAGTCATTCTACAAAGGCGTACAAGTTTTGATGGAATCTCATGGTTTCAAACAATGTATCTCTTATCGACATGCCGAATGGGGGCTTTACAGTCGAAAAACAGATTGTATGTTTGCATTTCATGTGTGTTGTCCAGGATCTATGAAGATTTGGTCAACGGTTCATTTATTCGGCCTGATGCGAGTTTTGGCTTCAATCTTTCACACAATGTGGATAATAGGATCTTATATGTAATGTATAAGAGACTTATTCCACGGTAATTGGCGCAAACGATTTTATCTCCTTTCTTATGAATTGGACATAGTACGCTGAGGTTCCAATCATCAGACATGCTTTCATTCTCCCAGATGGTACAGACTAGGTGATGCATGTACCTTATTAGGCCTTCTTTTTCTGTCGTATAAAGTTCTGCTGGTATACCGTCAGCACCTGCTGTCTATTGCTGGGTTAACCTCATCTGGGATTTTTTACACTGATGCAGAATAAATAAGAGAGTTTTTGGGAGAAAAAACCTTCGCAAAATCTATGGCCCGATCTGTGTTAACGAGGCGTCGAACGAACCGTGAGCTGTATGAGCTATATCCCGACAGCGATCCCGACAGCGATTGCGCTGGCTGGGCCAAGTTGGTCGAATTAATACTTACTCTCCTGCCAGAAAGGCGTTGGGTGACAACTACCTCGAAAACCGCAGACAGGGAAGACCGAGACTACGGTGGAAGTACAAAGTGGATGAAGACATGCAAATCCTTGGTATGAGGAACTGAAGAACGCTCTCACAAGACCGAAGTGCTTGGAAATCATTTATTACGCAGGACAAGACCAACAGCAGATTTTAGAGCCAACTTAAGTAATTAAGCAAGCAGAATTAATAAACTATGAATAACATACAAATATTTCGACATGTTGTCAATATAAATAAACTCTATAATGTGGTGGAAATTACAACGGGTGGACCCAAATGACGCCTAGTAGGAAAGTCCATAGGTTATCTAACAGTATACGCCGTAGATCCATCTTGTTGAAACTAGAAATAAACATGTTTTCATCCTCATTCTCAGAGAAAAATGGGTCGATGACTTTTGTGGTCGTAACAGCGCACCAAATAGTGCATCTCATTGGGTGTAACTGATGCAGATGTATTGCCCTTGGATTTGGAGTGCCCCACAATATACAGCCTTGCTTATTGACATAGCCACATAAATAGAAAAACCCTTCATCTGACATAGCACAACTCGTACCAAACCAATCAGGAAAAATTGATAGCGACCGAAACTATGACCATGCACTTTTGTGAGGGCATCAATAATTTCCTTACAGCTGTGTGCCTGTGAACTACAGAGTGGTTGACAAATCCTTGCTGGTACCACCCATTCAAACATATAATTCCGCCCATTTTTTAAAAGTTTAGTGAATAGAAATATGTTTGTTTGGTTAACTAGACGAAAGATAATTAAAACCCAAACCACGTCCCTCCTTCTGCCTTTGTTACAAATCACTCTATCCATAAAATAAATTCAAAATCATATAAATTATACCCAAATGTTCTGAAACCACCATATTTTCCTTAGAGTTCTCAAGATGTAACAGATTAAAGAAGATGAGACGTCCATACTCGTACTTCTTACACAAATGTATAGGGTTATCCATTTCATGGTATAGGGCTGGAATTCGACATCTGTCAAACTAAGTTGTTAAACCCATTTTTTTTCTTTTCAGTTGAAAGTCTGGCATTGACGAACATTTCTCACTCGTTGGGTATGTTAATAAACAAAATTGTCGTATTTGGGGTTCTAAGAATCCTCAAGTAATTGAGGAATGAGCCATTACATCCATTAGATTTTTTTTGTGAGGTATGCGAAAGACCGTGTTTATGCAGAGTTAACTGTTGAGCACTTAAGAACCAACATTCGTCAAGTTATGGCTGAGATACCGCTCAATATGTGCCAAAAAGTGGTCCAAAATTACCTCAAATGAATCAATTCTTGCAACACTTCACGTGGTGTTCATGTAGTGTTTCACACATAATGTCAACGTTCAAATTTTTTAATAAAAAAGAAATACCAAGAAAAAAAAAATTTATGTGTGTTTTATTTACGTTTACAGCAAAATGGAGAACCCTTTTTCCTTCTTTTCGAATTTCTT
Organism: Hydrotaea cyrtoneurina; assembly: GCA_958296145.1. Taxonomy (NCBI): domain Eukaryota; kingdom Metazoa; phylum Arthropoda; class Insecta; order Diptera; family Muscidae; genus Hydrotaea; species Hydrotaea cyrtoneurina. The sequence goes on from OY282512.1 coordinate 90,104,731, forward strand.
TACTATCTTGGACGGTCGTGGGGCTGTAGGCAGTGTGTGTGACTGTCACACAAGTAAATCCAGGTTGGAAACTTGCTAAGACCGTCAAACATTTTCAGGGGCTGCTTTACATCTCGTAAATGCTGGCGACTTTACGACTAAGAGAGTAATCATGTAAAAACATCTCTAGAAAAAGTATTAGGCTTTCGGAGCCAGCTTGAAACAGTAAGTCCCGATCAGTTAGTATACAAATTATAATGCGCACAGCTAACTAATTCGAGATAAGTTCATCCAGTACCTCTATGGAATCTTTTATAACTGTCTCAAGGTCTGTCCCGGGAAAACTTTGCAATTAAGACTGGAATCGGTTTGGTTATTTGTACGACTGTCTGACTAACTTTTACTTTAATCACTTCGAAATATGTCACTGAGATCAGAAAACGATAGATCCATTCTGGGAAAATATTTTTTTCACAATTCCAAGACAAACAACACATTTTCCTATACGAAGAGTATCTCCTAAATGGCACCAATTTTGGTTTTTTCATTTGTTCGAATTTGGTTACGTCAATTCTGTTTAGGGCAATCGCTACTTGTCCTCTTTAATACGAAGTATTTTTTAATTACACAAAATCTACACATATGTATGCCTTATGAATGCCTTAAGCCTTACGACACCCAGCTTAATTTTGCTTGGCAAAAAAATACGCATAGCGTCTCATGTGCATTTACTGTCTTTATGTGGCTAAAATATTTACATTGATGAGAACTTGCGACCGACGTGGACCTCCTAATACCCTACCCTATAAATAATCCACAAAAGTTCCAAAAATGTAAATTTTCAACTATGTATTTACATTGAACACAAGTTGGAACTTAGCAAGAGTAGCATAGGTACATATGTATGTAAAATATGGTGGGAAGCACATATGTGTGTATGTATGCGGTTCACAGAACTCTCGATGCACTGATGCCAGTAAGTAGTGTGTCTGTGTAGGAAACATAAATATGAAGAACGTGTCACGCCCCTCAGGCCACCTCAAACAAATAAGTGAAAAAGGCAATAAGGTGGTTTAAATACTTGCCAACACCCAGAACCCAGTTAAGCGTGTAGTTGTACAGTGATGTATATACGAGTAGCATTGTCTTTGAAAAGTACGTAATTTTGAAGTATGAAAATAACTCTGAGTTAGTTATCCATCTATCTACACATAGCAACTCCAAATGTTAAATATTTTTATTAAATTGGTTATAATTCCGAATAACATGAAATAAGTTGATTTATGAAATATATAAATTAGTTCAAGCTTAACAACAGAGCATGGAAGTATTTTAATGTAATTTTAAACATTAAAGGGTTATGTTCATCAACGTTTTCCATAAACTGGTCGAAGTTTCTACCAATTTTAATATTTTCAGTATCATAATACTTTTTTGTTTAATAAAGCTCGCGACATATCTATCCGACTCCGATAGCAGCAGTTGAGTTTGTGTTTTTTTTTTTTTTTTTTTAATAACACTCAGGGGATGCCCCCTATAAATGCAATGCACTGTGTTAGCGATGGGAAATAAGGGTATTGGAGGGAGGAAAGAGGGAGTAGTGTTTGTTGACGTTGGCCTTGAATTTGGTAATGACATAGCAGGCAGGAAAAACACCTGCAGGAAGATTATTCCACAAACGAACAGTCCGGCTGAAGAACGAATTTTCTCTATAGTGCGTCGTCCGGTCAACCGGCCATTTGACAATGAACGGATGAGATTCCCTGGATAGCCGAGTATTCCGGCTAAATGTTCTAACGTCAGGGACACAACCCACATTTCGGCGATGCTCTAGGGAGACAATAGAGCTGGATACCCTACCATCCCCTATCAACACCACCGCTCTCCTCTGTACACGGTCCAGAAGCTTCAAAGATGTTAATGGAGCCCCTGCCCATATATGCGAGTTGTATTCAATTCCACGTTTTTGCTGAGCAGTAAATTTTCACGTTTGCAGCTTCGAAAGACAACAGCACACGTGTCATTTGTGAGATACCGGCAAAAATGTTTGAAAAAATGTTTCCAAAATCCGACTTTCAGAATGGGCTATCTGGTCATCACAAAATCACACAAAATTCCAGTTTTAATGCTTATAATATTTTTTTTAGAGTTTAATTGTTTAAAAATATGTCATCGATTCGACTTTCCATTTATTTGTATATACCATATACCAACACTACGTGATAAAAGACCAAAAAAAAATACCCGTGTCTCCCAGTTTTGCCAAAAAGCCCCCAAAAAATAATCATTTTCTCAGGCTCATATTTTGCAAACCGTTTGCAATTATGATTTACTCTCTGAGCCGAAGTTGTAGCTCTTATCATAAAGAACATATAATGTGAACATATGAAATCAAAAGAACTTCATCTTCAAGGTCAAAATTTGTTTAAACTGTTTTCCACTGTTTAGATCCCTAGGTATCAAACCGTTCAAAATTCAAGGAAACAATCAAATATAAAAATATAAAAAACATATGAACTTCCTAGGAAGGTTTCTTAAAGTGTACTCACATTTGCTTTCTAGAATAGCATTAGCCAATTTTTGTAGCGTATGAGTAATATTAATTTGAAAGCCTAGCACTAATACGTCGTTAATTAAATTGAATTTAGGCGCCCCGGTAGTCGAGTTGGTAGCGTGCTTGTCTATCAGCGTGGGGGTTGTGGGTTCGATTCCCACCAGAGGCTTTGGTCTGTCGCTGCAAAAATTTAGCCAAATGGTCTGTGTCACCCGGTTTACCCTTGGACCCAAAATTAGAATATAAATTTACTTTGTATTGTAATTAATAAATAAATAAATAAATAAATTGAATTTATGTTATTTTTTGGAATTCTATTAGCTGTCAGCTTGTCGACAACCTCTTGTAGTGGTGAATGGTTCGAATAGGTTGGAGAGTTTGTACATCTTATAGTTGTAATTATTCATTTAGAAAATTCTGCACATCACTCATACGTATGGTGTGGCGTCATTACTTTTCGTTGCACACTGCTAGCAAAATGCTCATCACTGTGGATCAGTCCACAAATACTCACACAAAGCAGAAATGCAAACACATGCTTACAACAGAAAATAAAAACCAAAACAAATAAAACGCTGGCTAAAGGAAAACTAAAGAAACTATGTATGCCCCCATTCCCAACACGGACACACACCGTACACACCCACACACGCACACAGAAATGTACGTAAAAAGTTGACTTAAACATAAGAAATAGAGGAATTATAATATTTACAGTTAATCTCTTGGGTAAACACTAACGACACAAAAGAACTCTTAAGGAAAGAAAAAAAAAAACTTTAAGGTCATAAAGGTAGTGAGTGCTGTTGGCACTTTGTGCTAGTGAAGACAAGCGTGCCGAACGGTGGGAGGGTTGTTTTCGGTGTTCTATGCGTATGAGTGTCGCTGTCTTAGAGAGGCGAGAGCGTAGGGCATCAGCCGCTAGCACAAGTTGCCGCTACAAGTTGTGTCTCATCTTCTTTTTATAATTCTTATATTTGTTGACACTTGTGGCATTAAAAAAGGCTTAAAAGCTTTTTATAACCTTTTAAGAACACCATATTTTTCCTCTCTCACGAATCCAAAGATACACACTTGCCCAACTATGTTCGAACGTAGTGTGCACAAAGAAATAAGCATTCATGTGAATAGTTACGGAGCGTGTTTATGCCACGAATGTGGATATACGTACCTACATACGCGTATATGTATGTGTGTATCTCTGTGTCTCGTTGTAGTAATTTAGTTTGCATAAGTTCTAATAAAACGCGTATGTGACCAGAAATATTTTGTGGGTTTTGTTGCTTCTCGTAATGGAACAAAAGTCGGTTCATAAACTTTAATGCGCACATGTCTTAGGATTTCACTGAAATGTAACCGGAAAATTCATAACGAAAAGTTAGACGCTGACAATCCAACCGCTAAATACAAGTATTTCCTCTGGCAAACTGTTGTTGGCCCAGATAATTATTCTTTGGGCATGCGGTATTATAAATTCAATTTGAGCATGTTTTTCAGTTTTAGTAGCCCCTATTATTGGACTAGCAGCATAGGGCATTTTAACACAACGTTTAAGGATGTGTGTTGGGAAACTATAAGCACAGGAACACAGAAAATTCTCCAGCATAAACTCAGTAAGAAGATCTCATTGTCATTTGCATGAGTATATAGAAAAACAAGTGGGAAAGTTCCACTCAGTAACAACATAAAATTGTCATATTCGAATGTGACAACAGACATAATATCATAATACCGAATTTCACAGAAAACATTGTATTAGACATTTTTCCAAGTGGGAGATACCAGAAGGGGCGTGGCTAGAATTCCAATTTTTTTTCTCAAAAGCATTATCTGGTTATAACTTTATATATAATTTGATTAGATAGAAATAGTATTATCTGATTTCCAAAGTGCGCGAATTTATCGTATCTGACATAGTAGTGGATTAAATTTTCTTCTCTCACTTAATTATTGGCCCATTCTTCTTTGAAAATTCTGCTGAAAACGATATTTCCATTAACGGTGAGTGCTATATAGACATGGTAAACTATTTTTTGCAGCAGTTATATAACACAAAGCCCATCGTTTGTGCACCAAGTTCGGTAATGTTTTCGACCATCTGAATTGACCACTTCGTAGCTACGATTTGGCGAAGTTAGACTTTATTGTGAGGTACCGATGTTATGTGTATAATCCATTAACGATTGAGCCCCTTAATGTGAATATCAAGCAAGCCATTGTTGAGATAGAGTCAAAAATCGCCACCTAGGCCTTGGTGACAGGATGTGCTACTGCGAAGCCAGCTGAGGCAGACAACGTGAATGAAATCGTATCCCTTAAATAATGGAAATGTAGGATCTTTCATATAAACCAATAGTATGGATTTTTGTTCATTTTATTAAATTTAAAAAAATTTAAACATACAAAAGCAAATTTACGTCATTCTTTTAAAAAGTTTAAAAAGAAAACAAATTGCAATTTCAAGCAATTCTGACTGGTGTGGCCATCGTTGTTGAAACGGGGGAGATTTACTCGTATTTGTACACCTGATACATTGCGTTTGCCCATGCAATAACATGCCGCAGAGCTATACACATGTCTCACAAAAACAAGAGCAGAGTGTCAACGTTCTTTTAAAAAGTTAAAACGCTAACAAGTTGCAACACTTTAATAATAAAACGATTGCTATTCCGATGAAACTCTGCTTCGTTTAATTAATTTCAAGAAATACAAATTCACATATACTTCAGCACATCAGTGAACTCACAAACACAAATATGTTCCATCTCTCATGCGTACATTCGGGAAAAACTCCAAACATAATCGATAACATGCAAACAATTTCGAAAGGTTACGAACGTACGTGCACAGTGACTTAATTCCAGTTAATACGTAAACAATATTCCGGTTATACTGGCGGTGAACTAAAACATTTTGTCACATTGATGCATTTTTACGTTGATGTGGTGGATCTATAAATGCTTGCCAACCAACAGCACTTTTCACTAATAGGATGTAAATGTTATAGAAACTTGGCACCAATAGTTTCAAATAAAGGGTCCGCCATATAACTTTTTTTTTCAAGTAGTGCTTATTTCGTTTTCGTTAATTTCGTTATCGGGCCATGTTGAAAGAATTTTTGTTTACAAAATTTGAAGAGGAGGATATTGACAACTTATAGTTTCAATAGGACGGCGCTACGTGCCACACAGCTGAAGCTACACTCGATGTTTTGCGACCTGTTTTTGAAGATCGCATTATCAGCCGCAGAGCTGATGTCGTTTGAATGAAATTATTTTCCATTATTAACCGGAAGAATTGCACTTTCAAATAAAAAAATAAATTTGAGAAAATATCCAATAGTTTTTTTTTATAGAATTTTCAGAAAAAAAACTTATTTTGCGGACGCTGTAGTAGAACGAACGCAGTGTTGTCGCAAAAATCTGGAAGAATCTTTGATACAAATGTCCTTATTCTTTAGTACCAATATGAATATGTCCCTGTTTATGGAAGTCTAGTCCTTCGCCAGTATATTTCCATCCATTTACGCGTGTCGTGCATTTGTCGGCACCACAGTATTTTGTTTTTGATGCTCACATATTCACAGTTCACACATACACATGGACATGAATGAGAGCACATGCACTCATGTAGACAGGAACGCGAAAAAGTGTATTCAAATTTACACATTTTCGTCTCCAGTTCGCTGTGAAAATACTTATTGCAATTTTTGTAAAAAAATTTACATAAAGTACACATGCACATGCAACAATGTGCCACAACAATAAATAAATAACGGCGGCAAAAAGAGACTGTGTAAATTTGTGGTTCAGTTTTTTGCCCGCTTTTTATTTTGCGTGTCTTTTGTCAAACAGAGAGCATTTCTCTTAAAAACACACACACACCCATTCTAGCAACACTTGGAGTTTTTCAGGATGCATACCCGGTCACATGTACGAACGTACGTATATGTGTGTATGTAGAAATATGGATATAGATGTCTGAACTGTCTTGGTGGACTTTGCGCAGTAACAAACTCAAGTTGTTTTTAAAAATCTAACTTTCATTTGTTAAATTTTTAAAAACAACTTGTTCATGAAATACGATTTTTATTAAAACCTGGCCGAAAATGGTATCAACAAATGTTGACAAAGAACGACAAAAACTCAATCAACGCACTCCATTTTTATATTATTAAGTTAGGGTAGGCCGAAATAACGTCTTTGCTGACAAATTAATCACACAACAAATATCATGTTGTGTTCTGAGTATTTTCAAAAGTAATAATTCCATAACTCACCAGAACGACTTTTAGTTTTTGAACTGAGCGTTTTAGTGAATTCTCTACAAATGCATAATTGTTTGTATAATATTGATATGTATGTTTATTAGGGTGGACATAGTGGGAACTTTCGGAAATACATAGTTTTTGAGAATCACTGAAAGTAGAAACCGGCGCCGTGAAATAGCTGCGCGAAAAACGTATACGGGTTTCCTTAAATTAATTGGATAACATATTGTTTCTTTAACGATTTTTTAGGCTAAAGTTTTTGACTAGAAAACAGTTTAAGAAAAGTAAAAACGTTCTGACCTAAACTTATGAAATATGAATTTGGTCATTCGATGGCACAAACAAGTTATGGGTAAAAAAAACCTGCAAAATTGTCATGAATTAAAATTATTTGATATGCATTCTGTAAAAAAATATTAGGAATTCTTACTTTCAAAAGTGAGTTAAGCGATTTTTCAAAGGATAAAGATATTTTACAAAGGATTCGTTATAAATTACGCATTAAAAAACTTCCGAGATGTATTGCAAGATTTACTTCGCCATTTACGTGTTTAACAAGACAAGACACTGTTCGGAAACTTTTCCGGTAAAAGGGCAATGGTGTCGTTGCGTGTGTGGCACGTAGTGCCGTCTTGTTGAAGGTGAACGTTGTCCAGATCAATATCATCCAACTCCGACCATAAAAAATTATTAATCATTTCTTCCAACAACTATTGTAAGGGCTTGCACAATTTTAATGCGTAAAATGCATTGCTTTGCTTTGAGTATGTTAAGGATTCCATCCTTCAAAAAAAAAAATATTAAATAAGTATGTGCCCTTCGTAAGACTTCCTCTCCAGGCCCTTTCATTTTTTTCGCCATCACATTGGCTGTCTTCTTCTAACACAATGTCTATTTTCTTTTCATTCATTTCCATACTTTTTCTTATTTCTCATTTCCTTCCCATTTTAAACTTTGCGTTTCCGTTTCCCTGTGTCTCTGTCTACGCTCGTACATATCGTTCATTTGTTTGCCGGTTACTGGTGTACTTGCAATCTACGAACCCAAGGAACCCGCATTATTTGAATGCCTGTGTTGGTATCAGCACCCCTGTGTATTTGTGTGTGCCTGTGTGCTTTTAGAGAAGAAAAAAACAACAACAACAAGAAAGCAAAACACTTTGCATAAATAAGGCCAAGACAATATCCTTAAAACGCCATCACCATGAGGACGGTACATATACAATATTAAAACAGCGTGAAGTAAACGATGAGAAAAAAGTGCAATTTCCACAAACCACAAAACAACTAAAAAGACAACAACGCAACAAACCCGCCAACAGACCAACAACGCAGCGCGACATTTATAATGATGATGACTATGACGGCGGAGCGAAGAACCCAACGAGCTCGTAAGTTTAACCACAAACATTGACGCTTTAAAAGTGTTGGTAAATGGAATTTACAATGGTAGAGACACGCATTCAAAAACTTACTCATATACAGACACACACACACACCCAAAGTGACACGCATAAATGATGAGGATATGAATGTCGGGAAAAACCCTTTGAGGGTTACCATAACTACGTGTGTAGTTAACTGGGTGACACAATGGTAGGTATCATTAATAAGGAAAGTATTGCAAGAAACAATTGTTGAATTCTCCTAATTAGTGTCGACAAAAGAAATGATTGTACCTGTTACTGGAACATCCGGATTCAATCGGGTTTGATAGAGATCTTTACAAAAAGGAAATATTACATTGTCTGACTTTTGGCACGACTGGTGGCGAATTGCACAGTAAAAGATCACTGAATAGTGGTGATTGGAACATCAGCGTCAGATAAAGCGGTGCTGGGTGTTTTTTGTTCTCACAAAATGTATTGCCCGATCCTTGTATTGGAGTATAAGTGCCGAAGGAACAGTGAATCAAGATTGTTCTGGGAAATCTGTCCCAACTATCAGCGAGGTCATAAATGCGCCAATGGATGAGCCGTCGTCATGGAATGTTAACCTTAGTAAAAAAAACTTAGTACTGCTTACTAGAAGATTTGTATTACCATGATCGGACGGAGTGGAGCTTAAACTAGTAAAGGAAGCTAAATACCTACACTGGTAGAAAAACCGCCACAGACCTGATGTAATCTGACATCACATCGATAACAAGTGTCATCGTTTTTGAACCCATTGAAACAACGTCAACCGTTACATCAAGTGGTCATCCAGATGATGACACTATAGTGTCATAACCCGAATAACTTCATACTTAATATTGATGACAACTATAATTATTTTTTAACCCATGGCACTTAATGAATGTAGGAACCCTCCATGCCTACTTTTAAGGGACTACAACGCACCGTGGGAGAATTAATTTTAATATATTTATTTTTAGGCTCCGAAGAAGCATTAGTATTCCTAAAACGAGGAGATAAATAATAAATTTTCTATAGTTTCCACAATTCTTGGAGGACGCTGAGCTGATAGCTAACTAAACTAAGTGAAAATTGTTAAGAAAACAAAATCCAGCTATACTTTGGAAAAAAATATGAAACAAAAGTATTTGAATACCCTTTTTTTAGCAAAAAATTATTCTGATGCCTTTAGCGGAGTTTTTCAAAACCAAATATCTTTACTGGACTGAAATTGAACTTTAATTAACTGCGCCGAGATCGAAACAAAATATTTTTTTATTTCCTTTCAAAAGCACTTAAATCAACCTCTCAGGGAGTCAACCACAAGGTAAAAACATACTTTGAAAAGTGTTAACCACCAAATTATTCATTTTCCAAATTGGGACCCTTGTAGCTCATCTCTGGGTAGATACACTGGGTCTATCTTCCCAACTAAAGCTCGAACACTCTTCAGCTTAGTCTGTGTTGTGTCCTCACTGTGCCAAGTAAGCTTGGTGCTAGGTAACTGCGGTATGTCCAGTTTGATAAAGAACTTCCTAGTGGCAGATTTATTTTAAAAAAAAAAAATTAGGAATTCCCCCAAATGTGCAAAGTGGGCTGGGCGCCAGGCCACTGCGATATTGAAAGAAATGAGGCCTCGGATGAGTTAGCTCGAATAGGCTCAGCTATTAAATTCACAAAAAAACAATACTAGAGAAATGGCATACTAGAGTGGGATGCAATGTATTAAAGGCCATATGGCCAAGATAAGATATAGCAAGAACAAGTGCACTGATGACACTGGAAAGAAGGATTCTCAGACTTGTAACAGGAGCATTCACATGCGACTGCTCAATCAGGGCGAGGAACAGGAAATGGGCTAACAGGTGTTTAAGGAGGATGAATTGAAGAGAGTAGAGCATGTATTTTCATAATTAGCTTCTTACGGATAGCACACTACACTTTATTCCTATGTTTCTCATTTCTGTTTTACTTGTCACACCTATCTCACTAATTATTAACTTACTAGTAAGTTGTAATGCGCCTATGGCGCCCGTTAATTTGCTTGAGAAAGTATTTGTTACTTAATTTTAAAAATTTTGTAAAAAATATTTTGAGAAAACTATTTTGTAAAAAAAAATTTCGGAAAAAAATAAAATTGGAAAAAAAAAATTTGTGGAAAAAAAATTTTGTGGAAAAAAAAATTTTGCTGAAAAAAAAATTTTTGTTGAAAAAAAAAAAATTTTGCTGAAAAAAAAAAAATATTGTTGAAAAAAAAAATTTTGCTGAAAAAAAAATTTTGTGGAAAAAAAAAAAATTTGTTGAAAAAAAAAATTTTGTGAAAAAAAAATTGTAAAAAAAATTTCGAAAAAAAATAAAATTTGTGGAAAAAAAATTTTTGCTGAAAAAAAAATTTTTTTTGAAAAAAAAAAACATTTTTGGAAATAAAACAATTCTTGAAAAAAAAAATTTGGAAAAAAAAATTTCTTGAAAAAAAAAAATTTGGAAAAAAAAAATTTTTGTAAAAAAAAAAATTTGTAAGAAAAAAAAATTTTGGAAAAAAAAAATTTGGGGAAAACACAATTTCTGTACAAAAAAAATATTATTTTTTTTATTATTATTATTTATAGAATTATTATAGAATGCCTATTTAAATTCCTACGTACTGCGTGACAGAGTCAGTGAATCAGTGTATCAGTGTATCAGTGAATCAGTGTCGAGGGTAAATATATATTAAGATTCTTCTTCAATATCTTTCTCCATAATTTAACAGCGGCCCAATAGATCTAAGAGCGGAGTTGCATTTTGAATTCACTACCCTTCAAAACCTAACCTACCTCTGCAATTGTCTGATGATGAGCTCTTGGACTTAATAAAACTATGAATGGAGGGTATATGTATGTCAGAACATCGGACTTAGCTCCTGTTTCGCCCAAACAACAATCAACAATTTATTAGCACCATGGAAGTCTCTGTCATAGTTCAAACTAAAAAAATGTTGCAATCCAAATAAGTATGAATATGTTTTCCATTTAGTTGTCCTTTCGGCTAGAGACTTTTTCATTCATCCCAGACAAATATGACTTCTTTAACAAAAAAAAGTCTTTTAAAACCCCACGTGTAGTGGGAAGCAAACTCCTGACAAGTTCATTCAGCTGTTTGTAAAAGATAAATTTAGATTATGCGAACAAACTTAATTTTTAAAATATACATATACCGAGATTATTCGAGAGATTGCATGTCAATAACTGAAATAAAACATCTGACAGGAAATTCAATAGTTTTAATATCTTAAAATTTAAGTAATTTCACCATTGAATTTAGCAATTTAATTTGTCACCGATATCGGTGAACATTTCCCCGTAGCCTTTCCTTTTGTTGCCAATGCGATTCTCATATATTTACCCATCCGTCGTCAGCACTTGCTTGTGTCAAGTTGAGTTTCCTGTTTTCACATATTCACATAAAATAAGTACATCCGGTGAAAGCCACAGTATAACTTATGCAAATACTTGTCACGGAAAAAGTACTTGTCATTGAGGAGGAAGTGGTAGGAATGACAAAAATCCAACCAAGTCTAAGGATGAAAATTTGTCATTGTTAGTTGCATTGTTGTTGTTGTTGTTGCTGTTGCTGCTGTTGTGGTAAGTACTGATGGTTACCCACCACTTAAGAAGTGTGCAAGTGTATCTACTTCAATAGAAAATAATTTGATAATGAGAGGTTTTTCTGAACAAGGATTTTGGGATGAGCACTGATTTCGCATATGCTGCATGTTAAATTTTTAAATGTTGAAATCTCCCACAAAACTTCACAAAATTGTTATAGTTAGTATGCATAAAATTGCAATTAGAAAGTTTCTACTTAAACTGATTACAATTTTAAACTTATTAAAAACTAATGAAGAAAACAAATTGCATTGATAGAGAACAATGGACGACTACATTTCATATATCAATACACAAACTTTTAATAGTATTTGAAACAATTATTCACAGGGGAAAACCGCAAGCCATCTAGAAGACTGAAGGCAGTGGCGTATTTGCAGGGAAATATCAGTTATATCTTTATATTTGATTACCCTCATCCTAAAGGGTGGGAGGAATTTTGATTAGTTTTTAGGGCGTTTTTGTATGTATTTTCATATTAAAAATTTTCACCATTTTTAGATTATGAAATTTGAAATAATGTAATTTGATTTTTCGGCTGTATCTCAAACATTTTAAGAGATATTCTACTTAAATATTTTATTATGAAGTGTGTGTTTCTTATCTTTATGTAAATGTGTAAAACAAACTGAAAACAAAAATTTATAAAAAAAAAACCTTCTACACTCACGCTCTACTTTAAACTTATTGTACTTTTTTGCCCCAAAAACAAATTATTTGACCATTATTTTTATATAAATCTCATATTCACAAAACTACCTTTAATAATATAGTAGACAATTTTTTTTTGAAAAAAATTGATTTTATGCGGCTCAATGCTTCCGACAATAGTGTTTTAGTTTTCAGACAACATTTGTTTAACATTTTTCATAGATAGTGTTACTAAGAATAAAATGCACATTTCTTAGAAACACTCCGCCTCTGTGTTACCTAAAACTACCAATCATAACGCAGACAAAATGGTGGCATCGCCCACTCCAGTCTTGCTGAACTGACACATCCCACTCAAACCGCTTCGATTTAGACAAGTTAGTATGTACAAAATATTCTATTTCGAATAATGAAATGCAAAGTAGCACCATACACCCAACGTACAACCACCGTACAAACCTTAATACATGTGATGAGATACTACAGATGCTGCTTTTGAGTGATATTTGAAAAGAAAGAAACAACACCAACCAGCGACCACAATAACTAGCAGCGGTGGCGAAGGAAGGACGCCGCACATCGTGAATTTCAAAATAATTGAAATATAAAGTATCCGCAATCTGATTAAAATGATACTATAGCACAACATCACCGTGAAGAAGCCCACTAGTGGTGGGTGGGGGGTGAGTCCATCGGCAACGCCACATATTCACTTGGGAAACTTTTATATGTACTATCGTACTTATACGAGTACTTTACATGAAACAAACGGCAACTGAATCTGTCTGTCCCTCCGTCGGGCCAGCGCTAAAAAAGACACGAAATATTACCAAGAAAATAAAGTACATTTCAATGGAAACAGTTGGTAGTTGGAGTGGTGCGTTGGTTGCGCGCATACTTAGGCGAAAAGCCTCAAAGTGCCCGTTGTGGGGTGGTAGTTGAATTTAAAACAAATACACATTTCCTCCCACAGATGCCCCGAATGGAATGTTTTGGTAAGCAAATGACCTGCAGTTTTGGTATTCAGTTTTTCAATAAAGTATGTAACATCTGTTACAAGGACCATCACATCGGTGTACAATTTACAGTGTATTTTACCGATGTTTCATCTAACAGCTCTCCCCGCCCATCGCTCTTGATGGAATTTCAACTTTATAATTTTCTAATTAAAGTCAATGAACGAACAACAACAAACAGAATCGTTTTTTTTTTTTGTGTTTGTCAACAAGATGGCACTGCTCTTTGAGCATCATTCAAGCAACATGGTACCCTCATTTGTTGCACCCTACAGGCAGTTAATAGGATTTCTTCTTCCACTATTGTTAACAATAGAGTAACAACGTTCCTGTCGGTTGAGTCGATTTACATAAATCCGTTGTGAGGGATCTGTGGTATCAGAATAGGTTTTTATTTCCGTAAATTTGTTGTCCATAGTACAACTTCGATTGGGATGAAATTTGGCTTTAGCAGAAAGTTAATTACTTGCAGCTACATGTCTTAGTTTCAAAAGTCATACTTTCAATTCGTACATTCAAAGGTAATTACTTTCAGCTACCTGTCTTAGTTCCAAAAGTCATACTTTCAATTCGTACAAAAACTCTTTAATTTTTTTTTCGACCAAACGAAGGGAAATTTTGACAGCGTATTTTGGCGCAAGTAAAGTTTTCAAATCTCTCCCGGATGCAAGATGGTGCAAATGCTTTTAATTATCCGAAATCATATTTATGGATTGCAAATGTATCGAGCTAACCCAAAACCTAAATAAAAAAAATAGAGACTAGTCTTTAAAGAGAGATATGGATATGTGTGCTATCAATAAAAATTGCACAAATTTACAGAATAATACTGTCACCATGGACGTTGCAACTAAACTTTATGCTTCTGTGACCGATTATGTTAGTAACGCAAACAATAATTCATTTCATAATCCAAAAGCCGCAACTGGGCATATTGACTACTGAAGAAGATATTCTACACTATTTTATAAAATTAACTTATATTTACAAGCCTTAACATACATAATCATAACCCTCACATTAGTGCGAATATGGATGGAAACAAGAATGTATCGTTCTATTTCGATCAGTATGCAGCGATCACATTTAAATAGCGGGAAGCGTGTTGGGCGTACGGACGTTTTGAATTGATAAAATCGATTCGGACCACTACCTCGGGGTAACAACACCAAACAAAAGCTAGATGTCGAAAAGCTACACTCCACGAAGTTATCTCATCTTCTCCTGTCAAACCCTCCTGCAGCCGAACATTAGCAATGGCTGAAGAAAAAATTGATGGCCGAAAGCGGCACGAAAGGAACCAATGGCAGCCACAGGCACAGTGAACAGCAAAGGCCACATCCTCATTGCATATGCGGATGACATTGACATCGTCGGAATGATAGAGCGAGATGCAACTAGAAGGAAGGGATCTGGTACTGAACCAGGACAAGATCAAAAGTATGCTTGTAACTGCTTAACGGACGTCGCGACAACAGTTGCGACATCTAGCACCAACGGCGAATAACTGCTGACAAACTCTGCTGGAGAAAAAAGAAACGAGATCTACAAGCAAGAATCGAAAACTTATATAGGGAGTTCTCTAACCATAACAGTAGAAATCCTATAGGAAACTACGACAAGAACCCAGGACTAGCGCCTGTAAATCCATAAATGATATTCTGCAATGGTGGTGAGAATATTTCAGCTAATTGCATAACAACGGGGTCGACGCAAATGACCAGTTCATAATCGATGATAATGAAATAGGATCGACATCTTACGAACAACTGAGAAAATTAAAAAAAAAAAAAAAAATCACCAAGCGCCCCGGTATGCGAGTTGGTAGCGTGCTTGCCTATCAGCGTGGGGGTTGTGGGTTCGATTCCCACCAGAGGCTTTGGTCTGTCGCTGCAAAAATCTAAACATATGGTCTGTTTCACCCGGATTACCCTTGGACCCAAAAATTAGAATATAAATTTACTTTGTATTGTAATTAATAATAAATAAATAAATAAATAAAAAAAACACTCCACAAACTAATACTTAATATATGAACCCAGGAACAAATACCCAAGTCGTAGTATATTGGGCTTATCATGCCAATACATAAGAAGGGTGAAAAGAGCTCATGCGAAAATTATAGGGAAATTAAAGTTTTGGACGTTAGCTACAAGATCTTTACAAACATTCTCTCTGAAAAACTAACTGAAACTGCATCCAACATATTAGGAGAATATCAAGATGGGTTTCACCAAGGCAGTTCAACATTCAATCAGCTTTTCCTTCTTAAACAGAACTGCGAAAAATTTCATGAGTGTGACATAGACATGCATTTACTCTTTATTGGCTTAAAACAAACCTTTGCCGGCGTTGATAGGAAAGCAATCACCCTAATTGGGAATATCTATGTTAAAACAAACCAGTGACAGGGTTCTAATTCAACTCGACTTAAATAGTGGAGTAAAGTAAGGAGACTCACTTTCACCAACCAACCAAAAAGTAATCGAAATGAAACATGCAACTTAATTCCGGGAGAAAAAACAATTTCTAAGATTGTTGCACATCACACCCAAACATTACTATTCTAATCTGACCAAGGAACATTGAATGAAGGTTGTCTGGAAGTCGACCTTACTTGAGTCAAAACAAAAACAAACAAAAAACACCATTGAACCATGTGCTTCGACTTCAAGTTAATATGATGCGGTTGTTCCTTTGACCACAATTTTTTGTCTTTATTAATAAGGCAAACTTTTTACAACTTTTTTTATTTTCGATTTTTAATAACAGCAAATTATTCATAAAATTGTACACATTTTTATTGAAAAAAAGCTGGGTGGCCAGCAAACAAGTCCAATAACAAGTTGTGGGGGAAACTTTTAGGAGGAAAAAATCAATTGGACAGAAAACTTACCAAAGATCGAAAACAGTTTTAAACGCGCATAATTGTAGACAAGTATGAAAAATGGCGGACAAGGGACATGCAAACATTTGAGTAGCAATCAGAAGATATTGTTAAGCAGTATCTTCCCTTTATTATTGAAACGCAAATTGTTAAAGCAATATTTCTCGATATGAGTTTAATGAAATTATGGGGACATTTGAATAAAATAAGGATATATTCAATTTAAGGCCGAAAGATTTAATTGCTCTGATAAATTTGTTAAAAATTAAAGTCTTTACATATTAAAAATATCAACAGTTGCATTTCTGTTCTTTATTTGGTAATATTATATTTTAGCCTTCTAAAAAACCTGTTAATACCCTACACAACTGCAAGGAATGCATCCTAACTAGGGTTTTTATGTTCCCGCACTTTTTAACTTCCCGGGATCCCGATCCATCAAAAAATTAACAATTTATATTTTTGTAAAAATCTTAAAGAAACTTACTTAACAAGTAAGTAAACAACAAAAATATATAATAAAGACATCTATAAATTGATTATTGATTAATTTATTAACATTCATTACAATAACCAAGCTATTTGGCCTAATTTTATATTTAAAAAAAGAGATTTTTACAATGGTAATTCCTTTAAGTTTTGTTATTTGAGAAAAGTACATTTTTCTTTACCTTAAAACTAACAAACTAACAGTTTCCTATGAATGAGAATAAAAACCGGGAATAAACGTTAAAAATAGTAAATGCGAAATCAATTTGGTGATGACTTTTTTTCCAGAAGTGGTCCTGTTTACTGGCCCCCTCGTTCATGCGATTTAACTCCTCGGATTACTTTTTATGAGGTTTCAAGCATTGGAAGCAAATATGCAAGCCACCATTGGCCACCTTTTTTATTTGAAAAAGATTTATTTGAAAAAGTAGCAGCGGAAGACATATGCCGGAAATCATATTTAAAAAAATCCCCTAAAATTATCTAGATTAAAATAAATCTTGAGCAGCTTATTTACGCGAAATCTTTCGAGAGCGAAATTTCCGGACTTTTCTAAAATATTTATTACTTTATTCTACGGCCTCGTCACATATATCATGCCAATTGGCTCAACGAAATACGAAGGGGCCTGCACTGATCTGTGAATAAATGCAAAAATACTCCGTCGATTTAAAAGATTCATACCACATATTGCAAGGAAGGAATCTTTGTGATAAAATATGAAATTAACACTTTTTGCTTTTCGAATTTTTATGATTTAAAAAAATTTAACAATTTTTTCGAAAAAAAAAAAATTTAGGTTTTGAAGATGAAACCATATAGTTAATAGTTGAGAGAGATAGGTGTGCAATAGGAAACATACGAATAGAGTATAGCAGGGATCGTAAAGAATGATTATTGTTAATTTTTTTAAATCAAAAATTCAATTCGAACTTAAAAGAACAATAATTTTATTTTAATGAATATTTATGGACAATCTTTGCCTATCCGTTATGATTTTTAAATTTAAGATTTTTAAAGATTTCTTTAATGGCTTCAATGGACTGATTTTGAGTAGTATGTATTACAAAAATGATGGGCTGATAATCATTATTTTTGAGGAAAATAATAAAAATATTTTTTAATATTTTTTTGCCTTGCTTGGTTCATCTGGATTTGTTTTATGAGAATATTTATTTGTTGAGCGAAAAAATAAAAATCATTAATAATTATTATATTCAAGTTTTATTTTTTTCTTCTAAAAGAATGATTATTGACTGATTTTTCTACTATTACTCAAAATTATTCATTACCAATTTACTCTTTTAGGATTGTGTTCCATATGTCGATATCTAACATATATTTTAATTTGCCTACCGTCTCCTGTTCCATTTGCTCTGTGTGTCTTTATCTCCTGTTGTATGACCCTCGTTTACTGCTGATTTAGTTAATGATCTGTCCGCTTTTTATATGATAATGAAGAGGAGCTTTTGGACCGCCATGGTTTGGACCGCCATGGTTTACAAAAGACTTAAGATGTTTAAGAAATCGAAGAGATAGGCTTTTTAGTAGATTTCAGAAAAGTAGATTGCCTATAGATTATATTAATTACTAGTAAGTTGTAATGCGCCTATGGCGCCCGTTAATTAGCTTGAGAAAGTATTTGTTACTTAATTTTAAAAATTTTGTAAAAAATATTTTGAGAAAACTATTTTGTAAAAAAAAATTTCGAAAAAAAATAAAATTTGTGGAAAAAAAATTTTTGCTGAAAAAAAAAATTTTTGTTGAAAAAAAAAATTTTTCTTGAAAAAAAAATTTTTATTGAAAAAAAAAATTTTTGCAGAAAAAAAAAAATTTTGTTGAAAAAAAAATTTTTGTTGAAAAAAAAATTTTTGCTGAAAAAAAAAAATTTTGTTGAAAAAAAAAATTTTGTTGAAAAAAAAAAATTTTCTTGAAAAAAAAATTTTGTGGAAAAAAAAAATTACTTGAAAAAAAAAATTTGGAAAAAAAAATTTCTTGAAAAAAAAAAATTTGGAAAAAAAAAAATTTAGTACAAAAAAAATTTGTAAGAAAAAAAAATTTTGGAAAAAAAAAATTTTTGGTAAAAAAAAATTTGGGGAAAACACAATTTCTGTACAAAAAAAATATTATTTTTTTTATTATTATTATTTATAGAATTATTATAGAATGCATATTTAAATTCCTACGTACTGCGTGACAGAGTCAGTGAATCGGGGAATCAGTGTATCAGTGTATCAGTGTATCAGTGTATCAGTGTATCAGTGTATCAGTGTATCAGTGAATCAGTGAATCAGTGTCGAGGGTAAATATATATTAAGATTCTGTGGCAAGGAGTTATTATATTAAATTAAATCGTAAATGCTATGAGAATTATCTCTATAGGATGAATGCTAGCTTGAAAAAGAATCTTAAGGGATTCTATAACTTTGTTAACTCTAAAAGGAAAACATCTGGTTCCCTAGTTCCATGAGGTATAAGAATTTAAATTCTTCTGATGTCAATGAGTTACAGAACCTATTTGTCGACTTTTTTCAGAGCACATATGTCTGTAGTAGTCCCTTATATTCTGATTATTCCTATAGTATTCGTCTTCGTTCTTCCCTTTCAAACACTTCATTTTCTTACAATGAATTTCTGGAAAGTTTAAGATCGTTAAAAACTTCTTGTTCCCCTGGCCCTGATGGTATCCCTGCTTTCATTTTGACAGACTGTGCTGATGAGTTGTTCGTCCCATTAACCAATCATGTTAATATTTCACTATTATCGTGACACTTTCCTAATTGTTGGAAATAAAGTTATATTATATCTTTATATAAAGCGCCCCGGTAGGCGAGTTGGTAGCGTGCTTGCCTATCAGCGTGGGGGTTGTGGGTTCGATTCCCACCAGAGGCTTTGGTCTGTCGCTGCAAAAATCTAAAAAACATATGGTCTGTGTCACCCGGTTTAACCTTGGACCCAAAAATTTGAATATAAATTTACTTTGTATTGTAATTAATAATAAATAAAATAAAAAATCTTTATATAAAAATGGCAGTAGATTTAATGTTGAAAATTATGGAGGTATTGCTAAGAAACTTATTACTAGGAGACTTTCTCATTCTCTTAGTAATACAATTTCCGATAAACAACATGGGTTTGTAAATGGTAGATCCGCGGTTACAAACCTAATGGAGTTTGTGTCTCATGTATTTTCGTAATTTTCAGGTTAACTTCAAACCGACGTCATTTATACTGATTTTAGCAAGACCTTCGATACTGTTAACCATAACCTTTTGTCTTCAACTCATTCTCGCACATCCTACAGAAATCTGGAGATCTGTTATCGCATTTGGTGGCCCTTGCCCTGATTGAGCAGTGGCCTGTGTTTACTCCTATTACAATTCTGAGACGCCTTCTGTCCAGCTAAATGGCCTTTGATTGAGTGTTCTTTTTAGGCTGGTTAAAGCTGCTTGACTGTCGGCGGAAATATCACACAGTGGGTTTGCCATATACCTAAATGCAATATGAATTCTATTTTGTATACTTCGCATTTTTCAACAAATTTTGAACCAGGTTCAACATTTAGCCATTTTGTTCTCAATCAGTGAACTGCGCACGATATAATTGCTATAGTCACCGGACTTACTGTATAACGCAGGCTTTTTCTAGTGAAATGTAATAAGGCTTACAGATTAATCTCGTATTCGTCAAATCGCAGGCAGCTATGAGGTGGAGTCGGCTACTGAAAAAATGTTGTCACCTAATTCACCTCACAGGATATAACTTTGGTTTGGAGAAAAAGTGTAAGAGACACTGAAGTCGCTTCCGGTGTTCTGGACTCAATATCCGCGATAATATATATGAAGTCCTTTTCTGTAAAGGTCTCCAGAATTCCGGCACTGGTTTATAAATGAAGGCGTGTGTCTAAAATCTCACTATGTATATCATTTTAAAGAGACAGTTATACCTGCCAACAGCTATTGATAGAACAAAGGGCACTGAGAACAATCGCGACACATGGCAAATAAATACTGCATGTACATATTTACTCAGAATCGTCCATGAGTACCACAAAATGGTTAAAGCCACAATAACAATAGATAATAATAATGGCAGCAATATGAATGAATGGAAACAAAAGCCACAAAACTAAACAAACAAACACACACAATGAAGGCTAAAGAAAATGGAGCAGGAAGAGGAGGAAATATAGAATTCTCTCTATACAATAGTATCACGACACAGAAACAACATGGCGACGTTGTTAATAAAGGACTCTAAAGAGAATACAATTTGAAGACACGTTATTCATTGAATGCTTAAATCATTTTTATCTGATTGGGATACATTATGGTGAATACATTAAAGTATGTGAATATGTATCGTATATGACTGGCCACCTTATGTGTTGGTCACATTTATATATTTTAATCAAATGAATGCTACCTATACGGTGAAATTGTCGGAAACTTAACACTGAGACAGGCGAATGACAACGCCAACGATGGTTGCAAATATCACTATAAAAATATCATTGGATTGGTGTGACATATCATTGATTTAATGTAACATTTCTTCAATTCTAATGATTATTTAACATGAAACTGTGTAAAATATTTTTGTTTGAAACTTCTCATTCCGTGCATTTTTTGTCGAATGTAAACAATTTTTAAAAACAATTCTCACCCAAACTACTTATGTCCACTGTCAGATTTTAAATGATTCGAAATTGATGACAACAGAAAATAACTAACTTTTGTAAAAGAACATACATAACTGTGGTCACTACAAAACACAAATGTTGTTGCCTGCGTTTAAGACGGGCGTATTTCGATAGAACGTATGTGATTATGTACCGGGTGGTCCACCGGTTTTAATCATATGTTATTTAGACAGTGACTGATGTTTCCCACACAAAATCTTGCCAAAAAGTAAGTATTACGTTTCCGTTGAACGAAATGTATCATCTAATGCTTCAATAATGCTCCGGTTTACCCTTGGACCCAAAATTAAAATATAAATTTACTTTGTATTGTAATTAAATAAAATAAAAATAAATAAATAAAATAAAGAAAATTGTTCAATTGTTGTTTTGAACGCTGTGTCAGTTAAGAATTCTGTTTTTTTGCAATGATATTTTGGTAGAAAGTACGTCAGCTGTCGGAGATTCAGGAGATGTCCTCTGATATTTCGGAGAGACACAATCATCACGATCAAACATTCCTTCTGTTTTTTAACAACAGATTAGAAAAATAAAAATTGTAACTCAAAGTTTGACTGATTTAAAAAGAAAGACCCAGCTTTGCAGTTTCTGGCAGCAAACAGATA
The DNA here is from genome assembly GCA_958296145.1 of Hydrotaea cyrtoneurina. NCBI lineage: Eukaryota > Metazoa > Arthropoda > Insecta > Diptera > Muscidae > Hydrotaea > Hydrotaea cyrtoneurina. The sequence goes on from OY282512.1 coordinate 90,126,927, forward strand.
CGCACAATTATTCAGGACAATCAGAGCAAAAATTAACATGCAGATTACAAACAATATATTTGATTTTTGGATTAAAATTTTTTCAAAATAAAATCTTAAAAATATATTAAACAACACAAGTTTATATGTGCAAAAAGTGTGAGCAAAATAACAGCGTAAATACACTTATGATGTTTTTTGTGACAATAAATATTGTCATTGAGAACAAATATTGTCATTGCTGTTTTTACCAGCAAAAAATAAACACACAATTCTTTTTAAGCGGTTATTAAAAGAAAAAAATCGAATCATAGTTTAATTTTTTTTCGCAAGTAACAACTTATGTGCATATACGCTTTTATTTGCGAACGGAATTAAACTTTGACTTGAGTTATGCCTACTTATGTTGTTAATGATGAAAACTATTTTTAGAAACATTCCACTTAAGATTCAAAAATTCATTAAAAATGTAGCCATTTGGTATCAATACCTCAAAATCGACAAAAATGCACTTAAGCGGTTGCTTGTGAAAACCAAAGAAATTTAAGGAAAAAAAATGTTTGTTAGATATCTGCAACGATTTGCAAATGGTACATCTGGAAACAGCAACAAATTGTATGAACAAAAAAAAACTTTTGGCTAAACTTATTTGGATTTACGGCAGAATGTCTTTTAAACCAAAACACCTTAAGCAAAAAGAAGATCAGATTTGGGAAATTGGGCATTTTTTGCATTAAAAGCAACATGTACATTAAAAATACTCAATATTTGCTTTTACCTTTTATACAAATATGAGCGCTTACATTTCTTTTCATATTTTCCATCCTCGTGTGATTTTATCTCTAGGGCATTGCCCTCTTTAACGTATCGATTTTCGGGATTTTGAGGGAGTTGTGGACAAAAATGTTTTTTGGGGGCTTAGAGTGCGTTTTTTCTGGCAATTGAAGACATACGACCATCCCCATCCTTTTTGTTTCTGAGTTTGGGATCTAAGTGCAAGATTTTATCTTTTCTGACGAATCTTGGCGTCTATGAAGCCAATGTATCCTCAGAGAGCGGCAGTTTGGAGCACATTTTTCTTTAAACATTTTACTGGAAACGCTATTTCGGTTAACGGCGAGAAATTGTTTACCAGAGGCATGATAAATCATTACTTTGTTATGATGAATTTTATCTAAAAGACATTCATACCTGTCAATGATATGAATTCATGTAGAGATGGGAATGGAAAGCTGGTTGGTACTCCGACTATTGATTACGATGGTCTACGAGCTGAACGAAGAGTTCCTTAGGAGCATGCAGCAACTTTTCTGTTCAAATTGGCTTATGATTACAATCTCAGTGTACTATGTATGTCCTGTTCTTACAAAGGAAGACTGCGGAATTTGAGACAATTACCCATTATTGTATACTCCACTACTCCATATTGTATACAAGGTTTTCTCGCCTTTATACCTGGTAAGTTTACAAAATCCTGGAAAAGCCACGAACAAAAAACTTATACATACCACCTCAGCTGTTTGAACCCAACACTGGCATGCAAATAACGTTGACTGGCCGTAAACTCTACAGTTGAAATTATTCTGGATTCTTCAACAAAACTAATTACGTCGTTTTCATTTCGAGCTATTGCGAACAACGAAATATCTGCATTTTATATCGCTCAAACATGGTTACTTGCGACAGCAGATGACACAATGTACGATTTTTTCGATCGGAATACATAGTCGATGTCGACTTAAAGCACATCATTCACAATTGGCTGTGACACGACGAGTGAATGGCTCTGACTTTAAGAATTGTCAAGGAACCACACAAAAGTTGACGACCACACTCCGGTGGAAAGAATACGCCAAAGAAGCTCTGATGAATTTTGTCGTAATCAACGGAAGATAAATATATTCATATCAGCCGTCGTAACTTCGCGATTGATACGTTTTTCCTGTCAAACCAGAAATCATATATTAATGCGAAATCGTTGATCTTACCATACATACCTTAAAAATAAAACAGAATTTACATCATTTTGAGTCAAGAGCTTATCACTTTAAAACATTTATTAAATGTTTTTCTTAAAAAAAATCCAAAAGCTATTCCTCAGAAAAATAAACTGCAATGTAGTGAATGTTACTAATAAAGTTAAGTGAAATATGTTATATGTTTAATAAATAAATCAGAATGAGAAAAAAGAAAAATTAAATCGAAAGAAATTAAATGAAACTTGTACCCGGGCATATGTAATTGTTGTCTCTAAAGATTTTAAATATTATTTGTTACTTTGTTCTGATTTTGTTCGCCGGTATATGTTTGTATGTACACATATCCTATGTACTTAACCATATACAATGCATATATTGCATCGAAAAGTAAGAGAGGCAAAGAAGACTCAACTTATTTTATTACGTAGGTAAAACTTTACTAACTGAATGCAGACTTCAGCGTCTTCAGCGCTGTCATGTCCTGACTCTGAAAATAGTTAGTAGGGAAATAAATAATTATTAACCTGTACATATGTCACTGGAATTAATTAAGATTACTTACCACTTTCCTGTATTATACGTTTTAAGTTCTCTATACACAAAGTTTTCAGGGCCCTTTTCTTAGGTGGACCCATTTTATGAGGAAATAACACTGAGGTGTCGACCACTACATTATGTATCAGTTTCAGTGACTTTAAATCACTCTCTAAACTATGACCTACCAATATTGTTTGAGAGTTGAACATAGACATTAATATCGCTTGGATATCACGCAATGTTCTTGTTTCATTAGCCAGCATTTGTTCGGTTATACCCGAATACCTACAAATTATTAAATGTAATGTATTTTAACTTCAATTTGTTTTCAATGTTTGCTTACACCGTATTGTAATCCACAATTTTATTGTCGGGCTTAACGAGGGCATCATAAACCGTTCTACAATTGATGTCAACTACAGTGACTCGTGTCAATTCTATACCATGGGTGGTATAGCACATTTCACAATCTAAAGCATAAATATCCTTTTTTGTAGGTTTGTAGTCCGGATCGTCTTTGTCAATTGTTGTCACAAAACCAGTGAGATTATCTGCATCTACAAAATCAGTAACATGGTAATTGCCGTAACTACAACCAGGTGTTCCAGCTGGTTGTTGACAACAACGATGAAAATTGTCGGAGAAACCTTAAGCAAGAAAATATTAAATTATTCCAATTTGAACTTTGAACTACTATGGCATTTACCTCTTCTATATCCAGTGCCCTTAGGATGGTAGATACACTCGTCCACACATACTTGTTCGTATATCGACAAATTGAATACTTTGCCACACCGGCTGCAATACCGTTCTGTGTCGTTTGGGCGACGCATTGGTTTTGTACATTGCATTATAGCTGTTCCAGGCTTGTTACCCGGCCGTGGGTAGCCGTTACTCACCAACAGTTCGTCAGTTAAGCACAGTTCGTAGATCATATCATATGCTTTATCACTGGGTAACTTATCAAAGGGCTCGTTACTTCCCCCTAATGATGAGTCTGTTTTTCTGTGTTAATTAAACATATAAACATATTTAAAAACAATGAAGTCATGTGAAACGTCGACTGGTGGAAACTCTCGTCAATTCCAAGTCAAACAGAAACCCACAAATGGGTGTAAATAATTGTAAATAATAAAAATAAGCCTACATTTTCTTTTTCACACTCCACGATGTATTGCTTCCTAATTTTCCTGCTAGTACCGCCTCGTGTGATATTATTTTATTGGCCTGAGAAGGTTTGTTGCCGGTGTCTGAAATGAGAAAATTTGTCTAGAGTACCAACAAATGGTATATTAATAAGAAATAATCCAACCTGCTGCCTCCTTTCTTAATTTGTTTACAGCCAACATAGCACTGCTTTTATAAATATTGGGAGTATTACATTTCTTAAATACCGCCAACTCTTCAGTTTGAGCCTGTCAAAAGTAAATCAGAAGATATTTACATCAAATATATAGAATTAAGATATAAATAGCACCCACTCTATCCCAAGCATCAACTGTATTAGGGTAAATAGCTACACAGTGTTTAACCATCATATCATAATACTGCATCCTTATATTGTACGATATCTTTGTAGAAGTTGATTCCAATACCGGCGGTTTCGGTACCTTTTCCGCTTCAGTGTTTGTAGCTTTAACGGTGACTTTATGTGCGAGCCGTGAACCAACTTTGCTAGTCTGCGCTGGCGTAAAAATAGGACGTTTTTCTGCTCTTAACTCTTCAACCTTCTTTTTTGCTCTTTCAAAAGCTAACATATTTGCTACAGGTGCTATAGTTCGGGCTACAATGAAACAACAATTTTAATAATATGTAAAACGAGTATAAAAATATACTATTTACCAATTGGTTTTGTTGGTGGTGTTAAATAGCTTTTTGGTATTAGGGGAGTGAGCGTCTTTTCTTGAGCTTTTCGTAATGCTTCATTGGCTTCACGGACCCTTTCTTCTGCTTCTTTCAAAGCAGAGGCAGCAGCTGCAGCTTCTTCCTCTTCCTTGCGGCGTATGACTTCTTGCCGATCGAAAATAGCCTAATAATGCAGGATGAATAATTTAAAATCTAAAAACATATATGACATATCCATTTATATATATAAACATGTGTGTTTTTCACGAATAATAGCGTAAGAATTTTTTTTGGGTATTTTGAATTATGCCAAAGTGCTAAATTTTGGAAGCGCTTTCAATAACGTAAATTTAAATTACCGTCCAATTGCAATATGTTCTGTACTCTCGAAGGTTATGGAGAGCATGGTTAATCACCATCTTGTAAGGTATCTAGAGTCTAACGGCCTTCGTACTCATTTGATCATCGGCCAGGTCCTCTGGAGGTCGAGGACAAAAGGCGAACTAATAACGACTCACTTAACCGCGATTTGTCGACGATTTGTGAGTGGGGCCAAATGATCAGAGTAGATTTTAATGCACAAAAGACCCAGTGTGCCAAAGACATCTTTGCAGCTTTTCGACCGTGTACAGAGGAGAGCGGTGGTGATGATTGGGGATAGTAGGGTATCGAACTCTATTGTCTCCCTTCAGCATCGCCGGAATGTGGGATGTGTATAGCTATTCTATAGATATTTCAACGGTATCTGTTCGTCAGATATCCGTTGTCTGGTCCCTGAAGTTAGAACATTTAGTCGGAATACACGGCTATCCTGGGAATCTCATCCGTTCGTTGTCAAATGGCCGGTTGACCGGACGACGCACTATAGAGAAAATTCGTTCTTCAGCCGAACTGTTCGCATGTGGAATAATCTCCCAACAAGTGTTTTTCCTGCCTGCTATGACATTATCAAATTCAAGGCAAACATCAACAAACACTACTCCCTCTTTCCTCCCTCCAATACCCTTCTTTCCCATTGCTAACACAGTGCATTGCACTTATAGGGAGTGTTAGCAAAAAAAAAAAAAAAAAAAAAAAAAAAAAAAATGTTTTTGCTCTCCTGAAAAGTAAAACATGCGGTTATTCGTGAAAACCACAGGTTAACGTATATATATCTTCACATTTCTATTTCAATATCAGCCGGATTCGGAATACTCCCGGGGAGATAATTCCCGGGGAATTTACTTTTTTCCGAAAACATTATCCTTCTATTCTAAACAAACCGAGCGAATAATAATAAGGGACATACAATTTCGATTATTCGGAGTCAGATGATTCGCTTGTTTCCCGGTCAGTTAAGAATGCGAGGATTTTATTCTCGGAAAAATGTAAATTCCCGGGAATTATCTCCCCGGGCGTATTCAGAATCGGGCTGTATAATTTAGTGATCAATCAACTCCTTAGAGGATGTCAAACCGCGTATACTTCACGAAGTTATCTCCTATGGTCCCAGTAAACCGAGGAAGACTTTTTCTCGCAAGCGCCAAGAAAGGGCGAAGGGCGACACTCCCACCTGTGGAGACGAGAGTTGTGTTGGAGCGATACCGAGAGTGGAGAAATGTGGAAATCATCTGGCTTTACACCGAACAAATGAATTATAGACCAAATTTGCACACTACGCCAAATCCTGAAAAACCTCGGAAGAAGCAATACGACCCATACCATCTATTCATATATTATTAAGCCGACTTCAATACATCGATAAGATAAAACTTATTTGAAACCATGTCTGCGTATGAGTTTTCTTGAAAATATGTACCTCATTGTATTTAGAATAAATCTGTACGACACTAGATCCTCAGTAAAAGTAGGAAGCAAACTCGTCGAACCATTCAACACTACGAGAGTTCACAGAACGAGGACAAGACAAAACTTGTTCTTGCATAGGGTAGGCAAACTTCGCGAAGACAGACTGACAGTCCGAGCGTCGAGGGACAAAATGTGTCTAGGTAGACGCAAATCTTTGAATATCGAATTACAGCGAAAAATTCGAGAATAGAGCCCACACTCGACGAAAATCTATTGCCCCATGCGTGTTAACATGGAGTGCAAGCGTCAAACGAGCCGCGAGTTGTATAAGCATGTCGGTCATATGAATGTAAATGAACCATCCGGAAAGGTTTTGGAAAACTAGCACAGACAAAGAATACGTAGACTACGGTCTAAGAACCAGGTGAAAGTATTCCTGGAAATTCTTGGACGCTCTTCCAGTGATAAATATTATTGTTTATATTATATTTGGAGTACTCCAAGAACTCTTTGTCGAATGCAAAATAGTTACGTCCCGTAAGCAATAACAATGCGTGATACTTACTTGAAGGGACTTAATTTATTCAATAATTTCAAACTAAAATTGAATGCTTTAAATTACAAGTAACGATGAATAAAAATGAAATGAGTGCAGAATAAATATGAGTCACATGAAACATTAATTTGTATGTTATTACATAAGTTCAGTTGCAATCTTGTACAGCATGTGTGAGACTAGAAATGGTCAATTTCGACAGGATTAATATATCAATAATATGAATATCATACTACAAGAAATAGCATAAATAGTATGATACTAAACCTGTCGAATATTGAACCAGGAACAATATAACATAGATGTCATTACAAAATTATAAATTATAAAATCCGAATATCATGTGTATAAACCGTATACAAAATACTATCTTATTTGTTCTGTCGAAGATAAACAAATGTAAAATGCCGGCACAGAAGGTAGACATAATTACAACATAATAAAACAAAGAGATTGAATGTCGTCGGACATGTAACTCCATAGTAAAAGCTATAGATAACTACATCAGAAACCGTTTAACAATTAAGAACAATTGATTAGAGTAGGCATTCAACCTGTAGTTGTCGACAAAATTCAACTAGCGACAATTTCGTCATAATTTGAAAATAAAAAAAAGCTAACACTAGCCAAATTTCGAAAACTGTTATCAGAGCTATCTACAAAATCTAGAAGTGGACATTTCGATCTGTCATAAATAATAAATAAATTCTCCTCACCTGCATAGCATTTCTTCGATGATCAGGTCTCGATACAGCCGCAGGAGTATGACTTTTACTTTTTTCAGCATTCTCATAGGCAACACGTTTTTTGTGCGGGGCATCTGCCTGCTCTTCTTCTTCGAGAGCTTTACGTTTTCTTTCAGCCTTTTTGGCATCATCTTTAGCTTTCTCGTTTTCTTCAGAACCATTCGTTTGATGAATAGTGGCAAATTCTTGTTCCAGTTGATCATAAATCATTTCACATTCTTTCATAATGTCCTCTTTTGTTGTGGCAAATAAGGTTGATGTGTCTACATCATTTTTGGTAAGATCAGATGATGACTTGTCCTTAGAAGTGGATGTTTTCTTGCTACTTGATGAGGAAGAACTTGAATGTTTAGTCGACGATGTTTTCGATGAAGAAGACGAGGGTTTGGATTTAGACGATGAAGAACTAGAAGAGGAATGGTGCTTTTTGTCCGACGATGACGAAGACGACTTATGTTTTGATTCCTTGCTATCTTTGTCGCGTGAGGATGACGACTTATGTGAGGACGAAGAACTGGATGACGTTTTGTGGCGTGATGATGTCGAAGATGATTTATGGTCCTTCTTTTCGTCTTTTTCTTTGTGCCGGTCACGTTCTTTACGCTGCTTTTCGTCATCTTTAGATCTGGAGGAAGTCGATGAAGATGATTTATGTGGTTTATGTCGAGATTGAGAGGATGATGTAGAATCTCTCCTTTTGATCTTCTCCGATGGTTCAGCATTACAGGATTTTTTCACATCACCGTTGTCACATGTGATATCAGACTTTTCATTTGTGTCCAAGAGTTCCGACACGAGCTTATCCTGATTAGTGTTTTCTGAAGTTGATGTGTCAACTTCCAAACCGTTATCGCCCTCAATAATACCAGTAAGTTCATTTAATTCATCTGTGCAATCGTCCAAATCCAAAGGATCACTGTCTTTACTATCCTCATCTACAGCTGAAGTCACAGGTGGAATCGTGGGAGCGGGTACGTAAACAGGAACACTATCACGTGATAAACGTTTCTTTGATGGAGATGCATTTATAGCTGGTTTCTCGGGTTGATATTCCAAATTTGTTTTCCTCTTGACTACCTTGGGCAACGGTAATTCGGCCAAGGTAAGAAGTTTGGGTGTCGGTTTGTACTCAGGGGCCGGTTGAACCGCTGTCGTCGCTGCAGCCGGCTGTTCAATATCATCTAAAATAGCTCAAATATAATATGGTGCCAAATACCTATCTGTCCATCTTACCCTTCCGCACATGTTTAAAGTGACAATAGGGACGATGACATGTTGCTGTTACCAGCGCTGTTGTCCCCGATTCAATGCCATTACGTGTACTTGTACAGGTTTTCGCAGCAGCATCGAAATAGGGACAAATGAAACTTTTAAATAACCCAGTAGAGGGTAACATTAGCCTCTTTTATAAAGTATTGGTATTAATCTACCAAACTAAATTAATATCTAAGTCAAGTTGTCTTTAATTACTAAAAAAACAAAAGAATTTGCACGAACGAAAAGAAAACATTAAAATCTTGGTTGATTTAAAAAGTAGCAAAACACTACCATTTCTATAAATGGTAATTGATTATTGTATTAAATGTGAGGTTTTCATTTGAATAAAATTACAAGAATAATATAGATAAGCGACAGGAAATATGGTTAATGTGTATTTTATTAAATAATATTCCTGGTCTTTGTGTTTACATACATCAAAATACAGCTCTGCATTGTGTAATACATTTTCGTCATAGACACAAGTGATGCCAAGTTGTTGTTACCGGCATCCATTCAGTGGCGTCGGAGAATGTCCATATAACCATACAGGGGAGCGTTGCACTCAATAGTCATTTGTTTTAACTCAAAATACAAACATTAGAATGGGGAGAGTTTGTTCACGGATTCTATACTAAAGGTACGGTCACTCTGGGCAAATATTTGTCAAAAATATGTTTGTTCGTATATCTACAAAGATTTTTCAAAATAACACAGTGTTGATTTTGTGGTCAAAGTACGACCACATAAAATTAATTTGATAACAAACTTGTGAGAACAGTTATGCAGGAGGACGATAGTTTTTTTTTTTAATTTTATGTAAGGAGAGAGTAGGAAACGGTAAGGAAAACGACAAAAGAGGAATGGCTACGTAGAATTCAAAAATCTAAAAAAGTCTAGCAGACAAATAATTTTGTTTGTCTAAAATCAGCTAATTTGCACGGATTGTGCACTCACGTAATACAATACATAAACCCCCTGATATTATAAAACGAATTTTTCATTCTATTCGTTCTAACAAGGAACAAAATTTAATTTTTGTCCGTTTATTAAACTTCAAATTGAAATATTGCTGCAGTGTATTTTTGTATGTACACTAGACAGGATCACCGTTTAGAAAAAAAAAACTTCACGCGACACCCTCGAGTTTTGTAGCTTATGAGAAGACGATTTCCGAACACCAAAACTGTTTTCATGATAAAATAGTACTATTAATGAATTAAATGTACATATATTTTAAAATATTAAAGTTTTGAGCCCATGTATAAGCGTGAATAACAGCCGAAACTATTTGGTGGGGTGTAGGGTGAGCTTTAGACCTTTTTTTAAATCGCTATAACTTTCTTGTTTATGAATAGAAATTAATTCTTCAAAAACAAAACTTTCATATTTTTTGAGATCTTTAGAGAGATTATCAGAAATGGGCATCATCAATTCATAGGAAGCAAAATAAAAAAATTGTGCAAAACCCCAATTTATTGTCGTTGTCAACTGACGTTATGTCTCAGATACATTCGATTTGTAAAAACAGACCGTAAAATAAATAAAAACTGAAACAGCTGTTCGCAGTTGAAAAATCATAGGTTCGTATGAAGCGCTAAAAGAAAGAGTTCCATCACACACATTCTCGTGTGTGTGTCCCACTCAATGTAATTGCATTAATTGACATTTGATTGTTTTATGAACTAAACTAATTTATAGGTCCGCACTGATAATTGATAATTTAAAATTCATAAAACACAAAACTGGAATGTGGGCTATGCCAATCTTGCATTTAACGCTGCATATACAGGTGCACTGTGACGTCGCTCTACATGAGGTTGAGTTCTCTCACAGAAGTGCTGTAATTGGTACTATCAACTCTCTATGCATACTCTCACTCATGTCTACGAAGATAAATAAAGACAAACATTTGATGATGGGACAACAAACGAAAACAAATTTACCATTACAACACATTTAATAGAAAAATAAAAACAAAATAGGTATATCTATTGATTATAAATAGTAAACGAAAACTATATTAAACAAGTTTATACACGGTAAGTGTCATCTCTGCATATATCAAAATAAGTCAAATGATTTGAAAAGTTCAAAGTCCAATAATTAAATAAAGAAGAAAAAAGATGAGTGGTGTTCTTCGTATTGATGAGCCCTGTTTCAAGCTTAATACAAATAAGTCAACAGCCTGATATCTTATGACTTTATGTGTATTGTATGTTTGTTGTTATTGTTGAAAGTGAATCATATTATTTGTTCTTATCAATATTGCCCAAAAGCAAACAGGTATATGCAAAACGAAAGTCCGTCTTACTGATGAACACTATTTTCAGCTTTTCCAATAGACCAGTAAAATTTAGTCTACTTAATGAAGTAGCAGTTTTTTTATTTGATAGAGTTTGGACTTCATTCCAGACAAGGAATCTGTGTTAACGGTCTCGTATCAGCAGACGGTCTTATCAAAGACCAAATATGCGATATTTCATTTCTCTGCTCGTGCCAGTGTGTTATAGATTATGGTCTACATTTGGTAGACCTCTCTAGACGATATCAGTAAACTACACACAAACATACACGATGTCGCCTAAAATGCACAATAACATAACAACAAAAATTCAAATTTCATCATTCAAATAAATGGACTTATTAGAATAAATACAATCGATATTTTAATATTATTGTCATTGGACAGATTTCTGAACTTAGTAGTAATTTATATTACGAAGTGGTCAGTTATGAAGACCTCAATATTTATTGTAATATTCGCCAACACATGCTTGTGCATTCGCTTCCACCAAAATGTGTTTCAATGAAAAAATTAAAATTCCACTAAAACGTTTATGCAAAAGAAGTAGTATTCTTAAGTACGAATTTTCCTAATATAAGATATATTCGTGTAAGATATATTAAGGTACTGGATAGAGTGTGGCAATGTGTGTACAAATATTTCACCATGAAACATTTTAAAGCAAAAGTTATCGTCGGAACCTGCCGATACCACGTCATGAAATGGAATTGATCATCAAATACTTACGTTCATACTAAGGTTCGATGTATTAACCTTTCCGACGTTTCAAATGATATTAATAATTATAATACAAAGTTAATTTATATTCTAATTTTGGGTCCAAGGGTGACACAGACCCAATTCAAAGCCTCTGGTGGTAATCGAACCCGCAACCCCCACGCTGATAGGAAAGCAGGCTACAACTGGCCTACCGGGGCGCTTATGCAAAATATATAAACCCTACTAACACACTGTATTGTGGATATAAAATTGGAATTTCTCCTAATAATCATAAAAACATAAGTTAAACTTTTTTGCATTTTACATGACTGATAAACATTGTGAGTATACATTCCTTCATTGTTTAATTTTTTTTGGCAACCCTCTTTCTCCAGACATTCACTGGTTTTCTTGGGAGAGTACAATGCATTCGGTTATTTTGATTCATGCTATATCATCGGCCGTATGTGACATTAGCCGGTTTGTTTTGTATCAGTCCCGTCTGTGTTTTTACTGCGTACGGCTGTGGTCTTGTTTCTTGTTCGTTGGAGAGCGTTACTTGTAAATATTTCAAATCGTAAGAATTAATGCAACTATCCAAAGGTTATTTTGTTTAATGAACCCTCGGCGGTATTAATTAATTTCTTTATAAGATGTAAATAAGTAGACGATTAATAAGTATGTTGCCAGAGATACAATTTCGGAATAATCGTGTACATTAAAATCATTAATTATATACCGTCGACAACAGGAGGGGTTGGTGTATATGTACCTAAACAAATTGGTTGTAAAAGCTATAAAGAATTTATATTTGTGGTCCATATATGTCCGTCTGTTGAAACCATCATCGTCTAGAGAAATTAGGTAGAACCCATAAGCGTCTGCACCACTACTTGCACATTATGACTAATTATAATCTTGTGGAAAACTCTTTTTATTAAAGTGTTATGTTCGATTAAGATGTCGTCCTAGCATTGTAGGGGAAACAAATATGGAACTATAATATATAATTACAAAAAAAGGATATTAAATGTACGATTTTATTAACATTAATCTCCTAAAAAAATCCAAAATATGTATTGTTGAGTTTTTTGATTCTCACACATTGGTAACGAGGTTAAAGTCGACAATAAGAAATGACTATATAAAAAAATATTTGCCATTCGGTAGTCATAAGTACGTTATATTAGAGTGAAACATTATTGTTCCCGAGTAACATCAATATTTCGATTCGATATTTTGCTTAGACCCCTTAGACCTCACAACCATACATACAAATGTATCCATTAGTTGACGTTACACACGAATTGGACTTTGAACCGTCTTTGTAGACAAAGTGGTGTAGTTGCTTTTGTGTAGACATTAATTATTATTCTTTATGAAATTAGCTTTTCGGCCTATATTATATTTTATATTATGTATGTACAATTATATTTGTACCTACTACATTAATTCGATAGAAAACAATAAATTATGAAAATTATCATAAATCATGACCACTTGAATTTTGTTCATTTATGTAGTCGTCATAATAAAATTAACCCATCATGGATCGGGCATCGATTTATTTTATGGATGAAAGTCAACAAAACACTTATGATTTCGATGAAGAGCTACCACCGTTACCTCTACCTCAATTGCATGATACGATGCAAAGATATTATGAGAGTTTAAAGCCATTTGGTACAGCAGAGGAATTGGCGAATGCACGTAAAGTTATAGCTGAATTTGAAACTGGAATTGGCGCCAAGTTGCATGCTAAGTTAAAGGAAAGATCTACACACATGAAAAATTGGCTAGGCGACTGGTGGGATGATTATGCTTATCACATGTTGAGAGTGCCCCTTAACCCATACGTCGTTATGGCCATGCCGGTAAAATTGGAAGTTTTAGACATTCCAGAGACACGAGAATATGCTCTGAAAAATTTAGCACGTATTGCATACCACACCATTGAGTTTTGGGATTTGCTACGAAAGGCGACAATTAAACCATTGTCCTCGAATGGTGGCAAAATTAAATATTCATCTGCGCTGTACAAGAGATTCTTTTCCACCAGCAGGGTACCCGGCGACGAAATGGACCATATTGAAAAACACTTTAAGACTGGTAGGTTTTATTGAGATCTATGTATGTACTTCAAAGACTCTATTAAAAATGATATATATATTCGTTTTTTTTGTAGTAACCGAAGGTAAAACTCCTTCCCATTGCTTGATTTCTGGCAAAGGACGTTTGTTCATGTTCGAAAGTTTGCATGAAGACGGGTCCTTGGTAACACCTCAGGAGCTTTTAGTCATACTTCAACGAGTACGCTGTATTATTGATTATGAACCCATAGGCGATTGTGTGCCGGTTTTAACACATGATGATCGTACATCTTGGGCTAAGGTTAGTATGGAATAACATAGAGTATTATACATTATTGCACATGGACCTATTATTAGTTACAGTACAAATTTGAAAAGTTTCGGTTATATATTTATCTTATCGGTTAATGGACATTACCCTAAAGGACAAAACTCTATTTATCACATGCGAGATTTTAGTGTTAGGAATGGCGAATGCCCAATAACATTATGTATGTGATAGTTTTCAAGTACGCTGTGTATGAGTTGCCACTACCCAAAAGCGCCACCTATACGATTGTTTTAAAAATATGGGCTATGTGTGCGGGCCCTTTTTTTCCAAACTTTATTGCAAATGGCATGTGCAAATTTCTAGACCAACTGTAAATTACTTTGACGATCCAAATATTTTATATTGTTTCATACCAGTACTATATGTACTAAAACTCACCTTCGGTCCGCTAATATGGTATGATATATGGTACTTGCAAGTTGTGCCAGGTGTGGGCGTTGGTAGGCCCACTTGATATATCAAAAATGTAAGTACCCTATTTCACAACCGAGCATAAAACTGCAGCCTCAAATCAAAACGAAGAAACTAACAAACCGACTAACTAAATAATTAGCAACAATTTGTTGATGAAGTATATTGTATAAACGACGGTATTTATTTTCAGAATCGAACCCGTCTTTTAGAACTGTCACCGAAAAACAAGGACACCTTGAAATTGGTAGAAAGTTCAAATGTTGTGGTAGTATTTGACGAAAATGAACCCAAAGACTATACCGAGATATCACAAGTTGCAGTCAATGGCGATTACCATTCCAAGTGGGGAGATCGTAGTAGTACTCTGATTGGATATAAAAATGGAAAATTTGCATGTGTGGGAGAGGTAAAAATGATTTGATTAAAACAAAGTCTTCGGAATAACTATAATATTAATTGTATATTATGGCTTGCAGCACTCTTGCTACGATGGTACTGTCAGTGTCAGTTACGTTTTATTTATCCAGTTAAGTTTATTCGAAATACCCGAGCCTGATTGGTCTGAAGCCGAAAAGATGCCAATAGTTGGTATTTCCGAATTGTCATTTGATTTAGACGAAACTGTGAAAGCCGAAATTGAACGAGTTAAAAAAGAATGTGATGACAGGGTATGTTGTAACGGTAAATGTATATGACTGTTAACATCTTAATAATGGGAATGAACACTTTTTCAGCGTACTGATATTTTGATAACGCATGAAGTATTCCATGACTATGGTAAGGACTACATAAAAACCTGCAAATTACATCCGGATTCGTTTGTTCAAGTTATAATGCAGTTAGCCTACAGCGAAATGCATAACGAGTGTGTATATATAAAAATTCAAAACAGAATATATATTTGCTAAACCAGATTATAATTGCAGAATTGCCCCCATATATGAAACAGCACTGATGCGTCATTTTTATAACGGAAGAACTGAAACTTTACGCTCCTGCACAAATGAAGTTTACAACTTCATTAATATAGCTCGCAAAGCCACGTCATCAAAATCAGAAATTGTCGACGCATTCCGCAAAGCTGTTAACCATCATAATCACATGATGAATGAAGCTCGCAAAGGTCATGGTGTTGATCGCCATCTGTTTGGTCTGTGGTGTATTGCTTATGAGAATCAAATAGACATTCCCGATTTCTATTCAGAACCATTATATGCAAAGTCTGGTGGTGGGGGCAATTTTGTTCTATCTACCAGTACTTTAGGTTATTCTGTTAATGTTGGTTATGTAGCACCAATGGTCCTGGATGGATATGGAGTTTTTTACACCATTACATCTCAATGGTGAGTATTTGTCCAATGAGTTTCCGACTTTTATAAAATACGTGTTTTTTCTGATTTTTCCAGCATTTTTATTCAAAGTACAGCCTTTCGTGATAGCACTAAAACAAGTGCATATAAATTCAACCAACACTTCATGGATGCATTTCGCAAAATAAAATCTCTAGTGGACGAGTGTGCAGATTCAAAATTGTAAATTTTACACCGTTGTTTTATAATTTTAAGCTAATAATTAGTTGATTGGTGCCGTGTAATACAGATGTATTTTTGTCTAAAATTCTGTTTAATATATGTTGTATAAATATACACCTTTTTTTAATAAGACTAAAGTCATAGTAGTTAAGACCGAGTAATAAAACAAGCTTGATTGTGTGATTAACGTTTTTATTGAATTCATCGGGCACGGACCTGGATGGAAATATTTCTGTTGATCGACCGAAAGGGAAGTAGGGCTTTGACAACTCCAGATCGAGGCTAAAAGTGAGTGACCCCCATAATCCCGTTTGGGTTTATGGGCCAGTCCAGAAAAGCCAACGTCGAAAAATGTATGTGCTTACTGCACCATTCACAAAAACGAAAGAAGGAACGAAGTCAGGTGACTCTTGTGGTGAAGTGGGCGAGATATGGCGGCGAACCTTCCTTAAAAAAGCAGGAACCCAAAACTGACGGATAGGCATCATTGTGATTATTTTATCGATCGATCAGTATGTGAATATCAGTTTCCATCGCTGGCAGCAGGTTGTTGGAAAGGTCATCGAGCAATATTTAGTCTTTATGGGTAAGAGATACGAAGTTTCCAAAATGTTCAAAGGGAGTCGATGCCGTTAATGCGAAAATAAAGAGTCCGACAGAGTTCATATCTACATGGTTGAAGACCTTTGTGTACTGTATATTGTAACGACAGCCATAGCCACATATTCATGGTTCCACAAATAAACCAATAAAAACCGAAAAAATGGACTGCTCAGTTTTTTGATTTTTTTTACTAAACACATTGCCGAAAAACAGCAATTTGACAAAATGTTTTAGTACCGACATTGTACTTTCCCACAAAAATTAAATTTTTTTTTTTAAATTCATAAAAAATCCAAAACGGTAAAAAAGGATCAAGTGTTATTAATTTCATGTAAAGGCATTTTTTTCCATTTTGGATTTTTTATGAATATTAAAAAAAAAATATTTAAATTTTTAGGCAAAAAATACTTTTTTCCCTTCATACATTCATTTTTAACTTCGAAAGTGTTACACATATAGGAAAACGGTATAAAAACAGATTAGAGAAATTGTAATTCTTAATTTTTCTAAATTTGTTTCATCAAAATCGGACAAGTGGTTCTCGAGTTATGTTAAACTAAGTTTTTGCCAAAATGTTACAACTAAGCGAAAAAACATCAAGATAAGGAAAAAATTAAAAAGGTCATAAAAAAAAACTGACATATACGAACGCCAAACCCTTTGAGGGTTTTACTATACTGACCTAGTACCATCACCCTGACTTGGAATTTCTCACCCCCCAGATTTGCTGTTGTACTGTGTTATTTATCCATAATTCCGTACATTAAACAATTTCACAAACACCAGATGTTGCCCTGCATCCATACGTTCGTAAGAACCATAATAGTCCAAATTTTGGCACTTGCAACTGCTGTCTTCCACTAAGTCTCTCTTTCTTAGACCGCGGAGTTTCTCGGAAGTTCTAAAATACGATTCTTGAATGATGAAAAGTCTTGTACATGACGTTTCAAAATCGATCATTTTATTTTTCATTTTTTAAATTTAAAACATTTATATTTGATTTTTTATATTTAATTCCAAATTCATTTCATTAAGTTATGTATGATATATATGTATATATATATATTGTTATTTCAGTAATTATACATATATCAAGATGAGCGATGCCTTAGTATTTTGTTCTCGTTTTGTTTTCTTCACAAAAATGCTAAAAGTGAATTCATAATAAAAGATTTAATTAGTAGTTTCTCTAAATACAAACGCATTAGAACAGCTTTAATGAAAAACCAAAAAGATAAAAAACAAGTTACTTAGGAGTCTAAAAGCAAAATGTATTCGTTTAAATATAAAAAATAATAGAAATAAAGATCTAATCTTAAATTAAGGATAGAAAGGAAAGTTCAATGTTAGAAGATTCAGAAGAAAATAAATATATAATAAAGTGTTTACATTCATCATATACATACATACAATATGTATGTACACAATGAAAAATTTAAAAAATGTACAACAGAAGCAGCAGCCTTTTAGACACAACTGTGTTTTGTAATTTTCTGATAAATTGATTTATGATAATAATTTCGGGACCACCAATCAGTTGTATTATTTTTTACTAAAATTTCTGATTCTAATAAAAATTTTTGGTACATAATACCACATTTAGTCAAAAGTATATATTACCTCATATATATTTGATGAATAAGTTTAATGACTGTCAAACAGATCAAAAACTTATAAGGAACAGCCGAAATGGCGCCCAAGCTTAGAACACAATTTCATTATCCAAAATTCCATATTAAAAAAATTACGTTGAGTTTTAGCGCCATTGTGTTTGATTTCTTAAAAGTGTATACAATTCTACAAATCTTCTCTAGAAAACAATGAATTCTAAATGCCAAACATAATGTAAATAAAATAAACGAATCTGTTTATCAAATAAAAGCTTGTTAGAATATGCAGTGTAGATAATTGAATTATGCTATACTGCTTAAATGAAAATCGAAACCAGAGTTTATGCGTTGGAGTATGTGTCCTAATTAAGAGCCATTACCTCCCATTTCAATGAAAATTTACAAACGTATTCTTCTATGTTTGAATTTAAATGTTTGTGAGATGTGACCAAAAGTATTTCATTGTTTAAAGTAATAAAAAAAATCTAGCAGCAAACATACATTAATTTCGCATCATTTTGTTTCTCATATTTATAACTAAGAGCTTATGCTGTCATTGAGGCCATTCGAAATTTTCAAATATATGTTGTTACCGTAGCAAATTTGTGTTTTCGTTCTGTTTCTATTGATTTAACGGGAAAAGTGTTAACCTATGAAAAATAACTTGAACATGTTTATGTTCAATATTGTTGTTTCGGGAACAGTATCTTTCAAAACAAAACTATATTGCGATTACGACTATTATTAGTGTTTAACAAAAAAAAATAGGAGATAAGTATGCATATAATTAAGAATGATCAAAACTAGCACTAATCGTTTTGAACACCTTTCGGAATTCAGTAGGCATTATAGCATTGATAAACATTCTTATTTACGAAGCTGAAAAATTATTGAATTATTTCATGTCTTATTTCACAATATACATTCCTTTTTAAAACTGGCTCAATCATATTTTATCTTAGTATACTCTAAAAAAAATCGAATCAATTTATCATCAAAAATGCCAAAAGCACTATTTGGTCTTGGTAATGTTAGTATTATTTTGTCAATGGATACTGTATGTATTTTTTAGTATTGTATCATGCAATTCTATTTTTTCATGTTATTGTTTTTCTAATAAAATTTACGTTTGTTACTTAATACATTTACGTTGTTGTTGTTAATATGATGAAGTTGTTGTTGGTGCAGTTGTTGCTGATTTTGTTGATGGTGTTGCTGATTATATTGGGTATTATAATAGTAACGTTTCTTTTGTTCTCATTCTTGTGTTGATATTAGATTATTGTTACTAATTTCAGTTGGGGCCGAATCATTTGTGAGCTTTTCACTGGATTGAGTATTGTTGCTACTATCTTGTGAGGAAGGAGCATTAGCTGCATTCGTATTTTCCGTCGACGATGTGGTTGACTGTTCGTTCGTGGTTATTGCTTTGGTAGTAGAAGTTGTTGTTGTTGCAGGAGGTTGAAATGCTGGTCTTTGGACAAACATATTGTCGATGATATGATCAATATTTTCGGCGCTACCTATGGGCGCCGAGCCTGTTTGATTTGCCGCACTCGGCTTGGAATCTTCCTTTGTTTCCTGTAATTTTTGTTGTCCAGACTGAGGCTTATTCTTCTCGGAAGGTGGCAGTATGGGTATAGCGTTAGTTGGTCTCCTTTGTGGCAAAGAAACAGGGCGGTTGCTTGTTTGTGTAGGTGGTGGCACAAAGTATGTCGTACCTCCAACAGTGTTATAGTTCTGATAGTTTGCTGCAGTTGGCGCTGCAGGATTTGATTGTGGCACAACTACACCAACATTAGCTGCAGCTCCAAATGCTGATGTGGCCCCTGCTTGCTGTGCTGTTGGAGCAGGATTTGCGTAAGCTAAAGTGGCTCCGGTTTGTTGTTGGGCCAGGTAATTTGGTGCAGCTTGTTGAGCTGCATAAGCCGATGCTGCTTGTTGTGTTGCCTGAGCAGCGGATGCAGCCGAATATGCATCTGGAGCCACATAATATGCAGCTGGAGTTGATTGTGTTCCCGGATATGGTCCCGGTGGTTGTGTTTGTGGGCCTGGAGCAGCGTAACCCGTTGGCTTGTTTACGTTTGGCTGTTGAGATACTTGTAAAGCTTGCATTTGGGCTTGTATATTTTCTTGGTGATACATTTGCATGAGATTCGCTTGAAGCATTGCTTGTTCCGCAGGCATCAACATTGCTGGTTGAGATGTTGCCTGCTGTTGTTGTTGCATGTGTAACTGTTGGAGCTGCTGATGCTCAGCAATATGTTGTGCTTCATGTTGGGAACGTCGAAGACTTGAATAGCGTTTTGGAGGTCCTCTCTGCTCCTGTGATTGATTCAGTGCTTGTGGTGGCGTTTGTGGTCCAGCCATCATCATATTAGTGGATTGTTGCTGTTGCATAATCTGTTGTTGCTGCTGATTCTGTGTGGCTAGTGCATGCATTTGAACACTGCCAACATGGCTCGGATCATTACGATTTTGAACTTGTTGTAAACGTTGTGATAAGTTAGATGTTGGAATCTGTGTCTTTGCTTGTAGTTGTGAATTCTGACGTGCGACGTTATGGTTTACTGAAGATGTCTGATGTTGCTGTTGATTTTGTTGCTGTGGAGGAATCGTTTGTGGAGAGGCCATTGTGGGTTGATAACCTTGATCAAAATGTTTCTTCTTGTTGTAATTATCAGTATGATGCTGCTGGGGAGCAATTGGGCTTTGCTGTTTATTAGGTCCAGTATTTCCACTAGAAGAGGGACTTTTATTGCTCTGCTGTCCCTGATATTGGCTTTGGTTTGACAAATTCGGCTGTCTATGCGCCTCCAAACGATTGCTTAAATTGCTGCTTGGTCCTTGATTAACAGGACCTGATGGACCCTGATTATTTTGACGATTCTTTTGCTTAAACTCCATGGCGGCCTGCCTTCCTACTGTGGCTTGACCTTGACGATTGAAATTGGATTTTGGTTTCATATTTTTAAGACCACCTTCGTTTCTTTCTCTTCGGTCATTGTAATCATCCTGATGATTATTTCTTGCCGGGCCTTGTCTCTCTGACCTGTCAGATTTTCCTTCTCTCTGGCGACGTTCCATCAGATTCTCTTTTTCCTCCCGCGTGCGCCCCGAGATGCGACGTGGCTTACTAGAGTTTTCATTTAATGCTGGGAAATCAGATGGCTTAGGCGGCTTGCGCTCTTTGTTATTGGTCTTTAAATAGGCACTTTCGTCTTCCCAATTACGATTGTATTTGCTTGGCCCCCGACCATAACGACGTCTCCTGCGTGCTTTGGGAGGAGCATCTTCAGTGCGTATATCATAACCGTAAGCAGAAACCAGTTCTGTCCTAGATTTTGGCGCCTGCTCTGATAGTTCGAAGCGATCATGCGACCACCGGTCTACTGCTGAAGCAGGCTGCCATTTTTTCATAGTTTTTGATGCTGATGAAATGGTTGGTGTTGATGTCGATTTTGTGCCAGCAATATTGCCTGATGCTCCATTGCCTATAATTTCCACATCTTCTTCACCTTCTCGCTCAACACCTTCACCATCCACTTCAGCAGTACGATCGTCATGTTCGTAGAAGGTACCTCTTTTGGGAATGTACTGGGGATTACTGCGGTCTTCATCTACCTTTTTCTGGGCTTCAGCGTCAACTTTCTCCTGAGGAGTCATATCATCTTCGACGCCTTCATCGTCTTCCTCATCGTCATCATCGGATTCGGTTTCGTCGTCTTCATCATCGTCGTCAGTTAAACTGTCATCCATATCATCCTCATCATCGTCGTACTCTTCGCCCCCTTCTAAATCACTTGCTGTATCATATTCCGAATCATGTGGATGTGAATTACTTGACTTTTCTTGGGTGGGGGAAGTCCCTAAATCATTAGATGTTGCATTATCGACTGAATGCAGTCCATCAGTTCCCGGGTCCCTACCCACGGTATTCTTACCATTTGTTGCCTGTGAACCGGTTAAATCGGGCGCAGACGGAGTTGTCACCGTCACTGGTGCTGTTGTTGGCACCGCGGCCACTTGTGAAACGTTTTCTACTTCGGCCATTACTTATTACTTTGATCGTTTCGATTTTCCAACTTCTTGAGTGTGTCACAATGCTTCTTCTTTTTCCACTAGAATATTTTTTTTTATATTCATATTTTAGTGATTTTTCTTAACAATTTTACATAATCATAAATTATTATCAATTCACATTTACCTCTGTCTTATTAAGATGATAAAAACCAGTGATTTATTAATTATTTTAACGGTCTGCTTTCCGCTTATTCGGTGAAAATTTTTTAGGTGTTTTCTTCCAACAACGCAATCACCAATCATAGAAAATAGAAAGTAAGAAAGTTAAGAAGTGACGGCAATGTATCACCACTAAAAACGACTATCAAGTCGTTTTGACGATTTTTACGAAACAGGCGACCAATTGACTGCAGTGTACTGTGAAATGGCAATTACTAAGCCCGAAAAAAGCGTTTTTTTTGTGATTGTCGAAAATGTAAAATAGCGCAGGACATTGTTCGTATTAGACATAGTTAATTTGAATTAAAAATTCGCTAATTGAAATTAATATTGTACCCTCACAGAAGACCGTTTTTGCATTTACTAAACAGCTGTTTGTAACCAACTGTTTGTTTATGTAAATACACCGATATAAAATGAACTTAGCTATGGATTAGTAGCTATGTTGTTGGCGAAAAATCACTACTTGTTTGAAAGAAAGCTGAAATTATTAAACCAATTAAAATAACACATTTTTTTGCAGACAAATTGACAACAGCTGATTTGACACTAGTCGTTGATTGTGAGTACACCGGTTGATTGTGATAGATTGTGACTGTGTTGCCATAATAAAATACCAGTTCGGTTTTGTACATTTACTTCAACGTTAATGAGCAAGTTAATTTGAATTAAGTCCGCTAATGTTGCGTTCGGATATTATCCAAAGTCTGTATTGAACGAATTTCGATGTTTATATAAAGCGGTATTCCTTGGGTTTATGAACTATTGTGAGACACAACCATATGACACGTACACGTACGGAAATGGATGTAACTTTTTAAACGTACATAATACGCAAATTATAAACTTATTTAAAAAAAAGTATATAAAATGTTATAAAGCTTTTTTAAAAAACACGTAAGCGACATTTATTCGAAACTTGTTTTTTTTAACGAAATTCGGTACAAAATGTTCTAAAGCCTATAATACCAAAATACTAAAAATTTATATTTACAAGGATATTCAATTAAATCGTAAACTCTTTGTTTGACCACAAAAAACCTTCCCTGTAAAATGTTCTTAGCGCTTACGTCTTTTCGCGATTAGGGCTCGCTATATCGCTGTTAATTTGACAGTTTCTAGCGTCAATCGGCTAGTGTCAGTTTGACCTTTAATATGTGATTATTTCAATCACAATTGCTCAATAATCCAGATCTCTTGAGACAGACGAGATATATTCTTCTTTAATGTGGTGTCAATCTAAAAAGCTTTAATTTTTGTTGTTAAAACATGCAACAAAAATGTTACTTGTGTATACATGTCGAATTTTGGTTGTTTATATCATATTGGAACTCAGGCTTTATCTTTAGAACAAAACATTAGTAAAAAGTCAATTCATAAATTAAGCCAGTTGCAAAGAGTGACCGTTGGGGTTAGGTGGCGATAATCGAAGTCACACTTTATTCTTTCATTTACATTGCTGTTGCAACTTCTGACGATTGACTATCTTCAAAACTGTGTGGATTCCAGTAACTGGTTATTCACACATGTTTAACACTAGTTTAGTTCAGATCAACATCTGGCAACATCGAATACATTTGACATTTCAATTTTCCCACGCTTGGTCAATTTCATTCTTCTACGCGAGATTGGTGGTGATTGTTTTTGTTATAGAAGTTATAAACGTGTATTCTATAAAATGTCTAAAAAAAATAAAAAGCAGAAGCAAACACCTCAAGATGAACAACCCGAGGCAGACCAACATCAACAAGATGACACAGAGTTTTCAAACGACTGGGATGTCGACGCGTATCGCAGAGAATACGAAAGCGAGGAACATTGGCTTTTGAGGAAACGCTTCATGGAACTTCACAAAGATAAATTCCCAGAAGACAAAATAGTATGTTTGGCACAGGTGTTTACTAACATGGAATTCATGGGTTGCAAATATCCCGCCGAAACAATGGCTATGGTTGGCGAGTTATCGCGTGAGGTGGCGAAAGAATTCAGAGCTGGGAGAGCGAATCGATTAAAACGAACATTTGTTGCAGCTTCGGATGCCGCCGAAGCTAGGGCCAAAGGTAGACGTAAACAAAATTGACAAAGCTATCATTTATGTTTATTTTTAAGTTCTAATAAGTGAGTAGTACTCCATATCCGGGAACAAAAAAAAATTGTCTAACGATTGACATTTGTATCTATTTGTCTCGCACCTTTTCAGGACGCAGATCAACGCAGCACTCAAATGATATTCAAGCCACAGCACAACATGGTCAAAAACGCAAACATTTTGAAGTAGATGAAGGAGGTAGTGTTCAAGAACCGCATACAAGTATAAATTTTTTTTCTGATCTAAAATACGGTAATTTTATACTATACCTAAATGGAGGCCGTAGTTGTTTACAACTTTCTGCTCAACGTAGTAATATTCAGCATTTGGAGAAGGAAGTTGACGGAGCTAATAACACCAAGTAGGTATATTTTTTTTTACTAGTTTTTGATAGACCTTGCACCTATATGTATATATATTTTTTCTTAGAAAAATTGAAATTTATATAGGCAAGAAGTTAGTTGCCAGTGCTACTGAGGAAAGTGTAAAAGTTTCTAAGGCAAAAGCATTTAACCTAGCGTTAGAAGAATTACAGGAACATTGTTATACTATAAAGGTGGGACACGATTTATTATTTAAAAAGGAAATCAATTTTAATATATATATATATTTTAGCAAAATCCATCTAAAGACACAATTAAAATTGAGAAAAATAACAACAAAGTTGTGGGTGCGGTCATAAAAACGAAAGTAGAGTCTTCGGATGAGGACAAAAAATTGGATGACAACAACATAGGTTTCAAAATGATGAAAATGATGGGTTGGTCGGGTGGTGGTTTGGGTTCCAAAAAACAAGGACGAGAAGATCCTGTAAGGTATGTAAAATCAAAAAATATTGAAAAATATCCCATTTGAAATAATAATTCTGGAGTTTAGGCAAAATCACTTGTGTGTTTTACAACAGCTATTTAAAAATATTCTTTTTCTCTTTCCAGTTATTTATTCAAAAATAACCGTTCCGGCTTAGGAAACGAGGATTGCAAATTAGATAAGAAGTATTTTAAGCAAATATTGAGGAATTATGTTGAATCAGATGATATACGTGATCTTCAATTCGAACCAACTTTCACTAAAGATGAAAGAGCTATGTTACACGAGTACGTTGGTTTACCTTTTGTATAAAATTAAAATGAGCTAATCTATTTTAATTTTTTTTTTAGAATTGCCAAAACTCTCAATTTAAAGTCGACCAGTTATGGCCAAGGAGAGCACCGACGTCTAATTGTCAATAAGAAAATCGTAATCGATGCACAGATACTGTACGAAGTTCTCATAAATAAAAATCCGCGTTATATTGACCGGTATTTAGTACAAGTGCCGAAATCTAAGTGTGACATATTTCCCGATCATAATGAAGCGTTGACCTTGTAATATTTAAATTACGGAACTATATTTAAATAATTACATCAAGTATTTACATTTAACTGCTGCGTTATTCGAAGAATTTTTAAGTGATGTACTCGTATTGCACGTGTATGAAATAAAAGAAATATTAAAATACGTAACCATTTTGAAATACGAAAGCTGCAAAATGTTTTCATTTTAACCTGTTTTTATTATGTTTATCAATGCATTTTCAACAATGCCACATTACAAAATGTTTTTTTTTTTTTCAATACTAAACTAAATTAAGTTAAAACGATAGGATAACATTTCAACATTAGTGCATCCCTCAATTATTTCTTGACTGCTCCCAAGCGACTAGGATCTTGACTTGGGTAATGCACTTGTCCCGGAGCTCCGCCCGCTATTCCGGGTGGAGAAGGTATTGAGTCCAAAGAATTAGATGCCGCGGCCGAAGCCGCTGCTGCGGACGTCGATGCCATGGGCATTGAATATGGCGCTGCGTAAGCCTGAGAATACATTTGATATGATGATGCAGGAATAAGCGATGGGGGTATTTGATGCAACTTCATTCCGGGAGGTAGAACAGTAACTTGCTCCTGCTGTAAATTAAAGAAATCGTTGGGATTTGTCGCAGTAGCCGAGGGCATAGCGTTAATGTCGAATCGACGATCGGTCTTCGCGACGCCCTGTTTTGCCTGAGAATGGGCCCATTTAATGGTGGCCTTCTTTCCATGTAACACCAGTTTGTTGAAACTCTTCTCAGCAGCCAATTCCGCTGCTGAACGCTTTGTGTATTGTATAAAAGAACATTGCTGGCGTGGAACTAAAGCTATTGAACGTATTTCTCCAAACTGATAGAAGTGATCTCTCAACTCCGGTTCCGTAATATCTTCGGGTAAATTGCCTACATACAGTGTAGTAATATTACGATCTTCTGGAGGTTCTAACGTGGGTAAGGACGCTGCCCTCTTCATTATTTTTTCGGCTACTGGATCATTGCGTCCATAATAACGATCTTTAATGTTTTGTTCACACAGTGGATCATCTGGTTCATTTGGTTTGTCATGCCGATATGGGCATTCTTCGCCTCGTTTACATTCGCCCTTAACCCAAAACGAACATATGTGTGGTCTATTGCGTTTGTAATATGGCGCAGTCCTGGCCAACTTTGACAGCATATCGCTGGCAGCTAAAGACTTGCCAACTTTTCCCGCCGCCTCTGTACCGTCTCCGTCCTCCAACTCACGGTCCACATTTTGTATATAATACTCTTTGTTGACATCACTTTGAGGCAAATTATCGGCAACTTTCAAAGCAGCATCTCTCACTTGAATGGGTAAGCCATATTCCAAATCAAGCAAACATGTTTGGCAAACATTCTTTAAACGGGCACACGTTTGGCAGATCTCAGTTTTCTTGAAACGCATTCTTGCTCCCGGACACCAACGAAATATAGTAAATGGGCGAGTGCAAATCTTGCATTCCTTTCCGAAGCGTTCCTTGATCATTCGGACATATGGATTGTCACCCAAGCATGTTTGGCACAATATGGGAAACTCAGCATCTTCCCAGTTCTGCCGATTATACGTATTTGTCGTCTTGGACATAGACATTATGAACGTTTTTTATTGGCGGTTTATATGAGCAAGAATTAAAACAATTTACAAGTACATAAAAAAAAACTATGCACAAAAGAAACCTACGCGTGAACTATTCATTGAACTTCAATGATTGAAGTGAACGAAGTGAACTAGTTCTTGCTCTTTCGTTCTTTTCGTTCAATAGTTCATTTCGTTCACAATCAAGTTTTTTTTTTTCTCACTCACATGTTGTCAGCTGTTTGGCGGTATTGCCAACCTAAAAAATTGCAGAGCTCACCTGAATGGAGAGAAATAGTCAAAATGTATGAATTCTTATTTAGGTAGACCAATGTGCGCAATGTACATTGATGGCAATATCGATGAAAAATCAACAGTGATGTGGACATATCAGTTACAATTTGGACATATCAGTTATATTGTTTTCGGTTATATCTAATTGCGTTGGCCTGTGTGAAGCAATTTTCCAATTATCGAGTATATTTTTATATGGGTATGGAAAGTAGTAAATTAGATAATTGTGTGGAACAATTGATTTCCAAATGTAATCCCATCAATGTGGATTTGGGTGCATATCAGAAAATAAGAGTTGTCGAATGGTACTAACTCTGGTAATTGATTATAATATGATTTGTAAATATCACTTTGATAAGGATTTGCATTAGAAATTTTATCAAGATTATCGCCCTAGTTGCTGAGATTTTGGACTGGAATTTTGCTGACAGTACTTGATAAAGGCTGGCAATCCCGAAAACACTTTTTCTCATCTCTATGAAGTTGCCAACCCTGTTTTCTTAAAGAAAAAGCGTTTATAGTGTCTGTTACAGTTCTATTTTATTCCAAAACAAATTTTCATTTTATTCAAAAGCAATTTTTACTGTATTAATTTAAAACAATGGCTTCCAAAAGGAAACATAGTGCTATATGGGTTCATTTTAATGAAGATGGCGAACAAAGGGCCAAATGTAGGTATTGTCAGTCGTCACTAAGTATAGCTGGCGGCTCTCGAGGCAATCTAAGTCGCCACATGAAGTCGAAGCATCCATTAGTACCCATGGTCATGGACAGGCAAGCAAACACATCCACATTGGTTAGACCTGAAACTGTTAATGATTCGGTTTTGGAAGAAGGCCTAAATAAAAAGAGATATCTAGTCAATAAATTTATATTTTGTCTTTAATTGTTGTAAATTTATTACCTTGTTGTGTTTTTCAGTTTATCAATACACAGCTGATTGTTTTTTTCATTTCAGTGTCATATGAACGAAACTGAAAATGAAAGAATCATCGAACGAAAATGACTTAAAAGAGTCAGTGAACGATATGACTCAGTGAACGAAATGACTCAGTGAACGAAAAGACTCAGTGAACGAAATTAGTCAGTGAACGAAAATGAACTACTGAACTATAAGAACGAACTAGTTCATTTGACCGAAATGAACTAAAAAGAGCGGTCACTTCACTGAACGAAAAAGCACAACTCTACACCGAACCGTAGCAATGTCGATGGCGGCGGCGGCTGGTCTTTTTTTCAGTCGGCGGCGGCGGTTTGGCTAAGCCCACCAAATTATTTAGTTGGCAACACTGGAGCGAAAGTTTTTCACAGGAGTCCTTGCCTGCCACTTTTGATTCTCTTTCGCAACAACAGCAGCTGGTGAAAGCAGTTGCCACACGGTTACAAAAAAAATCTATAGACGCGTTCAAATGAAAACAAATATTTTTTAAACAAAATTAGTGAAACAATTTAAATAAAATCTCATTGTGTTTATTTTTCCATCAAAAACTAAGTCTAGCTCGGAGATTATTTCGATAATAAAGCCACTCTGATTAATCAACCACCAAAAGGTGTTATATAGGAGACGATTAAAACAAATCCACAAATCGTTCTCATAAATCATATCATGCAGGGTTACCTTTATGCCACTAAAGTGGCACATTTGCCACTTTTTTCGAGCTATGATACTTTTGTGCCACTTTTTAATTTTGATACTAAATATGCCACTTTTTGGTATTTATTGCGCCTTTGTTATACTTTTGTGCCACTTTTCGAGTTTTAGATTAATCTTCTTGTTGACAACACTGATCACTATTTACATTTTTTCCTTATATTGACGTTTCTTCCCTTAGTTTTATTTTTTTGTCAACAAATTTGTTTTGTGAAAACAAGTCCTTCTCGAGTTACGATTTTGCTGAAATAAATTTAGAAATATTTAAAATTACATTTCCTTTAATCTATTTAGATACTCATTCTCTACATAATCAACAGTATTGTAGTTATAAATAATTTTATGAAAAAAAAAATTAAATTAAAAAATAATCTCATAAAAAGTCTTGAATCGCTTTATTAAATTGTATAAATTTGTCCTTTTTTGTTAACTCTTTATTTTCTTGCTGTTGTTTTTTGAAAAAAAAAAGTGCGCCACTGTATGTGCCCCTTTTTTTAAAATATTGTGCCACTTTTTTTTTAAGACTTACCCTTTTTGTGATACTTTCTGAAAACACTCGACGGTAACACTGATATCATGGCCTTTGGGAAAAACCTGAAAATCGAGACCGAAACCGATTATTTCTTATGGAGTATAATCGGTAGCGAAAACAGTTGTGAAATCCCAAAATCGTTTACCACCAAGCAATAAACGTAAACAATTCGGAAAAATAAATAAACGAGCACGTTCATATATTACTGGAAATGTCGAGTGCACCAACTATAAAACGTTATCGGCGTGAAGAGGACAAATCCTCTGGTCCAGACGAGGATGATGATAAATACGTACCTTACATTCCGGTCAAGGAACGTAAAAAACAACATCTGATGAAAATGGGAAGGATTGTGCAGTTGTCTGCTGAAGCTGCACAGCCCAAGTCCTCTAGCGAAAATGAAAACGAGGAGGATTCACAAAACGCAACAGATCCGGAAATATGGGGACGCAAATATAACATTAGTTTGTTGGATCAGCATACCGAATTGAAGAAAATAGCAGAAGCCAAAAAGATAAGTGACGTGGAAAAGCAACTCAAAGAAGAAGAAAAGATCCTTATAAGTGTGCAGCAGCAAAAGGCTCTGATGGGTGTCGCGGAATTGGCTAAAGGTATACAATATGAAGATCCCATTAAGACAAGCTGGAAACCTCCGCGACACATTATGGAAATGTCGGAACAAAAACGTAATGCTATACGAAAACGCTTGAGAATTTTGTTGGAAGGTGTTGATGTTGCCCCTCCCATACGCAGTTTTAAGGAAATGAAATTTCCAAAGGGTATATTAAGTGGCTTATCTGCCAAGGGTATTAAGAAACCTACACCTATTCAAGTACAAGGCATACCTACTGTATTATCGGGACGCGATTTAATCGGCATAGCATTTACCGGATCTGGAAAGACATTGGTTTTTGTATTACCAGCAATAATGTTTGCTCTGGAACAAGAGTACCGTTTGCCGTTTGTACGGAATGAAGGTCCATACGGTTTGATTATTTGTCCATCTCGGGAATTGGCAAAACAGACGTATGATATTGTTATGGTATGTTTATGAATGTGTGAAAACAAATCACAAACTAATGAAATTACTCTTCCAGCATTACAGCCGACATTTACAACAATCGGGGATGCCTGAAATACGCTCTTGTTTAGCGATAGGTGGTATTCCAGTCTCTGAAGCTCTGGATGTCATAGCGAACGGGGTACACATAATGGTAGCAACGCCTGGGCGACTCATGGATATGCTGGAAAAAAAAATTGTCACTTTAGATGTCTGCCGATATTTATGCATGGATGAAGCAGATCGTATGATTGATATGGGCTTCGAAGAAGATGTTCGTACGATATTTTCGTTTTTCAAGGCACAGCGACAAACACTACTTTTCTCGGCTACTATGCCCAAGAAAATTCAAAACTTTGCCATATCCGCTTTAGTTAAACCTGTTACCATCAATGTGGGAAGAGCCGGTGCTGCATCTATGAATGTTACACAAGAAGTAGAATATGTCAAACAAGAGGCGAAAGTAGTTTACCTCCTGGAGTGTTTGCAAAAGACTGCTCCGCCTGTGCTAATATTCGCCGAAAAGAAACAAGACGTAGACTGCATACACGAATATTTATTGTTGAAGGGCGTCGAAGCTGTAGCTATACATGGCGGTAAAGATCAAGAGGAACGTTCCCGCGCTGTCGAAGCGTATAGAGAGAGCAAAAAAGACGTGTTGGTAGCCACAGATGTGGCTTCCAAAGGTTTAGATTTTCCAAATGTTCAGCATGTCATTAATTATGACATGCCAGAAGATATCGAAAATTATGTACATCGCATTGGTCGTACAGGTCGTTCAAATACTAAAGGGTTGGCCACAACGTTTGTTAACAAGACAACGGATCCATCGGTACTGTTGGATTTGAAACATCTTTTAATAGAAGCTAAACAAAAAGTACCAGACTTCCTACTCGAACTATGTCCAGAATCAGAGCAATATTTGGATTTGGGCGATTCACATGGTTGCAGTTATTGTGGTGGTCTTGGTCATCGTATTACGGAATGTCCGAAATTGGAAGCCATACAGAGCAAGCAGGCTTCGAATATTGGACGACGAGATTATCTTTCGAATACAGCTGCGGATTATTAAGATTTTCTATATTTTTATGTACATATATTTGGTAAGAATCAATTAATATAAAGATATGATTTATATAGGAATCACTCACTGACATTTGATTAATGCTAGACTAATTTTTAACATTTTATACTTTTAGTTATGTAAACTGTAAAGATAATTTTGAAAGTTTACAGCAGAGGTATTTATGTATGTAGGAATGTATGTATTTGTAGGAATTACGACAAGGAGATATTGCAATGTGCAGTCCCGGAAAAGTCCAATTTCCATAATCTCTTTTTTTATACCTAAAATAGGGAATATTTTTGTTAGAAATGTCATCACTTGATGAACTTAAGACTCAATATTGGCCAGCCTCTAGCCATATCAAGACTATCTGCATGTAATTTAACTTTAATTGGTCAATCGTCTTTGAACAAATTTAATAAATTATATGATCCTAGGAAGGATAACACATAATTATTACTTGACTTCAGGGCTGCGACCGACAGCAAAGTAGACAATGCAGTATGAAAGGACCAAATTAATTTGATATTTCGTAGCATTTTCTGTGTATGTACTAACAGTTAAGCAACTATTTGGTAATATATAATATGTTTTCCCGTGTTTCTGCAAATACACATGAAAGAAAAAGTTTGATACTATATTGTGGACCAACTAAAGAAGTGTATGTCTCATTTGATACGACCCACAAGTGTACCACATAGAAGGAGTCACTGTAGACCCTAGAGCCATGTCCGTCTATCTGCCCGCTGGTTAGCACGATAAGTTTTGAAAGAGTCAGACTCCTTCGAGTACAAATGTACCAATCCGCAAGCTTTGGGAAATATTAGTTGGGAATAATTAGTTTTCTGTAAAATTCGGCATATTTTGTCGCTATACGTTTTACCAGATATGGAAATACTTTGGAAGATAAAAACTATGTTTTTACGGTTTACCGAATGAAATTTTCTCACTTGTTTATTTTTAAAAAATGTCGAAATGGGTCAAAGTGAAAAACACATAACGTGGCAATCTGAAAAGAACGCTATACTGAATATATTGCAGTCTTTAGAGTAGCCGATTACTTGCCGTATTTCCATATTTCCTACTCAATGTCCATTCCCTAAAATAATTCCGAGAATTGTAACTAGAGCACGTAATTGATTTTTTTTCACATCTGAGACGCATACACTTCTATGTTGCGGCTGGATTAAATGATTTGTTAATTTATTTGGAATTACAAATAATTCTGCGGGACCTCTAACACTTCTAGTTGTATTTGCAAATGTAACTGATGTCCAAAGGGTATATAATATTAATGTGTATATCTATGTTTTGTTTTCGATTAGCTGTTTTAATCTTTCACACATACTAGGTTGGGGCAAGAGAATGACATTCCATTTTATGTGTTTTCTAAAACGAGCAAAAAAATAAATTGATTTCTAAACGATTTAAATCTGAATTAGCATTAAAGTCCATTCAATGAAAGTAAAATTATATGCATAAAATGATTTATTAAGGTGGCATTTTATAAAATACTGCAGTTCAAGGAATGTCTATTAAAGAATTTTCAGAAAATATGCATCTTATCGTGGGGACTTTTTCGTTTCCTAAGAAGTGTTTGGGACAGTCGTGTGTTTCAAAATAATTTTAATTGATTTTTTTTTCGTATGAGTTTTATACTTTCTCTGAAATCTCTTATCACGCTCTGATTTCAAATGAATTTATAAATATTTATGGATGTATATGCAACATCGACACTCAAAAAAGCAAACTCGGTAATGTGGAATGGAAAATTGAGATTTGTATAGAGTTAAGAACAACAAATGGACTTAGGTTCGACCGGCCCGAATCGTATACGACCTCCTCTATGTTTAGCCGTTTATGTTAACTGTTTTAACGTGGTAACATTGCAGGTTTATAGGATTTTTTAGTTTCAACCATTTCGACTCTATTTAGGCTTTGACATACAGGTAGACATATTACTCCATGCGAAATTGCAAAGTTGGCGTAAAAATAATCTAGAGGGCAGACGTCCTAAGTCAGATACGAACTTTTTTCAATTGACACCTATTTTCTGTGGACGATTCAGCCATACTTTTAAAGGGTGGTCTAAATACAAGACTATTTTTAAAATTGAAAAAAGGATCGAATTATTATTGGTTTATTCGAAGAAGCAAACACGATTTCATTCATGCGGCTGATTCGGCTGTCACGGATGACTTCGCAATGGGGCATCTTTTCCAGGGCTGTTGAGTCGGAGTTTGACAAATTTGCCCGGAGTCGGAGTCGAAAAATGTGCCCGACTGCGGCGGAAATACAATTTTTGAAATTTTGCTGCTGAACATCTATAGTCGGAATCGACCAATTTTGGCTCGACTCCACAGCCTTGATCCTGTGAATCCAATTTTTCCCAATAATACATTTGTCACGGAATCGAGCTCTATCTCACGAAAGTTCTGCTCAGTGTTCTCCTTAAGGGCCTCAATGGTTTTTTTTTTGAATGCCAACACTCAGGGGAATTAATTAGGGTATCGGAAGGAGGAAAGAGGGAGTAGTGTTTGTTGACATTTGTTTTGAATTTCTAAATGTCACAACTGGCAGGAAATACATTTGCTGGAAGATTATTCCACATACGAACGGTTCGGCTAAAGAACGAATTTTCTCTATAGTGCGTCGTCCGGTCAACCGGCCATTTCACAATGAACGGATGAGAGACCCTGGATAGCCGTGTATTCCGACTAAATGTTCTAACGTCAGGGACCAGACGACGGATATCTTCTGAACAGATACCATTAAAATATCTATAGAATAGCGATACACAACTCACATTTCGGCGATGCTGTAGGGAGACAATAGAGCTGGATACCCTACCATCCCCTATCATCACCAGGTCTTTAATGTTAACGGCGTTGTCAGCTATATTTTTAAAGAAAAATGGGCCAACGATGCCTTCGAAACTGTCACACCTGAGAAAATTATACAAAATACAAAAAGTAATTAAGAAAAACATTAAAAACTTTATTAAAAAAAATCGTGGCATTTATAATGCCTCATTGAATCTGAAGACAAGCCTAATAACTCAATAAAAAACGGCTTCGAACGTCTAATGCTTTTCTAGAGAAGTTTTTACATGGCTTAGAGATTACTCTCTTACTTGTAAAGTCACCAGGTGGAAAACAGCCGTCGAAAAATATTTGTGTGATACTCGCACAGAAATTTAGGAGTCAGAGTTTTTATACTGCCTAATTTTTGTGAGATTTTTTTTATGGGTGACTTCATTAATTTTTGAGTTAAATTTCTTTTGCCTTTTTGGACCATTTTTCATCAATTTTTATTTTGGACAATTTTTTGTGGGCTAATTTGTATGGTGCCATTTTTCAGGCATCCCTTAGAAGCGAATAATGCCAGGGCTTTGTGCTAAATTCGCACCAGTCTAATGCGTGAGTCTATGAGATCTATGGTGAGTTTATGTTCCAGGAGTAAGTCTCATACTCTTGACAATTTTTTCGTGAGTGTCGTTCGTTAACAAATCAACATATGATTTAACAAGAAACCACTAGATGGACCACACTGCATAACCAAATATACTTACAGAGAATCTGGATTTCCCAAGAAAATTTCTTAAATAAAATAAATCACATTATCAATTTCTATTCTTATCACTGGATGTTGTTCTCCCGAATACTACTCTTCTTCTTCACATCTATTCGGCTTACATAAATACGAATATGTGTATGTGTGCATCAAAACAAAAGATCACAACATTCGCATGAGAGAAAATATTCCAGTACTTGTATGAAACCGGGAGTAAAACTGATAGCCGGCACTGCGCTGATTTTTCTGTATAAATCAACACGTACATGTGTGTGTATGTAAATGATCTCAAATCGCTATGTTGTTGAAATGTATGCGTTCCACCGTACGAATGGGAGAATACTCAAGACATAAGGCGATCGCAGCTTGACAAATAAAATCAGTGACAGCGGTAGTTTTAAGCTTAGTGTTTCCGAAATCGTTGTACGAAACGTACATATCATCTGCAACAGCAAACTCGAAAGCATCGCATTGTATTACGGACGGGTCTTGTGATAAGAGGAAATATAAGGTATTATCAATCATACTGCCCATAATAGAAACAAAAGTCTGTGAAAGATAAATAACAAAAATGTTGAGTTCATAATCGATTGATTGAAACGCAACAAATCTCAAGAAGTGATTTTCAAATGAAAAGGTGATTGATGTGAGTTTTTTTTTTAAAACGAAATTTGTGAATTTACGTCGTCGTAACTCGTATCAGTTCTTCGCACAAAGTCGGCTATTGTTTATTGTTGTTGTTGTATACAGCGGTGTTTACATTTCAACAACATATGTACGCGTATGTGCTGCGTTTATTTACATATGTACATATCGTATATATGCAACGGTGATTTTCTCAATTAGTTGTCAATTTATAAATGTCATTTAAACGTAAAATAAAAACCTGATGACCATTTAAATTATTTCAATTTATACCAAGCATAGTGATGTAAGAAATGATAATTTACATATGTATACAATACAAAAAGCATTGAGATCGCATTTCCATTGTTTGGAATGTATTGCATGTGGTAAGCTATTGTATGCGGGCCAGGACCGGATTAACCATTAGGCAATTTGCAATTTTGGGGCCCGGAAAAGGTGGTAATGGAAGCAAAAAACTGGATTTTTAAAACACTAGTGGGAATCTAAAAAAGTTATTAAAACAGAAAAAAATTAAAAACAGATTTGTGGAACCGGTTTATAGCATAATCCAGCCCTTAGGTGAGCTACAGAAAAAAATATACTGAATTTGGCAAATATAAAGCGGCATTTTTCTTTTACAACAAAATGTCTGTCGTCAAAGAAAAGAAAAATGATTTATTGATTCTTAACGATATTTCATTGCGGCGTGACAACTATTGCGATGTGATGAAATCTTACACCCATAGCAGACCA
Source organism: Hydrotaea cyrtoneurina (assembly GCA_958296145.1). Classification (NCBI taxonomy): domain Eukaryota; kingdom Metazoa; phylum Arthropoda; class Insecta; order Diptera; family Muscidae; genus Hydrotaea; species Hydrotaea cyrtoneurina. The sequence goes on from OY282512.1 coordinate 90,164,033, forward strand.
ACGAACGGACATTGTAGAGGGCAGACGACCTAAGACTATTTGCAGAATAGGTAGTACGCCTGTAAACTCTAGATGCCACTACGTCTGTACTTGCAAATATCGATGGCTTCATTCCCGAGCATGCTAAGTCAGGTTAGGTAGGAAGGGTGGTACATCCGAAGATGCACCTCCACTCGGAGACCCATAGGGTCCATTGTGAATCCCTTCTATATGGCTGAAGAAAGTACAGCTATAGAAACTAAAGTTAAGATGTCTAGACTATTTGTTGAAAGATTATGAGAGAGTCACGGGAGTACTGTTTGGTGTTAAGTCCGATGTCTCTTCCGTATATATGGTACCCGTATCCCCTGTCGTTCAGCCATCTAAAGCTCCTTTTAAAACTAAGTATGTTTTCTGCACATATTCTTAAGATGTCCCCTATTTCAGCCAAAAATGTATCCCTCAGACATTTCAGTCTGTGGCGTTGCAAACATGGACAATGACAAAGAATGTGTTCTAATGTCTCCAATTACACTTTGTGTCACTTAACTTTTTTTTGTCGGCATCTCCTCACCCAAGAGCTTACTAGCTCTTCCGAAATACTCGGAATCAGTCGATAGGGTAATATCATCTCCGGTATCTGTCGGAGCGTCAGAGTCCAGGTCGATTCCTTCAACAACGACTTTTCCCGGTACTCCTTCAAACAGTTTTGGATTCCTGGTCGCCATTGTGCAACATAATGTTGAGCTGTCTAAAGCCGTACAGGATTACGCCTCAAGTCTTTCCGAAACGTAGAGTGCATAGGGCAATCTCTCATATGCATTGGGGAAGCTATTGGAGAGTCTTAGATAAACCGAAGGAGTTGGATTATCTTATTACCCAGATAGCAATTGGTCTTGGTCGAATGTTGTTTATTTATCACAGCCGTTATCTATATACCGCCCGACCCCCCTATTAGCCTGAGCAAACCCAGGCTTTTTATTCTTCAGGTCGCTTTCAATGTAGGTATTATTGAGCACAATGAAACTACTCCTTCTTTTATATCCACCCATTAATGTACTAATACATTCAGTGTCGAAATATAATTGAGGCAAATCAAAAGGGAATTTAGCATTAAAATATGCAGACATCAGAAATGCTTCAGCCCAAATTCTAACCAAATTCTAAAAAGGTATTTCAAAAATTCTCTTAGCGAGTTTATTTGGCTTATTTCCTACAAAACAATAGATCCAAGTTCAATTCTTATCAATTTCACGAACAGTATTTAAATACTCACATGTAGTATATATTTTTTTTAAAATCTATTATCAGAGGTTATAAGTGCCACGGTTATATTGTGGTATAAATACATAAATGTGAATGTGAAATAGTATGTGGAAAATGTATTCATACACACATATGTATATGCATGTAAAATAAAAATAGTGTCATCAGAGTAATAGTAGGAAATTTCGTTATAAAAAACTTGAAAAAGCCGGGGGGTTTTTAAATCTATTTATAACCCCTGTCGGTATGAGGATAGTTACATTCTATAGGACCCAAAAATATAACACATAGAAGGAATCACTTTAGACTCTAGGTATGTTTTGACCAAATTCAATTCATGGGCCACAATAATTTTGAAAAGAATTAAACAATTGCTTTGAAACTTGACACAAAACTACTTGTTGAATTTGAGCTATATTACCACACCCCAACGGATACCTCCCATACAAATGTAACATTCCGCCCACTTTGGAAATCGCTTTTCTTTTATGATACATTTGTTAGATGTATAGTCTGCTTTTGGAATTTCGTTACTTTGGAATATGTAATTACCGGATTACCGAATACTCAATTAAAAAAATATTGTGCCGTCTAAAGAATCCATTATTCACAACACTTATTAAGATCCCCACAATACCTCTTCTATTTAATTGGCATAATCTATATAATTAGTATTTAAAATATGGTAGTCTTCTACTGAACGGTATGTTGTTTCACCTTTTCCTAAAAAATAGTTTCAAAAAATTAAAATGCCAACAGCTAGTTTGGAAACCTCTAGAATCACACTCGGTTGGGGCGTTAATAAAAATAACGAACAAATATATTTGCGCATAAATTTAACCAGGCTGTGAATAATAATAACAATAACAACAATAAAACGAAATAAAAATAAATTTAATGAGACTTACAAACATTACGTTTTAAAGCGGTGCACTTGAAAAGTTTCAATGGGGGTCAAAGTCAAATAACTTTTGTACTTGTATAGAGTAAGCAAGTATAAAATACTTTACTTAAGACCTGGTCGAACGTTAGATAGCCTACACCATAGTGTGTGCCTATTTCCTTACTTAACAAATGTGAAATTTGGCATTTGTAATAATCCCAATTTGCCTTATGTTAGTTTCATGACATATGTTTGTAGTAGTTTCTTCATCATTCTACGATGGAAGTGGCGTGATCCTCCTGTCAAATAAGAGACCGGGACCAACGGCTAAAAGCCAGCTTCGAAAGGCTAATAATTATTTGAAGCGTTCCCGCGACGTTTTTTTGACAACTTCCTTTTTATGAATTCCTGTTAGAAATAGAAATTCTGAAAAAGCCCAAGAAAAAATTGTTTGTCAAAAAATGTCGCTTACAACGTCTTCTACAGGGTTTTCCAGCAAGAGGTGTTATTTTGGTATTCAATGAAAAATGAAATTTTTTGAGATAAATGATCGGATGTTTATTTCATAATAAAGAAGAAGGTATGCCGTTAATAATAAAAAGCAACATCAGCCAAATGGCCACCACGACCACGATTAGAGGACCATATTCTTTTCATGAAATTTTCCATAACCAAATCGCAAAGTGGCTGCACAATGTCGACAATAGCCTCACGAATTCTATCTTTGAGATCTTGAATCAACGATGGGCTGTTGAAGTATATCTTATCTTTCACGTGGCCCAAAGGAAGAAGTCGCACGTAGAGTTGGGTATTTCCCGAAAAATTCCCAATTTCGAGAATCGGGATTTACCGAAATAACGAAAATTTCAATTCTAGAGATGCGTGATTTCACGAAATGTTAAAAATGTCAATTCTCGAGATTCGGGATGAAAAACTTCTCAAGAATTCCCGAAGACTCTAGTCGCAAGGTGTTAAATCACAATATCTCGGTGATCGCCTCTTCGAAAGATAACACGGCCCGGAAACTTTTTAGTTTTGCGAACTGTGACTGCAATATTTTCACCATTTTAGTAGTGAATTTTTATAATTTAATGCGTTGTTGACTTGTCAAATGTCAAAGAATAAATGCTTCAAAAGTGATAGCCACCGAAATACCGGTTGAAAATAACACCCCTTGTTGGAGAACCCTGTATTTTGATATCTAGCGAATTTAGTGCAGATCAAATTGACTCACAAGTTTATTATTTATGTATCCGAATTTAGTAAATTCGTACGGCACACGTGCTTCTGTAAGGTAATGCCAATACATGTGCAGCCAATTTGTAATTCAACAAAAAAAATGTTATAGTCGTTGGGACTTTAAAATTGATAATTTCATTTTCTCACATAGTTTTTGGTAAAAAAAAGTCGCACATTGAGTCGCAGCCGTCAAAAAAGTTATATATGATTACAAATGTATGTATATTTTCTTTGTATTAGTATACATTTTTTGTATTCATTTCAAGTTATTTTTTCTATTTGTGAGTTATTTAGTATGTGCGACCCGAGTACGCCATGTAAAACTTCTCTAGAAAGGCTTCGGTCCTCTAAGGGTCAATAGAGTTAAATTAGGAATTTCAGTTATTGCTTAATAAGAACTTTTGTCACTTAAGAACTATTTGCTTATAGAGTTGAAATATCGAATTCGTCCTCTGAAACTGTAAAAGTGTTTATAATTGCCTTAGAGAAGAATTAATGCGTAAATGAAAGTTACATGTTTTCAGTTTGCCGATCGATTCAGAATCAGTGGGATATAATCGACCAATAATTATTGGTCAACAGTGGAAAATATATACAGTTATTGGCCATAACTAAAGCACCCCCCTAGTAATTATTTTTCTTATCTAATCTTTTTTATGAAAAAACCGTATTCTATGGTATTTTGTTTATTAATTTTATTAGCTTATTTGTTTATTGTTGTAAAATCAAATTTTTACGAATGAATCCTTAAAAACCGAATTTTAAAATTAATATGAAGTCTGACACCGTAAAACTAAACGGACAAAACTAAAGCACCCCCTTATGTAATGTTAAAAAAATGTACTCTACAGGAGCACATATTAAATTTAAGAAGAAACAAGAATTAGATGAATGTAGAGTGAATCAACGTGAATGTTGTATAGTTTTTGGTGAGATAAACACAATGGCAAGAAACATGTTTTCAAGTCAATTTACAATTAAAATTATCGGTGACTGGAGATCACCTTAGCGAAAGAATGATCCGTAGAAGTGCAGATCTATTCAAGTTCAACATAAAGGGTTTTGGTATATTAAGGCGTGTACTGAGACTAAACGACGAAAAGATATTATAAACCCAGTAAAGCACGGAGAGGGCAACATAACGATCTGGGGTTGCTATTCTGGGCAGGAAATTGCGTCAATTCATAGTATTGACGGAATTATGGATCGATTCATGTACCGTGACATTCTAAAAGATTAACAGATGCCTCTTCGATGGAGGTTCCAACAAGATAACGATCTTAAGCACACCTCTTAAGTGCGCAAGGTCTGGTGTCAATAGCATTGAAATGCATGTTTTGCCTGCTCAATCCACCGATTTCAATTCTATTGAGAATTTTTGGGAGATTGTTAACACAAAATACAATAGCGAATATTTGCAGAATAGAAATATCACAGGACACGATAAATAATTTAATATCGTCATTGCTGGAGAGATGTTCGGCTGTCATCCGGAATAAAGGATTTGCAACTTAATATGAGTTTTTAATGTTTTTTTTTGTTCCCAACATTAGGGGGTGCTTTAGTTTTGTCCTAATTATTTCTAGTTAGTCTTATTATTTATGGAACGTTGAACGTTAATAGTTTTTGTTTATTAACAACATTTAATAACGTTTTAATAAAAAAAATTAGACGTGAAAAAATTGTACTAGGGGGTGCTTTAGCTATGGCCAAAACTATACCACATTAGTTCATGTATTGAAAAATCCGCCATACAAATAACCATCCTTTAACTAGCTATATTTTCCCAATTTCTACAGAAGACAAGTGTGGCTTCAAAAATTATACAAAATACCACCACTCTATTGATGAAATTACTTCCATTTAAAACTTGTCTTTTATAATGGCTTGAGTTTGTTTGAAAGCTTTAACATTTGAATTATAAACCGGGTACTTAGTTAATGAGTACACATGGACTAGAATTTTATTAGACTTTACTTTATATATGTAGGTTTATGTACCATAGACTAATAATGAATAAATAAATAAATAAATAAATATAACATGCACTTCATGTTCTTTGAAATTCAAAACTGGTCAGCAAGTACAGCTATGATTTATGCAAAAACATCTCAGTAAAAATTAAAAAAAAAAATTGAGAGGGTAGGTTTTTCCCACTGTCTTAGATATCTCATTAATTGTACAAAGGATGAGACGTGAGGAGTTTTTGATTGGTTTTTTAAAAGAAAGTCATTCAATATACACCAAATCCTGTTTTTCCACGGTACATGTGCTCAAGGATATATCGGGTAAAAACGTCTCATTGTAATGGAAAAATAGTTCGGTAAAACAAACATAAATTGTGTTCTTCACTTTTTTTGTTCATCTAAAAAAAACCTGTAAAATCAGGAAAAGTTTTATCGTGGTATTTATAAAAATATGTAGAAACGGAATCAGTTTATTTCGGTTGACTGATTTATATTTGTAAAACTTTTTTACAAAGACTCTTTTTGAACGTTTTTATACACAAATGTCGACTAAATAGTCTTGTTGAAATTTGAATCAGATTCCCTAAGACCAAACAACATTTTCTAAGTCTATGAAATGTTTTCTCTACAATCAGAGTTATATTATGACCCTAAAGCGTGTTGATACCCTGCACGACACTGTGCTGTTTGTCACACATATACCGATCGACTCATAATTACTTGCTGACTTAATCGAGTAATGTCTGTACGATTGTCTAACAAAGTCAGTTCAAATTGAACTTTGAGAACATTGTTTCATGATTGGATATAACCCAAACAAAGGACATAGCGATATGTGGACCTGTCGCCCTAAAAGATTATGCTTATGGGGAATTAAAATGGCCTTTGGCTCTGAAAAAAGTCTCCACGTCCTGTTATGGGAGTGTTGTCCGCTCAACAGGGAAACTTTTTTAAAATCCCTAAGGACTTTTTTGGTACAGAAAAAATTTCCGTTTGTGGGAGTTGTCTACACACAGAAAAAACATATTTTTGAAATCAATTACGAAGTTTGTATGGAATTCGTCAATTCAATTACTTTTTGAATTGGTTTTCTTCCAATTCCAAAAATTGTGAATTCAGTTACTCAGATTGTAATTAAGTAATTGAATTTTTTTTATTATTTTTTATATTGATTTTGCCAAGAATTTCTAAGTTTAATTTCAACATTAATTTATTTCCAAGCTAAATTTTAATTACCGAGAGGCTTTGGTCTGTCGCTGCAAAAATCTAGCCATATGGTCTGTGTCACCCGGTTTACCTAAAATTAGTATATAAATAAAAATAATAATAAAAAAAAAATTCCAGTTTAGTTAAAACTAAATTAGGGACCGTATATATTAAGACCCTATTTTAAAATCAGTTTAACGATTTTGTTTACATGTAGTATGCCACGCTCGTACACGAGACATGACAATTGTATGTAATGATAAGTACGAGAATCGTTTTGTTTTACATTGCTCACGCCTTCAGGAAATATTTCAGAATGCTGTTTGTTCTCAAAAGAAACTACAATTTGTAACAAGTAAAGTCAGCTTATTCAAGAACTAAAAAAAACAAAACAAACAAACGTTAACAGTAATTGGCACAACGCGTGATCTTTTGTCGATTTTCGGTAATCTTTAACTTTTTTTTCTCCATAATTTTCGGCTTTAATGTGTCTACAAAACCCTCAAAAGATTTCTGGCTGGAGATAGGAAATTTAAGACATTCACATATATTTACATACCCAGGCATATGAATGTATTGTGGTATGTTTACAAAACCGTTCATGCTACACATTAATTTTGACATTTATACACATTGTAATTAAAATGGCACACACACAAAGTGACAGGCCGGCTGACAGACGTCTAACAAAGGTCACACATGTGCGTGAGTATGACTTTTTTACGGTTAATTGTTTTAGTTTGTGTGTCTTTTTTTTTTTTTGCTGCGAACATAAAATGTTTTATTTATGCGATTTTATTGTTAGTTTTTTTTTTGGTTTTATGTTATTGTTTATTTTTTTTAAAAATAATCATGAAAACAAAACAGTTTCAAAAATGACGCGATTTCATCTGTCAGACTAACTGACTTTAAGTGAGTGTCTAAAAGACACAACACGTGCGTATGATTAATATGTGCAAAAATAACCATATTGTCATGGCTGTTAATTTGCAATTAGTTAAAACGACTATTAGGTGTATAATGAACTATTCCGTCTTGGTTTTCAAATTGTTTTCTTTTGTTTAACTTTACGCATACCATAATTAATATAGACATAAGTACAAAGGCACTCCGTTTTTGTAATTGGAAGACAATGCGAATAGAAATTGAATTGACAGAAATTCCCTTTTGCAGAACAATGCGACTTATACAGAACATTTCCCTAGAAATTGAATAGAAAATTACTTGACGATATGGAAGCTGTTGTAGCGCAATAGATACGCCCACTTTTAATGTGTTAATTGTGTACTAGGATAATTTAACCCTATTCGTACCAGGCAGTGACTTCAGGTCACTATTGAAATTAATACTTCTATATGTATTTTATTTTACGTTACTCATTATAGTTCCATACGTCTAAGTTTCTTCCTTTAATTAGTTAACTTTAAAAAAAACGACCATTCGAATTTTTTTAATTTTTGTTTTTGTAAAGCATTCTGCTTTTCATTACAAATTTTGCTGGGTACGAATAGGGTTAAAAGGTCTTTATTTTCATTCACAACGCATGCATATTAAAAATGGCAAATATAAATTATTCGTAACTCGTATTCCGTAATTCTTCGAAATATATTTCGTCTACTCTGAATAATTTCAGAAATTTATTTTGTTTTTTATCTTCGATTTTTTCTATTGCCGGGTATAGCGAAAAATATTTGAGATTCCCCCAAATTCATACTCCCAGTGAAAAGATAAAATTTAATATTTTTAGAAAATCTAGTCGAGTTTATTGCAATTCATTTCAACAAAAATATCATTTATTCAAATGATAACATCGAAAATAGTTTGCCATTTTGAAATTGAATTCAGTTCTTTTTTTTGGTGTTGGGAAAACCTTTATTTCATATTATTGAAATATAAAATTAATGTCGATCTCCGAGTGTTTTCAATGCAATACAAACGATATGTAACAGTATTTTTTTAAATATTATTGCTTTATTGGTAAGAACGTTAGTAATATAAAAAAGCCACCCATCAATAAACATATCTTCAAATGTATCTGCTTTATTGGTAAACATAATGCAAGGATAACACAATGCAACAAAAATAATTTGTAATGAATAACCACTGTACGATTCTAATGTGGACAATTTTTTTCAATGGATAGGAATAATTTTTTTTAAAAAAATTAATTTTTTTTTACACATTAGTTATCACTAAATTATTTTAAATCTGAATAACTCTGCAACTTATCAACAAAATTATTATGCTGAGCCGAGCACTCAAGAAAAAACGCACCACTACTACTTTAAAAACGAGACAATTATTCTCCAGCTTTATAATGAGCATTCCCTTGAAAACACCTAATTGAATTGCTTTGTTCGATTATCATTTCGATTGAAAAATCATATTTCAATTTATGACACATGGATTGTATGGGCAGCACCTCACATCGTAAGAAAATACCAAAAATTGGGTCGACTTGTGAATAGTCTCAGAAGAGGAATAATGCAAATTGATGGGGAAAATAAGCCTCCACAATAAATAAAACATACGATTTTTTTCTTACAATAAATGTCAAATTTTTGATTTACAAAAAGCCGGAGCCGCTTTCAATACGTCGATAGGACGGTAGCTCATGAACACCCTAATTTTGTTGAACGATTAAAGAACGTTTTAATGTTTTTATTTCGAACCTTCTGAAATGATCAGCAAACACCAAATTAATCAATCATTCTTTTTATTGTTCTTTTTTGTTGTCTTTTAAGCTTTGTTAAATTAGTACGGCGTTTCATTGATAGTAATTAATTCTCGCATCTGTTTAAGAATTCATTCAACTTATCTTAAAATAAAATTAAACGTATTCTCGATTTGGGCCTTCTTTACAAATCAGTCGGCCGTACATTCCTTCCATACACTTCCTGTTCATTTGATCAGACTTGGTCAAACTTTAGACTGATTAGCCATCAATTCTATTCGTTTCTACAACCCACACAAACGAGTCCATAATAAATTGATTTTCGTGTTTTAAAATGTACAAAATGTGCTACCGACTATACATTTCTCCTCCCGTATATGTTCTGTTATTATTCATTAATGAGTTGCATTGGAACTCCAGATAGAACAAATTATAATGAATACATTTTAATTTATGTTAAATACACGTATAGTTGGTGGAACTTGAATTCATTTTTTGCGTCGTTCACGTCATTGGCGTTAATCACTGACCGTGAAGGCGAAAGTTGTTTACTGTGTAAATAAATAAACGGGTGGTTGGGGGTGCGTCTAGAGAATAGATAGGGTAAAAATGGGGTAGGTTTGGTGAGGTTCAAATGACAGTTTTTAAAAGGCGACTCTGTGTTCCCTTTCAAAAAAGGTCCTGAGTCGGCAAATGCCCATAACGGCCAGATCGTATGGGTCCACGAAGAAATAGGAACCGAGTGCTGAGGGCCCCTTTTTCATTCACACAGCTTCTCTTGTAGTCGCAACTTGCATTCTCTTAATGTGAATAATGTGAATGGACAATAACTACTGTAAAGGTAACTGCGGGATTTCGAAGCGCAGTAGTTGATCCAAAAAATAAATTTCAAATGCCTTTTCTCATCATTTTTATGACTTAACTGCAGTTTTTGTTTTGAGTATTTGATAGTTTCTATTGGAACATCAATTAAAAATAGCTTTTTTAGTTTAAGAAATTTGTGATTATTAATTTCAACTTTCCCCGACTACTCGTTTTTATTAACATGTAGTTTTTTTTCTTTCGATACTACACCTGATATCGCTTCTGCGTTGCTATTTTCACTACTGCTTGTCACTAAATCTTAATTATAACTAAATGTACCGGTTGCAAGCAATTCACTTAAATCTTATGATGCTGATTAAAACGCTACATGTGGCGCTGATAACTATGCCAATTTAACATGTAATCATGTTGGCCCACCATTAAACTTAAAATTGAATGGTTAAAAGCACTTAGATGTTCAACCTAAAATCCATAATATAACCTTTCATTAAACTCACTCACTCTCTGAAATGCACATACAGGCACACAATCGTATGCATCGTACACATCTGTATGTATGTGTGAGTGCTAGTACACGAGTATACCCTAAACAGCCATTCGCTGGGAATTACATTGTTAATAAACTTTATGCAGAGAAATTATAGTTTATAATTATTTTTCAACGTTTATTGAATTATTGATACAAATAAACGCTTTCAGTGTGATTAGAGGAGGAACGTAGGCAAAGGCAACACTACGATTTTTACGTCATTATAGGCAACGCGGCTATAGAACGAGCGTACGTATTACTGAAACTGCTACCGCATGAAGAAGATATTTTCCTCAATATCACCAACACACACATACAATGTCGCAGAGTCATAGTGCTATGGAAGTATTGAGTAACCGGTTATTCGAATAGACGTATAAGTACTGTCTGCCGAATTATCCGTTTGCTACGAATTGTCAGAATTAAAAGCGTAAAATCATTCTACTTAAAAGATCTCTATGCCAACTTCACTTCGTCGAGTGCTGATTCCGTCTATTCGCCCGGGAGAAGTGTTGTTCCTCTCCATCCAAAATTTCAGCCCGATAAACAGTACAGAGATCAGATAGCCTCCGTTCTATACTTTGCTTTAGGTCTTTGGTGTAGTGCCAGAAAACTACTTAATTAGAGCCGTTATTACAGAATTAGACGTACCAGTAGTTCGGCTTTTGCACGCCTCCCTATACGTGAATGAAATTTTCGGATGTTCCCTCCAAATGCAATGCACTGCTGCACTGGGTATTGGAAGGTGGAAAGACGGAGTAGTGTTTACTCACATTTGTCTTGAATTTGACAATGTTACAGCTGGGCTAAAGAACGAATTATGAGAGTTATATTTAATCTTTGGCGTGTTTCGTCAATGGTTAAGCGACTTAACAACAACTTTGTGCTGTAGTAGTACCAATCTGGCGTTGCACATTTTCTTTGGTCTATATACGCTTATATTCCTATAAGAAATTACACATGAGAATTCGTATTATTTACGAAGAGCAACGAACAGGAACAACTCTTCCATTTAATTTGCAGATGCGGCCGTTTGTCTTCTAATTGGGTCCAGGAGTAGCAAATGCAACATTACATTCAGTGTATTAGAAACATTCGTGGTCCTATCATTCTGCCCACTGCAGTATGCAACCATGGACAATGCGAGTCTATAAGGCCCACTGTGTAAAAAAGTGTATTTATTTTTTTAGTAAAATGTTGAAAGATTTCTCAATTTCAAGGAATTGAGATATTTTCTAGACTTCATCTTAATATATATTTACCCTCGACACTGATTCACTGATACACTAGCGGAACTCACTATCTTGTGGAAAAGAAAAAGGAAATGTAAAACTTGCACCCGATTGTGAGCGCACTTGATTGTTTTTTTTCCAACACTGTTGATAATCAGCTGATGTTTAAAAAAAGTCAAAGCAATTTAATAAACAATAAATGAAGTATTTGAGACTTTTGCAAAGAAAATACGAAAAATTGCTTCAATATGCCTTCACTTTGTTTACGTTTTATTTTTTTGATGTGTTGACCAGAGTATAGAGCCGACATGAAGCGCCGCGCCTAAATTGTTTTTAAAATTTAGGTGGCCGCCGCGCAATCGGCTTTCGCGGCAATAAATAAATAAACAAAATCTCTTATTATCGAATAAATGTGGATGGATGAATAACTTTAAAATTAAGACATTTACCGACAACAATGTAAAAAACATTCAAGCACAATATTTAACCATTGTTGATGATGTTTAATTCGAGCTAATAAAGGCGGCCACGGCGCCGACAGTATAATTTCGTCTCAAAACTCTGGTGGTGACAGCTGACTGATTTCCCCAAGCGCCGGTGGAAACTTTCCTCTGATTTTTGGTGATGTAAATTTGCCCATCTTGGGGAAAAGCAACCGTGTGTATTTTGTTTTTGTAATTGCAAAATTTCCTCCAATATTTTCCTTTTCCACTTTCCTCGGGCTATTTCCCTGAGATCGTGAGTTGCCCTACTGATTCACTGACTCTGTCACGCAGTACGTAGGAATTTAAAAAGGCATTCTATATTCTATATAAATTCTATAAATAATAATAATAAAAAAAAATAATATTTTTTTTTTGTACAGAAATTGTGTTTTCCCCAAATTTTTTTTTTACCAAAATTTTTTTTTTCCAAAATTTTTTTTTTTACAAATTTTTTTTCAACCAAAATTTTTTTTTTCCAAATTTTTTTTTTTCAACAAAATTTTTTTTTTCAAGAAAAATTTTTTTTTCCACAAAATTTTTTTTTTCCACAAACATTTTTTTTTTCAACAAAATTTTTTTTTTTCAGGAAAAAATTTTTTTTTCCATATTTCAACGGGCGCCATAGGCGCATTACAACTTACTAGTTAGAATATATTTTGGAATCTAATTAAATAAGAAGTTTGTTAATTTTGGTGCCAGACTTACAATTATTAATTTATTTAAATTCTACAAATATACGTTGAATATTGTCGATTACAACCCATATTGAATATCTGATTCTACGGCACTACTATGTATATATATATGATACTTGTGCGGATATTGTGTGTATAAAATAGTGATTAGCATAAGTTTTAGCACCCGTTTAATAACATGTTTAGGAGAATGTCTGTATATAGTAACATACATATAAGTATGTTTAAATAGATATTTATGTAAATTAATATGTATGTTTGTGTGTGAAATTATGTAAATGGTGAAGTAAAAACATACAGCGAGTTTGAGGAGAAATAAGTATTCGCAAGTATTATCACTATTGCTCCATATTATTATGAGTTCATGTGTCCTTTAGCGAAAGGCTCATCAACATTTCATAGACTCATAGATATTGTAATGTTTTCAGGTAGTATAGCTTTAAGGACAAGAGATAATGTATAATAACCCAGTTAGGCCTTCTTCAAGGATACCAAGGATTAGATTCGTTTACAAGATTCCCTCGATTTAACTATGGTTATCGATAGAGTGAAAACAAATATTGTTTTTTTTGGGGTGGTGACAGCAGAAACCTTTTTCATTAGGCACCCTAATGTATACATGCATGAACTCGTTTAAACTTAAATATAACTTGAAGTAATTAACCCATTTAAACTGTCTTTTGTATTTTATGACCAAAACATTTAAACACACACCTCAGTATGTTTATGTGCATATGGGGTGAGATCTGATGTTTTGGAGAAAACAAAGCAAACAATGTATAATTCATGGCAAAAGATTAGGTAGAAAGCTGCTGGGTCACTTGGGGCATCGTGATACCGCACCAAAGTCTTAAATGATGAATTCAATTGTATAGTATTTGGAAGTGGATTTCATTTCATATAACTAGTTCCTTCAGTGATTCCTGGTGTCATTAGTATCCATCCTAGTCCAGCTTTTGCAAGATACTGGCGTAGACTGAAGAGGCGTCGATATTGCAGGTTTTGCTGAAGTCGTTGTAACCCGCCCAATTATTCTAGTTGAGTATGACCAGTCCAGACCGACCAAAGCTCAGTTTATCGTGCTATAGTCTACAATTCATATGATTCTATATTCATATCTGCCCTGAGAAGGATAACAATTCCAATCATAATTTTTCCTTTGGTGAGTTATGATATGAGTCAGTCATACGTGACTTAGAATTATTCTTGGCGGTTTGATGCTATGGTGCATTTGACAGTTGAGAGTTAGACTTTTAGCATAGTAAGTGAATATTCATATGTATTCCCCGTAGAACTTTTTATGTGTTTTCACGGTGAGGGTATATGTACTTACTTACTTATTTCCCTTAACATTCCAAGAAGGAACAGACGGGGAACTTCTTTCGCATCAGTGAGCTATGCGCGATATAGCTACTGTTTAAAGCCGGCTCCAAATGGCTACTGCTTTTCTAGAGAAGTCTTATATGGATTACAGATTACTCTCTTACTCGTAAAGTCGCCAGCATTTACGAGGTGGAAAACAGCCGCCGAAAAATGTTTGATGGCCTTACCCGAACCTGAACAAACAAAGCAATTGCACGTTTCACATAAGCGCAAATTTCTAGCAGTGGCAACTCTAACAGTTGTTAGATAACAGCTGATATTTCCGTTTCTTATCTTACCAATTTTTCGAAATCCTTGTATTGTTTACCAGTTCTTAAAACTTGTGTATTCAGTGAACTCGTAAAGATTTTCGTATGTTGATATCTTACGATTTTCGTGTAGATTAAGTCAAAGGTAGTGTGCTACAGAGCATATTATCCGAAAATCGTCGGAGCTGGCCGATTGTATTTTTTAGGATTTTCGCTGCCAAACTAGCAAAAAATTCTACAAATAGTAATTAGGCAGTTTTTGAGAGCGATTTTTCATGAAAATCTATTAAATTTTTTTCACAGCGTTCTCAGAATGCTGCCTAGTTTTATCCAATGAGAATATCGCTAGTTAGGCGCTTTCTTTACTATTAAAGGTGGGTTTACACGACATGTATTTTGCATATGTAATGTCACTTTTGCATATGAAAAATTTATGCATGTCGTGTGAACCCTGTCAAGATCGCCATATGCACAATGCATCATGTAATACATATGCAAGTTTTTGAAATAGAGCGTGTTCTATTTTGGTATGTAAACCGTATCGCATCAGCTGTTTTTGATAAACAACAAAGCGTTTGGTAAAATGGAAAAACACGGAAAAGTAAGTAATTTATTAGCAATTCTAAATAAAAGTATTAAAAGTATTTTTTATGGTCTTTCTTCTTGAATCCATTTCACAAAAATTATAAAATGCTGTTCTGTGACATTACAACATCAGCTGTTAATGACAAGCAGAGGTTATGCCATGTAGTTTACATGTGCACGTTTAAACACAAAAAATTAAAAGCCGTGTTTTTTCATAATTTTGACAGACATACGAAAAACAGACGGGTTAAAAAAGTGACATTACATATGCAAAATTCATGTCGTGGAAACCCACCTTAAGCAAACGATAATAACTAATATTGGCATTTTGTTATTTTTTAAGACGACAATGCCGTGCGAACTTAGAAAATAGACTTAAGCAAGAATTTTAATTGTAGTAAAAATCGCTTAGCGCTACATACTAAAGAAAACGAAAATTTAAGCAAGTTGTGTAACTAAAACACGTCTAATATAATATGCACAGCTCACAACTCACCTATCACCACAATTCCATATATGATGTACCGAAAAACCATTCACTCGGCATTATGTATAACTAAACTGTTTACACCGCCTTCTTATACTGCTCACTTGATGCCGATTAAAATATCATAGTATTGAGTGAGTGAATGCTTTTTTCACTGAATAATTTTGACGTTTAAAATGACTTTTAATGTTTTTCTCTGTTTTTTTCTTCTTTCGTTTATTTATCTTACAGATCGTTCTGTTGTCGCTGAGAGAGTAAATTGTGATAAATATAAACAACGATAACAACAACAAACAAACCAGAGAGCAGTACATGTGTTCGCTCCACTAAAAACATCAAACAGTGAATCATCTCCGAAAGGAAACTGAAGCAAAATAAACTGAAAATACCATAAACAAAAGCAATTAACCAGAGCAGCAGCAGACGCGGCGGCAGAAAAAAATCTCCAAAGAAAAAACAAAACATTTATTTGCCTTTGCTGGAACCGCTGCTTGAAACGATCAGCGTTCATCATGGCAGTGATCTACAGGTAACCCAACTAAAAGCACAACAAAAGCGCTTGACAAAAAAAAAAACAAAAAAATTAACACAATTGCATGAATAACTAAAGCAAAAATCAAAAAACCGGATAAATTGAAATTGTTGCTAAAAAAGTTTAAATACGTTTTTTTAGATTTCGTGAATTTGTGACGTGCATATTTGAAACAAGGTATACTACAACAACAAAAAGTGCAAATAATAGCTGTGCATTTGTGTGAATTTTGTTTTTGGTCAAAAAAAAAAAGTGTAATCGAATTTCATTCGATTCATTATTATGCTCACAATGATTTCAAACCAGCCAACTCGTGGTATACCAAAATGTAGTGTGTGAAATTTTCACTTTTTTTTTTATAGACTCCAGAGAAAGAAATTGAAACTTCTAATATACAAAAAACGTGGTTAGAGTTCCAAATATTCCCAAAATGAAAAAAAAGAAACAGAAAACAAAAAACAAAAATTCTGTGTGTATATTCTCATGTTTATTTTGTTTGATAAGATGTAACAACTTTTTTCTGTAGTCCAACGAACGGTGGATGATAGGTGGGGGAACCCAAAACACATAACAAACTTAGACCTAAGAGGAGTTTACGAACGTACGCACAATAGCACAATATTAAAAATCTTTTTTATTTCTTCCACCAGAGGACAGTAATGTGAAATGTGGTAAAATTGTACAATTTGTGGTGCAATTACATATTTGTTGGTAGAATTCACTCTCCGCCGTGATATTGACTAAAGAAAGAACCGAATTTCATTTAAATACGAGACTAATTAAAATTGGACTTTTGCAACTATTTCTCAGAAGACTGATGTTATACTACACTGAAAGAAAAACGTTACTCAAAATTAATAATAATAATTTTCGCTTAGTCGATAAATAAAATGGGACATGTTAATGCATATAATTTAGTTTAGTGGGCATATATAGCGTGTGCGACTATCACACAACAAACACAGATTCGTAAACTGCTAAGAACATTACAAATCAGTGGTAATTTTAAACCCGTAAATGTCGTCGACTTTACAAGTAAGATAGTAATCTGTAAGGGCCAATTAATGCCTCGAGGTTGATCTTCGTTTTTTATTTTAAACTGAATTTAAACTTCAAATTCATTTGTACAGTCGAAGTTTAAACTTAGTTTACTCGTCCAATATTGGGTGTTTAAACCACAGTTTAATAGCCATATGTTTGTCACATCACTCAACGAAAGAAGATGAAGAATCAACATTATTTCGGTTCACCAAATTCCACAAATAAAATAAATTACATAAATAAAGCTGCATGTAATTTTGTTGGTACTGGAATGGGTTTCCGACCTCCATTATTTTCATATAGGCCAAAGTTAATTTAGCCGAGTTTTTTTAATTCTCATATTTTTCAAAAAATCACCACATTTTAATTATTCACCGGAAACTTATGTTTGCTGATAAAAGTGTGAGTGGTTGCCACTTCAACAGCCGAAAATGACCACTCAAAAACGTATTTGAAGTTTAAACTAAGTTTTATTGGAAACTGAGATTTTCATAATTGTGGTTTAACTACAATCGCATTTATTGGCCCAAAGCCATGTGAAACTTGTGTAGAAGAATCCTTAGTCTATGCGAGCCGGCTTTAATGCTGTAGGTCCCGTTCAGTGATTTAAGAGATGTTTCCCGTGTGTTCCTTCATTGAATGTTTAGAAATTAATCCATTATAATTTTGCGGTCACAATTATAACAATTACTTCCATAGACTACTATCATGCGGGTATCTCTCCCTCTCTCTCTGTCTTTTGATTTGCAAAAGCAATTATTTCCATTGTAATGAGATTTATCTACATTATTATTATTTTATTGTAAATTTGCCAACAAATATTTGCAATTACTAACTCGAGTTAACAAATGTGTTAAAACTGTTCTCATTTAAAAATTCGCTTTTCTGAAAAATAAACGATTTTCTGACCTAAGCCATTATTTGTAAAAATCATGTAATTTATAAATTTCACTAATGACGACTTGCGATATATATACATATATATTCGATATATTTCGAATATATAGCCTTTTGAAAGATTGGTTCTTAAAAACGGGATTCACGCAAAGATAAAAATATATTAAAAGTCAATGCGTATGTCGATTTAAAAAATATAAAAATATATATATCTGTTTTTTTTTTTAATACATAATACAAAAAATATTAATAGACCTCTGTCACATTTATAGAATATTTTTTTTCAAAAAACATGATTTATCGACAATCTAAAAATATGCATTCGATGTAGACAAAAGCATAATAAAAATTTAATTTTTGAAAAATCCCAAGAAGAAAAACCTACTCATGGAAAGAACCCGTAATTTTCAGGAAAGTAAAGAACATAAAATTTCAGTCTTTAGATGATATAAAATAGTCTATAGTCCGAATAAATAGATGCCATCTAGTTATATCGTAACCAGGTAACCTTTGTTTCTGCAACATCAGCCAAGAATTGCCATCATAAAATTAATCACCTTCTCCTATAATTTTAGGCGTCTACTCTCGCCCACAGCCTTTACAGTGATCTATCGAAACACTTAGTCTGTGTTCCTGTATATCACACGGTGCTCTTAATTACGGATACACTGAAAAAATGATTTACTATTTTCAATGAAATATTTCATGACATTCCTGGAAATCATAGGTTCCTTTTCATGAGTAGGTTTTTCTCTCTGGGGTCTATTAAAAGTAAAATTTGTCGGAGTTCTTTGTCTAAATCGTCTAAATTTAGAATAAATTTTAAATAAATATTCTATAAATATAATAATAAGTTATGACAATATTTATTTGTTTAAAAGAAAGGGAATTCTTTTGGAATTTATACAAATAAGTTTTTTTTAGTGTTTTTCGACACTGGAATGAAAGTAGTCAGATTTGTATGTTAATATGTATGATTAGGTCGCATGTTCTGATCTCTAAATATCTCCGATTCGTTTGTTCACTTTATATCTTGCATATACTAAGGGGTTTGTCCACGAGTAAGGGGTTTGCCCTTATGTGTAGTAAGCTCATCCGCTGTTACCTGGAATGACCCTGTTCATCGGTATTAAATTAAGTGAATATCGAAATTCCTTACAATCTCACGCAGAGCTCTGATTTTAGCCTGACTACCAGAGTAGATTTTGACACTAAAGACATTTAGCATCCTGGTATCAAAATATCACTGCCTGTCATCGATAGTAGTGCGAAGTGGCTCTTAAAATTAGCACTTTTCAAAAATCTCTCCATAGCTCATGAGACAGTACATTGATAATCTCAGACGTGTTGTAGATGTTGTTGCAAGTTATGGTGATTTCATTAGTTAATATAACAATTTCAAGATCTAAAATGTTTAAATTTCCCTTCATTGGTTGAAAATACGAGAGTTTCAAATACATTTCTTACTCACCATTTTTCTTTTAATTTATTTATAGACTACATTCTAACTATTCTTACCATATTTTTCTGAATGGCTGATCTACTTATGCCACTAGTTCAGATCTAGATTTTTGTGTATCTGGTCACTCTACTGAGAATCATATAATGAAGGTGAGAACACATTTTAGTGTGCTGTGTTGATTTTGCCTTTTTCGGTTTGTTGATTGAAGTTAGTGTGATTTTTACCATATTTGCAAAGTAAACGACAACAATATTTAATAATTGTTTGTTTTAGAGATACAATTAGCAGTCTAGTCTCTAACATCATTGGGGACGGGAATTCTGTGGAAGTGTCTGAGTTGTAGACTAGAATAATAGCAGTCATTATCAAACGACAACGAGTATACCGTTTATAGATGACTCATACGTTTTTCTAATTCATGTGATGAATGATGACCATCTGAGTTAATTTTCGGTAATATAAGGAAACGTTTCAAGACTCAAACGGCCATATTAATAGAGCGAGTATAGGAGTCAACAGAGCTATGTTAAGTTTGTTAACTTACAAAAAGAATTTTGATCACAACAATAAAATTTAAAACCAAAGTAATATAAAAAAACCCACAGCTTTCAGAAAGGTATTTTTTGGAGTTCCACTGTAGACAATTGGAGATTTCAAATAAATCTGTATTTCTCACTTGTACAATATCAATTACCAAATCAATTTATGTTGAATTTTGACTTAAGTGTTGAGTTCAAAAGAAGGCTCTCTGGAACCACTGGAAATAGATGCTGGAACCGATTTATTCAATTCTTTTTATCTCTTATCGTGGAATAACGACTTTAATATTATTCACAGAAAATAATTCTCAAAATTAGATGCAATTGACTGTATCCACTTGTTTAGATGACCACAGATTAATCAGTCTGCTTTGAATCATAGTTTAGAATTGGAAAACTATTCTCAATACCACATTGTGGCTTCAGCTATACAAAAATACTCGTCAATCTTGTAAAATAAATACATATTTTTGTATCGTTTGTATGAACATAAATATATATAAATTAAATACCGCTTTGGTATTTTCCATAATAAATCCATTTACAACTTAATAACAAACTTTTTATTTATATTCAATTCCTAATGAACATATTTGTTAATGCTTATAGTGATTTTCTTCACTTGTTAAACAAAATGTTTAGTTTTATTTTTTGCAAATAATGCAGAAAACATCCTCCCTTTCTGCCGACATTTACCCCATACAAGAGAAAACTAAATTATTCCACTCGATTTGTTCATAACATCAATACATACATACATACATACATACGTACAATGTCGGTCGATTTGTTCAAAGCATTTCCTATAAAAGAAAAAGCACAACATCTGCGAGGTTTGCCAGTTAAGGCCGACTCTTCTAGACCGTACAATGAAGCGAAGCGTAATTTCTTTCTTTCGGCATCGATGTCTGACATAATAAATATTTGAATTCAAAAAGTGCTGGTAGTCAGGTGTTGTTTAAGTCCCATAAAGGCATAAAGGGGTGTGCGTTTTATAAGTGTTTGAACCTCGTAAGTTTACTCGATGATGAATGAATTGTACAACAGGTTTAAAGTTCTACCGCCGTATTCATAAAAATTAAAAAAAACCTGAAAATTGTTTTTGTATTTTTATACATTTTTCTTAACAAAGGTTTTTTCAATTTTTATGAATATGTGGATGCTAATTTTCTTAAAAAAACATACCTAAAATCTATTAAAACATCTTTTAAAAAGGGGTTTAAACTCCATGAAAAGCTTCTGCAGAAGCTTCGAGATTTCACGAATAATTCCATAGGAAATCTGGGCTCTCATCGCTGCTCAAAAATATCGTGTGACTTTTGGATTTCTAATGATTTCTCTCTATTTATATTGAGTTTTCTCTGAGATCGCTCTATACGAGTTGTTGTTGATGGTGTCTCTTGGAATGAGCGATGAGTTTAAACACAGGAGCAGCGCTACCACTTTACTACAATTGTAGTAGATCTACTACTTTTTCTTCATCCTTAAATTTATGTACGTACATTTTGATTTTGCTACATTTTGTGTACATTCGTGAAATAACAAAAAAAAATCCCGTTATGAATTAGGGCTAGGTAAATTTTTGACAACAGGCTGGAAATATTTGACAACCACAAAACAAACACCAGCGCCGATATATTTTGTGCGGCGGGTTGCCGCCGGTATTTTTCAGTTTATGAATTTCATAAAAGTGTCCCAATCGATTTAAATAAAATAAATTATTTTTTATTTAAAAAATCAACTAATTGAATCTGATTTGATTTTTTTTAAATATAATGTATCCTTCCAAGGCACAGTTTTCCACAATACACTATTTCCCAGTGTTTGAAAATCTGCTACATTTTAACAAAAAAATGTAGCAGATTTGCTACATTTTCTTCGCCTCAAAGTGGTAGCACTGCACAGGAGTTAAGCGCCATGGCCACACATCAAACTCGCTCATCAAACTCGCATTTTTTTGATTGTGTTAGTGAAAAAAAACTCACACGGATAGGTTGATGTGAGTTTGACGAAAATCAAAACCATTTAGATATTTGCTTCGTCGCAAAATATTACCAATACATACAAGAGTTTGATCAACCAGTTTGACGTGTGGCCATGGCGCTTTACACAAGGTTCGGCTTTCTCTCTTCTCCTCTTTTCATTATTTTCATTGATGACCTGTTGATGATGACCAGAATATTACACTATGCCATTCCGATATCTCTCTTTCGAACAGGAGAATGGATCATTGTGGAGGAACGCAGATTATCAAGTGTTGATTATATATTTGGCGCTCTAACTCCATACATATTTAACGATTCTCAACCTCCCTTTAAAGTCTCACAGCGGTGCAGTCATCGAGTTAAAGGAATATCTTGAAAGTTTCAAAATCGGAATCTCTGTCTTCTGCCGACTTATGCCTTTTCGTGGTGTAGGGTATGAAAAACCCTCATTAGATACACTAATTAACTGCAATAAATTCACTAAAACAAACATACAAAAGGTGTTGCACGATGTGCGCTGAGTGCGTATACATAAGTGTAGTGTGGGGGCTTTTACTTCACCTGCTCGTGTGTAGCTACATCTGACGCTTCATTTCATATCGACGTGGTTTTTCCCGCACTTTATTCAAAGAGTTTATCCCCCCACATCAGAGAGAAATAGTCCATATGTGCAGTTAGCTATACTCTGCATGTAGTTTTCATAATTAGAAACAAAAATACTAGAATTTTTTTCTGGGAAATTCATTAAATAACACTTCGATGTTTGGCGTATAAAACAAAAAAAAAAAAAAAACAGAACAGAAAAGTTTTCGATTCTTTTCTCCAAACTCATGTTTGTAGCGAATGCATTCATTACGATTTCGGAAAATGAAAGATAAAGTGCTTAATAGATTGTTAATGTACAAACATATCCATACGTGTGATATGAATGTGTACTTAATTAAATAATTAAAACTTACCAACAATTGTTTACACACCCCAATACGGGGTAACCAGATGTTTTATGTTTGCTTAGAGTTTCAGCGAAAATTTGAATTCGTTAAATAAAAGTAGAATTGAAATTTAATACACAAAGAAAACAAAAAAAAAAAATAGGATATTTAGAAATTTAATTCTTTTTCGGCGACAATAATATTTGGACGATAAATAGTTTTATTCCATTTTACAAACCAGCAGAATTTATTACAGTACGATTGACGTGTTACCCAAAGTGGGAAACCAAAACGAATAACGTTGTAGATAACGGATATCCTTATGATTTATTTCGGTATCGATAACGGTGGTGTTACCGAAACAACAATACCGCTACGTACTGGTATTTCAGACTAAATAGAAAAACATTTAAAAAATTGTACACTTCCATACATTTATTCAATTAAATTTTCTTATAATTGGCATATGAAAATTGTTAATTTTAACCCGTAATTTAAACGCGTATCTTACAGCTTATCTTCTGTACGTATTTTGACAGAAAAAACAACCATTAAAAAAAAAAGATTATACATAGTAAAGTTGCGCGATTTTTACAAGGTCTATGTTGTTATCGGAAAATCAGAAAATCACAGAAAATTTCCCTGACGCCCATCTGACGTCTTTGTAGGTTTTGTTTTTTTTTTGTAAAAGATAAAATAAATATCAGAATTTTAACAGAATTTTCATCTGGTAACCTCGCGCTAAACACATTTCTACTGGGTACGTGAAATACGAATGTAACATGAATATCAGTTGCTGTTCTTATTATACTCGAATGATTTGCAAAAGATTCAACGATGCGTGTAATATTTGATGGATTCTCTGGTATTACGTTTGACATTTTGTTAATTATTGGTGATAAACAAATAAATTAATGAATGCAAATATGTAGAAGCAAATACGATCACACATACATTGTCATTTGCCATCATTATTTTTCATTTGGCTAAAATAATTACTAAGGTGTCAAGACCGGCCACATGACATCCTACGTACACTAAATGACAGCATTCCTGTTTTGACTTGGGTAAAATCTATTTTAAATTTAGAGCTCAGATAAAAGAAAAACATTTGCCTTTGACTATGGAAATGCCGCAAATTAATATTGCTTCCCAAAATGCAAGCAGATGTTTTAAATTGTGGTGACCGTAGTTCATCAAAAAGGGAAAATCCCAAGAAATGACCATTACCTATGATAAATTACCAGATATATTTCATCTAATTATTTTTGTCCCTACACATTTATGATATCCAAGCACATTCTACATTCTATAGTAGAATTTCATGTGTCACCATCCGGCAACCGGAGTCCGCAAATGTCTTAGGACGTCTGTACGAGTAAAATTTCCACTGTCTTTGGCATAGGGGGAAAAGAGTTTTCATTACGAAAAATCGATCAGACAAAATATCCCCAATTTGTACGACTTTGTCTGGAATTATTCTGGGCAAATTTTCATTTATTTCGACACATTTTAAAACAAATTTATTTATTTTTGTATGATTTTTTAAGTTTGTTAAAAATAATCAAATAAAATCTGTGACAAATCCCTTATCGATAATCTCGCATATTTTGTAAAAAAATGCAAAATTTTAACAATGAAAATTGCGCTAGATTCCTACATTATTTAACACAAAAGACATTTGTGAAATCTACAAAATCAGGAGGGAATAGTGGAAGAATTTAATCGGGAAACATTTGACCAAAAATACAGCATATCCGAAAATTTACTTCACAGCTTTCACTACTTCTTTTGCAATTGTTACAAAGGCTTCAAGGCCATAACTTGTAACGCAAGAATATTATATATTTAATTTAATTAATATAATTTCCCCGTCTTTCAAAAATGCATGACATTTTTGAAAGTTATGAAACCGCTCGAACAGTTTTCTGTTGAAATAATCACATACAGACATTGAAATCGCAAACTAGTGCTGTAATTCGAAATTCCTCCCAAAACCCATATTTTTTGAGAAAATCCGATAAGTGCCACATCTAAATCATTTTCAAAAAATCGGAAAAAATTATAAAAAATATTTTTTTAAAGTTATGAAACCGCTCGAACAGTTTTCTGTTGAAATAATCACATAAAGACATATAAATCGCTTTTTTGGTTAAAAAACTAGTGCTGTAATTCGAAATACCTCTCAAAACCCAATTTTTTTGAGAAAATCCGATAAGTGCCACATCTAAATCATTTTCAAAAAATCGGAAAAAATTATAAAAAATATTTCACCCCCATTCGCTGTCAAAACAGGTCGAGCACTGACATATTTTTGTTTTATTTGGACACCCTAATGTGCACCCCAATAATTGTTGTTCATCTGTGAAAACTGATTAGCAGACGAGATTACAATATTGCAACATTGCCTCGTATACCGATTGAAATTTTAGCGACACACGTTTCCCCTTCTTTAAGTATAACAATCTTCACTGAACCAACCTACCTTACTGACCTGAAAAAGCAACTGTTTTCACACTAAAAAAACATTCATTCACCCCACAGTTATAATTATTATGACGTGTAGACGATTCCATTTATGAGTTTATGTTACGGCGTATAAAACGCTATCAAAAAATCAATATCAACACAATACTCAATACGAAACAACAGTTGTAACCAGACATTCACGGAATTAGAAGCAAACACATAAGCTACGCCAAAAAAAAAAATAAAATAAAATAAAATAAAACTCAAGAGAACAAAGTATTTGTTTAACTTTAATATTTAGTTATCTGTTTAATTTATTTATATGTTTTACAAAATCCACTTATATTTTGAAATCGTTTACTAATGAATGTTTTTGTTTAATTTCATTCCTCACAAAAACCTACCGAACATCCTTGACACTGACATTGAATGACTCATCTATTCAACTCGTGTGTGTGCTGATGTGGAAACAACAGCTGTTTTGTAGCTTTACTGCTGGCAACACTGTGTTCAGCCGGTACTATACCAAATCGTCCAAATTTCCCAGTTCAAACCAATCAAATACAACCCGGAAACGCTGACAGTAAATCACCCGGAAGACGAGTCATGTCGCCCGCTTTTGCCAATGCCGGTCGTGTTCCTGGCCTAGAAATCTGGAGAGTTGAGGTAAGTTAAAATAAATCTATTAGACTTCTAGCTAAAGACAACTGACGCATAATAACATTTAAGTGAAAGTGAATTAATGTAAGGTGTCAACTTAATTCTGTTGGTTTGCCTTTTGGTATTTATTCACACATACTCGTTTGTGTTTGTTTATGATAACCGTATGGGTGAATATTTATTGTTATAACAAATGTAGTGGATGACACACTTTAATATGCGGCCAGTGGGAAATATTCTATAAAAGGAGTGCATTTCATGATATTAACACTTATTAAGGGTACTCGTGGCCCAAATTTGCTTTTGTTGAACAAAATTGTCAATTTAAAAAACTACATTAAATAATAAACTTTTGGTGTGGTTGTGTATTTTTTTACTTTTACAGTATTCGTCAACAATTAATTTATGAGTAGTGAGTCTCCCTAATGAAACCTATAAGCTGTATGGTTCTGCATTTTTTTTTATCATGGCGAACTAGAGTTGTAATTATATGTATAGAGTCAATGAGTTTTTAACAAAAAAAAATAAACAGGCAAAACACATTCCAAAGTCAACAAGGAGAAGATATCTAATTAGCTATTTCGATATTCAGTGACAGGGGCCTCAGTTTTAGTCCAGTTCTAAAGGCCTAATGTTTTTAGAATATATTTTCCAGGAGAATTTCGGTTAATCGGATAATAGAGCATTAATTCAGAGGGCCCTACATAGTATCCAAGGCCTAACATGGGCTAACTGCGTAACGGCTAAGAACAATCCCATGAATACTCATCTTGAACTGCGTCTTTCGAAAGACATGCGAATTAATGTAAGCCAGCGAAATATTTGTATCTTCAAAAAGGAATTTAAAAAAATTGCTTATATTTGTGATTTGTGACTTTTTCTACACCACCTTTCGCCTACAAACTTTAAAATCAACCAAAAATTCATCGTATAAATCAGGTCTAAGCATAAGCTTGCTTTGTCATAGGGTTACCATATATTTGGATTCATCCAGTTTCAGAAAATGCGTAGAAAGTCACACTTTTTGTTCCTTCTACACATTCCCTTCCCCTTTTTCCTACGTTGGGAATTCGATCCCCTTTATAAAGTTCCTTAAATTCCTTATGTCTATTGCTTTGACGGCCGATAGGTCATCTAAGGTGTCCTCTCCTAACTGGACTTTCCTGACCTGCGAGAAAGCAGGGCACTGGCACAGGAAGTGTACCGCCATCTCGGCGTCCTCTCCGCATGCCCTACATTCGTCGCTCTGGGAACATCCTATTCTAAATAGGTGTGCCCTTAGGCTAGTGTGTCCTGTGATGACCCCAACTAGCTTACTCAGTTCATTTTTGTTAAACCCGAGTATTCTCTTTGTTTTATTGTAATCGAGGTTTCCCCAGGTTTCCTTTGTAGTTCTTTCCACCTGTTCCGCTAGCCACGTCTTCATTCATTCCCTCAACTCCTTTTTTGTCTCTAGAAAAGGTTTGGTCGGAAACCAGGAGCGCACAACAGGCCGAATTGCTGGCCTAGGTGTATGTCAGTGACATGAGACGGTCATGGTACATAACCGATCCTCCATTCAACCCAACCTAACCTACACTTTTTGTTTATTTTTTTTTATTATTCTTTTGTTTTATTATTTCCATTAATGGTTTCTCAACAAAGCATGGAAAAGTGTTGCCACTAAAGCGTGATTAAGAAAAATTAAAGAAAACTCAGTAAATGTGTACAAGCAAAATAAATATGCAAATGTTGCCCACGGCTACGTTTCATGTGGTCCATTCTGAAAGTCCAATTTTGACACCATTTTCCATTAATATCACACACATTTCGTAAAAATTTATCAGCCCATTGCAGAGCTGTAAAGTTTTTCCTTAATCCCAAAAAGACCTTCCTTATGTCATTTTATATTTTCTAAGGGCACAAAAGAAATAGTTTTCTGGATCATTCCTTCAATCAGTTACTAAAGCTTTATAAACTTGTTGATCAAAACAAATTGCCATTCTTATACGAATATATCACGTCAACAACAAGGTCCTCCAAAATATTTAGGGTTAGATATCGTGTTATAACTATCTTTCCGTTCTGTACACCCTGATGACAAACAAGATGATTTGTTTTCGTTTTGTTCGTGCAAAAATGTCTTTCAATATGAAATTGTTAAATTTTAAACAATTCTACACTCAAATTGAAAAGTTTGCCATTACATTAATTGCCACTACTTATACAGACATTCACCTCAAATCCTTTTTGCAGTACAACATGTTACACTAAGTGTTCACAGAGTGAAGAACAAACAAAAAAACACATCAGTTAAACTGGCCGCATAAGCATTGCGAATGGCCAGCAGGACAGAGCCACTGCAGTAAATCGGATTTCCACAATAAATACGCGTGAATGGACATAAACTAAGATCAGACTGCGGCCACAATGTTAAGAACATTGACAATGAACGGCAACAGCTTCTTGTTGTTGTTGTTGTTGTTTTGTTACATACTATGCTTTAATGGGACCACTAAATGTCAATGGTCAGGGTTTACTAAATTCCAGTTAAATTTTAGCATTCTTTAAAGTGTGCGGTGTGCGGCCCATATGTCGTTGTCCTGGGACGGTGATGTTGTGTAATGCTAATTGTTTACATCTGTGACATATACCAATCGTTTAAGGAAATCCGTTTCGGAGCGTACGAAATACACGAAGATTATCAGGAGACCTAAGAGATACATGACGTTATCCGGATATAAATCCTTAGATCCACAAATAAAAATGCAGACTGCTCCTTCAATAGTCGCATAGTCAACACGACAAACAGATGAACAAATACGTATGCAATGCACAAGGGATGACGATTCGGAAAAACTGGAATGCTATCGAAATTATGTATTCCATGATTCGATATTTCAGTTATTGGCAAATGGTCTGGTAGATGAAAAACCCGGCTATTATATGTGGGACTCAAACTAGAGGGAATTCGTTCACAAATCCAAATGTGCCTAGTTTTGTGTTAAACATTACTTACTTATTTCCCTTAGCCTGATCTTACCAGCTTTCGATCCTCTGTTCTGCTGTGTGGTAGTCGCACACACTACCTACCTCTCCATGGCCGTCCTTTTTTTTTTTTTAAACATTACCGCTGTGAATATGGATATGCAGGGTCCGCTAAATAACTTTTTTTTTTAAAAACTTTTTTTTTGTTGAAACCAAATATTGCTAATATCCTCCTCTTAAATTTTTGTAAACAAAAATTCGTTCAACATGGCCCGATAACGATCGCCATTGACTGTAACGGCCACTCCTTGTTAATTTTCGAAGAAAAATGGCCCAATTATACCTCTGGACCAAAATCCGCACCGAACAGTGACTCGTTTTTGGGTGCATCGGCTTTTCAATGTATGCGTGCGGGTTTTCTGTGCCCCAAATGCGACAATTTTGCTTGTTTACATACCCGTCAAGATCAAAATGAGCTTCATCTGAAAAGATGATTTTTTTTTTGGCAAAATCGGCAAATCTTCTGTAGGTCGATGGCAGCCCACAATTGAACTTTGTGTGGCGTCATACCAAGGTCTTTATGCAAAATTCGTCTCAATGATGTCTCCGAAATGTTCAATTGTTGAGAACGACGTTATGATGTTAATGACGCTTCACGCACATTTTCTGCCACAGCAGCAACATTCTCGGGTGTACGCATTGTTTTTGGCTTTTCAGGCTTAGGTTTATCGATGAGGATGCCAGTTTCTTTTACTTTTTCCACAAGATAACGAACATACGGAGCTGACGGTGCTTCTATTCTTCCAAAATCCATACGCGATTTTCGCACACATTCTGCAACATTACCATGATTTTCAAGGTAATGTCGCGATATTTCCCAGCGTTGTTCAAGCGTATACAGAACCATATTCCTTCAGCGGAAGGATAAAACTAATTATCTATCAAATCAGACATGAGCTAAGTGTTACCATTCACGAAATAAGCACTAGTTGAAAAAAAAACGTTAGATGCCGGACCCTTTACAAATGTAACAGTATTTGAATATACATGTCTCTTCAAAACTTGTCTACAGACTGGGTCAGGCCTAAAAACCAGCATCCTTTAAACAAGGACAGATCACTCTCAAAATTAAAAGATATTTTCCAGCTAATATCAACAAATGTACAGTTACTTTATGACTTGTGCACTCTTTGAATCCAAAGTATTTCCGTAAAAATCTAATTATGTTTTGTGCGATTAATTCCGATTGACTGTTTCGTTTTCTCTAAATAGAAATGTCCCAATGATGTTTTTGGTTTAAGTGCCAACTTTTCGTTCATGCCATTGACTTCCAGGGATCTCATGAGGATTCCTAGTTTCCCAGTCAGTTTAAAATTGGACCAGTCGGTCATCATCAACAATTCGGGCAACTGTTTGTCCATGTAGTATCGCTGGGAAGCGATTCATGGTAAAATTTAAAATATATACCCGAGAATTCCGTTGCCAGCAAATTATCTTTTTATTATTTTCAACATATGTGTGGCACTGCTGTTGTTGTAACTGCCTGTTGGAAGCCGAGTACATTTTTTTTTTTTGCAAATTATCCCGGTAGTTGTTTCAAAATCGTTACAAACATATTTTTTTTTAGTAAGCTTTCTCTTATTTTGTAGTAGTATAATGTAATGGGAGCGATGGCCTTTCATTCGGCCACCAAAGTCCTTTTAAGGAATTGTAAGGTCTCAAACTGTAAACCTTAGCAGATAGGATACCCCAAACGTTCTTCTCTAGAAATGTTTCGTCTTGGTCGCCGAATGTATTGGTGCGTTATCCTGTTGGAAAATCCATACTGCTTCCAGCAGGCCAACGTACGTATCAGAATTACTTCTCGTAGGTATAAAACATACGAGAGTCTTTCCCGTACGACCGAATTCACCACAAACTATTAAGGAGCCTCCTCCGTGGGTACGTATATGGCATGAATACCGTGGCTGCTTTAAATCGCGTCAATACTACTGACAATTGTCAGATCTATCCAAGTTGAATTTTTTTCCATCAGAAAATAATTTATACTTTTTTTTTGCTAAGGTCAAACTAGCGGCCCTTATTTGCAATTGTCAGATCTATCCAAGTTGAATTTTTTTCCATCAGAAAATAATTTATACTTTTTTTTTGCTAAGGTCAAACTAGCGGATATCCGTGGCACGGGCTTCCTCGTGCACATGTCTTCCATTAATATTTGATTAATTCATCTCCTTGAAACGCTATGTTGCAAACGAATGCTGCTTTTGCTTCGGTGGTCCATTTGGGGATCTACAAATCTACATTACTGAGAAAATTTGTTGACCGACGCAGATCGGATCTCGCTACCTTCACTTTATCTAGGCAAACGATTTCATTTAGACAGCTGATTTTACAAGAAAAGACTCTTTAAAGGACTGACCGTTCCAGATATTTCAGCCCAAGCCCTATCTTTGGGAAACTTCATAACACTATATGGCAAAACCATCACCGATCGGCATCCCTGTTAAGTATAGTCGTCGCACATAGCTCAGCGTAGGAATCATCAGTTTACACTGGAGGATGGCTGAGTACGTTTCTTGTCTGTATGCTTACAAATATGAGGGAATAATGTGCGTATGTATGTATTCATACGCACGCACACCCAGAGAGTCAGATATACAATGTCAAGCAGATTGGATGAATCCATTCAAATTAAAAAAAGGTGATGTTGATGTTGAACGTAATGTTCGGTAGCAGTCAGTGTTGGTTGAATTGGATGTGCAAATGAATGGACGAGAATTTAAATATTTGTTTGCAGGCAAAACCAAAAATATCCAACTCACACGAATGCAGCATGTGTACAATCATGCTGGCTGAAATAGCTGCGA
The DNA here is from genome assembly GCA_958296145.1 of Hydrotaea cyrtoneurina. Taxonomy (NCBI): domain Eukaryota; kingdom Metazoa; phylum Arthropoda; class Insecta; order Diptera; family Muscidae; genus Hydrotaea; species Hydrotaea cyrtoneurina. The sequence goes on from OY282512.1 coordinate 90,196,067, forward strand.
ACAAACACACACAGAAACGCACACAGAGATATACACATAAAGATTCGTATACAATATGTACGTAATTGACATAAATGTGACTGGATTTTATAAGCCTTAAAGCAATTGACGGCAGCAACTACTGCAAAAACTGTTGTGCCATCAAGATCGTCATCATTATTGGCAAGACACTTTGGCTGTGCAATTATGGCCATGGTCTTTCAGTGTGAATATCCTTGCTCTCTCTCTCTCTTACACACATACAAATACATACACTAAGGTATGCGACATATTGGCTGATTGACAGTCCATCCATACGTTGCCTTGTACTGCGCGTTTGTGTGTTGGTGCGTTTGCGATTGTCTGCAGCAGCCGTTATCCTTGTATTTAAAAATAACATTTCCCATATCAGAGTCATATAATGTCTTATTTATTTAACACCATCATATCCTTATTTATTATAAAATCCCCATGAAAGTGTTTTTAATACTATTTTGCCTATACTTAAAATGAGCTTAAAATATCCTCCTTCCTTTTCTCACACATGCGAACCTTTCATTCCCGTACACGGATACACACAGACAAACATTGTGGGGTTTTATTTGTAATTGACCGGCAGTACAGTTCATATAAACAAAGTTTTATTAAATACTTCATTTTGCCATCATGAAATGGAATGATGACACGATGTATGTGCATATGGGGCAATCTGTACAAAGAAACTGTTGGGATGGGGTTTCAATAGATATCTTTCCAACCAACAAAAAGTTAAATACATTTGCTATACATTTCAAAACAGGCTGAATAAATCAAATTAATTTCGAAATTCTTCGAAAACAAAATAAGGAAATGGTTTCAACCAATAAAAAAAAAATTATTTTTTTTTAAAGCATATTAAATGGATACTAAGTACGTAATTCTATAACTTCGAACTTCCATCTAGACAATTGGTTTGAAAACGACAAGTCGATCGTAAAACACATAAGATGGAAACAGGCAGTCAAGATAATTCCATTACAAGTCTTAAAATAAAAGAACGAGTTCTGAAGAAAAACTAGAGGTCTGGGAAAATTAATAGCTTAACTTGTAACACACCATGTTTTTCGTCACACTAGATTTTCATAATAAAACATGAGAATTAAATAAAAACTCCAAAAAAAAACCGCAAGAACAAAATACACTTGTATGGAACTGCTCACAAACCAAATACATTAATAACTACATAACACAGTAGCAGCATTTATTTAATTTGTATTATTTGTGCTGAAACAATATTAATTTTAATTTGAATTCATTGTTTGTTTCTTCCTTCTTTGACTGCTGTCTTAATCCTATGGCTTTGATTGAAAAAATAACATAAATTTTAACTTCAACTTAAATGAAAAACGACGATTAACTGTGGCTCATTTATTTAGCCTTAAAGTACAGTAATTTCCGCTTAATTGGTTTTGCGAGAATGCACAGTTTTCGTTAAAAATTTAAAATAAATCCTTTTATTTCAACAGTATGTTGATTAAAGGAAGCCTTCAACTATTCACACAGAGTCAAATGATTATTTATATGGAAAGCTAACAAATTGAACTTATTTTCTTAAAAAATGCAATTTATTAAAATATTTAGTAATTTTTAAAAATTATTTTTCTTTACTAATACCATTTAATTTCCTTTTTCTTAAATTTATATGTTTTCGTCCACTCATTTTTTTTTATTTTTGTAACTTTACATTTGCGTGTTATTTGACGAAATTAAACGGAACTCATATTAACGGGGATTTCTCCATAGACTTTGTATGAGAATTTTCCTTTAAATCTTTTTTATTCAAATAAGCGGACAAATTAATTATGCAGGGATCAATTTAGCGAAATTTTATTATTTTTTTAAAACCTTTAAAAAAATACATTCCACATTGTTCTGTATGTACGGTTCGTTATTTTTTTACCTTAGATAATTCATGCAGTACAAAAATGTATGCGACAAAACATATTCGACTTTTGGCAAATCTTTATGAAGAGAACTACAAATGTTCAATTACAATGCCAGAGAGAACCAATTATTGCAAATAGAGTATGTTATTTTTTGATATTTTTTCTAAACACTTTAGATGTTCAGCGATTTCGGATAGATGAATTTTTAATTTTTAGTTTAAAGTGGAGTATGGCTTGAAGTAAATATAAAAATCACTTTAAAAACACAAGTATTAAAAATTACCAAGACGGTTTGTCACAAAAAGAAACTTGCGTAAAATTGTCATTGCCAATATCTACAGTCAGCTTTATTATAAAAAAGTTCATGGTTGAAACTATGCACTGTGGGGGTCGACCAAGATGCACGTCATCCAAAGATAATTCCAGAATTGTTAGAGAATATCAATAGCAGGCAGACAAATCCGCTCCTAGTGTTGTAAGTGCTCTTAACATAGAACTGTTCAAAGAAGAGCATGTGCTGTTCGACTGAAATGTTATCGCGCCGCAAAGAAGCCAATCATTTCGGTTAAAACCGAAAAGCTCGTATTGATTTTGCACGAGAGCATATCAATTGGTCAAATGAGAAGTGGAACACCGTATTGTTTTCCGACGAATCAACATTTAATTTGCAATACTCTGATATTATAAGAAGAATACGACCGGTAAATTAACGATTGGATCCCTGTAACAGCTAAGGTTCTGCGGAGGAGGAAATGTGATGGTCTGGGGTTGCTTCTCTGAAAATTGTGTTGACCCCTTACATAAAATAGACCGTATAATGGACAGATTTCCGTACCAAAACATTTTGGAAAATGTGATGCTTCCTCACGCTGAATGGAAATACCGCTTTCTCGGCAATTCCAACAGGATAATGATCCCAAACATACCTCAAAATATGTCCAAGTTTGGTTCGCAAAGGAAATACTTAATGTAATGAAGGGGCCAGCTCAATTGCCAGACTTAAACCCCATAGAACCTCTTTGGGAAATGGAGAACAAAAAATTAAAACGAGAAGGTACGGGGCGAGACAAAAACCAAATTTTTCAGGCAATTGAAGCGGCTTGGTCTGCTGCAGATGCAAAGACAATAAACAATCTTGTTGATTCCATGCAACGAAGATGCTCAGCAGTGCTTAAAAAAAAGATGCTCTGCAAAATATTGATAGAAATACCTAGTCCAATTTGTTTTGTCGTATGAATTTTTGACTATTTGGTTTCAACGTTTTAATATATTTTGAATTTTAAAAACAATCAGAAAACAAGCTTATTTTTTCTCAAACAAGGTATTAACATTGAGTTTAAAAAACAATCGACACATCTATCAATCATAACTTTTGAGATTTTCATGATTTAGAGGAAATGTGCATTGAGTCCAATATGTATTGTCCGATACTGTACGTAATCAATAAAATTCTCATAGAGGTTGTTGCGCTTTTTTTTTGTGATGCAAAACAACTGTAAATGCACGATACTAGACACTGCTTTACCTGACCAATCGTTCCAAAAATAGAGTTGTATTTCGCATGACAGGCAATTTTTTTTGCGTTTTCTATATATCAAGAATGTCAAGAGGCCACATATATCATACATGTTTTTAAGATATCTGTACATTTCAATTTGAATAAATATGAGTTATGTTTGACAGGGGTCTTTTGCGTATTGGTTTATTTCATGTGTCATTGCCGTGTCGCACCTGTACTAACATTTTTACAATTCCTTTGTTACTTGGTTCCATGCGCGCGACTCGATCATCTTTATTGTAGCACAATATTTTTTTTTTTTTAATTCATAACAGCAAATTATATTACTTGGTACTCAATTAATTGCCTTGCATGTTGCGACAGGGTATTGAGAACAACAAATGAAAAGAAAGAAACAAAAAAAACATATCGAGATTGCTTTTAAACCATGTGCAACAGTGCGAACCGAAATTTCTTTGACTTTACATTTAATGGCGCACTGGCGCTTGTAATGCAACCGTAATCTTGACATAAACATTTAAGCCAACTACTCTTAAGAGAAATACTACCAACATCAAAACGTTGCAAGCGTGCGAAGGAAAGAAACACAACAATACCGAAGGAAAAGAAAAGAATATTATTAATAAAAAGCTACGATAATGTCACCGATTTTATTACGTTTTAATGGATTTCTCCCGTTTTAAAACAATAAAGCGTAAAGGAAAATCCGCAAATGAAACGAAGGAAAGTGTACATACGCATACACGCATAACCACATGTATGTGTTAAAACAAATACAGTAATAAAAAATTACAATGATAAAAACAACTACAACCACAACAATACGTCGTATAAAAATACCAACAAAATGATATAAAAAATCTCGAGGAAAAAGCGCATTAAAGAAATAATACGCATTCATGCATCTTAGGAACGCATGTTGCATGCAACCCACAGAAACCAATAAATATTACCATATGTTTATACATATTTACTGGCCCCTATTTAATTATGCATGAATGTGTGGTGTGAAAAACAGTGTGGAGTGAAAAGTCTGCATCGAGCATTAGTTATAGGGTGGGAACATTGTCCTTTAGGTTCTATGAAAAGTACATCCCGTGTAAATGTGATCGATATTCTGTATTGAAAAGAAAATACGATTTATATCCTGCCATAATCGATTTTAATGTTCGTGGTTGTGATTGGTAAGTCGGCATCGATGCCCAACAATGCCTTGTTTCCAACAGAGGGCAGCAAAGCCTTTTTTTTTTTTTTGCTAACGAGTTACTCATTTGCTATTTGGAGACGTTCGTCTGTCATATAGATTGTAGGCGTTGGCAACCGCATCCGATAGAAAAAAATGTTCAGCTTTTAGCTGTAATGACACACAGTGGTCAAATTGAAAAACAAAAATAGAGTACAGCCAACCTAATTCTGTTTGCTGCTGCAATAGAATGACCGCGATTCCTAAATGTCACAGCTTTTCATAGAAAAAACAATGACCTCTAATGGAAAAAAATCTACATTTTCTGTGCATTTCCCTCAATATTTCTCATGAAGTGAACTTCTCTCAAATCAAGTAGTTTCGTTGGCAAATGTCATTGATTGGAGTTTGAATAAAATCAGTTCAGCTAGTGATTCCAGGCTGGGCGGAATATTAAAATATCGGTGTAGAACAATTATTTCTGGGTGTAGTAAACAGGAGCCCTCCCAACAAATTGGAGGAAAAATTCGAGCTGTTGAGACAAGTTAGTGATCAACAACGTCGTGTCTCTGCTAATTGGATCCTTGATCCGGAATTCCATTGAAAAATCATTTTGACTGAGGCCTATTTCCACCTCGGTGGCTACGTCAACAAGCAAAATTGTCGGAAAACACAACGTGTGACTGTTTCGTGCGGTTTATTGTCCGGCGAGGTCATTGGACCTTATTTTTTCTAAATGAGGTTGGATCAACAGTTACGGTGAATGGATTGCGCTATCGAGAGATGATTAATGACTTTTTATGGTCGGAGTTGGATGATATTGATCTGGACAACGTTTACTTTCAACACACAGGCAACGAAACCATTGCCCTTTTACGGGAAAAGTTTTCGGATCGTGTTATCTCTCGCGAAGGTGATCACAATTGGACACCGAGATATTGTGATTTAACACCTTGCGACTTATTTCTTTGGAGTCACGTAAAAGATAAGGTCTACGCCAACAGCCCGGCGTCGATTCAAGATCTCAAAGATAGAATTCGTCAGGCAATCGAGGACATAGGGCAGCTACTTTGCGATTTGGTTATGGAAAATTTCATGAACTGGATATGGTTCTGCGAGCGTGGTCGTTTGGCCATTTGGCTGATGTTGTATATCATTATTAACGGCATACATTCCTCATTATTAATGAATAAACATCCGATCATTTATCTAAAAATTACATTTTTCTTTGAATACCAAAATAATAATGTTGGAAAACCCGGTATGAACTATCGGTCGGTTTTGTCAAAAATGCAAGCACAATAAAACGCATATTTCTTATTAAACCTATTTTATAGTGCTTTCAATATTGACGATTTGTAACGAACAAACAGATTCGTTGTATGGAAACAGGCAGTATGTGTATTTTGGATAGAAATACAACACAGTTTTCGAAAATTTGTAGTAGAACATCTGAAGTCGAGTAACAGTAGATCGACTGCAAAGCCCTGATTTTAAATTTTAAAATTTTAAGGCTTCTTAAGGGATTGAATACTTAAAGGTTTTCCGAGATAAACTATGGATGGAGTAAAGAAATACATTTTTACTTTTCATTATTTATAATATGTAGTAACTGGTAGTAACCAGTTCATAAGAAGCTGTATTTTCAGTCTAGTCGGCCTTCTTACAACTTCAATTGATTTGCGATTTTCGGTACGACTATTGCCATATCCACTCCACTCTAATGTTCTTATTTACAACAGCGAAAATAACAAAATTTCATTTCATTCTTATGTGTGGCATGTCGTATGCAAAACGTATTAGAATCCATGAACGTACACAACTATTTATGTCGACTTCATTCGACATTTCAGAAAAATACAATCACATTTTTATCAAATTTTACACACCTTTTCAAATTGTGCTCTGGCATGAGTGACATATAAAGGGTTATTCCATAAGTGTTGTGTAATATTTAAAAGATGAAAAAACACGCATTTTGAGATTTTAATGTCAGTTTTCTCAGGTTGATTCATGATATTTGTAAGTAAAGAAATCCAGGTGAAAATTTATGACTGATGTTAGTGATGATTTGGATTAAGTCCATTATGAGTTTGGAGTTCCAAAATTTAGGATTATAAAATATAAGTGGAAATATGTTGGAGGGGAAATATTTCTCAGAAGAATACAGTGTGAAAATAGTTCGAGAAACAAACTAGTGCCAATTCATTTCTCTCCAAGCCTATGAACAATATGTATGCATTAATTTAATATTTTTTAAAAATAAATTATAATTAATATTGGTTCAACTCTAAAGGAATTCTAATGAAAAAAAACTGTATTTATATACATACAAATAAAAATCAAAGAGCAAACATTACTTTCGGTAGTCCTTGCCTTTTTTTATGTTCAACATTTCATTATACGAATGATTAACTCTCAAGTACAGGCTTAAATGTACCTACCGACATACAAAGTTATTAACAAAACTTATGTACATGCAAACGTTTATAGCAATTTTTAATTAATGCCAGCTAAAGAAAGAAAGACTACCCAGGACCATTTTGCGGGTGCTTGTTTAAGTGTCTGTTATTCTTTTACTTACTTATGGTGCTATTCACCACCTTCGTAAGTCTTTAGCAGTGATTAACGATGTTTTTCGACTCGCTTTGGTCTTGTGAACTTGCTTTCCACGACTAAGTTTAAACACACCCAGTGTCGTCCCCGTTTGCGTGGTCCCACGAAATTGCCTTCAAAGTTTCGTAGAGCTAGACAGTGTATATGAATGAGCACAACATGTCCCAGCCAGCGTAAATGTTGTTATTTGATTCGCCCGACCACGTCAATGTCGGCATACAGCTCACACAACTCACTATTCATTCGTCGCCGGTATTCGCCATTTACGCAAACGGGTCCATATATTTTGCGAAGTGTTTTTCTCTCGAAAACACCTAACATTGTATCATCAGCTTGAGCCAATACCCACGATTATGCGACATACAGAAGCACGGATAGTATAAGAGTTTGGAAAGGGTGATCTTTGTTTTTCGAAAGAGGGTCTTGTTCTTCAGCTGTTTATATAGCCGGAAAAAGCAACGGTTTGCTAATATCATTAGTTGCCTTACTTCTTGGCAACGTGTCTCTGCTTAGAACGTAACCGACGTAATCAAAATCAACCACTACCTCGAAGCTGCAGTTGCCTGATTAAAATCTGGTGCTTGGGTGCTGCCGCGATACTTTTTGCTCAGATACAACCATTAGCTTTGTCTTATCCTCGATGACCACCTACTATTCCTACTATTGCCGATTGCAGTCACTGCAAGCCGGTTTCGCCCAATCGTATCAATATCGTCATATTCTGCGACGTAATAATTGTTCTCCCTATGTTCAAGTCGGTTGATAGTTGCTGCTGCTTTCTCTACAATTCGCTGAAGCAAGATGTTGAACAGGTTGTAAGAGATCTCGTCTCAGACCTCGTTTCGTATCGAAAGTTTTTCAATTTTCGTTGAAAATTTCGTAACATTTACAATCACCTTGAACAGACGCACCGGTTTTCTTGGGATTCGAAAGTCAGACAGCATTGATCGAATTGGGCTTTATAATCAAAAGAAGATATGTTATGTGTCCGCGGTATCTGATTTACGATTTCTCCAAAGTTTAGATACCATACCCAGTTTTATTCGGCAACCCAATATTCTTTAGATAATTTCTTTTAATTTCCGAATTCATTCTATAATATTAGATTAGGGGCCACTCTTTCCGCCCTTCGCTATACTTTTAAATTTCCGCAAAAACCTTAGACAGAAATGACGACATTGTGAAATTGACCCTCAACTGTTAATGATTTTTTTTCCAGCATAACATAAAAGGCACTACAAAAGCTAAATATTAAATAATTTTTAATAGCATTTTTTTGCTGTTGTTGTGGTTTTTGATTGCAGCAAAATAATTATGTTGCAAACACACGTTTATAGTAGCAGGAGCGGTGTAATTGTTTATACTTATTTCGACCAACAAAAAAGAGAAGAAAGGAAAAAAATTAACGATTAACACTTTTCTATACCCTTCACCATAGAATGGTGAACATGTTAAGTTGTTCCGTTCGTTTGTAACACGTTGTCAGATAGATTTGGAAGATGGATCAAGAGTATATAGTTTGTGAACCAAAAACGAATGCTCCAACACGTTAGGTCCCTCGAGTATCGATGACGAGTACTTCCCAATGTACGACACCGTTAGCGGGAGCACAAGGTTTGCCAAAAAGGCTCATGACCCATTCCGATGGAAGAACAGATAGTTTATTTCGTAAATGAATGTCTTGTGGAATCCAAAGAGATTCAATGAAAACGCTGTGGGACTATGTACGTATGTATGTTCATACGTGTTTATCTCAACATCCCTTTTTCGATATTTCAATGAAAAACTTATACAAATCGTACATGAAAAAAACGTCAATTAAAAAATTATTTTCCTTACTTAAAACAACAAAATTGACTTTCTTCTAAAATCCAAATTCATTTTCCAATCACTAAAAAATACTCGAACTCTGGAAGGAACTCCATTGCGGAGGGCTTACACAAATCGGACCAGCCTTAAGTTCGGTTGGCCGTTGCTTTTTACTTGTAGTTGTTGGTACATATATTTGTGGCGTCTATCAAAGCATGAAATGAAGAAAAAAAAACACTTATTTTTTAAATCTGATTGAAACAATAACAGCAACAACAACTTAATCATAATTGCACGCTTCGCAGCAAAAGCGAGAGATATGAAAGAGATTTTTTTTTCCTTTAGTGGAGATAAACATTTTTTAATTTCATATAGAGTTTTTTTCGTCTTGTAGCGATACAGGCTTATCCCAGTGTCAGTGAATGGATATGTACATTGGGGTGTAATGGAAATCGTGTTTGTTTTGTAAGTCCACATTATGATGCATTGAAATTATGGATATTAATGAAGGGCGTGACAAGAACTTTAACGAATTATAGAGAGTACTTTGACTCGCTTTGATAGTTGGAGGATATGATATTATATTGATGTGGTTTTATTTCCGTCCGCATATGCAAGGAGGAAATGGCCTTTGGCGTTAACTGTGTCTGTTTTATTCACTTCGGGTATTTCAATATTTTCTCCATCAGTATGCTGTGGTGGTGAATGTGTCGGAGAGGTCGCGTTCTACTTTTACTGAGTTTCCAATGTCACTCAGAGTCATTCTGTAAAGACGTACAAGACTTAAGCAGACATGACTTTCTCATCGGTGTGTCGAAGGGATATTTATGGTGTTTGAACTGTTTCTCATGGGTTTTGCGAAATGTGAATATTTGGTCAATAGTTTTTTTATTCGGTCTGTGGCCACACTGATATGTCTGAATCAGTTTCTTGAGTTTGGGTTCCAATTTCTCACACAATATAACCAATGATTGTTGGTGCAAATGGTTGGTTATCTGTTTCTGGGAGTATATTCCAAATGTTGCTGAGTATTTGTTGATGTGTCTGTTGTTAGATTCGCGTTTTCTAGTGGAGTGTACTAATTGGATTAGTATCCAAATTCCGCTGTGAAAAAGTTTACTAAATACCAAAAGTGTCCCCGTCAACAATATTTTAAATTCCTCTAATCAAATCTTTCATTCACATCCTTTCCAATCTCACCCTTCACATACACCCCAATGTACATGGATGACTACGAGTGTGGGTAATATTTTTTTTTTCTTTAATTTAATCTTCGGTTATTTATGGATACATCTGAATATATTTACATACATATATAAATGTATGTGTGTATTTATTTTCAAGCATATACAAGCGGTTGTGTTTCGTTGAATACAATTAATTTAATTTCTTAGAAAATACAGTGGATGATAGGAAGAATTTGTTTATTGATTCGTTAAAAAAAAAGAAAAATAATAAGCGAAAAATAAATTAATTTTTTTTAATGAAACATCAATGAGATTCAAATACGATTAGCATAGTTTTTAATGAGCGATATGGATATATTCATTTACATCCCCCCTTGCATTGCACGCCATGCGTCTGTTCCACCAACCCTCCTACCGATGATTGTTATTTTCGAAAGTCACACGAATGTGAAAAAAAATAACTAACGTTTTCTGAACTTACCAATATTGTTAATAACTTTCTTTCTATTGCGATTTATTAATGAAATGCATTAGGTTTCGCTTGTAAAGAGAATTTGAATTTAGAATGATTAAATTATAATTAGCAATGCTTATTTAATTTAATGCTTCATGTGTATTTTAAACTCCTTTCGACAAAAACGTTGTAATTTGAATTTGATTTAAAAAATCATTCATGCATAGTCTGTCTTAAATCTAACTTACTTATTTCCCTTAACATTCCATGAAGGAACTGATGGGGAACTTCTCTGGAATCAGTGAACTGTGCACGATATAATTGTGTATACTCACTGACCGATACCCACTGTTCAAAGCCGGCTCAGAACGGCTAATACTTTTCTAGAGCAGTTTTACATGGCATAGAGATTGCTCACTTACTCGTAAATTCGCCAGGAATTACGAGGTGGAAACAGCAGCTGACAAATGTTTGATGGTCTGAGCAGGTTTCGAACCTGGGTTATGCTAACATTAACAACCACACCACGGCCTTCCACATCTAGTAATCTATGTACTAAAAATAAGCTAGAAACAAAATAATTTCTTGATGAAACATCAATCATAGTCAATAACGATTAGAGTCAGTATTTAACAAGCTGTATTTATGGGGATATATTCATACTCCACCTCTTTCATTTCTATCCATTCGTCTGACTGGCTTCAAGTTGATAATTATTTCCCAAAAGTCGCACGATCACTAATGATATCTTCCCTGATGCTGCAAAATAACTATTTTCCTATTACCCATGTATTTATTAATTACTTGGATTCGTTTATAACATGAGAACGTTGAAGTTTAGCCAATCACTGTCAGGTGTTGCTGGCACACACTACAATTAGTTGTTGTCTATGTTTGCTTTTAATAAAATGTCGGTAGCGTTAAACGATAGTTTAACTGGCGATTTTCTGCCACATTTATCACTGACTAATTATTTAATTCAATTGCATTATAATTTCACATCAATTGAAAACGGTTTGTGGACAATTATTTTAAGTACTTTCAGTTTTATAATTTCAGTTTTATCGCATTTAATCAAGTACAATTTACTATTATTGCTATAGCTGACTAGCATAATAGTTCAGTTAAATTTGGACTTTGTACAAATGTTTTAAATTGTGTTGGACCGTTATTTTATCCAGACCTGTGTTGTAGTCATAAACATTTTTTGAGTTTAAGTGATGTTGGAAGACTAAATTATTGCCATTGCAAAATTGTATATGTCAATGCTGGTTTGAAGAATTTTAACATCGAAATTCAAAGTTGGAAGCACTGCGTAGTTCTCGAGATGTGGCGACGAAACTCTTTTCGAAAATTCGAAAAAAGTTTGTTTTGATCAACTGTTTCAATGACATTCAAATGACTTCCTCTATACATACATAACTACAGATTCCGCCAAATAACTTTTACTACTTTATTTGAAAGTACAATCCTTCCGGTTAATAATGGAAAATAATTTCATTCAAATGGCTGCCTCGGCTGGCCTAACGACATCAGCTTTGCGGCTGATAATGCGATCTTCAAAAAAAAGGGCGCAAAACATCGAGTGTAGCTTCCGCACTAGTTGAAGAAAAAAAACGTTAGATGGCGGACCCTTTACAAATCTATTTTCCTTAACAGTCAATGACTAAATATGGTGACTACTCTCAAATTAGCACGTCAATTTCTGAATCTCAATATATCAATTCATCTTATTCTCTCGAATATTTGTATTATCTAAAAGAGAGTAGAGGCAAAACAAAAAAAAAAAACGAAAACTGCTGCAAATACACACGCTTTCGCTCTCAAATGTTGTACTTTGTTGAATTTAATAAGTTTGTTGGCTATTTTTCCCAAACATGCTATTGCTTATACACAAATACGTAATATTAATAGCAAATGCGTTGTATTTATGCTTTACTTGAAACAAGTTCCAAACACGCGATATACTTGTGTGTAAACATTTAAAAAACGGCGTATTTTTCAGCGTGTACCTAAGGCGCAATGACCGTACAGGAAAAACGGAAACAGATTTCTTTTAGAAAACCTAAGTAACTTCTATTGATTCTAACAGTTTTATAATTGTATTTAACAAATAAGCTGTGCGGCTCAAAATGTATTTCATGGAAAACAGAAGACGAATATCAATCAATTTGTTTGTTAATAAAAGGATTGATTTCTACTTATAAATCGTTGTTTATCATATGTTTCCGAAAGAAGTGAAGCTGTAACACAAATTCCAAAATATTGTGTACGATTATTTATTAAATAGCGTGAGAACAACTGATGTCGTTAATTTCGCACGATTCTAGTTCAAGTTTTTTTTTATAAATTTCGTTTTAGATTTTAATTATTTGTAGACGGTTCTCAAGTGAAACAGAACTCATTCCTGTAAATTGTAGACTTCTAATTGACACCTGTGAATAGAAACAATAACAAACTTAAATGAAACTACTCTGAAAATTAAACTCGAACTTGAAAGACTCGGTCTTATGTTATTGACGTATTGAATTGTAGTTGAACGGCATTTCATTATTGCTGCTTTTTTCCGCCTTTATGAATTCGTTTTTGCATACTGTATTACGGCTATATAACCGTCAAAATGATGTTAACTGATTAATACTACCAATAATACTCGCACCATGTCTTGTGGAACGAAACATATGTTAGGTGTTATAACATCACATCTACATATATTTTTTTATAAAATATCTGTGAATCTTCATCATCATTATAATCTTGACAGACTTAAGCTTTTGATACAATAAACACACGAATATTTATTGACATGCAAATATTTCAACATATGGTATCTCAATAAAAATGAAATCTTTTACCAAGAAAGTTGATGTAGATGATGAACATTTGTTCGACACATGTTCATAAAGCAATTTGAATTGACTTGTCTTCTGTGTCGGTACACATATGTACATACACATGTTCATTATTTCCTTAGATTGTTCAACACATTTTTTCTAATTATACAAATTCATCATTTATTCATGTTGGTATTACAACTCATACTAATTGTATTTCATTTTTGTTAATATTTCTTTTAGAATTTCGAACCTGTGGTGTATCCCAAAAATAACTTTGGAAAATTCTTCACTGGTGACTCGTTCATTGTCCTAAATGTAAGTATTGAGAAACTTTTGCAATCTCATTCATTTATATCTGCAACATTTCGCTTGACACTAAAACATAATGTCACTTTAACCTTTGTGCTGTTTTAACTTTTTCTTACAAATATTAGTTAAATTGTTAACCCTGCGTATACACATTTTGTGAAAGAATAGGAATTGCCAAGAAAAATATAATAAAACTTTAGGGGCAATTTGTTCCGAATCGGGCTCACCCTACAGTCGATGTATAATGAAGTATCAGTGAAACTGACAAATTTAAAAAACTACTTGAGATCTGTAATTGATTTCATCAGGTTGTGCAACTTCTATAGTTCTATTAGTTCATACCAGCTGGCGCATTTGTTTCAGACTAACCGAGAAACTTAGAGGGTACACCCGAGTCTGTGCATTCCTCTCCACACCATATTATTCGCTATCACCGCCATGTGAGCAGTCACATATAAAAACTACATCTCTCTGCTCCATAAAAGCAATGTGGGAAAAAATTATATAGAAAACTCATTAAAGATTGACTTAATTGCACCATTGAGAAGTTTTTTTTTTTTTTGTTAAAGTATGTAGGTGAATCTTTGAAAAACATAATGCGGCTGTACAGTGTCTGTGAGAACTATTAGGGAGATGGGTAGACATTAATCTTTCCTTCCAAAAAAGATTAGATTAGCGCATGCTCATGCTGAATATGAGATATTGCCATACAAATTGAGTGTTTATATAGCATCTGAATTAATTTCAAGCAGCCAAATTTCACAGAATTTAAGTTTAAACTATTGAGGAATCATCTAGGAGTCTACACAGTAAAAGTTGTAAAACGACTACATTACTCTATAGTTGTCCTGCTTTGATGAAAATTGTAACTCTATTTTTGGATTATCACCATATCGAGATGAAAATAACAGATAATTCTACAGGATAGGTTTCTTTTTTGCGGTAAAGCAAATTAACGTTTCGGCTTTACGATACAAATTAATTTGATATATCTTTGTAAATGTACGTTTTTAATTTTAAATATTTTGAGATTAAGAGCGTTGGAAAATTTTCTATCTAATTTCGTTAAAAGCGAGTTTCGTCTTTTTTGCGACAAGGGCTCGATATTGTGCTTCATAAAAAGAGAAACCCTATTTTATGAATAAAACCAATTAAAATTCTTGTCGATCCGATAACTTGTTCATCAGTTCTTTAGTTTTTTTTCTATGAAATTCGTGATTGACATTTTAGGACCAAAAAAAAAATGTCTGTGTAGCCCATTCTTTTAGCCCATCTATCGCGGTAGCCCAGCCTATTCCGGATGTTATAAAACGGACAATTGGAATTGCAGTCCCGGTATTTCGGTAGCTGTCATTTTGGAGGAATTATTCTTTGACATTTGACAAGTAGAAACTACGCCATTACTAAAAATGGAACGATACACTCTTCAACAACGCATTGACCTGTGTAATCATAGCTACAACATTCACTGTATACGTGTGCATTGAAAAGTTTTTGCCTGAAGATGCATTATGAAGTTACACGTGCATACGTACACACTTAGATTTTTCTGCGAAAAAACCATCGTTATAACAGTGAAATGTGCCATACTTATACAATGTTCGTATCGTGTGTATGGGCCACGCATTATGAACGCTTTGGGTGGATGCCTTTGTCTTTGGCGTTTATACTTTAAGTTCGGAGGTTTAGGTTTTACGCTTTTCTTTGCAACTTCAAGCAATGTTTACCTTTGGAATTGCAAGTGGTGCAAATAATTCTTTAGACATTTTCAAGGTAAAAATCGGATGAAATAAATGCACTCAGAACTTTCATATGAGTGGTGAATGGCATGCAGTGAAAAAAGTCTGAATATATACAGGGAAATTACACTATGAAAAGTGTAATGGAACGTTTTTTGAAAATAATGCTTGGTTTTTATCCGTCCAAAAGTTGTTGGTTGTTTGTAATGTCATTTTCAAAGTGTGTTCTGGACACATACCGTTTACCATCCTATAAGATTCCACTTAATTCCTTCCACATGTAGAATTAGATACACCTTATTATAAATTGGTTATATTTCAAAATCAAATTATTATCCACATACATATTTTTACTTAACGAAAATTCTTATCGAGTACATCGATTTCGTAGGCAGATCCTTTATTCCTGTAGTTGACTTGATTGTATGACAGATTTGGTTTATCTTTGTGTTTGTTCTATATTTAATCCTCACAGAGAGTTAATTCGGAACACTTTTTCCGCAAATATGTAATTTTGAATTCCACAGAATTCTAATTCCGGATAATCCATAACGGGAATCATTGACATCCAATCTGACAGTGTCCAGTCATAATATTTAGCTAAAACCAATGAGACATCTTGATAGAGGCAGTATTAGGTAAATACGGTTTTATCTAATCGGTGATACATTTGTCTGAATACGGTTAGGTGAATACGGTTTTATCTAATCGGTGATACATTTGTCTGAATACGGTTTTATCTAATCGGTGATACATTTGTCTGAATTGAATGTATTCGTAGTAATTGAGGTTCGACTGGAATCTGTAAGTTATTCCCGAGTCTCGCCAACTCGTTTGCTCTTCAATTCGCTGATATGCCCGTTTGGCCCGGTCCCCATATAGGTGAATGACAAACTGCTAAACCATCTGGGTAAGAAAGCTGCTGTTGTCTAGGAATCTCAGCCTACTGACACATCTTTAAAACCAACAGTGAAACTAGTAAAAAATCAAAATTATGGAGTTCCGAAATTAATTTGTTAAGACAGTATTGTAGTTAATAATCGTAGCGTGACTGCAAAGTGTCATTGTATCGAATTACGTCAACTTGTTTTCTCATGTCAACCAGAGTTTTTAACGGGTACAGCATCCTAACCATCGTGTTCAAATATGTAAAAAAGTTCATAAAAAATAAGAAATGTTCAATGCGAAATGTATCATAAAAATTATGAAATACTTGAAGAGATACAGTGAGAGACTAAAGTTTAAATACACCCTATAAATTTGTGGTTTAAAGAGAATGAAACAGTTCTAAAAAAATTTGAATATGTTGTTTTGTTACATATGACAAATAAATAAAAATAAAAACAAAAAACATTGACTTCATTCTGAGAATAACGGTAAATTCAACAAAAACCAAATAATGAAGGGGACAAAAGTTTAAATACATGCTTGCTTTCATGTAATAGCACTAAGTATTTTGCTATTTTAGGAGAATCGATGTACCGTTATTTTTTTTGCCGACTTATTTACGACATTTTCATTCACATTCAACAAGTTTTTGAGCAAGTGAGGATCGTAGCGAAGTTAAAAATGGGTAAAGGAAAGAACATAGAAGAAAGTGTAAAAAAAATAATAATTACACATTTTAAGGAAGGAAAATCCTTTAGAGAAATAGGAAAAATTCGTAAGTTGTCATGCGCTAGTGTGCAAAATATCATAAGAAAATTTAAAATATATAAAACAGTTGCAAACAAACCTAGAAGTGGGCGTCCAAAAAAGCTTTCTCGAAGGGATGTGAGGCTTATTGTTAAAGAGGTGCACAGAAATGGTTGCAAATCTTCTTCCAAAATGCTTTTATACAGGAATCGATCCATAATACCATCGATAAAAGCTAGTCGTCCTACACCTGCTGCTCCAATCGCTCCCCAAACCATAACGCTTCCGCCACCATGTTTTTCTGTTGGTATTACATTTGTTGTTTGTAACGCTGTGCCGGATTTTCGCCAAACCTTTGCACGACCATCGCTGCCAAAAATATTGAATTTTGATTCATCGGTAAACAAGACTGTTCTCCAAAAGTCATCGTCCTTATCCTTGTATTTTTTTGCAAATTCCAGACGCAGTTGCATATTTTTTTTCGATATAAGGGGTTTCTTACGTGAAACACTGTTTCGAAAGCCATTGTCATGTAACACTCTTTGGATGGTTTTAGGGTGAACTAGTTTTCCGGTAGATTCTGCAATACCTGCTGCTAACTTAGGGGCACTTATTTTCGGGTTTCTTTAGTGTTACAACAGTTACGCTCATCTCCCATTTAGTATCTTAGGAAATTTCTATCAGTGTACTATTTGGCAAATATTTCGCTATAATCCCCATGTTCCACTTAATATTGTGTTCGGCATTGTTTTCATTCTGTTAAACCCTCACGCATAGACTCACATCTAGCGTAGTTTATACACACTCACATAGTACACATCCTCCGATAGACATTGTTCCGGCACTTGGCCTTTGTTTTTCCCTCAGCTTTCATTGTTCATTATGGCTCACATATTCTCGTACATTCTCATCCATGTTCCAATTTTTTTTTTGTTTTGTGTAACATTTGTTTGATTTTTTTTGTGTTTCATTTCGCAGACTGTCGAAAGTAAAGACAAAAAACTCTCCTGGGATGTGCACTTTTGGTTGGGCTCGGAAACATCCGTGGACGAAGCTGGAGCTGCTGCCATTTTAACCGTGCAACTTGATGACCTACTTAATGGCGGTCCAGTGCAACATCGTGAAGTTCAGGATCATGAATCGCAATTGTTTTTGAGCTACTTTAAAAACGGTAAGATATAGATGGCTATAAATATTATTTTTTTCTCCCGTTGTTTGTCTTGCGTCCATTCTCTCTTGCCATCTCTATGAATTACGGATGGAATGTTTTGGGCTGAGGCTACTCACAGGTAGTGTTGTATAAAGTTTCTTAGCTGTAGAGCGTGCGGTTTTTTGCGTACATCAGCTTCTGTTGGGATAGAATACACCTGTGGTCTGTCCCATTGGCTGTAGCCAAAGCCAAAGCCGCAGTTATAGTAATAGTTGTGGTGGTGTAGTGTTAATATTGCACATCGTGGTAAAAATTTAAAAAACTTTTTGACTTTTTGCTACTTTAGCCGTATGTAAGGATGTTTACATTTTGGATATTCTTGCACCGGTTACCGTGTTGTTGCACCATGGCTAAAATACAATGTTTGCTGAAGTTTACGCGCAGAGTTGTGGCGGTTAATGTTTGGACTTTTTGAAGTTTCGCCTAATGGCTTATTAAAGGGAAAGCTTTCAAGAAAATTAAGAAATACTCTTTAAGAGAGTGCGGTAGATTTTTGAAATAGAAAACATATTGAACAGTTTTGTGATGTAGCCCGACTTTTCATGGCTATGAGATTACACAGATTCCAACCTGGGATTTTTGTACACTAACTAACTAACTCCACGACAGGGTAGTGACTTTGACATTGACGAAAATATCCAGCTGGCCTACGCTTTTTAAACTACCACAGTATTTGCAGAGAATCTTTGCACCAATCGAGCAATAAGGCAAAATTGGAATATGAATTATATTAGTTAAATGGATGTTTTCCAAATTCTATTCTAAAGGTTGATGTTGCTTACTATTCCTTGAAGTTAGTAATTTGACAATAGCCAAACCTGCTAGGTAGAAGGAGATATTACATACGCGGGTGTGTTTTGTCCCAGGTTAAATTTTTGCGGTGTCATGAAAAATACTTGCCTTTGAAGAACTGATTGAGAAAGCTGAAGTTATAACTCACATCTACATAGACAAGTAAAACATCCCAATCGATCACTGAACACAAAATCGGATAATTCGTCAGTGACAATGTCATTAAATTCAGCCCGGCTCGGAATCTATATTATACCTTTCAGTATGGTGGAAGTTCCACCTGGGCTTTGACAGCTTGGAGGACTGTCATTGTCGGAAATATTCTATTTTCACCTTTTACTTTATTTTTTATTATACTTACATTTTCTATCCGCGTTTGTTCGTGGTTCAATTTATGTTGTTCATCGTTTACTTATTCGATAACTAATGGGACAACTATGTCATCGGAATTTTATTCTTCCTTACTCAAAACGGCAATGGTCCTATAATGACGTTCTCTGAAAGTTACAGAATCTTTAACGTCAAAACAATATGTTGTAACATATATATTTTCAAAAAGTATGTAAGTACAGTATAATATTTTTCAGTGTGCTGGAATTGTGCCCCGAACAGGTATATGTTTGTGTCCAAGTATAATAGGCTTACACATAAACATATATATATTATTGTGCCCGTTTATATATGTTGACATTCAACCATATTTTTAAGATATTTCTTTCATCGTGTCCGGTGGTTTTCCCCCATTCCATGGAAATTTAATTTCATTCAAATGATTAAGCCCTGTTTTTCGGCCACTAGAGCCCATAATGTATTTGGATTCTTGAAGAAATTCCCTTTCTTATAACGATTACGACACGTCACAACCGTTCGACATCGAGAAACCGGGAATAATGGTTTTATGTTCGGGTTTTGGGCCTCAAGCGTATTCCAATTTTTGAATCGGAACCGATCTAGGACTACAATACTAAATTCACTATTCATTGTGGTTATTAGCTTGATTTCCACAGATGACGGCACAGACCGTAATGCTAGATGCTACAAACGAAATGACACACCCGTTTTAATGGCGAGACATTTGGAATTGCCCAGAACTAACTGTATTCGTCCTATACTCTTTCAGTTTCTCTATTCCGGCAATATTCCCAGTCACTCCCACGATGTTTTTATTTCATGCGCTTCTTCTCCTGCGCTACGTCTGGCCAATGGAATAAGTAAATAGCAGTCCGTATAAAAAGTTATGGCCAATAATGTTATAAAAACCGAAGCTTACCGGATTCATTTGTTCAACCTTCGTCATTTAGACATTCCGTGTAAACTCGTGGTTAACCGCATTGCACAGTTTTCCGTTGCAGCCTAATTAAGTTATTATACTCATTTTGTTAAATGTTTCTTTAATATTGTGCCGTTTTACAAATTATCATTACATACTTACACATTTCCGTATCCTACACATCCTCTTCGGTTTCTTCCTTATTGTCTTTGCCGTATCCGTGGCATGCAGGCGTACGCTACGAACAGGGTGGTGTTGGCACCGGCTTCAAGCATGTCGAAACGAATGCACAAGGTGAAAAACGTCTCTTCCAAGTAAAGGGTAAACGTAACGTACGTGTGCGTCAGGTTAATTTGTCCGTATCGTCGATGAACAAGGGTGATTGCTTCATATTGGATGCTGGTAATGAGATTTATGTGTATGTGGGTGCCCAAGCTAAACGTGTGGAAAAATTGAAAGCCATTAGTGCCGCAAATCAGATAAGAGATCAGGATCATAACGGCAGAGCCAGAGTGCAAATTATCGGTAAGTAGTGTCAAGCATGAATGGCAACAGGGACAAAGTGCAGCATTTCATTCGCTTTTTTTTTTTGTACACCCACCCATACAGATGAGTTCGGTACTGATATGGATAGGCAAAATTTCTTTGACGTATTGGGCTCCGGCTCGCCCAGCCAAGTGCCCGAAGAGTCGGCGGCCGAAGAGGACGCTGCTTTTGAGACGACTGATGCCAACTCGGTGACTTTGTACAAGGTTACCGATAGTAGTGGCAAACTTAAAATTGACACCATTTCTCAGAAACCTTTGCGCCAGGAAATGCTCGAATCTCAGGATTGCTTTGTTTTGGATACCGGTTCGGGCATCTATGTTTGGGTTGGTCGTGGTGCTTCTCCCAAAGAGAAAGCCGATTCAATGGCCAAGGCTCAAGAGTTTTTGCGTACCAAGAAATATCCCGCCTGGACTCAAATTCATCGTGTGGTCGAAGGTGCCGAATCAGCTCCATTCAAACAATACTTTGCCACCTGGCGTGATACTGGTATGTCGCACACCCGTTTGGTTCGCTCCGCCCTGGGCTATGACACCGATGATTCGGAAATCGATATGGATGATGTTGATTCCGTGTTGAAGACCCTTAAGGAACGTGGCGGTCACGCTATTGGCTTCATGCCCGATAATGGTCAAAATGATTTGGGTGACTTGACGCAGTACGTCAGCAAAGCTGGTTCCAACGAAGTTATGCTTAACGATCTTGAGTATGAGGACAAAATGCCCCTCTTGGGCTTTGCTGCCTACATCATTCCCTATAAGTACGAGTCGAAGAGTGGTGAAGCCGGTATCTTGATCTATGTCTGGGAAGGTCTGCGCGCCAGCGAGGATGCCAGAGAACGGGCTTTCGAAGATGCCATGTCTTTGGCTATGAAACATAATGCCATCCTGATACGTTGTGTTCAAAATCACGAACCCAGACATTTCATCAAGATGTTCAAGGGTAAACTGATGACAATGATCAATAGCGCTCCCATTGCTCCTCAGTTGTTCCACATCCGTGGCTCGGACGAGAGCAGCGTACATGCTTATGAAGTTAAGAGCGATTCATCGTCATTGGCCTCATCGGATGTATTTGCTTTGGTGAGAAATAGCGAGAACAAGGTTTACATCTGGTTCGGTTTGGTAAGTGTCAGGCGATAAAGTTACATTTGTCTGTGGGTATAATTATGTGTGTGCGTTTACATGTTTACAGGGTGCTTCGGAATTCGAAAAGACTATGGCCATGGAGCGTTTCGGTCACTATTGGTCCGATGTTGAGGCTGAAATTATCGAAGAAGGCGCTGAACCCGATGATTTCTGGGAAGACATGAACGGTGAGGGTGTCTACGATCGCAGCCTATCCGACAAAGGTGCTCCCATTTTGGAACCCAGACTCTTCCATTGTCGTCTATTGCGCAATCGCATTAAGGTCGAAGAAGTTAACCACTTCGAACAGGCTGATCTTGATATGGACGATGTCATGCTCTTGGACGTTGGTGATGAAATCTATATGTGGGTCGGCTCCGGTGCTACAGCTGAAGAGAATGGCCGCATTTTGGATATGGCTAAGGTAAGCTCGACACGGAGTGTACAAACATAACCATAACGGTGTCACACTTGAATTTCAGAAATATATCAAGTCCGAACCAACTTATCGCAACATCGACACCGTCAGTGTCATTCGCGTTTCTCAGGATCATGAGCCACGTGTATTCAAGCGTATGTTCCCCAGCTGGGAGGAGGGTTTCTGGCAGGTCAGTAGAAAGTTCATATCGTTTTTCATCTTAAGTAGCTCATCGAATTTGTAGTTTCATTTGCTTCTTTCGTTCATTGCCTGTGTAGTTAGTGTTAATGTCATTAATTAATTATTATTAAGCATGTTTGTATGTGTTGTTGTCGTTTATAATTCAAATAAAAAAATCAAGTATTTTGTAAATTAATTCAAATCAAATATTAATTAAATTTAATTAAAATAGTTATAACTGAGTTTAGTCAACTTTGTCCCGTGCTAACTGTGAAATTATTACAAAATGCTGTAAAACAGTTGAATAGTTCGCCAGCATGTGATGACCTGGTTATTACTTTCGGGTTTGGATCATAATTTTTTTGGCAGTTGCATAGGAAATCTTGTGTGTAAGGACTCGGATTCTTAAGACTCTATGTGTCTCAACCATAATTTTCGGAAGTCTGATTATTTGTATTTTTAATTAGACCCATGATCCCAGTTTAAGCAAAAGCTCATGGTGTTGTATAGAAGTTTCCTCTAATTTGACTATCCTTATGTCCACGTTTATTTTGAGTCCATTTAATCCAATAAATCAGCCAATTTATAAAACGTGTAATGCGTATATGCCCACAATTTCCCTGTGAAGCTGGAACAATTTGTTTTCCTGGGGAATTAATTCAAATACTGCAAGATTTCTTAATTCCTTCATTATTGTATCTGGAAGGCATTTATAATTTCTCATGTACCCCAGGAAGAAGTGAAAAGTTTTGTATATACTTCACCACACAGTGGTACAGTGAAATTCTTTGTAAGATACACAAGGAAGGACTTAATCCTACTGTGAGGCGTTGAAATAAACAGCATTCCGGAAAGACTTTACCAAGTCGAACATAGTAATGGTTAATTTGTAGCTCGTGTCATATATTTTTACCCAGGGGTGTAAACAAAAACAATATTTAAGACACTGAAAGACAAAGATCTATAAAAATTACACTGGACATACAAAAATAATCAATTGTATGGTTTGAAATGTTTTTCTCATAATTTGTCATAACTGAAGAAAGACAATATTTAAGACACAAAAGATCTATAAAAATTACACTGGACACATTTTTAGTGAATAACTACTATAATACCGTCATGTACTATAGGACCATACAAAAATTATCAAAATTTTTTGTATGGTTTGAAATATTTTTCTCATAATTTGTCATAACTGAGTCGTAAGTCGGTGTGATATTGGCGAAACTGGTTTATTTAAATTAGCTTAACCTTCAACTATTGTGCATTTTATTCAGAATGACGGTTCCGGAGTTATAAATAAACTTAAGGCAAAAATAAATAGTGATCTAGTAATTTTTTTTTACAAAAAAAAAAAATCATTTAGAATTGTGCACGACATTTTTAATAATTTTTTTTAACGACACATATGTATCTTACAATTAAAATTAGATTAGATCACGAAAATCGATGGGGGTTTTCGCTTTGATTCACAATTATTCTAACAAAAATGTGAACAAAATAAATATTTAAAAAAAAAATCATGTCATCAAAATGAAGAAATCTACCATCGTATCAATGATATGTTACGTCAATTCAATGAAGATCAATTGATGCCACATTTACATTAAACTGATGCAAGGTTTTTCTTTCAGTGTTGACTAAACAGTCGACAATCCGACATCATTATAATTTGAACGTTATTAGTGTAAATGCACGTTTTGTATTACATATTTCTTGCATGTTACTCATTAATACGTTTATCATTACATCGCAACAATGACATTTTGCCAAGCAAGACATCATAGACATCATGCAATTGGAATTTTAATTTGATTTTGTTACATATCGCAAGGTAAGTTGAATCATCATTACCATTTCATTGTTTTAGTCATTAACAAAATGCTATTGTATATAAACTAGACATTGTAAATATCTACTGCAAAGTAAAGATAGTTTCAAAACTTCACAATGACCACACTTTAATATTCTATACATATGATAGAAAGAATCTTAAAGACGGGGGATTACGAGGAAACAGATTTTTCGATGATAATAGTGAAAAATCCAAAACGTATTTTAAGCTTGTAAAATAAAAGTAATTCGTTAGAAAATATTTTAAAATTTTACGTAGTTTGGTTATTAGAGAAATTTGTTTTAAATGCCCATTCCCAGTATTTTTGAGAACATCATTTTGATTTGACAACCTTAATATATTTGGATGTTGTTGTATGACTGTAAATAAATATCGTAACTTACTACATAATAGCATGTTCTGCCATTAGACTATTAATACTCATCAAACCTATTATAATTCTAAAACCGACTTTTAATCTATTTAATTTTTCTTCACAGTCCATCCCATCGTATGAAGATGTACGCAAGCAAATTTTGGAAGACAATGCCAATATCGATGATAATGATGTTTAAAGCACGGCAATGCCAAATTACTACTCAGAGTCGCCACAAAGGCATCCACCTCCTCCAAAAAGAATCCATTTTACTATGACATATAAACAACTTATTTAAACACACATATACTCGTACTAACAATATTTCTATCCTTCATTATTTGAATGTGTGTTTTAACTAACACACACACTCACGCACAGACACAAGAACAATGTTAATCCTTCTGTTGTGATTATCACTAAAGAAACCATTCATAACTTAACCAAAAAAAAAATATAATAAAATATATATGCTCGTTTTTTTTATATTAACTTTCATTTTGCCCAACAACTCAATGAAACACGCATAAAATATTCATAAGATGCGAATGCCAAAATTTATACAACTAATTTTCCATTTTAAACAAACTACTTGTGTTGTTTTTTGATAAATTAATTTAAGATTATAATAATAAAAATTATGTTGAAAAAAATTAAAATATCATCAGATTGTTTGCATTTAAACATTTTTTTTTTTAAAGAATGGGAAGTCTAAAGTTTTTGGGCACCGACTATTCCACAAAAATTGAATTAAAAAAAATGTTGTCCATTTTAAAAGATTGTTTAAAAACCGTATATTTTACAGTTAAAATGAGGAATAGATCACTAAAACCGATGGAGGATTTTAACTTTTTATTTACATTTTATTATCATTAAGACAATTTCTGGAACAGTCGAATTCGGTTAGGCGGAAATGAATAACATCAAGAAATTGTATACACTTTTGCGGGATTTTCAATTGACCCATTAACGTTTTCTGTCCCCATACGAGAATACCTCCTTAAAGCCAGACAGATATAAGAAGAACCATTACTGTTTCGCTACAAGTGATAAAAACCATATTAAAAGCTGCATACCACGTGTAGAAAAAAAGTAATACAACGAAAGTAAAACAATTGATTAAAAAAATGTACGTTTTTTTTTGTTAAAATCCTTTTGCTTAATGCCTAATGAATTAAAAAAACGCTACGAAAACAATGGATTACCTCTGGTTTGTTTTTGGGCGTTAATGGGTCAAAAGAACTTCGGATAATTGAACCGTCTTTGTTTTAAACGAACGGAGTATATACTTTTGAAATTGTTCTATGAAACGAAGATTGAACATTGTGGCACAACTATTGAAATATATGTCTGAACAATTTAAATTCAATATTAATCAGATTGGATGAAAATAGTCACTTATTTTCATTTGGGTGAGTTGTCTTAAATGTGGTTGATACATATTTGTTAGAGATCATGGCTTCAGGATTATCTCTAAAAAATGTTTTCATAACATAAATTGATGCTAATGTCTCCTTCGCTGTAGGTTTTATAGAATTTATAATGATTATCTTATAATAAATGCTATTGAACCTACGAGTTGCATACATTTCTCGTAATCGGTGCTCGTATCATATAAGTTTTTGTCTTTGAATTAAAAATATGTTTGTGTATGGAAAATCATCCAGGACAATCGTTACTAATATTTTTTTTTTAATTAAGCGATTTTTTTCAATAAAATGGCAATTCGACTGTAGTTGCCTTAAATTTGTTTATAACTGTTGTTCTGATTAAAGACGATTAAAGATAATTTAAAATAAAACCTGAAGGATTTAAGACCATTTTTGAATTTAGTGGACAATTTGTTTTTGTTGCATAGCGCTGCTGCGCTTCATCGTGAAAGTCCAGAAAATTTTAACATGTAAATGAAATTTTATACTATGCTTCAATAACTGTTTTTTTGTGTAATGAATGATCTTATGGTCTTTTTTTCTTTGGATAGGTTTTTTTTTTAATTTTTTCAGTTATAATTTGTCATTTTTAACCACATGCTGAAACCACATCTAAAACAAGTTCGATTCTTCCACAAAAATCAACGTCGTTGACAAAGTACACATAAAAAAAAATGGCGTTCTACACTTAAGCCGAAAAATAAGTACGATTCGTACTTAGTTATTATTAAAACAAGTTTAAATGGGATAGTTTTAAAAAATTGCAATTTCTGGCTGCTCTTCGTATGAAATTCTGTACTGAGGTACCCATTGAGCGAAACAATTTTCACAGAACACAAATTTTGATAATAGAACTCAATGTTGTGTAAACATGGTTTATTGGTAAGCCTATTCATGATGGAATGGCAAGGCACTCTGACGCATGTCTCGAATCACAGGTGGCAAACACTTAATATTGAAAAACCATGTAGCCGAATAGTCAATACAATCCGTTTCGCTTACTATCCTTAAAATTTAATAAAGCAAAATATGTGTGAGATATCATCAAAATTTTGTATTCGTTTGAAAAGCCTATCAATGATATTATGTAGAGAATATAACATGGGCTTCGCTGGGTAATAACACCGTGTTACACACATTCTGTCTTATGAACCAAATTTACTTTTTCGGAAAGGGGATAACAAATAAAAATACACGTGTATCGGCGATTTTCATGTACACGTCAGAATTTTTTTTTTAAGTTTGAAGTATGAAGCTCGTAGTGGCCTTTCGATCGATTTTTAACCCTTTTTCAGTGATCCAATCGAGCTGATTTTTTGCAGGCAGACTCGTGGAAATGTCTGTATCACGTCAATTTTTTTTAAAAAAATAGATTTTTATAAATTCTGACTTGTACATGAAAATCGCCGATACACGTGTATTTTTATTTTTTCCCCTCTTTCCGAATATGTGCATTTGGTTCATAGGACAGAAAAAAATCTATTTTTTAACACGGTGTAATCGACCTATTGCGCTCGCCTTTAACGGTGATGGCCTGGCCAACGTCATTCTCCCCATTTGTATAACATTGTTTATCATTTGTCCGTGTTTTTGAACACTTTATCTGTCCAATATTGTCCCTATCAGTTGTAAAAGTTCGGAAGTGCATTTTGGAAGACCCGTTATAAATATTGATCTTCGAAACTACTGGTCCATTTGCAATATATGGCTAGGGCTTGTTGGTGTTTAGAAAATTTAAGAGTGGACGATCATCTACCCTTCACAGGTGAGTATCCAGGAGCATCTGCTGTGACTCCACGTCGGTGGCTGTTGTCCAGTTTTTTGTGTGGTTTCTTGACATACCATACTGTGTATTTATTTATTCTCAGTCCTCTATTCAGCAGTTTCTTATGTTAATATTTCTTATCACTATTTTTTTTTTGATGAAACAACTGTGTGCCTTTTGAGTTAATCATATATTCTGCGAAGGATTTTTGTCTCAAAAACACCCAGCACGGCTTCATATGCTTTCCCAAGCATCCATGCTTCGGTGTCATAAAAAGACTAGTAGAATGAGTGTTTTAATTCGTTGAGAGTGGGCTCTGTTTTTGAATTATTAACATAGACCGAAGTAGGATATCTCTGGAAGCTTCATCTCTCTTTCAGTGCTTAGATCATTCTATTGAGCAGAATCGAAAATACATTTTCTCACGAATACAAATATGCATTTTGTTTAAAGATTTTCCAACAAAATTGGAAGAGTACTGATAGACTCTTGGAACTCAGTCCTGCGCGGAGGACATACTACATTTCTACCAATCATTTATATTATAAAATTTTTCCACTCGGACGAAAAACACATTGCTGAGATTTTTAAACGGGTAAGTAATAACCTTCTGTTAATCCGTTAATTGTATCCTTGTTTTAATCCCTTATTATTATTGCATTTGAATCTCGTTGTGGGCTTAAATCCCGTTGATAGAATTTTTCTCGTTATCGCCAACATGAAAATAAAAATCATAAGGAAAAAAAAACAGCTAAAAAGATATCATGATCACTTGTGCTTTTTGTCCGCGTAACCATGTTCAGACGTACCTCCCATGTGCTTCCGATTGGGTTTGAACACAAATGAGAATGTCATCAACCCGCCCATCGCTCAGTCAATGCAATCGACTTTTAAAACAATGCACTTTGTGTTTTGTTGCAACATTAGTCATGTTGTACGTGTGGGCCGTCCACGTTCATTCTGCAGCGCTGACAGTGGCGGTGGTAGTACCGGAGCCGGAGCCGGAGCCTGAGCTGGCTGTTTGACAACGCATCGATACTCGTGGCATGCAATGCAAAATATGTTAAATGCTCATAACTTGACGAATTATTTATGAGTGTAAAACACGTGATATGGCGACACTCACGTTTGTAAAAATCCTTTGTGTTACTGGAAAAACGACAGCAACACTTTATGTTTGTTTATACAATAGCAAATAAAAACATACATACACCGACACACACACAACCGCTGAAAATGACCTCTGCTTACAACTGTTCACAGGATGAAGCCGAGTGAGTACCCCATGCTTCAACGTTGTTGTAGCCGTCACACACGTTTCAAAGGATGTTGGCTTGTGTTGTTTGTATTGGGACGAGCAGGTGGACACTTTTTAAACGACTTTGTTAGGGCGCAACGGACCGCAACACAGGTTAAAGGTTGTAGCCAGATATGGACTTGTTGTAACTTAGTAATATGCTAATTTGTACTGAATTACGGGTATGAGGACTGAAGAACGGCTGACAACACCAACAAAGTAGCCAACAATTTATTAATTCAATTTAAGTACATTACAGGGTGCATGAAAATGGCATAAAACAATTAAACCAATAATGGCAAATGTGTGCACAGTATTTTAATTGATCTAATCGAGATAAAATTCTATACGTATACAATTGTTGCGTGCTTGACTGGCTGATTCATCACTGTTCTGAGCAAACAGAATCCTGACATTTTGGACTAAAATGTGTCCTCTTAAAACTTCACATTGTGCAACAAATGAAAAATTTTGTTTTTTAAGCCGGTGGAATTTGTTGAAAAGGAGACAAAATGGGTCCAAAAAATATCAGAAAGAAAAATATAACATCTATTTAAATATTCAAAACGATGGCTTAATTTAGAAAGGGCATAACTCGATTTTTTTCAATATCGCGTTTTTTCAGGGCTTTATGATCAAAAATACCGGATACAGTTTTTACCTTCTCCTGTAAAGTTGCGAAAATGCGAGTTATGCCCTTTCTAAATTAAGCCATCGAAAAGGTCTAAAAAGGGGCAAAATAAAGAAAAGAATTTAAAATAAATATAGAATGAGGAGTCGAAAAAATATTTAAAAAATGTAGAAAAAAATTCAGGAAACCGTTTGGAAATTGGTACAGACCTGGTAACAACATATGGAAAGTTGGGTCGTCTTGTTGGAAACAGATGTTTGACTGATTAATTTTTGGAAATAGGTTATGGTCTTGAACAATTTGTTGCCTTAGATTTGTTTATACCTACAAAACTGTCATTGGCATTAAATGGTAACTTAATCAAGTTTTTATTATTTATTTTAACAAAATCGAATAACTCGATGTTTCCCTAAAACGAATTTGTCAGTTCATTAAAAATTGTGAAAATTGAAGGCGCAATAATATGGATTTTTATAATTAATGAATGCTTATTCTTTTGGGCTTGTGTTCCGTATGTCGATATCTAACAAATACCTGAATTGAATTATGCCTTTAACTCATTTTATAAGGCTTCCAATACTGACGATTTGTAACGAACGAACAAATTCGTTTTATGGAAGCAGACAGTAAGTCGTTTTCGAGTTATGACAAATTATGTAACAAAAAACTCGATTTCTTTTTAAAAAAAACCTTTTCGTAGAAAAAAAATTTAGATAATTTTTCTACTCAGGGGACAATAGTACATGAGAAATATATTCTTTTAAAAAAAAATGATTTAGAAATACAGGCTTTTCCAACAAGAGGTGTTTTTTTGTTTGGAATTGAGATAAATGATCGGATGTTTCCTTCATAATAAAGAGGAAGGCATGCCGTTAATAATGAAAAACAACATGAGCCAAATGGCCACCACGACCAATCTTACAGGACCATATCCACTTCATGAAATTTTCCATTACCAAATCGTAAAGTGGCTGCCCTCACGAATTCTATCTTTGAGGTCTGGAATCGACGCTGGGCTATTGGCGTAGACCTTAGGAAAATGTGGCCCCAAAGAAAGAAATCGCAAGGTGTTAAATCACAAGATCTCGGTGGCCAATTGTGATCACCTCTTCGAGAGATAACACGGTCCGGAAACTTTTACCGTACAAGAGCAATGATTTCGTTGCTAGTGTGGCACGTAGCGCCGTCTCGATTGCGCAATCCATTTACCGTAACTGTTGATCCAACCTCATTTTCGAAAAAGTAAGGTCCAATGACCCCGCCGGACCATAAACCGCATATAGAAGATGGTGATGCTTCTTAACAATAACTCTTGGGTAGCCACCAAGGTGGAAATGGGCCTAATCACTCAAAATAATTTTTCGATGGAATTCCGTATCATTTTGATGCATTTCAAGGACCTAATCATCAAAACAAGACGTTGTTGATGATCAGCCGGCTTGAGTTCTTATGTTAACTGAACTTGATAAGCCTAAAGACCCAAGCCTTTATGCAGAATACGGTGTAATCACCTTTGTAGAATGCCCATTCCAAAGAACGACGAGGAATGGACAAACCTGGGTTTTCTTCAACACTTTGGGCCACAGCAGCAATATTCTCAGTTGTTTTTGAGCAAAGTGCACGAGTTTTATTCTTCACATCACTCACAGCTCGAATTTGTCCATCAATTTCTGTATTAAGGTCCGACAAGGTGCTTCACGACGACCCAAAAATGCTTTAGTTTTGCGAACTGTGACTGCAAGATTTTCACCATTTTTGTAGTGAATTTTTAGAATTTCAATGCGTTATTGAAGCGTTCCATTTTAAGTAATGGCGTAGTTTCTATTTGTCAAACGTGAAAAAGTGACAAAAGTGACAGCTACCGAAATACCGGGTGCTTCAAAATAACACCTTTTGTTGGAAAACCCTCAAATCGGGACAGATCCGGGCACTTCAAAACATGGTTCGACAAGGTACCGCCTAGTTGATCATAATATAATCAACCAAATTTAACATCAAATCGGAAATGGTCTTTGTACCGTTGTTCACCATCCAGTTCGTCATTAACCAGGACTAGTCATATATGCAAAATTCATGGAGAGCAGCTTGCTTACTGGATCGACTCATAAAGAAATTCTCAGTTCATTGTTATAATAAACATGAGATCTATCTCACAATCTTCTTTAGGTGTTACAAGCATCGTTACCAATTTACAATACCCTCTGCAATAGTGTGGTGCATTTTATACAAATAGTTTACAGTCGAAATACATGTTCAACTATTAAAAGAATTGACTCAAGCTGTATTCGTCTAGAGCAACTCTGATGGCATTTGCCAACAATTTAGGATGTCGTGTTTATTTCAATTATAATTCGTATCCATTCAAACACAAAAATGTTCAATTATCAAAGAATTTATTCCATATTACCATTTACCTGTTCAACCGAAATAAAAGTTCAGACTACACCATCCATCAAATACCAAAAGTTTCATTCAACGCAACTTAAAGGAGTTCTCTCTGTACGGTTGCCATTGCGAGAATTTCCTCTTTCGTTTATTTATTTTTTTTTTAATTTTGCCACGTATACGAGTAGAAGTGTAAATTAAAACCAATGAAACTTAAGTTTTCCATTTCCTTCCTTAACCCAAATTTGTCTGAAATGAAAAAAAAAAATACACGAAATGGAGCAAAAGAAAAACAAAAATTGTTTTTCAACTACTTGTAGTCGTACTTACCTCTCCTTTTTCTTTCACCCATTATTGTGGCTGTTGTTGTAGTTACATGTGCCGAGGAGTGGGTGGTGGCGGGGAGGAAAAATGCTAATAATACATTTCGTCTTGGCGGGACCGAGAAAGTGTTACCACTTGAATGGAATTTAGCCTAAATACCAATGAAATTATATGCAGTTTACATGGAATGAAATTTCCTTGTGCCGAGCAAGAAAACTTGTTTATGACACGAACAGAAATACACAAATAAATAATATCCTTGCATGTCCTTCTTTGCTGTTGTATTGTGTGCAAACACAGTTGTGTGTGAATATCCTCAGGGCAATAGTAATGTAGTCATGTAATGGTATGCATATTGCATTTCCTTTTCGTCCTCCAAAGTTCCTAAGATACGGTGAAATTTGATATTTGAAAAGTTTACATTGTAATATAATATTTTGGTAATCATATTATAATGTCACACTTAAGTCAAGTCATGGAATTTTATATTTCCAAAAAAAAAAAAAAAAACATGTAGTTATCAACAGTCCAGAATGGCAGCAATGCTTCGGATAACAAAATAGCATCAGAATAATAAAGCACGATTTTTTGAGGAAGGTTTTCTTTCTGGAGCAAGTGGGGTTATGCAATTTGGCAGCTTTCGGATTTTTCCATGGTTAATTGATTTTATATTTTTAAAATAAAAATTTAGTGTATATATATATAGTAAATAAAAATTTAATTACGCAAAGAAGCTGAATTTACGTTTTATAGGCACCGACTACTTATCTGTACGATGTTAGCACACACTAAATACAGGCGCTTTGGTCGAGTACAGTACAAAGGAAATTCATGGAACGAGTGCGGAAGCGTAAAGCTGCGTATCTTGTTGGAGTCATGTCGCAAGTGGCTGAGAATCGAAAGCCATGCGTAATGGCTGGCACCCCCTAATATTGACCGCCATGACGACAATGATTGAACGATATGCACTTGGAATGTACGAATAATTCTACACCACACCACCGCCATCCAGTTAGTACGATGGAAAGGGCACGGCATTGATAATATGAAAAACTGCGATATCTATGAAAGCAAGCACCAGTTGGAATACGGATTTGTTGTGTACTCGAGTTCCGTATACTCGGAAATAGTTCGTTCTTAAATATTCGTAAAGTAAGTAGTTGTTAAATTGAGCAACTATACAGGGTGTCATTTGAAGATCAAATTTACTCAATTTCAGTACATTTTCCTCGGATTGAATATTTGTTTCAGTGTGAACAACCGAGAAGTTCTTACATGGGTTTTACTTATAGAGTTGCCAGCACTGACGAGGTGATAAAAAAAAACCGCTGAAAAATATTTGATGCTCTGACCAGGTTTTGAACCGATGTAGACTGTATGATAGTCTCACAAACTGCCTACCACACATATATCAGAGTGACTTCAAATAAATCATCTATCGACTAAATCTTCAACTCATGAAAAGCAAATCAATTCAAAGCATATATTCATTAACTATTACACTTTTCGACAAATTACAGTAGACTCGGGGTATAGGGAATGCAGGATTAAGGGAACTACTCGACAGAGGGGACAGAAAAAATTCTTTCATTGAGTACTCTATAAAGGGAAACTTCGAACTGATTAGTACATGGATATGCATATCCATGTTATAGTTCGTCTGAAAAAATATGTACATATGTATGAAGACAATGGACAATAAATATATGACGGTTGAGTTGAGGACATTATCGATCTCGTCGATCAGATTGCTTTGGATTGTGAAGAAGACGAGCATGACGATGTAAATAACGAAAAATGTACAATTAATGCAAGTAAAGCAATTCAAATTTTCGATAAAGCAGTTGATTAGTCTGAGAATAACACTGACTCACTCGAATACGGCTTTGACCTACAAAATTCAAAAATCACGCAATTGTTATAATAACATTCCTTTTTGGAAATACATACATTTACCAACTGTAATAAACACTTATTTCCATATTAAACATTATTTTTTTCAACCTCGATTGAGACTGTCTGGGTTGAGGGAATAGCCCTTGCATTTATTAGTTCCCTCTACCTCAAGTCTACTGCATTAAAATTATACGCCTTAGACGAATGACCCTGAGTAACACTAGGTCTTCAGCAATAATAGGAAGTGACCTCTCCGAGCCATTTACCTGTACAAGAGGTCTCAGACAGG
The DNA here is from genome assembly GCA_958296145.1 of Hydrotaea cyrtoneurina. Lineage (NCBI taxonomy): Eukaryota > Metazoa > Arthropoda > Insecta > Diptera > Muscidae > Hydrotaea > Hydrotaea cyrtoneurina. Next base: position 90,231,032 of record OY282512.1, read on the forward strand.
GCGACAGAAATTTCTACAACATCCTGATGGAGAAAATTGTGGAAAAAGCGCAAGTGAACACCAAAGGCCACATCCTCATCGCATATGCGGATGACATTTACATCGTCGGAAAGATAGAGCGAGATGTAACTGACGATTTTTTCCGAAGCGTTAAGGAATCGTCGATGGTGGGTCTAATGGTGAACGAGGATAAGGCCAAATTTATGCTTGGAAGAATTTGTATACCTCGGTTCCGCCATCAATAGAAATAATAATGTCAGCATCGAAATGTAATTATGTCAGCGATGGATCGTGCTGTCTAACAGATATCAGAAAGCAGAGAGAATGAATCCAAACGCTCCAGTCAGAAAGGCTTCTGACGACAACTACCACGGAATGATTGTGGAAGTGGAAGCAGTGGAAGAAGACATGAAGATCCTTGAAGAATGAAGTGCTTGGAATATCAGTAAGTACGTTGCAATTCGCTAAATGTACCATTTTTAAAATTTCAACCTTTATGGAGTAAAATAGGGCAATAGGGTGATTCGTTCTCCCTATATCTTCTTAATAATGTATATAGCTCGTCCGATCTTTTTGAAATTTTCATAGAATGTTCGGGGTTAAAACAGGGTGCTTGAACGGCCATATCTCATAACCTATTACCGGTACGAAAGTGAGGCTTGGTAACATACACAATTGATATGATGCAGAATATTTTTTTTTGGAATACGTTCCTTTTTGAAGAAACCGGTCAAGTAACGCCAATTAACACGAATTGTAACTGGAAGCTACTGCTGATATGTGCTTGGTTTCTGGCTACTGGCTATTGGTGATATTTGGACAAGGGGCCATTGCACCGCCCATACACCTCAAAATTGTTAACCCCCTTATCTCATGAATTATTTCAGGTGTAAAGATAGTTAGTATGTCCTGGAAAAAAGTGACTGTGCTACGCCCCATGAAATTTCCATAGTAAATTACTGCCACAGCCCATATACTTTAGCATTTTGAATCGCCATTTCTTACGAACTGTTTGTGGTAATTAAGGAGTGATAGATTCATGTGCTATTAGTTCAGAAATAAATACGTGCTGAAAAAAGTGGGCGGTTTCGTATCCTAAATAAAAAAATCTTTATCTGTCGTAAATGGATAACGATCATCATGGAATCTTCATAGTATATTACTGTCCCAAGATAATAATCATCTCTTTATTTCTCTAAAATCTCTAAAATGTTTGGGGGCAGCATAGCGCAGGCGAACAGCTTTCTTGTTATTAATTCTAAGATTGGGCGGCATGGTTCCTCTGATTTGTAATTAATTATGTTTCAAAATCGTGGTTAAATAGTTGTTCAACTGCCTTCCCATGAATATTTCGCAAATGGTATGACGACATTTTGTTCTGTGTACACATACACATATCCAAATGTCACGATATGAGTCATTGCGATTTGCTGCCACAGCTTCCTTCATCGAAATATGTATGCCTGGCCCATCAACCACCCAAACCATTATCATTTCGCCCTTGATGGAGTGAATAACCACAAATTACTTCCTTATTCAGTCTTTTGTGTGTGCCGGAAATATGAAGTTATTGACATCGATTAGTGTACGTCAAGGCATATGATTAATTTAATCACAACGCATTATGGACATCTAATACGATGCTCCAAATTAACGGAAGGAAGATGGTCAATTTGAGTCCTGTTGAGTGTAATGTTATCACACTTAGGCATATTCAAATATTCAACATATGTAATTATACACTTCGATTTAATAACACCACATTTAATGAGTGATGTTAATTTTATGGATATTGTGCTGCTCTATAAAATGTATTTTAATTTTCAAGTAAGATCATGCCAATGAAGAGTATTTGAGACAGTGATTGACATTAAACACATCTTAATATATATTTACCCTCGACACTGATTCACTGATACACTGATTCACTGACTCTGTCACGCAGTACGTAGGAATTTAAATAGGCATTCTATAAATCTATATAAATTCTATAAATAATAATAATAAAAAAAATAATATTTTTTTTTTGTACAGAATTTTTTTTTTTTACAAAATTTGTTTTCCAAATTTTTTTTTTTAACAAAATTTTTTTTTTCAACAAAATTTTTTTTTTTCAACAAATTTTTTTTTTCCACAAAATTGTTTTTTTCAACAAAAATTTTTTTTTTCAGCAAAAATTTTTTTTTCAACAAAATTTTTTTTTTTCAACAAAATTTTTTTTTTCCCCCAAAATTTTTTTTTTTCAACAAAATTTTTTTTCCATATTTTAACGGGCGCCATAGGCGCATTACAACTTACTAGTTATTAATAACGCAAGTGTTTCCATGCTTCCATCCGTCTATATGAAAACGGGTCTTTGACAATCGTTGATATATCTGATGAATTTCACGGACGCATTTCCCTCAATAACCTACTAAGAAACAGATAGATACCTTCTCTTTGGATTTACTATTTAATGACAAGGGCCACATGTATATGCTGGCGATATTGACATCGCCGGAAGGATAGATCGAGATGTGCGACTTACTTAGCACCTAAACACTTCAGATTAAAACATACATATTTTCACTAAGGGACTTGTTTCCTCCAGGCCTTCAAACATTTCTAAACTCTATATATTTAAAGCCAGAATAGACCTTTCATATACCTTCTCAAAGTTCCAGCAGACTATGAGCCTATAGCTCACTGATTTGAGAGGATTTTCTAGCCTTTAGGTACCCTGTAGGGTGATATTCTCGAATGCCGATAAACAACATATCGACACCTGAAATCCAAAATGACCTATCATCAAAAAAAAAAAAAAAAAAAAAAAAATCGGGTTTTTGATTGATTTTTGTAAAAGGCCTAAAATACTCTCTGCTAAATTTTAGACTTCAATATCCAAAATTCCAATATTCAAACTCCTGTGAAGTTATGAAAATTATTGTAAAGTCATTTTGTATTTCTGGTGACGATATGTTATTTGTATTTGTAAATTATTGACTTTTTTACATACGGTAAGGAAGTAATAACATCTCTCACACCTGACCTCAGTGCAGGCGTCCTCAGATCTGCTCCTCATGTGACTTTAGAGGCGATGCTGAACCATCAACTAATCGATGTATACAATGCTTGAAAAAGATTCCTTGAGTATTTGTAAGATAATTAATTTTTTTTAAAAATATTTTCTTAAACTAGCACAAATGAAATAAATACCTAAACTAATTCTAAAGCAGGAACGAGAACGTGATAGTTACCCACACATGGGTAACATCTTGTGGAAAATTCCACTCATTATCCTAAACAAACCACGCCGTCTTATTATCCACAAAATATTTATTGTATTCATACATTATTTGAATCAATACAAATCAATGAAGCCAGTACATGTTCTTACTTTCAACAACATGGAACTTGAAAACAAAATCGACTAGTTGGTAGCACCACCAACCAGGTAAAGTTGGCTAAGAGTACAAAAAGGCAGGTCAGCTCGACCTCTTTGATTCTGTCCAAAGAACTGCTTTCCCTCGAAAAGAACACGGTTAGTATTCTCACAGGAGTCATCAATGGTCCAAGTGTCGGCGCTGGTGGCGTTGCAAATACTAACTACAAAGTTGATGTGGCCTCTGAGTCAAAACTGATTAAGGTCAATGGTCGATTTAATAAAAATTTATATATTCAACAAATAGCCTGTTGGCTAATTTTGTTAATTACAAAACTACTTTGAACCACGAACACGACGCCGCAAGGATCCCGACATAAACAACGCGAAACCCATAAGTCTACATAGAAATATCTTGACAATAAAGACCACTGGTGACGATGGCCTTTTTGCTCTTATAAAGGATTAAAGAACCATAAAACTCAAGAGGAAATAAGATGTGACTCGAAAATATATGCAGATACTATTCTTTCATGAATAAGAGGCCTTGACCATGTTTTCATTTGCAATGAGGACGGGCTGCATAGCTGGCCTACCACACATATTGCTGCTGAGTATGTCTGTATGTAAATGTTAAAGTTTACGTTTACATGCCACTGCAGTGTAATATAATTAATTTAATAATAATCAATTACTATGTACAGTGTACACTGGTAAGAGCAACACACATACAAACATATGCAAGTACTGCATACACTTGCCGATTTCCCGAGAGGGAGAATTTGATTTTTATGCGTTGTATACGTAGCGGGGTAAATGTTTATGTAAAAAAAAAAAAATTAACACTTTTTACACATAACCTAAGTACAGGTTTTTACGTAAATTGCATTTTAATAATGTAGAATATGGCATGCTGCGGCAATACATTCTATATAGGGTGATCGAAATACAGGTCCTTTTTAAAGTATTTTTTATAGTTCAAATGTAAAGCGTTCTTGACCAAATCGATGACTTTCACGATTCAGAAGTCGGTTTACAAAAACAAAAGGTGCAAAAAATGAGCCAATAACACTGGAAACTTACTAGGCCTTGCCACAGGTTCGGTATCGAAAAATTCTAAAAAAAATACAGTGCGATAAAATCCTGCATCCAAAAAATACATTAAAAATTCCTTTTAACTTTGATCATCCATATTAACAAATTCTAAGTAGAAAAAAAATCCTGAGTAGAAAAATGGGCAACCTAAAATGATTTTTTTAACAAATTTTTTTTTTCTTTGTTGGAACGACTATAGAACGTTCGGAAATATTCCAGGGTTAGCCTCACAAATGGCGAAATGGCGATTTCTATGATTTCTCAGGCCAAATGAATAGAGTGGATTTTAATCCGCAAAAGACCCAAAGCTGTTTGTTGTCACACAAACGATCATCAGCTTCAGCATCGTCGTCAATTTCTATGGGTGGTGTGGATATCGACGAATCAGACACTCTTGATGTTCTGGGCATGAAGATACAGGGTGATGCTCGCTGGGCTAGCCATATATGCGAGGTGTCGAAAGAAGCATTCAAGTGTTTAGGTTTTTTAAATCGGTGCAAGAAATACTTCACTTCATCTGATCTCGTAAATATTTACACCACCTACATCCGGCCTAAAATGGAATATAACTCCCATATATGGGCAGGAGCTCCAAAGACATCTTTGCAGCTTTTGGACCGTGTGCAGAGAAGAGCGGTGGTGATGATTGGGCATAGTAAGGTATTCAACTCTATTGTCTCCTTTCAGCATCGTCGGAATGTGGGTTGTATATCGCTGTTCTATAGATATTTGAACGGTATCTTCTCATCAGATATCCGTTGTCTGGGTCTCTCATCCATTCATTGTGAAATCGCTGGTTGACCGGACGACGCACTATAGAGAAAATTCGTTCTTTAGCCGAACCGTTCGTATGTGGAATAATCTTCCAGCAAATGTGTTTCCTGTCATGTGTGACATTCAGAAATTCGAAACAAATCGCTCCTTATATACAAAAGCACCACAAGTCAAAATAAGCAAATTATACAGGATCGTAATTTGTAAAAATAATTTTAATTATTTTATGATTTTTGTAAAAACTATGTGTTTTCGTTTCGGGTGTTTTCGATCATAAAATGACGGCTGTTTTAGCGAAACATGAAAGTGTCATAGTTTAAGAAGCATTTTATGCAAACAAATTATTGTTTATATTTTTTGAAATGTGTAACTTTTGTATTTAAGGAGCGAAATGTCAACAAACACTACTCCCTCTTTCCTCCTTCCGATACCCTAATTTCCTTCCGCTAACACTTGCATTACATTTATAGGGGGCATCCCCTGAAAAAAAAAAATGGTCAAAGCTTCCGATTAGGTTTACATCCTTGCATGCAAGATTATGTTCAAAAGACGACGTATATAAATGTGTATATTCAAAATTACTCCTTGGGGGGTGTAAATTATATTTGCTGCTATTCACCAAATAAAATCTAGCATTATTCCCAGAAATTTTTAATATTCAAAAAAATTTTATTTCCAGCACCAATTTTTACGAAAGTGTCAGACAAAAGCTGACAACCCTGTGACAAATGCGAGCCTTCTTGAGCACATTTTTCATTTCATTCTCACACATTTCACGCGGTATTTCAATATTTTCATCACGAATATTTTGTATGAGTTTCTCAAGCGTTTATTTTGCATAAACCAGGCGTTTCCGATATCCCCACAAACAGAAGTTCGGAGCAATCAAATCAGGCAATCGTGGAAGCCCATCAACATCACCATTTCTTGAAATAACTTGTGGTTGAAAGAGGTCTCGCAGTAATTCCATTGTAATCCAGGCTTGTTATGTTAATCAAGCTCTGACGTTAAAAAGTTTTCAATCTTATTTCAATACGCTCCCCATTGACAGGTACCGTTACAGCGTTTTCATTTTCATAGAAGAAAGGTCCAAAGATTCCTCCTGACCAAATCACACAGCAGACTGTCACTTTTAATGGATGCAAAGGTTACTGATGAATAATTGGAGAGTTTTCCATTCCATTTCCATTCAAATGAAAACGTGCCTCGTGCCTTTTTTGATGAAAATCGGGGTTGTCATGGGCATGCTGTAACATTCAATTGGCGTACATTTTTTTAACGATTAAACCACGTTGGTTTATCGAATATTTTTCCATAATAAATTTGGCACGTCTCTACTTCACGACTGCCAAATATGAACTGTTTCTACAAAGTTGGAGAACTAAGTAAGGGTAAATTAAAAAAAAGGTATGACATTTATTCTTTCTAATAAAGCCAAACATTGTTAAAACGTTGCTTTTATTTTAATCACCCTGTATACTCTAATGCTCAAAATGACCCACTACTAACTAGACTATCAGAGTGTATGGGCATGCACTGATGGGGGTATTTTGACGAGATTGTAAATAATATTTTATACGCACTAAAGGTATTTATGTGTGCACGTATGTGTTAATGTGTATGAATAACGGAAATATTAAAACTACACACCCTGGACAAATGTACAACATTGGAATGAAGGATATCGAATGTTTGTCCAATATCCAGGCCATGCACTGGAATTCATTATGCTACCAAACATAATAACTCTCCACCTTTAATATACGCGTCAATACATGGAAAATACCAGCGCATGTAAAGAATGGGTAAAAGGTAAAATCATATATTATACCTCGAATGAGAATAATATTTTAAAGATTTACTATATTTCAGTATAAATTATAAAAGAAATCCCTGTTATTCACATCTGAGCCAATATATTAAACTAACTATGCCGAGTAAAACAGGTGTCGTTTTTATTTACTCCCAGGTTTTGCAGGTAATAAACTTTTCAGTAGATATGTCAAACTTTCACGTATCTCTGTTTTACCTCACCCAAAGGCAATCTTCCGCCCACATTTCGAAAGTAATACTATACATATATATACAGGGTTCTACAACAAGAGGTGTTATTTTGGTATTCAAAGAAAAATGAATTTTTTTAAGATAAATGATGTTTATGTCATATGTTTATGTATGTTTATTTCATAATAAAGAGGAATTCTATGCCGTTAATAATGAAAAACAACATCAGCCACATCAAAAGAGGCAGCTCCGGCGCTAGCGCGTATGCTGCGAGGACTGGACGACCAGACAGAGTGGAACACACCGCTCAGGGGGGTAATGACGATCTGGACAGTCAACTGCACAGAAAAAAATACGGGCCAAAAATATTCAATTACTGTCGTAATTGAAATTAAGCTTGGAAATCAATTAATGTTGAAATTGAACCTAGAAATTCTTGGCGAAATCCATGTTAAAAATAGTAAAAAATTCAATTGTGCTAAGCAACGGTGAATCGTTAACGCTTGCGGATTATCTTCGCTCCGAATACGGAAAATTTGCTTATTGACGTAGCCTGTTTGCTTCCGTTAACATTCCATGAAGGTACATATGTGGAAACTCTCGCGAATCAATGAACTCTTCACGATAGAATTTGTATGTCCCCTGACCGGGCCATTCTAATGATTTTCGAGAGAAGTTTTACAAGGCTTAGAGATTACCCGCTGACTTGTAAAGTCGCTTGCATTTACCGAGGTGGCAGCAGCCGCTAAAAATGTTTGATGGTCTTGTTAGGTTTCTCTTCCGCTGTGTGATAGTCGTACACACTACACAGAAAAAACATATTTTTGAAATCAATTACGAAGTTTGTATGGAATTCGTCAATTCAATTACTTTTTTAATTGATTTTCTTCCAATTACAAAAGTTGTGAATTCAATTACTCAAATTTTAAATAAGTAATTGATTTTTTTTACTATTTTTTACATTGATTTCACCAAGAATTTCTAAGTTCAATTACAACATTAATTATTATCCAAGCATAATTTCAATTTCGACAGTAATTGAATATTTTTGGCCCGTATTTTTTTCTGTGTACCTACCACACCACGACCGTCCTTTATCCTTAACTAAAAAGAGTTGTTTATATAGAAAAGCTGGCACTACAAACTCGATTTTGGCCTAACTCGAGTTGGGCCCTTATGTTTTGTGGGCACTCAAAAACTCCACTTAAGAAGGTTTAAAAATTGTTGTTTTCTCATTCACATTTTTGCATACTTCATGGAATTCTTCAAAATTTAATTGATTTACTTAAATTACTGAGTTTGCTTATAATCTTTTAAAGAAGCTTTTCAACATTTTGTCACGTCATTTTCTCATTTAACGTGTTTTTTTTTTGGTACAGAACGTGACACAGAAGATATCTCTCCGTCTTAACAAATCCCCATTCGCCTTGAATTGATGACACATTCCTTGCCATTGTATGCAACAAATTATTTATCGTTAACAATGCAATCTCAAGTGTAATGCATTCATGTGTAATTAGAGAGAGAGAAACACTTTTGTATAAAATCGTCATCTATCCTTGGTATGTATGTGAATGTGTGTGTGTGTTGCAATGGTGTCGTATGTATGCATATCTTTAATACATTATTTTTATGTGTGTGAAGTTACGTTTGTAGTACATGAATAATTCGTATTCATAAAGCAATAACAAACACTTGATATGTGTCTTTGATACGACTACTGACGGAATGCACGAGTATGCATGTTTGTACGAATGACATCTGAGCAAGAATATCAAATAATGCGGTTAAATTAGGAGGGAGGTGTGACAAGTTCGTCAGCTCACAAAAGGTTGGATCGACAAGCCCTGTTTATGGCGTTTAGGAAGTTGGGAATGAATTATTTCTGTGACTTGGGGCCAATGTCAACATGTTTTTTGTTTTGAGTTAATATTTGGATTAGATTTATTTTCTTTTTTTCTTTATATTTGTCTCGAGTGTAATTAATAGGTTTTTTTTAAAGTCTTCAATCAGTTTTCTCAAAAGAGAACCTTGGACATTTGCCATTTTAGCACCAATCCACAAATATAAAAACATATGTATTAGCATAAGAGCTCAGTAGTCGGAGCTTGCATTGTGTCTTGTAATTTAGTTATAAATACAATTGTTAATAAATAATTAAAAAAATATATATGTATATGTTTGTGTTTTAGTTAGCATTCAATTCGAATCTTTATATAAAAACATATCTATTCACAGTGGTAATTGGTTGATCACTCAATTATCCGAGTAATTGTTTTGAATTCTCTATTTCAATCACGCTCGTAATTGTTATGAGAACATAGTTGTGATTACATAGGTAATTGAAACAATTAAACAATCTAATTTGAACACATCCCATATCGAACGGGTTCTAATCTAACATTACCTGTCATACTACACTACCGTTACAATTAAAATGTGTATGTATGTGTGTATATTGTGTATTGGAGTAATGTTTGGGGAGCTGACTTACGATAACGGCAATGATGATGACGACGATGGAGGATGTGTGCTTAAATAATAAATGTAACCACAATGGGGTGACTTTAAATATTTCTCGTCGTTATACACTCAAAGGTGAATGTTTAACCCAGTATGTAAAGTCATTTTGGCTTTAGGAATTTCCCCTGGAATAGGGGGACTTTAAACAAAGAAATCGCTGCAGTTACTTTTGCAAGATTAATTTTACATTTGATAACAGTAATTTCTTTTGGGGAACTCCAAAAGAAAATGTAATAGTGACGATTGGAGTAATTTTCAAAAAATCCTGTTTTCTTTTAATAATATTGGATTGAAAAGCTTAAAACCTCCTAATCCGGTCTTCTTTCGATAATATTTTTCACTTCATTTAATAACTTGTAATTCAAAGCCTTATGGGCGATTAAATCGAATTTACAATATGCACAAAAATGTTAAATATAACATCATAAACTACTCGAATTTACATTTTTATATTTACATTTTCTGTGGTTTGTTTAGTTGTACCACCGGCATGGATTGATTCGATGCGGTGTCCTAACCAGCGATGCCATATGGACAGAGAAAAGGATTTCGTGAAGTTAAAAATGTCAGGACCCTTTTTTTTATAAAATATAAAACTTTTTTCAAGCGCCCCGGTAGGCGAGTTGGTAGCGTGCTTGCCTATCAGCGTGGGGGGTGTGGGTTCGATTCCCACCAGAGGCTTTGGTCTGTCGCTGCAAATATCTAAACACTAGTAAGTTGTAATGCGCCTGTGGCGCCCGTTGAAATATGGAAACAAATTTCTGTTGAAAAAAAAATTTTGTAAAAACAAAAATTTTTGTAAAAAAAAAAAAATTTGTAAAAAAAAAATTTTTGTAAAAAAAAAAAATTGTAAAAAAAAAATTTGGAAAAAAATAAATTTTGGTAAAAAAAAATTTTTGAGCAAAAAAAAAAAATTTTGTTGAAAAAATTTTGTAAAAAAAAAATTTTTGTTGGAAAAAAAAATTTGTAAAAAACAAAATTTTTGTACAAAAAAAAAATTTTGTACAAAAAAAATTTTGGGGAAAACACAATTTCTGTACAAAAAAAAAATATTATTTTTTTTTATTATTATTATTTATAGAATTATAGAATGCCTATTTAAATTCCTACGTACTGCGTGACAGAGTCAGTGAATCAGTGTCGAGGGTAAATATATATTAAGATATGGTCTGTGTCACCCGGATTACCCTTGGACCCAAAAATTAGAATATAAATTTACTTTGTATTGTAATTAATAATAAATAAAATAAATAATTTTTTTTTTGAAAAATGTCTTGGTCGTGTGTGGGTTAAGGTTTTAAACGGCTCCTGCTCCGGACTTGGGGATACGGCCATTAGAGGTCTGTCTCTTCCCAGTAGGTCGGAGAGAAGAAACCTGACTCTACTGAGAAATTAGAGTCGGAGTCTGACAAATTTGCCGGAAGTCGAAATACTGTGAAGAACTGGATAAAATAAGGAATGTCGCCAGAATACCTCATGCAACTGTTCAAATTTTAGTTGAACTACTTTTTGAATACATCACTCCCCCTTTCCGCTTCAGCCACTTGTTTGGAACGACTTGAACGTTGATCTCCCATGTTTAACAAAATTCTCTACCGAACCACAAATATTATTGTCTGAATGCGTTTGACGAGATTCATGTTTAAACTTTTGTAGTCAACCGAATTAAAAATGTCACAACTCTGCAATGTTTATGTATATCGGAATAAAAATGACGCACCCTGTTTTAAATATAGTCCCGGGAAAAAATTGAAAGTGAAACTGTTGCCTTGACATTTGCATTAAGCAAAGTCAAAAAGACAAACAATGCGGTTGCCGGAACGTAGACGGTCTTCATATCGTTTGTTGGGATGCTTGACCACAAGAGTGCTGCCTATATTTAAATGCGGTTGTATGCAAGTTAAGAACTGTGCATTTGCTTCAAGTACTATCCGATATCCTCGCAAACACATATGAGACACTGTGGGTGCGACAAACAACACTGAACACTAGTGCACCAATACGACTACATGTGCATTGCACATGTGTAACGTATATACATGTACGTATGTATAGATAAACTCATGTGTGTTTGTTGTTGAGATTAACAGGTAATTCAGCTTATTTTAATTGTAAGTTATGTTATGAGTCGCTAAGCACACACACACACACACACACACCCACACACATGTAGCACACCCGTCAGAAATATACGCACACAGCGACATTCTAATTTATTGATATGCATGTGTGCATAATAATGAATTTCCTTCGTTGTGGTTGTTGTGTCGTTGTTTTTGCATTGGCGATAATGTCATAATTTTTATTTTCCTGGATAACTGTTTAGCGTGTTTCCTTCCAATCCTGCCACTCCTCCTCCTACTACTACTTTTAGCTTTGCTCGTCCTGATGCAGGTACGCCATGTTGCACGTATGTATATTTGTATGTGTATTAAATATGTGGTTAATCGACGACAACAACAACCACACTGGAGGAACCAAAAGGTAAATGAAGAGAGAGTCACTCGACTTTCACGACATATCATACTTGTGGCTGAAGGAGGGGGTCGCTGGTGGGTATGTGGCCAGAGCAACAATAAGCTAACAAGCAAAACCCTTTGGAATGCAAATCGCGTGTGGAATATTAACACAATAAGTATTAACAAAAAGGAATGAGTGTCTTGGTGGTGGAACGCAACGGGACGTACTTGTAAGAGCGTGTGTGTGTGTATGCTTGCGTTGTTCATGTGTTTTTGCATAAAACCGGAAACCAAGGCGTATGCGTGCTATTTTGTTTATTTAAGCTATGAGGACGAGCGGTGAACATATTTCAAGAAATCTGGCCGGCCGCGCAGTGACATGTAGTGTGCGGGACTATCGAACCAAGTCTGCTCTTTTTATCGTCGATTTTTCTTCCTCTTAAGTCTCTAAAATCATTTAAGAATTGCATCTGCTGGTCCCGATCGGCGAGTATAATAGCGTGTATTTGAAGATGGAAATCCCGGTGTGTTTCCTAATGGAATGTTGAGGAAATGTGTGAACTTTCAGAAATATTGGAATTAAATATAAAACCGATTTTTTCTCTAAGTTATAAGCGTTAGGGCTAGTAAGTCACTAATATGAGGAAAGACTGGATGGAGGAGCCACAGTCTTTATAAGCAACTGTTTTTCAACATCAATACTAATTTTAATAAAATCAGCCGATTGTAAATTGGCTCGAAACGCCATTCGTCTACACTCAACTGGAATTTGGTTGGATGACATTTAGGGTCACATGTTGACATGTTTAACATATCAACTGACTACTGGACCCCTCATCTTATCTTCGGCCAACTCTTCGAAGTTATATTCCCATCCACTGGGGAATGGATCTGATTTGGTCTTCTCTCTTTGACATGAAAGTCTACACGGATGGCTCTAAAATGGACTGCGGAGTTGGCTCGAAAATATTCTCAAAGGGAAGCCAACCTGAAACACTGCCATAGTCACCCGAATGTCTCCAGCGTCTTCAAGGCCGAAGTGTTTCCCATCAAGGAATACTGTTTGCTATTAGGTGGCCTTTCTCTCTCCTCCTCGTCTTTATTGAATGAATGTAAGGAATCTGGAGGGATGACATTTAGGGTCACATGGACTGCGGAGTTGGCTCGAAAATATTCTCAAAGGGAAGCCAACCTGGAACACTACTATCGTCACCCGAATGTCTGCAGCGTCTTCAAAGCAGAAGTTTTTGCCATCAAGGAATACTGTTTGCTATTAAGTGGCCTTACTCTCTCCTTCTCGGCTTTAGTGAATGAATGTATGGAGATTTTAACAAGACTGATTCTCTCTCCTGAGGTACCATTGGTGAATAAACAGGCGGACGTTTCTTTCAGTGATGAAAGAGCACTAACTTGTTTCAAAATTGGAGGATTCGAAAACATGAACGCTATCGTAAACGTGAAGACCCTCAACAATAATAATTTTTTTGATCACACTCAGGGATGCCCCCTATAGGAAATTAGGGTATGAGAAGGAGGAAAGAGGCAGTAGATTTTGTTGATATTTGTTTTGAATTTGAGAATATCACAACTGGCAGGAAACACACTTACTGGAAGAGTATTCAACATAGTGGCTGAAAACGCCACCTGACAGCTAACGGATGAGAGTCCCTGAAAGGACGTGTGTCCTGGCTAAATGTTCTAACATCAGGAACAAGTCTACGGATATCTGATGAGAAGATACCGTTCAAATATGTATTGAACAGCGATATACAACCCACATTCCGACTATGCTGAAGGGAAACAATAGAGATGGATACCCTACTATCCCCAATCATCACCACCGCTCTCCTTTGGTTCAGTAGCTGCAAAGATGTCTATGGAGTCCCTGCTCATATATTAGAGTTATATTCCATTTTAGGTCGAATGTAAGTGGTGTAACTATTTACGAGATCACATGGGGTGAAGTACTTCTTGCACCGCTTTAAAGGAACTAAACACTTGAATACTTCTTTCGACACTTGAAATATATGGCTAACCCAAGGAGCGGCACCCTGTATCATCATGCCTATAACATCAAGAGTGTCAGATTCTGCGATATCCACACCACCCATAGAGATTCACGACAATGCTGAATCTGGTTAACGTTGGTGTGACAACAAACAGCACTGGGTTTTGCGTGCAGTTGACCCCACTCTAAGTCGTCGCCAAATCGCTGTTGAGTGAGTGAGCTTGCAAGGGTTTTCAAAGAAGATTCACATCGCAATCGTTCACTGGAATATTCCTGTGAACCGGCTACTAATTTAGGGTGATATTAGGCATTTCTGGTAGGTATTTAAGTTCATGAATTCAGATTGGATACCCAGGGTATCAGCGTCATATCCGATGTCGGTTATGAAATTGTTGACATCGCGCAACTTCTTCGCTCGGCTGAGTTCTGCCGCAAAGACATTACAATGATCCGGAGCAAAGTTAGAATTGTAGTCTAGAATTCCAAAACACACACACACACATACCTCTTATGTATTAATGGGATGTTCTTTAACTAATTATGATTTGGTAGTGGAATATTAGAGAACGGCCGTGGTCTGATATGGTATATCGCACAAAAAACAAAAATTCGTATCCTGTAACAAATTTTCAGGGACCGTTGTCCACCTTGTAAATACCGTTAAAGTGAAGTGAGTAACAACAACTTCTCTAGAAAAAATATTTGTTTTTCCGAACCGGATTCAGGTCACAGTCATTATCTATACAGATAAGTTCCTCGTACGTAGCTTTGTGGAATGCTTGAGCTGCCATAGTCAAGGATTTTTCTACTTAATTTAAATTCATGCCTCTTTATTTATATGTAATTATCAAAAGAGTTCGTGGTCGGTTGAACACACTCAATATTCCCTGTCTACTCTTAATATCGTCCATCAATTCTTGGTAATATCCTTTTGATAATATCCCACAATACAGCTTATTGTTATAGTTTTATCTACTTCTTGAGAAAAATCAATTGCTACGGCTTCTCGATAATATACTTCAATACGGCTTTTTGATATTATTCTTCACTGTGGCTTCATGATATCCTGTTTTTCCTTATAACTTATCACAACCACTTATATGTTGTAGTTTCATCATTGGGGTATTTTTGTTGTATTGAAAAATTGTCTTGTTATATATAAACATGTTTGTGGAAATTAAAGAACGAAAATTGTAGATGCTACATCTTAAATTGATACCAGCAAAATGTACATAATACGAGATTTTAATTGAACCTCACTGAATTACGTATAGGCATTCTCCTGACACATGAACTTGAATGAGTAAATATTTTCACAATTCGTTCGGGTCGATATTGTATGCAGAGGTACATAATCGGTTCCTTATTAATCATGTTAAATTTGAGTTTCCGTTGAAAGGCCTATACAATGAATTATGTGGTTACTATTTATTCGATTGAAGATTTGATGCTCTTTAAAAAGTAAGTAACGCTTGCAAAAATACTCTAATATTCCCACTCAAGGCGGGAATATTCCCGCTAAGTAACGCTTGCAAAAAAACTCTAGTATTACTTACTTTGAAAAGTAAGTAACGCTTGTAAAAATACTCTAATATTCCCGCTCAAGACGTTATTTACAAAAAGAGCCTCCAACTCTGTGTATTTAGTGTTACAGGAGAAGTCGCCATCAGTCAAAATAATGCGGTTTTATTCCATGGACTCCCTGCTGATTCCCAGTTTGAAATGGATTCATGTTTTCTCTTTATGTACGTGTGTTTGAGATGTTTTTGTAGTTGTAATTATGATTAGATTGTATGCATTTCTTATGTCCGTATTCATGTGTGATTTATGTATGTAAATAATATTATTTCTACACTAAGGAAACCATACGGAGTCCAAATCCCTGTCCGCAGGCATTTTCCTTTACACAGGTAAACGTTATATTTTGCCATAATTTTATTAGTTTTTCCGCTAACAAAGATCATGTTACGTTTGAAGACTTTGGCACGCGATTTGGAGTTTGCAAATAAGGCGTTAATCGTTACCTTTACAAAGTCCATTTCTACTAGCCTTCGCAACATTACTCATACAAACAGGCTTGAGGAGTTTGGGATATATTAAGTGTTTTATTTATATATTTTATGACTTTATTTAATATACATATAAACATTTACTTTTCTTTATGCTAATGTGAAGTTACACCTATACCAGAGATTCTCAAATGATTTTTACAGCATGAAATGTTAGGTTAGATTGAAGGGGTTCCCCGCTCGCCGGTTCACGCCGGAAGCCATATGTTGGCCCATTGTGATAGCCTCGGTTAGTTGAGGATGAGGAGGAAGGGGAGAAGTACAGGGTGGAAAATTATGCGTACAATGAATTTTGAAAGGGAAGTCATAGGCGCACCGGCCAGCCATCCAATGTTTGTCCAGGAACCTCCTCCCGAGGCGAGTGAATCGAGGTTCCCGCAAACCTGGGCGCTGACAAAACAAGTGTTCTACTGATTCTTCCTATTCGGCGCCGTTGCAGGTTCTGTAGTAATAGTCCCAAATTTCAGTGCTTAGTGACTCCTGTGAGAATGCTAAGTCCCTGTTTGCCAAAACCCAATAGGACTTAGTCCTTTTTGGGTTCATGTCAGGCCATGAAGTCATCGTCTTACAGGTTTGTGTATAGAATCCCACCATCGTCTCGTTATCATATATTCTTTTGGTCAATACAACTTAGTAATTCAACGCATGGCATGCGTATGTAACAGATAAATATCATACTCGTAAAGTCACCAGCATTTACGTGGTGGAAGCAGACGCTAAAAAATGTGAAAACTGTAGATCGAATACATTTGAATGAATTTTTCTAGTTTATTTTATATCAGTCTAAGGACTCGGCTGAAAACTGGAATATAGCCTCCATACAAACGTTCCTTCCGATAGAGTTATAGCCGCTTTAGAAATAATATTCCTGAACCAATTCGCTATAATATTTGATGATGGTCGACAGTGGTGTGGTAGCTAGTATGCGTTCGCAACATAGTACGGAGAGTACTCAATTTTTATTCTCTTCACAAGAGAAAAATACCTTATGAGAAAAAAATTGTTCTCCTCAAAGATAAATATAAATTTTTCTCAAGATAAATATTTTTTTCTCGTGAAAGTAATTTAAAATATGAAGAGAACAATTATTTTTTTCACTCACGAGATTTATCTACCGAGCACTCGCGCGAGAGTTATATCTACTCATTAGAAATTAATTCTCATTCATGAGTTTAATCATAAAAAAAAATATTCGTCATCAACTGCATTTTTAGGAAATCCCTTTACAACGGCGAAATGGGACGAAAATATGTATAACAAATAATTAAACTTTCAGCGGATAACATTTTTTTTTCTTTTTTATTGTTTTCAAACCAAAAAATTAAATAAAAAATAACAATAAAGCAATTCTATTCAAAGCACTTCTTACGACCCATTTTTTTTCAACTGCTTCAAACAAAACAATAGAAGAAACTGACCTGCGTCAATTTCCAAACACTAGTATTTTTATATTTCTTGTCTCACGCGTGCTTTCTTTAATATTTATCTTTATTTAACTTTCGCACTCAGAATGTAAAACAAAACTCTCGTGAAAGTTAATTTTATGAGTGAGTGTTATCTTTTCTTCTCTTTCGTTAGAGAGAGCAATACTTTTAAAGCATGTATTGATCACTCATGAAAGATAAAAAAGATAACTTTCGTAGATAAAAACTACTTTCACGAGAATTATTTTTTTTTTGTCTCTGAGTGTGAGTAACAAAACGAGAGATAAAAATGAAAATACCCTTCGCGAAGCGAAATTTTCCGTACTATGGTCCGCAACGTTAAGTTTCCACCGGAGACTCTATGAGTAAGTGACTTTATAAGTAAGAGAGAAATCTCTAAGCCAAGTAAACTTTCTCTAGAAAGCAATAGCCTAGCCGTTCGGAACCGTCTTTATAACAGGACATCTAGCTCGCTTATTTTAGACGGAATATATAATTCTACATGGAATGTTAAGGGAAATAAGTACGTCAGTAAGTATTTTATGATGGCCAATTGAACAACCCTAGATAAGATGGATCTGATAAGTCAGTAGGGGTATGAGAGTCTGTATATAACGATATTTTTAAATTAAACTTTTAGGATTATGAGGGGGCAAAGTTTTGGCTGTAGCTCCCCATTTGAGAAACTCTGACCAACGAACCCTTTGCAAGTCGTGCTCTTCGTGCCTTCGACAATGTTAATCAAGAGCGTGGTCACTGTAATGAGAAATGTTGAAACCTATTTTTTTTATATTTCACAAGGGTTATGACTTTATGGCATATGTTTAAACGTACTTAAAAAAAAAGTTAATTGTAAAGTTTTTAGTTAAATCAGGCTTTTCTCCCAAGTGTCATGTAAGGTTAAAGGGGGGTAAAAGCATACAATTACTGCAAATGTTCTCATATGAAGGGTGATAAGAACTGCGGTGTAGGCAAAATAATATACATTGTTCTTTTTTTTTTTGTAATTTCTAAGGGTTCAACCGCACTGAAAGATATATACCCTACGAGTGGACAATTTGTGTGCAAGTTTGGAAATTTGGGTAATCAAGTTCAATTGTCGTCAGGATGTTTGTATTGAACCATCTGCAATAATGACTTCCTCTGACATCCTCTGGAATGAAATCCATCCATACATGTATTGTTCAAAACTTCCTTTAATGACCATCTTCAACCACACTGCCAGTGGCATATGGGAATGAAAGCCATCCTGGAGGGTATGCAACCTTCGTCCCTACTGAACAATTATTCACTCGTTTATACTATATAGTAGTACTTTAATATGCACTTGTTTTACTTATAGTTTCATTTGATTTTAATTACAACGATATTTTCTGTAAATAAAAACCACTACCATCCTTCACGATTACATGGTTTAATAAGCGTTTTTCATAATTTTTAAATGACTTTGTTTGCACAGGCCTTTGTGTTAACAGTTTAATTAGTTCATTATGTTCGAAACTGGCCAACATTTTAATTAAAATTTATTTCATTTATTTACATACATGTTGTTCATTTTCCGTATTTTCCATGGTTCCGAGAACCAATTTTCGGTATATTTTCGAAAGAAACACAAATTCGAATTCGTCCTTTTATTTAAATACTTAACCAGGTGTCCATGATTTTTTAAGGTTTCAGACATCTATGGCCAGTGACATGTTTTTCACAATTAATAAGAATATTGGAATACTATAGATATGTGTATATATAATTTCAGTCCAATACAATTCAATGCTGCCTGCGACTAAGGCTCTCATTATTCTAAATCAGGGTGCTACTGATGTACATTAACCAGATAAGTAAATGGTTGTTTCCTCACGGCTAGGGGGCATTCACATTGAGGTATTGCACAAAATGGTATTCCATGAAAAGAGATACAATTGTTGACATGGAAAAAGTGCATCCTTCATGTGCAGAGACAGGTCAGAACTTGTATTCCAATTAATAGTCTTTGTATTTCATATATTTAACACATTTATTTGTTCCACTGAATTCTTATCAGCTTTGAAAGAATTGCAGACATCTACATATATATTTTATTTGCAAACAATTATTATCTATTCTTAAAACTTTTCAAATTACAAAAATCAGACTCAGTCTATCGGAAACCACGAAACGCAAAGAAATCTTCTTAGGGAATATCACAAAGTTTTGTGAAAAATAATCCGACGAGAACATCAAATTCAATACAAAAATGTTGTTAATAATAATAATAACGATGTGGCTTACAATCCGTTTAATTCCTCTCTGGCTATTATTCATATTGGCATAGGAAAAATATAGCACAGACTTCATGTCTGCCCTTTGTCGGAACAATGAAAGATATATTTATGGGTAAACGCAGTATTGGCTTTGTATGTAGTTAGCTTATGTTCAGAAGAGGGGACATAGTCCTTAGTTGTTTTTCAGTCTGAGCCCCTCAGTTGGGCCAAGGCTGTTTCCCAAGAAGCGGGTTCTATTTTTTGCGAACGCTGGGCATTGACAGAGGAAATGCTCCAAAGTTTCATCATCCTCCCCGCATGCCCTGCAGATGATGTTATCTACTACCCCGGTTTTCTGTAGATGCTCTTAGGTCGTATTTGAATAATTGCTTTTATGACACGACAAAAAAATGCTCAAAAAAAAAAAATTAAGAATTCCACAAAATAAACGAATTCCTACTATCCCCAATCATCACCACCGATCTCCTCTGTACACGGTCCAGAAGCTGCAAAGATGTCATTGGAGCTCCTGCCCACATATGGGAGTTATATTCCATTTTAGGCCGGATGTAGGTGGTGTAAATATTTAGAGGTTTGATGAAGTGAAGTATTTCTTGCACCGCTTTAAAAAGCCTAAACACTTGAATGCTTCTTTCGACACTTAGAATATATGGCTAGCCCAGCGAGCATCACCATGTATCTTCATGCCCAGAACATAAAGAGTGTCTGATTCGTCGATATCCACACCGCCCATAGAAATGGACGACGATGCTGGAGCTGGTTAACGTTTGTGTGACAACAAACAGCATAACGTTATTATAAATCCCGTATACTAAGTCATACCAAATTTAGAGATTTTTTCTGTTTTAGTCCCTGCGACTTTTGCAGTAAAGCCAGAAAACAGGACTCCCATAACAATCCTTCGAACTTTGGCGGAATATAATAATTTGCAGTTATTTTTGTATTTTTGCGACCTGTTGTACAGTTTTTAATGAGTAATTTTCTATAAAAATTAAGTGCACAATGTTCCCCAAATAATCCCAGCGAAATATAATTTTAACAAAACTGAAATGAAATTATAAATTACCATTTACGGCATTAAATTCTGTGTCTCATTTTTTGTGCCAGGCGTTGTTACATTATTGCAAAATACACGTATCTTCGCTTAGAAGTGTATCATGGCCTTGTGCTTAATTTCCTTTCTAATTTCGCACTCAAACAATGCCTTCGAGGAGTTACTACTCACTACCTCACCTCGTCCGTGTGCCTCGTGTGAGAAGACACTCACTTAAGAAAACCAGCTAAAATGATAATGGTGTAAAAAAGAATCGTTGAATACTTACTAAAAAAAAAAAAACAATAAAATAAAATGCGACTTAACAACGACAATGGCATATAGAGGACGAAATATATACTTGCACATAGAAAATTCGCACGTTAAGTTGGAGATGAGGACGACGGACCAAGAAATTAACTAATGCTGAAAAGGCGTCATGCAAATTAAATGCATTTCTGATGTTATTTTGTGAGAAATATTTGCATTTTGCTTCGTCTTTCTATTCTTTAAGAATTTTTTTTCAGAGGGATTTAGTTTGTTTTTCCTATTCACTAAATGCAGTGTGAAAGATGGCTAAAAATTTTTACGTGAGATACTTTTTCCGCCAACGTGATACAGCTCGGTGGGTGGGCTGAGAAGAGGTCCAACCGGGTAAACGAAATGCGAGAAATGTCTAAGAACCGCAAAAAGTAAATTAATTAAAAATTCATGACGCAACATTACCAGTACCGCCTGTACCGCCTGTACCGCCACCACCCTGCCACCCGGTGAGAATTGTCGTGTACAATGGGGCGAACAATTTGAAACCACATAATGCAGTTAAAATGGTGAAAAGGAATTGAAAGGCGAGCGATAGCAAGCAAAGAATTTTAGTTACTTTAATGCAAGACATTAATTACCCAGCATAACTATTTGCGCGAAAGTCCTGAATTGTTTGTAAACAACATCGAGTTCAAACAGAGCATATTTTCACCATATATATGCAGGATCTCTCATCCGTTCGGTTGACCGAAAGACGCGCTATAGGGAAAATTCTTTCTTCAGGCGAAATCCAAAAAACTGAACAGGGTTCTGAAGAGATACCAGAAACCGCGAACAAAGTGGATAGGATTTGCAAAAAAACACACTGATTTTCATAACACGAGCCTTTTGAGATAAATTATGAGAATTAGAGGATGTAAAATGAACTTTCGAACGGACACAAGACATACTATGTGTGTAACTGGCGGTGGTCAAAAACCAAATGTAATCGGTCAATCCGTTACAGAACAGTAAGATTTTTATTAACTCCTAAAATACATTTTTTGGCCGTTTTATACAGGGTTGCCCATATTCGACGGACCCATCTGGCAACGCCATAACTTTTGACAGAGATGTCAGATCGCTTAATGACATACCGCGTTTGAAGCGTCAGTCCAAGCAGATTTTTACCATGCAACAATACACGCCACGCGAGCGCTCTGAAATAGTTGAAATTTACATTCAACAGAACAAGTCAATTGTGAAAACTCAACGTGCTTTTAAAATATTAAAAAATGTGAGAAGTGCGCCTTCTAAGAACACCATTAAGCGTTTATACGAAAAATTTTCGACTGGTGAGGCTCTTTCTAATCCGAAGAGGCCAAATAAAAGTCGACCAAGGCGATCGGCCGAGAATATCGCTGCCGTACGAGCCAGTGTTGAGAGGTCCCCAAGAACATCCCAAAAACGCCGTTCTCAGCAGTTGGGCATGGCTCGGTCCACTTTACAACGGATTATTCGCGTTGATTTGCATTTGTTCCCGTACAAAATTCAATTCCACCGCACACAAGTCGCATAACAATCGATTTTCTGAAGAATTTGTTTCCGGGCCGTTTGATGTCGAAAAGTGGTGATTTGGACTGGCCACCGCGTTCGCCCGATTTGACGCCGCCTTACTTCTTCTTGTGGGGATATTTGAAGTCAAAGGTTTACGTTAACAAGCCAAGGACCGTAGAAGAGCTCAAGGACAACATTCGTGAAGAAATAGCCGCTATTCCGAAATGTTGGCGAAAACGATGGAAAATGCTGCAAAAAGGGCACAATACGCCATCAACGCCAGAGGCGGCCATTTGAGAGATATCATATTCAAAAAATTGATGTAAACAAATCTACTTGGAACAAATTAAATGATTAAGATTGCCAACCGCCAAATTTTTATTTTTTTCTTTGATTTTTTTAAAAAAAAACATGGGTCCGTCGAATATGGGCAACCCTGTATTTTGCAAACGCCATCAACACAACCCCTCACCGTCCCAAGAATAACTCCATAAAAATGGAAATAAAAGCAGACATTTAGACGATTACGAAGAAGAGTTTTATAAAATATTCACACAATCTGACTCCATCCTGAAATATGTTGATCCATCAGTGACTGTTAATGGGGCCCAATGTCGCTATGCAATTGTACATATTTCTAAAGTCAGTTTAACATTTGGCAAATATTTGACCCTAATAATTTTTCTCTGTATTAATACTGTGGTAGGCAAAATACATAATTTTCATCGTTTTTGGAGAAGTTGAACAAATTTGAAAATTTCTTTTGTTAATGTTGAACACGACTTTACAAACAATATATCTGATTTTTGGATTAAATTTTGTTCCATAATAAACATAAGTTTGTATGTGCAAAAAGTTTGAGCAAGATAACAACGTATCTGCACTTAAGATGTTGTATGTAAAAATAAATGCTGTCATTGACAACACATGATGATTTAGGTTGTTTTTGCCAGCAATTAAGAAACACTCAATTCTTTTTAAGCGGTTATTAGTTCGAAAGAAATCGAATCATAATTTATTTTTTTTTCGCAAGCAAAAAAAAAATACATTGTGTAAAATTTTGGGCAGATTGTATAACTGGAAGGCGTGCCGCAGACGCCCACACAATATCTATAAATATAGGATTTAGTGTCCTTTTTCAAACACCATTTTGCACGTGGTTTTATTCTTCACATCACTAACTTGTCCCAACAGCTCGAATTTGTCCACCAATTTCTGTATTGCGGCCCGACAAGGTGCTTCACGACGATCCAAAAATGCTTTTGTTTTGCGAACTGTGACTGCAAGATTTTCACCATTTTTGTAGTGAATTTTAATAATTTCCATTCCATAATCGTTCCATTTTCGTCAAATGGCGTAGTTTCTACTTGTCAAATGTGAAAGAATAACAGCTTCAAAAGTGACAGCTACAGAACTACCGGGTGATTCAAAATAACACCTCTTGTTGGAAAAGTCTTTACCACATTGCAGCTGTTTTCATATATTTTTTTTGTCTCTACATACCTTCCTCTATATGGTAGTAAGATGAACCGATATATTGAGATAGATTCACAAATTGAAAAAAAAAATTTAAATGTAACTCAAAAATGTTACTTGATATTTATAACCTACAAATAAGTTAATATTTGGGGTATGATAAAAATATATATATGATGATTTTTTTCAGTGTTGTCGTACAATGTGAAATAAAATTGCGTCAAAAATATGTTCGCGCCGTTCAACCTCAAACATGTATTTGTCACGCAAATTTTTTGGACCAAACTGACAAAAAAAAAAATAGAAATAATAAAAATATATGAAAATGGTAAACATAAAAAAAATGAACACACAAAATTCAATAAAAATTGTGTTTATCTCGCACTGTTCTCGAGATAATGACAGTTTGGACATTGTGGACATTTTAGATTTCAACTGCCGATATTTGTAAATTAGAGGAGATATATAGAATTTTGTTGTTTAGTTTTTTGTTCTTATTTTGGACTGATTTACTACAAAGAGAAACAAATATTTGTCGTGTTCAAACTATGTTTACACTTGTCGAATTTTTGGTTGCCGGCAAATATTTTTATTTGTCACAATCTGGTGAGTTTTTATGTCCCTAAAAAGTATTTGGTATTCACATTGTGAGGATAAGAAATTTGACATATTTTGTCAAATATTTGGCAAATGTAAACCTTTACAATGATATAAATCCGGAAGACATATTATACACTTCGTGAAACTAATCTATTACAGCCCGGAAGAGCCCCCTATATCATATTATTTAACTTCATTAAATTTGTTTAGTTTATGTCGTATGTCCCGCTAAAGGAATAGAATTCATCAGCGAAATTCAGCCACATTAAATTCGACTTCCTAAATTTTCCCAACTATTATTAATTGTTGGAAAAAATATCCATAATCACTTATGAGTCCCAAAATTCGTCACGCCCCACGATCTGCAGAAATAATGAATAGAGTGTAAATTTAAGGCATTTTAAGGTAACATTTTTCCCTTTGAGAGGATTTCGCCCATCACAATCACATGCATCATGGAAAATGCTCCATACTCTCCATCCTATGTTGGAAATTTGCAAAATTTCTGTGTGTTTGGAAATGATTTACACAGGCTGAAACCGTATCGCTGTTGTAGAGAAACACCTACTAACAAATGAATGTTCGAAGGATGAGGTTTGATTTAGGCTGTTTGGATGTGTTACTGATACATATGTAAATCTCTGTGCCCCATAATGCGAACATATTATTTCACTATATCGATGATCATTCAATGCAAATTGCAATCTATTCAGGAATTTGATTTAAAATTCCACAGAAAATGAAGGGAAACGAGTTGGGATTAATAACAAATAGTTGTGCTGGTGCAAATCTAAATACACATGCATACGTGTGTAGAAACGCACTCAAACTGTTCGCACAGCTAGGGTCACCTTCAAGGTGCATTTTTGTGTCGTTCCTTTCATTCATTTCTGCACCACACAGTTCACAAGAATTCTTATTTAGTTAAGCTGCAAGAAATACGCGGTCAAATTGTATTCTGAGAGGTTTAAAAAATGGAAAAATGCATACTCACTATTTGTATGCAGCTCCAAACGGAATTGCTCAGAAACAGAAAAACCAAAGTGAACGACCAACAAACTACCCGGAGGTTGGGAACACTAAAACCGAAAGAAAGAAAGAACAAATCTTTTCATTCGCATGATATGCAAAAATATAGAAATGCATTTTCCTTCTAAAGTCCTTGAAATCTCCTTATCGTATAGCAAAGCAAGAGAGTTTGCTACCCGCTATTCCCTTCGTCTTACCACCAAAAACATTTGAATTTACTTAAGAAGCAAAATAAAATATTCAAATAATCTGTGTAATATTCAATCGCAGATAAAAACAAAAAACAAAAAAGACAAATAAATATCTATCCGGTGTTCTTGGTGGAAAACAACAGCATTCCTCCTGAAAATATGATACAAAAATAGCAAAAAACCAATGAAGCGTTAATAAATCACCGGCGAATGCAGTTTTCATTCATTCCATCATAGTTTTTCACCCAACAAATTTGGTTGCTCGGAAAACTGAGGTGGAGATTATATCGTAAATTGCACATCAGTTGCAAACAATGGACATTTGTACAAAATTATTTATGCAAAGATACAACGTAAGCATTGTTTATAATAAGAAATGGTTTAATATTTTTGATGAGTGCACCGAATGGCGAAATGTGAAGATGAATAATCGTGTAACCGATCTGGATGTGCAATTATGTTGGATTGAGATCATCTTTGATTATTCGGAAATCAGTTCGGCATATGAAAATTTCAATGTAATAGCTTTGTTATTATTTTGGCAATCAATGAATTCGTATATCTCCGAGCCACCCTTACCAGCATACTATGTAAGGCCAGAAAGAAAATGATTTTTTGTTTTATTTTCGCAGAACAAAAGTCAGGCTCAACAACCCACTTTAATTTGGCTGCGTCGCTGGATCTTTTAAAATGTAAATATACCCTTAATCCTTACAGCTTTAGATATAGGCATTAGGGTGGAGTGAAATTCAAAAAAAAAAAGTTAACCTCGGAAAGAGATGTAGTCTGGGGTGCTAATGAGGGGAAAAATAAAGAAAAAAATTTTAAAAAAAATTTAGGGGTCGCGCCACTCCCTCGAAATTTGGAAATTATCGCTAATTTGGCGTTGATTTTAGAAAAATCCTAAAAATTAACGTCTTAACTTATTCGAAATTTAAAAGTTTGAGCTGGTTCAGTGCCCAAACAAAAGTATTTGAGGCAAATATGAGGATAATCGACTAATATTTGTAGCTTTGGTGGCGATTTCATTGTTCAGTCAATTTTCTGAAGAAGGGACGATTTGACTTATTTTACTTTTTGAAATTTTTGAACAATGAGACAATTTTTTTTAAATTTTTTCTTGCCTTAATTTCATTGTTTACGCTATTGCAAACATTTATTGACATAAAACTTTTTAGGATTTTTCTAAAATCAACGCCAAAATAGCGATAATTTCCAAATTTCGAGGGAGTGGCGCGACCCCTAAATTTTTTTAAATTTTTTTCTTTATTTTTCCCCTCATTAGGACCCCAGACTACATCTCTTTCCGAGGTTAACTTTTTCAAATTAAAAAAAAAGCATGTTTTCACTCCACCCTAATAGGCATACACCCAAGAATAACTGAATGGATGAGCATCAAGCTTAATAGCAAGGATATTAAATCGACCATGGGAAACGACGCAGTTGGAACATAGATCCCTAGAGGCACCACACAAGGGGTTATCAAATTGGTATTAAATCAAATCCTGACAGATCTCAACTTAAATAACACCAAGGCATCCATCAGCGAAATCATGGATCGGTCACTAAAATCCTTATTGCAGTGTGTTGAGAAATATGTGCAGGGATCAACTAACACTACCAAGACTAAATGGCACATTTTTGAAGCTATCAATAGAGGTGAACTACCTGAACATCATTCGGGAATGTAAACATTTATGGCAACGGAATACCGAAGAATGTATGTAGGAAGTTGGGGAGTAAGTTCGAGAAACTTTCAAAGTCTCCATACCATCAAGAGAGGAATGTACCAGAAACTCAGTCATGGAAGAGGATCAAGTGTCAAGCTATACAAACGGTTCAAAAATTAGGACTACAGTGGGCTCGGGAGTTTTCTCTGGGCATAGAGATATCGTAGTGTGTCATCCAAAAGCACAAGGTAACAGTTTCCTGGGTTGCTGGTCATAGCGACATAATAGGAAACGGGAAGGCAAACGTATGTACTAGGAAGGACTCTGCATCAGTGGGTGTGCCAGAAATCTCATCCAGTTGATGAATTATTTAGTTGTATTGACAAAAAAACAAATGCGGCAACAAGACAATGTTGGAATTGCAAGTTGCACTTTATGGCCCGACATTAAACCTAAATGGACAAATTCACTATTGGGTTGTGGCAAAAACAGACTGAGCATGCTCACAGGAGTCATCACAGAGCAGTGAATCCGACATTAATTCTTAAAGGACTAAAGTCACTATTGTGTTGTGGCAAAAACAGACTGAGCATTCTCACAGGAGCCATCACAATACACATACAAATCGTATGTATATTTTTCGCGAAGACTACAGCGGAGCCTACAATGAGGAATAATCAGTTGAACATTTGATGTTTCACCGGCCATGTCTACAGGAACGTCAACTCACTCATCTTGGGAGCAGGTTCATTGACAACCATGAACTGTTGGCCAATGCATATCTGATGTCCCTAGCGAAGTTCATCGAAATGGCCCTAGTTTGTAATCATCATACTCCACCTTTCCCTCCAACAATCCTCTACTTCTACCCATTCTACAAGTGTGTAACCGATCGCCCGAGCAAACCATTCAACCAATTCTAACCTCACTAAACTATCCAAATAAATGTCACTCACAACTTCTGGTGCCATCGATCTAGAAACCACATATTACATCTACTATGTTAAAATTGTTGTTTAGCAAATTAAATGGAAGTTGGCCATTTTAGATCATATGTCCTTCAAAAGACGGGATTTTTGTAACTAATGATGATAAGGTGAAACGCCTTACATATTACCTGTGCAAAATTGTATAGCAATGTATTCCTAGTTTAAAATTTAAAATAAGTTCATTACTATTCTCTAAGGGTTAGATCAACTAAAAATATTTATCATATCATTACTTTCAGCCGTTTGTTATTTGTCCATTGATGCCTCAAGTCATTCATCGGAATTTCGCATCGCAATTTCTATTAATTTATAAGTCACTCAAATAGAAGACAAGTTCCTGAATGATTTCAAAAATATTTGTATTTCACACCACTTAGAGAAGTTTTTACGTTTCTTTTTCCAAATAGTTTGAGCCAGTCTAATATACAAATTCAGGAACGGTCTTAAACATTCTGTAGTTAGCCAGCGTACAAAATATGGTGATGAATCCTGTCGGGATCAATTCAAATATCCTTATTGAAAACACAATTTTATGACAACAATTTTCCATCATTCGAGTAAAAAAAAGGCAGAAGTGCTTAAAACCAACTTACACAACAATTTGTTGCAGCGCTAAATTAAAAAAAACCGAACAACTTTTTTCCAGCATACACTTCCTTACAAACTTCACTGTAAAAACCATACGATGACAATGTGATACCACAATGGCAACAAGAAGTAGCACAAGGAAGTTGCAACAGAGTTTCCCTGGAGGTAAAAGGGACTTCGAATAGGAAAAAGAACTTCACGGGACGGTGATCAAAAAAAAAAAAAGTTCATTTACTTGTACACCCACACAGAATTGTTTTTGCCAGATTGGAAAAAGCTAAAGGTTGATTGAAAAACCCACGTGAAAGGAGTATTACCATGAAGACCATAAGGTTACCAGTCACAAAAACCAAACCAAACCAAAACAATTCAATTCGGTTCAGGCACACTTAAAACTTTAAGGTACATTTGGTGGTTGGCCGGTCAATATACTCGTACCACTTCAATTGCGCAGGAACACTATGGGACATGCGACGAGAATAGTTTCTACAGGTTGCCCTCGCATAAGGGAAACTTTTCTAAGAGTGGCTGTCAGCTAAGGTTTTGTTTATATATTTTTCTACTTATAGAACTAGAAAATAGAAGGCTGTCAGCAGGCAATGGAGGTGATAATATTATCCGAGAACGGTAGAAACATAATGGCACTTTCTAATATTTTCTAAAGTTGTAAAAAGATTTTCAAAAAAAAAAAATAATAATATCACTGGCCTTTAAGCAACTGCCCTAGGTGTACAATTATCCGGAAAAAGATTATAGTGCTTGTAATAATAAATTTGTGTTAAAAAAATTACAAATGCGTGCAAAAATGTCAAATGTATGGTTGGTATACTATGCATCAAGGTTAAGTTATTTGTTATCTGCCTGATTTGTGTTTGGACACCGACGGAAGAGAAAGCCGAAGAGACCAAAGATACATTTTACGAGGGCCTTGACCGTAGTCCTGGCAATGACATTCAAATTTTTCTTGAGCGGTTTAATGACAAAATAGCCTGGTAGAAGATCTATAGTCAGACCATCGGTAAGTTCAGCAGCACCAGATTGAGGCATCGTGAGACCCATAATACAATTTGGAAGTCGCTCTTTGGAAAGACGACAGATAAAATAGACCACGGAAGGCGTGCCTCTAGCATGTTGGAGGTACGGAAGTTCCGTAGTGCTTACATCGATTCCGATCACTACCTTGTAGCAGACAAGGTACGCAATCGGTTAAGTGCTGCAAAACCCGTACGTAACATCACCAAACAAAAGTTAGACGTCGAAAAACTGCACTCGCAACCGACATCCCGACAGGTACAGACGAAATACCGGCAGAGCTGTATAAGATTGGGCTGCATAGGTGGAGAACGAACTGTGATCTGTATAATCTTCAAACTTTCTTAACAGCGTAAATGAAGTTATAGATATTTGTGGTATTCATTTCTAAGTGACTGAAGTACTGGATGCATTATTAAAACTGGACATTAATAAACGCCCAGGATCTGATTGATTCCCTCAATGTTTCTGCGCAATTGTGCGCATCCACCTGCATATGCTCTAACGACAGTATTCAACCAGGCTCTTATTTAAGGTAATTTTTCGAATGAATGGAAGTATTCAAATCTGGACGCAAAGATGAAGTGGAGACTTCCCAAACTCTCGGATAAAGTTGTTAATCGGAGTCATCCAAAAGTATATTTCAAGTATATATTTATATCATGGAAGATCTACTGCCACTAATCTAAGTTTATTTACACATTATTGTATTATATATAAAAGAAATATGACAAATGAAAATCGTTTTATGCTATAGAAAGCTTATTTGTTTATTAAAAAAATATTTTTTAAATAATAATAAATTACCAATCATTTATAATTACACATACGAAAATAATCAAGATTTTCACGTGTGAGCATGATAAAAGCTCTAGGATCTCTAAGCAGATGTTTTTTTTGGCGTACTCCGTTGTTGGATGTACTCGGTTGAATGGCAGATGCGTGGTTTACCACATGCACCTATTCTGCTTTGGATGTTCGGCAAGAACCGACCAGATAATATTGGTTCGATCATTTCTGCCGAGCATAAGAACGAGTACGATTCGCTGATGAAGGTTGTTGACCATGGAACGGTAGGCATTCACTTTCTTCATATTTATAGTGGGACATTCTGACAACAATTATGTCAAGAGATGAAATTGAATTGTTGGATGGCGGTCGAACTGCACATTCTGCTTTGAAGATGCCAATGAATCTTCCACAGCGAAATTGATGCGAGAATGCATCATATGGGATGATGGCGCATAAAAGATTTGGAGGCATTTGATCGAACGATGAAGGATTTACGTGGTGATTCGAGACGATTTGATGGAGCTATGCTATGGCTCTCCGGAGATTTTCGTCCAACGCTTCCCGTAATTCCGAAATCTACTAATGTCAAAACCATAATATTTATGGCGCCATATCTAGATTTTTAAATCACGAGAGTCAAGTTACAAAACGACACATCGGCTGATGAATTCTTGCGACAACTGCTGGCGCTTGCCAATGGCCAAATTCATGTATATGTTTCGAATGGATTGATATTGCTTTCAGATTTTTTTGCGAGGTCACATCGTATAAGAAAGAACTCCTCGGTATTGCACAAAATTATAAAAATCTCGATTTAATTAGTGAACGGGCAATACTATCAGCGATGAATAAGAACGTCGATAGCTTGAATTTCATTATTCAAACTCAATTCGTACAAATCCGTTGACAGCGACCAACAATGCGACGGAATTGAGCTCGCTTGATGTCCCAGGAACTCCGCCGGATACTTTACAGGGATTCCTCTCGAATTTTCCTGTTTTCGCACGATCAGGTTTATGTTTCCTGTTCTACTGATTTCGATTTCAGTTGAACTATCAGTGATTGGGGCGGATCCGCTAGTAAATAAATAAATATATCCCGAGATGAACTCGCCAGCCAGAAAGGCTTGGGACGACAAGAATTGGTGAAGGGACCATGTGGAAGAAAACATGGGCAAGGCCGAATTGCTTGGAAATCCTTTATTAAGCAGGCCAAGACCTACAAGAGGTCACGGAGCCAACGTAAGTAAGTAAGTGTCTTAAGAAGAATATTTTTTTTATATTCGTCGCAACTCTCAACCTTAATTCGGAAATATTAAAGGCTCATTGATTGCTCGTATAATGAAACCCTTACTTACTCACTTCAATTGATTGGACCGACATGGCGAAGCCATCGCAATCGTTGTGAAGCGCAAAACTGTGTACATGTTACACAGAAAAAACATATTTTTGAAATCAATTACGAAGTTTGTATGGAATTCGTCAATTCAATTACTTTTTTAATTGATTTTCTTCCAATTACAAAAGTTGTGAATTCAATTACTAAAATTTTAAATAAGTAATTGATTTTTTTACTATTTTTTACATGGATTTCGCCAAGAATTTGTAAGTTCAATTACAACATTAATTGATTTCCAAGCTTAATTTCAATTACGACAGTAATTGAACATTTTTGGCCCGTATTTTTTTCTGTGTAGGAAGAATACCTCATACAGGCATATATTCTTAAAAGAAATATGACAATAATTTAACCAAACTAAGCTTGCTGTGGTAATATCATTGGAATATTTTACATTTAAGTTATTCTAACATTAATTAGTCCGCGTTGAATGTTTCCTACCTGTATGTGAATGTGAGATACGTTTATCCCTCTAATCGTTTATTTTTTGCGAAGTTTGCAAAAAGTTCTTTACTTCTTACCGAAGTGACAGTAAAAAACACGTTGATGTTTCCAGGTTTTTGCTGCTGGTATTTTGTTTTTGTTAGATTGTTTTACAACTTGCCACTGTTTTGTGCGGCAGGTTGCAAGCCTGCGACAAGGCTTGTTTATAGCTCACGACTTGAGAAATCCACAATAGAAGCACAAAGCTCATATACTTCCGTACACCGTAAGAAGTTTTTTTGTTTGTTTCAAACATTGTCGTGGGAATTGTTGCTTTACGCCTTTTTACTTAAGCTAGATTGTTGTCTGGTGGTTTCAATTAATATCAATCATGTTAGTGCAAACACACACATATTCCTCCAATCCTGCAGGATCAAATGTACAAAATAATCGTCATCTTGTGTCAACTTTATGATAATGTGGAATTCGTTTGTTGTGTCGTTGTGACCTAAGAAGAGATTGTGACGAAAGAAAGAGTATTATCGATGGTAGACAATATGGAAAACAAAATTTCAAAAGCAATAAATAAGTGTTCTTCTTTTTTAGAGTGATGTCAAATTAGAGCGAATCATTTTTCTTTTTAATAAACAAAAAGTTCAAGATTTAGAAAATATTTTAGCAGTAATTGTATCAAAATGAGTTTCAATTCAAGGATCATATAAAACCTTGAATTTTATATTTACCAATAATTAAATCATAATTTTAATTATACGAGTGGTTAAATTATATGTGGTTTAATTGGTGTCGGCTATTGATCATATTGTGCCAAATATCAGCAAGATCGTCGGAACCGATTAATATGTGGCGACTAATTTTGGCAAACAGGTTAATGTTTGTGGTATGCTAATTTGTTAAACTGACCATTTTTTTCAGCGTGTTAGCTCAATTATTTGTAACACTCATATAAAATGGCTGAATTTGTATTTACATTTTGCCTAGCTTCCAAAAAAATGTATTGTAATTATATCTGCGACTTTTGTAACTAGTAGGTTTCTTCACTCTTTTTGTTTGTATTTAATATTTTTTGGAAAATTTAATTAACACAATCTTTCTGCATGTGAGTTTGAGCGCAAGATTAGAACTTTCTATTAAAGTAGTTTTCAGAATTAATCAGATTTAACAGCACCGGTATTTGCATATATTCAATTTAAAATAACAACTCACACACTTTTTTATAAATACATTTTATGGGAACATTTTCATATGATGTTCATCAGTCGAAGTGTTTTTAGTCTGTTACACAAAACTTTCAGCATAATTTCTTTTGGAAAATGTAAAAACATCACATGGAACTATTAACTCATGTTAGAATGCAATTTGTCTGGACATTTGCTGTTGTGATGCGAACAGCTCTTGGAAATCGTGTTTTCACGACACAAGTTGAAAGAAAGCAAGTACACTACATACGGTCAGACAAGAAACGTTTTCCCATTTTGAAAAATTTAATTCCACTAAAAATATTGTTAGATGGAAAGCAGAACTTCTCATCTGACAAAGGGGCATTAAAAAAAAAGACTTGTTTTTATCAAATACAGGTTGTTCGGCAATTTTGTCAAAATTAAGGTAAATATTTTTGAACAATTTCAAATTACAGTTGAAAATGGGTCATATAAGTATAACACATATATCGGAATCTCAGTCACGGTTCCGAATTTGGTCTTATATACATTTTAGCGCTTGTGACTTTCTTTCTTAGGACGGTAGAATAATGAAGAAAGCTGGATGAAGTTTAATAGACACCATGACTCTGAGAACTTTTACCAACAAAAGGAATGGACCAACCTCGAGTGAAATTATTTTTGGGAAATTTTGGTTATAAAATTTTTTACAGTAGGCCATATTTAGACAGAATGGCGTGAAACAAATCTCTTTTTCAAAGAGTTAACTCCTCTAAGACTTTTAAAAAATATTTGTCGAGATATCTTTGTCGTCTTTGGAGAGATGCGAATATATGATGAAATTTACTACATATGATTCTGAAGCAGAAACAAACATGTTCTAAGAATAAAATGTGCAGTGCCACCACTGGGATTTGGGCTCAGGCTACATTAGGTCATTATCCAACAAAGGCTGCATGAGAGAAAAGGAGAGCATTGTCTTTATAAAAATATTCCATTCTAAGGACTAGAAATTATTAAATTATTTATTATTGGCATAAAGATGGAGGTTGGTAACGGTACAGATGAAAATACGTCCTACGAATATACTGGCCGCCTTTTTTTTTTAAAGAAAAATTTTGTATTGGCCAAGGCAGTGGACAGATTACGCTATGCTACAGCCATTTTGTCCATGAGATCTTTGAAACATATTTGGTGTATTTTCCCAGAAGTCCAAAAAATTATTTATACATATTTAATTATACATATGGTTAATTTATTATTTTGAGCAAATTTTCATTGAAGTAGTCGTTTTGTTCTTGGATGTACACGGTTCTTCAACAAGAGGTGTTATTTTGGTATTCAAAGAAAAATTCCATTTTTTGAGATAAATTATCGGATGTTTATTTCATAATAAAGATAAAGGTATGCCGTTAATAATGAAAAACAATATCAACCAAATGGCCACCACGACCACGCTTACAGGACCATATCCTTTTCATGAAATTCTCCATAACCAAATCGTAAAGTGGCTGCTCTATCTACTCCGAACATTAAAAATCCATTCTCCGTAACTATTGATCCACGACGACCTAAAAATGCTTTAATTTTGCGAACTGTGACGGCATGATTTTAACCATTTTTGTAGTGAATTTTAATCATTTCAGTGCGTTGTTAAAGCGAGAATCATTCCTTGTCAAATGTCAAAGAATAAAAGCTTCAAAAATGACAGCTACCGAAATACCGGGTGATTCACAATAACACCTCTTGTTGGAGAACCCTGTATAAAAACAATGGCTAAGGAGCAGAGCGAAAACAATATTTTTTCTGCGAAAAATTTAAAAAAAATTTTAGACATGTTAATGTCACTTTTATGGTAGTGTCGTAACTGTCATCGTTTGATTTTGACCGTTTTTCTATTTGGAAATACTATTTATTTTATTCAAAATCAACTCTACTCTACTTTACTACCTTTAGAACGAAAATCTGTAACTTAAAAAAATAGCTGACGTTACAAATTTACATATTTTAATATACAACAGATGTCAGCTGCTACCCTTTAAATAATTTCACATATGTACTCCATTGTAGGGTATCGCAAGAAAATTCAAAGCTTACAGGTGGGCCGAAACGTGAAGTTCTGGAATAAGTTGTAGTATTCAGAAAAAAAAAAGATTTTTGAAAACTTTTTAATTAAGTTTCTGTACGTGTCGTTAGGTAACAACAACGACAACTTCAGCTTCAAAGTCCAAGCCATAAAACGGAAAATCCTGCTCAGACCCATGAAGTGTCCATATCCTTCTTGTATAACACCAACACATAGAAATTACAACTTCTCGGTACAGTTAAGGCCAGTAAAATAGCGCAGCAAGTTTTTAAATTTGTCAACTGAATAATAAATTAGTGAATTTTATATCGCAGATCTAACGTTTGAATCCCCAAATGCTTTCAAATTATACAGCTCACATTTTGTCTTTAAAAATGACATTAATGTAATGCTGATTCAGTGCACCCAACTGTTATTATGTACAATATGGAACAAAGCAAATAACTTTAACTTAACACTAACAGAGACGAATAATAGAAGCAGAGTGAGTGACAAACTCAGCGCCACATATTCCATGACTACAACGACAATTAGAAACTTCCTTTCCATAGTTTCCAGTCATCGTTGGGTCGTCCTTTGTCTCTGACATTGGGCATTTGTATTATGCCCAACGTCATCATGTGTAGGTCCGAATCCCGTGAGTGTATTAATGGTGCATTGCATAAATGCTCCTTTTGTACACCAATTGCCCGTTTCGTTCTATTGTTCTTGTCCCATTGAAGTCATTGGGTATATAATGACACTAAGGGCCGGAATGGACTTGAAAAACTGCATCGCATCCAACCAAGTGTACTGGTTGTTGGTGCACGTAATAATAAATATTTCAAGACAGTCACCATCGACTGCAGACAGGTGTTAAGCATTTCAAACAGAAACGGAAACGGAAAGGATGGGAAGAAAGGTAAAGCAATGGAAAGATTCGCTAGCAATTTTGAGTAGCAAACATTTCATGGTGCTTCTGGAAATGTTGTTTAATTTTGTTTCTTGTTAGGTTTTCGTACTTATTCATTCAGTTAACAAGATTTATTATATCCAGCTTTTTTTTTTTGAAAAACCCTTAGTGCAAAGTTTATAAATACGTAAATGGACAAGACGTGAAATCAAGAGGGATATTTATAACCAAACAGTGCTCGTTCATCATCCATGTTCAATAGGGTCTGTCCTTCGTCTAGTTAAATTTTTATGTGTTAAACTTTTATTAGGATTTAATTCTTAAATATGCTGCGCTAAAACGAATAAGTGGAGAATTCGTCAGTAAGAAAACTGTTAAGTTCGGACAAACCTAAACCTATATGGGTCAATTTCAATCAAAATGTACACGGAGAGTTTTTGTTGTTAAAAGTTTATTAAATTTTCCCGGTAGAGTAGTAGATTTACGACAAGTTTGATTAAGAATATAAAGGCGTTTTTAGGCTCTTCGAAAAATTAATATAATTATGTTTTTCTTATGTTTTGGTAAGAAATACCTGGATTTCTGTCTTGAACGTCACATAGAAAGAATGTGTAAAAAATCAGTTAAAATGTAAGGATAGTTGATGTAAAACATTTTTGTGAAGTTTAATAACTTGTTATTTAATTATTTAGACGAACGTTTTCAAAAAGCACCATTTAAATCACAAAAATAAAATAACAGTGTGTTTTAAGGTTTAATATTTTTACAAAAGCATTCTGTTATGTTTACATTTTTACGTCAAAAATTAATAAATGTTTAAACCAAAGCACATAAAATTATGATTTTTTTGTAAGATAATGGGCTTGCTGCAATTAAAAAAAAGTATTGTTAAAACTATAAATTTGAGAAAGAAAAACTAACATGTGACGTTCAAGACATTTTGTAGCGTTCAAGACATCTTGTAGCTCTCAATGAAGGTTCCTGTGCTTAACTAAAAAATATAAACCAAGTTACGAGTAAACATTAAACGGATATAGGTTTATTCTTTTATAAAGAGATAATTAAAAATAAGTACATTATTCTAGTAAGTAGTATTATTAATAGTAGTAGTAACAGGTATGGGTATATTTCATTCGACAAATTTGTTAATCAGAATCAGTGTATACGTCGGAATACATCATTTTACAAGACATCCTTTCTTTGCAGCCTATTTTCGCGACTTTTGGATAAAGTTTATGGCAATAACATAGTTTCTCTGTCAACCAGTTGTTTGTATTGCAGAAGCAAGAGAGATTTCTGTGTATTATTTCACCTCTGGATCTTGTAATTATTTGGTGAATATCTCTCGTGCCATGAACGGTTTTCAAATTTTTGGGCAATATTTTGTTGTTATTGAAAATTTCTTTTGGAGTTACGTAAAACAATTGCACATTCGTTTTGCCTAAAAGCGACTGATACAATTTCTCTGCGTCTGCTATGTCTAATCCGTGAGCCACAAGAGCGTCTGCTGTTCGCTTAATGACAGCACCCACACCGTCGGCTGCACCCTTTCCATGCGACTTTTCAAAGAATGACCACGTCGCGCATTTAATTTTTTTTTCGAAAATTCGATTACAAAAAAAGAAAAAATTATTTTTTTGTTTGTGTTGAGAAGATGGGCCATCCGAAAAAAAGTGCACCGTCGTTGTTTCCGGAGAACAGTCTTTTATATAATTCAATATTGGATTTAAATGAGCCCAAATAGCACCAGGTCCATGGTTTAAGCTTTCTGAAATTGTGCAAAAGCTTATAGGCTTCTCAAACTTTTTAAAATAAAGTAAGCCCGTATGGAGAGATGCTTGGTTACGCGAAGCGCCAAAGTGAAAAGTTTGGACTTCTTCTGAAAGCTTACATAAATAGTTTATAAAAAGCTTTCATAGAAGTTAGAAGATAAATACAAAATTAATATTTTTAATATTGGTGCGACACATCTTAAAAGTGACGTTCAAGACATTTACCACTTTTTTGTATTTTTTTACGAAGTGAATATCGCAAATGTACTAAAACTCAGAATAAATGAATCAATACTTATAAAACAATGATTTTAAACTTAAATTTTGTATATTTATAGTTTTGCTGTCCCGATATTTTGCATGACGTTCACGACATTTTTACACTTACTTACCATTATGTACTAATAAAGACGTAGAACAACACTTCACTATAATGTCTTTTTTTTAAATTCTTTTTATTTCGTATTGTGTAAAGCAAGCACTTTCTTAGCCTAATTCACTTCAGTTCAATACGATGACTATATTGGTAAATCTGAAAAAAAGAAAATAGCGTGACGTTCACGACAATGTGCGGAGACAAAATGTTTTCAAAAATTATAATCTGCGTTTGTAATGTTTGGTGGAAAAAATAGAATAAAGTGCAAGAAATAATTCCAATATTTTGAAAACAGTTATTGTATGTTTTCAGGTTACTTCGTTTTTTATTTTTTTTTCAAATTTTGTATCAAAAACTGTAGCTGGAGACAAGTGGTTTTGTATGGAACGAATATGAGGGAGCATCAAATACTGTTCTCAATTAATATAAAAAAAAAAAAAAATTAATTCTGAGAAATGTGTTTCTTGTGATATATTCTTCAACGACTACTTTCTCATTTTTATTTTGTTTTTTTTTTTTTGTGGTTTTACCTCAAAAGTGAGTTTAAACAGCGGGGACAAATAAATAGCAATATGTTTGCAATTGACCCATATGCCTTTCAGAGAATACACTGCAAATGTAATTTCTTAATTTCTTTCAGTCTAAGTAATCTTTATGAACACATTTCATAAAATACCTAAACTAATGATTAATGTCTCTTATAAATTACGAAAATGTTTTCTTTGCTGATGATATAAAAAACCTTTCGTGATTTTGGGAATATACTCGGCTAGACAAAATTGCACCCAAATTAATATCGATTGAGAAAAATGTCACTAAAAACTTTGAAAGAATCAGAATTAATACACGTACTGGTTTAAGCATGGCTGAAATGATCGATTATAGCACTACTATGAAATCAGGATTAGTCAATTACCATAATCCGGCTCTATGAAAAATCCCCAAAATGAAAAATTTTCCAAAAAAAAAAAAAGAATGTGAATTCCCAAAAAAAATTCTGAAAAATCCCCCAAAAATATTCCCAAAAAACAAAGTATTTTATTTATCACGTTTTTTTTTGAAAAATTGCGCAAGGCAAGCACGATTTACATTTATTTCAATTTTGACTTTTCGCAAAATCATGGCGAAAAACCAAAAAAGTTTTCCTTTTCCGATGTAAATTTTTATAGCTAGACTAGCACACCTGGCACAGTTCAAAGATTGTAAAAATGTTTTTCAAAAACGCTATTGTTTTCGAAATTGTAAAAGTTATCATTTTTTGCCATTTTCCGTAAAAAATCGTTTGCCATTCGAAGCATTTTCATTCAATGACAAACTTATCCATTTTGTGCCTGTGTTCTGGACAATTTTCTTTGAGGGTTGCTTTCTTGTCCAAAATCGGTTGGAGAAATTAGTTGCGCTTCCAGATCTTCAGCGCAATTGCTTTTTCTGCTGTCGGAAAGAGATGTAGTCTGGGGTCCTAATGAGGGGAAAAAAAAAGAAAACAATTTAAGGGTCGCGCCACTCCCTCCAAATTTGGAAATTATCGCTATTTTGGAGTTGATTTTAGAAAAATCCTAAAAATTAACGACTTAACTTATTCGAAATTTAAAAGTCTGAGCTTGTTCAGTGCCCAAACAAAAGTATTTGAGGCAAATATGAGGATAATCGACTAATATTTGTAGCTTTGGTGGCGATTTCATTGTTTAGTCAATTTTCTGAAGAAGGGACGATTTGACTTATTTTACTTTTTGAAATTTTTGAACAATGAGAAAATTTTTTTTAAATTTTTTCATGCCCTTATTTCATTGTTTACGCTATTGCAAACATTTATTGACATAAAACTTTTTAGGATTTGTCTAAAATCAACGCCAAAATAGCGATAATTTCCAAATTTCGAGGGAGTGGCGCGACCCCTAAAAATGTTTAAAATTTTTTTTCTTTATTTTTCCCCTCATTAGGACCCCAGACTACATCTCTTTCCTAGGTTAACTTTTTTTTTTGGAATTTCACTCCACCCTACTTTACATTAGTCTTTACATTCGAATAAAAAATGTTCCTTCCTTTCTTGGCACGTGGTATCGGGAAAGGTCCAAGTTATTCCTGCATTAATCGTTTCAGTGATGTTTCTTCACTCGTATTGTAAAACTAATTTTTCTTCCAACACCTTATTAGTTCTTCAGTGGCTTTTGTCAGGACGGCAACTTTTGATGGATCCCAAAACATCTACTTGAGACACAGTCGGTGCGACAAGTTGTTGCCATCCGTAGCTTTACCTTAAGAAGAAAATAACCATGAACCCCTGAATGTTTCTCTTGCCAAATTATTAAATAAACCCAAAATTTCTGATACGAAAGTAATTGATAATGTTTTACTTCCAGTTCACTTCCTTTTATGGCGCAAGCTGATTCTTGATGTTGTTTTTTCACATGTGGTCTTCTGTTGTAATGCATGACCTGGTTTTACAAACCGTATGGAGGAGACCTTGTGGTATGGCAGCAGCAGTAAACTTGAATCAACATCGTCATACTCATCATTTTATCGTTTTTCTATTGTGTATCAGAGTAGCAGTCAAAAACAAACTTGTTCAAAAAATGTTCTGCGTGTTTTCGAAACTGTTGCTTTGCAAAGTAAATTTAAGTGTAATAACATGAACTTTAAGGAATTCACCAATATTTGTAGATATTTTTTTAGACTCACCAAAAAAATAATGGCGTAAATATTTAATAACTCTATGTTGGAATAGATAGTGTAGATATAGTGTAACATTTTCAAAATGTTCCATCCACCACCTACAAAAGTCACACAAACTAGAAAATGTTGGTGTAACATTTGAAGCGTCACAACCATAACAATCGGGACGTCATTCGGGCTCACATTTTGAATTTACGCCTTTAATTTGCTATGGGTGTTTTGGAAATGCTAGCACAGTAGACAACAGCTGTTTTCGGCAAACATTCTCCACCCTCAACTAAAGAGAGTGAGAGATCATTGGAGGTAACAAGGGTTACACGTTGTTAACAGAAGAACACAAAAATACGGATTCAGGGCAACAAACGAATTCTCAGTCAACCAAACGTTTTCATTATTTACCTGAAGCATTTCAAAATGTTTATAATATCTTACATGTTTTTAAGAAATGTTTTACATACCCAGGCTCAAGACCGGATAAGACCATCAAACATTTTTCTGCGGTTATTTTCTACCTCGTAAATGCTGACGACTTTACGAGTAAGATAGTAATCTCTTTACTAATCCATGTACAACTTCTCTAGAAAAGCATTAGCCTTAAGGGAAAATAAGTAAGTTTATGTATCGGGTGTTTTTTAAGAGCTTAAGAACTTAAAAGGATAATACCAGAGTTGCTAGTACACCGAGCGAAAAATAGCAATATCATATTGATATTTTGAAATATTAGTGGTATTCACACCGAGGTTGTTAGTTTGTTAGTCGTTAATCGTTACTTTTTTACACCCATTTTGTTGTTGTATATTTAACGAGCTATCGGATTAACATTTAACAAACTAACGATACGGCACCCCTGATAAAATAGTTGTTAGTTGGTAAATCACAATCTGTTGATACATGTTGATGTTGTGATTAATTTCTAAAAAAAGTTTTGTGTTTTGGGAATTTTCGTGTACATTGAGGGTAAGTATGTTAATTACATGATTATTTTGGCATGTTTTATTTTTTTCAAAATAATAAATTGTGTCAGAACAATAAATCAGCTGTTTTACTACGAAAGTTACCAGACTACCAAAGTTTTAAAGAGGGGGTCGTTCACAGTTGATAATTTTAACAAATTAACAAACTACCGAGCAACAAATTAACAACTTCGGTGTGAATACCACTATTGATTTGATATTGCACAAAATGATATTTTTTGACGCTGGCGTAACCACTTTTTTCATATGGTTGTTGTTAATTTTATTTTTGATGCGACGTAAGCGTCGTGTTTGATATTTATAATATCAATTTGATATTGATCAATATCAAAGCGCTCGGTCACCAAGTACAACAATTAAATGTTTGTTGTGATTGTAGGCAATTTTTTCGAATGGTTGTAGTAAAATTTCATTTTGAAAATTTATAATATCAATTTCATATTGATCAATATCAAATGGCTCGGTTGACTTTCAAGAAAAAAGTTTATTATAATTTATTATTTATGTATTCCAAGAGAAAATAGCGACCGAGACATTTGATATTGAACGATATCATATTGATATTTTTCCCACTTAGCCCCATTTTGTTAACGTTTAATATCAATTCGTTAACGAAAATATCAATTTGATATTGTTTTTTCGCTCGGTGTAGGCATAAGGCGCTGTATGGCAAGTTGCGTCGTCTTGTTGAATATTTTTTAGAAAAAATACAGTTGATATCATTTTGAAAGAAATGACGACCAATAATGTAAACTGCCCCAAACAGTCAATGGATGTAATGGTGATTCGTTAACGTCTTGAGGATGTCTTCGCTCCAAATGTGGCTTTCTGGCTCACTAGGCCGATTATGTTGACAGTAGAATGGACCAAGTGATCTACGAACTTTTATTTTTTTTTTCAAATAGAAGTTCCACAATTTGGAGGTGTTGTTCTGGCGTAAAAAGATTCATGATGATTTGCCAAACCTTGTTGAACAGAAATGTCAACACAGTTTGACATTATTAGCTGTCAAACCATTAATGCACATTATGAAAATCAATATTTGGTTGAAAATGTAAAATAAAAATAGCTATTTACTTACGTGAAGACATGTTATTCGTCAATATAAATTTTTCCCCAGGCGCCCGAGTAGGCAAGCTGATACCGCGCTTGCCTTTCAGCGTGTGGGTTCGATTGCAACCAGAGGATTTGGTCTGTCGTTGTAAAAATCTAGCCGGTATTGTAATTAAATAAAAATAAATAAAAAAATTTTGCCCCATTCAAAGTAATCCAACTCAGATATATTTC
Source organism: Hydrotaea cyrtoneurina (assembly GCA_958296145.1). Lineage (NCBI taxonomy): Eukaryota > Metazoa > Arthropoda > Insecta > Diptera > Muscidae > Hydrotaea > Hydrotaea cyrtoneurina. The sequence continues at coordinate 90,275,269 of OY282512.1, forward strand.
ACTTATATCAGCGTTTTTTCCAATGCTCGTAGAGCTTTTTTTTTACCGATTATTGTATTGTCTTGAGCACTTCTAACGATTCGGTAATTATCTTCATAATTGTTTATGGGTATTTTCAGTTTTCGGGTATGGGTATTTTCAGTTTCGAATAAGTATGTATTTGCAGCTGTTTTCGTATTTTTTTTTTGCCTCTACGCTCTTTTAATATGAATATAACAATTTTTTTCACTACTTCAATGATTTCATTATTTGTGGACCTGCCCTCTGGACGCCCCAATCTGGTGGTCCATCGTCAAAGAAAATAATTTGGACCTTAATCGCTTATAATATAGCCGTGGCCAATATTACCATGCCATACAATTTAAATTCTAACTGAGAACTATTGATGTATCGACTTAAACAAACATTTCTTACACTTTTCTAATTTTCATTTTAAGAAATTTCAACAACTCACCCAAAAAAAAAAAAAAAAAAAAAATTGATGTGATTATTTCTACTTGACTTTAGTTAAATATTTGACTAAGTGACCAATCGTCTTTAAGCAAACCTACTCCAACACTTCAGTCGTTAGTTTCAATTAAATTTATTACGTTCTGTAGTTCCAATCAACCCTTTGTCATTGTGCCTTCCTATGTTGAAGTCAGTCCTTCTACATATTCTACATGTTTACTGAGTCTGACCAAATACGTCTCATTGGCGAAATGCGAACCACATGCAATTATACAAAATCATTCCATCCTTTATGTAACTCCATTCGATCTCTTAGAGAAAATTAATTATTAACCAACATAGATTTTGAACTCTGGACCATGAGTCTTTCCATATGTCAACTGGTGCATCCATGAATGTTTCAATGGTTGGTTGAACTTTCACTCGTTCTCCAAATGGACTGGTGTTAAATAGATATGTGAGCTCGTTCTGTATGCGATAAATTGAAATGTAAAGAACGGCATGGACATACAAGAAGTGTAGCTAAAATCTCAGCTTAACATGTATTCATTTATATTGTAACATAGGAGACTATTTACAGTGCATTTCATAAGATTGCTACATGATTAGTAATCTTTTGTAAATTATTGGCTCCTTGATATGATTTGTATATTCCCTAATGACGTCTAATTGTGGACACCGTAGCAAGTACCACAAAAAATGTCTAATGACGTCTAATGCAGCTCCGAGGAGGCCTCATGGGCATCGCCGAGATATCTGATAATACGATCTTGGTGCCAAAAGATCGTTTGTGGCGTAGGCGCTCATATCAAGATCATGTCTGCAATCTGCAGTTACAACAATGATTTAAAGGGTCGCCATCTACGGTTTTTATTTCAACTAGGACTTATTTCGTTTTCTCTGTTACTCGTAAAGTCGCCAGCATTTACGAGGTGGAAAGCAGCCACTGAAAAATGTTTGATGGTCTTACCAGGTCTGACAGGTCAATCAATGTGGGTTTCAACGCATTATATTTGCATATGAGAATTGCATTTCACATTGATTTGAAAGAAATTCGGTGTGACATTATTAACAAAAAATCAGCATTCGACAAATCTCTGTAGTTATCCTGCTTTTTAGTACGCAGTAAGTTATTTAGAGTATTTAGTACTTATATGCAATCTGGCTTTGTCGTTCTTATCAAACTCACTGTAGATATAAATTATACTACATATGTGCATAGCCATGTGTGTCCATTGTACATACTTACACACATGCTCCTATGTACGTATATAGAAAACAAGGATGTTGTATCGTCGTTGGTTTTTTTTGTTACGATGTTAATGAAAATAATGGACTTTTAGACCAAATGACTTCATGTTTACGCCTCACTCAATGCACTTCTCTAATACAAGAGCCCAGTCCCACATTGTAAAGAAGGCACATGTTGCAGCAAACCAACTAACGCTAGAAACACATCCTCAACCCGATTCCTCGAATATATTCATTCAATCGAAAAAGTTGTTGGCATCCGAGTGTTGATGATGATTAAAATGTTGACACAGTGTGATTTATGGACAGAATGGCAATAGAAAATTAAAGAACGAAATGTCGGCTGCTCATTGGAAAATGTTAAATTACTAACTAACAAATTTTATTCAAAGCTGTACTTGAAATAAGTTGAAAAATTTTACAGATCATTTCGAAATTTATTTCACACAAATGGCAGAAACGAAATATTTTAATGAATATATATGAATATATATATGAATATTATATGAATATTTTTTCATTGTCGGAGCATAAATCTAAGATTTATGGTATATGGAATCGCTGTAAGAGGATTTATCGTACATGCCTATGATATGAAAGAAAATCATACACTTGTAGAAAAAATATAAAGTATTTATAAATTCATTTAATACAAGAGAGAATGATAGTTTGGCTTTTGAAAAAAACGTTGTCAAAAATTAATCCCCAAAAATCGCGACAAGGTTTCAACGGCACCAAGGTAGTTTTAGAAAGTTTCACATAAGTGTGGTTGTTGCCAACCATTATTATTTAGTTTGTTTGTTTTAATTTAAACAGTTTAACTGTTTGAATTTTAACGAAAGATATTTCAAATTATAGCACGATTTGATATATAGGTAAATTTACCAAAAATTTTCACTTAGAACCTTGTTGTTCTAAGGTCGCAAAATGGGCAACTCTTCCAAATCCTTATTGATTTCTTTAATACCCCTTTACTGTAACAAGTTGTGGTGGTCTAAAATCATTTTTTTTTTGCCTCAATCGATATTATTTAAAATAATTGCTGCAACCAATCTCTATTCTATAGAAATACAATTTTGTCGTCATTATAAAGATAAGAAAACACACTCTGTAATAAATTGAGATTTTAGAAACAAAGTATAAAATCCAAAAAGTATAAAAATCCAATTAATTTTTTTCCAAATTTCAAAATCTGAAAAATGTTAAAAGTTTTAATATAAAAAAGTAAGTTCTTAAAATGCAATATGTATAATTACATGAAAGTGTTATAAAAAAAAACTGAAACCAAAAAATACAAAACTTTTTTTTTTAACGGAAAATCGAAAAATACTGAAAATAGTCAATTTTGGAAATATTTCTAAAATATATTTAATTGTAAATCCAGGTTCAAAACCGGGTAAGACCAGCAAACATTTTTCAGCGGCTATTTTCCATCGAGAGAGAAATATCTAAGCCATGTAATAAGACTTCTCTAGGAAAGCATTACCTGTTAGGAGCCAGCTTTAAAAACAGTAGGTCCCGGGAACAGTTACCCATCTGTTTCCTCATGGAATGTTAAGGGAAATAAGAAAGTAAGTGTGGCGTACTTTTTCTACAGAAGTTTTTCTCTCTTTCCTGTAAAGTCGTCGGAAATTCCGAGACAGGAAACTGCAGCTGAGAAATGTTTTTTTTTTATGTTCTTATGAGGTTGCGAACCTCGGTTTGTTGTGTAATAGTTGCACAAACCACAGATGTATAAAGTATGTATTTCCCCCATCTCTCCAAGAAGCAACACGCGCGGAATTTCTCTTAAATTAGTGAGCTGTAAACTCACTAACCGAACGATAGCATGTTTCCCAGGACCACTGGAAATATTGGCCTTCGGAACATATGCGGAGTTCGGAGCAGAATTATTTCAAAATATGAAATTGTGTAAATCGATTTTGATTATTTCGTATGAAATAATAATAACACAAATGAAGGAAATACTAAAAAAAAGTTGTGACAAATGAAAAACCTAAATGACTTCGAAAAATCTAAAGATTATCTAAAAGAAGATGCTGGATATTGAAAAGAAAAACGGATTGGTCTAGTATTTAAAAGAAACAAATTGTTAGAAAAAAGCAACCAGACAAAGAAACTTTTAATGGCTTGACATATTTGGTGCACATAAGAACAAAAAGCAGAAAGGAAAATCTTATTGAAATGTACCCCAATAAGAGTAGTTTGTTATCCGTAGTAACCCATATTATTTTTTTTTTACAATTTTTCATTGAATGTTTCTTGAAATAGAAGCAGACATGACAGGCGACGGCAGACAGAAATTATATTGCATTTAATAATATCTACATAACATAAATGTCGTACAATATTTTAAAAAAATTGTTTTTATTTCGACGCCATAAAATAACTCCCACACGGCATTAACTCCCACGCTAAAACAAAAACCACAAATATCCCTAAAAAAATCCATACTTAATGAAATAGCTACCAACGCAATCACATTGCAATAACTCCCACGTAGTTTAAAACTTACTTCATAAAATGTAATGAAAAATTAATCAGAAGTAAACCTTACAAATATTTTAAAAAACCTTGCGTGTTTTTTTGTCCAAATGTTTTCTTTGTTTTTAGGAATCTTCATTATCACTTTTGTAAACGCCGTTTTGAACTTCGGTTGGTTATACCTTAAACTATTGATATGTGAAGACGATCTACCCATATCCAGTCTACCAAATTTTTGGTAGAATTTTAGGAAAAATACAAACATGTATTTAATTTTAAAATTTTAATTTTTAAATCGATGACCATTGAAATCGTGGATACGTGAAAAGTGAACGTAATTTCCGTTGAAATCTCCATTTACACGCTGAAAAAAAAGGTCATTTTAACAAATTTCATCAAACAAGTTCGCATCAAACATATATATATTTTTCCATACCACAAACATTAACTTGTTTGTAGGTGATAAATATCGAATATATATGTATGCAGTTTTGAGTCATTTTTTATTTTTTTTCAATTTGTGAATTTCTATATAACAATCCATCTCATTCTCTCGGTATTGATATTATTTTAATGAGCGTAAATGCAAAAAAAAAAAAATACGAAACCAGTTGCAAATACACACTTATTCGCACCCAAATGTTGTGCTTTGTTAAATTTAATAAGTTCGTTGTCTGTTTTTCCCAAACACGCTATTGCTTATACACAAATACGTAATATTAATAGCAAATGAGTTATATTTATATCCAAATAAGCTTTGTGTAGATGGAAATAAGCTTTACTTGCTACAAACACCAAACACGCGTTTTACTTGTCTGTAAACAAAAAAAAAGACGTATTTTTTAGCGTGTAGGAAATGAGTTCTTTCATCCAAACTGTTCTTTCATCCAGCTCATTTTTTGTAGCACCTTAAATCAGAATAGTATGATTTTCTATATTAACTTTAGAAAACATATATTTTTGAAAATCTAAGATTTCAAAACCGGTTAAACATTTCACTTTTGTTAATCATTTAAATCACATTGGTGACGATCCACTGTCGCCAGGGATATTTACATAAAAATAGCATTTTTTACCACTGGCAGCCTCCACTATTCGGAGGTTTCACTGTACAAATACATGTTAAGCGAAGTACTGGTCTCTGAATTTAAGATGTGTTTTCAACCTTTTGCACATTCGCATCCTAGAAAAGTAGTCGATATTTTGTCGATTCGATGTTAAGATTCTATTTGCTCTCCATTTAATGTGACTTTTGGGAGAAATTTAATATTTTCCACACAGTTTGTTTTCGTATTAGCTTTCACAACTGGTTTGCTCCAGTATCCCATGCAAGTGCAAACATTTCCATTTCCACACAATTCATTAAATTATTCCAATCTTTTTTTTTCTTTCAAGAAATAACAGTCGAGCGCCTCTCGTACTCTTCAGCTGCAACTTGTCTAAAACTGCTCGAATAAGAACAAGTTTCCTCAATCGCTGCTTGTGAAGGAAGGACAACGGAGAGGAAGAACATTTCCAATTGGAATATTTTCTTTGGCGAAAAAGAAAAACATTTTTGTATTCCTTACATGTTTATATGTGTGTGTGTACGTTCTAGTATACGCATTTGTGTTTGTGTCTGGTTGCACACATCCGTACATATCTGTACATGCATATATGCACATGTGTGTATGCGAGTGCGTGTCTTAAATAAGGTCACTTGCGTATTGCACATTCACATGCATTCATATTTGAGTTGGTTGAACGTAATTTCGGATGTGCTTATTAAAATTATGCCAAAATATTTAACTTATATAAAATATATGTATGCATTTATTAGGAATGTTGATTTGGAATGAACAAGTCTAGATTTCACAAACATAAAGTGTGTGATTTTGGCACACGCCTTCCTTCTTTATTTGAATTTTTTCCCAACCGGGTCTTAAAGGGATTTTAAAATCTATTTGAAAAATTCCAATGACTAAACGTTAAATCGGTGACGAGAGGGGGACCAAATTTATTGTGCAATAAGTCGATTGTTAAGAACGCTGTATGACAAGTTGCGACGTCTTGTTGGATCCAAATATCGTTGATGATTAGCTGTTTAATTTCTGAAAAAAAAAAATTCAGTCAGCATGGCTCGATAGCTTGCCATTCACCATAACGGCAGCTCCTTTTACACCGCGTACATGACCGTAAAATGGATAAAGTGATCCAGATCACAAACCGATTTAAATTTTTCAAAGTAAATTTCCACAATTTGCAAGAGTTGTGCTTAAACGATTTATGATGACTTGTCAAACCTTACTGATCGGAATGTCAACACCGTTTAACATTAGCTGGAGTCCAACCATCGTTATCGATATCGCTAGTTCTCATGCAGCTTAAAGAAGACCCTATACTTTTCCATATAAGTTAATAAATGTTTCGATAATTTTTTTAGTTTTTGAGTTGCTAAAATCAAATGAATGTGTTGTAGTGGTTTGACATACAGTATATTTGAATTAACTCGCACAACAAACTCAGGTTCGTATCCTCAAAAGTAGTTCATTAGCAATTTTCTCCCCATAAATACCGACGGCTTCATGAGTAAAAGATAAATGTATTAGCCATATACAACTTTTTTCTATAAAAATACTAGATCTAATGTATAAAATTATGTATAAAATTTTTAGGATTAAAAAAAAAAAAAATATTACGAAGAAAAAAAATGGTGACATAAAGTTGTTTAAACGTGAAACTGTCCTTCAAATTAAAACATGCAAAAGACCAATATTAAAAATAATATACTGATGCATTTTTTAAAATTTATTTCAATAAAATCTGACCAGTCATTTTCGAGTTATGGCAATTTATGTCTCAACAAATTTGTAAAATTTTATAGTTGTTATTGAATACAACATTTTTTTGTTGGCTAAAAGTCTCTGTAGTTAAGTACACGCTTAAAAATACGTCTTTTTAAAACGTTAACACACACGTAAAAGGCGTGTTTGGTCATTGTAGCAAGTAAATCTTATTTCTTTGCTATTATATTACATATTTGTGTATAAGAAATATCGTGTTTGGGAAAAAACAGACAAAGAACTTATTAAATTCAACAAAGTACAATATTTGAGTGCGAATAAGTGTGTATTTGCAGCTGTTTTCGTAATTATTGAAATAAAAGCAATAACCGAGAGAATAAGATGAATTGTTATATGGAAATTCACAAATTGAACAAATAAAGAGTAACACGAAAATGTATTTATCACCTATTTGATAATTATCACCTACAAAAAAGTTAATGTTTGTGATATGAAAATATATAGTATGCAGTATGGGATTATTTTAAGGTATTATCATACAAAATCGGACAATTGGAAATATTGTAGAAATATTTCCAAATTTGATTGTATTAGGGGAATACAATTTTTATATTTTTGTAGAAATTTTGATGTAATTGATAAAAAAAAACAAATTTTCTATTAAAAACGGTGACATTCTTCAGATTTTGAAATTTAAAAAAAAATAACTTGCTTTTCCGATTTTTAGAACTGTAAATATCTCATGTATTTTGCTTTGTTGTCTTTAGATTCAAGAACATTTATTGAATGCAAGACCTATTTCGAAATGTGCAAAGAGGGGTTCTCCATTTTTTGGAGGATAACTTTGGTCCGACAGGAATTATCCGTCTGGAAGGCAGGGTACATTTAGCACAAAAAGTCAACTTTGTTAGTCCAAAAATAAAATATTTTTTTCTCATTAACTTTGGAAAATATGAGCAAATTTGCAAAATTGTATCGCAATCAGAGTTCATGTGTCTGTGCTATGGTCATCTTCCTTTAACTAATTAGACCGTCTACAGACTTATATCCATTTCTAATGTTTAAAGATAAAGGTTTTCTCTGCTAAAACCGATAATATGCGGTATTTTTGGCCGATTTCTATAAACTATGAAAATGGTAATTTGCTCATATTTTTACTACTATTTTTTTCCCTGTTGTAAAAAATAGTTACTATCGTTTTAAGGAAAAAAAAATATGGGGTTTTCCTTAAATTCCGCGACTAGTTTATTTTTTGGCCATGGTACCGGAAAATGAACTCCGAATGAGATAAAGTTTGACATTAGACATGAAATTCTTTAAAAATCGTTGGGAATAATTTCCCCCAAACATAATAAAGGACTTAAGTGACTTATTCAAAGAAGTGTGTGCCCGTCTAATGATACAACCCGTCAGGCTCTGTGTTCAAGTTAGTTGACACTTTTTGGTTGGATAATGTTCACTCTATATATAAAAAACGAGTATGGGGAATTATATATTTAATTTTTTCGATTTTTTAATTTTTGGTTCACGGATACAAGCACGTGCTTTATTAGCAAGCCATCTTTATGTGAGAGAGTTTAAAGTTCGGTGTAACCGACCAATTTTTCTTTGCTGATTTCAAAAGAATTCACCCCTTTCATTTCTGGCAAAGACAACATTTCCTATGTTGAACTTATATTTACATACAAAACTCATTTTATAAACTTCCTTGCAATATTCATTTTTATGCCAATGACTTTTTTTCTTCTCTCGTTTGCAAACCAGACTGGATTGGAAAAATAGCCAAATGATTGATATAAAAATGTTTTATCTTTATTATTCTGCAATTCTTATGGAAATTATACAATAAAACACTTTTACAACTTTATGACATGTTAATAACCAATAAAAAAGGTATGTTTCAAATAAAACTACCCGCATGAAACTACGACTCACACTCATTGAAATGACTCATTCATTCACTGTACGAGTGTAAAAAGTACCAACAAAGTTCAAAGCAATTTTTCCCATTCAATGAGTCTCCGTTTTCTTATTATAGTTGCAGTAACCCCACATTCAGTTGGAAGAAAAACTATAGCTGAGGGCCAACTGCTTCCCCCTGCCAACTTAACCACGTAGATTCGAACGGACGACGGGGGACAAAAATGAAGTTAAAAAGACATTTGTCAGAGAAAAATGCAAACAAAACTTAAAACAGAATGGCAAATAATAATAAATGAATCCGCTTTCAGTGATGTTTTTGCATTTGATATTGGTTGCGAAATGCTTTCAACGATTTGTTAATGTGCAATAGTTTTAAATATATTTATAAAGTGTAGCCAGAGAAAGCAATGACGTTTTTGATTCTGCAAAAAATACTATATTTTTGCCTATTTCTACAACTTTTCTTGAAAAACCGGCCAGAGTTAACAATTAATACAAATCGCAGTCCCTGGAACCGATTTATTAGTTTACAAAGCATGTATGGCCCTGTGTGGCTCCAAGTAGTGTATGCATTTGTATACTCCATAAAGAGAGAGATGGACTAAGAATATAGCTTAAGACCAAAAGCCAATCTTGATGGTTCCAAAATACACCATATACTTCGTTTATTCTCCCTAGGACATGGATTGGTACTGGATGTATTCATTTCCTGACAGAACGCTTTTAAGTGCATAACAATGCGATTATCGCTAGCTTTGGCTATATTTGTTCAATAAATCCGATTGTTCGAGCCACGAACAAGAGGAATATTACAATAAAAACCGCAGACAGGACAGACCGGAACTCAGGCCGAGTAGAAATAAGCCTCATATGTCGTTGGCGTTATAAACTGCAGAAACCACGCACTCGATCGAATTTCTAAATTATTTTAAAATATATTTGTACGACTTTTTTAAAATACTCTTACTAGTTGCATTTGTTATGGCCACCACTGTATTCGATATTTATTACCTGCAAACATGTTGTTGTTTGCGGTATAGAAATATATATATATGTTTGATGCTAATTTATTTGCTGAAATTTGTTAAAATGGCTAATTTTTCCAGCTGTACACACAATTCTCAATTTTTCTAATATAAAGTATACGTTGTTGGAAATCCATTTAGAAATTGGAAATCGATTAACAATCAGCAATGTTGCAGTCATATAAGCTCGCAAATATACGCAAAACAGGGTTATTAAGAGGATATCAAGATTTTGCAGGTGTTGGGAAATTTCTCAAACAGATTCTTGTTGTACTGGACATGACCTACAAGAGAAATAGCATGATTTCCCAGGTATTTCACTTTTTCGGAAAACGTGACGTTACCGATCAACTTCAGTATTTTGTCCATAACTTTCACAATTATTGTAATGCAATTTTTAGAGTTATGCCGATTTTTAGTTTTTTTTTTTAAGATAAAACATTTTAAAATTATGTATAATTTTTTTTAAAAAATTTACATAGCTTGATATTTTCTCTTTCGTAAAAATCGGTCCACCCATTCCAGAGCAATCAACTTTTTCCTGAATGTCAAAAAGTATTTTCTTTTTGTTCATCTTATATTTTTCACGGTTTGAAAAAAATCCAAAAAACAATTAGTTAGAAATGTTTTAGAAATTATCCAGGAAAAAAAAATCGTCTTAGGTCGGTATTAAATATTTTGGCACATATAACCCTGTTCTTTCATAAATATTTATTATAAATTTCATTTGCGACACTTTTATTAAAAAAAAGCTTTCCCCAATTTTTAAATCTATTAATTGCTAGAAGTTTTCCCCCAATTTTCTAACTACCATAAGACATTGTAGTCATCAACAACTTTACCCTCATGTTTTTTTTTTGTTACGTCCTACCGCAACCTGTGGCATGTTGCGTGATTGTTCTTAGTTATCGTATGCCACATATCCTATGTACTTTGAGAGTGTTAAGTGTACTTCCTCCTGCTGGCTTTCAACGTATCGCTAATTTCTGTAAATATTTTACACAGAATTTCCCATTGCATAAAGAGAAACATCCCCTTTTCTATGTGCACTTTTTGTGCAGACCGGTTTATGTCAAATCGAATGTGAGAACAGAGTTTGCAGATGTTCTCTTCAAAATTCCCAATATTCCACCCCTTTTGTGGTATGGGGGGGGAAATTTCCTTCGTTGAGTTTCCCCTTGGTAAATTTTTGGGATATTCACCCCTTAGGGATATATTCTCTTTAGCGACAACAATCCCTTACAGCTGCATGAAATCAACAGGTCATTTGATGGTTTCCTGTTCTTTGTACTATTAAAATATATTAATTGTTGGTAACAATAAGTTGTATTCTATTAACTGCTCCTTTGCTGTATACTTTATATATATTTATACTATCTATGTATGTGTATATGTGCATATATATAAGTATACTGGTATATGAAGTCGGGTGTTGTTTCAAATACATTGTTCGTCGAAAGTCTTCAAGTTGGTGCTATTGTCCTTTTTGTTTAGCTTTCAACCATCTGCAATTGATTGTATAGGAGACATTGAACTATGTTTGCCCTATGTGCACTAACATATATTCACACATACATACATAGCTAGTTGAGTAGAAAATATGCATCCCTGTATATACTTATGTGTATGTGTGAGTGTGTATATAGAACTATCATCCGACATTGTGGAAAGTCATTTGATTCCTTTGTTTGCTCTCGAAGGATTATGCAAATATTCATGTTCGCAACATCGAATGGCTGAAAGTGGAAAAGGTTAGAAAGAGGTCAATATGAAGGTTGAATTTATGTAAGAATACAAACATCCAGCAAAATAACGTATTTTGCGATTTTTTGAAAAGTGAGAGAAACAATAATGGATATTAATTTATTACTATACTTAACTGGGAAAATATCATAGGTTTTTTTTGTTAAGAAAATTAATAGACACATTGTTGTTTCTACAGGAAACGGAAACCTAATTCAATATTTGTTTGTCTTGCGCCAATTAGTCTTTGGTCATCTTATGTAACCTTTCCATGGTGAACCGATCATTAATTTTATGAACCTAAAGGGTTTTCCAACAAGAGATGTTATTTTGAATCACCCTTTATTTCGGTAGCTTTGATATTTGAAAAGTAGAAATTTTTTAAATTCACTAAAAAAATGGTGAAAATCTTGCAGTCACAGTTCGCAAAAATAAAGCTTTTTTGGGTCATCGTGAAACACCTTGTCGGACCGCAATACAGAAATTGGTGGACAAACTCGAGCTATTGGGACAAGTGAGTGATGTGAAGAATAAAACACGTGCACTTTGCTCAAAAACAACTGAGAATATGGCTGCTGTAGCCCAAAGTGTTGAAGAAAACCCAGGTTTATCCATTCCCCGTCGTTCTTTGGAATTGGGCATTCCACAAACCGTATCATTACACCGTATTTTGCATAAAGACTTGTGTCTTAAGGCTTATTAAGTTCAGTTAATACAAGAACTCAAGCGGGCCGATCATCAACAACATCGTGTCTTTGCTGATTGGGTCCTTGAAATACATAAAAATGATCCGGAATTCCATCGAAAAATCTTCTTGACTGATGAGGCCCATTTCCATCTCGGTGGCTACGTCAACAAGCAAAACTGTCGCATCTGGGGCTCGGAAAACCCAAGAGTTATTGTTCAGAAGCCTCTCCGTCCTCAACGTGTGACTGTTTGGTGCGGTTTATTGTCCGTTGGGGTCATTGGACCTTACTTTTTCGAAAATGAGGTTGGATCAACAGTTACGGTAAATGGATCCAGGCTATCGAGATGATGATTAATGATTCGAGAGATGATTAATTATTTTTTATGGTCTGAGTTCGATGATATTTATCTGGACAACGTTTACTTTCAACAAGACGGCGCACAGTTTCTAAAGTGGGCGGGATGGTACGTTTGTATGGGAGGTACCAGAAGTAGGGAATGCAGAATTTGACCAAAATCGATTTACCGGATAACCGGTATTTTTTTTTGAATTTACCGGTTTACCGGTAAATTACCGGTAATAAAAAAAGTAATTTATGGTCAATATATGAGATTATTCGTTTAATAAAAATCATTTTTATTTTTATTATAATTCATAAACAATGCTAAAAATAATAAATATTAGAGTTAATTCAATGTCTAATAAGGAACAAATTAATAAAACTAGTTAAAATTGTATTACAAAAAGTTCAAATAAAACGCATTTCATTCAGTTCATTTCAGCTTCAGGTATTGCTCAGAAATTTATATTTTATATAAATCTTTTTGCTTATTAAAATGTGCTCGTAAAAAGCAGAGACTATCCAGCGTTTGGTCATTAAGCCTGGAGCGTATTTTTGTGCATATTTGTCCGGCAGCCGAAAAGGCTCTTTCAGAGTCAACACTCGTAGGTCGAATAGTTTTAATATAATTATAAGCCAGTTGTATGTATTTTCCTCGAATTCCTTCTTCGACAAAGTAAGTGATTTCGCGTCGTAATGTTTTTAAAAGATTTTTGTTTCCAGCCGATTCAGCCGCAGATTTTTTCAAATTTGCTGTTGTTGACATACTTTTTTGTACAGTATGTTGTTCCTTCATGTAAACTTCTGCTGATACTGAGAGTGAATCGCTTGTACCTTCTTCTTGCACTGATAATTCAGTCTCTGATACATCACGTGGAACAGTGCAATCATTATCAATTTCGATATCATCATTGGTAGCACAATAAAGTCGTTCAATCAAATTTTGTAAAGATTTAATAATCGTCGATTTATTTGTTGTATTGAATAGGCCGTAATCTGCATCATCTCTTAAAAGACAGTTTGGGTCTGACAAATATTGAAAGACGTCAGCAAAGATACTTCGTCTTTCGATGATGAGCTTTGTTAGGGCTACCTTAAATTCATCACACATACTATTTTTCTGTTTGGACAGCTTGTCTAACGTAAATTTAAGAGTTATATCTGCCTGAAGTAAAGTAACTCCTTCACAACACAAAGCTTCCACAGCCAATTTAATTGGTAGTAGTGCCGATATTGTACTGGCAACTGTAGCTAATTCCGTAGCTGAAAATGTTATGTCGGAATTGGTATCAATTAAAGCTTTCTTTATACTATTTCTTAATTTAAAAAATCTCTCGAGCAATGATAGTAAGCTGTTCCATCGTGTTGGGGAATCTAAAATAAGAGACAACTCCTTCTTGTGCTCCAGTTTGACATACTTCTGCAGTATTTAATTTTTTGTTGGAGATCGTCGAAAATTTCGAACAACTTCTCTAATTTTTGATACGATAGGATGAATTTGTTTGTGACTTAATAATGTAAACTTTTCATTGTTTAAATGATCATTATTATAATAAATTTCCATGCAGTCGTTGTAATCCTCATCGTCGGTATCAGAATCATCATCGGAATCTATATCTGTTGAATCAGGGCCACTTTCTTTGTATAAAACTTCAATTATGGCAAGTTGAGTGCCATGGGCCAAGCATAATTGGTGATCAGCATTGATTATTTTACCAAATTTAACCATAACGGATGCGCCGTCTGTTGTCATACTTACAATATCGTTAATGTTTAATTTAAAATCCATGAGTTTTTTATCAATAATGTCTACACACTTTTCACCAGGAAGTGACCCCTGGACTCGCACCAGACCTAAATTCCACATCGTATCCATAGCGTGCACATTTATATTTACGTATCTACGGTTTCTAATGGAGGTCCACTCATCCAGGGATAACTAAAATTTTCACCAGAAACTTTTCTATCCGTAATGCTTCTGATTACAGAATCATGTTATTTTTTTTTTATATTCCATCACGTGCTTTTTTATGGTATGAGGTGATTTTGGAATATCACGAAAGCCCTTTGACGCTAATAGTTTCCGAAGATCATATGAATCTGTAAACTTGGCAAACGCAAATCCATCTTTTGCAGTCATGCGCGAAACTGTAGCTGCAAATGATTCATCGACGTCACTAACAAAGTATGAAGTTATTTTCGCTGTCGATCATTTTGTGTGTATCTGTTGCATTTCATTTTTCTTTCAAATTATTTTGGAAGTCACAGTCAATAACGCATACTGGAAATGAATATTAGTTAGATTTACCGGTAATAAAAAATCAAAATTACCGATAATTCGGTAATAGGATTTCCACGGTTAACCGGTAAACCGGTTAACCGGTTTACCGGTAATGCATTCCCTAACCAGAAGGTTCTAGTGGAGGTACTAGTGGTTCAATTTTTTCTGGCGAAGAGTATATGTTTATATCTTATAAACTGAATTTGGGTAAGATATCATAGAACGCAGTATTATTATTACAATATTTTCAAAGTGGGTGGTACCAGATGGGGCGTGGCCAAACTACCAAGTTTGTGTAGGAATCTTTGTCCAGTTATAGTATTGATATTATTGCACGATTTCTAAAGTGGGCGAAATAGAAGATTTGTATGGGAGATACCCGAAGGGGTGTGGCCACATAGCCCATATGCAACCACATAAGTTGTTTTGGGAAAATATTAACCAGTGCAAAATTTCAAAGCGATTGTTTAACTCTTTCGAAAGTTATCGTGCGTACCAGCAAGACAGACAGACGGACATGGCTCACACCACTTAGAAAGTCATAAATCGAATTTCGTGTTACACTTTTGGATCGTATAAACTGATATATAACCTTCTACCCGTTGGATGAGGGTATAAACCTATCGAACTTTGTTTTTTCGCCCACTCTTCTCATACTCTTTCTGACACTGTGGAGCGTTTTTATGCAAAAGATACAAAGCTCATATAAAACTATGCAACAAATGAAAAAATCTATGAATTGGTTTACTTTTTTTTTTTGTTTAAAATTCAAAAATAAATTCTTGAAATTCCCTAACTTGAAAATGAGTTGACCGATTTCTTTGAAATAAATATGAAAAAATTTATCCTTTCACTTGTTTTTTATCTTTGTGGGACAATATTTTTTTTTCGTACTATTTTTGTTAAAACAAAATTTAAAAAATTCGAAAATGATAAAAATAGTTAATCTAATGGCATAAAGCATATTACAAATTATCTGAATATAAAATAATACGCTAAAAACTTTGATTGAGCTGAATAGATATAAGAAGACAATATCGTGCTAGACGCGCTGGCCAACAGGGCACACAAACGTGAAATAACTCATCGCTCACTCAAACACATATTTATGTGTGCATGCCAGTCCTATGACAATTATATGGGTATTTTTGTCTCACAACGAAGACTACAACGTTTCTGGTTACCCGGTTCTTTTCTTTTTCTCTTTACGGTGAATCCCACAGCATCAACAGATAGATGCGACAGCTTTTGTAAACCCCATAAATTTTTTGTTCCCTAATATACGACACACACTGGCTGATTCATTGATTGTTGAATAAGGCCGCTTATCTGCAAATAGAAAAAAAACCCAAAGATTTAAAAATAAAACTGAAATTATGTGAAGATATTTTGTCTATATAAATTGGCTGTTCGTTTGGCTACAAATTATAAGTCTGCTATCATCCATCACTGGAAGTATCTCAAAGCCAACCAAAGCGAATTTACAATGTTCTCAAAGTTTGCTGCATTTGTTGTGATCTTCGCCATTCTGGCAGTGACAGAAGCTCAATTCAGCGGTTCAGTAACATCGAATAGTCGTGGCGGTCAAGATGCCTTCCTCAGATTGGGCCATCAGTTTGGAGACAATAAACGAAACGTAGGTGGTGGAGTGTTTGCCAGTGGCAATACAATGGGTGGACCAGTGACAAGAGGTGGATTTTTGGCAGGCAATTCGTAAGTATTTTCTAAACGATTTTTGCTAAATGTATGTAATTAGATTATTTACATTGCTCCTTGTTTTCTAGAAATGGTTTTGGCGCATCTTTACAACATTCCAAGACGGACAACTTTGGCTCTGTTTTCTCGCAAAATGCCCGTGCAAATATTTTGAATACAAATAATCACAATTTGGATGCTAACGCCTTCCATAGTCGCACACATTTGGATAATGGCTTCAAATTCAACACTGTCGGTGGTGGTCTGGACTATAATCATGCCCAGGGCCATGGAGCTTCAATCACGGCTTCTCGCATTCCCCAGCTGAATATGAACACAGTTGATTTGTCTGGCAAGGCGAATTTGTGGAAGTCTCAAAATCGTGCAACCAGCCTAGATTTGACCGGTGGCGTTTCGAAGAATTTCGGTGGACCATTTAATGGCCAGACCAACAAACATATTGGCTTGGGACTAACAAGTCAATTTTAGAAACAAAAAAAAAAACACAAAATTATAATTTTAAGCTTAGATTGTAAAAACATAGTTTGTAAAATGTTATATTTTAGTAATACACTTGAAAGATTTTTAGACATTGAATCATAAACAAAGACTTTTCTTGGATTTCCATAGTATACCAGTATAACGGTTCATATATAGTAGGCCTCCTAATAAAAGTGCTAGTGAATATAGAACTTATGAGGTATAGACACTTTGTTAATATGCCTGAGTGGATCACTTCAAAGTTCCAGAAGTTATTAAATAAAAACAAGTGGACAAATAGTAAGTTCGGCCGGGCCGAATCTTATATACCCTCCATCATGGATCCTTAAAAAGTCAATAAATAAGAAAACTAACTGAGTTTTTGGGCCGCTCGTGACCCGATAGTCCCAGGAACCCGATCACAAATTTTATCCAAATCATGAAAATAAATGCATATTTGGGTTCGCGAGAAAATTTCGTTGCATTTCGATACCCATATGTCCATGTTTGTCAAGGGACGGTTTTTGGGCCACTGGTGACCCGATAGTCCCAGAAACCGGATCAAAAAATTTACGCAAATCATGAAAATAAAGGCATATTTGGGTTCGTGAGTAAATTTCGTTGCACTTCGATACCCATATGCGCATGTTTATCATGGGCCCTTTTTTGGGACCCAAGGGTCCACGGAACCCACGCCCATTTTTGGGATTTTTTTCCCCATCTATAAATTATATAAACTTATAAAAATCAGATGTAGTGAAAAAAAATATTTGAAAAATTTGATTATGGCCGGGATATATTTAGTCCCGTAAAGGGGAACTTTTTCCCCTTTGGTCCGATATTGCCCATTCTCGAACTTAACCTGCTTATGGGCAAAAAACATCTTCCTACAAAATTTCAGCTTCTTAGCGTTGGTCGTTCGCACTCTATCGTGATTTCAACAGACAACAGACGGACAGACGGACGGACAGACGGACATCGCTAGAATGTCTTAGAATTTTACACTGACCGATAATATATATACTTTATAGGGTCGCAGATCACTCTTTCGAGGTGTTGCAAACGGAATGACAAACTTAGTATATACTCCATCCTATGATGGAGTGTATAAAAAAGTTTTAAATTTTTGGAGACTTCTCATAAACCGAGACGACTTGTCCGATTTTGTTGATTTATTTGTTATCCGTAAAAACGAAAAGCCTTCGTCGATTTTAATGGCTTCGTTTTAATTGTGACATATGGGGCTTTAAGATGACATTTTATCATTTTCGAATTTTTATGATTTTTTAAAACAAACAATTTACGATAAGAAATTTTTCGACTTCAATGTTTTACCTTTGGAACTATCAGCCGGATTAAAAAACAACAAAAAATGTAAAAAAAAAATGGATTTTTCTGTTCGGAGCTCTTCGTCAATAATGCCAAATTCTCACCTAATTTTTCGTAGGAAGATTAGTATATATAGACCGAAAAAAAATGTACAACAACAGGTCTGTAGTACTACAGCACGAATGTGTTGTTAAGTCGCCTAATCAACGACGAAACCGGTCTGTCTATGATTGTGTATGGTGTATCTTTGCTGACCCATCATTTCTCTCAATTTGACCACATCGAGCCCTGATCATATTAGCTAGAGTTCTTAATTACTCTTGATACAAAACGTAATAGATAAAATGATCATAAAAAACCCAAAAAATTAATTGGTCAATATCCAGACAATGTCCGCGTCGCTTATGATTATGACCTTAAATGTAGTTGGGGAATAAATTTGCTTTAGTGTTCGTATGCCGTGTTATCCGATAGTTGATATTACTGATAATTCATAAATAAATATTGAGCGAACATTTATCGACAAAATATTTACTGTTTGATAAAAATGTCTCCCTGGGAAATAGCAAAATGAAGAATTGATTTTACGTCCTTAGGGTTGAAAACTGGAAACAATGTGCCTTCCTCATGAACATACAATTCTTTAAAGATTCTTTTATAATAAATTTTTTTGTTATATTTCTATAAATAAATGATGGCAAGATTTTTCTGTTACAATCTAAACTACAATCTATATATAAACTAAACATCAGACTTAATAAATGTTTTCTTAAAATTGACTTGTTAGTCCCAGGCCAATATGTTTATTGGTCTGGCCATTAAATGGTCCACCGAAATTCTTCGAAACGCCACCGGTCAAATCTAGGCTGGTTGCACGATTTTGAGACTTCCACAAATTCGCCTTGCCGGACAAATCAACTGTGTTCATATTCAGCTGGGGAATGCGAGAAGCCGTGATTGAAGCCCCATGGCCCTGGGCATGATTATAGTCCAGACCACCACCGACAGTGTTGAATTTGAATCCATTATCCAAATGTGTGCGACTATGGAAGGCGTTAGCATCCAAATTGTGATTATTTGTATTCAAAATATTTGCACGGGCATTTTGCGAGAAAACAGAGCCAAAGTTGTCCGTCTTGGAATGTTGTAAAGATGCGCCAAACCCATTTCTAGAAAACAAGGAGCAATGTAAATAATCTAATTACATAAATTTAGCAAAAATGGTTTAGAAAATACTTACGAATTGCCTGCCAAAAATCCACCTCTTGTCACTGGTCCACCCATTGTATTGCCACTGGCAAACACTCCACCACCTACGTTTCGTTTATTGTCTCCAAACTGATGGCCCAATCTGAGGAAGGCATCTTGACCGCCACGACTATTCGATGTTACTGAACCGCTGAATTGAGCTTGTGTCACTGCCAGCATGGCGAAGATCACAACTAATGCAGCAAACCTTGAGAACATTGTAAATTGTTTTTGTTTACTTCTTTTAAAGAGCGCTTTAAGACGTATACCAATTTGTAGATATGCGGACAGCTAATTTATATAAAAAAGTATCTTCCTACAATTTTAGTTTTATTTTTTGCGATTCTGTTTTTGATTCGGATGGGCAGATAAGCGGCAAGTAGCCGCATTCAGCTATCAGTGAATTAGTCAGTGTGTGTCGTGTCTTCGGGAGCAAAAAATTGTATGGGATTTACATACGATTGCGTTGATCATAGCTATCAGTTTAGGCTATGGGATTCACCATCAATATCAATGATCCGTCCAATAAAAGCGATTCTGCTTTATTCCATGCAACGGTATATTTGTAATCTAGTTTGGATGAAATATTGACAATTTACTAAAATTATTTCTATTTCACTCAATAATCGCATAAGAATAATTACAATTTGTGAATGTGAAAATTGTGAATCTGTGAAAACCTTATTTGCAACATTGTGGATATTTTTGTTCGGCTTATATACTAGATCGGTACAAGATATAAAAACTCCAGTACCGTTTGGCAAAAATATAATAAGAATATTTCACCAAGAAACCATGGGTTTAAAATAAATCCCCAGCTCGCGTAAAAATCAACGAAAAATATAACAAAATCGAAAACTATGGAAACTTCTAAGAATATTTAAAAAAAAACTACATACTATTATATAATAATTTACCAAAAGAAAAAAAAACAGTTTAATTTGTGAATTAGGGCGGATAAATACCGATGCACAGTGGTCCATAAACCAATTTTAATGGAGAATAGTTTGTAACTTTTGATTTAGTAGAATTTTTTTAGTTATGTAAAAAATTGGTTGTAGACAAGGAGTGAGGGATTATTTTAAGGCATTTGGTTATATTTTAGAAATATATCCCAAGTTGGCTATTTCTCGTATTTGTATATTTTAGGGAGAGACGATTTTTTATAATTTTTGTTTTAAGGTTTTTATTTTTACAAATTTTACGTAATTGTTCATATTGCGCTTAAAACATTTTTTTTATTTATATTAAAAATTTTCACTTTTCTCATATTTTTATGTATTTGAGAAAAATGTAATCTGATTTCTACACTTTGTCAAACTGTATCTTATATACATATTTTAAGAGCTATGTACTTAATTTTATTTTTATTATATAGTATGTTTTCTTATAATGATTATGACTTAGATATGGCACTAATCTTTGATTTATGGCCGTCAAAAATATTTGTCCCAGTCGTTTAACTGAACATATCGCCGCATAATGATAGAGTTTATTCAAATAAACCAGCAACAATTAAAGCCTGGAAGACAATATTTGGCGTGCATTTGTCGATGTAAACAGAGTCATCGTAAAGTTTTCCAAAAGAATCGACTGCGTAAGAGTATTCCAGGGGGATATTTACAAGATTAATAGAGATATGATAAATTTCTATTCAATAAGTGTGTTAAATATACAACAAACTCAACAGAACGTGAAGCATTGAACTTACTGAAAATAATTTAATAGTATTGACCACTGCATTTTTTTTTTTAAATTTAAAAAATATTTTAAAATAATGCTAATTATTGCAAATACAAATGTATATATGGACTTAGACCACTACCACAATCACTGACACATACCTTTCTGTGGCATTTGCGTAGAGTTTCCGCCAAACCGCATTTATCATGAACAACAACCCAATCACAATGGTAAATTTGACGAACTAAAAGCTTTCAATAGAGCTTTTTTCATTCGACCCCACATACATCTGCATGGTTCTGCGTTGCGTGTTTCTTCTTTTTAATTTATTTATTAAATTTTAATTAAATTATTATTAATACATATATTTTTCAAAAATAACGTTAATAGAGATGTAGTAGTAAATAGTTTTGTATTGTCGGCCATACTGTTCTCTTTTAATAATTAACACAATTAACCGTTCGTACAAAAAATTAATTAGTTCATTATTCAAAAAATGTCTGCAGAAAATTGAGTTATGCATAACGGGACTGAATTTCGATTAACATAATTCTAAGATGTTAATCGAAATTACTCAAAATTAGAATGAAATATAATTACACTGTGAGAAAACTTTTGAAAGACACACCAAAACGCCGAGACACATATTCCGTTTTGAAAGAACAGGTAAAAATAAGCAAAAAAAACCATTATGAAGTTTGTATTGTCTCTGAAGCGCTTTTTGATTACCTTGTAAATGGCGAAAACTTTACGAGCAAGAGAGTTATCTCTAAGCTATGTAAAATTTCTCTATAAAAAGCATTAGTCGTCTTTAAAGAGCAGGTCCGGGTCAGTGAGTATACAATAATTATATCGCGCACAGCTCCATTCTTTTACGGAATGTTAAGGGAAATAATTTCTGGTATTATTAACCAATAACGTAATCCTAAACATTTTTAACAGTTTTTTGTCGGTGTTAAACTTCAAACTTTTAACATTTTTTCTCCTAATGGTCTTTAGAAAAACATTTTTTTTATAATAATTGACATGTTTTAGATAAAATATATATGGCAACACTGACACATAAAACACCAGTTTCAAACCAACACGATTTTTTAGCGTCCATTTCCACCTCGAATATGCCGGGGCTTAGAGTACGGAGAGGAATCTTTGCATGCAGAGCTTCCCTAGCAAAAGAGAAGCTCCCTTGGGAGCCGTCTTTAATTTAATAATGAAAGATGACGTCGTCTACAGTTCACAGATTTCAGAGAATTACTCCGTCTGTCCCTTCATACAAGGGTAAGGGAAATACGTACACGCTGCACACAAAAATATAAATTCAAAACTGAACAAAAACACACGAAAAAAAATAAAAACAAAAAATTCATTTAATTGTCAGTTTATTTGTAAACAAACAGTGGATAACATCAAACCGGCGCATTGTTGAGAATTTTTTTTTTTTTTTCGAAAATTTCAATACAATGATAAGTGCAGCTGTATTCCTTTTTGTTCTTTGCGTTCTATTGCAATATGGTGCATATTAAAATTAAATTAAAACAAGTTTGACAGATTTTATTTGGATTGTCTTAAAATTTCTAGTTACTGTGTCAACAGTAGATGTATCCCCAACAAAGTGCAAGTTACCAGATAATTCCGAGGGGACATGTGTCAATCTGAAATATTGTCCAGCAGCTATAACGGCCAAAACAATTTCAGAGTGCTATAAAGACGGCGACGAACAGATTGTTTGCTGCAAGAATGACTTATGGAGCGAATTTAAGTCAAGACCTCTAACAGCGGGTATGTACATGGAATGTGTGCCGGTAACAAATAAGATGTAGACATGTTAAGAAACATTGCAGGTGAATTTTCCACATAGCAATGATGTTACGACACAGCAATGATGTTAATAAAATCTTAAAATGACTTTGACTTTAGAAAATCGAACACAATCTCCATTCAGCTTGTGGCTGTATAAACAGAAGATGAAAAATCCTGTTATTATAGAAAATTATCCATATTTTTTTTAAAAAACAAAACAGCTTTAATTTGAACGGAGTTTAAACAAGGAACAAGTTTCTGAGCACTCAGTCAAAATAATGTATAATAATAAATAATTCATTCAATAATTGATATGTCAAAACTATCAGTATTTTCACGGATAGTCAGAACACAAATATATCCTTCAGAGATGATAGTGTCAAGTCAAGGACACTCATGGAATGTAAGGAAGTGATAAATGACGTATCGAGAGATAACGACATATTTATAAACTGGATACCAGGCGACCAAGGGTTTCCAGGCAATGTCATGGCTGAAATACAAAATACTCTGCAACTGTCTAAACCTTTTCTGATCACAAAAAAGGAGTTGAGGGATGAGGACGACCCATGCCTCCAGATGGCAAGAGGAACAATTGGGAAGAACCACAAAGGAAACCTGGGAAAATCTTGCTTACAAGAACACAAGGAGAATATTTGGGTTTAACAAAAATGAGCTGAGCAAGCTCACAGGACACTCTAGCCTAAGGATAGGATGTTCCGAGAACGACGAATGTAGGGCATGCGTTGAGGACGCCGAGACGGCGGAACATTTCCTGTGGCAGTGCCGCGATATACACAACCACTCGCCATGCTAGGACATCCGGCGATAACCTTTTAAGTATATTGAACAGATCCGTTGCCACCGTTCTCAAGATTCGTTTTAACCTCCCCTGGATCATGCTACTGCTGAGGTCGATGGCTTTTTTGCAGCAATATAATAGAACTGCAGCCTTTAACGAATTATAGATACTGTTTAAAAAGTTTGATATACGTCATACGTCGTATTTATATAAAAAAAAAGAACAGCGATGTTTTCTAAACTCGCGCTCAATACACATGTCTCACACCCAGCGCATCGAATGTGATAACTTATATTAACATAAAGCTAAGCCACGCAGTACTGCAAATTGAAATGATTAATTTTTCAATTATAAGCAGGTTTGTTGCTAATAAACTTTTTATTCAAATACAGGGTCTCTCAAGTTTGAGTTTCTTTTCGAATGCAAACTAAAACCCACATTTTAAATATACATTTACCAACAGCTTATAGATATATGTGTGCAGTAGATGTTCTACAAAGTATGGATTATAAATGATATATTGAAAATGTCCCTTGAGTGTACGTTTACACATGTCCATTGTGTTGGTAAAATTTTCAGAATTATTGTAGAATCACAGTTTCATGCCGAATATTGTCTTTCAATGATTTAAATGTTATCCGAATTTTTTTGAAAAATTTGTTTTGTTATTTGACTTCATCTCATGTATGTGAAGAGGTATTAAACTCAACTTGTTTTTATTATTTAAAATATATCCAATTGTCCTAATTTTTTTGGGTCCAAGGGTAAACCGGGTAACACAGACCACATGTTTAGATTTTTGAGGCGACAGACCAAAGCCTCTGGTGGGAATCGAACCCACAACCCCCACGCTGATAGGCAAGCACGCTACCAACTCGCCTACCGGGGCGGTTAAAAATTTACTTTGTATTGTAATTAATAATAAATAAAAAAAAATATATCCAATTGTCCGATGATTAATGTTTATTTATATCGTAAAATAATCGGTCACTCCTTGGCTACCACCGCAACTGTTTACTAGATCAAAAGTATAATAAAGTATGCAGTGGAACTTTCATAAATCGAACTTCCATAACTCGAATTTTCTATATGTCGAAGCCCTTAGGGAGACAAATTCCCTTAACAATCTTATAAGTAATTGCATCACCCAAAGTCTCCGTAAGTCGAACTTTTGTACGGGACAATGGTTGTTCTAGTCATGGAAGTTTGACTATACATATATATATATTTAAAAAAATACAAAATCTTAAAAAAGAACAAGGTTTAAATATGAATTTGTTCGTCAAGAATTACATCTAAAATAGCTGGATAGTGATTACTTTGCGCTTAATATATCCAACCGCTTTGAGTTTACTATATTCTGATCTCATTACAATTTTTTCTAGTGTAGATTGCAATATTCCTGAATTTGAGATAATCAAAGGACTCCAAACTCAATACAAAGAATATCCTTACATGGTAAGTTGATTTAAAATACCGCCAACCTGTGATTAAACTATTTTCCATATAGGTGGCATTAGGATGGGATTCCACATTCTCCACGGAGCCTTATGAATACAAATGTGGTGGTGTTTTAATTGCAACCAATTATGTGCTAACAGCAGCCCACTGTGCCCTTCTAAATGGGTGAGAACTATTTCTGTTATAGCTAAAATTAATCTAAATATTTTCCACGAATATTCTCCTATGTAGTCTTTCGCCTTCTGTGGTTTTGGTGGGTGGTAACAACTTAACCGATTCATCAAATAAACCCTTGAAAATTATCGAAGTGATAAAACATCCGGAATACAAGCCCAAAGAGTCATACCATGATATAGCTTTACTAAAATTGGAGGAACAAGCTCGGGAAGAGCCGATTTGCGCATGGAGTCTGTACCCAATGGACGATGTAAATGTAACAGCTATTGGCTATGGTCATACTCAGTTTGGTAATTGATTTTTTTTGTTATATTAATTTTCATCATAAGCATTCAAATTCCTTACAAAATTACATCTATACTTGTCGATTAGCTCTAACCGGAGTATAATCAGACATTGTTGAAATGGTTGTAAGTCTGTCTGGTGAAAAGGGTGTTTCAAATACAAAATTTTTTTTTTAAATTTAAAATGAACAAAATCCATAGTTTGTAGTGTAGGCGCGTCATCCTGGTCATCATTGTCCAAGTCCATGTCTTCAATATCCGCTTACAAAAAAAATATTGTTATTTCTGCGTCAGTAGGTCATAGTAAGCGACTACTGGCAGGTCGTTCTGAGTTTTGAGTTGTTGAGATCGATGGCGAGTCGACGTTCTTGAATCGCACACTCTCCGCTACGACAGCCACATTTCCGTCAGCATCTACCGTACTACGACAGGGGACGTGAGTGTGAATGAACATTTTTCACAAACTAGTTGGGTGAATCATTTTGGCAAAAATTCTTCTTCTTAATAAACGCACTGTTAGGATAACATAGCATTGACTTTGAAAATAAGTTTGCATTATTTGCCAACGTTGCTCCGAGTAGACAATTTCATTTCGATCCACGGTGATAAGATACAGACTTTCTAGTAATTTTTCAAGCGGGGCAGCTGTCGCATATCATCAACATATATTTACAAAATAAACCACTTGGTGGACCACCTGATGTTTAAATTCTATATGGCTGTACATTATTTTTGTTGGGCTTTAAAAATCACTTCTTTTCAGCTGGCGCAGGTTCCGAAAGTTTGTTGAAAACGCACCTATCAATAGTGCCGAATAAAGACTGTGCCTTATATTTTTCCCAAGAAGCATCCTTACCATACGGCATAGCGGAGAACCAGCTGTGCGCTAAAGATTTCGTAAGAAACAGCGATACATGTCAGGTAATGGTTCAAAGAAAGACTTGAATGAAGTTAAACCCATATCATTTTAGGGTGACTCTGGCGGTCCATTAATTTTACATTCCACCAACCGGAAGGGAGTGAAGAAACCTTTTGTCGTGGGTGTCACATCATTTGGACAAGGCTGTGCCATGGACCCGCCTGGTATTTACACAAGAGTTTCCGAATATATCGACTGGATTGAAGGGATTTTATTTAAGACACCAACGAATTAGAAACCAAATGGGATTTGTTAGATTTGAAAATAAACGTATTTGAATCGAATCAAGAAATGTTTGTATTTATCAGAGATGTGTTTTAAAATACATATCAGAAATAAGAGTTACGAGGGTGTATGGGAGGTACCAGAAGGTGCGTGGCTAGACTTCCAATTATCTCGAAAATGTATCTAGTTAAAGCTTTACTAAATACAGAATTTGTATAAGATTGTGTTGGGTTTAGTAATATTACAGAATTGCCAACGTGGGGGAATGCTACATGGGCTGTGGCCCATATGCAATGCAGTTTTGGGAAAATACGTTCCCGCCCACCTATTTGTACAAAACGGTACCCAAATGAAAGGAAATGGTTTCACGACTTCAAATATGCCCTTCTTGTTCGGACATATTTAGAAGGGTGCGAGGTAAGGTAATTGAACTTCAGCGACATTTACCTCTTTTTTTTATAGATTTTTTGTTGGTGTTGTTGGGAAGCATATGAACATACCATACGCATCCATTAACCGGTTGGTCGTCAGTTCCAACTTTTTGAAAAGTTGCTCATATATTGTCGTATATTTTGGTATATAGGATGCATGGTATCAATTATATCTCTGGTACCAAAGGGGTTAACTGTACCGAAAATAAGTTCATATTTCACCAATTAGAATATTACCTTTCATTTGAGTACCATATTGCCAAAAAAAATTTCAATTTCTTCGATACCACGCCCCCACTGGGCCTCAGACCCAAATTTCAGATTGGTAATTTTGCGACATTTCGAAGCGTTTTTTTTTATTTTGGAGGAGGGCACAAAAGTCAATTAAAAGATCATAGCTGTTAATAATCAAAAAGAATCACAACAAACGCGATTTACACGAATCATTGATGATCACACGTTAGAAGACATGATCGTTAGTAATTGTTCGGTCTTGTCACGGGGGCGTGTTTGAACGTGGACAAAAGGCTACCCACGATGTCATCTCGAATAACCATAATAAAATCGATGAATTCCACAAGCAATTATTTTCACCTGCATATACAGAAATCGAGAAGAATGCTATCAGCTTTGCAATATTAAAAACGATAAACAAAAATCTTATACAATTGTATAACTCATACCAAATACTGGTTAAATTTGATGTGGACAAAAATTTGCAAGACCATATTTGTTAATGACATCACATAAGTATGAATGCAATATACTTCAAAATAATCAAAAGTAATCTTCGAAAGTAGTCGGATTATTTTCTGATCACTTTTGATTCTTTTTGATTA
Organism: Hydrotaea cyrtoneurina; assembly: GCA_958296145.1. Taxonomy (NCBI): domain Eukaryota; kingdom Metazoa; phylum Arthropoda; class Insecta; order Diptera; family Muscidae; genus Hydrotaea; species Hydrotaea cyrtoneurina. Next base: position 90,303,610 of record OY282512.1, read on the forward strand.
TTGATTACTTTTAGATTATTTGTAATAGTAGTCAACTATAAGTCTTGAGCAACTAAATATAATCGTAATTTAATTAATGCACCTCTAAAAAATTTAATTTATTTAGTATTTATTACGATTAGTAATCATTACTTATAAGCGATTCTTAAGTTTTTCAAATTTGAAAAAAAAATCAAATTTTTTTCTTTTCAATAAACGCTGTCTGGTCAACGCCGCATTGGCTTTCTATATAAGTTTGCATTTTTTTTTATATATGGTCAAGGTTGCAGCTATTAATTTCTTTTCACAGAGAATTGTTACAAACATAACATATTAATTAAAAACATATTATTGAAAAAGTAACCACAATATGTACCATTCGCTACTTGATTTCCTACTATTTTAATATCTGGTTATTTTCAGTTATTAAGATCCCATTCGGGCTTCTACTCCTCTATGGAATGTTACCATTCCTGGCGTGCAAAAGGACTGCTGAAAATTTTGCAGCCCAGAAGACAGATAACGCAAAAACGATGGCAAATAATCAAAATGGTTATTGTTTGTGACCATAACACAACACAGTCCAGTGTAATATCAAAACATTCTCTGTAAAAGCCCGACACAGAGTAATCTCTAAGCCATGCACAAATTCTCTAGATAAAGAGAAGCTTCTTTCGGAGCCGGCATAATATTAAAAAGAGGTGACAGATCGTATCGCTCACAGCAGCAGATTTCAGAACTGTTCCCCGTCTGTATGTTCATATAATGTTGATGGAAATACATTCATACGCTGAGCGTAGATAGCTTAGTACAAAGAAAAAACACACACAAACAAAATCGATTCAAAACTGAATAAAATCATACGAAAAAAATTGAGTACAAAAAAATAAAATGTGTCAGTACGTACTGTAGCATTTATAAACAAACAGTGAATGTGATAACATCAATTCGTCGGATTGTTGTGATTTTTTTCCACGAAAATTTCAATATAATGACAGGTCTACATATATTCGTATTTGTTCTTTACGTTCCATTACGTTACGGTGAATATTGAAATTTAATTTAATTAGCAAACGTTGTATTGATTTAATTTTGATTGCTTTCAAATTTACAGTTACATCGTCAGCAATTGTATTTCCCACTGTTGATGTATTTCCAACAGAGTGCAAGTTACCGGATAATTCAGAGGGGACCTGTGTCAATCTCAAATATTGTCCGGCAGCTATAACGGCGAAAAATATTTCAGAGTGCTACAGGGATGGTCAGGAACAGTATGTTTGTTGCAAGAATGACTTATGGAGCGAATATAAGCCAAGTCGTTTAACAGATGGTATGTATATCAAAATGTGTGTCAGTGACAAAGGCTATCAAGGGGAAAAACTTCCCAAGATACTTGGGGATTATCCCCATTTGTATGGGGAACACAGGCATTTTGTATACGCCAGTCAATGGAGAAATTAGTCGGCACTCGAGTTTTCTTTTGATACTAGTTTATTTCATCACATCATCGACTATAGGAAATTTGAAAATCTATCTCGAATTATCAAAATGAGAGCGTAAATCCGTATACTGAGAAACAAACGTGCAATATTAAACTCTATGTAAATACAATTGTGAGAAAAAATTAGTGCTAAGTTCAATGAAGTTCAAATTTCAGGCAAAATAGAAACATTTTCTTAGTATATAACCTCTGTACTATTCATATTAGGGTGTCCGTTGTTTCGTAAAGTGGAAATATTTTAAGCTTACACTTAACATTTTTTTGAATCAAAGCAAAACGTACGAAGCCTCGTAAGCAACCGTAATCAGTTATGCATGAGCTTGCCTAAACTGCTGTATCTTCGTTAGTTTTGCTCCGACTTATCTCAAATGTCCATTCAGAAAACTAAATAAAAAAGAAATAAAATAAAAGGATTAAAACCGTTTGTTATTCAAAACTAACATACCGACACCTGCTATAATCTAACCAGAGATGTATTCTGAACTCGCGCTTCTGACACAGCCAATAATGTAAATTTAAAACAATGTTAGATTATTTTAAACTAATTCAGTTTCAGTTAGAGGAGGGCATGTCAAACTTGTTATCAAATAACTGATTTTTTTGTGGTTTCTGTATTTGATAAATGGTTTTCGTTCGAGTAACAATATACGGGCACTAACCACTATTAATTCGTACAGTTTAAATGCTTAATTTTCTATATTATTTTAAACTATTTCGTAGTGCAAATCTTTGTATTTTCGAAGAAAATTGAATTCTTTATTATGTTGAAATAAGCAAACAAAAGGATAATTTACCAATTTCGTTTAACAGTTGTTATTTCAGTGTAGAAAAAAATTACCACTACTAATTCATGCAGTTTAAATTACACCGTGTTACAAAAAATTGTTTTTTTTCTGTCCTATGAACCAAATGCATATATTCGGAAAGAGGTGAAAAAATAAAAATACACGTGTATCGGCAATTTTCATGTACACGTCAGAATTTTTTTTTTTTTAAGTTTGAAGTATAAAGCTCGTAGTGGCCTGTGTGAAAGCCTTTCGACCGATTTTTAACCCTTTTTCAGTGATCCAATCGAGCTGATTTGTGGCATGAAAATCGCCGATACACTTGTATTTTTATTTTTTATCCCCTTTCCGAAAAAGTAAATTTGGTTCATAGGACAGAATGTGTTTAACACGGTGTTATGTAGCATTTTCCTTATCTTAAGACTGCGTAACATCACCTTTATTCTTTATTCATGGTATTAATTAAATAATGACAGTCCTTAGGAGTTATTGAGTCCCATAACAGTTCGTTGTGGCTCGTTCCGCAACCGTCTTTTCATTAATGCCCACGAATTGTAAATCGGATTGAGATCGGGACACAAAGAAGGTCAATCCAAAACCCCAATATTGTTATCATGAAGCCATTTTTTGTTTTGAAAGCGCCGTCCTGCTGAAACACGAATTCATCAAATGTGGTTGTCATGGGCTGATAGAAGCAAGTGATAAATGTATAAATCATATGTATTTTTCTGCCTTTACTGTTCCATCTATAAAATACAGTTTTCCCACACCATTTGCTGTAAGGCATCCCCATGCTATAACACTTGCTGGAAACTTGACGGTGCGTTTAAGACACACTACCTTGATACTCAGCGTTACTAATCAACGTCAATAATACGAATCCTCAAATGTGATTTCATTGCAAGACCTTAGCGTATACTTTATCTTTCACGTGGCCCTAAAGAAAGAAGTCTTACTTACTTATTTCCCTTAACATTCCATGAAGGAACAGACGGGGAACTTATCTCGAATCAGTGAGCTGTGTACGATATAATTGGTATACTCACTGACCGGGACCTACTGTTTAAAGCCAGCTCCGAACGGCTAGTGCTTTTCTAGAGAAGTTTTACATGGATTAGAGATTGCTTTATTACTCGTAAAGACGCGAAAATTTGCGGGGTGGAAAACATCCACTGAAAACTGTTTGATGGTCTGACCCGGTTTTGAACTCGGGTTCTTCTGTGTGATAGTCGCACACACTACCTACTCCACACCGCGGCCGTCCACAAATGAAGAAGTCGCAAGGTATTAAATCACAAGATCTCGGTGGCCAATTGTGATCACCTCTTCGAGAGATAACATGGTCCATAAACTGTTTACTTTTAAGAAGTGTGACTGCAAGATTTTCAACATTTTTGTAGTGAATTTTAGTGCGTTGTTGAAGCATGTATCGTTCCATTTTTAGTAATTGCGTTGTTTCTACTTGTAAAATGTCAAAGAATAAAATCTTCAAAAGTGACCGGGTGATTCAAAATAACACCTCTTTTTGGACTACAGGTTGTAGATATATCTTCAAATATGGCTTGTTTTCTTTAATGGGGTGCTATATGATTTTGTTATGGTTTTGACAACTACTATTCAGCAATTATTACATTTAATTTGGTGTGTAGTGTTGTTTAATGGAATGTCTCGGTGCAAAATTATAATAAAAAAGTATACTTGTCAAAAATTGAAATTGAAATTTTTTTAAAAAAAAAATTATCAATATTTTTTTTTTATAGTTAAAATTATAAGTATACTGTCAAAAATTGAAATTTAAATTTTTTTAAAAATAAAATTATCAATATTTTTTTTTTATTTTAAAAACCTGGAACATTTCAGTTTCCAGACAATTTTTATTTTTATTTTTTGTTTGCAAAGAGTTATTGGTTATTGTGTTCCGATATCTAGGGATTAATGCATATCTAAACGACTGAGTAAAATTAAAAATTTGATATACATATGACATCTTTATTCCTAACGCAGTTTGCAATATTCCTCGATTTGAAATAATCAACGGACTACAAACTCAATACAAAGAATATCCTTATATGGTAAGTTGATTTACAATACCGCCAACCTGTGATTAAACTATTTTCCATATAGGTGGCATTAGGATGGGATTCCGCATTCTCCACGGAGCCTTATGAATACAAATGTGGTGGTGTTTTAATTGGAACCAATTATGTGCTAACAGCAGCCCACTGTGCCCTTTTAAATGGGTGAGAACTATTTCTGTTATAGCTAAAATTAATGTAAATATTTTCCACGAATATTCTCCTATGTAGTCTTTCGCCTTCTGTGGTTTTGGTGGGTGGTAACAACTTAACCGATTCATCAAATAAACCCTTGAAAATTATCGAAGTCATAAAACATCCGGAATACAAGCCCAAAGAGTCATACCATGATATAGCTTTACTAAAATTGGAGGAACAAGCTCGGGAAGAGCCGATTTGCGCATGGAGTCTGTACCCAATGGACGATGTAAATGTAACAGCTATAGGCTATGGTCATACTCAGTTCGGTAACTTATTTTTTGTTTATTACTTTCAAAATCTATACAAAATTAGACCTAAGCCTGTCGATTAGCTCTAACCGGAGTATAATCAGACATTGTTGAAATGGTTGTAAGTCTGTCTGGTGTAAAGGGTATTTCAAATATAAGTTTTTTTAATTTTTAAAAATGAACAAAAATCCATATATTGTAGCGTGGGCTGCGTAGCATGCGTAGCGTCATTCTGCTAAAACTAAATATCATCCAAGACCATGTCTTCAATCTCCGGTTACAAAAAGCGTTTTATCGTGCCTCTGTACAGTTCATCGTTAAGCGTAATGGCGTTTCGAGCTGTTTTTTCTAAGAAACGCCACCGCTCCAAAATCCGAACTAAACTATGACATTTTGAGTATGCATTGGATTATCAACTAGAATGTCAGGTTTTCCGATTCCCAGATGCAACAGTTCTGCTTCGTCAGAAAAAATTTTTATTCGTGCAAAATCAATGTGTATTTCGAGCTGTTCTAATACCTAAACCGAGATGCGATAATGAAGCGGATGGCCATGTGCCTCTAATTTCTGCATCAATGGGACCTAGGCTGCTTAGACTGGGATGGCTGGGGTGTAAAATTTTGCGTTGTTAAGATCGATGGCGAATCGATGTTCCTGAATCGCACACTCTCGGATACGACAGTCATGTCCACTGGCATGCTACAGTTTCAAGAGCTTTTTTCACAAAATTGTTGAGTGAATATTTTTGGCCCAAACTTATTTTCAATAAACGCTCGGTTTGGGTTAAACAACATTAAATCATTTCGATACACGGTGATATGATACAGAGATTCTGACAAAGTTTCGAGCGGGGACAGCTGTCACTTTTAAAATCTTAATATATATTTACCCTCGACACTGATTCACTGATACACTGATACACTGATTCACTGACTCTGTCACGCAGTACGTAGGAATTTAAATAGGCATTCTATAATTTTCTATAAATAATAATAATAAAAAAAATAATATTTTTTTTTGTACAGAAATTGTGTTTTCCCCCAAATTTTTTTTTTACAAAATTTTTGTTTACAAAATTTTTTTTCCAAATTTTTTTTTTCAACAAAAATTTTTTTTTCCCCAAAATTTTTTTTTCAACAAAATTTTTTTTTCTACAAATTTTTTTTTCAATAAAAATTTTTTTTTTCAACAAAATTTTTTTTCCATATTTCAACGGGCGCCATCGGCGCATTACAACTTACTAGTAATATATATTTGCAAAATAAACCACTAGGTGAACCAACTGATGTTTAAATTCTATATGGCTGTACATTATTTTTGTTGCGCTTAAAAAATCATTACTTTTCAGCTGGCGCAGGTTCGGAAAGTCTGTTAAAAACGCACCTATCAATAGTATCGAATCTGGACTGCGCTTTACATTTTTCCGAAGAAGCTTCCTTGCCACGTGGCGTCGTGGAGACCCAGCTGTGTGCTAAGGATTTTGTTAGAAACAGCGATACGTGTCAGGTGATTTATTAAAGAAAAAGTTGAAAGAGAATGGTTGTAGAATTTTGTATCATTTCAGGGTGACTCTGGCGGACCATTAATTTTGCATTCCACCAACCGGTTTGGCTTGGAAAAACCCTATCTCGTGGGTATTACATCGTTTGGACGAGGCTGTGCCATGGATCCGCCTGGTGTTTACACAAGAGTTTCAGAATATATTGAATGGATTGAAGGGATTTTATATGCGAGACCAACGAATTAATAAGGTTATATATACCCAGCAGGAAAAGTGGTAATTTATTACATTTAGAATTAATTAAATTAATTAAATTATTCCAAAGAATCGACCGCTTGATAAAAATTACATATTGATTACCTACTATATTCCCTCATCTGCAGAACGTGGAATGTATTGTTTCGTCGTGTGATGATTATTATTATAATATTATAGTTATTATTATAATATTACATTTATTATTATATATAATATTATTATTATTATAATAGAAATAAGAATCCTTGTATGCGATATTCTGCACGCGCATTGATATGCCAATCAGCTAGCCACAAAGCAATTAAAAACTGTAATACAATTAATTCTTAAAACATTGTCAAATAATGCATTATATAATGCATTCTTTGGACACATTACAATAATTATTCTTTTCCCATGACATCTCCCGTGTTACGGCTAATGTATTCTGGAATCAAAATATTCTACAAGCTTTGTATTACCTTTTCGATTGCTATCGATTCCATTTGCCTGCTGGGTACAAGAGTATATGAGAGTATTCATTTTCTCTCTACTCATGTGGATTTATTCAAGTTGAAAATAAACGTATTTGAATGGAATCAAATCAGTTTTAAGGTTTTTTCGATATGTAGACAAAAATATGTAAGTTAAGATAAGCAAAAAAAATGAATTTTCATTTATAGGCATGGCACAGCAAGTGCTTGCGTCCAGTTATAATCGAAAACTTTATCTGTGCGTGTGTCTTTGCAGCTAATATAAAATTTTCGGTTTGTGGGCAAGGAAACCAGTTCAACTATTTATATTTTAATGTAGGGTTATTTTTTTTAAAAAAATAATTAATTTTTTAAAAAAAATAATTAATTTTTTAAGACGTAACTCGAAAACAACTATATTTAGGACAATTTTTTTCTTAAAAAACTCACAAAAGTCAACATTTTCATTAACTTATTATAAAGTCGCATATCTTACAATTTAAATGAGATATAGATAACAAAAATCGACACAAGTCGTTTTCGTATTAAGACAAATTATTTATAGAAGAATTGAAAATCTTCTCTTCCATGTTTGTACTCAAGGGACCATAGTACGACAGAGGTTGCCTCGGCTGGTTTTGTACCCTGTCAACTCAAATTTCCAAGATCTTGTTGACGGTTTCTCATGAATGGCGTGCTCGCTATTCATCGTTAATACATTGTTTGCACAACATCGTTGTTAAATTATGGCTCACATGCTGAGAATATGATTTCATAACTTGGTGCACAAAATATGGACTGTAGAGTGGGTCATGTGGCGCGAAATCAAGCTAAAACTAAAGATCATCCATGTCTATTTCTTCAACCTCAAAAAAGGTTAATAATGCCTCCGTAACGCTCAGCTGATAATCGAAATGGTGTTTCGAGCTGTATTGTATATGACGAGTGGCCGCAGAGATGGAAACGCACTTAGTCAGAAAAGTTTTCCTTTCGAACAAAATCGATGTCCATATCGTCCTGCTCTGAGATAGAAACATGTCATTTCACGGAGATATGATACGGACAATCTGTCAATATTTCAAGCGGGAAAGATATTATTTTTTTTATTCATACTACTATCATTCATACGACTATCATACGACCGTTGCAAAAATACGTCGAGAAATCTCCATATCACTATTAGATTTATCAAATCGCTCATTTACTTGAATAGTGGCATAATTCAAAATTCACTTTATATATTTTTGGTCTTGGAAAAGCTGTAAATCTCTAATTTAAATTGGCTTTTGTTCTACTGAGTATTATGGATTCATATGACAGGTCTCCATATTATTGAAATAGCCTGCAGTTCTTTTTCTATATTTGGAAAGTACGACGAAATTGACTATTTTAAACGGCTCTCCGGAAAAAATCCTATTTTGAGTTATGCCACTATTCAAGTAAATGAACGAAATGACGGAGCGAAGCACATAACGTGATGTTCCTCTAAATTCTTTGGGCATGTGATATGTCTTTGTTTATGAATACTGTATACGAGCAATCGAAAGATATTTCAGGCACCCAAAAACATGAACACCCACCACCTGTTATGAATTTGTTTTTCTATTGCAGGCTCGAAAATTTACTTAATATAGACGCATTTAAGAAACTAAACTACGTACAATGTTTGGCTAATGTAACGTTTATAACTGCACCATGTGAATTGCAATATTAGATGTCATCCAATCTTTTTAATTTTTTCAAGTGGAGTTAGTTGTTTTTGCATGTTTGACAATTGTTTCTTGTATTTCTATTTGTTACTATTGTTTCTGGTCCATTATTCCACACAATTTGCTCTATCCAATCCAGGTATGAATAGACCCTCGTAAATATACTCGGGTATCCGCTACGACAAAACAGTCCATAGGATGTTATACCAATCAGCTGATAATGCAGACGATGTCGCCTACGACGGCCTCTTATATTCAACTGTAGTGGACCACCCGAATCGCCCTGGCAAGTGTCGCGGTTAAGAGTATAATCTCGGGCACACAGTTGACTTTCTATGATGCCGTTTTTGGTCTCTGGTATCGAAGGCAATTCTCGATTACAGTCACTGTTTGATACAATTGTCATGTTCAAATCGGTCAAACGATTTGTGCGCTCTCTGGCAAAATCGGTAGCACCATAACCCATGGCATGTGCTATGGCAATGGGAAAGGTGGGTCGAGTCCACAGGCGGATTGGTCGTACAAGTGCGGTTAATCTGTAAGAATATATAGGATATCACAAAAGGATTGTGTAATTAATAAATAAATCCTCCGACTTACTCAACTTCTGTTTGCAATTCCAATAGTGCTATATCATTGTAGTATGAGGACGTTTTGTATGCTGGATGATTAAAAATCCTTCTGATCTCGCGTATTTGTGGTTCCAAGTAATGTTCCTCCACCATAAGATTTAAATCGCCAATTCGTACTTTTGTTGGAATTTCTCTAGACAGTTGATTAATATTACAATAATTTGTTGAGTGTTTGGATCATTCAACTTACCCCGTTATTTCTGTACAATGAGCAGCTGTTATAACGAATTTATCGCTAATTAAACTTCCACCACATTTATAATCGATTCTACCATTAGCAGATCTGTAGCCCAAAGCCGTCTAGAATAATTGTAAAATATGATAAAAATAATGATTACACCGTGAGTCAATTTGAATTTTTACTGGACTTGATCAAGACCATATACACATGAAGGAAGTGATCGTAGTTAGAAGAACAGCGTTCTCAGTTTTTAATTTAAACCGGGCTGTTGCTCTGTTGTTTTGACCAAATCTGGGCAAGGGGATAAACAGTTAACACCGTTATCTATGACTACTTACAGGTCGTTTTCTTCACATGGTTATTCGGCGCTAACAAGCTGAAAAAATGGTGCTTTCAAATTCTCAGCATAATCGACCAGATTTCCATTAGCGTCTCTAAACGAGTTTTACTCGTTGCCAGATATTGTTTCTATTCAAATAGTCTTCAATCAATCACTGTATGCCACGTTCTTAGCTTTAATGGCGGTGGTACACTCCTAATCGGGCTAATTTTGACTGATATTATCGTCGGGGTTAGGATTCGCAAGGAGCAGTTGAGAACAAAACCTTAACCATTAGACCATATAGGGTATAATTTTATCCAGTGCATTTAGGACCTAAAGTCGGGAGGCACGTTTGGACAGATATAGTTAATATTTAACCAGGATGTTTTGAGCAAGCTCGGCATTATTATGTGCTCTCTAGAACGGCAGAACATGAGATTAGTGCAGGAGGGTTATATTCCTATGCCACCAGATTCCGCTATTGATTTCTGGTGTAGCCTCCTTAAAATGATGACTCGTGACTGGTTGTTTCACTAGAATGAATACACTTTCGACTTTGATCTACTCCGAAACTGTATGTTATAATAAAACAATAACCGACCCTGTTCAAATTGGATTCTCTCCATATAAAGTTCCCTTCCAATGTGTCGAACGGCGCTACCGACAACAAATATCTTTTCGACATGTTTCTTTTTTCTTTTAAAAAATGCGAATGATCGGTCAAATTGTATCCTTGTAGCTTATGAAATTCTTTTTATTACTATTTAACAAATAAATAGTATTTTTTTAGTTTGTGCAATAAATTTCATTACGACCGTTATTATATTTTGGACAGCGAGAACGATGTTGTAATTTTGTAATGTACAAAGGATACATTTCTTGACAGTTCCGAAGTTATTGTTTTCAGTGTAGATACAGTGGGATATACATGTATTGATCAGTCACACCCCGAGTTTGCACATAATCTAATACAACGACAAAACAGACCTAATTCAGGGAATTATTTCGCCCGAAGTTTAAACCCTGTTATTGCGGTTTTGTAAATAATTCCAATAATCGTCTACTTCTACGAATTTAGTTGCACAATATCATCGGTTGGAGTTTATGCAACAAAAAAACCAAAGAAATCGAATACATAATATTTACAATAATATTCCACGCACGTAAGCGTGATTGTGTAGTTTTGCTTACCATATGAGGGTATTCCCCCGCTGAGGCTAAAATGCGACCATTAAACTCTGAATCATTAGCATCAGTAACTGTGTCGGATTCATCCGGAAATATACGTTCTATATATTCAGCATACTCTGGAAAACACAAGCAGACAAACAATGACAACAAGCCTACATTTAATCAACTAATTGGAATATTAAGGGTATTCACTTGAAAAATGTACAATCGGTTTTTTTTTTTGAAAACTTTCCAAAGTATTCCCAGGATTAAATTCCAAAGTGTTTACCCTTATATACGTACTTATTTCACATAATCTCATATTGGATGACGACCCTTCCGGACGAGATGGCCTCCGTCGCTCATTGTCATCTTCAATGCGATTGGAAGCCGTGCCCACTCCTACCGCTGGCCGATTGAGATTATTCGATATTTCACGTTCATTGGTCGGCCCAGGGAAAATGAGATTTTCATTTTCGTGATACCAGCTGTGTTGAGTATAAACTGCTTTCAGTATCACTGATAAGCAGACGAGTGTAATGACGGTTTGATTCATATTCTAATTTATTCTCTGATACGAGCGCACGTACGGTCATATTTCTTTAAAGTTTCAATGAAGACTGTTTTTGTTTTGTTTAGAGGTTCTTGAATCAAGCCATGGCACTGATAGTAAAATCGTTGTATTTTTTTCTGATTTTTTGTTGTGGTTTTTAAAGAATGACGTATTTTGTTGTGATGAACTATTATGAATTTATGTCAGAGATGGACAACAATAATACCGGCCATGTGCCGCCATCACGAAAAAAAAACATTGTGGTATACCTGGGATGCTGTTGTGAAGTCGACGAATCTAAGCGAGGCCTATTTGTGCCGATAACAAATACATACAAACTATTTTTACAAACACATATTTTAAAACCGGTTTTGAGTGACTATTATAATTTATGTATGTTAATAGTCACCCGATTTCAGACCGATAACCCTATTCTTAAAGAAGAATATTTGAAATTGTCGAATGCATCGGAATTGACGGGGAACTTCTCTCGAATCTGTGACACCCCGACACTCGAGGGAGGGTAACATTTGAGGAATAACCTTTGACACACACAAAGCATCATTATCACAACGCGTGAGTGTGTGTTACGTCGTTGCACAGCTTGTGTCGGGATAGCCACTTATCAATTCCTGATGTCTTTACTTAGAGTGCATGTGGTTGGGTTTTTTTTTTTATTTAGGGTGTATTTTTACGACAAAAAATATGTACAAGCTACAATGGCATAAAAAAATGTCTACTTATATCTAATTACATTTCTACATATAAAGATTTACTGAAATGCAAACTATTCTTGTGAGAATACCAAGAACATGTGTCGTTTGCCGTTTCAACATTAGAAATGACGGTGAATTAACGTGTAACACAGTAATCTCTTAGTCGTGTAATACCGGGAATTTTGGTGTAATTTTACAGGGAAAAACTTTGAGACCATTACATTTTTGTGGTTGTGAGATGAAGATAATTTTGCGCAGAAAACATAGAGAAGCGGCAGTACAAAAATTTGAATTCAAACGATATTGTTGTTTGATCTCTCACACGAGGAAAAAGCACAGGGTGCGTCGTGTATTTATTTTAAGCTGAAAACTAAAAACATTTTCGATCGTATGTAATTGATTATGCAAACAATTTCGATCTGCAATCATGAAAAAGACTTTTGATTTCGAAGCAATATTGATTCCGGTATAAATTACTGCCGTCGATGGGATTGATGGATTGATTGACCAACAAATTAGTAAAACAATAAAAATTCAAGAATGAGAAACATAAATGCCTGAAATCAAGTGGAAATTTTTTTAAAAATTTCCACTTCAGAGTGGGGTAAGTTCCAATAGGGCATTGATAGTATTGAGGCATTATCACGACTTCAAATCTTAAAATTTAATCCTTACATCGATTAGCAAGGAAAATATGTTTCACTCCAGTAGCTATACAGGATGGCCCAAATCACATCTAGTTGCAATTCTCTGTCACACAGCTTCCACGCTGTCTTCACTGCAAATATTTCGATTAGCATTTCTATCAGGACGTTCGGCAACTGAACCAAGTTTCACAAAACTCCAGACTAAACGTAGAATTTTGGAAGATGTGGGCCATGATCTTGAGTTAAAATAGCGGCGATAACTTTGTGGTCCCTGAAAAATTGATCGTTGAGAAAACGATTCAGAAATGTTAATGCGTTCATGTGCACTGAACTAAATTTCCAATAGTTCAGTTATAATTTGCGAAAAAAATAAAATAAATTATGTTAAAAAAAGTTATTCGTATTTCATATCAGTTGGTCTTACTTGAGCCACCCTGTACATGTACATATATAGGACATGCTAGATCAAACGGCCTCATCCTAAAGTTTAGCTAAATTTTAAAAATATAGTTCGATTCCTCAGAAAATTTAAGTATGCCCATGTTTCTGGCCATTTTTTTTGGCTCATGGGTCAAATTTGTATCCAAAATTTCCCCACAAATAGTACGTTAATTAAAATAATTACTTTCAATAAAATGAAGATATAAATGTATATAAATACCAGAAGGTACATCGTAATACACATATTGCTCTAATAACGTACGATAACAGCATCTGAATGTGTTTCACAAACTTACCAACACGATGAGCAGGTTTTGAAAAAGAGAGCAATATTCTATTTCTTAACGCCAAGCATTTATATTGTTTTGTATAAATTTATAGTAAGTAGCACCGCTGTGTCTTAATTATTGGCAACCGTATAGCAGTCTGACTGGATTTATTCGAATTTCTTGATAACGCAACTGTTATTCGTAGACACAGAGATTCTCTATTGAAAAATAAGAGTAAAAACCCAATAGAAATTCATAAGTAAATGTTTAAAAATTCCACGATGAGAATTTGAATTGTCAGTGGCCGAGACATACGTTTAAAAGCAGGCTCCGATCGGTTAATATTTTTTGTGTAGAGAATTTTTACATGGCCACCTTCACCGCCCACTTTAACCATTCATTTTGACAGATGTTATTTTGACAGATGTCATATTGACAGATGTCATATTGACAGATGTCATATTGACAGATGTCATTCTGACGGATGTCATTTTGACAGGAGGAGGGTTAGTAACGGAGATATTTGCAATTTTAGTTTTTCCAACAAATAATGAATTTTGTATGCAAAAATAGTGTTCACAGGATTCAGCGCATTTCGCTCTAGGAGGCTTAGTTAAGGAGATATTTGAAATTTAATTTCCCAACAAATATTGAATTTTGTATGCAAAAATAGTGATCACAAGATTCAGCCCATTTCGCTCTAGGAGGCTTAGTTAAGGAGATATTTGAAATTTATTTTCCCAACAAATAATGAATTTTGTATGGAAGAAAAAGTGATCACAGTATTGAGCCCATTTCGCTCTAGGAGGCTTAGTTATGGATATATTTCCAACTTTAGTTTCCCAACAAATATTGAATTTTGTATGGAAGAAAAAGTGATTGATCCATTCGCTCAAGGAGGCTTAGTTATGGACATATTTCCAATTTTAGTTTCCCAACAAATATTGAATTTTGTATGCAAAAATAGTGATTACAGGATTCAGCCCATTTAACCTCATAACCATAAATCCATCATAAATGCAATCATTCACACTCTGCATAATAAAATAGTCAGTTGTGTTTAAGCAGTCATTTTAATAAATAAGATAAGGCTATTTTCGAAATTAATTAAGCAACTGTAAATTTTTAGCGAGTAAATTAACAAATTGGACGCATACATGAAAATATTTCTTTTGGAATACTAGGAAAATGAAAATTATCTGATATGTGGTTAGTTCAACAAATTCCTTAAATTCATCGAAGAAATTACTTTGGCATATACGATTTTATCTAAAATAACCCACCCTAATGTATAATAATTGGATTTGCATTATTCGATGATTGAATTAATGCAGCAACTATTGCTGAAGATGGAAACAGTTAAAAACCTCGAGGAATAATCAACCAGAGTTTCATTCCCGAAACTACTTTTGGATAAGTAACGACCTATACAAAAAACCGGTTTTTATAAAGCACATGGTATCTACTGAATTTCTTGAAATCGATTCATGTACTGGGAATAAGAATAACGAATACACAAAAGAAAGAGCATCTGAAAATTAAACAGCTTTAGACGCTTCGAATGGCATAGAATAAATTCTCGATCTTACCCCTGACAACCATCTTGTCGTTGCTCTTTTTGTTACCTGGGACATGCATGAATTTGAGTAAATAGATTGATTAGGGAATTTCTCATAACTTACTTAAGAATTTTTTCGAATTTTTGGGAACATTTTCGTGTCTGTTTTTTTATGGATTTCTTCATTTGCTGTATCTTTAAATTTGTTGGAACATTTTTCATAGAGCCCATATGGACCTTTTGCAGCTCGACCACTCAGAAGTTTGGACAGCTCTATTTTTAATATTATATTTTCATGTAAGTTTCCCTGTGAATAGGTAGATTTCTGTCTTGTATGCTAACTGATGTTTCAAGTGCTTCATATCAAAAATATAAGTATATGACACTCAACAAGCATGATTGTCTTGTCACAGACGATGTACACATTGAGTGGTGAAGAAGGTTTATATCGAAGCTTTAATATACTCTCCATACCAATATAGCATTTGATTTAGGGACGATGAATTAAATTACATGCAGAACATTTCACCACCAGTTAACCTTTTTTTTACGACCAATGCTCTTGGGATTCACCCTAAGTATACAGTCGACTTCAGTTAAGCAGAAATGAAAAATATCAAGATTTTTTTGTTCACTTATGCAGGATTTTCATTATAAAGGACATTTAAATGAATTGAGTACTGAAACAAAGACAGAAACTTATAGCACAACTATTAAAATACATGTACATATTATGTAAAATTTTAATTTAAAAATTCTTGGCTGGCACCATTCGCTTTTTTGCAATATTTTTATTTTGTTGTGCGATATTGAGATAATTACAATTTAATTCCAAGATCTGATGGGGTGAAGTATTTCAAAAAGCCCAAACACATGAAAACATCATAAATAAGGCTAGCCCAACGACCAGAGTGAGATATCCAGAATGTCAAGAGTGTCTGATTCGTCGATTAGTTTGTGTGACAAAAAACATTACTTGTGTGCATTAAAACCTACTCTGTTTAATGGACCCGCCTATTAAATCATCGCTAAAACACGGTTAAGAGAGTCATTTAATGTTCGCCTTTTGTAACTTTTTGGACTTGGCGATGAACCATTTTAACAACACATGTTTGAAAAATTATCTGCATACCATTTCGATCACGGGTATTGCTTGTTTGCAAATATTTCAGCCAGAATGTTAGCTTACCAGCCGGGTCAGTGAATATCTAGTTCACCAGAGTTGGAATATATGACAAATGAAGAAAAGGTCTTACTTCCCCTGGGGAGAAAAAAAAAGTAAGAGCGAATACTCTGATGTAAGGAATCTGTTCGCGCCAAAATTCTTAGGCACATTATAATATTAACTGTTTGTGTAGCAACCCAGTCATTTTTATTTAAAAGTCAATTTCTGAATTCTTCGTCTTTGGATCTGACAGCTTCTTTGCATGTCTGATTAAACGCACAATTCACAATTGAAGGTGAAATCGACTTAGTCTTTCAGGGAATAAACGTGTTTATTGTCCAACGAATTATTTATATTTTGAATCACTTTCTTAGCCGATCTTTCAATACTCGAAAGAAAAACGCCAATGACTCTCTCCAAGCTTAAATTGAAGCTTTGACTTCTTTAGTCTTCTTTTGATCACAGCTTTTTACATACATGAGAAAGTTAGAATTACGCAATTTAAGTACTAAAATCCTCACAACTTCTAGTAAAAATACGGCGTAAAAGTCAATTTATATTTATTTGAGGATAGTTGATAAATAAGAATCCTTCTATGTTTTTAAGCTTGACAGGTCTGTTATTGTTTTTGTTTGACTTAAGCTAAGTCTTTTACTAAGCTACTAATGGGAACTTAATGCAGTGAGCTGTACTCGATATTATTATTAAGTCACTGATCGAGCCGAGTTCTAAATGCCGACTACGATAGGCAAACTGCTTTTCAAATTTATAAAGGTGGACAAGGTACAAACAATTAAATGCGTTTGTCCAGACTTTAAATTTGAGTTTTTGTGTAATAGTTGCGCAAACTACCAACTCTCCATGGAGAGTAACAAATTTACTTGGGTTTAAAAATGCGTACAGCGTTCCAATTACTGCTGCGTGCTTTCCAATAACTTATTAAAAACTAAATGATCCACTTGTTTCATTCAACTTGGATTTTATTTAAATCACATTCAAACATAACAAGAGAATATCCTATAACATTCAAAATTAAACATAAACCAACAATACAATAGCTCTCATCATACAAATCACAAATTAATTTTGAAATTGTGGGGATCCACATATGCAGCACTTTGCGTTTGATGGAATTGTGACGATCCTCCCAATTGGTTATACTGAGCTGCACAATGCGTGGAAGATAATTTCAATTAGTATTGGCCGTTAAAATCTGAATTTCTTTTCCAATGTCTTACCAATGATTTGCTTTTGAATGTCTTCAAAGTCCTTGTCATTGCTGTACTTAAGGAATTGTACGGTTTGGCTGTTTTCAGCTGGTGCTGCATAGGCCAAACACAGGCAGCAGACAATCAGGACGGCGATAATCTAAAAAAGCTCTTAATGATGGGAATGTCTAATTGGCAATTGTTGACTCTACTCACCAAGAACGACTTCATTTTCGAGGTGTTGTAATTAGACTTCCTTTCCGAAATGAACTAAAAGTGCGTTCGTCTGGAGACGTTATTTTATATATGTGTCTTTTTTTTTTTGTTGAACTTCGACTTAAAAACTTGTTTAGCATATGTTGCTGAGTGTTTTTTTTCGAAGATGTTAAAATAGAGCGATAAACATAAATTTGAATATTATCACGATTTGCTACTAGTTTTGTTTTTATTGGGATTTTCTGCTTTACTAACCTGACCGACTGCATAATAAATGCGGAATTATTAATAATATTGTTTTTTTTTTCGCTGAAGTGTGACATTTGAACAGTGTGCGCCAATGGAAGGTGATGATGTTTCAAATAGGCCAATGAGAAGAAACTATTAGATTTTTTAATATGACAATATTAACTCCTAAATTGGGCAACAAACTTTTTTTGTAGTTGATAACTATATAACTACTGTCCGAAAATATTGTACTCGAATTCCACATGTCCAGCAAGTCTTTGAAAGTAACGCATTTTCTTGGTTTTTCAGATTTTTTGGAAAATATTTAGAGACGTCTTAGATATTTCTCGGATAATTGGAGGTTACGGACATTTTTCGAATTACAGTACAAGTTTATCAGTAAAAAGTATTTTGTATGCGTTTGAGTTATCATCTAAAAACAAAAATGTTAGATCATTAATTTGATGTATATAAATCATACGATTTTGCAATTTATTGACCATATATGAATTTTTTCTTGGGAATTTTACGTAAATTCCAAAAAACGTTTCATAACTTTTGAAGAATTTCATGAAAGTGTAAAAATCTTAAGACGACTCTTAGTAATCTACAAAAAAATTGATGTTATTCCGGGCGTTTCAAAGTAACAAATTGTTGCATTTATGGCAACACCCTACTAATTCTCATGGTCCTCGGAGTACAAAAATGGTCGAAATTTGTTCTTCTACGGTTATGTTCCTTTTTCGACATACAGTCGAACTTCTCTATAATGTAACGGGTGGCGCAAAAGTAATCCTATCAGAAAATGCTATAAGTTTTTCATTTTTTTTTAATTACAGCCAAAAAACATCAGAAGTTTACTTTTGCGCCACCTGTAGTAGTTGGGGAACAGCTAATTACTACGTTGTAGAGAAAATTCGTTATAGAGAGACTTGAATTTGATCTGTGGTAAAAAGCAAACATACATATGTAGAAATTACATTTTTATTTGGGTTAGAAATATGATGTCATTTTCATTTTTTTTTGATTTTGCCTCATCAATAGAGTCTACGACACGATTAAGGGAAGAAGAAATATGATCAGGGACATTGTTTCGAGGCACCATAACTCATTTTAAATCGCTTTTGTAACTGGGGAAATGAAGGCAATTCATCAATTTCTCCGTCAGAGTCCGATTTATTATCCTCAGATACGAAGTGGAAAAGCATTGATTAAAAAAAAACTGTTTCCAATTATGTTAGCATATCAACTTTCACCCATACTTATTTGATAAAATATTTTGTAGAATGTCTTCATCAGAAGGGTATTCCATCGGCAGTTTCTGTAGAAATGATTCGAAAACCAACCTTTTTAAAAAAATTGTTTGACTTTTTACGTCAAACTTCCATACTCTTAATTCACGAACTGCAACTGATATCTTGGATGGATTTTAAATGTGCTGGGCAATTGTCTACAAAAAGGAGAATGAGTCTCTTTTTGGGCATAAAATTGTTTGTCCAACTTTAGGAGTAATTTTTCATATACATCGCTGGTTATCCATCCCCAAGATTTGTTAGGCCTTTAAAGCATCGTGGTTGTTTTGCATTTCCAATAACAAGCAGTCAAAGTTTTTCTGCACTAGTCTTATTGGAGTCAAACTCCATTGCCCCTACACATATACCATGGTGGGCGGAATTGTAGAGGTGTATCCGAAGCGGCGTGACTAGAATTTCTCTTTATTTTAACAAAATTGGACTAGCCTTTTTCGAGTTTGTCAATTTGTGTCTCACAAATGAATATTCTAAAAGAAAACACTACTGTAGGTAAAAAACTGGCGACAATTTTTGTACTCAGAGAAGAATTGTATATCAGAATTGTAGAGTGGTTATTCAGAGCAGTCCCATGTTATTGGTATAATCGTTTATTACTCCTCTAAATTATTATTCGGTTTTTTCAGTACATCATATCAATGTGATTGATAATTTATCGTATGCAGCCTTATTTTTTAAAGATTCGCGATTGCCAAATAGTTATTGAACAGGCTGAGTAATGGACACTCTACGCCATTATCAATGATTGCTACTGAATTGTTTTCTCCAACATAATCTGCCAGAGTCACTAAATTGGAAAAATGAGAAATGACTTGCGACGGCGATGTAGCCTAGCGGCCATTTAGGTGGTGACGTTTATTTTGCTCACTGGCGTATCGAGCTCCATTTTTTCGAAACTCGCTTTTTAATGAAATTCGATAGAAAATTCTCCGACGCACGTAATCCCAAAATATTAAAATTAAAAATGTATGTTCACAAAATGCGACACACGCCTTTTTGTTTGATCTCAACAAAAAAAACCTCTCTTGTCAGTTTTTCTTCTTCTCCTGTGTGTTTTTTTCGAGGTTAGGAATGGATATTACGCTCTGCGATATAATCAAGAAACCTCCGTTTTGCGATGTCACGTTCCTTCTGGTTCCACAAAGGGTCCTTTTTCATTTATCCTATAGATTTATCTTTTATTCGGAATTCTTAATTGTACCAAATTTTCGGAAGGCCATATGCCACATTTTTCCTTATGTTTTTTATATTTGACATTCATAATATTTTATAAAAGGTGTACCTTGTAATAAAATTAGGAAAATGTTCAAATTTAAAGGGCGATCAAAACAATTAGTTTTCAAGTGAAATTAATTTCCGGGGACCAGTAGTAACTGGCCTAAATTATTTACCTAATTTCATACAAATCTTGTCAAGGGTTTAGATTTCGAAGTCGCTCCGCAGTAATCATAAGCCAGACACTTTTGTTTTATAAAACCTACTAAATCTGCTTCCGATAATATAAACAGTTGGAAGTTTGTACGAGAGCGGATCAATAAGTCTGTGCCTTTTTGAACTTACCTCGTAGCATACTAAAAATAATGCTCCCGTCATCTAACGTCTAATAAACCATTAGTCTCATGAACGGAGTAAGCTGCCCCATTAAGTTGGTATTTTGCAGCTATTCACAACCTTGTGGATTTTTTCAAAAACAATTTTATTTGATATGTAAGCCCATCACTGAAATCGAGAAGAAACTTGACAAATTGTACTCGGGTATCTTTACCATCAATTCCAATGACAAACGACTGTTGATCGTACACCGAGAAAAAAAGTGTATATCAAATCAATTATAAAGATTCTTCAATAGATTAACTTTAAATTAATGAATAAATTCATTCACTTGGTGAATAAAGTACTTCGTTTTTATGAGATTTGTTTTTCGTTCATCAAATTGAAGTATTATTTTACATCAATCTCCCGAAAGAAACGCTATAAAAGAGTGGGTCAGTTTAAAACTATTGTTGTTTTTTAACAATAATTTGTGCTGGTGTTTGGTTTGACATTACTGCTTTAATGCGCTTCTAAAGAGTAATTCTCGTTCAAACGATAAAAACTATTGCTTCCGAAATGGTTTCGTATACCTTGCAATCAAAGTTAATACATAGATTGGGTACGACAATTGTGTGATATCTTCGAAAGTTTTACAAAATCGCAAAGAAATTTTACAAAAAGTTAAAAATAGCATGTTATTGTTTATTTATCATTTTGTCTTATGTTCACTCCAAAAGTTATGCGATGAGGTCTTAGCAAGTGCAGCAACTGATAAAAGACTTCGACGAAAAGACAACGAAGCACCAGCCGATCATGTCGCTCCTTATATACAAAAGCACCACAGGTCAAAATAAGCACATTATACAGGAGCGTCATTTTTAAAAATAATTTTAATTATTTTATGATTTTTGTAAAAACTTGTGTTTTCGTTTCGGGTGTTTTCGATCATAAAATGACGGTTGTTTTAGAGAAACATGAAAGTTTCATCGTTTAAGAAGCATTTTATGCAAAAAAAATATTTTTGATATTTTTTGAAATGTGTGACTTTTGGATGTGTCAATGTCATACAAGCAACACTATATTTTCCATACCCGCAGTTATATGATTTGAGAAAAGTGCCTATTACATTTTCACCGATGGTCGCAGTGGTTCGGTCCGTTTCATACATTTTATGAAATATATCTATAAATTTTGAAAATATTGAAAATATATTGACGTATACGAAATATTTTTTCAGTTTGTAACAAAAGAAAGTTTCTGTTAAGTTGAACAACAGATATCAGTCTGACTTAGCGGATAAGCTGGGACAATCACATGACAAGAAATTTTGGCGGATAATATATCATTTCTTTAATATTTATATAAAAATTAAACTTAACAACTAATAACAATGATTTACATACAATCTTATTTTAAACCAACTTATTAAGGAAGTTAATTTTTTCCGGTTTTATGACAAAAATGAATTGATTTATCGTGTACGCTTTTTCAAACTGATCTCTAATGGGATACAAATCTTCCACAGCTGAGGATTTGGAAATGTCTATAAAAGTAAAAAAAGAAAAACATTAGTGAATAACAAGAACAACGGGGTTCAAACCATTTGCTCTGCTAACCATTTCTCAAATGCGTTGGTATTATATAAGCCTTCTTTTGTGATTTGACAATATAAACATCGGTGGAATTGGAATGTAAATTGTCTGTAGTATTCCCATAATCGAGAGGAGATTCACCGCTTGCTTCCAACAGGGTAGATGCCAATATTTTTGCCGCTTCAATAGTTTTATTGTGCTGCGGTTGTAATATCACCGAAGGCGGTTCCTCTATCATTAACATTTGAGATGACGATGATTCTATGTCATTTTCCGGAGTTGATGTTGCTTCGAAACCGGGATGTTTTGTGTACTCTTTTTTCGTCAGCACAATTGGAAGTTTTATAGAATCCGACTGTAGTGGTAGGTGTATATTTTTATACGACACCATACCCGATGGTGGTGGAACATATGATGTGAACAGGGGCCTAGAATTTGTTGATGCTGTAGACGTCTTGGTGGTTTTTATCTGAGGTCGAGGGTTGAAATCTTCAATATTGCGTGTAGTTTTGGTTGTGTATATTTTTGTTGAACTATCGGAGATGTCAGCTGAAATTTGAACAGAATTACATTAATGTATCAAATGTTTTAGATATGTAAAGCTTATGAAACCAAGCTATTTATTCGATGGTATTCCTGGTATGAAACATCTTTTATTTACAGAAAAAAATTTTAAATAATTTTTTGAGAATTGAGAATTCAAATTTTGGAACTCCATTTCTCATTTCTGGTTAACTTCCATCTTGAAAGATGGGGCTGGAAACCAGCTAAGTCAAAATTAAATTTCATTCAATTGCATCCAGTCACTTAGAAATGCTAGATTAATTTGTAAGCGATTCATCCCAAATTCTCCCACTGTGCGGCAACCATAAATTTGTTTACATTCTAAATTTCACCAAAATTAACATTCAAGGCGCTAAATGCAATTTCCTAAATTAAATTTAACTATTATTAAACAAATTGGAGGAGCGTTGAAACATTTATTAAAAAAATAAAATGCGTTCCATTTCACTGTTTGAGGTGGAAGTTACTGTGAAAGGGACACACGTGAGTTTAGCACAAAGACATATAGCACTTTTCTTAAAAACTTTTTTGCCAACTGTTGTCCTTTAAGTTTACGCAAACACTTTTTGTTTTTATGTATTGCATTTCTTATTAATAGTTGTATCACATAATCAATTTGTATTTCTATACAATATCTTAAATTTGTTTTCACTATTCACACAATTAAATGTCCTTAATAACATAAACCTTTTAACGAATGCATTTTCAAATACATGTCAATGGACATACCATTTTTTAAATTCGATATAGGCGGTAAGTAGCCGGAATTACGTAGAACTCGAGGATGTAACAAATCGATTGTAGTCGTGGCCGCTTTGGTCTCGTACCAAACGATACAGGACACAAATAGTATTTTCCAAACAGACACCTAAAATTAGCATACAAATATTATTTTCAATCAATTTTATTTTTATGTTTGTCACTTTTATTTTGTTTTTTCAACGTTTATACACATTTGTTACCATTTTTAACAAACGATTTTTTTTTATTTCAAATAATTATTTTTTTACGATGTGTCAATTTCAATAGTTCACCATGTTAACAACAACTAAACCACAATTATCTGTTAACAATTCTATTTATAAATGTTGAAAATCTGTGCTTTTTGTTTCAGTCGTGGTACAAGTTCAACTCAATGGGCATACTTTTTTTGTGTTAACGTATATTTTGCTTTCCATCTGTCTAACTACAGCAGAAGGAGGGCATTGTTGGTTTGTTAATGCGGTTGTGGCAATAAACAGAAAACTGTATTCGAGGTAATTGAAAAGTATTTCGCCATTGGGTTAACACCTTAACGTTTTTAATTGTAAAATTGAGCCATGCTCCTCCTGTATATGGCCACCATTTCATCATAAAGCGCATTCTGTTAGCGTTGTTCATGCGTGCGTCTATTCATGATGATTTGCCGGAGTACGAGTATATTGATCATAAAGAGAACGCGTCAAAAAGGGAGCCTAAGGTTACTTCACTTCACTGTTTAGCCACTTCCATTTTTTCCTTATTGTCAATGCTGAAAGGATGTTTTGTTATTTCAACATTGACAACATTGTTCGCCTTTTTCACACGGCGCTCTCTGCATTGACATAAATCACAAAATGTTATGCAAAACTTATAAGTCTATTAATATTAATTATTTTTTTCTAAACTATTGCCGCTTTGCATATCGATTTATGAGAGATTACTCAATTATGATTTAAAAGGGGCTAAACAAAGAGAGGAGACTAAAATATTTGGCATTTTGACGAAAGCAATTTTCAAGGAACCAATAGATGGTTGCGAATTATTAAGGTTTTCGACTTAAGGTTGTTATCGCGTTTGTACCAGGGCTTTAGAGTCGGAGTCTGACTAATTTACATGGAGTCGGATTCGAAAAATGTGCTCGACTCCGAGTTTCATTTACTTAATTTTCCCATGAAACTAAATAAAATGTATTGAGAACAAGTTAATCTGTAATATTTTTTAAAATTTGAAATATTTTCGGTTATATGAACTTTATTAGTTTTAAGATAGAAACGCACCTCAGTGTAATATAAAGTATAGGAATAGTGAACGGAAATACAATTTTCGAAATTTTATTATTGAACAACTGGAGTCGGAGTCGAGCAATTTTGGATCCACTCCACAGTCCTAGTTTAAACTGTACCGTTTAACTCAAAAGAAAAATTCAAAAATATATAAATATATAAATAAAAACCAATCAGGATACTTGGACACAATTCCAGAGAAACCCAATGAGTTTTCGAAGCTTCGGATTTCCTTAAGTGGAACCAGAAAATGTACTCATTTTTGTTTAAAGCATGCACTAAAAGTAATAGCTTCGAAGCCAGAAGGAATTTCAATCCAGAAAGTCTTTGGACGATAACTACCGCAGACAGGGATCATTGTTATCACGAACTGGAGAAGCAAAGCAGGAGACCGAAGTGCTTGGAAATCATTTATTAAGCAGGCCAATGTAAACAACAGGTTGTAGAGCCATCCTCAGTAAGTATGTAAGTTAAGGCACGAATTTGAGTGTAAAATTGACGAAATATATCATTAAAATTGAGCTAAACAATAAGTATGCGATTCAAACAATAACACTGCTCTGCAACAAAATCAACCTTTCCGGAGTGGGAGTGCTCCAGAATTGGGGTACATTTCTCAACAAAATGTTGACTTCTTTAGGCTGTTACTTTCACAATTTTTATTCGATTTTTAAAGGGTGCATTTTCTACCATTTGATATTGAATTCCAAGTGAATCGGATAAGAAAAAAATATCTCGATATATCTAAAACTATACTTGATGGGGCAAAACGGATTCAGGGGATCATGAATTTGTATATAGGAGGGCTCAAAAACTAAGAAAAACATAAATAACAATTATAATTAATGTGTTTTCAAAAAAAAAAAATTGTAATTGTTTAAGCATATATTGAGTTGTTTTACAAATGAAACTACTTGAAGTAAAGTAGTCGTTTCGGCTTATGAACACGAAAAGTAGCTTTTTCGTAAATTACTGTAACTTTTCATTCATTCAACAACACTTAGATTTACCAAATCAACTACTAGGTAGCGGATTGATTACTAAGTAGCATACCCAATTACCTAGAGCCGGAAAATTTTATCAAAAGCAGAAACAGTAGGAATCCGAAAAATTAACTCTGTGACAAAGTTACGCTCAAAGTGGAAAGCAAGCCAAAAGTTAACACAAATAAAAATAAGCGGAAAGCTATTTATACAATTAAAGCCAAAAAGCCTCAGTGATATGTTTGTTTAAATCGTTTTTTTAAATTATGAATGAGAAAAATGTCTCAGGCTTCGGCGAGTGCTTAATCCAGTCGAGCATTATTTTATAGTTGAAGGACTGTAGATTTTGCCACACACATCTTACTGGTTTTCTGACTGCCAGAATTTGGTTTAAAATCAGCAGGATAAAATGATCTGCTGGTCTCAGATTTGTTTATACTGTACACAAATATACTGTAGAAGAAGGAGGAAGAACCCGAGGAATCTGTCAATGATATGGATTTCGTTCTCTTCGATTAAAATGACAAACGCCTCAGAACACCACATTTTCATTTTCCTAAGAAAGATATATGCAAGTGCCACTAAATATTAATTGATTCAAAAACATCACATGTCATCACATTGTTTGTAATATGGAGGTCAGTGACAATGTTGTACATACATATATGGTGTCTCTACCAATATACATTTTAAATCATGTAGAAGTGAGCAGAAAATTCGACTCCATCCAGTATTTAACACACGCTAATACTTCCACGTTTTTTTTACTGCACTTAGCAGTCATTAAAATACAAAATTGCCGGATGACCCTGGCATCATCTATAACCTCAAAAGACACCAAATATTGACTTGGTATCATTTGTGTCTTTGACGAATTGCCCGTTCAATCAAATGATAGATTCCAGCAGAGATCACTTGATATGAAAAAGGTCTATATGATAACCCAGTACCCAGCATTAGGCTATTGTGGTCTTCTCAGTCTATCCATGCCCCTTGTACACACTTACCTATTTAGGTATGTTTGTTCATGTCTTACACTTCATCTTCTTATGTCGATAGATCGTTTGTTTACCTCTTCAAATAAATCACGAAAAGCAACAAACGCGATAGATAGATCATTTCTTCGTTCAATGAATGAATGGCCTGACTGACCATCCGTACGTCGCCACCAAGCCATTGATCATTGCTGTGAACACGCGTTTAAAACCTATTCAACATAATTGTAACATTCATCATTCATCACTGTGGCTTGTCTTCTTTTCTTTAAATGGACTCTTATAAATCTTCCGTTTAACACAAATGTTTTGTATTGCGAACGGTTAATGGACATATTGTCAAAGAAAAAATAATGGAATTTCATAAGGCATTTGAATACAATAGCAATTTGGATAAGAGATCTGCACTAGGTCAACACTTAAAAGATTCTTTGTCTGATTCGGCAGACCGCGGATTGAGACATTTATTGATGGAAGAAGTTCAAAGCGGCTCCAAACGATGATTCTGGTAAATTTTGTCATGGCGTGAAATAGCATTCTGAGCCAGATTTGAAAGTGGGTCTTCTGTAACTCATCACACCACTCCCGTGGATTAAACACATGTTTTTAAACATCGCCAAAGGCATGTGCTTAACCTTTGTGTCATTCTTATGCAATATTCCTTCAAACGGACAAATCTATTGTTTATCTTTATGTTGATAATTCAAGATCTCCACCGTTTTCTATCACCTTATATGAAGAACTATCATAGTGGATCAATCGGGTTATCGAGCAGAGTAGAAACGTGCAGTAAATGTTTGGTCTAGACCAATTGCCGTATCCATTGCGGTGGCAGCTTGCAATATTCAGGCAGACTATGAGCTATGAGTTCTTAACCTGATACAACTACAGCTTTTTAGTATTCGATTCTAAGTCGGCAAAATGGGTCTGGTGGTTTCATTATACAACAGTCTGAATATAATCCCTAGCCAATGTATCGATGAACTTACGCCAACATATTTAGTTTGCCATAATTTATTGTCCTTTCGTATTTAGCTGTTATTAAAAATAATAGCTAACAGGTTCAGTTACTTTTTGAATAGCCCACGTGGGTAACAGTTAAATCATAGTTATCTATTGCTAGACTACTGTTAAGTTTTATGGAAGCTTTGTCATTTAGTTTGTTTTTGACAGCCACTGAAATCAGACAACCTCGTTAGATTCGACGAAAATGTAATAAAGTGAATTTCGTGTTCCCATTAAGCGTTCGTTTTTTGCATAAAATAACCATCACCAAAATCAAACAAGTTTTTGCAAATACTATGGGTACTCTGCAGCATCTATTTGGCAGTAAAAACGAACATTCAGGTCGCCCAAAAGTGGTTATAACGCCGCAAATGATGGAATGATTTTGAAATATTGGAGAAATTATGAGTGGCTAATGCTGTGGGCATAAAACTTTTTTCAGGGGCTGTGGAATTGTCAAACTGCACTCAAATCGTTTGTGGGTAGTTTATCCACCTCTACATATAATTAATAAATTTCGTGGTTGAGTTTCATATGCAGCCATCACACGTTGCAAATGGTCAAATTGTACAACAAGTTGTAAGGGCAGCTTGGTCAACGGATCGTTCTTAGTCAATAATATTTGACTTAAATTTTCTTTTAGTTAGTTATGTTATGTTATTGGAAGGAGGAAATAGTGTTTTTGAATATTTGTTTTAAATTCAAGAATGTCACAGCTGGCAGAAAAGACCTTTGCTGAAGAGTACTCCACATACACGCTGAAAAAAAATGGCCATTTTAACAAATGTCAGCAAACAAGTTCGCATCAAACATAAATATATTTTTCCGTACCGCAAATATAAACTTGTTTGTAGGTGATAAATATCAAATGTAGATGTATGCATTTTTGACTTACTAAATGCAGTTACGCTTTTTAAAATAAAAGCAATACCGATAGAATGAGATGGATTGTTATATAGAAATTCACAAATTGAAAAAAAAAGTAAGAAAAAAAATTACGAAAACAGTTGCAAATATACACTTATTCGCACCCAAATGTTGTACTTTGTTGAATTTAATAAGTTTGTTGTCTGTTTTTCCCAAACACTCTATTGCTTATACACAAATATGTAATATTAATAGCAAATGAGTTGTATTTGCAGCCAAATATACTTTGTTTAGAAGCAAATAAGCTTTACTTGCTACAAACACCAAACACGCGTTTTACTTGTGTGTAAACCAAAAAAAAAAACGTATTTTTCAGCGTGTACGAGCAGTTCGTCAAACGAACGTATTTTCTCCATTAAAATATACTCTGTTCATTTGACTCCACTCATAAATCGTCTCAAAAAAGCAGTCGATTTGATCATCAAAGGTCTTGGCCGATGATCAAATGAATTCCACTAGAAGCCTTTTAACTGAACGTATTCAAAAAACATTTAACAAATAACCTAAAGCTCTTACTACCCTGGGAGAAGAAAGAACTTTAGGAGGAAAACGCTGTTCGTGAAGAAGTTTTAAGCATAGTACTCTGGCACACTTTGATCTTGACAGCTTACGTAGCATCTCTTTTCTGACACTTGGTAGTACGTATGAGACTTGTCCTTGATCCCCTTTTTGGCTTAGGCCGAGAAACGTAGATTTGAAGCTGTAGTTTCCAAAAAAAGGAAATATTAAAAGTATATTGTTTCTTTTATTGACCAATAAAACTCTTTTCTCAGAATTATAACTGTGGGAACAAAAAAAAAATGTTTTATGTTTTTGTTGAACTGCTGTTTTCGATAGTTGGACGCCTATCCGTGGTTGCATTCAATCCAGACAGATGCGACCTAGATTAATACAAATGTTCACAACCAATGTTGTCGCAATTAACATGCGATGCCTCATTACTTGTGTACGTTGTTTCCAAGGCAGCAATAGTCGTTAGCTTGTACAACACACACTCTAATACCTTTTCAAATAATCTGCTGTTCACATTAAATTCATCTGGCAGCTCTAGCCAAATTAAACGAAATCACCAACGCCTAAGACTATGCTCACAAAGTAAAGAATAAGGTTTGTATAACTAATTTGTTTATTCGTATACAATACTTCAATAAAAACTAAATAACAATTTACAAGTGGACCCTAATGATGTTGTCCGTAACATTTCAAATTATCCTAATTATGGAAACTAAACTTAAACACGTTTGTTGGGTGGCAGATAGGAAGAACCTGATTCCAAGCCTTGATAGGAACCACCAGCTGGAGCCTTTGAAGCGAAATCCAAGACAGGAGCAACACCGCCATTGAAATTATTGGAAATGCCACCCAAAGAATCGTATTGTGACTTAATGACACGTTGGGCATTTTCAGCATCTGCTGGAGTGCGGTACTTGACAAAGTGAACTTCGGGTTTGCTGTTGGCGCCGTTGTTCAAGTTGTTCAATTTGTTGGCCAAATCACCGATGTCAGCCTGTTTGTTGAGGACATAGATGGCAGTACGTTCACCGGCCGAATTCTTGGCCAATTGCAGAGCGGCATTTTCGAGACCGGAGTTTTCAGGACCCTTGATGAAAATGACACGGACACCACGTTTCAGGGAGTTGCCCAATTGGTTGTTGCCGCTGTTATCATCGAAAGCACCCTCGGGAGCGGTGTATGAGTAGAATTCCTTGGTGAATTCAGCTGGGGCGCCAAACCCACCAGCGGGACCAGCACCAAAACCTCCAGAGCCACCAGCGAGACCAGCACCAAATCCTCCGGAGCCACCAGCGGGACCAGCACCAAAACCCCCATTGTTTCCACCGAAGGAGCTGCCGCCGAAGGAACCATCGCCAATGGAACCGCCTAAGGAACCACCACCGAAAGAACCGCCGAGGGAGCCACCGCCAATTGAACCGCCGAGGGAGCCACCACCAATGGAACCACCACCGAAGGAACCGCCGAGGGAGCCACCGCCAATTGAACCGCCGAGGGAGCCACCACCAATGGAACCACCACCGAAGGAACCGCCGAGGGAGCCACCACCAACGGAACCGCCAAGGGATCCACCACCAATGGAACCGCCGAAGGAACCACCATTGAATCCTTGGTCAGCCCCGAAACCGCCAAAGCTACCACCACTTTGCCTTTCATACTCATAACCCACGCTGGCAGCATAAGCTGTGGCTAAGCAGCAAAGTACCTACGGATTAAGCAAAGTATATTATAGATTAGCACAAGATTGTTAAAACTTTAACAAAACGAAAAACTTACAATGAAGGCACGCATTTTGTTTGTATTGTGAGGGTACAATGTTTTTGGTAAAGATGAGATTGTTTTCTGTTGTTTCAGTGCTCACGTCGCCAATATTTATATCAAATTCAATATTTCATTATCCGAACATTCAAAACTTATCCTTGATATTGATCCAGTTACAATTTTAATAATTTTTAACTCTTATATTATTCACTCGCAGAAATAAATGCACACAATTTGCATACATTTAAAATTGAATATTTTAGTTTGACCAACTTTATTGACTATTTTGTTTGCTACTTTACTTCTTATGTTTTGTTGGTGCGTTTTTGATTTTCTCAATTTATTTCAATCGGAATTGTCAATATATTCGGTCATATAAATTTTTTTCGTCATAGCATATCAAAACCCAAAAATGAAACTGTTATAGACTCTTCATGCCCGGCTCGCAGTGGGTTATTTAGGTTTATATTTGTATATCATCCACCGTAGGACGTAGTATGGCCTGTTCGGAAATTGCAACTCTGATTTGTTGACACTGCCGATACTCTTCAGTTGCTACAGATACATATGTTGAATTGTGGACTTTTACAACATATCGAGCCCATACCGCGAAAAAGACTTAAGCGGCATTTCATTCGAAACCCGATTTTTAATTAAATTCAAATGAAAATTGTCCAACGCTCTGAATCCCAAAATATTAAAATACGCACCACACGCATTTATGTTTGACTACCCAAAAAACACTAGCCACTACAATTTTCTTTTTTGGCGCTTATGTCTTTTTCGCGGTTAAGGCTCGATATGACACTTGCTGTGTTGTCACCCATTACATTTGAGAATGTAGAACACTCCATATTCACTATAGTAATGTGTGTCAAATTAAAAGTGTGCCAAACAGAATGAAATTTACTCTAATTGAAATAAATATCATACGGAATCCTCCATCTAACGTTTTTTTTTCAACTAGTACTTATTTCGTTATTTTCGTTATCGGGCCATGTTGAACGAATTTTTGTTTACAAAAATTGAAGAGGATGATATTGGCAACATTTGGTTTCAACAGGACGGCACTACGAGCCACACAGCCGAAGCTACACTCGATGTTTTGCGCCCTGTTTTTGAAGATCGCATTATCAGCCGCAGAGCTGATGTCGTTAGGCTACTACATGGCCAGACGAGGCAGCCATTTGAATTTATTTTCCATTATTAACCGGAAGGATTGTACTTTCAAATAAAAAAAGAAATTTGAGAAAATATCCAGTAGTTTTTTTTTTTATAGAATTTTCAAAGTTATTTGGCGGACCCTGTACAAAATTTGTTTTGCCGGTTCATCACATATGTTGACAACTACTCTCAACTTTTGTGTGTATGGCTGGTATAACCTGTATTTCTTCAGCCTTATCTGAATAAAAAAATTTCTTTCGTAGTGTCGAGATCGGCATACTTGGAGATTGCTGCACACTGGTAAACCGATTCAGAAAGTGCTTTCTAGTTGATGGGTATAATTGGACCGGTTCTATGTGTTACAAAGGAATGCATAAAAACATATTACGACTGTACTGGAAGGGGTCTACGAGGGTAGTGATAAGGATGTGGCCACAAATGCCGGTTCTATGTACTGCATTGACTTGGATTTTTCCGACCAAGGACTTTCACATCACCTATACAATATGGTTTACGTTCGGACATTTTTGCATCCTAAGAGGCTGGGGAATTGTATTCGTTCGAGCGTGGTCTGCATCGTCGTCGATCTTGTCTTCATTGTATGCGACTCCTAGAATTACACAACTTGTCAAAGCATTTGGTGTAAGGTATGGACAAGTAAATTTGTTTTCATAAATACGTCAACATTGTTTTTTTTGCACTTCAAACAAGTCCGAAGAATTCTTCATTGACACAAAATTTAATACACAAAATTTAACTTTTTTTAATACGACAAAACGGACAAAACACAATAAAATTATCACATAAAAGGCCACAAAAAAAATGTGTTCTGAACTCTAATATTCCTCTCTGCTGCATGTGACAAAATTCCACTGCCATTGAATTGTCGTTGGCAGTCCGCCGCGGCGCCGGTCAGTAATAAAAATATGTCTGTGTATTGGTAAAAAAAAGTGTGAGTGTGTTTAGTTTTTCGAACAATTACTGCCCAGTGTAAGACAGCGCTGCAGCCCGGTGCATCACATTACGTACAACGTTAGGCTTGAATGGGACAAGGACTTTCTTTGTTGGTTCTACATCCTGTTGTTGGTCTTGGCCTTACTATACTTTTTACTTCGACCATGACAGTACTGTCTCTAGTACGTAATGCCAAAGATGCTTATTCTGATCTTTATCCAATTGTTTTTTTTTCACCAGCGTTCCTGTCTGCACTTTCCATGATACATAGTTGCCATCTAACATGCTATCTTCTGTATTCTAGTTCATTCCACCGATATGTCCAAACCAGCAATGTGCTTCTAAACCGTCTGGTTTTTGAAAATTTAAGAAAGGGTAGACAATTTCTACAATGGATCGATAAATCTATAACTGCCATTTATTGTTTAATAATTGTTTCAACCAAATGTTGCATGTTTCATGTGGTTCTGAAAGTCCCATTTTAGGAATACTTTTTTCAATATTTGGGATCATATGTCCCAGCGAAGGTGCTTGTATCTTGTCTTTGATATCTTTGATATTATCCGTATAACTGTATTTATCGTCAAAATTTAAATAAACCTAAACGATTTAAAAAAAAACTCAGGGGTGAAAGTTTTACAAAATATCCCGGATTACGCCACCATTGGCAACAATTTTGTGGGTTCCACTTTTAAAATATTTTCTGAACCACTGTTCTATACACAACCACAGTAAGACGGTCTATGTTATATGAGAATATGGAAATCAGTATTACAAAAAAAAGGTGTTACGTGGTCATTTCCCCAGTTCATATCAAAATAATTTTCAGATATAGTCAAATATCTTGTCTAGGGTTTGATAAAGCCGCTTATGTGCTATTTTTGTGAACACAGCTGTTACGAACGCATTGTTTACATATTTTGCTTCGATACTCATTTTTGTGAAAGATTAATAAATTATTAAGTATGCCGGCACGTTTTATGTTGACAATAGCTTTGTGACGACTATTTAACTTATTTGATAACCGTGGGTTTTTCTTAGGTTTCTTTGTAATCAGACGACAACAATTTGTTTTTGTTTTTTTGAGGTGTCAATAGATAGGGAGATATACTGCCCTCCTAAGAAATAAAGTCAGATCTCCATACAATGGTAGCTGATCCAGGAATTTATAAATAGATCTTAATATAACTACTAGTAATTTTTAATATTTCATTTTACAAAATAATGGAGTCTTTTCTACTGCTGTTCAGTAATTGATCCTAAATTTAATTGAATACGAAATATTCATCACATGGAAGCAAAATTTGGCACATAGCGGGTGGCGCAAAAGTAATCGTCCTATCAGAAAATGCTATAAATTTTGCGATTGGCCCCTAATGTCAGTGGCAACTCTGGCGGCGACCAAATAAAAATAATCCACAAGAAGAATCAAAGTTTTTCATTTTTTTTAATTACAGCCAAAAAACATCAGAAGTTTACTTTTGCCCCGCCTTGTATAAAGATTGTGTTTAAGATTTCTTACACACACCTAATAATAGATATACATTAGTCACATTTATTTAAAGAAGAAAAAATAATTTTTGTTGCTTGAACAATGAAAATGGGAACCTGGTGACAGACACGTCGAGTGTGCTGAGGATTTGGAAGAAACATTTCGCCAGCCTGTTAGCGGCTAAAGAATCCGGCGAAGACAAAATCCCGCAACCAGTCTTAGATGATGGTGTTGACTGTCCACCCCCTAAACCAGATGAGGTCAAAGCAGCAATATCCCGACTTAAGAACAACAAGGCCGCAAGTGCTGACGGAATTCCAGCAGAGCTGTATAAGACCGGAGGAGAAAAGCTGACAAAGTGCATGCATTAGCTAGTCTGTACCATCTGGGAGAATGAATGCATGGCTGATGTTTGGAACCTCAGCGCACTATGCCCAATTCACAAGAAAAAAGACAAAACTGTTTGTGCCAACTACCGCGATGGATCGTGCTGGCAAATAGATGTTATTTCGGGCTCAACAAACAATTCAGGAACAGAGCCCTCTCTCGAAGCTGTGGTGGGTGTTTTTGAGAGAAAAATCTTTCGAAAAATCTATGGCCCGATCTGTGTTAACGAGGAGTATGGACGTCGAACGAACTGTCTGTATCCCGACATGAACGTAGTTAACCGCATCAAATTACAGCGATTACGCTGGCTGGGACATGTCGTCGAATGAACACAAACGCTCCAGCCAGAAGGGCGTTGGAAATGGAGAAGCCAAGCAGAAGACTTGGAAACCATTTATTAAACAGGCCAAGACCAACAACATGTTGTAGAGCCAACATAATTAAGAAAGTAAGGAACGGGCATGGTGTGGTAGTTAGTGTGTGCGACTATCAAACAAGTAAACCCTGGTTCATAATCGGGTAAGACCATCGAACATCAGCGGGTGTTTTCCGCCTTGTAAATGCTGGTGACTTTACGAGTAAGAGAGCAATCTCTAAGCCATGTAAAACTTCTCTCTTTTCTGATCTGTTTTGGATATGCTGGAGATCAATTCTTGACCGTTTTTTTGAGAGGCTTTCACTCCACAAGCTCTCTACGGTAATTAGATCAGGATATTGAATTGGTCAGCTCAAATCACGAACGCTAGTCCGCGGAAACCGAATCTGAATTAACATGGATTTGTGTTTCGGGTGGCTGTCTTGCTGATAAAAACCAAGAATTGGCATATTCATATGTGGTATATGGAAGCATTACATTTTCCAAAATTTTCCTATATTGACCTGCGTGAATTGTGTTTTCAATTAGATATATCGGAGCAATTCAATTTCATGAAAAACATCCGGAAACAATGATGTCGCTTCCACCATCTTTAACGGTCTTCTTTGTTAATTTTTCGTGGAATTTTTATTTTTGCATACTTGTTATAAACTTGAATCTTGGCACTATCGAATTTAATAGCTCTCCAAACTTATATTAATATCCACTTACCTTTTCTTACATTCAGCACTCCGAATAATTTTCACTACATCTACAGTCAGTAACGACAATGGATTTACTAGTTGTTTCAATTTCAAGCGTTATATTTGGCAACAGTAGCAGCTGCTCATACAGTGAATACAGTGGTCACATTGGAAGCGTTGTTGGGGAGGACAACCCAGGTGTCATTGGCGGTCCACAACAAACTGATAACGCTGCTCTAGCTTAGCCTCCACCTGTGATTTTAATAAGACATACTTTCAGCACTCATGAATGGGAAGTGGAACACAACAATGCAGACGAGAAGCTTGCGGTGTCTTCATTAAGGAAACCGGGTATTTTTTTTCGCAGTCCATTTCTTTTGTCTGCGAATCGTTCATCACTGTAGTTTTGTCTGCATATATTCAATGAGATTTTTTTTTTAATTTTTTTCACATTTTTATTAACTACAAGAAACTATAAGATAGAGAAATAACAAAGATACACTAAAAACTAGATAACAAATCAATATTCCTGTTTAGAATCAGATTTAGAAACGTCTGCCAGGGGGCAAATACGGCGATTGTGGTGGAATGTATGAGCTGGATGTACCAGCAGCAGTGCTTGGGGAGCTAGATGAATGGACGGAACCCTTGGAGGCAAAGTCCAAAACAGGAGCAGCGCCACCATTAGAGCTGGTGCTTGAGCCAGGCAATGAATCATATTGAGCTTGGATTGTGCGTTGCGCATTCTCAGCATCAGCTTGGGTACGGTATTTGACAAAGTGAACCTCGGGCTTGCTGTTGGCATTCTTGTTCAAGTTGTTCAATTTGTTGGCCAAGTCGCCGATGTCAGCCTGTTTGTTGAGCACATAGATGGCGGTGCGTTCATCAGCGGCAGATTTGGCCAATTGAAGGGCAGCATTTTCGAGAGCAGCATTTTCGGGGCCCTTGATGAAGACGACACGTAAGTTCTTCTTCAAAGAGCCGGCGATCTTCTCAGCTGCATTGTTGTCATCGAATTCACCTTCAGGTGCGGTGAATGTAAAGAACTCTTTGTCATAATCACTGGAGGGAGCAGCATAATCATTTTGAGCTGGAGCTACAACGGCACCTGAGTAGTCATCCCCACCGACGCCTCCAAGGCTACCACCAGATTGGACATTGTATTCATACTGAGCAGCAGCTACTGCGACCAAACATAAAACCTAAAAAAGAGCCAAATTGTTTA
The DNA here is from genome assembly GCA_958296145.1 of Hydrotaea cyrtoneurina. NCBI lineage: Eukaryota > Metazoa > Arthropoda > Insecta > Diptera > Muscidae > Hydrotaea > Hydrotaea cyrtoneurina. The sequence goes on from OY282512.1 coordinate 90,341,113, forward strand.
TTCAGTCGTTCCTGGGCGGCTATTCCATTATAATATTATGCCAATGGCTTTTCAGTAGCTCCTACCACAAAAGTACGCATTTTCACGTGTGTTTAGCAGATTAATCCGAAATGATGAAGTGTTGACTTGATTATGAACTTCAACGAAGCATGCAGCAGCCTTTATAGTAAATTCTCTTTGGATGCGTTGACATACAAGTTTGGTCATGAAAGAAAACGACTCTGTTCAGCGAACCTCGGGTTTCTCTGGGTTATTTCAATGTTTGTGCATAAATTTCGTTATTAATTATACTAGGAAGCCAATAGAAAGAAGCCCTGGGAATTTAAAAAAAAATCGTCTCTCTCAATTATGGAAATATTCAAGAGGAATGTTGGGTATGTGCCATTTGACATTGTTTTCTTTTTAGAAAGTTTAACTTAACAAATGGTAGAATTTTTGCACAAAATCACTATTTCCATGAAACAAAAAGTACCTATGACAAAATTGGTATATTATAATCATAAGCAATCGTAACCTATCCCAATGTTCCATTCTCGCTGAAGCCTAAGTTTGAAAAAAAGAAGAAAACCAGTTTCCATCATAATTGTGTGTTTGTTTTCCAAAAAATCTTGAATGCATATTTATGCTAATTATTTTCTTTTCTCATCTACCTGATTATGATCACATAAATTTGAGTTTTATACATATAGTATGTGTATGTATAAACATATGTAAGTTATGTTGCTTTTTGTAGTTAAGCTAAGCATTCACTTGTGGGAGAAAACCGCCGCCACAGTTTCAGAAGCGTCAACGATGTTGGGCCAACTGCAGGGTTTCAGAACTCGTGACTATTTGAAGACACGTATCATTAACGAATTGGCATTCAAACAATGTCACTCCATTTCATATTTTAAAAGTAATTTGCACTTGAAAAGGCAATAGTGAAAACAGAAATTTGCCGAAAAAGAATTTCATTGTGTGAACACAAGGGGAATCATAAAAATTACCGCAAGTAAAATGGCCTAGTGTGAATCGGAACGATTGAAACGTTAAGCCAGAAACATAGTTGTGTTAGGCCCGGTGGAAGATTTGTTTCATTAAATGTACATAAATATTCAATGAAGAACCTATACATGAGTTATTCATTTAGTTTTCCGATGAGAAAAATATTTATTTAATATCTTCATTATTTGATATCAAAATTACAGCCCCCTTACTCCGGTATTGTGGACTGAGTTTTATTCAATAGCCAGGCAGACTGGCAAGTGCATATCGTCTTACAATTTAACGATACACAGTTAACTATATTTATGGGTGGAATCCATGCTGCAATCAAATAAATTTCGATAAAAACCGTCGTTTTCATTAATAAATGACTGAATTATTATAAAATTAGACAGAGTTCCGCTTGATTTTAGGCTTTCCCCACTGATTTCCGTTCTTCGTACGTATGTGTATTACTAAAAAGGGACATATTTCCCCTTGTTTGCCCCCAAGTGGACACGCCCTTGGCACTGGTTTATGTTGTTGTGGAATTCCCAGCATTATGAGTGTTCGGTTGTGGTAAATACCTTGTGTCACAATCCGAACAGAATATCGTTAATTTGCGGTAACATTTTCTTTTAAGCTAAACATAACAATTCAAAGTATAAAAACCATTTGACATGCCCCCATTCTTCTTCTTTTTCTGTCTGTCTGATATTGGGCAGTATTTAGTAAACACTATTATGTTTTGCTTATGTTATTATTTGAGTATACCCTACAATAAGTGAATACTATACGACTAAACAAAGTTTAGATAATGTTTAAAATTGGAGGCGTTGTTGCTTAAAGCGGCCCACGTTTAAAAGTAAACGTAAATAAAACACATATAACACATATTTTTTTTTATGATATTTCTTTTTTATTGTAAACTTTGAACGTTGACATTATGTGTAAAAGACTACATCATTTAAATGACCACCACGCGAAGTGTTGCAACCATTGATTCTTTTGAGGTAATTTTGGACCACTTTTTGGCACATATCGCCACGACGAGAAATTACGCGGCCAGGAAATGTCTCTTGCTAAAAACCCATATTCGCTTGTTATGGTTTATTAAAATACCCAACGAGTGAGAAATGTGCTACACAACCATAAACCACAATCTCCTCTTAAAGCTCGATATATGGCTGTGCCAGAATCACCATTTTTGTAGTAGGTTTTAAGAATTTTTACGCGTTGTATTAAGCGACCCATTTTTGTCAATGTCAGACTTCCAACTGAAAAGAACAAAAATTGGTTTAACCACTTAGTTTGACAGATGTCTAATTCCAGCCCTATACTTTTGAAACCATGGATTGGATAACAATATAGCTTTACCCTCCACATGCTTGTACAATTGATGTAGGTGTGTAATTGACGATTTTGTCATACACTGACAGAGACGGACAAATTTTACCTGAGTCGGAGTTTGTAGTCGAGAAATTTGCTCGACCCCGAATCCGAGTGTTTTTTACGTAGATTTCTAAAAAATTAAGAAAAAAAATTGAGCTATTTAAAAATGCTGGAGCTGGAGTCGAACAATGTTGGATCGACACCACTGGTCTGGTGCAGTGTACTCTCTTATAAGCCGACTCCTAAGGGACTAAACATTTTGTCCCCTTGTGAGAGAAGTACACAAGAGGACTGAATTGGTACTGAAAAAAGTGTCCGTTTATGTGAGGTGTCCGCAAGGAGAGAGTATACTGTACTTAATTCTTTAGATTTTTTATATAATAAAACAAAAAATTTAAAAGGAAGAAATTAGATTTTTTCCGGAAAACCAATAGTTTTTTTTTAGTTTAGTTTCGTTTCAAAATAGTTGTTGTCATGGAAGTCTTAATCAAACCTGACCAGTTGCGATATCCAAAGAAAGGTTATGGAACCTAATTCCCGTACACGTCTCAGTGAATCCAACTCCTCCACAATAGTAGGTGCTTATGTGAGGTTGGAGTGGTACTCTTTACTTAGTATATTGTGATACCATGGAAACTAGAAAAAACCTATCTCAAGTCCGCCTCATGAGTTGGTAAACACCAATACCGGCCAGATCCACAACGCCTCTAAAGAAATAGGAACCCTGTGTTGATCCCTGAAAACGTAGAGAGTTGTTTCATGGGTTCCTCCTCATCTTCATCATCTCTGTATAGGCGCCCACATTGTTTCTCTATAGACTTAATCACGCAGTAGTAGTATGCATGTGCCTAGACTACACGATGAATAATCAAGTATTGCTCAACATTTTGAACACTAAGATGTTTATTTTGAACATATGCCAGCGTCGTAGAAGCAGCATTTTATTTCCTTTATCCGTGGGTATAGGAATTGAGAGAAGTGCTTAGCATGTACCTAGAGTATTGCCTACAATTGGCCTAGAGGCATACCTAAGGGTTCCAATCTTAAATCTTGTCCCTAGTAGCATCAGCTCGTCTACCACCTAGTTGAGACATCTACGGGAGCCTAAGTCTGATGGTTAGTTCAGGAAGGCAGAATGCAGAGATTTCATGGAAACCTCTACCCTTTTTCTGATGATTATTTATTTTTCAGTCGTCTGTATAGAAGATGACACGTAGTAAAGCCGTATCAGTCTTAATTGTCTTTTTATAGTTCATTCATAATTTTTGTTAGCCACAATGTTGCCAATAAAAGCTAATACCTCCAATTTGCACGGCTATCAAATGACTCACCTTATTTTAGCCTAAACATTGGCCCGCTTGGGACCATAATGATCGTCTCACTTTACAAATTGTATCACATACCAGCGCCAGTGTGTAGGGTAGGGTGGAGTGAAAACATGCTTTTTTTTTAATTTGAAAAAGTTAACCTCGGAAAGAGATGTAGTCTGGGGCCCTAATGAGGGGAAAAATAAAGAAAAAAATTTTAAAAAAATTTTAGGGGTCGCGCCACTCCCTCGAAATTTGGAAATTATCTCTATTTTGGCGTTGATTTTAGAAAAATCCTAAAAATTAACGACTTAACTTATTCGAAATTTAAAAGTTTGAGCTTGTTCAGTGCCCAAACAAAAGTATTTGAGGCAAATATGAGGATAATCGACTAATATTTGTAGCTTTGGTGGCGATTTCATTGTTCAGTCAATTTTCTGAAGAAGGGGCGATTTGACTTATTTTACTTTTTGCAATTTTTGAACAATGAGAAAATTTTTTTTAAATTTGTTCATGCCCTTATTTCATTGTTTACGCTATTGCAAACATTTATTGACATAAAACTTTTTAGGATTTTTCTAAAATTATCGCCAAAATAGCGATAATTTCCAAATTTCGAGGGAGTGGCGCGACCCCTAAAAATTTTTAAAAATTTTTTTCTTTATTTTTCCCCACATTAGGACCCCAGACTACATCTCTTTCCGAGGTTAACTTTTTTTTTTTGAATTTCACTCCACCCTAGTGTAGGGGTATCAGGTGACTGATACAATTGACTTAATTGTGTTGTTTACATTTTTTGGTGATTGAGACTGACTTCGTCGACTAGACAGACGCCACAATGGTTAATTATGCATGTTTATGCAAATTGTGATAATTTTTTAATAAATGTTACTGTATTGAACTGTTGATTTTGATTGATTTCACGATTAGTTGGATGTTTTATTTTCGCAACATTGTATAAATAAGAAAACATTTCAACAAAAAGGTTGTGTTTTGTGACAAATATCGTAAATATAGAAAAACGAATCAGAATGGTACCTCATTTATCAAATTACTTCACATATCCAACCATGCATACTTGTTTAATAATGCGGTATGTAAATTATGGGAAGAGGTCAGTAGTTGGTATTTCCTGAAACGCATGACGAAATTATGCATTTCAATGATTTATTAAACGAAGCACATAAATTCACTGACAACAATGGCATATTAATAATGCAGATTAACAGAAATTCCAAATATTTCTTATCTAATAACAAAATCAACTGTAAACCGACATCATCATACTGCATTTATAATTAATTTTCTTTCAAAATATGTATTTATATATATTTATATTAAAATAAAATATTTGCTTGTAACGCAGGGGCATCTGTCTGATAAATACACACTTTTAAATAATTAAAATAAGCAAACCAAAACGAATATTTAACGTGTCAAGGCCCTTTGGGCTACGTGAATTTGTGGGCCACGATGGGACTGTCCGGCAGACGAGTATCAAGTAATAGACGCATTACCAAATAGACAGGTTATTCCATACACCATATACTCGTGAAATGTTTGATACTGAAACATTAAGAATTATGTCAGTCAGCGATGACAAGCACATACAGTAACACAAAACTTAAGAGGTTGGATCGGAAGGAAGGAAGGATACGAAAGCAACAGGATATTGTTGGTTAGAAAACATCTACTCATTTGGTACAAATGTAGAATATTTCACACAATATTCTATGCACAATGAGCTGTGTATTTTTTTATTCGAATACTTACTGTGGTTTTATTTAAAATTAATAATGTTTACAAAAAATATCAATGCTTTCCTTGTTACCAGTCTTGATAAGAGCGGGCAGAACGGAACATATTCGTTCGTCCAATAGATCGTTTGGGTCTATATCTTTCTAATGAGGATTTGAGTGGGATAGTGGATAACTTTTCTCGTTCGAAGCTGCAGTTACAGAAAAAGACATCAAAATTGTACGCTAAAAATCGAACAGTCCGGCTGAAGAACGAATTTCCTATATAGTGCATCGTCCGGTCAACCGGACCGTGGATAGCCGAGTATTTCGGCTAAATGATCTACACAACATATACAACCCACATTCCATCGATACTGTAGGGAGACAATAGAGTTGGACACGGTCCAGACGGTGCAAAGATGTTATTGAAGCCCCTATATATGAGAGTTGTATTCCATTTTAGGCCGGATGCAGGTGGTGTAAATATTTACGAGATAAGATGACGTGAAGTATTTCTTGCACAGCTTTAAAAACCCTAAACACTTGAATTCTTCTTTCGACACTTCGAATATATGGCTATCCTGTATCTTCATGTCCAGAACATCAAGAGTATCTGATACGTGGATATCCACACCACCCATAGAGATTGACGAAGGTGCTGGATCAGGTGCTGGATTTTGTTCATTAAAATCTACTCTTTCTACGACTTGGCCGATGTTAAAATGAGTACGAATGACAGAGGTTGCTATCATCCGCAAAGGATAGCAAGGAGAGAGGAGAGAGGATAGAGCCTTGTGGCACAAAAGTTACTGCTTCAATTTCGAAAGTCCTTTGAAACCTACATAACGAAATTTCGCTCAGAAAACTGTTGGCCAGCTCGGAATATGCCTACAAAAGATTCGATTCTAAGTCGAAACAAAGTCACTAAAGCTTTTTTAAATCTTCTTTAATTTCTGCCTTCAATGTTTGTATTATAAAAGTATTTATTTTATTTTGGAACAAAACGTTTGCCATGAACTGTGAAAGCAGCACAAATTCTCCAAAAGTCGGTAGAACTTGTTGGCACTGTCTCTCATCTTTCAAAACACAAAGCTATTCGAAATGTTTTTCCATACGGTTGATGATTACTGGAATGTCAATCATTATTTGTTGGCTCGTAATTATGGCCTCTAAAACGCTGTTGGATTTCTGGAGTATTGTAACAAAACAGCTTTTGTGATAATAAATATAGATCACTGGGCTTTGTAAAGTAGGAGGTGCCTGCATCATCACAGGTAGGATTTTTAATTTCCCGACATTTTTAGCATCGAAGTCTTTCTGGGTTTTTAAAAAAAATAGTTTCAAAATTATTGATTAACTTTATTAAAAACCAAGGTTTAAAAATTTTATTGGGTTTTTTAAATGAAACTTAAACGCAACTAATTAAGGTATAAAGTAAAAAATCGGCAAATTCGGGAAATACTTCCCAGGAATTCCCGGGTTTATTACCCTAATACAGGCTGCCAAAGTTGACCACATCTATTGTCAAACATTTTTCTGAACTTTGAATAATGGTCTCTGTATTTTTGGCTTTAACAAAACAGAAAATTTCACAGAATTTATATGTTTCAATTAAAAGTGACAAAAAAATATTTGAGAAAACAGCTAAACTGAAATATGAGAACTAAGAAATGATAATTACAGTATGCAAAAAGAAAAACATTTATCTGGAAACAAAAAAGACTTTTATTTCGTAATTTTGTTGGGAGTACATTTATTATTTTGACCATAAAAAGACTACGTCCGATCAAGCATTATAATATACAAGTTAAAGGTAACTTTGTGAGCTAAAAATAATGTGAATATAATTTGTATATAAAAAAAATAGTTTCGGATCAATTACAAAAAAATTAAAAAAAATGCTACACTTTTATTTTATTTATTTATTTATTTATTATTAATTACAATACAAAGTAAATTTATATTCTAATTTTTGGGTCCAAGGGTAAACCGGGTGACACAGACCACATGTTTTTAGATTTTTGCAGCGACAGACCAAAGCCTCTGGTGGGAATCGAACCCACAACCCCCACACTTTTATTTTATTTCCGAAGACTAAGCCCCCCGCTACTCTTTAACCATTGTTTTTACATACAAATAATGTTGACAGTTCGAGTGACTCTGCTGCAAAAATTAATGGAAAAAGTGGGTCCAGAGCTAGTTTTTCTCCAGTCAGAAGTATAATATACTCAGCAAAAAAAAAAAAACATTGATGGAACTGATTGTTTTAACTATTACTTCTTTAATTTGAGGAAGGAAGAATGTTTTTTAGACCGTGGCCGTAGTCGAGTAAGTGGTGTTAAGGTCAAACCACAAAAATTAATTTAATCTTGATTAAAAAGGTGAATGACTTGGAATTCATTGAATGTTCAATGCGTTGTTTAGTTCTTTCTGTTCGGCTTAAAATTACATTTAATTGTTCATTATTTCGAGTGTTAAATGGAGAGAATGATATTCGAGAGATATGTCAATGGTAAATTCGCCACGACGTTTAGGGCCTTTCTCTGGAGTCTTACCCACTTTCCAACAGTATAACGATCCTATCCTATCAAGGATTATTAAACGTGAATTAGCCAGTAAAATGTGGAGTTGCTGCATGGCCACCGTATTCCCCTGAATTAAACATAATGGAGAACGTGTAGAGTTATGTTGTCTCGAAAAGTGTGTGAGTTTGGACAGCAATTTGATGACCGACAATCTTTAAAGTTTTTTGTTTGTATTGTTAAATTAAGTCTTTTGTTGACATAATTTAATAAAAATAAAATTAAATTTGTTTATAGTTTTCATGATTTTCTTTCCTGTTTCCGGCTTTTTTCAAAATGCACCTATTCAAATAAAGCAAAAATAATTCCGTTTTTTCATTATAAATTACAAATAAAGCACAGATTAACAGCCTTGCGACAAACAGCTCTTTGTGTAAACTCTTTTTTTCTCAATTGTTATTATAAATTATACTATAATGGTTTCCATGAATTATCTTGAGAGCAGCAGCCTTAAATTGGTTGCTATAATTTCATGTGAAGTCAGTGTACGAGAAAAATGAATATTTAAAAAAAATATATTTTTTTTAATCTAGTTGGATTTGGATGTTATATAGCAGTTTCAAGTTTGTCCGCAAGTACAGTTCGCAATTTATGTCTGATAAATTGACAAAGGTAAGTTTTTTTCTCATTCTTAATCTGGCTTATTGATGTTTTTTAATAATGTTCTGGGCACTTTTTCATTCATTTGATGTAACACTTCTCTTTCAGTGTGTGTAAACAATTTCGTAAATCGTATAAATCACTAAGTATATGCAAAAGATCATGCAGTGATAAAATGCGTTCGTTTGTATGCCCATATTGTATGCCCATAAAATGGTTCAACTGATGTAAACACAGCCTCTAGGCTCTTGACTGATGACTATCAATGAATGAAAATCCAAAAAAATGAAAATGGACTCATCACATTTTACTAATTAACGCATTAGTATTACTAATAATATTAATTTTATGTTTAATTAAAAACATTTTTGTTTTATTTTTGTATATGGATTTAATGAAATTTAAATACGACAGCCATCAGTTAAGATTCACCGTCAATAGGCCTCCACGAACAATGGACAACGAAATGACAATGAACATGAAACATGGTGGTGACGTTGCCGTGGATGGTGACGTTGTTCACTAACCGGTTTTAGACGACGAAGTGATCCACAGCACGCACACTGCATTTAAACGTCAGAGTGCATCATTATCTCATCGGCATTTAGAGACCTATTGTTAAAACGACTGTTTTAATTTTTTAGATTTTGTAGTCGCATATAAAAAGCGTAGTTTGGTAGCTTTCGCAAGAAGTAATAAAAGATGAAATTTTATTTAGCATACACCAGCGTATTCTACTAAAGCCTTAGTATTATCTTTATGTATTCGAATTAAACAGAAATTAGTTAATATTTTTATGCAATAAAACATAAACTTAAATTGAAGAAATAAATATATATTATACATATGGTCAATATTATAAATTTGAATTTTGAACAAATATTATTATTTTTTTTTTAATTATTGTCAAATTTTATGAATGGGTTTTTAAAAAATTCCGTATATAATAAGTTTCATAGGAAAAAAGTTAACTCAAACTAAAACACAAAGACAGTATACTTTTTTTTATTTATTATTAATTGTAATACAAAGTAAATTTGTATTTTAATTTTGGATAGAAGGATAAATCGGGCACACTGGTCGATTCCCACCTGTGTGCCCGGTTAACCCACAACCACCTTGCTGATAGGCAAGTACGCTACAAACTCGCCTACCGATCCGTTTAAAGTCCGCATACAAATTTAATTGTGAATGGAATCAAAATGAATGAATCTATTTTTTTAGAAAATGCCTTATTTCTTCCACAACAGGTCATATCTTTCAAATATTTAAAATTCTGTTGAAAGCAATTTAATGTACTTTTACCGGGTGACATAACCTATCACCCATGAACGGAATTATATTCACATAAAAGTATAGGCCACATATAGAAGAACTGCATACTCAGTTTTTTATTTCGTGATGATTTGGACTTTTAATTTTCCAAGGTCGTTCAAGTTTCAGCAATTTTTTTTTTTGGATTCTTGTAAGTCCTGCGATGTCGGTATCAGATGATAGAGAACCATTTCAGCCGTTAGATAACATATTTTGTTTTTATTCATCAGGGCGAAAAAATTAGAAAACCTTGAATATTTTTAACGAATTTTTTCTTCTGTTCAATATATATCAAATTTCATACTTCTAGCTGTATTAGTTTGGTAACAACTGTTATTCCAAGTTTCCCCCTTAAAATGTTTAATATGAATAGACTTATACAACGCCTCAGCAAATGCCCAATTGTTTCTCGCCCATGGACCAACCTACACAAATGTGAAACTAAGGAACATAGAAAGTAAAACTGCGTACTGAGTTTTTGTGATTTTCAGACGTTGCACGCTTTTGCAACGAATATATAGTTTTATTTATGTTGAATATATCTCCGAATATTTTTCAGGCAAAAGTGAGCAATGTTCTATTAAGTCTCATCTCATAACCCAGGGCGACTTTAACGATGTCGTTCGTGATACCTGTTTATCTCAGAGAAGTGCTGAAATATTGGGATTTCATTTGCAACAGTGGAGATTGGTGTCACTCCTTCGATGGGTGTTTTTCTTTGGGCGACCGAACTTAGACACATAAGCAGTAAACAGTGAACGAACTTGTTGACGCCATCGGACACCGCTACATATTGGTAATGAGTATCCATGAAAGCCAGTCATATACGGGACCAATACTACAACGTGAGAGAAATTCTGCAACTACTAAGATAAGAAAGACTTGGTTGGGTCTAAAAAGGGGCTACTCAAAAGCATTGATTGATGGAGTACTTAAAGAATGTTTTTCCAAAATTAAGGATTGCCAAAATTGAAGCTGATAAGTTATATAAACAAGCTAATGAAGTTCACGGAGTTTCCGAAGTTATTAAGACCAGCGGAAAGGAATGTTTACAATAGTTTGCACAGTATAATAGACAACTTTCTAGGCAATAATAAAGCTGAAAACTATTAAGAGATAGTCCGCGGAAAAATGGGTGTTAATATGTAGCTCGAAATTAATTTTCTTAATTTTTTCTCCGATAATTTGGTTGATGTTAGCGTCGAACACGGTGAACGTTTCCTCCAGGACCTCGCCAGCATTAAAAATCGCTTTAGAGGAAAAAGTACATATCAGAGAGATACACACGACAGCTGCCCTCAAAGTCAACATAACACGGTCAAATTCACCTGATTTATGCGCCATCCTCGTATGCGAATATAAAATTTTGGTGATATTTCACACATATTTGGCTTTAGACCATAGGTGTCTATGATCCAAATTTATGACTTTTTAAGTAGTTTGAGCAATGTCCATCTGTGCGGCTGGTACGCACGATAACTTTCGAAACATTTGGCATGATTAATATTTCTACAAAACTATATTAAAATTTAGCCCATATTAGGATTGTCACACCCGTTATGGTACCTGCCATACACTTTAGAAATAGTATAATAATAGTACTGCGTTCTATGAGATCTTTCCCAAATTCTGTATTGCGTGAATCTTTAACTGGATAAAGTTATGGAGAAAACATTGGAAATCTGGACGCAGCCCTTCTGGTACCACCCATACAAATGTATACTTATGTTTACAATACCACCAACCTGATCTGGCACAAATTATGTATTTAGTAAAGCTGTTGTTTTATTCACCACTACAATATCAACTGTCGCAGGTGCATACTTTTAGGATGTCATCAAATCATTAATTAACAAAATATTTAACGCATATTACATAGCATTAACTCACACATATTGATTTAATTAATTCCATTTATTTTGAAACAATGCAATAGTTTGCCGCGGTCATAATGCATCTCGTGTAAAAGACTAGCACGTTGACGCCAACAAACGCCACCAACTGAGATTTCGAAAAATGATAATCTGTGGATGACAAAACTTGTCGATATCTTTGAAATACGATCTAGCGTTGAGACTAACTCCAGCCAAACGATGTAAATTTGTGTAATATTCGTACACAAACCCTAAAATGAAATTAATTTTATTTAGTAGGCAGTATGTGAATTTGAATTGCATATTAAGACACGACACAAGGGGTATTTGTCTACCAGTTGGATGCCTGAGTTGGGGTGTTTCGTAACTGCATCAAGGTGGTGAGAGATGAAATTTGTCAAATCAGTGAGTAGGGAGTATGTCGCTGATATAAATAGTGTGTATGCCGTCTATTGCATCTACAGTTGACAGACATACGTTACAACAGTTAGTGGTAATCCAATTTTTTTTTATTCAACGTTAGAATCCCGGAATAAGTAGAAAATGCGTGTCTTTTTGGTAAGTTTGTCTAAGTAAGTTTGGGCATTTAAGGACATCCAATATATTTGCATATTCCAATCCCTTTCCAGTTGGTTTGTTTGGTGGCTGCAGCTACAGCACAGTATAACTATGCCCCACAGATTAATAATGCTGCCGTTATTGGTGATGCGAACTCGGATGATCTTGCCTTACCCGTCCAATCAGCCCAGCCTGTTGAGGAGGAATACAGCAAATCCTTCTATTCGTATAGTGCTCCGGAACACGAATTCGAAGATGTGAATGCTGGAGAACAAATTGCCAATGCTTTAAAAAAGAACCTGCGTGTTATTTTCATCAAAGGGCCTGAAAATAAAGGGCTTGAGCAGGCTGCTCTTCAGCTGGCCAAATCTGCTTCGGATGATCGCACCGCCATCTATGTGCTCAGTAAACAAGCAGATGTTGGTAATTTGGCAAACCAATTGCAACAACTCAAGTCTACCACCGACAATAAACCTGAGGTTCACTTTGTCAAGTATCGTACACAAGCTGATGCAGAAAATGCTCAACGTACCATTCAAGCTCAATTCAATAGTTTACCTGGTGCCTCCACTGATAACGGTCCTAGTTCTGCTCCAGTTTTGGACTTTGCCTCGAAGTCTTCCCCTGCGTCTTCAGCTAATCGGGGTACTGCTGCTGCTACATCTACTCCATCAACTGTTGCCCCACCATCAAGAGGTTTTTTCCCACCAAGAAGCTCGTACTTACCACCCAGCAAAAGATTCTAGATATCAACTATTAGATACTCTGTTGGAGTCACTCCACGAAGACTGTTGATTAGTTGTAAGCCATTTTATACTAAGTGCGTTTTTAGTTGTAAATTATAACTTAATATTGTAAATACATAAATGTCTGTGCAGAAAATTGATATATATTATTTGAGTGACCGGCATGAAACGCTATACAACTGTCTTAAAGCCAGGAGCTTCAATGCAGCTGACGGACGCCTTGACCACGGGTCACAAAGAGGGCTTTTGGAAACCAAAAACAAACAAAAATTGTAGGCGCCAGCAAAACAAGGACCTGTTTTGATCAGAGATGAGAGCGAAACACGTGATCGTGATCTATTTGAAACTCAATCAGTGATGAAGAGTGCGTGGGATCTAAACTATCCGACCTATCCGCGATCACATGATATCAAATGCTCTGGTATTAGTGTACACAAATTATGGAAACAAATCAAAACAAATCACCCAACGACCCAAAATTATATGTCATAGAAGCAGTCACTTAACAACCTAAGCAAATTCGATTCACGACTTTTTAAGTCGTTTGAGCCATGTCCATATGTCTTTCCAAAGAATTGATTAATTGCTTTGAAACTTGATATGGCCTAATATTTTCCTGTATTTTTTTGTTGCTATTATGAATTTTACCGAATTTAATATCCAGAGTATTTCCACTAATGGATTTCAGGTACTTTGGAATATCATACTTGTATGTTGTTACTGCGGTTGAGGGTATATGTAAGTCGCTTTAACCGACTGAAACTTTCTCATTTGTTCTTATTTTCATTGACGACCTGTTGGGTCAGACTAGGAACCCAATCTACTCATTTGATAATCGGCAAAGTTATCTGGTAGTCGGAGAAAATGCAAACGCCAAACACGATTTGGCGACTATATGTGAGTGGGGTAAAAATAACAGAGTAGCACTTCAACAACAGAGGAAAACATTGATAAAGTGAATAAAATAATATTGGACAATCGGCGAATTACCATTAGAGAAGTTGCTGATCGATTGGCTCGTGTCATTCAATTTTAACCAATGATTTGGGCATGAGTCTGGTCGCCGCTAAATTCGTGCTAAAATTGCTCAATTTGGACCAAAAAGTGCTCAGGAGATGTTGAACTCGGTCCTTGACGACCCAACTTTGCTCCAGAGAGTCATAACTGGTGACGAATCATAGGTTTATGGTTACGACATTGAAACTAAAGCTCAATCATGCCAATGGAAGCTGCCGCATGGACCAAGACCGAAAAAAGCGCGCCAAGTTCGGTCGAACGTAAAGGTTTTGCATACAGTTTTCTTTGATTGCAGGGGCGTGGTGCATTATGAGTTCTTGCCATAGGGTAGTACGGTCAATAAAGAATATTACCTGCAAGTTATGCGCAAATTGAACAAAAACTGGTTTTTGCACCATGATAACGCCCCTGCACACATATTGTTGGTAAAAGAAAAATAGAAGACTGCCAGGTCCAACCAGAAAGGCATTCAGAAAAATACAAAGAATCCACTAACATTCCAGACGGGGAACTTCTCTCAAATCAGTAAGCTCCGGGCAAGTAATAGTATACTCATTGACAGTATATCATCAGTTTTAGCAACAAACCCCATTTTTAGCAACTGAGCAGATCAATCGGTTAGGTCAGCCCTTCTGCTGCATCTGAAACAGTCAGCACTTATCTATCGATATTGAAAATGACCTCAAGCTTATATCTTATATAGCCTACCATTTCCAGTTCTTGAAACACAACATCCATATTTCGCCATACCATCCTAAGTCTATTGAATATATTTTGCAGACAACTGGAAACTAACTACAGTATAATCCCGATAATTCGTACCCCGCTAATTCGTAAACCCCGCTTATTCGTAACAAAATCCCGGTCCCTTGAAAAAATCGCGATAATTCGTAAAAATCCCATACATTTCGGTCCCCTCGATAAATCGTAAAATTTTTCCACCGAAATGCCTAAAAACCTCTTATAATTCGTAATTTTTCGTTGAAAACCTCGATAATTCGCAAACTTCAATTGTTTTGCTATTCTCTCTTTCACTTCTTTCATGCTTTTTTATGTAGCGGAGGCGACGCAAAACGGTCACAAAAACGGTCGAATTAAGTTTTTGTTTTTGTGTTGAAAATGAATTGATTTTAAGTTGCTTTGTTTTTAAAAAATAAAACTTTATACATACATACATATATTCATTATTGAATACATACATACATATATTCATTATTGAATACATACATACATATATTCATTATTGAATAAAAACCTCTGTAATTCGTATTTTTTCTTTCTTCCCCCCCCCCCCTAATTCGAAACCCCGCTAATTCGAAAACCCCGCTAATTCGTAGAAAACGGTCGGTCCCTTGACATTACGAATTATCGGGATTTTACTGTATATCCTTAAGTTCAGTCAGGTTCTCGTAATATTAACACTTTTATCCTTACGAACATCCAATTAAGAAGGATTTTTGAATATCTGAACATTCTTGTGTAAATCGCTCTGGTTTAGACTGCACCACCGTTGAATATTAACACTTCACCACCAAAAAATATGCTTTAGTTTTTTTTTTAATAAATTATTTCAAAATTAATATTTATTTGTTTGTATAACACTTTGCAGCGAACAACAAAAATTGAGCACGTTAGTCGATGAGTCAATATATACGCATGAATTGTTGTCATATCCATGTCACAATATTCATGAAATGTTAATGTAAAATTCAATAAATAATCTTAATTTATGTCAAACAAAAACGATACATGAAGATTCCCTAATGTTTAGCAGATGCTGGCAGATATTTGGAAGGCGGTTTGGTCAATTTGGACTTTTCGCTAGCACCACCCGATTTTCGTGGCTCAATACCACCAGTGGAGCCGACAAACGAATGGGTGACACCAGTATCCGGACGGTTAATGTGATTGGGGCCATCCAATGCTTCGTATTGGGCCTGAATAACGCGCTGAGCATGTTCGGCTTCCTCGGGAGTGCGGTACTTAATGAAGGACACGTCAGGACGTTGTGGTGTTGACTGTATCGATTGGAATTTCTCGGCCAATTCCGATGCGTCGTGCTGCTTGGTGAGCACATAGATAGCTGTCTGCGAGTTAGCTGATTGTTTGGCCAATTGCAGAGCAGCATTCTCCAGACCATTGTTTTCTGGTGCCTTGATGAAGACAACACGCAAGTTCTTCTTAAGTGTAGCAAGTTGAGCGTCCAGATCTTTGGGTGTTTCGTATTCCTCTTGGGGAGCAGATAAATAGTAGAATTCCTTTTGGAATGTCACTTTCGGCTGTACTGGTGACGATTGAAAGACTTCCTGTGATTGTGTCTGCGGCCTGGATTTGATAATGTAATGTGGCTGAGGTTCGACGGCTGCCTGAGGAATTTCTAATGGTTTGGCCGATTCCACCGATTCGAGAATTTGTTGCTGTGGTGGTTCCACTACTGAGGCCGGGATTTGAATTTGCTCAACGTGAGCTTGTTTTTGTTCCTGTTCAAATTGTATAACCTGTTTGGCATTGTGCAACAGTTGGTTACCAAATGGAAAGCTGGCCTGATCCACTGTAAAACCCTGGGACGACTGAGGAATTTGACCAGCAAGTTGTTCTTGATATACAACTCGTGGTTGCTGATGCGAATATTGCTGTATAAGCTGATTATATTCATTGGGAGTGGCTTGAATGACATTGTCGCCAGAAGGTCCAACTTCGATTTGATAATTGTATCCTTGTGGAGTAGCTAAGGCGAAGCCCACGGATAAGAGCATCTGAAAAACATAAACAAAAGGGCCTTTCGTTAACTTCTTCGTGATGGTTCGGCGTTTATATCCAACTTACAATAAACACACGCATCTTGATTAAGCGTAAATGTATCACGATTTCGTTCCTTTCAAACACGGATAGTGTTCACAATGCGAAAATTAATTTATAACTGTTAATGTTATTTGTGTATAGTGCAGTTTTTATATGTCGCCAAAAACCTTTCAATTTGGTTTAAAGCACCTACACATACGCAATCGACTACTGGAGTAGACGGTCATTTCAGATATTGGGTCAGCGATCAAAATCTCAATCGACGTAAATGGCATAAGTTTTGCATAAATTGTCACCGAAAGCGTTATCAATGAGGAGGCTAAATAAATCTGAGCTCTTGCTTGGCGTTAACCATAATGGTGCATATACAGTAGGAACTGATAACTAACAAATTAATGTCTTATGAAAAAATACATATTTGTGACTGCCTAACCAGACAATAAATATGGACAAATATATGGAAATATGTATGAATTGGAGATTTTTTTGAATGGATTCATGTAGAGGTGAAAACTGTGTGCTCAGTTGATACTATAAATACAGCGGTATCAGTCGCGTGGCTTGCAACTCCAGAATAACTCTACGACAATTAGGGTTAACAAATTCTCCATAGCACATTAACATTAGAAATTGGAAAGTATATCGTAATGATGTGCTTTCTTTTTGGGGAAAGAAGCTTCCTATGTCTGTCTAAGGTATACCAAACAACAAGTGTGCGCGAAAGTTGCAACACTTCATGGATCGACTACAGCACACCAAAGAGCAGGGATATCCCAATCAAGGCTGTGGAGTCGATGCGACTCTGAATCCAGCATTTTAAAGTAGTTGTACTTTTTTTCCTCGAAAACTGTACTATGTAGTTAAAGCATTACTCAATTCGGAATTTGGGCAAGATTGGGCGAATTAATATTTCTATACGATTTCTAAAATAAGCGTAATGGTACATTTGTTTGGGTGGTACTACAGGGGCGTGACTTGGGGTCCATCCTTTTCAATAGAAATGTATATATTTGTAGCTTTATTAAATACAGATCGGATTGGGCATAGCAATATTATTACACAATCACATGATATATTCCCTCCTAGGGTGAGGGTATTATTAATCTCAAAATATTTCGGAGTCTCGAAAAATCCCGATCCGTCTCTGTGTCTTGTTTGTTTTTTTAATATTAAATCACGAATCCAGGAATTGACAAAAGATAATCCCTTTGGAAATTCCGAGTATCTTCCTAATAACACTCGCAATGCTACAGCAAATCGCTCGAATCAACTCACTGGTCGGTCCTAAAAGCAAAATGTGTCAATCACATGTGTTTTGGAACGCGAAAGTTGTGGACGAAACATAAATCGTACTATTGCTGGATTGTCGTCAGATAAAATGCAACAATTTTACGATAACAATTGACTAGGTCCACCGTGTGGCAATGTATCGGCAGAAAGTTGCTGTGGACTGTATTTCGGCCGCATCATCGATCTGTATTCCTTAGAAACGACGATAGCTTTTCCTTTTAAATCATAGTCCCTTTAAATCATTGTAATTCTAGTCCTTTTAAATCAAATTGTATATGGTCTCTACTATTTGTTTATCCAACTATGTATTTATAATTGCAATTATCGAGTATTGTCGAGTATTGTTTTTTGACGAAGACATTTATTTTTTTGTAAAACATATTTGAGAGGACAGCATTTTGATTCAGAAATGAGAAGAAGATTAGTTTCTGGTCCCATACTGTTGTCATTACAGTCCAACATGTATGCTAATGTGGCCACTTTATGATCCATCATTTTATCGTTAAAGTGGATGAATGTCAATAAAAAGCACCACCCATCGCAAATTATGTTATCATAAAATGGTTTCGCTGTGATTTTTACGACCATTAGGATGGTCGTATGAATCTAGGAATTCCCAACAGTTCCGATGTATTCTTTACATGCCCAAATGTATTGGAATTCACTGTTTATTTCTTTTATGTTCCATCGAATTGAATATTCAACGAATTTGCATTTATATAGAAAAACATAATATCTTAAATCGTACATGAACTTATAAAATCAACTTAAGTTATGATTAAATCAAAGTATACTCTTTATTGCCATAACAAGCAGCCAATCAGCTGTCACGTCATTCCATCCCCATCCATGGTTTCCCAAAATCATATAGCGTTATGTCTTGTCGTCTTCTCTGCTACGCTCCGTTTTTTTTTTTGATGATTTGTTAAAATTCAAAAAATCATTTTCCTGTTGACTTTTACAAAGGCGTCGTATTAGCATTTTAATTATTTCGTATTATTTAAGTTTTGTTTCATTCGTGGTCTTCCATTTTTTTTTCGTCTGGAAGTTATAAATATTTTAGCATAAAATCGCATAGTCGCATAAATTTACCATAAAGTAAAGACGAAATTACTTGGTCCAGAAAAGGTGCCCTAGGTGGCTGGAAAGCAGATCACATTTCTTTTGTTGTCTGATATTGTATAATTGGCGCCATGTGTGGATCTAATATTATATGTTGTTAAAACTATTTCAGCTTCCAAATAGGGTGCTGCTGTAGCGAGTTACATATTTTAGGTTTGTGTACTAGGGTGGAGTGAAATTCAAAAAAAAAAAAAGTTAACCTCGGAAAGAGATGTAGTTTGGGGTCCTAATGAGGGGAAAAATGAAGAAAAAAATTTTAAAAAAATTTTAGGGGTCGCGCCTCTCCCTCGAAATTTGGAAATTATCGCTATTTTGGCGTTGATTTTAGAAAAATCCTAAAAAGTTTTATGTCAATAAATGTTTGCAATAGCGTAAACAATGAAATAAGGGCATGAACAAATTTAAAAAAAATTTTCTCATTGTTCAAAAATTTCAAAAAGTAAAATAAGTAAAATCGTCCGTTCTTCAGAAAATTGACTGAACAATGAAATCGCCACCAAAGCTACACATATTAGTCGAATATCCTCATATTTGCCTCAAATACTTTTGTTTGGGCACTGAACAAGCTTTTAAATTTCGAATAAGTTAAGTCGTTAATTTTTAGGATTTTTCTAAAATCAACGCCAAAATAGCGATAATTTCCAAATTTCGAGGGAGTGGCGCGACCCCTAAAATTTTTTTAAAATTTTTTTCTTTATTTTCCCCCTCATTAGGACCCCAGACTACATCTCTTTCCGAGGTTAACTTTTTCAAATTAAAAAAAAAGCATGTTTTCACTCCACCCTATTGTGTACATAATGAAATATGTAGTAGCAGACACGTCGAAACGAAGAGGAATATAGTCTTACAGTTTAGGTTTGTAGGCGAATTGGATAAGGCGCGACAAATGATATTTAGTCATAAATATATAGACATCAAATTGCATACAGTATAACCAAATTGAATAAACAGAATTGTACTTGACACTGATTAGGAACAATTCCATACAAAGACGGTAACCATATTATCGGTTCTTCATTGAGGCCCGCTTTTAAATACTAACAGTTCAGGAGGCTTATATAATATTAGCCACAAATTGGAAGTTTCATTTCAATGTCTCATATATTAACATAGTTCAAAACATAGCTGTTAAGTAATAATTACTACTCGTAATAATTACTAATTTAATTACATTTATGGTAGAGGTGCCGTAATGAATAAATTGCGATTATTGTCAGTTTTTCAAGACTTATATTTATTACAATCTTAATATATATTTACCCTCGACACTGATTCACTGATACACTGATTCCCTGATTCACTGACTCTGTCACGCAGTACGTAGGAATTTAAATAGGCATTCTATAATTTTCTATAAATAATAATAATAAAAAAAATAATATTTTTTTTTTGTACAGAAATTGTGTTTTCCCCAAATTTTTTTTTACCAAATTTTTGTTTTTCCAAAATTTTTTTTTTAAAATTTTTTTTTTCAACAAAATTTTTTTTTTCCACAAAAATTTTTTTTTTCAACAAAATTTTTTTTTTCAACAAAAATTTTTTTTTCAGCAAACATTTTTTTTTTCAACAAAATTTTTTTTTTTCAACTAACATTTTTTTTTTCAACAATATTTTTTTTTTTTCCACAAAAATGTTTTTTCAACAAAAATTTTTTTTCCACAAATTTTTTTTTTCTCCCAATTTTATTTTTTTTCGGTATTTTTTTTTACAAAATATTTTTTACAAAATTTTTAAAATTAAGTAACAAATACTTTCTCAAGCAAATTAACGGGCGCCATAGGCGCATTACAACTTACTAGTTACAAATAATGTAAAAGTACATCCGATCAAAAAGAATCAGAAAATAATCCGACTACTTTCCGAGATTACTTTTGATTCTTTCTGATTATTTATAGTAATCGGAAGTCATGTCCGCATTTCTGTCGTTAAAAAATATGGTGCTGCAAATATTTGTCCACATTAAATTGAACCAGTACTTGGTTTGATTTATATGTTTCTTTACCGGTATAAATTGTATATGATTTTTGTTTCTCGTTTTTAATGTTGTTAAGCTGATAGCATTCTTTTTCATTTCTGTATAAGCAGGTGGAATTAATGAATTTTATTATCTTTATTCGATATGACATTGTGGGTAGCCTTTTGTTCTTGTTCATACACATCCCCGTGAAAATTGTTTAATAGAGGATTATATATTCAATACAATTCGTTTTCAAATAATCTAATTGATTACTAATCGCAATCGAAATTTAACAGCTATGGTCCAAAATGTTTATTTTATTTTTATATTATCATTTATTATGTTGTCTTATATACATTTATAAACATATTATTATCTTAAAATTCTTAAACATAAACCATTTTTTTTATTTTTATTAAAATACGAACAATGTAAGAATAAGCGTAAGGCAAAAAAAAACCAAAAAACTCCTGCAAATACAAATCGGACTCGAATGTTGTACTTTGTTCACTTTAATAATTTTGTTATCTGTCGTGTATTGCTTATACACAAAACCATAATATTAATAGCAAATAAGTTATATTAACATTCAAATAAGCTTTGTGTAGAAAGAAATAAGCTTTACTTGCTACAAACCTATTTTTTACTTGTGTGTATTTACCCCTCTTTACACCAAACGGTGAAAGTCATATAATTCGATCTCTTAGAGTGATACTATCTAATACTCTAAGAAAATATGTTCTTCCATATTACAAGTCGATTTAAGTCGTTTTTTCGACTATTTATTTTGAAAATAATACAATTTTATTCAAACTGCAAAAGCGATTGGGAACACTGTATTAATAGAAATAATCATATCAATTTTTTTTATTATTGGTGAGGGCGATAGTGACGGTGTAAACTTATGTGGACTGTTAGGAAATTATGGATACAGCTTTGCTGAACTTGCTTTCAGATTCCGTAGATTGGAATGCAAAAATAACATAAGCATATACGAAGGTGTGGCAAAAATATCGTGTGTTACTTTCATTTTAAGAAATTGTGGTATTTTTTAACTTTCTTATATCCGTTATCTAGTGTACTGTGAGAAATAAATATTATATTATTGAATGAATTCAAATGAATCGAAATAATTACCCTCCCGTACCGAATGAATTACTATATACAGTAAAAGCTCTCTTAAGCGGACACTGAAGGTCGCAGCGATTTTGTCCGTCAACGGGAGATGTCCGCCAAGCGGAGGTTAATTTGCTCCAAAAATACCGCATGGGACTGAGAAATTTGTCCGGCTATAAGAGCTGTCCGCAAGGAGAGCTTTCACTGTATACATGTTTGATGATAATACATTTTTGATGAAAATAAAATGTATGAAATACAAAACATAACTTTCTATTTGATTTTATTTTTATATTTCTCAATATATTGGAGAACCATAAACTATGAAATGATATCAACCTTTTTTAAAATGAAAAAAAAACTTAATTTTTTTTTAAAAATTGTATACAGTGGTGGTCCTGTATTACCAATGATATACCGTCCAGTGACGTTCGGTAGATCAGAAAAATATATATTTTTCATAAATATTGGCATAGTAGCAACTTAAACTCCTACATGCAATTAAACAAAATAAGTTTAAATAATAGAACAAAATTATTCATTTTTTGAAATAAAATCGCCGATGTGACATTACTCTAAAAAATTAAAGATACTCTGGAAAATTAAATTTTGTAATTTATCTTACATACCTCGGTAAATCTTGACTATGCAAGACTTACGATACTCGTAACTATCGCCACCTCCTCTTGATTAAGTAGAAGTGCCAAAGGAATATCATCTTCAACTTCAAACAGCTTGGATTCCACTAGATTATTTTTCCAGCCTTTTTGAAGAACAGCCTGGGATTCCTTTTCCCACTGAAATGCAGTAAGTGAAACCTCTTCAAGAAACTGTTTTGGATCTGATTGCCTGAGTTTACAACTATCAAATAGCTTTGCCAGTCGAATAGCGTTTAGGTCCATAGTTTATACCAATTTAGTCACATTTGGTGGAATATAAACCACCAAGAATTTTCCATCATCCGTTTCTTTCATTAACTCGTCTACATGGAGTTGGCTAGGAAAACGAAATGTTTTCTATGTTTAAGCGCATAAAGCAATCAAAAAAAAAAATAAAGAATTAAACAAAGCATAGACAAAGAAAGCATTCGTTATATAGAATACTTAATTTCTCAACTGTTCGTTATTTAGAGTTATCAACGGACTAGAAAACCACCGTTCGTTATACTTGACCATCACTGTATTTAGTTTTGTTTACTTACATGCCAAATAATTTTTTTTTTAAATTCTAAAAAAAACTACTGGATATTTTCTCAAATTTATTTTTTTATTTGAAAGTACAATCCTTCCGGTTAATAATGGAAAATAATTTCACTCAAATGGCTGCCTCGGCTGGCAATGCAGTAGCCTAACGACATCAGCTCTGCGGCTGATAATGCGATCTTCAAAAACAGGGCGCAAAACATCGAGTGTAGCTTCGGCTGTGTGGCCGAAGTCCGGTTGAAACCAAATGTTGCCAATATCCTCCTCTTCAATTTTTGTAAACAAAAATTCGTTCAACATGGCCCGATAACGAAAACGAAATAAGCACTAGTTGAAAAAAAACGTTAGATGGCGGACCCTTTATGTGGAAGGTACGTATTTTCTGCTGTTTGTGATCTTATTGGGAGTTGCTTCATGAGTGAATCCAGTAACGGAATCAAAAAACATTCATACGGTCAAAAGTCTATAACTTGAGTTCTGTAAAAAAAAAACTGATTATAGTAGTCCAGGATTGAGCGAATATTCAACATTATTGTATTAACATTAAAAAATCTGAGAATTGGATATATTTTAGAAATATTTTCAAAGTTGACAACTTTTTGTATTTTTCGATTTTAGGGGGAAAACATTTTTGTATTTTTTGTTGTTATTTTTTTTTACACATTTTAACGTATTTGTTTATCAGCATTTTAAAAAAAATAATTTCTTTCGTATTAGAATTTTTCTACCTCTTTCAGATTTTGAAATTAAATTTTTTTTATCTTCAAAATTTGAAAAGTTTGTTTGGGGCAGTGGACACGTGGACACGTGGGCGAGGTAATTATTCCAAATACTCCTTAAAATCGATTTGGTGCAGGGTTCACAAGAACGAGAGCGTGAACAACGTCGAATTTTCGTCACTTTTATATATTTTGTTGTTGGCAAGAGTTACCACATAAAAAAAATCCATGAAATTATGTACCAGAATGTAATAAACCAAACAGTTTCATTCCAATAATATTTCTGTTTCATAAAAATTTAAAACAGCTTTACAAAGCTTTTTTTGTTTTTGTTCTGAAAAAAAAAAACGATATAAATAATTAATATAAATAAATTTAATTCGAAATTCCACAAATGATAAAATATAAAAAAAATAATTTTAACAGAAAAATAAAAAAAGGTCCTAAAACAAATGTTGGAAAAAAGTGATTCGGTAAAAGTAAAAACAAATAAAGCCACGGCATCATAGACTTCTCCAAAAAATTTATGGAACCACTTCTGATAGTTTTGTTGTCTCCCACCCACACATTTTTTCAAATCAATGAAGTGGACAACACATTCCCGCCAAACAGCCGATTTATTTATTAAAGTTAGTTTCCCTTTCAAATGGTATGCAAGGTTACACCCTCACACATGACTAACGACAAATATTGACACATAATTTGCGACAACCCCAAACCAAACGTGGAATATTTAACATAATGAGGTAATATTTTTAGCTAAAAGAAAAAAAGTCTCTTCCCAACATTGGCAACGATTTTTAAAATGTATCATATGATGATCGTATTATCTTCTGTTTCCCCCACAATAAAACGGTAGCTTAACGAAAATTGTAAACACAGCGAAATTTAGTATCACACCGGGCAAGAGCCCAGGCCAATCGAATAGACAGACGACTCAGTAAATTGATACGCTTGGCTGGATCGAACGATTAATCCGTATGCAAATTATCTTTCTCATTTCATTGACCATTTCTGCGCTTTATTATCTACCAACTGGGCATTTGTAATAAAATTGAGTTTTGTTATGATTTTGGGACAAAAAAAAAGTTGAATTTCATTGTTTAATTTTGCGCATAAAATTAATTCAAGGTGACAAAATGAATTTTATTTAATTTTTCTATCTCAAACAATGTGATGACGTTCGATATTTTGTTTCGCAGACAATAGGAGAATGTCGGAGGTATTTTAATGTGATGTTTAGAGATTATTAGGTAATATTTTGAGGTGAGTTCAGCCTTTCTTGTTAAGAGAAAAACAACAACACCATCATAAAAGATGCATTTTTAAATAGTGTTGTGTGAGACAATAGTGATATTATTATGAATTTATTAGCATCGCTGGCCAAAGACTTGTTTTGCCTACAAATCTGTGGTTGGATTCGATGAGATGTGTGGATGTATAATGGCCTTTGGAAACGAAATATGTGTTTGGCAATAGATACGGTTACATCAACGAAATTTTGTATTATCGAAATTTTATTATTTAGTTTTGTACATATTTGAGGCAGATCAGTTACAAAATTGCTGTTAGGCGAATTCGTTTTTCATAGTAAATTTCAAATCGTATAAAAGTCTTTGTCTGACCTACAGATGATATCACTTCAATCATTCCACTGATCCAAACAACAAGTTGGGAAGTTCCCGCAAAATAGAAACAATGAATACATTTTTAACAGTTGTGGTGAGTATTTATCAAACAAAATGAAGAACCGCACATTGTAAATGTTCTGTATCCTCTCAGATGCATTTACACATGAGTGTTCTGAAAAGTATACATTAACTGTATGTACACTTATTGCAATTTCTCATGTGCTAATTTCTATTCGGATTTCGTCTCTTTTTAGTGTGTCGCCTTGGTAGCGTCGGCATCGGCCTCACCTGCCTACAACTACCAACAGCCCTCTAAAGTCCAATTAAGTGGTGGGTTTAAACCACAAGTCTTTCGTCCTTCACAGCCCGCCAGTGCTAGCGGCATTTACTCGGCTGTGCAAGCGGCTCCATTGACTTCATTCACTGTTCCAAGCCAACAAATCAAACAAAACTTTGCTGCCCAGCCCCATGAGGTACCGGCACCCTCTCAGTTCGCCCAACAATTTGTTGCCCCGGCACCTCAGTATGTTGCCCCAGTACAGCAACACTTTTCTGCTCCAGTCCATCAACAACAGCAATTTTCTGCTCCAGTCCATCAACAACAGCAATTTGCTGCTCCAGTCCATGAACAACAGCAATATGCTGCTCCAGTCCAACAACAACAACAATTTGCAGGTCCCGTTCAACAACAACAGTTTGTTGCCCCCATTCCCCAAAAGCAATATGTTGCGGGCGCTACTGTAGCCCAGCCCCAATATCAACCCCAACAACAGACTATCATCTCCAAGGACATCTTTATCCACTCCGCACCCGAGGAAGTCGACGAAATCGGTAGCGATATTGCAAACCAACCTGCTGGACCCATCCGTAAGAACTATCGCATTGTCTTTATCAAGGCTCCAAACCAAAATGTCAAACTTAACTTGGATGCCCTTAAGCGTGCTCAGTCCTCCAACGAAGAAAAGACCGTCATCTATGTTCTGTCCAAGAAACCCGACCTTTCTGATATCCAAAACCAATTGTCTGTTGTGCAAAACGATCAAAAATCGCACAAACCCGAAGTATACTTCATCAAGTACAAGACCCAAGAAGAAGCTAACCGTGCTCAACAGGAAATCCAAGCTCAATATGACTCTTTGGGTGGTTCCACCCACATCTCCGATGAAGGCATTGCTCCTGTTACCTCTGTCATTGGCGGTGGCCCTGTCAATGTTGGTAGTCTTGGCGGAAATGTCGGTGGTTTCGGCGGTAATGTCGGCAGTCTTGGCGGTAATGTCGGCAGTCTTGGCGGTAATGTTGGTGTCGGTGGTTTTAGCGGTAATGTCGGCAGTCTTGGCGGTAATGTTGGTAGTCTTGGCGCTAATGTCGGTAGCCTTGGCGGTGGTATCAGCTTTGGTAACAGCAATGGCCAACAGCAATTCGTCCAGCAATCGTACCAAACATCTCAGTCTACTGTCGGCGGTTCCAGCTCAACTGTTAGCTTTGGCGATGCAACCTCCCAAAAGTACTTGCCTGCCAAGAAGAAGTAAAATGGCCACAATTTTGTGTAACTGAGTATTTGATAGACTTTAAGCTTCGTCTTAATCCTTCCCTATATCTATAATCTTCAGCTGTCCAAACTCTCATTTTTCACTTTTTCCACCAACAGTCTTTTTATTTATAAAATTAATTTATTGAAAAGCAATTAAATATTTTTACAATACAAATCCAACAACATCTGTTTAAATATGGTTACAAATTTTTTTCCAAATGAATTAATTGACAGTTTTACGAAATCGTCAATCGTTTATTGATGTTAATGTTGCAATTTTGAAACAATACCTGTTTTGTTTTGCTTCTATTTATTTTTTGTAATTTATGCTAATTTGATATTGGTTGAACTTTGTAGTCATTCACCTCTGCTTATCATTAAATTGGCAACCGGATATTGTTAATGTGAATCAGTTTTAATGATCAAATGTTTCAAACATTAAAAGAAATCGACTTAATTGTTTGCCAGCCATGCGACTTTCCCACAACAACGTTATATTCGATAGCATTGGCAGTATAGGAGTATGGGGTTATTAGTTCGTTTATCATGCAAGTTGACCTTAGGACACGTGCCATAATTTCAGTCAAATATTAAAAGGTAGTGCATTTTTTGCATTGAACTGAGTAAACTTTCATTGATGTTTCCTTGAATATCTGTCTTGTCGCAAATTTAAAAGGCTGTCTTTTGACTCCCTGTGGTCCATAGCTAGTATGCATTATTATCATACAATAAACCCATGTTTTTATCCTGGTAAGAGCAGCCAAAACGTTATAGGCAAGATCAAGTTAGAAGATTTTCGTTTAGCCGGTGCAGGTCGAAACACCTCGAAATATGGAATTCGTACTAGATTATTGATACATTAGTTTTTTTTTTATATATTCAGTAAAAGTTTACAATTGTAATAATATCTAGACATGACCATCTGTCTATGGAAAATATACCATAGACCACAATATTGAAGAAAACTTGTTTAGCCGAATCTTGTATATCCTCCCACCATTGATTGTTTTACAATTTATTACTGTAAACAAACCACGTCATTTTGTCCAATTCTGACCTTAGATATCGGATGTACAAATAAGTCTTCAACGATTGACAAAAAAAAGGTTGCACCACTAAGTTATGATGGATATAGTCAGATGTAAAAATGTAGACTTTCGAGACGTTTCAGAGTATGCGTGGTGTAATGTACAGCTACGCTATATCCATTTCTTGTAGGCTGGCTTTCAATGGGTATCGCAATATTAGCCCAAACCTCGAATTTATATATTTTATTTTCTTTAAAAACCTCCGTGATCGAAAACATATCTAGTTCGATGCCTCAGATATTTTTTTTCCAACATGTGGAGTTAAAAGGGTTGTTGCAGATCTCAGCGTAAATAAAACGTCGGGACCGGATGGTATTTCAGCAATTGTCCCATGTAAATGCTCTTCGACGCTAGTTCGTCTATTGCGTAATATTTTCAATATGTACCGTGTTGGTATTCCTTACCCTTCACGTGGAAAGTTGGCTAGGTAATCTGGTAAAGTACTACAGGGTTCTTCAACAAGAGGTTGAAAGACAAATTAAATTTTTTTGAGATAAATGCCGATAATAATGAAAAAAAAACATCAGCCAAATGGCCACCACGATCACGCTTACAGGACCATATCCTTTTCAAGAAATTGTCCATAACCAAATCGCAAAGTGGCTAAAACTGTTTAATTTTCAGATGCTGTTTCTTTTGTGTATTCATTATTGTCATTCCCAGTACATGAATCGATTTTGAAAATTATAATTCATAAATAATAATTCACCTATGATCTTAGGAGTATTCGAAAAGAAATATTTTCATGTTTGGGTCCAGTTTGTTAATTTTCAAAATTAATTACAACTGACAACTCTATATAGATTCTCTCCAGATAACCGTCGTCGTGTCCCTGCTGTTAAATCATTTAGCCAGAATACACGACTTTCCGGAGACTCTTATCCGTTCGTTGTCAAGTAACCGGTTGTTAAGTGGCCGCCTAAAAACAAAAAATGAACAAACGCCAAAAAAGTGCAAAACATTGTTCATCATGAATCATTGCCCATAATCCAAGAAATGTACAAAATGAATTTTATTATGAATCGTGAATTTTTGCTAATAAATTAGCTGTAACTATCCAAATGCATTACTACCGTCTGCTCTGGCTTCACACATCGCAAGAACTATTTTAATCAACAACTTAACCTGAAAATACCCTTCATTTGGAATTTAGAATTAATGAAGTGAAAAAAATATTTCCAAAAATTCCAATACATAAAAGTCGAACACCTGTGATAATAAGGTCGTTACACCAAATCATTATAAAAAAAAATTGGGTGTATTTTCACATTTTAGTTTGGGATGCTATTGTATAATGAAATATCACGGCTATGCGAATAATCGCCTAATTTTTTGGGCGATTATTCATTTTTCTATTTAGGCATTTGTTCATAATTATTTGGGCGTATTTTTCAATATGAAAATTCACCCAACTTTTTTGGGAGTTTTTTTTTTTTTTTTTTTTTTTTTTTTTTTTTTTTTTTTTTGAGCGATTATTCGCATTGCCATAGTCAATCTGCATGGAGTACAGCATTGTGGGATTTGTTCGGACATCAAATTCCGAGGAACCGGATCGTTTCCCCGGAAATATTGCTGTTGTGGAATAAAGTGTCGACAACCTAAATTCGCTAGCATGCACAGCAATTCCACTTATCTTACAGCATCTTATTTTAACCAAATACCTATTCTTCCATTCCTACGTTTAATTCAATCGACAAGGAACTACAGTGAAACTTTCATAACTCGAACTTCCATAAGTAGAATTTTCTTTAAGTTGAAGAACTTCTAGTGGCGGTAGCGTTAATGAGACAATAACTTGAATTTCTCTATAACTCGAAGAAAACTAATGGCACAAACTTGCATAAGTCGAACTTTTCATAGAAATAAATCTTCTAAAAGAGGTCTTTGGTTTAAAATGGATAAAAAAAAACGTTGCTGAGGTTGATAATGAAGAAGTTCATCAGACTTTTCCACGGAATTCAATATTGCTGATTATTGTTCCTCCGAATCAGTTACTTTGCAAAAATGAGATGATACAGAGGTTTCTTATACAGGGTCCGCCAAATAATTATTTTTTTTTAAAAAATTCTATAAAAAAAACCACTGGATATTTTCTCAAATGTCTTTTTTTTATTGGAAAGTACAATCCTTCCGGTTAATAATGGTCTTTATGCATAATTCGTCTCAATGATGTCTCCAAAATATTCAATTGTTGAGAACGTCGGTGAATTGATGTTGATGACGCTTCAAGCACACTTTCTGCCACAGCAGCAACATTCTCGGGTGTACGCACTGTTTTTGGCTTTTCACGCTTTGGTTTATCGATGAAGATGCCAGTTTCTTCCACTTTTTTCACAAGATAACGAACATACGGAGCTGACGGTGCTTCTATTCTTCCAAAATCCCTACGCAATTTTCGCACACATTCTGCAACATTGCCATGATTTTCAGAGTAATGTCGCAATATTTCCCAGCGTTGTTCAAGAGTATACACAAACTTATTCGTTCAGCGGAAGGATAAAAGTAATTATCTGTCAAATCAAACATGAGCTAAGTGTTACCATTAAGCACTAGTTGAAAAAAAAAACGTTAGATGGCGGACCATTTACAACTTTCCAGACAACTGATGATCATTACTAAGCCATAAATAAATTCAAATAAATACGAATAAATGTACTCTTTTCCAAATGGGAAACAATTTTATAAGTAATTCCGGAACTTGAAGTCTCCGTAAGTCGAACTTTTCTACGGGATAATGGTGGTTTGAGTTATGGAAGTTTGACTGTATGTTGTTGGAACCAAGCTACATACAGCATGTGTAGATCATTTCAGCCTAAACATTTTTTCAATAAACGCACTGTTGGGGCAACACATCATTGACTTTGGAAATAAATTAGCATTATTTCCCCACGATGCTGAAGTGTAAGCGAAGATATGATAATGACTTTATATTATTACTTCGAGAGAAAGAGCTGTCACTGTAAAAATAACATACGATTCTAAAAATGGTGAATTCCGCCTTTGCTGTTAAATCTTATCAAGAGAACACGACAGACATTCAAAATATTGTATGGTGATTAAAACGTTTTCATTTTATACCACACAGCCGAAGGGCACAAAATACTTTCGTCTATATGATTTTAATATTCAGACACCGTTTTCATGCCCGAAATTATACATTCATAGTCTATGCCAAACAAAGTTAAGATTAAACTATATGTGAATGGATATCCATAGTCTACATCTAGGCATTATATTTGTGTTGTTAATTTAAATTTAGAAAAGTATTGTGGACGTGTGTTTTGGTAAAAAAATAAACTGTGTGGATTTAGGAGACTGTAAAATTATTGAAATAATCAAGATTACAAGATGGCTTGAATGAATATTTGAATTAAAACAAAAGTAAAAGCTTGGCTAGATTGTATTAGAATGTTTAACTTTTCAGTAATAAATATACATCACAAATCACTGATTTAAAGTGTGAGCAATGGAATGATAAAGTTAGAACACATTCCATCCTATGATGCGGGGTGTAAAACTAATCCAAATAAAAAAAAAAACAATATCCATAAAACAGAACTGCACAATAAGCACCAGTACATTGAAACAAAAAGCTTTCATTTACAAAATTTTGATCACAAAGATCAAAATGCTTTCTTGTACCAAAAGAAAGCATACGGTTAGCTAATGTCCACTATTATCAGGATATAATATGACTTACAAACGAATGAAGGGTGATTTTTTTGCTATCGGTTTTTTCAGTGTTTAGTTTTTGCCAGGTCTCGTGTGACGTGTGTCAAAGTCAAAGTGAATAAATTTGTAAAACGAATAACTCCTGAGTTTTAATATCAAAATTCATGTGAACAATGTGTGTTCTCAAGTTACGTTCATTTTACTGTCGCCATAAACAACCCAAATAGCAGAAATATGGCGATATGACCATCCGTCGAAAACCGCAATTGGGTTATCTCGATGGATCTCGATCTGGTAAAGGGCGAGCTACAATAAAGGTGTCTTTTCGGTGAATCGGCATTAGACGAAGATCACGCTTTTATTGAAAATTGAGGAACATAAAACAGAATTAACGAATTTGGCCCGAGACGGTTGTGCACCATGTTTGATGGTTTATGGGACCTGACTTATTAATGGATTATGATCGTTGCAATTAAGCAACGTACCATTTGATGATTTTTGCACAAAATGGAAGACTTGGACTTGGTTTGGACGTTCATGCTACACTAAACGCGATACTATGAACCAATTGAGAAGCGAGTTTGTTGAGCAATTAATCTCACGTTTTGGCACTGTCAATTGGTCGCCTCATTCGAGAGATTTTACTCCATTAGAGTATTGTTTGTTGAAATGTTGGAAAAAGTGAGCCAAAATTGGACTTTGCCGCGGGTAACAGTAAATAGTAGGAATTGATTGATCCACCTACAAACATCCGTAAATCTTTCATTTACTTGTACACATACATACATCTGTGTTTACTTTAATTTTCAAAAACCAAACGCTTAAAAATTAGGCCTTATTACTCATATGGTAAAATGTATATCGGCAATTCCACGGTGTCGAACGTGACCGTTGTACACATTCAAAGTACAAAAAAGGTCAGAATAAAATATATTTTAGATTCATCTTATACATATTCGTACAGGTCCATAGTAGTACTATCACCGGTGGTTTAGTTTTTTTCAGGCGAAATAGTGATAACAAAATAAGGACAAAACAGGGAGCGGGTCGAACGCGACAAAAACAGAAGTAGTTTCCGTGAACATCTTTAAAAACATGAGAATCAGCGAAATCAAACAGAATATGTTATCGATGAAAATTGTAAAATGTTAAAAAATGACAAAGCTTTCGTATCCTCTTTATTTCATAGAAATATCATGGATAGTTTTTTTACATTTAATTTTTAGGTTGGTTCGAACGTGACATGTCGAACGTGAAATTTTTTCTATGACTATCATATAGACAATTTAGACAAAAAGTACCGTTATTCTTCATTCCTTTTGATTCGTCTCTTCAATTTAAGATTTCTTATGCTCTTAGAAAGATTATTTATAATAAGCCTCTTTTTACATAAGCCTCTCTTTACGAAGGAAATTTAAAAAAAAATGTGCATTTAAAAATCTGAAAATGATCCAAAACTACAATTTTCCACTTTGCAATTGTTTTTCGTAAATTTTTGAGTAAATACACGTGAAATTCTTTAATTTCATTAAAATTTGAATATGTTTGTATAGTAATATATTACATTAATGTGATTTTAATAACTTTTAATTTTTTCATCACGGTAGACCTTTTGGTGGAATTACCCATATCTAGAAATACAAATGAGTCCAACGAGCACTAGAGTTTTGGTACTTTGTATATTTCGAAATATGTTCGATGTATTATATTAATTATACGTATTGTTATTTATATCTGTTGTCTATCATAAATAAGCTAAAATTAGAAACATGTTACTTCTTCACAGATTCTCTTAATTGTATTCTCTCTCTCTCACTCGTATATCCTCAGCACGATGCATTGGATTTACTCAGTAATATACTGCAAACTAAAAAAATGTGTACAGAAAAGTGGATGGACGTCCAAGTAACAATGCCTCGCTGTATGCCGGAAACATATTTGTAAATAAGTTCGGGATTATTGCACTGAAACTATTTACTTTTTTCACTTGTTGGCGATTAACAATTGTAAAATCTGGGTCAACAATTATGAGAGCCAGTTCTACTATCATAGAAGAGTTTACGTTATCGACATTGTGGATTTCTGAATCTGCATATTGGGCTTTTGAATATCCACTTGACATTAAAAAAAAACCAATTGAACACTTAATGAAGTGCTCTAAATAATTGCTGCAGACTGATCGTGATATCAATTACCATTAATTTGGTGTCGTATGGTGTTCAATTAATAACAATGAAGATCATTTTCATTACTTTGCCTACCAATAATGCTGTTATTATTAAGATATCACAATTGTGTAAACTATAGCAAGATCGTTCAACTTTTTAATAATGGTATATTTCTCTGTAATGCTATTTACTTATCCTCTTTCATTGGGCAAAAGCGGAAAATACGTCTAATTAATCATATTGTGTAGAGTCATCGAAACGAAAATACGTTTATGACTGGCAAAAAATCGAGGAAAAAATGATACAGAAACCTCCAGACAGTGCCTTAGGAAATTTAATAAATTAATACCCCTTATTTGTGGTCATCTTCATATGTTCCAGTGTTTATAATGGTGGTCTAATGCCCAATGAATCAGCGTGTGTTCATTTTGGTTTTAGGGTTAAACTAGTTTTATTTGTTTTTTTAACAACAATACAAAGTAAATTTATGCAGTATGTATATCGAAAAACTGAAACCGAATATCTATACAAATTCATATATGTGTTCATTTCATACTAAATAAAACTGTCGCCATTTGGTGATGCTTACTCTAGGAATGCATTAATTTATAAGTCATTGAATTGAATCACCATATTTAGAAAAAGTACGGTGCGGCACGTGTTTGAAAAGCCAAAGGGTTCAATAATAAAAGCTGAACTAGGACCATTGGCGTAGGAATAGGGATGCTGGGAGGTGCTTAGCACACCCAGAATAATGTTAGCCCACCCAGAAATCAGCTCTGCGGGTTGCGCAAGAAGTACAATGCACCAACAACGGAGGCTATATCCCCCCAGGCAAATTGTCTAGTTACGCCAACGACCATGGACTGACCATGTTTTAAATACAAAGGCCTGGTGTTGTTGGCTTCCAACACTGAACGAAGTTTTCTTCTTAATATACATCTAGGAAACATTTTTTTTATTAATTATCCATCAATTCATAAAGAAGTTTCTAGTGTTAAATATTTACAACACAATTTCCTAGAAAAGTTGTATAAACTATTCGGAATTGATTCACTGACAATGTCGTCATAGATTTAATCAATAATTTTTAATTGTTTTTCTGCAAGGTTTCATTCATTTCGTGAAAAAGTTTCGTGTGAATATATTCTATATATATTATATACAGGGTAAGCCATCATTTATATCTTTATATACATAAACATGGAATAATTTTGGCTTTGAGAGGGTATATTTTTTTTATTTCAGCAATATAACACACTTTTATTAATATTTTTAAATTGTGTTCTGTTTTATTTCCATTAAATGTCTATCCTCTGACCTTCATTTACATTCTACATATAGAAAATCAAAGTGCCCAAAAATGACGAATCTTTGTAAACAGTACTTCCACTTTTTATCGTTTCCGTTCCATTTTAATAAATGTTGCAAATATTTTTTAAAATGTAGTACATACTATTTAAGCGCTTTAGACCATTATAAATATATATCGCTGGGACATAACCAAACTGTGAAACTCATTTAAAATCTTCACAACTAGACGTACATCGTACTCTAGATCATTTCACAAGAAATTTAAATTTGTATGTTCTGAATTGGGACGATTGTTAATTTGCTTGGACAGGCGGAATTGCAAATTTCAATACAAGTGAATCGATAAGTATGGGTTTGTGGAAGTATGTCGTTAGATGTTGGTGCATATTGTTAATATCCATTTGAAAAAGAGAGAAACCTAAAAGTTAGCTTTGTATTTTCAAAAAATTACTGTCACGAATCTCTGCGCATGCAATATCCGTAAGATTTACAGCATCTTTTTTATTATCAATTATCACATCGACCAGGTATCGTTAAACAACGCTCTTTCAGACACGACATAACAGTAAATTATGTAACAGTAATCACGCATCCACGCTTTGTTCAAACTGTCAAAAAAAGAAGTCGCAACGAATGATTGAAGACAAAACCGTTTCTCTATTTACGAGACACGATCGTAAAAATAGAGTGCAACACTGTTCGAATTGTCTGTGGTTAGTTCAAATGTCAGGCTGTACATCTGTCGGGGAGCTAATGTTGTTTCAGCGTCTTGATGAAGGCGATTGTTGCTTGTGTCTCGAGTTGAAATTCCTCCTGATATGTGGTATGGGTAGATATGAGGGTGCGCCTTAAATTTGTTTGTTTCTAACAAACTGATTACTTTTGATTCTTTTTGATTATTTATAGTAATCGGAAGTAATCTTGATTACTTTTGGATTATTTGTAATTGCAATCAATTATAATTCTTGAAAATCTGAATATAATCGTAATTTAATCATTACTGCACCTTTAAAAAGCATGTAATTTAATTAGTAATTATGTTATGTAATGATTACTAATTAGTAACAGCTATGGTGGCATATTACTTTATGTTTGGTCGTTAGTTTTTACAAAATAATTTCACACGTGTTACTTTTAGTGTTTCATTCGTTCTGTTGTTATTTATATTTCATCAATACTCAATCTCTATTTTTTTTTTTGTTTGCCATGTGAATAGGTGGTCTACACAATTTCGAAGTTTTTTATTCAAACTAACAAACTGTAAGTTATTCTGGCACAGGACTGTTCTATTCTCCAAATATGAGTGATTATCTATCATAAAAGTCTACCCGTAAGGCTACGACAACGTCAAAATTTGGTTGTATCCTATAGGAAACACCGCGCATTGAAGGGTTAATTTCTCGGTGTTTTCATTTCTTCACTTTGTGTCATTATTCTATACTTCGAGAACTTCCGCCAGCTCGATAAAGTTACTTGGCCTTGGTAGTATTCGCACATTCCGCCAAGAACATCATTGCCCGGGAAACACCTCGTGGATGTCGGTGAAAGTATTCGACAGTAAGGATTGCACTGGATTTCGCATCAAAATGGCCCTTCTCCCATCTTCTTTCATATTAGGAAATTGTACAACACTAACCCTTATTGTGGTATTAGTTTCTGTTTATATTTTTTTTAATTATATTACAAAGCAAATATATGTTCTAATTTTCGGCCCAAGTATAAAGCACAAATGTACCCTTTTTTTATTTACTATTTTTTCTGAGGCACACCCCAGTATGCTTGCATACAAATGTACATATTTATAATTAGTTCGTATTCAGCTAATTATTGATATTTTGTCTTGGTATTCATTTGTGGCGTTCGAGCTCTTGTAAACCCAACCGAATTTTGTAGTATTCAAATATACATATTTTTTTATGTTTAATTATTTCCCGCATACGATTACGTTTTCTGTTTTAGTGTTAGGTTATACATCTGTATAAACAGACAACACCATGCGCTGCTGACATTGACCCATAGGCAACGTCATCATTTCACATCTTCACTGCTGCCGATGATTATGATTATGATATTGGTGGTGGATAAACAAATCTCTAGTGTGCTACGTTACGTCGAATTAAATAATTTTTGTTTTCGTTAGAAATAGGGATTTTCCAACAAACGTTCTTCAACTGTATAAATACCTATCAATCAAATATAAGTGTGTTTGTGCGGATCTGACGTAAAATATGTATTTATACCTGTCAAATGTTGGGAGGTTACCGTGCACTTATGCCACACTTAATAGCAGATTTTATTGGGCACTTATGAAAGCACTTTATTGTCTAATTCAAACTGTTTAACTGTGAACCGCTCGTAAAGGGTATTCCAACATGAGGTGTTATTTTAAATCACCCGGTATTTTGGTATCTGTCACTTTTGAATATTGTATTCTTTGACATTTGACAAGTAGAAACTAAATGGAGCGATACAAGCTTCAACAACGCATTTAAATTATTAAAATTCACTACAAAAAGGGTGGAAATCTTGCTGTCACAGTACGCAAAACTAAAGCATTTTTGGGTCGTCATGAATCATCTTGTTCGACCGCAATACAGAAATTGGTGGACAAATTCGAGCTGTTGGGACAAGTTAGTGGTGTGAAGAATAAAACCCGTGCACGTCGCCGAAGAACAACTGAGAATGTTGCTGCTGTAACCCAAAGTGTTGAAGAAAACCAAGGTCTGTCTATTCCTATTCCTTGGGCATTCCACAAATGTCATTACACCGTATTTAGCATGAAGACTTGGGTCTTAAGGCTTATAATGTTCAGTTAACACAAGAACTCTATCCGGCCGATCATCAATAATGTCGTTTTTTTGCTTTGTTAGATACACTACTACCCCTATCATCACCACCACTCTCCTATGTATCGGTTCAGGACCGGCAACGATGTTTTCGAAGCCCCTGGGAGTTCTATTATTTTGGCGCCGGATGTAGATGGAGTAAATATTTACGAGATCAGAGGGAGAAAGTATTTAATGTACCGCTTCAAACATCCTAAGCATTTGAATGTTTCTCTCGACAATTCGAAAATATGGTTAGCTCAAAAAATCTCCACCCGGTATTTGACAGGAAAAACTTAATAAAACTAGAAATAATAGAGGTACACAAATATTGTGAATGAAATTTTTTTCATTAAAATTAAACAAGGAATTCAAATTCAAGCAATGCCTACTTTTTATGTTTCTGTAGAAAAGAATGAGTTTTTTCACTCAAAAATTGTGAGTGTCTGAATTAAGGCTATTTCTTGTTTTGCTTATAACTTAGTTATTTTTCATAAAAATTGTTTGAATGCACTGAAAAAACGAATTTCAAAAAATAATGAGTTTGGTCCTTTTAATATTAAGATACCGAAATGCAAATCATCCTTCAGAATACACAACAAAGTGGTCCTTGGGTGTTCGACCCCAAACGGCGAATACTGTTGTCAGACGATGTTTGCATTTCTGTTTCGGCGCGTTGGTTCCAAACGATTAGTTCTGTGCGAACTTATTTACTGAATTATTTTACATTCAATTAATTTCCGGATATTGATATAGCACATGTGTGTACTGGGACATTATGTTAATGAATCATCATGTTCTTCTTTGAAATGCTACTCTGAATAAACCAAGTGATACTTGGACTGGCGTAGACCAAGAAATGCATTCACTTTCTGCTCGATACTCGTATATTAATATAAATATCATAAATACCACCGTGTGCTTATCACATTTAAAACCAGTTACAATAGTTAGCGCTGCCACCACTAATTAACTTACGTTAATAAAAGCAACCTATTTTCGTTAAAACTTGTTATTGTTTTTCCAATGCCCGATCTCTAGTTCGACAAGCATAGGGAAATCACTTTTGATGATATTTTCATTATTCATGGAATGCTGTACGAGTGTACTTCCCTCAAACGCTGTAAATGGCGATTGATAGCCAGCTTTGCAAATCGCATCTGTAATAAACCGATCAAAGCGTTAGGGCGGTATTAGCAGCAAAAATCCTGAATACGAATATATTTATTATACGATCGCCAACATTTATGTTTGAGTTTTTGATCCCCCGCAAACCAGACACTGACACTCGGGTCTATGTGTTTTGTTCACATCTAATCTGACTTTTTACGATGCTACGATATTTATGCAACAGACATCGAATATTCAATACGTGTTTTTATTGTCTTAAATATCATATTTAATATTTCTAATTTCGTCTAGTGTTTCATTTTAAATACGAATATTTAATAGTTTATTCGTCTTTTAGCAATAATAAGTTATTAAGTGATGGCTTTACACTTGTCTGGCGGCGTGGAGACGCAAAATGTGATACGTCCTGAGCCGTACAAAGATTGCGATGAAGATGGTGTTAAACAGATGCGCATAGACAGAGTTGAGAGAGAAAAAAAACATAAATTATGCAATTTTATGGAGAATGTTTCGCAATCTCGTTTTCTTTTCGTCTTCATTTTTAATCATAGATGTTGTGGCTTAAAGAAGCTATTTGCTGGTTTGGCTATTTGAATACGAGTAATTAACTTATCAAAAAACTGCGTGATGTATCAACAAATCTCCACGTTGTGTTACACAATTCCAATAATTAATGGTTTATTGTGAGAGCTGTTATTAATATTTCCTATTGAAATATTTCACCGTATTATTTGTATAAATATGGGATTTGTTTGTTAAATATACATTTTTTGTTTGCTCTTTCAATAATTTTATATACGTTTTATATCAAAAAGTCGTCTCCTAAAGGCTAAGGCATCTTCTAGAAAATTTTGCATGGCTTAGGGATTACTCACCTATTCGTCAAGTCGTTACCAGTTTGTTGTCTATAAGTCGCACACATGACAGATATCACTCCAAGGACACAATCTTCGCTTTTCCAATTTCTTAAATTAATTAATTCCTAGGAACAATTTAATGCGATGTATTGCTGCTCAGATGGAATTACCTTCGGAAAAATCCGAAAATTATTCTTATTTTGCCTTTCAAAGATAAAAACCAATGTTAATTTCTATATAAATTTTCAAAATCTTTGAATATTTTTATTAATTCAATCAAAAAATTGTTAACGTGAAAATTAGTGAATTATTTCATAGAATCTATAGGTATTTCATTGAAAATACCCACAACAATTTATTAGTCTATTGAGGAACCTCTGTGGCTCTGGGGCTACAATGGATCTGTAGGAGATGGTTTAAAATCATTCTGAAAGTCGGTTTACTTTATATTCTAATGAATATTTGTCATAAAACCGGCTAATGCATTTGCGGAATTATACCTTTCCGGATTACTTTCAAATTTCCCATTTAATTATGCACGGTGATGATGAATACGGTTTGATTGGCTACAAAACCCGTTAACATCTGATTTGCATTGAATGTGACAGACAAAAACAGTTCAATAAACTTTGTATTCTTTTTGTTAGTTTGGCTACAATGCCAATTGTTTTCTTCTCGAATTATCAATTAGTTAGTTTTTTAAAAAAAAAAAAGCAATCGCGGTATTCACAATGTGTTGTATTTATTATATGGAAAAGTCGAAATGAGTTGTATTATAAATACTATATGGACAAAGGGGTCCTAAAATGCAGAAAATGCTTCAGTTATTATTTATTATGTGTGTGTTTTTGTTTTCAAACATAATATTTTTTTTCACCTCTTACTCTATTTTAATATGGACACCACACCAAAGTACATCAAGATTAGGTTGTAACTGAACAATGAAATTTGGGGTGTGAAGTATTTTCATTATATTAATGGTTTAGACCTCTAATATCATCAATGGTTGTCAGATGTCAATGGCATTTGGTGGTCGCCCATGCCAGCTGTATACTTGCCTTAACAGTTTTTTTTTTGTAAAGGCTATTTAAGTAATGATTTAGTTCCAGTTATAGTGCAAATTCTTGTGCTTCTAATTTGTATTCTTTTTGTGCAAATACTCCATATATGATTTTTTTTCCACACACTGATTCATTCTCATATAACATTGAAACTATTTTTTTCAGTTTTTTTTTTAATTTATTTATTCCACTTCGCTTCTAAACTGGTACTTCTTCACCAAGTTAATGGTAAACAATTTTCTTTAAACACTACGGAAGT
Organism: Hydrotaea cyrtoneurina; assembly: GCA_958296145.1. Taxonomy (NCBI): domain Eukaryota; kingdom Metazoa; phylum Arthropoda; class Insecta; order Diptera; family Muscidae; genus Hydrotaea; species Hydrotaea cyrtoneurina. Next base: position 90,382,950 of record OY282512.1, read on the forward strand.
GTTATCGTATGTATGTGTTTTAAAACTGTTTGCATATTTTCTGTATTAAAGAAAACATAAATAAAAAAAACGGAATGTCTAAAAATGTTAATACAAGTGAAAACTTCAAAGTTATTGGATCACTATCACAAACAAAGGGCCTAGCAATAACAGTGGAATATTCCATAGGAAAACGAAACAAGCAGAGCTGTCACAGATATGTTAAAGTAATATTTTTAGATATCGACCATAATGCCAATTCCATTTTTCGTATCTTACACGATGGCGCAAGTTCCTAAGAAGCCCTTGAAATATTTAGCCTGCCCTAAGGCTTGTATGTTGACAAATTGGGAGGTTTATTATGCTGCCCGTCCATCCACCGGTCCACACAGAGTGATTTTGATGATTTTCTTCAGAAATTACGACTTCAACGGCGTTGAAGAAACTAAAATTGTTATGCAGCGTAGATGGCAAGGTTGGAAACCGAAACGATTAACGTTGTAGATATCGGTATGATTTATTTATTTATTTCGGTATCGGTAACGGTGGCGGTATTTCAGATCGTATCGGTAACGGTATACCGTTACTTACCGGTATTTCAGACAAAAAAGACAAATATTTAAACAACTGAAGTTATACATTTATCCAATTGATTTTTTTTTTTGTAATTGACATGCGAAAATTGCTATACATAGTAAAGTTCCGCCTTTCTATAAGGTCTATGTTGTTATGGGAAATCAGAAAATCGTTGGACATGTCCCCCGACCGATGACGGTGTTATAGGAAATCAGAAAATCTTAGGACATGTCCCCCCACCTATGACGGTGGAACACGATTCTGGCAACAACAATTCGATACTCCCATTTTTTTTTTGTTGCAATTTTTACCATTTAATAATGAAAACAAAAATAAAACCGAAAAAATAATATATAAAATACTAGCTGACCCGGCAAACGTTGTTTTGCCATATAAATTCTTTCTAGGTAGTTTCTAGTGTAGACAAAAAAAAACTAACTTATTGTAAGTGTATAAGGATGTGGTATATGCGCCAAATAGGCATGGAGCGCTGTGAACGATGAGGGAATATAAAAATAACAAACGCCAAACATTATTATTTTTAAGTTATTATAATTTATTCCTTAAAATTGTATGATAAACTTGGCCTCTGATTTTGAATGTAGAATTGTATTGTTGACCATTTGCATTAGTATTTCGAACTATTTCTGTTGCTCCGAACGATGTCATTTGGAAGCATGAATTGAATGTTCGAATTGACTTCAGGAACACGTTCGAATCTGGATCCGTCCCGATAAGTAAACCGTTCAATGGTTCAGGTGGTGTTTTAATTGCAGGTAGTTGGACTTTTCCTGACGCGCAACACATGCCAGCTGGCTCATTTTTGAATTTGAGAGCATGACAATGCGGACATTCCTTGCCCATAGCACCAATTAGCACTTTTGAATGAGCATAATATTCAATATCGGGCTCATACTGGAATGCTAGACGCAGGAATGAATCAGATATGAATGCCCGATGTACCTGTTGGCGTTGTTGGTCATTTCTTGTGCGTCTATTGACTGTGAAACGGCGTGATTGTCGTTGTTCTAATCGTATTGCTTCATTGCGTTCAGCTCGTGTATCTTCCGATTGTTCTTGATGCAATTGCGCCATGCTCAGACTTGCATCAGTATTTTGTTGCTGGATTTGTTCTTCGGGATCTTCTATTTGCCATGCTTCTAGATCTACTTGTATTACGGCTCAAATCAGCCCCTTTGCGTTTTCTTGGCATTGTTCACTGTACAAAACACACAGATTGCTTAATCAACTAAAAATTAAAATAGCACTGAAAAATAATGATACATTCACTATGAGAAACTGTTTACAATAAAGAAATCAGCTGATTGTAATTCCAGTGAGCAAAATTTGATGACATGTATACTTGGGAGTCCGAACACAACAAAGGCGATAGCGTATGGCGACACTTCTTATTTTTTCCCACTATCACAAACTTAAAATTAATAATAAATAGTACGTAAGGGAATAAAAGAAATATTTAGAAAAAATTCAACGAAAATCAATCTATGGCTCCAGCTTTGCACGGGTAACACTTATTATCTGTGGCAGTGATGTGACAAAGTTTAAGCAGATATCTATTGGTACAGTGCCTTGCTACTAAATAAAAACCAATGCATTTAAGGCAAATGGCATATTATATTTATTAATTCATATTAAGGCCAGGGGATAAACAACGTTTTTTTTTTGTTTGGAGTAATACCGAATAAATTTTTCAGCGTGCCACATCGAGAGCAATCCACATACTGTTGGCCGTGTGAACAAAAATTTTTTTCCAATCATCATACATACATTCTGAATTTCACTTAAACTGGTCCATACATTTAGATTTTCCATATAAATCCACACCCGAGCCAAAACTTAATAAAAAAAAAATGAAATTGTATGGGAACCACCCTAAGGGTTAAAGATAGAGGGTAGATATGTTCTCGGAAACTGTTGAGATTGCAAAAATATTGAGGGTCGGTCATACATTTGACTCCTCTAGGAGGCACCCTTATAATATAAAACGTTAAAATTTCGACAACAGCGCCACCTATCGGGTCCATGAAAAATAGATGTTGGCCGATTCTCAGACCTACCCGATATGCACACAAAATTTCATACAAATCGGTCCAGCCGTTTCGGAGGAGTACGGTAACTAAAACTGTGACACGAGAATTTTATATATATAAAGATAATACAATACCGGTAAAAAAGGTTATGGAAATTGGATAATGGTATTTTAAATTTTTTTAGCGCTAACCAACCTTAGTTGACGGTAAGGTACGCACCGATCCCGTGATCAAGATATTTGGGTCGAGTCAGTACCGTGAAAGACTCCTGGCTTTTTCAATATTGTGCATATTAAACACTCTCACTGAGTGTTTAAACACTGTCTCCGCCATAAGCTTGACCATTGTCTTTACTATTGGCACGGCAAACACTCTTTACATTAGTTTGGCTATGGGTAAGGGTGTTCAATTGAGCATAACTGAACAGTGTGACCAGCCTTTGGCTTCAAAGAATTAAAAGAAAGCCAACTGTTTTCCGTAAAGAAAGATAAACTTTAAATTAGTATGGTACTGCCACAGCGCTGGCAGAGAAGATGGAGACTTTGGTGCACCGGTTTCTCGATCTTCCCTGCCTTCGCTTTCCGTAGTAAATCGATGTCTAATGCTTTTCTAGCTAAATCGTGTTCCAGCCAGCTGTATTTTGATGCGTTTATCCAACTGAAACTAATCGCTTAGAAGGCGATAATGCGAAAAAAACACGCCCAATATACTTACCATATTTAATCCGTTTTAAACTGTCATTTAAATTAATTGCATCGCATCTACAAAATATCTTGTTAAGATAAAGTTTTCTAAAGAATGTGTCAAAACATTATACATATATGCGGATAACTCATCCATCAATTTAGTGACCGTTCAGATTCATGTTTAATTAAGCACATTAGTTAGTTAGAGGAGAGATAGTCGCCCACACAAAAAAAAATAGATTCAAATCCGGGTAAGAACATCTGTTATTTTTCAGAGGTGGGTTTACTTCGTGAATGACGACGATTTTGCGAGTAACGACGTCTTTAGTGAATCTCCTAATGTGGGCGATGAATCAGACATGTCTTTTCCGTTTAAAAAAATGTATACGTAGGATGTTCGGAAAGGTATATTTTTAGATTTCATAACTGCTGAAACTCGATTGAAACTTAATCGACGAAGATAGTCGAGCAACTTCTTCACACTTTGTAGAATACCAAAATTCAATAAAGACAATCAAGGTGTTTTGATAATTGTAAGTTAGAAAAATCGGCATCAATCCTTGGAACAGGTTTTCGTGAATTGTTACTCAAAAATATTATAGCTAGACCCATCTAGCGTGGTCCAATTAACGACGTCATTCCTTCTGATGTCCTTAAATCCATGTAATCAGACTGCAGGTCGTAATTCCAAATTGAAGAAAATCTGCTTATATTTGGTATTTATGCCAAAAAAATAATTGACCGATAATTCGATAGATCGTCAAATCAGAATCGGAGTTAATATGGAATTTTTAGAATAAAAATGAATTAAACTCTAGAGTAACATTTGTATTTTTTCATTTTATTTTCGGAGAATTTTTTATAGACAGAGCCATAAGGAGTAAGCATGGGGAATCTCGGTTAGCAGAGATTGTTGACTAGTTTCGTAAATTAAATTTATCATAGGTTTATTCATTTTGTGGATTCAAAAGTATAGCGCAGGAATTCGATATCTGTCAAATTAAGTTGTTAAACCATTTTTTTTTCTTTTCAGTTGGAACGCGTAAAAATTATTAAAACCTGGCACAGGTGGTGGTGATTCTGGCACAGTCACATATCGTGCTTTAAGAGGAGATTATGGTTTATGGTTATGAAGCACATTTCCCATTCGGTGGGTATGTTAATAAATTGTCGTATTTGGGTTCTAACAACCCTCAAGTAATTGAAGAGATGCCATTACATACACAAAAAGTCACTCTTTGGTGCGGTCTTTGGTCGGTCTTTGCGGTGGATTGGACCTTACTTCGTCGAAAACGACGAGGGAACGACTGTCACAGTCAATTCGGACCCGACGGAGAACCGACTTGTTTTTGCCTGCTATTGAAGAATACGACTTTGAGAATATGTGGTTTCAAGACGGTGTCACATGCCACACAACTCTCGTCGTGCCGACATCAACTGGCCACCAAGATCATGCGATTTGACACCACTAAACTTTTTTTTGGAAGGACATGTTTATGCAGATAAACCTTTAACTCTTGAGCACTTAACCAACATTCGTCAAGTTATGGCTGAGATACCGCCCAAGTGGGAGTAGTATGAGATGACCCTGGATAGCCGCGTATTCCGGCTAAATGTTCTATCTTCAGGGACCAGATAACGGATATCTGACGAACAGATACTATTAAAATAACTATAGAACAGCGATATACAACCCACATTCCGGCGATGCTGTAGGGAGACAATAGATATGTATACCCTACTATCCCCTATCATCATTAACTTTGCACTTTGACACATGTCGGAAATCAAGACAATTTTTGTTTACAATTTATGCAAAAATAATATTGAGCTAAAACAAACATAAATATTTCTAAAATATTATGCAGAAAATGATTCTTGCAATTACGTAAACATCAATTCAGTTTTGCCTTTTTTTCAATGTAAATGAAAACTTTCAATCAACAGTAAAAAACCTTTCCTGAATTTTACCCCATTTAACCGGAAAATCGATTATTTCGAATGTTTCCCTGTCCTATTATTCCAGCTAATCGAGTTTCTACCGTTCGCAATTTTCCTAGAAATTATACACTAAACGAAGTTGTTTAAATTTTTTGTTAAATATTTTTTTATTTACTCGCAAAAAAGGCCTAAAGGCCCAATTTAACGATTGCATTTGACAAACAAGTGAATAAATGCAAAATACATACGAATAACAACAAATGATCAACAATTACGTAAATACATACATAATTATAGTTAACAAATGAAACAAATAATAATTAAAACGATAAACAAATTTAACTAAAAGTGAAACAAAAACGAGTCAACATTCAGAAATAATAAAGAAAAAAAATTAACAACACTTATTCAAACAAAAGGGAAATTAAATGATAATCAATTTCACTTTTGTGACGGAGTGAAATTTCATCATATTCTCGATATTTCATTTGTTGTGTGCCACATTTTCGTGCGTGTGTGTGTGTGATAAATGTCGGTTAATTAAATTAATTATTAAAAATCAAAAAACAAAAAAGAAATCATTGATATTATGATACAATAAAATGGCAATCAGTCATGCTTAAATAATAAAAGGCACAGTGTCCAATTAACACCTTTTACAATTTAACAATAGGCGGCAAATATTTGCTGACATTCGATGGGCCCGTCGATGATGACGATGAGTAGCCGTTGTTGGTTTGTGTTGTAGCCACGCTACCGCCTTGTTGTTGGCCATCCAAAGAACCAATTACAGAGGTAACTGGAGCAATACCTTCATCGGAGATTTGTGTGGTGCCGCCGAGTTTATCGTATTGAGCTAATTTGAAACAACAAGAAAATTATAAAGATTAATAGTCAGACATGAATCATACCGATCACCCAGAAGACGTGATGATGTTGCTTTTACTTTCTGCGATTTGGAACTACTAACAAAATTTGCATAAATTTCAGTCAAGTTCATTCGCTTTTGTGATTCTAGTTTGCGACATCGCCATAAACGTCTTCTGATTAAATTAATATTTTATGCTAAAAAGGTTTCGTCGTCTGTTTGTCTTGTTGTCGCTTACCTTGAATGGTGCGCTGCGCATGTTGGGCCTCTTCCTGAGTCTTATATTTGATGAAATAGACTTCCGGTTTGCTGGGCTGTTTGGGTTGAGCTTCTTGGATGGCTGCTTGCAAGTCCAAAGGATCGGGTTTCTTGGTCAGCACATAGATGATGGTCTTCTCCTCGGTGGGTGCTTGATTGATCTGCAATGCGGCCTTGTTTAGGTTGGGCGATGGAGCCTTAATGAAAACGATGCGATAATGTTTGCGTGGTGGTGCTGGCGGCAAGTGGTGTTGGAACTGTTGTGCGTCACGCTCTTCGGGGGCAACATGAACATAGATGTCTTTGGTTACGGTGGAGGGAGACTGGAATTGCTGCTGTTGATAATTGTGGTATTGAGGCTGTTGTTGATGTTGTTGTTGTTGTTGCTGTCCAACAAAGTTAGGCAAAAAGGAAGGCTGTTGTTGCACATTCGAAAATCCGAAGCTTTGTTGCTGTTGCCTTATGGGCTGATTGAACTGTGGTGCCGTTGAAAATTGCTGAGACGAACCAACTTGTCCGCCCACCTGGTTGTTGGTCTGTGTCACACCAACTTGTCCTCCCAAAATGGAGTTTTGCAAATTTGAGGATTTTAGTGCCTCTTGCAGGATGGAGCCATGATTAAATTGACTGCTGCTGCTGCTGGTCGCAGAGTTTGTATTGAAGGAGGGCAAACCGAATGGTAGAGAGCTCTGTTGCTGCTGCTGCTGTTGTTGTTGCACTTGTTGCTGGTAGTTGTATCCTTGGGGCGCAGCCAAGGTTGCGGCACAGAGGCAAATAACCTAAAGGCAAAAAGGAAGTTGTTGAGCATTGAGCCAATAATAACAATTATGTTTGGAGTGAAATGTCATAGGAAGAATATTGACATTATTATTAGCAAACACTTTTATTAAAGCAGAACAAATTTTCAGAATTTGTGAAGTCTTCCTAACCGGTTTCTCAATCCTACTTTACTTCAAATATTTAAAATTATGTCTTCTAAATCTCAATTAGATATTATTATATACAATTTTAAAGCAGGGAATTGCTTCTTAAATCTGTAAGATCCTTTTTAATGCCATTTGGGTTTTCAGTGTTAATATCTGCCATAAATAGACTTAGAAATAGTAGACTTATCATGCTCTGTAAATAATCTGTTTAGCAACTATTTTTACCGAAAATTTGTCTTCAGGGACAAGGAATGCCGAATATGATCCGAAGAGAAATCTGGTGCTATTCAAGAGCTGGCAAAATTTCGGCCAATGTAGCCAAATACCATTCGATGATCACGGATGCTGTGACTTGATTGACATGTGGTTTCAACAATACGGTGCCACATGTCACACTACACGCGATACCATAAATCAATTTAGAGGAGAGTTTGGTCAGCAGCTAATCGTTCAACTTGTTCGTGAGATTTGACCACACTAGGCTATTTTTTGTGGGGCCACGTGAAGTCTCTAGTATAAAGTGATACGACAACCATGACCGATTGTTTGGAAGACAACATTACATCTGTGATTGGTGACACACCGGCAAAAATATTGGCAAAAGTGTGTCAAATTGGATTTTCAGAGTGGACCACCCGACGTGTAGCAATGTCTGCGGGCAATAATTTTTAAAAAGTAAATGGCAGGTAAAAATTTTTTGATCCAAATAAATACTCCATTCAGTTTTACAAATTTGCTATATTTTCTCCCATTTTTAAAAACCGAATGCTTAAGAAATCCCGCTTTACTGATGCACAAATTGTTTTGTCATTTGTCATAGCAAAAAAGTTGGATCTAAAAACTCGGCAACCATCCTCGAGTCTTCAACAAAAGATGTTGAGAAAAGTAATAAGAATAAGTTGGGAATTTTTCCGACCAGGATATTTTTATATGATTTTTTTTTTAAATATCTCTTAGGAGATATTGACTTAATGACACACTATTGAGATAATGAATATCATAAGTTGTCGGCTCACTTCTGGTATTTCCGATCAATTGAAAATACATATGTACCTATTTCCCCTAAACAGGCGAGAACTTATTTCAAATCAGTGAGCTGCCCGGAACATACTGTTTAAAGTCAGCTTCGAACGGCTAATGCTTTTTCCGGACAAGCTTTATATGGTTTAGGCCGACATTTGTGAGGTGGAAACGGCCGATGATTGATGGTCTTATCTGGATACTAACCTAGGATTACTGTGGGATAGTCACACAAACTATCTATTGCGCCACGGTCGTCCATAGGAAGTAATGAAACTATCCCTGTTATGAAGTCAGGGATTCTTAGAGATGTATACCATAACGAAAAGCGAAAAATCTGTTTATATCCGTCCCACTGCTTAGTATGCATTTAAAAGAATATTTGGCATTCTATTGATGAAACTATCCCGCTTAGTTCGTTTAACTCAACCCGCCGTATTCTGAGAGTAGTTTTATTTCTCCTATTAGACTAAACGTGCAATAATTTGCCATACCAAGATTGTACCTCACAATTTCTTCTCTCATACAACTTGGTTCCATTTCAGCAAATTGTATGGGAGAAAGTTATTACCTCAATAAAGATATTGAGGAAATTGTATAGCTTTAAGGAAACGAAATTTTATTATATTAATGATATTGATTACACTGTTAGATTGGCCTAATGCAATCCTTTGTTCGTTTAAAATCTTCACATTTATTTGCTGGGACATCATTTTTTTAAAGCTATTTTTATCCAAGTCCACATCCACTTGATATGTAGAGAATACAATACCGGGATTAACATTTCACAGCTGTCGATAGCACAGAAATAACACAATCGAGAATTGCGAAAATTCTTTTCTTAAGTAGGAAAGAATCTCTTGATGTATGAAAGAAAGGAAATACAATTTAGCGTTTCTTTGAATTAGATGTTATAATTTTTTCAGTTTTGAGATCAAATATCTTCCGATCGACTTAAACTGTATGATAATCCCTTTTTGTATTCACTTTGTTACACATTCAGTAAATGTACATTTTTTTTCAGTTTTTAGTTTGCGAAATCATTTTTGTGTAAAAAAAATTCAATATATTGAGTTTCACAGTTTTTTCTAAACAATTTATATTTTTTGCATAAGCACACATTCAGTAATTAGCACTTACTATAAAAGCACGCATTTTGATTTGAGTTTTGTTTTAAATTTTTAACGAAAATTTTAAATTTCCAATTTAAACACACACAGTTGTTGACCACTACGATAATTCCAAATGTGTCACCAGTGCCAGGCTGTGTATCACGATTGACAATCTAAAAACAACTAAATGCTAATCAAAAATAGTACAAACCTTTATAAACAAAGCTGAAGTGCATGCGAGAGTCTTTACGATATTTGGCTAATACAAATGACCACAAACCAAACACCAACCAACATACAGACATAGCTTTTGTTGCCAAAGGTGAAGCTGAAGAAGATAAAACAACGTTGATAATGAAGATGGAGTTGTAGCGGTCGTAAAAGAGAGGCGGCACATAAAAAAACAAACCGCCAAAAGATACAAACAATAGTAAATTTAGACGTATGGAAAACCAATTTTTTTTATCAAACCTAAAGAAGAGAGAAGACAATGACGCTGAGCGTCTCATAAACTAGATTTGTTGTGAGCATTGCTGCGTGATGCTGGAAACCTTGATGATAACGCGTATATGTTGCCAGATGTATAGGAATATTAAACGTCTGAATTCGAAACTATAATTCCATTATCATAAGAGAGCTGCAAATGAAAAATATTTATTTTACAAATCAAATTAGTAAAAGTGTCGGCTAGTCCCACTTTTACATGGAAAAACTAACTATGCTCGTTTTGTCATTCCAAAAAGGTTGCAACGAATTAAAGACGTCCGAGACTTCAAAATAGTTAGTTAAGTGTTATGGTAAAAATAATTGGTAAAATCGAATTGTGGTAAAAATAAAAAAAGCTGTGTTTGGGCCAGTTTTTGTCGTGGAAGCACCTTTCTGGAAACAGGTTCTCCATTTATTTATTAAGGGATTGCTTATGAAAGCTTATTTATATACATACTGACCCAGCAAACGTTGTTTTGCCTAAAATACTCTTGTTTTAATAAAATTAAAAAAAACATTTTTGATTTTTTTTTTTTTATAAAATCAAATCTTTCAGTGTAATCTTAAATGTCCCACCAATAGAAATACAGATTAAATATGAAGCCTCCCTCACAGCAATGAGACTCAAAGCAATGGGCGAATGGATCGAAACTGATCACAGGTCATATCATCAAAAAATAGTTGAGGTAGTCGAAGGGAATTTAACTGACATAACATCAGCACCCGATAGAATACCCGAAACGTCAATAGTTGTTGAGTGTGAGACCCTAATACCAGACAGACAATTTTGGATTGATGGAACCCTAGCGCAGACACCAACTGGAAACTGCGGTTATACAGATGGTTCGAAACTAGGGGAAAGGACGGGGCTGGGACTTTACATCGAAGAACCGGAAACCGAACTTTTATTCCGCCTACCAGACCATAACACGGTCCTACAGGCGGAAATCCGAGCAATTACAGAGTGTGTGACCTGGTTTAGCGCTAACACAAGACCAACAAACGTAAATATCTTTACAGATAGCCAATTGGCTATCAAGGCAATAACGACTAAAACGGTTAAATCAAGGACAGTTTTAGATTGTAAAATGGCTATTAACTCTTACTCCAGACATGGCACAATACGCCTCATATGGGTGCCTGGTCATCACGGGGTAAGAGGAAACGAGAAAGCCAATACCTTGGCTCAACGAGCCAGGGAGTTGCAAACAATAAATTTAGAGAACGCGAAACCATTCGGAGCTACGCGTTCTGAGCTAAAAAGATGGGCGGCAGACGCCCATATCACACTATGGAATAGTGAAACTATTGGGAAAATGACAAGAATCTTGTGGGGTGAACCAAACGAGGATAAAACCAAAACATTGCTGAAACTGAGCAAAACAGAAACTAGTAAGATCATGGGCATTCTAACAGGGCACATAGGCTTACAATCGCATCTACACAAAATAGGAGTTGTAGACAATAGCGTATGTAGGGCATGCGGAGAGGATGACGAAACTTTGGAGCATTTCCTCTGTCACTGCCCAGCGTTCGCAAACAATAGATCCCGTTTCTTGGGAAATGACACTTTAACAGACTTGATCCATCACAGGGGCGCAGACTGGAAAACAATTAAAGATTATGTCAATAGTACAGAGTTCTTAAAATAACTTCTCAAGACCTTTCCACGCACAGTTTAGAGCGCACAACAAGCCGAATACTGGCTTAGGTGTATGTCTAAGGACATGAGGCGGAGAAAAACCGCCTCCTCTTCTCAACCTAACCTAACCTAACCTAAATAAAATACTTTGAATGTAAATACTTGTAATAAATTGCTTTGTTCTATAGATAACGTAGGAACAATATTTTTTGTATCTTCATTTTCGGCAAAACATGTAAATCGTTGAGTTTGCCAACGCGTGAACACGCTACATTACGACAAACATGAATTTTGTAAATCCAAACTGCAGATTTACATAGACTGTCATTGCGCGTTATTGATTGTCACGGCAAATCCTAATCTTATCGGAAACTTCAATAGTTTGCATTTATTTGGCGCATCTGTCGGTATCATGGGAATTCTTGGTAACAAAATGTGTTCTCCTTTGTACTTTTCAGTGAGGTTTATCATAATTTTCTTAATTATCACTCTTGTTCCATGGCATAGTTTCAGCGCATTGAGGATCCGCAATAAAATCATGTGTGATCGAATTCATTTTGATTCTCGTCTCGTCAATCGAATTGAATTTGAAAATGGATGGCGTCAGCTTCAATTTTCGGCAGATATACTGATTTATTTATTAAGACCGTGGCACCGCAAACCTTTTTTAAATGTGGTGATTTCATGACAGAAAATAGCCTATGGCAGATGTCTGTTAACGATCTGTCCAAATTTAAAAAATTATGGGGCCAGTAAGTTTTTGTACATTTTGTTTTTACTTGATTATTTATATAATACCACAATAATTTTAATGCTAAAAAAACGCTTCCTATCGGGAGGTCATCAACCGAAAATATCGTTAAGATGCTCGGACAAACATATGAACGAACGTTTTTATATATTAAAGAACGTTTTTATATATTGAAAATTGTTTCGAAAAAAAAAAAAATTATGTTTTTAAAGAAAATTGTTACATTTTAATTATTTTGATAACATTTTATATTTTGCATAGAAAATTTCATCGAAATAATTGTGCCCGCCTATATTGGCCAAATACAACTCTGTATGCCATGATAACTGCGTAAAACTCAGATACAACCCCGGGAATTTTGATTGTCAAATTATGATATATAAATGGCAGACTGCAGACACTTACAACTCATCGCACAATTTTTAGCGAACTATAACTTTGTTTTTAATAGTTTTGAGAGCCCCAAAATTCTGTGTTTGACTAGTTGTTTGATTTAAATCTATATTACGAAAATGTATTCGATATTTGAAAAAAAAAAAAGAACAAACAATTGAAATGTAAACGATAAGTTTGACAATCGAAATTTTGTCAAAATTAAAAAATTGTACTTATTTTACTTACCCACCATCTGTGGGTATAACAATTATATCGTACACATAGAAAAAGTTTGGGAGATGTTTATTTGTTTGTTAATCGAATGTTATGGGATATAAGGTACCTAGAAAACAGGGACCGGATAGACCCATTTTCATTAGAATTCTACCTGTACCCAGGTATTGATGTATAGACTCAAATAAATATTTCATTTACTTGTAATCATTTTAGGTGATTTCTTCAATGTTCAAAATTGTAAGTGGCAGGCAACATAAACGCCCATGTTGAAAAGACCGAAGTTCTTTGAAATATTTGTGAAACAGACCAATAGATTGTAGAGCCACCTCGTTTGCGAACTTCCGAAAAATAGTATATATATGTTTTATAATGTATCATCGGTGGATGTTATTTTTTATGACAGGAACTATAATGAGTATTTTTAGGTTAACACTTTTTCGTCGTTCAGTTGATTTCACAAAAATATGACATTGAAAACCCTAACACAACCTATTTTAAATTCCATAATGTATCTTCACAATTATTACATATGGGCTGATTTGGTTCTAATATCTTAACTTTTGTCTAAACTTTTTTATTTATATTTTACGAAACTCATTCAACGCCTGTTGAAATTAAATATAACCTGCTTCACTGTGAAGAGATGTTACACAAATAAGAAAATCTGGCAATGCTGCATTTTTCTTTTTGTTTTATCATTTTATCGCATATTAAAATATATATTATGCAATATATAAAACATATATGAAAAGAGAAGAAGCTAAGCAAAACCCATTGAGACAAATACGATTTTGGCATCGACAGCTCTCCCAGCCTCACTCATGAACTGGTAATTATGATAAAAGACTAAAGGCAACAAAGATCTAAAAAAAAAGAAATAACCATCGTACAGTAAGTTGTAAAATAATGTTACTTCAACACGAATTCATTTATATCTTCTGGGTGTAACATCTTCCCTATTAATCTTGTCATCCGTCGCGGCGGAAGTCTGCAATACTCCTTAGTTTTCAAAAAATGCGAGTAGTACATCATACCTTCAAAAAATATAGCAGCAACATACGCGATATATGTAATTTTGAGTGGTTGTAAATCTTACGTAATTTTAATCATTTATCTTTTAATTTATTTGTGTCTTGTTCGGGAAACTAATTGTTCGATTATGTAAATTAAATACAAAGATGACATCCATCTCGGTTGCTCACAGTTGGCCGGCCGTCAGTAGGTACACGTTGAACAATGACTGGCAACATTCACCTTCCATGCTACATTCAGACCTATGTACATACATATGTTGCATGCATGTTGGTTGCGTGTTCAGTTATCGTATTAAGTGTAACGACATTTAAACTTGTTCTGATAATTGCCTTGCCAGCGCGCTTGATACACTATTTGGGGAATGAGCCCAGCTTGAGCTCAACATCCGAAAGCATAAAAGTGATCGTGAAGTTGACGTTGATGGCGTTACGCTTTACTTTATTTATTGTAGAGTGATAGGTCAGTGTTGTTCGTTGGACGATGGGAGAGGATTTTGCTGGGTTGGTTGTTTATTTGATTTTCAAGATTTATGTTTTATTTACATAACTGATTTATAAACTGAATATTGAAAAAATGTGTTGAGAAGTGGTTGTAACATTTGTTTCAATAAATTGTAATGGAACAAGCAGGAGGACCTATAATACGAATTTTATTGCGTTACTGAATTTAGGTCCGAAAAAAAACTCCACTTTCATAGTAATAATCGTAAGAGTGTGATGGTCAGTGTGTGTGAGTATAAAAAACGTGTACAGCTCACTGGTTTTAAAGATGTTACTTGCCTGTTGCTTTGTGAAAATATGTTTGTATGTCAGATAACATGGCATCATGCGAAAATAATTAGGTCAAAGCAATTTATCTGAAGATTAAGCATTCTCCTGGTGGTTTCCTTACACCAAACCGTGATATAGGGTATCTTAGCTTGGGACTCATACTTGTAGAGATAAGAGAAATGGATCCCATGTTATTTTCCTGATTGAACCTTAAAGACCTTCTTTTAGTTAGAAAGTACAAACAATAATAAAGAGGTATCGAACTATGCATTTTTGTCCTTCTTTTTTTTATTCTCTTCATTTTGAATTCGTGTACTTCAGGATTTTTTTTTGAGTCATTACGGATGTGTGGAAGAGGACTTATCAATAGACTACAGAGGTTACGATCACGGTTCGGACTTTGAGCACGACATGCAGAGAAGTACACATTTAATAAATGCTAAATGTAACGTTTGTACTGATTATACACAAATATTTTACCATTCAATCTTGTGGTGGATACTTTTTTTATATTTAAAATTAAATTTTTGTTTTCAATTTTAAATTTTACATCTGCTATTGAATATTTTTTACCATTAATACTACCTTCATTATGTTGCTCTGACATTCGAGTAGAAACTAAAACAAGTAAATATTTTTAAATATCGCAACAATTTATTACAGTTTTGATTAATTAATCACTGAAGTCAAAACATAATTGGAAAAAATTCATTAACAAAGTTTCTTAAGTTTTTTTATTTACTAGTTCAGTTGGAAATTATCCGTAGACGAAAGGTTCGAAATCTGGTAAGACCATGATACATTTTTCAGCGGCCGTTTTCCAACTGGAAAATGCCGGCGACTTTACAAGTAAGAGACGAATTTCTAAACCATGAAAAACTTCTCTATAAGTGCATTATTCGGTCCCTGTCAGTGAGTATGCAATATTATATCGAACACAGCTTAGTGATTCGATATTCGATTTTCACCATTTTTGTAGTAATTTCAATGACTTGTTGATGCCATTTTTAGTAATGGCGTAGTTTTTACTTGTCAGATGTCAAAGAATAAAAGCTTCTAAAGTGACAGCTACCGAAATACCTGGTTATTCAAAATAACACCACTTGTTGGAGAATCCAGTATCTCTAAAGGGAAATACAACGTTTACCTTAGGTTGTACGTTGCGCTGCAAAGTCGGTTACCTTCTGATTTTTTTTTGAAGGGGCAGCTTCTTTCAAGTTGGTATAACTTAGGAACGCGAACTCAGATTGATATAATCTTGGTGTCATCTAAATGGTCTTGAGCTCCTCGTTTTATTACCTGGTAGAACTAGTACAATGTATGTGCGGAATTTCATCAAAATCAATTCACACTGGGTCGAAATTTTTCGGAATTAAATTTTTCTGTTACGTTTTAGAATTAATCGGGCTTAGAAAAACAAGCTATATATTAAAAAAATTAACAATTTTTCGAAGGCGTAATTTCATGAAATTTCAGTAACTCCCGATCGAATTGTGATCCATATTGTATATACAATTATAAATAAAAAGTCCGATTTTGCAAAAGGAATTTACTACACAACAAGAGCTTAAATGAAAATAAAAATATTCATAATTTGCGTTTCAATCTCGTAATGCACATACAGCCAATGAATCAATACAAAATTATACCAAAAAATACAGCAAAGAGTATCTGCTCACACTATATTTTAGTTTTGTTTGGCCATTTTAATTCTTTTCCAACAAGAGCTGTTATTTTGAATTACCCGGTAGTTCGGTAGCTGTCACTTTTGAAGCTTTTATTCTTTGACATTTGACAAGTAAAAACTACGCCATTACTAAAAATGGAACGATACGCGCTTTCACAACGCATTGAAATTATTAAAATTTACTACAAAAATGGTGAAAATCTTGCTGTCACAGTTCGCAAAACTAAAACATTTTGGGTCGTCGTGAATCACCTTGTCGGACCGCAATACAGAAATTGGTGGAAAAATTCGAGTTGTTGGGACAAGTTAGTGATGTGAAGAATAAAACCGGTCCACGTTGCTCAAAAACAACTGAGAATATTGCTGCTATAGCCCAAAGTGTTGAAGAAAACGCAGGTCTTTCCATTCCTCGTCGTTTTTTGGAATTGGGCATTCCACAAATGTCATTACACCGTATTTTGCATAAAGACTGGGGTTTTAAGACTTTAAAGTTCAGTTAACACAAGAACTCAAGCCGGCCGATTGGGTCCATGAAATGCATGAAAATGACCGGAATTCCATCGAGAAATCATCTTGAATGATTAGGTCCATTTCCACCTCGGTGGCTACGTCAACAAGCTAAATTGTCGCAGCTGGAGCTCGGAAAACCAAAGAGTTATTATTGAGAAGCCTGTCCTTCCTCAACGTGTGACTGATTGGTGCGGTTTATGGTCCGGCGGGGTCATTGGGCCTTATTTTTTTTCACAGTTACGGTGAATGGATTAGGATATCGAGAGATGATTAATAATTTTTTATGATCGGAGTTGGATGATATTGATCAGAACATCGTTTACTTTCAACAAGACGCCGGTACGTGCCACACAAGCAACAAAACCATTGCCCTTTTACGGGAAAAGTTTCCGGACCATGTTATCTCTCGAAGAGGTAATCACAATTGGCCACCGAGATCTTGTGAGAACACCCATTATGAAATCATATTGCCAAATAATATTGGAGATACAAATTAAATTACCACTTTCACAATTTAAAAGGTTAAAAAAAAACTATCTGTTAACTGTTAATGCAACGAAAGCTAACGTTTATGTCATGTGTTATGTGATATAATTATTTAACCTGTTTCTTTTGTGAGATAAAGGTTGGTCTAACCAAAACGAACGATGTTAATTGTAAATAAAATAAAAAGTTGTCAGAGAATTTGGACAATTATGTGTGAAAGAAAATATCGTTCAAATGATCGCCACGGCTTCGTGGCATACCTTTAACCGATGGTCCATATTTTCAATGACTCTGAGACGTAATTGAGGTTCAATGACTTGAATTGTTCTTGGTCTATTGACGTACACGTTTTCTATTAAATATTCCCAAAGAATGAAGTCCAACGGTGTCAAATCACATGAGAGTCCAGGTAAATATCCTTAATTTCTGGGCACAAAAATGTCACGGTAATTGCTTGGCCGACCTCATTTTCAAAGAAGCGTTATGCCCGTCGAACTTATCAACGGTTTTTAATTGTTGGCACTATTCTAAATTAGGTAAATTTTGAATGCTTAAAAAAGTGGTTCAAACTCTTATTTTGCATATTAGAATTATTTTTCATAGAAACCAAAAATTAAATATTGTTCTTCAACTTTTTAAAGAGCAATAAGGGAGCAATTTGGAATGACATGCGCTTTTTATGTATTGTCTTAGTCTTTTGTAATCGTATAACCAAAGGTAAGATAATCTTAATGGCAGGCGATATATGTTCATTTCCAGCAATTGTATGTCTCGATCATAGAGAAAGCAATAGCTGCACTCAGTTGGAAAATCTGCCTTATTTAATTTAATTTAACATGTTTAAGCAATATCAAAATCGTCACTACAGCTGAAGGAAGTTATTTTTTGTGTAGTGTTTTCGTAATCAGAGACATTTAATATTTTTTTTCATGTGGAACTTTTATTATACTTAGCTTCATCAAAGTATTTCTCCACTCTAACGCACATAATTATTCATGAATGCAATCTGTTGTTCAACGCATGTACTTGCATACATTTTACTGTCTGGTTATATTGATTTATGAGATGCATTTTAAATACTTACTGCGAAAAGTGAATCATTTCCAACCATTTCGATTTCCTTTAGAACATATAAAAACAAGGCGGAAATATGAATAGAATACTTATGTACAAAACGAAAATGAAGCAAAATAAAAAAATAACACTAAATAAGCGTAACAAATTGGCAACAACTAATGCCGATGTGTTAATTTATGCAAATATTCTCATCGGAATACCTCAGAAAGATAATCAATACCAATCATAAAACGATGCAAACAAGAATATTTTTTTGTATTTTAATGGGCCATAAATTTCCAGCAGAATGTGTCATATTTAAAACCAAAAAAAAAAAATGTTTTTCGTCTTTTGTTTATGAAGAACATTCAACCTGAAATCAATTAAATTGCAACAAAATAATAAAAAAAGAAATAAACACGATTACTAAACAAAATCAAATGAAACTTAACATTCATCCTTGACAATAGAGAAATAGAAATAAAAGCCCCAGAGGTATACAACACATAAACACATATTTTAGATTAACTTTGCAAATCAAATTGAATACAATTTTGTATTATTAGTAACACATTTAATGGCAATTAATTGGATTATCATTTTAGTTTACTGTTTGATTTTGCAAAGTAACAAAATTCAGCAGAGCAAAAATAATAAAAAAAAAATGATCGTTATCCAAATAAATCTCAACCAACGTCGGCTCGAGTTGGTGTACCCTTTACCTTTTAAAGTGTATATTAACTTAGTCAATCAGTTTGCATCAACATGTTGATCTGCTCCCCTTTAAAAGAATATTGTGGCGTGTAGTTGTAGATTGGAAACGTGTCTCTTAAGGGAGTGGTCATAGAGTAGTTAGGTACCATAAATGGGCGTAGTCGTTTGCCCACAGACCACAAGAAGAAATAATATGTTTCCACATAAGAATATGTTTGGAAACATTGTTGCTAGCCCAAATAAATATTGGATTGCAGCTGATCTAAATAGACATAAAAGGTTTCCTGCGAAATATGTCTTGGACAATATTTTACGAGTACCGTTTTTTCCCTCCGTGAGCTGAGGCACAAAAATGACCCTGAAAACTAATCATATTTGTTGTATATTTCAAATCAGCCGAAAACGGTCACTTGTAAAAATATGGACATTCAAATAGGTACTAATAGGAATTTGGGAACAATTACATCATATCACACACCTCTCACTAACTTTATCCATAGTGTAGGGTGTATACGATTCGGGTAGGATAAAATCAAGTGTACAATTTGTCAGTAAAAACGTTGGTAAGTTCGGTCCCCAAATTAACAGCGTCTTTACCGATGAATTGTCGACTTATTTCTATTGTTATAGCTTAGGATGGACTGATCTTGAATTGAAGGCGAAAATAAACGCGGCAAAAAACACCTGGTGATTACCTTAGCTCGTGTTGCAATTTCATTAATTTAGGGGGAAAACAACGGATTGATATCTCCGACGGATGCCAAATGTTAAGCATTTTGCTCCTCCAATATATGTGTGTGTTAGCATTTATCGCATCCAAAGTGAGTTTTGTTATACACTCCATCATAGGATGGAGTATATACTAAGTTTGTCATTCCGTTTGCAACACCTCGAAAGAGTGATCTGCGACCCTATAAAGTATATATATTATTGGTCAGTGTAACATTCTAAGACATTCTAGCGATGTCCGTCTGTCTGTCCGTCCGTCCGTCCGTCCGTCTGTTGTCTGTTGAAATCACGATAGAGTGCGAACGACCAACGCTAAAAAGCTGAAATTTTGTCGGAAGATGTTTTTTGCCCATAAGCAGGTTAAGTTCGAGAATGGGCCATATCGGACCAAAGGGGAAAAAGTTCCCCTTTACGGGACTAAATATATTCCGGCCATAATCAAATTTTTCAAATATTTTTTTTCACTACATCTAAGTTTATATAATTTATAGATGGGAAAAAAATCCCAAAAATGGGCGTGCTCATGGGTTCCGTGGACCTTTGGGGCCCAAAAAAGGGCCCATGATAAACATGCGCATATGGGTATCGAAGTGCAACGAAATTTACTCACGAACCCAAATATGCATTTATTTTCATGATTTGCCTAAATTTTTTGATCCGGTTTCTGGGACTATCGGGTCACCAGCGGCCCAAAAACCGTCCCTTGACAAACATGGACATATGGGTATCGAAATGCAACGAAATTTTCTCGCGAACCCAAATATGCATTTATTTTCATGATTTGGATAAAATTTGTGATCGGGTTCCTGGGACTATCGGGTCACGAGCGGCCCAAAAACTCAGTTAGTTTTCTTATTTATTGACTTTTTAAGGATCCATGATGGAGGGTATATAAGATTCGGCCCGGCCGAACTTACTATTTGTCCACTTGTTTTTTTTTTAACTACACAAATATGTGTCATCGCAGTGTTTGATATTTGTTATACGATTTGGTCTTTTGGACAAACTATATTCGTCTTAAAAATGCTAATTTTATAACTGACGAAATACTAGATAATTTAGTCAAAAAAGGAAATTCCAGATCATAAAAAGATGAAATACGATTTCAGTCTTTCAAGGCCAAATAAAAGTGTTTAAATGACGACCCTTTGACTTTAGTGTTTTTTTACTGGGCATTAGAGAATATTCTTTGTACTAGTATATCGTTGCTGACAGAGTTTCATCGAATATTAAGTAAAAGAAATTAGTAAGTAAAAAATTAGTGTTCATTTTGGGATTTGAAGCAAAAGCTGTGTTTTCCAGACTAGGGTTTGCACGAGGATTGGGCGGTTTTAACTGAAGGATCCAAGTTGGATGTAGACACGGAAACAGGTCTCACTGTTAAATGGGCGCGCATTAGGAAATTCCTTAGATTACCTTATGAATGCAAGAATGCGTCACTTATTTTGTGTTCGACAACCATTGAGTTTACCTTTAACTGATGAGGTGGTGGTAAATTTTAAACATTTTTAGGCCACATACTATCTGCAAAAAAAATTTAGCTCATCAGTTAAAGGTTAAGATAGCATAAATATAATATTATGAGGAATCTGTAACATGAATTCCATTGTGGTTGTCCCTACACATATGATATCGAACTCACAAAATTGTCCGTAAACTCTGTGGAATTACACTGGACGATTGGAATTGCCTCGTTACACATCTCAAGTGGGTGAAGGAATCGCAATTTCATGAACATTGTTATATACCGCTCGTACAGCGATGGATGTCCCGCTGTCCTCGAAGAAGAAAGAGGTTTTACACTATTTCATAACCGCGGATGAAATATGGATCGATCACAACACATCGGAGTCTCACGTACTCTGAGAGATGTGAAGTCCGGGTGAAGTGCCAAGGTGGGCATATCAGTGTTGGCGGCCGTGGTATGGAGAGAAAGTTGATCATATCCTGGTAAGAACATCTAAAAAACATTTTTCCACCACCAAATGGCGGCGACTTTAAAAATAAGCGAATGATCACTTAAAACATCTTTAGAAAAAGCATTAGTCAATCGGAGTGATTATCTAAATTATATCGTGCAAAACTCACTGATTTGATAGTTTCCTTTATGGAATATTATGTTATGTTATACAAGTAATTAAGCACTCATTTTATTCACAGCTCTTGGACAGATTTGACATTCATATTATGCGCTTCCGTGGAATTCCAGGTTTGGAGGTGTTTTCATAGAGGTTGAATTTACGGAGAGTACGTCAAACATACTTCCATATTATAGTGTTCATGGACAATTATTGCGTCTTTTGGATTTAGATGTTCTCTAAAGTCATCTTTGGGATAATCACCATCTTTATCTTCTGTCGGAGCAGCTGCCTAATATGAGATGTAAAAAATATTTTACCATGATGCAGATTATAAACTGTCCTTTGTCTAACATTGGAGATCTTAATTTAAGTTTTTTGCTAACAAGAATCGCAGTTGTAATATATGTCGCATGTATTTGTTTTAACTGTCTAGACCTGTACATTAGGGTGGAGTGAAATTCAAAAAAAAAAAGTTAACCTCGGAAAGAGATGTAGTCTGGGGTCCTAATGAGGGGAAAAATAAAGAAAAAAATTTAAAAAAATTGTTAGGGGTCGCGCCACTCCCTCGAAATTTGGAAATTATCGCTATTTTGGCGTTGATTTTAGAAAAATCCTAAAAAGTTTTATGTCAATAAATGTTTGCAATAGCGTAAACAATGAAATAAGTGCATGAAAAAATTTAAAAAAAATTTTCTCATTGTTCAAAAATTTCAAAAAGTAAAATAAGTCAAATCGTCCCTTCTTCAGAAAATTGACTGAACAATGAAATCGCCACCAAAACTACAAATATTAGTCGATTATCCTCATATTTGCCTCAAATACTTTTGTTTGGGCACTGAACAAGCTCAAACTTTTAAATTTCGAATAAGTTAAGTCGTTAATTTTTAGGATTTTTCTAAAATCAACGCCAAAATAGCGATAATTTCCAAATTTCGAGGGAGTGGCGCGACCCCTAAAAATTTTTTAAAATTTGTTTCTTTATTTTTCCCCTCATTAGGACCCCAGACTACATCTCTTTCCGAGGTTAACTTTTTCAAATTAAAAAAAAGCACCTTTTCACTCCACCCTACTGTACATCTTATTCATTTTTTAATAAAAGCTTCAATACATGGGGGGTAATTCGTTTTTCAATTATTGACTTCACTGTTCTTCAGGCCTGGCCTCAACCATTTTCAACTACTTTTGGGAGAACACGCTGTACATGAAGTACACCACTCCAACGGTTGTAGAAACACAGGTGACAACAGAACTCAGACTCTGAGGTTAGCATACAATTGAGATGATGGAGCAACATATCCTTAAAAATGGTTCTCAAAACTAAAAGTTACAAGCTAAATAATTTTTCTTACAACCGAAGAGTTTAACTGTGACACCTTTCTGAAAGCGATTTACAAACTCAACTGCAACTTATTTAACCTGAGGATAGGTTTGTCGCTCATATGATAGCCTCTGCTTTCTGTATGGTCTATGAAACGACTTGCGATACAATCTATTCACCAGATATAAACTATCAGTCACATGATCTGATGGCATACTTCCCCATGAATACGGCACTAATAAATACATAATATTATTATCGCACTGCTTCAAATGACCGTGGTCGTTGAAAGTGGTAGTAGTAGTAGTATTTGAAATAAACACTATTTTGACGTTCTCCCTAATTCAGTTTGGAAGCCAACAAGAAGCTAGATGTATCTTTTAAATATACAGATGTCGATGAGTGTTAAAACGGCAGACCGTCGAGTTCATAAAATTTATACTAATTGCAATTTTAGTGATTTAAAACAGGTTGTCGGCATACATCATTCATGAGGCGAAGCAACCTGTAGCCATTCTGTACTTAAAACTATACGCTGATTTCAATATTTAAATATTTTCATTTTTAAACTGGAACTAAGGAAAAAATTATATCGGGTAAATATCAATACCACTCACAAAAAAGGTAAAATTGTGATTATTGTGAACAAGAAATGGAAACTATTCAGTCCGATTAGCCGTACCGAAACCTCAAAAAGCAGGCGTTATTTTAAATCTATCATTTTCAATATATATTTTTCAAGAAATAATCGTTTGAAGTGCATCGACGACATACACTGGCGATCAAAACCGAGTGCATGTTTTAAACATTTTTAGTTATAGTGCCATAACTCTTGAAATTAATGTCAGATATCTATAAAATTTGCAGAGATTAGACTTCATTAAATCACCAACAAAATTAAGTAAGTAGAAAAAGTGTAAAAATTGCAAAACAAGCGAATTGCAGCAGAAATATATGAAAAGCCTATTCACTCAGTTTTGAACGATTTGTATAATTGAGAGGGTAGTCGGCTATGCATTTCCAAATAAATGGAAATGCACCGTTCGATAAATGTAGACACATTCTCGTAACTTATAGTAAAATCAGTGAACTTCAGTTTTCTTGTTATGTGCTGTAATTTCGGAGATAGAGGTCGCAATAAAATAAAGTAATTAAAAAATGAGAAAAATCGCAATGGATGTGGAAAATAGTATAGTCACCATGACTAATTGTGGAAATTCGTCACGTTTACAATAAAGGGTTTCCCATTTCGTGGTTTCAAAAGTATAGCGCTGGAAATCGATATGTTTCAAACAAAGTTGTTAAAACAATTGTTTTTCTTTTCAGTTGGAAGTCAGACATTGACGAAAATGGATCGCTTTACTCACACAACGCGTACAAATTATTAAAACCTATAAAAATGTCTGGCACAGCTACATATCGTGCTTTAAGAGGAGATTATGGTTTAAGGTTATGAAGAACATTTCTCACTCGGTGGGTGGGTATATATACATTTATAAACAAACTTGTCGTATTTGGGGTTATGAGAATCCTTAAATACTTGAAGAGAGGCGCTCTTTGGTCCGAAGGTGTGGTTGGACCTTACTTTTTCGAAAACGACGAGGGAGCGTTATGGTCGTATGATAACCAATTTTTGTTGCCTGCTATTGAAGAATACGACTTGCAGAATATGTGGTTTCTACAAGACGGTGCCAGATGCCACACAACACAAGCGAATATGGCTTTATTGCAAGATACATTTTCTGGCCGCGTAATTTCTCGTTGTGGCGACATCAACTGGCCTCCAAGATCATGCGATTTGACACCATTAGACTTTTTTGTGGGGCTACGCGAAAGACCGTGTTCATGCAGATAAACCTTTAACTCTGAGCACTTAAGAACCAACATTCGTGAAGTTATGGCTGAGATACCGCCCAATATGTGCCAAAAAGTGGTCCAAAATTACCTCAGAAGAAGCAATGCTTCCAACACTTCTCGTGGTGATCATTTAAATGATGTAGTGTTTCACACATAATGTCAACGTTCAAACTTTACAATAAAAAAGAAATATCATGAAAAAAAATTATTTATATGTGTTTTATTTACGTTTACTTTTGAAAACGCAAAATGGATAACCCTTTATATTCAAAATATGGCAAATGTTTTTTGTATTTTTAGTTATTTTTATTCATTCTTTATACCCTATACTACACGTACACTATATTAACTTCCCATTCTATATAAGTTGGCTGTTTTCGGCAATTGGCAATTCTATTATGTGGAAGGTATCAGAAGGATTTTGTGAAAAGGTTGCACGATAAGTTTCTTATAAATAACTGAATATGTTATTTTATGACACATCATAAACCTGTAATTCATAAGTATCGATCTCATGGTAATTGGATGAATATTGAGATTATATTTAAAAAAAACTACCTATTGACATCTCGAATTTGTTCTACAAATACAATAAATAAAAAAACAATTATTAAGCAATGACCAGTAGTAGAACCATTTTTTTGAAAAATAATTATAGAGTAGTTTCTGAAACAGAATCATTTGTATCCCCAAAGTACAGTGACAGGGAACGCAATCAATATTAGATGCATAACCTGACTAAGTTTATTGAGCTGATTTTAGGAAAATGGGTTGACTCCAAGCTCGCGAAAAGTAACTTTTTAGTTTCCACAAGATTTATGTTTTATTTTTTGTCTGTACGTTTTAAGCGGATGTTAATATTTCTCAAATTGTAGGTATTTCAAAATCTGTAATCGCACAGCTTCTTTCCCCGATTTCAGCTAGGTTAGAAAACAAATACCAAAAAAATGCTGAATTAAAAAAATAGAAAAAAAAAACATTAATGATATTAAGCTGAAGAAACCGGCAAACATTTCCACATTGATTAATATTTGATAGTACGAATGACCGAACCACAAACACAGATGAAAAATTGTGTTAATTTGCCAAATATGCTCAAAGAAAGCATTTAATTTATCGACTGTGCGCTTTATTTGTTTGCAACATTTTTGAAGCCAAACTACAATTAAACTTATGCAACTTTAAATTAAACGTTTTCCTACATTTAGGCGAACTAAACTTCAGTGTTGCCGGGGTTATCAATTTTTTTTTTTGTTGTGTTTAAACGAATATTTGGTTTGATAAATTCAAACGAATTTACACCAACATCGCATAAATTACACGCACTCCTACCAAACACTGTGGGATACCAGCGCGAAGCTGTAAAGAAATGTTCGTTTTTTGTCTGACTTTATCAATGATATTACAAAATATTTCCATCATTTTTGAATGGTTTGTTTTCTATAAATTAATCAAAAGTCCATGTCGGTGGGAGCCCTTAACTGTTTGTTTCTCTGCTTTTGTTGATCATCTACATCTCCATCATTGTCATTATCTCGGTAAAGTTGTTGTCTTTGTAATCATGATTGTGATTTAAGTCCATTCATCAGCTTCATCATCATCAGCAACGGCGGCGGCATCTGTATAAATAATCGAGCTACTCCCTCGCTTGTGAAGTGTGTGAATGCGGCTATTCATTCCATTGTATGAATACCCTACACTGTGAATATTCGTTTATTGTTAGTAGCTTACGAGTGCACAAAAGATGACCGTTGAAGGCTATTGCTGAGTTTGTTCGTGCATATTTAACTTTATTTCTTTTTTGTTTGTTTTAACATATAAAATATTTTCTGCAGCAAAATATTGAACACTCTTTTATTATTGTGTGTTGATAATTTTAAACACTCCCACAATATTTTGCTAGAAAATATGTCAACGATGTTGATGTCAATCCATACACAATCACTGTATCATAACCGATTTTGAAAAACGAAATGAGTTCATTTTCACAACACATTTTTGCATATTTTGTAAACGAATTGTGGTGACGTTAATGCCAGTTGACATGTAGAGAAAAACTAAATCGATAACCAAACCAAACACTCCAGAATATACTATGGGTGAAGGTGACAGTTCCATAAAATCTCATCGTCAGAAATGAGATTTGTAGTCTGTTACATTATTAATCGTTTAAACGTTCATTATCGGCCTAAAAACTTTAAATTTATAAGAGTACGTACCCAAAACACCCTGCGGTATAACTTTGATTTCTCCCAATTAAACGCACTGTCAATATCAGCAGAGTGACAATCTTAATATATATTTACCCTCGACACTGATACACTGATTCCCTGATTCACTGACTCTGTCACGCAGTACGTAGGAATTTAAATAGGCATTCTATAATAATTCTATAAATAATTTTTTCAACAAAAATTTTTTTTTTCAGCAAAAATTTTTTTTCCACAAATTTTATTTTTTTTCGAAATTTTTTTTTACAAAATAGTTTTCTCAAAATATTTTTTACAAAATTTTTAAAATTAAGTAACAAATACTTTCTCAAGCAAATTAACGGGCGCCATAGGCGCATTACAACTTACTAGTCTTGAAATATCATCCACAAATACAGGGTTTTCCAACAAAGGTATAAATGAAAGAGATATAAGGTATAAAAAGAGAGATAAATGATCGGATGTTTATTTCATAATAAAGAGACAGGTATGCCGACCACGCTTACATTACCTTATCCTTTTCATGAACATTTCCTCGATTGCCTCACGAATTCTATATTTGAGGTCTTGAAACGACGCTGGGCTGTTGACGTAGACCTTATCTTTCACATGGCCCCAATGGAAAAAGTCGCAAGGTGTTAAATCACAAGATCTCGGTGGCCAATTGTGATCACCTCTTCGAGAGATAACACGGTTCGGAAACTTTTTAGTTTTGCGAACTGTGACTGCAAGATTTTCACAATTTTTGTAGTGAATTTTAATAATTCCAATGTGTTGTTAAAGCTTGTATCGTTAAATTTTCGTAATGACTTAGTTCCTCTTGTTGGAAAAACCTTTATATTTTCAAAATGTTTCAGTTCATTATAAACGATTTCCTCCGAGGTTTCTTTAAAAAAATGTCCTACTAATTAAAAGAAACTAGTGTTTGTTCCCGACATTCTACGACATTCACAAAAATAAACTGATAACATCGTCAATAAGCAGCTCCACAATCACCGAACTTGGTGCAAAAAAGATAACGGTTTCAAGTATAAGTTTCATCTTGCGCTCGTGCATATGCCGTGCTATTGCTGCATTGATCTCATAAGTGTTGGGGGTTGGACACTGCTGGTTGTTTTCTTCATAGCTGGCGAAATGTTGCTTCCAAATTATCAACGTGTCTGTCACCAAATGTCCATTTTCATCTCTACACGAAGTTCGGACCGGGCTTTAGGTCCCGGCCAGTGAGTATATAAATTATTTCGTGCTCACTGATTCGAGAGAAATTCCACCTCTGTTCCTTCATGGAACGTTAAGGGAGATAAGTATATAAGTTAGTGAATTACCTACTTGCTGATTGAAGGCGACAATTAATGATTCAACTAAATGTTTATTCGTTGCAGGGTGCTTACAGTTCCATACTATGAAGCGTAAAATCTACGGTGTCCTTACCTATTGTTTACAATTATTAATTTGTGATTAATATTTTTTTTTGTTTTGAATATATTCATCATCATTCATTTTTATTCGCTTTTCTTTCAATTGTCCGTTCATCGGTATAGCTTAGTAGACCTGAATGAATGATTTTTGAATTAAAGACAATTTTTGCCTTTGTGTTACAATCAGATATTTGCATAATAGCCTTTGCCTTGTACTTGGTAACCCTAAACAATTAACAACAAACGTTAGAGGGGACACGACATCATTGTTTGTTAAATCTTGTTTTAGTGCCACTAATGAAGCGAGGAATAAAGAATATATAAAAAACACAATAGCTTTAAGATATTTGATATGAAAAAAACAAGAGTCTTTCAAATTTATGGATAGAAAACAAATCTTGGCTTTAATTACCAATTTGGGAACAGCAGCTCTTCATCAATCAATACTTTACGTCATAGGCCACAATGCTCCGGTATCAAATGGCTTCAACGGATTTCGAAGATCGAATAACTTTTATGGACTGTCAAATGCTCCCGTATCAAATGACTTCAACGGATTTCGAAGATCGAATAACTTGATTATATTAAAATTGTTTCACTATTAGGTGATTAATGGTTTTTACAATGTTTAGAAGTCTTTTTATCACTGACCTCATTTCATATTATAAATTTCGGAACTTCATATTAAGCAAAATCAAATATCATTATGCTAAGATAACATAGGACACACAAATATTTTTATAATTTTAGGGCACAAGTCAAGAATTTAAGTTATTTAATTAATTCAAATTAATTATCTATTCAAATGCACAAATAAAATTTTTTTAGGCAAAGAAGAGTACGATCGACCAATATTCGTAGCTTTGTTTTTTCAATGTTTTTTTAATTTTCTATTAGTGGATATTTTGGTACTAAAATTATAAACAATTATTGACCAGATACTGTAAAAATATTTTTTTTTTTCAAAATAAAAGGGCGTAAACTTTCAAATTTTTGTACGAGTGTGATTTATTTCGCACTCTAACCCACAGTTCCTGTCGCACAATGTGGGAATTTGAACAATGTTTGAAAATAAAGTTTCCATTTGCAATTAGATTGTTCGCTTTGATTGAAATGTTACTCAAACTAGCTGTGTTTTTGAGTTTAAGTGTTGAAGATGGACGCAGTGGCCTAACCTATGTAAGATGAGCTGTAGGAGACCATAATTGGAAATCTCGTTTCTCAGACAAATTTAAACTACAGTTCTATTTCTAGATCATTATAAAATATATTATGTCCGGGCGTAACCACTTAAGTACAGTGAACAGAGCCATAGACAGAGTCGATCTAGGCGCATCCGTTGGCATGATCGCCACCGTCTTTATGATTTGATCGAACCTCCGCTGGCAATTCTTCTTCTCCAGCACCCATCACCAGACCGCAGAACAGAATTGGTTTAACGATAATGTCGTCAGTTGAGGCCTTTTCGGAGGAGTATAATGGAATTGAGTCTTTGAGTGTTCAGGTTCCAGTTTAGTTTGCTATCTTGGGGTTAACAAAGAGAGGGATCTTACCAACTCGCATTCCCGGCATCATTTCAATAACACAGAAGAACATTTCTATGCTTTTTTAAATAGGTACAAATTACAAATAAATTATGAAAATGTTTTGAGTAAGATGTTGTTGTTTTTTTCTGTTTTATCTCAAGGCAAAATTTGTAGATCTAATTAAGAGCTAAAAATTTGCCGAAGAGGGACAAGGAATATTTCGAATAGTTCACGAGATAAAGACATGCTTTTTCAATATTTTACTAAAATCCACCCCCTAGTCGAAAACTTCAGAAATTAATTTAAAAATACCTCAGCTAATAATTCATAACCCAGCTAGGGTTTCTCTTCTACCGTCATAAACATTCACTGTGTAATAATCCTAATGTAGATTCCAATACTTCTGAGAGTGTGTTAGGATCCCTGACCGTAGCTGCATATTTGTGGGTTTCACGGGCTAAGTTCAGTTATCGTGTCATCAGCCGTCTCGGCGTTAACAATGTAGGGGCGATTGACGCAGTTAGAACTATTTTTTTTTGTGGAGCATCGTGAAGAATAGTTTTTATGCGAACAATACATTAACGATTCAAGCCCACAAGAAGAACATCGAACAAGATATTCATTAGATAAATCCAGAAACCAAGGTCTTTATAAACTTCCATAAACACTACGTTCTTTATAAACATCAACTTCATAAAAATGTCAGATATTTCAACCACAGTTTGACATAATTTTGTCGCCTTTACTAATATAGATGTGTTAAGTAGATTTTGGGCAACTTCCCCATTAATAAAAAACCTCTAGATTGCCATTGATACTTTTTATTTTAGTTTTTGTCATATCCCTATGCTTGCTAAGTGAAACGCAATTGAAGACTTTGAACGGCTCTCCTGAAAACATCGCGTTGTGAGCTGTGATACTATTGAAGTAAATGTACATATTAAAAATAATGTTTTTCTAGTTTTTGCCAGTGTTACAAACACGAACCGTAACACTAACAAGCTGCACAGACTTATGTAGGGTATAACCATAGCGACATCTATGGCCGGATTGTGACATATGTTTCGTTTTCATCAAACTTGTCTCCACTAAACCACATTTTCGGAAAGCTTTTGATAACATAACAGACAACACAGTTGACTCGACATTAATATCGCTGTGACCGTTACCAGTATTTTGAAAGCTTTTCAAAATCAAAACGGAAATGGAAATACAAGAAAGAATACAACCCACAAAAGCTTCCATACTTCAGAGATTGGGCCATGCTTAACTTTTACACAGATTGTCTTTTGATTATGAATGAATACGTTGACTGGCGAAAAAAATGTGTTAAAAGGCGTAACGTTTTTGGATAAGTCGACATATTACCTACAAATGTCCGAATTATTTAACTTTGATGAAATAACGTTGCTTTTATTCATGAATCGCTCAAAGAAACAGTAGCGGCCATCAGTGTCTGTCATGTTAAGGTCTCAGGTTGATCGTTGAGTTTGTTGTAGAGTTCGACGATCATGATGAAAGTTGTTAATTAGAGGAGGAATTTCGTTTTTTGTTTTATTGAATACCACATTGAACGAAATTCAAAACTAATTTGTACATTTTGTCAGGTAATGATTAAGTTTTTGAAATGCTAAATATTTTTGTATTTCTGCTGTAGCCTGTTGTTGCGGTGGTCAGGGTAATGGTCAATAATGGTAAGTTGGAAGTAGAGTGTAGGGTTTATCATTTTGAATAAACCTGTAAAAAACACGCAAATACTTCGCAAATTTGCGATGCTATTGTTATGCAAATTTAGGTTTGTATTAATGATTTATAGTGATTTGTCGGCTAAATGCATTGTTTCTTTGTCTTTCCTCCAAATTGGTCCATTAAATCTGATTTAAATCGAAAGAATGAAAAATCGTGCTCACTATTATGTTTGTTCAGATATATATATGTTTATTGTCTACGAGTACATAAGGAATGGCGACCTATTTAACATCTTGTGGACTTGGCAACAAGGCCAGCTTTGAGTCATTTAAATGTTTCGCATCAATGAGGCCGCAAATTATTATTTTTCTGATATACAATAGGCCGATTATTTATTTTGATATCCGACGGCGACATATAATTGTTGTATTTTACTAAAAGCTTCATTAATATGACACGTAATTATAATCAACTTTTGCTGAATTCTGCGTATTGAATGTGTATGTTGATTGTCACTGTTCGTTATCAAGACTTTGATGCTTAGATCGGTAGTACATAACTAGGACGTTGTGCTGACAATTATCAGTCATGAGAAAAATTAATAAACAGTAACTTTTTCCGCTAAATGTGTGCAGTTTCGAGCAGGCAAAATGTATCTACCAAAAATTTCATTTTTCCATTTAACATATCTTAATTGTAAAAATTTCTATTGGTCTAAAGTCAATATTTTTCTTCAAAATCAATATTTTTTAAAATAGTTGCTACAACTAAACTATATTTGGTACAAATTAAATGTTGAAGTCATAATAAAGATAAGAAAAATGGCATACAGTCAACTCGCGGAAACGTGAACATTCTGAAAGATGAACGATCCAGAAAGGTGAACACCATATTGTCCAGAAATTGGCCTCTAATTAACAGACGTTGTTTAACATATCTTATCTGTACAAATTTCTATTGATCCAAAGTCAATTTGATTCAGAATCAATATTTTTTAAAATAGTTGCTACAACTAAACTATATTTGGTACACATTAAATGTTATAGTAAATTTTAATTATAGTCAAATTTCAAAAACTCAAAAAGGAGAAAATTAGAATTGGGCCGAAACCTCCATCGGTTGGGCGCACATTAGAGTAGACCGTTGTCGCAGATACACAGTGATGGCATACAAAAAAGCATTTTGAATGTTAAATGTCGTCTGTATTGTGATCTAGGAACCTTGGACAATTAAACCGATGTCTCTGGTCTGAACAATTTTAACAATTCTATGCAAATACAGGATACTAAAAAAATGCATTTACTTTTCTTCCTAGAGTTGTCCAGAATAGATGAAACTGAGATTAAGCAAGGAGATAGTCCAACGTTCCTTCTATGGGTGTGACTTATATCTGACTCTCCGAATTTACGTCAACTTCGAAACTACAACGTCTGATCCAAGAATATAAATAAACTATTAAAGATCTTCTAATTAGTGCATTGTCAGTGCCCAGCAATTCCTCTCAAGTGGATAAATGGCACCTTTTGCGAATTGACGTATTTCGACTTGCTATGAGAAATTTGTAAGGCTTATATATATATGTATATAAATAATAATTAAAAGTTATATTCAACCATTGTTATTACATTTTGGAATCAGTTAAAAATACGACTCATGTAAAAGGGAAAATTACGCCTACGAAACAGAATGGGAACTTCTCTCGAATCAGTGAGCTGTGCGCGATATAAGTGTGTATAGTGAGACCGGGATCTACTGTTTAAAGCCCGCTCCGAACTGCTAATGCTTTTCTAGAGTAGTTTCACTTGGCTTAGAGATTAATATTTTAATCGTAAAGTCACCAGCATTTACGAGATGGAAGAAAAGTTTTGAACCTGGTTTATGTTATAGTCGCACACACTACCTGCCACACCACTGCCGTCCACAGTCCGACTGAATTAAACACTCTCCGTGGCTAAATATTGTAAATTTATTTGCTTTAATGTCTTGCGCACCAAAAGATTTTAAACTCTAATACAACTTCTAAAAATGTACAAAAAAGTGTTTTCTTAAGTTTCACTGCAGCATCTGTTTTCTTAATATCCGTAGTCTATTCAACTCAGTTGTAAAATGTGCGTTTGAATAATGATCGAATCGGTTGACACTTTTCATGGAAGACATCAACACCCGTAAGACAAAAGGAAACGGTGACACCGAAATGATCTAAAATTAATGGCTTACACAAACAGATAGCGTCATCCAGAGGCGACCAAGAAATATGCCTAAAGTCACCAACAATAGAAAAAAAATTGAAACATACCAATCCACAATAACTGACCTAACCAATGAATTCAAACAATGCCGAGAAGAGCCACAAAAATTAATAATAATTAACGTTAACACAGAACGACCACTGGGTGGCAATAGGAGAGACGCAGATGCCACACACATACACACGCACATACCACAGTTAATGACTTCAAGTGATTCCACAATATGAACCGTCCAAATGGTGGGCCTAATAATTACTTCTAACACAATAACATCATGTCGATGATACAAGAAATCCCAAAAATGGTCGTGAAGTGATACAACATCATCATTACATGAGTGTTTGGGGAAAAAGATGCATGTTGGGTAAATTGTTAAATTTCAAGATTAATGATGAAAGTGAAAATAAGAAGACAACACACAAAAAAATAACAACTGAATAATATAAAACTCGTAAAAAGGAAATTATAACCAGTCATGACGTGTAAGTCACTGGGTCATTCTCTTCCGCACACA
The DNA here is from genome assembly GCA_958296145.1 of Hydrotaea cyrtoneurina. Taxonomy (NCBI): domain Eukaryota; kingdom Metazoa; phylum Arthropoda; class Insecta; order Diptera; family Muscidae; genus Hydrotaea; species Hydrotaea cyrtoneurina. Next base: position 90,417,707 of record OY282512.1, read on the forward strand.
TACATACATATGCATGTGTAAGCACTGCCCAAACATTGAGTTTAGTTGCAGCGCTAACTTCCGAAAGAAATTACACTGGATTTTTGCATGAAATGTCCATTTGTAGGAGATATTATCAGGCCTATAGAGTGAACATATTTTTTTGATACTTGATTCAGTCGTTTGGTCAGGACAGTTATGATTTATTGTTGATTTTTTAGAGTAAGGTTCACAGTCATCATTTTATTAATTTTTTATCACCACTGTGTTTGCAGTAGGAAATTAGGGTATATTGAGAAGGAAAGGCGAAGTGGGGTTGGATGACCTTTATTTTGACCCATACTGTCGATCATTCAGATGGCCATTAACCATGCTCTCTATATCGGCACAAAAGTCAGTAAACCATTGAAATCAATGGTGCAGAGTCCCCTTGGTATTTATAAAGCTTTTCCTTGCGGTTTTTTTCCGCAAAAAATTATGTTTAATGAGCACTTGAAATCCAATTTTAACAAAATCCACGAGGTTATATGTTCTGAACAGCTGTTAAACACAAACTAAAGTACGGAACTCTCGCAAAATTTGACAGTACATGGTACTTGATGGAAGCAGTGTTGCATTTCATATAACTACGAATATAATTGCCGTTAGAACTAGCAAAAAACAAAAAAAATTAGTACTGGGTCGATATTTTTTTAAATTACCCGTACGCTACTAAAGAAAAATTATTTTATGAATTCCGAAAAGTAAAAATATATATTTTCCACCATCTGTACCTAACACAATGTTAAAAAGTTAAAAATATGAACCATGACAATAAAAAACAAGTGGACAAATAGTAAGTTCGGCCGGGCCGAATCTTATATACCCTCCATCATGGATCCTTAAAAAGTCAATAAATAAGAAAACCAGTGAAAAAGTTGCAGTCGGGTAAACCGACATATATATACCCTCACCCTCATTACATACATACAAGTCTCATATTTCAAAGTATAGGAAAGTTAAATGTGTGAGTAGCTACCATCATTTGATGTAACATCTGATGAAAAGTCATAATAGCAACCTAGAATACCGAATGTTTTAGAAAAATATTGTATTACATGATTTTACAAAAAGGACGGAATATAAAGCAGAGTTTTTACTAGAAAATTGTATGTAGTTAAAGCTTTACTAAATATAGAGTTTCGGAAAGAATCGTTGATCGAGTTTATATAATTACACGATTTCTAAAGTGGGTGCAATGGTACATTTGTATGGGAGGTACCAGAAAAGGAGTTGCCAGACTGCCAAGTTTTTGTCCAAAACTTAGTCCAGTTATACCATTACTAAATACGGAATTTGGGCAGATCGCGTTGGTCGTATTGAAAGTATTACACGGTTTATAATGGGTGGAATGGTAAATTTGTATGACAGGTACCAGAAGGGGAGTTGCCAGACTTCCAAGTTTTTGTCTAAAAATTTGTCTAGCTATACTTTTACTAAATACAAAATTTGGGCAAAATGTCGTTGGGCATATTGGTGTTATTACACGATTTCTAAGGCAGGCGGGATGGTACATTCGTATGGGAGGTACCAAAAGAGGAGTGGCCAGACAGCCAAGATTTTGTCGGAAACTTTGTCCGGTTATACCTTTACTAACTACGGATTTTGGACAAGATCGAACTTGCAAGTGTTGATATTATTACACGATTTCTAAGGTAGGCGGGATGGCACATTTGTATGGCATGGACCAGAAGGGGAGTTGCCAGACTGCCAACTTTTTGTCCAAAACTTAGTCTAACTCTACTTTTACTAAATACAAAATTTGGGGAAGATCCAACTAGGCGTGTTGATATTATTACACGATTTCTAAAGTGGGCGAAATAGCAGATTTGTATGGGAGGTACCCGAAGGGGTGTGGCCATATAGCCCATTTGCTATCCCATAAGCAGTTTTGGGAAAATATTAAGCCATGCCAAATTTCAGAGTGATTGTTTAACTCTTTCGAAAGTTATCGTGCGTACCAGCAGGACAGACGGACAGACGGACATGGCTCAAACGATTCAGAAAGTCATAAAACGAATTTGGTTCAAAGACACCTGGGGTCTAATGTGGATATTTCTATGTGTTACACTTTTGAGCCGTATCAAATGATATATACCCTCCCACCGTAGGGTGAGGGTATAACTAACTGAGTTTTTGGGCCGCTCGTGACCCGATAGTCCCAGGAACCCGATCACAAACTTTATCCAAATCATGAAAATAAATGCATATTTGGGTTCGCGAGAAAATTTCGTTGCATTTAGATACCCATATGTCCATGTTTGTCAAGGGACGGTTTTTGGGCCGCTGGTGACCCGATAGTCCCAGAAACCAGATCAAAAAATTTAGTAAAATCGTGAAAATAAAGGCATATTTGGGTTCGTGAGTAAATTTCGTTGCACTTCGATACCCATATGCGCATGTTTATCATGGGCCCTTTTTTGGGCCCCAAGGGTCCACGGAACCCATGAGCACGCCCATTTTTGGGATTTTTTCCCCATCTATAAATTATATAAACTTAGAACTTAGATGTAGTGAAAAAAAATATTTGAAAAATTTGATTATGGCCGGAATATATTTAGTCCCGTAAAGGAAAACTTTTCCCCCTTTGGTCCGATATGGCCCATTCTCGAACTTAACCTGCTTATGCAAAAAACATCTTCCTACAAAATTTCAGCTTTTTAGGGTTAGTCGTTCGCGCTCTATCGTGATTTCAACAGACAACAGACGGACGGACGGACGGACAGACGGACATCGCTAGAATGTCTTAGAATGTTACACTGACCAATAATATATATACTTTATAGGGTCGCAGATCACTCTTTCGAGGTGTTGCAAACGGAATGACAAACTTAGTATATACTCCATCCTATGATGGAGTGTATAAAAACAAGAGCTATAGCGAGCGCCGACTGATTTCATATCGAGCATTTGGAAGCAATGTATACATATTGTTGAATAATTTTTCTGCAAAATTTTTAAAGTGATTTGCTAAGTTACGTGGAATTATTTCATATGGATTTTCGTTAACATTTTAACTTCATAACATTTTTCTATCGAATATACATACACCAAAGAACATTAGGCTGATTTATGTAATATTCAAACTATTGCCTAATAAAACGTTGAGTGAAATACATAGGTAATATCTTTGTGCAGTCTGCAGAATATGATCCATTAAACTAATATATGTCAGAGGTTTTGAAAAAAATAATTTATATCTTAATTTATGGCTTTAAAAATAAAAAGAAAACGATATACTGTACTCCTAAAAATAATTCTAGATATAAAATAATTGAATAATAGAAATAATTCTATAATAAAAGTCAATAGAACTAAAACTCTGTAAATTGTGTGCTAATCTTGGCTAAGTAAATCAAATTTTGAGTTAAAAAAAAAATTCCATTTGAAGTAGTATTTTTTTGCCAATGTGAAATCGTTTTTGATGGAATATTCCTAAGTCAAAGTCCTTCAGTTTTATCAGCGAGTTGCTTTTTTATACCCTCACCCTACGGGTAGGAGGGTATATATCATTTGATACGACCCAAAAGTGTAACACATAGAAATATTCACATTAGACCCCAGGTGTCTTTGAACCAAATTCGATTCATGACTTTCTGAATCGTTTGAGCCATGTCCGTCTGTCCGTCTGTCCGTCCGTCCGTCTGTCCTGCTGGTACGCACGATAACTTTCGAAAGAGTTAAGCAATCACTCTGAAATTTGGCATGACTGAATATTTTCCCAAAACTGCTTATGGGATTGCATATGGGCTATATGGCCACACCCCTTCGGGTACATCCCATACAAATCTGCTATTTCGCCCACTTTATAAATCGTATAATAATAACAACACGCGCATGTTCGATCTTGGCCAAATTCCGTATTTAGTAATGGTATAACTGGACAAAGTTTCGGACAAAAACTTGGAAGTCTGGCAACTCCCCTTCTGGCACCTCCCATACAAATGTACCATCCCGCCTACCTTAGAAATCGTGTAATAACACCAATACGCCCAATGCGATCTTGCCCAAATTTTGTATTTAATAAACGTATAGTTAGACTAAGTTTTGGACAAAAACTTGTCAGTCTGGCAACTCCCCTTCTGGTACCGCCCATACAAAAGTACCATTCCGCCTACCTTAGAAATCGTGTAATATATCCAATATTTAGTAAACGTATAGTTGGACTAAGTTTTGGACAAAAACTTGGCAGTCTGGCAACTCTCCTTCTGATACCCGCCATACAAATGTACCATCCCGCCCCTGATAAACCTAATACTATCAGTATGACCAACGCTATCTTGCCCAAATTTTGTATTTAATAAAGTTATAGCTAGACAAAGTTCGGACAAAAACTTGTCAGTCTGGCAACTCCCCTTCTGGTACCGCCCATACAAAAGTACCATTCCGCCTACCTTAGAAATCGTGTAATAACACCAATATGCCCAACTCGATCTTGCCCAAATTTTGTATTAAGAAAAGCTATAGTTGGTATAACTTTTGGACAAAAACTTGGAAGTCTGGCAACTCCCCTTCCGGCATCTCCCATACAAATGTAATATCACGCCTACCTTAGAAATCGTGTAATATCACCAATATGCCCAACGCGATCTTGCCCAAATTTTGTATTAAGAAAAGCTATAGTTGCTATAAGTTTTGGACAAAAACTTGGAAGTCTGGCAACTCCCCTTCTGGTACCTCCCATACAAATGTACCATCCCGCCCATTATAAACCGTGTAGTATTATAAATATGACCAATTAGATCTTGCCTAAATTCTGTATTTAGTAAAGCTATAGCTAGACACAGTTTCGGACAAAAACTTGGAAGTCTGGCAACTCCCTTTCTGGTACCTGTCATACAAATGTACCATCCCTCCTACCTTAGACATCGTGTAATAACACCAATATGACCAACGCGATCTTGCCCAAATTCTGTATTTAGTAAAGGTATAAGTGGACAAAGTTTCGGACAAAAACTTGGAAGTCTGGCAACTCCCTTTCTGGTACCTGTCATACAAATGTACCATCCCACCACTTAAAAACCCTGTAATACTATCAATATGACCAACGCGATCTTGCCCAAATTCTGTATTTAGTAAAGGTATAACTGGACAAAGTTTCGGACAAAAACTTGGAAGTCTGGCAACTCCACTTCTGGTACCTGTCATACAAATGTACCATCCCGCCTACCTTAGAAATCGTGTAATAACACCAATATGACCAACGCGATCTTGCCCACATTTTGTATTTAGTAAAGCTATAGCAAGGCAAAGTTTCGGACAAAAACTTGGAAGTCTGGCAACTCCCCTTCTGGTACCTGTCATACAAATGTACCATCCCACCACTTAAAAACCCTGTAATACTATCAATATGACCAACGCGATCTTGCCCAAATTCTGTATTTAGTAAAGGTATAACTGGACAAAGTTTCGGACAAAAACTTGGAAGTCTGGCAACTCCACTTCTGGTACCTGTCATACAAATGTACCATCCCGCCTACCTTAGAAATCGTGTAATAACACCAATATGACCAACGCGATCTTGCCCACATTTTGTATTTAGTAAAGCTATAGCAAGGCAAAGTTTCGGACAAAAACTTGGAAGTCTGGCAACTCCACTTCTGGTACCTGTCATACAAATGTACCATCCCGCCTACCTTAGAAATCGTGTAATAACACCAATATGACCAACGCGATCTTGCCCACATTTTGTATTTAGTAAAGCTATAGCAAGGCAAAGTTTTGGACAAAAACTTGGAAGTCTGGCAATTCTCCTTCTGGTACCTCCCATACAAATGTACCATTCCACCCACTTTAGAAATCTAGTATTTATATAATTTCGCTCAACGAATCTTTCCGAAATTCTATATTTAGTAAAGCTTTAGCTATATACAATTTTCTAGTAAAAACTCTGCTTTATATTCCGCCCGTTTTGTAAAAACGCGTAATACAATATTTTTTTTTCTATAACATTCGGTATTTTGAGGTTGCTATTATGGAATATGAGACTTGTATTTTTTTACTGAGGGTGAGGGTATATATAAGTCGGTTTACCCGACTGCAACTTTTTCACTGGTTTATATCTTCAATTGCATTTTTTCATTCAAACAATTAAAATTCCACTTTTCCGTAGTAATCGCATCCATTCATTTGCGCGACCCATCCCAGTGCACATTAAAGGGTAAACCATAGCGATTTAATAATGAAACTAATGGCTAAATTAATGAAGGAAATTTGGGCGTTAATAAAATTAGAGAGAAAACGAACAATAAGCAAAGAAAGTTTTATTTTTAAAAACTGTGGTTCAAATCAAAGAAGACGGCTTCGTTGTTTAATAAATATAATTTTAAATACTGTTAATGACACTCTAATGAGGTTCATCATAATAACAGTCAGGGGAACCGAAACGAATGAAATGATTATAAATCGGGGGAAAATATAAAATAAACAGTAAGTACAGTTGCTTGTACAAAATTTCATCGCAAATTCCATGGACAGTAAGTTATTGTTAATCAGACTTTGTTATCGTAACTATGAAATTGACGGAGCATGGAAAGGGAAACTAACATTCTCGATTATATTATTATGACAGGAATAATATACGGATAGTAAAATGGCATCGTCGGCCGGTCGTATTATTCGCTACTCACCACAATAGATTTTATACATAAATGTTATTAATGATATTTAGGGTGTTCACAAGGGTGTCCTAAGTGTTGTAAGTGTCGTACGTACTAAAGCTGTACAACTGTTGTATATTTTTTGTTGATATTTTCCATATAAAAGAATTGTACGACAGTACAACGTTTGGATATATGTTTTGAAATCGTACTAAGGGACAGTGATGGAAGAAATGGTACATTTGTATAATTTTTGGTACAATTGAAATTATTTGGTATTTATTTATTTTTTATTATTTATTATTTTTACATTTGACGTTTGAAAATGTACGTTTCTTAGATGTCAGTACATACACATACGACAGGTTGTTCACATACGTACTATTGTAGGTCTCGTACTTTGTTACAACTTACAACATTAGTACACCTTGTGAATTCCCTAATTGTTTACAGTTGGAAGGAGGTAAGTAAAGAAAATAAAAAAATTTCGCAAACTTTTGAAAATATGTTCTTTGGATTAAAACAACGTTTATGGTAGATTATAGATCCGTTGGGGACCCAATCTCCTATAATTAAAAACCCTCGATCCCGGTTATGAGCATTTGAAATTAACTAATGCCCGCGATTTAAATAAGACTGGGATGTGGACGGCAGTGGTGTGGTAGTTAGTGTGTACGACTATTACATAAGAAAACCTTGGGTCATAACCGGGTAAGACCATCGAACATCAGCGTCTGTTTTCCACTTAGTAAATGCTGGCGACTTTACACTTGTAGAGAGTAATTTAACTTCTCTAGAAAAGCATTAGCCGTTCGGAGCCGGCTTTAAGCAGTAGGTTCCGGTCAGTTAGTATACAAATTATATCTTGCAGAACTCAGTGATCCAAAAGAAGTTCCCCGTCGGTTCCATCGTGGAATGTTACAAATACAATGTAATCCTTACAATTGTTAGTAAATATGCTATTGGTATTACTAAATTAGATATTTTTCTAGATTTAAAAGTTATCCAGACAGATGTTGTCCTATTCCAATTTCAATAAATTTGTTTGTGATCGTTTTGTAAAGTTGTGAAAATTCAGAAAAGTATTAATTTTGTTTATTTATACAGTTTCCAAAATCGGCAAGGCCGTATCTTCTTTCAACAAAAGCATACCAAGAACTATTGCGGGCATTTAAAAAACGAACATCATTTCATATTTCTTTATATAGATCGATAGATATATGTAGTCAACATTTTTGTATGTCGGACAAAGTCTGCCAGGACAGTATATATGGTTGCCCGTGGTGATCTAGGATACCAGGTTCTCAACCAGGTAAAATTATCAAAAATAAATTTTAGCGGACGTTTGTTCGGAGTAAAATTACGACTGAGGTATGAAAGAGTCTGGCTTAAAATTTAACTATTTTGTGAAGACAAATAAAAAATGGAACATTATAATTTTCAACCAAAAACTATTTTTTTCACAGCACACTAAATCAGAAAATACATCCTGACTAAAGTTTTTAATAGTTAATTTTAAAATGTTGCACTTCATTGTCCGGTAATGGTGATATATTAGTACTGAAAATTAACTGACACAAATTGAAAAAATGTAGCTAAATTTCAACAAGAAGTCATGGGATTTAGTGGCCGAATATCCCCCAGAATGACCAGCTCAATAACCAAGCATTTTTGTTTCGATGAAATTATTGTCAATTTATTTGACAGCTGTCATTTTGTTTGGCTTAATATTTTGTAACGGGTGTGCCATCATATTAAAGGTCGGCTATGCGGGTTTTATTAATCTACTGAGACTTGTTTCATTATTTAAATTGAACAAATACTTTGGGAGAACTTGTGAACAGGAAGTTGTGGTTTCTCAAAATTGGACAATCGAAAGTCACTTGAAACTATTTTGTAAATTTGTCTGCAACGGAATAACACCTGTGCAACAATCATTTTCAAAGCATTTATGGTGTATACGATGGGGCACTCTGAAAATGAATTTTTTGTCTATTATTCTGTAATGGCTAATGTTATATAAAATTTAGGTGGTTATAACTACATAATTTCGAAGGTAAAATACATCCAAGGGCAAAAGATGTGGAACTTCAAAAATTCTTTTTTTTTACCAAAAAAAAAACTATTACAGAATAATAGACAAAAAATTCATTTTCAGAGTGTCAAATAAAATGACAGCTGTCAAATAATAAAATGACAGCTGTCAAATAAAATGACAGCTGTCAAATAAAATGACAGCTGTCAAATAAAATGACAGCTGTCAAATAAAATGACAGCTGTCAAACAAAATAACAGCAGTCAAACAAAATGACAGCTGTCAAATCAAATGACAGCTGTCAAATCAAATGACAGCTGTCAAATCAAATGACAGCTGTCAAATAAAATGACAGCTGTCAAATAAAATGACAGCTGTCAAATAAAATGACAGCTGTCAAACAAAATAACAGCAGTCAAACAAAATGACAGCTGTCAAATCAAATGACAGCTGTCAAATCAAATGACAGCTGTCAAATCAAATGACAGCTGTCAAATAAAATGACAGCTGTCAAATCAAATGACAGCTGTCAAATAAAATGACAGTTGTCAAATAAAATGACAGCTGTCAAATAAAATGACAGCTGTCAAATAAAATGACAGCTGTCAAATAAAATGACAGCTGTCAAACAAAATGACTGCTGTCAAATAAAATGACAGCTGTCAAATAAAATGACAGCTGTCAAATAAAATGACAGCTGTCAAACAAAATGACTGCTGTCAAATAAAATAATTCTAAAATTTTTAGAAATCATCCTTTCCTGTTCCCATATTCTCCCAAACTATTTGTTCAATCTAATGAATGAATCAACTCATAGTAGATTAGTAAAAAAGTCGAGCTTTAATTTGATATGACACTCTTTTCGATATATTTAGCCGTTGCTGAAAAATTGGCCATAAATTGTTTCAACTTACTTTCGAATCTCTAATTATGAGAAAACCCCATTTTCTGAACCTAATTTCTCCAAAACAATTTGTTCAATCTAAAAATGAAAACACTGTCATGTTCAAACTCAGATCCGCTATGCCTGAACAAAATTTTAACAAAATTATTTTTTTAAAAAAAAATCGAAAATTTGGATGGGCTAATAACCCCTTAATTTTTTTTTGTTCAAAAAAAATAATTTTTTAATTTCCACATCTTTTGCCCTTGGATGTATTTTACCTTCGAAATTATGTAGTTATAACCACCTAAATTTTATATAACATTAGCCATTACAGAATAATAGACAAAAAATTCATTTTCAGAGTGTCAAATAAAATGACAGCTGTCAAATAAAATGGCAGCTGTCAAATAAAATGACAGCTGTCAAATAAAATGACAGCTGTCAAATAAAATGACAGCTGTCAAACAAAATGACAGCTGTCAAATAAAATGACAGCTGTCAAACAAAATGACAGCTGTCAAATAAAATGACAGCTGTCAAATAAAATGACAGCTGTCAAATAAAATGACTGCTGCCAAATAAAATGACTGCTGCCAAATAAAATGACTGCTGCCAAATAAAATGACTGCTGCCAAATAAAATGACTGCTGCCAAATAAAATGACAGCTGTTAAATAAAATGACAGCTGTCAAATAAAATGACAGCTGTCAAATAAAATTAAAATGGCCGTTGCTGACCATAAATTGTTTCAACTTACTTTCGAATCTCTAATTATGAAAAAACCCCAATTTCTGAACCTAATTTCTCCAAAACAATTTGTTCAATCTAAAAAATGAAAACACTGTCATGTTCAAACTCAGATCCGCTATGCCTGAACAAAATTATTTTTTTCAAAAAAATCGAAAATTTGGATGGGCTAACCCCTTAGTTTTTTTTTGGTCAAAAAAAATTATTTTTGAATTTCCACATCTTTTGCCCTTGGATGTATTTTACCTTCGAAATTATTAAGTTATAACCACCTAAATTTTATATAACATTAGCCATTACAGAATAATAGACAAAAAATTCATTTTCAGAGTGCCCCATCGTATACACCATAAATGGTTGTCAAATAAAATGACAGCTGTCAAATAAAATGACAGCTGTCAAATAAAATGACAGCTGTCAAATAAAATGACAGCTGTCAAATAAAATGACAGCTGTCAAATAAAATGACAGCTGTCAAATAAAATGACAGCTGTCAAATAAAATGACAGCTGTCAAATAAAATGACAGCTGTCAAATAAAATGACAGCTGTCAAATAAAATGACAGCTGTCAAATAAAATGACAGCTGTCAAATAAAATGACAGCTGTCAAATAAAATGACAGCTGTCAAATAAAATGACAGCTGTCAAATAAAATGACAGCTGTCACATAAAATGACAGCTGTCAAATAAAATGGCAGCTGTCAAATAAAATGGCAGCTGTCAAATAAAATGGCAGCTGTCAAATAAAATGACAGCTGTCAAATAAAATTACAGCTGTCAAATAAAATGACAGCTGTCAAATAAAATGACAGCTGTCAAACAAAATGACTGCTGCCAAATAAAATGACAGCTGTCAATTAAAATGACAGCTGTCGAATAAAATGACAGCTGTCAAATAAAATGAATGCTGTCAAATAAAATGACAGCTGTCAAATAAAATGAAAATGGCCGTTGCTGACCATAAATTGTTTCAACTTACTTTCGAATCTCTAATTATGAAAAAACTCCATTTTCTGATCCTAATTTCTCAAAAAACAATTTGTTCAATCTAAAAAATATAAACACTGTCATGTTCAAACTCAGATCCGCTATGCCTGAACAAAATTTTAACAAAATTATTTTTTCAAAAAAATCGAAAATTTGGATGGGCTAACCCCTTAGTTTTTTTTTGGTCAAAAAAAATAATTTTTGAATTTCCACATCTTTTGCCCTGGATGTATTTTACCTTCGAAATTATTTAGTTATAACCACCTAAATTTTATATAACATTAGCCATTACAGAATAATAGACAAAAAATTCATTTTCAGAGTGCCCCATCTTTTGCCCTTGGATGTATTTTACCTTCGAAATTATGTAGTTATAACCACCTAAATTTTATATAACATTAGCCATTACAGAATAATAGACAAAAAAATCATTTTCAGAGTGCCCCATCGTATACACCATAAATGGTTGTCAAATAAAATGACAGCTGTCAAATAAAATGACAGCTGTCAAATAAAATGACAGCTGTCAAATAAAATGACAGCTGTCAAATAAAATGACAGCTGTCAAATAAAATGACAGCTGTCAAATAAAATGACAGCTGTCAAATAAAATGACAGCTGTCAAATAAAATGACAGCTGTCAAATAAAATGACAGCTGTCAAATAAAATGACAGCTGTCAAATAAAATGACAGCTGTCAAATAAAATGACAGCTGTCAAATAAAATGACAGCTGTCAAATAAAATGACAGCTGTCAAATAAAATGACAGCTGTCAAATAAAATGACAGCTGTCAAATAAAATGACAGCTGTCATTTTATTTGACAGCTGTCATTTTATTTGACAGCTGTCATTTTATTATTTGACAGCTGTCATTTTATTTGACACTCTGAAAATGAATTTTTTGTCTATTATTCTGTAATAGTTTTTTTTTTGGTAAAAAAAAAGAATTTTTGAAGTTCCACATCTTTTGCCCTTGGATGTATTTTACCTTCGAAATTATTTAGTTATAACCACCTAAATTTTATATAACATTAGCCATTACAGAATAATAGACAAAAAATTCATTTTCAGAGTGCCCCATCTTTTGCCCTTGGATGTATTTTACCTTCGAAATTATGTAGTTATAACCACCTAAATTTTATATAACATTAGCCATTACAGAATAATAGACAAAAAAATCATTTTCAGAGTGCCCCATCGTATACACCATAAATGGTTGTCAAATAAAATGACAGCTGTCAAATAAAATGACAGCTGTCAAATAAAATGACAGCTGTCAAATAAAATGACAGCTGTCAAATAAAATGACAGCTGTCAAATAAAATGACAGCTGTCAAATAAAATGACAGCTGTCAAATAAAATGACAGCTGTCAAATAAAATGACAGCTGTCAAATAAAATGACAGCTGTCAAATAAAATGACAGCTGTCAAATAAAATGACAGCTGTCAAATAAAATGACAGCTGTCAAATAAAATGACAGCTGTCAAATAAAATGACAGCTGTCAAATAAAATGACAGCTGTCAAATAAAATGACAGCTGTCAAATAAAATGACAGCTGTCAAATAAAATGACAGCTGTCAAATAAATGACAGCTGTCAAATAAAATGACAGCTGTCAAATAAAATGACAGCTGTCAAATAAAATTAAAATGACCGTTGCTGACCATAAATCAACTTACTTTCGAATCTCTAATTATGAAAAAACCCCATTTTCTGAACCTGATTTCTCCAAAACAATTTGTTCTAAAAAATGAAAACACTGTCATGTTCAAACTCAGATCCGCTATGCCTGAACAAAATTTTAACAAAATTATTTTTTCAAAAAAATCGAAAATTTGGATGGGCTAACCCCTTAGTTTTTTTTTGGTCAAAAAAAATAATTTTTGAATTTCCACATCTTTTGCCCTTGGATGTATTTTACCTTCGAAATTATGTAGTTATAACCACCTAAATTTTATATAAATTAGCCATTACAGAATAATAGACAAAAAATTCGTTTTCAGAGTGCCCCATCGTCATTTTATTTGACAGCTGTCATTTTATTTGACATCTGTCATTTATTGACAGCTGTCATTTTATTTGACATCTGTCATTTATTGACAGCTGTCATTTTATTTGACATCTGTAATTTATTGACAGCTGTCATTTTATTTGACAGCAGTAATTTTGTTTGCCATCTATCATTTTATTTGACAGCTGTCATTTTATTTGACAGCTGTCATTTTATTTGACAGCCGTCATTTTATTTGACAGCTGTCGTTTTATTTGACAGCTGTCATTTTATTTGACCGCTGTCGTTTTGTTTGACAGCTGTCATTTTGTTTGGCTTAAGGTTTTGTAACGGGTGTGCCATCATATTAAATGTCGGTTTTGGGGGTTTTATTAATCTATTGAGAGTTCTATCATTATTTAAATTGAACAAATACTTTGGGAGAACTTATAATTTTTCTGCAACGGAATAACACCTGTAAGCAACAATAATTTTCAAAGCATTTATGGTGTATACGATGGGGCACTCTGAAAATGAATTTTTTGTCTATTATTCTGTAATGGCTAATGTTATATAAAATTTAGGTGGTTATAACTACATAATTTCGAATGTAAAATACATCCAAGGGCAAAAGATGTGGAAATTCAAAAATTATTTTTTTTGACCAAAAAAAAAACTAATTGGTTAGCCCATCCAAATTTTCGATTTTTTTGAAAAAAATAATTTTGTTAAAATTTTGTTCAGGCATAGCGGATCTGAGTTTGAACATGACAGTGTTTTCATTATTTAGATTGAACAAATAGTTTGGGAGAATATGGGAACATGAAAAGGATGATTTCTAAAAATTGTAGAATTATTTTATTTGACAGCAGTCATTTTATTTGACAGCTGTCATTTTATTTGACAGCTGTCATTTTATTTGACATCTATCATTTTATTTGACAACTGTCATTTATTTGACATCTGTAATTTTATTCGACAGCTGTCATTTTTTTTGACGCTGTCATTTTATTTTACAGCTGTCATTTTATTTGACATCTGCCATTTATTGACAGCTGTCATTTTGTTTGACAGCTGTCATTTTGTTTGACAGCTGTCATTTTGTTTGACTGCTGTTATTTTGTTTGACAGCTGTCAATAAATGGCAGATGTCAAATAAAATGACAGCTGTCATTTTGTTTGACAACTGTCATTTTGTTTGACAGCTGTCATTTTGTTTGACAGCTGTCATTTTATTTGACATCTATCATTTTATTTGACAACTGTCATTTATTTGACATGTGTAATTTTATTCGACAGCTGTCATTTTTTTTGACAGCTGTCATTTCATTTGACGCTGTCATTTTATTTTACAGCTGTCATTTTATTTGACATCTGTCATTTATTGACAGCTGTCATTTTATTTGACAGCTGTCATTTTATTTGACAGCTGTCATTTTATTTGACAGCTGTCATTTTATTTGACAGCTGTCATTTTATTTGACATCTATCATTTTATTTGACAACTGTCATTTATTTGACATGTGTAATTTTATTCGACAGCTGTCATTTTTTTTGACAGCAGTCATTTCATTTGACGCTGTCATTTTATTTTACAGCTGTCATTTTATTTGACATCTGTCATTTATTGACAGCTGTCATTTTATTTGACAGCTGTCATTTTATTTGACAGCTGTCATTTTATTTGACAGCTGTCATTTTATTTGACAGCTGTCATTTTATTTGACAGCTGTCATTTTATTTGACAGCTGTCATTTTATTTGACAGCTGTCATTTTATTTGACCGCTGTCATTTTGTTTGACAGCTGTCATTTTATTTGACCACTGTCATTTTGTTTGACAGCTGTCATTTTGTTTGACAGCTGTCATTTTATTTGACAGCTGTCATTTTGTTTGACAGCTGTCATTTTATTTGACCGCTGTCATTTTGTTTTACAGCTGTCATTTTATTTGACCGCTGTCATTTTGTTTGACAGCTGTCATTTTGTTTGGCTTAAGGTTTTGTAACGGGTGTGCCATCATATTAAATGTCGGCTTTGGGGGTTTTATTAATCTACTGAGACTTGTATCATTATTTAAATTGAACAAATACTTTGGGAGAACTTGTGAACAGGACGTTGTGGTTTCTCAAAATTGGACAATCGAAAGTCACTTGAAACTATTTTGTAAATTTTTCTGCAACGGAATAACACCTGTAAGCAACAATAATTTTCAAAGCATTTATGGTGTATACGATGGGGCACTCTGAAAATGAATTTTTTGTCTATTATTCTGTAATGGCTAATGTTATATAAAATTTAGGTGGTTATAACTACATAATTTCGAAGGTAAAATACATCCAAGGGCAAAAGATGTGGAAATTCAAAAATTATTTTTTTTGACCAAAAAAAACCATCCAAATTTTCGATTTTTTTGAAAAAATAATTTTGTTAAAATTTTGTTCAGGCATAGCGGATCTGAGTTTGAACATGACAGTGTTTATATTTTTTAGATTGAACAAATTGTTTTTTGAGAAATTAGGTTCAGAAAATGGGGTTTTTTCATAATTAGAGATTCGAAAGTAAGTTGAAACAATTTATGGTCAGCAACGGCCATTTTCATTTTATTTGACAGCTGTCATTTTATTCGACAGCTGTCATTTTAATTGACAGCTGTCATTTTATTTGGCAGCAGTCATTTTATTTGACAGCTGTCAATTTATTTGACAACCATTTATGGTGTATACGATGGGGCACTCTGAAAATGATTTTTTTGTCTATTATTCTCTAATGGCTAATGTTATATAAAATTTAGGTGGTTATAACTACATAATTTCGAAGGTAAAATACATCCAAGGGCAAAAGATGTGGAAATTCAAAAATTATTTTTTTTGACCAAAAAAAAACTAAGTGGTTAGCCCATCCAAATTTTCGATTTTTCTGAAAAAAATAATTTTGTTAAAATTTTGTTCAGGCATAGCGGATCTGAGTTTGAACATGACAGTGTTTTCATTTTTTAGATTGAACAAATTGTTTTGGATAAATTATGTTCAGAAAATGGGGTTTTCTCATAATTAGAGATTCGAAAGTAAGTTGAAACAATTTATGGTAAATTTTTCAGCAACGGCTAAATATATTGAAAAGAGTGTCATATCAAATTAATGCTCGACTTTTTTACTATTATTAATCTACTATGAGTTGATTCATTCTTTAGATTGAACAAATAGTTTGGGAGAATATGGGAACATGAAAAGGATGATTTCTAAAAATTGTAGAATTATTTTATTTGACAGCAGTCATTTTATTTGACAGCTGTCATTTTATTTGACAGCTGTCATTTTATTTGACATCTATCATTTTATTTGACAACTGTCATTTATTTGACATCTGTAATTTTATTCGACAGCTGTCATTTTTTTTGACGCTGTCATTTTATTTTACAGCTGTCATTTTATTTGACATCTGCCATTTATTGACAGCTGTCATTTTGTTTGACAGCTGTCATTTTGTTTGACAGCTGTCATTTTGTTGGACTGCTGTTATTTTGTTTGACAGCTGTCATTTTGTTTGACAGCTGTCATTTTGTTTGACAGCTGTCATTTTGTTTGACAGCTGTCATTTTGTTTGACAGCTGTCATTTTGTTTGACAGCTGTCATTTTGTTTGACAGCTGTCATTTTGTTTGACAGCTGTCATTTTATTTGACAGCTGTCATTTTGTTTGACAGCTGTCATTTTATTTGACATCTATCATTTTATTTGACAGCTGTCATTTTATTTGACATCTGCCATTTATTGACAGCTGTCATTTTGTTTGACAGCTGTCATTTTGTTTGACAGCTGTCATTTTGTTTGACAGCTGTCATTTTGTTTGACAGCTGTCATTTTATTTGACATCTATCATTTTATTTGACAGCTGTCATTTATTTGACATCTGTAATTTTATTTGACAGCTGTCATTTTATTTGACATCTGCCATTTATTGACAGCTGTCATTTTGTTTGACAGCTGTCATTTTGTTTGACAGCTGTCATTTTGTTTGACAGCTGTCATTTTATTTGACATCTATCATTTTATTTGACAGCTGTCATTTATTTGACATCTGTAATTTTATTTGACAGCTGTCATTTTATTTGACAGCTGTCATTTCATTTAACGCTGTCATTTTATTTGACAGCTGTCATTTTATTTGACAGCTGTCATTTATTTGACATCTGTAATTTTATTTGACAGCTGTCATTTTATTTGACAGCTGTCATTTTATTTGACAGCTGTCATTTCATTTAACGCTGTCATTTTATTTGACAGCTGTCATTTTATTTGACAGCTGTCATTTTATTTGACAGCTGTCATTTTATTTGACAGCTGTCATTTTATTTGACAGCTGTCATTTTATTTGACAGCTGTCATTTTATTTGACAGCTGTCATTTCATTTGACGCTGTCATTTTATTTGACATGTTTGACAACTGTCAATCATATTTTTCTGTTGTGACATCGCCTGATGAAAGCGCAATCTCTGGTGGATGCTATATAAGATTTGGAAAGGAGTACCTAACTTTGTTATTACTCACCAAAAACTCTTGTGCACCCTTATTTGTCCAATATCTGGCGGTATAGCAAAATCATTTAATGAAATATTGGTTCAGATCGGATAAATAATGATCGGACGTAATGATTAATGGTCTTAACTAAAAGGAAATTTGTTTTGTTTTAGTTATGTCGGATATTCTATCGTATGCAATTGTATGTATTGTACCAGCAATTATTTCCCGGCTGCGTCTGTAAATTTGTTTCCTATGATTGTCATCAACAATTCACTAGGGAAAGACGAAGTACTATTAAATCCAGAACTGAATGTCTATTCAAGTTTCTAGAGAGTTTTACAAGTCTCTTGAGTTTAATCGCTCACCCGTCAAGTCCTCATTATGTTGATAAAGTCCTACACGTATTTTAATTTTTGATAGTCGTACACACCACTACCGGCTAAAACACAAAATGAACGAAACGTTTCCATTTGGATGCATAAAAAGACACCACTTGTGATGTATTAAAACTTTCGGTAATACGACCTTTTCATTCGTTTAGTTTATTCTTCTGTCAGTTCCCAGCAACTAAAACTGGTAGTTTTCTTAACGCGGATATTTATACCAGATGGGCGTTATAATATAATTGTTCCGATAGATTTAATATGTTCATGCTGCTCTAGATGAACATTCCCCGTTCATTCAGATCAACAAAAATTTGTGTATTGTGAAAGCGACTACCATCATCTTACTTTTAAAATCGTACACTATATGAGATATTTTAATTTTAATAATTCAAATAATAATGCGTTACATTACAATAAACTCTGTGGGATGTAACATACGAGGGTCATTCCACACAAATGAAATTGAGGCGAAAATGCTACTAAACCAAGGAACGTATAACGCAGAAATTAATAAAACAATTTTACAGAATGGAATAAAATTAAAATTCATAGCTTATGTTCTCTTTAATATTTAATCGGTCAACCCATTCCAGTGTAGTGAAGTAATTTTTTTTATATACATCAATTTAGTGTACGCGTGCGTAATGTATTGTGTGATTGTGTACGGCACTCTTCCGGCTACTTTGGCAGTATGTCTGACTAAAATTGGTCGAATTAAGAGTGTATACGGCAAATTAATTTAAAAACCTTTCAAAAATCTATAGTTTCACTTATGAGTATTTAGTTTTCTTTTTATATCCTTCTTTTCAGCTTCTGGATATTTTTTCATTCTCCGACATTTTGATCCAACCGTCCGCTTGGAAATCACAACAAGAATGTCAAATGATATCCAAGCAACTCCATACACACGTCAAAGCTTGACACAAAATCAGCAAAATTTAGATTTTGTTTCACTAATATTATCATAATGCAGTTCATGTATTTTGACCGTGTTAACAGTGCTTACAAAAGTGCAAAAACCAATACAAAAAACGAAATCAGTTAGACAAAGTAAATTTATTCTAATTTTAGGTCCAAGGGTAAACCGGGTGACACAGACCATAGGGCTAGACTTTTGCAGCGACAGACAAAAGCCTCTGGTGAGAATCGATAAGCAAGCACGCTTCAACTCACCTACCGGGCCGCTTGATCAGCTAGAAAAGTTTTATAAACTTTTCCAAAGGCAAAACTTAGATCGGTATTGAATAATGTTGACCCTATATCATCAATTGAAGCCACGTACTTATTATTTATTGTGGGTTCTAGTCTTCTATATACCGTATTATAAATTATTTTAAATTCTTTGTTAAATCGTTGTAATATATTCCTTAGTGTCCACCAAACTGCTTCTCTGTCCGATTTCACAAATATTTACACCATTTATCATCATTATTATTTCTTAGCGATCTCGTCCACATTCTCCAGTTAATAATTTACTTGTTTCGGTTTTTTTTTTAAATATATTTTAATATTTTAATGAATTTTTTTTTGGGAATTTTTTATATGTAGGTTTTTTGTCCTGCAGTTTTATATATATCCCCTTTTTGCACTTTTGGTTCCTTTAAAGTTTACCAAATTCTGAGTTTTGTTCCTTTATTTTAAAACTGTTACACCGTAAACATAATTAATATATTAATTGATTAAATGGACATTTTAAATCATTCAATTAATTTGTAATTGAAGTAAGCTAAAAATTCTTTATTTGTTTTTCCTCTGTATGCGGATGATCCAACGGTGCTGAAATTTAACCACACTACAGTGGGAGTTATTCGCAGAGTATTGCAGGAAACCGTTGAAAATTGGAGTGGTAGAAATGACCACGGTCAAGCTTCCGATTTAAGCAAATTTGAAATGATTGTGTGTAAAGTTATGTAAATCAGAAATGCAGGCGGAATCGAGAAACACGGACCCAGAACCCAGTTTCGAAACCTGTTTTTTAGCGTCTGCTTTCATTTTTTTTAATGCTGGCGACTTTACAAGTAAGAGAGGAATCTGTAAGCAAAATAAAACATCTCTCGAAAAGCAGTAGGTCCCGGTCAGAGTATACGGCTCACTGATTCGAGAGAAGTTCTCTGTCACTACTAGCATGTAATGTTAAGGGAAATAATCGCTTTAAAAAAATTTGTATTTACATAATGATACAGAGCCACACGCAGCAGTCTAGAATCTCGATAAAGAAATATGCTGACTCCAGAATGTTTATTGTTTTGTTTACAAAATGGGGAAATTCCCTTTTTAGTTCAAATTTCAGACAAGCGAATAATTAATACTGTAGATTGGAAATGCATTTCATTTCAACAGTTAATGCGAGACAACATTAAATTCTCGAATGAGTTATTAAAGGCAAAAATATGTGTACTGTAATATGTAACTCTTGAACGTCTAAAACGAGTAATTTTATAACTCCCTTAATTTGCATGAAACCCAAAAAAAAACCGTGAAAAAAAGCATCGTGCATATCGATGGATAGGAATAATTCAGATTCCTACACGTATTACGAAAAAATATTCTTGTTTTCCCCAAAATAAAAATTGCAATTAACCCTCGTGTAAATTCATGGAAACCAAATACTACGGGCTGGATGATGATCTCTAACACCTTTCCAACACATTCACTTTTTATCTCTTATGCCATTGTTGGATAATGTTCAGCCCGTAGAAATGAGCACTTCAACAAAAACGGCACAATGACCACTGCACTTCGGGACTCCATGCAATCCCGCTGGTTTTCCTGCAACATTTTGATGTGGATGAAGCTGAACGGAACGGCCATTAAATACACATATAATTACAAACAGCGTATTTCCAAAAGAAAACAAAAAATGTTGCACTCCGTATCCGAATTTATGTGTAACAGTTGAAGGCCCCAACTGAAATGAAACGAAGAAGACACACAATAAATAAAGATAATGGAAACAAATTGAGATTACAGCTGAAAAAAAGCGAAGCGCGTCTTAGCTAATTGAATACTCTGAGTATATTAACCACAATGAAAAATTGCAACAGATCTTCACACCAAGGAAATATAGCAACAACAAAAAGCAGCGACTTTTTAGAGGCAAGACAACCGATCGACAAACGTTTAACACTAATGGTTGGCAATTGAAAATGCTCGTTAAATAAATGACCGCTTAATAAATTTCTAGAGCACCTATAAATACTACAGATATTTACCAGTTTAAACATACTTCAAATCCAACTGTTCATCGAACAATACCACTTGTAGTAACTCCTCTTCACCAAAAACTCAAGCAAGAACATGCGTGGTTTAATAGTACGTATGGCGACAGTTAGCGACAATACATGGATTAATATTGTTTTTTTCTTTTTGTTTGCCGTATAGATTTTGTGCTTTGCTGCCTTGGCTACAGCTGCCCCTCAAGGTTACAACTACCCTAGTCAACCCGGCAACCAATACTTGGCTCCAGCTGCAGCAGCCGCCTCCTCCGGTGGATACAACTATCACCAGCAACAACCATTGATCTCGAAACGTTTCTTCATTCACTCAGCCCCCGAGGAAGAGGAAGTTGAAATCCACCACAGAGACATTGTCATTGGTACGCCCCGCAAGAACTTTAACGTGGTCTTCATCAAGTCGCCAATTGCCAAACAGCAACAGGCCAAAATCCGAGTCATTCCTGCCGTCAACGAAGAGAAGACTGTCATCTATGTGTTGGCCAAGAAAGCCGAACATCCTCAAATTGTCGCTCATGTTGAAGAGCCGGCCACCACCACCGCCAAACCCGAAGTATTCTTCATTAAATACAAGACCAATGAAGAGGCTGAACATGCCCAACATAGCATTCAAGCTGAATACGATCGCCTGGGTGGATCCACTATTATTTCCAACGAAGGTGTTTCCCCAGTCTCCTCGGTTGTCGGCAGCTTGGATGGCTCTGGTTATGGAGCCGCTGCTGGTGGAGATTTTGCTGGCGCTGGTGTCAGTTCAGCTGCGGGCCATGGATCTGGTGCAGCTAGTCATGGTGCTTCCAGCTCATCTTATTTGCCACCCGTGAAGAAACATTAAAAGTGGAAGGATGGAGTATATTTAGAAAGTAGTTTGACCTTCGGTCATTTGAACTGATGTGTGATAGACTTTTCTTTTGTTCCAACATAATTGTTAAAACTGTTTTTTAAATGTTGTTCAAATATAATTTTAGAGAAAAAAAAAATGTAAAGCGACTTATATTTACTAGGATTGCAATTAGTGGAGCATTATTAGTCCATTTGGTAAGAATGTTAGTTTCAGTTGTCCTTTAATGTGTGGAATCTTATTAGTAATCTAATTAGCAATTGCATCTTTGGCCTTTACCATGGTGATTTATTTTTATGGTTCAAAATGTTATCTTCATTTATTGAATTTTTCGATTATACATTAACAAAATGCTCAGTTTCGTTTCGGCGGTGGCTTCCAATCGTCCAAGTTTTGCATACTCTAATACCCCTTTGAAATGAATTAGGGTCTCTAGTCAGTGAAATTAGTTTACAGTTAAATAGCGGTGTGTCTTAAAATGTGTATTTAATGTTTGAGTTTATTCGCTTATTTGAAATTGTTGTAGCTATTTGAAAACGCTTTAATGATTACTATTGGGAAACATCGAGACGTAATTACAAAGCAAATGGTCAATCGATTTGGAATTGCAAAATATTTTAAACAAATTTATTGAGTTTCGGTTTTGAAGTTGGACAAACTATGCATATAATTACTACTTTGCACAGTGGGGATTTTCGAAAAAAACGTTGGTTAGACAACGCAGAACTTGTAAGACATTGGACGGTTTAGTTTAGAATGTGTGAGCAAATGCAAAAAGAGTTATGGAGTTGAATTCGCCTGCGATTTGGATGCTAAACTAGTCAACGCGGTGTTATTTTGAATCACCCGGTATTTCGGTAGCTGTAACTTTTGAAGCTTTTATTCTTTGACATTTAACAAGGAGAAACTACGCCATTACTAAAAATGGAATGATACACGCTTTAACAACCCATTGAAATTATTTAAACTCACTACAAAAATGGTGAAAATCTTGCAGTCACAGTTCGCAAAACTAAAGCAGTTTTGGGTCGTCGTGAAGCACCTTGTCGGACCGCAATACAGAAATTGGTGGACAAATTCGAGCTGTTGGGACAAGTTAGTGATGTGAAGAATAAAACCCGTGCATCACGCTCAAGAACAACTGAGAATATTTCTGCTGCAGCCCAAGTGTTGAAGAAAACACAGGTCTGTCTATTCCTCGTCGTTCTTTGGAATTGGGCATTCCACACACATCATTACTCCGTATTTTGCATAAAGACTTGTGTCTTAAGGCTTTAAAAGTTTAGTTAACACATGAAGTCAAGCCGGCCGATTATCAAGAACGCCGTGACTTTGCTGATCCAATCGAAAAATCATATTGACTGATAAGGCCCATATCCACCTCGGTGACTTCGTCAACAAGCAAAATTTTTGCATCTACGGTTCGGAAAACCAAAGAGTTGTTGAGAAGCCTCGCCATCCTCAACGTGTGACTGTTTGTTGGGTTTCATGGTCCGGCTGGGTCATTGAACCTTACTTTTTTCGAAAATGAGGTTGTACTGCGCTATCGAGAGATGATTAATGATTTTTTATGGTCGGAGTTGGATGATATTGGTCTGGACAACATTTACTTTCAACAAGACGACGCTATGTACCAAACAAACAACGAAACCATTGCTCTTTTACGGGAAAAGTTTCCGGACCGTGTTATCTCTCGAAGGGGTGATCAAAATTGGCCACCGATATGTGATTTAACACCTTGAGACTTCTTCCTTTAAGGCTACGTGAAAGATAAGGCCTACGGGTATACCGACTTAGATGTACATTGAGCCTTAGTAAAAAAAAAACACAAATTTCATATTCCGAATTTTATGGAAAAAATGTTTTTCAAAGTAGTCGAAATATGCATTTGTATGGGATATACCGGAAATTCATCGAGTTAAAGCATTCATCGAGTTAAAGCATTACTAGTTACAGTATTTGTATAAGATTTGGTGGCGCATAGTAATATTATTATCAGATGATTAATAAAAATGGGCGTAATGGTACATTTAGGTCTAGACTTTCAATTTGTCGAAACAAAACTTCATCTAGTTACAGCTTTACCAATAAATGAATTTGAATAACGTTGTGTTTCCCAAAGTTTCCTAAATTTGTACAAGAGGTATCCAAAGGCGTGTGACTTCCAATTTAGTCACCAAATCTTTATGTAGCTAAAACTTTAATCAATACATAATTTTGTTAATATTGTGTTAAGTTTTGGGGAAATATTAGCCCATGCCTAAATTTCTAGCAATTGGTTAATTCCGTCGTAAGTTATCGTACGAACCAGCAGGTCACATGGCTCACACGACTTGAACAATCATGAATAGAATTTGATTCGAAGACATCTAAGGTAGCTGTGTTAAATGTTTGGGTAGTATTTAATAACAAATATCCTCGTAGATTGAGTAGGTTGTCCTAGGAATTCATATTTGTTTCGCACTGTCTCTATTGACATTTGGATAGACATTTTTCTTTGAGCATATAACCGTCAATAGAAATTACTTAATTCGATCTCATGCAGAAATTCATTTGATTGTCTTTCAATTACCATTTATATTTTTAATAGATTTTATTAAATTGTTAAAATTTAATGGTTGCGATTTGTGTCAATGTTATAAAAGAAATTCGAATTCGGTATTTTTATGGTGTGTAACTGTTAGTAATGGAAGACAATAAATTGTAAAGATGGAAGATAAATCACCAAATTAAATAAGCGCCTTATTATTTTATGTGCGAGCCATGCGATTTGTAATGAAATTCAATCGTATTGTGAAAACGGAATTTAGCATAAAGATGACGTTATAAATGATGTACAGTAGCGGTCCTATTTAAATTACCAGCATAACTTGCATATTTTACTGCCATTCATTGCGTGTTAATGGTGATAAATATATATTTCCGCTTGACACTGTCAAGTGTTTATGTTGGATTGATATTTAAAACGCTATTCAATAAATTAAAGATTGTAAATAACTTATGATTAAGCTGGAAATATGAAATCATCTTGCGTTTAAATTTAAACTATATTAGCATATGTGACTATGTTAACGACTTGGGACGTCTGCCCTCTGAATTGTGTGGTATGGTGGGGTGTGGTAAGAAAAAAACTTGGAAAGCATCTACCATTCTTGTCAATATATCGACCCCTTTGCGCGGAATTATCGTATATGCCAATTTTTTCGAAATTGAGTTTTTGATGCAATTTTGTTCTACATTCAAAGACACGTCACCTGACATAATATTATAAGCGAATTCCACTTCGTTGCTCCAGTGAATAATTTTCATTTTGATATTGCAAGCGAAAGCAGAGAAAAGTAGAAAAATGGCTCTCCTGTAAAATTTGGATTTTGGCACATACGATAATTCCGCGCAAAGGGGTCGATATACCAGGACACAAATTGATCGAAAGCATCCATCTGATAAGATTAGTCGATATCCTGTCGGGCTTTTATGAGCTCACTCAAGTTAACTATTTGCTAACTCATTTACAACTGACTTCAAGCTAACTCAATAATTATGCAGACTTTAGTCATTTGTTTTTTTATCAATCGAACTTCTTCTCCATAAGTAATGAACTAGCTTTTGGCTCACTCAGAGCTGAGTAAACATTAGAAAACAAAGAAGAAAAGAGAATAAAATGAAATTTTATATTGACTTGTCTTTGAATTTACGAATTTTTGTTTTTCGAAAAGTTTGTTTATAGAATTCATATTGTACGTGTTGTTTGAAATCGCCGTGTCCTTTTCAATAAATATTTTACTTATTCTCTATAAATAAGAATTTCATTGAGTTTTGCTCGCGGTTTCAGCAGCTATGTGTAATTTTGTAAGCGATTAAGTGAAGTGTCTAATTGTAAAATAAAAACCAAATTGCAGAATGTTTTCAATTAAGAGTGAAGAAAACGAAATCTAAACAGAATAACAAAAAGGGGACAATTATTTTCGATGCCCCTGCAAAAGGCTTTTGTATGCGGTACAGCTGGTCAGACCTCCTTTAATGGTTGCAACAAATATTTTCAATATAATTAATGATAAAACTAATTTCAAAATCGATAATGAGAGAAAGGCGCAAATATCGAATCATTTAACCTGTCTATAAATGTGTCCCAATCGAGTTTCGCCAGTTTCTTTAATACACAGGTACGGTGTCCATAACGAAAAAAAGAAGGCAACTCTAATAACAGTAATATAATTTCATTTTATACTTTCATGTTTTAACGCTACCAGAAACAAAACAGCAAAAAAAAATTGGCTCTGCCCGGTTGGCCAAAATTTGTTAAAAATCAGTATTTCTTTCGAAATAACAAAAAAAAAAACTTTTTTATTGTATAAAATCTGTATGTGATATTTGTACATTTTTGTTAAATTTGTAGAGCCAAAAAGAACTTTTAAGGGCGATAATAATGGCATTTTTTCGGACTTATTAATGCAAATTTCTGTATACATTAAGCTAAACTTTCATTAATTTCATTGATTTAAGTACGGATTTATGATAATAGGATAGAAATAAGTGTGAAATGGACTTATGTTTAGACCGCTTGTATTAATTTAAGCTCGAATAAATTCTTGAAATTATCGGAAACTGGGATTAATTTAAGGAAAAATTACATAAAATTGATATCACAATATTCTTGTTGTAAGAATATAAAATTCAAATTAAGAAATATATTTAGAGAGTACATTTTTATCTCTCAGAAATAGTTTTACGAGTTTTTTCTCTTACCTCACTTCAAATTGGACTTACTTTTCCTAATACATATTTGACTACACTTAAATACTTCGGCACCCATTTTCAACGATTTCTTCTCCAATCAATGGATTATTATGTGCTATAGTCTTCCGTAACTACTGTTTACTAGCGCATAGTCCGAAAAACGGCATGCAATAAAGCAAACAAGTAAATATTATTAAAAGAATTGTCGTACTTGATTTTAAAACTATCCCATTTATACTTGTTTTAAGAATAACTAACTACGAATCGTACTTATTTTTTTAAGTACGATTTTAGTTTAAATTCTTTGTATGGGTTCGATTCCCGTGCTTTCCTATCAGCGTGGGGGTTGTGAGTTCGATACCCACCAGAGGCTTTGGTCTGTCACTGCGAAAATCTAGCCCTATGGTCTGTGTCACCCGGTTTACCCTTGGACCCAAAATTAGAATATAAATGTACTTTGTATAATAATAAAAAAAAAAATAATTTTTATAGTATCCGAAAATATTTTTGAGAAAATGATGTCATGAATAGTGTCATATATTTTTTATTGTATATCCAAAATAATGATTCATACTGTTAAATTTTAATCAAAAGTGGATATACAAGAACATGGCTACCCTAATATCAGAAACCTTGAGAGATAGGGACCTGGGGAATGAACAGATTGATAGATGTTAAAAATATATCCCAGGAAATGGTATTATCTAGTTTTTTTGATTTTGTGATATACCTGAGGATAACTTCGGAACAACGAAATGTAAAAAAAACCCAACATTCACATTCGCGAGATAAAACCACTAACTAAGTGGACAAAGCCATAACTAGTTCTGTAGAACCACGACACTAAATACCAGTGTTTAAAGAACAGCATCTGTTTCAATAGAGATCCGCCCTTGACCTTGGAGTTCCCAAAGTTTAGACGCCATCGATTCATATTTGAAATCACAACACTGTCAACCTTGATTTAATGATTCTGATAGTGACTCTCAGTCACGTTCACGTTTTGATTCACATTTTTGAATCACATGCTTATAATTTGTACAACTATAAAAATATATTCTCTTGGACCTGAAATTGTCACACATATTGCATTCTAAATACATACATACAAAATTTGCAACAAGAAATACATACAACGCATTGAATTCATTGGCCGGTTTATATTTACAATCAGATAACAAACTTTCAATTTATTTTTGGGGTTTGGCCAAACCGGCCTAAGATATTGCATCTTACAGCTGTCCCCGGAATGAGATGATAAAATATCGGAAATCGTTTTTAAAAGCCATTGACCTATTTCTGTTTATGGGTTTCTTTTAACTGTCTTGTTACGATATATTTGATTTGGCGAAATATTAAATTAACAAAGTTACCGCCTTGCCGTAGGTGCGTCTCAACAAAAGTAATTATGTCAAAAGATGTTGAGACTAGTTGATGGTCACGCAATGATGAGTCTTCTCGTAATTAGTAGGTATTGTTACAGCTTTCGGATTATTTTGTGTGTATTTGCAGTTAGGTTAACTTATATAGCACTAAAATGTACTTTTAAATACCAAGAAACATTTTCACTGGTAAAACATTGTCACTAGTAACTTGGAGCGTAGAGGACAGTTGGTACATTCTCACTAGTAGCTTGGAGCTAAATTCTGTGCAAAGACCACTTTAGACGACAATTGGTCCATGTGAGTTTTTCCACCATCAGTATTTATCTGCCATGGTGGTATTTATCTGCCATGTTAATTACTGACTTCTGACTTGGTCTTTATTCTGTACAGATGCACTTTAACACAGTAATAGACAATCCACGCTTGCCCTTCTCATACAATTGTGATCGCAATTGAACAGAACTTTAACCAAACGGAATAGTAATCGAGAAGTCAGACGACCTATTAATATGTGGATTTTCCCAACAAAGGGCGCGAGTGACATCTAGAGTTAGCAAACGCACTACAGCAAACAGACCTATGTAGATCTCTGATGCTCATGATTTTATGTTTTCTAACGCAAATAAGTCGTATTGCTATTTGAATGAACATAGTGGTTCCAATGTTTATGACATTCGAAAGTAATCATTTTATGTGAGTAGTTTTACTATTGCAAAATGACCAGATAAACAAATACTAAACTTATTTCTTATCATTTTACGAATACGGCAAATGTTTTTCTTTCTTCCGCTTTAAAGTCGTGAAAGCAGACAATTAATTAATATATTTTTATTATGTTTTTCGCATTAACTATTTACTGCACACAACTAGACAAACATTACTCTTTGTTAAAAAAAATATCTACAGAATTAAAAAGGCCATATTTTAAAACAACGATAACTGTGGATCGGTAACATGTTGTTGTATTATTTTTAAAAGCTATTGACCTCCAATGTGGGCGGCCGTGGTGTGGTTGATAGAGTGTGCGACTATCATACAAGTAAACCTAGGTTTAAAACCGGGTAAGACCATCACAAAATTGTCAGCGGTTGTTTTCCACCGCGTAAATACTGGCGACCTTTTCCAGTAAGAGAGTAATGTCTAAGCCATGTAAAACTTCTCTAGAAAAGCATTACCCGTTAAGAGCCGGATTAAACATTAAGTACTGGTCAGTGTGTATACAAATTATATCGTGCACAACTCAGTGATCCAAAAAAAATTCCTTCAGGGAATGTTGAGGGAAATAAATAAGTAAGTATCGACTTCTAATGTGCTCAAAAAACACGTTTTTCCGGACCTAAATTACACGAATGAGAAAAGATACGAAGATTCCAAGTTCAGATTTGTAATCAGCGAGCCTGTGGAACCGGAGCTGATTATTTTATATATTTTTTTTTTCAAGTTCAGTACTACAGAGCTTTTAAACTGCTTTACAACTTTTGCTGTAGAATTTTTTCCCCAAATAGTCATTTTTGAATAAGGTGTGTACAATATTTGATGTTTAAATGTTAAAACATGGAGTTGGTTTTGCATTCATCATGCAATTCGTCGGTATCCTTCACAGCGGTTTTTGAGTCGGTAGTCTATTCTATTTAAAACTTAAATTATTGGTACTGAAACGCAAATATAAATAATAAAAAAAAATATATTTTTATTTAATTAGTGCAGTCAAAAATCTACTCGCGGACTTCCGTGAACGGACATCTCCCGTGGACGGATAAATCCACCGCGACCGTCGGTGTCCGCCCACCGGAGCTTTCACTGTATATGTATTTCCCTTAACATATCGTGTGGGATATTACTTTAATTCTCACTAACAATTTTCTAAAAAAAAATTTATGGTAGTCTAATCAGATATGTGATATCCTCACACGCTACCTATCAATCCACTGTCGCATATTGATTAAAAAAACGCCGAGACACGGTCAATGTTTTGAAAAAATGTTCGTCCAGTCTTGACTTCTTTGCGCTCTCTAATTCTAACCAACTCGATATGTACACAATATTGATTCCATTGTCTGTGCCGTGCTTTGTAATTTTTAAATTATGTGCTTTGTAATTTTTAAAAGCTTTTGCAAATTGAAGTCGTAACTTCCAATGTGATTCAAACACTGACGTTTTAGTCTAATTTAAGGCCTATCTGGGGTTTCCTGTCCGAATTTGCTCAGTTTTTTGTATTTCAATACATATTACATTTATATTCTAATTTTAACCCATAGCCTCTGGTGGGAATGGAACCCACAACCCAAACGATGGTAGGCAAGCACGCTACCAACTCGGCTACCGGGGCGCCTGCTGCTCTGGTTTTTTCTCTACATTAGCAAACGAAACAGTCATTCCGTAACCAACAATTCTGAGGGTATGCAAAAGTATTATATGTATGACAAATTTACATTTTCTTTGGACTAGTTGGGGATATAAAACCCATTTTATTTTGTATTTTATTGACAATCGAAATTAGAAATTCTTTTTTAAATAAAGAATTCTGAAAAAATTTAAATAGATCAAATGTTTTCGAATTTTGTCATATTCTTAGCCACTATACGCCGTACTTTAACCACATACAAAATAAAAAGCAATATTTCAGCTGAAAATATCAACCTAACCGTTTAATATTTTCCAATACAGATACAGACGAATATAAAATATTAAATTTGTAGTTTCTTACAACTTTTTATATTCGAAATTCTAAAAAAAAAAATCACCTAATTTTCGTAAAGAGTGTTTATGTGTTTATGAAATTGTAAGTATTTGAGTCGTAGTTTGACCTCGAATGAAATTGCAATGATCAAAAAGCAAACAGATGATACAAACCAATTAAAATACGTATTTTATTTATGTTTGTTTGCTTTAAAAAAAGCCTATGATAAGTATGTATTATTGTAGTCTTGTATACTTTGTGCAGAATTTGTATCAGAAATGTGTGTGGTGGTTTCAGGCCCATCAAATCATGATTGCATGGTATTAATTTGATGTATTACCAATTTGTTTTATTTTATCTCGCATCAATTTATATCTAAACAAATAAAAACACGAACGACAGTGCCGAATAGAGTACACCCTTCGCAATGGAGGAAATTGTACAGGGTAAATAAATAAATATATACACTAATATATAATAAATAACTTTAATAAAAAGGGCCGGATTAAGAAACTTAATCGAGAATGGGCAAATGAACTCCGAGTGGTATTAAAATTGGATTTGCTGCGAAGCCAATTTTCAATAGTCAATGAGAAACAAATTTAGTGCTCGTTTTGGGACAACATATTTAAATTCACTAAATGTAACCTATCTTCACTTCCAAGTGGACACCCTTCCAAATTGGTATTGTATCCTTGAACTTCTCTTAAGTTGTGGTGGTCGAAAATCAAATTATTTTCAAATCAAAATTTTTTAGTATAAAAGCTCGTAAAATAAAGGGTAATTCATTTTGCTTCTTAAAAGTAAACGTAAATAAAACACATATAAAATATTTTTTTTCATGATATTTCTTTTTTATTATTAAGTTTGAACGTTGACATTATGTGTGAAACACTACATCATTTAAATGACCAACAGGCGAAGTGTTGCAAGCATTGATTCTTTTGAGGTAATTTTGGACCACTTTTTGGCACATATTGAGCGGTATCTCAGCCATAACTTGGCGAATGTTGGTTCTTAAGTGCTCAAGAGTTAAAGGTTTATCTGCATAAACACGATCTTTCGCTTAGCCCCACAAAAAAAAGTGTAATGGTGTCAAATCGCATGATCTTGGTGGTCAGTTGATGTCGCCACGATGCGAAATTTCGCGACCAGGAAATGTCTCTTGCAATAAAACCATATTCGCTCGTCTTGTTGAATCCACATATTCTCCAAGTCGTATTCTTCAATAGCAGGCAAAAAAAGTCGGTTATCATACGACCATAACGCACCGAATTGACGGTGGCAGTCGTTCCCTCGTCGTTTTCGAAGAAATAGGGTCCAATCACACCTTCGGACCAAAGAGCGCACCAAACAGTGACTTTTTGTGGATGTAATGGCATCTCTTCAATTACTTGAGGATTCTCAGAACCCCAAATATGACAATTTTGTTTATTAACATACCCACCGAGTGACAAATGTGCTTCATAACCATAAACCATAATCTCCTCTTAAAGCACGATATGTGGCTGTGCCAGAATCCCCATTTTTGTAGTAGGTTTTAATAATTTTTACGCGTTGTGTGATAGTTAAGCGATCCATTTTCGTCAATGTCAGACGTCCAACTGAATGAAAACAAATTGGTTTAACAACTTAGTTTGACAGATGTCGAATTCGAGCCCTATACTTTTGAAACCACGAAATGAATAACCCTATATATAACATACAGTTAGTCAAAGTCGAATAATCAAATACAATTTTTTCACGTTTTAAATTCTTAAAAACTTTAAATATGAACCAAAGTTCTGTTTTTATGTGGCATATGAAAAATAACGTTCAAAACTTATAACTTATATAAAAAATTCGCCCCCCTAAAATCGAAAAATACGAAATGTAGCCAATTTGGTAAAATTTCTAAAATATAACCAATTACCAGATTTTGAATATAAATACCATAAAATAAATCCTCATTCCTTGCCTACAACATACTTTGTACAGAACTTACAAATACTTCCTATCTCAAAAGTTACAGAGTTTTGGTCGATGATATTGGATTCCGGACCACTGTGAGGAGTCCACAGAGTTTATAAAGTTTAGTTGTCTAGTCTTTATTTCATTGGAATTGTTATCGATGTTAAGTTATGCGGTGCAATAGCCGAAATTGACTATATTACATTTTAGGCTTTCGAATGGATATTTATCAAAGTTACAAACGGAATTATAAATGTTTCTTTCCTCTATCCGATGGTAGAGACCACTAAACACCATTTCCTGCGCCTGGTATATTAAAAACACTTTTATTTTCATTATATCCATCCATATTTCTATCAGTGATCGCGTTTTACAACTAAACCAATGTTTACTTACGAATTGAACTCTAGAAAATAAAGTGATTTATGGCAACACCGAATCGAATCGGAGGTAATGACTTGATCAAATCAAGCGCCGTGTCTGTGTTTGTGCCGCCAATACGAAATAAAGGGAGACAAATTACAGATGCCAATGGAAAAAAAGCAAACGCCTTCACAGTGAAGAGACTGGCTAGTAAAAGTAAGAAACCGAAAAGTAATTAACTGATCTGCATGTAATCATATGATCACAATGTACGAGTGTAAACCGTATGTTGGGATCTGTACGCGCGTGTTATCTTATGGCATTAGCCAAGTTTCTTTGATGAGCATTTCTAACGACGCCAACTGACATACGGTCAAATCAATATAAGAAAAGAAAACAGGAAAACAACGAAAAGGGAAAACAAGCATCTTCTTCTCTGTTTCATTTAGATGCTATCGAAGACAAACCTCCGTTTCTTACAATTTCTTGGTTGTGACTTGAAGAAGTTCATCGCCGGGTATGAGAGTGTTTTTTTTTCTGTATGTTTGCTGTACGATACGGACACATATAAATAGTTTGCATGCCAACTTATGGATCAGTACAAGCTTAACACAGTTCAGCAACACAACTTCAACAACCAGCAAACTCAACTGCTACTTTTGTAAAACCCATACCTAGAAATGCGTGGATTCATTGTAAGGACTTTGGCCATACTTCGTTGGTTATTTTTTTTTAATTAATATTGGATATTTGTTTAGGTTATGTGTTTGTGTGCTGTAGCCTTGGCCGCTCCTCAGGGCTACAACTACAATGCTCAAGGTGGTGGTGGTGCTGGCATCCAGCAGCAATCGTCGGCTTTTGGCGCTAACTTTGCCGGCTTATCCACATCTTCCGGTGCTGGTGGTTTCTTCCAAGGCGGTCATGCGGCCGCTCAACAACAATCCTTCGGGGGTCATCAACAGGTGCAGCAGCAACAACAACAAGCTATTGTTTCCAAACGTTTCTTCATCCACTCGGCACCCGAAGATGTAGAGGAGGACTTCAAGGAGAAACTGATTACTGTTGGTGTGCCCAAGAAGAACTACAATGTGGTTTTCATTAAATCGCCCGCTAAATCCAATAAGAAGACTGCCATCAAAATTAGCCCCGCTCCCACCGAAGAGAAGACTGTCATTTATGTGCTTAGCAAGAAGACCGACGGCTCAGATGTCCATGCCGAGGTCATTGAACATCCCACAACCACTGCCAAACCTGAGGTCTTCTTCATCAAGTACAAGACTAACGAAGAAGCTGCCCATGCCCAGGAACAAATCCAAGCTCAATACGATGCTTTGGGCGGCAGCTCACAGGTTAGCGATGAAGGTGTGGCTCCAGTTACCTCAGTCATTGGCTCTTTGGGCAGTGGTAATGGTGCTGAT
Source organism: Hydrotaea cyrtoneurina (assembly GCA_958296145.1). NCBI lineage: Eukaryota > Metazoa > Arthropoda > Insecta > Diptera > Muscidae > Hydrotaea > Hydrotaea cyrtoneurina. Next base: position 90,452,486 of record OY282512.1, read on the forward strand.
ATCAACGGTGCTGGTGCTGGTGCCGGCGCTGCTGCTGGTGGTCTTGCCGGCGGACAGTCAGCAGGAACTGGCTTTGCTGGCGTTTCCGCTGGCCAAGGTGCCCAATCTAATAACAATGCCTATTTGCCACCAAATTTCTATTAAATTAACAATTTAGTTAGTTGAATTTTGTAGTCATTTTTTCTACCGTCTAGTAGAAAAATGGCAACATGTTGTTACAGTTGTTTGTTATTTTTTTTGTTTGTTAATGCCTGTTTGTATAAGTTTAGTTCAATTTTTATAAAAAAAAAATAAATTAATAGATAAAGTGTAATCTTTACAAAAATATAAACCTTTTGTTTTGATTCATTATTTCCTAAATGAGCCACGAAATCCATTATTACCATTGATCGTGTATGTGTGTAGACAAGCTCTTGACCTTATTTATCATCTAAATCATTATGTGTGTGTGTGTGTAGTGGTTGTAAAGAGATTTCATACAATACCATTTATATGTTGAATTTTTCCACGAATTTATTTCAACGAGCAATTAATCATTGTTGTACCCTACACCACACTGTCGTATACTGAGAGTAATACAACATTGTAATGATATTTTGTATCACCGATTCGTCCATGTTAACTTATTCATAGGACCCTTTCAACTTAAATTCTTGCGGCTCTAGAGGTAACGTAATATATTCGACCATGATTAAATGTTCAGCAGTATACAATCACGATAGGCAATAAGACTTGCGCTACAAGTCATAAATACGAGTCGAGCTTGATCAAAGTAGGCGCACTGCATGAGGACAGGCCATCAACCAACTCTTGGATTGTAAGACAATATCGGTATATGTACTGATATAGCCCGATACATGGGTATGTTTTTGTTTGTTTGACTATCTCTCTTCATATCGCACTGTGTTAGTGATAGGAAATAATGGTATTGAAAAGAGGAATGAGGCATATGACATTTGTCATGAATTTAAGAAGGACACTTGTCATCCTTGTCATGCTGGTGGGAAGGACACTTGCCAGAAGAGAATTCCACATACAGTTCGGCTGAAGAACGAATTTTGTCTGTAGTATGTCGTGCGCCGAACAGAGGAGAATCCCTGGACAGCAGCGTGTCCCGGCTGAATGTCCTAACATCTAGGATGTATCACTGTTCTATTAAAATATCTACTATCTACCCTACTATTCTGCATCATAACTACCGCTCTCCTCTGTACATGGTCCAGACGCTGCCAATATGTCTTTGAAGCCCCTGACAATATATCGGATATTCTATATTTAGCCGGATTTGGGTGGTGTAAATATTTACGAAATCAGGTAGGGTGAAGGACTTTTTGCACCGCTTAAAAAAGGCTAACCACTTCGACACCTCGAAAATATGGCTAGCCCAACTAGCATCACCCTGAATCATCAAGCCCAGAACATTTGTCGATATCCATACCACCCATACAGATCGACGACAATGCTGGATCTGTGAAAGGCCTCTGTGACAACAACCAGCACTGGGTCTCATTGAAATCTACTCTGTTCATTTGCCTATGTAAATGAGAGAAGATTCATTTCCGTCCGAACCTTGCACGACTACATGGTTATTCGTCACTGGAACTTTTAGTATATCCCACAATATCCAGATTGTATATTATCTTAAAAACAGAAAAACTAGCCCGTCAAATTCCAATTGCCCTCAAAATATCTTTCAATACTGAAAGTCTTTAAATGTGAAATATCTCTGTTACTCCTACAAATCATCAGTTTCGTTTGTTAAATTAAACTTCAAAACTGATTGGTTTCTTCGTTGTGTGGTGCTTCCCTCCGGTGCCATTGTTTTATTTTAAAATATTTGCTGTGAATCAGTAGGTTATAGTTATGTACGGCAAATATTGTTTCTATGAAGTGTAGATTGGTGAACATAAACGCAATTTCTGTTTGATTAAGAGATATCTGATTAGTATGATGTGATTGAGTTCAGGGTTGGTGGAATTTGTGGTAACCCTACATCTAATTTTGTTTGTTTTTCTAGTTTCTTTAAATATCATGCACTAGACTCATTAAACGGATTCTAGGGAGCATACATTAATTGGAAACTCTTTGTGTTCAAGTCTTATCTTGCAAATGCCTGTCCCGCTGGGGTATACACTTGTTGAACTGAATATGTTACACGAGTTATAGGATTACAGCAAAACTCAGTTCGAGGTCAATTAGTTAGTTACATGTCGCCATAAATGAGGTTTTTGGATTAACAATTTATATTCAATAATTGCCTTGAATGATTGATGATGAGACGTCTGAAGGTACTAATGTCAGTGCGTCGTAGTGTGTTGATGGTATATGAATAGAGTCATGACGGTGGAAGGTGTATTTAAAAATATAATTTTACAGACATAATTACCCCCAGTGTCAAGTTAAAATCTACGTCACCGAATGCAGCATCGAAATGACTTCAAATGAAAATCGTAGCACCATACATAGGGGTATTAGTGTGACCAAATTGTCGAATTCCATAGATACTTAAACTGTTTTTGAAAGCTAATGGGGTAAAGTATTTTTGAAATTTTGTGGAAAAGTTTTCGAATTGCAGCACATGTTTGTCAGTAAGAAACATTTTCTATGGCCTTGAATCATCATTTCAAAAGAAAATTTTTCCAGCTTTTATTTGATGTATATTCAGAAGTCATAAGTTTTGGTAATTTTTTTTGCTCGTATAGCTGGGGGCTAGCCCTACAGCAATCACATAAATAGTTTTCGGAAAATATTAACCAACGCCAAATTTCAGAGAAATTGGGTAAGCCGTCGTTCGTATCAGCCTGACAGACGGACGGACAGAAGATCATGGCTGAAACTTGGAAGTCGTTTGTGCATATGGTTCAAAGACACCTAGTGCCTAAAGTGAATATTTCTTGGTGTTAACTCTTGGGTCGTATGATATAATATATGCCCTCCTACACGTAGGATGAGGGTAACAAATGCTAACAATACAAAAATCAGTACATTTTATAAATACATTTTTGTATTTATAAAATGTTTTTCAAAAAATGTAGGGCATAATTTAAATAAAGCAAAGGGGTCGTACTTACTTCTCTCGATGAACTTAAACAATACTCTAAACACGGTTATTTACCCCTGCTTGTTTATGGCGGTGAAACATCGGTGCCTACCTGCGAAATCAGATGTTGTGGCGTTAGATATTTTTGAGCAAAAAATCCTATGGTCCGATTGTTTGACTTATCCAACATCGTCGTCAATTGCTATGAGTGATGGGGGATATCGTCGAAGCAGACACTTGTGATGTTCTAAGCATTAAAATACAGGGTGTTGCTCACTGGCCTAGGTGTCGAAAGAAGCATTCAAATGTGTAGGCTGTTTGAAGCTGTGCAAGAAATACTTGACCCTATCCGATATAATTAATATGTACACCACCAACATCCCGCAAAAAATAGATTATAACTTTCGTAAATCGACAATGGCTTTGAAAGCATCTTTGCAGCTCCTGGATCATGTACTAAGGTGAGCGATGGTGATGGTACGGAATAGTAGGGTATCGAAATTTATTGTTTCACTTCAATATCGGCGCAACGTTCTATAGATATTTTAACGGTATCAAGAAGATAAAGAGTTAACAAAAAAGGACAATTCATAAAATTAGATTAATTTTTTAATTTAATTTTTTTCTTCATAAAATTACTTATAACTACAAAACTGTTGGTTATGTAGGGAATGATTGAATGAGTATATGAATAGATTAAGGGAAATGTAATTTAAAATTTTTCTAAATTTATTTCAGCAAAATCGAACAAGGGCTTCTCGAGTTACACAGAACAAATGCGTTGCCAAAAAAATAAAACTAAGGGAAGAAACGTCAAGATAATGAAAAATGTAAAAAGTCATAAAAAATAAATTGGTCGTTGAACGCCAAAGCCTTAGGGTAGTATTTTCACCCTGACTTGGAATTTCCCGCAATGTTCCACTGTGTAATCATAGCGTATGACGCGTTTTCTTTGTGATTTTAAATCATCAGTGTTGTCAAAATAATATTAACAAGAAGATTGATCTAAAATTCGAAAAGTGGCACAAAAGTATAACAAAGGGCCACTAAATACGAAAAAGTGGTATAGTTAGTATAAAAATAAAAAAGTGGCACTAGAGTATCATAGCTCTAAAAAGTGGCAAATGCGCCACTTTAGTGGCATAACGGTAACCACGACTTCAAATATTTTACTTCACTTAAATATATGGGAACATATTTTCAATGATTGTGTGCTATAGTTTTCCATAGTTAAACGAGAACTACTATTTTCTAGCACTTAGTTCCAAAAAAGACAAGGTATGACGATTATTTTATTCTCTACTGTTAAATGTAAATATTCACTCAAAAAAAATATTTTGAGAAAACTATTTTGTAAAAAAAAATTTCGAAAAAAAATAAAATTTGTGGAAAAAAAAAATTTTTGTGGAAAAAAAAAATATTGTTGAAAAAAACATATTATAGGATGTCTATTTAAATTCCTACGTACTGTGTGACAGAGTCAGTGAATCAGGGAATCAGTGTATCAGTGTATCAGTGAATCAGTGTCGAGGGTAAATATATATTAAGATTTCAAGGGAACATTTGGTATTGTAGATTGTATATGTGATAATTTTGAAGATACTAACTTATTAATGATATTATTCAATTTTTTTTTGCTGCATATCAATTAGTCTCATCGAATTTCTTTTCGAATATTCGCAGAAAACTTATAAGTTCAGATTATATGATTTACAAAATTAAATTAAAAGTATTTTAAATATGCTGACCACCAAAAGACATTTATCATTTAAAAACTTCAACACTGCCCGGATGAAAGAGAAACCATATCGACAAAATGTATGTATTTTCTGGCTTTGAAAATAATGATGACACGCTGTGTCAGTGGTAACAGATCACAAAAGATGTATTCCTTTATCTAACTATCACACCAAAGATAGGTGGGTATATTAAGACAAAATCGAACAAACACCATAGACAAACGTGTAAGTACCACAATTCAATTGTCTATTGCAATGGGTTAATGTTTGTGGTGTAGCCGTAGCCGTGGTGTGACTTAAAGTGTGCCGAACGAATGCTTCGGGTATTTGATTTGAAAATTATTGGTTGTGTTCGTTGGGCTAGTCCTTGGTAATTAGAGTGTCATAATACTCCACGGCATAAATCAAAATTACATATATTTGAATTCCTATCTCGGTTTCTGTCTGTGCAATAACAAGGGAAAGAAGCAACAACAGTTTCTTCCTATTGTTACCCAAAGGGAGAAGCAACGGAATTGTACTTGTCGGTGCTTTGCAAGGTCTATAATTAATATTACTATAACGCACAATTATGCCAGCAAAGGCTTGACAATTGTCATCAAAATGCAAAACAATGCCAGCCCACAGCCCATATACTCACGCACAGTGGTTTTTGGAGAAGTTTTTCATCACCAAACACATTTTAGTTTTTGTACCACCGTTTAGGGGAAAAATCCCCCAAATTGGGATTTTTTTACTAAATTTGCTATAGCTAACACAATTCTGAATAGACTGATAGGAGAACACTGTTAAAAAGACATAGATGCAACAAAATCGGGCTATACTTTGGAAAGTTTTTCTTTGCGATTTGAGAAACTGTGGTTCAAATGAATTTGCTTTAAAAAACTGTCAACTTTGAAGTATGATAAAAAGTTTAGGGGTAACAATAGATTTTCCTCTAAATTCATATACATTTAGTATGTTATGCTTTGTGATTTGAGAAATTAAGGTCGAAAGTGAAATTTGATTTAAAAAACTGTCAACTTTGAAGTGCGATTAACATTACATTTTCTCTAAATTAATATACAGTGGTGGGCGGCCGTGGTGTGGTTGGTAGTGTGTGATACTATCACACAGAAGAACCCTAGTTCGAAACCGGGAAAGACCATCAAACATTTTTGGCGGCTGTTTCCACTAGAGCTATCTCTAAGCCATGAAAAACTTCTCTAGAAAAGTATTAGCCGTTCGGAGCCGGCTTTAAAGTGTAGGTCCCGGTTAGTGAGTATACAAATTATATCGTACACAGCTCACTGATTCGAGAGAAGTTCCTCGGAATGTTAAGGGAAATAAGTAAGGTAGAAAAATGTAAATTATTTGTATGCCCATAAAAAAAATATTTTTTTTTAATAAAATTATTTTTTTGAAGTTCTAACGCCTGTAACTTATTTCGAATTAAAGATATTGTTCAAATGTCTTTGTTTTTTTTTTAATAATTCCGTTTAGTTAACCATCTTTACTTTACTGAAGTCAGAATTCAAATAGTTTTATAATAATATAAACGGGGTTGAAAAAAATGTCCAAAATAAAAAAATATTTTGATAAGTTTTAAACACAACCTTATTCCATTAACAAATATTGGACAAAAATTAAAAATTTGGCGGAAGTTAACACCTCATATTTGGTTAGACTCACTGGGTCCATATTTCTGTGTGAAATTTTACTCAAATCGAACAAACAATTACAAATGTTCCAAAAAATTTCAGATTCTCCAGCTTTGTGCCCAATGTTTGGTTTGGGCGTTGCGACCTTCCGGAAAACGGCCATAAAGCCCAATTTGTTCATGGACCATTTATTTCCGTGGGCTCTAATGCAGTGGTTTAAAGCGTGTTTCTTAAGGTTCGTAATCTCAAGTAGGCAACAGGCAGCTCTTAACGGCAACTGCCATTAACATGAGAATACGGACATTAGAACAACTTACTAAGGATGACCCCACTCCTATGATGAGTACAAATAATAATATTAACTCTGCATGTGGCTGGCAATTCACTCAATGAGACATCTTCGGATGACCCAATGACCGGCACACAAAATCAAATATTCATCGAATAACTTCAATAAAGATAATTGAAAGACACTGATTTGATGGAGTGTATCCCTTTCAGCGTATAATTCCATCATCGGCACCACTGTCCACTGGCTTTCAATACAAACGCTGTGAATATTTCTGCTTTAAATAGCTCCGACATTGCGGACATTGTTCTAAGTGCTCGTCATAACGACAATAATAAACCTTTGTGTAAACCAAATACTTGAGAAATTCCAGTGTTCGCCGCTGTAATTCAATCTTCTGTTGGTGCTGTTGGTGTCGGAGGCCATGATTGACCTATTCGCGAAGCAAAGACAGTGTTTGCTTTTAATGGGACATCATTTTGTACGTGATGGATCACAACTGCTACAGAAATGGCGCAACATCAAATACATCGGTGTTGTATTGTTGGTCATATCGGCCCAATGGCCCATGATAAATTATGCCATTTATCATATTGACGATTTGGAGTTGGTTACAGCCAGCCTCAGCATAGCGTTCACCAACATTCTGACCGCAATAAAAATAACAACATTCCTCCTCTACAAATGGCGTTTTGTCGCATTGATGAAAAAGCTCGAGACAATGTATCAGGAATGTAAGTAGAAAATGCTGTAGTCCACAATTTTCCACACTCTTGTCCACATTTATTCACTCTGCGGAGGAGTGCCTTTCGAAGTGCATGGCTGGATGGCTATAAGTAATCGTCAGACGGGTACCAACTCGAACACAGAGTGATTGTAATGTGGGCTGTATTAATCATGACAATATCATTGGACATTTCTTCCGTTTCCGTTTTGTGTTTTACAGTGCATGAGCCAAAAGCCAAGGAGGGCTTAGAGGCGTCTAATCGTTACGCCATGACTTTGGTTAAAATTTATTTTGTTTCGGTGTGCAGTACTGGTTTGTATTTTATGATAGCACCAATATTAAAGATTTTATGGTCGAAAATGCGTAAAACAGAATTGGTAGTAGAGTTGCCAATGCCAATGAGGTAAGGAATGTTTTGTATAATGTTTTTGTTAGATGTGTTATTATCCATTTATTGAGATTAAGGGAGGGTTTTGGGTCGATTCAAAGAAATAAGTACCAATGATGCCGACATCGTGAAAATCCTACCAAATCAGAGCTCTTCTCACATTACAATTTGTAATGAATGTAATGGTGATTCGTTAACGGCTTGAAGATTGTCTTCACTCCAAATACGGCAATTTTGCTTATTGATGTAGCTTGCTTGCTCACTAGATCATAAAATATGCACTAAGTATCGAAACGGATAAAACGTCATTAGCTTCTTTTTTCTGGATCGTGAATATCTTGATTTTGAGAATTTTTTAGACAGATTGTTTAGGAAGATTGTTTTGCTAACTTCAGGATAGTTGTAGGTTCAGACCAGGAGAAAGAAACATAGAAAATCAGTGAGTAAGTTTCAGTCGGGTAAACCGACTTATATATTTGTTTTTAAAACCGTTAAAAAAAATCTGAGAACAACAGAAAACGGCAAAGTATTCTTTAACTTTATTACTTTATCGTAAAGTTACATATCTCCTGATTACAATGAGACATAGATCATGCACATCGATGGATGTCATTGTTTTTTATTCATAATTAAGTAAAGGTCTCTCATTTAGACAAGATTTTTTTCTTGTTGCATAATAAAGAGTATTAAATGTTTTTATTTGATTTTAATTAATTAGAAAAACTATTCCCTGATGTATATAGTAACACAATTGCATTTTATGACAAGAATTTAGCAAAGTCCTATTTAAAATACATACAAAACTGTTCTTATTCATCGAAAAAAATCATTAGAAATTGATGAATGTTTGTTAAGAAACCGTAGGTTGTTTCTATTAATTAAATTCTTGTGAAATTTTAATAACAAAGTGTAGAGTTTCTTATGATACAGAAAGTATAAAATTTTTTGGAGAAAATGGATAATAGCATCTGCCCAAAAATATATTAAATTTGTTACGTTTGTGGTTATATAGTGCCTAATATGATGGAATTTACGCAATATTTCGACGAAGTAGATTTAAGTAGTGAAAAGTTGACGCCTACTACCGAGTGCTGTTGCATTGTTTACATGAACGAAAAACAAAGCTACAGTTTGTTAAACTGGTAATCTGGATTAAAGAACCAAATGGACATGATGAAGTTAGGTGTTATGTATTTTTCCATTTTACTATTGGAAAAAGCAGGACAAAGTTGAGGAACAAATAGTAGGTTGCCACTTTAACTGAGTCACTTCCAGTGCCACTCTCTGCTGATGTCGAACTCCAGACAAATCATAAAATGCAAATCGCGACCTTAAAACAAGAAGGATCTAACTGACAATTTTTGGAAATTAAGAAAGCAAGGTCCTACCTGTGGATATTTCCAAGCAGTTCGATAGGGTCTGGCAGGGACTCATATAGGGACTCATATCAAAACTTATTGCATTTGGTGTCGGTAATATAATATTGGTGTCACAAGGTTTTGTCCTCTCTCCGTCTCTATTTCTTATTTTCATTGACGACCTGTTCGTTCAGACTGTGAACCCAATCTACTCCTTTACGGATGACTGCAATCTCTGTCATTCATACTCATTTGATCAGTCCTCTGGAGGTCGCGGACAAAAGGCAAACGATTTGTGAGTGGGGCCAAATGAACAGAGTAGATTTTAATGCACGCAAGACCTAGTGCTATTTTTGTCACAAAAACGTTCCCCTGATCCAGCATCATCGTCAATCTCTATAGGTGGTGTGGATATCGACGAATCAGACACTCTTGGACATGAAGATACAGGGTTGTGCTCGTTGGGCTAGCCATAGATTCGAAGTGTCGAAAGAAGCATTCAAGTGTTAACGCTTTTTAAAGCGGTGCAAGAAATACTTCACCCCAGCTGATCTCGTAAATATTTACACCACCTACATCCGGCCTAAAATGGAATATAACTCCCATATATAGGTAGGGGCTCCAATTACATCTTTCAATAATTGTTTATTTTACGAGAATGTGTGGGCTTTTTAACGTTACTATTCAATAATTGGTTTTAACGATATTGGTCACACTTAATCTATAAATCTCTGTTAGAATTATTAAACTTTGTTCGTATACGATTGAATTTCTTGCATGCAAATTTATTCAAGAAATTTTTTAAAATATTTCAATGCCATAATATATTTGCATTCCAAGAAAGAGTACGAAAATGTTATTGACATTTAAATCAACGAAAAAGTACTAAAATGTTATTGTTAAATCAAATTTTGTTAATCTTGATGGAACATTTTACAGTTCAACCTCGATATAACGGCCCTCAATATAACGATTTCCTCGATTTAACGAATTTTTTTAAATCCCCAACAGCGCTCCATAATATCTAATACAAAATAAACCTCTCTATTACGAATACGTTTGTCAAAAACCTCGTTATAACGAATTATCAACCATTGCAGTGACACAGACACACACGAAATTATTTTTTTTTTTTTGGCTTAAGCAAAGTTTTCCAAGTTTTTCGATAGAAAATCATATTTGTTTGATGCTTAGTAAAATAAGCACTGATAGTTGTCGTTGCTGTTAGCTGTAAAGTTCTAATGGCAGGGGAAAAAAGAGATGTTCAAATTTGCTTTAATTTATTAGCGGAAATCGTTCGCTATAACACGGTATGTAGATGATGATTAATAAACAAGGTTTATTTATCTCTTTATAACGAATGGAAGTGCAACTTCACCTCGATGTAACGAACCTCATTTTAACGAATTATTCAATATAACGTTTTTTTTCTGATCCCCTTGAGATACGTTATATCGAGGTTAGACTGTATTATGTTGAAGAAATGTTTCTCAATTCGTTGTGTAATACTCTACCAAATGATATGCATTAAGACGGTTGTGTCTAAAATTTCAACATTTCAGATTTCCTTTTGATTTTGAATCATCGCCCGGTTACGAATTGTGTTACATCTACACGGGCCTTGTAACCCTATCGGTGGTCATGTATGCCATTGCCATCGATGGTCTGTTCCTGTCGTTCACCATCAATTTAGTGGCTCATCTAAAAGCATTGCAACATTTCGTACAGTCCAATACATTTCTGAAATCAGACCAGGAATTGCACAGTGATATAACATTTTATGTGCGCTATCATAACTTAATATTGAGTCTTTATCAAGAGGTGCGCGACATATACAGTCCCATTGTGTTTGGGCAGTTCCTAATAACTTCGTTGCAAGTTTGCGTCATTGTCTATCAATTGGTGACAGTAAGTGCAAAGTAAAATTTAATGTGTAATGTGTAATTAATCGAAATTGTTATTGCAGCATATGAATACATTTCTGGTGTTTGTAATAAATTGTACATTTCTTAGTTCAATTCTGTTGCAACTCTTCATTTATTGTTATGGCGGTGAGATTTTAAAAGTGGAGGTATGTATGTAGCACATCTGTAGTGGTATATATGTACATGGATGCATGTAATGGCCATCGTTAACATCCGGTGGCCATAACATTTCCGTTTTCCCACACCCAGAACTTGCTGTCGACACTCTCAAAACGGCACTGTCATTCACGACCGTTGTTTTTAGTTCTTCGTCTCGGCATCTTCATCATCATCGTCTATTTTGATTTTGTTTGCAGAGTCTTATGGTTGGCATTTCTGTGCAACTATCAAATTGGTATAATTTGAAGCCAACACATCGTCGCATGTTGTGCTTGCTGATGCTGCGTTCACAGCGTGAGGCCATTATCAAAGCCGGTTTTTATGAAGCATCTTTGGCCAACTTTATGGCGGTAATTAGTACTTGAACAGAGTTGTTATTCATAGTTACGCATAGTAACTCCCAGTCGTTGTTTATGTTGCGCACAGTGTTTTCAAGTCAGCAATTTGTGTAATAATTTCTTATTTCGGCAGGTATCCAACCTATTGAAACGAATTGTATGTTTTTTCTGGGAGGAAAATTATGTAATCTTATAGAAACATTACAAGTGTCATAACTTATTTAAAAATGTACTTTTTTTTTAAGATTTTTTTGAATAATTACGGTCCTTGAAAAATGTTGGCAGAATGCTACGAAGAATAATATGAAAGACATCAGCAGTAATGTTTCTGTAAGTTTTCATAGTGAATTATGTACAATATTTCAATACGGCAACTAGACATATGGACATAAATTGGCATTATTTCCCAAAAATGTTCATTTCGTATTACGGAGAAATCGAACGGAAAAGCTGACACTGTCAAAATAACATATGATTCATAAATAAATTACTGAATGGCCCACCCGGTAAAGTCGCCTGCAATTACGATATGGAAACTGCTGCTAAACCATGTTAAAAACGTTTTCGAACCTGATAGTTGGACATACTACCTATCGTGTCCGGTCGGCTATGAATCATCTTTACTTGATTACTTGTTCATTGGCAGAATCGATAAAATGGAAAAGTATTTAAAGCAGGTTCATATTTATTTTAGAACAAATTAAATTGTATTATTTATTTGTGCAAACAGTAGATTTTAAAACATTCGTCTGCCATTTGACCAGAGCTTAATTCACTGACTTATTAAAATGTGATTTCGTCCAAATGTGTGCTCTTACAGGCCCAATAAAAGACAATGCCCTTACTAATTTCGATTTTAGAGAATGTAGAATTTTTCAGTCTCTATTATGAATATTTTCCCATGACCCATTATATAGTTTGCAAAATGTTCATAACAAATTAAATCTACCGAAATTTGAAACAAATTTAATAATTCTCATAATACTTTATCCTCTACCAGTGATAAATTTTATTCCAATATCTTTTGTAATTCCGAAAATATAAAACTATTATCACCATTTATTGCTTTTTGGAACCACTGTTCAGTGTTTGGTAACTTTTGTACTTTTGTTGTTCTTTTCTTTCTCCGTGTGTGTGTTGAGTTTTATGTTTATGTGTGTACGTTCGTATTGTTGAATTTTATGAAACCTAATTTTTCTTTCGTTTTGTTTTACCTATTGTTTTTCATAGATTTTGAAAGCCGCCCTTTCTTATATTACACTCATTCAGTCCATCGAGTAGAGCATGCGGCTAATGTGTTCGTTGATGATGGCCTTCAATGGGGGAGGAAATACCGTTAATATTGTGAAGATAGAGTTATACGCTTCATTTTATTACAGTTAATAGAAAGCTTTAAAAGCTTTCGTATTGTAGTTGAATATATTTGACAATAGATGTCGTTACTGTAGAAAATAAAATGAAAAAAACTAATTTATTGTTATTATTTTTTTAACAGAGAACATAAACTAAGAAAAGTTTCAGTTAAAAGCATAAAGTAATTTTTCGTTTGAATGGACTTACATACGAAAAGAGTGACCTCAAACTCCATGAAGATCCAAAGCCGGCACCTCTACATTTTTGACCAAAATGGAAAAATTGGACTTCACATGAGTTTTTTGAAGGGTTTTCTAACAAGAGATGTTATTTTGAATCACTTTTGAAGCTTTTATTCTTTACATTTGACAAGTAGAAACTACGCCGTTACTAAACATGGAACGATACACTCTTCAACAACGCATTGAAATTATTAAAATTCACTACAAAAATGGTGAAAATCTGGCAGTCACAGTTAGCAAAACTAAAGAGCTCCTTGTCGGACCGCAATACAGAAATTGGTGGACAAATTCGAGCTGTTGAGACAAGTTAGTGATGTGAGGAGTTAAACCCGTGCACGTTACTCAGGAACAACAGAGAATATTGCTGCTGTAGCCCAAAGGGTTGACGAAAACCCAGGTTTGTCCATTCCTCGTCGTTCTTTGGAATTGGGCATTCAACAAACGTCATTACACTATATTTTGCATAAAGACTTGAGTCTTAAGGCTTATAAAGTTCAGTTAACACAAGATCACGGCAGGACAGACAGGTGGTTAACAGCGAGCTTTGCGATGAGTGCGTTAATAAAGTGAATTTATGTAAATATCGGCTGGTCCATCCAATTTTTTCTTTTTCAATTACATGTTATTTTGACTGTGACAGCTACTTTCGAAAAATAATGCAAACTTATTTTGATAATCAACGCTGTCTAGCCCAAAAAAGCCTTTAGTTGAAAATAGTTGTTGGTCGAAATGTAAAACCCACATCGCCTGCTGTACGCAAATTTGTTTACAAATTTCGTTTGGCAGGCCATTGCAAAAGCCAAAGCTGTCCACCACAAAAGTAATTTTGGACGAAATGAGACACCCACCGCAACTGCAAGTTTGTGCAAAATGTTCGTAACACAGGCATGTCAGTGGACAACACCCACGGTTCTCGTCGCACAATGGTTCGGAATCAAATTCCACTCTTAAAATGCAGGAGATTCAGTTCGACAAATTAAAAAAATTAAATTGTCAAAGTCTCATCGTCGACTAAATGAAAGATCACATGTGTGAGGTTGCAAAATTGTGCAATGACATGATCATTAGGGTAATGAGTTTTATACAACCTCGTTTCCCTGTATCATATTTTGATGAGTTTTTATGTAAGATTAGATAAAATCTTACGTATAAAGTGATTCGATAAAACCAGTGGAAAAGTTGCAGTCGGGTAAACCGACTTATATATACCCTCACCCTCAGTAAAAAAATATAAGTCTCATATACCATAATAGCAACCTCAAAATACCGAATGTTATAGAAAAAAATATTGTATTACACGTTTTTACAAAACGGGCGGAATATAAAGCAGAGTTTTTACTAGAAAATTGTATATAGCTAAAGCTTTACTAAATATAGAATTTCGGAAAGATTCGTTAAGCGAAATTATATAATTACTAGATTTCTAAAGTGGGTGGAATGGTACATTTGTATGGGAGGTACCAGAAGGGGAGTTGCCAGACTTCCAAGTTTTTGTCCAAAACTTTGTCTAGCTATAGCTTTACTAAATACAAAATTTGGGCAAGATAGCGTTGGTCATACTGATAGTATTAGACGGTTTATCAGGGGCGGGATGGTACATTTGTATGGGAGGTACCAGAAGGGGAGTTGCCAGACTCCCAAGTTTTTGTCCAAAACTTTGTCTAGCTATAGGTTTACTAAGTACAAAATTTGGGCAGGATCGCGTTGGGCATACTGATAGTATTAGACGGTTTATCAGGGGCTGGATGGTACATTTGTATGGGAGGTACCAGAAGAGGAGTTGCCAGACTTCCAAGTTTTTGTCCAAAACTTTGTCTAGCTATAGGTTTACTAAGTACAAAATTTGGGCAGGATCGCGTTGGGCATATTGATATTGATACACGATTTCTAATGTAGGCGATATGGTACATTTGTATGGGAGGTACCAGAAGGGGAGTTGCCAGACTTCCAAGTTTTTGTCCGAAACTTTATCCAGTTGTACTTTTACCAAATACGTAATTTGGCCAAGATGGGTGTGGGCGTATTGATATTATTACACGATTACTAAAGTGGGCGACATAGTAGATTTGTATGGGAGGTACCCGAAGGGGTGTGGCCATATAGCCCATATGTAATCCCATAAGCAGTTTTGGGAAAATATTTAGCCATGCCAAATTTCAGAGTGATTGCTTAACTCTTTCGAAAGTTATCGTGCGTACCAGCAGGACAGACGGACATGGCTCAAACGATTCAGAAAGTCATAAATCGAATTTGTTTCAAAGACACCAGGGTTCTAATCTGAATATTTCTAGGTGTTACACTTTTCAGCCGTATCAAATGATATATACCCTCCTACCCGTAGAGTGAGGGTATAAATATTGGATGGTACATTTGTATGGGAGGTACCAGAAGGGGAGTTGCCAGACTTCCAAGTTTTTGTCAAAAACTTTGTCTAGCTATAACTGTACTAAATACAAAATATGGGCAAGATAGCGTTGGTCATACTGATAGTATTAGACGGTTTATCAGGGGCGGGATGGTACATTTGTATGGGAGATTACCAGAAGGGGAGTTGCCAGACTTCCAAGTTTTTGGCCAAAACTTTGTATAGCTATAACTTTACTATGTACAAAATTTGGGCAAGATAGCGTTGGTCATACTGATAGTATTAGACGGTTTATCAGGGGCGGGATGGTACATTTGTATGGGGGGTACCAGAAGGGGAGTTGCCAGACTTCCAAGTTTTCGTCCAAAACTTTGTCTAGCTATAACTGTACTAAATACAAAATATGGGCAAGATAGCGTTGGTCATACTGATAGTATTAGACGGTTTATCAGGGGCGGGATGGTACATTTGTATGGGAGGTACCAGAAGGGGAGTTGCCAGACTTCCAAGTTTTTGGCCAAAACTTTGTATAGCTATAACTTTAGTATGTACAAAATTTGGGCAAGATAGCGTTGGTCATACTGATAGTATTAGACGGTTTATCAGGGGCGGGATGGTACATTTGTATGGGAGATTACCAGAAGGGGAGTTGCCAGACTTCCAAGTTTTTGGCCAAAACTTTGTATAGCTATAACTTTACTATGTACAAAATTTGGGCAAGATAGCGTTGGTCATACTGATAGTATTAGACGGTTTATCAGGGGCGGGATGGTACATTTGTATGGGGGGTACCAGAAGGGGAGTTGCCAGACTTCCAAGTTTTCGTCCAAAACTTTGTCTAGCTATAACTTTACTAAATACAAAATTTGGGCAAGATAACGTTGGACATACTGATAGTATTAGACGGTTTATCAGGGGCGGGATGGTACATTTGTATGGGAGGTACCAGAAGGGGAGTTGCCAGACTTCCAAGTTTTTGTCCAAAACTTTGTCTAGCTATAACTGTACTAAATTCAAAATGTGGGCAAGATAGCGTTGGTTATACTGATAGTATTAGACGGTTTATCAGGGGCGGGATGGTACATTTGTATGGGAGGTACCAGAACTGGAGTTGCCAGACTTCCAAGTTTTTGTCAGAAACTTTGTTCAGTTATACTTTTACTGAATACGGATTTATGCCAAGATCGGAGTGGGCATATTGATATTATTACACGATTACTAAAGTGGGCGAAATAGCAGATTTGTATGGGAGGTACCCGAAGGGGTGTGGCCATATAGCCCATATGCAATCCCATAAGCAGTTTTGGGAAAATATTAAGCCATGCCAAATTTCAGAGTGATCGTTTAACTCTTTCGAAAGTTATCGTGCGTACCAGCAGGACAGACAGACGGACAGACGGACGGACAGACGGACGGACAGACGGACATGGCTCAAACGATTCAGAAAGTCATGAATCGAATTTGGTTCAAAGACACCTTGGGTCTAATGTGAATATTTCTAGGTGTTACACTTTTGGGTCGTATCAAATGATATATACCCTCCTACCCGTAGGGTGAGGGTATAAAAACCTCACGCACAAAATGATTTTAAAATTTTTGTTTATCAGCATTGATCGTGCAACAGGAAATAATTTTTCCAGTTGCTTGTTGATATTTAATTTTCTTGTTGATATTTAATACTTACTTATTTTCCGTTAACGTTCCATGAAGGAACAGACTGGGAACTTCTCTCGAATCAGTGAGCTGTGTACGATAAAATTTGTATACTCACTGCTGTTTAAAGCCGGCTCCGAACGGCCAATACTTTTCTAGAGAAGTTTTACATGGCTTAGAGATTGCTCTCTTACTTGTAAACTCGCCAACATTTACGAGGTGGAAACAGCCGCTGCCTCTGGAGGGTTAGTATATGATGAGCCAGCACCATTTCCGATAGATTATATATTTCAATTATATACAATATTTCATTGTTTGCTTTAAAATTGTTCAGTAGATATGCATGTGGAAAATGTTTTTCTTATATTAGATTTCTTTTATTTCCCAGAATTCTATAACATTTCATACTTTACTGTGCTGCAAAAATGTTTGCATAGTCAAAGTGATGATAACTTCATTTTACCAATATTCTCTTTATACTTATTTTTTATTTTTTTGCTTTTGAGATCTAAAAGCAGAATGGCGCCACTTGATAGTAGTGGCAGTGTAAAAAAATTATGTTTTTTTTTTATAAAATTGTATATTAGAGTGTATCAACTGTGGAAGTATTTGAAAAATGGTGGTACTGATGGCAGCTGAGGAAAGATCCTGAGTAAAACCGTTCAGACAGAAGAAAAAAATGAATAAAAATGGAAAACGAAATTTTTCCCGATTTAAAAGTAAAAAAAATAATATTAAAAAGAATAGACTCAAGATAACAACATTGAGCAGAATATTGGGCTATTATATGAATTTTCTTTCGTTCAAGGCTTCTCGAAAACTGCCGGTTTTCAAAAACAGACAGAAGAATTGCATAGTTGGCACACCCCAATGTATCTACACATTTATATGCACACATATACGGATGAATACATTATATGTGCATACATATTTGTGTCTGCAGTTGCTCCTCGAACACACATTTACGTCCCTACTCATTGTTGTATATTAAGTGCATTGAGCCTTATTGTAAGCAAATGGTACATAACGCTTTATGTGGGAGGAAATTATGGATTATTTTTTTGGCAGTTTTTTGTTTTGTTTTACGTAGCAGTTCCGAAAAATATGTTCACTGTGGTTTGCAGACTTTCAAACTAAAAGAACATTATTGTCGGAAAGAACTTGACAGGGATTTCATAGAAATTTTGCATATACGACTTGTTTAGGATTGGGACTTGGGAAAGCGTTGGTTAATATACTAGGAAATTCCACTCAAAAGATTCCCGGAATTCAAAAACAACTAAACTACACTCAAACAAAATCACAGAAAACAATTGAACTCGAGTTTCAAAAAGGGTAGCTGCATTAAAAAATTAAGCAAATTCGACATTGATATAGAAATTTGTTTTCAATATTGTTTGGGTCATCACATTTTCTCGATTACAGCAATATTTACAAATATAATACGGGACTGTAACGACCATCAACAGTCAATTTTCTGGGTTATTGTGAATTAGTCCGTGCCCACGTACATTAATTTTCAAAAAGTTTTAAAAAAATTTAAAAAAAATTAACTTTTTTTTAAATTTTTTTTTAAAAAATAAAAATTTATTAATAAACAAAAAACAAGTAAGGAAAAATCTAAATTCGGGTGACTGGTGGGTTACAGAACACCACTCTCTTTGAAATAATATTCAGACCGGCTCATTAGCATGCCTGAGAACGTAATACAGTGTATGAGGAATATTCAATTATGATACAGTTTGTTTTCCCTGATTTCTATCATAACATGGATATGACCCAACTTTCTTAGAGGTGGTTACTGGTCTGTCTCAATACATTGTGACAAGTTTGATGAAGATAATACATCATTTCTGACTTCTATTGGTTGGTCATTTCAATAGTCTGGAATTTTAAGTCTTTCTTAATTAATTCGTCAATCTTTTCGTCGTCTTTAAAATAAGAAATTAATTTTTAATTTAGCTTTTTAACCGTACTCACCTGATTTAATGTCATTGTGAAATAATTATTACTCTAATAATATGTGTCCAATATGGCATTTATTTGTACTTCCGATCGTGCAAGTCCTATGTTGAAGTCTAAAGCTGGTACCGAATATTCCGAAATTTCCATTCACCCCCAAATGATTCAAGTAAACACTGTAACATTGCGTACTGTTTTATTTTTGTTAACAATATATTGCCAGAGGGCACGTCTGTATATTAATGTGTGTAAGTGCGCTAAATGTTTGCATAATAATGCATTTTGTAGTGTGTTACTATCGCCATTAAAGATTTTGTTATTCTCTACGATAGTTATTTTTAATACTTAACGAAGGAAAATAAAAACATGGAAGTAAGTGAATTGCAAAAAATTATTTTAGGAGAGTTAAAAAGAAGTAAAAATTTATAAAATAAACCAGAACACGCTGAAACAGGGAGTGGAACAAGTTTCTTGCTATTGCACTGGGAATTATAATTATATTCACGTTTGTAAACGGTAATGTTTGCTTGTGAATTCATACGTTTTCTGACCAAAGTTTAATAAGTTACTTTCATATCCTCATGCGTCTATTTTTATACAGGATGATGCATTTCATGTTTTCCAACAAGAGGTGTTATTTTGAATCACCCGGTATTTCGGTAGCTGTCACTATTGAAGATTTTATTCTATGACATTTGACAAGTTGAAACTACGTCATTACTAAAAATGGAACGATACACGCTTTAACAACGCTTTGAAATTATTAAAATTCACTACAAAAAGGGTGAAAATCTGGCAGTCACAGTTCGCAAAACTAACGCATTTTTGGGTCGTCGTGAAGCTCCTTGTCGGACCGCAATACAGAAACTGGAGGAAAAATTCGAGCTGTTGGAACAAGTTAGTGATGTAAAAAATAAAACCCGTGCACGTCACTCAAGAACAACTTAAAATATTGCCTCTGCAAAGTGTTGAAGAAAACCCAAAGTGTTGAAGAAAACCCAGGTTTGTCCATTCCTCTTTGGAATTGGGCATTCCACACACGTCATTACACCGTATTTTGCATAAAGACTATTTGGTGCGTGTGACTGATTGGTGCGGTTTATGGTCTGGCGGGGTCATTGGACCTTACTTTTTCAAAAATGATGTTGGATCAACAGTTACGTTGAATGGATTGCGCTATCTAGAGATGATTAATGATTTTTTATGGTCGGAGTTGGATGATATTGATATGGACAACGTTGCTATTTTACGGGAAAAGTTTCTGGACCGTGTTATTTCTCGAAGAGGTGGTCAGAATTGGCCACCGAGATCTTGTGATTTAACACCTTGCAACTTCTTCCTTTGGGGCCTCGTGAAAGTTAAGGTTTACGCCAACAGCCCAGCGTCGATTCAAGACCTCAAAGATAGAATTCGTGAAGCTATCGAGGATATGGTCCTGTAAGCGTGGTCGTGGTGGCCATTTGGCTAATGGTGTTTTTCATTATTAACGGCATACCTTTCTCTTTATTCCGAAATAAGCATCCGATCATAAATCCCAAAAAATTAAATTTTTCTTTGAATACCAAAATAACACCTCTTGTTGGAAAACACTGTAGATATGTGAATATTGAATAACTTAAAAAACAAGGGAGAAAGTCTCAGTCAGATACACCGACTTACATATGCCCTCACCGTCATTAAAAATATACAATCCATTGGAATTCGGATTCCAAATTTCAAAGTGGTCGTGTTGACCACGTTTGGATTTAACATCTGACAACATGTCATCACAGCAAATAATGCAATTAAACGATTTTCAAGTTGCCGGAGTTGTATGGGGGTTACCAGAAAGAGCGTGATTAGTGTTTAAAGTTCTTCTCAATAACAGTATCTAGTTAAGCATAAATACAGTAGTAATATCAAGAAATTGATATAGTGGGCAGAACGGTAGATTTGAATGTGACCCGAAGGGGTGTGGCCATATGGACCCTATGCAATTTCATAAGAAATTTTTGGAAAACCAATTTCCCATGTCAAGTTTCAAAGGAATTGGTTAATTCTGTCAAAATCCATCAGATCGAAAATTCGAGAATCGAATTAGATCAGGGTGGATGTAAACAACAGATTTTCATAGATGAGGTATAAATATTTAATTTGGTCTTTTAGAAATTATTTGGACAACATTTTGAATGCAACACCAATGAAATGTCCGTCTTTATTGGCCACGCTAAAATGGGACATTTTTGCACATTTCGAGCATATCGGCCGGTATAGCGATGTTATCGACACGAATGCTTGTCTTGAACCCTACAAAAATATATATGGTGAAGTATAATCTGGTGCTCTGCAAAAACTGCATTGCAATGTGATATGTTGCACCATTGTCCAAACCCTTTTCACCCGTGTGCATACAGGAATAATGCGGCGTCATCCAGTCGATTCCCATCGACTGTTTCGCTTTCTGAACACAAAAATTACCAAAATATGGACGGCACAAACAGTTACTTTTTGGTTTTATGGATTTAGTGTTGATTCTCCATTCTCCAAATGCTAAAATTTTCCTTTGAAGTTTTGGGTGATTGATTGTCCCGCCCTAGAAAAAATTCACCACATACCAACGAATGCTGTTGTCACTAAGAGTATTTTACATTTTCTCATAAATTAAAAAAAATCTCATAATATGTTTTATGAATATTTATTTTACTGCATTATTTTTGAGATTAGCGCCACACAAGGGTTAATTGGACACAATGTTTCGTCAACATGCCAAGAAATAATATTGTATATTTCGTATTCGAAACCCCTTACTTGTGTTATCAATACTCAGTGAAAATCAAACAATTGAATAAAAGACAGCATCAGCGTAAGCTTTTGTTTGTCATCAGAGAGATTCATAAAATTTGAACTGATAGTGTTATCGCCTTCAAAGCGACCACAACGGCCACAGACCGAAACACATTCCATACTCATGTAGTACACACATAGACATAGAAAGCGCCACCATAATCGCAGTTCATTTCATGAATCCCATTTCAGTGACGTTAAAGCATCTGTTTACTCAAGATCCCACCGCTGCCAAACAACGTTAAAGGGGTCCATCGCACAGCATCATCACCATCACACTTTTGTTTAACTTTGGCCAAAGTACGGTGAGGCGAGTATTCGGAAAATAGAGCAAACAAACGAAAGCGAAACTCTTTAATACTGTGCCTGTGTATGTGGCCCATAAAACTACATACGCGTCCAGGACAGTGCCAACAGACAAACCTCAGCCGAGTGGCATCAGTGCTGCACAAATAAATCAAAGTCAAATTTATCAAGGAAAACTTTTTACAACCGTTCATTCGACTAAGTTTTTTGTGGGTTGCGTTCTAGTCGACTGACAACTCTCGGAGCTCGGAGGAAACCATGTGTTGTTTATTTTCTCTACTTTGTCAACATCATCAATGCCGAAAGTTCGCAGCATATCGCAACCGATGTTCAGCTGTTGCAAAACTTTGTCTATTTTTCGGTGCGTTATTGCTGAATTTATCGCTTGTATCACACGCAGATGCTCAGATCGCATATACACGTTATTTGTCGGAGTTACGGATACAGGAGTTGCACAACATTGCCATACGTTTAGAGCATTCCATAGATACAGATAAATTTGCCTGTGATAGTTACTTTGATTATGTCTGCGGACGTAATCGTCCGTTGTTTTCCATAATGGGTAAGTAGTATGTGGACAAATGAGATGCGTTCTAATTAGCGTAATGTATTCTACGTTTAGTGAGCAAATAACCAAATGGGATTATAAAGTGCCGGGTAAAACTCTTGTCGGGCCATGGGGAGAAAACTATATTTATACCTCACAGTGGTACAGAGGTGATACGAGTATGACAATGTGTATTTGTTTAAATTAAAAATTATACCGACTGAGATTCGATTGTCACATGTCCGGCCGTATATTAATCTTGTCTCAAAGTGCTGTTCGTAAATGCGACGAAACATTGCATATTGATTTAGTTCGGAATATGGAAAAACCCCACTGGAATTGATCAAAATTCGCCATGCATACAAATTTTGCTGAGTAACCAGCTTAATAGAAATTTTTTTTACCAGATTTTAATGATATTCATTTTGTGGGACGTTTTTGCACATTGGATAGACCTGGTATAAAATGGTAACAGTTTTGAGACATTCCATACAAAGGTACTTGCCGATTTCTAGTTCAACCGAAGACTTAAGATTGGGAAATTTCATCAGATTTCAATGAAATTGTGTTGGATCGGTCATTCTTTTTTAAACAGCGCGCCCATACAAATTCACCTCCAATAGTGTGGTCTAGATAATCCTAAAATGGTGGAATACAATCAGATTTCAATGAAATTCAGCTGTTGAACCTTTTTTCACATTGAATAAACCTCGAAAAAAGCTCGAGAACAGCTCATACTTAACGTAGATCCATACATTACGCAGTTGTGTAAATGTACCTAGGGCTTTTCATATTCGACTATCATCGTTTTCGGATATACAGCTTCCAAGGTACAGTTGAGGACATACAATTAAATCACTGTGCGAAATTCAGAGTCTAAGTGTAATTGAGGCGGTACTTTTTTTTGTTCAATGTTGAAGAATGTAGTCCCGTTATATTTCATTGTAACCATACACAAATTAAACCCTTTTATGGTCCATTTTCAAAACTATCGGTTAGTTCACTGCGGTCCTTGGAATTAGTGTGGGCACATAATTAAGTCATTTGAGTTTTAATAAGTGTGTTCTTAATTTTTTAGAGCGTCTACTGCCTGCAGGTTTTTGTATAATGGGTAAAAATAAAAGATCCACCACAGCTCAAAATATGGTTAATTTGGAGGTGGTACGAAAATGTGTGTTGTGTTTCCGAAGTGGCAAAAACACTTTCATTATCGTAGGGCAAAATAGCTAACTAAGTTCAACATTATAAAAAAATACGACCTTTGACCATTTGCCACAATCAAACCCCGAAAAACGTCTGTCGCATTATGGCCATAATAAGTAGAGCTGACCCCTTCCTGACATTTACTAAGGTAAGGTTACAAATGGAGTCAGATCACATTGTCCAAATATAAGCAAGGTCAGTTAGGAGACGTCTAACCGAAAAAAACGTGCGTGGGCGCACAGCGAGGCGGAAACCAAACGTATAAAAAAGCATTGCGTAGCGACAGCAGTTCACAAAGAAATATCATAAGCGTGAACCAAATTTTGGGAACCAGGTCGTCTGGAATGGAGAATCTAAATTCCATATCTTTGGAAATGATGGCAGAACATATGTATGAACTCCAGTAAACAAATATACATGCAAAAACTGTTAAGCTCGGTGGCTCCTCGGTAATGGTTTTGAGGGTGCTTTATATCATTTAACTTCGGTCATATAGTAAAAACTAAGGGCAAAATGGCAGGTGAAATGTTCAAAGACATCTTTCAAAACAATCTAGATAGTGAATATGCTGAATATTTGAGATTAGGCTGTATCATAAATCTCGGGTCTTTGAGTCTTGGTTGAACTAGAAAAAATAAGGGCCAGCACAAAGGCCGGATATAAAACCAAAAGAAAATATATGGGAAACAAATCTAAAAGGAATAGTAGCAGCAAAAAAACCAAGTCGGAATGAGGATTTGGTGAAGATTGTTCTAAAGAATGGAACATAATAACACCAACCAAATGCTTCGCCCTAAATAAAAGAATGTCCTACAGATGTGCCCAAATAATAAAAAAAATGGATATTTTACCATCAGTACAATATACCATAATTACAAAAAAAAAATATGTTCCTTACATTTTTATATTTTTTTTAAATGACTAATTTATGTGTCCACATTAAATACAATATGAATTTAAAAAGGTGATACAAATTAATGAAAAACCCCGTTTGGTTTTTGTTTTAATTTAAATTTGAATTAATTCTCAATTAGTTAGGCCCACTTTATTTGATTCTCGTGGAGGTCAGCAGCAATATTTTACTCGGTATGCTCACTACGGATATTGGTTGGTGGATTGATATCCAATACAATGACACTTGTGCGAAATTTGGTCACTGTGGTTTGAATAGCTTGTTGGGCGGTTTATGTGTCCACATTAAATACAATATGAATTTAAAAATGGACAGTGACATTAAATGGAAGTAATTTGCGAAATACATTTTGTACAAATCATGAAAATAAAACTTAATGATTTGCCTTCGTTTTTAGACGAGAAATATTTGTGTACATATTCCCAATTTAATTTCATTTTTTTTTTTTTTTTATTTAAGGCCATCTTCCCGATATCAATGAACTTATACAGCTCTTAACAAAATTGCAGGAGGACCCCGAGCAATTTGAAGCTAAACAAAAGTTAATGGATTTCTTTATATCGTGCAATTCTCTGAAATCTTTGGACGACTGCTATCGCGAGGCATTCGAATACTTCAAGCCTCTCTTTGGTTATATAATTACCAAGAACTATCTTGACAATTCTTCGCATGAACTTAAATTCTTTTTGGACATACTCGACGATTTCATTGAGGTCACAAGGAGAACTGGAAAATTCAATCAAGAGTCCATAGTGCCGACATTAAGAAATCTAAAGCTTAAGTTCGTACATCCTCAAATATATTTCAGATCGGGTAATCTGAATAATGAATATGAACCCCTAAAGATCTACAGAGAAAGTTACCAGCACAATATCAAAAATCTTGAAATATTTCGCAAGAGAAATTCCACCTATGAGGTTGGAGTCCACAAAACCATACTCGATTGGACTTTATATCTGTATCAGAGTCTCAATAAACCGGTCGCGTATTACTATCCCACGCTAAATGTCCATTTGTGGATGTCGGTATTTAATAGCTCGGATGTACGTCATTACGAACCAAAGCGATTTACAGAGATCGGCGAATGCCTTAAGTTGCCCCAGTTCGTTAATGTATTGGAGGAGGCCCGTATATTGGCCATAGTCTATTTGAAAAGTTTCAACAGCGCTTGGAAAGATTACCAGGATTGGAAGTCGGCATCTGCAAAAAATACGCATATCTATGATCAGGAAAATGAAATTCTCAACCACTATAAATTGACCAATGAACAGATATTCTTTACTTTGTACGGTCAGAATTTTTGTGAATTTGGTAGGGATTTGGCTGAGAATGTCTTCTTTCTGGGCCTCAAGCAAAGTAAGGAATTCTATAAAGCATATTCGTGCGGTTATCAAACCGAAAGAAATTATGAATGTGTTTAACTCAAATAAAATATTTACTTTCAATGCCAAACAAGTAACAATATGGTAAATACACTACACCATTATCTTAAAACTCACATAACTGCATAAATTAAGGATACACATTAAATAATACATAAAAGTTTAAAAAAAATCTTAAAACCTTGTTTACTGTTCTTTATCACACTGCTCATTTTTCAACTGTCTTGCCTTCAAAACTTTTAGAAAATACTCTTCAGCCAGTTTATTGTTATACAGACGTGCCAGATCACGACATGTTAGATTGCGCAAATCTCTGCTTTCCAAATCACCTCCGAATTTTATCAGCAACTTTAGAATGCTCACATCGCAATCCATAATAACTAAAATGCAAATGAAACAAGAACACAAAATGAGACATCAATACATGGAAATGTGTACTATACATGACATATCTGCTTTTAATTAAAATTGTATGGAAATATACCCTGTATGTTGTTTACTCTTACCAGCACGCATTAATAGTGTCCAGCCGCATGCATCCGTTGATTCGACATTGGCACCGTTCTCAAGAGCAAATTTTAAAATCTCACCTTGATTTGCATCGACTGCCAAATGGCACGGTGATAAACCGTATATATCCTTGGCTTCCACATTGGCTTTTTTATTCAGCAGCATACGTGCCACAGCCACACGGCCGTAGTAAAAGGCTTGCTTCGGATTTGGAGCGAGATCGACAACGGCGGCACACGGACAACAAAGAAAACAAATTAAAAACGGAAATTTGTATCGATGCCATCCAAACTTAAGCACATTATACACAGATTGTGCAGTTGTTCAAAATGTCATTATGGGAAGGTATCCGCACACACACACATTAGCATGACAATATAAATGAAGGCATTACGGTATACATCACAAGAGATTTTTTAAATCTAGGACGGCTCTATGAGAAATGTCCAAAAATAACATATAAAAGAATTTCCAGAAATAAATGAAAAATTCACCAATAAGACCAACACGAAAATTTCTCAAAAACTCTGAAAAAACCCGCCTAGTAGTATATGAAAAATTCTCCATTTTAAGTTCATAGAAAAAAAATGCTGTATTTTTAGTCAATCTATAAGGCTTCCAAATGTTTTCCCGATAGAAAGGTGCCACTATTCACTATTTGGAGATTTCACGAATACCTTTTGAGCTAAATACTTTACGCCACTTACAAAAAAGGGATATTTGTCATTGTTCACATTTTGGACTATTTTGCCTATGAAATGTGGCCGTACAGCCCTTCTTCTTATTCCCTCAATTCCTTCATATTCCCTTCGACACCAGAAGCAGCTGTTCATTCAAAGCTCTTGTTTTCGAGGTGTCTCCATCGGAGTGGACAAAAGTGATCGTCATGGGGAATATTTTAAAAAACAAAAAAACCCACTTCCAATCATATTTTGTATGGTTTTTTATAGCTCGACACGAAATATAAATAGCAACCCAATTAAGTAATCCGTACTTTAAGTATGCCGTAGTATGGTAAGTTCGGTTTTCCTTAAACCAAGTGAAAAATCATGATATAGTCTATATCATGTATAGTTCGAAAAACGACTAGCAGTAAAACAAACAAATATTTGCTCTAATGTTTTATCCTATCTTTTTCGTTAATACGCACCAGTTCCAGAAATTGATTTTTATGCGAAAAATAAAATATTCTTATTTGCTGCAATACTTTTAGTTATAACTCAAAATCTGTACACTTTACAAATTTATAATTACTTTTTAAGCGTAATGATGATGGATGCAATAAATTAAAAAAAAAATTTTTTGCTTAAATATCAAGTATATTATTCTTATTATAAGCATTTTGGTACTCGATTAAAACTATCCTATTTATATTTGTTTTGAGAATAACTAACTACGAATCGTACTTATTTTTCAAGTACGAGTTTAGTTCAAATTATGAATATTTGGCTAGAATGTAAATTTTCTTTCTGTGTACAGAATAACTCAGCTTAACCCGACAAAAATGTTTGAATACTTACTTACTGCCTGTTTCCATAAAACGAATTTGTTCGTTCGTTACAAATCGTCAATGTTGGAAGAGTTATAAAATGGATGTCAGGCATTATTGAATTGTGATGTTCAGATATATTTTAGATATCGACATATGGAACACAATCCCAAACGAATAAACTCTCATTACGGATAAAAGTTCATTTTATTGGGCATTCAATTTTGACAATTTGCAACGAACGAACAAATTCGTTTTATGGAAACAGGCAATTAGTTTCCTTAACATTTCATGAAGCAACAGACGGGGAACTTCTCTAGAATCAGTGAGCTGTGTACGATATAATTCGAGAAGTTTTACATGGCTTAGAGATTGTGCTCTTACTCGTAAAGTCGCCAACATTTACGAGGTGGAAACAACCGCTTAAAAATGTCTTACCCGGTTTCGAACTCGGGTTCTTCTATGTGATAATCGCACACAATATCTACCACACCACGGCCGTCCTCTTATTGTATATTAGCTGACCCGTCAAACGTTGTTTTTTATTCAAATTTTTTTCTAATACTTTCAAATTTTCGATATAAATTCTCCCCAGCGCCATCTACCGGGTACAAACTACACATAAACCTAATCGGCCATCAACCGAACCTATGGAGTAAATATGGCTTCTGTAGCTCTCACCGTTAAGGTCTGATCATGGGACAAACATATGCAAGAACGTTTTTAATATATTAAGAAGATTACCAGTATATAATTTTCTAAGTATGTTCAAAGAACTATCGTGCTAAAAAAAACACCCGATATATGAAAGTATTGCATACGTACGACAATGATTGTTTGGCGCTGTTTTTCATTTCAGCTACTTATTTATGACTGATACACTCACTCACATGTAATGGTGTCCGGTTAATATTTGGATTTCCCATGTGGACATTCGCTCCGGCTGTTAGTAGAACATCAACCACGCACATATCACTGAATGCAATAGCATTTGCCAACGGCGAATAGCCATTTGGACCGGGATATTCAATTAAGGTAGGACGACGACGTAAAATCCGTTTAACCAGAAATTGTTGGTCTTTTTTAATGGCACGAAAAAGACATATTGTTGTGGGTTCAGTTGCCAGCGTACAACCCTGTCAACCAAATTCAATAGCAGAGGTTAACTGTGATATTTGATGTCCTCCACATGTGGATGTCCCAATACTTGGGTTGTGAACAATATTTACTTACCACAACTTCGTTGGAAATTTTAAGTACCTCGTATTCGGTGGCACTTGGCGCTAGCCTTAAAGCTTTCACTCTCAGGAGAAAACCAAAATTTTCTTCCAAATTGCCAATGGTGGTGCAACATTGGCTGGTCCTGCAAAAGGAATAAATATTAAGAGCAAGAGGGAATTGTGCGTTTCAATTTTAATTATTACCAATCGACTTTGTCCCATCCAGTAGTTTTGTGATGCTTTTCGATTCGGTACACATCTGCATCGTCAATGAAATTCCATTCCAGGGTAATAGTGTTTACTGTTTCCTTTATAATTTGAGCAACAAAATCATTTTTGACATCAGAATTCCTTTCATGTTCCTCCATTGTTTCCATTTTGCTACGAGTTTTTCGTCATTTATGTCAAAATTGTTAGTTTTTGCGAAGGAGGATTTTGTTCATTTGTTTCCTTTAATTGTTTGTCTCGTGCATTCTTTGTGATGGTTGCATATTTTTTGTTATGGTAATAAACAGTTTCTGTCTGTGCTACACACTACTTTCTGCATTTGTTAATGGAATTTGGTTTTCTTACCTCGTTCATTCTATTCACAATTTGTGAAAAATTCAATTTTTAAAAAATTGCTTTACAGCTGGAAATTAAAAAAAAACAATTAATAAAAAGAATGTATGAATGAAATTGTTAAGATATGACTGTTGAATTGGGTTTTATTTAAAATTCACTGCTGAGCAACCTATTTTAATTTTGCTTTGTTCACAATGCTATACGATAATATTATTTCCTTTTCGATCCTATTAGATCGTAGGACTATTTAACTTATATTATATCGTAGGACTAAACTTATATTTATTTTAATAAAAAAGGGTCACAAAAGAATTAACTCTATATTCTCAGAGTAATAAAAGCGGTTGCAATAAAAAAAAACTGTTGAGCTTTTCTATTTAACATTTTAGTTCTCTGCGTCTTTCTGTTTTAAAATATCAAAATATGTTGATGGCGCGTTTTTAAATTTTAAAATTTCATTGGATGAAAATTGCCCAACGTATTTACCTTTACAAAAAAGCCACTCTTTTTCGATTTTTAAAAAGTAAAAATGGGAAAAAGGCTGTTTTTTCTTCTCTGGGTGGAATGAATATGAAACCCAAATTAGAATTGAATATGTTGTCAAATAGTACATGTTAAACGTCACTATTTTTGGGACCAACAAATTTCGCCATTTTTATTATGATATTGAAACCCACAATATTGGTACGATAGTGAGACCCAAATAGTCTTTCGGGTCCATATTCTTAACATTTCTGGAGCTCTTTTCAAATTTTGGGGTGTAATTTAGGTTCCTCGTATTCAATTATTATAGTTGCCATGAAAATGGGATCCAATTAATATATTGGTCCGATTTTCATAACACACTTCCAACGGTTTGAAGTTCAATTCAATGGGGCTCATTTTCATTAAGCAATAGGACCCCAAATTTACTTTTGGGGCGTATCATATTTCAAACATGTTGTTTAAGCTTAAGCTCAAGATTTAGAAAGTAATTTTGAATCGATCGGTATATTATTTCATATCCTACAAAATAAACTATTCATGTACTTCCGGTCTTACTTCAACTGATAGGTTGTCTATGAAGATAAATAAAATAAATAGAAAATAATTTTTTGGGTTGTAGAATAGGGTGGAGTGATTTTTAGGATTTTTCTAAAATCAACGCCAAAATAGCGATAATTTCCAAATTTCGAGGGAGTGGCGCGACCCCTAAAAATTTTTTAAAATTTTTTTCTTTATTTTTCCCCTCATTAGGACCCCAGACTACATCTCTTTCCGAGGTTAACTTTTTCAAATTAAAAAAAAAACATGTTTTCACTCCACCCTATTGTAGAACACGATGAATGTTTTTTAGAGGCTTTATACAAAATAACTGATTACTACGTTTTTAATTTACTTTTTTATTTGTTATAAGAATTTGAAACTTTACCTTTGCTTAGCTTAATACCTCAAGCCATAAAACATCACCGCAAGCGAATATCTTTAATAGCCCTCGTTTACTTCATATCTGAATATTTATATATGTGTGTATGTGCCACCCTGGGTGTAGAGTATTTATAAGTCGTTTCGTCCTTACTATCAAGTTTTGCGTTTGTTTTACCAATATGGAAATAGCGTTACTATGGTTACAATTGCCATGATACGTATATAGCAGGCACATTTCATAGCTGAAACAATTCTCAGATGAACAAAAGAACCTAATTTTGTTAGAATATATTTTAATACAATTTTGCTGATAACCAATAGCAATAATTTCAAATAGTTTCAAAGATTTCCCATTGTTCTTATTGTATTTGAAATAATTAATTAAATCATAGAATGGCTAGTTATGACACAGTATGGAAAATTATCAATCAATGGGTATTTCAAAGTTCGTTATTTGAATTTTAAGTTGTGCACGTACATTTTTCCCAAAAATAGGATTTTCCTCAGATTTTAAAATATTTCGTCTACAAACGAAAAATTACTGTGACAGAAGAAGTTCATTTGCCAGTGTTGTAACTAAAAAATGCTATTCTGTTGGTTCAAAATGGAATCGCCGTTTCGAATTCTTTTGAATCTAAAAAGTTCTGTCGGTCCAAACTCGATTTAGTTTTTAAAATTCATATTTTAATAACTGCAACTAAAACTATATTTGGCCCAAACAACAATTTGATGTCATAATAGTAAAAATAAATCACACTTTATGATAAAAACCTTACCCCGACAGAGTCGTCTGTGTACGGTTTAGAACACCGCATCCAATGTTATGCGTCCACTGAAGTAGAGGACACCATGGAAAAGGTGGAGTTCTACAGCCAGCTCCGAATAACAGTAAAGGACACCCTTAAAAAGTCATATTTCGCCATGTGATGAGTACACAAACGATAAAAATAGTTTTTGTTTATTTTGTATTTTTTGCAATGAATTCAAAGAACTACCGAACTAATTGAACGTTTTTATCGAACTCTGATTTTAAACTGTTGGAGGTCCAAAAAGTACCGTACTCGTTGCCTATAACCAATTTTTTTTAGAACTTAAAAACGTTTACTAAATCAAAAATTATAGTCTTTTAGCCGATGGAATTATATTCTGTACCGTGGGTTGATAAACGACTGGCCAAAATTCGCATCAAGGCAAAATAAATATTTTGGGCCCATTTTCATTACAGACTTTCAACTGTTTGGAGTTCAATTTCCTAAGACTAATTTTCATTGATGAACGACTGGCCAAAATTCGCATCATGGCCAAATATTTTTCTGAGCATAAATATGTACAGGGTTTTCCAACAATAGGTGTTATTTTGGTATTCAAAGAAAAATGGAATTTTTTGGGATAAATGATCAGTTGTTTATTTCAAAGGTGTTAAATCACAAGATCCAATTGTGATCACCTCTTCGAGAGATTGCAGGGTCTGGAAACTTTTCCCGTAAAAGTGCAATGGTTTCGTTGAGCCGTCTTGTTGAAAGTAAACGTTGTCCAGATCAATATCATCCAATTCCAAAAAAATCATCAAAAAAATCGATAGCGCAACCTCATTTTCGATGGAATTCCGAATTATTTTCATGCATTTCAAGGACCCAATCAGCAAAGACACGACGTTGTTGATGATCGGCCGGCTTGAGTTATTGTGTTAACTGAACTTTATAAGCCTTAAGACCCTAGTCTTTATGCAAAATACGGTGTAATGAAGTTGGTGGAATGCCCAATTCCAAAGAACGACGAGGAATGGACAAACCTGGGTTTTCTTCAACACTTTGGGCTACATCAGCAATATTATCAGTTGATCTTGAGCGAGCGTTGTTCTTGAGTTGCACGGGTTTTATTCTACACATCACTAACTTGTGCCAACAGCTCGAAATTTTCCACTAATTTCAATATTCCGGCCCGACAAGGTGCTGCACGACGACACAAAAATGCTTTAGTATTGCGAACTGTGACTGTAAGATTTTCACCATTTTTGTAGTGAATTTCTTGGTCTATAGTAATATCGTATTAAGTGAAACAAGAAACCAAATTAGGGTTCCCTTCCAAGATATTAAAAAATACATAAAACAAGATTTCTTTTTTACTTTTTATTAATTTTTATTGTAGTTATAAATTCAGTTTTGTTTCTGTTAGTCGTGTTCGAGATCATTTATTATTTCTATTTCTTTGCAAAAAATAAAAATGTTTAAGGTTGTTTTTTGCTTTGATTGCAGGCAAGGTATACTGATCCGTTACGGAAGCTACCACACTCTTTCATCGGTATCCATTTGCAATGATTTCTGCTACAAATTATTGGTCTAAATACGCATAGTTCTCACAAGTGAATGAGAACTACTGCTTAGTAGCGCATATCCCAAAAAAAAAAAAATTGCAGTAAACCAAACAATGTAGTTATAAATAATATTGCAGTTGGAAACAATAACTGATCTTATATTATGTATAAGATAACAAAATTACATACTGAAAAAATAAAATAACTAGAGGAATTTAAAATTTATCAAAAGAAAATTATGCTATCGTTGCTTATGGACAATCATGCGAGGTTCCGAGGTGCATTTCTTAAGTTTTTTTTTAATAAATGTATTTTAATGCACACACAACCCGTGTATCTTAAAATCAAATATTTTTTATATATAACATTTTACTAGTAAGACTCTCGGAACCTTGTTAGTACGATGCCATTTAGCGCGTTAAAGGACAAAATTGTCACAAAGCGTGAACCGTGTTATAAGAAGCACATGTTAAGCGAGGTCAACCTGTATTTAATAATAGTCAAATATAATAGCGGATTAAAAGGCATTCGTAAGTATCGACGATTTACCGCCATTAAGAGGCTCGGTTCCAATAGAATTGTTGTATAGTATACTTTTAGTTCATTGAGAAACGCTAATATTCTTTTATTGTTTGCAGTTCACAAACTAACATCGATTTAAAAGCACCATCCGTTGCAACATGAGTTTGATCTCGTCCTCATTTACCATAAGATCCAATGTCTCTTTTCCTATGTCTCCCTATCTTTCTGTCGGTGTCGGAGAGTCATTTTAAAATACAAAAAGGCAGATACACACATATATGAACTAAGTGAAACTCATGATTTAAAAAATTACCCAGTCCATTGGAAATGAGGTGTTAACGTTTTATCTGCTTCGACGCGCTCAATAATCGATAATGCTTTCGGCAACTATGGTAATCTGAAAAAGTGTGTGCCACTTTCCCCTCAGTTCGACAAATTTTGCCATAGGCTTTGCGTTTAAAATTTTATAATAACTTTATTTTTCATTAAGTGAAATATCCTAACTCAGCAGAGAAAAAATCTTTTTAGTTTTATTGGAATCAAATTAAAAACGTCCTATGCTTACTGGGGGGACATAAGTTCCCCGTCTGTTGTTTCATTAAATGTTAACGGAAAGATGTAGTAAGTACAGGGTTTACCAACAAGAGGAGTTACTTTGGTATTCAAAGATAAAAGACATTTTTTGAGATAAATGATCGGATGTTTATTTCATAATAAAGATGAAGGTATGCCGGTAATAACGAGAAACAACATCAGCCAAATGGCCACAACGACAACGCTTACAGGACCATATCCTTTTCATGATATTTTCCATAACCAAATCGCAAAGTGGCTACCCTATGTCCTCAATAGCTTCACGAATTCTATCTCTGAGGTCTTGAATCGACGCTGGGCTGTTGTCATTGATATTATTTCACGGGGCCCCAAAGGAAGAAGTCGCAAGGTCTAAAATTACAAGATCTCGGTGTCCAATTGTGATCACCTCTTCGAGAGATAACATGGTCCGGAAACTTTTTAGTTTTGCGAACTGCGACTGCAAGATTTCACCATTTTTGTAGAGAATTTTAATAATTTCAATGCGTTGTTGATGCGTGTATCGTTCCATTTTTGGTAACGGCGTAGTTTCTTCTTGTCAAATATCAAAGAATAAATGCTTCAAAAGTGACAGCTTCCGAAATACCGGGTGATTCAAAATAACACCCCTTTATAAGTATATGGAAATATCAGTGACGAAATGCTGCGGTAAGCTGGGAATGTTCATATATTCTGTATCATGCATACTTAATTACACATACAATTCACCATTTTTTCTTTAGCCACGTTTAAATTGGAATTCTAATCGCTTCACCCTCGACTTCTAGTAGATTCATCCGATTTTTGGTTTGTCTTGTTTTTCCACTAGAGTCTACTTCGTTCACTTTTACGTGTTCCCTCGAACTAGCTCCGAAGAGATCAGGCCGAATCCACTTTATCGTGTGGTTCGGAATGTTTTGTTTTATACCCATATTGTACATTTAAGTATCGGGTCAATGGTCTATTTTTGTATCAGGGAATATTTGTTATACATAATAGACACCAACGATATTAAGTCTCAAAAGAATTTGATATTGAAATAATACATCAAATGTCTTACAGTATTATCAAATACTTCCAGTGCTATAAGAAATCACTTAATCAATACAAAGAAAAATCTAGCCGTTGAGTGTCGAGCTTATGACATCCACTCATATTTGTACTTATGCGGGTAATGTGTGTTGCTTTCCGTGTAACAAAGATAAAACGACGTTTCGTTTTTTTCCCTAAACTTGTCATTTATCATTTTGACTTTCTAATCGATTTATCCACAGCCACAAATTCACATGCAGCATGCGATGAGTGTGGTTTGTTCCACTAACAACTCTTCACAGTCAAATGCGGGCAGGAGTAGTACGTTTCTTGCATGACTATATATCTTTGTTCGATAGGATGTTTCAGCGAGCGCGTGTTGGTTTGGAGATATTTTCACTTCATTTACCCTAAATTAAAAACTTGTCATTCTATCAGCCATCATACAGTGGAATCTGAACATACTCCATGAACACGAGTCTGCATTATGTTTGCTTTCTCACCGAGCACTTGAATTTATTGTGGTTGCTGTTGTTGGCAAATAAAAACCGGCAGTAATGGCTGATAATTTGTGTCAAGTTATGTGCTTTTTATTTCATGGAGTAATTTGGAAATTACAACATTTCATTGTGGCGCTGTTTCCTTGGGGCACACAAATGCTTTCCACTCGTCCGAGTCGGATGTCGGAGTGCCACTGGTGTTTTAGCTACTGCTGCTGTCGCTGTGCTGGTGAAGTCATAATTGACTAATAGTCCTTTTGGCCATAGATTAGAGAATTTATTCGCCTCTGTTGATGTTATTAATCATCTATGTCTATGGGAGATAGATGATGCGACATGAAAGTTTGATTTATTGTTACAGGACATTTAAGTTCAACTAAAAATTAAATTTATACCAAAATTTTTTAATTTAATTGGTATCAGTTCGAAACAGTGAACTGTCAATGACTTTAAATAAAAGTCGATTCGTATGTTAATATAGCAAGACATCGGAACGAATATAACCTCGTGCCTCACATAGAAGCTATTCTTATAAAGACTTTAGTAATTAATCAGTTAGATGTTGCGTGTTCTCTACGAGCACAATTGATAATGACAGAATACATTACACATTTGTACTCTTGGAGATATATTAAAACAATCAAAAAGGAAGTAGTAGCGACCGCGCACTACACGATACTATATTCAAAAATGTACAAGTAAATATGGCCAGAGGCAAAGAACGAATTTTAGTAAAACGCCAGGATCTGTTCAAATGCAGATATCGATTTAAATCATATTTTTTTAAGACGCTGACATATTTGGTCCAGATGGCTGAATCTGTACAATGATCTGAATCTGTCGACTCCTTAGCATTTCAAACGGATAATGGTATAATTTTTTCTTACCAGCTTCTTAACCCAAAAAAGTCTGGGCTTTGACAAAACGAAACTTAGCATCCTTACAGGAGTCCACACAGAATATCATTGTTAGGGATGTAACGATGTTCACTTTTGCATAAGCGAATATTCGCATCATTTCGAACATTCGCTTTCGCAAAAAAAGATTTAGTATTCGCTTGCAAAGAAGTATGTTACGCCCCAGATATTCAGGTTGGTTCTTTTTATAAACAAAATTATAAATTTTAACAATCTAAATTTTTAATAATATAGGGTTATCCATTTCGTGGTTTCAAAAGTATAGGGCTGGAATTCGACATCAGTCAAACTAAGTTGTTAAACCAATTTTTTTTCTCTTTTCAGTTGGAAGTCTGACATTGACGAAAATGGATCGCTTAACTATCACACAACGCGTACAAATTATTAAAACCTACTACAAAAATGGTGATTCTGGCACAGCCACATATCGTGCTTTATGAGGAGATTATGGTTTATGGTTATGAAGCACATTTCTCACTCGGTGGGTATGTTAATAAACAAAATTTTCATATTTGGGGTTCTGAGAATCCTCAAGTAAGTGACGAGAGGCCATTACATCCACAAGAAGTCAGTGTTTGGGGCGCTCTTTGGTGTGATTGGACCTTACTTCTTCGAAAACGACGAGGGAACGACTGTCACCGTCAATTCGGAGCGTTATGGTCGTATGATAACCGACTTTTTTTGCCTGCTATTGAAGAATACGACTTGGAGAATGTGTGGTTTTAACAAACGGTGCTTTATTGCAGGAGACATTTCCTGGCCGCGTAATTTCTCGTCGTGGCGACATCAACTGGCCACCAAGATCATGCGATTTGACGCCATTACACTTTTTTGTGGGGCTACGCGAAAGACCGTGTTTATGCAGATAAACCTTTAACTCTTAAGAATACTTAAGAACCAACGTTCGTCAAGTTATGACTGAGATACCGCCCAATATGTGCCCAATATATCCAAAATTACCAAAAAAGAACCAATTTTAGTAGTATTTCACACATTTAATTTTAATAGTAGTATTTCACACATAATGTCAACGTTCAAACTTTATAATAAAAACGAAATATCGTGAAAAAATATGTATATGTATTTTATATGTATTATTTACTTTTACTTTTGAAAACGCAAAATGGATAACCCTTAACATATTGTTTATGAATTATTCGCATCATTTTGGAAGTTTCGCATTCACTTTCGCAAGAAAGGTTTTTCAGTATTCATTTGCTTTCGCTAATCATACATTCGCAAAATTTGTTGATTGTCCAACTCATCATGCCCCCATTGTCCTTATGTCTCTCTACTTTCCAAGGGTTTATTTAATTCATTAACTCATTGATCGGGGCAAACTGCTAATGCTTTTCTCAAGAAGTTTTATATGGCTTAGATATTTTTTTACTCTAATTCCGGCGTTTTCGAGGGGAAACGGGCGCTGAAAAATATTTTTAATGATCTAAGGATGCGAAACTAGGTGTGCTCACACTACCTACTACACCACGGCTGACCACGTCACATAATAAATACAAATATCCACTAAGATAATCCCTGTGAATAAAAAAACACAAATTTTCAACATAATTAGTGATACAACCAAAAAGGTATATTGGATGTAAGTACACATAATAAATCCGAAAAATCTTGCTTTAGAAAGATATTACAAGGGTATTTTCGCACAACTGCAACGGTTAGTTCAGACAAAAAAACACTGAAAGCAAATAGAATATCTTCATTATATTTTTAGACACGAATACTTCCGAGTAATATTAAGATCCCAAGGAGAAGATTCAATAAACTATAAAAAATGGACGCAACTACCTTATTCGAAGTCCCGAATTAACTACGAATGTCTTTTTTAATTTTTAGACTGGTCCTACTCGTATTACACTCGTAAACTACACTTTCTATTCAAAATTGTTTCACTCTACTTTAATATTCATGTACACCCATCTTTAAATTTGAGCTTTAATGCTATTAACAAACAAATATTACGAGCGAGAAATTGTCGTACCGAAAGGGGATGGAGATGAAAAATTTCATCAGCAATTTGTTTGTGAAACAGCTTTTGTCAGCTATGGTGGGAAAATCCATTTTAGCCAGATTAACAACAACCCAAGGGATTTGTGTATGGTTTCTGCTACAAGTGAAACCGCCGAGTCGTTGGCAGTTAAAACTAATGCAAAAAACGCGTTTTCAGCACTCCATTTGCTCCGTCCATTTAGTCATTCATTTATGGTTGTATGCCTGTATGTATGTAGGTTCCTAAAGCCAGACGAAAACATTATTTTTGTTATGCTATTTCCTTTTCCTACTCTTTTCTTAGTATTTCATTCGAAATCTTTACAGCATACATCGCGATGGTGGGTTCAAGATGTAATCGAATTTTGACAAACTTCTGTTGGGTTTTCGTCAACTATGAAGGAACAAAGGGAGGAACTTGTCCCAAATCTGTGAAATGTACATGATATAATTTGTATATGCACTGACCTAGACTAAATGTTAAAGCCGTTTACTCCCTTACTCTCAAAGTGACAGTTATTACGATACATTACGGCCGACTAAATAAATAACTCCACCACACAACTCAATTTTTTTTTTTTTTGGAGGCAATTATGTTCGCTTACTTTTCAACAATATTTTTCATATTTCAACCAAGCCTTGTAATGGTCGCAGATACAACCCAACACACCTTGGGTAGCCAGAACAGCACAAATCACATCATGACAATCGCTATGAGTATATTCTTAGTGGACAATAATGAACAACATAATAAATAGATATAGAACAATGTTCAACTATTACAAAGAGCCTTGTCATTCAAGATATAACTTAGTAAGGAAGTAGGAAATAAAATTCCGTAACGAATCTTCCCGTTCAAACAAAAAGCAACAGCAAATGATTCCTTTCGCTCGGTTTCAGTTTGAATTACTTTTCTTTCCTCTATGGGGTGGATTGCAATTAAAATGTAAAACTTCCATTTCGTCTTATTGCTGTCAAAAAATTAAAAAAAAGAAACAAAGAAGAATAGTCTTGAAATAGGTCGCTTTCGGTTATGTCGCAATGAAGGAAGTTTGAGGATACACAGTACTTTTTTTGGTATTTGTTGGGGTGGCCCGTTTCTTGTGGCTGGAGGATTTTCATTTCTTATTTACGCGGTTATTAATGTGGCCAATTAAGCTGCCAAATGAACCGTTAACGAACATCATTTAATTATGTTGTTTCATTTTTTATCTCTGTTATATTTTGATTTCTTTGGTGTTGGCAAAATAATAATTAAGGCAGAAATATTAGTTTCTTAATCTTGAATCTGTGGGACATAATAAGAGGTTTTAGGAAAAGAATAAGTTGGTTTGTGGCCATAGTATGTAATGAAAACTGTGAGCCTCTACATTAAAGCGTTCTTGTACTCAATTTTGGTGAAATGATAGATTTTGTTTGTAGATTGTCATCAATTTTACGCAATTATCACCGTAAAGGCCTGAAAATACTAAGCTAACAGTTGTGGATATAACTGTTCCCTCTGCATGTGTCGAGGCCACCTCCAGTTCAAAGGGTAAGAGCATCGGGTTTCTGCTATTTAAAGATGCCTACAAATCGATAATTCTTTTTCTAGAGAGGTGCAAACGGCGGCTTTGGTTTGCCAATCACGAACACGTGTTCTTATTTTTATACATATTTCAATTGATACAAGAAAACATAAAGTGACATTTTGTTGCGGTTACTAGTATGTCACGGATTAGAGCTATAGTGGATGGACTAATACGGATACTAGGTTATTGGGCAACACACGTATACAAAAATTTAAATTTTTATTTATTACACAGTGCCACAGGAAAAAAAATAAAAGACCTAAAAAAAGTCCCGAGTCTCCAAAGTAATGCGTTTTTTTTCATTGGACCCCAAAGATTTGTGGCCTCGGTGTCATTTTTGCAAAAAAGTGATCATTTTCTCAGGCTCATATCTTGCAAAATGTTTACAATTCTGATTTACTCTCTGAGGCAAAGTTGTAGCTCTTGTCATAAAGAACAAAAACTGTGAGCATATAAAAAAACTTCAACTGTAAGGTTTACAATTTGTTTAACCTTGTTTTCACCCTTTTCAGTTCCATGGGTAGCAAACCGTTCAATGCAAAGAAACAATTAACTACAAAAATGTGCCTAGAACATATAAACTTCCTAGGAATGATTGTTAGAATTGTATCAATTCGCATTTGCTTTCTAGAATAGCATTATCCAATTTTTGGAGTGTTCAATGC
Organism: Hydrotaea cyrtoneurina; assembly: GCA_958296145.1. Taxonomy (NCBI): domain Eukaryota; kingdom Metazoa; phylum Arthropoda; class Insecta; order Diptera; family Muscidae; genus Hydrotaea; species Hydrotaea cyrtoneurina. The sequence goes on from OY282512.1 coordinate 90,494,129, forward strand.
AAGGAAACAATCAACTACAAAAATGTGCCTTTGATCTCAATAAACAAACTTCTAGAACATATAAACTTCCTAAGAATGATTCTTAGAAGTGTATCAATTCGCATTTGCTTTCTAAATTTTTTTTGGAGCGTATGATTAATATTAATTTGTAAGCCTATCACTAATACGTACAGGTGGTTAATTAAATTGAATTGAAGTAATTTTTTTTAAATAGCTCGAAACATGTTACGGCGACTTTGGTCAAAACTGGGAGACATGACTTAAAAAAGTACACACAGTATTATTTTTGGTGGCTATACCAGTTGGAATTATTTTCATAAAATAGATCAATATAGAAGAAATGGGTGGCATCTGAATCACATTACACACCACTCATATAAATGTAAGTGTATTTGTAAAATCGTATTGACCCAAAAATACATTTAAATTCGGTGTACAATCAACACTTAAATCGACAATATTACAATGTCTTTATTGTTGAAATTTTTATAATACTCATTAAATATTTGAAATGTTGAGTTAATAAAACCCGCTATCTCTGTATTTCATTTAAGCAAATCAGATCCAAAGCCAACCAGCTAAATTCGTTCTTTAAAATACCACTTTACATGTAAAATCTCTATTTCATTTTTCATACTTTGCATTCAAAACACGTTCGAAAAACGTTAATACTCTAATCGGTATTCCAACCAAAGATTATTGCATCCACTCGAATTCGTTGTTCTGCAGCTTCCTGTGGTTGTTTGTATGGGTATGAAAACGACATTAAGGAATATTACAATAAACTTAAAATGTATTTAAAACTATAAAAAAGGATTCTCAAATACTTAGAGTGCATAAAAAGAGCTCAGAGAACGTGCAAACAACAAACCGAAAACGATTTTCGATGGAGGGAAACAACCGAGAGCCATCTAGGGATGAATGGAAAAACAGTACGTCTCATTGGGAGTGTTTAATGAATATTCCAAGAGAATAGTTTATAGTGTTTACAGGAACATCGAGATTATAATTTCAATTTCTAAATTCATACGTATGTGCATGCATAAGAAAAAGGTACCTATTTAAATCTCCTCAGATTAATAGGACAATATTAGTCTATTCTCCGCCACCCTGTGGCCAGCTGTGATGTTGCCAATCTTAATATATATTTACCCTCGACACTGATTCACTGATTCACTGATACACTGATTCCCTGATTCACTGATTCACTGACTCTGTCACGCAGTACGTAGGAATTTAAATAGGCATTCTATAATAATTCTATAAATAATAATAATAAAAAAAATAATATTTTTTTTTGTACAGAAATTGTGTTTCCCCAAATTTTTTTTTTACCAAAATTTTTTTTTTTACAAAAATTTTTTTTTTACAAATTTTTTTTTTTACAAATTTTTTTTTTCCACTAAATTTTTTTTTTCAATAAAATTTTTTTTTTCACAAAAATTTTTTTTTTCAACAAAATTTTTTTTTTCCACAAAATTTTTTTTTTCAACAATTTTTTTTTTTTTAACAAAAATTTTTTTTTTTCAACAAAAATTTTTTTTCAGCAAAATTTTTTTTCCCACAAATTTTTTTTTTCCCACAAATTTTTTTTTTCCCAATTTTATTTTTTTTCGAAATTTTTTTTTACAAAATAGTTTTCTCAAAATATTTTTTACAAAATTTTTAAAATTAAGTAACAAATACTTTCTCAAGCAAATTAACGGGCGCCATAGGCGCATTACAACTTACTAGTTATCACATAAAAAACCAGATATCTCATATCCCGGTAAAAATGTCCATTACTTTCCAGCGGTTGTTTCTTGCTCGTAAGTGCTGGCGACTATACAACTAAGAAGGTAATCAGTAAGTCATGGACAACTTCTTTAGAAATTTCAATAGCGACTTTAAGCAGCTAGTACAGGGTTGCCCATATTCGACGGACCCATGTTTTTTTTTAAAAAAATCAAAGAAAAAAATAAAAATTTGGTGGTTGGCAAACTTAATCATTTAATTTGTTCCAAGTAGATTTGTTTACATCAATTTTTGAATATGATATCTCTCAAATGGCCGCCTCTGGCGTTGATGGCGTATTGTGCCCTTTTTGCAGCATTTTCCATCGTTTTCGCCAAAATTTCGGCTGGAATAGCGGCTATTTCTTCACGAATTTTGTCCTTGAGCTCTTCTACGGTCCTTGGCTTGTTAACGTAAACCTTTGACTTCAAATATCCCCACAAGAAGAAGTCAGGCGGCGTCAAATCGGGCGAACGCGGTGGCCAGTCAAAATCACCACTTTTCGACATCAAACGGCCCGGAAACAAATTCTTCAGAAAATCGATTGTTATGCGACTTGTGTGCGGTGGAGCGCCGTCTTGTTGAAACCAGAACTGCCTCATACGCTTTCGACGAATAATTGGCATCACAAAATTGGTCATCATGTCGCGGTAACCAGATGGGTGCCAGATGGGTCCGTCGAATATGGGCAACCCTGTATACAAATTATGTCGCACTCTGATTTGACAGAAGTTTCCCATCTGTACTTTGATGGAATGTTTAGGATAAGAATGTTTAAGGTGCGTCGTGATATCCAGTACAGATAACAGAAAAAAATTTACATTGTTTGAGACCACATCGTTTTATGGTCTGGTATAAACCGCCAAAAACATATACCTTCCGACTTGGTTTCGGAAAATGTAAAGTGTAATGTAAATGTAATCGCAGTTTATGTTTATTTTCTTACTACAACGATATTGGCCATGGTTAATTAATCTCGAACTGTAAATGTAAAAAAGTGCTGTAGAGTACAACAAAATGTAGTGAGTTTAGGTGAAAAACCTTGGTCAATTATAGGAATCAGACATATATTCTGCTTCTAGTTCAGCGGACCACAATTCACAACCATTTTGTCCAATTTCTTTTGTAGACAGATCACAAATGAAGTAATACCGAGAATTAATCCATCAAATGAGACATCACCATTGCGATGCACTGTATACGTTCTTTAGAGTGGCGTACCATGAAAACGCATGAAACCATTTTAAATACCATTCCACTTGATAAGAAATTAATTTAAATTGAAACTGCATCTGTACAAAGAATTTGTATTTTTGGGAAGTTTACGCGTGGAAGTGTGGGCGATAAGAGGCAAATGGCAGTTAAGTTATTTCACTTTAGCCTTTTAAGCGATCATTGGAGTTGCGTCGGCCACATGTAAGAACTTCGTGTTTTTCTACTTCTACCCTTCTCGGAGAATAACGATTTTCTAAAAATTAACAAATAGGTGCATGTCAATCACGAAATTATATAATAAGCGTTTCTATCAGTGAATGTTTAAAAACCAAACTTTTCAGACACGATTACGATTTAAATCACGCACAGCTGACTGATTCGATAGAGGTTCCACGTGTAAGGAAAAAAGACAAAATTTATCATTATTTCGACCACGAAAGCCTTTTTGGTGATCTTTTGAAGGTAATTGGAAATAATCTCCATGCTGCCAATGTAACTTTTAATGATAAGAGGAAAGCTATTTTATTTATTTTACCATAACAAAAAAAAACTCAATATGAAAAGCTTTTGTGTTTGGTGAAAACAATTCAAATTCGTATTTATTCATTGACAATTGAAATTCAAAAAAATATTTGATATACATACACATTTGGTTTGAATTTTGTTGTTTCTGATTCAGACATACATTAAGTGGCTCCCTGAAAAATTTTCCCAATACAAAATGGCCCTAACGTAATAAAGGGCAAATTTCTGAGGTTGTTCTCCGTAGTCGAATATTGGGCCCATTTTTCATTTTCGCTCTAGGGTCATTTTTCTTAGCGATTCAATACAAAATAGCTATTACAAGTTTTATTAGTGTTAGTTTGTATTAATATAAACCACATCATTTTCCGCAATTTGCAATATATTTCCATAAAATTGTTACTGTTGTTATTGTCATGATCGTTGGTACTATCACAAAAAATAGCTTGTTTCAGATTCCATAATAGCACTGTTAGTCTAATGGACGATTTTTCTGAACAAAAGTTGTAGTTTTTAATTGGAAATGCTTTAAAGTAAAAACGAGTGATGCTAAATATGAAACACCATCACACATCTGTGCGTGCAAGTGAATCAATGCAATTTTAAGTAAATACAATTTCGGTTGAAATTTGCCCAAAAATGGGACATATTTCACAGATGGGTTTAAGGACCAAAATCATGCATGGCTAATTTCTGATTTAAATTTTGTGGTAAATGGCAAATGGAACTCTGACCGATGTTAAACGTTCGTCAGTGACATTCAGCGCAAAATTTGAATTTGGAAGCCGCAAACCTTTCAACATCTGTTCCTGAACTAGATGATTTAGATTTGGCTGCAGTTCTAAAAGAAAGAATGCAAGTCCAACAAGGTCATCAAAAATGGGTAACAAATTAAAGTCAGGAACCTCAAAAGCCATAAAAACCTGTTAGAAGTTATTTAATAATGATATCGATACTTCAGATCCATTAATTTCCATTAAAAGCTTAACTTCAATTTTTTTATGTTTTTTTTTAATACTATGATTATATACAGTGCTGTTTGGGTAGAGTGAACTATTTTTTGCCGGGCGATTTCATAATACCCAGGTTGTTCACTAAACCAAGGTTGATTTTTTGTATTTAAAACGATTTTTTTATTTATTTTAAATGCATTTATATATTATACATTGTATTTATTTCGATAAAATACTGATGTTTAAATTTAAGACTGAAAAAAATGTTTAATAGTTGTTTGTTTCTTCGGTTTGTTTAACGATATTTGCACTGCTGGATCGCGAAGGCAATGTAGAACTTGTATATTCGCGAAATTTGTAGTATTAGCCTCAGCCCATTCGATACCCTTATCAAAAACCTTAATGGCTTCATTAGCTGATATCCGATTTCTGTATTCTGATGTTTCGCCATTGTCCTCATCATTCTCTACCAACACAAACCTCAATGGGCGCAACTCCTATATTATTAAAATAGCCAAATTATTTACATGGCACACTATCGACGCAATTTTTCCAAAAATACGACATTTTAATATGTGCATTGATCGAATTAATGCCCTAACACCACTCAAGACATTTTTTCTTAGTTACTGCAGCTCCACGGTTTCTGCAACTTTCTTGATTTCTATCAGTTGTATTGATCGAGGGTATACTGTATTTGTGCGAGCAAATCGTTATTTTACCGTTATTTTATGTTATCTTTAATTTTCGTAATCTTTTTTATTATTTCTCTCTTTCGGCAAACCTAAAAACTTACTATAAAGTATGTTCACTCTATTCAGGTCCATGACTGTTCACTCTACAGAGTAGTCAATGTAAAAATTCTGGTGTTCACTCTAACGCGGTGTTCATTGCATCGGGTGTTCACTCTACCCAGACAGCACTGTAGTAGTTTTTTATTTTTTCACAGAAAAAGTGAGATGGTATGAAAATACAACTTTATACCACATTTTCGATGAGCTGACTTAAGATGTGGTATCATGCAATCTATGATAGAATGTGTATAAGTTTAATGATGTTTCAATTTGTTTTCTCTTTTTCAATTAAAAAAATAGGTTCTCATACGCATGAATATCACAAAAATTACAATACGTGGTTGAAGCGTGTATCGTACTTGTCAAATGTCAAAGAATAAAAGCTTCAAAAGTGACAGCTACCAAAATACCGGGTGATTAAAAACAACACCTCTTTTTGGAGAACCCTGTATATAAAATATTTCATACGAAATATAACATATTTCATAAATATATTTAAAAGTCTCAACTAAGTTATGAAAATATTTCATTGGGTTACAAAGTAGTAACATTTGCTCACGTTGACTAACATAATATCTTCTGTTTAGTAGTGCGTGACCATGGTGGATCAGTATCACGTTTTATGAAAATAGAAGATCGCGGATACTCGCATTTTAATCTGTTAATGATGGCATCAAGCACGAAACTCCCGAAACACTAGAAAAATTCGAATCAGAATCTGAATAAAATATACATATACTTGTTTCTGGTATACACAAACTTTTTAAGGTTTCTCCATATAAAGATACACTTCGAAACACATTCCCCACATCAAAAATCTAAAAATTGAATTAATATTCATTACCAGAGTGTCTATATACAAATCACATGCGGGGTAGTATTATCAATGGATTTTTTGCATTACCACACAGAAAAAAGTTTAACTCCTTCAATCGTATTTTCGAGGTGGCCAATTGGCATCGTCGAGACGGTTGACAACACGACAACCGAACTTGGTGAGTAAAAGATATTTAAAACTTCAAAAATTCGTAAATGAACGAAAAAATTTTCACTTATCGTCTTCTCAGTCCATGAACAAATTTTATTTCTGAGTACCTCCATACGAATACCCATCCGTTGTAATCTCACAAATTCCTGTGCTTGTCTAATTTTTTTTTCCTTTTATTTTAGTTGTAATTGCTCTTTTTCAACAGTTTTAGCATTGTTTTAGAAAGTTTACAGATAAACCCCCCAGGTGTCACTCAATTGTTTTTCTCTGGCTGCATGACAATCATTTCAAACATTAAGTGCATGGAAACTGACTTTATCAATGTTTTTCAAGAAACTACCCTAAAAATGACGTACTTACTCCAATGGCATAAGCGTTAGTCCGCTCCGTATTTTACTTGTGATAAGTTTCCGTATAAAATGTGAGACAGATCTAAACTCAACTGAAAGAATGTGAATCCTTTAATGCATATTTACGCAGAAACCACGAAAAACTTTTGCAATTTCCGTCACCCAAGTGAAGTCGTAAACCTGCTTCACCACCGCTCACTATTTTGCGAAGCAACTACTACAAAACAATATAAATTGAAAAATACTTAGAAAATGTTTAAATAGTTTTTTTTTGTGTCGTTGATTTTGTCATGCGTCTGGTTGTTGGTTGGATGGTTGACAAATGAGAAGGAAAGAAATCTATCTTTTAGCATGAGACATTTGGAAAGAGGTTGTAAAGACAGAGTAGAAATCACGATTTATATTAAATGCGTCTTCGATAGTGTAGCAGAGAAAGTGTGTGGTTGTAGCAAACAAAAAGGATGACAGTAAAGATTATGGGGATTTGTATGCAATGGGGTGGAATGATTGCAGAGTAAAACAAGTAAAAGCGGCGATAAGTACGTCCGGGACGTCCACAACGCCTGTTGTGTAATAAGTGTTTTGGGAGAAGGATTGTGAAACATTCCATTTATGTGTCCTGTCTGTTTCTTAAAGTAAGAACTTTCACGCCTCAAGAAGTTCACCGTGTGTCATTTCTTAAGTCATGGGAATATATTCATGAACGGAGAACACTACGTGATAAAAGACCGAAAAGACCTGTGTCTCCAAAGTGCCATTTTTTTATGGGCCCCGGTGTCATTTTGCAAAAAAGTGGTAATTTTCTCAGGCGCATATCTTGCAAACTATTTAGAATTTTGGTTTACTCTCTGAGCAAATCTGGTAGCTCTTGTCAGAAAGATAAATTAATAAAATTCTATTTCGATTTTACATGGTTCGAGATATTTAAAAAAATACATCAATTCAATTTAATTAACCACCTGTACGTATGAGTGCTTGGATTTCAAATTAATATTACGCATACGCTCCAAAAATTACCAAATGCTCTTCTAGAAAGCAAATGCGAATTGATACACTTTTAAGAATTATGCCTAGAAAGTTCATATGTTCTAGAAAAATGTTTACTGAGATCTTAGGTACATTTTTGTAGTTGATTGTTTCCTTGAATTTTGAACGGTTTGCTTTCTCATGCAGCACTTCCAGCACTGTAAGAAATTTGAAAAGATTTTTGGAAATTAATCTACGATTTGCAATTGGCTTGTCGGACCAAATGGATTCAGCTGGTCTAACCAGAAATTACCTAATATAAGCGAAAAATGTAAACTTAAGCCAAATTTTTATTTATAGTTTTATGTACCCACTTACGTAAAGTACAGTCGAGTCCGGTTATAACGAACTCCTAGGGTTTCGACAAATTTGTTCGTTATAAGCGAAGTTCGTTATATCCAGGGTAAAATAGGGTAAAAGCAAAACTCTTGGGACTTAAAAAAATCTTCGTTATAGACGAAAGTTCGTTATTAACGGTGTACGTTATAACCGGACTCGACTGTATTTGAGGTATGATTTTAGTCAAGTACATAAGCCAGTATAAAAAGCCAGTAAAACTTCAGAATACTGTCTTCGATGAAAAAAAAGTTATAGACGAAGGAACATGAAAATTAGAAAAATATTGACTTTTTGTTTTTTTAGGCTAAAAATTGTAATATATATTTTTGCTAATACTTTTTTTCATGAACATAAACATAAATCGCATTTTCTTAAACATATCTAACTTTAGATGAACTTTTCACACAGCCCCTCCTCTATTTTAGGGATTCTTCTACATTTTGTTTAATTTTTCGATTTCTAATAACAATTTGGTGGAAGTTTACATTTTTCTGAGAATCGAGGTTTGGAACTCTGGGTAGACCCACTGGACCCATCTTCCAGTCTTAAGCTCGAGCACACTGCAGCTAGGTCCATGTGACTAGCAAATCGAACTAGCCAATTGATAATGACAGATTTATTTCCAAAAAATTTCGAATTACTCCGCTGTGTGCTTGTTAGCTTAAACAGGAAATTGTGTATTTAGTATTTCACCTTCTGTTGGATATCCTTTCAGTAATGATGAACCTCCCACATTCGTATCATTATAAGAATATGATATGTCTTCATCAGATTGCTTTAATCGGTTTACTTTCAGATATTACATGTTTACAAACGTCCCACCTCAGCACAATTCCTTTAACCAGTTGTAACAACTTTGTAGCGACTTCTGTTGCTTTGAATTTGATAATTTGTCTTGTTGCGTAATTTTCTGGATTAAAATCTTTTTCACCATTTCAATCAACGTCATCATTTAAACATAGCGCAAATAATTTAAAAGAAAAAACGATGAGGAGAAATATAAATTAAGTAGTTTCACTTTTTATTGATAACGAACTTTTTTTCACAGACTACAAATTGGATTAACTGTTCACAATGAATGAAATATTTAATGCATTATTATCATGAAGATACAGCACAAAATGGTCTGAAATGAGCACAATTCGAATGAAAATGTGTGTAGTCACCGTGTTTAACTTTAGTTTTCTGTAGTATTTTTTTTTGTAAGAAATTTAAACTCATTTATTTAGGCATTAATTAACGTTACGTTGGCTCGGAGTATTTTTGTTAGCTGGCCAGTATTAGCTTTTAATGAATGACTTCACTTGCAGGAAGATTATTCCACAAACGAACAGTCCGGCTGAAGAAAGAATTTTCTCTATAGTGCGTCGTCCGCTCAACCGACCATTTGACAATGAATGGATGAGAGACCCTGGATAGCCGAGTATTCCGGCTAAATGTTCTAACGTCAGGGACCAGACGACGGATATCTTCTGAACAGATACCATTAGCGATACACAACCCACATTTCGGCGATGCTGTAGGGAGACAATAGAGCTGGATACCCTACCATCCCCTATCATCACCACCGCTCTCCTCTGTACACGGTCCATAAGCTTCAAAGATGTTAATGGAGCCCCTGCCCATATATGCGAGTTGTATTCCATTTTAGTTTTGCACAAAGACCACGCATTATTGTCTCACACTGCCATCCGCCTCAGGTTAGGCCTTAGAGCAGCTCGAAATGTACAATGATTTTCTTTGATTTCATCTTTACTGAGGAAGTTAATTTTCATCTCGTCGGCTATGTTAAAAAACCAAACTGTCACATCTGAGAATTGGAAAACCCACACGTGATCGTCGAGAAGTCAATGCATCCTTAGAGATGATTTTAAATTAGTACACTCGGGTAACAATGAACTCTACAGACACACCACCTTTTTTTGTGGTCGGAGATTGAATACATGAACTTGGACAATCTTTAGTTTCGGCTACATGGCTCGCCATCGATCATAATCGATCGCTTGCACACTAAAATATACATTTTTTTGTGGGTTACCGTGGAGGGCGAATGTTATGCGAACAATCTATTAACCAATATTAAAAATTAGAAATTTACATTAACAGAGAGAAAGTCCCCGGTATGGGGATTATGACGTTCACTCCATAATATAATACATACAAATAATATTGTTGTAACCATACCAACCATAACCATGTATTCCAGTACCCTTGGCTGAAAATAAGGGGAATTAACATTACACTAGATTCGTACATGACATAAAAAACTAAATCATTTTCCACAAAATGTAATATTTTATTTTCTGATTAAGTAGATTTGTGCACAACGGACTGTTTTAAATTTGTATTCGATTTTCAATGTTCTATTAAATATATTTCAAAAGCCAAAAGTACTACATGACGACAGCATTACTGCGACTAACTTAATATTGTTTAGTTCCATCAAGAATTTAGAATTGTTATTTTATCGCCAATAAATCTACAAATTAATTAACGAAGAAATTTACCGAATTTCTTATTGGCTGTTTCACGATGTCGATCGAATGTGCTTTTGGAACTTGAAGTTCCAAAAGCACAAGTCGAACGAAATCGTCATCGTTTCAATACAAATTCATGTTTCTGTATATCGAAAACGACAATTCGAACGTCAAGTCACATTCGATCCACATCGTGAAATAAGCATTTAATTTATTTTCAGAGTGCATTTCGCTTTAAATCGTTCTGTTTGTTGCATTTACGTGTAACAACAAACAATCAGGCTTCTCCGAGACTTCGTCTTTGAGAACTCACAAGTCCATCTCAAGGGTAGGATCTTGTTTTAGCTTAAACAAAATTGTATGTGTCTAATTTATTTTCCCAAAAAAAGTTTATGCTTCACCGCTTAGCAACTGATCACATTCGACATTGTTGGATATTCTAGTCGACATAACATCAATCACTTAACATTCAGTTATTTCTTAAATTCCCATAGTAAATGTTTGTACGTATACATGGGACACATGTGTGTGTGTGTGTACATCCGCTATTGTGCCGTTGGAATTTCCATCGAGCTTTAAATCTGCTTATGTTATGCCCAGCAAGATTTACAAGCTACACGTTTACAACTTAACTTAATAATTCAAAAAAAAAAAAAGAATCCATAAAAATACTCCAAGCTTGTGAAACAATCAAAGTAACGTATTGTAAAATTGCTGAAATGTTAAAGAATGAAATCACATAACGGTGTAAATCATTGTTATGTTAAACACTCCGCTCTTCAAAAGAAAACTCCAACAAAAGAATTTTTATGGATGAAAAAATGCTGCAATAAATGAGCGTCAGCGGTGTAAAAGTTTATGTGTCGGTAGGCACAGGCAGCTCATATACCCTCAACTGAATCGTGGCAAGAAATGCACGTATGATTTTTTCCGGAAGCAAATGTTCAGCAATTTCAACGAATTCACTCAAATGGTGATACGTCGCTTAATATGAGTTGAAATCCAGTCGTTGGAGAGACATGTATGTGTATGTTTTCATGATAAAGGACTTATGAGCTCTTAAGACTAAACGACTTTTATCCTTTATTGTCAGTGATAATTTCAAATCTAAATTATAGAGGTATATATTAATACAATTTATAATAGAAATTTCTTATTTGTGGTGCCTCCTGCAGCTTATTTTATATACAAAAACATAACTAAATGTTCTACTGATTGACTATTGCACATATGTGCCCGTGGTGTGCTGGGAAGTGTGCGCAACTATGAGACATCTTCGTCACAGGTAACAATATTAGACGGCCGTTTCCACCTCGTAAATACCGTCAACTTTGCGAGATAGAGGGTGGTCAAGAGCCTCTTGTATTTTTTTTCCAAGGGTTACCAACTGGTAAATGTCCTATGCGGCCTTGTTTACCACCTTATATATAGGGTTCGTCTCTAACGCCATGGCCCAAGGAGTAGAAGAGCTCAAACCTTAACCAAGAGACAGGAAGAATACGCCCAACTCAGCGAATTCTCGAATTGGGACCTCAGTGGTACCGATTTTATATGGTATATTTGGCGAGAGCTGAATCGTAGTTACCTCACACAATGGTCCAGACGTTCCTTCATGGTATGTTAATAGAAATGCGAACGTATGTTAAAATGAGTATCTCAAGAGGGCGTGGCACAGTGAATGCAAAGACACAAACTTGTATGATAACGACGGAAAACACTATTTTGTCGTCTTATTTCAATACTACTTCACGTTACCCTTTATGGTACATACACAATAATAATTATCATAAATAATTAGAATGAATATATGTCATGAAAACATTTTTTGGAGACCATTCTTGTTTTGCCAAATGTTTTCAAAAAATTATCGGTCAATCACATTTAACACAACTATAAAACAAATAAAAATAAGTGACTATTTTCATTCAAGCTCAATTAATTCTATATACACATAATTTAATAGTAGGGCCACAAGTTTCTATTATCGTTTAATAGACAATTCCTAACGTACATACTCGGTTCGTTCAAGGTTCACTTATCCTAAGTCCTTTTTATTTAAAATCCTGCATAAGTAAAAAAATCAAGAAATTTTCCGCTTAATTCGACTGTACTTTCGAAATATTTATTCCTCATCCAACGGGTATATTAATTGAAACGATCCAAAAGTGTAACACATAGAAATATTCACATGATTCATGACTTTCTAAGTCGTTTGAGCCATTTCCGTCTGTAAGCACGATAACTTTCGAAACAGTTAAACAATCGCTTTGAAAGTTGACATGGTTTAAAATGTTCCCAAAACTACTTATAGGATTGCATATGGGCTATATGGCCACACCCCTTCGGGTACCTCCCTTACAAATGTACCATTCCGCCCCTTAGAAATCGTGCAATAATATCAATATACCCGACATGATTTTGCCCAAATTCTGTACTTAGTAAAGCTACAGCTAGACAAAGTTTTGAACCAAAACTTGGAAGTCTGGCAACTCTCCTTGTGGTACCTCCCATACAAATGTTCCATCCCGCCCCTTATAAACCGTGTAATATTATCAATGTGACCAACGCGATCTTGCCCAAATTCTGTAGTTAGTAAAGCTTTAACTAGACAAAGTTTTGGACAAAAACTTGGAAGTCTGGAAACTCTCCTTCTTGTACCTCCCATACAAATGTACTATCCCGGCCCCTTAGAGACGTGTATTAATATCAATATGACCAACGCGATCTTGCCCAAATTCTGTATTTAGTAAACCTATAACTGTACAAAGTTTCAGACAAAAACTTGTAAGTCTGGCAACTCCCCTTGTGGTTTTATATAACATTCGGTATTTTGAGGTTGCTATTATGGAATATGAGACTTGTATGTTTTTACTGAGGGTGAGGGTATAAATACGTCGGTTTACCCGACTGAAACTTTCTCACTTGTTTCATTACCATCGACGCTGGTACCTCCCTTACAAAATGAACCATTACAAACACATTTTAAAATGGAATATCAATACACTTTTTCAATTTTACTCCAATATATTTTTTAGGAACACTTTTATGAAATACCATAACAAAGCCCGGGTGGTACCTCTCATACATAGGACCCTGTCAGAGCTTAAATTAATTGGTAGAGAATTAGAGAATTGAGATTAAGAAACCAAGACGACCCAAGATGGATCAAATTTTTTAAATTTCCCTTTACCCATAAATTTAAACTGTTACCTACTAAATGATATACTAAGTTTACCAGCGCCCTGGCGCTATACTTTCATCGCGTAGAGTAAATAGTCGATACTCATTATGCCTAAGGGAAATAAATGGAAAATGTCCCCATTTATTGCAGCAGTCTAATGCGTAAGATTAATATTAGATGGTGTTTTATTTGTCCAACAACGAGTATTGTTGGGGAGCAGAATTTAAAATGGTCACCATCCAAATGCGTGTGCGTGGTGTAAAGAGCCCGCATATTTCAAACAATTGAATTTGCATAAAAACTTCGTTAAAGTAAATGTTACTCAGCTCTGCTGCTAAATACAATGGCTCAATCGAGGACACAAGGATACGCCGGGATCTACATACATGCAAACGGACATACACTCACACACACAAACACACACACAAATACAATATTAAAGGAATACTGTCGTCTTGCATATATTTATATGTTCAGATATAACTTTGTATATTGAGCGTGACTAAATGTATCACTTTGGTACAGAAACAATGCAAGAATATGTTGACGAGTATTAAGCGAGCCGGATGACGCAAATGGTGGTAATGGAATGGGATGGGGAAGACGCGTACTGGATATTTTCTTGTAAAACCAATTTTTACAACCATTAAGTTTATATGGAGAAAGGCTTTCCGAAACCCGCCTGCTATGAAGATCTACACAGTTTTGTCTTCGTAAAAACGTTGTCGACTAAATTGATTTGTAAAGTCTTTAACAAAGTTCGCACCAAAACCAAGGGACTGTCTGTGAGTGTCTAACAATCCGAGCATTGAACCACTGGCTGGATGGCAAGCAGCATGCTGTCCGCTGGACGGCACTGCACTATGTTCGGAGTAACTAAGGCTGGTTGAGCTTCTTCCTGATTTAATTCAATTTGCAGCGTTAAGCTTCCTTCGGCAAAGTTATTGAAAAAGTATAGAAAAGCGAAAAATCAAAATTTATTAGACGTGCATGTGGTAGATGAACAAAAATATGAGCGCAAAAACAAGAGAAAAACGAAAGCAGTATATAACTAATAAAATTATAAATTACCCAGCGAAATATGCTGAACTGACATCGGGACAATGCTCTGGGGGTTATTTCCAATATGAAGGTAATAAACAGAAGAGAGTAGATGAAATGTAGTCATACCCAACACTAGAGGAGCAATTACCGTATCTGATGAACTTGTTCAACAGATTAAAATTATCTATGCAACTAAGCTTGGTAATTCACACGAGGCATTGATGGCATGTGCTTCATGATATCGACCGTCCAATCGTCGGATATGCCTTATGCCAGCACCATAGGATGAAAGCTTGGCAACCCCGACATTTTTGAACTTGCCTGGAGTCAATTAAAACTTAATAATTATTTGAAGCATTTAGTTTGGTTTGACAGCCATTGACATCTGACAATTTCATGTGCAAAGTTTGGTGTTTTTTTAAAAACGGTATCTGCGCCAAGGTAAGCCACAATTAACCAAACTCAACCATGTAACGTCTTCACACCATACTTCAAGGAATAATTAAAGCAGTGGGCTTAATGTCAATTTAATGGGTAAAACGGTGAATATAGTACATGTTCGTGATATTTTCCATTGGTTTATATTGTGCTAAAGAGATGCTTCTCAATAATAACTCTTGGGTTTTCCGAGCCCCAGATGCGACAATTTTGCCTCAGCGTACTATACGCCCATCGTATACATCACTTTAAGATTCTCTCTAGCATATTGTGCGGAAGATTAAAGCCGAAAATCTAGAAATTGATTTACACTATGCCAAATTTTGGAAAAGACCCATCAAAAGCAAAATCATACATACAATCGACTATAAAGCCGTCTTCGACACGACGATTAGAGAAACATTTTTCGAAACCATGTCTGCGTATTAGATTCCCTCTTTGTAGAATGACAATGAGTATAAGCGTCAAACGAACCGTGAGCTGTATGATCTTCATCTAGACATGAAGGTAGTCAAGCGCGTCAATATACAGCGGCTGCGCTGGCTGGGCTTGGGTAGAATGACAACTACCAAGAAAAGCGGAGACAAGGAAGACCGAGAATCTGGTGAAAGGACCAAGTGAATGATGTTAGCAAATATTTAATATAACGAACTGAAGAAAGCCAGACCAGTGGGATCACACAAATGAAGGGCACTTTTTTTAAAAACATTGCCCGATCCGAATTTGCCAATATGTCAATTTTAGTATATTGTGCTTCTGTAAAACGTTACGGAGCTCTACTAATCGTAGGTGAAATGTCGAGCGGTAAGAACACTGATATAACCCCTTCGTTTATTGAAGCAGTTTAATCGAAATCGGTTGGTATTTGGTAGCCGAACATTGATTATATCTGATTACTTTCAATTTTATAGCGCCGTAATAAACTTGGAAAATAAATTTAGTATTTTAGAACCAGGAAGTCGTAGCTGTCCACCATTGGTTTTTCCGGTTTAACTTGTTACTGATCCGACATACAATCTGGTTTCAGAAAGAAACGTAGCTGCCTTACTACTTTACTTGATGTTGTTGAAAATTTACGGCTCAAACTCGATGAAAATATGGTATCCTTCTTGGTTCTTTTAGATCACAGTAAAGCTTTTGATACTGTGGATCATAAAGTTTTAATTTCTAAGTTAAGAGCATTCTTCAACTTCTCGGACTCTGCTTGTAAATTTATGAACTCATACCTAGTAGACCGCACTCAAATCGTTGTTCATGGAGATATCAGTTCAAGTACTCTAAATGTCAATCGCGGTGTTCCACAAGGATCCGTACTGGGCCCTCTTTTATTCTGTATGTATGTGAACGATCTTCCTGGTGTCCCAATTTCATGTAGTGTGCAAATGTATGCCGATGATGTTTAATTATACTGTAGTGCCAAAATTGAAAATGTGCAATCATGTATTAGTCGTATTAATGATGACCTAAATCGTGTTTATAATTGGGCAAATTCTAACGGCTTATGCCTCAATTCTTCAAAAACTAAATACATTAAGATATCGAAAAGAGCATTAAGCCTAAGTAATGAAATTTGTCCGATCAGTATAAATAATTCTATAATTGAATGCGTAGAATCCTCCAGAAATTTAGGAGTGATTTTTAATTCTAAACTCACTTGGTCTAACCATATAAATTCCATTGTTGGTAAGGTTTATGGTATGTTGCGAAACTTATGGGTAGTACGTTTATCAACTCCACTGGAGATACGAATGCTTTTGGCAAAAACGTACCTCATTCCATCGCTACTTTATGGGTGTGAGTTATTTGCTAACTGTGATAGTGTTGATTTTAGAACCCTAAAGGTAGCTTATAATAACATTGCTCGTTACATTTTTAATATGAGACGGTATGACAGAATATCAAATTTTGCATACCAGATTTTTAACGTCAGCTTTGAAAATTTACTGAAAGTCAGAAGTTTAATACATCTTCATAAGATTATATACACGAGGGAACCTCAATATTTATATGCTCACATACGGTTTGCCAGATCTCAAAGAGGCAAAAAACTAATCATACCAAGGATAAAGTCATTAACGTCGGACAGAAAATTGTTTGTATTTAGTGTTCGTCTCTGGAACAATCTACCATTTAATCTTCAACTCATAAACAACACATCGAAGTTTAAAAAGGAGCTTTTTATACATTTTAAATAATACCATGTACTTATTTATCTGATTGCTGTATTCCATCAATTAATACTCCATAATTTAAATGTATAGTTATAAAATATGTATGTAATACCTCTTTGATAATTATAGATTAGCACTGTAACTTATAAGAGTAAAATCTTGTTGTGCTATGTTGTCATAAAATAAATAAATAAATAAATAAAATAAATTTATGTTATAGCCGTCTCAAATTATTTGCTGGTCTTTAAACTCTGAACACAAATTTAAAAATAACGAGTTTAATCCATTCATGGCTATAAACATGGCTGTTAACTATCAGTGTCAATAATAAAATTAGCAAGAACAGTGCTTAAGTCAAGCGAATAGAAAATATAATATTTTGCACAATAAATTGATTTTGCTTGAAAGTGCTGTAAAGCGAAGATAAGTAACGTCCCGTTTAACCCATTCAAGACCAGTGGCAAGTATGCTACCCAGCCAAAAATTTTAATTGTACAGGAGCAGGGTTTAAACATTTTCATAAAGATAAGACAAATTATCGGAAAGACAATTTGCAGAGTAAACAGATGACTGCTTACTTTCTACGACCGAGACTGAGTGGTACTTAAATATATTCCATGTCGATCCTTTTCGTACAAAGAAAATAAGTGGAATATTTTGTGTGAACTTTACATAGAAATAGAAAGAAAATTCGTATACCCCTTCTTAGAATGATGTGTAAATTACATGGGTCATTCCGGGTGCTAGACGTCGAAATATTTATCTACGACCATACAAAGTATATATCGTCACCAGAATTCCTAAATGACTTATCAAGCAGTTTCATAACATCACAGGAAAAGCCAAACACTGTTCTTGTTACGATGTTTAGGAATTCGCCTATAAAATTGTAAATTTTGGAGATTGAAGTGTACATTTTTGCCGGTTACTAGAAAGAAAAAAAATCCCCTCGACTTTATGAATTACTATCGGATTGTACGAAGTTTACACGTGGAAATTCTGTGATAGCAGATTCGAAGAATATTATGGAATGGAAAACCCTCTTGCAGGAGAAGTCCTATTGGAACGTGATCCATGGCAGGGGATATATAAATTTCGGCAAGACCGAAGCTCACAATGTTTTTATTTATTCTTTGTGCACCTGTGTTTCACGATCTCGGATATTAATGCTACCGATACACAGTGGGGGAATTTCAAATTTGGAATTAAGTTTGCAACTGGCTTGTCCGATTTGATTGAAATAAAACTATACACAACTACCAAATGCTATCTGATAGCATTTCTGTAGGATGGACAATCGTTTGTCATCGATACGACAACAGTGTTTTAAATAAACGTGTGTGTGTGGTTTTATAAGCTAGAAAATTAAATATGAACAGATTCTTGAGGGAATGTTGTGTTGGGTAACTCCAATGTACCCGTTTCTTTTTTTTTTCATCGAACAGCTTTGTCCAACGAACCGAACAGTTCCTTTTATTCAAGGGAACCAACATTTTTAGAGGTCAAAAAAGCACTCCTCTCATTGAGGTGTACATGACAATGGTTATCGAACAAGTCAAGTTTGCATTCAATGCCATGTGGTTTTTTTATTTTTCATATATATAAAACAGGATTTTTGTTGAATCATGTTATAAATGATATGCATTACTTACATATAATATTAAAACCCCAGCAGCATTTTTTACCAAGTTTCGGGATATAACAGAAATTAATATGGCTGAGAGATAAAATGTATGGTCCTTTAAGGGTTAAGAAATTGAAAATGTGCAATATCCTAATTTAAGACAAAGTTGGTGGAGAACATTTTGCACATGAACTACACTGCAGTAAATCTTCTATAGATACTGTTCGACAAAAATTTCAAAGGGAATAGACCAATTTGCGAGTTGCACATATTAAAATATTACAAAACTTAGAGTTGCAATTTTTGAATACTAAAGTAGAACTGAATGAACAATTTGAATTTAACTAATATTTCAAATTTTGAAATTATTATTTTTCTACTAATTTTGAATTTTTAAGAGCTTGGAAAGTTTCATAATACTTGCAAAATACCCAAGATGCCTTACAGACACTGCCGAATGTATTAAAGTGACCTCCAATTTGTGGTTTCATTTATGTTGTAAAATGTTTAAACAGAGGCCCGTGGGACGTGAATTGTTTGTAAGAAGTAATTCATTACTCGAGTATATACATGTGAACTTTCATAGATTAAAATGTTTCAATTGTTTAAGACAGGGTATTTAACATAACTTATGGCAATAGCAAACTGTTAAACGTAGGGGGATTCGTTTTTATATATTCTGTCAACACGTCCAAAGGACGTTAAGTCATAACGTCCCTTAACATTCCTTGAATGAACTGACGGGGAACTTCCCTCGAATCAGTGAGCTGTGTATTATACATGTATTATAACTCACCGGGAACTACTGTTTAAAGCCGGCTCCGAACGGTTAAAAATTTCTGGAAAAATTTTTAGAAGGCTTAAACATTTCTCTACTCGTAACGTCGCCAGCATCTACTAGGTGGAAGCAGCCGCTGAAAAATGTCTGATGATCTTTCCAGTTTTTGAACATGGTTTTTGCTGAGTGGTTGTCGCACACACTTCCTACCACACCACGGCCGTCCATGTTACCACTAGTCGCTGCAACAATCTTGGACCCAAATTAAAATAAAAATGCACATTGTACTGTAATTAAATAATAAAAAAAAGAAGATTGAAGGTCCATAACCCATCCCTGGAATCATGCTACTAGCGATAAATATTAAGACAGATCGAAATGAATTAAATGAATTGGTCGGAAAGGAAAATTGTGAAAAAGTTTTAGAGACCGTCCTTCCTGGAATAAGTCATCGCAAATGAAAAAGAAATGATTTGTCCAATTGTTGCTCAGGTTTAAAATATATCAACTTTCCTTCACAAAATTGGAAATCCAGACATAAGCCTACAGTTAGTCTGGAGCTATTAAATGTTTGTCTATTTGACACTCTGGCGATGCACTTTGTTAGCGATAGGAAAAAGGTTATTGGAAGCAGGGTTACCGTTGTGCGACTAAAGTCTCAATTTGGGACAATTTTGACGGCCTGCGACTTTATGTGTGACTTTTTTTCCCCCAAAAACTGTGTGAAGAAATGTTGTCAAGGGTAAAATTACGCTAGATATATTTAAGAAAACGATAATTATTTCTTGTATTGGTATTTTTTTTTTAGCAAAGTTCAATTTGTTTTTAAATTTTCAAGATCCAACGACGGTAACATCTTTTTCCAAAAAATATTGTTTTGATGTCTTTAGAGGTTATTTTTAATAATTTTCCAAACTAACCATCTTTACTTGTCTTAAATCGGACTGAAAAAAGTTCAGTGAAACGAAATTGAAAAAAATATTTTATTTTTTCGTTTAAAAGTTAAATTTTTCTGGTCCTCAAAAATAAACAACAGTTGTCGCAAATTTGATCATGTGGAAAAGTGCAGAAAGGAAGTTAAAAAAAATAAAAGTAGTTTATAAAGTGTATATAAAAAGACGGTTTAACCATAAATAGTTGTTAATTTTTCCCTATTGTTTGATTTCTTTAATTTTTTATAACTTCTTACTTGTCGTTTGTCGCAATAGAAACGTAAGAAAACGACTTTTGGTGCGACTTTTTAAAAATTCTCAGTGGTAACACTGGTTTGAGAAGATAAAGCCAATAGTCTGGAAAGTATGCGACTTTAGTTGATAATATTTTCCTATTTTTACATTTAGCGAGAGTTTTTATAAGTGTATAGTCCATTATATTAAAGACAATTCGTTTCTCTATATGTGTGGCAATTTTGAATAGTTTCTCTTTGACAGTGACCGAGTTAGAAAGAATTTCTAATGCCAATAGTTTCCAAAAGTAATTGATTTAAACAAAAATATTTTCACATTTCGTGAGAAATTATGTAAGCATATACTCGAGGTATTTGGAAACTATTGGCACCCACTTATAAATGTACGACTTTTCACATATCGAAATCTGTTCAATCTAGAGCGTAATTTGAGAGGCAGCAACGATTTCACATCGTGTTAACAAGAGGTGTAATTTTTTATCACCCGATATTTCGGTAGCTTTCACATTTGAAGCTTTTATTCTTTGACATTTGACAAGTTGAAACTACGACATTACTAAAAATGGAACGATACACGCTTCAACAACTCACTGAAATTATTTAAATTCACTTCCAAAATGGTGAAAATCTTGCGCTATGTGCCACACAAGCAAATAAATTTGCTAGACCGTGTTATCTCTTGTGATTTAACACCTTGCGAATTCTTCCTTTGGGACCACGTGAAAGAAAAGGGCTACGCCAACAGCCCAGCGTCGATTCAAGACCTCAAAATTAGAATTCGTGAGGCTATCGAGGAGATAGGTCAGCCACTTTGCGATTTGGTTATGGATAATATCCTGAGAAGGATATGGTTCTGTAAGCGTGGTCGTGGTGGCCATTTGTCTGATCTGGTTTTTTATTATTAACGACATACCTTCCTCTTTGTTATGAAATAAACATCCTACCATAAAAAAATTTAATTTTTCTCTGAATACCAAAATAACACCTCTTGTTGGAGAACCCTGTATATAAAACAAAAATTCTACTGAGATTTGAACCACATATCCTGTTCAATAGATCGAAGAAAACCAAACATATCGTCACTTACTTATTTCCCCTAAAGGTTCCCCGTCTGGAACCTCTCTCGAATCAATGAGATGTGTGTGTGTGACTTTTATAGATTCCCTTTTTAGCTTACAGCCGGTTTTTATAAAACGAATGGGTCTTTCGTTTCCTTAAAATAACGAACAGAAATTTCGTTTCGTCCGATTGGGTTTTTGTAACACGAAAGTCTCTGTAAAAATTCTATTTGACTTTTTTTCTAATGTATTTTGTGTGTATTGGCTTATTGGAATCGTTGGAGTTATAGAAATACCATTAATTTTCATTTCGGCTATAGACGTTTCTGTTTGTCTCCGACGTATAAGTTTTATAAAAACAGGCTGTTAGGTTCATTTTTGGTGAAATTCGCTATTATCAGTATATGACTTGCAAAAATAGTTTTTTTTGGCAAATCTCGATAATCTGCTAGAGTTTGTATGGAATCAAATTACAAAATTTAGTTTTTACTTGATTATTTATATAATATCACAATTTCACTTTTGATGTTAAAAAATACCAATCTAGTAAAAGGAGAATGATGACTTAATGATAAGAGCTACAGGCCATATTTACTCCATGGGTTCTGTTGGCGGCCGATTAGGTTTATATGTAGTTTGAGCCAGTAGGTGGGCTCCAAATATACATACATTACATATGTCTAACATACGTTCATTTTGAATTTGAGTAATATCGGGCCATAAATATATATTTACGAAAGAATTCTGTCACAACGCCACCTACTACATATAAACCTAATCGACCATGAACCGAACCTTTGGTGTAAATTGGCCTGTAGCTCTATCGTTTATAAAGAGTGATTTGTTAAGAGCTTGATAACTTTTTTTTTAAAAAAAACGCATAAAATTTGCAAAATCTCATCGGTTCTTTATTCGAAACGTTAGATTGGTCCATGACATTTACTTTTTGAAGATAATTTCATTTAAATGTTGACCGCGGCTGCGGCTTAGGTGGTCCATTCGGAAAGTCCAATTTTGGGCAACTTTTTCGAGCATTTCGGCCGGAATAGCCCGAATTTCTTCGGAAATGTTGTCTTCCAAAGCTGGAATAGTTGCTGGCTTATTTCTGTAGACTTTAGACTTGACGTAGCCCCACAAAAAATAGTCTAAAGGCGTCAAATCGCATGATCTTGGTGGCCAACTTACCGGTCCATTTCTTGAGATGAATTGTTCTCCGAAGTTTTCCCTCAAAATGGCCATAGAATCGCGAGCTGTGTGGCATGTAGCGCCATCTTGTTGAAACCACATGTCAACCAAGTTCAGTTCTTCCATTTTTGGCAACAAAAAGTTTGTTAGCATCGAACGATAGCGATCGCCATTCACCGTAACGTTGCGTCCAACAGCATCTTTGAAAAAATACGGTCCAATGATTCCACCAGCGTACAAACCACACCAAACAGTGCATTTTTCGGGATGCATGGGCAGTTCTTGAACGGCTTCTGGTTGCTCTTCACTCCAAATGCGGCAATTTTGCTTATTTACGTAGCCATTCAACCAGAAATGAGCCTCATCGCTGAACAAAATTTGTCGATAAAAAAGCGGATTTTCTGCCAACTTTTCTAGGGCCCATTCACTGAAAATTCGACGTTGTGGCAGATCGTTCGGCTTCATGATGAAATGTCAAAGCATACTGAGCATCTTTCTCTTTGACACCATGTCTGAAATCCCACGTGATCTGTCAAATACTAATGCATGAAAATCCTAACCTCAAAAAAATCACCCTTTATATACTCGTATACAACAGTCTTTGCGGCTTATCGTCATTTCTACAGAAAGACGAGCATCAACAAATTTTACGACAACCAATATTTTGAGGTGTTATAAAGAGAATCTCCTGCGTTGGAAGGTATACAAATTCAGTTATTTCCCTTTAGGGTTACCCCATAAAAGGACCGCCTCTGCTCCAAACGAAACGCATGGAATATTTAGTTTCACTCCTTCCGCTACAAGCTAGCATATGCAAAAAGTCTCACCTTAACCGCAATTGAAAC
The DNA here is from genome assembly GCA_958296145.1 of Hydrotaea cyrtoneurina. Lineage (NCBI taxonomy): Eukaryota > Metazoa > Arthropoda > Insecta > Diptera > Muscidae > Hydrotaea > Hydrotaea cyrtoneurina. The sequence goes on from OY282512.1 coordinate 90,518,076, forward strand.
ATTATAATGGGCTGCTCGTAAGGATAAAACGCGCTGCCCGAAAAATCGAAAATCCGCAGTGAACGAATTAAAAAGGAATGCGAGCATGATGAGAGACACGAAAAAGAAAAAAGGAACCACGCGACACATATAACGGGCATGGGTTACATGGGTACTCTCTCCCAAAGACACGCACACACAGACACGAACATATAGAACAAAAGCTCTTTATGAAGGTAATAAAGGACAGAACTAAAGCATGGTTGAAGGAGACGACGATAAAATAAAGCAACAAGAAAAGTAGGCAAATACCAGCACAGGCAAACCTACACACAGCCACAGGCACATAGTCTCAGAAACTGACAGGCAGAAGAAACACACGAAGAGATTTTTATCTAAATTACCCAACGCGTGCAAGAAATTAAGGAAGTTTTCATCGAATTTTCTGCAAAAGAAGGAAAAAATTAAATTATTAAAAAGTGTTTTGTAGCAAATAAAAGCGGAAGTTGTTATACCGATAACCGTACCATTCGCAAAATTTCGCATCTGAGCACATTTGTGTGTGTTTTGCAAAACGTGTGAAAAACATCCGGTTGTGTATGAATTTTTTTTTGTTATCACAAGAAATTCATCAGTAAAACGACGTCGAAAGTCATTTAAAAAGCAATAAACGAAAAGAGCTTACATTTCACTCGATTCTCCAGAATAACGACCGATAACTAAAACAACGATACAAAAGTGCATTCATTTTCATAGTTTTAAAACATTATAAATGTTGTAACGTGCAGAAATACGCAAATAAAACGAATATTAAAAAATCGAATTATTCGCTAATGAATTTTTAATGTCAAATGTAAAGTATTGATGTCATACGCCTGAAAATATAAAACATAACAAAAGCCGGATAAATTTCAAAGGTAAAGTATATTACACAAACATCAAACCTAGAGAGAAATGTCCAAAGAGAAGGACCGAATGAGCTGTAGAGAGAACAGCAAAGGAAAATAATTGGAAATGTAAATGACGAAACATGAACATGCTCAGTGATGTCAACGCTGGCAACTGAGAAGTACAAAAAGTATCTTCAAAATCGCCAATACAGCATTCGATGCACAGATATAAATCCATGTCAGTCCGCATCACACTTAAACATTACTAGAACGACTTGCTGTATATTAATTTTAAAGTCTACAATACCTAACGTACGTGCGCATTTCCGGTAACACTCCATCAAGAATAAAACTTTGCCTACTATTTACAATCGGTTGGTACGTCTAATGCTATTTCTAGAAAGTTTTAAATACCTTAGGTATTATTGCCCTACTCGTAGTTATGAATATGAAAGATTGCCGTTAAAATGTACCACCACAAACAGTCGGTAATTTATGCAGAAGTTATAAATATAAAAAGGTCGTAACTCACGAAAAACACTATTTACAAAAGAATGTACAAACTTAATAAAGATAGAAATAATAGGTCCACAAACATTGTCAATGGACTTTTTGAAATCCTGGTTTAATTTTAATAAAAAAAAATGGTCACTAACAGTGTAGGTACACACACATTATTTCTTGTTTTATTAAGATTTTTCCTTCTCCTTCGTAACCTCCCGAAATTTGTTGGCGGACGACTAGTATAATATTGGGGAGTTTGCCAGTAAAAAAATATCTATATGGCTTATAAAATTTCTGTTCGAAAACCAGTTGACCCATCCTGAACAGCTTACTGATTTTAAATATGTTAATTATCTTTTAAGGGGAAATACAAACGATAGTTTTCACAATATGAGCAAAGTATCTGTTTCATACGTTTTGGGGGCATCTTTTAGACAAACGTGACTGTCGCAGACACGGAATTTAGCTTCTACAGTTGTTACAGTTAACCATTGACAATTATTTACACCTTCGTACCCAGTAAAACGAGAACATACAAACTATATTTAGGAATAAAGTAAAAAGTGGGACAACATAAGTCGATTCTCACTAGTGAAATAATAAACACTTGTATTTATTGATTTATGAATAATTATTCTCTGGAAGGTTGAATAGTGTCTCTATTCACGTTGGTTTTCCACGTTTTGTTTCTGGAATTAGTGCAGTTTGGGGCGGCAATGTTGAATTTCATGATTTGCTCCACTTTTTCGTAATCACCGGTGTACAATTGTATGAGACTAACTTTTGTTGGAAATATTCCCAAATAGTTCAACAATAATTTCAACGGTTTGAGCTTTAAACAGTGGGTCCTGATCTGAGAGTATACAAATTATATCGTGCACAGCTTACTGATTCGGGAGAATTTCGCCGTCAGTTCCTTTATAGAATGTTTAAGTCGTACGCGATATTGTTCTGAAAATATTCAGGCATTTGGAATTAACCTTCATGAAATTGCCACTGAAACTATAGCCATAGTTTAGAAACTAACTAAAAGTGCAGAAGTTATTTATCTGGCAAACGTCTCAAGGAGTACGAATGTTATTTTGGTAGCTGTCACATTTAGATTTTTAACAGATGCTTCAGTGTAACAAATACCCAAACAAGCGATACGGAATTTAAGTTCGTTATTTTAACGAAACGAAAAAGCCATTCGTTTTATAAAAACGGACTGTAAGATATTTTAGACCTTTAACCTGGTTCTGGTTCGTACACTTCAGTTGAACTTGCCGCCGAAGAGTGTTGGAGCCGGAGCACAACATGTCCCAGCGAAGGTAACTTGGAGCGTATGAAGTCTGCTTCTCTCGGAATCTGCCGACACTACTGCAAAAGGGAGCATATCTCGCGAGATCTAAGATATCTAATTAATTCGATGTTCTTAGCTGCTTATTTGCTTTTTAGTTCAATCGTAAAAGCTTTCACTTTGTACCGCGGAGATATCACACTTACTATTCGATGAATTTAAATTCGCCGAAACTCAAATTGTTAAAACCGCCCATAACAGCATACACGTCCGGAAAAAAATCGCTAAGTAACGATACAGTTTTTATTGCACGCTTTTCACTGCGGACCCCTCAAGCTTGAAAGCACGTGAGCGTAAACTTTCATAAAAGCTTCCTTTCGAGCCAAACTGAGATGACCTACCGTTACCAAAGGACTCTCACATGATAAAAGCACCCTTCTTGTGCTACATTGAAAGGTTATTGACAGAAAAAAAAAAAAAAACATTGACAAGTTCTGGTTATCCGCAATTTCCTTTTACGCTTTGCGTGTGGGCAAAATAGAGTGCAAAAAGAAGAACAACAAAAAATAACAAATGAAAGGAGTTTAAAAAGTGTTTACAAAAATCCTGTTCGAAAACAAAAGCCGACTATTTTCAGAAGTTAGAGACAGCAGAAAAGCAAAACAAAAAATATTGATCGGCAAAAGTGTTTCGTGTATTACATAAAATTACCAAAAACCCAGTGATTTTTGTTAACAATCTATAAAAAAAAATCATTATTCTTTCAGGGACTGACTGTATTTCTAATCCATACATATCAGCCAGTAAACGGAATTGTGTTTTGCAACGAATTAATGTTTAGAAAAAATCCTCTCATCTTCCACCAGCCAGAAGTGTATTTTACAAATTGACACTATCATCGTCACAGACACAAGAAGAAGCAACCCCAAAAGGAACTGCAAGAAAAGTCCATTCGACCTCATCACCAGAGTTTGCTTTAGAGTACTATTGTCCTATGCAATAGCTGCGTCATCGTTTGCCCCTGTACGTAATCGTTCGTAGTAAGTTAAATATTGATGTTGTTGTTTGTAATCATGTTGTTGTTATTATTGTACGGCGGCGATACCTACATATATGCACATATGTAGTATATACGTGTCTTGTCGATATTTAGCTTTTCTCGCAGATACGAGTAGTTTTTCTTACTGAACCGGTATTTTGTCCAGGAAGTACTGTTATTGGCGTGGGTGGTTATGAGTACAACCGATGGCATCCCATGCTGAAAATGGGAAGGATTCTATGCTGCAGAGTTGAATAAATATTTTGTTTTACAAATTATATTGCTACCCAGCTTTAGTCAGTGTTCTCAGAGGCTTTCCATTAACGAAATTCGGAAGTGCAATCAATTTCAGCTAAAATAAATAATCAGTTATGTTTATCACATTTTATTTTATAGAATTTTTATTTAGGTAACTCGGCTAAAATAAAAGTGCAAAAAAATGGAGAGATTAACTATGCGTTCATTTCTCTACCGTAATTCGGATAAGCAAAAATTCTTTTAGTTAACCGAAAGATATTGTTATCAATTGTTATATTATCAAGAAAAAATGTAGATCATTGCAAGAAAGAAATTTGAATTGCGTACTTCATTTTAAAGAAATTTGATTTGCAAAGTTTCTTTGTAATATAACAATTTACCCAAATTCTGTATTCAGTAGAAGTATAGCTAGATAACGTTTTTGAGCAGCAATTAGAACTTTACCCACGCTCATTCTGGTATAGGGTTGTATAAGTCGGCTCACAAAAAGTCGAATAATCGACTTTTTCCTAAAAAAAAAATGTACTGTGTCACTAAATTCATCAAAATGCCCCGCTCTAAAATAAATTGGTTTTTTTTTGCAACGTTATGCCGCCAACATAGCCATTGGCTCAAATCCGCTGAAAATCCGCCGCCGACTATAGTTTTGAATTTCTAAAGGGAATTAATTACTTTGTCAATTAATATTAATATATTAGCACTTATATAATACGTAAACAACCTTCAACACAGAATTAAATAAAAAAATTAAAACTTAATATCTTAATAATACTACATACTACAAATTATGTGTTTAGTAAAGCTGTAACTAAATAAAGTTCTCGAAAACGAATTAGAAGTCTAGCCACTTCCCTTCTGGACAAATAAATGGCCCATGTCGCCCACTTTTGAAATCGTCTACAATTTAGAATTTCGTGTTGCTGTTATGACATTTTGTCGGATGTAAAATCTAAGGAGTCCGAATTTCAATGAAAATTGAATTTCAAAAGCGCTATTTTCGAATTTAGTGGACGTACTTAGTAATATATTCTGACTAGTCTCGATTCTGAAACAATTGGAATTAAGCGAAAAAAAAATCACAAATTCTCTGATTCAAAAAATGTGATATACAGATTTTTAGGTAATAGGTTGGCCAATTGTCTTTTATGGCAGCTATCGTTTTTGGCTTTCCCCTATAAATGATAGAGTTCACGTCGCGTCGTCTGGTAGGTCAAAAAGTAGTCTGGTGAGGTCAAATCGCATGAACAAGACCAATATGTCTTCCATTCCTAGATTATATTATTTCCAAAGGAAGTTTACGAACTCAAAGCGAATGTTACTTCATTACAGCCCTAGTTCAAAGTACGCGACATTGACTAAAATAAATTATTAGTTTCCTACACTTTCATGAAATTTTTTAAAGTCATAAAACGTTTTTGTTAATTGACATAATACCATGGATGTTGTTAAGAAGGCATAGAACAATACCGGGTTACACTTTGGAAACGTTTGCTTCACGATTCGGGAAATTATTGTCCCAAGTAGGAATTTGCTTAAAGAAATGGTCAACATCGGAGGGGCTGGTGGAAAAAGTATATGGTTACCGTATAGTTTATTTTTGCTACAGATATCAACGTTTAGTTATGTGTCAGAAAATTAATTTTTTTTTCTAATAAATCATTTTTTTCACATTTTCAAGTTCCAACGACTATAACGTTTTTCTCATCAAAAATATTACTTTGATGTTTTGAGCAGTTTTTTAATAATTCTGTTTCCAACGTTAAATGTCTAGTCAAGTAAATACGACTATTTACTTGACTAGACAATTAACTAAACCTGGGTAGAAAAAAAATATTACTTTTTTTCGTTTAAATTCACATATCTGGCGTTCTAGGAGAGACAACTGCAAAGTAAAAACAAATTTTTATAAATCTTAGCCACTACCTGTTTTTATGTTTTTGGCATATTGACCTATAAATAAAATTTGGTTTCCAATCTTGGATAGTTCTGTGTGAAATTTCTATTCCAAATGGCAGATTTATTTCCAAAATTTTACGAATTCCAACACTCTGCATTGTGGCCATCATCATCTTGACGAATTACCATTCAATTTTGCCACCTGTCCATATGTCGCCAGCTCTTGAATAACAAATTAACCTCTCCACTAAAAAAAAAAATGTTTAAACTTAAATACGACATTGTGGCAGATATTAGATCGAGATCATTACGTACTATCTCCCAGGCAGACGAATAAAACAATTGTTACGATCGAAGCATAATGAACACATTGCAATATTCTCATCAGTACGCACTCTACGGATACAGGTTATACAATAGAGTGACGAAATTTAGTCGCAATGGCTTGACTTAATTTATGGACAAGAAATGATTTCAGCAGAGATGTTTCAGTCCAAACAGCTTAATTTAAAACGAAAAAAGTAACGCGATTTGGTTTTAATTATACAATATATTGAATTAAACGAAGTTCGGATACAAGAAATCTCAGTTAATGTAATAATTTCTACAAAATTGTTTTGCATTTCAAAATAATAAATAATAATAAATAATTTCTACAAAATTGTTTTGAATTTCAAAATTCATGTTATTTCACTAAAATTGTTTACCTCAACGATAAACATTAAAATAAAAGACAAAAAATATAATAGGTTTTGATTTAATTGATTGAAATGATTAGCTGTTGGGGATTATACAAACTCTTAAGGGTCACTGCGTTGTCATCAAATAAAAATACTAAAGTACTAATGGCAAATAAATCCTCTTTATTTGAAACCGTTTTACTGTTGTTTATTATTTTCTTAATTCATTCCTGGAATTCATTAGAATTGGCAAATTTGGTGACTTGTTCTGTTGCTCTTCTGTCATTTCTCCGAAACCGTCAATCTTATTATCAGTATGAGTGAGATACAGTGAGAGAAAAAACCTCTGTAATTAATTGTTCTAAATATATTCCAATGGAACAACGTATTTTTAAGTCAAACTGCAAACAAAACTTTGCTGAACTAATTCATCACAAATTATATATTGGAAAATACCCGCGCGAGCCGGCTTATAAAGGGTAGTCCAAACCGAGTTTTGTTTTCCATTAAATTCAAATAAATAATAATCTACTTATTCGAATGAGCAAATATACCTATTATTTATGGGACAGGATTTCATTCATGTGGCTGTCTCCGCCGACCCTGCTAATCCAATTTGGACCTATGGCTCTCTCGATATTAGCTTTAATGGACTAAGAGCCTGTTTTTATAAAACGCATTCGTTTGAGACGAACGATAACGTCAGTAGACGAAACGAAAACAAATTGAATTCAATTGTTTCTGCCTACAAAAATACATAACAACAAAAAATCAAGTTGAATTTTGACAGAGACTTTCGTGTTACAAAACCCCAAATAGACGAACATGAATTTTCGTTCGCTGTTTCAAAAAAACGAATGAGTCATTCGTGTTACATATTGTTAATGGATTGTTTATTGTTCTCAAAATATCGACCCTTCACGGTACTCCTTAAACAAAGTCTAACGGCGTGACTCCGCATAGCCGAGACTGCTGATAACATGATTACCGAACGTGGTGGATGAATGATTGATTGTGGCGTATCCCAAATGCGTCACAAATGATGATTTTTCGAGTAAAATCGTTGACAATTTGGAACTGGTCTAAGACCCAAACGCAGAAGCGATAACGTATCGGATGGTCACTGTATGTGAACAATGGCCTTTCTGAGAAATTCCTATAGGGAAATTAGCCTAAATCGGCTAATAGTAACTCTATCTTGGAATACTTTTATTGTTTCTGTATTTTTTTTTATAAAGAGCCTTTATCTTTGAGATGGTCTCAAAGGCAATAGTGCAAAGGTTATATTGACTACTGAATTGAGAATTTCGTGAAATTATTTTCCTGGGAATTTCGTTCGTAATAAATGTGTTTCTTCCTTGGCTGAGCGGTATGTTGCAAAATCGAGTTGAAACCATATACCGTCAATATTTTTTAGCCTCAAAACTATGTCCATGCCGATGGCGCCGTCTTGTGACAAACCATTTTCGAAAATTGATCGAGATATTTTTAAAATATGTAAAAGGGATAGCACAACTTTTAAGAATTATCAGATTTCCAAGTATTCCAAAGTTATTGAGAAAAAACACCAAAATGATAAAAAAAAGCTATTATTTTCGGTTGCGTTTTTCGAGTCAGAAAAATTATCAGATTTTGAAGATTGAAAATCTCTAAAAATCAACAATTGCGTTTTATCTTTTATTATAAACGCTATATTGCAATTATAAAAAGGCAAAAGCAAAAACCAGTGCAAATTTGTTTTGCCGATTTTTTATATTGAAAAAAAAATTGTCAAATAAAAATTAGCACTTTCTCCGAACTGGAGTTTTTTTAAATGCGAAAGTTGAGGATTTTCCAATGCCCAAATATGAACATACAGCAGCTTTATATTTTTCTAGAAATGGTCATTCCATTTCATTTCGTACATTTCCGATATTATGACACATACATATATAGTGTAGAGTCAATATAAAGCTGGATTCAATTTCACCGAGTCCATAAATTTCGAAAACGGGCCAAAATGCTTTTTGGCCGGTGAGCCCTTGTAGGCGAGTGTAAACAAAATTGAATTTAAGTGTCGTTTTTCTTAAATCCTTCACCATACTATCAAATGACGGCAATTATTCGTTCATGCATTTTTGCACACCCGTTATAACAACATTACAGGCCACATTCCACTGTTATTACATTGTACAGTTACTATAACAACTAAGCATTTCCACCCTTCCCTTTCCATGTCTCGAAGCTACATAAGTACAATAGAAACCCTTCGCATTCTGGCACTGTAATCGTATTTAAGGCTCTTTATTTTGTACATCGAATTGGAGTACAATGCCATAGTGTTCTTGACATTTTTGTGTGTGTAATTTATCGCTGTTCAAGTTTTCTCAGTGTAGCGTGCATTCAACTTTGTATTTAATAGCTCTATTAATATTCAATCAATTTCTAGTTGTTATGTTTCTATTTACCCCCTCATGGTCTTGGGGTTATTCGTATTTCCAATATTTTTCGGATGCTCTGCCTTGAGCCTGTAGGCCATAGTTAGTTAACTGCTTTCCCTCTAAACCGCTACAATTAAGTTTTGCAGCTGTTATTGTAATTGATGAGTTTCTCGTTGAATGTGTAACGTTCTTTAAATGTACATCACGTGTCACTGACATTTTCAGCTTTTTCTGCGTTGTCTGTGTGCGAGTGTTTTTAATGTTCCTTATGACTGTAGACGACGATATAGGTCGTTTTTCTTAATAGTGTTGCCGGTTGCGACCCTTAATTTTACCGAAGGAAGATGGCTGATAGAACTGAAAAGACATAAGAACAAAACTTGCTTTATTCATCATTTTTCTTCATTTTGTTATGGTTAGAAAGGGTAGCTATTTAGAATGAGCAATTTTCCAAATTGGTAATATGCATTTTAATGTATGCATTTTCCTTAATAGATCATCAATGCTCGTAGTACTTATAATCTGTCTTGGCTTGCTTAATAAATTAATTCCAAGTACATCCAGCACAGCTTTACCTGCATTCGCAACTTCGCATGTTTCAGCGCTATAAATAAGCAGGGATAGAATAAGCGTTTTGTACAATGTGGTTTTAGTTCGCCGAGAGAGGACTTAAACTTCTTGGTTAACCAGAAGTAGCATGATTCTTCGCTTTATTTAGATACTGACATCATTATTTCGAATAATGGAGAATCCGAGGCGAATTCTAGTACCTCGACGCTGCTACTGAAGGCCTTCACATTGTCGTCGATAAGTTTTCCTAGCACTTGCAAGCATAAGTTTTGTCCTCATTTACCATTTGATTTAACCATCAAATCTGTCTTCGGCGTTTCTTGCTCTATCCTTCCGACGATGTCAATGTCACTGTGCCAGTTTTATTACTTGTGTTTTTTTTTTATTCTTTTGAAATTGTCTTCTATATGACAATATCTAACATATATCTGACAACCAAAATTGAATAATGTCTGAAACTCAGTTTATAAGGCTTTCAATATTGACGAATCGTACAGAACGAATAAATTGGTTTTATGGAAACAGTTAATCTCTTTACATTTCCATTTTTCCATTTTTCTTTTCTTTCTTCGGAATTTATAGCTTCAAAACTGTCAGTTAGATCTAATGGCACTAATGTTAAGGATTAACGATAACAAAATAGGATAAGTCAATTTTTAGTTATGTCAAATTATGTCACAGAAAATGTAATTTTTTTTTAAAAAGAAAACTAACCATAGAAAAAAATGTCGACCCAGGAATTTTTTTTTGTTGTCCCTTTCGTTGTCGGATCATTTTGCACTGTTTTGTCTATTTCCTGTTTCTTTGTGGAAATTAGGATTGTTCGTTCCCTATTATTTTCTGGTTGATATGATCATGGACTTACAAAAAAGGAATCAACAGATGTGGGTATATACAAGACCTCTTCTCCGGACTGAATATTTGTTTAATGGTTTGAAAATATTCTAACAAACATTATATTTTCTCTCGGTTGTCCATTGGTTCCAATTGCTTTAAATTATGTCAAACTCACGACTATTCGCAGACAAATGATATGCTACCAATATTCTTTTTATTATTTTTTGTTTTGATGGTTTGTCGTCGGAACTTTTCTGTAACATCAATATTTTTTCTGATGATTACTGTGAACTGAAAAATTCATTAATTTAAACTCCACTTTGCATTCATTTGGTTCGTATTGGAAGATCCATTTGTCGACTGCTTTTGAGTCAACTGTTACAATTCGTTTTATTGATTTATTCAAAAAAAATAAAGATGGAAAAAAACATCCACAGCGCTACTGTGGTAAAACATCAAATAGGAAGACATAAAATGTAAAAATTATTAGATTTAGTCCAACTTGTGGATTTATTCCACTGCAATTCCTTTGCCCCAAATATCAAATTTCCTGTTTTGATGAATTGTCAAATTATGTGGGAATCGATATCATTGTGATGAACAAATGCTCCCTTAATATAAATATTGTATTAGTATAACTCACATTAAAGTTGTCGCAATCAGTTAATGGGTTACCTGACGATGGCAAACCAGCAAAGATAAATATGCACAAAAGTGAATTCGGAAACCTTTACAACTCAAAACCTTAAGGCAAATTCCCCACAAATGAGGCCAAGGAATTTGTGAAACCGAATGGGTTTTGGCTATTACCCTATCAAATCTACGCTCAGTAATTTGACTCTGAGTTTCCAACACTCATCAGTTCCAATACCAATACCATAGTCTCAAATTTCCATTGAACCAAAACAAATCCTTTTACAAGATGTCTACCATTATTTCGTTGCCAGTCCATACGTCTTTCTACAGTTGTATTGTTTGTTTATTTTTCAACTATTTGAGTTTCACACCACCCATTTTACCTTCCACTTCCCGTTCTGCAAGGAATCCATAAGTGACATTATGATGAAATGGGGGAAAAAAAAGAAAAGAAAAAGTTTATCTATTAGATTTGACCCCTTTTTAGACCATTCAATGTTTGCTTTTCAATTTCAGCCTTATTGGACGTGATATATTTGTCTATGATAGATTTTTTTTTCTGTTGCCAAGAAAGTTTTCCTTTAGAAATAATGTTATGATTTTCCAATACTCGTACATCTCGGACATACACATATGCACGTATTGTATTTTCTTTTATTGTTATGCTCGACAAATGTTGCAACAAACTAGATATTTATTTGATTTGATGTGACAAACAAAAGGGGAAAGGAATCATTTTCTATGCTATCACTCATGGCAATACAATGGGGATAGTTCATAAAATTAAGTTTCAAATGTATTTTTGTATGTAATTTAGAACTTTCGAATAACTTTTGAAATTGTCAATTTATAGAAACTTATAAGGTCATACAACACAATGCACGTCATAAAATTCAACTCTTGAATACTCTGACACTTTTTCTTGAAAGTCTAGTACTGTGTTCTGATTTGTGGAATATCGGAGATCCACAATTGGAATTTTAGTGGCAACAAGGGATGTAACCACCAAACATTAGGGTATTTATTGCTTTCAAGTAGGACACATTATCTTACGAAAACAGACAGTATCTCACATGTTTTTCCAAGTATTGTCAAAGAAATTGTTCTTCCTCATTTTTTTTTTACTGTTTTCTTTTCCGTTTATAAAATATTACGAAATATTTTTATAATCATGTGCACTTAAGATTGAATGTCTACGAACAGTTACTCTTTCAAAGAATTCAAATGTTGCCGGGCGCACTTTATGTTTATGTTTGTAAGAGTGAATTTATATGAACTTAATTGATATGTGTGTTATAGTCGTAAATCGGTTGTTTTAGAAAATGTGTCTTAGTGGAACAAAGCATTAACATAAGTGAGAAAAACAAACTGAACAATCGTTTAATTTTTCCTGCTTTAATAAAACGAATTCTCCTGAAATGAACAAAAATATCCGTAAGTCGGCTGAATTTTATTGTCAATACATTAGAACCCTTTTAGAAATTGATTTTTTACAGAGACTATGAAAAACCGCCATTGATGTTCGTAGGGTGAACGAGAAACAGGTGGTTTATTATCCAAATATAATAAGTTATACTTGGGTCCATCCCATGGGTCCTGGACAAATTATATCTTACACTGCTCACAGAGAAAAAATATGTTAGCAAGTAGGTATGCTCATTGAACAGAATCTTGTATTTAAGGAACAGGAAAAATAACTTCAGGAATTTTTGTTTAAGTCGTCAGTGTGAAGTTTTTCTTAACACTCAAACACATTTTTTTCCCGTACATAATTTTTTTTAATTTTTGGTCCTTTTCGAAATTTTTCTTCTGCCAGTGGTTTGGCTTACTGAAAAAAAAAATAAGAAATTATGGTGTTCGGTTAATATTTCTTTCAGGTTCGGTTTGTCAGCGTTCTGGTTTCAATAGGACGATGACACCTCGAACCAATTGAGAGGCGTGTTTGGTGAGCAATCAATCTCTCGTTAATCTGTCACTGCCTGATTCGTGCGATTTCACCCTACCGGATAACTTTTTGTATGGGCATGTACGTCTGTCGTCTATAGTGTCGAGCCAACCGCGATTGCTGCTTCAGAAGACAAAATCACCGGCCACAATTGGACTTGCGGAATGGACGTGGGCAACATTTGCATGAAGTAGTCTATATTTCTATCGCTTGTTCAAATTTGCTCAGTTTCCTTAAATTTTTCAACTAGAAATGCATAAAGACACCACGTTGTAGAAGGGACATATTATAATTTTGGTATTATTGGATATTTCCTAGTATTTTTGGACTAATTAAAAATGTGTTTAATCAGACGTCAGGTCTCTTTTTCAACCACCATCTTCTCGGGACACAGGGCTGTGGAGTCGATGGATTTGCTCAACAACGAAATCACCGTAAGTCTGAAAGGCGCGAAAATAGGTTTGAAACTACTTTATTTGACAGTTGTTTTGGTAGACCAGAAACTGTCAAATAAATCCGCATACTCTGAACACATAATTAACCTTGACACTATTTGATGTACAGTGGCGAATATCACTGAAAGAGACACATGTTCAGACTATTTTCAGGCACCGTTTCTTCTTGTAAATGCCGGCTAAGAGGCTAACCTTTAACCTGTAGATCCCGGTCAGTGAGTATTAGAATTGCAGTACAGTATTCTATTTTTTTTATAAAATTTGGAAAATTTCGTGTTTCTATGATACACATACATTATTTTACTAACGTTGCTTGAATTACCAAAAAAAAACATATAAACTTGACTTTACATGATTTTAAAATACTCTGATAACTGTCAGTTACCTTTGGCGGCTCTTTTAACTTTCGTCTACCAATCCCGAGTGAAACTGCAGCGCCAAATGCATTTTCTATGCACATAGCAACATTTTCCACATTCCGATCTTACCTTGCTCCAAACTGAACTTTGTTACTATTTTAATTAATTTTCAGTTTTTTTTTCGTAAGACCTCACGTATGTATGATTTCGTCTTTTAGGTACATCCGCAACATTTGCCGGCACAACCACTAAAAGTTCATATGTGAAGGATTGTTGCAGAGATTCCTTTACAAGGACATTTCTCAACAATGAATTACTGCCACTACACACAACTTTTTCGTATAAGAACAGCAAAAACAATCGTTTATTGTTCGTATCTCTGTGCATGTATGCCGGGCCGCTTGTATGTCTGTGGTCTGGGGTGAATTACGTAATATATACATTAAAGTGGGTAGTTCTTATATATGCTGTACATGAAGTGTCCACATCATTTCATTTAGCAAGAGTGTGTGACTGTTTACCAAACTCTACAATCTGGTGTCTTAAATTTAATCTACCACAAAATTGGAAGACTTATTTGCAGAAGTAACTATTCGAAAACCGTCCCGATCACTTTTAAAAAATAAATAGTCGACATATACATTAGACTATTGTTCGGTTTGGTTAAATAATGAAAATGTTTGCTAAAACTTACAGAGGGCGCACCCCATCGAATATACATATGAACGTTCATGCATTGTATCTATGAACTTGGACGAATATGATATGTGTCTAAAAAATTGAGTGCTGTAGATTGTCGGAGCAAATGTTCGTTCGTCTTCATTTCTCCAACAGTTCCCTTGTAGTGGGATTGACTAGAAATGAGATTTCCGTTTCAATTCCATTTTAGTGCAATTGTGGTTTTGACATGTAAAACAACCTTCTGGTTTTGGAAAATGCAAAGTTTCGAAATGAAAAGTTTCGAATAACATTAGCACTGATATGTCATTGGAAGAACATGCTCGCACAGAATGAAACTTAAATTAAATTTGATCCATTTGTAATGGCATGTGCAAACGGAAATGTCAATGAGATATGTCCAAATCGAAAAATTGAACCTCGGTGCCATAGAAAGTGGCCGCGTTTCCATCATATTTGTTGTCTTTCTTCTAAGACGAATAACGTTGGCATTGCTGTACAAGAACGAATGTTGAAATGTGAATGAAAGTCTTGGACCTTTGAAAATTATTATTCTATGAGGGAGCAAATGGAGAACACTCCCATAGCAATGAGCTCTGTACGGTATACTTTTTAAATTAACTGTTTAAAGCTCGACCAAGTGACAAATGTTTTTAGTAAAGAAGTTGTACATGGCTTACAGATATCTTGCTGGTAAAGTCGGCGGAATTCATGGAATTATTTATTGTAACTGTGAAGGAGAATTCCACAAATATTTGTTCAGATTCATCTAGAAGACTTTGCTCCCAATCTGAAGGTTATTTGCATGGGGGGATATTTGTGATATATCAAAATATGGAGTTACAGGGTTCTCCAACAAAAGGTGTTATTTTGGTATTCAAAGAAAAATTAATTTTTTTGAGATAAATGATCGGATGTTTATTTCATAATAAAGAGGAAGGTATGCCGTTAATAATGAAAAACAACATCAGCCAAATGGCCACCACGACCACGCTTATAGGACCATATCCATTTCATGAAATTTGTCATAACTAAATCGCAAAGTGGCTCGATAGCCACACGAATTCTATTTCTGAGATCTTGAATCGACGTTTGGCTTTTGGCATAGACCTTATCTTTCACGTGGTCCCAAAGGAAAAAGTCGCAATGTAAATCACAAGATCTTGGTGGCCAATTGTATTAACTCTTCAAGAGATAACACGGTCCGGAAACTTTTTAATTTTTCGAGTGAATTTGTAGTGAAGTTTAATAACTCCAATGCCTTGTTGGAGCGCGTATCGTTCCATTTTTAGTAATGGCGTAGTTTTTACATGTCAAATGTTAAAGAATAAAAGCTTCAAAAGTGACAGCTACCGAAATACCGGGTAATTCAAAGGAACACCTCTTGTTGGAGAATCCTGTATATATTCCGACTTTGAAGGGAAACTTAAATTCACGCTGTATTCCCCAAATATTTGATCCGATTGATCTAGACGATTTAGCTGCCAATCTGGGCTACGCCAAGATTGGGGAATTTGTATTTTATGTCTGAATTCACGCTACATCGAACCTTCCTTTTTATTTCTTCTCCCACCCTGGGGATAGGATGCAATCATTTGATACGAATCAAAAGTGTGACACATAAAAGATAGGCTTGATCATACCCGACTTAGGATGTTTTATACCATTTGAGCCATGTCCGCCTGTTCATGTGTCCACACAATAAATTCCGAATGAATTAACCAATAGCTTTTAAACTGGACATGGGTTAATATTGTACCAAAACTACTTAAGGGACTGAATATGGACTGTATGTCCACACATCTTCTGGCACATCTCATTCAAATGTACCATTTCGCCCACGATGGAAATTGTGCGAAAATATTTACGCCCATCGCGATTTCACCGAAATTCTATATTTGCTACGAATTTATATAGATACAGTTTTCGAGAGAAAAAAGTAAAGCCACTTGTTCACTTTGGAAAACAAAGGTGACCTCGTCTGAATTCACCTCTTCTTTACTGGGTTTAACTGGGAACACGGTTATTATATTTTCGTTATTTCGATCGATCCGTTTCACTGCAGGGAATATGTTACTCAAATTTATTCACAATTGGACGCACAACGTGAGTATGCGATCTTAAAATTGCCACCACCTAGTCATCATTTCGGAAGTACTTAGAGTATTTTCCAAACATTGCCCGTTTGTCAACTTCACCAGAATATTAATTTAAATCTTGACTGATGTTACCAGATTATATACAAAGTTTGAGGGTATATGGGATATTATGTCCTGTGGTTATTAATGGGAACGAAGGTCTTCCATGCAATATTGTGTTTAATTTGCCTGACAATAGTACCGCTTTGATTTGGTTTAACTTTATTTTTTTCTTAAACTATAATCCAGTAAATATGAATTTGAATTAGAAAAGCAAATCATTTATTATATTGTTACGTAGTTGTGCTCTCGTGTGTCGTATTTTGTTCTGACCAACTGCATTAAGTCTTTAAGTGTTGAATTTCCCTTATACATATTGCTAACACCCATTCATCTGCCATTGACTTGAAGGGAAGTGGATGTGTGTGTGTGTGTCTGGTCTTCTTCAGGATATGACTGAATTAGTAGCCCTGTAGCAATTCAAGCACACCACAAACTCACATACATGTATACTTGTGTGCGTGTGTGTGTGTTTGTGCAAAACTCCAATAAAGAAATACACGTTACATATGTACCCAGCGGCAAAAGCAAGGTCTTCGCTACATACCTTCTGAGGAAGTTACAAACATGCTTGCCGCGTTCTAAACTCATTTCATACTAGCCACAGGGTTAGACTGGAGGGTAAGGCCTTTACATTAATTTTTGCAAACTTTATCGCAGATTTGTAAACAATACCTCCAAAAAGAAAAATGGTCTGCACAAAAATGTTTTCCTATATTTTCAACACAGTTTAAATTAAACTATGTATGCATCAAATTGTTTTTTGTTTATTTTGTCGCCGAAGGAATTGAAACCCACTACTTTATTCTACTGAATTCTACTTTATTAAAACTGGTCATATTCACTCGATCTTGCTACTTCTATAGAAGAGAAATATTTGACGGATAAGGCGACAAAATAGAAATTCTTAAAATTTCACAAATTGATCAAATCAGAGTTCAACATCATAGGTTCAAACGTATAAAAACAAAACTCACGCTTTGAAAAATTTTAGAGTTAAGTTCAATAATGAAAGAAATGACCAAAGTACACTGATTGTTTTCAGCCAAGGACAGTGGATTTTGATTTTATCCATAAAAATCTCAATGAAGAACAGATTAGGACTTGTGACATTTTTATTAATAACCTTGTGCGGTATAGGTGGTTGCCTTCTTAATACCTCTGAATTTTTTTTTGGAATTTTTTGAATGTATTTGAAGTTTAGTTTTAAATCATACCCGGCGGTTTATGAAACGAAAACTGTTTCGTAGGCAGCCACACTTCTTCATCGGTACATGTTTGTTTTGGTTTACAGCTTGCCTTTTTTTTTTTGGTATATGCGCTACTAAACAGTAGTTCTCGTTCAATCGCGTAGAACTATGACATATATTACAGCAATAATTGGAGCAGAAATCAAAGCAAACACAATGGTTCAAATCTTTTTAAGCATTTCTATTTTGCAAAGATAGAAATAAATTATTGATCTCTAACAGATCAACAGATACAAAAAAAAATTTATGTCTTTAAATGTTGTTGAGTGCCTTAAAAAGTGTTTTTTTTTTTCATATGAGAAGGCCTCGCTAATTTTCCCGCGTGTATGGACTCCAATGTATAGGACTGAGTATGTATGTACTTGTGCATGTGTGTTTCTTCAAGAGAGTGTTTGACTGACATATTCTATGCTGTGACTTGCTTTAATGACCCTTCATATTCGCAATAATTCCCTTTTTATACCCTTCACCATGGAAAGAAGGTGCATTAAATTGGTCAAAGCATTTGCAACACATTGAACTAGTTATCGATGCTGGTGTACTTCTAAGCGTATGTACTTCCCTAAAATGATCACTGTTTAAATGTTTTGTTTGTTTATATTTTCCAATTTCTAAAGTAATTTAAGTTCATTAGGAGTAAAAATCCATAAACGTAATAATTGTATAATTGTGTTATAGGAAATGGTATACACTATCGTGTTGGATACAAGATGATATTCATCATGTAGTGTATACATGCTTCAGTCATGCCGATTCAGTTTCTACATATTTAAGCACGTTCATGAGGTCGGCAGAAGAAGATGGGAGCTGGAATGATGAAAATTGTGATGGCGTTGCTGATGTTGATGTTAATAAAGCAATGTTTTTTTCTTCTTTATTCGTGAAGAGAGGTAAATGCCAAAAACAAATAATATATTCTCGTAAACGTCAGAGGAGATTTTACTAATTGATCCAGTTTTTTTTCGTCATGTACTTTTTCTCTCGTCTTTCCGTAGTACCCATTAAAGTGGTATTTTGGGTTGTTATGCAAATTTAAATAAATGTGTCAAGTATCGTTTAATGACGGTTACATATTCCCATGTCGTTCCCGCGTTTTTGCATTTATGAATGTGATGCATTTTTGACATACAACGTGTGCAATAAAAATACATAAAAGGTCATGACCAACTACACCAAGCAAAAGTATACTGTCATCTTAAACGACATGTGTGTGATGCAAATCCAGTGTGTATCTTACGGTATAAAGTGCAGGAGTACTGTGTCTATCTATCTTAAATGATGGTTAAAATTGGCAGCGTGGAAAATAGTGTAATTTTTTGTGTCGGGCTATGGAAAATACACCAATGACTTCTGATGGAATATGAGGGCATTGATGATCCCCCACATCTTAACTATGCTAACGAATATTCATACAATATGATCCAGAGTAAATTCAGCCTATATTGGTACATAGATGGTCCCCACTCGAAGATACACGAAGATTTGAGATATGATTGATCTGATCTCGTAAATATTTACACCATCTACATTCGGCCTAAAATGGAATATAACTCCCATATTTGGCAGTGGCTCCAAAACCATCATTGCTGCTTCGGGACAGTGTACAGGGAAGAGTGGTGGTGATGATAGGGGATTGTAGAGTATGCAACCCCATTATCTCCCTACAGCATCACCGGAATGTGGGCTGTGTGTCGCTATTCAATAGATATTTCAATGGTATCTGTTCGTTAGATATCCGCGTCTGGTTCCTGACTTTAGAGCACTTAGCCGGAATACTCGGCTATCCAGTCTCATCCGTTCATTGTCAAATGGCCGGTTTATCGCACGACGCAATATAACGAAAATGTGTTCTCGTAAAGTAGGTAGCACTAGGCTACTAGACTACGACCGCCCGTCATGTCCAGGAATATAATTAGGAAAAATGACTGAAAAATTCAGAATTTCTTTATCTAAAAATTAATGAAAAATTCCCAAAAATGTTAACATGAAAAAATCCGATAAATGAATTATTAAAAATCCCTGAGATTTTGTCCCAAAAACAAAAAAAAATATATTCTATAAAAATTATGAAAAAAAAACCCAATTTATTGAGTTATATTTTCCTTTACCGGTATAAATTGTAAATACAGGATTTTTGTTTGTAATTTTTTGCAATGCTGATATCATTCTTTTCGATTTCTTGTGTATGCTGAAATTCATTGGTTGAAGCTGCGAGTGGATGTGAAATGTGAAATCAAGTTCAAACAGTTCATTGGAACGTCATGTATTATGTTGATGGAGGGTAATTCGACACGGAACGATAATTCCCTTTTCTAAAAAAAAATATGAGCTAAAAATATTGTGCACAGATCACTAGTTCGACTGTCTGTTCCTTCATGGAATGTTAAGGGAAATAAGTAAGTATCGCAGCGGAACGACAATCTTCAACGTTTTTTCAACATCAGATTTCACTTATCAATAATATGTCTACTCTAGTCATTTGCTTGATAAATGTCAAAGATTTCATATCGTCATACGATATAAAAAATCAATAGATTTTGGCTTCAACGTTTTTATAATTTTTCTTCTTTCGCGTACTAACGGCGACATTTATCGCCAGACACTGGCAGTCAGCGGACTTTGATTATATTGACTTTTAAAATATTTACGATTTCCGATGTCTGTAGTTTTCGTTAAACAAAATGTTTCAATTTTTCAATTACTCAATTTGTATCAGACTCATTATGTTCTGTTAATTTCATTTGGGTTCTTTGCTGGAAATTCATGTGTAGCAAAAACTAAATATTAGGCTTTTTCTGCAAAAATCTGATGAATTGGAAATTGTGTTTTATTTATCAATTATTAACACATTATGTATTCAAGTGGTCACTGATTTTTTTCACAAGCGTTTTACATACACGTACAACAGTCAACGACGCAGCTGCTGCAGTGTGGTAATTGTGGAGAAAACGTGTGCACAACAGTACTGAGGGCAGTTGTGTACGAAAAAGTAGCATGCGTTTAGGTTGACCAAAACATTGAAATATTTCTGGCCATGTCATAACTCCCCATTTGTAGTGTGAAATTTAAATTTAATTAAATGACCATTTTGTGATACCGATTGGGATCGCTACAGGCGGGTGCCATAACGGACTCTGACATTTCTTTGAATTAGTCCACGTTCAACAAACAGCTCGCTGTAGTGATAGATATTTTTTTATAAATGAGAACGGTATTCTCGGTGTTATCGGTTGGATCGATGGTACACTCGTCTTTCCTTCTGTTGCCAATAAAAATCCTTTAGTGTAATGGAAAATGGATATTCGGATTCAATGACCAGCTAGTAAATCAAAAGTGTGGAACATAGTTCAGATTCTATTTTGAATGTTCTTGGTCTTGGTTACCATGACTCCTTTATATTGTATACCAATGGTCTGAGAGCCAATTTGATTACAAGCAAGGTGCAACAACAAATAATTTAATTCTCTCTCCTTTTTATGTTTCTTTCAAAAAGTTAATCCTTACATTTGTTTTTCCAAATGCCTCTTTCATTTTCTGGCACGAAAAGCCAAACCTTACTTCCTTGTAGGGAGAAGAACACTTATAGGTTGTAATAGGAATATTTATTCAGAATCAGGCAGAATAATATTATAGAGAAAAGACAAAGAATGACTTTGCAAGAAACTGTTCTTTGACATATTCGGTCACTGCAGCTACAAGTAAATGACTAATAGTTCTGAAAATGTCTCTCATCTACAAAGAACCAAATCCGTGTGGAAATGTTATGGAGTTTACCTTAATCTTGATAAGGATAATTCTGTAAAAAGTTTTAAAATTATCCTGGATACAGTCCCAATTCACCGATTTTCAAAAATGATTGTATTATTGTGACAATAAATATCAGAAAGTGCAATAGTTTCCATTTTCTGTCAATCTCTTTGATAAGTTCCTTTGGTTAAGGATCTACTTGATTAAAACATTATTTTTCTGATTATTACAAAATATTTTTTTTTTCAGTGTACTCTGTTGGGTGAAAGCACAAATGTTAATATCAATTGATTCATTTTTAAATCTGTGACACTTAAAAATGCGTTCATGCTATTTCACTGCTCATGCCTGTGGCTTTATTCGAATCGACATTCTCTGACGCTAGGGCACCGAAGCTACATTGTTTTTGTTGCAACAGCACATACTCAAATATGCCCATGTAGCACTGCAATAATAATTTAGACTTTTAAAGTGTAACAAAAAAGTTAAATAAATTAAAAAAACAAATCAATATTTTTTTACATATTCTTCGTTTTGCTTTTTGTTTTATTTTGCTCTTCAACACTCACGTGTAGTCTATATAGATGCGGCTAAGGCGCATGCCCCAACCAGAACATGTACTATAGCCAGAAGGGTCTAAAGCCACAACAAAATATTGTTGATGGACGCTTTTTTCTATTGCAATTATAGTTTTTTTTAACAGGCAACATTTCACATAATTAAATCGATCAGTGTTTGGTTGAACTAATACATCTTTAAAGATTTATGGGAGAATTTGCCAAGTTAGTTGCTGCATTCTGCGTTTGGTAGTGTCCCCATAATTGATTGTATGTGTTTAATATCTTTCGAATTACAGATAATATGTTAGGGGTGGTTCAATAAAAGTGTAGGATTTAATTTTAAATTAAAACTTGCATTTTATTACATTAATACAAGACTAGTAGACGGATTACCATTGTATATGGAATACAAATACAGTAAAAGCTCGGGAGATGTCCGCCAAAAAGTAAAGTAAAGTAAAAGTATTATTTGTAACATTTTTTATTTAAACAATTTAAAAGAAATTCTAACAAAATAACAATTCAAACGATATGAAAAAATTAAAAACAATCCATCGAATAATGCTGTAAGCGACATTTTTGTTGACATCTGTTTTTATTTTTTGACGAATTCCTTTTAGAATTAATAATTCTAACGGAGACTCATTAGAAAACATTTGTTACCAAAAAGGGTGCTTACTACGTTATTCTCGAGAACGATCTAGCTAGTGCAGATAAAATAAATTAACATGTTTTACTTTTCATTTATTACTCATTAATCATACTTAAAAAAACCGTTCAGCACACGTTAATTTGTATAAACGTAAAGTAAGGGAATTCTAAGAATTTTTGAAACTACTTCTGCCATATGAAATTGCCTCATCCGATTTGATTGAAATTTCACACAAGCCTAGCAAAAGTGTGTTCTAGCTTTAGTCTAAATCTAGTAGGCTAAACCAGAGATGATCTATAAGGTCCAAAGTTGCAAATCTAGGTTCTAAGAAAAGTTTAATTTTTAATTATGTCAAATTTTTAATTATGCCCACATTTTTACGTGAATAAGATAGTTAAGACGTATAAAAATATATTTTTTTTTACATTGCGGTTGTCTCTTAAAGAAAGCGAGACAGTTTAAACGAAAACAGACATTTTTTCAAACCCTATTCGGTTTATTGCCTATAACTAAACTCTTTTCAGTGCCGATTTAAGATAATTAAAGATTAATGGTTAGTTTGGAAAATAATTTTAAAAAACCCTCTAAAGACAATATCATGACTGAGCACAAGTTATAGTCGTTGGCACTTGGACATGTACAAAATTCAAACTTTGCTAAAGGAAAAATTTTCTATAATTTTTTGTTATGCACATAAAAAATAATTTTGATTTAGTTAAACATATCTAACGTAATGTTTATCCTTGACATGATTTCGTCACATATTTTTAGTACAAAAAAAGTCGCACAAAAAGGTCGTCAAAAATGAAATTAAATGCACATAATTTCTTAAAGGGTTTCGTTCAACTGATGATTGTCAACATCGATTTCTTATTCATGTGATTATCAGATGTCATATGCCGGCAGATATCTCTCATACAAATGACCCACTAACCCCATGAGACATTTCCATAAATATATTCAAAACGGTTTAACAATAAAATTAGTACGTCTATGTATTAGTGCAGAGATAGAATTTCCCAACCATTATAACCGTAAAGGCCCGAACCATGGTACGCTATCGCCCTTTAGGCAGACTATCAAGGTCAACCCGCCGGTACCACTGAGCTTATGATATATACATGGTATCATAATTTAACTTTAGGTAGGAGTCCGAAGTGTATATAACACGTCTCCTGATTAATGGGTCTCAGATTGCAGCGTAAGACCACACCGTGCTGAAATCCTCCAGGCGATTTGAGTACAAACCACAGCGACCACGATACTTCCAGAGGGGCAGCACCTACTGATCAGAAGATATACTCCCAGTTTCAGCCACATACAGCCAAGGGAATTGATCACTTCCTGCATTGCTGTATATAATATATCCACCACTCTGGACTAAGTTACAAAAGGGGGATTGACAGGTGACTTGTTATGACTTGTTATGATGAATGAAATTTCCCCACGAATTGAAATTCATATGTATTGTTTTCTGTGATAATTCTAAATTCAATTTCCCATGGACTGGAAATCGGGTCGCCGAGGCTAGAAAATGACTACTTAAAAATATGGACAGATGAATAGGTACTCAAGAGAAAAATATCTTATTAAGGAATGTTCTAGAAATTTGCCAATATTTACAGTTCAAATATCATACCCTTCATGACAGTTTGCCACCCAAGAATTGTTTGAACCATAACAAATTTCACCACCATATGTGTGACCGAACTGAACTAGAACTGAGTTATGTTATATTATGTGTTTTTTTTTAATTTAGTTTTTTTATATGTTTTTAATACGTGTGAGGTAAGCTCTAACTCTTTCTTAAACAATAACAAAACATGGATTATCATGTTGCAACTTTAAATCCACTTAATATGTTGAACTAGGAAACTTTAATTTTCGTTGGATTTAATGAATACACACACACGTAAACTTCAGGTATTCACCAGCCTAGTTAACTGTGGCTATACATATGTGGCCTGACCCGTTGTACATTTGTAATGACCGTTCGTTAATAACATAATCTTTATTTCCCGTAACACTCCATGAAGGAATAAGCCTGTGAACATTGTCCAAATCAGTAAAATGTGCACTTTATAATTCGTCTACTCACTGACCGGGACCTACTGTTCGTAAACCCGGCGCCTGAGGCCTAGTTTCACAAACTGAAATTTTTTTCAGTTTTTAAAAACTCCACTGACAAAGTATTTTCCTTTGGTCATAAAATATATTCCTTATTTAAAACTACACGACTATTTATAAAAAAAAACCATGAACCGCTTCGACGCTTCATTCAATTAGTTGCTAAAAGTTCAATGTTTATATTCGAAAATGAACTTCACCTGAATTCACCGTATTCTCCAGTGAGAACACTCACTATGTCAATATTGCCCCTACGACTCGATTAGCCAACAATGAAAACCTGCTCATTTATCTTCTCACTCAAACTGAGAACCTACATAGATTTAAACTCACTCACATTGAGTTTCAGCTAACAAAAGCAAAGACAAACTGTGGTATACACAAATGGGCACTTTGCCAAATAGGAGCTGTCACTATAGCGTGCTCTTTCCCACAAATGTTTTACTGTCGGTAGTGAATTTGTACTCTAACGACAACTACCGACTGTATTAATACGAGTGTAAGCAAAACAAAACGAAATCGTGGAGGGACTGCAGCAACGCAAGAGGACAGCGTCGTTTCAATGTAAGGCATACATTTGTGCAAAAGCACGAACTGGCCCCTAAATGTAGGCTTCGTTCATCAGCAGTTGTCGTTGATTGAGATGTTGCGATTGCCGAGGCATGATGAACACTTGAGTGTGTTTCCCTCTTTTGTCGGTTTGCAAATGAGCTCGGTGACCTAAAGAGAAACTTGTTATTGTAAATCGCCGAAAGAGTAAATTTTGTTGGGAAAACATCACATGGTATGCATTTTCAACTTGTTTTTCTTTCCTGTTGATAATGTATTCGGAGAATATTTGTAAACTATGTGAAAACGATGAAAGCCGATGTTTCGCCTTACATATGTATGTATTTGTTTTTGTTTTTGTTCTTGTTGCCGTTGTTGTTTTGACCAAATTCTGTTTTATATACAAAAACAAAAAAAAAAATCTGAGATGATTGTATGTCGATGTGTGGCACACTGTTTCAACTAAAAAGTCCGCTATATATGCTTTATTCGAAAAAGCAAAGCAGTAGTGTGCCACAGAAGAGTGCAAACGTAGCACAGAGACACAGTCAAAAAAGACAGTCCTATTCTACACATTGTATATGTATTAAGCAAATATTTCGCCAAAATAAAGGAAAAAAAAGTTTATGAAAACGTCGTAAGAAAATATTACCTGAAACAAAAAAAAAAAAACACAAAAAACAGAATCAAAGCAAAAAACTGAACAACATTCGAGACACTCTGTTTCCTTGTTAAGCTACAAAAATCCATGTGAAAGAAAATAAAAATAAAGCACAGGCAGAAAAAAAAGCACAGCGAAACTTCTAATGAATCGTTGAGTCGAGTTGTCAAAACCTAATAAAGTGAGTGTTTACGAATATAAAATAAAGAAGTTAAACTGAACAAAACTTGCGAAGAGTGTTTTGCCGCAACAGAGACAAAACGAAGTTGGTCAAAAGCGAAAAAAAATAATGTTGCACTCCCTATATCGAAGTTATTCTGCTTCCATTTGACTTGAATGTAATTTCCGGTTAGTATCGGAGGGATAAAGGACTGCCAAATAAATTAACTTCATGTGTTTTTTTTCTAGTTGAGATACAATTTATGTAATCATTCTCCATTGAATTGTATTGTACATGAAAACTACCGCCTAAAATAAGCACTGCAAACTGAGATAGAGTTATCCGCCAAAATAGGCTACCATTTAAAATTACTCTGGATGAAATTACATTTGGGATGAAATACGAACCAATGTTTGTGTGTATTTCTCTTTCAGGTGGGAGATTCAAAGTTGTGGTTACCCTTTGATAAAACCGTGTATGTGGGTAATTAATTGTGATAACGATTGTTCACGTGATGAATGTACAAAAAAAAATTGATATTACTCTAGCAAGTGAAAATTTGGACTAACAATGTAGTGCTATAAAAAGGAAAATTGATTTATTATACGATTAGCAATTGGTCATTGGAATTAGGAAAATGTTTCGTCAGTAGCGCTGTCCATTCTTCAAACATCTGAACTCTCCAGCCAAGTGGGGACTCTTGTGTTCTAATATCATGTGTGACCTGAATAGAAAAATTGTTATTGTTGGTAAAAATAAACTATCACATGATAAAATAACCGTCAATTGAACCAACATTTCTCCTTTTGGTCGTTAGTTGGGTTGGGTTGATATATAACTAAAAGGAAAGAACCGCAACAGAGTGTAGTACTGACAATATCAAATTTTGAAGAATCTAGAAGAAATTGGATAGTTTTTTCTAATATTAACATTTCTGTGCCGTCTTATGAGGTTATATGAATTCTAAGTTAACTTCAATTAGTGTTACTTTTTGTAGCTATTGCTACAGATTTTTTTTTTTTATCAATTTTTGGGTTTGTCTCATTACAAACATTAAATACGACAATCTCATCCAAATGACAGATATTAGGAATATCACAGGTCTCTTTCCATTAAAATGGATAAGATATTTCACAGTGGAATGTCATTATATCTTCCATTTTGTGTAATTGGTATTTCTCAGGGTCATTTTGCCAATGACCCACATTTTGCAGAAATACCAAACAAAATTTAACGTATTGAAGGATATGAAATGAAATAAAAATTGTTCAGCATTTTAACTGGGCTAAAGCATAAGAAAGGTTATCAAGCAAAATTAAAATTGTGCAGCGACTTGGCAGTCTCAAAGCGACACTAAGAATATATATTGGAATCGAGATGGATTGGCGTCAGAGAGTTTAAGCTTTTGTTTATAGTCATCTAATTAACAAAAGCCTATATCCGAACATTCCAGCAAAAAAATGAAAGAGTGCTCTATACATTTCGGAGTTTTCATAGTGGAGGGTATTCCCCCTCCTGGATTTTCTGGGTATTTCGATTTTTAAAGATTCACAAGTCAAACATGTGGAAGAACACATTTAAATTAAATAACATTCAAGTTGGTAAAAAATAACGAAAGCCTTCCGGAATTTAATTCGCTTTCTATCTGTGCTATGGAAAGGACGAATAATTTTCAGGGCAAGAAACAGTACAAATAGTATAAAGGTCCAGAAAAATCATAACTTTTGATTATTGTCTATCGAAAACTCTTTCGCCGCTGCCAGACTAAATGGAAACTATTGCAGCGCTTTGTTCAAAATTACATAGTGGAAGAATATTAAAAAATTAGTTGAATACGCATAAAGAAATGGTTCTGATTTAATAAGAAGGTCAATAAGAACGAGTGTTATTTTAGAAAAAGGTAGAGTAGGGATTGAAGAATATCATAAAAATAAGCTTAAAGTCGACAAACCAATTAATGTGACTCTTGATAAAAAGGTGGATACAAAAAATGTAAACTTGTCACAAAACAGGCCCAGGTTCGTATCCTGGAAAAAAAAAACGTCTTCAGCTGCCGTTTTACTCTTTACAAATTCCGGCGACTTTGCGAGTAAGAGAGTAATCTCTAAGGCATATGAACCTTCTCTAGATAAAGCAATAGACATTCGGAGTCACCTTTCAGTGTGTAACCAAAGTAGAAATACCCCGTCTGTTCTTTTATAAAATGTTTTTGAATAAAAAATGTCCATATACTTTTTTTTTCGAGTTTAGAACGCCAATGCACCCCAGAAAATATTAGAAATATACCACAAAGATACTCCTTTTTAAAATTACTCCTTGGCTTTCCCATTACCAATTGTGGGATTGATTAAACCAAAAGTGCGTCTTCAACAGGAAAGTCCTGCATAGGACCCACTGTATGATTGATTAAATCAGTAGTTCCTTTCCTGCGGAAAGCAACTGCGTAGGGTCTCCTCGGCTGATGTTAGTAATTATGTTAACTAGACTTAGTGTTAGGCTCCCAAGGACCAGATTCAATAGTTTTAGTTTATTTTATTCAAATAATTGCTCAACCGTTTCGTGTACGATTTCAAGATCTCTATCGGTCATTATGAAAAAAACAACATAAACCACTTACTGGCCGAATACATCTGTGCTTAAATCGAATTATTTTCCCATAGACATGTCCCTTAACATTCCATGAAAGAACAGACGGGGAACTTCTCTCGAATCAGTGTAATATAATTTGTATTACTCACTGACCGGGACCTACTGTTGAAAGCCGGCTCCGAACGGCTAATGCTTTTCTAGAGAAGTTTTGCATGTCTTAGAGATTTCTCTCTTAATTGTAAAGTCGCCAACATTTACGAGGTGAAAAATGCTTGATGGTCATACCCGGTTTCGAACTCGGGTTATTCTGTGTGATAGTCACACACACTACCATATTACGATATTGTAGGGAGAAAATTTGGAGTAATGTTTGTTGATATTTGCCCTGAATTTAAGAATGTCATAGCTGGCAGGAAAAATTCCTGCGTGAAGAGTATTCAATATACCAATAGTTCTGCTAAAGAACAAATTTGTAGTGCGTCGTCCGGAAAACCGACTATTAGACGATGAACGGATGAGAGTCCCTGGGTAACCGTATATTGCGGCTGAATATCTTAACAATAGTCATAAGACATAAATACCAGTAAAATATCCATATTTCCACGATCCGGCGATGTTGAAAAATATTACTACGAGACTATTCTATGGTATCACAATACCAAGAGTAGCTCTTTCTATTAAAGTTGTATGTAATATAAATAGAAGCTTGCCAGTCCCCCTTTGTGATGGTATCGTCGCTTAAAAGAATTAAAAATGATTTTCGAATATTTAATTTCATTATTTGATTATCCCTTAGAATTTAAATACCAACAAGGCGACTAGTCGTCACTCATACCGAAAGACGTAATGACAGTAAAATAAGCAATTACCAAAGATATTAGTCTCTCCCAACAATTAAGGTGCCCGGCATCATTTGGTCAATGAAGTCCCAAAGTAATCTGCTTATCTCCTTACCATTTGTTATTTATTCATCATCAACAAAAACTGACGACATTGTCTTGGAAAACTTAATGATACTTAAGTCAAATCCATATTTCCTCTTAATTTCTATTTTTTTTTTTCGTTTTAAATCATCCCCAAAGTATGATTAATAGCTATGAAATAATCCTAAAAGTAGGCAAGTATTACGTTTTAATCTTTAGTCTGGTAGTATAAAGTTATCCAACCACACAGACGGCTACCCTACCGTAGTCATAATTCATTTGAAAAATGGTGTCTCATTTAATATTCTTACCACAATATTCTTGTGGTTATTTTTTGTGTTTTTTTTTATTCATTTTTCTGCAACATTGTTTTTCTGTCGCTTTGGTGGCGTCTCGAAATTTTATGACTAGCATAAAATTTGTCAGACACTTGTTTTTCAATATCATTGCTTCATCAGCATTCTGGCATATTTTCAGTAGGTATGTGGACAAGATAGAGAGGGAGAGTAGCATTTCAAGAAAAATGCCTATCGGCGGTAAGCAAATGGAAAATGTGCAAAATCATTCATCAGTGATTTTTTCGCAGTTTTTTTTTGGGGGGTTATGGTAATTAATGCAACGCTTTGCTCTGATTTATTCTGTTTTTTGTGGCGATAATTTGCCATAAAATTGCAAGTGATATTCAGTTCTTGTTTCCATTGTATGTTTTGACTTTAAAATATTAGATGAGGGGACCGAATTATGATTAATAATATTAGCTGTTGTCGCCGCTTTTAATTTGGATTCTCGGACTATTTTGTATTAATGTTGTCGTGTGATATGCGATTTTGTTCATGATTTTTAAGGTGTGAATCTGAACTGAACATTTCTTGGAAGTCAAATTTGAATCTGGTCCGCAAAGACGAACATGTTAAATATTTAAAAATATTTCATGCAATGACAGTTTATAAGATAATTGTTTATAAGCACTAGCATGAACAGCGGATGGTCTATTTTTTATTTATTTTATTTTTTTTTTATTTTATTTAATTACAATACAAAGTAAATTTATATTCTAATTTTGGGTCCAAGGATAAACCGAGTGACAAAGACTATTTGGCTTGATTTTTTGTAGCGACAGACCAAAGCCTCTGGTGGGAATCGAACCCACAACCCCCACGCTGATAGGCAAGCACGCTACCAACTCGTCTACCGGGGCGCTTAGCGGATGGTCTATACAACGTGTTAAGGTTATGGTTGGTTTAAAATCACTTTATTTAACATACGGTGTATTTACTAAACAAATCTAAAAGAAGATGGGCCAATTTGTATACCGATATGTAAACAATGAATATTTCTGAAATTTCTTAACCGATTGCCGATACAATTTTCACGGTGATGCCTTACGACAATGAAACAACGGGCCGACATTATGACGCCATACATTGAAGATGTCGTGCAGTGATACCAATGTGCGACAAAAGTCGCCATTTGCGACTTTTTTTGACGGCCTGTGATTTTATATCCGATTTTTTTTTTACCAAGAAATATTGTCAAGGAGAAACATTACGCTAGATATGTTTAAGGAAATAAAAATATTTTTTTTATTTGCATAAAAAATATTAATAAACTATTTCTTAAGCAAAGTTCGATTTTAATTTTTTTTTTGGTTTCAAAGTTCCAACGACTGTAGCTTTTGCTCAGTAAAGATATCTTTAAATTGTAAATTATTTATAATTTGTAAACGAAAAACGTTAAAAAAAAGTTTGCGATTTTTTTAAAAAAAAAAACGACTTTCCTTGAGTCGTTTTCAAAATGTTGTCCTTTAAAGTCTTAGGATGAAACAGACGGGGTACCTCTCTGGAATCAATTAGCTGTGCACGCTATACTTTGTAAACTCATTGACCCGGGCCAACTGTTTACAGCCGGCTATGATGCTTTTCTAGAGACGTTTTATATGGCTTAGACATTACTCTGTTACTCGTAAAGACGCCAGTATTTACGAGGTGGAAACAGTCACTGAAAAATTGTTAATGAGTCACACACGGGACAGTGGTTGATCAACAGCACTGAACTGATTGTCGTTAAGAGAAAGTTAATAGAGTGCAAACAAATATAAAGGGTGTTTTTTATTGAGGTATAGAACTTCGAATTGAAATAAAACACAAGAAAATCGTTTTAATGTCCATCAGTTTGGATTTATTGGAAGGATAATTTTATGCCATTAATGTTTAAATATGATTTCGGGCATGTGGCCGCTCAAGTCACCAAGTCACTGAAAAATATATTTGTCATTAATTTCTGTACGCAGAATTCAATTCCATTGGCCAAAAGTCTATAACTTTTACTAAACATTTTTGAGTTCTATAAAAAAATTTGTTGTAAGCAAGGAGTCAGCAATTATTTTAAGGTACAAACCCGGACAATTGGATATTTTTTAAAAATATTTCTAAAGTTGAAAACTTTTCGAATTATTCGAATTTGAGGGTCACAAACATTTTTATATTTTTTGTTGTTCGGTTTTTTCCACATTTTAATGTAGTTGTTCACATTTCATATAAAAAATGAATTTCATATTACAAATTTTCACCGTTTTCAGATATTTAAAAAAAATGCAATTCGATTTTCTGACTTTGTCGAACTGTATCTCATATATTTTAAGAGCTATGTTCTAAATACTTTTTTCATTATGTAGTGTGTTTTCTTGTTTTGTACCAAATACAGTTGGTTACAGCAGTTTTTGGTGGTAAATTCCGTCCGGTATTGCATATTTCGAAGATAGTGTATATTTAGTGCAAAAAGACATATTTTATAATCCCAAAACGCGAATTAAATATTTTTTCTCATTAACTATTGAAAACTAAATATACAAGAAACTTACTTTCTTGTCATGTCAAATTGTATCCTAATCTGAGTTCATTTGCCAGTTCTATGGCCAAATACACCTCATGTATAGGAAAATTATACCAACTTAAGAATCATTCAATGTTCTTCATTTCATGCCCGAGGCTTACACATAATAACGGAAAACTCAGTAAAAACATCACATTATGCTATGACCAATATTGGCCTTCACTTGCTTCATGTTGTTGTCAAAATATAGACCAAATAAATTTCTAAGTCAGATAATAGTTGTTGTAAATTATGTTTGTACAATGTTTGATTATCTATTATTGCAAGACTATCAAACAAATGCTGGAATAAACAATGTTTACTAGTTTTAATATAAACATGTATGTTTTTAATCTGCATAAGAAATAGTTTTTGTGAATGATAAAGATAATACTTTATTGTAATACTAAATTATATACATTGTTTTGTTTATTTTGTCCGTAATAAGCCAATACATATGTATGTTTATAAACATGTAAAAGGGTTGTAACAGATAGCCGTGAAAGAAGTATTGTCTTTTGTAAATTCACAGCAAAATAATTGCAAAGACTGATGGAGTGGTGGTTGATGTTCACAACAAATTGGCAAATGAATATATTCGATCTATAGAGACATGATCGGATGTATGAACCATAATCTTAAATTATATAGTAATGCCTGGTGCCCCTTTATCACCATTATTTTCTAGCACTTGTACAAAAAAAAAATTCAATTATTTTGATATAAAATATTTTTTAAAAAAAACACATAAATCTCGAGAAAACAAATTTTGGAAATAAAAAAGTGCAACATTCTAAAAGGATTTGTTCGGATAAGTATGGAATGAAACAAATTATAACGGTGTCGATGTCCCATCATAAATCAGGGTTTATATTGGAAATTATTTATGATTCTCTTTTGAAATTTGTGTTGACACACAGGCAATTTTGTTGCGGCAATTCTTCTGTTTACTACTCAGTTCGACAATTGCGAATGAAAAGAAAAAAATGATGTGTCAGTTTTTACCTCGTTCCATTATAATAGTTTTTTTGATTCCATTGTTGAAGATTTCACAGAGAAAAAATCTCATAGAAAATATTTTAAGTTTAATGATTTACATTACAAAAGTGCAACATTCTAAAAGGATTTGTTCCGGATAAGTATGGAATGAAACAAATTATAACGATGTCGATGTCCCATCATAAATCAGGGTTTATATTGGAAATTATTTATGATTCTCTTTTGAAATTTATTTAATGTATGTCATGTTTAGTACTAACTGACTTTATGGTACTCTCTTAATTTTGTATCTTCTATTTGGATAAATGCAATATTATTTTTTATTTTAATTGATATATTACCAAAATTGTTATTTAAAAAAATATTAAAAAGTGCCCCAAAACTGTTCTGTTCAAGGGTGTATCTTTTGATCTAATAAATATTTTTGAGTTCTGTAAAAATTAAACAAAATGATAAATTACGTCAAACTAATTACGAAATTCGGAAAACAGTCTACTTTGGAAGTATTTCTAAAATATATCCAGTCGTTTTAATCACTCACTGTTGCCTACAATCAATTTTTTACTAAACTCAAAACATTTTACTAGATAAACAGCTAATAATTATTTCTGATAGGTGCGACACTTTTCGTGCTCCCACAAAAAATAGGCTAGTGCAGATTAAATCTAACGAACGAGGCAGCCAAAATGTGAGATTAATTGATTACCAAACTTTCCTTTCAATTGCTTCATAGTATCCCGTAAAGTGGGGGTTTAAACCACATGTGAAACTAGTCCGATTCTACCAAAAGTCAATGATAATCGAACAATTCCCAGGTACATTAACCGTAAATTTACGGTCATCATCGTCTTTGAAGGAGTAAGGTCCAATGATGCCGCCGGCCCATAACCTGCAAATAGAGCACTTTTCAGCATACATTGGGTAGCCATTAAAGTTTTTTTTTGGGACCAAATTTAGAAATTATATATATACCGATTGAGCCAGTAAAAATAAAAATTCAATGATTAGCAAGCTATGTTCATTTGTATTTATTATTTCGCCAATTACGCGTAAACTGGCGAAAGTTTAAGAATGTAAACCCAAATAGAAAAATTTTTTAATAATACAAAATTTCTTAAACACAACGTTTTCACGCAGTTTATTTGTATTCCGCAGATATCACAAAAATATTGACTGCTGAAAATAACATTTGAGGATCCACATTTAAAATCATTTTTTTGGCATTTTTTTGTATTGAAAAATTTACAATACATTTGTTCAAGTGATTGTTCTCAAAAGTATGCTCGGAAAAGTGCTTTGCAAGCTAAACAAAGATATTCCTTGAATTGACCTGAATAATGTTTTTACTTGGGCACTAATTCAATTTCATCATTTGTCATTATAGTTTCATTTGTGTGCGAGTGATATGCGAGTGGTCATAACCGACTTTTTTTTTGGGGGGGGGGCCGAGGAATTTAAAAAATAAGTCAGCTTTTGAAATCCATTTTCAAAACAATTTTCTTTTCACTTCATGTGTATTCTTAAGATTGTCATTCCATACAATGGAGGTGTGTGGGGATTTTTGTTTGTTTCCTTATGAATGGCGATATCTGTTTTCATATGTATACGTTTTTGTGCATAGAATGACACTTCTATTCAAAATTTCTTTTCGTTTATCTTTGCTGTCGTTAGACGTATTTTTCGGTTTTCTTTCTAGTTCTTATTCATTTGCTTAAATTAAAATGTTGTTTAAGTAGCTGTTATTGTTTGCGAATTCTAAAAGTTTCCTTCATTTATTCCATTTCTTAGCCGCTTATCCTTTTTCTAAACATTTCTTTTCCGGCTCGAGTTTCCATAACTTTGTGTTACACCGTTCACTTCTGCAAATAACAGACAATGTTTTAGAAGGTGCATATAAAAAAGGGTTGAATTAAAAAGTAGCTCGGAATGCTGGATACATGTCTTCTTATATTCAAAATTGTTGAAATATATTTTGAATTTGTATGTCTGTGTGTGTGTGAATACTTCTTAAGCAGTACTTATGAACATTTCTTTTCTTCATAACATTTTGCCAACTTTTTCAAATACTTACGTTGATATGAGATTTTGGTGCCTTGAAATTCAGCTGTGTCACACACAAGACTTGAACAACTTTTATTGGAAGGTTGTTTGATTTGCAGACAAATTTTAACACATCTAAAGATTTGGAACACATCCATCGTTTGAGCCATATTCGATTATCCGTTTGTCTGGCTAAAGGGTAATAACTTTCGAAAGTTTTTCCATCTGCTGCCTCCGCGGGATGGAAATATTGGCAATTTTCCATCACATAAACAAAATAACGCATGGCTTTTGAATTGTAAAGATGTGTACTACTATTATTTTACTAACACTGTATAAAAGTTAGATCGTATCATCATGGAGTTTTTTAATATCTCGCTCGAAATATATCCAAATAGGTTTCTGAATATAGGTATATCCAAATAGGTTTCCCTGAGAGGACTCCGAAAAAAGGGTCCCAAATGTAAAAGGTCGTGTGGGCAGTCAATGTTAAGAAAAATGAATCAGGATGAATAGTTCGTCTTCAAGACATTCCTTAAAAATAGGACCGGTTCCCTTATACAATTGTGGGTACTCAAACTTCAGCAAATTGCATAAGTACGACAAATATGAAATTTTTTCGAAAAAAAAGTGTGTTAAAACAAATCATAAAAAATATTAAAAATGTACAATAGGGCTATAACCAATGTTTTGGCATAGTACCACGAGATGCGCCATGATGTTTTATTAATGAAAAGCATTATCTTGCATAATTTTAAGAAAAAAACTTCACCCACCAATTTCAATTTAAGTAATTTTATTTCATATCATAACGAGTTATTAAACTTCATATACAATGGTTATATTAAAAATAAATATACGAGTACCTACCTCGAATTATTTCTGTGCTATTAATTTCACTTGTTTTTATATATATACCTTTAACAGCTACAGAAACGCACAGCAATATTGTTTCATGCGATTTTTTAAAAACACAACTTATTGTCTATCAATGGTAGGCAACACCGTACTCGAGCCGAACACAATTTTCGGTTACACACAAAAACCGAACCAAACACACAAGTCGAAAATAGTCACCAAATTAGCACAATTTAGCAAAGACGTTAGCAAAATCAGCAGTTGCTTCTTCTTCCATTGCTAATAATATATGCATATTTCGGTTAGCGTTAGTTTATTTTGCTAACGCTAACTGAATATTACGACTAATTTAGTTTTAGCATTTGTTCGCATATTAGTTTTGACTTTTTTATGCTAAAACTAATTGACAAATTCTGTACTTTTGACTAAAATTGCGTTAGCATTTTAAACCCTGATTGTAGGATAAAAATTTTATATTGGGAATCATTCGAGACATTGATAAACTGTTTTGGAATGTGATTAATTGTTTCTCCCAGATTTTGGAATTTTTTTGAACCACTATTACACTTTTCTTATAAGACATATTGAAATGCAATGAATCACGAAGCCAAATAATTAACAATAAAGGTGGCTACACTCGAAAACGCCTCGAAGAAGCTAAAATTTCCATTAAAACTAAAATAAAATTTGACAGAATTGTTTTTTGTTTTCATATTCATATTCTAAACTTCATCGCTGTTGGTGGGTGAACTTTTTTGACGCTAGCGAAAAAGTAAAAAAGTATTTCTTCATAGTTTTTAATGGCCTATTGGACTATAGTATGCCAATTTTGAAATTCGCAAAAATTGTTAAAAAGTTATAGCCCTAATGTACAAGGAACGAGTGAAGAAATTTATAATATTTTTGTATCAAATGTTGTAGTTCTTTAAATTATATAAATGTGTGTACGCATTTTTGTTCTGTTACAAAAAAACGGAATGACAGAAATCAGCATTTGAATTTTTCACAGCTTAAAGTCTATATAACAGTTAATGATTTTTAGCTTAGTTTGCGAAAAATACATGCACAACAACAATGGTGTGTGTTTTAAAAACATGAAAGAATACTTCACTTTGAAGTCCAGAAAGTGCTGAACGAATATTCGCCTAGCTAATCATTTTCATAGCCAACAAACACTTACTTATCATTTCAAATCATATTTGGTATCAAAATTAATAATGCAAAAATTGCGATTTGTCCAGCTAAATTTTTCAAATCATTCACTGAGCACCGTCTATTTAGAACCCTATCTTAGAAACGATAACGAAGCGGATGGTCGATTTTTAAGTGAGTAATATATTCTCTTTTAGGAAAATTCGCCTCAGACTGGTGTGTGAAATGTTGAGTTGTTGAGATCTCTCGACAACTACAGTTACATTCTCATCAGTGTGAACCCTCTGGCGTGTTTTATGAACAATATTGAAGAAAGAAAGCAAAGAAAATATTGTTTTTTTCTTCAAAAATATTACTGTCAAACATCCACAACTCGAACCACCATATCGTAGAGAAGGTCGACTTGCGGAATCTTTGAGTTATGGAATTACTTGTAAAATTATTTAAGGGACTTTGTATCCTTAACTGCCAGTAGAAGAGCTTCGACTTAAAGAAAATTCGACTTCTAATAAAACACCCATACACTCTCTCATGTAAAAAAAAAAAACAGGATCTACCGATTGGGAAAGACATTTGAAAAAATAATTTCATATGGGCCGACCGATTTGTCGATTTGTGAAGAAATTCCGCTCACTTTGACATTTTTCGGACCCAAACGATCTACAACCGATATCATACATATTTACATATCTGATACGTTTAAATCTACTTACTTTCAAATTTCCAAAATATATGGTTCTGTCATGATAGTGAGATACTATGCCGGCTTATTGTAATAACAAAAAAACCTTCAACCTACAAACTAATTAATTACGAAATTCAATTTAGGTCGACTGCCCCAAAACATCAGCTATAATGATGACTCTGACGTCATGGCCTTTTTTTGCTGATGGCTGTCAAACCGTAATCTAATAAGTATCCAAACTGTCAATTTCATTAGAATTAAATATTTAACTATTTCTCTTGTGAATAATTTTCGGTATTAACCCACACATACAAACAGCCTCTCCCATACACTTATGTACCACCAATAAAACACATCTAATCGTGCACAGGAATACCCCAAGAAGGTCTTTAATTAACTTTGTAAAGTCTTTAATTAGCCTTAAAAAAATGTCCCGCTTTTCCATACACGTGCAGCAAATTAGACGAGTATTCTGGGTATTTACATTAAATAGTCTTAAGAGATTTTAAAAGGACGATATGGATGTCATGACATTTTGTGTATTTTTTTCTTCTCATGCTTTGAAAGGAAACCCTTAAAGTTTGTTGCTTGCGGTTGCTATTCTGGAATGTGATTTCTTTAAATTGACTTAAAAATTGTTTGGATAATTCATAAATTTCAAGTTTTTACCCTTCAGCTACTTTGTAGTTTTCTCCATGGAAACTTTGCTTAGATTCTCATTTCCTTTCTTTGCGCTAAAGTTGCTAGCCTCTTATGGTTTGATTGATAGTTTAGACATACATACACACATAGCATTCCGGTGTTTCGAACTGAAGTGTGTGTTGTTAACTGTCATAAATGTTAAGTTCGTTTTAAAAAAGTTTGTCTTCTCTGCCGTTAGCCAAAAAAAAGGAAAGCAAAAAAGAAATCGAGTGTCATGTTTATGTACCCTACGATGAACGAACCAGGACACAACGTATTTCAGAGTGATATGGATTGGCGTTGACTTTATGGCAGCACTCACAGTGGGTGTTAAGTAGACACACTTTGGCTTATGCCAATCAATATAAGTTTATTATTATTTGGGCAATAGACAGGTGATGATTCTTGGAATTTTAGCCATCAACATTTTGAATATTCAATGGCGGAGTTTAAACAGTGGAGTGTGTCTGTAAATCATTATCCACAACAAGTGTAAATTGTATACATTTAGTAGTGTCTTGTCAAGTCGTTGTTGTCTATAAAATTCAGAGTTACATACTTTACTGATTAAAATCATAATATGTTTAAAGTTACAAAGATTATGTGTTCTTATAGAGGTGGCCAATTCTAATGAATTTTGCTGCTCAAACTCATTTAAATGTTATGGTACTGAAAGTGATATATGATGTAGTAAAAATCGTACGGAAAACTTTTATCACCATTGAGGCAGTCTACTTGTTTACCTTATATCTCGGGCTATTGATGGGATATCACTAGATAAACTAGATCATCGTCAGATCCTTTGGAGTTCTTATATTTATATTTATACATCAAATGGCAATAACTAATACTTACATAAAGTACCAGGGTTGCTATTTATATTCCGGGCCCAGCAATATTCAACAGCTGCTTCGGGCTGATGTGGGCGAAAAAGAAGAGGTCTTTGGGTACCAAATCAGGCCTGTACGGCGGATGACCCATGAATTCGACATCAGCCGATGTGTCGTGATGCAAAATGATCCGTTTTCTCTTATCGTTTTTCCTTATCTCTTCGAACACTGTTGGTAAACATGGCTGTGTACCACTTAGAATTGACCGTCTTACGTTCCACTGAAGGTGCATTACCGGATATACCGGAAAAACGCGATCATTTGCTTCGATGTGCATCTTCCACAAACAACTTTTGTTTTGGCTCGTCTTAAGAGACACATAGGTCGATTGCTGTTTTGTTTTGCATAGTTACCGGATTCGTCACCTCTGACGATGTTGGGCGACAATCACAAAATTCTCCACGAGCGAACGGCGTCCGAAACTGAACTCTTAGTACCAGCGATTTACAGTAGTCGTTGATGGTGCTTCATCACCAAAAGCAGATACAAGTTGATTGGACGCTCTTATCGTAAAAAATCGTCGCACGAATTTATTTACGGGTTAATTCCATTTTTTGACCGAGATGAATTTTTTAGCACACTGTAGAGAAAACAAGTCGAGCTCAAATGACAAAACGTTCTGAGTGAAGTTAGACTTCAAAATTATCAACTTTCCAATGGAAGTTGCAGTTTCATTTGGCAACACCGGGATATACAGGGTTCTCCAACAAGAGGTGTTATTTTGGTATTCAAAGAAAAATTAAATTTTTTGAGATAAATGATCGGATATTTATTTCATAATAAAGAGGAAGATATAACGTTAATAGTGAAAAAAAACATCAGACAAATGACCACCACGCTTACATCACCATATCCTTTTCATGAAATTTTTCTATCTTCGAGGTCTTGAATCGACGCGTAGACCTTATCTTTCACGTGGCCCCAAAGGAAGAAGTCGCAAGGTGTTAAATCACAAGATCTCGGTGATGAATTTTCCTCTCTCGGTGGTCCTCTCCAAAAGATAACACGGTCCGGAAATTTGTTGGTTTTGCAAACTGCGACTGCAAGATTTTCACGATTTTTGTAGTGAATTTAAATAATTTAAATGCGTTGTTGAAGCGTGTATCGTGCAATTGTTGGTAATGGCGTAGTTTCTACTTGTCAAATGTTAAGGAATAAAAGCTTCAAAAGTGACAGCTACCGAAATACCGGGTGATTTAAAATAATACCTCTTGTTGGAGAACACTGAAAATTTCAACCCTGTAAATCATTTTCGTATCTGTATTCTATATCTCAAAACTCGAATACGAATTGTTAAATCATTCTTTATATTCTTCGGATTTGCCCTGCATAAGTATTTTTGATTTCGAAAAAATTCCTTAGCCACTATTGGTCAACAAGAACTCATCCACCAGATAAAAAATTGGCGTATTGACCTTGTTTGCAAACGGATCCAAAAAGATCGTGTTAATCGGAGTTCAGTTCTTTCACAGTTTCTTGGTCTTTCATGTGCTGTGCTGTGTTTCATCTAACTGCCACAATAACTTTTTCGGATTACAGTTGGACAACACCAAATACGTAGAAGTTTCAACTCGAGGTGAGCACTCTCGACATTCAAATAATAATGGCAATGGGTAATAAAATCAATAGGGGTCTCGAAATATAAATTCGGTGTGGATTTTGATATTTTTCTTTCACTTCCTTAGTATTTCAGAATGTGGAACTGTTTTCTTAAAACGGCCAATTTCGTATTGATTAGACGAAGATTAAACAACAAATCGTCAGAAACTGTCACAAAAAAATTATATTTACAAAGTCAACGTGTAAATGTTCAAGACTTGAAAAAGGGCAATCAAAAGGAAATGACAGAAAACCCGGAGAAAAGGTCATCGTGTAAATCGGGACTTATTTAAAGTGGTCACTTCCATTCAAGATTTTATCGACCGATTTTAGAATGGAATCAGGAGCAAATTCGATTACTTTTACTGAGGTTGAATGTGTTGTCCGCTCATGAGAATGAGTTCACTCGAAAGCCATAAATAGGCCTATTGTAGTGGTATTGGATTGGTGTTGGGGCATCATGTGTATAAGCTAGAACCATTTGGTGCTTTCTAGTCGATGGGGAAGTTAGGTAGCACTGACCAACTGTTTAAGGTTATGAAGAAATCTGTTACCAAGGTGAAGGAGTCGACGTTTCTGTAGATCGGAAAAATTATATAACATTTCCTTTATGTCGTTATGACCAGGATCCCAAGTAAGAGTTATGTTCTGATAGATTAGGGTAAGGGATTTAATATATTCATTCATCACTCCACGTTGAGCTACAAAAGTCCGGCTCCTATTGGCAAACTAATTGTAAGCATTCGTCTAAACATTGCCAAAACTCAGTGAAGTATGGGTCTCCTATTGGCTATTGTATGATTAGCAAATCTCAAACTGAAATGCTCCCTGAGGTGCCATAGCATACGCAATGCCGAAAAACATTACATTTTATGGCTAATGAAATCTTGCATAAGTTTCTCCTAGAAGCTCCATTAGGTCTTTGTGATAATTGAAAAATAACAGGGCGAAATATATTCGGCAACAAAAAATCCTATGCATGTATTCTCTTATATTTTCCAATGTCCTGCTATGTTTTGCAAATTTCATTAGCAGGTCTGCTTTCGGGCAGCCAATGTCCATTATTAAAAAGGGACCCTCAATGTTTGTACCGTTTACCAACAATAATACTCGTAACAATGAATACTTATTAGACATTTCAGGGATCTCAACTATTAACAAAGCCTATACGGCGAGCAGGATAAACCATTGCCAAGGTTTGCACATCGTCCGATTTACACTGAAGTTGTGGCGTCGTATTGTCCTTTGTTTAGTTTCCTAATGTTCAGTTCTATTTGGTTGTCCCCACAGAGGAAGTAATGACCTTATCGTACTCCGGGCTTAATGTTATTTTCCGCCATGTTTGTGTACTGTGTGTGTGTGTGCGTTTGTTTGTTTTTTAAAAGATTTTTTAAGGTTATTTTTCTTGCCACCAACCTTAGATTAACTTCCTAATTCCGTTGTTTTTTCTGTGTGTGTGTGTGAAACCATTCTTATCCCCTTTAAAACCTTGGTGTCCTTTCTTCCTTATTTCTTGTCCAAATCTGTTCCATTAAATTCAGTCTTTGT
Source organism: Hydrotaea cyrtoneurina (assembly GCA_958296145.1). NCBI lineage: Eukaryota > Metazoa > Arthropoda > Insecta > Diptera > Muscidae > Hydrotaea > Hydrotaea cyrtoneurina. The sequence goes on from OY282512.1 coordinate 90,561,240, forward strand.
CCGCCTGGTACGTATGTATGTGTATACCCATTGTCGTGTGGCATAGGTTTTTCCCCCTGCATATGCTGTCGTCCTGTGTGTACTCTTGTTTGTGCGGTATTCCCCTCGTGCGGATTTTATTCGGTATGTCATGAACCGTAGTCTGCTAAAGTTGGAGCGGCTTTGTATTGTGCGTCACGGTGTTTATTTGTGTCCCCGTCTCCCTCCACAAGTGCCGCAGTTGTTTTGTTTATTTTTCGTCGCAGCTCTTTGTCGTAAGGGGGGGATATGGCCTACTTGTTTTTTATGCCCGTTCCTCGTTGTATGATTGCCTTGCCACTATTATTCCAAAACAAATTGTTTTAGAGTTCCAACTTTCAACATCTTTTTTTTTCTTTTTGACTGGCAGCTAAGGAGAGTTTACTCTCTAAATGTCTGGATTTAGTGACGAAAAAGTGAAGTAAATAAGAACATTTTCGCTTTGCAAAAAACGATATTGTGGGGTTGCCAACTGTGAGTACATGTGGGGGACACTTGTAATGGCCCACTACCATCTAAAGTAATTTTAAAGGTGTAGGTGGTGTGCATGTAAGCACCCCTTTCACCTGAAGAGCTTTTCATAAGACTTGAAACTTTTAAGTAGTTCGTTAATGTTTCTGGTCAAATGTGGCACTCGTCAGGGTTTATTATGTATGTCGTGTTGTACGGAGTTCACTGACCGACTAATATAGGAAATACTTATTCTTTTCAGCACCTGTTGCTCTTCGACTTCAGAGAAACAATTTGTTGTATTTTATATGCGTGCATATTTTAATTCTATCAACGCTGTGTCCCTTCCAACATATTTTCTGGATCGTGCTGATGCCAGCCTAAAAGTCTTCGAGGGTATGTGCCAGTTGTATAGGGACATTTTGTCTTAGAGTGATCGTACAGTCCAAGTTTATACTCGTATCCGTAAATCGCGACCTTTGAAATGATGACCGTGGCGCATTTGATTTCATTTATTTTCTTTTTCTTTGTAATGGATTTGTGTGAAGCTTTAAGCTTATTATACTAAGAAATATTTCGCTGCTAACAAAGCACCAATAGTCCTTTAGACGTTTCATTGTGCACCAGCTTCACAGGTAGTCGAATACTTCTTCAACATCATAAAACGGTTTCAGTCAAAACAAACTTAGAGTCTTAATGTCTTACACTTGTGGTTGTTGTATCAATTGTTATATACCATCCTAAGGGTAAAAAAAGCATATTCATATTTTTCATAAAAACAAAATAGTTTGTATACTAAACATTGTTGTTTCCCTACTTTCTTATCTTTTCAGTCTTCTTTATTATCTGTGTGGCTATTCATATACTGTCTTGTCTCTGTCTTAAACAGTATCTTTAAGATACTTCATACATCAGTTTGTGTTCCTTCCATTTTCACAAACAATTAAACCACTGTGCTTTTCTAAACAAACACTGAAACTCTTCAACGAATTATCCTTGTGCACTTTTCTTTAAGAACAAAAATAAAATAACCTCCCACGCAAACATCTTTATACGCATCCACGCCCACAGAAAGACAAAACTTTATCGTTTCGTTTGTGTAGAAGGGCAAAAACCCTGTCTTCGAATCTAATCTTAAGGTAAGTTTTTTGTTTGTATAATTATTTCTCAGCATCTACTTGTACATGATGTCCTTTTGTCCCACCGCCAGTTGTGCATCTCATAGTTGAGTTATGAACAGGCTGTGGCGCATCCTTTTCGCATTCTTTGTGTTTATGTTTCAGCTGTACTTTGTTTCTGAGTTATGTTTCAATGCCGTTCACGGGAAAGTGTCAACTGGACGTCACAAAAGCATATTCCATGACATAGCATTCGTACAGTTGGACCGTGTTGGGTGGCAATGAAATGATTTGTGCAAATTCTCACATTATGTTGTTGTCATAGATTCGCTTTAAAATAGAGAAACAATTAGGTGATGTTTTTAAATTTTCATGAAATTTTGAAGAGCTCTGTATGCCAAAGACGTAACCGTTTGCGTTTTTTCATATTTTTTCGGCAAAATCCTGTTATGTGCTAACAGGATATGCTATCAAACTACGGTTCTCGCTGTTGCAGTATGCCACTCTGGTAGGCAGAAGTCTGGGGGTCCAAACAAAACAAAATTCCATGCGATTAATTTTAAGAAGATTCTTATGATATGAATTTAGATTAGATGAACAAGAACTCCCGTGCCTTTATTAACTTGATCCTTCCACCGGTCTCCCGACCTTCCATGGTAGTTTTTGCTCAACGCCTTTCTGCCTGGAGCATTGGGATTTATTCTGCCGATATGGCAAGTTATAGCTCGTAGAGTTCGTCGGACATACATAAATCACGTTAAATCATAGTTTTACAAAAAAAAAAAAAAACGTATGCAAATTTTTTATATTTATTTATTATTAATTACAATACAAAGTAAATTTATATTCTAATTTTCAGTCCAAGGGTAAATCGGGTATCACAGACCATTTGGCTAGATTTTTCAAAGACAGGCCAAAGTCTGTCGTGGGAATCGAACCCACAACCCCCATGCTGATAGCCAAGCACGCTGACAACTCGCCTTCTACCCAAAATGGAATAACTAAGACATCTTATATTGCTTCCTACACTCAACCTTGACTGTGGACTCTCACATTTCTCTCAAATAAAAACATTTGCAAACGGTGTGTTTTGTATTGCAACCGGCAATTCGATTGATTCATAATAAGCCGATTTGGCCTAAGGCCTTTTAGATGGTTCTCATAGGGAGACTCAGGACTTGCCAGTTCCATTCTAAACTTTAAAAAGCTGAACTGAATTCAATCAGCAGCAGTGCTCTATGATCATAACTAAATTTTTAGAATTGCATTTTTTTAAAGCGGTTTCATAATCTCCTTTTATTCAACCACGCCTGCTCTGCCATTTACAAAGTATATTGCAATTTTTTGTGTGTCTGTATCACCGATGTTATCGATGATATGACTTAAATACATGTGTCGTTTAATAAATAGTAATGGATTCGCAATCAATTTTATATACAGACATACGTATATTAGGTGGATCCGTTTAAAATACAACCTAAACATTTTCTCTAAAAGTTTGAGTTGTTAAATGATTAATATATTCAAAAATAAATTATTTAAGGAATCCGCATTCGGACGTGACTTAAGTTTTCACCCACTAACAATTTGTGATAATTTCATTTGTAATAAATTCATGTTAGCATCACACTTTGCCACAACTTCCCAGGTTTAATGGACATCTTTCGTATTTCCTTAAGTGTCTTCTCACAATTGAGCATTAGTTTAGACTGTTGTTCAGTCAGCCATCATTGACTATTTTATATGTGTATTATGGATAATACTCCAGCTGAAATTATATTTGGTCTTCAGAATTGGTGCTCCTGCCAAAAAAATGGATATGTTGGACATGTAAAATATTCACCTGTACTTCTTTTCTCACTATTCCTTCATTAAATGGGAATCGGTGTGAAATGCATACTTGCTGTGGTAGCCCATCAGTTTAAAATGTTTTTTCTGCCAGCTCCAGTGAGGTTGTATCGACGCACGTTGTTAGAAAAACGCTGAAAGAAAATTTCTAATGAAAATGAGATTCGTGTCGTGATTTTTTTATTCTATTTCTTTTATTTTATGAATTACTCCGTTTTCTATTATTTTCTAGCTAGGTAGTTGTGAAAAAAGAGTATAACAATTTCTTCAACTACTGTGTGAGAGAAAGCCACTCACCCACGACGGAGCAAAAATATGCCGATGCCGATCATTGGTTCAGACATATGTTGTGGGTCGCCATCCCGAAACAAATTTAGTTGGTTTCACAGGTAGTTCAGGTTATTGGACGATGGACGTGTAAAGTTTGCATATAGTTTTTTCCTTATTTTTCGATAAGGTTTTGATAATTGTACAACCAGCTCGACATACAACACAAGAAGGTGTTTTTGTCTCCACTGCTATGGAATCTCAACATGGGAACAGATGCACATAGATGACTCCGTCTAAGGCACTGTTGCCGGATGTCCTGTCAAGGCAAGAGGATATGACCATTTGTGTTGGCTCTGTAACACCTGAGCCTTATGCGACGGGGATAATACTAGTTATGCGACGGGGATAATAGCTGGATCAGACTACGAGAATTACATACACCTTCTTATGAATTCCATCCAAATATTCGCTTAGAGGAGCTGGTTGTTATATCGATCGAAATTGTCCCTTAAACTACAGGACTATTGCATTATAAAGCATGCCGAAATAATGGCAATAGAAACTGCCACATGGGATATCATACATGGATATCTTCATATTTACTGGGTGGATATCTTTACAGAGAAAGGCGGCCTGTAAAATGTGTATATCACTTCAACAATAGCTCTAGAATTCCGGGTATACCGGAGGATATAGAGAGGCATTCTTCGATTACCCGTATATGGATTCCAGATAGTAACTGTAGGGCTGATGCGAGAGCTGGCGCTATCCTGAATTCAACTGAGTGTAGTTACCATATTGGTATCCCTTACATCACGGAAACTACATCTCTAATTGAAACACTTACACCATTTTTATCGTTTCGTGTATGGTTTGTGTGAGCATAAACTTCATGTTTGGTTTATTTCCTTGGCTTATTTTGTTTTTCTTTATTGTCATTCTTTGATTGCAAAATATGTTTATTGATGACATAGTCTATGCTCTTTCGTGACACCCTAATGTCCGTACAACCTTTATAGATTTCGTACACGATAATAATGAAATATGTATTTTCAATTATGTACACACATTTTCGAACAACAAAATTCGTATTGTTTATTCGTATCATGAACACTTTGTTACCCTTCCAATATTTATGATGATTAAAAACGTAACGATAAATATCAACAAAACGTTTACAGCTCATTCCCCAAAAACGCAAAACACTAATTCCTCTTCAGCACAATTTTTCGTGCTGTAGTGCCCAACAAAAATATGCCATTACTTTTTATAGCGCTTATCGGCAAATACATATATACATACATGTACAAGCGTATATACATTCGTACAATCGCTTTCAACGAGTTTGCAAAAAACGTAAGCAGAAAACTCACAGTACAATAACAAACATCAACAGAAATTCAAGCAGGATACAAATGCATAAAACAGTTTTATGGCAACAGCATTTTGGGTGGAATGTCCCCTGATAGGAGTTTTTTTTTCTCTCCTTTTTTTATGAACTACGACTGCCGTGCCCTTCTGTAACTGGTATTGGCTAAGTACACACAAACAATTTGAAGTTTTGTTTCGTCGTTTTTGGTACTGTTTATCCGCTTTATGGAAATACAATTATTGTTTATCAATATGACAACAACTACAACAGCGACTATAAAATATATGTTATCACATATTTTACCCCACAAAATACTGGTACATACTTACCGAGACCAGCCATACTATTGTATTGTTATCATCTGGCGGTGCAGTTGTTACTTTTTTTTTATTTGTAGCCAAGGCCACATTTGCCATTACTGGGGATTAGCCTTTTGTGGATACAACGCTTATCGCAGACTACTCGTTTACTCGAATGTGAACGAGTAGACTGCGTTGCTGCTTTTGGAAAAGAAGAACAAGAAAATGTACTGACATATTACAGAACGTAAATAGAGAAGTTATGACAATTCTGGATGCGAAATTTAATTCAGTCGTTTGCTCATTTAACTAGTAAGGGTCCATGTTTAAAGTTACTTTGTAGTGTAGCGGCCTAATTGTTTATTCATCTTTCTTACAAGTAAGTTTTGTGCAGCTTGTAGTAAATGTCCCGGGTTATCTCTTACTTTGTATTAAATCGAATAGGAAACTTTATTGACCGAAACGTACGCTGACATGTAGAAGTGTTGCTCAGGACTGTAATATTCAGTAATGCCCAGGACTGTAATACACAATATTGCCAGACTATCGGCAGTTACAGTCTATTACAATCGAAAACAATTGGACTAGAATTGTTCAAGTTTTTTCATATTTTTAAAAAGGGTAGGGGAAAAATACTTATCTCCTATCACAACTCTCGATAATGATGACCAGTTTGATAAAAATGCACAGAAATAAAACTAGCATTCTAAATTCAAGCCGAATTATAATAATTTTCGTACTTAAAAAAATAAGTGCGATTTGTAGTAAGTTATTCTTAAAATAGTTTTATAATGAAATACGAAAATAATAAGAATAAAATTTTTGAATTATTAAAAAACATTTTTTTTGGTTACCTGCTTGCTGGTTTTCGGACTATGAGCTACTATGGCACATAATAGACCAGTAATTGGAGAAAAAATCATTGGAAATGGTTGCCGATGTTCAGGTTTCTCCAACAATAGGTGTTATTTTGAATCACCCGGTATTTCGGTAGATGTCACTTTTGAAGCTTTTATTCTTTTTTTTCCAAATAATTCTAAATAATTAAAATTCACTACAAAAATGGTGAAAATCTTGCAGTCACAGTTCGCAAAACTAAAACATTTTTGGGTCGTCGTGAAGCACCTTGTCGGACCGCAATACAGATATTGGTAGAAAAATTCGAGCTGTTGGGACAAGTTAGTGATGTGAAGAATAAAATAGAATATTGCTGCTGTATCCCAAAGTGTTGAAGAAAATCCGGGTTTGTCCATTCCTCGTCGTTCTTTGGAATTGGGCATTCCACAAAGCTCATTAAACCGTATTTTACGTTAAGACTTATAAATTTCAGTTAACACAAGAACTCAAGACTGCCGATCATAAACCACGTCGGGTCTTTGCTGATCCGGTATTCCATCGAAAAATCATCTTGACTGATGAGTCCCATTTTTACCTCGCGCTCGGAAAACCCAAGAGTTATTGCTGGTCGGGACAAAAGGTAAACGCTGAATGACTCACTCAACCGTGTTTTGGCGACGATTTATAAGTAGGGTCAAATGAACAGAGTAGATTTTAGATTTTGAGTCTCTCCTAATGTAATTGCCAGTTCTTCTTGTAGGATTCTTTGTCCAATTAATACTTCAAACTCCACATTATATCACACCTCATCTCATCTCTTCCAACATGAGAAACACACAATTCGACAGAATATGCTGTTGGGTATCATAAAGTCGTTCCTCACCGATTTGCTTTTTTTATTTTTGTTGCTAAGCCGAATAAGCCGTAATTATTATATTCTGTATTTAAAATGAGAACAAAAAAATATGACTTCGTTAATTATTTATAATTCATCCTTTGGCTTTTAGTAGAAAATATGCACATGCACTCTAAAAAGTCGTTTATGTATATATTTTGTAAAATGAAAACGTTTTACATATATGTCGTCAGGAAATTAAATTGTATACTGACTGAATTTGCAGTATATAAATGAACAATCTTATGTTAATGTTTTTAGGAATCTTATGTAGTTTATTCCAAATTTTGCTCTACAGTGCCTTTCATTTGTTGTTGAAAATATTTTAAACTACCACTGATGTGTTATCGTGGTGATAAGACCTAATATTGTCAAAAAAGTTTCTGATATATTTTCATTTATTTAAATGTAACACACAGATAAATTGTACTTACTCCCTTTAACAAGCACCATGTGTCCGATGAATCGGTTGACCAACTCATAAATAAATTATTCATAAATTAGAATTTATTTCGTACATCCATCGCACTGCTTTCTACTAATTTTTTTGGTAGAGAGGAATAACACATAAATCATTTAAAAGATTACCATAATTCCTCTGATAATCCCCAGAAATGAAAAGAACAAACTTAACTTTAAATGTCCTTCAACATTTGGCATAAAATGTTCAGTTTTAAACAGAAAAATGGGAACAGACAAAACGATACGGGGAGTGGATGATAAAATGTCGGCCTTAGTGTAATATGCGGCTACACTCAAAATAGGAGGTCTAGCTAGTGGTGTGTATGGAGTGGGCATAAAATATTTGTATACCCTGCACAGAATTTCCTGAGTTTTACATGAACCAGGGGTCGTCGTTCACTGGTGACGAAGTCGTTTGGGTATTTATTTATTCTATTACTGAATATTCCTGAAAGAAGTACAAAAAAACCTGTAAAACTTTAATCTATATGTCGAACTGCATTTACTTATATTGCTTTTATAATTCCTGAAAAGCTATTTGGTTTCCAATCGAAAACATGAGAAAGTCTAACAAAGAAACAACGCTACCAATCGCCCCCAAAAAAATCCATATGCTTTGTTTTCCATAAAACGAGATAATGGCCAGCCAAGAATAATGTATCGGTTGTGACTTTTTTCAACTCCCGGGAATCGGGAATTTATTCGACGTCCTCCCGGGAATTTCCGAGAATTTTTTTAGTTCAGGAATGTTTCAGCATGTAAAAAATCGTAAAACTTTCCGGTTAAAAGTTGTAAAAAGAGCGCAAAATCAAACATAGTTTAATTTGTTTGGTAACATGTTATTCCCGAGAATACAGAACAACCAACACTCCATTTTTTGTGGAACCGTAGCACAACCCATTCAAACTGGATGCCCTTTTGGAACTTCTACTAGGCCGAAATTCAAAACATTTTTAAGGATAATTTAAATGTTTTCAGTTTTTTTTCCTGAACATTATTTCAATAGGATTTATTTAATACAACTTAAATTGTTAGCTGTATGAGCTGTAATTCTGCCAGCCACATTTTACCTGTGAAAACTGGTGGCAAATGAAAAATGATTGTCAAAATAGGCTCTAGTACAGATTTCTGTAATCATTAGCTCGACATTTGTGTAAGAGCGTATGTACATATGCACATGTAGATATATACAAAATATTTACATTATACTAACGCAACTATTGTAACCCATACGGACTTGCACTCATTTACAAAACATACTTTGTTTATACGCCTGGACGAATGTCTATATGCGAAACTTTGCATGTATGCGTGGGTAAACTTTTTTTTTTGTAAATGTTTACATGACCAACATGTAAATTCGTTTAAATGTTTAATGTCATACATTTTGGTAATAATTCAAGCATAACAGTAGAGTAAATAGGTACAAACGTACTTATGGTTGCACAACTCATACAGTTGTGATCATGAAAATAGCACTATTTTTAATTAAACGAAAGTGTTTGATCATTCATATAACTAATTAACTCAGCCATAGTGAAAAAAATGGAAGGGATCAATATCTTCCCTAATTTACTTATAGGATCGGAAATGGACTATATGACCAACTGTTATCATGCCTCCCATAAAAAACGCCCACATTGGAAAACACGTATTCTGTATTATTATTCTGTAGAATTTGTTATTTCGCGATTATGTTATGACATCGTGATATGGGCTAATATCTTCCCGAAACCAATCTTCCCATGACCAACTCTAGCCACGCGTAGTTAAATTATTTTTCTTTAAAATTCGATATTTCCCGATGCTGTTATGACATTTTGCTGTTTGTACGGTAGCCGCTTCCATTTTTGAATTTCCTATACTTTGGAACATGAAACTTTTGTTTTAATGAAGGTGAGGGTATATGTAAGTCGATTTATACGACTGAAAATCGTGGTATGAATACATTCTTTAAAAAAAATATGTATAATTGCTAGGCACCGTCTAACCCTACGTCCGATCCGATATGCAGGGTGGGACATTAAATTTTTTAAATTTGAAAAAGTACTGATCATTTTTTTAAAATGTGTGGTTTTATTGGAAAGGTGAAATTTGTCATTTAATAATGGAAAATAATATCATTCATATGACCACGACGACAGACTTGGCATTACCTCATCCGATCAACGGAATTTTTCAGTACATTTTCGTTAGTTTCGGGTCGAATCTCTTGGCAACTCTGATTTCATGATTCAACGCTTCAATGTCTCTGGATGCTTTGCGTACATTTGTCATTAATAAGGTAAATATGCAAAAAAAGAATGGAAATCGTCCATTCTGTTTGTGGCATCAGCTATGCCTTCCAATTTAATTCAATAACTCTCACCATAGCAGTGGGTTTGTTCAAAAGATAAATCAAATGATATTGTGCAGTTCATCAATTCTCCATTTCGTGAACCATGGATGAGAAGTGCTTTTCATTGACCACTACTGCTGCAATAGCTGAAATCAAAACATTTTGTATTAGAATAGTAAATCAACATAGTGTTCGCAAATGAATATATGTACGTATGTAAAAAAGTGAATGAAGCAAACGAAAATGAATCATTGCCTGAGAGACAAATACTCAGCTCACATTCGTATTCAAATTCACTCCAAATAGTAACACGAAACAATCACATACGAAATGGCAATGAAATATTCACAACCGACCACCAATCCACCACTCTGCGACTCACCTGAATCCACATCCGCACAAATGTTCAAATGTACAAACGTTCACTTTCAATTCTATTAAAATGTTATGGGTGTTTGGCTCTCCAACCGCAAAACTACTCGAGAATACATGAAAATCAGTGGTCTGTTCAAAAAAAAAAAATGCAGAGTACATAGAATTTCAGTAAACGGTCATGTCGATGAATGAATTTAAAGTCTCATGAGAGATTAGCCAACATGTACGATTTGGCGTTGATTTGGATATTTTGCACACAATTTTGTGTGGATGGGTTTACAGTCTTTAAATCGTAAAATAATCTCATTGGCGAGTAAGTTAAAAGTATCGAACGCTTACTGCGAAAATGACGTAAGTGTCCTTTTTCGCTTTTTAATGAAATTCGATAGAAAATTAACCAACGCTTTTAATCATAAAATATTAAATACTAACAAATTTATATTTACCAAGATATAGCAAATTCAATTGCATCGTGAGTGGTGCAGGCATTTTTGCTTGACCACAAACAAAACTCTCTCCAATAAAATTTTCTTTTTCGTTTTACGGAATGATGCCGTAGATTTAACAACTAGAACGGATAATTATCAAAATTCAACTTTAAAATTCTCATCATTTAAATGTTGCTTTAATTAAATGATAGACACACTAGAATTGCAGTAGCATTGAAAGAAATTCCACGAATTCTCAACAAAGTAAACATCTACACATAGCTCAAGCAGCCATTATGCAATTTTGTTATATGAACTATCAAATGGTAAATCCTTCTCTGGCTACTAACGGTTGCATAACATAGGAGAACAGTGTTGCCACCACCTTATAAACCACATCATAATTTTAAACAATTTTGTGGGCGTCCGTGTGTGTGCGACTATTACACGGTCAAACCAGGTTCGATACCTGATCAGACTATCGAATATTTTTAGTCGGTTGTTTCCACCATGTAAATGCTGGCGACTTTACGAGTAAAAGCCATATAGAAACTTCTCCAGAACAAGTATTTGCCGTTATTAAATAGTAGATCTCGGTCAGTGTGTGTACAAATTATATCGTTAACATCTGACTGATCCTTCATGGAATGTTAAGGGAAGTTAGTAAGTTATTCGATGTATGTTTTCATATAATTCCGCATTCCAACCCCTCTCATATTATTTTTAGATGAAGAAACCATGGTGTAGTTTCGCAAACTCGCTTTTGATCACCATATTTCATACAACTCTATCTGTACTTGCTGCTCTGATATTATAGTAAATGTGGCAACACTAGAATACGTATCCACCCACAAGTCTGCATACATTAGAGTGGGTGGGACAAATTTGAATAAGTAACAAAGAATTGTTTTAACCGTTAATATGTCTTTCTTGTGCGAAAATAATTCAACCTTATACTTCTTTTCAGTCCTATTTCTCTTTTTAGTGGGATATTTTAAGCGTTGTACTTATGGAATATTGATAAGTTAATGCCTGTCATTTACAAAATTAGGTTATGCAAATGTTGACCAAGGTCCATTCAGAAAATCCAATTTTGGCACACTTTTTCAATATTTCGGCTGGTATCTCACCAATAGCACGTGTAAAGTTGTCACTAACAAGACGGACAGTTCAACAAAAAATTGAAAAATACCTTAATCCATTGACATGAGATTCGGGACATTGTGATCCAAAGCGAATTTGTTTTATAAAAAAAAAAATTAGTCGACTTCTGAGGTGACTAGGGGGATAGAGTATAGAGGTAACCCTACTTTTTATTGTTCCAGATTTTTTTGTTCAGAAAAAAAATTTGGTGTACAATATGTTGGTCTTTTTTTTTAGCAAATGTTGTTTTTTATTATTCAAATTTCCCAATTCCAACCAATGTTAAATTTTTCTCATTAAAGGTATTGCTAAAAATGTTATCACATTTTTTAATAATTCTGTTTCCAAACTATCTATCTTTACCTGATCGGCAATAAACAGAACCGGAGTCGTTTTTCATTGAAAATTCGCATATCTCGTGTTCCATGAGAGACATCCGCAAAGTAGAAAATATTGTGACAAGTTTTCAACACCACCTTATTCTTGTGAAATATTAATAATATTGAACTATAAATAGATTTTGCGGAAGGTTTAATACTTTGTTACTAATTTGTTAGTAATCTCAGGGTAGCTCATTTGACCGTCTTAAGTTCGAACACACTTCAGCCAGGTGTGTGTGAAATTTTAAAAATATCGAATAATACAATTACTAATGACTGATTTATTTCAAAGAAAAATTAAAAAACGGTCTTTGTGTTTCTTATTTAGAGTTTAAAAAGTTAGTGATTTTTGTTGTGAGGATTTTTAAATTCTCTATTCTCACAAATTCCCAATCGGTAAGGATTCATATGTTTTTAAACAGAGTATGACCCATTCGAATACACATAGGTTCAGCATGTTAGACTGTAGTGTGCTTAAGCAAAACTCTCTACGAACACATACACAAAGTAAATTTTCCATGCTTGGCCACATAAGTTATGCATAGCCAGAAACACGCTGGCAAACAAACCACTCTACGGCCTCCAATAGCGCCACTGAAATAATACAACTTTGCTTTTCCCTGTGCAATATTTGGATTTGCTGTGCTGTGAGTATCTGCATATTCGGTTGCCACTTGGGGAGTTAGCCATAGTTCATATTGTGGCATTCAGTGTAAATATACGACCATTGTGCACAGCAGTACATTAAGGTGTATCGGAGAAAGAGACAGTGTGCAATGGTCGACAAATTAAGGTTGGCAAATGCTTACAGCCTAAGCCACGATGTTGAACGACAACGTTCTGATGCTTTCTAAGCGACCAACAGGAGATTAGTAGCTTCGAAGTCAGATGTTTGTCGCTTCGAAAGCCTGCGAACTTTGTCTTTCGACATCATGGTTTACGGCGTTGTTAAATTATTTTGACGATATAATTGTATCTTTTACCATATGTACATGGTAATGTAATGTTGGTAATTATGTCTACCTTTAACACTGAATCTGCTGAATGCTCACGTACCAGATGTGAAAGCGTCGTATCCGAATTCCAGTCGACTAGTAGAACATTCTTTTAGCTATCCAATCATTATACATTCCAACACTTTTTCCATACATCCTAGTGTGAGTAAATGCAAAGGACTTTTGCATGTATGATGGAAACGCACCTGCAAGTGTGCATATGTGTGTGTGCTTTTCGGATATTCATATTTGGTGAACTTTTACCAACTTTAATGTTTGTGTTGAAAAACGAAAATCATCAGGATTCGTAGAATGTTCTTAAAGGACACAGTTATTGCAATATCGTACGACTTCACTAAACGCTTACTCTTTTTTCCCCCTGTAAACAAGTCTGTATGGTTGTATAGGAAATACAAACAATAACTTCATAGACATCGAATATTGAAAACTTATGATTGCTTGTTTGAAGAGTTACCACCGTATTCATAAATTTAAATTTAATATACAGGGTTCTCCAACAAGAGGTGTTATTTTGGTATTAAAGGAAAAATTACATTTTTAGAGATAAATGATCGGATGTTTATTTCATAATGAGAAACAACATCATCCAAATGGCCACCACGACCACGTTGACCAAATCGCAAAGTGGCAGCACTATTTCCTCGATAGCCTCACGAGTACTATCTTTGAGGTCTTTAATCTACGCTAGGCTGTAGGTGTTGACCTTATCATTCACGTGGCCCCAAAGAAAGAAGTCGAAGGTGTTAAATCACAAGATCTCAGTGACCAATTGTGATCACCTGTTCGAGAGATAACACGGTCCGGAAACTTTTTAGATTTGCGTACTCTGACTGCAAGATTTTCACAATTTTTGTAGTGAATTTTAATAATTGCAATGAGTCGTTGAAGGATGTATCTTTCCATTTTTAATGGCGTAGTTTCTACTTGTCAAATCTCAAAGAATAAAAGCTTCAAAAGTGACAGCTACCGAAATACCGGGTGATTTAAAATAACACCTCTTGTTGGAGAACCCAGTATAAATAATATGTATGAAAATACACAATTTTCACACATTTTATACCCTCACCTTACGGGTAGAGGACAATTTATGTTAGACCATAAGTCGTTTGTGAAATTTCCGTCTGTCTGTCGGCCTGTCTGACTGGTACGTAGGACAACTTTCGAAACAGTTAAACAATCGCTTTTAAATTTGACATGGGTTATTATTTTCGCAAAATTACTTGTGGATTGCATGGCCACACCCATTCGGGTACCTCGCACACAAATGTACCATACCCCCCACTTTAGAAATCGTGTAATGATATCACTATTCCCAACTCTATCTTGTCCAAAACCTGTATTGAGCTATACTTTAACAAGATACAGTTTTCAAGAACAAATGAAAAATCTAGCCATGCCCCTTCTGGTAACTCTATCGCCCATGTCCTGACAATCGCCAATAAATTTTCTTACTGTCATACACATCACGCATTTTGCCCCTTTGCGATATTTTAGAAAAAGAAGAACTTTTGCACCTAAAGATGAAAAAGACGAACTTTTGCACCTAATGACAACATTAAACGTTCTTAAAATACACGTTTTTAATCAAAAATTGTTTAGAAAAATATATATTTTTTGTGATCATATAGAGAACAAAACGTATTAAATTGTATATGTGCATCGTTTTTTGATGCTTTTAGAGTAATTTCGAAGCAAAATTTCACCAAGTACAATGCATGCGCGACAATCGCCAAATATTATTCAATTGCGATATCTGTGATACGAATTTTGCGATTTCATATCACAATCGCAAATTTTAACAAAACGGTGATTGTCAGGACATGGGCGTAAGTCTACCTATGTACCATTCCGCCAACTTTGTAAATCCTGTGATAATATTACCAGGCTCTACTCAAACATAACCAAATTATGTATTTAGTAATTATGAAACATGATGTTGCTGTCGAGAAAAAAATTAGATCCTTAGCGTTGCCTCTTCTGGAACATCCCATGAAAAACGCCGACTTTAAAAACGCGTAACCCTATTATGTACGTAAATTTTGGTATTTTGTGTTGCTATGATGACTGGTGGCCACGCCTACTTCCTTCCTCAAATAAAATAAATTAAAAAAAATTGGTTTTCGACACCACTAGTTCCAAACAAATGTCATTTTCCTGTGCCAAAGTCTATGTGATGCAGTTGAACCCGCTCTAAACCTTTGTTCAGCCCTCTGTTTGTCAAAACTAACAATTTTTATTTTTTTTTCCTATGAAATCAACGACAACAATTTAATATTATTTTAATTATTCACCGGAAATATATGTTTTGCGATAAAAATGTGAGTGTTGACACATAAACAGCCGAAAGTGGGGACTATTTTGACTGACCACTCAAAAACGTATTTGAAGTTTAAACTCAGTTTTGTTTGAAACTTAGTTCAATCTAATTTATTGGTCCTAAGAGTACATACAAAATATTTATTTCTGCCAGAAAATAATGATTTTAAATTGAACTATTCCAACTAACAATTAACTCGGTCGCGGAAATGGAAAACTTTAAGTACTTTGGATTTATTATTTACATACAAATCATTTTTTTTTTATATTCAAAAAAAAGTAATCAAAATGTGTGTCTTATTATTTATTCGACCTGTGAGTTATGGAACACGATTTCATTCATGAGGTTACCTCAGCTGGCTTTGCTATAGCGCATGCTGTCAATCCAATTTTTCTAGACCTTTGTGTCTTCACCGACCATTCACTTTTGGTATTAAATACTGAAGACCACAAAACACTGGTTCACTTCTTAGACTCTGGTCCATAATGTGGAGCTCTTCACATTATGTATACTGCCACCTTTGTGATTAACCACCCTACAAAACCGCATCATTTGTCCGGCAGTTTAGAATTTGGATTCTGACAAGTACGTCTATTAACTACAACAATTCCTACCCACAATACCCCAAAGACGACATAAAACAAAACCCCCACTTGTTCATATCGCTCTCAACAGCACATTTAGAAAAGTTTAATTTCTTATCATGAATATCACTTTTCAATGCAAATGCCACGGTAAAGTAAAATAACTTATCAAAATAATCTGATTTGCCGGAGAATTTGCATATGCAATTCTTTATTTTAAAAACAAAAAAAAAGGGAATTCAATCAGATTATCTTCAAGACTCTATTGATTTAATTCCGGAAATTAAATACTGTATGCGAGTATTACAGACATCTAGAATGACATGCAAGAAAGGGGGGAAATAAAAGAACGTATGCATGGAAAAAACAACAAAATATGTATGTACCCGAGGGCAGATTTGAAAGTAAGAGGGGAAAAACACTTTGGGTGTGGAGCGATGTTAATGTTTTTGAAATGGCGTTTGGATTCTCATAACTTTGACATTTGGGAAGTATGCCAATACTTCTCATGGTTTGTGAATTACTTGTGGTGGTTAGCATGCCTGTGATGTGGGCCTCGTTATCTAGTAATGTCATTCTACCTTATATTTCGATAAGGAAATTCATTTTTTTCTCTCTTTTAATTAAAAACATTTTAAGGACATAATTAAGGACAATATTATTATATTGCAAAGGGCACTTAGTATTTTTTAAGATGTTTGTTTGACCGGCTATATTATAAATCCTAACGTTACCATTATTTTGAAATTATTCATTAAGTGTATCAGGTTTCATCACTCGTCAAGATTGCATTTTTTTGTAGTAATTTACGGAGAAAATGGATAGTTTTATAAATGCATACCTTATTTGGTATGAAAGTGTTGTAGGTGTTGTCTTATGAAAAACAATGTACAGGGTCTTCCAACAAGAGGTGTTATTTTGGTATTCAAAGAAAACGAAATTTTTTGGGATAAATGATCGGATGTTTATTTCATAATAAAGTATGCCGTTAATAATGAAAAATAACATCAGCCAAATGGCAACCACGACCACGCATACAGGACCATATCCTGTTTAGGATATTTTCCATAACCAAATCGCAAATCTTGAACCGACGCTGTGCTGTTAGCGTAATCATCCACTTGGCTCAAAATAAAGAAGTCGCAAGGTGTTAAATCACAAGATCTCGGTGGCCAATTGTGATCACCTCTTCGAGAGATAACACGGTCCGGGAAATTTTACCTTGAAAGATCGATGTTTTCGTTGCTTGTGTGGTATGTGGCGCCGTCTTGTTGAAAGTAAACGTTGTCCAGATCAATATCACCCAACTCCGACCATTAAAAAATCATTAATCATCTCTCGATAGCGCAATCGGTTCACCGTAACTGTTGATCCAACCTCATTTTCGAAAAATAAGGTCCAATGACCCCGCTGGACCATAAACCGCACCGAACAGTCACACGTTGAGGATGATGAGGCTTCTCAACAATAACTCCTGAGTTTTCCGAGCCCCAGATGCGTCAATTTTGCTTGTTGACGTAGCCACAATAGTGGAAATGTGCCTTACCAGTCAAAATGATTTTTCAAAGCAAATTTTTTTCGTTAATTACAAAGCAAAGTTAATTAAAATAAAATAGATCCAGTATCCAAAGTATTCCTCAAGAATGCTGTTACATTTCTTTATTTTTAAATATTTTCCTGCCCGACTATCACTTAAAATATCACTGAATTAGGGAAGGTTGCCAAGTTAGATCACTACCGGGTTTAATTTAGGTTTCTAGAGTGACGGCAGAAACAATTCGGTCGTACGAGTACATTTATCTGAAAACCGAAGCATGATTAGATAAGATCAACTTCCAGCAGGGTTGGGTATCATAGTACACCACATTTGATCGAGATCGGCTTCTGTTACTCAGATCTTACATTTGTAGGGGAGCTTTACTCAAATATTACCTGTCTCTCTCTTATCGCTCAGTCGCAAGGTCTTGAGTAATGGTGATCACAGTCCCGTTCTCAACGAAATTCGTTGTAAGACAGTGACAGATCATGTACTCAAATCTACCAGCACAAACTGTTCGACTTTGTGCTATATCTGAGCAGTCGATAGAGCAGTCTCTTTGCTGTCTCGATAGTATTTTCTCTGTTTGAGGCTTTAAAAGCCATAAATCAATTTAAAGCCTCTGTAAATTTGTGGACATATCAAAACGAAATCTATATGAAACGAAATCTTCTTTGGGGTTATATGTATTGTTTTACATTTGTACTAACTTAATTGCACCGATACCAAAAGGTTTAGAATTTCCTCCTCTCGAATCTTTTGTATTACACAGGTAAGCCATTTTATTCCATTTGAAAAACTCGCTGTCGGAACATTTCGCATATCCTTTATCCACTACAACCGCAGACTATGTATGTATAGAAATAACGCTTTTACAATTGGCAAAGCTATTTCAATACGGACCCCCCATCCGCCAAGACGGTGGTTGCACAATTTAAAAATAACTTTTACGAAATATTTCCAAATGGATGTGGAACGAAATAAATAGATAACAACCACGAAATACAGCGTATATGATGGGATAAAGGTTTATTTTATATTTGAATGCACACTAGATTCAGGATTCTGGCAAAAGAGGATAAAATAAGGAAAAAAGAAGAGTAAACTTCGTTATGCAATAAAACCATTTTTAAGGGGATTTTTTTCCGTTTTATTTTTTCTGTAGAATATTTGCGAACGAATACATCGACAAGTGGAAACCCAAATGCAGACATATATTTAGCACAAAACATTTTACTTATGGATATATGTACTCGTATTGCTGTCATCATTGACTAGTCTTGCGATTGTACGAGTATATCGGAATGCAACTGTATATGGAGTTTAGGAAGTGTGGCCGACTTTTATATACGTTCCACTTATATGGGAATTCGATCGGCCATACACTGTATTGTTATCACCCAGGTTATTAGGTAGTCTATGAAGGGAGAGAGAGAAGTCCCCGTCTGTTCCTACATGGAATGTTAAGGGAAATATGTACCTAAGAATGGAAGGGTAATAGTGTAGCTTAAAAAAATCTTGGGCTACTTTTAAATGTTATTAATTTAATATCCAATTAACCCGTGGCCCCTTAATTTCTTAAACTTGTATTTTCTAAAAAATCATCATCATTTTTTTTATAAACATTTATTAAAAGCCTCTCTGAGGTGTTACAAACACTCTGAAGAAATTGAACATACTTCCCATGTAGCTACGATGTTTAAACGAATGGGTATCATATTTCGGTTGTTGTTGTGAACAGAAATGTAATAAATAATTTTTATTATCCGCTTCTCTTTTTTGTTTGATATGTGAAAGGGGGAATTTAAGGATTACATTTTAAAGAGACCCACACACATTTTTTAAATGTTTATTTTGTATGCACGTGACATTGGTTTTTCTTTTAATAAACGAGTGTGAACAGGATGACAAAATTCTCATATAAATCAAACAAGAAACATTCCAAACTGTGTTTCAACACCAAAGTGGAACGAGGTGATGTAGAATCGTTTGAATGTTTATAGTCCATGTTAACTGGAGTAAGAAGAGATTACCTATGGAAAAGTGGGATCTATGGAAAATGTCCCAAAAGAAAAATGTCCCAATGAAGAATTCCCCTAAATAAATAAAAAAATCCCCCCAAAAAATTTCCCCAAAAATTCTGAAAAATCCCCCAAACAATTTATGAAAAATTACCCAATGCACAATCCCACAAATATTATAAAAAAAATACTCCAAAAATCAAAATTATACAAACAAATTATCCAAAAAATAAAAAATATTGGGAATTTTTCATTGTCCATCCAAAATATTACCTAAAAATTATGAAAAACTAAAAATTAGAATTTATGAACGAAAACACTTTCGTAACTTCCTTGTACGGAAATGAGAGCTAGATTTCTGTATGATTTCGTATCGTCAAGTCTGAGAGATTTTTTTGTGTACTGCTAATTCTTTTAGATTTCTGATAAAACAATCCCTGAAACGTAAAGCTAGAAATCTTACTGTAGATGTTCATTTTTGACTTTGTGTTTTGATTTATCTTGTGCACAGCCGTGGTGCGGTAGGTTCCCAGCAAACCAAAAGATCAAAGTTCGGACAGGTGATATCATTTATTGTGAATATCAACGAAGTGAATTAAATATTGATTTAATTGGTAGTTTATTAAAAGGTTAAGAACTTAAAACGATAATGCAAAACAGAAACATACGTAAAACATTATTAACAGGCTTTTTCCCGCCTGAGGCATTCCTATATCTCGAAAGCAATGTTTTTATACAAAACTATCAAGGCATTCTAATAATCTATCATCTTTATAGAAGAGCAAATATAAAAGCTATTGATGGTAATTTGGTCCTTTATAATAAAATTCGATTTGTTACCAGTCTTCCGCCTAAGGATGCATATGAAATTAGATCACTTAGATCAGAACTTTACTGGATGTAATGGTGATTTGTTAACCGCTTGAGGTTTGAATTAAATATTCCTTTACCGCATAATTCTGTATGTAACTTGTCTTACAGACAATGAATAACTTAATTGTCATCGCCGTTCATTATTATAAAAGCCCACTTGTCCATAATGAATGAAACCATTCATTACACGATACATGAGTAGGCGTAATTATCGAGATGTTTCTTTAAAAATCGTACATTTGTAATATTTTTGGGTTAAGGTATATACCATTTCTTATATTTCGAATTGTTTTACTACTTAAATAAAGAATAGTAGTAATAATTTGTCCAACGATTGCTCTACTTCAGCTCATGCTTCTTCTATGAAATCCTTAACTCGATCTTAACGAGCCAATACATCAAGTTTGGTTACCCTTTCCGTTTTACCTTCAAGTAAACTGCAATTTCGGTGTGGAAAACTGGGTTGTTTTAAAATTAGTCCAAACAAGATAAGTTGTCGTATATAATTTAGTTTGCTACCAGTATGAAAATGTTTTCATTAAGAAACTGATGAAATTTGTTTAAAAAAAACTTTCATCGTTCGATGAAGAAATACAAACAATACAAAGAAAAACATTCATACATCCGCATGTTGTTACAACTTTTCCAATAACTTGAACTTTTAACATTTAATTTTTAGCAATTTTAGTTGTTATTACATTAAATTTTACCATATAGATAGTATTCAATAAATTCATCATAATTTCTTTGCATTTTTTATAAGTTCCAATCCGGTTGTTTTTCATAAAAGAAATAATACCAGAGATGGAAAACCCGAATTTTGTATAGAATTGTGTGTGTTGTCCTTGAGTAATATTTGGAATGCATACAATTTATAAAATGTCCACAATGGAGAGAAAATTAGTTGAAGCTTTTCATGACCAGAATATTTAATTTCCCCTACGTATTCATTTCTCTGGAAATGGGAAATAAAAAACGTTTTTTGGTTAAATGTTATTTTTTAAAACTTATGATAACAAAACATAGATTTTTCAGAATTTACCAATTACGCATGAAATGTTAACATTTCGATTGATTTGTATGAAACGTTTAAAAAATATATACCCCTGGAATCCAAGGGGCTTCAAATGGACAAAGTAATACATAGAATGCTAAAAACACTAGGCAACAACAAATTGTAATGAATAACTTCTGTACACTTCAAATGTGCTGTAGTCCATTGAGTACAAAAATGACAGATTTTTTTTTAAAGAACAAGTATTTTTTAATTGTTTTCTTTTAAGTACAATTTGTTGGACTTATGTTGTCATAACTGGAAAACGAATTATCCGATTACATTGAAATGAATTTACTGAATTGAAAAAAAAAACGTATAAAAAATCGAAAATGACAAAAAACGAGTTAATTTTCAGTTGTTTATCATCAAAAATGAGGTATAGATAATTTAAATCGATGAGGCATTTACGATTTTATTCACAATTTGATCAATATACCTTATGGTTATGTGAGGTTTGTAAAGGGTCCACCATTTGGTTTCAATAGGACAGCGCTACGTGCCACACAGCCGAAGCTACACTCGATGTTTTGCGCCCTTTTTGTGAAGATCGCATTATCAGCCGCAGAGCTGATGTCGTTAGGCTACTGCATGGCCAGCCGAGGCAGCCATTTGAATGAAAAATGAAAAATTAAATTACAAAAACACTACGAAACAAGAAAAATTTCCTACAAAACAAGAAATTAACTTTGTTAATAAATCTGAAAATGTCATTCGGATTCAAATACAAATACGGATGAAGATTTAAAAAAAAAAATGTAGCGGTAATTTTTTTTTTTTTAATTTATTTCAAAATTAATAATGCTTTTCTCTCAAGTGTGGCAACCTCTGTCATTCACTGTACCGCGATTTGGCGACGATTTGTGAGTGGGGCCAAAAGAACAGAGTAGATTTTACACAGACATTCCACTGATCCAGCATCGTCGTCAATCTCTATGGGTGGTGTGGATATCGACACTCTTGATGTTCTGGGCATGAAAATAGAGGCTGATGCTCGCTGGGCAAGCCATATATTCAAAGTGTCGAAAGAAGCATTCAAGTGTTAAGGCTGTTTGAAGCGGTGCAAGAAATACTTCATTTCATCTGATCTCGTAAATATTTACACCACCTAGATCCGGCCTAAAATGGAATATAACTCCCATATATGGGCAGGGGCTCCAATGACATCTTTGCAGCTCTTGGGGGAATGGTAGGCTATCCAACTCTATTGTCTCCCTGCAGCATCGCCGAAATATGGGTTGTTTATCGTTTTTCTGTAGATCTTTTAATGGTATCTGCTCGTCAGATATCCGTCATCTTGTCCCTGATGTTAGAACATTTAGCCGGAATACGCGGCTTTCCGGGGACTCTCATCCGTTCATTGACGACGCACTTCAGTGAAAATTCTTTCTACAGCCGAATCGTTCGAATGTGGAATATTCTAGGAAATGTGTTTCCTGTCAGTTGTTACATTCCGAAATTCAAAACAAATGTCAACAAACACTACTCCCTCTTTCCTCCTTCCGCTACCTTAATTTCCTTCCGCTAACACAATGCATTGCATTTATATGGGGCATCCCCTATATTTGTTTATTTATATTGCCTAGTGAAATAGGATTCCGAAACTAATGCCTTTTAATTGATCCCCCAAAGTGATGCATTGTCAACTTGTTGTTTCATGATAGGACAATTCCTGGAATCCAAAAAAAACATCAACTAATAGATTTTGATGTATCACGATTTCTGGGTATGTACATTCTTCACCAATACCAATATTCCCAACCCTGATTTGTATATAGAAAAACAAAAACTTTATTGTTTAAATAAAAGTTTTTTGTTGTGATTTCTTTTTCTTCGCACAACAGTTTCAATTTTGGCCCTCATTCTCATTCGCCATTCATTCTTCTACCAAAGTCTGGAAAATATGTCTTCTATTACATTATAAACTTTTCCCTCAACGAAAGTTTATGCTGCTTTTGCATAGTTATGCAAAATTTACTATCATTTTTTTCGTTACTTCTTATAACCTTCAATCTGACGATACATACATTCCTTTTTTTACAAAAAAAAAAAAAAAAGAACTGCGATGTGTGCACTTCCGTTCTTTGGCATAATACGGAATAATTTTTATCTGTGTGGTGCCAGTTGCACCGTCAGTGTCATTCCGGCGTTGGTGTTGGGCACTGCCATGCTTCCGAGCATGTCTTTGGCGTTGATGCATTTTTTATATTTTTTTTGGTTACATTATTTTGTTATTTTTTGGAATAATGCCAATATTATTTTGTGTACGTAGGCAACGGTTTTTTTTTGGTTTTTTTTTAGTGCATTGTGTTCTTTTCTACGAGTTTTTTTTTTGTTAAAAATCCTTCTTTTCAGTATTTTTGATGACATAATGGATTTTGTGTAGGAATTTTCGTATGGATTCACTAATGATGTCATGTACATGTATGTCTTTTGACCTAAATATAGGTTCAGTCACATTTAAGCACGTTTGTTAAAAAGAAGTTGAAATTAAATTCTCAGCTTTTTTTTTATCAAACGGAAATGTACCTTTAGAAGTAGCTAAGATAACTTTAAAAATAAAACAAATGCTGTTCGGAGAATATTTGGTAAAATATACATATATAGAAATAGTTTTATTTTAAACAAATGGAAATCTTAAATAACCGAGTTGTAATGTTGCCGTTATTTAGTGGTGAAAACTTCACCGACAATTTCACCCATTTCGAGGTGCTCTATGTTCACATTCTGTGAAGATTTCGAGCGGCAAAGATAGCACTCACTAGTTGTACCACCCTGCTTACGGTGCATAGTGGTCTGCTATGCTGGCAGAGTTAAGATACCGCAGATCAGGAGAAGGCGATGACTTTACAGGCGATTAAAGGTGGTGGTATAACTTCCACCAGAAAGCTAAAGGGACTCTTATGAGTATTCTTTTGAATGTCTTAATGAAAATTGTCTGCCCTCGATCTACAAACAGTAGCTTTAATGTTTTTCTTTAGTCTTGCGAAGAAAATGTTCAACTCATTGTTCTTGAGTATTACGAAAACGCCATTAACCCAGTTCTCGACTTAAATATAGAAAAATGGATTAATGTAAATAATTAAATTTGTGGTTGTTTCTATTAAGATTTGATCTATTGCCAATCAAAAAAAATATTTTTTAAAAATTTTCGCCAGGCCTTCCCTTTCCATAAAGGTGGTTGGCGTGTGTTGCCAAATGTCCAAACAATACTACTACACATTTTGCAGGCCCCATTGGACAAACATTTTTTTTAAACACTACAGTACCAGCTTGTGATCCAACAAGGCAATATGCATACACATTCATCTTTCATGGAAGCTGGTGTCTCCTTTTCTGGACCCCTGGAGTCTCAGGTGACCTAAATTGGGTTAGCATATCTTCAAATGAAATATTTATTTAAATCTGTTTCGGTACCCATATACTGCAGGATCCGACTTACCCATGAAAATTAATTGGCCCGAACAAAAATAATTTTACTTCGGAACATAATCTCGTTTAAAAAAAAAGAGCATTTCGGGTGATCTTACATAAATTGCCACGCAGTGGTGGTGAGTGTAGCAATAGAACATTACTTGGCGTATTCAAGGATATCCAAAGCCTTTTGCAAAACTAATTTTTCTTTAGAACATAATCTCATTTTATTTCCAAGGATCTTAGAATTTTGTCTGCCCTCTGAATAACAACATTTCCTGAAGGACTCAAGATAATCGAAATTATACTCTTCTGTGACTGAAATATGTTAACCAAATTTCTGCTGTTTTTTAAATAAAAACAGCATCGAAGAAGCCTTTATAACGTTCTGTATCCACCTGAATGGACCTCAGAAAAAAGTCCACATGTCCACCAACTTTATCTAAACAAATACTGGCTGCATGCCACCACCTCTATTCGGATTTAATCGCAAAGAATATTTCATTTTCATTCAATTTATTTATTTGATAATAAAAAAAAATCTAAAACTAAACGATGAAAGATGTATACATATGCACGTAAGGTTTCACTGCATTGTTTTTCTTCCCCTCATCCAGGGCTATATATGTAGGGTTTTTTTTGTTGGCCTCATGTCCCACTTTTAGGATTACATTTGGTTTTGTGTGTGTTTCTCGTTGGTATTCTCCATTTTTGGTAAATCTCAAAAATCTAAGTTCATGGATGTTTACACTTTATTGCCGTATAGTAGCCAGGAAACAAGGAGAAGTCCTATTTTATTGACTCATCATAAAACAAAATAACAAGAAGCGGAAGAAGTAAAAGCATGCCAACAAAAACTTAAAGTATAATAAAATGTTATTTCATTTTGTCTTGTATCATGAATATACATACAAACATGTTGTCTTCATTTACGTAAATACACAGTGGCGGATGTTGGACATTCACTAGAAAGATCGGTTAATAGAAGATCCTAGTGTTGTTACATCTGTCTGGACTGTCATAAATCTCATTTTCAGTTCCCCTCAGGTGTAAATAATGCTACCTGGCTGTATAAGTGGAACCATACATTGCCATTCTAATTCTAATTCAAAAGAAAAATATATATCATATATGACATAGCTGACATAGGACAATCATATTCGTTTACACTACCATCTGGGCTCGAACGGGAAGTAGCATTGCTGCATGGTCTCATTGGAACATGTTATCTGCTATCCTAGGCCTCGTACTTCTGTCCTGACAGTCTGGGAACGACCCTTCGATGAGCTTTGCTGTGGTTTACCATATAAATCTCAGGGAGTTGGGATCTGAACCGATTACTATGACCCAATGGGACACAGGGTTTTTGGTAAGCGTCCAACCCTAACCATGGGTGGTAATCTGACGAGTCAGAATGAGATGTTGGTGAATTTGAAGTAGCAAAGCTAAGTGATTTCACCGGAGACAGTTCTCTGGCAGGTGATCAGGAGCTCCCTGGACTTCTAAACTAGCCTAAGAAACTGGAAAATTTCCTTCAGGAGTTGCAATGTTTTTTTTCAATTCAATACTTGCATTTATTAGAGTTATAATATTTTCAGTAATAATTAAAAAAGAAACTTATAACATTTCTTCTTGTTAAGAAATTGAAAGACCATAATGGCGTCAAAAATAATTTGTTAAAGAAAATTATTATTTTTTTTTGTATCAAACAACATATTTTTGGCACATTTTGCATAATATATTTTTTTTTTCCAAAAATAATGTGAAATGAATGTAATTTTATATTTTAATGTCTCAACAAACTAAATCTTTTACAAGGTTCTTACCAGATGACAGTTGGTCAGTATTATAGAATGAATTTATTCGACCAAAAGTCAGCAACTTTTTATTAACGTTTTGGTGGTAAAACAAATTTGTGGTCTTCCCTTAAAATAGCCGATGCGGAAATATTTTGGCCACAGCACCAGCAAATGAACTTCGATTTGGAAGAAGAAAGGAAATTTTGCAGATCTTTTCACATGAGTATTATATGAGAAAATATAATGAGAAAAATAGATAATTCGAGTTTTGAGACTAAAAAATTTTACTTTTTGCACTAAATGCACCTTACTTTGGAAATTTTTGGAAGGAAAAAGTTAACCGTACAAATGGGGAACCCACCAGCGAAACCTAAACCTACGAAAACCTAACAATAAAAAATACAAAAAAAATGTCCTCCCCTACAATCGAAAAATTGGAATTATTTCTAAAATATATGCAATTTTCTGATTCTTCTTGCCTCTAACTACAAAATGTTTACTAGATCAAATCTACAGACTGTTGGGCGATGGAAAAGTAGTTTCGAAGGAAGTTTAAACACTCCGTACATTGTCATACTACCCTCATATGGAATACGGCACCAATGCCCTCTAAATGCCCAAGCTAGCCTTCAAAAGCCGTAATCCTGTCGATGTGAGTATACCAAATAGTCAGAAGTTGGTTTTATTGTCTACTATTAGGCTGTGTAGGGGGATAAAGAAATAATATGACGTCATTACCATTTTCTTCATATGGCAATTTTACGATGTGTTTTTCTTGGTAATAGTGATTACTTTTTTTTTTGTATTCACTAGTAAATATTGCAATACACAAACATACACGTACACCTCTTAATTACAAATATCCTCTTCGGTGGAGAGTTGTAACTATTTACTTACATATGTATGAATCTATCTAGAACGTATGTACGGTGTGGATGAATATTTTACCTAAACTCTGGATAGGAAATCCGTTTTTTTTACCTTTAGAGAATTCAAGTTAAATCGATTAACAGACTTGTGATGTCCTTCGCTCGTGGCCAAGGGTAAATGAATACCACTATAGGGATGTGACTAATTGCACTTTGCCTTCGAGTTTTATCCTTCTATTCCGCTCGAATATGCTCCAGGCAAAGTAACAGAGACACTTTTTGTGTATTCTTATATGATTTAAAAAACTGCTCAATATTTAAATCGATATAAATTTATTTTCCAGCAAAAATCTATGGTTAGGAAGGGTGGTGCACTCGATGATATTTATTAATGTACCTCTATCTCGGCAATTTTATGCTGAATGTTGTCTTTTAAAGATTGCATTTTCTCTGTTTTAGTTAATAAAGATTCTAAAATGAAGATGGCCCCACAAAAAAAACGTCCAAAGTCGTTAAATCTGTATAAAAAGGTCACAACACTCCTTTATCGAAAGTTCCAATGGATTTTTTTAATTTTTTAAATATTCATTCAAATGGAAATTAAACACACTCTTAACATAACGGATTTGTTTTTTTTTTCGTAATTTTTCTGTACAACCATTCGGTGTTGTTCAATAATAAATTATTAACTCTTGCAGCAACTGAACCTTGTAAGGCTTAAAAGTCAAATCCTCACCTTAAATTTTCCATGTGGTAGTAGCAGATAGGCACAATTGATGTTAATTGATAAATTATTGTTCTTCAACGCTTTGCTTTAGTGCTGTGACATTTTCAGTTGAACTACAGTGACGAATATGATCTCGAGTTTTAATGTCTTGTACCGATTAAATTTGTTACCCTAAATTCTATGAAATGCAGTATTCACAGATCCACCATTTTCGTTGTATTTATATAATTTTTTTTTGTCTTGTATGAAATTTAACTCATTTTGCTCATTTATATATATAAAAAGAAGTCAAAAACAAATTTAAATATTGATGAAAATGATACTTGCCGGTGTGTGAGAATCAATATATCAATGTATGCAATAAAAATAAGTTTTTTTTGAAATGAATAACCACTTTAAAATTCCAATCTACTAGATCATTAGAGCCGATGAATGAATTTACTAAATTTACAATTTAGTGAAGGTCCGTTCCCGAATCACCATACAAACGTAACTTTTTTCATTAATCACATTTAACCAGAAATTACTATGAGAGACCTTTACTGAATTGTGAATAAAATCGAAAATCCTTCATCGTCTTTAATGATCTAGTAGATCAGAATTTTAAAGTGGTTATCCATTATTTTTTTTATTTATAAGATTTATAAGGCCAAGTCTAGGAGTTGTTGACAAATTAATTGGTCTTTACGAAATGTGATTTGTTATGGCATTTTGAAGATAAATTCAAAGTTTAAAAACTTTCAAGGACCTGCAAGGACCTGCAAGGATATTGTTTATGATTGGTACGTTGGTCCAGGGTGAATAGAAAAGAATGAAAGATACATAATAATAAGGTTTTATATTTTATTTCAACTTAAAAAAAATAATAAGAACAACATTGTAAATTAATTTATGAAATGATATTTTGGAAAACAGTTTTAAAACATTAATAAAGGCTCTTCTTCTCCAAGACAATTTTTTTTTCAATTAGTGCCACGTTTTCGCAGTGAGTTGAAACACATTGCAAATTACCGTTATTCTGGGAAGACATGCCTATCAAGAGTTGTAAAAAATATGTGTTAGATAAGTTTTCGTGTACTTTAACGTACCTAGTGGAAAAATTACACAAATAGTGTTCATTTAAGTATTTATGAGCTGGTAATTGTAGTGGTACTTTTAAGTACCATCGGTCGAGAAATAGTTAAAATACTGAAAATGGTCTTTATTTGCCATTTTCGGTATTTTAGGAAATTTTGACTAAAATTTGTTTGTTTAGTGATTATTGTCCTAAAATGTATTTCAAGACATTGACTTAAAATGCTGTTTTTTTTTAAATTTCACGATGTAGATGTGCTTTTTGATCGACTTGTCGTTCCAAAACGAAAACTTTTCTATATATGGAAACCGACAAGATCGAAATCGTGGCAGAAAAAAAACCTATCCACCGAAAAAAAAATTCGAACATTTTGGTACTCAGGGGACCACAGTACACAAGACTTATATCGCGGGTATTCACTACAAACACTTTTGTATTCTTTTGCCGCATAGTGTTATTGAAAATGTATGTCCGAAAAAAGGATATAAAGGTACATGTCTAAAGTATATTTCAATAATTTCTGCAAAACAATAACTTTGCTTAGATCTTAACACAAAATGTCGTAGTAGTAGGCTTTTGTGTCCTTAAACTGTCATTGTGGTAACTCAAAATAAAGGAAGTTTCATTATGATTTTCAAAAAAAATTTCTTTTTAAGATCTGTCTAAATTCAGGAGATTTTGGGAATGGTCTGATTATAATATTTATAATTATAAATATGGTGAAATGATAGAAAATTGCCTCATGAAGTCTTACTAATATATGCGTAAATTAGTTTCCAAGGCACTAAAACACTAGATATTCAGTCACATTTTTCATCGGCAGTGTACGCGGAAAGTACATTGCGACCAAAAGGTAACCATGAGAGCATGGTACCATACGTGGTGCATGGTTACAAGCGGGCGAGATCGGCTCAAGGGGAAAACGTCCTTCGCAAATTATGTATTCACTTTTTTTGGTGGTAGTGGCCAACAAACACAAACACATTGAAACGCAGGATATATTATAATTCTGCGTCTTTGTTTAAATATCCCCATTCTTTGAGTTACCCATAATGGGTAGTGAATGAGTATACATACTCGTACATTGTATTTCCATAGAAAAGAAAAAACCGAACTTTTCAAAATGTAAACCTCAACAAAGACCATTGACAATTATTGATTTTAATCCCTCACTATAATCAAAGGAAGATTTTCCGAGAACCAAAGTATGGTGGAGTGTCTAATTGGCATATTTCTAATGAAATTAATATCAGCAATATTTCCCTCGAACTATATTTCTCATTTATAAGCTGTACACTTGTACACTTAGATACAAACGATGTTGTAGTTATCAGAAATCCTAATTTATCATTTATTTGCAAAATTGTGGTAATGCATGTAATATTGTGGTGATATATACAAGTGTGATTATTCATATTGTTATTTGTATTTAAGGGATTATTAATTACTTATAAGAAATTTAATTAAATCATTATATTGTCACTTATTTCCACATATTACAACAAAAACCTGTTATGCTAATTATATATTAGACAACTATTGCAAGGTATCTGAATAAATTGGCCTATACTTATATCCTCAAATATTAATATGGGGACAACAGTCACTTGAGTGGCATTATTTTTCCTATCTTGAATAACATTATCAAATTTAGCCGTGTCTTGCTTGCTAGTTTTGTTTTTAAATCGGATGGAGACAATGGGCCAGTGAAGGTACACCCTACACAACCTCAGGTAGATGCGTATCAACGTTGGTTAGGCGACAATTGTACTTTCCGAGAGTGCAATTATATAGACCTTCCGCTAATGCTTTCCACCTGTCCATACACACTAATCATAGCTACGATATCGCATAGGGTCAATATTGACAAACTAGTAAGTTGTAATTTGCTTGAGAAAGTCTTTGTTACTTAATTTTAAAAATTTTGTAAGAAATATTTTGAGAAAACTATTTTGTAAAAAAAAATTTCGAAAAAAAATAAAATTTGTGGAAAAAAAATTTTTGCTGAAAAAAAATTTTTTTGTTGAAAAAAAAAATTTATGTTGAAAAAAAAAATTTTGTTGAAAAAAAAAATTTTTGTAGAAAAAAAAAAATTTTGTTGAAAAAAAAATTTTTGTTGAAAAAAAAATTTTTGCTGAAAAAAAAAAATTTTGTAGAAAAAAAAAAATTTTGTTGAAAAAAAAATTTTTGGAAAAAAAAAAATTTTGGTAAAAAAAAAATTTGGGGAAAACACAATTTCTGTACAAAAAAAATATTATTTTTTTTATTATTATTATTTATAGAATTATAGAATGCCTATTTAAATTCCTACGTACTGCGTGACAGAGTCAGTGAATCAGGGAATCAGTGTATCAGTGAATCAGTGAATCAGTGTCGAGGGTATATATATATTAAGAAGATATCATTTTCTGATTTTATTGTTATTAGAAATGTGCCCATTTAACCTAAGAGACCAATGAAACATGATATCTGGTTACTGAAATGAAGCGTAATGGCCTCGAGAATCCATGTTTATATTTCCCGATGAAGTTTTCAACATGCTTTCGTTTTTAAAATTTTGCCATATTTTAAGTCCTCTACAAATGTTAAAATTGAAAGCTCTTTCCTGCTCGAAATCTTGGAAGGAAGTAAATTGCTTTCGTTGAGAAATAATGACAACGAATTTTCTAAGTCAATGCTGGGTATCCCAAACAGTGCGTTTATTAAAAATAAGTTTTCGGCCGAAATGAGTCTCTCATCTCGGCTGCTTTAAGCAGGTTTGTTGGTGAAACTGGCATGGCAGTGGACAACATATGTCGTCGTACGGTACTCACTTACCACAATGTTATTGCCGCAGCCTAGAGTGTGCGACTCCGTCCTGAAACATTGACTTGCCATCGATCTCAACATTTCACGCACTAGCCTGATTAAATAGCTGCAGAAAGACCTGAGATATAACTTTAAGGTCCAAATGGACCTTGTCTAAGCGCATTTTCATATCGACGGCATGAGTCAGGCCTTTAAGACGAATATCGTCAACAAGGTCTGGGAAACTTAAATTCACAGGTTGGGCTACTGCAAAGCCATCTGAGGCACCCACATGAATGAATTTTCCCTCAACATTCCCATACAGGCACAGGGTCGGACGAGAAATCCTCTCAAATCAGAGATCTGTTACGATATACTTTTTGTACTCACTGATCGGGACATACTGTGTACCGTCGGCCCTATACGGCTAAAAGATTACTCTCATAACTGTGAAACCGCTGAAAAGGTTTTGTTTTATGTGTGTGAATCTGGGTTTTCGGTGTGATCATTCCACTACCGTCCTCGGAAATAATTCATCTGTTTCACAAAATATTTGATTTAATGTCGTACAAAAAAAAAACATAACAGAAAAGGCTTTTATTATTCCGCTCAAGGTGACACACGGTCATTATGGCTAATTGCCGTTACTTCCATAAAGGCCCCTTGAAATACAATCATCAATCCATTTGAAATACAAACATTAACATTGAATCGTAAATTCCAAAAATGAAACGTCTATATTGCCGTCCAAATATACTTTTTTTTTGTGATACATGCGAGTATGTTTTCACAAATGTCGTTCTTCTCACATACGAATAGCAGGATAGTAAAAGGAGTCATATAAAGGAATACAAAAACGAAACTTTTTTTGTTCGTTATCGAAATGACCTTAATCGCACATGGATACCCGAAACAAAGAGGAAACCAAAACTACACAAATAACCGTAATAATAATGTTATCGTATGGCATTTGAACGTAACAACAATGTTGTTGTTGTTGTACCTATTAGATGTTGGCTAATATTAAAAGAAAATATCGAAGTTAAAGGCCAAAAAGTAAAAATTTGTTTTCATGTATGTAAGAACACATACACATATGGACTTTAAGGTATGTGTATCATGAAATCATGAAGCGCAATAAAAAATAACGAACACACCTGCGAGTATTAGTCAGACCTAGGTTAATTAGTACACTCACAGAAAATTTTCGTTCAAATCGCACAATGACAGATTAGTTTGGAATACCTATACGCAAATTTGATATCTTTTGTATTTTACAATATCTCTGTTCTCAGTTGAAATAAAATCGAAACAATAATATCCTGCGTTACTAATGTTAGTTCTACCCAATATGGTTTTTGCAATAGTTTAGACCATAGTTTTAAAAATACATAACTTCTGACAAAGTGAAGATATATTGATGCATGTATCTGCTTTTGGAAGATACTTTCTTAAACATTAAGGAAAAAAAATAATTTTTTATATAACCACCGACTCACCTTGCAGGCTATTCAGGACATTGTGAGCAAATGTCACACATACAAACTTTCATACTTCATCTCTATTGAATACCAGTCCACCAAATCGTATTCGTAGTGTGTAGCGAGAAGAATAACTGCTATTCGGCGCTAGCTCCGCTATTGCGTAATCTTTTTAACCTGTCGTATTTACCCTTCACGTTGGAAAGTTGCCAATATTGAGCCGATCCCCAAGAAAGGTGTGGCTTCAAATCATGCAAATGACCGCCTACTTGGGATATTTTCTGAACTCTCGACGGTTATGGAAAGCAGCGTTAACCACAATCTGGTTAAGTATCAAGAGCCTAACGGCCTTGTGAATGATATGCCGTGTGAATTGATCTACTGGAGAACGGATGGTGTTCCTTTCGGAAAGTTGGAGTCGATCCATTGGCTCTATGAAATAAAGCGCTAATCAAAAATTAAACTAAGCCCCAAAATAAGGTATGAAATAAGACCACAACGAAATGCTATAACTCTCTAATCCAAAAATTAAACACGCTCCATTTTTGGGGCTATCATTCACAATAATATTTTCCGATATGATATTAAGCAAAAGACTCAAGTGATATATTTTTTATTAAAAATGTATAATAATTTTATGAAAACACCAGCATTATGTCTTCGACAATTTTGCGGCAATATGGACATTTAAAACGCTGTAATGCCTTGGAGATTGCATATGGATAGGGAGTCTATGAAGGTTGTTATGGATGCTCCAACGAGCATAGGTTGACCGCAGGAGTACCACAAGGTTCTGTCATCTCTCCCTTTCTATTTCCTTTTTTCATTGTCAGACTGTGAACCCATTCTACTTTTTTGCGGATGACAGCAACCTCTATCATTCATACTCATTTGATCATGGAATTGGAATTGGTTGATATTTGGCTTCAACTGCATGTTGTTATACTGCGCGCGATAACATAAACCAATTGAGAGGCGAGTTTGGAGGGAAATTAACATCACGTTTTGGCATTGACAATTGCAGGGGCACGTGAAGTCCCTCGTCCATATGGATAAGCCAGTCACGATTGCGCTACCGGCCAAAAGTTAGCTATCAAAGTATATCACATAAAGGAAAAATTTCTGTGAAATAATCTTTAGAAAGTATATTCCAAAATCACGCTTTACACACAATGGGTCCCAATTTGAAGGAGACAAATTAGGTTAACATATAAATTAATTTTTATTGTTTGTATTGAGTCAGACCCTATAACATTTGGACAGAACGTAGATACGCCTAGGCGGAAAATACTATCCAAAGAAGTTAAGTAAATCCACAAGTTATGATCCGGAAACACTATAAAATTACATTAGATCCAATGTTGAGGGCACTGGATTTTTTAAAATTTCCACGGTCTTTCAATTTGCTTTTTTGCCATTTTTCATTACTATATTGATCCATTAAAATGAATTGACACCAATGGGAATTGTAGCACTAACCCGTAGTTTGGTTCAAATTTCTTTAGTATTTGTATAGTCCATTACTATGACCTGGGACCAGGACGAGTTATTTTCCTAGAAGGGTTTTACTCGTAAGTGTGGAAACAGCTGCTATAAAATGTAGTGTTGCCTTGCTAGGATACGAACCTGGGTTTGGCGCATGCTTTACGAACTCAAGACCCCAAGATATGACATGTTTCCATCTAGTCTTCATGAAACAGACTTTTTCTGCACTGGAAAAAATATTACCAGTTTTAATGTCTCTTTTTGGATATTATAAAAATGTGAACTCGACAAGGAGTATTTTGGATGTAGAGAACAATCGATTCATTTGGAATAAGTTTTTGTTTTTTGCAAATCATCATTACATATAATCTTCAGTAGTATCCAATTTAAGTAAATTAAACTTAAATATTGCGATCCTTTGCCTTTTCACTTTTTGTAATCCCATTGTATATTCGTTTTAAATCCCACAATCTCAACCCAAATGATTTAATGCAGATATTTATTATTAAATCATTAGTTTGGCAAATACAAAGTCTTACATATGTACATGACATTAATGTGCAATATTAGAACGTATGCATCGAAATCAGAATGTGTACGCACATATTTCTGACTTTCGACAAAATCATAAAGTATTCTTTGACAAATTGTTGTGATAACTCATAATTCACTCATGCAAAAGGAACACACTCGTACGCATGCAGCAATGACAAAGGAACTCTAACTCACGTACGCAATCACACAAAAGTCAAAGGCTGAAATGTGGATGGTACAGATAGATTGGTCAGATAACTGAAAATTACGTATGCCTTTAACAGAATATTTTAAGGTTAATATCACAAGCACACGCAATGTCAAACAAGTATTCGAACCAAAACTATCTACAATCACTCACTCACTCACGTCTATACCATGCGTCGCACAGTGGTAGATTTTGAAAAGCTGGATCAATAATATAAATCGTAGTAATTAATGCAATTAATAACATATTTTCCGTTTAATCGGATACCGAGTTTCAATTAAACATTAATTATTCTCCAGTTGATTTTTAAAAAATGTCATTTAAAACTGTTGGCAACTTTCCATACATACAGCGGTTAGGGGCCAATGATTCGACGAATTATATACAACCACTGTCGCCCCCATTTGTCCTTTATCGTCCACTGTCTTTTGCACAATAAATCCACCTCCCCCTCTAACCATTTCACCCTAACTGTGGATGTATGTGCGGTGAATGATGTTCGTTTGAGTTCACTCACACCCGGTGCCTGTGCGTGTCCATGTTGGACGTGCATTTGTCGAAGAAATCATCATTAATTCACTATTCAATTGTCCTTATTACTGTTTGCGTTTATTCAAATGAAAATAGCCATTTTGATTAAATTGTCATGTCCGCCTGACGACAGCGACACGTCTGCTACTGCTGAGGTGGGTGGGCGTTTGTCAACAAATCATGTGGTTTAGACCGGGAATTGTTACAATGGTTGATTTGTTTAGATCAATGTGACAAAGATTAATTATAATAATCAGTTGGTCATCTTAGAACATTAGTAACACTGGCTCACGAACACGTGCTCCAGTTACATTGTGTAATTCTGGCTGAAACATTACATATTCAATAGACCGCAACTTGTGAACTTAAGAGATGGCTAACCTCCAATCTCTAAAGTAATGTCATGCATACGTATGTAATTTCTACAACATGAAATTGTGGAACAAACGGCGGGGAACTTCTCTCAAATCATTGACAAGTGCATGATTGTATAGTCACTGATGGGATCTGCCGATTGGTGTTGTCTCTGACTGACTTTGCATGGCTAAGAAAGATAATCAAGTCGAATAGTTTTGCATTATTGATGCCAAACGGCAACATTGTGGAAGGGTTTTGCACTATTGTAATCTATTTTTTTGAATATTTAAATGTCGAATATTTTCTAAGAATATTTTTTTGGAGGTAATTAGTTCAGTTCGTTGAAAATGGACATAATTGTTAAAAGAAGTCTTGGACATTGTAAAAGAGAATTCAATTCATCAACCATTGAGCAACTTCCGCAGTTCTGCACTTCAAAGATTTCCATGCGATTAAAAGTAGAAATAATTCTCTAGTTTGCTTGTTAAGAAACTGAACCAGTGAGAAAGTATCAGTCGGATAAACCGACTTCCATACTCAAGTATCAAATTACCAGAAATCCTTAAGTGGGCGTGGCCAACATGTCATAATAGCAACCCAAAAGGGTATAAAAACGAAACCACATTATCTAATTTTGACTTATTTTAATAGTCACTTAAACACAAAAAAAAATAATTTCTGAATAAGTAATATAATTTGTAATTTATTTTGCAATGCTTTTATTTGGTTCCATTTTTCATTTTTTCATTATAACCACTGTGACTTTTTGTTTTAAATAAACCTATTAGTCTTCGTATTAAAATAAAAAAATTTTCTTATTTGAATAGAATAAAAAAAAATAAAAAAAAGTCTCAAAATATTGTAATTTATTGGCAGAGTTTTGACTTTTTCATTTGTCTTCATCCAAGGAACTATCGATATTTTCTTTTCTTTTTTTTAAATGTTCAACTGTTACAGAACTTTTTACTTTGTATATTTAAAACTGGTTCATATTAATTCTAGGGAAATGGGAATTGTAACTAGGATGTTATAACTACAGGACAGCGACAATTCCACACACTGAAATTATGTTATATCCTGCGGGTAGGAGGATATATACCATTTGATACGTCACAAAAGTAGAAAGCTATAAATAAATAAAGTTTTGTGAAAAAACTGGATGTTTGGCCATAAAAATATACCATTCTGCCCACTTTATATATAGTGTCATAATAATAAAGGGGTTTCCAACAAGAGGTGTTATTTTGAATCACCCGGTATTTCGGTAGCTCTCACTTTTGAAGCATTTATTCTTTGACATTTGAAACTACGCCATTAAAAATGGAACGATACACGCTTCAACAACGCATTGAAATCATTAAAATTCACCACAAAAATGGATAAAATCTTTCAGTCACAGTTCGCAAAACTAAAGCAATTTTGGGTCGTCGTAAAGCACCTTGTCGGTGCGTACGATTGAGTCAAAGATTTGCGAACACCAATTGGGATTCACAAAATTAATATAATTAAGGGCCACCCTAGTGTTGGTACTATAAAAGTAAATACATTATTTGTCAATGTCTCATATTCCCAACCGTTGCCATAGATCCTCTACACCTTGAACTCTTGGATTGGATTACTTTTGGCTGTTGATAAACAAATTTTGAGATACAACCAACACATGTACGTACGTGTGATAAAGACCGTACATGTGGTATCTATGGATCCTGTGCAATTTATTCCTTTTTTTCATTTGATGTTTTTGTTATGTGTTTTAAAATTTAATGTTGCTCGTATCAGCACAGACACACGATGGAAATAAAGTATATGGCTGACCGCGTGCGAGGCTATAAAATATATAGCGGGCTCAAACATTAGAAAAGTGTCAGCTTCCGTTTCAGCTTGTAAATAACTGTGACTATGAATAACAAAGTGGTCTACATTGCCTGAAAATATTTTCTCTAAAAAAGGCACCAGCCGTTCGGAGTCAGCTTTCACTAGTAGACCAGTGAGTATACAAATTGTATTGTACACATCTCACCGATTTAAGAGAAAAATCATTTTTCTTTATGGTTTGTTGAGGAAAATACTTAAAATAAAATAAATGTTATTATGATATTTTGAAGAATTGAGTACTCTTTTTGTATTTTATGATTCAACTTTAAACACTCGTGTAGCAACTCTGTTGAAAATGCCAGAATAACTTTTTCATTTCCATTGTCATTTGCAATCAATGACATAACTTTTACTTTAACAAGACCAGTTTACAAAAATACAAGCACTCCCATCAACTCGAAATAACTTTTTTGCTGTTGTTGTTTTTGTTTATTTTAATTTCACATAATCATCATCTTCATTACCGTCACCGGCATCAACATCACATTTGGCTTACACATGTGTGTATTTGTTTCGCCAACACGAACTCTCGTATATAAGAAGGCATCAGAGCAAAAGAGAACAGAACTATACAAGGACATAGAGTTGAATGTCATTGAGAGAAGTCATTTAAGGACAATAGATGTCCACCAATTTTCAGTCGTTTAAGGAAACAATTCAATGTATTTTACAACGGATAATCCTTAAAATACTCATTTTTTAACAGTGCGCTTAGTGCAATCTTCTACTATTGATATTTCTACATTCCATGAAGGCACAGATATAATTCTACTGGGACCTAGTGATGTTCCAGATCCCCTACGCTTCTTTCAGCTGTATGCTTGAAAAATCCCCGATTTTATCTATTAGGCTATGGTTATTTTTATAGGTCATATCGGATTTCAATACCGTTTCGTTAGGTTACTATTGCCCTGAAGACTTCATATTACCGCGCACATACACTAATGTTCACTCACACCTCTTAAAATGCTGCTATAAAATTCTTTTTTAACAAAATTTTATGATGTTTTCTCTGAAAAAGCTGATTTCAAGTATGCTTTTGTCTATGTATGTGTGTATTTGAAAATGTATGTGTGTTTCTGTGAGTGTGTGCTATTAAATCTGTCATTTGCATACATTTGTAACTTGGAATTTAACACCACAGTCCTTCGTGTACATGTTGACATCTTTTCATATTGTGCACTGAATTGTCATTGTTTGCAAATCTTTAATAATTTAAGTTTCATTTAATACGAAAATACGAAATGTGTAGTATTTAAGATACGGTAAAAAATGTCTGAATTATTATTTAAATGTTCTTAAATGTTAAATGTAACGCACACAAAATGTTATTATTTTTTCTCATTAATATGAAGAAGAAATCTTCTTTGTCTAGTATTTCAAGTTGTGTAAGGAATATTTTGCCAGAAACCGTTTTCACAACATTAGTAATAGTTCCAATTATCTGCTATTAATTGCCACTTACCCATCTAATTGATTTCAATTCTTCTTGTAATTGATATACGAACTTAATTAAGATCATTGTGAAGAAGATGATATTTTCTGTCCAATATTTTTATCTGTGTGTCTAATATTATATTATCAATATTAATTAGTGCCTAATTTTCTTCTTCTTACAGCTACTTACTTGTATGCATGCGTTAAGTCTTTAACCAACTTGGTATGTACTATATTAAGCTCTTCCCATCGTTAACTTTAAATAAAACAAAATATGTATGAGATTATCATCATTTGTTTGAAAGGCCTATCGATGCCATTATGTTTCGAATATAACATTGTGCAAATGTTCTCTGTATCATCATATTTCGCACCCGAAACTTGAAATTTTCCATACCTTGTGACCATCATGCTGAATTTCACCGAAGGATTTCTAATGTCTTTGTCGGACTTTGAATATTAGGAATGTTATATAAAGAATATATATTCTTTACATAATCTCATCGGCGCCAAAGTCGTTACAATCATTATTTTTTACGAATCAGATCATGTTAGCTTTGATCATTTTTTTTACATTTCTAATATTTAATTAAACTGTGTGTAATTTTTTAAGTCATGGAAATACAAGAGGCGTTATTTTGGTATTCAAAGAAAAATTGAATTTTTTGAGTTAAATGATTTGATGTTTATTTCATAATAAAGAGGAAGGTTTGCTGTTAATAATGAAAAACAACATCAGCCAAATGGCCACCACGACCACGCTTACAGGACCATATCCTTTTCATGAAATTTCCATAACCAAATCGCAAAGTGGCTGCCCTATGTCCTTGATAGCCTCACGAATTCTATATTTGTGGACGCTGAATCGACGCTAGGATGTTGGCGTAGTCCTTGTCTTTCACGTGGCCCCAAAAAAAGGTAGTCGCAAGGTGTTAAATCACAAGATCTTGGTGGCCTCTTCGAGAGATAACACGGTCCGGAAAATTTTCCCGTACAACAGCAATGGTTTCGTTGCTTGTATGGCACGTAGAGCCGTCTTGTTGAAAGTAAACGATGTCCAGCTCAATATCAGCCAACTCCGACCATAAGAAATCATTAAGCATCTTCCCGTACAAGAGCAATGGTTTCGTTGCTTGTGTGGCACGTAGCGCCGTCTTGTTGAAAGTAAACGCTGTCCAGCTCAATATCAGCCAACTCCGACCATAAGAATTCATTAAGCATCTCTCGATAGCGCAATCCATTCACCGAAACTGTTGATCCAACCTCATTTTCGAAAAAAATAAGGTCCAATGACCCCGCCCGAACACGACCAATATCACAACAGCTCGAATTCCACAAATTTCCGTATTTCGGTCCGACAAGGTGCTTCAAGACGACCCAAAAATGCTTTGGTTTTGCGAACAGTGACTGCAAGATTTTCTGCATTTTTGTAGTGAATTTTAATAATTTCTATGTGTTGTTGAGTTACAAATGTCACAGAATAAAAGCTACAAAAGGGACAGCTACCGAAATACCGGGTGATTCAAAATAACACCTATTGTTGGATAACCCTGTATAACCATATACGGACACCACCATAAGACAAAAAAATTACCCGAGTCTCCCAGTTTTTCCCAAAGTCATGCACTTTGTTTTTTATGGACTCCACAGATTTGGGGCCTCGGTGTCATTTTCTCAGACTCATATCTTTCAAACCGTTTGAAATTTTGATTTGCTCTCCGTGTCAAAGGTATAGCTCTTGTCATAAAGAAAATCATTGTGAAAAAACTTCATACTCAAAGCCAAAATCGCAAAAAAACTTAAAAAATTTCGATTTTTTAATCTTTTTCCACGTTTCCAGGTCCCTAGGTAGCAAACCGTTTAAAATTCAAGGAAACAATCAACTGCACAAATTTACCTAAGATCTCAATAAACAATCTTTTAGAACCTATGAACTTCCAGAGAATGATTCTTAAAAGTGTATCAATTCGCATTTGCTTTCTAGACAACCATTAGGCAATTTTTGAAGCGTATGAGTGATATAATTATGAAAGCCTAGCACTCATACGTGCAGATGATTAATTAAATTGAATTGATGTATTCTTTTTTAAATAGCTCGAACCATGTGAAAACGAATTGGAATTTTTTAAGCTATCAAATTCCAAACGGTTTGCAAGATATGAGCCTGAGAAAATGATCACTTGTTTGCAAAAATGACACCAAGGAACCAAAAAAAAAAGTGCATGACTTTGGGCAAAACTGGGAGATAGTGGGGGTCTTTTCTGGTCTTTTATCGCGAAGTGTTCTCCGTATATGGTTATATTTTTTGTGTTGCACTGTGTTATTTTTGGTGCCTCTGATGTTTATGATCGGGACGCGATACCAGTTCATGTCGCCATGTTAGCCTATGGATTTTTAAAATTACCAATTTCAGGCAGAACAACGAAAGGCACTGAACACAATTGTCTAATCGTAGTAATTGTGTTGCTATTAAGTGCTGCACTTTTCAATTGAATATCAAAAAGTAAAACTTGAATATTTGAAGCTTAGTTAAATTTTGTACATACACAAGACCTCTCTTCTTTGCAAATACTTTTTGAATTGCAAAAGAAACAAACAGCATTTATTCCATATTTCTCTGTCATACTTTTACAATTCTTTATCTGCTCTTCGGCAGACTTTGGGATGCGGTTGTTGGATGTATCTGACAATACTGTTGTGAGCACCTCCCTCCTCCGTCCATGTTATGTAGTTTTGCTTTAACCATTTTCTGCACATACAAGTTTGGGTTACTTGCAGCTATTTGCAATTGAAAAAACCATACGAAATCTCATATAACAGCAAACTCAATAGAACGAACAAATTTCAAGATAAATGTAATCATATTTTTTTGTGTGCCAAATTCTTCGCTATATATACGTGTGTATGTAGATGAGTGCAAACAAAAGCATGCAAGAAAGATGGTTTCTTTTTTCTCGAAGAGTAAAAGAAAAATGAAGAGATTAATGGAAACCCCAAACAGAACTTTCTTTTACAAAGAATAAAATAAATTTAAAAAAGCAACAAATAAAAAGCTTACTGTACCACTAGGATTGCAGCTATAAATTTGTAAATTTATTATTGCTGGTCGAGTGTATGTATGCATGTGATGCACTCCGGAGGGTGTGATTCAGAATACTACAACCAAGCTAAATGCATAGCAATTTTCGTCGTTTCCAAATGTAAAACCGCAAGAGTTCCGTAAGTGACAGCCAAGATTTATGATTTTATTTTACAAAAAAACATAAACTTTAAACGACGATTTTCAGCAAAAATCCTAGTGTTGTTTTAAATCGGAAAGTGTGGTTTCTTTCATTTCAAAAATGTTGTTTACAGGAAATGTTGGTATAGTTGTGATAATAATTACATTGTTCCGAGAGATGACACCGAGAGCAAATGATAAATTGGATGTTTTTCATTATGACTTCAATCACGACTGCGTCGTTAATACTTAATTTAGGTCCGTCCGTAGTATGATGAGTAGTATCACACAATAAACCCAGGGTCAAAAATTCATTAATAAAAACATCTAACATTTTGAAAATTCGATTTCACTTCTTAATTTCCGGCAGCTATGACAGTTTCGAACGCTCGAAACCGTCTTTAA
Organism: Hydrotaea cyrtoneurina; assembly: GCA_958296145.1. Lineage (NCBI taxonomy): Eukaryota > Metazoa > Arthropoda > Insecta > Diptera > Muscidae > Hydrotaea > Hydrotaea cyrtoneurina. The sequence continues at coordinate 90,605,079 of OY282512.1, forward strand.
ACAATATTTCCAAGTCAGAGAATCTACAAATTATATCGTGCACTGGTTACTTCTGAACATTTGATCCGATGGTATGCTGAGGTAAATACTTACATACAAAAGTACTCAAAAGTATGTAGTCGAAGTTCAGAAAATATTGGGACTGACTAACTATGGACCTAGCCCTTTTATTCCTCCAAATTCTGTGAAGCCGGCACATTTAAATTAATTTCACATTTTCTGCATGATCAATCACCGTTGGGCGAGGATTCATTGGCCTCGCAACTGAAACACACTCTTTCGAACTTGTTTGCGAAGGCAAACTAGTGGGAAGACGAACTCAGTTGGATGCGGCGTTTTAAGTCAGACATCAATGTTTTTTTCCACGAACGTAGCTTTGAATTTTTAGCAAAGAGCCTGCCGAAATAAAGCATCTACAAACGGACTTAGGTGGTCGGTCCTCTACATAGTTATTGGTTGTATCTTGTGATAAATAGCGGAAATGATCGTCCCCGGTATTTCCAACATATTTTGTATTGCGATCACGTAATTGTTAAAAGTCTTAAACGCTGGGGGCCGATAACTTTCAGAATGAATCTATATTTGACAGAAGTCCGTTGATGGATGGTACTTATTAGAGACTGAGAGAGTGACATCTATAAAATTTTAAGAGATTTCGCCCGTCCACCATCTTACACTGTAACTTGTTACAGGGCGCATGAAATCCTTTGGAAAAAACTGAATTTACCTTATAATAGTTGCTACGAAGGAACATATACATTTTGCAGAGCAATGGATGTACCCATATTTGCTCTTCATGGCTTTAATTTCAGTAACAAGCATGGCGGTCTTGTATGGTTTTCCATCCAATTGCGAAAGTTACTTTGATATTTATATAGATTCAACTTTTCAAAACATCGCAATTGTTATTGCTTTAATTTGTCCGAAATTACTAAACCAAAATTCATTATAAATTTTCCAATCGAAAATTTTGAACGAAATCAATGAAGTTTTAAACTTCAGTAATTAATTCTAATTTCATCAAAATACTCGCCATATCGTTTGCTTAGATTAATTTAGACTGATTTGAAAATGCCGCTTTTGTTATGATTTTCTTACATTCAGCACCTTTATCTCAACCATATCCTTAATGTCCTTTAGCTATTTGTGTGCGTTGTACTGAATGTGAAAACTTTTAAGAGCTTTGGTGGTGTGAGTGATAAATGAGTTGGAGGGTGAATATGGGCGAATGTAATAAATTAATAATATTAACATCTGAAACAATTTATTAATTAACTTAGATTTTTCACCAATAAAGAAAATACACAAGAGAAAAGTTTCCCAGAGAAAGGGGAAGGGCCGGGGAATCATGGTGTCTGGTGAACCGACCTTTCCCCAAACATACACCAGTGTCATCGATACGGCGCTGTTCACTTGGGGTGTTGTTATTTTCGCCATATTGTTGGCTGAACAGCACAATAGGACAAAGTTTTATATTAAAGGGGAGGAAGAGGGCGTGCATAACGCTTAGTAAGTATTTTTCTTTTGAGCAGGGAAAAATGTTGACACACAAATATGAACAGCGTCGAACTTAAGGCACAATAAGAAGGCCTTCATCCGCTGCAAACTTCAAAAGGCTAAGGAAACATCTACTTTAAATCATAAAAGTTCCAATGTATAACATTTCTTGTGGATAAAAGTTCAAACAGACGTTACCACTGGACGAGTAGACCATAAAACACATTTGTTGCTATTTAATTTATTGATTTGGAAAGTATGGAAACAAATTAGTCCTTAATGTATTTCTTATCTGTTCATATATAATGCCAAATGGCGCCAAATATAAATCTTTTTCTATTTGGCTGGGAAAAAACCTGGATACCTGGGTACATGTTTCACATCGGTATAGGTTTAAACCGTATTTTATCTATTAAACGCATCGTCGCTTACATGATCTACTGACTTGTCTGAATTTAGTTTTGCATAGAATTTATACGTACATATTTTTGTGTTAATTTTCCCAGAGAGGACATCATGCAACTGCAGCCTTCGCGAGTCTCGCAACGCAATAGACGTAACTAGGCAATATTCCTGGGGGTTGGCTATAGCCCGCGTTGCTGGTGCATTGTACTTCTTTCGCAGCCTATGCGTCTCGTTGTTCAAGTTGCGACGCCACGAAGTTTGGCCTCATGAAAATTGCGCTTTGAAAGTAAACCTCAAAATGCTAAGACCGTAAATTTAAAATACACCCAAAATATTTGCAGTGTGGCCTATTTGGATTATCGTAGTAAAATTGGGGCCTATTTAAAATTGGGGCGAATTTTTATTTTAGATTTGGTGGTGTAATTTCCAAATAGATATCGCAATTCGTATGTAAAAACCCAAAAATATGGGGCTTGATTTCGTAAAAATATGTAATTTAGCCTCATTAAATTATTAAATTTCGTGTTGTTATTCCACGAATAATTTGTATGGCCAAATTCCATTTTCAATTTGGTGTGTATTTTCGTGGGGCCTAATTTTATTCCGTCTCAAATTCAAGTTTATTTTATACTTATACACCATAAGCGCCCTTACCAATTTCCCTCAAAACTCTTGTAAACGCCTTCCGATTCGCCATCCCGAAACATAAACATAAAATTCTGTCAAAGCTTAAGAAAGCAGCTAAACTTCTATTATTTATGATTTTCTATCTTCTTTCGGGTCATCAGAAGGATGCCTAAACACAGTAACTCCCTGTCGCGACTCTACACAAATGTCACTGCCCAGCACAGCACAGCCTTAGTTAATAAAACTTTATCTTCTCTGACATTGTCTAGTGGTTGCCGTAATAGAATAGCAAAAAACCCAAATAAAAGACAAAGAGCTAAAAATACGTCAACTCTGTCAACTCTATTCCAAAAAATAAATAAGCGCCGACCACCTCCTACAAACAGCAATAATGGGCATTTATTTTTTTGTTTGTTTGTTTGTAAAGCCACCAAGTAAATGACAAAGCTGTAGGAAAATACATTCCAACGTGTGGCGGACATGGTTTGTACAACACATTCTGACAATGATTTTCAGATGTTGTCGGTATTGGACAATAGTACACATGCAGAAATTTAGTAAACCAATTTGTAGTGGGACATTTTAAAACATTAGGCATTAATGGTAGAAGAAAATTAGTATGCAGAGTTTTTCGCTTAGCTGCCTTTTCTGTTTTGACATGTCATCTTGTGCACTTAGCTAAAAAATGCTCTTATGTGATTTTCACTTAGTTGCCTCAATTGTGCACATAACTGATTCTCATAGGTAGCGTAAAGTCCATATTTACCAAATGAAAAAAATATAAATATTTGTATGTATTTAGCAGTGAGATCCAATTTTGGATTTTCCCCGACATCATTGATGAAATTTACAAAAAAACCAGTGGAAAAGTTGCAGTCGGGTAAACCGACTTATATATACCCTCACCCTCAGTAAAAAAATATAAGTCTCATATACCATTATAGCAACCTCAAAATACCGAATGTTATAGAAAAAAAGTTGCAGTCGGGTAAACCGACTTATATATACCCTCACCCTCAGTAAAAAAATACAAGTCTCATATTCCATAATAGCAACCTCAAAATACCGAATGTTATAGAAAAAAAGTTGCAGTCGGGTAAACCGACTTATATATACCCTCACCCTCAGTAAAAACTTACAAGTGTCATACTCATAAGTATCGGAAAGTTAAATGTGACCGTGGCTACCATCATTTGATGTAACATCTCATGGAATGTCATAATAGCAACCTAAAATACTATAGAAATGCTATAGAAAAAAATATTGGATGGTACATTTGTATGGGAGGTACCAGAAGGGGAGTTGCCAGACTTCCAAGTTTTTGTCCAAAACTTTGTCTAGCTATAACTGTACTAAATACAAAATGTGGGCAAGATAGCGTTGGTTATACTGACTTCCAAGTTTTTGTCCAAAACTTTGTATAGCTATAGGTTTACTAAGTACAAAATTTGGGCAAAATAGCGTTGGTCATACTGATAGTATTAGACGGTTTATCAGGGGCGGGATGGTACATTTGTATGGGAGGTACCAGAAGGGGAGTTGCCAGACTTCCAAGTTTTTGTCCAAAACTTTGTCTAGCTATAGATTTACTAAATACAGAATTTGGGCAAGATCGCGTTGGTCATATTGGTGTTTCTAAGGTAGGCGGGATGGTACATTTGTATGGGAGGTACCGGAAGGGCAGTTGTCAAACTTCCAAGTTTTTGTCCAAATGTTAGACTAACTATACGTTTACTAAATACAAAATTTGGGCAAGATCGCGTTGGGCATATTGGATATATTACACGATTTCTAAGGTAGGCGGGATGGTACATTTGTATGGGGGTACCAGAAGGGGAGTTGCCAGACTTCCAAGTTTTTGTCCAAAACTTTGTCTAGCTATAGATTTACTAAATACACAATTTGGGCAAGATCTTGTTGGTCATATTGACAACATTACACGGCTTACAAGGGGCGGAATGGAACATTTGTATGAGAGGTACCAGAAGGGGAGTTGCCAGACTTCCAAGTTTTTGTCCAAAAGTTATACCAACTATAGCTTTTCTTAATACAAAATTTGGGCAAGATCGCGTTGGGCATATTGGATATATTACACGATTTCTAAGGTAGGCGGGATGGTACATTTGTATGGGAGGTACCAGAAGGGGAGTTGCCAGACTTCCAAGTTTTTGTCCAAAACTTTGTCTAGCTATAGATTTACTAAATACACAATTTGGGCAAGATCTTGTTGGTCATATTGACAACATTACACGGCTTACAAGGGGCGGAATGGAACATTTGTATGAGAGGTACCAGAAGGGGAGTTGCCAGACTTCCAAGTTTTTGTCCAAAAGTTATACCAACTATAGCTTTTCTTAATACAAAATTTGGGCAAGATCGCGTTGGGCATATTGGATATATTACACGATTTCTAAGGTAGGCGGGATGGTACATTTGTATGGGAAGTACCAGAAGGGGAGTTGCCAGACTTCCAAGTTTTTGTCCAAAACTTTGTCTAGCTATAACTGTACTAAATACAAAATGTGGGCAAGATAGCGTTGGTCATATGGATAGTATTACACGGTTTATAAGGGGCGGGATGGTACATGTGTATGGCGGGTACCAGAAGGAGAGTTGCCAGACTGCCATGTTTTTGTCCAAAACTTAGTCCAACTATACGTTTACTAAATACCAAATTTGGACAAGATCGCGTTGGGCATATTGGATATATTACACGATTTCTAAGGTAGGCGGAATGGTACTTTTGTATGGGCGGTACCAGAAGGGGAGTTGCCAGACTGACAAGTTTTTGTCCAAAACTTAGTCTAACTATACGTTTATTAAATACAAAATTTGGGCAAGATCGCATTGGGCGTATTGGTGTTATTACACGATTTCTAAGGTAGGCGGGATGGTACATTTGTATGGGAGGTGCCAGAAGGGGAGTTGCCAGACTTCCAAGTTTTTGTCCGAAACTTTGTCCAGTTATACCATTACTAAATACGGAATTTGGCCAAGATCGAACATGCGCGTGTTGTTATTATTATACGATTTATAAAGTGGGCGAAATAGCAGATTTGTATGGGATGTACCCGAAGGGGTGTGGCCATATAGCCCATATGCAATCCCATAAGCAGTTTTGGGAAAATATTCAGTCATGCCAAATTTCAGAGTGATTGCTTAACTCTTTCGAAAGTTATCGTGCGTACCAGCAGGACAGACGGACGGACGGACAGGGCTCAAACGATTCAGAAAGTCATGAATCGAATTTGGTTCAAAGACACCTGGGGTCTAATGTGAATATTTCTATGTGTTACACTTTTGGGTCGTATCAAATGATATATACCCTCCTACCCGTAGGGTGAGGGTATAAAAATATGTCTTTATATTTATTATATTTCTCGCGAGGCAGCTAAATGTATTATTATACATGAAAAAGCAATGAAAACATTTCCAATAAAAGTGCAGATATCTGAAATGTGCACTTAAATACAAAATGATTTTCAAATGAAAGTAAAGAATATTTCAAAATTAACTGACTTTTGTATAGTTATATGAATAGGAAGGTAATCGAAAAATACTGTACTCTTATATATGAAATTCATTCTCAAAGACATCCTTCAGTGGGTTCCGTATATGGGACATCATAAACTAAATATGTATTTTTCACAATTATTTAGGAAAATGTTTAGATGTGACCCAAATCGGATATTTATCGACAAAATGGGTTTTTCGGATTTCGTCACAAATTTGTCAATATCAAGTTTTTTCTATGTTTGCGAGTCATAATTTCAAAAGAAAAATGTTCAAGCTTTAATTTAAAGTACATGAGTATTGGGAATTTTTCTGCTCATGCAAAGGTATCTCTCGAATTTTGATCAATATTTTTATGGGTGCTTATGCAAATGTTTCCAGCGATTTGCGGCATTTTTTTTAGGACCATGAGACAGCAGAGAGCTGCGGGTCTTGTGTGCATTAAAATGTACTCCGTTCATTTCGCCCCACTAGCAAATCGTCGCCAAATCGCGGTTGAGTAATGACTCACTCAACCGCGATTTGGCGACGATTGGCCTGTACCTGTTCTCTTCACTGACAATTAGATTTTTGTGGCAAATGTTCAAATTACTTAGTAATTGAATAAATAATAATAAAAACAACAGGAAATGTTCTCCGGAGCAGTAGGTAATAAGCCGACGCAACATAAAAATTTTTCTGTATTACACTGATTGACGGATTCGGAAATATTGTCCTTTTCCGAAGTACATAATTGAACAATATTATATATTGAATTATCTAAAGTCGTGCTAAATTGTAACAATAATTTTCAGAATATTTCATGATCTATATTTTATTTGAATCATAGCTTCTGTGACTTTACTTGAAAGTAATAAGCAGATAAGGCAAAAATGCTTTGCTTAGAATTAGAGAAAACAATTTCTGTAACCCTTTTTTATTAATGTAAACATTAATTTTTACTTCCCAATAGGAAAAGTTTTTTTTTAAATCTTTTTTGTTTGTTTTTCCATAATTATCTTTTTTTTTTTGCACTTTTTTCTCTAAATTTTAATGTTTTTTGTATTTTTTTTAATTTTATACTTTTTTTTAAATATTTTTTTGTGCCTGTTTTCTATTTGTTTTTGTTTAAAATTCATGCTATTTTGCTTTTTTTCTCTTCTTTGGTACTAAGACATGACCCTTTCGAATATTTCAATATTTTTTTTTAAAAAAAAATTGAATTTTTTGAGAAAAAAAAAATTGTTGCTTTATAAATTTATTTATAACTGTAAAACTGTTGATAATCGTTTGATAATCCAAACGAAAAAACCTGAAGATGAAAAAAAGCAACATGAGAACGCCAGACTCATAGAGGGTTTCACTATACTGACCTAGTACTTTTACCCCGACTTGGAATTTTCCATCCCCCAAGTTAGAATATATTTATCAAGATGGCCACAGAAGACTTTTTTTCTTTGAACTAGTATACACATATTTATTTTTTAAACAAAGTTAACAATAATTGTGCTAACTAAACGTAATTCAAATTGCCCACCTCCGATTTAATTTATGAGTGTTCATAGTTTTATTACAGAGTTGCCACTTGCAGGACACATGCTAGAAACCGACTTGAATCTTAACATGCACCTATTTGAAAGGGAAATAAAAGTCTACACTGCCTAACAAAATACTCTTCCAAATTAGAAATTCAAAATTTATATTAACTTTATATCTTCAAAATATTTTGTACATCATTTCGTAGTCAACTTCACCACTGACCTCCCGTTTTCAATGTTGTTTTTATGATTTCATTAATTTGAGCAGAAATTTTCTCGCGTATATTTTTAAACGTGTAAATCACAGCTTTCGAGTTCACTGAACCAAAACTGTTGTCGTTGTTGGAAACTGTCATCGTTGTCGTCGTAGTCGGTGGCGTGGCGTGGCGTTGGTGATGTTATTATTGTCGTTGATGCCACGTACAAGATGGTGTGTCCGCATCATTATTGTCGTAGTCGCTCGGTTGGCGGAAGTAATGCGACGACCTTTACATCAACATTTGTATTCAACTAATTAGGGATCTCGAAATAACTACAAAGGCTGCTGTGGGCGCAACATAAAGTGAAACATTGTTTCACCTCTACGCTCGGGCGACAGATAGAACCGGTGACTGCCATTATTTAAAAGGGGTTGAGCTATCGTCCTTCCTTCCAAGACTCGTATCCTTTGAAAGCGGATGCTGCGTATCGGAGCACGGGTGAATTACACAGATATGATCCTGTTTACTACGGTTCTGTTGCACAGCATTCATGTCAGTATGTTGTAAAAAAATATATTCAATTAACACATACATTTGATGTTACAGTTGTTCCGAAGGTTTGAAAGGGATGGATTCAAATTTAAATGGAATGAAATGGAGAATTTCTCTAAAAAGTGTTAAAGCTAGAGCAAATAAGTGTTGCTATTGCTGTTGCAACACATACAAATATTAATGTATACTTGTGCACCATATAATTTGTATACTCACTGACCGGGACCTTCTGTTAAAAGCTAGTAATTTTCTCATATTTTTAACTAACACATTTCTCCCCTATTATTATTATCAACATTTTGAGATTAAAAACCGTGCGCTATTTCTGCAAATTCGCCGATACATGTATAGTTCCGGTTTGAATAACATTTAGCATTAGGAGAAAGTATTTTTGTAGTTGGGTATTTTTAAAAGATAGTGAGAAAAAAATTCACATTTCGGGAATAAAAAAGTGACTTTGTCCACCAAACCTATCATACCAGATTTCTGCCCTATTATTGCTGTATAAAAGTAATTTCTAATTTCTAATTTTGAGATTAAAAAATATTCGCTTTTTCCTTAAATTAATTTGATCATCGACCAGGTTCGCTGGTCGTCGTGGAAAAAAGGCGAACGATGAATGACTCACTTAACCGCGATTTAGAGACGATTTGGGGCAAAATGAACAAAGTAGATTTTAATGCACAAACGACCCAGCGCTGTTTGTTGTCACACAGACATTCCAAACATCCAGCATCGGTGGTTTGGATATCGACGTATACGTACTCTTGATGTTCTGGGCATGAAGATACAGGGTGATGCTCTTTGGGCTAGCCATATATTCGAAGTGTCGAAAGAAGCATTCAAGTGTTTAGGCTTTTTAAAGCGCTGAAAGAAATACTTCACTCCATCTGATCTCGTAAATATTTACACCCCTGGCCGGAAATGGAATATAACTCCCATATATGGGCAGGGGCTCCAATGTCATCTTTGTAGCTTCTGGACCGTGTACAGAGCAGAGCAGTGGTGATGATAGGGGATGGTAGGCTATCCAAGGCGTCGTCAATCTCTCCTTGTTATCAATCTCTCCTTGCCAAACACATATTTTTTACAGAACTTAAAAACGATTACTAGATCAAAAGTTAAACTGGTTTAGCACCACTGTACGCGGGCACTTACAATTTGGAAAACGGTCGCTAACAAATGTTTTTGTGGATGTTCTGCCAGTATATGGAACAAAGTTTGGTGTGTAATAAACACACAGACTAACTACTACACCACGATCGCTTGCTCAGTTAATGGTTATTTGGTGGTTCTCTATTTGCTCCAGATGTGATAAATCGCCATGCATAAGGGCCGGCCCTACTGAGATGTATTTCGATGTCTTTAAAAGGTTTTTTCTGTATACGTCGGTTAATTAAGATTTTGCATACTTAAACTATGCATTACCTACGTAAACGTATCTCCTTAAACTAAAACTCCATATCTATTTAAATCGCAAAACCCGTAAGCAGTGTAAGGATTAAATAAAAACTTGTAAGGAATCACATTCTGCATTTGTGGCATCGTAATAAATACATTTAAATCTTCTGCAAATAATGTGTTCATACTTCATAACACCCTTAAGCGTTCAGAATAAAACTCATTTTTTGTATGATTGCAACAGCAGTTTAAAGTTCTGATGTTGTTGAGAAATGCGTCAACATTTTTTCTCATTGCAAAAAGAATTGAGAACACTGGGCTGCAACGGAAACCACAACAGAAACGGCTTGATTCTTTGTTGTCTTGCGGATATATAAAAGTATATGTAAGATATAAGTATATAGTTCTACTTTGTCATTTAACATGACATCCTTTGAGACAGTTACAATGACATTCTTCCTCCTTGATTTCATTCTTTCCGTTTGGTTTCAAAGACAAGAAAAAGTAAGAAAAATGTTCTTTATATACAACATAAGTATTTCATTGAAAAGATGTACAGCTCAGCATGGCTGAAGGTCTTAGAAATTTGCTTGGATGCGATAATTACTACACTCGACGTCAGTCTGTGTTACAGGAATTTGAGAGTACTACAGTGTAATGCATTTGTCTGCAATCTCTACAAGACAACGTGACAGATCCTTTGTATAGAAATTAAATCGATCCTTGTTCATTTATATATTGTTGTAATCAAAGTGCAAGTTGTAAATACGAGTAAAAACCGTACAAATCAGGTTGTACATCTACTTTTGTAATCAGCATTGAACCGACTTTAATGAAACTGTGTTGGTCCACGACCAGTCCTATGGTGAACATCGCTCCAAGTTTGGATACCAAACTCTCTTCCAAATTGAATTCTTTCCTCTCTAGAACTCACTTATGATCAGATTTTTATGATATTTTCTAAAATATATTTCGGTTCATGGTTTGAAACATTCCAACCTAAAGGTCCTTTCGCATTTGAGGCCCTTTGTTCTTGAGGCCACTGTTCAGCAATAGCTGCACATTATTCTATACTAAAGTATGTAAAGGATCCGCCATCTAACGTTTTTTTCTTCAACTAGTGCTGATTTCGTTTTCGTTATTTTCGTTATCGGGCCATGTTGAACGAATTTTAGTTTACAAAAATTGAAGAGGAGGATATTGACAATATTTGGTTTCAACATGACGGCGCTACGTGCCACACAGCCGAAGCTACACTCGATGTTTTGCGCCCTGTTTTTGAAGATCGCATTATCAGCTGCAGAGCTGATGTCGTTAGGCTACTGCATGGCCAGCCGAGGCAGCCATTTGAATGAAATTATTGAGAAAATATCCAGTAGTTTTTTTTATAGAATTTTCAAACAAAAAGTTATTTGGCTGAACCTTTATATCATATCAGAGTCTGGTGAAATTATAAACCGTACATTATTATGAAAATTGACAAAAGAAGAAAGTCAAACAAACTTCCCCCAAAAAAATAATATTTTTTAAATCTACAAACATACTATTTTGATCATCTTCCGTCTAACCGGTGTTCATCGGCAGAAGCAGTATCACTTCATGTGTATTGTCGTCTTGAATTGTTGATTAAGACTTTAAAGTATTTCTTACTTTAGCTATATCTGTTTTTATATCCCCCACTATATGGATGGAGGCTAAATTAATTTTGTTATTCTGTACATTTGCCTTTTAAATGAAGTAGATGTACTTTTCTCTTACAGTTCTTTCTCAACCTCTAGACCATTCAGAATTGTTAATCATATCATCACCACATATATGTAACAACGATTTACTCATAGATTACTTTTTCGAATTAAATTTAAACACTTTAAATGAAAACGACAGATTAAGAGACATACCTCAGTACATACGTATTTCCCTTTAAATTTCATTGAGAAATTAAAAAGGAATTAGTCTCTCAGATAGGCACCTACTGTTGAAAGCCAAACGTCTAAGTTTTTTTAATGCTAAGAAATGCGGTATTTTCTAAATGATTTCGAGAAAACCTTTTCCACACCGTCGAGAGAGCAGTGGTATCAGATCTCAGTTTAAAATGGGGACAGGAACGGTCTCAGAAGTTTGCTCAATAACTCTGGGAATAGAGACAGTCAACACACAACGTTTTGTGGTGCGTTCTAGGCATAGATAATCGCAATCGACATGGCAGCCAAACTCATTTCTGAGGGTAACCTACATGGTTTTGTATAAAAACAATTCTCTTATATATGTACTTGTCATTTTGCACGGAAACTTATACTGCCACTAAAAAAGAAAGCGAAATAACATTAATACATTTATAAATATAGATAACTAGTAAGTTGTAATGCGCCTATGGCGCCCGTTAATTTGCTTGAGAAAGTATTTGTTACTTAATTTTAAAAATTTTGTAAAAAATATTTTGAGAAAACTATTTTGTAAAAAAAAATTACGGAAAAAAATTTTTGCTGAAAAAAAAAATTTTTGTTGAAAAAAAAAAAATTTGTTGAAAAAAAAAATTTTTGTGGAAAAAAAAAATATTTTGTTGAAAAAAAAAATTTTTTGTTGAAAAAAAAATTTGTTGTTGAAAAAATAATAAGCATAAACATTTTCCATCCAACAGTCCAACCAGATAAAAAAGGTTATCCATTTTGCTTTTTTAAAGTAAACGTAAATAAAACACATGGGTAAAAACATATGAAATCAACCGAAAATTTAACATTTCTGACCACATCATCTGCGAATTTGATAATATTGTTTATACATGATCTATGGAACAAAACAATAATACTTGCCAACTTTCAGACATATAGCCCTCGTACTTTCAGATTTCTGACCATTTCAATTTGAAAAAAATCAACAAAAATGCACTGAGGTAATTTAACATATTTGTAAATATCTCGAAAAGTATTTAATGTTTGTAAATAATCAAAGGCTCATTTTACAGATAAAAATATGAGCCATTAAAGACATTTTTTAAAAAAAAAAAATCGATCAAGGATAATGTAAATAAAAAAGGACTAAAATTTCAAAAGGATATATCTCGAAAAGCGATATTTTTAAAAATTAAAAAAAATGTATATTAATCCTTTTTCTGTTTTCTACACGTCTGCAAACTCTTGGTCGTGGATCGTCATCATGGAATGAGTTATAATTAAATTCCCAAGAAAAAGTTATGATATTTCATAAAATCTTTAATTTTGAATGTATTTTTTAATATATGCAATATAAAATATATTAAGAAAGTAGTCTATGAGAATATTGTCAGTTTGGTAATGCTGCATTTTTCATTTAATTGTGAATTCTTCGGGTGCGGTATTTTAAAAACTGTTTCAACAAACTTTGTGACCGTGAAAACATGCCATTCAATTCAAGATTTTGCTGTAATCCTTTTAATAAATCCGGACACACTACGCGCGATAAAAGTTTAATACGAGTTCAAGAATGGATGCTACGGTATATTACGGATAGAAACATCACGACCTCAAATAAAATTTGTGCGGCATGTAGAAAAAAGCTTTCCAATTTAAACAAATCTAGTTTAGACGAAGGTTCGGACATAAGCGGAAATTTAGATACTTTCGATGAAATTGCATCAGGCACGGAAGATGTTGCTATTTCCAAATTAAACGAATCTTTACCATATCTGGAACAAACTCCAATCAAAAAGAAAAAATTACATCATAAACTGTACAGAGATACAAAATTCAAAAAAATAAGTGAGTCGATTAAAAATACAATTTTCCCTGGTTCAACACAATCACCTTATCATATATGCCCAGAATCCGAAATAATACAACAATTAAAAGAAAAGTTTAAAACAATACCAACAAATAGTGAGAAAATCCAACTGCTAACCATTTTACCAAAAAGCTGGTCAGTACATAAAATTGAGGAAGAATTCCAGGTAACAAACTATATGGCGCGAAAAGTTAAGCATTTGGTTGAAACGAAGGGTGTGATGAGTACGCCCAATCCAAAACTGGGATCGCCAATTTCACCAGAGACGAGTTTTTTAGTAAAATCCTTTTACGAATCCGATGATGTTAGCAGATGTATGCCCGGATACAAAGATTTCGTGTCTGTTGTTGAAAACGGTACAAAAGTCAGAAAAAATAAAAGACTGTTGCTGGGGTACTTAAGAGAAATGTATGCTTTATTCAAGGAACGACATGATACAACAAAAATAGGTATTTCCAAGTTTTGCCAGCTTCGTCCGCGGAATATAATTCTAGCAAATGCGAGTGGATCTCATAACGTATGTGTATGTACAAAGCATCAAAATGTAAAACTTATGATTGATGGTATAAATTTAAAAAAATTAACTGCTGATGCTCCAAATTATAAGCTAGAATGTTACAAAGATTGTTTGAAACAAATGACATGCAATCCAGCTTCTTCAAAGTGTCACCTACTTAAATGTATCAAGTGTCCAGGAATGGAAAATTTAAAAGCGAGACTGCACCAATTACTAGAGGAAAATGATATTGATGAAATAACATATAAACAATGGATAAGTGTAGATAGAGATAATTTGGAGACTATGATTAGCCAAGCCGACGTTTTTGTGGATTCCCTGTGTGAAAAGCTTCAAATTCTATTACCTCATTCATTTATCGCAAAACAACAGGCAGCATATCTGAGCGAAAGAAAGTCCAATTTGGAAGAAAATGAGTACATAGCAGTTTGTGATTTTTCAGAAAATGCTTCTTTTACAGTTCAGGATGCAGTCCAGGGATTTCACTGGAACAACTCTCAAGCCACGTTATACCCAATTGCTATTTATTTTAAATCGGACGGAAAAACACAACATACAAACTTTATAATAATATCTGATTGTCTTATACACGACTCTGTAGCTGTTCACCTGTTTCATCGCCACTTGAATGTATTTTTGAGGAACAAGTTTAAAACAATCCCGAAGAAAATTACGTATTTTTCAGACGGCAGTGCAGCCCAGTTTAAAAATAAAAAGAACTTTATCAATTTATGTTATCATATGGAAGATTTTGGATGTAATGCTGAATGGCATTTTTTTGAAACAAGTCATGGAAAAGGCCCCAGCGACGGTCTTGGAGGTACTGTAAAGAGAGAAGCACGACGAGCCAGTTTACAGCGTCCATTACAAGGTCAAATAACTACTCCAAGACATTTATATGACTGGTGCCTGGGTAATCTTTTGAACTGTAACTTCGAGTATTTAACAGTAAAAGATTACGATGAAGAAGTACGATTCCTCCAAATACGCTTTAAACAATTGCGTACTATTCCTGGGACGCAAAAACTGCATTCTTTTGTACCTGTGGGAAAAACTAACATTAAAGTAAAGCGTTACTCGGCAGATACCGATTTTGTAATTGAAAGTCTTTACAAATAAGTAAATATAATCTAGGTTTTTGATATTTTTTATTATTTACTAGTAGCTGAATGAATATAACTGTAATTCACTGGTATGATATGAAATATTATTTTAAAATACTAATTGAAATTGTTTAAAAAATACAAAAATTTATGAATACGTAAACCTTTGCGAACTATTTTCTTAATAACTCATTCCATTATAAAGATCCACGGCTAAAAGTTGAAAGACGTGTGCAAAACAGAATAGGGAATAACATATATTTTTTTGAAATTTTTAAAAATATCGCTTTTTGAGATATATCCTTCGGCAATTTTAGTCCTTTTTTATCCACGATATCCTTGTCCGAAAATTATCTATTTAATATTTCTATTTAACGGTGCATAATTTTAGCTTCAAAATAAGCCTTTGATCATTTATGTACGTATAATACTTTCAGAGATATTAAAAATTGTGTTAAAGCATCTCAGTACATTTCTAATCATTTTTTTCAAATTAAAGTCGTCATAAAATTGAAAGTTGAAAAGCTAGGAGACTGAAAGTTGACAGATGCTATTGTTATATTGAACACTCCCTTCGTACCAACTTTCAGCCAATTCGGAATTGGTGAGGGAAACTCATTGGTTGACTTCATATATTTTTACCCACATATAAAATATTTTTTTTCATAATTTTTTTTTTTTATAAAGTTTGAACGTTGACATTATGTGTGAAACACTACATTATTTAAATGACCACCACGAGAAGTGTTGCAAGCATTGATTCTTTTGAGGTATTTTTGGACCACTTTTTGGCACATATTGGACGGAATCTCAGCCATAAGTTGACGAATGTTGGTTCATAAGTGCTGAAGAGTTAAGGGTTTATCTGCATAAACACGGTGTTTCGCGTAGCCCCACAAAAAAAAGTTGAATGGTGTCAAATCGCATGTTCTTGGTGGCCAGTTGATGTCGGCACGACGAGAAATTATGCGGCCAGGAAATATCTCTTGCAATACAGCCATATTCGCTCGAGTTGGGTGGCACCGTCTTCTTGAAACCACATATTCTGCAAGTCGCATTCTTCAATAGCAGGCAAAAAAAAAGTCGGTTATCATACGACCATAACGCTTCGAATTGACGGTGATAGTCGTTTCCTCGCCGTTTTCGAAGAAGTAAGGTCCAATCACACCTTCGGACCAAAGAGCGCACCAAACACTGACTTTTGAGGATTCTCAGAACCCCAAATATGACAATTTTGTTTATTAACATACCCACCGAGTGAGAAATGTGCTTCATAACCATAAACCATAATCTCCTTTTAAAGCACGATATGTGGCTGTGCCAGAATCGCCATTTTTGTAATAGATTTTAATAATTTTTACGCGTTGTGTGATAGTTAAGCGATCCATTGTCGTCAATGAAAAGAAAAAAATTGGTTTAACAACTTCGTTTGACAGATGTCGAACTCCAGCCCTATACTTTTGAAACCACGAAATGGATAACCCAATATTTGTTGTAATTACAGAGAATTTATTTCATCGGGAAAATGTCTAGGCGTTTCCATACGAATATTTGTAATTGCTCACTCCGAATATAATTATGCGGCCTTATCCATGAGATCAATATCAAACAATGAATATTTTCATTGAATTGAAAATGAAATAATAAAGGGGAGAGACAACACCCCAAGTAAAGAAAAACTCCCATGTAAAACCAACAAACAATGTGTAACTGGAAAATATTGTTTACTCATCATTTGCATACTCACCCAGGCCAAACCGCCCAAAAATCCTTAAAACAACATCTCGCCGGTCATTTCTCACATTTCATCAGTCAGTGATGTACAACTACGTTCATTGCAATCCAGTTACAAATAACAGGGGCCGGAGTACTTGTATCCGGAACGTTTCTGCATTTTGCAAAATAAGCCCAAGAAGGCATTTCACAATATTGTTTTAATGAAAAAAAAAATATACATACATATATAGGTCATTTGTGTATTACAGCTGTACCCTTTGCGAATGGAGACAAATACAAATTTGCATTTTTATAAATTTAAAGATATACATACATATATGTATATATATTTGTGTATGTTGAACAATGAAAACAATAAATTGGTTTTATATCGGGTTATGGCACAGAAAGAATGACATACGACCTGCTGTGGCCCTAAACTGGCGCACCTCCCTTTAGACAGTGGTGTTACGCACGAGTACTAAGGTTTTCTGTGCGGTAGGTTATACGGGATTAAAAAAAAGTGGAACGCACTTCATTGGCAAGAGTAGTAGAGAAGAGTTGATCCTTTAAAATCAATATTGAAGATCGTAGTGTACTCGACTAATACAAATGAGCAATTTTTCCCCTGAGCTTTAATTAGAATACATTAAGAACATTTGAACACAAATCTAACCACAGGCGACTATGGAATATGAATGTGACTCACTGTGTATTTCAATGCGTTGGAATATTATATCCATTTCGTAGCATTCTGTCAATATTTCAGTAAGCAATTTTCAACATACATATGTATATATTAGTTTTTCGGTTGTCATTAAAATCGGTTTATTCATTTTGTTCGTTGTATAGGGTGTTTTCTAAGAACTAAAAACTAAAAAGGATTAAAATTAATACAAGACAGAAATATTGTTGGAATGATTTTGTTTACTGCAATCTGGTATGTAAACTGATGGATTTTTTTTTCATGTTTCTAATTAATCTGGCCGAGATTTTCCATTAAATCTGGCCGGCTTAAATATTGGCTTCATCGGATGTTGTTACTCTATGAACTTCGCGAACAGATTTTTTTTTCAATCAAAATTTCCTCATTTTGGAGACGTTGCTCTGCTGTTAAATGATTCATGATGACTGAACAGAAATGTGAATACAGTTCGACATTGCCTCCTGTCAAACCATAGTTCTCTCTATAGTTAGTTCCCATGCCGATAAAAAATCAACCTATACTATTTTCGATATCTTTGCGAATTTTTTTTTTCGCAACTATAATCTACGGGTAATTATAAAAATATTTCACCAACAATCCATTGGTCTGAAATAAATCCCTAGCTCGCGCAAATCGATTTGGTCAATATGCAAAACATATAGCAGAAACGAAAACTATATTAAATTCTAAGATATTTCTTTTTTTTTACAAATTATTTCATATTAAAAATTTTAACTTTTTTCAAATTTTCATTTTTTTTTTATTATAAAGTATGTTTTCTTATCTTTATTATGACGTCAACATTTTATTTCTACCAAACGTAGTTTGCTTGTAGCTCATATTTTAAAAAGTAACAACTTATAAAATGAATACCAAATCGATTTGCGTGAGCTAGTGCTTTTTCAAGACCCACTGTGTTTTGGTCAAATATTCGTGGTATTTCCCGTAGTTTTCGTTTTTGCTATACGATTTGTTGATTTTTTTCCTGCAATACAAATTGACAAACTCTAATGTATATGTGACATAATTCTTTAAATTCCATATTGAATTGTTCTAGGTCGTCGATTACATAAAGATTACACCCTCGATACTCCCGTAATGACCTCTCATGAATCGAAAGGCTATGCGATTAATCGCCAACGAAAAGAAAAAAAACAAGTTAGGCAAATTTTCATAGTAAAAAAACAGCCCAAAAAACGCAAAATCGCCCAAATAACTATGAACAAATGCCCAAATAGAAAAATGGTTAATCGCCCAAAAAAATTGGGCGAATTTACGCATTATGATTTTGCATTATGCAATATCACCCCAATCTAAAATGTAAAAAACCATCAAAAATAAAAATTAAAAAAACACCCCCAAAACAAAAATGAAAAATTCATGTATCGATTTTATTTACAATGTTTTCTTGTTACGACCCTAATTATCACAGTTGTTCGACTTTTATGTTTGTTTCCATTTATAAATTCAAACTCCAAATTTGTTCATTTATTTTCATGGAAGCTGGAGTGTATACAGTAATTTTTCATTTTCGACACGACATTTCCTTTCCATTCTATTTCCTGGCTGGCGTTGATGGAGCCCTGAATCCTTGAGAACATCGGCTGTATCCCTTTATCCTTGAAGACATCGGGCATAATTTTCTTACATTCCAAGTGTATATCCTTAAGTCATGGTCCTTGAAAAGTTTTCGGTAGACTTCAACATTATGGGGGCTCCAGCTGGTGACAAGATCAATCTCTTTACCTCTTTCGCTGTTTACACATTGGCCGTCGCCTTCGTGGTTGCCCAAGAGTTTTGTGAGACGATTTGGTACCACTTATCAAACAATGAATGAATGATAACGTTACCATTTTCATAGTTCAACGATGGCGACATCGTTCTTGAAACCAATGGAGTATGAAAAGTAATGAAAATGTTAGCTACAAAAAATATATGACAAACGTTATTAATTACGACAGCAAATTAACACAAATATTTAGTCAAAATACTCTGTTACACGTACAATTTAATACTTTCTTTTGTAACTTTAGTTTGAAAGAAAATGCTTAATAGAAACAACATTACTTATTTACTTTTTTCTCTGAAGGTACGTATGGGGAAGTTCTTTCAAATTAGTAAGCTGTGTGCGATATAATTTGTTTAAAGGCGACTACGAAAGGCCTTTTCTAGAGAAACATGGATCGAATTAGGGTTTACTGTGTGATACTCGCACTCACGTCCGTCGACAATAGAAATAACATTATACATTTTTAGTGGATAATAAACTGATTTCACATTTAATAAAGTTGACAATGCATGAGTGGAAAATTTAAAAAATAAATGCCTTACAAATAAATTCAATTGCTGTGTAGTGACTGGCCATTCTAAAGGTATAACCCTGCTTTTCTGTGAGTCATTGTCAAGATTTTCTGGACGTTGGATGTATAGAGCTGACCCACCAGCATTTTCTTAATAGTCCTATTTCTCTATTTCTTGCAAAACTCTATAGCAGTTTCTTTTCAAGGAACTTCAGGGCATTTAATGGGTTAATTACGCACATGGCTATATTATACTCTTGGCCATTTATCTTCCCGTTTTTAAGAATTTGTTTTTTTTATCTCATTCCATTTCATTTTTCTTTTGTTGTGACATCATTAATTTTCGTTGTTTGTGTTCTCAAGGACGACTTTTGTTTGCATGCAGCGAATGTAAGTGCACAAATACACGCGCAACGATGCACTGAACGATGACAATTCGCATTAAATGAAATGACTAACGGACGGACGTTCTTCTTGAAATTATGAAAATAAGTTTTACAGTCTTGATAATTGTGATGAGCATCATGTTGGCAGATGTGGTACAATCCATTATTGTCAGCATGTTCATTTTCTAAGATAACACAGCCCAACAGAATTGGAAAACGTAAGCTTTAAAAACCCCTCCTTCTACTATGGCGTAAAATGTAGCAGACCCTATCCTATGTCTTTAAGCTAAACAAAATTTAATAAATTACGTCATACACATTTTTTTTAATCAATTCACATTTCAATGACGCTTATTCGAATTTTGCAGTTGAAGTCCTTTACGACACTTGCCACTTGTTTTCGCCCTTTTGAACCTCCATCAAAGGAAGTGTGCATCGCAATGTGTGTTAGTGTCCGTCTGTGTGTGTGAATATATAAATGAAAATTGTTTTTCACACACATACAAATGAATAAAGAAAAACAATATATAAAAATATGAACACCCCCAATTTAACACTTTCCGTTTAGAATACATGTATGTGTTCATTTTCACACATGCAAAAAAAAAACTTGAACACATACAGTGACTGGTCATTGAATTACCACGGGGCGGGTCCGTGGGTTACTTTATCCCTTTTTAGTGAATTTTAAATGTGAGTAGACATCGTACCCCTGGGACCCATGGATTCAAAAGTTTGTCCAGTTGCATTGGATTTGGTTACTCACTGTGAGTTTATTCGAAAGATGCTCTGTAATACTGATCCTTTCAGGATTCCAAACAATTTTTTTATAAAAGAAAATTTATTTTTCAAATAAGTGTAGGGGCCAACTACGATTTTGTCTTGAGCCGATCTGTAGCAGTGGGTTCAGAACCGATGAGAGTACGTTTCCCAAAACCGTTGTGGAGAAAATTAAAACTGGGTATTTCTAAGATTTTGGTCATTTTTTGATTTTTGTTCTTGCTATTCAGACTGGGTTAGGCTAGGTTCAATAAGCAGTATTGTGATATAACGGAAACTAGCAAAAACATGTCTTTAAAACCCCTTCTTGATCGGCCTACACCACCTGTTTGCAAGGGCAAGTGTAGAGAAGAACTCATGCGTCGCTTTTTCGCCCACAGATTCTGCAGCAGTCAGTAATTGTATTCTTCCGTTTCATTGTCTGCCTCGTTTGAGCGCAAGTCTAACAAGTCACGAACAGTAACCATATTTATGGGATCGAAATTATGACGTCGATCGCCATAACGATAATTTTTTTTACAAAATACAGTGCTACAAAAAATGAAGGTGAACTACAGGAAGAATCATACCATTTTTCTTGTAGGCCTTGTCGAGTACAACAAAAATCAATCTGTGAAAATTTCCAAAAAAGAAAAAAATACGTAAGAAATATTCCGACGCAGTGCCATGGCGGCCACAACCATTGAGACATCAGAGCTTCACAGCATTGTGTGACAACTTTTCTTACTTACATGGGGTCACATCTGTCTAGATGGAATGCAGAATTGAAGACATATTTCCATCTGGTCTATAACGTAGTAGGCGTTTGTTGCTAGAGACATACCTAGTTCGGGTGAATTCTGTCAGATATTTCACGTCTTGCTAGCTCGTGTGATATGTTTTTCCTTGTTACCGGCATCCAGATACGATAATAGATCTATGGTGGTCTAGGGCTGATTGTAAGTTGAGAAAGATAGAGTGCAGAGGTTTATTGGCAACTTTTATTTCAGAGAATATTTGAATCCCCTTAATGACCCAAAGCTCAGCCTGATAGGTACTGCAGTTGGGTGCTAATTATGACCAGGGTAAGCAAAGGGTAAGCGTGTCAGCACATAAATGTTTTTTTTTTCGTATAAAATTCTTTATACGAATTTTAAGCACATCAATGTTTTTTGGTTAAAATCTTCTAAATATTGGGTTCAAAATCGAAAGATCTGAAAACATTATTCATGATGCATTTAACAAAATGCCTAACAATCCTCAGCGCTGGAGACCACCTGACGATGACACCTCCATCTGCAAACGAATTGCAGAATATGTGTCTCAATTCAGTAACCTGTATACTGTACATCTGTAATACATATGATCCACAAACCGACATACATACATATGTATGTATTTGTATTTCATATAACTGTCAAGCATTATTTTCATCATTTTCTTTTTTTACAGTTTGCATATTTGGCTCTTCATCTTAGTATTCGTAAACGTTTGAAATGTTAAATTGTTTCTGTCTGTCTTTCTGTTTGCCAGTGTATGCGATTGTGCTGGCCCTGTTCCTGGACGAGACAAGTGCGTTTCTTTTTCAATGCATGTGTATGTGTTTCGATATCTGTGTTATGAGTGTCTTGAGAGACTGTAATATATAAGTCCATAAATATGAAATGTAATAAAATTTGACATGTTATACATACATACATACTAATATTATACATATGCGTACACACAGACATTTGTACACATAACCTACGAGTGGTTTCAAGTATAGATGTGCGAATGAAATGACACAAATTGCTATTAAATTTAAATTTATTTCATGAATGCACATAAGCATAAATAAAATGAGAGTATTGTGTATACTCGAATTGTTGAAAAATTCAATATTGCTATCAATTTGTGTTCGAATTGTCGACGGTGGTTTGACGAAGGTGCTGCGAAATTTGTGTAGACATTTTGTATATTAGGTACTCGTATGGAAATGTACACTCGAGTTATCATTTAATTGTCAAATATTATGAACGGAAGAATCATGGTGTGTCACTAGGTTGGCTACGGTTTCAACCCTCAGCGGAATGGAATACGTAAGAACTCAAGTGCAGAGTTCAGGAAACGCATAAAGGAATGATGGAAATGTAGCATCAGATGTGATCGGCAGACAGACATACATGAGTATATACAAGGGCGTACCATTTAATTAAACAAATATACTTTTTGTTACATTTGAAAAAGCCTGTAAAATTGGAAATTGGAAAATGTCAATGTTACTGGGGTAAATTTCTGAACATTCGGAAATTCCACAGTGGCCCTATATGCTTGCACGAGGCCAATATTGGAACGATTGGTTTAATGGTGGCTTGACTTTAGCTTAACAATGTTTCAAGAGCCCCATAAAAAATAATCCACAGGCCATAAATCGACAAACGGCCAGTGAACGGAACCACTTCTGAAAATAACGTTGCCGCCAAATTGATTCTGCAATAATTCGATTATTAAACGCATTGTATGGCAAGTTGCACCGTGTTGTTGGAACCAAATGTTGATATTTATCTGATTAGTTTGGAAATAAAAAATCAGTCAGCACGGCTCGATAGTGCTCGCACCTTAGCTCCTTTCAGATATCGATGATGCCGTCAGCGAGTAAACAGCACCAAACGGTCAATTTTTAATGGATGTAATGGAGATTCGTAAACAGCTTTGCTTATTGGCGTAGCTTGCTTGTTCACTAGGTCGACTGTGTTGACAGTAAAATGGACGAAGTGCTCTAAGAATTTCGCCAACAGATTTATTATTTTCAATGTAAATTTCTACAATTTAGAGGCGTTTAACGATCCATAATGACTTGCAACACCTTACACAGTCAAATCATAGTTATAAAAAGTTCTCATCATTTACATTATCTGACTGCTGTGCCACACAGATATAACAGACCTTAACCACATATAACCAACAATTAGTATGGGATATTCCAGAAGGGTCCTTCACTAAATTGTCGATCAAAGTGAAAATCCTTCATCGATTTAATGATCTATATCTCATTTTATTTGTAAGATACGTGATTTTTTTTTTATAAACTACTAAATAACTACACATTTAGTCATATTCTAATTCTCCGAAAAAAAAAATGTCGGCATTTAATAAGAAGACTAAAAATATCTTAGTAGTTCATTTTAAAATCAGTGTTCATAAATCGGACAAGTCGTTTTCGAGTTATGTCGTTTTAAAAAACGTATGCACAATGGGGTCTACAGTTCATCAGAATTGCATTGTGGGTATTCATTACAAACATTTTTGTATTTTTTTGTTGCATAGTGTAATCCGCAGGTATACGTCTAGCTACATGGAAACTTCGATGAAGGTTTGTCCGAGGATGCCTCAATTCATGACCGATGCGACCTCGCTGAGATAAGAAACGGTAACACACAATATCCGATGATTGTGTCCATTCTGACAGAATACTGACAGATTGAAAGGCAGGCAAAGATATTGACAGTTGCGACTATCGGCTGTGGAGAGGAAGATGAGCAGGAGTCCCAATAAATTCACTGCACTTTCTGGGGTTAAAACTACGTTTTATGAATTTAGGAACCTAGACGATCTGCCCTATATTTATATTAAACAATTCGTTAGCATTTATGGCGGCTCAAGATCATTCAGTCCCAAAACAGCCAGGACTATTGGAATCTAAACCCCTTTATAGACGTGCGTCATTTAAAATAAACAGCCCCACAAACTGTTAAAATTCAAGAAGGACTTGAAGTGTGAGCTGAAGATGATCTTGATGATTTTAAATCCAAAACTATATAGAGAATTTTGTAACAGATAGGCATAACAAACTGTCATGTACAAATTCCCCCAGAAGATTCTGGGCAGATATAACCTTATAAAAAATAAATCAGGCAACCACTTGTACCTGTGCGTCGAAGATAGAGGGGAACTTATTCACACGCGTTCTACTCGGCGGGTCTGTGTGAGGCATATGAAGAGAATATTTAAATGCTGGAACACTTTCATCTGTCACTGCCCAGATTTTGCTAAAATGAGACTCCAATACCAGTTAAAAGGTACAATTCCTGATTGGCGGAAGATGTCTCAACTGGAGGAGTCTTAAAAACATCGTGTATTACATGCTACACCTAAATTAACTGGATCCGCCAACAGGGAAAGCGCCCTGCAGGCCGAATTACTACATTTTGTTTTACCTTAGTTCTATAAATGTAAAATAAATGTTTTCCAGTACACCCTAATACACATATATTGATGTTTAAACGACAAATATCGTACACTCATAGAGAAAGTATGACCGAACGTTCATAAACTGATAACATATACCCACGAAAGTCTATCATTACACGGATGTCGCCAAATCGTCAACGATATTGGAAATTTGTCAATACGGTTTGCTTGAATTTCTCTGATTTTAATAACAAGTGTTCACACATAATTTGAGAATCCAACAGATTACAATTGCTCAAAAGCGTTGATGATTTTTCAATGACTTTCATCCTTCAGTGTATGGACTTCAGTCTTCGGTTGGAAATGCGAAATGCCACATTTTAAAAACAAAACTTTGTTGTGCCACCCAGATTTAGTACCTCCGCCCAACCAATCTATGCATGATCTTTTTAAATTTGTCATCGAAATTCTAAACAACACAATCGCATCGCTTGTGTTACATGAGCCGTATATAGAAATGCTAACATTGTGTTTGCACAATGTTTTTATTTAATATTTTTTTTTAGTAAATTCACACTAACATTAACAAATGTTTTTCCACGGGCTACGTATTAGGATAAATATTTGATTTTCATACACAATAACATTTCTAATGGCAATATTTGCTTTTCATATAAATGGATAAACAAATAGTTTATTTTTACGTTGACCAGTCACTACAGGGAAAGTTGGCGGCATTACAGACATTTAATGTCATATGAAATACAAGGAAGGGTTTTCTACTACGCGAGAATACAACGACAGAAAAAGCACATCATTTAATTTAATTAAAATTTAAATACACTACGACGATGGCGTCGTGGGCTCGACCTGTAGTCCCCGATTCTCCATTGGGGAATTTTTTGTACATTATTTGTGGGATTTTTCAGTATTTTGGGGAATTTTCATCTATTTCTGGGAATTCGTCATTTGGGGCAATTTTCATAGACCCCCTGGGATGTTCCCTATAAATGGAATGTAGTGTTAGCGAAATAAAGGTATTGGATGCAGCAAAGAGGGATTATTTTATTTTGAGTGCCATTCTAATTCCAGATTTATTATTGAACATCTTTGGACACTAGAGTGTATGGAAATCACTAACAAACATTTATATATAATTAAATGTTTCTGATAATAATGTAAGAATACTTATATAAAAAAAGTGGAATTTTCTTAATTACTTTCCTTTTATACAAATTGAACATGACTAGATCGACATAGATTTTGCAGACACATTAAAAAGTTGTTGCAAACGGAATGACATATTTATTGTTCACTACATTCGAAGGTCTAAACACAATAGTTTCCTTATACAAATAAGCGTAGAAGAGTTGACACTGCCATTTATTACATATTTGCATTTGTTTTGTTTTCGTTATTTTTGCATTTGTTTTTATTTGTTGTGTAATTTTTTTAATTTATTGTTTTAATGAGCAAAATTACCGTAATAAACCTTGGAGGTATGTTAAGGTGTATCGAAATACAAAAGTTGCGCCTACAAACTTTGGAAAGCCGTATGAACGTTCTGTTATTGGAGGGGACGAAGCACACGCAGTTTCAAAAACGTATGTATACACCAATAATTGGTAAACAGGATCTTTTTTTCAATTTTATATATTCAAATTTATAGTTGATTAAATCGTACATTAATATTTATTTAATAAAAGTAATATGTATGGATCTAAGTTAGGAGAGAAAAGTGTAGTGTTTGATGTCTTTTGACATATTTTTGTTTGTGTATTTTTTTTTTTTTAAAGCATATCCAACTGACATATGTCTTTGAAGAATACAGGAAATACGATGGACTGGACAGTTCGGATGCGGATTATGTGTAAACAAGAGAACCTTGACTCCGGTTTCACACAATCCGCATCAAGGCCAAAGACTTTTTATCAACCTGATTTGATAAAAGAGAAAGACGAAGAGACCAAAGATAAGTAAAGTATCAGTCAAAAAAATCGTATATTGGCATATCTTCGTGTAGGAATGGAAATGGGACCCTGGTGAGAGACAAGTCGAGTTTTGCAGAGAATTTGGAAGCATAATTTCTCCAGCTTGTTAGCGGCCGAAGAAACCTGAGAACGAAAACACCCGGCAACAAATCATAGATGATGGTGTGGAATTTCCTACCGCCTAACCTAATTAATAAACTATCGGCCAAATCTTCCCACTACGCCAGATCCTGAAAAAGACCAATGAAAAGCAAATGGATACATACCATATTTTCACCGACTATTAAGGCGCCTTCAACAAGCTGATAAGAGGAAAAAAATTTGAAACCATGCCTAGGTATACAATTTCATCAAAACTTGTTCGACATTATAGAATGACACTGAGAAACTGAGGTCTTCCCTCCTGCAAGAGGTCTCAGACAGGGATATAGCTATTGTGAAATTTCTTTAAATTCCTCATGTACAAAATATTAAAAAAAGCTGAACACCCACCTCAGATATTGGACTACACTGACATCTTTGGAAAGATAGAGCGAAATGTAACTAATACAGAATCGAGAAGGAAGAAGATGGGTCTGATGGTAAACGAAGATAAAAGAAATCGTAAGTTTACAACTGCTAGGCATACACAGAAAGGCGATATTGTAAAGACCGGTCGTGGCAATGGAGAGGTATTTGAAGCATTTATCGAAGCGTGTATCGTTCCATTTTTAGTAATGGCGTAGTTTCTTCTAGTCAAATGTTAAAGAATAACAGCTTCAAAAGTGACGATAACCGAAATACCGGGTAATTCGAAATAACACCGGTTTATAACACCCTGTATAAGTCGGTTTTGCCAACTGAAACTTTCCCAGTTGTTTTTTAGATTTTTTTATGGAGCCTTTTGTTTCATTATTTTTCAAACGCATGTCAGCATGCTGCTTTATATCAGTGTTAAACTTGGTTTCTGAGTTTGATAACCAACATATTACCTTATTGTTCTCGGAGAAGAGAATTTAATGGCCGACCTGGATTGACAGTTGCTTTGCATATATATCCGGCGCAATTAATTGAATGCATTTTAATATAAATGTATATACATAACATATATATACAAAAAATAAAATACAAATTCCAAATTCTGTTATCGATCTAAATTGAATTCTCTAGGGGATAGTTGGAATTGCTGCCGGTTTGCGTAGTCTATTCTAGTTTGGTTGAGTAAGTTTGAACTGGGAATTTTGTTAAATACACAATACACTCGTACATACATAAAGAAAGGATTAACGCAGATTTATCATGCAATTTATACGTTCACTGGTATTTATTTTAAACATGTATCTCACATGGCTTCGTACATGTTGGATATCGGTATATTCATATGGGAGTTATATGGCGGAATAACAATTATCCTAATGCGATGTCAAGTGATAAATCTCATTGACATAAATACCGGTATGACGTGGTCAGATCAAGAGTGGCATAAACCACAATCGGTTTTGGTGATAAACGATATTTTGCTTCTGCGAAAACATGTGAGTACTTGTATATAAAAGTTCACTAAATTTATATATTCAACTATTGCAAACAACCTACAACAATTTTGAATCGAGAATTTTGGAAATTTCTGATATGTATTCCGTATTCAAAAAAATTTACTAAAAATGTTTGTGCCAAATAAGGATAAATAGCGAAATGAATTTCAAATTGCATTTTGTAAAGTTTAATTTTCGGTTCCATATGAATTTAGCTCTCTCGAATTGTATTGAAACAATTTCCTATTAAATGCAATAATTGAACAATTTCTGATTAAATATAATTATCGCACATTAACTGCTCAAACGCTGGATAGTTAGTATACAATAATTTGTATATTAGTGTGTTTCGTGAATCTCTTAAATAATCGTAATATAAATAAAAATTTAATTTTCATGGATCTATTTTGAAAATTTATGCATAACAAAAATTAAAATTTCATGGATGTTTTTCAGCATTTGGCGATGTGTGGTGGACAGTTGAATCAGTTCGACGCGATTTGAATTTGAATTTATTTCCATTTTGTAATTCAAAGCCGGCCAATTAGAACAAATTACAATATGCAACATATTAAATAGAACTACCAACATAAATCTTTCACCCAATGTACTTTAAAGTTCTTATATTTCCAACTGCAAAAATGTACTAACTTTCAATAAAGAGTGGACCAAATGTTAGTTTATTTTTTAAATTCTGAAAACTATACAAAAATCATAAAAAAGAGCAAATATATCTATTAATTAGAGTTCATTAATGTGGCTGCCTGGGCTGGATATAGAGAAAATTCGTTCTTCAGCCGGACTGTTCGTTTGTGGAATAATCTTCTGCAAGTGGGCTGGATATTGGTCAAGACCATGGTGAAGGTTTGTGACCCCCTACCTCACGAATGGTTATATATTGACATATTGACCTTAATGTCCGGAATTCTTAATGCATTGTTAATATCAAAACGACGGTTTATCACGTTACCCACAAAAAACGTCTGGCGGCTTCCAATCGTAATTCCGCGGTGGCTGATAACACCATTACCGAACTTGGTCCGCAAAAAATCAAATGTGGCGTAGACTGTATTAAATGGCGCGGCATGTTGCTGAAACCAAACAATATCCAAGTCCAAATCTTCAATCTATAGCCACAACAATTTCTCTGTCAGAAGCATTTCTAAAAAAAAAAATGTGTGGAGGGTTTTCGGAACAAATTTGCTGCAGTTTTGCTTGCTGTCGAGATAAGAATGTGGTTCATCAGAAATGATGACTTTTCGAACAAAAACATTGTCCATTCCGAGTTGATCTACGGCGCAAACATTCTGGGGTTTCCAACAGGAGGTGCTATTTTGGTATTCAAAGAAAAATTAAATTTGTAATATAAATGTTCGGAAAGGAAGAAGTAGCAAGGTCTTAAATTGTGATCACCTTTTCGAGAGATAACATGGCCCGGAAACTTTTCACCTCATTTTCGAAAAAGTAAGGTTCAATGACCCCGCCGGACCATAAACCGTACCAAACAGTAACCTGTTGAGGATGGAGAGGCTTCTCAGCAATAAGTATTGGGTTTTCCGAGCCCCAGATGCAACAATTTTGTTTGTTGATGTAGCCACCGAGGTGGAAATGGGTCTCATCAGTCAAGATGATTTTTCGATAGAATTCCGGATCATTTTCATGCATTTCAAGGACTCACTCAGTAAAAACACGACGTTGTTGATGATGGGCCGTCTTGAGTTCTTGTGTTAACTGAACTTTATAAGCTTTAAGTCTTTATGGAAAATAGGGTGTAATGACGTTTGTGGAATTTCCAATTCCAAAGAACGACGAGGAATGGCCAAACCTGGGTTGTCTTCAGCAATATTCTTAGATGTTCTTGAGGGACATGCACTGGATTTATTCTTCACATCACTAACTTGTCCCAACAGCTCGAATTTTTCCACCAATTTCTGTATTGCGGTCCTACAAGGTGCTTCACGACGACCCAAAAATGCCAAAGTTTTGCGAACTGTGACTGCAAGATTTTCACCATTTTTGTAGTGAATTTTAATAATTTCAATTCGTTTGTAGTGGCGTAATTTCTATTTAGCAAATGTCAAGTAATAAATGCTTCAAAAGTGACAGCTACCGAAATACCTGGTCATTCAAAATAACACATCTTGTTGGAAAACCCTTTAGAAGCGATAACGGATGCCTTCAGTTCAATAATGCAAGGACTTCGTTGAGATCAATGAATAGTCGATGTTCCAGGGCACACTCTCGGATCCGAGAGCCACATTCTCATAAGCGAGAAAAGTACAACGACGGGAGAGTGTTGTTCACTAGTCATTATATGAAGGTAACAAGTTCGTCTTAGAAATGCCCACTGATCCGGGACATGCGGGACATTTCTGGCATAAATACAATATACTCCTACAATATATACATATATCTATATATATGTGTGTTCACATTTCGAGCCATCCCAGTGTAGACTGTTGACATTGTCGTTGTTGTTGTTATATTGCTGAAACCGATAGCAAAATTTACGCTTAAGGCATTAACTGACACTATTGCACCTTTTAACAGTATAAATTGCCTGGCATGGTTTCAAATGTTTAACGCTGCTATTGTCGTTGCTGCTGCTGCCCCTGTTGCCGCTGACATCCTCTACGTTTTGTACGCTCTTAGCCAACTATAAATAATAACACACACACTCGCACATACCACTACCAACAAACGAAGTAAATGCAACTAACCTAAACACTCATTCGGAAATAGGATATGGCTCTTCTCGTGTTTTGTGTATGTGTGTGTGAATATATATAAGTCAGTAGTATCAACTAAATTTTGGGGTGGCGGGAGGATTTCAGTTCAATCCCTGGGTGCTACAGTCAAACCTAAAATGTGCATGCGCCTCCACCTCTATTCGCACCTTTTTTTGTTCTCCCTCTTCACAGCCCTGCTGACACTTATCCGTAGTGGTGGCGTAGGTAGACCAACGTAGAAGAGATGGTGTACATTTTCATTAGACATGGTTTATGAGTGCAATTTCATTATTCAATTTAGAAGTCTGGCATTATGTTGCAAGACAGCAAACGTACAATGTTAACGCTAAAAGCTGATTTATGAGGGTATAACCATTCACATTTGTTGCTTTTTTTCTGTCTTTCTTTTCAGTAAAATGTCTCTATTATCCCATCGTCGTAATTTAGGGGTAAAGGATATTTGAAGGATTTTGTGGTGGTGAAATGTTAAGGGGGTGTTTTATTCGAATGCATGGACGGGGCCAATGTATTGGAATATTGCATGTCGCATGTGTCACTGCTGCGTCCGGTACATTTTCTGTGGCTCATATTTAATACCACTTTTCGTATACAATATTGAGTTAGTGTATATATTGAAATACAAGGTAAATCATAAAATAAGGCGATTTAATGGAAATGAATGTGACCTATTGTGTGATTTATTGACACCAACATTTTCAGAAAGAACGAAAGTATTACAGTAGATGTTCAGGAAGAAGTGTGGATTGTTATAATGAATCTGGGCTTTGTTAGGTCATTATTGGACAAAAAGAACGGGGTACCGATCATATAGCACCCAACTTTTATTCTGAGCTATATCAGTTATGGAGACGAAATTTGGTATATTGAATATTATTTTTCTAATGCGAGAGAAATGTGTCTCAGGAATAAAACAAGAATATTGCACCGATCATCATAAATTTGTAGCTTTGCGAAATACTTCATGGGACAATTTTCAATGGTGGAGGTTACTTAAGATTCAATTAAAGACTGCAGACATTTAAGAGGCATAAAACGTGAAAAACCAAAGGCGGACTGTGCAATATGTATGGACCGAGCAGTCCCTGGGCAGTATGGGACTTGAACTAGAAGTATATGAACGTACTTTCAGCCCTTCACTGTGATCATCATGTGAAATTCACCACATATTTCAGATCATATCAATACGTAGCGGTATTTCAGACTAAAAAGAAAAAAAATTAAAAAACTGACATGTTATGTACATTTATTCAATTCAAACAGCCATTGAAAACAGATTATACATAGCCAAGTTCTTTTTATAGGGTAAAACTATTCAAATCCGGGAAAAGAAAATCTGATATTTTTCAATGATCGTTTCACATACTATATTTCGAAAGCAATAGCTAATGAGGGCTGCAGCAACCGAAGTGAACAGCACAAAAATAAAAAAATTGACGAAAGCTGATGGAAAACAAACTGCAGTCATCAGCTTAATTTGGCTGTTTGGTTACACGCAGCTAAAAATATCTATTGCTGAACAAACCCGCAGCCACAAAAAATGGCTGTTCAAAATAGTAAGCTGCATGAAGTGGCAGCTAAAATATCAGTGTCGGCAACGACATGTGTTTTCATTTTACGTTGGCTTCTATTTTTGTTTCCGTTTTTTTTTCCAAATGTTTTCTGCTGTTGTTGGTTTTTGGCTGCACAAATCATGAATGGCAGTCAACAACATTTTTTGGCTGTTGCAAAATTATTTCGGTGTCATTTTTGCAAAAAAGTGATAATTTTCTCAGGCTCATATCTTGCAAACCGTTTTGAACGTTGTACACTTGTCGTTAAGAACAAAAATTGTGAACATAAAAACTTCATCTTCAAGGTCAAAATCGCAGAAAAAAATGGAGGTCCTTAGGTATCAAACCGTTCAAAATTCAAGGAATCAATGAACTACAAAAATGTACCTAAGATCTAGAACATATGAACTTCCTAGGAATGATTCCTTAAAGTGTATCAATTCACATTTGCTTTCTAGAATAGCATTAGCCAATTTTTTGAGTGTATTAATAATATTAATTTGAAAGTCTTACACTCGAAGTTAAATTGTATTGATGTAAAAAAAAGCTCGAACCATTAAAAACGAATTGGAATTTTATTAGCTGTCACCTTCGAAGGCCTCTTGTAGTGGTGAATGGTTCGGAGAGTTTGTACTTCTTTTACTTAAAGTATTTGTCATTGAAACAATTGACCGAACCAGCAATTTGGCAGATTTATTTAAAAAAAAAAATAAAGACTTGTCTCAAAAAATTAAATTTTGAAAATTTTTGTACATGACAAAAATTGTTTGTTTGTTTTGTTTTTGCATACTGTATTTTTTTATTTGTGTTTGTTTCTTTATTTGAATTAAAAAATTATAACATCAATCACACATTAATTGCCAGCCAGTAAATATGCTCAAATAATCTATTACATTAATATTTTTATTCATTCACTTAAACTATAAGTTTTTACTCTTTAACTTTTTACACCAAATCTTAATTATTAATGAGGGGTGGTGATTTGACACCACCGTCTGTTGCAAGATACACAATACGTATTCAGAAACTCGTAGACAAACATAATATTATTTACTTCTTGTGCACCTTAAATACAATTCTAAAGGTGCGACGCGGTTTTTTGTTTTCAAAGCAAAAGTTTTCTTTTGATGAACACAGAACATCACATGGAGGCATTCAAGTTTTCCGAAATGCTGTAAGTGAAAAGTTTCAACGGAAACTTTATTTTTCAATATTGACAAAGCAAACGAATGGTCGGCATATTTGACTGTCAGTTGACAAAAATTAGTGTCACAGGAAGTCATCAAAACAAACAGAACAGTAAAATAACGACCAGAAAAAAAAATGTTGACGAGCTAATGCGTGCGTACGTATTGACAGTTTATTACGATCTTACGATGCGTAGAGGGAAAACAATAATGAGTACAGCAAACAAATATCTAACTAGAAGAAAGGAATGTTTGTTGTCCTTATTCCAGTTAAGGGGCAGATCAATTATGGTAGTCAAAGAATGATACAATGTTTGTTTAGGGGTAAAATGAGAACAAAATAGTATTTTTGTTTACTTTGGATATTACTTAGGTATACACGGAATAAATATTATCATTATTCCAGATAGCTTACATTATTTACCTTTTACAAAAATTGCATGAATTCACTTGACGATAATAACTTATCTGATTTATTCTTTATGAAATTTCCTTTCAATGTCCTATTTTAGGGATAGGAAATTAGGGTTTTGAAAGGAGGATGTGGTAGTAGTATTTGTTAAGAATAATCTTGCATTTAAGAACGTCACAGCTGCCAGGAATTACACTTGTTGGAAGAGTGCGTTATTGTGTCAAAGAGCCATTCGACAATGTACGGATGAGAGGTGCTGGCTAGTCGTGTATACCGGATGAATGTCCTAATATCAGGGACAAGACGATGGATATCTGAGGATACGAGATACGTTGGAAATACTTTTAGAACAGGGATATACACTCCACGTTCCAGAGATGTTGAAGTGAGACACGCTGTACACGCTCCAGGAACTGCAAATACGTCTGTGAAGCCCGTATTAAGGAAATGTATTTAATTTTTAGCCGGATGTAGGTGGTGTAAATATTTACGAGATCAGACGGGGTGAAATATTTCTTGAACCGATTCTAAAAGCCTAAAAACTTGTATGCTTCTTTCGACACTTCAAAACAAAGGCTAACCCAACGAGCATCGTTCAATATCTTCATGCCCAGTTAATCAAATAAATATGAATTACAGAGGTTGATGTCATCCGTAAAAGAGTAGCTTGTGTTCACAGTCTGACAAAAAGGTCTTCAATGAAAGAAAGAAGTAGAGAAGAAGCAAGAACGGAACTTTGTGGCGCTCCCGCGGTCAAGCTTTGCTCATCTATATATGTAGGTGGTATGTGCGACTACCACACATTAGAGCCAAGGTTCGACACCTGTTTAGTAAATGCCGGTGACTTAACGAGTAGGTGATCAATTTTCATGCAAAACTTCTCTAGAAAAATCATTCGGTGTCGGTCAGTATACAAATTATATCGTATATGTATGCAACGAAGCGAAAGAAGATATTACCGATACCAAATGCAATAATTTTCGACATGAGGGCACCGAGCGATTCCGTATCGCCTTGGAAATACCTAGAGCCGCGATCTTGCTTTCACCAATGTCTCGACTATGAAAGGAACGCCATCAGGTCTCCAGTAAATCGGTTTCTACGGAAGTCATACTGTCGATCATTCGGAAGGCCGTCAGGCTCCAAATACTTTAACAGATGGTGGTTAAAAATGTTCGCCATAACCTTGATACGTTTTCGAGTGGTTGGCTGTTTTGCGGCAAAGACGAAGTTATAATCAAACGGTTCAGTGAATATCTGGTCATCATTAACGATAGGATAGGAATAGGAGTTGAAGAATTGTCTCATATCCTGTTTTAAAATGACCAAAATCTCTTATTACCCTGGGAGAAGAAAGAACGAACACGCTGTCCGTGAAGAAGTCTAATCACACTTTTATTGTGTTTGCTTTGGTATAAAGAACGACAGTTTTCTTCGATGAAACCATAGTTTTCGGACAAACTCAAAACTTTTGAAAACATCAAACTGGTTTGATCCTTGTCGTTATCATAAATCTTAAAATTAATGTTAAAATCGCTATATCGATTCGATTTCTTAAATAAAATCTCAGTCATTATGACATGTCTGGTTTGTAGATAAAATTTCTCCTAAAAATTGTATGTGGCCAACTGCGTTATATTTTTATAATATTTCACCCAAGTCAAATCGCTTATACTTGTCTCCCCCCCACTCCCTTGAAAAGATTACGCATTTCCATATACGACCATGAAGAAGGGTTTCAGTTCAGTCTGTGAACGATTTCATTTAAATTCTTTTCCGCTCAGTTTCGCATAACAATAATGAATATTTACGCATTGCTTTTGTAAATAGATATATTTTTTTTAAAATGTTCTTGCTTACTTCGGAAACATACTTCAAACATAAACCTTAAATATAAATACCATTGAAGAAGAAAGCGAAAAAGGGTTTTAGCAACAAAAAAAAAGTTTTCATATCCTAAGGCATTTTTCTACATTTGTTTAGCAAATATCCAGTTTTTCATTTCTTTTTTCTTTGCCTTCTTTCGGGATGAAAAGTCAATAAATTATGTAAACTTAGTTTGGTATCAAACAAAAAATATATATAGATACATCATTGTATTTGATTTTTTTGTTGTCTTTTTGATGAAATGGCATAAATTCCTTGGCCCTTAGCTATTTATTTCAATTTAACAAAAAAAAATAGGAAAAGTAACCGTTTTTCTCATCTGCGTTTCTTTTATCTTTTTTAGATCATTTAAAGTTTTAAAGTCTAATTAAGGTAAGTCTGTAATTAAGATATATTTGAACTTAATACATTTTAATTGAAATGTGTACCATATTTTTGATTGCCAATTTAAAACACCTGTTTCATACGTCATATTGTGTGTGTTTTATGGCGTACATTGATCTATTTATTTTAGAACAGGAAACACTACCTAATAAAATGTATTGACGTTTATCCGTCTGCAATTAGTGTATTTCAAACAAAAAAATTGTAGGCTTAAAAGTTATTTTTCGTGAACGGCACCAGGTTCCTAAAATCAGCAGAAAAAAAATGTTATGGATAATTTTGTTTGTGTATTGTTGATCTATTGATATATACCAAAATGGAAAAAAATAAAAAAAAAAATAAATAGAATCCATTTGACTTCCATTCAGGGAATTTACAGGGAATATTAAGAAAATATTTTTTCAGATTTTTCGACTAGTTCGACGATGGTGGAAAACAGAACATACGTGAAAAAAAAAAATTATAAAAATAACAAAAAAATAAGTTTAAAAAATATATATATTTTAAAAGGAAGATTCATTCATTCAGGGAATAGCTTTAAATAAGGTATTAAACTTTAAAATCTATTCACTGGTTTTTGAAAAACATCAGTTTAAAAGTTGTCATGTCGGATGACTTTTTACGATTTTCAAATGCCCATAACTTTTTCAAAACTGTTGTATATTTTTTTTCTGAAAACACTGGTAAAATATTTCTTAATTTGAAATACGTCTGGCAAATTTAAAGTAAATCGGAAGAGTTGTTGTAAAACAGGCGTTCGGTATGACGTGGAATGACTCATAAATGCCAATTGCTTTCCAAAACAGCTAGTCTTATTAAATTCCTCACTGCTTTAACTTTCGTTTTCCAGAATTCTTCGGGGCTATAAATTGTTAACTCCCACATAGTACATCTTCATATGCTTTCCATCTCTTCCAACTCTCAAAGTTCTATCAAATTTATCATTTCACAATTTTCTGTCATTTGCACTCCTTTCACCACATCTCATGTAAATGGTCCGCTGTGCCGTTTTTTATTTTATTCAGGTATGTTTCTTGGTTTATAAATAATTTGTATGTGAATATGTTCAGCCGACTGAAGACTTTTTTTTAACCTGGGTTATGTGTAACTAAGATGTAGGCAATTGAAACCGCTACCATTGATGAAGTACAATTTCACCAAAACCTTCACGATACAATATACAAAATTAATGAAAACCACCTTCTTTTTTAATTAATGAACAAGTACTTGTTTTTAGGATTCAATTAATTTAACATTATTGTCTCATTTTTCTGACGAATACGGTTTAATTTAATTTAATTTAAAATTGTTTGCACGATTTTCTCTTAATCAAAAATGGATGTCGTGAACAAAAAAAAAAAAACATCAAAACATTAAAGTTTTGTTCTTCATTTTCATGGTGGCCCTGCAGAGTATTAGTGCAAATGTTCTCCTATTTTATTGATAAAATGACCTTTCAGTGGGCAATGCGTGTTTGGCCCAATAAAATAGTATTTTTTATGAATATTCCACAAAGCACGCAATTGGCGTTCCTTACCTATTGAATTGCCTTTAGATTCAAATACGTAACATTATTTTATTTAAACACTCGAAGGAGTGCCTTTGGTTAGAGAAATATCCTTAGAATATCTGTATGTATGTTTGAGTATATTTCTACATATAAATGTCCATTTTAAGAAAGTTCTCTCTACACATACATAAATTAAGCGACTGTGACTTTTATGGTTTTTGTTGAGGTCATTGCGAGGTTGTGGTGGAATTCTCGCTATCAGAAACACTGGCTGTGCCACCTTTTAGAATGGTCTACTGGCATTAGGGTGGGTATCTGGAATACATTTTAAATAATTACAAAATGTTAATGTATTTTATTTATTTTTCAATTAAATGTTCAGGAAAACAACGGAAGAAAAATTATGGTCATTTTAATGTAAATACGTTTCTGTCACCATCAATTGGACTGGCCGTTGGAAATAATAAATAATTTAGCGATAGCCAAGAAATTCATTTGCTTTGGTGTAGCGCCCAGATAAGAAATAAGGTAGAACATATACATTATTTCAGGAGCGTCTGTAGAGACAGACAAGCAGTGGCTAACGGTTTAATGATGTTCCATTTGCTAAAACGAATAATAATTATATAAAATAAAATAATTTATTATAGCGTTTCTGGAGGAAAAACCACATAAATTAAGTGAAAACTAACCAAGCTTTGCTATAGGTAATTGAAATTTATGTTGGTGATTCTAACACTGAGCAAATAGTTAGAATTAAAAAAATATATAATCTCTAATCTAATCTCTAGATCAGTGGTACACAAAACCTTAGGGTTTTTGGAACGATAAATAAGAATTGTCGGAAGAGATCAGATATTGTACAGACGTCTCTGATATCCGACATTTGGTTTGCTGGGTTCTTAGGGCAGAGAAAACACTAACATATACACTTTATGGGTACACAAAAACAAATTGTTCCTACTTGTTAAGTTTTAAGCTTTCAACTTACAACATAAAGCACATTCTGGCTTCTTCAAGTGTACGAAATCATTCAATAAATAGCACCAAAATCTACGGTGAGACCAACTGTCGCCCTCATTTACTATGAATTGGTGTAGTACAACACTAAGAGTTTTTACAAAAAGAAATGAGCATGCAGAGTATAGGCCGTAAACACCACTGCTCTAAATCGTCCGCCTCTCCATATACAAGTACTATTTTAATGAATAAAAAGTTTTTCAAAATTATCGGATATTTCCATAATATTACTTTTTGTAGCAACGATTTAATATAGCCCTCGTCTAAATGTGTCTAATGTTATTGGAACTAACAGTGGCTTAACTGATCAATATTTGATACTTGAAGTAAAGCTAATCTAGCAGGCGGACATACTCTGTCAGTTGCAAACTTTTCCTATAGATGACAGCTAAACTTTTTTCTCCGAAAGTGCCATTGCATGGTATAAAAGAATTAGGAACATCTGGAGTTTGAAGTTGAAATTGATTTAGATCGGCTATAGTCATTGTTTGAATTTTTTAACGGCACCTTTTCCCTAATATCTACACCGAGCGAAAAATAGCAATATCATATTGATATTTTGAAATATTGATTTGATATTGCACAAAATGATATTTTTTGACGCTGGCGTAACCACTTTTTTCATATGGTTGTTGTTAATTTTATTTTTGATGCGACGTAAGCGTCGTGTTTGATATTGATCAATATCAATTTGATATTGATCAATATCAAAGCGCTCGGTCACCAAGTACAACAATTAAATGTTTGTTGTGATTGTAGGCAATTTTTTCGTATGGTTGTAGTAAAATCTCATTTTGAAAATTTATAATATCAATTTGATATTGATCAATATCAAAATGCTCGGTCACCCAAGTACAACAATTAAATGTTTGTTGGTTAAGAGCCCCGGTAGGCGAGTTGGTAGCGTGCTTGCCTATCAGCGTGGGGGTTGTGGGTTCGATTCCCACCAGAGGCTTTGGTCTGTCGCTGCAAAAATCTAAACATATGGTCTGTGTCACCCGGTTTACCCTTGGACCCAAAAATTAGAATATAAATTTACTTTGTATTGTAATTAATAATAAATAAAATAAATGTTTGTTGTGATTGTAGGCAATTTTTTCGTATGGTTGTAGTAAAATTTCATTTTGAAAATTTATAATATCAATTTGATATTGATCAATATCAAATGGCTCGGTTGACTTTCAAGAAAAAAGTTTATTATAATTTATTATTTATTTATTCCAAGAGAAAAAAGCGACCGAGACATTTGATATTGGACGATATCATATTGATATTTTTCCCACTTAGCCCCATTTTGTTAACGTTTAATATCAATTCGTTAACGAAAATATCAATTTGATATTGTTTTTTCGCTCGGTGTATTATCTGGTCATGAGATACTAGTCAAGACCTCTCAACCATGCATGGCCGTTTGACCGGACGACCCCTGTCGATATAAATTCATTCTTCTGCCGACAACTCTTCCAGCAAGCATCCTTCCTGAAACTCATGAAAATCTCAAATACAACACAAATGTCAACATTCGCTACTCACTTTTTGCTCCTACCGATACACTCATGTTCTATCGCTAACATAGTGGATTGTAGTTATTGTTGACATTCCATGAGTGTTAGCCAAATAAAAAAAAATCCACTAGTCATCTGCCCTCTGGATTGTCTTTGACTTCAATATATCCTGGCAATCATTTGTTTAGAATATCTTCAACATGGAATGACAACTCTAATCCGCCCTGCATTAACGAGGCATTTAACCCATGATTAATACATTACATCCACTTGCGTATACCACATTATGAACATATGAATGTTACACCAACAGGGTAGTTGAAATGGATACTGCCGCATGTCCTGCCAAGCGGGGTGGGGGTTGGTAAAGAGCTTGACTTATTTGGTGCTAATTAGATTTAAGTTGTTCTATACACTTTCCGTCTACAACAAACAGCGGCAATCTCTGTATTCGTTTTACTTTAATTACATGAAACTTTGTGGCACTTTCCCATTGCCATACAGTCACTTTCTGAATAGCATTAATTAATTTCTGGGAAAATGTCAATCTCACCATTGAGTTTGTGTTAATCCGCATAAGTTGGCTTAAGCTTATGTACGCTTACTCTGTTACCTAAAAGTGGACTCTTATATAACGTACAGTGGGCAGTAGTGATGACGCAAATTGATTAAAGCATGTTGTTAGTGAAATTGGAAATATACGGCATTGCAGCTGTAAGTCCAAAGATCTGGGAATTACTTACTTACTTGTTTCCCTTAACATTCCATGAAGGAACAGACGGAGAACATCTCTCGAATTAGTGAGCTGTGCGCGATCTAATTGTGTATACTCACTGACCGGGGCCTACTGTTTAAAGCCGGCACCGAACGGCTAATGCTTTTCAAGAGAAGTTTTACATGACATTTTTAAATGAATTCGTAGAAAAAAATTATAAAATATTGCTCACAGTTGCAAACACAACATGGTTAAGATTTCAAGCTTTTACGAACGGAAACACAAATTTTTGGGTGGAATTTCATAAGGTTTTCATACGAATCAATATTGTAGTTGTATAGGAGCTACACATATAAAGGATCCGCCATCTAACTTTTTTTTTGCAACTAGTGCTTATTTCGTTTTCTGTTTTTTTGTTTTTTTTTTACAAAAATTTAAGAGGAGGATATTGGCAACATTTGGTTTCAACAGGACGACGCTACGTGCCACACAGCAAAAGCTACACTCGATGTTTTGCGCTCTGTTGAAGATCGCATTGTCAGCCGCAGAGCTGATGTCGTTAGGCTACTGCATGGCCAGCCATGCATGAATGAAATTATTTTCCATTATTAACCGAAGGATTGTACTTTCAAATAAAAAAAGAAATTTGAGAAAATATCCAGTAGTTTTTTTTATAGAATTTTCAAAAAAAAAAGTTATTTG
This sequence comes from Hydrotaea cyrtoneurina, assembly GCA_958296145.1. Taxonomy (NCBI): domain Eukaryota; kingdom Metazoa; phylum Arthropoda; class Insecta; order Diptera; family Muscidae; genus Hydrotaea; species Hydrotaea cyrtoneurina. The sequence goes on from OY282512.1 coordinate 90,647,334, forward strand.
GCGGACCCTGTATAAATTTTAACCGATTTTCATTAACTACAATCTCTTGTGGTCGTGGTCTGCGAAAACAGCAATTGTAAAGTTACACTGAGATCTAAAAGATTTGCGGATTTGTCCAACAGAGGAAAGCTGTAGTTTTTGAGAGACTTAGTGACCCCTAGAGTAGACTTAGGTGGATATTTGAATTAGGTGGCATATCCCTTACGGGCGTAAGATAGGATCGATTTGTACAGAGGAGAAAACTGAAGCAGCACACCACCTTAAATATTTTTGAAATATTTCTAAAAATTTTTAGTATAAGGAACCCCAAGTCTAACATAATTTTCGAGCTCGGCAATGGTTTGAAGATTGTAGGCAGAGGTTCTTTTTCTGATCTCCATTAATTTTTGTACAAATTGTTCATGGAACTCTTCCTCGCAGAATGATGGAACATTTTTGCAGGTTCGAGTCTAAATTGTGTTTTTTTTGGGTATTTTGGTAAAATTAGTTTACAACGATCTTTGAATTACTTCATTACTTAAATAGCAACTACTAGATTTCCACAATGATGGAGGCTATGGTCTGGTATGAGAAATAGTTATCTGTGAGTGTGAATGATAGTTTAACATGGTCGTGAATTATAAATACTACGAAAAAAAATTTCATTCGTCGGTTTCAACCCGTAAGCCTTAATACAAACGTTTTCTGATATGTTGTTAAACTATTTAAAAGTAGGATGCTACATGTACATCCTATTCGCTTGTCGGTAAAGTGGATCTAAACTTAAGACAGAGAACTAACAGTGAAAATACATAAACAATTAAAATCTAACGGATTTCGATTGTCCTTCTGACACCCTTAGTGTCAAATAAACGGTTATGCTTTCATATCTTTAAGAAAGCATAATATCGTGCACCTCCCCCGTAATTCACTGTCCTGTCCACTGTGGTCCTTTCAGATTAAAAACGCAAAGCATATGCGATTAATTGTCAACACATGCCAGAAATAAGTATATAAATCAAACAGTCCTGCCTGTCGGTCGGCCACTGAACACTACAGGTCACCACATGCACACAGATGTATTGAAGTTGTACGTAGGTGAAGTGTCACCCGCAGTTTCTTACATGCGGTAGCTTCTGTTTTGTTGCCAAAATTGACAAGATTTTAAATAAAATACTTCGGAATACTTCGCACATGCGCACGCACCATCACCCACCACAACCACACAAAAGCAATTATAGTGAAGGGCCTTTGCAATGTTTAATAATAAGATGAACAAATTCTTGGATATGTTGTGTGTATTTTTGCTTTCTTCTGTGGTGGTTTAATAAAAAGTTTTATTAACAGAAATATGTGAGAAAACTGTAAGAAAAAATCATTGTCATCGCATGCCAGCCAACAGTGAAGAATTTCCATTAAAGATCATAAAGTTAAGACGTGACATCGTTGAGAATTACGTGCGTTGGTTTTTCACAAAACAGAAAACAAAAACACAAACACACCAGAAAACAGGAATGATTTTTTTATGTGGACATTTTAAAGCATATTGAAGTTCTGTTTTAAGAAGAATGCAAGAAACCGCATCATTTCTTAAATAAGTCCATATGAACATCTGATGTTCCACTTTGGTACATAAAGTTGAAACGTGTTGTGCTCCATCAATGCTCATTATTATTTTTATGATTTTTCGATTGTGTCCCGATGAAAAAATTGCATTAACAAAATTATTTCCATGCTGTGGTTCATTAAATAAAAAGCCTATTATGTATATTTCTTGTATCACTGACATTGTAAGAAGCTCTCAGTTTAATTAATAATGATTTATTAAAGAAAAATGCATTGTTAGGATTTATCCCATAGAAGTTTGCCATCTGTGATGTTACCAGATAAATATAAAGGGCGATGATGACGGTATTCATAATTCTAGAAATGCATTCAATTACGTAGTTCTCAGTGTAGATTTACATGTAGTGATGCAATACGTATGGTTGCTGCATTTCACACAAATAATAAAGAAAACTTTGATATTTATTCGTTTAAAAACCATTTTTTGAAAGAAAAAAAAATTAGTGGAAATATCCTCAGCGAGGACCACGGGCTTAAAAAACTTATAAAAACTTATACATAAAACTGCACCAACAAAATACAAACAACGTTCAAATGATGCCATTCGCTTTTGAAAACTCATTGATTTTTAAATTAACTAATATTTTTTTTTATGTAAAAAGCGAATGAAAACATTTTGTATCTAGAAAACCTGAAGTCATAGAGTAAAAACAAATTACAGATTTGAATTCAGCCTATCAAATTACTCTAGGATAGATATTTGGTTGTTCCAGTTTAAAATATTAATGGATAGAATATCTATTGAGGAATTCGAATATATGGAGACAGACATCATATTCAGAGCTAGGCATTCCATTTTTAAACTGTAAATCATGCTGATTAAGAATGAAATAAAATAATTTTGTTTATGTATTGTTGATCTATATTCTTTATACAGTTTTGTTTCTGTTAGTCGAGTTCAAGATCATTGATTATTTCTATTTTTTGTTGTTGCAAAAATAGAAAAAGTTTTCAAGCATTCAAGGTTTCAAATATTCATTGTCGAGAATTTTTTGAAGACCTCATAAAGGATTTTCCAACAACAGGTGTTATTTTGAATCGCCCGGTGTTTCGGTAGCTGTCACTTTTAAAGCTTTTATTCTTTACGATAAGCGAGAGTGAAATGCAAAAAATGGAAGGACAATATAAGAAGCCCAATGTCTATGAAGTCATTAATAATAATGTCGTACGTTAATGTGTGCAGATTAAACGAGATTCCACAAAGCTGCAATTAAACATGTGATAAATATTATGTCAAAATTTAGAGTGAGAGATATGCACACCAAGGGAAATCTAGATCCAAATCTATCCAAAAATCTAGAATCCAAAAATTTGCATTAGATCCGAATTGCTTGGAATGGCACAACGTAAAATATCACCAAACAAACATATTTTTTAATGGGAAACACAATTTTAACAAAAAGAGTAAAAGTAGCTCTTCTACAGAAGGTGATAAAAACCAAAACAAATTATAAGTTTAAAATTATTGAATTCCGCTCGCGATTATAAAGAAAATAAACCAAGTTGTATCAATTAACTCCTCGCCATTACATTACACAGTGCGACAAAAAAAGTACCTGGGAAATGATATTATTTTTCTGGTAGTGGTGCTGTTTTTATACATTAATTTGTGTGAAAACCGTGCAATCGTAGAATTTATTTAAAAAAACGTCTACTAAGCATTAAAATATCCTTAATCACAATCCTTGTTCTCAAAAATACTTGCTTGGGTGTTTTTTATTCGATCAGCTCATCAGTTTGTGTTTGAAACGAACAACATATTCGGCAATGTTTGAAGCATAATCGTCAATTTAAAGAAGATATAACGCAGCTTCGAGGTCGCCAAATGCAATCGCCGAGACGTCTGATAACACGATTATCCAACTTCGTGTTCAAACTATCGATTGTGTTGTGGGTTGTGAGGTATCGTGCGCTTTCATGCTGAAACCAAAGATCATCCAAGCGTCACCATTAACCGAAATGGCCAATGATGCCACCGCTTCATTCTCTCATTGGCTTCTCGACGATCCCGCTCAGATTTTCCGATCCCAGATGCAGCAGTTTTCAAAATAAACTTCGTCAGAAAAGGTGACTACTCGACAGATATCGCAATCCGTTTTGAGTATTAAGTTAATTTGAGTTTGCCGGAAAAAAATGAGAGGACTTTGAGAAAAATGTTGACAGTTTAAACCACAAATCTATCTTCCTCCACGTCAACTATTTAATTAGCTTCTATTAATATTTCTTTCTCAATACCAGATGCACCTCATCATGTATGTATATAATCCAAATCAATATTGTCGACATCTTCGTTTTGATCAATACCGCCCATTTAAGTTATAACATAGGTTTTAGCACCAATTTGACATACTCTTGTTTAGCATTGTACCGATATCGAACCGTCAAGGCACACTCCATATTAAAATTTGTGTGGAAATTGATTACCTAACTGGGAAAGAAGTAAAAAACATTTTAATTTTAAAATTTATCGGTATCCAATACACGCCCAACTCTTTTCATCTCTGGTGACTGCCACACCTCTACTAGTACCTTCCCCGTAGATACCACACACTTTGTCAGACAGCCTTAGTCAATATTTGTTTTTAGAGGAAGCTAATGTAAGATTAAATAGCCAACGGACAATTGAAACACTTACCGCATCACCTTTGGTATCTCGTCCCTTTGTAATATTCCCACAAAAAACCATCTACCAATGAGAGTTTACGATGCGTACAGCTACCGACCGGAACTTTATACTTGTTCATGGTAAATATCCCAAACATTTCATGGTTGCTAATTGGCAGCTATACGAATGGCCCAGAATATTTTGTTAATTTTCCTCAGACATTTACACCCACCTCTTAGAATTCGCATTAATTTTATTATTACTTTTTTTTTTTTAATTATATTTCCTCATTGCACTTCCTGCCGATCTGCTTCTACATTGAGATGTAGACAATTTAATTATTCAGGATTTTGTGTGTATACACACTTCGGTGGAGCGAATGTCATTTTACTCATCAGGTCTATGAAACCTAACAACATAAGTCGTCATGAATAAAATGTCTTTAGCAATATGCTTATTTTCAAGCTTTCCATAAAGATGAAATGCTGTCGTTCCCTTGTCAGTAGTATTTTGCATTCATACTTACATTTAATTTGCTCCTCTGCCTTTCAGGGTCTTTTTTTCTCACCAACTATTCAACGTCTCACAATAAAATGTAAATGTAAAATGATGCACGACGATATTGAGCCAACCCAGCATCGTCTATCTATTCATCCATCCCACCGTCTATCCATTCGTTTCTCTGTATTTCCTGGTTCGACCCACCTCTTGTGGCACACAGCTGTACAGTCGTATGTACTAGTACATGAATGGTAACTTTATTTGTGTAGCGGCGGCATGATTTGGTCCCCAGTGGATGGTAGTATTTTAAGCATCTCAAGGTATTATTAATAACCTTGGAGATATAGAGAACTAACCGGCATAGTGTGCTTTTCGCGCATCTTTAATTAATTTATTCAAATCGTTTCTAATCTTTTGCGTCTTATATTTCATTTCATCTCTGCGCCAACAAGTCGACCAACCGACCAGTCATGTCATACGACCAGCCTACTTTTCAACAACATCCACGACCGCCACCACCGACACAACCATCGCACACTGGGGCAGAGTATACTGGAACTGTCGGTATATGTACTTCAAATATATAAAATTAAGTATTGTATAGACAGAACATGACACTTATTGTCCGGAACAAATCTGCAGTTTGTTTAACACGTCATTTGTACAAGTTAATGTCAAATATATTCGTGATTTTTATATTCGTTGATGGTCTCCAGCTTGTCGGCTGCAATTTTTAAAGGAGTCAATGGGACCGCTTAATAACTCACAGGTTATAGACCCCTGCTAGATTACCTGAAATACATATGGGTGGTAATTTCTAGTTCAATGTGAAAAAATCGTAAAAATTTGTTTAAAGTAACAACGGTTTCCATTTAACTATGTAATTCTGACATGATGATCCTTTACAGCGAATAACTTTCACTAAGGCACAAAAAGAAGAACGGCTTCCCTCTTGATTTGGGGTCGTGGTCTATCTAACACCTCTGCCGATCTATGGGTCACAGCCGAGCCAAAATATCTATACGCGATTTGGATATAAACTACTGCGTCACGTACTTCTTTGTCAAATATCAAAGAATTATAGCTTCAAAAGTGACAGCTACCGAAATACCCGATGATTCAAAATAACACCTCTTGTTGGAGATCCTTGTATTACAGTTATAGAATATGGACTGTGTGAGCGAGAAAACGTCCGTTTTTTCAAACTTGATTGCAATTGTCCATACATATTTCTAGACCAACTGTAAAATACTATACAAATTGTGAACTGTGAAAGGGAGGTAACACCGCACATTTCTGCCTGTAATAATTTGTGAGATGTGGCCGTTGTAAATTTTGGGGTGTTTGGGCGTTTCTTTTCCAAACTTAATTTCAAAATGCGTGTATCAGGGCGTAGTGGGGGTTCCTTTATGACTCGAACCCATCTACAGGCAAACTCACAAACATACATTTATATAAAGATTGCTATATTGATTAATAGTAAACCTATTAGGAGTATGCAGTCCATATGTACTGTAATTTTTGTATTTAATTTTTGCGATGTAATACTTGTTCTCAAAATCATACTAACATTTTACGTATTTTATTTACTTGTCTTTTTAGTTAGTCCAAATTGATTCTGATTTCAAATTAAGTCTTCCCCGATTAATCATTCGCTTTCGGTGTGCCCCAACCCACTGTGCGCCGCCAACCACCACCGCGCAACGAGCAACCTGCTGTGGCAGATGGGGCATAAATATAATCGTTGTCGTATTCACCTGTTCATCATCGAAGTAATGCTGAACTAAACATAAGAAATTTATGATTGTTTTGCATAAGAAGATTTTGGCAATTTTCCTCGATACACACAATACATGTGAACTGAAGATTCTGGCGGCTTCCGCGGACGAGGTGGTGGTCCTGGTGGTTGTGGTGGTGTGGGTTGCCAATGGCATTATAAACAATATGAAATTTGATGTTAGTTCAACGCTAGGATGGTGTTTGTTGGTTATTGGCTTATTTGATATTGGCTTTCATAGGGTCTTACATTTTGATGCTCGCCACCAATGCTGAATATGATGAAATTTAATAGGCAATTATTATGTTTTATGAATTGATAAGGTGAAAGGACGGCCTGGCATGTTCATGCAGATGGCTGGAGTCACAAAGTCGGACAATTAATTGGCTCGGTTTGCTCATAATGGCATTAGGGGGAAAGAGCGTTACAATGGGATATCACCTTAAATAAACAATAGAAAATTCATTTTGTTTCATGAAAAGATCTCATCTGTTTCGGGCAATAAAAATATACAACAAATGTTGTTTAAAATAATTTGCATAACTTTTGTCATTATTAATTTCTGAGAAGTCACATCGAGAGATTACATTTCGCCACTTGTAAGGATAAAAAACGTAAAGGAAACCGCATAAGAGATGCGAGAGAAAAATTGATTTACCAATTTTTAATGCTTATTATTGTAGTTTTCTTTAAAAATCTATATATTTTGAAATTATCCATTCTTGTGGTTAAAAAATACATTTAGGCAAAAATGGGACTTAGTGCCTCTTCACTCTTAGGACGCCATACTTAAATTACTAAATATTACAGAGACATTGCGCCGCCATCAAATTTGCTTTTAGCAATTAAACGTTAATCCCCTAAACAAGTATTGTACATCTGTCGTATTTCCTAATTTAAAAGTTTACATTGAAATCAGAGCTCGTAGATGATATTGTATTTAATTCCGTGAAAAAAAATGAAACTTAACTTAATACGATTCGCCATATTATGCATTCCACGGTATATTCATCGCATATAGTGAAGAAATATATTTGTGTATTCGTTGTAATAATTCCTTTCCTCCATCGACAGCTTAAAAATACATTCAAAACGGAATCCGTTTTCATCAGAAATATATTTACAAATAACAGCTGTTAAATTATTTACAAACTCTTACTAGCTATTGCACGAATTAATTATTTTCTTTCAGAATGTTATAGCAATAACATGCATACCCAATTTAATTCAATCGTTGTAATATCATTTACTTTACCTAATAATTTTAAAAAAAGAAAAAAATTTGCAAATTTGTTCATTTATATAAATTGCAGCAATATTTTTACATCAATATAAAATAGAACCCTTAAAATAGAACTTTTAAAGAATTCATATTGCGACAAAAATTCCCTTTAATCAGAAGCTCAAAAACCACCCTACCACACAAAAAAAAACTAAAAAAAATAACAGCACGACGACAAATGATATTATTTATGATTATTTATCTACACAAAAAAAAAGAAGCCAAAACTTTCGAGTACATCACCATCTTCATCTGGCGAAAATTTCTTAAGGGAAATCAATTTTATTACTATCACATCATTTTTAACAACGTGCATCCCTTAAGATGGCAAATTCCTCTTTGCCCGTCTCCATCATCCGCATCAGCAGTTGTAGCTGCTTCTCCGACGCTACGGTTTTGGCTCCGCTGGTTATTAAAGACGTTTCTGCTTCTCATGTTTCCCTGACATGCTTAGCAAATGCATTGTGAAACGATAAAAGCAACAACAACAAAAATGAAGAAATAATGAAAATGACGTTGCAACACGCACTTACTTCATGTTGACATGGTTTAAATAAATGCAATATTATGGTTATGGATGATTACGAAGAAGAGATGTTGCAAACGAAGCATGATGGTGATGATAATGGCGGCAGCAAAATGTATGCACAAATATTCTAGAAATACATACATATTTCAACACTTGGATGATTCATTAAGGAAATTTCAAACACTTGAATACGGGAAAAAGTCGAACAATGCTTGAAATAGGAATTTGCCAACGAATTATTGAACATGTAAGCGTTACCAAATGTATTTCAACCCAGCTGGTATTAGAATATGGATTTTGAAATAGGACATACAAAATTTATTTTAAATACGGCGTAAAGAATCCATCTGGTACAGTAGTCATCCTTCATATGATTTCGTTTCTATTTACGTTTTAGAGCCAGAAAGAACGTGTGGTAGCAAATGCTTGTTGTTCAGTGTTCTTTTTGTTTGTCTAGAGATGTTTCTTTTTCTGAATTGTCATTTAACTGCTAATATCAGCAATCGCTTTATTTCAATATATTTTTGTAATTATTGAGCAGTCGATCCATTAATTTTCAAATATAATTTATTTTGTGCAGTAAATATTGTATTTCACGACTTAGAATTTACTATGACTTAGAATTGGGCTGATGCCGACTGAGAAATGTTATCATTCATTTTACACGGTTCTACGTCAGTACTTTAATGTGTTACAATCGGAATGACAGACTTAGAACACACTTCATCCTATGAGGCAAGATATACAAATGAGTCTAAGGCATTTTTTGTTTGTGCCTTTAATGATTTCGTGTATAAGAGCAGGAATCTTTAGTGATTGTTCATAGTCCATACATTGGTCAATATGGATATGATTGTTTTTTAATCGTCCAGTGATATTTTTGGACAATTTTGAGTATCGCTTTAGTCTTAATTTTCATATGACAATCCTTTATGGGTGCTTATTCGTCAATATATTCTTAGAGGAAAGATTTTGTTACTGTTCTATGTTCGATATCACTAGGTCACAAATAACAAAATTTTCTCTGTTATTTGTTTCTAGCATACTTTTTCCCATTGATTTTGACCTACTAAACACGAAAATGAGTTTTAAAATTTTTTCTGTCGATTGGTTTTCGAGATAAAAATTTTTGAACTTTTTTTTTTAAATTTTTGGAGGTACACTTACAATAAAAAAAACAAAGAAGAAGTCACCTGTTTTTCCACATGGCATAAAATGTACAGTTATATCTTTGTTTCTACTCATTTTTTTTGGGCGTTGATTTGGTTAATTTTGTTAGTTAGTGCTCTAAATACTCAATACATACTACAATACATACATACTCAATACATAGTATTTAGAGCACTACATACTCAATGTATGGCACAATTAGAAACGGATGTGCCAGGTTAGCTAAACTAACAAAATTAACCAAATCAACGCCCAAAAAAATGAGTAGAAACAAAGATATAACTGTACATTTTATGCCATGTGGAAAAACAGCTGACTTCTTCTTTGTTTTTTTTATTCGCTGCAATTGGTCTCACGTATTAGGGTCCAAATGTAGTCACCCATCATAGCCGTGTCATAGATGCCCTGATAGCGTCGTTCCATAGCCTTCAATTCCTGATGAAAGCGCTCGCCGTGTTCGTCGCTCACGTCTCCTAAATTCTCAGGGAAAAAATCCAAATGAGAATGCAGAAAGTGTATTTTAAGTGACATGTGCACTCCTACCCAAAAATGAAAAAAAAAACGAGAATTAAAACGCTATTTAAATTAACATTTGTTTCAAAAAAAAAACCTACCCATTGCTTCATAGTTCTTTGCCAGATCCTCAACTATGTCCTTATAATGTCCAAATAATGACCACTCATAAATGTGGGGGGAATTTCTGTAAAAAAATCCGATACAGGTAGCCATCGGGAAAACACACATCAATAAAAAAGTGTAAAGTAAAGTGCTGTTACATTTAAAAAAAAGTAACGAATTTTGTTTTCTCTGTGTAAGCTGTGCAAAATAATGAAAATCAAAATATCGTGAAATAGCGGAATTTCGGTCTTTTACCAAAAAAATTATAAGTCCGCCATTTGTTGTCAGATTTTGTTAAGTAAGGGCTTATTTTCTTTGTAAAAATGCCAGCTATTCGTAAAAAAAACTGCTGTTAACATCGTGTTTTATATTTTATATGAATTTTTATATGGTTTTTTCTGCCACATTTTTACTAAAAAAACGCAGTTTTTTAACCTTTTTAAGCCGCCAACATCAAAACTACTTACCCGATTTGAAAATTTTCTGAGAATGAGTTTCTCAATTTTCTTTAATTTGAGTAGTAGTAGGATCAAATAGGTCAAAGAAGACGAAAGATATGCTCAAAATTGTAAGTGTACCTCCAAAAATTTAAAAAAAAAGTTCAAAAATTTTTATATCGAAAACCAATCGACAGAAAAATTTTTAAAACTCATTTTCGTGTTTAGTGGGTCAAAATCAATGAGAAAAATTATGCTAGAACCAAAGAACAAAACGACTGTTGGCTAGTGTATTCGATCAGAAATATAAGATCGCAGATGCTAGCAGAACGGTAAAGGTAAAGATGTTTTTAGTGTTTAGCTCAGGATGCCATATTATGCAACACAATAATAACAACTATTCTATTCCGGTTTGCTGTTATCCTCTAATCACAAAAATGCTCGAAATTTCAAAAACAATTATAAAAAAAAATCAATTTTTTTAAACATTATGTATCAGAACTGGAAAACGATTTCTCCGATGTGGTTAAAATAAATTAAAAATTCCAGACGGGACCTCCAGATTCTACAAGGGACCTCCACTTTATTGTGTGTGGCTGCAAAAATCCTTGATCGATTTTAATTGTAAAATATGTGGCTTTATGTTAAGCAGTTGAAACTGGACAACTTTTGTCGGTTTATGTTAATTTTTTTCACTCTGAAACTGTCATTCAGATTCAAAAACACTATAGATGAAATATAGTCGACTAGTATAATATAATTTAGTATTTTCGCCAAATCGGACTAGTCGTTTTCGAATTATGACACTTTAACAGCCAGTTTTTATAACTTATTTGTTTTACGTTTCGTTGGTGAAATGTTGAATGAATTAGATTTTAAGTTTTTTTTCAAACATTATTTTAGGTGAAACAGAAGGCAGTCTTTATTTCGTTCAAATTTTTGGTTCGCAGAAGTTCAACTGGAACGAAAAAAATTTAAAATCGAACGATCAAAAAAACTAATTCGTATTATTGAAAAAATGGATTTCTCGTGCAAAAAATTTTGTTTTTAGGAACAATTGTCATAAAAAATAATTCTTTATTAAAGTATTGTTAATAAAAACATTCAGGTAATAATCTTTTTTGATAAAAATAACCCAGCAAAAGAAGCTTTTCTTTCCGGACGAAAGAATAAAATTTAATTAACACAATTAAAAACCTTATCTTTCGCTTCAACACTAAAGAAAGTTTCATGATCAGGCCGTGGGTAATAAAAACTGGCATTTTATAAAAAAAAATAAAGAAATTAGAATTGAGTGGTTACTCATTGCAAACACTTTCGTACTTTCTTTATATTTATTCAATTAGTGAAAAATTCAATCTCATCACCAGTTTTGACAGGCATGTGGAGGTTAGTGTTTGAATCGTCCTAGAATGTACAAGAATTCACGGCAGGCCATTTAATAAATTGGTATTCGTGATTGGATTGACATAGAGGTTTACTGTACATTAGTAATGGGGGACTAACTCATCAGTGTCGATGGTCTCTGAACAATGTGGCCAAAAATTACACTTTTGTTTCCAATAGTCCATCGTAATCTGACAACCAATAATTTTGTACTCAAAATTTTATAACAATTATTTTGTCTCAGAAATTTCTAGAACGTATACCATTCTGTACCTGTAGCACACTTTTTGTCAGATTTTATCTAATACTTAGATAGGGTCTATAGCAGGCAAAAAGAGTCGGTTACCATACGACCATAACGCTCCGAATTGACGGTGACAGTCGTTCCCTCGTCGTTTTCGAAGAAGTAATGTCCAATCACACCATCGGACTAAAAAGCACACCAAACAGCGACTTTTTGTCGATGTAATGGTCCCTCTTTAATTACTTGAGGATTCTCAGAACCCAAAATATGACAATTTTGTTTATTAACATACCCACCGAGTAAGAAATATGCTTCATAACCATAAACCATAATCTCCTCTTAAAGCACGATATGTGGCTGTGCCAGAATCACCATTTTTATAGTAGGTTTTAATAATTTTTACGCGATGTGTGATAGTTAAGCGATCCAGACTTCCAACTGAAAAGAAACAAATTGGTGTAACTACCTAGTTTGACAGATTTCGAATTCCAGCCCTATACTTTTGAAACCACGAAATGGATAACCCTATACAATGACAGAGTTAGCTTTGTAGCCTAATACTAATAATTTCTATTAGTTATATATTGAGACATACCTAGCATATCTGGTACTTATTGGGTTGCAGCTCAGGCCGGCTGAAGTGTCGTATCCTGCTAAGAGTAGCATTTAGTTATCTCTAAACCATGTACACATCTTTCATATAAAAGCATCAGCCGTTCGGATCCGGTAAGTATACAGATTATGTAGTACATAGCTCAAGATGAATAGTGTTCCTTAGTGGTAGGGTACATAGCAACCCACCATAGGGTTTTATTCTTCTGTAAAATTCCCTAGTTGAACGAATACACCATTTTGTTAAATCGATTGAACAAACTTTTCATTTCGTGACATGTTATGAAAACTGTGCACATTGGAACGGTTGTTTTTTGTCATTAAAAAAAATGTAAAAGTTTTTATTTTCGAAAATATCGAAAAAGTCTATGCCAACGTGACCTACCTTTTTCCATGAAACCATTCTAATCCAATCTTCTTTAAAGGTATTAACTATTTTTTGTTTGGAATTCAGACACGTTTTTTTTCTGTAAAAAAAAGGTCGACAAAAGGACTGGTGCCATTAAAAATGAATTTCTTTAGCCGCTTTGTCATGTGACCGTCCCAAACACCATAAAATTCAACATCTATGAAATAATCTGGGGGGGTGTGTGTGTTGGCATGTGAGCGTATCTGTACCGGTGTGACTGTGTATGTGTATTTTACTTTTTATATTGATATTTATTTTCGTTGTATTGATGTGTATTTATTTTTATTTTATATTTGTGCGTTTGTATTTTTTCCCTCTTGTAATTTCTGTTGACTTATAATTTATACATATGAGTACAACAGGAAGAAGACGACGAAGAAAAAACCGACTCATATTTGTTTGTTGTAAGCAGTTTTTTTTTGTCTTTGTATACTTTCGCCCCAGAGCAGCAGCAGCAAAACAGTAAAAATTGGTTGCTGTTGATGGCAGTTTTTTCTCCGTTTGTTGATTTACAATGTGTATTTTATAGCTTTATAACAGGCAACATTTTTATGATTGAATTGTCACGACAGTGCATTTGTTCCTGTCTGTTTTTTTTTTGCTTTGCCTTTTGCCATTTTTTCTTCCGTTGCTGTTGTTTTGCGCCATGTATTTATTTAGCCAACAAAAGATAAAGATAAACAAAAATCTAGATATGCACGTTAGTGTGCGTGTATGTAAGGAACAATCATGTGAACGTGATGTAAAAATTTGGAAATATTTGCCAGGGTAGCGCGACAGGATTTTGTATTGTTCAATTACTTTGGTTGGTGTTGACAATATCCAAAGGAATCGGATTGTGAAAATGTTTGGTGATTTTGCCAAATAGTCTACACTATTGAAGAGACAGCAAATAGCAGAATATTTAAAAATGTGTTCAGTATTTTTTTTGTATTGAGCGCAGAATTAAATTTAAGTTCGGGCGTCTCAGAGAACAAAACTGTTGATATGATAATTCGAATATTCCATGTTGATATGATAAATAGTGGGCTGAATTTTTACACAACAAAAACATGTGACATTTTCCAACGCCACCTTCACCTATTACCCTTTGCGAGTAAAAACTTGTCAAACCAAACTGAAGGTGGAATGAACCTAATTTAAGAGACTAGAAAACTTGATTATTTTTTAAACTATTTCTATTTATATTTTTTTAAAAATAGGTAGCTTTTTCTTCTGACTAACTTCTAGGGGATTCCCTTTATGAGTGCACTGTGTTAGCGAAAGGAAATATGTGTGTTTGGGAGGAGAAACAAAAAAAAGTAGTGCTTGTTGACGTTTGCCATGAATTACATAATGTCATAGCAGGAAGAAAAAACACACATTATTACACATGCGAACAGTTGGGCCGAAGAACGAATGTTCTCTATAGTGCGTCGTCCGGTCAACCGGTAATTTGACAACGAACAGATGAGAGTCCCTAATGTCAGGTACCAGACGACGAATATCTGACGAGCAGATACCGTTAAAATATCCATAGAATAACGATACACAACGCACATTCCGGCGATTATGTAGGGAGACTATAGACTAGGATATCCTACCATCCACTATCACCACCATCGCTCATCTCAGTACGCGGTCGAGAACCTTAAAAGATGTCTTTAGAGCCCCTGCCCATATATCGGAGTTATATTGCGTTTTTGGCCGGATGTAGTTAGTGAAAAGATGAACGATATTGGAAACCTAAACACTTGAATGTTTTTTTCAACATTTCGAATATATGGCTAGCCCAGCGAGCACAACCTTGTATCATCATGTATCTGATGTTTGGTTCTAGTGACAGTTATTACAAACAGACTCACACAGACTCTGTAGTCGATTGTGATACCATTAGAATTAGTACCTGAACCTTTATAATCCAAAAATCTTCCTAGTCTGCCACGTCTAATATCGTCCATATCGTTTAGGTCCATACATAAATAAGAATCTAGATGATTTTCGACTAATCTTCATTTCCACAGAACATCGCGGAGAACAAGTCTGATAAATAATTAGCAGTAATCAGTAAGGTAGTCCGGAGATTTGTTTAGGTCGGCGATACTACGGCTAAAACGGACTGCAATTTTATAAAGACCTAGTAAATATATAAGAAATGATTGGAATATTTACAATGTCAGTCTCACCCGGGTATATTCAAACATAAATTATGAATATCCATCTAAATTGTTTTCCAGTTCTAGATATAAATTGTTTGATAGAACAATTTATTCAAACGGAGAAGTTGTTCAATTCATTAAAATTGATTTGCCGCCCTCAAGTAAAAGTTTTCATGGGTACACTGGAGCGTATGAAAGATATTCGTAAATCATACGCCATGATAATCTACATAATATTTAATGGTGTTTAGCGACGAAGCTCATTTGCGTTAATGGGCAAAATTATCGCAAATAGAAATTATATCTTTAAAGTTTGGGGTTTTTTTTAAAAGAAATTCATTAATTTAAAATGACAGCGCTTGTTCATATATCACATTGGACAAAGGTCCCATAGAGAAATGAGGTCGGTGTGCAATTTAGCTGAGTTCCAAATTATTTTTTGTTTGAAAATATGAAGTCATACATCTATGCCTGTAAAGTACATTGATATACTGGCTCAAATGCAAAGTTCTTACAAGTTTGTTAGTTTTTTTTTAAACTTAGAAACCATAATTGAAACTGAATTCGGCTCATGACTTAAAGGATAACATAGTTAATGAAAATTATTTTCAAAATTGTAAATTTTTATTTAAGATAATGCAAGTTCATGTTTTCTGAAAATATAACTCACATGAACTTTTTGGACTCATACCATTATGATAATTTCCAACACACATTCCCGCATGCTTCTAATTTCATGGTGCAAATGAAGCGCCATAAATAATGTTAGGATTTTATTGTCATAATATTTCTTGAAGTATTTCCTTTGTTCTGATGTTATGCGATACTCGTAAACAACGTAGTTGCTAACATAAATACTTGAACAGATTAATTTGATGTTTCCTTTAGATTCTGCAGACCGCATTTTGTTTAACATCATTTGTGCAATTAAGTATTTGCCATTCACAGAACGTTCAAAGAGCTGGGTACACACACATACACACGCATAGATTCCAGTGAACAATGGAGCGTTTGTTTTACCGAAGCACATGCAACTTTCAAAATGTTAATTTGCAACAAAGTTCGCCCGGATGCCTTGCAATGTCTTTGTGGACGTGTACGGAGGTTTGTGGGTGAAAGAGTTCTTTTTAATTGCACACTAAGTAAACGCCACTCCCCCCATGTAACCAACATGAAGCTTGGCCAACTGCTACGATGTTGCAAATACCATTGCCCTAGTGTTGTCATAGCGATGATGGCATTCAACATCATCATCGCCATCGTTATCATTATCATTTGCTCTAAAACCACAGAGACCAAGGTGTGAATGTGGGAATCCTCAAAAACGCAAGTCTGTAAACACCAAATATTAATGGGGGGGTGATAGGGTTTTTTGTTTGTTATTATCTAAAATATTCATGAAAATTTGCTACATTTTGTAGACCATGCTAATAGAATTGTACTGCTAGACACATTTACAAGCAGATCAATGATGTCTTTTCAAACCAATTACAAATAATACGCATAAGTAAACTCATATTTTGATTAATTTGGAAAACGAAGAATTGTTTGTATGTATTTGTTATTGCGTATTTTGCATTCTGTATTTGATGTTTACACATTACTCCAACTAAAATGTACAGATAAGACAAAGTAATGAGTTGGTAAACTTACCTTCGGCCTGAGTATGGTATATCGCCTATATGTGTTTGCAATAGTTACAGATGTCGGTCGGGATGTGGTTCATACTGGGTGCGACCAGCACACAGTAAACCCAGATTCGAAAACTGGCGGCTGTTACTGCCTCACAAATGCTGGAGACTTCATGAGAAAGAGAGCATTAAAAAAAAATTCTCTCTTCTGATTCCAGAGAAATTACCCATCTACTGCTTACCGACATAAGTTTGCTTACAACCTATCTCGGTCTTGAGCTATTCAATTAATGATTTAAGCACTGCAATCGTGTGCATGCTTTGACAGGTCGTTATACCAACGATTGTCTTGAATTCTTCGTATTGGCCCTTCCATCGGAATTTCGGTTTCTCCTGTCTGCATTTGGACGAGGATTTAAATGTATCCACATTTTCCTACTCCCGGAAATCGGGAATGTATTGACGTATAATATAAAAGAAACAAATCTGCATATCCCTGTTTTATTAACTTCAGCTTTTTCCACAATTTTTTCTCAATTGGAATGTTGAAGAAGTTGCAGGATACTCTGTCACCCTTGTTGGAAATTTCATGCAATAATGAAAGTGTGGCAGTGGGTGGTTACTATTTTTCCAAAGGATCTGGTTTGGCTAGGAGTCACTTCAAAAGGCCTTACAATTTTTGCTGGCTTAGTTTCAAATAACTGTTCTCTCTTCGGAGATCTTTGTATTTGAATTCAATCCGTCTTCAATCATTCGCACAGCAAGTCCTATAAAATCGTATATGCGATGGAATCGGCTACAGTTGACGCAAACGGTTTTGTCTCTTTTCTTATGAATTCGACTTCGCTGTACGTATAAAGCTTGCATGCGACTACTTCCTTAGAAGCTGTTTAGATGAAGAAGGGAGAAGTCAGTGCAGTACCTCCTATACTCATGTGTACTTATTAAAATAGGTTTTACTTTGTGGTTGTGTCCCATGCAACGCGAGATATATGCATGTTAAATGAAAAAAACAAAAAAATTGTTTTCAACCCCGGTTCAGTTAATTGTGTATACCTAAACTATTTGAATTGAAATTGCAGTTATGTAAATATAATTAGTTTTGAAACAGAATTGTTACAAAAACACGCCAGAACAATATTTTAAAAGAGCAGAACTTGAAAAAAAAATAAAAAAAATTTTTTTTGCTAAAGAAAAAAGGTAGCAAGATACTCTTGTGTACAGAATTTCGCATTACACCTTTCGGACTAAAAATACAACTGTTCAAAAATTAAGCCATTGCAACTCATCTATAGGTAGATCCACACTTAAAATCGAAACACTTCAGCTAGGTCTTTTTGAAATTTCAAACCATTCGGATAACCGATTCCAAATGACTGATTTATTGCACTGTGTGACGGAAGTCCCTTTGAACATAACCTAACCTAACCATATGAATTGGATATAGTACGCTGAGGTGTCAATCATCAGGAATGCTTTCATACGTCCACATGGTATAGACTACCTCCTCCTCTCCTCCGGTCTTAGGCAGCTGTGACGGTATTCCGTCTACACCAGCGTTCTTAGGCCGGTCTATTGCTGTTTTTACCTCATCTGGGTTAGATGGTGGACATTCATCATCTGTAATTGGTAGCGGGTGGTTTCTGCACATTGTTTTTGACCGCTAACAAGTTTGAGACGTTTGACTTCAAAATCCTAACCACTTTATAATTGCCTGTCATCAGATTTGCGGTTTTCACAAGCAACCGCTTGAGTGCATTTCTGTAGATATTGATAACAAATTGCTACATTTTTAATGCTGATTCGATTTGACTAATACAGGGTTTTCCAACAAGAGGTGTTATTTTGGTATTCCAAGAAATTTTGGATGTTTATTTTTATTATTTCATAATAAAGAGGAAGATGTGAAATAGTTATTAGCGTTCTGTAGTTAACAAGAGCAGTGACCACGCAGTCTATCTCCGACTTCTTCATAATCCTTTTAGATGTCTACGTGAACTAAAGTTCCTTTAAAAATATTTCGTACAGTATTTTTGTTTGAAACCAAAAAGAATCCTTGATATATGACAATTTATGGCACAGAACGGCGAATAAAACAATCATGCATGAGTAATTTGTGCTATCAAATATTTGCTATAATTAGATATTCCCTTTAATTTTGATGATAAATCGGTTACACAATATTTGAATTGTTGTGACACGAACACAAATTATATAATTGTCTACAATTTGTTGGTGTTATATAAATCCGTCATGCATGTAATTTACATTACACGCACACAAATACACACAGATACACATTTTCGTACATACCAAGGTACATTATGGTGTATATGGTTGATTTCCAACCGTTTCGGCAAAGAACAAACTAAATCTTTTTGTTTTATATGCACTGCAAAATAAAGTTTCGGGAAAGTGGTAAATTCTGGTAAGGTAGAAAATTTGCAATGTTGCAATGTCAACGTCAATGTTTTGTCCATAACTTCAACAATTATGGCGGAAGCTGGTTCAAGTAAACCAACTGGAAAGGTTATCGGCCACAGATATAATGGTGCAGAAGGTTTGCTATTCGTCTTAAGAAATACAAAAACCAAGAAATGACAAATATTCAACATTTTTGTCACAGCAAATGCAAACACCATCGATAGTAGCGTGTGTTGTGTGGCATTGGCGCGCCATCCAGTTGGAACAAAAGATCGTTTTATTTCATGTTTTCAGGTGATTTTTTTGGCCATAGAACTGGCAAATGATCCCCGATTGGCTTATATTTTTAACTGTCTCATTATTTCCTAAAATTAGTGGAAACAATTTTTTTATTAACTTCGAAACAACTGCAGTTTAGCAAAATACCTCAGATTTTGTTCAAATGTATACCAGTCGGTTAAAGCTAACAATCGGAGATCCAAGCTAATAAATACGCAAACAAAAATTTTTGGGAGTGTATGGAAAATTACACAAACAGATTCTTGTCGTACCCGACAACACCTACAAGAATAGTTTTATGATTTCTTAGGAATTTCATTTCTTTATTTTTTTTTTAAATAAAATAAAATTTATAAATAAGAAAATCAAAAAAATCTAAAAAACGAAAGTAATATTTTGTGAACTGTGCATGTCTTAAAAATGAAAAATAAATACCAAATTCATAATTTGGTATAATTACCTACTTTTTTGGGTTTTAAACTAATCTTTTGGAACTTCGTGTTGTCAGAAAACCACTGGGATAAATCGTCAAAATCAATAGGCTACGCATTACATGACTAAGCATGGCACACGGTAGGAAATGATTTTCTGACAACTGGATCTTAGTAAATATACCGCGTGGAATAACAAGTTTTAAAAAGCCTGCAGCTTTGTAAATATATTCTTTTGAACAATATATTCTGCATTGTTAGCCGACTGAAAACCCTTTGTGCTTCGGTTTGAACTGGATTTGCCCATATGCGTACATACATAGTATATGTATTTTGCAAATTAAGATCCCTGAAAAATATTTACATTAAAAATCAACGAAATAAAACGTATTCCAACTTTACAATGCTCCTCTTTTTTTCTGTTATTGTTCAGCCGAGAACATGCATGCAAAGCATGTAAATATCATGAATATGTGAATGCTGAATGTGTATGCGATGATGATGATGACGACGACGACGAATGCGACGATAAAACACATTTTCATCATACAAGTCAACATTATCATCGCTATTGTCGCGCGAGTACATCTACGTTACGTTATTGTTACGCTTTTTCTTTATTTGCATGAGAAACGAAGAATACGACACAATACAGTTGTGCGACACTTTTATACGTAAAGTCAACAACTTAACTGGGGGAGTAGAGTCGCATGTGTGCCGTCAGTGTATCCGTGTTTCTGATAAAAAAAAAAAGGAGGCTGAATACAAGAAAGTATTATACGCGCGTAAGAGTATCCTTGTGCGTAGCTTAACAATACATACAGGCTACGGCTGTATAACCTACTAATGCTGATGATTTAGAACATCAGCTGCTTTAGTCGAACGCGCGACAGTATCACAGCTACGCGAAAAAGAAGCATATGTCGACACAAACAAAAATATGTTGTTCACATACAACATTGTAAAAGAAAGAACATTTACATGTGGTGCTGAGCGTTCGTTGCTGGCAATGGGGAGCAGCCAGTTTACTCCAACACACTGTACAGTGGGCGGAATGTATTACATGTAGGTAGGACGTGTCTCAAAAAATTGCCGGAAAAGTTGCCTCATCGAAAATGTCGTGACGAAGACTCAACGTCTGTAAACAACGGTACTCATTTCATGTCGAGAATGGGAGATTATCCGAATACCGTTCTGAGCCAGTTGAAGCGGTTGGAAAGAGATTTGCCCTGAACATACTTTGCGGCGCATTTGTAAGGTGAAAATTACAATTGACTTAGAAAATAATTTCCATTACATGGTTTGGAATACTCTCAAGCAGTCGTTCGAATGGTTGACACAAAACTTGATTTTTAAATAAAAGTTTGATGACCAGGATCATTGTAGCATTTCACCATCATCGGTATTGTCCGATCTTCTAAACCATTTGGCGGAGCATTGCCAGCATACGCCAACAGACAAGATCAATGTTTATTAGAGTGTTAACGAACAGCCACTCCGTTCTAAAGAAATTACTTATCACGGCGTAATTAAGAGCTTTTGGTCATTTGTTAAAAGACTGAGAGGTAATTCGTCTTCTATCCCAACTCGTGTTAACAATGAGCATATATTCACTGACCCGTTTGATGAAGATAATCTTCAGGCAGAAATATTTGCAAGCACTTCGGTTTTGCCTGAGAACAGTCAAACATTCTTTGTGGTCGAATGCATATCTAGTTCGATACCTCAGATATTTGTGTATGTAAGTGTTTTTCGTCTCCAGCTCTTCCATTATGTAACCTGTTCATCAGATCACACAGTGCTGGTACTTAACAATCACGTTGGGCAATTGGCTAATTTGAGCCTAATAAAAGCGAGGCTACAAATTGCCATCAACCGCCCACATGAAATATGTTCCGCTTTTGGAAGGTTGTGGATAGCATGTTTAACCACCATCTGGTCAAGTATCCAGAGTCTAATGGCCTTCTGAATGATCGACAGTATGGCTTCCATAGAAATCTAGACCTGATGGCGTTCCATTTGGATCGATGTAGTCGAGCAATTCACCGGCTTGGTAAAAGCAAGGTCGTAGCTCTGAATTTTTTGACATGTTACGCTCATATTGAAAACTGAAACCACTCGTGACGAAACTAGGCCATTAACCTGTAAAATGATACGGCTGGAAAGATACGCACCGGATTGGACGTTGGGAACACAAGCTTTTGACATTATGGAACGAAATGAACAACATTTAACAACCATTGCTCTCGTTTCCAACTATTGATATGGAGTCAACTAAAGGTAAAATAAAAACATTTCGAAAATTATTTGAACAGTAGAAGATGATGAATTTTTCCGGAAAAGTCGTGTTGTCAGATGAAGCTCATTGTCATCTCGGTGGCTATGTCAATAAGCAAAATTTCCGCATATGGGGTTCAAAGAACCAACACGTGACTACTGGGAAGCCAATGCATTCACAAAGAGTCATTGTCTGTTCTGTTTTTTCTTTGGGCCATTTTCCTTTGAAAATGATCAAGGAGAGCCCGATACCATCAAAGGTGAGCGTTCAAGAGTGACATGGACGACGTTTGATATCAACAAGACGCGACCATGTGTCACACAGGCAACGCCTCCATCAGTATTTTACGCACTATTTTTGAAAATGGAATAATTGTGATGTCAATTGGCAGCTTCGCAGCTGTGATTTGAGCCATTTGGATTAATTTCTGTGGGGAGCCAATTGAATCTTTGAAACATGAAACCATCGAAAATGTACCGGAAATTGGGTTGATCGGATGAGGTACTGCCGAGCCATTCGTAATAGTCATATGAATGATATAGTCATGCATTATTAAACGTAATTCAATAATACCAGAAATTTTAAAAAACTTAGTAATACTTTTTGTATAGCCGATTCAAATTTTAAATTATAAATGGTGTGTTCCCTGAAGGAAGTGTAACATATATATGTCGTGGAACCGACCATGCTCGAACATCATTTCTCGATCAATATAAATAGTTGTTTAGGCGCCCCGGTAGGCGAGTTGGTAGCGTGCTTGCCTATCAGCGTGGGGGTTGTGGGTTCGATTCCCACCAGAGGCTTTGGTCTGTCGCTGCAAAAATCTAAACATATGGTCTTTGTCACCCGGTTTACCCTTGGACCCAAAATTAGAATATAAATTTACTTTGTATTGTAATTAATAATAAATAAAATAAATAAATAAATAGTTGTTAAATTGAATAAATTTATACTGTGTGATTAAATTTACGCACTCTGAGTACGTTAATATTCATTAAAATGAGGACTGACTTTAATTTTGATAATTAAAATATGAATATTTATTTATCCCCATTTTTTGTAGAAATGCATACATATATGTGCAGCTTTTAATTATATTTTGTTAATTACACATTTCCAAATTTATTGATCTGTAAATTATTGTACACACAAGCGTATTTTTGGTGATTGCACCAGAACTGAAATCTGTATGGCTTCGATAGGTTAATATACGTACGTCCATAATCACAAATTCATGCTAAGGTAATATTTTCCTTTAGGACAATTTTTATGAATATTCATTACAAAATTTGCTGTACAAAATATTTTATACAAAACCTAATTTGTGATGTCCATAAATTTCACCACACAACAATGTCGTATGTACACACACACATACTTTTATGAATATTTGTGGCTAGCATTTTGTAAAATATCAAGGACTGCCACACGGACTTTCAACTCGTTGCAGCACAGGTAATGAGCATCCCAGTTCCTACTCGTTTTAAGTACATAATTTGTGGATCTGTCCGCATAAAATAGTAAATAGTATTTTTGGATGTAATTTTAGTGACAAGAGATTATGTGCCACGAATTAGAATTATGCGATTTATTTTCAAAGTTTCTTTAGTTAATTTTAGTGGCATAGAGTACCCGGTGCTCAGGTTTGTGAAAATCCCAACAGGATTCATGTATGTTTACATATTAAGGTGTATTTGGGGTCGAGGTGGGCCAGGCGAAATTTTCTTTTATAATTTGGTATTAAAAAGTAAGTGGTCTAAAGTTTAGCAGATATGGTAACCGTAACCCACGACTCCTCAATATGAAAAGAGAATTAATTTCGTTTGACCTAAATTATATTTAATAAATTTAATTTTTAAATACTTAGTGAAACTATTCCACTAGGCGTGTTTTCGTTACAAGCTTGTGATTATCGCTTGCGAATTGTAAAGTAAACGCCATACTAGCAATGTTGTCATTTGAAACAAAATAGAGAGCCTTAATAATTATTCATGAACATTTTCAAACTACTTCCACACTTAGCATTTTGATATGTTTTAGTCTGGCTATGTCGTGTCAGCCTCCGACAGAAACTTAAGACATAATTATACCCTCATCCTTCGGGTAGGAGGGTATATATCATTTGATACGGCTCAAAAGTGTAACACCTAGAAATATTCAGATTAGAACCCAGGTGTCTTTGAACCAAATTCGATTTATGACTTTCTGAATCGTTTGAGCCATGTCCGTCTGTCCGTCCGTCTGTCCTGCTGGTACGCACGATAACTTTCGAAAGAGTTAAGCAATCACTCTGAATTTTGGCATGGCTTAATATTTTCCCAAAACTGCTTATGGGATTGCATATGGGCTATATGGCCACACCCCTTCGGGTACCTCCCATACAAATCTGCTATTTCGCCCACTTTAGAAATCCTGTAATAATATCAATATGACCCCGGGATCTTGCCCAAATTTTGTATTTAGTAAAAATATAGCAAGACGAAGTTTTATACAAAAACTTGGAAGTCTGGCAACTCCCCTTCTGTTACCTCCCATACAAATGTACCATCCCGCCTACCATAGAAATCGTCTAATAATATCAATATGCTCAACGCGATCTTGCCCAAATTCTCTATTTAGTAAAGATATGGCTGGTAAAAAATGTGGACACAAACTTGGAAGTCTGGCAACTCCCCTTCTGGTACCTCCCATATAAATGTACCATCCCGCCTACCTTAGAAATCGTCTAATAATATCAATATGCCCAACGCGATCTTGCCCAAATTCTGTAATTAGTAAATATATGGATGGAAAAAAATTTGGAAAAAAAACTTGGAAGTCTGGCAACTCCCCATCTGGTACCTCCCATACAAATGTACCATCCCGCCCATTAAAAATCGTGTACTAATACCAATATGCCCAACGCGATTTTGCCCAAATTTTGTATTTAGTAAAAATATAGCAAGGCAACGCTTTGAATAAAAACTTGGAAGTCTGGCAACTCCCCTTCTGGTACCTCCCATATAAATGTACCATCCCGCCTACCTTAGAAATCGTCTAATAATATCAATATGCCCAACGCGATCTTGCCCAAATTCTGTATTTAGTAAAGATATGGCTGAAAAAATTTTTGGGAAAAAACTTGGAAGTCTGGCAACTCCCCTTCTAGTACCTCCCATACAAATGTACCATCCAATATTTTTTTCTATAGCATTTCTATAGTATTTTAGGTTGCTATTATGACATTCCATGAGATGTTACATCAAATGATGGTAGCCACGGTCAAATTTGACTTTCCGATACTTATGAGTATGACACTTGTAAGTTTTTACTGAGGGTGAGGGTATATATAAGTCGGTTTACCCGACTGCAACTTTTTACTGGTTTTTAATTGTCTTTTGGATTTGCATCCAGAAGTCATATGAATTTATACATTGACTTTTTGGTTGCGACTCCGTTTTATTTTTTTTATGTTTATACTTGAATCTTGTTGATTCGTGACAATGTCGAAAAGCAAAATGTGTGAAATCAAAAAGAAATTTACAAAAAAATCTTAAATTTGTGATTTTTGTCTTTTTTATCTACCTCGCAATCAACTACAAACTTGAAAACCATGTTTTTATTATCGAGCAAAAAGTCGTCGTATAAATCGGGTGTAACCATCATTCAGCGGTTCCTATCTTTGAATTTAAGTAATGAAAAGTGTGTGTCTAATATCATAGAAATTTGTATTCTTTTTTTTATTTTTTGAAGGTACAATCCTAACGGTAGCCTAACGACTACAGCTCTTCGTGGGTGACCATACCATTGTAGATGGTGTGTGTAATTCACACGACCTAACCAGGCTCGTATCCATTTTCCACCATACAAGTGCCGGATCACAGTGGTCTAGAATCCAATTCCATCCACCAAACGTCTGCAACTAATATGTTAAATATTTCTGAGTTCTTTTTAAAATAGAGTTTTTACCATATTACAAATTATCACAATTTGGAATTTGATTTTTCGACTTTGTCGAACTGTGTCACATACATTTGTTGTAGAGCTCTTTTTTGGTCGATAACTTTTGCCGACCAAAACGCAAATTAATTATTTGTTCTCATTAAGTTTTGAACATAATGTACGCAGCTGAAAATATGAGGACATTGTTTCTCTTCTAATGCCAATTTGTATCCTAATCGTAATTCATTTCATTCGGGGTTACGACCAAAATATTTCCACCTTAATATGAGGAATTTGGATCGATTTAGGACATAACATGGACATATATGCCTCGTATTGCGTTTTGTCTGAGAGCTTCAATTCACAGATTGAGCTTGCATGTGAATAGGGCAGTAGACGAATATCAATGTGCTTCGTCATCTAGTTAAGAGATGTGCGACAGTTGTGGGATTTCGGAGATTTTATAGCAGCCTGGCTCTCGGTGTATATTTTGATGACGTCAGCGGAAGTTACGTCCAAGTCACCGAGCAACTTCTACGATCGCAATGACTAAATATTTTTTAAAACATTTTAAAACATATTAAATCAATAATATTTTGTTGAACCACGACTCATTATACAAATATGTAAAACTGTTATCGAAATATTATTTGTCTCCGAAAAATTAATTTACTTTTGTCTTCTTCTTTTCTAGGTAAATAATGACACATGACTGTAAAATTAATCTTTGCGGTAATGTATTACATTTTATAATAATTAAAATAATGCTATCTACACCAATGAATGTGTCTTCCCACACCAATCTGTGGCACATTTTTTAACCAATATGTGATATTAAAACAAACATAACTTTTTACTATTCACTAATTAACCTCAAGTGAAGCAATAAAATACAAATGTTATTGTTGTCTGCGGCATTAACAGGTGTTCCACATATATGACTTTTTAAATATTAGGCTACAGGCATGTTGGGCGTTGAATGTGAGTACTCTCGTAATATTCTCCTGGAACCCAATAAAGTGGGTGGAATAGGTTAACATTTCCCCTAATAATTTCTGAACTTTTTTTTTTCAAAAATTGCATGTACTTGTATTCGAATATTGAGCGATGTCCGTCGGTCTGCCCCTCTGACCATTTCAATTGCTTTGAAACTTTGCCGTTAAGTAATCATTAGTAATCAATTAAAATTAGTGAAGAACGGTGAAGTAATGATTTCGATTAATTTTATGTTCAGTTTCAAGCGATTACTAATTGATTTCTACTAATAATCAGGATTACTCGCAATTGCCATAAACAATCAAAAATGTATTTTTTTTTTTAGATTTTTTGTAGCGACAGACTAATGCATTGCTTACAGGGGCGCCTACAAAGAATAAGTAATTTAACTACTTTTCTATTGATTACTCGATTCTTTTTATACCCTCACCCTACGGGTAGGAGGGTATATATCATTTGATACGACCCAAAAGTGTAACACCTAGAAATATTCACATTAGACCCCAGGTGTCTTTGAACCAAATTCGATTCATGACTTTCTGAATCGTTTGAGCCATGTCCGTCTGTCCGTCCGTCTGTCCGTCTGTCTGTCCTGCTGGTACGCACGATAACTTTCGAAAGAGTTAAACGATCACTCTGAAATTTGGCATGGCTTAATATTTTCCCAAAACTGCTTATGGGATTGCATATGGGCTATATGGCCACACCCCTTCGGGTACCTCCCATACAAATCTGCTATTTCGCCCACTTTAGTAAACGTGTAATAATATCAATATGCCCACTCCGATCTTGGCAAAAATCCGTATTTAGTAAAAGTATAACTGAACAAAGTTTCTGACAAAAACTTGGAAGTCTGGCAACTTCCCTTCTGGTACCTCCCATACAAATGTACCATCCCGCCTACCTTAGAAATCGTGTAGTAACACCAATATGACCAACGCGATCTTGTCCAAATTCTGTATTTAGTAAATCTATTGCTAGACAAAGTTTTGGACAAAAACTTGGAAGTCTGGCAACTCCCCTTCTGGTACCTCCCATACAAATGTACCATCCCGCCCCTGATAAACCGTCTAATACTATCAGTATGATCAACGCTATCTTGCCCACATTTTGTATTTAGTACAGTTATAGCTAGACAAAGTTTTGGACAAAAACTTGGAAGTCTGGCAACTCCCCTTCTAGTACCTCCCATACAAATGTACCATCCCGCCCCTGATAAACCGTCTAATACTATCAGTATGACCAACGCGATTCTGTATTTAGTAAATCTATAACTAGACAAAGTTTTGGACAAAAACTTGGAAGTCTGGCAACTCCCCTTCTAGTACCTCCCATACAAATGTACCATCCCGCCCCTGATAAACCGTCTAATACTATCAGTATGACCAACGCGATCTTGCCCAAATTCTGTATTTAGTAAATCTATAGCTAGGCAAAGTTTTGGACAAAAACTTGGAAGTCTGGCAACTACCCTTCTGGTACCTCCCATACAAATGTACCATCCCGCCCCTGATAAACCGTCTAATACTATCAGTATGACCAACGCGATCTTGCCCAAATTCTGTATTTAGTAAATCTATAGCTAGACAAAGTTTTGGACAAAAACTTGGAAGTCTGGCTACTCCCCTTCTGGTACCTCCCATACAAATGTACCATCCCGCCCCTGATAAACCGTCTAATACTATCAGTATGACCAAAGCTATCTTGCCCAAATTTTGTATTTACTAAATTTATAGCTAGACAAAATTTTTGACAAAAACTTGGAAGTCTGGCAACTCCCCTTCTGGTACCTCCCATACAAATGTAACATCCCGCCTACCTTAGAAATCGTGTAGTAACACCACTATGACCAACGCGATCTTGCCCAAATTCTGTATTTAGTAAATCTATAGCTAGACAAAGTTTTGGACAAAAACTTGGAAGTCTGGCAACTCCCCTTCTGGTACCTCCCATACAAATGTACCATCCCGCCCTTGATAAACCGTCTAATACTATCAGTATAACCAACGCTATCTTGCCCATATTTTGTATTTAGTACAGTTATAGCTAGGCAAAGTTTTGGACAAAAACTTGGAAGTCTGGCAACTCCCCTTCTGGTACCTCCCATACAAATGTACCATCTCGCCCTTGATAAACCGTCTAATACTATCAGTATGACCAACGCAATCTTGCCCAAATTTTGTATTTACTAAAGTTATAGCTAGACAAAAATTTTGACAAAAACTTGGAAGTCTGGCAACTCCCCTTCTGGTACCTCCCATACAAATGTACCATCCAATATTTTTCTATAGCATTCGGTATTTTAGGTTGCTATTATGACTTCATCAGATGTTACATCAAATGATGGTAGCTACGGTCACTTTTGACTTTCCGATACTTATGAGTATGAGACTTGTATGTTTTTACTGAGGGTGAGGGTATATATAAGTCGGTTTACCCGACTGCAACTTTTCCACTGGTTTTTTTCAAAGATTAAGTAGTAAACCAGTAACGAAATTTAACCAGTAATTTATGTTATTTATTTTTTGTTTCTTAACCCTAAAATGGTTATGAATTACAATCAAAAAGTCGTCTACATAATTTCTTAATATTTTATACATATTAACAAATTTTTGCCAAATTGACCCGATGGGTCGTATATTGCGACAAAGTCAAAATTTGGTTGTATCTTATTGGATACACCGAGCATTTAAGGGATAACGGGCATTTTTCAAGTTGTAACTGAAATTTTTTTAAAAGAATAGAATAATCAAAATGTAGTCGAATTATTTTTGTGATTACTTTTGATTCTTTTTGATTATTTTTAGAAATCTTGAGTAATACCGAGTTTTTTTTAGATTTTTTGTAATCGTCATCAATTAATAATCAGAAATTTTTCAATAGCTAATTTTATAGTCACTATGATTGTTTATAAAATGTAATGCAATTGATTACTAAACCTTATCGAAGTTTACCAGATTGGGTTAATGTTATGGGTAAATGAACTGTGTTGCCACGATCCTTCGGATGCCTCGCATACAAATGTACCAATCCGGCCTCTTTGAAATCATGTAATAATATTACTACGCCCAACACAATCATATCAAAATTCTTCATGTAGTAAAGCTTCAGCTGAATAAAGTTTTCGAGAAAGTCTTTAAATCCTAGCCTGTGACCATAAAATCATGGGCCATTTACGAACTCAAGTATATATATTTGGTAGCAAAGTTCAGAATTTGTTATCACTTTGCCACTGTTGTCACACTGTACGAATTAGCGTAAAAACTTTCCAACAAGTTGCTTCAGTTTGTCTCTACGTGCTTCCGATTAAATCCAACCAACTCGTTAAGCTTACAATTTGAGGATTATATATATTTTAAAGTTTTGTTATCCAAAGAAAAATACATTTACTCACTTGTGTGAAAAACAAAACTCTATTGTGAGCATTTCTGTGCCACTCCATTCTTGGATACGTTTTTAATACTGCAAATATTTACAAGTCGCATGAAAGCGTGCACTGCACAGGCATAAGTCAACAACAATGACTGAATAGAACAATTTCCGACAAAGCGCAAGTTCTGTGTAGCCGCTTGGTTACTTTATGCGTTCTACTCTTAATATCTTCATCGTCCTTTCCAGCTTGTTTGAAACTGACACAAAAACTTGCTTTCGCAATAAACAAGTAAGTGTACGCTACAAATCGCAGCCATTGTATTTCCAAGAACTGTGTGCACCAAAAAATCTGTCATCAGCTGTCCGTTGTTTGTAAAAAAAACACGAAATCTGTATGGAGGCAAGTACTACGTAAGTAAACGACTTTCAAGTAGTGTACGGGCTACTAGTAAATTTGTTGATAGTTATAGGAAAGTGCATCTGGATTGGAAGTTTACTTATTTGAAAAATACGAAAGCACTTTTTACTGTGGCTGAAAAAAATTAATCAGAGTTTGTCAGTCGGAGATTATTGCAACCGTCAGTACAGTAGAGCGTAGTTATTGTAAATGGTCACCAACCTTTGTTACATCAATACATTGTGATAGAGTGTTTTTTTTTTTGCTTAGCTGTCTTTTCTGTTTTTGCATGTCATCTTGTGATCTTATGGGATGTTCACTTAGTTGCCTCAATTGTGCACCTACATAACTACTTTAGACTAGTTGACACACACAAAAGTTTTTTGTAAGACAGAAAATCACAAAATATGAAAAGTCAAGGATCCGACTTCTCTTATCATCTCTGGCTGACTCACTTATTTCATTTTTGATTTTCTCTAACACTATAGATGAAATTTCCAAAAAAAAAAAAAAACACGATTATTCCACAAGATCGAATTTTCTCTATAATGCGTTATTCGGTCAAAGTCGTTACCAGACGACGATTATCTGACAAACACATACCTTTAAAATATCTATAGCATAGCGATAGACAACCCACATTCCGACGATGCTAAAGGAAGACAATAGAGTTAAATACCTTTATATTCCCTATCATCACCGCCGCTCTCTCTGTACATGGTCCAGAAGCCGCAAAGATGTCTTTGTTTCTTCTGCAAACGAGGTATGTTCAAAAAATATCGCGATTTTGTATTTGTTTTTATATATTTCATTTATTCATGAATATCGATTTTGTCCCCTTCAAAGTAATTCCCCTCGGATATAGTACACTTCTGCCAACGTTTTTTCCAATACTAATTTTTTGTGATCTTGTTCAGCGCCTCCTTCGATGCCGTCTTTATCTCCACAATCGTGGAGTAGCGTCGTCCTTTAATGGACCTTTTAAGTTTTGTGAACAAAAAATAGTCACAGGGGGCTACGTCAGAGGTATACGGTGGCTGCGGCAGCATTACTGTGTTGTTTTTGGCCAAATATTTGCGCACAAGCAACGATGTGTGTGCAGGCATTATCATGGTACAAAAGCCACAAATCAATCGATATGTTTAGATCCTCAGCAACTTCTCTAATGATAATTCGTCGATTGGCCAATATTATTTTCTTCACTTTATCAATGTTTTCGTCTGTTGACGTGCTCGGGCGTCCGGCACGCTGTTCGTCCTTCGCATCTTCTCGGCGCTCTAAGAACATTTTGTACCACCGATAGACGTTGCTTTGGTCCAAGGTAGCTTCACCACATGCCACAGGCAACATTAGGAATGCGTCAGCGCACTTTATTTTGTTTTTCACACATAAATATAAACAGATAAAAATCGAAGACAAGTGAAAACATATCTAAGCACAACAGCTGTCAAAAATTAACTAACATTCAAAATGGCCGACCTTGTCAGAATAAGTAAGGAACATGAGTACCAACATAAAGCTACAAAAATATCAAAACTCAAATTCACTTATCCCGCGGAAATTCAAAATTCGCAATATTTTTTGAACATACCTCGTATATATGGGATTTTTATTCGATTTTAGGCCGGATGTAGGTGGTGTAAAATGTTATGAGATCAGAAATTGCATGCACCACTCTAAAAATGACTAGCCTAGCGAGCATCACCCTGTATCTTCATGCCCAGACCATCAGGAATATTTGATTTGTCGATATCCACACCAACCATAGAGCTTGGCGACGACGCTGAATCAGTGGAACGTTTGTGTGACAACAAGCAGCACTGGTTTTTTGGTGCATTAACCCATTCATGGCAAACTGAAACTACAAGGCAAATTTTGAAATGCTGTGTATTTATTTATTATTAGCAATTCAAAATAAAACCAAATTAAAAATAATTTTTTCAGGATGTACCCACATTAGCAATTTCACCCCGAATGTTTGTCATTCAAGGCTTCCACTGTTCCAAGTTTATAAGAATAAACTCTATCCTGGACATGGCTCCTTATAAAAAAGCCAAATACTTTATATTCTTTAGAATTGCAATAAAATAGTAATTATGATTGCACTGAACATCGACCAGTTAACTAAATTTGATATTTGATATTCCATTAGTAATGCTTTTCATAGCAGCCAGCGTTGCCATATATATTTTGTAAAAAACTAATACTTTAATAATTTTGCTTTAGGTGAAGAAATATCCGCAGTACTGTTAAACTAAACATATTTTAAAAATATATTTTTTCAGTTTGAAATCAGTTCAATACCCTTTTTCGCCTCAAAAAAACTGCAAAAAGCACATAAAACCGCATATATGGCAACGCTGCCTACAGCGTCAATATTTTCCGGTGAACGACTGATCTCCATATTCCAGACTCTGTTGGATGAACAACTTTTTTTTGAACAACGAAGATTTTGCAGTTCCAATAGATTAAGTCCAGAATTTTTCATTATGACTTTTTTTTGGGGATATTGTTCTCAGTGTAACTCCATTACTAGACTAGCCCCGGCTGGACGAGTGAACTACCATATCCGGTTGTTTAATTATCTCCCCCATTCGTGTCAGCATAATTTCCTGCCTCGTTACATTCAGGTAAACAATGGTGCCAAACAAAACAAAAAAAAATCAAAGTTAACTCATCATCATCAGGTTGGCTGGAATTTCCTTGTTTTAGTTCTGTTAATGTTTCCCTTCAATCAACCCAACTGCAGTTGTTTATTGTACATAATCTGCTTGGTTTTTGTTTGCAGTTTACAACTTTGCTCCTCATTTCCTGTTTCGAACAACAGCAACTTTAAGGAGCACTCTTTATAGTACACACACACACACATATTCAAGCGCGCCTTTACAGTTACGAGTTGTTTGAATTAAAATTTGTTTTTATTGACGAATGGGTGGTCCTGCTGAAAGTCGATAATAGTACAAATTATACTTTATGGCCATAAATCATGCTTTTTTTCTTGCCATTGTTTAAAAAGTAAACATCCAAAGTTGTTATGGAAGTCCTGTTAGTTTAAGTAGTTGGGTAAATGTTTAAACAAAAAAAAAAAAACAGCAACAACATTTAAGGCACATTTCGTAATTTTTACGCTCTGCGTCCTGTTTGTTTCTTGCTACCAAGTTGAAAACAAAAACTGAACATGTTTACATGGTCAATATTAGTGTGAGTATGTGTGCCGAATGTGTGTATAGGACGGAATGTACTTCCTTTGCATAGTCTGTAAGTTTGTTTGCTTTGCAAGATTTTTCAAAAAATGTTAACGCTCGTAACTGTTCA
The DNA here is from genome assembly GCA_958296145.1 of Hydrotaea cyrtoneurina. Lineage (NCBI taxonomy): Eukaryota > Metazoa > Arthropoda > Insecta > Diptera > Muscidae > Hydrotaea > Hydrotaea cyrtoneurina. Next base: position 90,681,691 of record OY282512.1, read on the forward strand.
GTCATAATGTTTATGGAATAAACAATAAATCGTAGAACACATTCCGGGACGATAAATTTGATGGAAAATGTAAAAACATGTAGCGACAAAAGGCCATGTGGAAAGGGCAAGGCTGGATAATCTATAAGGCCAAAGATGAAAAAAAAAACTCAGTCTGCAATTTCAGAGTGCCAGAAATTTGAAGTCTGTTACACTCCTTTAGGGTATATTTCAGTGCACTCCAATAATTTTTGTAACGTTCCTCTTTGACGGCCTAGTTTTATAAAGCCAGAACCAGTGATGTAATTTGCAACAACTAAAAATGAATTTCCATTTGGCACAAAATGAAAAAACTAATCATTTCGTACCTGACTAACTGCTACCCTCACCGTTGATCCGTATTTCAATTGGATTGTGAAGTGAAATTTCCATGTGTTCTCTATTTCATTATTTCGACTACAAATCTATATCTATCCATATCTATGAAAATCAGTTGTATTCCATTAGTAACTAATTTTCTCTGTATGTATGAAATGTGTGCAGTAGCAAATGTTACTTTTATATGAGAAGGGGACCGACTAGGGGTCCAATCCTTTTTTAAGAACTTTACATGTTTATAGCTTTATAAAATATGGGTTTTAGGTAAGATCGGATTGGGCGAAGTAATATTATTACATGATTTTTAATGTGGGCAGAATGCATCAGAGGCCAGGAAGTAGTCATAAATCAGTGAATTTCGTCAACTACCTAGGACATGGCGACGGTTTATATATTTGGAACATATGCGATGTCATTCACATTGATTGATATGAAACGGCCCTTTACACGGTCAAAATGCATGAAACAAAATCAAAACATATTGATTTTTTGTTCATACACCATCAGTGTCGATATGACGCATACACACAAATTTTCACTAATAAAATCGTAGAACTGTTCATGCACTTTTACCATGTAAAGGGTGCTTTAACAGCTGATGGGCAGAATTCACCTTGGGCAGAATTCACCTGAAACAAAAATGACTCGCCAGTAATAAATCTGTGACAAATGAAAAGAAACGATTGAAAACTAGAAGCGAATGCATACCTTTGCCGATTTATTTTTCACGAATTGTTATTTTTTTGTTTATATTGCACAATTAATTATTCCCACATAGTTTATCGACTTCAACATTGTTGGAGTCTTTATGTAAAATTTTGTAGAAAGTCTAATGTCCAACGATAAGTACTAAGGAAGTAAACAACGTGTTCACATAGTTTTCTCAGCCACAAGATTTAATGTCGACTTTGTTCAACAGCCGTGAATTATATTCTCCGGTGATCGGTTTACAGTTTTCAAGATCCGTCTTTCGTCCACAGTCACGAAAAATGCCTTCCAATTACAATAACATCGGCAAACTGTACATCAAAGTAGTCACAGTACCTTTCCGAGGAATTTGTGGACTATTTCTTGAAAAAAAAAAAAAAAAACAATTAAAAATTAGTATGAAAAGTAGTACAATACATTCAGAGATATGGGTGGATTAGGTAGAGCGAGTTCACAAGGAGGCCATACACTTGGACAACTGTACCCTTGATTGTACCCTAGGAGGGGAATATTTTGGATTAAAGCAAATGAGAGAGGGGAGTACGATGCTGTATAGACAAGAGGAATTTGGTAATTTAGACGAATTTTGTTAAGGAGGTGCACTGACCAGCTGTTCAGTGTTGTCAAGGAGTGAGTGTGTGACGTTCCTGTAGACGTGAATAGTGGAATAACATATGCTCCAGTGATTGTTTCCCTCATGTAGTGTGAGTGTGTGACGTTCCTGTAGACGTGAATAGTGGAAAAACATATGCTCCACTAATTGTTTCCCTCATGCACCATTTCAGGCTATGCAGTAGTCCCCCATATGATTTGTAATATCAAATTTCTCGGTCTCTTGCGTTATTTTTAGATCAAATTAATCTCCCGTGGACGGACAAAACAACTACGACCATTGGTGTCCGCTCACCGGAGATTTCACTGTGTATATTTGATTTTTATAATCTACTAACAAGTTAATGCTTGTGGTATGGAAAAATATACACTTGTGGCCAAAACTAAAGCAACCAAATTCGATCATTCATATTATGAGTTATAACCCCTAAAATACATAACATAATCGGATTTTTTCTTTGGTTATTATTAAACGATATACTCATATTCAGATGTGCAAAATAAAAATTTAATTTAATTTTTTTTCCCCAATTTAGATTTTTTTTAGATTTATGGAAATGCTTGCTTTTTACACATGGTCAAAACTAAAGCAACTTATCTCCAACACTTATATTTACAAAAGGTGTTATTGTAGGTACCGTTATAAATATGAGTTGGGCCAATTCATGAAATAAAGGAAACTATGGATCGATTTGTGTATAAAAATGTGTTAGAGAACGTAATGCTTCCTTTTGCAGAAGAAAATATGCCACTTGTTTGGGTTTTCCAACATGACAATGACCCGAAACACAAATCGAGATTTGTTACAGATTGGTTATTTGAGTAAAAAATCAGAGTTTTAGAGTGGCGAGCTCAATCTCCCGACTTAAACCCAATAGGAAATTTCTGGAGTATTGTAGATCGAAAAATCAAGAGAGATTCGCAGACAAAAAAACACAACATTTTCAATCGCATTCAGGACGCTTGGAACAGCATCACCAAGGATCAAATTGAGCGACTTATAGATTCAATGCCTCGTAGATGTGCTGCTGTTATCAAAAATAATGGATATGCTATCGACTATTAGCTTTATTTTATAATTTTTTGTGTTAAATAAAAAAGTTGCTTTAGTTTTGACCGATCAAAAATTGAGAAAAAAATTATTTTTCATCAAAAAATATATTTCAAATTTAATTTTGCTTTAATGTTTCTTTATAATTTATAGGTAAATAAAATAGAATGTTATAAACTGATGAAATATTCATGCTATATATATCAATAAAAAAATTACCCGGCGTTACAAAGCTATGTAATACCAGTTGCTTTAGTTTTGGCCACCAGTGTATATATATCGATGGCTTAATTTAGAAAGGGGTAACTCACATTTTCGTAACTTTACAGGAGAAGGTGACATTTAATAACATTTGAAAAACTTTAGACATAAAACAATTTTAAAGGCAATTTTAAATAAAAATGCTCAACATATTTTATTCTGAAACTATTTTTTTTTTACTTTACGCCCTTTTGCAAAAGGGCAACAAATCCGGTATTTTTGATTCGGTATCAAATCCCTGAAATTGTTGTGAAATGTGTATTTTGCAATGGTCTACCAGAATATGTAAACAACGCGATGTTGAAAAAAAATCGAGTTACGCCCTTTCTAAATTTAGCCATCGATATGTTTGATGCAAATTTGTTTGCTGAAATTGTTAAAATTATTATTTTTTTTCAGCGTGTATATTTGCTCAGTAAGAGACAATTGAACACTTTAAAGGGCTCGCCTGTTTTGATTTGTGACAATATTTACATAATTCAATGGGGTTTTGTCTCTCCTATCTAAACTTATACCTGACGTAGACTACGCAAAATTAAATTCTACATTATGTTTAAGACTTTCGTTTTTTTTTTTTTGCGACAAACGGAAAATCCTGCAATTGCTTTGTTTCTGTATGTGTGGGCTTTTTAGAAAAACCTCTACGACAAAGAAAGAGATTTTCCATTGAAGGTCTGTAAGAGAAAACGCTATGACGACTTAAATTGTGTAACACAAAAAAACTGAACAATGTCTTAAAATTTACCACGCTCTCCATTGTCGGCAGTACAATGCTAGATTCAGTGATAACCAGAAAAATGGGACGGCTAAAAAATTCTCACAAAAGACACAGTACAATTTAAAGGCGCTTTAAGACGTTTCCTTTAAATTCTTATTTTAAAATGATTGTATTCGAGTAGAACTGGAAGAGTTTTCTGGCGGTTTGAGTTTTTCAGCGGACGCATTTTGTTAACTGAATGTTACTGTACGAGACAAGCCTTAAGTACTTCACATTGTTTTAATGTATTTTTTTTTTATTTCACGTCTCTGTTGTACTTACTTTTTCCGTACTGTGATAACATGCTCGGCACTCCGAGAAGAAAGCCACTACCACATGTGGTGTTTGTCTGTATATTGGGGTAGTCTGAGAATATAATGTTTGCAGTTTTAGATGTTTTTTTTACAGTTTTTTGAACCACTAAATGGTACAAAACAGATGTTCAGTCTATAATTTAAATGAAAGTATTGGATTACAACAAGGAGATACATATGTGATCCACGAAGTCGACAAAATGTTATTTCTGCACGCTGAAAATATGATGATTTTAAGAAATTTCAGCAACCACGGATAAATTTTCCCAAAAAAAAACATTAATATGTTCGTATGTCTATATAAAATGTTGTGTGATTTTTTACTATTTGTTTTGAATTTGTGAATCTCTCTATATCGATAAATCTTATTTTCTCGGTTATTATTACCCGAGAAAGCTACAAATTCAGATTTATTCGCACTCAAATGTTGTACTTTATGTATGTACTTTATTTTATTTAATTTATTGAGTATTTGTTATACGAGTTGTTAAGGAGGGGATCTCATCCAACGAGCATAGGTTAACCGCAGGAGTGCCACAATGTTCTGTCCTCTCTCCTTCTCTATTTCTTATTTTCATTGACGACCTGCTGGGTCAGACTGTGAACCCGATTTACTCCTTTGCGGATGACAGTAACATATGTCATTCATACTCATTTGATCATCGACCAGGTCCTCTGGAGGTCGAGGACAAAAGACGAATGATGAATGATTTACTTAACCGCGATTTGGCTACGATTTGTGAGTGGGGCCATATGAATAGAGTAGATTTTAATGCGCAAAAGACCCAGTGCTGTTTGTTGTCACACAAACGTTCACCAGATCCAGCATCATCGTAAATTTCTATGGGTGATGTGGATATCGACGAATCAGACACTCTTGATGTTCTGGGCATGAAGATACAGGGTGATGCTCGCTGGACTAGCCCTATATACGAAGTGTCGAAAGAAGCATTCAAGTGTTTAGCCTGTCTGAAGCGGTGCATGAAATACTTCACTCCATCTGATCTAGTAAATATTAAATTAATTTAATTTTGCGTGTGAACAAGAGCTCCTTCTTTGTAGTTACAAAAAAAAAACACTATAGTCTATTTATCTTCAAGATTTCATCAAACATATTATTTAAAAGTGGGGCGTTTCTTTTCGTATTGCATGTAATTTATCCAATCACGAATGCAATTTCAATCGTTGTTTCTCATTGAAAGTGTTGAAGAGAACTTGTTAGTAGAGAGTGTTGAATGATATAGATACATACACACAACATTTTCCGGTACACCCTAAGATACCTGAAGGTATTCTCCTTGTGGTTGTTTCGGTAGCATACAGATATCATGCAACGGATATGTCAAATCGTCGACATACACGAGAGTGCAGTTGTCGAAAGGTTAAATGTACAAAATCTTGGCTACGAGTAAGAAAAAGTTAATAAAACAACCAACAGACACTTGCTGTGCTGTTTTACAAATGCACTTAGACTTCTACACCTGGCAGGGGATTTTCACTTACACACTGACACCTGCACTGTTACATGGACACTCACACACACGTACAATGTCAGATTGTGTGCACAACGTTGGAATTTGCTGGTGCAACCGATGTTAATTTAAGTCAAAATGCTGATGCATACTATACAATGCTGGACTTTTAATATTAAATAATTTATGTGTGAATGTAAAATAATTAGCAAATCATAGTTGACCCGTGGAGCTGCACTTGGAGCGACAGGGCGATGTCCACTTGCCTGTTTCTATGAACGGCGGTGTGTTGTATTATTAAGTTCAGCATTTTCATAATTAAATAAGTGCTCACAAGTGGCTATGAGGGACAAATGAAAGATCTAGGTCTTTACTAAGGTGACCATACTGTCTGCAGTTCTTGACCAAATATAGATAACAAAAAAAACCATGGTAACTAAAAATTTGGATAAATTAATAGTGGTTGTTCCTGGACCCTGAACATATTCCTGATCTATTGACTGTCGAAACCGATTAGCGAAATCTTAAAACGATGTGAAAATTACAATTCATTTTAATTCTTAGTCTTATGTCGACGGCTATAGAGAACTGACTGTTCGGCAACAACTATCAACTGGTCCGGGCTTTTTTAAATGTTCATAAGCGCCCCGGTAGGCGAGTTGGTAGCGTGCTTGCCTATCAGCGTGGGGGTTGTGGGTTCGATTCCCACAAGAGGCTTTGGTCTGTCGCTGCAAAAATCATCTTTGTCACTCGGTTTATCCTTGGACCCAAAATTATAATATAAAATTTACTTTGTATTGTAATTAATAAATAATAATAATAATAAATTGTCATTGTTAATATTTTTATTAACCCTGGAAAGACATTCTTCGTCCAATAGATGACGCAAGTGCTTAAAAGAGTTATGTGAAAAAATAAGTGATTTTTTTATTGTCGCGTTTCTATTCGACGCGTTATGTTAGGAGCACGTGTTCAAGGAAGTTCTCTCGCTACTTCGAGTTTGTGCCAAACGACGGAGTTGTGGCCACCTGAGACTTTGTTGGTTGTGCTCGTTTATGCGTTGTTGGAATTATCATCATCTGATGACGCAAATGAAATTTCTTCTGTATTATTCTTGTTTTGTTGTTGTTTTGGACCAGCAAGCAAAAGTCTCATACCAGACAATTCTGAACAATATCTGAAATCCTCCGACATATCCCACTGATTTTCGTGACGAACAGATTTTCATAACTTCCTTTTGCTGTAATATCGGCCAGATTTTTTAACGATTTTAAAGATATAAAGTTCTGAAACTTCGTAACGTGAAGTCTGAATGATTTTTTCATCCTTCAAACGTAAAGCTAGAATCTCGGAATCTTTCGGACCATGTTATTTTTCGACTTTTTAGTTTGTATTGTGCACAGCCGTGGTGTGGTAGGTGGTTTGTTAGACTATCACACAGTAAAACCCAATTATAAACCTGGTAAGACCATCAAATACTATTTAACGGCATTTCCGACTAAGCAAATTCACGCCACTTTACGAGTAAGCAAATAATATATAAGCCATTTAAAAATATAAAAAAAATATCGGATCCGGAAAAGGCTGAACAAAATATTCAAAACTTCTTCCTGATTCATTAAATAATGTCACACAATCTTAATATATATTTACCCTCGACACTGATTCACTGATACACTGATACACTGATACACTGATTCCCTGATTCACTGACTCTGTCACGCAGTACGTAGGAATTTAAATAGGCATTCTATAATAATTCTATAAATAATAATAATAAAAAAAATAATATTTTTTTTTGTACAGAAATTGTGTTTTCCCCAAATTTTTTTTTTACCAAAATTATTTTTTTTTACCAAAATTTTTTTTTTTTCCAAAATTTTTTTTTCTTACAAATTTTTTTTTTTTACAAAAATTATACAAATTTACAAAAACTGATTCCCTGATTCACTGACTCTGTCACGCAGTACGTAGGAATTTAAATAGGCATTCTATAATAATTCTATAAATAATAATAATAAAAAAAATAATATTTTTTTTGTACAGAAATTGTGTGTTCCCCAAATTTTTTTTTTTCCAAAATTTTTTTTTCTTACAAATTTTTTTTTTACAAAAATTTTTTTTTTCCAAATTTTGTTTTTTCAAGAAATTTTTTTTTCCAAATTTTTTTTTCCACAAATTTTTTTTTTCCACAAAATTTTTTTTCAAGAAATTTTTTTTTTCCACAAAATTTTTTTTTTCAAGACAATTTTTTTTTTCCACAAAATTTTTTTTTTCCACAAACATTTTTTTTTTGAACAACATTTTTTTTTTCAACAAAATTTTTTTTTTCAACAAATTTTTTTTTTTTCAGCAAAAATTTTTTTTCCACAAATTTTATTTTTTTTCGAAATTTTTTTTTACAAAATAGTTTTCTCAAAATATTTTTTACAAAATTTTTAAAATTAAGTAACAAATACTTTCTCAAGCAAATTAACGGGCGCCATAGGCGCATTACAACTTACTAGTAGTATGATATTGTCGGTATGAAATACCGGCACAATTTTCAGACATTCCTAAGATTTTAGGTCAGATTTCTTACAGCATTCGGTACGATATGAGACATTTGTCTTACAAACAATTCGAGTTTCTGAAGATTTCGTTTAGACTTCAGATCCATTTGTTGGTAACATTATCAAAATATTCAAAAGGTTCAAAATTCGTTCAGACATCTGCCAGTTAAATCTGTACAACTAACCGAATTACGGTTATCGTAAAGATGTCTAACAGAATTCCGTGCCGAAATCGTTTTTTTGTGTTTCAGCAACTTTTGCTTGCTGGGGTAGTACAGGCTGTCTTTATAGAGGTATAGAACTTTGAAATAGAACAAAAGAAACATGAATTTTTTAAATTAACATGAAATTTACATTATTCGAAAAATAATCTGCTTAATTTTAAATTTAAATATGACATATAACCGCCAGGGACATAGGACATAGTCTAATTTGTGGCCGTTTATTGGCAATAACACGGTGTTTGTTGTCATCCAAGGGATCAATCGTTTCGGGCTTATCGGCGCAGACTAGCGACTTCACATATCCCTACAGAAAATAGTCTAGTGGCGTTAAATGGCACGATCTTTGAGGCCAATTCAAGGGTTCGAAACGTGAAACTATGCCATTACTAAACGTTTAGCTCCGATGGACGATTATGTTGACCGTAAAATGGAGGTACTGTGCCATCGTTTTAAAAAAAAATTTGAAATGTTTTAAAATAAATATTTAAATATTTAATATCTTCGTGTTAATTCTAGTGCTTTCTTATGTTCTTCCCTAAGCCAATCGTAATCACAACTCGTCTGCATTTCCGGTGCCAAATTTAATTTAATTACTATTGAATATGATTGACATGTTTCAATTTAATCAGATTCCGCCCTTGGTTAAATATACCGTTCACTGCAGTTTGTGTATGGTGCAACTAAATATGATGTGTTTGACCGCTTTGAAATCATTTTTCAAACTTATCTGCCACATTTGCTGCTGCAGGTTTTGACAACTCAAACCAAAAAAAAACAAACATAACAAAACAACTGATTTATCTTTTACACGACACCTACCAGAACACACACACATGTACAGAAATTTACATATAAATATTCGATATACATACATACGTTCCATATGGTGTTTTATGTCTTGTCATAAATAATAAAAACGACAACGACAAGAGCAACGGAAAACTTTATGTTTCCATGTAGGTAAATGATGGCTCATATAAAACACAGTGGGGAAATTTGATAAAAAAAAAGGGTTTGCAATAAGGAAATTTATTAATGTTTCCCGTGCGTATTCGAACTAAATCCTATAGAAATATTAGTTTTGAAGCGCCCCGGTAGGCGAGTTGGTAGAGTGCTTGCCTATCAGCATGGGGGTTGTGGGTTCGATTCCCACCAGAGGCTTTGGTCTGTCGCTGCAAACATCAAGCCAAATGGTCTTTGTCACCCGGTTTACCCTTGGACCCAAAATTAGAATATAAATTTACTTGTAGAAATAATAAATAAAAATAGTTTTGAGTAAATGATATCTGTTTTATGATTGTCTGTGGGACTACTATGATTTAATTTCACCGCCGAATATATATAACTGTAGCGGAGATAAACTCAAATCTGAACCGACTGGACGCTATTGAAATTAATAAAAAAAAAGTTTACCTGGCAAGGTCCCCATCACTCCTAACGATACAAGCTTTTTCCGGTGCGAAGATTGTCTAAGGCGTATTGCAGACACTGTCGCCTTTTGCCTGCTCAGTATATCAAGTGATATTAATTGAAGAATGGTCTCTAAATCCGCGGGAAGGTAGAGCATAGATACAAATCATTGGTTACTGCTGGACTTTTGTAAAAAATCTCAGATAAGTGGATTTTTCTAATAGCGACCACCAAGTCAGATGAAATAAAAAGTTAATTCCCTCACCAATCTTCAATACCGTTTGCTTGATCTTAATCGAAAACCGGAGAGTAAAGTCACCACCACCTATAAGTAGTGGGCGAATATGTGACAATCTGCCCCGGTGGAGTACTCTCACAGTCTTGTCCATTGCCACTCCCATGCCGACAGGTTCGCCCCACGCATGACAGACTCAGCATGAGTCTCTAGAGCAGCACGAGTCCGTCCGTCGATCAGAATAAATAAATCATCCAAATACCCACACAACTTGTACGAACGACTGAGCTGCCTCAAAAGGAGATCCAAATGAATGGACAACAGACAGATCCCTGCGGACAACCACGCACACATTGTGCGTCCACACTGTGTCACTTTCGCCCAGCCTTTCTGTCGTTGGAGTAGCTTGCCCAGAGTCCTACCTCTTGACAACTTATCTGCTGCAACCGTTGCAGTACTACGTCCCACACATCCTTATAAACCTAAACTATTTTTTTTTTAAATAACCGCATTACTTTTGAAAATATTCTAAAATTCCCCACTGTGTATGTCTACGTACGTACATCCGTGTATAGGGAAGGGGTTTGCATGAAATATTACATTTGTGTGTTCGGAATCACATTGAACTTTTGATTGTTGTTGGAGGTGGAATATCTGTAGGTACCATCATAACCTTAAACATTCATTCATTCGAACATACACACACACGCAAAGTTCCACACAAGTAACAACATTCACATGTTAAAATAACATTATACAGCAACAACACGACTGGCATACTAAAGGTATACGAGCCTCATATGTTAACCCCACCGGCAGGTGGATACGTAAAGGTGTGCGTGTAAAGAGTACATGGACCGGAAATATATGTTAAATGTTTTACTGCCATCTGGAAATCACATTTGTTTTACTTTCGTTTCTTCTTTTTTTTCCTATGAATGGCAAAAAAAAAACAAATAAAATCAAAGTGTTCGTATTGATATTTTGCATTTTGTGTAAATGTGTGGGTGTACGACCCGGATTTTACTGAGTGCATGTGTATGTACACATACCTTTATAAAATATTCTTTAGTTTCAAATGTTTCTCATAAATCATACAGTACACAGACACACAAACACACCTACATCTAACTTCATTTCTGTATATTTATTTAAGAACCAGGAACATTTTCCGAAAAAAAAACAAAATATATTAAGGAAATCTGGACCAAAACATTTTATTTGTATCCTAAAGTTTGTGTTTTTACATGCGAATATGCAGGTTGTTGTTTATTGGGGTTAGAAAAAGAAATTTCATCGGGCTGTTTTTTCAGCAATATTTTCTGTTTGGTATGTAAAATTACATTCCAGTAAATGGATTTTGTATACTCTGAGTAAACCCATTCAATTTGTTTGATAAGAAAATATTTGATTATTTTCTTAAAGTTAAACATCCCAAAGGCTAAACAAAATTGGATATTTCAAAGGGAACATGCATTTATTAAGATGCAAAATATGTATGCAATGAAATAAGTATTAGTAGGTTGGCTTTTTTTTTTTAAATTTTTGTATACAAATCTGCAAAATATATTAAATATCGTTGTGTAAATTTTCTAGCTTAAGCTCAGTATTCAGAGCTAGCATTATGTTTGTAAATTGGTAATAAATATAATTTTTAGTAAATAGATAAAACAAGTGGACAAATAGTAAGTTCGGCCGGGCCGAATCTTATATACCCTCCATCATGGATTAGTTGCATTTCGATACCCATATGTCCATGTTTGTCAAGGGACGGTTTTTGGGCCGCTGGTGACCCGATAGTCCCAGAAACCGGATCAACAAATTTAGGTAAATCATGAAAATAAAGGCATATTTGGGTTCGTGAGTAAATTTCGTTGCACTTCGATACCCATATGCGCATGTTTATCATATAAATTATATAAACATAGAACAATTTTACCAAAAAAAATCAGATGTAGTGAAAAAAAATATTTGAAAAATTTGATTATGGCCGGGATATATTTAGTCCCGTAAAGGGGAACTTTTTCCCCTTTGGTCCGATATTGCCCATTCTCGAACTTAACCTGCTTATGGGCAAAAAACATCTTCCTACAGCTTCTTAGCGTTGGTCGTTGGCACTCTATCGTGATTTCAACAGACAACAGACGGACATCGCTAGAATGTCTTAGAATGTTACACTGACCGATAATATAGTATATACTTTATAGGGTCGCAGATCACTCTTTCGAGGTGTTGCAAACGGAATGACAAACTTAGTATATACTCCATCCTATGATGGAGTGTATAAAAATATAAGGTCGTGGTTGATTGACCAACATTGATATATTTTATTCTGTCTTAAATGGCTGCAAAAAATTATTAAGCGATTAAAATTGCCTAGTGTGAATCGGCACAAAGTTTACTTGCTCTTAGGAAAAATAGGTGGTCATTATTATATCGATCCCTAACCGCGAAAAAGACGTAAACACCAAAAAGAAAATTGACACATTACGTCCAAAAGGTTTTTTTTTTGCTGAACCTCTTTAAGTTTTCCAAGTTTTCTCTGTACCAGTATTATACAGTCGTTCCCGCCAGACCTTAGCATTCTTCACAACACTAATTATCTCCTGTGTTCGAACGAACTGGAATCATAATACCAGCTACCTATCTCCTCGTGACCCGCTTCACAGTGTGATGTGTGGCAGTCCAATTAAATGAAATATTTAACACCAATAAACAATGCAATTGCAACCGGTATTGTTTACAAAATGAAAAAAAAAAGGAAAACATCTCCCAAATCGAAACTCGTTGGGTTTTATTTCATTGGAATTTATTGTTATTTTATTATAAAATAAATTCCAATAAAATAAAATACAAGTAATACAAATTCAATAAAAATCAGTAGAAAAAACAATCAGTCCGATGAACAGACTGACATGTGTATACCATCGTTCGCATATTGTTATGATTCGTTATAAGCAAAGGGTAATCCATTTTGCTTTTTAAAATTAAACGTAAATAAAACACATATGGTCATTTCCGTGGTACGCTTTTGATGTACAAAAAATATAGAACACATCTTTTTTCTCGATTTTTTTTTTGTGATTCGATAACATTTTGGTAGCTCTATATTTAGTACAAAAGATGGCTTTCATCGAGTTTTAGTTTTCATAATAATAGCAATAAACATGTGGTCGCGAACGTACGGATCGGCGGAAATGCCCATATACATTTTTTTTATGATATTTCTTTTTTATTATAAATTTTGAACGTTGGCATTATGTGTGAAACACTACATCATTTAAATGACCACCATGCGAAGTGTTGCAAGCATTGATTCTTTTGAGGTAATTTTAGATCAACTTTTGGCACATATTGTCGCGGTATCTCAGCCATAACTTGACGAATGTAGGTTCTTAAGTGCCCAAGAGTTGAAGTTTTATCTGCATAAACACGGTCTTTCGCGTAGCCCACCAAAAAGTGTCTAATGGTGTCAAATCGCATGATCTTGGTGGCCAGTAGATGTCGCCACGACGAGAAATTACGCGGCCAGGAAATGTCTCTAGCAATAAAGCCATATTCGCTCGAGTTGTGTGGCACCGTCTTGTTGAAACCACATATTCTCCAAGTCGTATAGCAGGCAAAAAGAGTCGGTTAACTTACGACCATAACGCTCCGTATTGACGGTGACAGTCGTTCCCTCGTCGTTTTCGAAGAAGTAAGGTCCAATCACACCTTCGGACCAAAGAGCGCCCCAAAAACTGACTTCTTGTGGATGTACTGGCCTCTCGTCACTTACTTGAGGATTCTCAGAACCCCGAACACGAAAATTTTGTTTATTAACATGCCCACCGAGTGAGAAATGTGCTTCATAACCATAAACCATAATCTCCTCTTAAAGCACGATATGTGGCTGTGCCAGAATCACAATTTTTGTAATAGATTTTAATAATTTTTACGCGTTGTCTGATAGTTAAGGTATCCATTTTCGTCAATGTCAGACTTCCAACTGAAAAGAGAAAAAAAATTGGTTTAACAACTTCGTTTGACATATTTCGAATTCCAGCCCTGTACTTTTGAAACCACGAAATGGATAACCGTATATTTGTATTTACCCGACACATTTTTTCGAATTTCGAATGAGTAGTATTTTATAATCGATAGTAGCAAACATAAATTGTACACGGTATTGCTACTTTTCTATCGATGTCGTTGGTACATTTTTTTGTAAACGAGTTAAACATTATAATATTTATTAAATTTTTTTGTAAAATTTCTCAATCTTGTCCAGTTGTTCGAAGGTCCTGCTGTTCTCCACTTGACTTCATTGCAGAATAAATTTAGAAAGTCAATATTCCTTATGATAGGCACAATTGATAAATAAAAATGGGTTGTCGAAATCCATAAAGCTGCTCACTGACCAAAGTGATTATGATTAAATGAGTCGTGCTGTCTGCAATAAGAAATCCGGCATCGAATAGTCACTACCCACAGGCGAAATAGTCCTTATATACGTATATACAATATATACCTTCACCACAGAATGTACTAGAAGGCTTCCATTTCAAATCTCGGAGAAGTAGTTCAATTTGTATCAGGTGGATAAGTACAGTTGTCCTGTTTTTGCAAATTCCACATGGTTATTTAAATAGATTTTTTTATTGAAATATTTCCTTTTAACGCGTAAATATTACATTTATTTTCTATGTTAAATGCTTACTAAAATCTACACAAATTGAATGAAATTTGACATGCTGATGATGGAGCCTTTAATAAAAGGTGATTTATTCTAAAAATAAATAAAATTGTCTGCTTGTTGTCCTCAAAGCCGTTAATCTCTAATCGGTTTTTGCATGTGTTGTGTTGTGTTGAGTTGTTGGCTCTATAAGACCCCATTTAAGAATGTAAACAACAACAGTCTTCGACCAGGGGGTGCTTACACCAACAACAATAATTACAAGGTACCACAACAAGAGCAACAACAACAATATATTTATACCGGCATTTAAAGATGAACGAATCAGACATACATAAATAATCCCAACAGCAGCAAACACTCCCCAAGCTCGCCCCCATCAGAGCAGAAAACGTATTCTGCAGACACTGCTTATAAAACACAAAAATCTACCCTATACCACCGCCACGCCATCTTTACACGTACACACATGTCCAGAGAAAAGCCACGTATCCAAAATACAAAAAAAAAACAACACATGACTTTGTTGTTGAACGGAATGAAGCATTGCTGTGGCATTTGAATGAACAACAACCAGAACAACGACAGCCAACACTCGCAACATTGCCAATAATAGTTGAAACATGTCAAAAAGCAAAATAAACAACACAACAACATTTTAAATATACGTGTTAAGAGTACAAATTATGGTTAACAACAACATAGACATACATGCATTCTAACACTCACACACACACACACATACATTCAACTAGCATGTACTAGCTAAAGCAATTTTATTTTAAAAAAAATATATGAAAAACAACTTTTTCAGTGCAAGCGGAACTGTTTGGTTATTGGTCACAGCAAGCAAACAACGTATGAGTCGTTCTGCAAAAACTATGCACGCTTGGGATTTAGGAGATCAGAAGAAGAGTCTCATGATTTACTTACAAAAACCTTACGTTGTTGAGTAAGAAATACTCAATCACAGTTTAAAATTTAAGCGAGCTCTTTTCACTTCATGATGACGTGGAGTCTGTTTTTATGGAGGTTTTTCGAATTCCACTAGTTTGTCAATAAATAGCATCATTATTTCAAAAGAAAATTGTTCGATCTTTAATTTGGTGTATCGGGTGTTTTATTAGGAGCCTAAAAACTTAAAATGGTCATTGAAGAACAGAAATATGGTTGGAATGAAATTTTCTGTATTTTTTGTGTAATCTGGTAGAAAATTGATTTCCGGCATATGTCCTCCGCAGCTACCAGTTACATTTTACATTACTTTTTTTTCAATAACTCTGGCCGTCAATGATGTCTTTAATATTGGCTTCAAGTGTTGCTGGATTATCGGCATAAACCAATTACCTAGCATAGCTCCATAAAAAGTAAGACAGAGGTGTTAAATCGAAAGAACGTGTGGCCCGTGAGCTGAACCACTTCTGGAAATAAAGTTGGATTTCGATTGTTAAATCGATTGTTAAACGTGCTATTTGGCAAGTTGTGTCATCTTGTTGGAACCAAATGTCGCTGATGTTTAGGTGATTAATTGTTGGATACAAAAATTCAGTCAGCATGGCATCTGCTCCTGATTTCGAAAGATGTAAGCACCGATAATGACACCAGCATGTAGGCCGCACCAAATCCAGAATTTTAATGGATGTCATGCTGATGTGTTAACGACTTGAGGATTGTCTTTGCTCCAAATTCGACCATATGGCTTATTGACGTGGCTTGCTAACGAGGCCGCTTATGTTGGCCGTAAAATGGACGATGTGCTCGATGTACTTCTCGGAGAGATTTATTTGTTTTAAAGAACATTTTCACAAAATGGAGGCGTTTTTTTGGCGTTAAACAATTCATGTTGACTTGTCAAAACTTACTGAACAGAAATGTCAACACAGTTTGACATTATCAGCTGTCAAACCATATTTATCGATATCGATAGTTCTCATTTAGTTTACAAACGAGAAATTTGTTGCTAGTCATATAATATTGTTTTTTTTGGAATTTTAAGTGAACTTATTTAACAAATCATTAAAGTCAAACAAAAAAAAAAAAAATTGATTCGGTTTGAAAAATATTAAAAACTAATGATTTTACCGTGGCATTGCATTTGTAGGGCAATTCCCAATAACATTCAAAATTGAATGGCCACCCTAATGTACATACTAATACAAACGTAATAATTTTGGAATTTGTTTTTTTGACAATTTTGATGAATTTGACTATTCATTTGTAACATATTCCATTAAATTTTATTTTATAAAGATTGAAATTTACTCTCTTTGTATTTGGAATCGTTCATACTCCACAACCACACTCTTCATTAGATCAAAAACTAGCACATGCCATAGAACATAATTAGAAATTGGAAGAAATTGCCTTACGAAGACTAAAAGTTCATTAATTGTTATGATATTCTCAAGCATAAAAATTAGGAAAATTTTCTATTTCACTATTGGGAGTGTGAAAACATGAAAACTCTGATTTTACAATTAGTTCTTTCGAGGAAGTATTTTTGTGTTAAAATTCGTGTAGAAACGCCTGGGTTTCATTTTAGAATAATCCTATTTTCCCTAAAATGGAAACAATCTGTTTTCACTTATCCGAGTTTTTATCTAAACTTAATTCGGATAAGTGAAATATGTTTCAATTAAACAATCTCCGTGACAAATATTGTCATCTTATGACATTTCCTAGCGAATATTTAGTTTACTTAGGTCCATTATCTCAATACATTTTATTTAATACAGTTAACATTTTGATTTTCTACATATCTACTTAGAGCAAAGACCATACAGAGGGCAGACGTCCCAAGTCGTTTGCTGAACATTTCCAAGAGGGTATTTAAACAGTATTTGTTTTAAAAAAGTAGGTATTTATTTTTAAAAAAACATTATTTGCTTTGAAAACCTTTCAAATATTGCCATGCCAATTAGTGACATCTTGAGTGTGCTTCCGAACTCTGTATGGTCTTAGCTTAGAGTTTATAGGATCAATAAACGCTAACTGGCACTTGTCTGACGTTTAGTCGTATATCCATTTGGCTGATGTTGTTTTTAATTATTAACGGTATACCTTCCTTTTTATTATGAAATAAGCATCCGATAATTTATCTCAAAAAATACCATTTTTTGAATACCAAAATAACGCCTGTATATATAAAACTATGTCTAATGCAGTTTCTTTGTTTCTGTTCAACAAGAATATATTCTTCGAGAAGTGAAAATTTTTTCACTTTTATTCACTCCTGTTCACAAACAAAAATAATCTGAAAGGCGTTTCCGGTAGCTTTCTTACCATTTGTTAACTAGTCAATCTAATGGATACATGAGAAAATAAAAATGTTTAAACGGCAGTTTATCGTGTCGATATATTTATGTTCCGGTTTTTTACATTTCGTTAAATATTTTTAGTTAAGCGGATCCTTTGTGATCCCGACACTTATGATCAGAATTTTCCTGAAAATCATTCTCTGGACATGTAAAAAATCATTAGTAAACTCTCATATACACGTTTAAATGCAATTGTAGCAAAGTAAACTGTAGCAAGTGCAGGTTGGCAACGACCATCTTACCTCCTTAATGCCGTCGACTACGTGAGTAAGAGAGTAATTTCTAAGCCATGGGAAACTTCTCTAGAAAATCATTAGCAATTCGAAGCCGACTTTAAACCGCTGATTCTGATCTGTATCGGGAACAGCATATTGACTTGAGTGAAGATCCCCGTCTGATCCTTCATGGAATGTTAAGGGAAAATGTAATTAAGTTTGAATACTGATGAATTAACAAACTTTATCAAAATTGAAAGAAAATCTGTAACAATTTGGATATGCGTCCCATAATAAGGCTCTTCCCCAATAAACGTTTTGCATCGCTGTATACATGTAACCTGACGAAGAATTCCTTGGTGAATTCATTTTTTCACCAATTCTTTGGTTTGTACTGCAAGTTTCATACAAAACGTTGGACAATAATGCCGTTATAACTAACGGCACAATTTAGCAATATTTCTGGTGTGAAAAACTCAGCTTTAGCCACAATAAAAGTTGTTGCTGGTGTTTGGATGTGTGACCTTTTCCTTGACAAGAATAAGCGTAACAAAAATGTGAAAAAAATATTTGTATTTTCTAAACGGTCATGCTCATAAAATAAACTTAGGCACATCTGTAAAGAGTACTGTGTGCAAAAATAAAACAACGTTGCCGACATTATTCGTTCATTTAATTTTTCGCAAATCTTCTAACCTTTTTTGGGGGGGGGTACAACCATACCATCCCCACTTAATGAGTATTTGAGTATCGTTTTCAGCCCGACCAGTCTGCGTTAAATGCCACATATGAAAAATTACCAGATGATGATACGGCAAGAAATAGTAGTTGTACATCAAAGTACTTTGAACCTAGATCCATGTTGTCGTTTTCATTTATTGTGTACATGACGAGATGAAAAATATTGCAAAAAATAAACACAAATAGAACGATTTTCGCCATATTAAAACAGCAGGAATCAGGAAAATACTCCACAGTGTTGTTTTGTACTCCAAGTACACATACTAGGGAGCGACAGCTCGTCTAGACATTTGGCGCCAATGTTCAGTTTATGTGCGAGTGTACGTGTGTGTGTTTAAGTTTAGTTTTATGAAAAAATGCGACCGTAGTAAACCCCTTAGACACCCATGTGATATGATAGGGGAGGTTAACCAAAAAGTATCTCAAATAACACTCTCAAACAAACACGCACACACACACACCCGCCCAGCAAATACACACGAAGGAAGAGAGAAAGCACAAAACAAAGAACACGCTTAACCCATAATGTTCTCCCGAAATTGGGGGATGTATGATGACGTTCGGTAATGGGAAATGGACGACAGCCAAAAAGACGGAAATTTAAAACATGCAAAAATCAAATCAAAAACAAAACAAAACCCAAACCAAAGAAACCCCAAGAACCAAAACGAAATGAACGAAACAAACTTTTCTCATTGTGTTTATTTACCAACACATACACATCTTAAAACACCGCATAACGCAGCCCGACTACACACAAACAAAAGCTGCACACCAACAACAACAGAAAAAGAGGCCAAACTTTGGTCTAAAAGCCAAAACCAGAAAATGAAGACAATAATAATGGGACACACATACAGCCAGACACACACACATGAATGGCCTGAGATGAGAGTTCTAAGTTGACTTTTTTGTTGGGCGGCGACAGAAGATTTCCATGGGATGGTATGCCAACATTTATCCACCCCCCAAATGTAAAGTGGCCACAAAAAGTTATTAGAAGTTTAATATGTTTGACGTCATGACTGTAGTGCTAATTATGATTCCATTGAAAGATTATACCCGACAGGAAATGTCATTAGAATGTGATACGAAGGGCAAACACTCACGACATCAAATGTATTGATTAAAATCAATCACAAAATAAAGTTATTTTCGGTACGTCTATTAAGGGAAGGAGAAGCCAAAACAGAATATTTTTTTTCTAATTTCCTAGAAATATTCAATGACAGGGGTTGGGTAGTTCTAAAGGAAGTCATCAACAGTGTGGGAATTTGATGACGTTATTGCTAATTATCACGAATTGAGTCAAATGCCACCCCGTAAAGGGAAAAGTAGTGTTTTATTTTAACTTTTACTGTATTTTCTGAAAATTTTTAACAAATAAACGACGTCTTTAACTAGTTGGAAGTATCATTATAACAACTCAAGATATACATTCGGGTAAAGTAAAATCAATGAGTTGTGTATGATATAACTGACCGGAAAGACGACTAACTTCGATTAATAGTTTTTCAGGAGTTTAAGAATTATGCAACGCTTAAGTAATGGCGTAGTTTCTACTTGTCAAATGTCAAAGAATAAAAGCTTCATAAAATGGTTATAGTTTTTTTTAAGGTTTCAGTTCAAAAAACATTTTTTTTTTTGGTAACGCTTAAGTAGTTTAAAAATTTGGAGTCTCTTCAAGTTATGCTAAGAAAAATGAAAAAAATATTTTTTTTTCAAATATAATAAAAATTGGGAAAAATCTGAGAATTGATAAAAATTGTTTTTAAAACATTTGACGTGATACAGACATTTCCACGAGTCTGCCTGCCAATAATCAGCTCGATTGGATCACTGAAAAGGGGTTAAAAATTGGTCGAAAGGCTTTCACACAGGCCACTACGAGCTTTATACTTCAAACTTAAAAAAAAAATTCTGACGTGTACATGAAAATCGCCGATACACGTGTATTTTTATTTTTTCCCCTCTTTCCGAATATGTGCATTTGGTTCATAGGACAGAAAAAAATCTATTTTTTGTAACACGGTGTAAGTGACAGATACCGAAATATCCGATGATTCAAAATAACACCTATTGTTGGAGAACCCTGTATTAAATACAACTTTTCCAAAATCTGACACTGACTATTAATCCGTTCTGAAGTTGGGACCCAAAAGTGTAACACATAACATCCTGGGTGTCTTTGAACTAAATTCAATTCACAACTTTTCTCTGTCTGTCCGGCTGGTTCGCACGATAGCTAAACAAATGCATTGAAATCTGCGACTTCTTCCTTTGGATCCACGTAAAAGATAAGGTATACGCCAACAGCCCAGCGTTGATTCAAGACCTCACAGGTAGAATTCGTGAGGCAATCGAGGACATAGGATAGCCACTTTCTGATTTGTTTATGAAAAATTTCATGAAAAGGATATGGTCCTGTAAGCGTGGTCGTGGTGGCCATTTGGCTGATGTTGTTTTTCGGCATAACTTCCTCTTTTTTATGAAATAATTCGATCATTTATCTAAAAAAAACATTTTTCTTTTGAGACCAAAATAACATCTCTTGTTGGTCCTACAGGTCCTCGTATATAAAACATTTGACAGATGTTTTCTTTACCTTAAAAAGTAGAACTTACGGAGTCTAAAGAATTTGCTTGAGAAAGTATTTGTTACTTAATTTTAAAAATTTTGTAAAAAATATTTTGAGAAAACTATTGGTCCTGTAAGCGTGGTCGTGGTGGCCATTTGGCTGATGTTGTTTTTCATAATTAACGGCATAACTTCCTCTTTTTTATGAAATAATTCGATCATTTATCTAAAAAAAACATTTTTCTTTTGAGACCAAAATAACATCTCTTGTTGGTCCTACAGGTCCTCGTATATAAAACATTTGACAGATGTTTTCTTTACCTTAAAAAGTAGAACTTACGGAGTCTAAAGAATTTGCTTGAGAAAGTATTTGTTACTTAATTTTAAAAATTTTGTAAAAAATATTTTGAGAAAACTATTTTGTAAAAAAAAATTTCGAAAAAAAATAAAATTTGTGGAAAAAAAATTTTTGCTGAAAAAAAAAATTTTGTTGAAAAAAAAATTTTTGTTGAAAAAAAAAATTTTGTTGAAAAAAAAAAATTTGTTGTTCCACAAATTTTATTTTTTTTCGAAATTTTTTTTTACAAAATAGTTTTCTCAAAATATTTTTTACAAAATTTTTAAAATTAAGTAACATATACTTTCTCAAGCAAATTAACGGGCGCCATAGGCGCATTACAACTTACTAGTTATTTATAGAATGCCTATTTAAATTCCTACGTACTGCGTGACAGAGTCAGTGAATCAGGGAATCAGGGAATCAGGGAATCAGTGTATCAGTGTATCAGTGTATCAGTGTATCAGTGAATCAGTGTCGAGGGTAAATATATATTAAGATTATTTTCTTAGTTTTATTAAAGGTAAAGAAAAATTAGTTAAAGAATATTTTTAAACATCTGAGATTTTTGAAATGTGTTAACATATGCAAAAATTGGACAATGTGTAACAATTTGTCATTGCTGTTCTATAGACATTTCAACGGTAACTGTTCATCAGATATCCGTCGTCTGGTCCTGGATGATGCTCTATAGAGAAAATTCGTTGTTCAGCCCAACTGTTCGCATGTGGATAATCTTCCAGCAAGTGGTTTTCCTGCCTGCTATGACATTATCCAATTCAAGGCCAATGTCAACAAACACTACTCCATCTTTCCTCCTACCAATACCCTCATTTCCTATCACCCGAGTGTTAGTCCAAAAAAAAAAAAACCTAAAAGTCCCCATTAATATATCCGACATAAGGCGTAATGTACTACAAATACAGGGTAGGCCATTTAGAATTTTAAATTTAAATCGGCTTTAAAAAAAAGTTACTAATTATTTTTTTTTATATTCCTGGTGTTATTGGAAAGTTTTAAATTTGTCATTTAATACAGGGACACAATATCATTCACAATATGACTACAACGAATGGCTCGGCAGTATTTTAAATGGTTAACTCTGTGTATTAAAAAAAATATTTTCTATTTCGGCTGCCATTTTCACTGTCCATTGATGGTTGCCGGCCGAACTTAATATATTTTCTGCCTCGTTTTATTTACTATCCCAGACGTCTCATGGCCCATAATCACAATGTTAACATTTACAAAACAAAGCTGTTTTATTACTCTAATTTTGTTACACTGACTATGGGGAACCGTTCCCATTTCATGCCGTATACCACTTGAACATGCTTTTTCATGTTTGGATATTTCCTTTTTGAGAATCGAATACTTGTGAAAACGTCACTGACAGTCATACATGGGCGTCTGAAACTAGTACTTAAAAAGACAACACTCACAAACAGGCACAAACACACACACACATATACGTTTAACACTCACAGAAACATTGACACCAATAGCAAAAACAACAACGAAAAAACCGACAAATATTGCCTAGAATTGTTCCCCAATGTATTCGAACGATAAACCGAGGATACACTTCATTCCCAGACAAGCACGAGTACGTAAAAATACACATAGACATACACACGCACACACATACACTTAGAAAATAGAAGACTACAGGAATTTAAATATTTAAACAAATAAGGAAACGAAACAAAGTATTACTCGTGCTCACACAGCAGGACTACTTATGTTTACTCTCCCATAATCGACGACAGCAACATTGTCTATGGAGCATAATCAAACATTTCCCATACACTCTACCAAAATAATATGAATACGTTAAGTGTTACATAACGTTTGAAAAACCATGGGTTTTTCATTACAGATCTTTTAAAAAAAACCGGACTTAAGGTCGATCACTTCCTTACGGATATCGTCATAGAAAAAATCATACTGGTCCGTGGTGCGTATAAGTGATGACTAACAAAAAACAGAAAAATGTTCATGCTACTTGAATTCTATCGACTGTGACTCTGATAGCCTTGGAACAATATGGGTTTTGCCGAAAATTAAACTCAGAATATCAGTTTAATGAAATGATTTCTTTGTATACAAGAAAATGGTAATCACAATGAATTAGGTTTCTGTTTATAAAGAAAATGCATGTTTAAGCAAACAAGCGGAAATGATCTGTCAACGCGGAAGTCCAAGAAAATAAACCTTCCCGGTTCACTTTTCACAACATACATGAGAGTGCCAGTGTAGAATGTATTAAACACAAGCCATATTCAAAATTTCAAAAATAAGTCTACAATACATGTGATGATTACCATGTCAGAAATGGCGTAGAAATCCGATCCGCGAAATAACGTACACTAAGAGTACACGATCTGTCAGACATTTTCGGTATTTGAAAATGGCTACGTGATAAACCTATGAGTCATATAGGTCAGCACCTCAAAAGGGAACAGAAGCAGCATAGATTCTTTGTTTCTGCCATGTATTTATAGATGTTTTATGGCACTAAGCCAAATTTTTCTGCAGATTCATAAGCGTTCCAAGTAGAAACACGCATTTGAATATTTCACTAATCGGGAATTATCAGACCCAAACGGTTCTTGAAACTCTATTTATTCCAACGATATGTAGGAATAGAAAAAATTCCACTCAAATCAGTTGTAGTATATTACAATCTAACAATAGGCATGCTTAAATAAAAAATCATATTAATAGTGGATCCGCCCACCCACTGATAGTCACGTATCCTTTTTTCATTTGACTAACATCCACGCGATGCCCCTACTGTGTTAGAGATAAGAAATTAATATATCGGAAGAATGAAAGGGGGAGTAGTGTTTATTGACATTTGTCGTGAATTTTCTAATGTTATAGCAGGTAGAAAAAACACTTGCTGGAAGAGTATTCCACATATGAACAGTTCGGCTGAATATGGACTTTTCACTAAAATGCGTAGTCTGATTAACAAACCATTCGACAATTAACGGATGAGAGTCCCTGGATAGATGCGTATCGCGTCTGAAAGTCCTAACATCTGGAACTAGGAGACTAAAATCTATAGAACAGCGATACATAACAGACATTCCGACGAAGATGAAGGGAGACCATAGAATTGGATACCCTAATATTCTCTATCATAACCACCGCTCTGCTCTTTACAAGCTCCAGGAGCTGCGTCTTTGGCGCCCCTGCCCATATATGGGCGTTATATTCCTTTTTTGGCCGGATGTATGTAGTGTAAATATTTACGAGATCAGTTTGGGTGAAGTATTTCTAGCACCGCTTCAAAAAGCCTAAACACTTGGAGGGATTAGGCAATGAACGAGCTAGTGTCGAAAAACACTTACATAGGTCAAGTGCTGCGATACATTCCCGGTACAGACTTATATTTATTTGAGTTCTACAATAACTCTTTTAGCTGTAATAATTACGGTTTACACCAAGAGCAGTTGTTTACTGCTTTCAGGCGAAGACGAATTGCTTGCAAATATTTCAGCCACAAGTTTAAACCGGGTCAGTGACTATCGGGAGATGGGAGATGGAGAATTGTCCCTTATTCTTTCTTCAAATTACCACAAGCTCTCACTTCTCCTCTGAGAATAATGGACTGCAGTAAGAAGACTCTATTCGTGAAGAAGTTGCACGCCTAACTACTCCGGCATACTTTGAACTTGCCAGTTTACGTGGAATTTTTATTTAAACGACGATTTCTGAACGTTTCCTCTTTGGATCTGATAGCTACCATGCAAAGCATTGTATTATATTGTAAATTACAATTGCCCAATACCAGGTACGACTGAAGTTGTTTATTACCACAGAATGTTTTGTTATATCCAAAACTCAGTCCTTTAATTGGCTATATTTTTATCGGGATTTTCCGTTTCAGTACATTTCGGAGAACCACCGCAAAATTAGTATTCTTGGAGGACATATGCAAAAGAAAAGAAAATACAGCCAAATATGATCTGTTCCATTTCTTTTTGTTTATCTGATTTGAATACACAGTAAAATTGTAATCAATTTAATCAAAAAGAAGTCCACGGATATAGGAGATAAGCAATTTGAGAACACCACCATTTTTGTTTTCTGTATAAAGTACGCCTTTTTTTAATTTTAAGATAAGTCTCAGTAATTCTTCCCAATTGTAAACTCCATCAAACAACAAGATTTTCAAATAAACGAAGATAAACAAATTTATACGCTAAACAAATGTATCACATTCAATAAAATTCTTCTTCATATGTCCTTACATCCGCACACAATTTAGCGTTTATTTACAGATTTTACTAAAATCTACTACAATTTACTACAGCTATTATTTACACCTCATAAGTAGAAAGGTACTCGAAGTGAATACTTTTTCTGGTCTCGACTAGAATATGATTTGGAATCCAATGCATATATCACGTAAAAAAGAGATTACCGAAAGGTATCATAAAACATTTTTTTTTTTGTAATAAATAACTCTTGAGAACCAGAATAGTCGAAATATTCTTCTAAAGGGTTTTCCAACAAGAGGTGTTGTATTGGTATCAAAAAAAGGCATTTTTGGAGATAAATGATCGGATGTTTATTTCATAATAAAGAGAAAGGTATGCCTTTAATAATGAAAAACAACATAAGCCAAATGGACACCACGACCATGCTTACCAAACTGCAAAGTGGCTGCCCTATGTCCTTGATGGCTTCACGAATTCTATCTTTGAGGTCTTAAATCGACGCTGGGCTGTTGGCGTATTCATTTGGCTTTAAAGGAAGAAGTCGCAAGCTATTAAATCACAAGATCTCGGTGGCCAATTGTGACGAGGAATGGGTTTTCTTTAACACTTTGGGCTACAACAGCAATATTCTCAGTTGTACCACAAAAGGGACCTCCACTAAATTGGGGAACAAAGAGAATGTTCTCCATCAGTTTCAATGATCTCATTTGAATGGTATTAGAAACAAAAAAAGTAATTCGACTTTTCATATTACTGAAAAGTTCATACCTACTTCCCTACAAAACTAAATTATTTTATATTTCGAAAAGTTAAAATTCCCTACTACCAAATTTTCATATGAAAAAATTAGCTTAAGCACACATTCTACTAAAGAGGTACAACTCAGAATTTGTCATTATCAAAATTACCAGTTAACTCATTGAGTGCCAAGTGATTCGGACGAAAGTCTTCCGCGTTGGTTGTATCTTTATCTGTAGTTGTCGTACATATTCGTACGAAGCGTTAAAGCGGTTCATCAAACATCAAAAGAGATCAATATATTTTTGCTGTCAAAAACACAGTCTTTTATTATCTGAACATTACAGAATTTGTGACTTAGACCACAATTACAATCACCGGGACATTCATGCATGAATTTAATGTTCCAGATATTTCTGTAGGGTACCATTATAACATTTCGGCCAGTGTTTGCAGCTACACCAAGAAGAAGAAGCTCACTTCTAATTCTATTCTCTATTCAATGCTACTTACACCGAGACGTTCGCATTGAACAACATGCACGCTCACATAAAACACAATTCACATTTCATTCTCAATAAAAGAAAGTTTTCTTTCCTCCTTCTACGATTAGCATGTTTTTACAATTTGGCTAAAGTGAAAATACCGAATTTTCTTGTGATACCCCAAAAAAAAAAAAACTGCTAGAAAGAGAAGAGAAAAACAAACAATTTCGCTGCTCCCCCTCTGCCAGGGTTTTTGTCCCACCACCCTCAACAAAGAAACACTGTTACAAATTGCTGTGAGCGTGTTTTCTGAGTGCGACATAGAAAACATGCCAAAAAATAAGGGTAAGAGAATAGAAAGAATCTCTTTTCGTTTGTACTTATTTTTAGGAGGGTTTTTCCATCCGCTGCGAGCGTGTGTGTGCCGAAAAGGAAACAAACCAAAAAAAATGAAAAAAGAAAAACAACAACAGCAGCGACAGCCGCAGCAGCAGTGGAAACGTAGAAACGAAAGAAGGTCAGAAGAGTCATACACTGACACAGTTAGTATTCTGCTAGACAGCGTGGAAGCAGCAAGCATTAGTGCCACCAGTATAAGTAACGTTGCATAACGTATAGGATTACGTTCTGTGGGATTTCAGCGAAACGTAACAATAGCGAAAAAAGCACACTCACTCACACACACAAAAAAAAAAGAAAGGCTCGCTTGCAAATAAATCGAAATAAAATAAAAGCAAAAGAAACAACCTCATACAATTTCATGTGAATTTATGTGAGTTTTTAAATTAAAAAATTGTTTGTTGTTATTTCCAGCCTGCCTGGTCGGGCCTGGCAAGTGTTAATAAATAATGGATTTACCCCCAACAAAGAAGGCAACACCAAAAAAATATATACATTTTGGCTTAAATTAAAGCAAACTTCGCAAGTGCTAACAATGAAACAAGAAAACGTAACATAAATAACTTAAAGTCTCGTAAATGAAGAAGTGATAAACAATGTACGAATGAATGAATGAGTATTGGCCCTCATGACAGGCTGAATTTAAGTTAATTTTTTATTGTGGTGGCCCCAAAAGTGTTCTCTTAAATAATTGATCAAAACCCGAAGTTATTTCCTGGTGTACCAAATGCCAACGCTTTAAGCTAAAAAGGAGAAAAGTGAATTACAGCTGCTTTTCTCTATTTGAACGGAAATATTTGAACAAGTTGTCGTGTTTGTGAGCCTTTGTAAGGAAATTATATAAAAAGTGAAGAATTTGTTTTCCTTCAAAGAATGTTTTCGATTGTCTTTCTTTGCTCTTCTCAAACATTTCTTTAATTTATCCAACACATTTTTGTTATTGACTTGCAGCGTTGTGTAGCACGTGGAATGCCGCATAAAGGACGTTCCGCATACTAATACATACATACAGACATACACTGCTCTTATGGGGGTAGTTTTTCTCTCCCCTTAACATATAAATAGAATTATGCCGTTCTTTATATATCGAGAAAAATAGTTGAGTGTCATGTTTGTCATTCCTTGTTATGTTAAAAAGAAAATCTATATATATTATTTAAATAAAGCTTCAGATGTTCAGTTCATTAAAGGGAGGAAAATATATTCCTGATAGCATAAGCCAGATAATTATCCCAGTTTAACGAAAATACATGCCTGTTATATACATACCGTATTACGATTATATCAAAGAGGCTATCGCCCCCCATACCAAAAAGTGGCCGCTACTAAATATTTTATCATAATACCCAGAAGTGTTGGGCTATTAGTAAGCATCCTCTAAAGAAAACATCTGTTTATTGGATAAAAATCATTGGTTCTTCTATTTTGAACAACAGTATTAATAAAATGGGTTGAACAAGGACTGTTTGTCGTTTGGGGATATCAAAAAAACCAGTCAAAACCACCAGACCACATGGCTTTAACTTATGAGTGTTTCTGGACACCTGGAAAATATTTCAAATTCACTTGCGACTGTTGTTGTATCGCATGTTTTCATCTTTGATATCACAAAAGGCGTGAGTTAAAATTCAAAAATGACAAATTTGAATGAATTTCCATGAGATAAGAACAATATGGGAAAATCAAGTTCCAACCAATGTCTAGCGTAGGAACAACAGTGAGCTGTTATGACATAATTGGTATACACATTGATCGGTATGAAAGGTCATAAAGCCGGCTTCGAATGGGTAACACAGAGTTCGGAGTCGGTTTTGGCAGTAGCTGGACTTATAATTCATTTTATGTGTCTCGGCTTTTTGGCGTGTCAGTTCACAAACTTACCGAATCATCAAATGCAATGTCTTCTTAGTTTGACGGCTGGAAATAGCCCCTGCATATTGTTTGATGTTACTACAAGGATACGAAACAGTGTTTTGCTGTGTGATAACATTTTTAAAAGGACTTTATAGTGATTTAGGGTTCTGAAAAAAAAATGTATTATCAGATATTTATGAGAAGGCTTTGTTTTAAATCTTAGTTCGAATAGATTTATTAAGTCAAACATTTTTCAGCGTCTGTTTTTCCACCTCGTAAATGCTGGGTACTTTACGAGCAAGAGAATAATCTCTAACTCATGTAAAACTTCCCTAGCCGTTCGAAGCCGGCTGTAAACAGTACGTGCCGGTCAGTGAGTATACAAATTGTATAGTACAATGCCGGAGACTTTACTCTAAGCCATGTTAAAATTCTCTGCTAGACCTTCGGAGCCGGCTTTCAACAAGGCGTCACTGTTAATTGCTGATTACTGATTTGAGAGAAGTTAACTGTCCGAAGAAGAGTAACAGAAAGCCATTAAAGGCCTAAAACTACCACTAAAACTCTAAAAAATGTCTTTACTATGCTGTGATTTTTAATTCTAGTTGACATATTTAATAATTGGCAACTTATTGAACATGTACCGGAAAAGTTGTGGACAGAATTTTATACGTTAAATTACATACCAGCAGCCACAAGAGTTAGTCACGTCACTTTTTGTATTAAACACACCGAAACGAATGTTGAATACGCAGTTGAGAAATTCTATAGATAAGCGTGTCATAAGTGGATCTCAGCCATTTTTCCTGACTAGTAAATCTATTGAGAGAACGCTACAACTTTAGGGGAGTTTCATTTTTAGACATAGCAATATAAAAAGAAGTGATAGTAATGAATCGTTCGGAAAACTAGTCGTCAGAGATTGCTTACAAAGTTGGATTAATAGTCTGCTATATTGAAGAAATTTCAACTCAAGCCTTTACCCAGCCAATTCTATTTAAACACTACGGGAAGCTGATTTATCACTATCATCTTATCTTCGGAGTATCTAGGAGTATTGGTATCCGGGAGATTTCCCAACTAAAGTCTTAAAAAAGTTTTGGGATCAATTATCGTCATGGGCCAAAACGATATGACTGGAAGTAGTTTCCAGGGAAACAAAGAATTATGCAAAAATTAGGAGGCTGGATCTAGGGGATCAGAAGATGCCTATTTTTCTGCAAGGCTACATTTCTGGATAGTTAGCATACATGGAATTAAATAAAAACTTAAAATGGGCTTAATGTCTATTATGAATGCTAAAACTCAGTATAATAGGAATATGGTCACAACCCTTAACAGCCTAACTCGAGTTAGGACACAATTGAGTTATTAGCACCATCGTATTCAGCGTATCTAAATTTATTTGCTCTAAGTTTTTCATGTTTGTATCTCTTCTAGGAAGGCAATTAATCCTAAAAAACCTAATAGCTTAAGTTATTTTTCTAAATTACTGTTTTGGCATAACTGCCTAAGTCAATTTAGGATTACAACAAATATAAACATTATTTTTTCATTATTGCCTAAATCAACTTAAGTCGTTAATCCAAAAAAACAAAGAAATAATTTTATTTTCCTAACTTGAGTTAAGCTCTTATTCCGAATTACAATTTCGTTTTTTGATAAACATAAATTGAGTTAAGGTCTTTCTCCAAACAAAAAGTTTTTTATTTAATCTGGAATAATAGCCTAACTCAACTTGAACTTTTTGACTTTCTTTCGTTCAACAATTCATAAGAGCCTAAGTGTCTTTTTCGATAATATCTTTTGACTGCGAGAATAAACAACTATTTTTTGTTAACAACTAAGTAAAGAAATTCGTTTCCTTGGAATCTGTAGCAAAGTTTTCCAAAAAACACCTTCTCCTGATTTTCAGTGAAGATTCAAAACTTTAAACTCCTGTACTGAAAATATTGAAAAACAGACTTAGGCTGTTATGGGTTGTGACCACAGAAATATACAAATTGATCGACATAACTGATACAAAGAACTAGAAAAATTACAGAATATTGCTCACTCCTTTTAATCTCCTTTTAATCTAAGTCATTTCAAACTATTTCGCACTAGTTGAGGAAACTAGAAATATTTATAGACCTTTAATACCGAGTATCAGACACCTTTTTGCAAACTGCTAATTTGCAGCTTCTTCTAGAGTCGAAAATAATAAATGGGATACTAACGAGGACTGCCATATATTGGTCATAGCTCAATCAGGACAACGACTACGAAAGACGGTACAAAAACAATAGATACAAACACATTATCGTTCCTGAAAATGTCATTGTTACTTGGCTCATGAGCGATAAAAGTCTAAACAATGGACCCATTTTAGTCTGGGATGTACGGATAGTAAAATGTAACGAAATTCCTTCAGGAAATTGAGGAAATTTAGGCTCGGACCCATAGAAAACGCAACCGCAGCATTATCATATAAATCACATCGTTAATTTCATAAACAAAAATCTCAAAAAAATGTTCTTATTGATCGTTTTTTTGGTTTTATCAACATTTTACCATAAAGTCCATCCCATTTAATAAAGCCCTTTTTAGTTTAATTCACACACGAGACGTCAACTATGTTATGCAGCAGAATTAGTGGTCTGACAGAGTATGAGTTTAGGTTGTATGTGTTGCTCCCTCATGGGGTCGTAATAGACACACCCCTGGACATTACGCTCAAAATAAAAAAATAAAACATTTAAAAATTTAAAAAAGCTCTGTTAAGAAAAATGTGTGAAAATTGTTATTGTATATTCTTAACAAAGCTGTTTTAAATTTTAATGAATACGAGGATTAGAACGTAAATAGGAAAAAAGCCCAAAATGGACCTAATTTATTTAATGTGTATTGAAGTTATGAAAATAGATGTTTTTTTTTGCCAAATTTGGGCCTATTTTAATTTTAGAGTTTAGGGTGTAATTTCCAAATAGATATCGCAATTGGTGTGTGCAAATCGAAAATAAGATCCAAAAATTAAATGGTGCGTAATTTCGCATTTGGGGTTTGATTTTCTAATGATAGTATGCCCCAGTAAAAATATGAAATTTGGCCCCAAAATATCATAAGATTTAGTTTTGTTGTTTCACGTATAATTGTCTAGGGCCATGTTTCATTTTCAATTTGGGGTGTATTTTCGTGGCGACTAATTTCATTCCGCCGTAGAGGGAAGGGTTCATTAAGGAAGTCAGAGCCAGCTGTTAAAGTTAGTCAAGGAACGTGCTCCCAATTTGATTGAGTCGACATTACTGTGGTGTGGGCAAATATTCTACTGAAGCTTCTTACCACAGTATATCTATACGATTGGCCACCCTGCCTATCCTACAATGCACTCCTTTAAGAATGCTGCCACTTTTTGCAAATCCCTGTAACGACCTGGTCCTTTTATTGTTTACATCAGGCCAAAGAGACTTAGCTTGTCTTTATCTTAATAATCTCCTATTTTTGATTATATCATAGAAAAAATAAATTGCTTGGACTCTATGACTCTAAGACACATATCAGGTAAATTTATACTTTCAACACACAGACATACCAGCAGATTAAAAACATGTATATTAGAGTGTCCACATGTTTTTTTTTTCGAATTCCATAGTTTTTTCAGATGTTTTTTGGATAGATTTATTCAACATTTGTAGGTGTTGGAAACTCAACGAGAAACATAAAGAAACTCCAGCCAAAAGTAGAGGACATCATAAAATTGCACCATTCATATAAATTGGTTTCCAAAGGGGATTTTAATTTTGCATTCATTTCTACCAACTATCTCTTAGAGTTACATATACAAGTCACTTTGATCATTTAATTCTATTTTTATGAGATCTACTTATTTAAACATTTCCGCATGTCACGTCTTACTAAGCACTAAATTTTTTCAATATTTTCTCTTTTTATTGCAGCTTTTTAAAGTGAATTAAAATCAACGAAATATCTAACTATCAACAAAGTCTATAATCTTTAATACCACACAAACCAATCGTAAATCTTCATCTAGAACTTTCTGCTTGAAAAGAGGAAAGAACACAAAAGTACTTAAAAATGGCTGCATTTATAGCGAAACAAATGGTTGGAAACCAATTAAGCGCCGTCAAAGGTAAGTCTGCCCCCTCTTAATGTATGCAAACAAACAAATGGCCATTATCTGTACCAAAGGTCATGGTAGACCATTGTATGTCGTCATTAGTTACAAATGACTGTAATTCATTTGACTACTATGGTATCATTGCAAACGCCAACATATGATATTGGCCGAAGTGCGTGGCTGATGATAGATATTGATTTAAGCTAATGGAGAATACTGATTTACGTGAAGCAAAGAATATATGTTAGTTGATAGGCTGGTCAGCCATATTAAAAACTAATTACTTTCTTGTGGAATATATTAGCAATTAATCCGTTGTTTCTATAAAATATTATGAATACGAATAATATGTCTGTTAATATGTCCAAATGTCGTCTTGTGTTTGTACATGTATTGATGCACGTAGTCCAAGATAGGCCAGAACTCTTTGGCTATTACTGCCACTGTTTGGCAAAAAAAAAAATGCTAACACACTTGCCATATGTTTTTGCAACCGTATCTTCTCATTCATATAATTTTGTATAACGAAAAATAAACTACAACGACATCAACAAGTAAAAATCCATATAATTTTTAAAATCTACAGACTACATTTCAATATATCCGTTAATCAGGTATTTTTTTTTCAAAATTAATTTAAAAAAGCAAGATTTCAAATCAAGTGAGGTATTTTTCTTATTCATTTGAAAGCACATTTTAAGCCATTTTTGAAAATAATTTCCTTCAAATGTTGGACTCAACTACGCCTTAGAGTGTCCAATTTTGTTGCCGATCATTTCGACAGGAATAGTTGCTGGTTTGTTAGCATAGACTTTGGACTTTCCATAACCCCAAGGCAAAATGTCTAACTATGTGATATCTAGGCGGCCAACTCACCGATACAAAAGTAAAATTATCTGCTCTTCGAAATAACCTGTCATTAGATCCAGTGTTTGAGCAGCTGTATGACAAGTGGCACAGTTCTGTTGAAACAAAAGTCTGCTTCGAACGGCTGATGCGTTTCTAGAGTAGTTAAACGTGACACAAAAATTACTTTCGAATTCGTAAAGTCGCCGGCATTTTCGAAGAGAAAACTAAAAAGGTTCTGATGGTCGTACCTGTAGACGATCATGGCTTTGCTGTGTAATAGTCGCATACATTAACTAGCAAATTTATTATACAAATATTCAGTCGAATGGATTGTCTGTTCATGAAAGCGGATTCACTAGGAAGTCATAAATTGTATTCAACTTAGCAATGCATCTAAAGACATTCATATGAAATAGCTTTCCACCGATTCAGAGTCCTTCCTGATACATTGATCAGCCACCTCATTTCCCTTTATGTTTTTATAATCACAACCCACAGTAAGTTTTACATCGTTTGGTGATTTTACCGCGAAGATATTTTTTTATATTCTGCAATTTGTTGGGCTTCCATTTCGATTACGACTATCTCTGCCTGGAACACACTATATCTATTCCCCGAATCTCTGAGTCTATTTTGTTAAGATTGAGATTTGATCCTCTGCCATGACCGAGGTTATGGCCTATTATGCGATAGATGATATAGACTTAGACGGTTTTCTCGAAGCTCATTATCGGTGACATGGTGACGTTCTACCCAACTTCTACAATCGAGCTATGGACTTTTGTTTTGAACATATTGGTTTACTTTAACTGCACAATTCCTGAGGTGAACATCTATGGGCGGGATATGGTGTACAGTTTCCTGACCTGTTTGGCGAGCTGATTTTGGTAGCTTTTGGATTTTGTTTAGATGGAAGATATGTGATTTTTGTATTCACTGTTCTCCTAAGCCCTGTTGTCGTCAAATCGCCAATATCTGCTCACTCTCAGTCCTCCTTACTGGTTTTACCTAAAATTGCAGATTCCGCTGTGCTCTTCAACATTTCCACACACACACACAAAATTCCCAATAATGTGAACAATTAAAGGGGTTAGTAACTTAGCAACGCATGCTACCAACGTGTTGTTCGAGTGAAATTTCATAACATGAATGGGAAATCATTAACAGTTCTAACACTAACATCATGAAATAGATACAACCATGCACGTGAATGTATGTGATAATAGGTGAGTAAGTGTTTATCTGTGTTCTAGAGTTTCGGTATCGGTGCTGGTGTAGCCTGACAAACTTTTAATTATCTCATAATCTCGTGTAATGCGCGCGCTGTTTGCCGGGAAGTAATAAAACATTTAACAAACCATCAAATCCCCTCCACTCCTTGCAAAGGGCAAAGTGTATAATTCGACATCGGTTCTCTTCTTTTCTGAAATAACAAAATCGTTTTACTTTCATAATGTGCTCTATGTTTCGAGGTTTTTTTTGTTTGGCTTTTCTATGGTTGAGCACAGTGGGCGACATGAACAGTTTAGTGATTCAAAATAATAATAAGTGAAAAGAAGTCATCTTCCAATGGACCCTGATACTCTTGTATAGACCTATTGTAGTCAGTGTTTCAGGAGTAGTTTTTTTTTGTCATATCGCAATTAAATCGGTGGTTGAAACCATCTCAGAAACGAAAAAGAAATTCACATGGGCATCAGATTAGCAAAGACGATTTTTAATTTTTCCCACTGTGTGCCATACTAAAGGTGTTGGAGTTGATGTTATTGTTCGAAATTTGAAATTAAGTTCTTTTGATGTATACCAAAACCCTTGGTTCGGCTTCGGGCATTTGATCTACACATGTGTATGCACATACCCGTGGCCCTTGACTGCACTGGTGTTTCAGTTAATGAGCCTTCGTCAATTGGGAGTACTCCTGCCGGTGTTATTCGATAATGTAAAAGTTTTAATAACTCAATTTTGTGCATCAAAAATGAGTAATTTCGCTTGAAATTTTAATTGAAATTCATTCTGGTTGCTGCAAAATTCATTTGTCTACATCATTTGGTGTTACTTTTTTTTTGGGGTGATGGGGGGTGGGAAACATCAATTGCGTGTAAAGCTGCGTGGGTCTGTGCTATTGTTGTTCTTACTCTTTGATGTTGTTACAAAATTGCCAGAGCTGACTGAAACAATAGCTTGATAATGATGGAAATTTAAATTTTTGGCGTTTCACTTAAAAAGAATCATCATGCACATACATAGTGGGGAGAAACAGGAATGCTGTCTGTCTGTCCAAGTAGTTTTTGTTCATAAACATGCAAACAAATATTGTTGTTTTGAAACTGTGGCGGCGGAACACTAAAATAAAGCCACCCTTTGTTTGCACCTAATTGTCCATTGTTGTTTTGTTGTCGACAACAGTGCAACTGCAGCAGAATTGTCGTATCTGTAGGTACGTGGAAGTGCCTGCAACAGTTATCATTGTTTCGATATACATTCTGTTGGGTAACTGTTGGTCGACAAATATACATTTAAGAGTTTTACATAATTTGCTTTCCATTAAAAATGGGTTTTAAAATTGCCTCAACATAATGAATTCCAAATAGATTCAGTTTAAATAGTAGAGTGCGTTTAGATGTTTTTTTTTGGCTAACACTTAGGGGATGTTACCTATGAATGCAATGTACTTTGTTAGCGATTTGGAATTAGGGTATTAGAGGGACGAAATAGGGAGTAGAGTTTATGGAAAACCCTTGTGGGAAGATTATTCACCATACGAACAGTTCGGTTGAAGAACGAATTTCTTTATAGTGCGTCGTCCGATCAACCGGCCACTTTACATCGACGGGATGAGACTACCTGGAAAGCCGCGTATTCCGGCTAAATGTTCTAACATCAGGAACAAGACGACGGATATCTGAGGAGCAGATACCGTTAAAATATCTTTAGAACAGCTGTAGGGAGACAATATATTTGGATACCCTACTTCCCCTATCATCACCACCGCTATTCACTGAATGAAAAATGCCGAAAAAAATGATAAATTCCTCCAAAAAGTTGCGGAGTTTTTCATAATTTTAGGTAACATTTCTTTTTTTTTGTGTTCATATCAAAAATGCACCAAAAAATGGTCAAAGAAAAATTCCAAAATTTTTTATTACTGGGGAATTTTTAATTTTCTGGGGATAATTTCATAATAAAAGTCATCATGTATTTCGCGATTCCACTCACGATTTGTTTTTACAATGTTGATTTTTTGGTGTATTTTTCATAAATTATTTGGGGGATGATTCAGAATTTTTGGAGAAATTTTCATATTGGGCTTCTGGGGGGATATTTCATTTATTTTGGGGAATTCTTCATTTGACTCATTCTTCATTTTTTTCGCGGCATTTTTTTATACAATACACGGTCCAGAAGCGTCAAAGATGAATTTGAATCTCCTGTCCATAATGGTTGAATGTAGGTGGTGTAAATATTTACGAGATCCGGATGGGGTGAACTATTTCTTGCATCGCTTTAAAAATGCCTAAATACTTGAATGTTGTGTTGTAGGTAGTGTGTGCGACTATCAGATAGCAGAACCTAAGTTCGCATTCTCGTAAGACCGTCAAATATTTTTCAACGGCTGCTTCCATCTCGAAAATACTTTACGAGTAAGAGAGTAATATGTAAGCGATATAAATCGTCTCTAGCCGTCTTTAAACAGTAGGTCCCGGACAGTGAACATACAAAATATATCGTGCACAACTCACAGATTCGAGGGAAGTTCCTTCATAGAATATTAAGGGAAATAAGTAAGTAAGATAATAATAATTATATCCGATCTTTGGGGGGCCTTAGCCTTATCTACGCCTTGGCTCGGCTAGTGATTCCACTCATATTTGAGTGGAATCACTAGTCTACTGTATAGAGAATATAAAAACGTAAGAAATCTCCAGATTTTAACAAAATGGATAATTAAATCATGATGTAATTTGCATGGTCGAACTCTGATCATGATTACAGCCTAGTTATCGCTCTTGTTGCTCTACTATACCGTACATTATTTGACGTAGCTTGCAGTTTACTATTGATGCAAAGTGGATCATCTCTAGTAGCTGGCTACAGTTAATAACCTCTTGACCAACCCCGCTGTGATGACGTGGGGGTGATATTAATATGTACTGTCAACAATATCTGTTACTTTTTTCTTTGAAATACGAGTGTGGAAAATTTTCATCGACAAATACACCGACATACACAGCTACGCTATTGTGGCCTGATTGTATTGGCATATTCACATTCTGTGTTAATTATATCAGTAGCAAGAAAAACAGCTACACCAAGGACAAGAGTGGCAGCACAACAAAAACGGTAGGAGACTCTTAGCCAGTCAACCATTCATGGTTTCAGCCATCCATCCATACATCTATCGACTCAGCCAGTCTTTCATCCATTCATCTGTTCAATAATGTATTTGTTCATTGGACCGTTTTTAAGCTCATAACACAAGGCCATCAAGCCCTTATTTCAACGGGGGTCGCTACTTGACATTATAACACACATACATCGCATTCTCTTTTCTTCTGACTGCCGCCACTACAAACACATTTTGCCGTTGTTAACAAATTTAGAACAACACATTTACATACATACATACGTATGTATATGACATTTTACTTATAAATATACGAGAATATGGGTAAATCCAAAAAACCTATAACCATAGCGGGCATACAGCCTTTTTCAAATTGTACAAAAATTCTAACGGAACGTTAGAACAAAATTTTAATCATTCGTATTGGAATCTGGAATTTGAATAGGTTTTATCTCTCTTTAAATACATACAAAACATTTGAACATCTCATTGTTGGCTTACGAGTACAATTCGTTCTGATTATAGGGTGATTTAATAAGGAAAAATATTTTTGTTCATAAATTGATCATAATAATAATTTTCCAACATATCGTGTGTATCAAAATTGTCCACGAGTTTAATGTAATGTTCCCCTTCATTAGGTATTATATATTTGGTTATCCATGTGACTTGGGAACTTTGTTCGCATGGGTTTTGTTTCGAGACCTGAAGCCGTTCTATTGAAACCACCGGCATCATTGTCGAAGAAGTACGTTTGAGGAGTTGCTATATCAACACGATGATACGACCAAAAGTCACTCCTCACAACTTCCATGCAGAAGCTCTTCGTTTTGTTTGTTTTAATTTTTTTTTGGAATTGCCCATATAAGCACGTCTATTGACTAACATCAGGCGGCGTCCCATTGGTGCGGCATGTACAGTCAGTGGAAATTTTCTACGAACAATTCTTTAAAGTTTTCTCAAGCATTATTAGGTTATTGTCTCTTATATCTGATTTATATATATATTTCAATATACACCAAACACACAGACATAGATGTTGTCACCAAATTTGGTAGTGTGAGAATGTTTTTGTGTGATTGAAAGATTAGTATCAGTATTCACGCTTTTCAGTTGCCATAGCAAACGGATGCGAGCAGGAAAAAAAACAGACATAAAATACTGTAAAGTATCATTCAATAAATTCACTTGTAGGCGAAATGTTCCCTTTTTACTGATTTTTCTTTATCTTTCTCTGCCTTTAAGTTTTACTTTCTTTTGACTTTGATTTATGCATTAATTATGCCAAGTATGCATTTAATTAAATAATTGAATTTGATCAAGTGTGAAAATATAATGTAATTTTACTTATACATATATGTTTCTTGCTATCCAATGTACACATACACACCCACTCCTATATACTCGTGCATCGAGCATTCTCGTAGAAGTCTGAGTAATCTATACAAATGTTACTGTATGTGTTCATTGTACAGTGCTCATATCCTTGTCTATGTGGAATGATTCTAGGAGTTCATAACGATGTGAAAGCAGAAATGCAGATTCAATTATGGATTGCAGATGAAATTAATAATGGATTATTTTTGCTCTCTCCTCCTCGGTGCTATGCACATTAACAAGTGACCAAAAGATCAAAGATAAGAAATTATGAACAGCATCACTAGTAAGCAGAATTCTGGTGAAATGGATTCACTGAATTAATGGTTGCCTATAATGGCAGAGTAGATTTAAGAAATTTAAAGACAATTCGCTGGCAGCAAGAAAAATGCTCTAAGCCGGCTGTAAATGTAATACAAAGATGGAAAACATCCGAAATTAGAGCAAAGAAGAGGAAATAAACTGTACAGCTCACTGACTCGAAAGTAGTTTTCGGTACGCAAGAAGATATGGGGCAGAAAAAATTTAATCTGATGAAGAAAATATAAAATCATGAAGTGTGACCAAAGCATTAAAACAGAAGAATAATGAAAATATAATAGGGTAATATTGCAGCTGCACTAGGTTGACATGTTGTAAGGTCCTTTGTATATAGAAGAATTATATTTCTATAAGAGGACAAAGACCGGAATTTATTTCCTTTATGAAGCCAATTTGCTGTTGTAAGCTAAACAGAAGAGATGAATTAAACTCGCACGGGAAACAATCTTCCCTTCAGATGTAGTATTTTTTCCCAATGATCTGGTGAAATTATACCGACAATTTATGTACTCTAGTCTATACTATTGCTGGGCTGTAATCCAGCAAACACTCTGCGTGATAAATGTAGGAACGACACCTGTGTATTTCGACTTTCATATTACCCTCAATATTTTACAATATTTTTTTCTAGAGAAGTTTTTAGATGGCTTTGAGATTACTTTCTAATACACAAAGTCGCCAGAATTTACAAGATTGTGTAGTTATCATTCAGGATGCAAACCTGGATTTACTGTGTGATAGTCGCACATACTAACTGTCACACAAGCGCCACGTATTGTGGCTTTCGACATAGATTTTAAAATAAATACCTTTAGAGTGGATAAAATAAAGTGAAGCTTATAAAGGGTGGTTTTCCTTAGACGTTTGGTATTCCAGAAGATATAAACGCTTATAATTTTATGTTATGGCCAAGAAAATTTATTTTTTTGTAAAGATAAGGGTTTGCCATGATTTCGGGCAGCCGCCGCGGCTGGCAATTTTCGACCTGTTTTTGCAGGTTTGTAGCCTTTGCAACACCTTGAAATATTGAAATGACCAGTATGTAATTTTTTAAGTCATGGAGGTAATAATACAATTACAATTTGTTTTTTCATGGTTGGAGCTATTTAAATAAAAAATTACATCAATTTAATTTAATTAACCACCTGTACGTATGGCTTTCAAATTAATATTACTCATACGCTCCAAAAATTGGTAAATGCTATTCTAGAAAGCAAATTGCTAAACTTTTAAGAATCATTTCTAGGAAGTTCACGTGTTCTTGAAAGTTGTAAAGGGTGTTTTTTATTGGGGTATATAACTTTAAGTTGGCATCACTTTTTTAACTGGCGGCCATTTTGTCAGCTGTCAAGTGATTAATATTTAGTTTGGTTTGCCATTTCATCATGAACAGGTAGACAAAAGCACAACGCTTGCAAATCGTGCAAATTTATTTCGAAAGTAATGGTTCAGTTCGCGAAGTTCACCGCAAGCTCCGTCCATTTTATGCCATTACATCCACAAAAACTGACTGTTAGGTGTGCTCTATGGGCTGGTGGAGTCATTGGGCCATACTTCTTCCGAAATAATGCCGGTATAGAGACCGGTATAGAGCCACGATAACCGAATATTTTGTTCCCGAATTGGATGGCATGAATGTGGATGAGTTGTGGTTCCAACAAGTGGTTGAAAATTGGACCTGTAGAATTGGCTTTATTCGAGCCAGCCGCGGCGGCCACATGCACGAAATCATATTTAAACATTAATGGCATAAAATTATCTTTCCAATAAAGCCAAATTGATGGACATTAAAACGATTTTCTTGTGTTTTATTTCAATTCGAAGTTCTATACCTCAATAAAAAACACCCTTTATATTGAGATCTTTGAATCGGTGATGCCGCCAGCACGTAAACAGCTCCAAACAGTAAATTTTAATGGCTTGATGATTGTCATCGATCCAAATACGGCAAATTCTGGCTATTGACATTGCTTGTGCGCTAGGTCGATTATGTTGACCGGAAAATGGTCAAAGTGATCTATGAACTTAGCGAACAGATTTATTTTTATCAAAGTAAATTTCCCTAATTTCTGGCGTCAAACAAATCATGATTACTTGCCGAACCTTACTGAACAGAAATGTCAACACAGTTTGTCATTATCAGCTGTCAGACCATAGTTATCGATATCGATAGTTCTCATGCAGCTTAAAAAACACCCTATATTTGTTTGATACAAAATGTTTTTGCTGGCATTAATCTGGGGAGTTTGTTTTGAAATTAATAAATTTTTGCTATCAATTCTCAACATTTTAACAAAGCATATACTTTGTGCTAAGCAAAAACATATTGTTTATTTTTTTATAATAATGTGATCTTATTGTTTGTGAACCACTTACACTCTTGATAAAAGAGTCACCAAGTAAGCACGCCTATTACTGTTGCAATTGTCAGCATATGTGCCTTCCAGTTGGTATTGTCTGAACTCGAATCCCCCTGTAGAGAGATTGACTGAGAATTTGATGAAAACTTGGCCTGTGTACATTTATGTAAAAAATATTTCCCATTTTTTACAAACTTTACGACAAATTCAATATACGTTCCTCCGTGCTCCCGAAAAGGGGGGAATAAAAGGTACTGAAATGAAGCTAGTTTAGTAGCAGTAGATGCAGCAAATATCATTTCCTCCACATACACCGGCGTTATATTCGATTTTTCACATTGTTATTCAAGCACATGCTCAACCCAGAAGTATTTACCACTTGCGCGCACACATCCACAACACAGTCAGACAACGCCATGTAAGCACGCACTCACATATACATGCACGAACACGGATACGGATACACTAAATTGGTTGGTTACTTCATTGGGTACGGTTTAGTCGGGTGGATGTTGCACCAGATCGACCGTATTTACAAGTAGAAAATTGTAAATGGGCCATCGCATCCATTCTAAACCGGTGTCTTACCATGGCTGCAAGTAAAAATCCATATTCAATATGAAAGCCAACGACCATCCATCCATCCCTTTCGCCTTCCTGCCAGACCCAGGTTCTCGTGTGCTGCTGCTTTTTAGCAATTTAGGTTTGTAATATAAACCGATTGTTGGGAGAGCTGGCGCTATTCTGTGGTGTCGCCTTTGCCGAACCCCCAATTCTTTTTGTTACAATTTTGGTCTTGGCGTTGGAGCATTTATTATGCAATTCGTATGGATTTATAGTTTTGTAAACTATATACAAATATATTTAGTATACCCTTTGTGGGGGGTGGGGGCACATGGAGATATACACAATGATGTGGGTGTGCTGTGCGAACAATAGAGTATTGCTTTAAATATCCTATACTATTCGTTCATTTCGTTTCGTTGTGTTATTCATTTTCATCTTTGTACGTTTCGACGTTGTCTGAATGTGGGTATTTGTTTCGGGTTTGGATTCCATGCTTCCAGTAGTTAAGTTTTGCTGTACGAATGTTTGTTTTGGCAGGGTGCCAAAAATCGACATTAAATAAAAGCAGGGGAAACAAGAAAATATCATTTCTTAAATTAGCTGTCAAATTCTGTATTCGTTTAAATGTTTTTTTGATATATGTCATGATTCACGCAACACTGAGATTATTTCAAAATTACAATCGAAGTAAGAAAATTTATGGAAAAAATTTAAATCATTCTTTGATGGAAGAAGTAGCCATATGTAGGGTGATTTTTAATAAGCATGAGATCTATCGACATCGATAAATACGGTTTGAGAGCTGAGAATGTCAAACAATGTTGACATTTCTGTTCAGTAAGGTTTTGCAAGTCATCATGAATCGTTTAATTTCAAAACAATTGGGAAATTAAATTTTAAAAAATTAAATCTTTTAGCGAAGTTCGGCCAATTTATGGTCCACATAATCAACCTAGCGAGCACGCATGCAAGCAACGTCAATAAGTAAAAGACAATCCTCAAGATGTTAACGAATCACTATTAACTGTTTGTTGCGGTTTACACGCTGGCGTCAGTAAGGAGCTGCCGTTACAGTGAATTGCGAGCGTTATCAAACCCTACCTACTAAATTTGTTTCCATAAATTTGGTTCCAGCAAGATGGAACAACTTGTCATATAGGATATTTATCGATTTATTGAAAATCAATTTGGTGTCAACATTATTTGTGGAAATGGTTCTTTCCACTGG
Source organism: Hydrotaea cyrtoneurina (assembly GCA_958296145.1). NCBI lineage: Eukaryota > Metazoa > Arthropoda > Insecta > Diptera > Muscidae > Hydrotaea > Hydrotaea cyrtoneurina. The sequence continues at coordinate 90,726,378 of OY282512.1, forward strand.
ATCCTCTTTCGTACGATTACCCGCCACTAGAATACTATTATGGAGCTAGGCTAGGTTATTGGCATAGGATTACAAACCTAGAATTCTTGAAGCAATAGTCAATATGAAAGCCACCCTTAACGCCTACGGCTGGATTTATTTGAACAATTAGACTGATCAAATGTACAATTGGTAGCCGCGGCAAACATATATCGAAAATCGTATTTAAATTTTTCTCTCTTGTATTAACAGGCTCTTAAAAAAACACCCGTTATTTTTTTCCAACTGGCGACATATCCTGTGGTCGGCCGTTGTGTGGTAGGTAGTGTGTGCGACTATCACTCAGCAAACTTAGCTTTGCATTCCCGTAAGACCATCAACAGCATTTCAGAGCGGCCGTTTTTAACTCGCAAATGCCGGTACTTTCAGCAGTAACAAATAGAAATGGATTTGACCTAACTTACTGCCTGCGATGGATCCACTCGTTAAACAGTTCAATGTCGTCCTCTCAGTAATTGCTGCTAACAATTGTTTAGTTTGAAAAACCTTTAAGTGATTGGTGTAGCATGTCCCTAAACTTTTGCCGCACCCGACTTTGCATTTTATTTATTTCGTTTTTTAAAGTTTTGACAGATTAACACAAAATTCGCAATTTCGTCAAAAGCTTTTGTCTAACCCATGTCAAGCATTTGGGAGATATACAAAATATTTGTAATTGCTTCTATGCCATGACATTTTCAAAGAACACAGAGTTTGTAATGGATGGCGATTATCATATGCTTTGGGCGACATGGTAGAACCAAAACTTTTAACAAAACAACTTCTCGAATATGGACAACAACAGTAGAAAAGTTTCACTGGGATAATCCGATTTGCATACGCTCACATTCATGTAGCCTTTATTTATACAATAAACTATTTATGTTCTACCCTGCAGCATAGTATGAAGAATATCTCCGTGGTTTGGTGCTAAAAGAGCCAATGTCAAATTTACTTTTGAGAAAATTGTAATTGTAGGTTTTGTAAAAAAATATTTTAATTTAGTCTAAGAAAAGTTAGTTAAGAACCAATTCCGCATTATGAATGAGTGCATGAAAATAAACCTAATACAAACCTAAAAATATAAACAGAGATGGACGCTTTTAGCACCAAACCACAGATGTTATGTTGCTTATTCCGCTTGTAACAACATTCAAAATTTGATTAGGAAAGAACTGTATTTCATAGCTGAAATCGGATTAACTTTCACAGATATGTCATATTCGAAAAATGTAGATAAGGCAACTTTCTGCATTCTGTTTTGGAAAAGTCAGTCCGTGACCATCTAATTAAGATTAATAAATAAGAATAAATTAATGTAGGGAAACATTTTAATTATGTGTAAGGAATATCATAATTTTTTTTAAATTTTTTAGTGTTTTATACCTAACCCTTACGTTCTCAGAGTAGACAATGAGTTTCAACCAAAAATGTCTAGCATTAAGGAATTTGAATACTAATCAATACATTCGTGCTGTAGTTGTACAGACCTGTTGTTGTTCGTATTCTTATATCTATATATACTAAGCTTCCTAGGAAAAATCAGGTGAGAATTTGGCATTAGTGGCGAAGAGCAAAAAATAGGAACACTGTTTACCTACAAGTCCCTGTCGATCGTCCTTCTAACAAACGCTACATTCTGCTCCACACGACAGACATATCTGTGCCAGCGAAATGGCTATATGTCGGTATATACTTACGTCCTATTGCTCACGTTTTATAGGGCGCCTATATTTCCTATTTGTTAACACAAATTGGACAGAAGATTTTGTGGAAACTGTAGACTGGCTTTGTAGTTTCCGAGAATTCCATTGGGGGAATTCATACGATGGACACATTCTCCGCAGATTTCCTTTTTGATATTATATGGCTGCGAAAGTCATACAAAATCAATTCGCAATTCTAGAATTTCCTCATGGTTCATGTTTAATATTGGTTTGATTACCGCAAAAGAAGTTTGTATTCCATTGAAAGGGTTATTTGTGAATATCTGTATTTAAATTTTGATTGTAGTAGTGCTTAGTAGTAGTGATCTCAAGCAGACAGGGGCTTTCGAAATCGTTTTTGCTTACACTATAACATTTTTCCGTTCGCTTCTGTGATAGATCAATGTTGAAGTCCAAGAGGTCCAACATACATTCGTATTTGATAGAGCTCTAATTGTGCAGTTTTATACGATCATGAATGAAGATCATTAGAGGAGGTGTTTGATCTGAAGACGAAACGGATGTACACGTTTTTCAGTAATTGACAGAATTTTGTTGATTTGTCCTCAATCTACAAGAGGAGTATTCAGTTATATTGGTCGTCGAAGTCAATCCATTTATAGTGATGACATGAGCCACTAAGCCATTATTAGGGATAAATGTGCATATTACGGGTGGTCCATCTAGTGGTTTCTTCATATGTTATTTTAAAAGTGACAGCTCTTTGCCACTCGAAATATTGATAGAAATTCAGTGTAATATAATAGTGGGACGAAATGTATGGCCTAATGCTGGACCAACATTGGGAAAACTGCAAACCTATTCCAAAGTTGACAAAACGTGATGGAAATGAGGGACCTATCGCAGCAGCTATACGCTAGTTTGTACAAACAATGCATGGCACTGTCATCTGGTGAACAATATTCAAGTGCCATTGTCAGACAGTGACCCAGAATAAAATTCCTTCGGCCAAATTACTATAACTTTTGATATAGTAAACATTTTTGAGGTGTATAAACACTTTTTTTGTAGGCTACACAGTGCAACAAAAATGGATATACGATTCTGATGTACTGTGATCCCTGAGTTTTTTATTAAAAGCGAAAATCCTAAATGGATTTAATGATCAATACCTCATTTTAATTGTAAGATACATAGCATTATGATAAACTACTAAAAATGGTCGACGGAAATCTTCTTTCGAATCAGTGAGCTGTGCACGATATAATATGTATACTCTCAATGACCGAGACCTACTGTTTAAAGTCGACTCCAAACGGCGAATGCCTATTCCGCAGAAGTTTTACATGGCTTAGAGATTGCTTGTAAAGCCGCCTGCATTTACGAAGTGGAAAACAGCCGCTCAAAATCTTTGAGGTCAATTTCGGTAATTTTTAATCCCTTATAATTTGCTTACAACAAAATATTATGAAAAAAAATCGTCTTACACTTGAAGAATTAAAAATTTTTTTTTTTTAAATTTATTTCAACCAAAAATTACAAATTTATCGAAATTTTAAAAAAAAAAAAATTAAAAAAAGACAATATTTCCACCATTTTTGAACACAGGAAACCGCATCAGAATGGTATAATGGTTATTCATTAACAATTTTCTTGTTGAATAGTGTTATAGGAATGCTAGATTATTGGACGGTATTAACATTAAAAATCAAACAATTGGAAATAATTCAGATATATTTTTAAAGTTGACTACTTTTACGATTTTTCGACTTTAGGAGGGAACATATTTTTAATATATTTTTTTGTTTTTAGTTTTTTTACACAATTTGAAAAATTTATTTTGGTATACAAATTTCTTAACTTCTCCAGATTTTGAATACATGTAATTTGATTTTTCGACTTTGTCGAACTCTATCTCATACATTTTAAGACATTCTTTTTTATATTGTCAATATTTTATTTAAACCAAATACATTTTGGTTGTAGCAACGTTTTTAAAACATATCAATTTTGAAGAACAGTTTGATTTGGACCAACGGAACTTTTTCTAGATAAGAGATGTTAAAAAATGCAACACTAATTTGGAAAGATGTAAGGGCTGCCCATTTATAGCAATCGGATCCCATATGCAGTTCTAATGCCAAAAAATACTTTATGTATGGTGAAATTCTGCCTTAACATCAATACACTGGTAATTTATTTATTTATGTCGTCTATGGAAATACAATTCCTTACAGAATAGTGCGTATGAAGTATGTTTATGTGTACGAAAATTAACAGAACATTTTTACACGTGGCCAAATATGAATTCTTCTTTAAGATTTTACCGAAATTGTGGCTCAGATTCGACCGGCATGTATAAAAGTTGACAAAAATGTAGTAATGGTAAGAATCTCATTAACAATAGCGACACCCCATACTCCATAGCGAAGGGGAATGTCAGCCATGTTTATAAAATACGTAAATTTAGGCTTTAATATTCCGACTTAAGTTCTCTCCAATACTGATAACACGAGAATGAGCGTATTAGAGGCAGGCCGAAAAGTTCTTACCACTCATGTTTTTCGAAACGACTCCGAATTACAAGTTGTGAAGACGTCAGTGTTTTCCTTATATACCACATGTTTTGATAAACGACGGGTGCTAATATCGCACGTTATGCGACATTTAGGCACTTTTACTTTTTAAAAATTCAATGTCTCAGGTGTTTAGAGGAAAACCATTAAGCGGATCGTTCTAAACCCATTAACCCTTTAACGCTAATAGGCTTGTGTATATTTTTCAATGCATACACACATTCATACCCAGGAACTTATCTTGTGAACTTCGCCATTATTATATTTTTTCTTAAATCCTATAATATTCTTCATGAAACTGCGCTCAGTGCTGGCATTGACAATTCAATTTAATTGTCCTTAAATCCTTCTTGTAGCGAAATAATTCCAATTCTGTCATTGCGAATCATGACAAAAGTCAAGTTTAATGCGTTTAAATGTTTTTGAAAGAATCTTCATTTTTTTTCTGTTTGAACAATAATAAGTAAAGCAAGAGCAATAACAACAAGAAACGCTGCAACAACAACGTCTTAAGATAAAGTGAATCTATAAAAGTTTACTGCCGTTCGGTGCTTTCGTTTCGCCGAACATGATGGCACTGCTTTCACTCTTACTGCTGCTGTTATGTTAACGTTTTAGAGTCAGCACGCACTGGCTGAGTGAAAAGAAATCAAAGAGCACAGAGAAGCCCGTACTGAAGACAACACGTAGAAAAGCGTTTTATATGCTGAAAGAATTATAACTGACAGTTTAATGGAATGAAAAATTACGCTACTTGTCAACATTGTAGAAATGGCAACAACGAAAACTTCGGCAACAAAATAAATTCTACAAAAACATTTCAGTAGCATTGATTGCCGGATGCGAACACAAGTAAAATGGAATAAACTTAATCTGATGACTGGAGTCAAATTCTCAACTCTCTTCCTATGAAAATCTGAAGTTAATAACGTCGAACTTTATTTCAATGATTCAAAATAACTTAAAAAAAAAAAAAAAAAATCTGGTAAAAAAATAGTAACGAATTTTCAACAAACTTTTCACAATCGATTTCTCATTAATTTGCCTTTCTTTCTTTAATTTTCCAAACCCCAACTAACTTTATTCGTATCCATTTTGTCCCTGCCTGCAAAATAAACCTCCGTATTCTTCTCCATTTTGTTTTCGACTTGCGTAGAAATTTGATTATTGTGTATAGTGTTGAGGCAAACTTTATTTTTAATTACCTTCTACGCTTCCAAAAAAAAAAGGAAAAAATCACTTTAATTACACACTGCTGGCTGTCGGCGTACAAAGAGAACGGGCTAAAAACGGATGGGTTGTCATTAGCATAAAACTAGTTTTTTTGCGCCATTCATTAGCCCGACAACTGGGTTTTGGCCGTGAACACAAAAACACTCACATATACTATGGAAAGTAGTTGGACCATGAATTCATTTTTGGCCAATCACAATCGATGACATAGCGGAGAAGGCCAAACAGAAGTTCTACATGTGAGGGACCCCAAAGATAACCCCAGGGGGAATTTAATATGGAGTGTCCGCAAAAGAAAATATAATCAGCTTTTATTTTTGCCAAAGGGAGTGAAATGATGGCCAGTGAAGTTTTACATACGCACTTGGTCGTTGGTGAGACTAGAATTGTTTAGGTCCCCATTGCACAGTGGGCGAATTGTTAATATTTTTGGAAATAAATCTCTCAATTGGGAATGGCGTGTTCGATTTAATTGAAATTTTACACACTGGGTTTAGGGAAAACTATAAGACCGATTTGGTTGAACTAAAACAGACCTTCACTAAATTGCTAATAAAAAGAAAAATCCCAAAACTAACAGCGAAATCGTCATTCAGGTTAAAAGGCACTAAATGTTAAAGTTCTGAGAACCGGGGATTCCAACTGTGGCCACTTATAGATCATCTCTATTTACACGCACTGGACTGATATTGGTTGAAATAAATTTTAAAAAATTTAGTTCTAAATTATTTTTGACTTTCACATTTAGTGCCTTATAACCTGAATGATAGTTTCGGAGTATTTTTGCGATTTTTGAAATTTAGTGAAGGTTCTTTCTTGTTCACCATAACGGACGAGTTATTAACATCTTTTCGCTAAAATTGTTAATAAAAAATATCAATAGAAACAAAATGTTGAACCCTTGAGTTTATTTGAGTCGCAATAAGCGATGTTTTCTCTAATTGTTTATTATTTCCAATTGAAATTTATTTCATAAAATCACTCTCTGATTTAAGAGACATATTTTTATAAAGCAGTAAATACTCATAACATGTCTTTCTTTTATTTTAGGTAAGTGAACACCCAACAATAATGTTTGTAACTCCGGCTTATATATGGTAAAGTAGTATTTATTCTAATTCATATCATATTACTTAAAAAAAAAACGAGTTTTCGAAAACATGGCTCTTATGTATTTTTCGCGGTAAGGGCTCGATATATCCGTGGAACAAAATAATACGCATTTCGTTTAAACAACATTGCGAAATAATGACAGATTATTTCCAAACGTAATGCTGTGTATCAACAAACATTACGTTTATGGATAAGTAGTTTTGACCGAAATTATTCACCCATCTCGTCTGCTGTCGATAGGCTTGTTCTAAAAGTTCATGAGGCTGACATGCTAGTGAACAACACTCACGGTACACGTATGATCCCCACTGACAAGAATATTCCTGGTTAGCCGAGAGTGTGCGTCTTAGTCCTGCTTAGAACATCCACTAGCTATCTACCTCAACAACTCAACAGACTCACGAGTCTGATACGAATTTTTCACAAAGACCTCGCATTATTCTCTGTCTATGGCCCACTTCATAATAGCTACCAAGTTCGGCAATCTATTTAACAGCCGATATCAATTGGACACCTCGGAGCTGCAATTTGACGTCATTAGACTTTTTTTAAGGGGTTGTTTTATTTTTCGAATATATAGAATGACCCTCCTTTTGCTGCATTTCCCTGTGACTGATTTGAAACACATAACTAGATTTAGCAGCAACACATTTCGCTTTTGATTGTTCATCTCAGTTTCCCAGGAGTTCTAATACAGATTGATTGCTCTTATTTGACTTTCTATGTCAACATTGTGTTGTGTTCCATTATCAAGAGTACTCTATTAAATGTAAGCGTTTTTAGCTCTCTATAAATTTAATATTTGTCGCCTTTCATGACCTTCCAAAATAGTTGGGGGGTTTAGAACAATAATGGCACTACTAAGTGTCACTGTTTGTAATAATTAAGCGTTATACGTTATTAACTGATTAGTTAGAAAAAAGTTAAAGTGCAGATAATTATAAAGCAATTTGTCAGTGGTTTGAGAATTTTGAAGAGAGCTCGGTGAAACAATTGTAATTAACCAAGTACTACATATTTGGATTTCTAATCAATGGACTTATAAATAATCAAAAATAAATTAATAGTTACATTTAAAAATGGACTTAACGCTTTTGCACTGTAATGTAGCGATATGGACAATTCATCTGTGGACGCTTTGCTAAGTTCGCCCTGGCCGAATATTATAAACCATATGACCTTGAGTAAGTTCCGGTAGGCTATTACTTGAAGTAGTACGTAGTTGTGAAATTGTTCGTTGGTAATAAGCTTAGATAGCCAAACGTGGTCAACTCTTAAAAAATAATGCATAATTAGATTTGTGAGGATATTTCATTCCTTCGGTTATCTATCTATCATTATTTAATGGGTGTCTTTTGAACAGGCCCCTAATTTATCTAAAATATATGCATATTCATTTCTGCCCACGTGTATTTGATCCTTATATATTTGTGTTCACGGCGTAGCGTATTTCAATTTATGAGAAAATGTATGTTCATTAACTGGGAGCTGGTTCACAGGCTTATTACCCACGGATCAGGTCTCTAGGGTCCACGGTTTTAGTGCCAAAAGTAGTCCCTATATGGATTCGCATAGAAGTTGCACTAAATTTGAGTTTGTTAGAGACCAGTTTTTGGGCCCATATTACGCCTTATAATTTTCGCCAAAAATAATGAAATTTATTTGTTAGTCTCTTAAAGTATAACTTTTACCCTTTAATCTAAGTCGGACCATTTCCACGATTAATCGTTCTGAAACTTTGCTACAAATATCTGCTAAGTCGGTTGAATCTAGATATTTTCGTTAGGACTGTGTCTTTCTATCAACAGACACATACAGTGACGGACACCGATAGATAGTCTGAAAAATGTCAAGGTATTATAAACGGAATGACGAACTTAGTATACCATCCATCATATAGGGGGGAGTATATTAGTGGACAATTTGTTTTATACAATAAATAAATACAAAAAAATCGGAATCGATTTATTGAAACTTCAATATCGTCCTTTCTAGCTGAGAAAAAAATAGTAACTGCCTGCATTGAAATTGGGTGGAGTTATTTTCTAACTATTTCTAAACACTATTTCCAAGCACTTCGGACTTGTCTGCCTGAGCACTCCCTGGTAGTTATCGTCCCAACTACTTTCTATATATATATATTCCAATATTATGATATATATTCCAATATATTTCAATATTATGAACACATTATTGTGAATAAATTATTAACTTAACTAAAATTATAAAAAAAAAAAGTTCCCCGGTAGGCGAGTTGGTAACTTGATTGCCTATCAGTGTGGGGGTTGTGGTATCGATTCCCACCAGAGGCTTTGGTCTGTGTCACCCGGTTTACTCTTGGACCCATAATTAGAATATAAACTTATTTTGTATTGTAATTAAAGAAAAATTAATAAAAAAAAAATTATATAAAATCTAACACATTATTTTTTTTTTGAAGACTTTCCGAAATTTTCCAATAAATTTTCACTGAAGTGTGTAACAGCATACCTGACAACATGATTAAAATTTCAAGTGAACCGAAAAAAATCCTTCCCATAACCCGGCAATTTTGTGCTGAAGCCTGATGAAGGCAAATATGTGCAGACTTAGTTTTAATATGGGCGTTTTTTTTCACATTTCTCAAAAAGAGTTTTTTTGTCTTTACATATCTCCGGCAAATTGCCCTACCCTTACAAAGGCTTGGCATTTGTGTATATAATTGGATTATTTTGTGAGCAGTTACCTGGCACGCGACCGATACACTTCCATTCACAATACCTAATATCTTTTATAAAGGTAATTTTATGGGCTTATTTTTATCTGGCGGTCCTATACCATCTCATTTCAAGCATCACAATTTAAAGAAACCCTAAAAATTTCCTTTAATAAAGCCATAACCTTTTATTCGAGTTTTTTTTCTGCTCAAATAAACATCAAAAGCATTTCTAATATTTTTCTTCACCATGCAAAACATCCACCATCCATTTTCACGTTCCCACACAGAATCCCATTCCGTATCATTCAACAAGGGGTCCTTTCGTTTTTTACCTCAATATTGAGTAGCAGTTGCTCGTCACTGTGAATGTTAGACTAATACTGTCACTTCTGGTTAAATTCAATGACTGTCGGTAACTGCTGCCTGCTGCTGCCACTGTCTACTGATAAGCTTGTTTCCAGTTTGAATATTGTCGTGTCCTTTTGTTGTTCCTGTTTGTATATTTCTCCTGCTCCGTTTTACAATATATTATTCGGTTTTTTTTTAATCCAATGAATGCATTTTCCGACCGATTGAATTCTGTTGAAAGATAAAATGTTTTTGTTTTGTTATCACCATTCGATTATGTTTTCTTGTATTGTATTCGTAACGCAAAAGTGACAGTGTCCTTGCATGAAATGATGACAGGGGAAAGAAATAATCTGTATGTTTATTGTGCTTACCATACACATGAAATGTACATCGCCAATGAGTTGAACGACATGAAACAAATATTATTACCATAGAAATATGTCTGGTTCTAAACATGACTGTACTGACTTTTTTTCAAAGAACAAAGAAATAGCACAAATGGAGAGTCAGTATGCAAGATATTAAGATTGCACCTAATCCTTTAATTCGGATTTTAGGATGACAAACAAGAACTTTTTTTACATTGAAAATTGAAAAAAAATTGAATGTCTTGTCTTTAATTATGCCGAAATTTGATAAGGTATGAAATAAATCACTACAATTAAAAATAGTAGTCTCTGGATGAAAAGGGAACCACGCGTACATTTATTCGAGTGTTCCCAATATCTCTTCTAAATAACTAGAGATATTTTACAAACAGGACCACAGCAGGGTAACGCTGGCGGTTTTCAATGACTTTTAATTTTAAAGAAATATAAAAAAAGAAGCCCAAAATTATTAACGCAACATTGTTCTTTAATTGGAGTCTGATTTCGAAGAGATTTTTTTCGATGACAATAAAGCGAGAGTAAAAATATGCCAGTAACTCACTCAGGTTATCAATTATATATAGTTAGGATTGTTAATGTATTTCAACCGATATTGGATATATTTTATCTAATTAACAGAATGGTCAAACGCTGTACATACTATTTCTTCTAGGTTGGTTGGACTTTCCAGTAGATAATACTCCAAAATGACATCGTTGGAGGTGCGAGAATATCCTTAATGAAATTCCATTCTGCATAAGTTCCAACCAACCAGTTTATGGTTATGAAAGATAAAAGTGGCGATATCCTGTTTTTTAAGTATTTCGACCACCTGCTGGCCATGTTCGAATTTTAGTTTGTTACTTTTCAGAGGGACAGTCGATCACATCTCTCAGTGACCACTCTAAGATGACTTTTTAGTTTAAATTATTATTATTTAGTTTAATATTTCAATTATTATGAAATATAAATATAAAATATTAAGAACATGTATTTCCCAGCTACCCCTAATATTTCCAACCATTATTTTGAGTAATTTCCCCCAAATTCCTTGAAGGCCCCGATTGCAGGCATAAACAATTATAACTTTGGTAGTGCAAAAGAAATGCCTCAATGACCTCAATCCATTGAAGGCATTTACATGCGTCTGCTTACCCACTGATTATAGCAATTATCCGACCATTTCACACAGAACAATCGACAACATTAAATACCTCATATGTGTTTTTACGTCTGCTGCCGAAGTATTTGTTAAAATCACCCACTCACAGGCCATTGTCCGTCGTCATCTGACCAACAGTCAATAGTATTATGACCATACCTATTTGCTTGGCTGAAATATATAATTCAATTAATTCGCAACAGAAATAAGATTGTGTGCAACACAAGTTAATACAATTAAAATATCACACTGTGCCGCCCGTCCGTCACATCTACCAACGAGTGAAAGTGTGGCGAACAAAAGAGAAATACAGCGGATGAAAATGAAAACATGCATATTAACAAGTGTGCATTGTGTATGTGTGTGAGCGAGTGTATGACTATGAATACGACAAAAATTAATGAAAATTTTAATTAAATGAAGAAGTGAATGGGATAAATGCTGCACAGTGGGAGTTTTGGAAATGATGTGAAGCTGAGGCTGCTGTCCAACGATTTGAGCTAAAGTTTCGAAGTTACACTTTAAAGTGAGCCACGAGATTCTAAAGATCATTCTGGGGAGATCAGAATTAAAACTTGTTAATAGCTTACTATGTACTTGCTTACTTATTTGCCTTAACATTCCATGATGGAACAGACGGAAAACTTCTCTCGAATCAGTGATAGACCTACTGGTTAAAACCGGCTCTGGACGTTAAATACATTTCTAGAGAATGTTTTCATGGCTGAGAGATTACCTTCTTACTCGTAAAGTCACTAAAAAAATCCTGTTCAATCATAGTGGTGCAATAACCAAATTATGTGACTAATAAATCTGAAATCATTTAACCCTATTCCCACTAAGCTAAATTTGTAACGTAAAGTAATTCCAGTAAAAACAAAAAATTAAAAAAATCTAATAGAACTTTTTTTAAAGTAAACTATATGTAAAAGAAATATGGGATATGGGACGATAATAACTAATGAAAAATAAAATATATATACATGTATTAATTTCAGTAGTGACCCGAAGTCACTGTCTGGTACGAATAATTAGCATCCAAAGATACTTAGGTCATATCGTAAAATAAGATGGATGAACTTTGTACCAGAATAGACTCTTGATGAATTCGAAATCTCATACAAACGTCTTCAGTCGAATTACTAAATTACATTGAACAGCAAGCCAATATAAAGATGGGATTTTATACAAAACAACAAAATAACGCAATAATATAACGCCAGCAATAATCCCAAAAAGGACTAAATAGATACTGGTCTTGGGCGTTAACCTCACAGGACACTGTATAATAGGCAAAATAGTACATAAAATTGCTTGATCAAAGTAAATCCCTAGTTATGGCAAGAAGTAACCCCAAAAAGGACTAAGTCAGTGCTAGTTTTGGATAGAAGGAAACAGCAACCGCAGAAATGTCCTAACAGGCAACTGTAAAATTGGAAGATGACAAATTTCATTATTATATGTCGTCAGAACAACCTTCAATGTGACTACACAGGTCTACAGGAACATCTTACTTCACCTATCCTGGGAGGTGGTCGCTACTGGACGCACGATAGCACTAAAATCATTGAATGCACCATTTCTCCTCTGCCATTCCCTATTTCACCATTTCTCCTCTGTCATTCCCTATTGTCTCCCTAAAGCTACTCATCTCTTTCTTTGGTATAAAAATGGGTAAACACTTCGACTCCAAGGAATCCGCTCTTACGAGCCGGCTACTCGTTCAACCCAACCTATAAGGAAGAATTTTTATAGAGATAGTTTTATAGACATTGCTGTGTGACCAATTCAAAGGAAATACTGCAGTCATATATTCAAAAATTTGTTAATGCACTGAGCCCTATGTTTCTAGATTTTCTCGAAATTATACTTTTATTTATATTTTCGATATTGTTCAGTATTGTCGCCTCAATTGACTGACCATGAACCTTCAGCGTCTATTGTGTCAATGGGATCATAAAACAATTAAGGAGACGAAATTTTTTGTCATCGATGTAATATAAAAGATAATCTTTAAATATTCGAAAAATTAAAAAAAAAAATTCTTTCGAAATATCCAAAAATTATGGCACTCGATTTCATTCATGCAGCTGCCACGGCTGGCTTCGCAGTACTGCATGTTGAGATCGATGTTCCAGGACTGAGTCGCATACTCTCGGCTATGGCAGTCACATTCTCGTGAGTGCTCCTTATACGATGAAAGGAACCATGAGTGTTGTACACTAGCATTCCTGTCTCACGAACTTTTGACGCGACTCATTTAGTTAAAAAATTTCAAAATATTTCAATAAACGCACAGTTTGGGATACACGGTTTTGTCTTTGGAAATAAGTTTGCTTTATTACCCAACATTGGTCAAACGTAAACCGAATCTCGCCTTAAATTTTACAGTTAACTGGTTGTTGATGACGGAAGTTCAAAAAGCCACGGACTTATTGATCTGCCGGTATAAACGCAATTCTTATTATTGAATTGTAGTGAATACGAGTAATTGTTGGCCACCGTTTCGGACTGTGTACCACAGTTCAGCGGAAAGCGTTTTATTGTGGTATTCATAATATAAAAAAAAATGCAATATACATGCAGGTATGAACACTAGGGTGTCCAACAAATGGTTTAACACCCATTACATTGAAACGGCAAGAGTAAAATTAGCATTTTATTTTTCAAATTACTTAGAATATTTCCATTCTTGAAACTGCATCATTAGTTTTTTAAACTCTTATGAAATTTTTAAAATTGACCAAAAAATTGCATATGTCAAAGCTAAACGAGCAAAAAAATTACAAAACTTCTGATTTATATACATCAAATTAAAGCTGAAACATTTTTCTTTTGCAATGATGACTCAACGACTTTGAAAATGCTTTATATTGTCCAACGTGCGCTTGTAATACGAAAACCCGGATTTTTTTTACATAAACCTGGTTTGTGGCACCTCTAAACCTTTTCCCAAAATATGAAAAAATTCTTTACACCTGTCAGGTTGAGCCACAAAAAAATATTTTTTGTGGACACCCTAACGAACACCGTGTATACCTCGCTGAGTTTAAATTAAAGGCTAAACGTTATATTATACTAGTAAGTTGTAATGCGCCTATGGCGCCCGTTAATTTGCTTGAGAAAGTATATGTTACTTAATTTTAAAAATTTTGTGAAAAATATTTTGAGAAAACTATTTTGTAAAAAAAAATTTCGAAAAAAAATAAATTTGTAAAAAAAATATTTGTGGAAAAAAAATTTTTGTTGAAAAAAAAATATATGTGGAAAAAAAAATTTTGTTGAAAAAAAAAAATTTGGAAAAAAAAATTTTGTAAAAAAAAAAATTTTTTTAAAAAAAAAATTTTGTCGAAAAAAAATTTTTTTGGAAAAAAAAAATTTTGTTGAAAAAAAAAAATGTTTGTTGAAAAAAAAATTTTGTAAAAAAAAAATTTGTAAAAAAAAATTCTGGAAAAAACAAATTTGGGGAAAACACAATTTCTGTACAAAAAAAAATATTATTTTTTTTATTATTATTATTTACTAGTAAGTTGTAATGCGCCTATGGCGCCCGTTAATTTTATTGAGAAAGTATTTGTTACTTAATTTTAAAAACTTTGTAAAAAATATTTTGAGAAAACTACTTTGTAAAAAAAAATTTCGAAAAAAAATAAAATTTGTGGAAAAAAAATTGTTGCTGAAAAAAAAAATTTTTGTTGAAAAAAAAATTTTTGTTGAAAAAAAAAATTTTGTTGAAAAAAAAAATTTTTGTGAAAGAAAATGTTTGCTGAAAAAAACAATTTCTGTACCAAAAAAAATATTATTTTTTTTATTATTATTATTTATAGAATTATTATAGAATGCCTATTTAAATTCCTACGTACTGCGTGACAGAGTCAGTGAATCAGTGTATCAGTGAATCAGTGAATCAGTGTCGAGGGTAAATATATATTAAGATTGTTTTCATTGGTTTGTTGTGGAGGATTCGCTTAAGATCATTCCAGAATCCTTTGTCTAAATTTTATCGACGACTTGTTGTATTAAAAATGTTTGTTTTGGTGAATATGATCTCTTGAGGTGCCGGAACTCTATTTCGTATATTTTATTATATTGTTTACAAATCTCGCAAAAATTATATTACAATACATAATGTTCGTGTATACATTGTCATCCCTAAAAATAATTCAACCGCGATAGTATATGACAGCCCTCTACACATCTGAGATTACTCTGCTACAGCCAATATTGTATTTATAAAAAAATTATATAAAAACATGTTGACATCAAAAAATTGGAATGACTCATATATTTCATATGCACGTATATGGTATAACTCACGTTGTTTTTTCGTTCTTTGTATTTTAAATTTCTCAAACCACGTGAAGCGCGATCCGTGAAAAATACGTTCGCATATGTTAGTCTTATTATTTCACAACGACAACACACAACTGGGAGAAAATCCGTAAATACCCTCCACTGAATTCAGTAGCCATATTCATTATACGCAGTGTGTGCATACAGACGGACACTCATACGCTGAGAGCACTAATATCCGCTTTAAGCCATCGGTCACACATATATGCCAACGGTGATGTGTTGTTGCCAACGATGATGATGATGACGTTAGTCACACACGTAATTGGAAGTTAAATTAAGAACGAGAATCAAAAAAAAACAACTGCAAAGCCATCATCACAATGAGGGCATTTCATGTAGGATTTAACTGGGCCGTTGATGATTTCAATAATTTTGTACAGTCCTTGAGATATTACAAAAAAAATCAACCATAGTTTTTATGATTTTTTTTTTAAAGTAGATATAAATATAAGCACACTTTTTGTTATTCCTTCTGACTTCATTAAAATTGTATTAAACATGTTATAGGACTGGTTTTAATAATAAGCCATTGAGGATTATGTTTTTTTGTTGTTGTTGTTTCTGACCACAAAAAACATTAATTTTTCCAGCACATTAACCTTAAACTGCATTTTTGATTTGGTTATAAAAAAAAACGTACAACCACTTGGAACAAATCCTTTAAAACGTATCAGAATATTTACCCAACTTTATAGATCATGGAATGGCTCATATGGCCATAATACATTCAGTGTTTTTGTTGTTGTGAATGTACGAGTGCATTTATACAATTGTCACAATAGCTGCATACGCATTTAATTCTTTTACCCTCATAGGCATACAATATATTACAAACCTATATACATATGCACATACAGGCAGACATACAATTGTAGTTGTTTGTATGCGTATGTATTTTTTGAACATAAGAAAATATTATTGTTGTTTTGTTTGTTGCTGCGTTATCACAGCAATGCAGGTCATATTCCTTCTGTTACACATTTACACACAAAAAAAACAACAACAACAATCAGAAACAAGTAAAACGGGCATAATTCGAATGGGACCGACTTCGTGATACCCTGCAAAAGTCTGGTATACAAAAGACCTGGAAAATGTATAGCTTGTGTAAAATAAAAGTCTGTGAGGAGGGGCAGACGACCTTTCAGGCAAAGTTTAATCGTTTCAACTCTTAGCTGCTCCTTTAAGTAAAATCCGGATCTTGATGTCCGCAGTCGGCTGGTGAATATTGAAGAATTTATAAAATTAGTTGGCCGATGTCTCGGAAAAACAGGCTGCAGCCTTGTAATATAGGGTTCTCCAACAAGAGGTAATAAAGGGTGTTTTTTATTGGGGTATAGAACTTTAAGTTGGCATCACTTTTTTAACTGGCGGCCATTTTGTCAGCTGTCAAGTGATTAATATTTAGTTTGGTTTGCCATTTCATCATGAACAGGTTGACAAAAGAACAACGCTTGCAAATCGTGCAAATTTATTTCGAAAGTAATGGTTCAGTTCGCGAAGTTCACCGCAAGCTCCGTCCATTTTATGGTCGACATAATCGTCCATCAGAGCAATTAATTCGGTTAACCATGGATCTTGGCTTGCGACCTTACAAGATCCAGCTTGTGCAAGAATTAAAGCCGCGAGACCATGCAATGCGTCGTGATTTTGGTGTATGGGCCGAAAATGAGATTCATCTCGATGCTGATTTTCATCACAAAATTTTGTTCAGTGATGAGGCTCATTTTTGGTTGAATGGCTACGTCAACAAGCAAACGGCGGCCACATGCCCGAAATCATATTTAAACATTAATGGCATAAAATTATCCTTCCAATAAAGTCAAATTGATGGACATTAAAACGATTTTCTTGTGTTTTATTTCAATTCGAAGTTCTATACCTCAATAAAAAACACCCTTTACTTTGGTACTCAAAGAATCTATTTCATATTAAAGAGGAAAGTCTGCCGTTAATCATGAAAAACAACATCAGTCAAATGGCCACCACGACCACGCTTACATGACCATATCCTTTTCATGAAATTTGCCATAACCAAATCGCAAAGTGGCTGCCCTGTGTCCTCGCGATTTCTATCTTTAAGGTATTGAATCAACGCTGGGCTGTTGGCGTATACCTTATCTTTCACGTGGCCCCAAAGGAAAGACGTCGCAAGGTTTTAAATCACAAGATCTCGGTGGCCAATTGTGATCACCTCTTCGAGAGATAACCCGGTCCGGAAACATTTAAGTTTTACAATCTGTGACTTCAGGATTTTCAGCATTTTTAATAATTTCAATACGTTGTTGAAGCGTGTATCGTTCCATTTTTAGTAAGGGCGTAGTTTCTCCTTGTCAAAGTGAAATGACGGGTGATTCAAAATAACACCTCTTGTTGGAGAACCCTTTATTATGGATTTGTAGCCTCCACGCAGGCTTTTTTAAATGTATAAAATTTATGGGTCAGAATGGATTTTCGGTTATTGGTAGCGTGGCCGATGTTGACGGGATGTTTTCTAGATCAATAACGATTCATGATTCCTTGCAGTGCCCTAGGATTTCGGCAGCCGCCGGAACTGTAGTCATAGTTGTTCGGAATCTCACGTATATTGGTGTGCTCAAGTGAACTCAGGCTGGGGAATACGTCAGCGAAGTTTTGGCTAAGGCATAATTAAAAAAAAACGAGGCCGTAGAAACAGACCTTGCCCCACTCACATTTTTACCAGAAGATTTCCCAGATCTGTATTCTTGATTTCGGCTTCACCACAGCACCTATTACCAAAAAGAAAAACGAAAAAGTAAGTTGATAACTTTGTTCTTCCACGATTACATTTACTTACCGGGTTTTCCCTTTTTCTGATCGCCTTTCAAAATCGCCACTAATATCTGGTGGCAAATTATACACAGACATGTGCTTTAAGGATGCTGCCGAGTGTATTTCTGGAACTTTTACCACTTACCGAACTGTTTGGTTTCGATGTCAGCCACCTGTCTTAATTGACACTTAGAACATCGCAGGGATTGCCCTCCTTGTAACAGGAAATAAATTTACTAAGTTGAAAAAGAAAAATATTTGCCAATATGAACCTGGCGATATTTCACTTACAGTTGGACGACAGACAGGAATATGTACTAGGGTATTTTAATGTATCTCCTAACATTTTTATTCTAGCCTCTAAAGGACTTATAGTCGTTCACAAATGTCCGCAATCATCGAAAAATATTGCACACATCCACAATTTATGTAGTCAAGTGTAATACGGTTTATGAGAACTCATTCAAAAAACATTTAAAATCTATTATTTAATTTCTCCATGGTTATGATACTTCTCCACCAAAGATCTAAGACGAATTTCATTTCGATCAGATAACAATTACATTACACGATTTGTGTGTACACCAGACTGAAGGACCGACGGCCAGACCAGAATGTATAGTCCAATCAACTCAGATAGCTAATCTGAATTGCTCGACATAATAAAAGACTAATCCATGTATGTCAAATATTTCTGTTTGTTACAAATATTTCCCATGAATCCAACTTATCCAGAGAGTCGTGTAGCGTATACAAATAAATGAATAAATTATGCAATTATTAGTACATATTTATGTACAGAGCAACGCAACAACCAGCCTGGCTTTTGTGTACAAAATTAATACAATAAGTGTAGGAACGGTTGTAACTTAATTTTGTGTCGGAAAGAGATGATGCACATGGCTGTACGCATGTCTATCTGAAAACTTTAAAGTAATGTTGTAATTAAATTAATGGATAATAATGAAACTGGGTGTTTCAGAAAATCGTTACGTTAATATAAAAATATCCTAACACATGAAAAAGACTTCTTATATGGGAAGCAAAAACTAGAATTAGATGTAATAAGGGTACACAAATGTTGTCAATAATTCGGACAATGTTTCTTCCCTAATATATGTGTATGTATTTATAAGTGGTTCAATGATGACCGTCGTGATTAGTCGCAACATGCACTTATGGTCACGAATGTCCTGGGCGGCCAACTGAGGTTACTACAACCGACAACATGGCAAACAAATATGTTATGGTGTTACCGATCGGAATAAATAGTATAAAGGGCCACAGGCGGGTACATGGCTCAGGAGTTATGATTTTGCCCGATCAGTTGGCCTGTGAGACATTTTTTCCAATGTAGTGACAACCCCCAAGGTTGTTCAAATTATGTATTAAGTTGGCTTGCGCTTTAGTTCTTAATGTCATTTGTAAATTCATGAAAAATCAACACAAATTTAAAAAAAAGGACTTAACTACCTGTTGTTTGTCTTGGTCTGGTTAATAAATATCATCTTAGTCATTTTGTATTATGTGTGCTCACCCCAGTTCGTAGCATCAAAGGTTTGCATGTGTTCTTCCACTTGGTCCTTCCATTGGAGTCTCCATCTCCCTATCTCCGTCTTCGATGAAAGTTCTCGTCTAAGGCCTTTCTGGCATGAGCGTTTGTCGTCATTCGACTGGAATGTTCCGGTCAGTACAAACATTGTCTTTTGATAGCCTTTACTATGTGTATGACCCGATGTATCTCGTACAGCTTAGGGTTCGTTCCACGTCCCTATACTCCTTGTTAACACAGATAAGAAGCCAATTAATTTACATATAAGCACCACTTTGGCTGCTTTTTTCGACTTGAGACCTTTTAATAGTAAACGAGGTACCTTTGCCCAAGTTTCCATATAGATACCCTAAATTTTGTCTGTACTTTTCAAAAATCACATGAATGGCAAAGGCGCTCTTACACAATCCGATTTCAATTTTTTTTTTTATTGAATTTATACATTTTTGTTGTAAGTCATGAAGGTTTCCTGTAACACAGGCCTTCAGCTTGTTTTATTTTATGTAATTTCTTGAATACATTCAAAGTGTTGAAGGAATTGCAAATTTCCATCGGGAAAAAACACATTTATTCCATTTTAATTAATTCAATTAAGTAAATTTCCCTACAACACTTTAAAGTACTGCCACCAGAAAACAAACAGATTTTCACTCCTGCGGCTGGCCTTTTCCCCCCAATTTCACATGTTACTGCCATTTCCATACTGTTGTTGTTGTTTTTCACTTGGTTCGTTCTCAAGTGCCCACTCGAATTCCGACAAAGGTCAAACGCATATTATCAGTACAGGATTGTTGGTCCTTTCTCAATGTAAATAAAACTTGATTTGACCGTTGTTGTTGCTGGTGGTGGTGTCGGTGGTGGTACTGCTGACGTTGTGTTTGTTTTGTCTAAACTCTTAATACCTTTTTCAAATAACTTATCGCACTGACAGTTAAATTCGTATATCTTACACTTGATTGAGGGAACGAACGGCCGAACGAATGTTGGCACAGCCAGAGCCGTAACAGCTCTTCACCATTGTTTTACCATTTAGACCCTCTTCAGGATGTTTTACATTTCCACTGGCAATGAAAGCAGAAATGCTTGAAAATTAAATTTATTCATACTCCTGTACTTTGAGGTATGAGAAGCAGGTTTTGCGCCCCATAGCTTTGGTTTTATGTTTTTTTAATTTGAAGAATTTTTTGTTTTGTTGTTGTTGTTGTTTCTGTACAACCACATACACTCCCCCGCCCCCCTGTATTAGACCCACACAATTTTCCGTTGTTGCTAAATCAATTTGCATTTCAGTCAGAACTTGACAACGTACTTGTTTTTGTCTAAACAAAGATTGATATCTGATTTAAATCTGTGATAACCAACGAAATTGAAACGTCATGAAATGACAAGACCTCAAAGAAAATTAACAGATTGTGATTTGTGTGTTTAAGTAAATGCTGAGACATTTCAACAGTATAATTAGAAATACGGGCTTGATACATTTATCAAATTTGCACAGAAAAACCTTTATTACGTGGTTCAATCAAGAAATTTCAGATTTTGAGTAAAAACACAAAGCGGATGAAATAATTTGGAAGTTTGCTTAGCGCAGTGATTTAAGACCTCATCCGATTGATTCATTTGTGGTTTATGTGGCTGGCAGTCTTGTGGAAAACACACCTGGTTCTCCTACCGTATGCAGTGAGGAGGATGTGGCTGGTCTTGCCAAGAGTGTGACGGACATAACTTCAAATTTTACATCTAATGCAAAAACAAATCGAATTTCGCCACCGCTTCCAGGGCCTAAACTAGGCTGCTGATAACAATAATGCGTTTGGAATACATGTAAAGGGTTTCCAACAAAAGGTGTAATTTTGAATCAACCGGTATTTCGGTAGCTGACAAGTAGAATAGTTTCTACATGTCCATTACTATAAATGGAACGATACACGCTTTAACAACGCATTGAAATTATTAAAATTCACTAAAAAATGGTGAAAATCTTGCAAAACTAAAGCATTTTTGGGTCGACGTGGAGCACCTTGTCTGACCGCAATACAGAAATTGGTGGAAAAATTCGAGCTCTTGGGATGAGTTAGTGATGAGAAGAATAAAACCCGTGCAAGTCGCTCAAGAACAACTAAGAATATTGCTGCTGTAGCCCAAGTTGAAGAAAACCCACGTTTGTCCATTTCTCGTCGTTCTTTGGAAATGGGCATTCCTCAAACGTCATTCCACCATATTTTGCATAAACACTTGGGTCTTAAGGCTTATAAAGTTCAGTTAACACAATAACTCAAGCCGGCCGATCATTAACAACGTCGTGTCTTTGCTGATTGGGTCCTTGACATGCATGAAAATGATCCGGAATTCCATCCAAAAATCATATTGACTGATGAGGCCCATTTCCACCTCGCTGACTAAGTCAACAAGCAAATTTGTCGCATCTGGGGCTCAGAAAACCCAATACTTATTGCTGAGAAGCCTCTCCATCCTCAACAGGTGACTGTTTGGTACGGTTTATGGTCCGGCGGGGTCATTGGACATTACTTTTTCGAAAATGAGGTAGAATCAATAGTTACGGTGAAATGATTCGCTATAGAGAGATGATTAATGATTTTTTTATGGTCGGAGTTGGATGATATTGATTTGGACAACGTTAACTTTCAACAAGACGGCGCTACGTGCACAAAAGCTCTTTTAGGGAAAAAGTTTCCGGACCGTGATATCTCTCGAAGAGGTGTTCACTATTGACCACCGAGATCTTGCGATGTAACACCTTGCGACTTCTTCTTTTGGGGCCACGTGAAAGAGAAGGTCTACGCCAACAGACCAGCGATACAAGACCACAAAGATTGAATTTGTTGATTGAATTCTTTCCAATTTGGTTCTAGTAATTTCATGAAAAGTATATGGTCCTGTAAGCGTTGTGGTGGTGTCCATTTGGTTGATGTTGTTTTTCTATTATTAACGGCATAACTTCCCCTTTCTTATGAAATAAACATTCGAACATTTGTCTCAAAAAATTTCATTTTTCTTTGAATACCAAAATAACACTTCTTGTTGGAAAACCCTGTACTACTAAAGAAGCTGGCCTATCCAAGACCCATTAAGCAAATCATGACTTGGCAAATTACACTGAGAATCCCCTCGGCTACATTCCCCAAGGTGGCAGAGATTCCAGTGTCTCTTGGCCACACTGCGTATTAACCAGGGCTGTGGAGTCTGACCAATTTGCCCGGAGACGAAAAATTTGAGCGACTTCGATAAAATAAATACAATGTATTGAAAAGAAGTTAATCTGTTAATATTTTTTAGAATTAGAAATATTTTCGATTATAATAATTTGTTTATCTTTAAGATACAAAAGCACCTTAGTGTAATATAGAGTGTATTATAATTTTCGAAATTTTGTTATTGAACCGAAGTCCGAGTCAACCTTTTAAGAATGCTGGAGTTAGAGTTAAGCAATTTTGGCTCGACCCCACAGCCCTTGTAGTACCTATATTGATTCATATTTAATTATTCCCACGCCCCTTCCTGAATTTTCTCATATACTTACCTACATCCAAATGACAAACGTATTGATTTTTCAAAAACGAAAGACAACAGCAGTCATTTGCTTTAATTAGATTTGAACTTTACATCGACAAATGCGACGATATTGATGAAATAACACAAGAGAGAAGGAGAGAGATAGAGAGGGAAATAAAAGTCACATATCCGACAGCAGGCAATCCATCACGCACACACATGCACAGGGAGATGTATGTACATTGATATGCAGCCATTTTGTCACTCAATGGAAACACATGTGAAAATGTGAGTAGTGGAACTAACACGCACTCAATGCGCTGGCTGCTGGCACTCACACAACCAACACGCACAGCTGACATTCAGAGTGCATTGTTTTATTTGGATCCTGGTGTTGGGATATATCAATACATGTACGTATGCGTGTGTGGGCATATCTGTGGGGCTATGCTGGTGGTGTGTGCATGTGTTTTGATGAAAAACGTGGGAGGGCACCAGCAGAGTCAATAAAATTAGCACTCAAATGCCAATGTCATATCAAATTAGAATTTCAATTCGTTTTTCAGTTTTCGTCTGCGTCTCTATTGAAAACTGTAATGACATCATTTGTGTTGGCGTCTGTACACACACATGCACAGGCAAACACTCATCCTTACACACACCACCTACGTTGGTTCGTTGACGTTGTATAAATGTTCGCTCACACGCAATCAAAATTTCAAATTTGATTTTCTCTGCTGTTAGCGATGGGGTGTTTTTTTTTTGTTTTTGGTCAGAGCCCGCAAATGATGCAGTGACAATCTAGCAAAGCTATTAGAGGGTTTTATTCAGCGGCATAAATTATGATGTGCACCGAGAATGGATGGCCTGTGTTTCTTTTTTAATTTTAGCTTTCAATTAAAGCAATTTTGACTATTTAATATTGATTGTTCTAAGCATTTTTATAATGAATGAGAGTAACAAACAGTCGTTCAGAAAAGGAGAAATATTTGTATGTCCAATAAAAGTTAAATTTAAGGATATTTAAGGGTGATACTCACCTAGATCTTTTCCGGTTTGCAATATCTACTGTGATTTTTAATCTAAAACAAGTTTATCTTAACTAAGTGGTCCAGAATTTGGGCAAGATCGCTCTGTTTAACAGAACAGACAGACGGACATGGCTCAAACGACTTAGAAAGTCATGGATCGAATTTGGTTCAAAGACACCTACGGTCTAATTTCTTAACTAATTCGTGCATTTTTATTGGGAAACCATTCTTTAAAATAGTGTAAATATTGAACGCATGAATTGGCGGTCACCGAAGTCCTTGATTAACCTCCTCCTGCAATTTCGTATACAGAGCGACAACTTTCCAGGCAATCCCGTTCAATCCTGACACAGCTGCTGGCAGGAGCAACATTATCAACGCAGAGAACTACCAGTAACTGTAAACCGGTGTCCTTTCTGTCTACAAAGCCTTCATGACACGCTGCACCTATTCAATAGTCCAACCCATTCGGCTTCCCTACGACTCATAGATTTTGTGGGCACCTCCAACGGGCGTGGGACAATTTCTCCGCCTTCCAACTTGACAGTTTGACACATTATAAATTTAATGTTTATGATATTCTCCAGGAAAGAACTATCGCCAACTGCAGAACTGTTGCAACAATAACAACTAAATTTATTTATTTATTAGGTACAATACAAACTAAATTTATATTCTAATTTTGGGTCCAAGGGTAAACCGGGTGACATAGACCATACGGCTAGATTTTTTAGCGGCAGACAAAAGCCTCTGGTGTAAATCGAACCCACAACCCCGACGCTGATAGGCAAGCATGCTACCAGCTCGCCTAGCAACTAAATTTAATCCGCTGAACGACTGAATATATTCCGAATGTAATTTTAACACCCTAGTCGAGTATGTGGGCCATACCTTATCATTATTTCAAATCATAATTTGTTTCCGTGTAAAATATTCCTTTAATGTAAAAATCTACTTAAGCCTCAATTTTTCTCTCCGGCATTTTTCCATATAATATTTGCAATAAGAGTTCCGTTTTTTTGCGGGAATGAATTTGCTAGGATCTCTACTATTGCCAAGCATATGATGCAACTGTTAGATGATTATGCAAATGACGATGACAATAAATGTTGGCAAAACTGTATTGCAATGCAGACAAGAATGAATTTTCATATCATTTGTTTATATGTATGTATTCGAGTATGCACAAAAATGTGTGTACGTTATTGTGGGTGTTTTGCAAAAATCGTCAGATGAATGGTAGCGTTTTTTGCTGCTTCAGCGCAAAGTCATTACGAAAACAAAAAACAAGGAACTCTCCTCGACTACCCATTCAGTCGTTCATTTATAACGAACTTTTTTTTTTTAATGCGACACTATCCATTTACTTGATTGGTTAGAAAATGAAATGAAAATTCATTTTGTCATCGAAGTACGGAATAAGTACGCATTCGATCGAGGTCGACTTAATGTGGACAGTTTTCCAGCCAACACGGTAAAATACAATGACGCACTGAATGTAACAACAAAGAAATGGTTTAAAACATACTGTGGCTACATCAAAATATGATTAATTGTTTGTGGAACCATGATTCAGTTTCAAATATTCAAATACATTTTTACTTAGTCGTCAAAGCTGCCAACGAAATTTGTTAAAAATAAAAATCTGACTTACACTAAATAGGATAAGATACACCTATGATTGTAATAAATATATAACGCAAATGACACAATGCTAGGGAACACTAAGAGGAAACGAGTTTGGAAACATTTGTGTCAGGATGGTCTCTTCAGTGGATGAACCCTTAATCATTTGTCTACTAAAGGGATTTTGTTGAATTACTAAACTCAGCTAACAAGAAATATGTTGACCAGAAAAATCTAAGATTCTATACATAATTTCAACATAATTCGGTCCTCAAGACTTACATAAGTTCATGTTCATATCTTCTTCAAATTACTATTTCCATAGATTAGATTTGCCCGAGGAAGTTGTTGCCTAACGTTTTTCGGGCTGGAACTTTCAGGTCCACTTGACCCATACTTTCCAAGTAGAGTTTTCTCTGTATTTTGATGAGTTTAACTATGTTCATGTCAAGATAATACAGCTCGCGGTTCATGTCTGGGTTTTGATACAAACGTTCTCTTAGTTGTCCCACTGGGTCACTGTTCGATACACAAGGATTTTTTAAGACAAACACTCAGTGGATGCCCCTATAAATACAATGCTCTGAGTTAGGGATTGGAAATGAAGGAATCGGATTGGGGAAAAAGGAAGCACAGTTTTATTTATATTTGTTTTGAATTTAAATATTAGCAGAAGGGCCAAATATTGCCACGCATCTTGGGAACAGGATCCCACGATGAACTGCAACAACTAAATAGCATGCGTCTTTTTTTTATCGAAAGTACCAAAAGATTCAAACTTTTCGGGAGCAGATTGTTGCAGGATATCGGTCATTACTGGTGTCGTTGCTGCTATCGTGTTTCAGGTTTGTGTTTTCGTCCTCTCGATCAAACAATAGTTCCCTTCTGTCAAGGTTATCATTACTGTCATTACTGGTTTCGTTGCTGCCTTAAGTGTTTCAGATTACTGCCCCTCTCCCATCTCTATATTTTACTCCTCTCGATCAACCACTAGTTCACTTATTTCAAGGTTATGCCAATAAGCCACTTACTGGTCTTCCGAGTATATCAATTTTCTTGCTTATCCTCTCCATCGGCTACTTCTTCATTTCCTCCAAGTGTATGCCAATTCATGTCTTGGGTTATGCTTCAACCAAATCTAACCAAGTAAGCTTTATAGCTTTTTGGTATTATTGGTCGTGTACTTCGCGTATATCAGTTTTGAGAGTACTCTCCATAGGCTGTAACCTCATGGAGTTGAATTAAGTCTTTGTCCTTTGCATTCCATCATACGCGTCACCTTCCTACCTTAACACAGCCAAAGAAATCATTGTATATAAAATGCGCCTAACATTGATTTCCACACGAATACGTCTACCACAGCCAATACTGCCTTCACAAATACTACTTCGTTTTATTCAGTCAAACTTGCTTTCTTGCTGCAACTTGCTTTCAATCCGTTGGGCAGTGTAGCATGAGTACAGTAGCGTACCCTTCAAACAGAAAGTAAAAAACAAATAACTTTCATATGGGGTTTTGTCATTTGTTGGAGCAAAAAAGAAAAAGACAAACTAAATTACAAAACAACAGACAGACCGACAGATAGACATATTCAGTTTTACGCAAATGTAATGAATTTAACGAAAATAAAATGAAGTCATTAATTTTAAACACTTTAACACAGCTGCGCCTTTAAGTCGTTAACTTATGGATATACACACATACAGACACAACATATCTGCCGTATATACTTATGCCGCAGTTAGTCTGCATACTCACAAACATCCATACAGACGACGACGATTATATGCGCGTATCCTTGTGGTGCGGGAATGTCTGGTTGCCTGTCATAGTGCTGGCTGGCTGGCTCTGTACATCACTTACTTCCATCCATATGCCATAACATTATGAGCGCCATAATACTATGCAGAATGTTCCAGGATATCTGTCATTGCTGGTTTTGTTGCTGCTTTCGTTGTTCAGGTTGCGTTGATGTCGGGGTAATGTTAATGTCGGTTTTCGCCAAAAATGTTTAATGACAATGACATCGAGTACTTTATCAACGTCATAATCATATAGGTTATGACTATGATAAATTTCGTTATGATTGTTAACATTTGTTGTTGTCTTTCATTTCTTTTCTTTTTGGTTTCTGTTTAAAATGGGTTCCGGAAAATTTTCCATTTTGTGAAGACAAATTAGAATGTATAACAAGGTTGTAACCGAAATGTGTGTAATTTTTTATTAGCTACAGTTGTTTTTTCTAAATGAGGCAAAGCGATGTTATGCTTTGGCATTGCTAAAAGAAAAGATTATCAGGTTATTTGTTATAGTATGAAGTCGTAGTTAAAAAAGGTTCACTGCGTTAATAGTAAGACTTCTAGAAGGCATTCTACTTCTAAAGGCATGGCGTGTGTTAAATAAGGTCTGTTCAAGGATTTAAAGGTAAGGTCTTCTGAAGGCCTTTGAGGTGCAAGCCTGCTGTAGGCCGCAAAACGCAGGCCTTCTACAAGGTCTTTAAACGAAGACCTGCTTGAGGTCTGAAGCCACTGGCCGGTTAGAAGGCTTTCCCAAGTGAATGTCTAATGCAGGCCAGAAATAAACAGGTAGAATGGTTAAAAAATAAAGCCAGCTAAAGGTCTTCAAGGTTCGTTATATTAGACCGTATGGTTAGACAATTATTGGACAATAACTTTACTCACGTCTATGTCATTTTAGATTGATACTCACTTTCAACTTCGGCAACCGAATTTTGATTATTTTTAATCAAAAATAAAGTTGTATGTAAAGGGTGATTTACATATGTATGTAACATTTTTGAAATCTAGCAAAAAAAGTTTTATTTGTAAATCTTTCATATTCTCGCTTGTTCAGCTCACATTCTTCGAAAAAACACTTGATTCTACATGGATTGTTCAAATTAAAAGAAAAAAAATCATTTTGACTTTTTTTAGTTTCAAAACCAATAACTAACACTTTTTCTACTCTTCTTCTCGTTTCAGGTATGTTATCAAATACAAGCCACTAACCGCAAGTATATCAAAAGCACAAAAGTAAAAAAAAATTTTAAAAATAATTTCAAGTGCTCTTCATTTTGAAATAAAAACCATATACCATTTCATTGAGATACTGATACATGAAATGATCTGAATTGCCAAAAAAAAATCGTAAACAGTGAAATATGAAAATGTTTTAACCGCAAATCTATTGAATCCAAGAAAGTAAAAAAAGAAATCCCTGGAGACATCAAGTGGCTAAAATAACGAACATAAGGGCAAAAAAATGCATGTAACATGACTTTTAATGAAACCACATTCGCATGCCAACGAATGAAGCTAAGCACTAAAACGTAAACCTCCGGTCGCCCGTCATAATGCTGGTCGGTCGGCCTTTGGTGTGGGGGGTGGACGATGGGATGTGTGACTTTAAGTTCATATTTGTTGTGAGTGCTCGTAATATTATTTGGTCTTCCTTTTCATACACTTACACTTACGTACAGTCAACTTGCTTCCATAAGTACTTCATTGTAAGTTAATCCTTAATACATAAATGTCATCAAAAGCATGCTGTGTAATAGCAACGGCGCAGCGGTAACAGAACGGCAAGTGTGTAGGGAGCAGCCGTAGTAATGGCAGCACTAACGTCTACGGTACTGCTTACCAACTGAGTCGTCCGTCCGGCAAGATGTAGTGGAGGTAGGGATTGTGAATGTTGCAAAGAAGACATGTAACATGAAAACACTATTAGCGTTTTGTGGTGACAACAAATCCATGTACATGTCTGATAAATGAAGTGTGAGACCAACAAGGCAAGACGAAGATACACGCAATAAATAAGTAAAAGAAGATGCAAGAAAGATAAATTAATTGGTAAAAGATTTAAGCAAAGTTTCTTTTAAACTTGGAGTCAGCTTAAGCATTAATTAAAAGAAAATCAATGGAAATAAAAGTTTGCAATTGATCTGTTCTGATGAATTTGAAAAATTCACACGAGTGCGTGCTGTGATAATGTCAAAGTTTGCGGACTTAAATCTATTTCCAGCTGATAACAAAATCTTATTTCTGGGTCAGCAATGAAATACACATATTGATCAATGAGAGAGTATAACATGACAGTATAACTACACTAATGGCAAAAAGGTGTTGGAAAATCATCAGTGCTTGTGAACAATTTTAATGTGTTTTGATCTCAAATTATCAGAGAACTCTCGTTATCAAAATAAGGAAAATTCAAACTTTCAAACTCCGCTGACGATTTGGCAACTTCTGTGTAATGATAGAGTTTCGTGCCCCTACGTTATCAGTTCATGCAAGTATTGCCATACTTTTTCTATGGGTGTAGATCTTTAGCCACGTTTGAAGTGGAATTTCACAGTCTGCATTGTTGTGGGCACAAAAGAACCTCACATCTCAATCAGGTTTGGTTTGGTTTTGAACATTAAACAATACCCAGAAAGTTTGTACAAGCGAATGAAATATTTAATTGCATTGATAAATTAATGACAGCTATTTAATTTTAAAATAGTATTTCATGGAATTGTTGTGCACGGCGCAATTATAGAAGGTAGTCGCAATTGTCCAGCAACAAAAACTCACATACAACCTGGGGTATTTGGATTGTCAAATTCAGCTGACATATAAATGGCAGACTGCAGACAGTTACAACTCATGGCACAATAAAGTAATTTAAATTTAATTGAGTTTGGAAGTAGTATTGACCCTTTGATAATACCAAAAAATGGCCTCCATATAGAAATTGACTACGCCAACAGACCAGCGTCGATTCAAGGCCTCAAAGATAGAATTCGAGAGGATATCGAGAACATATTGCAGCCACTTTGCGATTTGGTTATGAAAAGGATATGGTCCTGTAAGCATGGTCGTGGTGGCTTTTGAGTGATGCTGTTTTTCATTATTAACGGCATACCATCCTCTTTATTATGAAATAAATATGCGATCATTTATCTCAAAAGAAGGAATTTTTCTTTGAATACCAAAATAACACCTATTGTTGGGATATCCTGTAGTATTACTGTATAAACTGTCAACTGCTAATAAGAATGTAAACAAATAATTCGAATAAATTTTACATCCAAAATTCTGTCAAAATGAAAAGGTTTTAATCTGCTGTTTGCATAGCCATGAATGTTGACCGCGACTAGGCTTCCAGTGGTACGTGAAAGCCCAACTTTAACATATGTTGTCCTTAATGTCGGATGGTATCTGACCAAAGACACATGTAATGATGTCTTCCAATGTGGGCATGCACAACAAGAAACTCCACGTGCTCCCACAATATGGTCTAGTAGGGCCAAATCGAACGAACGAGTCATCCAATTGACCGTGCCAAAGCTTAAAATTAAGTGCTAACTAAACTTGACTCTCATTGAGTCCATTGTCAGGATACATTGCGTTGAACAGCCTCTGATTGGTCTTCGGAACCTGTTCGGCAATTATTTTTATTGACTTACTCAGTGAAACAAAAATGAGACACTATTTCGAGGACCATAAAAAGGACGTAATTGTAAAATACATTTTTCACAGACCACGAACTTTGATGAAGAAATGGCAAGGCTAAATAAATATTTTTGACTTTGACACAGTTCACTAATCATGCGTGAACTTATAAAAACTTAACCCTGAACGTTGAAGGAACGTCTAATAGAACGAAGATAAATTTGGAGTCTTTAGTTCCACATTGTTTTATCATTCTGATTGCATTCGAAAATTTTAAGCAAAATTCTTTGAAGGTTAATGCATATTTTAGGTGATATTTTCATATTTTCCCAAATCAACCAGTGTTAAAGATCTAATAGCTCAAACCAAAAAAATATTGAAAATTCTTTTTATTATGTATCTAGTACATTTACATATTTGACAAGCGGTTTTGACATTTCGATTAAGTTAATAGAAATCCTTAAGCACAACTTGGACTTGAATATTTTCATATAGTTCACAAATTGAATATTCCTTTTACAAAACAACAACTGTCAATAACGATTTAAGAAAATTCCAAATATAAATATTTATGAAACACTTGTATGCGAAAGCCTTCATTTTCCCACAACGAGGATAAGAACTTTCCACCATAAAATGTTCATAAACCATCATTTCTTAAAGTCAAACTTTTTGGCATTGTTAGCGCTCCAGAAACCATAGAAGAAGAAACAAAAAAACTGAAATCTAGAAAACTATTTAACAACATAAATAGACTGCTTAAACCAGGAACACAATGGCCACAAACGAAAATAAACTAAAGTTTGACCATTTAAATTCCTAAATTACAACACACACACACACATAAACAAATACACAAGTACGGTCTACAACAAAAGGGAAGTTAAATGAATTTTTTTAAATTAAAACTTTGCCCGGCGACCGACCGACCAACCGATTCAAATATAAAGTGAAAGTGAACTGGCCAGCAAGAGAGGAAATAAAAGAAATATCAGAATGAAAATACTCGTAAGAGCTGTAGTGGTGCAGTAAAGATGGCGCCAAATTGTATGGCCCACATTTCAAGAATACACGCAATCACACACTCACGCATAAACAAAAAAAAACCAATACTACGGCACAGCTCTTGTTTGACTTGTTTAAAAGCCATAAAATCAGCAGTAAAACTAAAACTAAAAATAAAAATTTTCCGAACCAAGAAAAACAAAAACAAAAGAGCTGCAACCCCAAAATGCTGTAAACGGGAACAAACCATATAATGGAGAACCATATAAAACAGTCTAGAAAAAAAGCAACAAAATAAATAATCACAGACTCCCTTCCCAAGCTATACCACAAGTACTTAACATAGAACGGAATTTTATATATGTTGTTGTAAACACTTGAAAGCAACTTTGCCGTTTTTTACTGCAGGTTTGCTTTGCTATTTTTGTTATATGTTTGTTATACGTTTGTGGCAAATCCAACTAATATAGCCGAACTACGTATGAGTCATTCCATTTTTAAAGGCATGTTATCTGAATATCATCACTGATGATCTGTTCCAAATATGGCGAGACTATTTTATGTGTGAAACAGATAAGGTCCCTTGCTCCACCGCGTGCCAAAAGACATACGAAGAAGAAGAATCTAATTTGTAAAATTTGTAAACGTCTTCAAACTTTTCGCTTACATCGCTTACGTCGGTTACTATGAGTATTTAAAATTATTATTTCTAGGATCTTAATATATATTTACCCTCGACACTGATTCACTGATTCACTGATACACTGATTCCCTGATTCACTGACTCTGTCACGCAGTACGTAGGAATTTAAATAGGCATTCTATTCTATAATTCTATAAATAATAATAATAAAAAAAATAATATTTTTTTTTGTACAGAAATTGTGTTTCCCCAAATTTTTTTTTACCAAAATTTTTTTTTTTACAAATTTTTTTTTTTTTACCAAAATTTTTTTTTTCAACAAAATTTTTTTTTTCCACAAAATTTTTTTTTTCAACAAAAATTTTTTTTTTCAGCAAACTTTTTTTTTCAACAAAAATTTTTTTTTTCAACAAAATTTTTTTTTTCAACAAAAATTTTTTTTTTCCACAAAAATTTTTTTTTCAACAAATTTTTTTTTTCCAACAAAAATTTTTTTTAACAAAAATTTTTTTTCCACGAATTTTTTTTTTCCCAATTTTATTTTTTTTTGAAATTTTTTTTTACAAAAAGTTTTCTCAAAATATTTTTTACAAAAATTTTAAAATTAAGTAACAAATACTTTCTCAAGCAAATTAACGGGCGCCATAGGCGCATTACAACTTACTAGTTTTAAATAGTCCGCAATTGTATATCATAAAATATTCTATGATATGCCAGATTCCGGTTACAATATCGATTCCAAAGATAATGTGAACTGGGGTTTAACGTATTTAGAAAATATCACTTGCTTGTGAGTCCCACACAAATAAAGAATCCGCCTTTAATCTCAGGGTGTGGAACTTTAATCTCTAAGTTACTGTAGTCGTATAAAATACCAGCTGCGGTTTTAATCAACGTGATGCTATCTAAATGAGTAGCATATTCTCCATATAGGTCCCAGGATGTGTGTGATTTCAAAGCATTGCAGTCGGTCCCGATCAAATATGACAGACCCCCAGCCGGGGGTCAACTCTTATTTCGTCTCAATATAAACAAATAACGAACATCTTTTTGTCTTTCAACTGCATACTTCACACAACTTTGGTTCTCCAAATCCCACGAAATTAATTTTCTATGGAAAAAATCGTATCAAATTTCTGTCAAAATTAAATTGTACAACAACACCGATGTAAATGATTTTTTTGGGAGAACACTTTTTTTCGGCACACACACACTGCGGCAATCTGAAGCATTCTCCGATTTGGCTTCCTGTCGGTTCCTGCTGCAAACGGCCAACGACAGTGAGTGTAGTGCACGAAATCCAATTCGCCGGTTTTAAATATCAATTGCTTTTTGCCTTTGGTAGCAACATCAGCATCAGGCAAAGCTACTATCATCATTTCCGATGAGGGATTTCTTTATGATTGCTCCGTGTTTTTTCGATTCTGATTCACACTTTTAGCCGTATCCTTTATATTGGTAACAAATGTCAAAAATAACCGTTTGTCGTTTGTATTTGCTTGCTGTTTGTTGAGTTTTGTTTTTTTGTTTTAACCATGAACGTTATTTTCGTTTAGTTCCATTTCCATTGGCAAAGTAGAGTTTTTTCCAGTGTTGTTCATTTCCCCGATGTAGGTTCGTGCGTACATGTGTATGTTGAAGACAGCGATAATAAAAAAATTGGTCAGTAAGGCGTCATAGAAGGCCTTACAGAATAGTGAGAAAGCCTTTCTATGGAAAGTCTTAGTTTATAACTCCAGCATTCCCAAGGTGAAAATGTTCATTGGCTCCTTTTCATTTGTCACAATGGATCACACCATCTAATGTTAACTCAACAGGAATTTGTGTCTCCCTCTTTTTCGAAGGCCTTACCAATTCCGCCTCTGGGTCTGCACATTTTTACCATAACGAAAAGTTTCTAGTTTCACATAAAATTCCAGGAAATGGTTTACCCTTTGAATTCTGTATACACAACGCTCGTTTCTGTCATGTGTTTTGCCTGTATATTTTTTTTGTCATA
This sequence comes from Hydrotaea cyrtoneurina, assembly GCA_958296145.1. NCBI lineage: Eukaryota > Metazoa > Arthropoda > Insecta > Diptera > Muscidae > Hydrotaea > Hydrotaea cyrtoneurina. The sequence goes on from OY282512.1 coordinate 90,761,517, forward strand.
AAAAATGGTGCGATTTTTTTTTGCTTCGTTTCTTAATCAAAAACTTTTGCTTAAGCTGTGACCTCGTTTATGTTTGCCGTTTTTGTTGTTTTGTTTTAACCCAAATACAATAGAAAAACGGCTAAGAAATATTTATGTTCTTTTGCCAGAGGTTGCCCGAGTGTATAATAAATAAAAGCTAGAAGAAAAAAATGGAAGAAACATTTGGGTACTTATCACTATACCCTACAGCCCAGTGTAATACATGTAATGTGATTTGGCCCTAATGTTTAAAATAGATTTTCATAAGCATTGTTTTTATATGAAAAATTATATATGGATTATGATTATGGCGTAGATTTTATTCAAAAATTTATTTAGAATTACTTGGACAACATCTGGGCTATGATCGGTATTTTCGAGGAGGAAACGCCCACAGAAAATGCTTTGATGGTCGTACCGGGATATGAACCTGGGTTTGCTCAATGATAGTAGCACACACTACCTACAAAATTATGGCCCGCCAAAGACAATATCGAATTGGCGTACCGACGCAGACACTACTGGACTCCGAAGACAGAACGAGATATAACAGGAGGCATTTCAAGAGAGCGCCAAAAAGAAAATTTTACAGTAGAAGGTTTTTTGTGTGGTCAAAGTAAAAAGGCATGTGATGCTTACGATACAATTAAATTTGCTACACCGTTGAATTTATGTTTTTTAATATTTTGGGATTAAGACCGTTTGACAATTTTCTATCGAGTTTCATTAAAAAACGAATATCGGAAAAATGGCGCTTATATCATCTATCATTCGCCATGATTTTCTCGTGATCTTGCATGCATATCTGGAAAAGTCTCCAGTTATATCTCGTTTACTTTTTCCGACTTTCTGGTAATTCCGGAACAAGGGCCATAATTTTGTTGGCCTACTTTGACCTACTACCATCCCCTTTATTCACCCCTCAAATGGAACAACCAAAATCCCTGCACTTCCATAGTCCAATTTGGACACATAATTGGAATGTATAAAATTAATATTTGGCCATGCACATACATTATGCACACTTGGAAAATATTTTTAATCAACTTTGCCCATCCACAAGCCCACAAGTTGTGCGGTAACATTTCACCGATTGTTTGGCAAAATGTAAACAATCGGTCCGCTCATCCCCGGATATGTGGCAGAACTTCGCAGATTTCTTGTTTGTATTTTCGGAAAAAGTTTTAATGAGATTTCTAATTGATTTGTGTACAAACAATAAATAAAATATTAGATTGGATTATTGCAGACAAAACATAAATATCAGATGCACACCGAACGTAGTAAAGCTTCGAACAAAATTCCAACACGTGTTTTGTATTCGAAATGATGGGAACAGCTAACGAAAATAACACACACATAAAGGCAAGCAGAGGATGGTGTCTCTCGCCAATGCATTAATTTTTATTCAAAACCATTACCGAATTTCACAAATCAAGTTAAGCCAACAGCGAAAGGAATAAATAATAAAAGTTGCGTAATTTATGGCTATATAAGAAACTGCTAAAATTGCGTTCAAGGTAATTAAAGTTCAAGGGTAATGATAATGCGGTTACTGCCTCATTTAAGGTGTGTTGCCTGTATTGGTGGATAAAAATGATGCCGATTGTAATTCACTGATAATATTCATCTTCTGAAAATAAGTATTTGATACATTCTTCTATCCCATAAGTAGTTTTAAAAGTATATTAACCCTTGACAAATTGCTGGTCAGACTTTTACAGAGACGAGACGCAAGTAATGAACAAGGGATTATTTTGGTATGATTTGGTTGATAGCTGCGCCCTTTCATTTCAAAGTCAGTCAAAATAAGTCTAGACTGATGTTCACAAATGATCATATATTTTCCGAAAATTTTTAAAACATTTTTGGATAATGTTTCACACCATTTCGTATGCTAACCTCCCCATAGCCAACTCAGTCAATATGTCAACAACATCTCTGCGCATCTTCACCTTAAACGTTAAACTGGTGATAACATTTAGGAACTGCCAGTCGTTTAAGACGATTAAAACTCATTGTGAATATGACAGTTTATGTCATCTTATGAAACGAAAACCGTTCTAGTCATATTACGAAATCTCCCGCAAGGTTAAAGTCCTTTAAAGGGCCACATACATTTCACAATGTTGTGAAATGCATTGAAAACCATTAAAATGTACAATAAAATTAATTTCTCAACAAATTGCACTTAAGACAACAAACGGTCATTGTCAACAGCCGCAAGGACGGAACAACAACAAATAATAAAAATCCATAAGGATACAAGTAAGGTGGACAAGTCGGTATGTATGTGAACGAGAGCTTTATGTATTTTCTTTTGTATTGCTTAAGAGCAGCAAGAAATTCATAAAATGACAATCTTTATAGTTCTACTGAAAATGAAGGAAAAGTCACAAGTGAGGGTATGTCTATATGTGTGTGTGTGTGTGTGTATATGGTCAAAAGTGACAGCAATATCAGCAGCAGTGACCATAAAGTAAAATCATAATTTATTACCGAAAATCCACTAAAATCCCAAAAAGAAAATGGTCATAAAATGACAAGTACCCGCCATCTAAAATACACAGACACACAAGTATAGCTGGCTCCATCACTGCACTCCCCGCCCCCATTCCTAGATTTATCTGATGAAAATGGTTTTTATCATATGTGAACGAACACCTCACTCTCTCGTCGTTTACCATCGCCAACCACACCGAGGCATTGCTTGAAAACAATGTCATGGGTTCAAGTGAAATATACTAAAAATACAGTAAAGAAAAGCTAATGTCGAACGTGGTCGAATAAATTATACCGTACATTATACTCTGCTAAAATATTATATATTTTATATTAAAATACCATAACACGCGATCCATATTCCAGGTAGTTTTCTTATTCCATAAAACCTTTATGTATACAATTTTACTTAATTTATTGCCGCTCTATGTTAGTTTAGACAAAGATCTATATAAAACCTTGAATCGGTAGGGTTCAATTTCCATTACTCTTTCAAAATTAATTCTCGAATTCATAACAAATATCATACATGTTTCGTTCAAACAACTTTTCTTGCTATAGGCATTTCAAGTACCTATTCTGGAATTTCAATAATAAGAGGAAAGCTATTTTATTAAAAAAATTGTGTCATTATTACCATAACCAAAAAAAAACCTCAATATGAAAAGACCAATACACAATGGTCCCAACGCAATAAATGGTAAATTTATGTGTCGAATTTTTCCATTTTGCATTTTCGATTCAATATAAAATAGCCATTACATGTTTTATTAGCATTTTTTTATTATTAATATAAACCAAATAATTCTCAACAATTTGCAATCTATTTCCATAAAATTTTTACTGTCATGTGCTATTTTGAACAGAAAAACTGTCATTGCCCAACACAACAAAAAGAGATTTTATTTTAAACACCGAATAGCAAATTGTTCGTATTGTCATGAACGTTGGTACTAATACAAAAAATAACTTGTTATAGATTCCAGAATAGCACTGTTAGTCTCATTTCAGTATGAATGTTCCATACAAATGGCGAAGGTAATTGTGCACTAATACTACCACAGTATGATGTAGGGTATAGAAATATAACAAAGACACAAATCTTGTTAATGGCTTTAAGACAACAGAAGTCTGAAAGGAAACAATGATATACGATGGTGGTCTATTAATGCCACCGATTTTGGCCTGTGACCATGTTCCTATTTGTTGTTTAGCGATGTATCTGTTTGATAAATTTGTGGTGGTTTAAATTTCAGTCGTTCAATGTTCAATTACTCTCACTATTTAGATGTTTAATGTAAGATGCATCAACCTATTGCATGATTCTAAAACGGATTGAAGTTATTTTTTTGTATTTATGAAGTAAACACAAAATAAAATAGTATATGTTTGTGTCTATTAGTTTCCATAACGCATTACACTAAATACGGTCGAGAGTTATCAAAGAAAAAAATATTTGTGGAGCCATTGAGAAACCACCTATCAACCCTCATATACCATCACAGCCATTGCTGTGAATTTTAGATAAATGATAAATGCATCCTTATCGACTTAAACTGATTAAATGGAACTGGAGGACATGTGGACATTAGATTCTTAAAAAAACATTCATATTGCATTCATATCAAAAATTTTCAGATTTTGAAATTTAAAAAAAAAAATATTTGTTTTTTCGACTTTGTCAAACTGTAGTTCATATAATTGAAGAGCTGTTGTACACAACATTCATTTTATACAGGGTTTTCCAACAAGAGGTGTTATTTTGGTATTCAAAGATATATGACATATTTTCAAATAAATTATCGGATGTTTATTTCATAATAAAGAGGATGCTATGCCGTTAATAATGAAAAACAACATCAGCCAAGGCGCCCCGGTAGGCGAGTTGGTAGCGTGCTTGTCTATCAGCGTGGGGGTTGTGGGTTCGATTCCCACCAGAGGCTTTGGTCTGTCGCTACAAAAACTTAGCCAAATGGTCTGTGTCACCCGGTTTATCCTTGGACCCAAAATTAGAATATAAATTTACTTTGTATTGTAATTAATAAATAAATAAATAAATAAAAAAACATCAGCCAAATGGCCACCACGACAACGCTTACAGGACCATATCCTTCTCATGAAATTTTTCATAACCAAATCGTAAAGTGGCTGCCCTATGTCCTCGATAGCCTCACGAATTATATCGTTGAATCGACGCTGGGCTTTTTGCGTATACATTATCTTTCACGTGGCCCCAAAGGAAGAAGTCGTAAGGTGTAAAACCACAAGATCTCGTTGGCGAATTGTGATCACCTCTTCGAGCCAATTATGATCACCTATTCGAGCAATGGTTTCGTTGCTTGTGTGGCTCGTAGCGCCGTCTTGTTAAAAGTAAACGTTGTCCAGATCAATATCATCCAACTCCGACCATAAATACGGTTATGTTATGGGCCTTTCTTCTAACCATAATTTATATACCAACCTATACATAAATATGTATGTGTGTATATTTGTACTTGTAGGTATAAATTTATTTATGTACATAAATACAAGGTATTTGTAAATAAGATCTGCTTCTTGTCATATCAATATTTATTAATCCTATTAAGCTTCATTATTTAGTTATTTATTAAATGATATTTAAGAAGCACCGACATCCATGATTGACGGCCACTATCGTCTGTTAAGGTGTACAGGTGTTTTCTCAGACAACATTATGCTGTCCTTAATAGGCTTTGGAAAGGCAGAACACTGTCTTTTTTGGGCTAATAAAAATACGACGGTGTGTGAAAGGTTATTTCCTGAAACGAAGTGATAATATTTCATGAAGTGATTCAGGACGAACCGTGGAATATTCGAAATAAGTTATGTCAACATCTGTTAGCTGATTGTGTTTATATACTCGACCATAGAATGGATTGTATATTAAGGTAGTGATGCTGATGGCAACACCTTGAATTTTTCTGTACGACAGTGTTATCAATCAATCAATTTAATAATCTCAAATACATTGTGATTACTATACATACATTTACTCTTACTAGCACGATTGTTGACAAAGGTATTGACTTAAAATCAAATAATTTATGTATTTTAAAATTTTAATGCAATTAAAAATCAATAGTTTTTATTGATTTTTTATGCAACCACAAATACTTGTCAGATGTTACTTAATGTTGCTTGTGAATTGTTGTTTGTTATTGCGCCCGGCCGAAACCTAAATAGCTTACAGAAATGTGTTTGTCTCACAGTATCTTCCGCCGTATAAGCCATCTGAGTTTCTGTAGCTATCTAGAATAAGATGTACGTTCCATTATCATAAGTATAGACATTATAGTATAAAGTTTTTTGTTCTCAACTACAATCATCTCTCATTAGACGTGAAAGAAGCAAAAACTTGTACCGTTTTCTGAAAAAATGTTGAAAGTTGTGACAAAGACTCCTAAGCTAAAGAAATTTAGACAACTAATGATATTTTAAAAATCGGCCACAATTCTTGTTCGGAGAAATAATTCGAGATCCTGGTCCATACTTCATGTCGCTATTATTGGGACCTTCCCATAGCAACTGATTGAATGAGCTTATTTGGTAAGATTTAGAATATACATAATACAATTTTAGGTGAACATTTTAATCTGTTGCAAACACAGTAACCAACTCAATATATCGATTTAGCACAAAATAATGAAATGCGTAAAACGTCACAGTGAAATAAAAATTAATTTAATTTTGTTCATGGAAGATATTGTGAAAAAAAAACAATTGCATTTGATTTTTCATTTAAAGACAATTAATGTTCGATGCGGCTTAATTAAATTTAAATCGAATGTGATTAAAATACCGAGCACTGTCAATCGTTTTAATTGTGATTAAAATTGTTTTTATGTTGCACTATTTTAGTGGCAATCAAAAAGGTACAAGCGAAATGATACAGTTTTTAGTGTCAGACTTTTAAAGCAAGATATCTGCAAGGAACCAGTGGGAAAAAGATGTCACAAGTCAGTAACGTCTGCAATGTATGAGTTTTCTTTATTCCCACACACTTTAAGTCTAAATACCATTAGACTCTTAAGACAGCTCCAAGTGAATCCAAAGTATTTGTATATGGCACGTCAGGGTATATGGCCCACACTATTTGCCACAAATGGAACGAATAACTATTTGCTATTATGTTTAAATATTGAAAATTCTAAGTAGCTTTGTACTGCACTTCAAACTTCTATAATTTATTTTAATATATGATTTTTTGTTAGTATTATAATTTAATTTATATTATTAATATTTTAATTTAACTTATTTTTATTAATATTTTAATTTAAGTTATTTTATTAATATTTTAATTTAATTACTTTAATAACTTAATAAACTTCCTACCACGTCGATATTAGCCATTATTGCATTTCATCACTTCGGTACAATTAAATATAAAATAAATATCCATTTTACTATCATTTGTATGTCAAAACTGTCCGTATTGACATAGGCTGCAGTAAAATCGCTTACAATGGTTTATTCCGTCTACAGAGGATCAATATAAATTCAGTGCGTATGATTAATATGCTCTATACAAGTTATTACTTATCCGCACCCACGTTTAAATTCAAAAATGAAGTGGTCACCTGGATTGATTTCGTTGTCATTTAAAGGTTGGGTTAAACCAGTTGATGTTTTGTTGTTCTGAATTACGATTTCGGTCGCGTGTCCGTAATTTTGGAAGGACACGTGTGATCACTGCCATATATCAAATTATAGGTAATAATATAGGTACTGCAACGAAAAAACGAGGTCAGTGGCTATTCGTGGTCCTGATTCTCTAGGTGTCAGTCATTTCGCTCTTTATAAATTTCCAAACATTGTTTTAACACCAGATATCACAGCAACTTTTCAGGTCACGAATTTTTCTATTTTATTCTGGACTGATGTGTTCAATTAAAGATTCGATTCGTACTGCTATCTAAGCACGGGCTTGCTTATGAAAACATTACAACGTAAAGATCCCAATCGCATATCAACAATTGAATAGAGTTTCAGATGGTCAATATTGATCATACCACATGTCCTTCTTCTCTTTCCTTCTATTGAATTGTCGACATGTATACAACTATGTTGACACGTGTGTACGGTTTGGTTGCCCCTTTAGTGTTTGTATCAGCAGTTGTTGTCACTACACACGAACTGAATGCGGTGTGTGCGCTTCCTCTTGTTAATGCAGTAATTGTATTGTATGCGTTGCCGTTGGGAGTTGTCGGTCATTGTGTTGGCTAATTGATTTGATTTCTGTTAGCCGTTACGTTCCTCGTGTTCCTTGAGGTTCCATTCGTGTCCCTATTCTGATTTCTTGATGTTGACTTGCTTTGCTGTTTGTATTTGGTTTTTGATTTGTGTTTTTTTTTTTAATTCTCCGAATAGGAAACATACGAGTTGTTCCTCCCATTCATAGTTGTGTTTGCAATGTTAATATTTTATTTCACATGCTGTGATTGTCGTTTCGTTTTTTTTTATTGTCGATGTCCTCCTGCGGGTATTCCTCAGGGATGTGTGTGAAATTGATGAAAGGAGTTTTATTATGCGTGTTTGGAATTGCTGTACTCAGTTGGTTTTAGTTTTTGATTACAAAAAAAGGATACATCTGCACACTACTGTCATTCAGAGTTTAATAAAATCACATGAAGTTGCCTGTGGTGAAGGTTTTTGTTGCCTAGTAAAATAATAAAGACACTAAAATTCGGAGATAGTCAGTTTTATTGTTACTTTGGGAAATTCCCAATAAAACAAAATGCAATTATGTATGTATTGATTTTAGTTTTCACTGTTTGAATTTCTAATCCGTAATTGGGTGTTGTAAGAATATTTTTTAATTGTTATCTGTACATATAGTAAAATACATTTCAACATTTGTGTGAGCACTCTTATAGGCTTTTAAATGGATGAAATAAAACAGGCTAATATTTTAATAATTTTTGAATATCCTAAAATAAAATCTTGAATATTTGCCATCACTTTTTTTTTTCTATGAGTATTTTTTTTTATTTTTTTTTTCACACACGTTGGCCAACTAGATGTGAAATCAAAATATTTTGATTTTTATCCAACCGACGACCAACCTAAGACAAACAGGCTCTCATACGTAAAAACTGGTTGTACAATTTGATCAAGTCCTAACATGCGAGAGCCGCATTAGCTACAAATTGTCATAACATGAAAACGTATTTTCCGATTTCCTTAAAAGAATTTTTGAAAAATGTATAAAATGAATATAAAACCAAGGAATTTTCTTAAAAAAAAATTGAATTTTAAATTCTCGCCTTAAGTGCAAGTGAATCCGTAGTACAGTTTCAGAGTTATAAATAAAGTAAATCCGGAAAAATATTTTTTTTTTTGTATTTTCATTTTGTTGAATAAAATTCATAAACAATGGAAAATGACAAAAATAAAGAGTGCATTTTTAGTAGATCATCATATGCCTAAGTTGACAAAGACCGCGGTGCTAGATATCCAAGTGTCCACCCAGAGCCTTTAAAGCCTCCAAGGCTCTCGCTATACTTGAAATAGCTTAGAAGATAGGAAATTGGTCCTTAAAAGTTGTATGAGTGATGACACGCCTTTGGTCAAAGTGGTCGACAGTTGATATAAAACGAAGAAGAAAAATCAAATTATAATAATCAAAATGTATTAGGTTTCTCCAATTTCCAATTAGAATGGAAATTAGTTGGTTTGCGACCACCACCAGTTCCATATAAATTTCGTTCTCAAAACCTTGTGTGGCTGAAAGCAGTTTGTTTGTTGTGAATTGAACTCCTTCCACGCCAGCGTCTTTTCCTCTGAAAATTTGGTTTTTTTCAATTGATTGATGTTTTCAGAATTGCACTACAAAAGCTTTTTACTGGTATTGATTGCAAATCAAAGAAAACTGATATTGTTGCCACACTAATTGCCTGAAGTGTGGATTACTTTGACTAACAACTCGAAAAGCTATTGGAAGTTTAAAGTGTAGTTTAACTACGATCTCATTTGTTGGAGTCTTAGAGTCAAAACCAAAAATATCCTTTTTTGACAAGGCTATATGGCAAAATTGTTGTTAAATGCTGTGAAGGTTTGACAAAACGACCTATTTCGAAAACGAAAATGATATGGGAGGGTTAAAAACATTTTTTTTTTTGAAACTGTGCAAAACTTTATTTTTTCAATATATAATTTAAAATATCTACTTCCCCAGTCTTACTCAAGGGCTTTTTTCTCCCATAAAATTGTCGTTTTTTTTAAAATAGGTTGTTTTGCCAAAACTTCACATATCTATTCCGTTTTCAGTCCAAAACGAAAACAATAACAACTCATATTTAAATGATGTCGCATTTGCTGACATGTCACATAAGGAGAAAAATATAAAAAAATATATATTAAATGAGCCTTACAATGCTGACTAATTCTTGACACAAACACATACACATACTTATAAACATGTACTATTATACTTACATTGAATGATTGTGTGTATTGTATTGTGTTTGTATATATTTATTTCGGTATTATACAAATTCAAGATGAATCTTCTTCTTGTGTATTTTTTTTTTTTGATGTTTTTGAAATGCTTATGACTTCTTCGGCCTGAGGCGTTTACCATTGTTTGCGTTTGTATGTGTGTTTTTCAGATTGTCTTATTTGTTGTACATGATTTTTTCGACTAAGTCCAAGAACACACAGGGTGTGGGCAGGAGGACACTCCACCATTTTGGCCGAAAGAAAACTTGCTTTGTCAGAGTAGGTGTTGCTGTTATTGTTTGTGGCATCGTTCCGATTGTTGTTATTGTTGTTGTCGTTGGCTTTCTCTCTGTCTCTTCCTCTCATCGTTCAGCTGCTGGTAGTGTTTTCTTGAACAAGTACATGATAAAGTGGTTTGTTTTATGCATGTTTGCTTTGTTCATCCATCCTATTCAGCAGTGCCCATCATTTTCACACACACACACACGCATACAATTGATTCCCAGCAGTAGGTTTTTGCTAAGTAGGACTTGCCCGTATCGCCTTTAGGCTGTACATGAAAGATATTGTTAGGATATGTTGGGCAGAGTATGGGTATTTTGTTATGCTTTCAATGTCATGTATTTGTATTTGGTTTGTATTTGCATTTCAATGGACGTCTGCTTGTGTGTGCGTGTGAACGTGTGGGCGAGTATTACTTTGGATCACTGCCGTGTGAACGTGTGCGACTGTATTATTTCACCAAAAAAAACCAAAGAAAGCAAGATAATCCAATGTTTGTTATTAATATTCTCCATTGTATTCCTGTATCCCTGTTTTCTGGCTTTTCCTTTGATAACCAGTTTTTTTTTGTTGGACATGACGTATCTTGCCAACAACAACAATCTAACAATTTGTTTGTGTACACTTGCCGAGGAAGTGATTTGTTTCTGTAGGCTTTGTCTGCAAACTTTAATCGATTTTTTATTTCTCGTTGATCGCATTTATGTTCAATGGCAAACATTTTTTTGTTGTTGTTTTACTTTTCTTATGAACTACGCTGCACAGGACACACAAACACACACACTTACATACATATGTACATGTGTGTGAACGAAACACTGAGATACAATATGAACCCGGGGTGCATTTTCCTTTTTCAGTTTTTTTTCTTTACTCTAGAATTTTGGTACTCGTTTCTCTGCTCATAGAAAATTTAAGCTCTGTAGAAAGCATCGATTTTAACTTAATTTATTCTGTTGTATTTGATATTGCCGATTTTTTTACACACTTTATAAAAGTGTTTTTTGAGATTTTTATAAAATATAATCTTTTTATATATGTTCTATACACTGGATTACTGAAACATGGTATATCTAAAGGGTGGGTGTTTAATGAACCACATGTCACTGTCGATAAGCAAGTGCATCCCGACATGTCAATGTTTGATTTAGAAAACACAGTGCACCACGAAAAAATGTAACCATATACGGAGAACACTAACTGATAAAAGACCAAAAAAAAAGAACTGCGAACTTTTTTATGGACCCAAAGATTTGGTCCTCGGAGTCATTTTTGCAAAATGCAATCTGCCCCATATTTGAAAAACCGGTCCCAATTAGCGACACAAACCGTGGTATTAGTGTATGTGGAATATCAGTGCATAGGAGCCTATATGGGGTTTAATAGAAAATACTTTAATTATAAGAAGTACAAACTCTTTGACCTATCCTATCCGAAACTATCCGAAATACAAGGTGACAGGTAATACAATCCAAAACGAATTCATATATGGTTCAAGCTATTTAAAAAACAAGTGGACAAATAGTAAGTTCGGCCGGGCCGAATCTTATATACCCTCCATCATGGATCCTTAAAAAGTCAATAAATAAGAAAACTGACTGAGTTTTTGGGCCGCTCGTGAGGAACCCGATCACAAATTTTATCCAAATCACGAAAATACAGGCACATTTGGGTTAGTGAGTAAATTTCGTTGCACTTCGATACCCATATGCGCATGTTTATCATGGGCCCTTTTTTGGGCCCCAAGGGTCCACGGAACCCATGAGCACGCCCATTTTTGGAATTTTTTTCCCCATCTATAAATTATATAATTTTACCAAAAAAAATCAGATGTAGTGAAAAAAAATATTTGAAAAATTTGATTATGGCCGGGATATATTTAGTCCCGTAAAGGGGAACTTTTTCCCCTTTGGTCCGATATTGCCCATTCTCGAACTTAACCTGCTTATGGGCAAAAAACATCTTCCTACAAAATTCTCAGCTTCTTAGCGTTGGTCGTTCGCACTCTATCGTGATTTCAACAGACAACGGACGGACGCACAAACGGACTTCGCTAGAATGTCATAGAATGTTACACTGACCGATAATATATATACTTTATAGGGTCGCAGGTCACTCTTTCGAGGTGTTGCAAACGGAATGTCAAACTTAGTATATACTCCATCCTATGATGGAGTGTATAATTACATCAATTCAATTTAATTAACCACATGTACGTATGAGTGCTAGGCTTTCAAATTAATATTACTCATACGCTCCAAAATGTTGCTAATGCTTTTCTAGAAAGAAAATTAGAATTGGTACACTATAAGATTCATTCCTAGGAAGCTCATATGTTCTAGAAAGTTGTTTTTTAAGATCTTATGTAAAATTTTGTTGCTGATTGTTTCCTTCAATTTTAAACGGTTTGCTACCTATGGACCTAAACCGGGGGAAATGGTAAAAAAAGAATTTTTAACCTAAATATGAAGTTTTTTTATTTTATATTTTCACAGTTTTTGTTCATGAGCTGAAACTTTTCCTCAGAGAGTAAATAAGAATTCCAAATGGTTTGTAAGATATAAGCCTGAGAAAATTATCATTTTTTTTTTTTTTTTGAATAAATGACACCGAGCCCCCAACTCTATACATAAGAGTTACTTTGGGCAAAACTGGGAGACACTGGTCTTTCTTTTGTCTTTTATCACGCAATGTTCTCCTTAATTAACTAGCGTTGTGATTAAATAATAATTCTTTGCAAATGAGGATTGTTACTGGTATCGCTTTTATAGCCTTCCTGTTCCTTTTCTCTACTTGAATGATGAAATTTGAACAAGATGGATCCATGTGTCATAAAGCTCGTATAATAATTCAACTACTAAATAAAACAGTACCTGGTACTGAGATCTATCTTTTCGAAGATCGGATTTAGCTTCATAGGTCCTACACGTAAAACTTATTAATAACACGCTATAGAAAAGAATGAAGGTGAAATACTAGTTTTCTTATAGGTCTTGTCGAGTACAACATTTCCCAAACAGCCCAAAAATTTCGATATCCGTTTAAAAAAAAAACCGGCTTTCATATCTTTATGAACTTATAAGACTGTAACATTGCTGAATATCATCCGATTTTCAGTTACACAGCGGATTTTAAATGGAAGAGATGTAACACTTTTGCACGATAAATCATTTATGTAAGAAAACTTGAGAATTGTGTGTGTATTAGTCTAGCAAAATCATCTCTACTAACGAGTATGCATGTTTGTTTTTTTAAATACCCACAGAATTGACTGAGTTAGTAACATTTTCACTAAAAGTGCATAAACAAAAAATACAAGTAGGCGCCCCGGTAGTCGAGTTGGTAGCGTGCTTGTCTATCAGCGTGGGGGTTGTGGGTTCGATTCCCACCAGAGGCTTTGGTCTTTCGCTGCAAAAATTTAGCCAAATGGTCTGTGTCACCCGGTTTACCCTTGGACCCAAAATTAGAATATAAATTTACTTTGTATTGTAATTAATAAATAAATAAATAAATAATAAAAAATACAAGTTTGTGCCACCTTCCCTCACTTGTTTACCTCAAATTTTGTTGATTATCAGCCGATTTTTTGTTTAGGAGCGAAACGAAAATAGATCTTTCGAAATTTACCAATTTACTTTTTATAACAAAACGTGAGATTTGTGTGCGTAAACACATATATTTAAAATATTTTTCGTCATACTTTGTACACGTTAGCATTGATTGTACACATTATTTTTTGAGGGAATCCTGCAACATTTAAATGTATTTAAAAATCATGTCTACTAAGAAGTAAAACGCATTTTCTTTTATTAGAATGCGTTAGAAATTGACCGAGTTTTTAGAGTTTCCATGAAATCAAATGTTGATCAATGAGATAGTGTGGCTCAGGTAAACTCTTTTCGCATTCACATATCAAATAAACGTTGGAAATATGTTGGCGTTTTTTTTTCGACTACCATCACCCGACTTTTTCCTATGGTATACAAAATATGGTTAGGCATGCGGGGTTAAGACAAACAAATATTCTAAAGGAAAGCCCCCAAACAACATAACAACAATGTTTCCTTTTCTTAAGTTAATATTATGAGTTAAAGTAACCAAAGTCTATGTAACCTAAACAATTGTCAAACCGCTCCACTATTTTCATTCTATTCACCTTCAGACTATATTATGTATAAAATACTCCCCTGTCGTATGATTAACACAAAGGAATTAATTAAATCTCATACAATCTGGTGTACCTTTACTTTATTTGGGGGGGATGACACGTTAGCAATGGTTTTCGAACAAAACATGGAGTGAAGGAGTTGGTGAAGCAACCTAAGTAGTTAACAGCTGACAAAACAAACGACGAAGCACATACATACTTAGTTTCACCTAGTTTAATTTTAGCAAATTTACCAGGAGCAATAAAACAATTTAATAAAACCGTACAGAAACTCACGCCCACAATAACTTAACTATGTCGGAGATATCTCTACCGGCAATTGAAACACCCTACTACCGATGTAACTTTCAGCCTCATTCGGAAAACGTTATTTTGTGTGTACAAATAGAAAGTAAATTAGGAAACATAACAATAAATTGCAAATAAAGAAATAATATTTGTTTAATTTTTTTCTTTAATTAGTCTTCTGCTTAAAGCTATCGTAATCATAACATTTACAGATTGTATATACAGATATGGATGAAAGAATGTAAACCAACAGAACAAAAAAAAGAAAACGAACCGAAACTTGAAAATATAAAACATTTATTTCAATTTCAACTAAGATTTAATGAAAACGAAATAAATGAAATATTTTATCAGCCGCATCATCATCTGCTCGTTTACATTCCTCCGAGATTTCCAGGAAAGAAATTAACATAGGAAAACAGACAGAACGACAGGCGTACGAACGGACGGACAAACACATTTGTGCCATTATTTGTGCCAATCAAATTGGTTCAAAATGAAATCTTCAGGGTACGCGCCGAGCACACACATTCGAAAGAAATTCTAAGGAGTCGCAGTAAAGACAGAACGATTTTCTGCAATGTTTCCTCGACTTTGTTTAGTAATTATAAAACTTATCGTTTCATTTGAAATGTGTCAGGCAAGAAGGCATTTACACCAAATGAAACTAATTGTTACTATGATAAGGTGTGAGCATACATACACATGTGAGTGTTCACCTACATACATATGTGTCTACGTATACATTTACAACACTCAGACCAAGATTCACCTACACGATATTGAACAAATGGCATGGCTAAATGAATAATTAAGACTCTGGGAAAAAAAAACGAAGAAGATTGTGCAAGTCTTCATGGGTATTGTGGTGGAAGGAATGACAGGTCTCTTATTAGGAGCGACAGAAAGTTGTTGTTTTAAATTGGAAAGATTTCCACATGGTAATCAAAGATTAAGAAATTATTTATTATGCCATAGATCGAGATTAAATTGTAAAGCAATGCAAAACTTATCTGCGAGAATCGTTAACGCTTTGGAGTGGATATACGAATTGCTTATTTTATAGATCGCGGATATGTATGGAATGTTGAGAGAAAGTCGTAGATAGAAATCAAACAAACACACTTGTAATTGATATCGAAATTGAGGTGTTTGGTAAAAAAAAATCATTTTAAAGTTAAAGAAGCCCAGCGGTGTTTGAAACAAAGCAGTGAATTTGGTTTACAAAGCAAAATAGAGGATCAATTAAACGCATATAATAATATAATTGGGTTGGCCATTATGTTTTAAAAATGATTTCCGGCTGGTGGCAGCCGTGGTTGGCAACTTTCGATTACTTTTTGCAACATTTGAACATTTGTCAAGCTTATCTGCGTAGACAATCAACTTCACATAACCCCACAAAAAATAGTCCAGCAGTGTTACATCGCACGATAGTGAAGGCCACGCTACAGGCCTCCGACGCGAGAAAATGCGCTCTCCAAATTTTCCATCCATTAATTGGCGCTTGTAGCGCCATCTTGTATGAACCAAAGGTCATCCACATCAACATACTCCAATTCAGGCACGATACAGTCAATAATCACGGATCTATAGTGTTCCACATTGGTTGTAACATATGGCCGTCTCCATTTTTGAAGAAATATGGACCAATGATTCCCTCTGCCCACTGAGCACACCATACAATGACTCTCTGATGGTGCAACGGCGTCTGAACAATAGATTGTTGATTTTCATTACTCCAAATGCGACAATTTTGTTTATTAACGTAACCAAAAGTGAGCTTCATCGCTGAACAAAATTTTCTTGTGAAAATCGAGATCGGTGGCCATTATTTTCGTAATAACATTCCACCATTTGCAAACGTTGTTCCGAAGTAATTATATTCATTATGAAATGGCAAACCAAACTGAGCATAAATCAAGTGACAGCTGTAAAAAGATCAACTCTGAAAAAAGTGTTGCAAGATTGAAAACCACACGTCTAAAAAAGGTGTAAGGAGGAAGGGAACTGTGGACACATGGATGGTACATTTATCTATTCGGTTTCTTTGGTCCCTATGAGATATTGTCCCTACGAGAGGCGATCGGCTACTGCTTATCGCTGTTGGCGTAGGCCTTGTCTTTCATGTGGCCACAAAGGAAGAAGGTGTTAAATCTCATGATCGCGGTGGCCAATTGTGATCACCTATTTCAGAGATATCATGGTCCGAAAACTTTTTAGTTTTGTGAATAGTGACTGCAAGATTTTCACCAGTTTTTTTTTGCGAATTTTAATAATTTCAGTGCGTTGCTTAGGGGTGTATCGTTCGATTTTTAGTAATGGCGTAGTTTCTACTTGTCAAATGTTAAAGAATAAAAGCTTCAAAAGTGACTGCTACTAAAATACTGGGAGACTCGAAATAACACCTCTTGTTGGAAAACCATTTACAACTGGCATTTTCCCCATAACTATTTTTCAGGGCAGTAGAACATGCGATGCCACATGACCTTCTTCACCTTGTTTGGGGCATCGAAATCGATCACCAAAACACTAATAAACTCTTTTATTTATGCCTGGTAAGCTGTAAAATAGGCGTCCAATTGCTCTCCCCCTGAGTTTGAATGGACGCCCGTAGTCATATTTTGTAATCAATCACAATGATATTAACCGGTGTAGTAACGTTTGTTCAGTCACTCCAAATAAAGGGCAAGCTGTTTTTGCTTTGGCCGGTATGTTATTCCAATTACATTTCCGGTTATTCATACACTATCGGCCTCACATAAAGCTCTGTGCCTTCGAGGTCAAACTCTCTGTTCTTATACTTATGGCGATACAACTTCTTTCACTTAAAAGAGCCTCACCATATCCTTTCAAGGGCACCCGATGCATCTAGACTGCACAATCTAATGTTTTCAATTTATCCGTCATCTGGTCGCTGATGTGAGGACATTCAGCCGGGTTATGCGTCTAGGCATTGTCAAATGACCGGTTGACAGGACGGTGCACTATAGAGAAAATTTGTTCTTCAGCTGAACTGTTGTTCTCAATTGCAGGATAAATCTCAAGAAACACTACAACCGCTTCACTTCTTCTGATAGCCTAATTGCATTTATTGTGTTAGCCAAATGTAAAAAAAATGTATGTAAAAAATAATAATTTGCAAGTCAAATTATATTTAAATTTACTTCAACAATTCAATATCAAAGGGTGTTTATTTTTCTTTAAAGTGATATTTCTATTGCTTTGTTGTTTTTTTCGTTTCTTACGACTTGATACGAGTTTCAACTGACCAGTAAAGAGAATCATGACTGTTCATGTAGGTGAATTAAATATTTACAAATATATTAAAATAAATGAGAATTAGATGTTGAGTATCGGATTTCCATGTACCTTATCAACCTTGTTAATTAGGTTTATTTATTTTAAAACAAAAAATGTATGAATAGTCTAAAGCACTTGATTGAAGACCGCACAAATAACAAATATGTAAACTAATCACCCCAAACAATGTCTGGCCCATAGTTTCCAGAATGGATTGAATAAACTCATAATAATAAATTCTGCTGGTACTATGGTTCTCAACGTGTTCCGTTCCCGATTTTCGGTGCACATATCATTGTCGTATTCTATCATACCGCTGTAACAGGATAAGGCCTCTAATAATAGCTAATAATTAAATATGAATATACATATTTTATAAGATATTCTTGTAATTATTACATTGCTTTTAGTTTAGGTAATCCTTCGATCTATTCAAACATTGGAAAGTCTTGGCATTTTTCCGATATCACCATTCATCTGTAATTAAATTCGCATACAAACAAATGTTAATACTATCCCAATATACATGCACACACACATATATCTGTTCGTACATATTTGTGTGTGTGCGTGGTTGTTGTATGGCATTGTCATGTGTCTGTCATGTTAAATTTAATTAAATGTAAAGAATGTTTGGAAAATACAGTCAAACAATCAAAGACCCAACGAGTCATTCCATTGAGCTTCATTCGTTCGTATCTTCAATCAAGTAATAGACACTTTAACGAAAGTTATCTGCTCTTTTTATCGAATCTGTCATTGCATGGGCTGGCATATAAAGTGTGTCCTTCTATTGGTAACACATAAATAAATTCAATAAGTAAATGTACAATAACGTAACGGGTACATAAGTGTTGATAAAAGCCAACATTCATTTATTTGCCAAAATTTAAATAATTATGCTTGGACTAGGTAATTTGTAAGAGCTATCACAGAGCCGTCTCATCGCTGGTTTTGTTTTTAAGTGTGATTTTCTCTTGGAAGACGAGTGAAATAATGTGTAAAATAATATAATTAGCTTTATTAATAACTCCACAAATCGGAAATTCCTAAATAGAGATTGGTAAATTAAATCAAAATAAAATATTTTAAAAAAACACTGGTAAAGTTTTCCCCAGATATTTCTCATCTTAAATCCCTTTAATGAAGTTGTTCATGTTAAAGCATATAAAATGTTTAAACTCTTCGCATATAAATAGTCTACAGAAGCGCGTTACTTTAGTGATTTTTAATATCGCATATTTCTGCCATACAAACTAATTCCATGTCAGCAAGTTGTATTGCACAAATTGACTACATTTACTTCTATTTAATGAAAGGCACCAAATAAGTCATATGAAATATTTCACCTAATAGGAGTGTGCTTCCAGTCACAAACACTTTTTATATATTTTTTAGCATACAAACCTGCCGTTTTTTTAGAGGGATTAACTATCATAGAATGTCCGTATGAGCCAATGTGGTAATTAAAAAAAGACCAAAACTCTGTATATTTTGCGGCGTTCAATGTTGCAGTTCATATTAGGAACGTCCATGCTGGAGGGTATCTTAGTTTCGTAGCAGCCAAATCTAAAGTAATTTTTAGTTGTTTGTTTATCGTGTAGTCTGTCTGAACAAGAGATATTTCTCTACACTCACACATGTACATATGTATGAACACATACATATATGTGAATCTATGTGTATACACACACACAGACTGTATATTGACAATTGTTAAAATGTTCTACATAAATCATTGAATCAGTCATTTGTTTTGTCAGCTCCGTCGTCAGTTCGCTTAGTCATTCCGTCATTCGCACAATCATTGCCAGCCAGTATCTGTGAGATTTTAACTCAGGAAAATTGAAATAAATTCCTTTTTGTTTGTCAGGCTGTCGGAGAGTATCTGTGCATGTGGCCGTATGAATGTTGTTCGTACCGACATGCGGATGTACATACATACGCCGTAGTCGTATAATCAGGACACATTTGCTAGAACATAAGCATGATGATTGTTCTTCTGCAACATCGATGTACGGCAATCACTCATTCATGCATAAACAAAAGAAATTGTTAATTTCGTCTGAAATTACAGATAAGAAAATTCAAAATGATTGTGTTCATATTAACCCATTAAAAATGGAATTGTTCGAACAGCAATGATTCAATAGGATACTTTGGATGGGCTGGCATGGATATTTGCAATAATTAGTGATTCCAGAGCCCTTTACTAAATTGTGACTAAAATCGAAAATACTCCATCGATATATAAATATGATAAACCTCATTTATGATTACTGAAAATAATCAAATAAAAAGGAAAACATTTCCATATAAAATTAATAACTGTTAAGAACTCTCAAACTGTCATTCGAATTGAAATGCAGTGTAATTAATAACTAAGCAATGGCCATGATTTTCTCAAAAATACCAAAAATACACCTATTAAGAATTGAATAAGTCTGATTATATTGAACAGTTTCCAAGTAGCATTCAAATTGATTCCAGTACTTTCATAACTCATTCAATCGCAGACATTCTAGCCATGTACGTCTGCCTGATAGTCGCACAAGTTTCATATTTCAGAATATTCAAAAAAAAACCTTTCCTACCGTTTTAATTTTTTAATTATTTATTTAGTTATTCATTCATTAGTTCATGGAGTCTAAACCATACAGTCGACCTTAATCAACAGATTTCAATCAATTTCATATTGAGCCCTGGGTCCCCAATGGATAAAATAGATTTATGTTTCATCACACATACACACACACACATCGCAAAACAATTTCAATCATTACCGCACACCCACAGCCAGTTGGTTATGCTGACGTCTAGTAATTGTGTCAAACTTTAAAACAGCTGCTTTAATTTTAAGCCAAGCAGAAAAAAACAACGTCGGGAAACAGGCAAAATTGTAACGTGTAATGTTTGTCATTTAAATGCAAATAAGCTTTGTTCTATTTTGCATACAAAACATGCAAACACACACACAGACACACCACAAAAAGAAAATACACCAACACATACACATGTATGTAGAATGTACATTGTACATTCTGGCAGCATTGTTAGAACACTTCCTTTGCGTTGCACAAACCGTCGTCAACTGTGATCATTAACATAATTGTTATCATCAAGTAACTGTAATTATGTTAATTTCGACATTTCAGCCATTGCTCGTTAGACGCTTTCCTCTCAACTTGACAATTTTGAAAATCAGAATATTTAGAAAGGCGAATTTATATTTTGGACAATTTTTACTTATAACAAATTGGGAAAAAGGACATCGGTAATAAATGTTGTTGAGTACTCGGGGCCGGTTTTAAGAAAAATACGCTAGTTTGGCAGATGTTGTACCACCAGAAATCTTGACAGAATGTCAATACCACATATCCGCGGAACGATATGAACGGTTTTCTCTGGATAGATAAGGGCTACAATAGCCGAGAGTTCGCGACTCAATCAGTGAACATGCACTTGCCATTTACCGTAACTCAACATTTCATGCATCAGCCAGTTGAAAATGTTTTTCATTGTTTGTCTACAGGGTCCCTCGTTTTCAGTTTGGGCTTTAGTTCAACAATTTTACTCGAAGGTCGTGTTTCCTCTAGACGGCTGCGTTAATAACTAACACTGCAGCATTAGGGGATCGGAAAATCCGCAATTTATCCTTTTGTTGCCAATGCATTCCAATTTCATCCATTAAATGAAACACCAATCAAAAACTTTGTAAGTGTAAATCGAGGTTTTCAGCCTTTGTCGACTTTATAATTCCACATGGTTACGATAACGTAAATAAAAACCAAAAATTCATTAACCTCGTTTAGTAATCAGCAAAATTTATTTTTTCCACACCACTAGATAAACAATGCCCCAGCGACAAGAAAACGAACTCCACGAAAATACTCCCCAAAACTAAAAGGGCATCAATTGATAATATCCCAAAAAAAATTCACCAAAATTAAAAAATTGGGTGAATTTTAATAATTTTAATGAGTTGTTGAAGCGTGTATCGTTCCATTTCTAGTAATGGCGAAGTTTCTACTTGTCAAATATAAAAGAATAAAAGCTTCAAAAGTGATAGCTACCGAAATAACGGGTGATTCAAAATAACACCTCTTGTTGGAAAAAATTTTATCATCTAAAATTTTGAAAAACACCCCATTTTTTTTTTTTTTTTTTTAGATTTTTTTGCTTTTTCGAGGCATTTGGAGGGATTATTAATTTGTTTTGGAGAGTTTTTCATTTGGAGCATTTTTCATGTGAGAGTCCCGCAGACTACAAAATTGTAAGCAAAAATCATGCGAATTTTTTGTAAATCTTTACAAATTCTTTTGGGTAAAAAACATAAAGAAAAACAAATGCAAATTTTTAAACGAAGATCAGGCAATTGTGCAATGCTTGGGATTTGCATTTAATAATTCCCCTTGGAATGTTCCATGGGGGTTCCATTCCTGAAATATTCGTAGTTCGTTTTTCGGCAGCCTGGTTAATTACGATGACTTTGCGAGTAAAATATAATTTCTCTAAAAAATCATGAGTTTTTAACAGTCGGCTTAATAACAGTGTTTTTTTTCAAATTAAACGTTCACTGTTCTCTGGTTTCAGAGGAGTTCTTTCTGTTCTTACATTGGCAGAATGCGGAATGTTTACGGTCCGTTTGTGACAAAAAATATTGTCACAATGGAAAGTTTCCTTTTCAAATTACGACTCATGGTTTTTTTATATTTCTAAACGTAAAAAAACATATCAACACATGAAAAACGATCCTTTACAAATCTGTTTCTGGATTTGCAGCCGATATTAGCCGAGTTTATATCGAATGTTGCCAATTAATTGTTTCCAATTTATTGAACTGCAAATATTTCATATTTATTTTCATGTCATGTTAAATATCGTAAAATCCGTAATGAAGTTTTCGCTACACAGGAAGAGCAAACGCATTGCATTGCACAAAATCTAATTTATTTTTATTCATGTGTACATGATGTAGTGAAATTACATTTCAAAATGAATAAGGGCATACATATATTTAACTAGTTGTATACATGTATTTCATATTAAACATTTTTAATGTACGTATACAGAAATGCCAGTCATAGATACATAAATTCCCTTATATGTGCAAATCATATTAATATATATATATATATTCTTCTGTTTTATTCTCTTTCAGGTAAGTGATATCCGATACGAGTGTATTCTCTCAGCTGAGATTAGGTACAGTATTAAAACTATCAATGTCAGAGTTCTTATGGTAATCATGTCAACATCAATATCGTACTTACCTATCAATGTCAAGAATGTGTGGCTTTATTGCCAAATTTCGTATTCTTTGCAACATATATTTGGATTCAATGATTGACAAGATTTCTCTGGAGGATTTTCCAAGTTGATTCCATTATATACTTTACATAAGAATGTCAAAGGCGACAGACAGGCGACTTTTGTGGTGCGAAGGAAAGTAATTTTGCTGTTTCTTGTTCAAGTTAACAACAACTGATGTAACAAATGTCGTTAAAAAAATATTTTTTGTTTTAGTGGATTTTGGATCTAAGGATTTTGTTTTCTGGGCATATCTTTTTTTCTGTTTGCGAGATCTTGTAACGATGGCAGTTATAACTTGCTAGTTAATAAACAAAATGACAAATTAATTTTAAAAAATTAAAAATTTATTAATTCATAAAAATGTGAAGTATTTTTTTTTACTAACACTCAGGGGGTACTTCCTATGAATACAATGTACTGCGTAAGAGTTAGCGACAGCGATAGGAAATAAGGTTATTGGAGGGATACACGGTTCACGATCTACAAAGATGTTTTTGGAGTTTATGAGCACATATATTCCATTTTTGGTCGCATGTGGGTGCTAAAAATATTTACGATTCATGAACAATTATTTGCTGCACCGCTTTAAAAAACCCTAAACCTTTGAATGCTTCTTTCGACACTTCGAAAATATGTCTAGCAACACCCTGATTCTTCATGACCAAAACATCAAGAGTACAGATGTGAAACGTTTGTGTGACAACAAACAGCATTGAAATCTACTCTTTTCATTTGACCCCACTTACAAATCGTCACCAAATGGCGTATAGCGAGTCATTCATCCGTCGCGTTCAGTCCACGACCTCTAGAGGACTTGGACTATGGTCAAATTAACAAGAGTATACTGAGTTTACAGAAATGGATAAAACCATTTCTAAAGGACCATTTCAAAAAAGGATAGAAAACAGAACCTTATGGCATGCCCTTAGTTAACCGTTAATCGATCCTTGGAACAAAAATGTTCCATATGAATTTTGTTTTACTTGTTTTTTTTTTGTGAGTGAAGATAGAAATCCAATGTTCAACTAGTTTGTGACTCCTTCAGTGCATAGTTCTTTTTTTTTGGAATTTTTTAGCTTAATTCACTGAAAAGTTTTGTTGTTATTGCAAAGCTTCATAATTCCATTCTCAAGTACCAAAATGTCCCATTGTATATTTCGGTTCAGAATGCTTACATTTTTCAAAATTCTAACTCAGGGTGCCTTTTTTGCTTAGCTTGAACATTTAGTCTGTGCAAAATTCTGTTGAAGCAACACGTGTTTTCATGTGCATTTCATTTGAAAATACAAAAATGTGTACAATTCCTAAATATTTGACTAGTGAAGAAATAGAGAGTATGCTAGAAGAAAGTTAAAATGAAGAACTCTCAGGCAGCGATTTTGATCCGAATGAAAGCTCAGATGTATTTCCTCAAAGTAAGAGTTAAACCGAAAGTTCTTCAAATGGTCTGTATCACCCAGTTTACCCTTCGACCCAAAAATTAGAATATAAATTTACTTTGTATTGCAATCTTAATATATATTTACCCTCGACACTGATTCCCTGATTCCCTGATTCCCTGATTCACTGATTCACTGATTCACTGACTCTGTCACGCAGTACGTAGGAATTTAAATAGGCATTCTATAATAATTCTATAAATAATAATAATAAAAAAAATAATATTTTTTTTGTACAGAAATTGTCTTTTTCCCCAAATCTTTTTTTTACCAAAATTTTTTTTTCCAAAATTTTTTTTCTTACAAATTTTTTTTTTTACAAATATTTTTTTTTTCCACAAAATTTTATTTTCCCACAATATTTTTTTTTCCACAAAATTTTATTTTTCCACAAAATTTTTTTTTTTCAACAAAATTTTTTTTTCAACAAAAATTTTTTTTTCAACAAAAATACTTTCTAAAGCAAATTAACGGGCGCCATAGGCGCATTACAACTTACTAGTTAATAATAATTGAATAAATAAATAAAAATAATTGTTCATTGGATGAGACCTCATTTATAACAACTCGTATATAGCGATCTTTGCGATCGAGAGAAGTGGTTACCAACACCAAATGCAATAATTTTTAATATGAGTGCACCGTGTCAGACCCTATCGAACGTCTGGAAAATATACAGAAAAATGGATGATATGGTTTAGCATTTTTTTTTCTTTAGCATGCCCAGCAACATGTGATGGGACCCCATTAAAAAATGCACAATATTCCTATTAAAGCAATAAATAACTACAACTATCCCTAGAC
Source organism: Hydrotaea cyrtoneurina (assembly GCA_958296145.1). Classification (NCBI taxonomy): domain Eukaryota; kingdom Metazoa; phylum Arthropoda; class Insecta; order Diptera; family Muscidae; genus Hydrotaea; species Hydrotaea cyrtoneurina. The sequence continues at coordinate 90,787,095 of OY282512.1, forward strand.
ACAAACCACATGTACTTCGTGATACTTTTCGGGGAGTACCACATTACTGATGTGGTCTTATCGGGTATTACTGCCTCTAATGGAATTCTAGAAAAAAAAGAAAAAAATAACAATAATTGTATACGCAATTTGAAGGTCATATAATCACCTGTCAACACACACGTACTCGCATGTGTCCACAAGAATTACTCACCTCGATAGCACTTGAAAACAGTGCTGTGCAAACAATTTTTTCTGTTTATTTTTTGGGAAATGTTCATGTCCTTGTCCATTGTAATTCTGGCCAATTTCTTCCATTTAGTGTCTAAGTAATTCTATCTACGTTGACGTTAAACAACCATTAGTTCTTATTTATTTAGAGTAACATCAATATGTACAAGTCGAGTAGAGTGTTTGCTGATAGATACTCTCTGACATACTTGTCGTTCTTCGTACAGTCTACCATCAGGACTACAACTCATTTATTATTTAAACAAATGTCGTAGAATGTTTCCTACCCATCCTGCAAACGACAACGAACGATTTGTCTAGATACATTTATAGATATTCGGTACAGGGGGCATTATAATAGGATGAGTGTGTGCGTATGTATGCAAGAGTGTACGAGTGTTGGATTGGGTTTTTGGTTACAACGTGCCCGTGTCAATTTTACTCCTTTTCATCTCGTCCCACCGTTGTTGAAAGTGTTTTAATAGGCTTCTGCTCCTTCCATAAAATTCATATGGAGAACATTTTTACAAACGTAGCATGTTGGAAACGTTCACTCACACTTTGCTCTGAAGTGCTTTTTCTTGTTCCGTTTTTGCTGGGTAAGATTAAATCGATGTTCACGTTGTTACTTTGTTGTTTTTTGCCTTATTTCTTTAGAGGTCAAATATACAAATTTGTCATACACACATTTCACAGAGAAACATACACAAATTTCTCTTGTTGGAGGTAACTTTAAGCATATTTTTTTTCTTCTTTTTTATGTGACAGAGTTTAAATTGAATTAAATTACAGAGTATTTACGTAGACTGGTTGAAAAATAAATATGACACTATTATTAAGAGAGACTTTGATGTCACCTGAGTACACTTACAAACAATTACCGATGAAACGTAATCTAATTACAAAACATGCCCAAATCGAGACTTTTTTTAGTTAATTTAGCATTGCAGCATGTGAAATCTGTTTATTGCGATACCACAGAATCGAACAAAACAAAAAAATTTATCCACAGTCTCCGGCAAAATCTTGGTAATGTCATTAACTTGTAACTGTTTTTTTTTTTGCCTTGTACTATTGGCTTATAACTCGCATTACCTCAAAATGCTCATTGAACCTTGGGGAACTATTGGGGAACATAAAATAATTTATATATTATTCAGAATCCTACCAGTTGTGCCTAGATTGAATGTGTTTTGCTTTAAAGTTGCCGCTCATTATCCGAAATTACCGGATGATGTTAGCTTGAGAGATCGCCAATTGATGCGTAGTTTTTAGAGCATTCGATAATGACAATCGGCTGACATCCAATGGAATGACGTCTTGGATGTCCACACGATAGTGCCTGAACACCTTACAGATGTGTCGCGGATTAGGAACTGATGGTTAAGATGACTTGGCAGGTGAAATGCTTAAAGGAACTGTCTAATCAGCAGCACATTAGGTTGTCTGACTAACAGCATTCGGGTCTCCGCGTGTAGATGATCTACATTCGACACAGCTATTCTGCTTCGTTTTCAAATTTGTCCATTGTGTGTCGCTATGGAATGAGGTCCATATTGAAGCAGCATAATTAAGGATGGAGCGATAATATATGTCGCTACCAGGGTTCCCTTACCATTGCCTACTAAGGCTATCAGGACCATGTTCCTTGCTTCAACTTTCTGGTTGCTTTAGGAGACATGTGACGAGAAGTGTAGACGGTTGTCGGAGACTACCCTAAGGACCTTTGGTGTGTGCTGTGTTCCATATTTACTTCTCGGGTCCAGAAAGTGAAAATGGATAATGTAGACTTTGCGGTGGATAACTGAAGATTACACTCCCGAAAGAAATTGGTGATGTGGCTAAGTAGTTGATAATTTTATCACTTATGTCGTTCACATTAATGCTTGAAATCATCGGCGTACGATACCACGGAAACATCTGGCGGAGAATCAGGGTCAGGGTGTTAGGTAAGGTATATGTTAAATAAAATGGGAGAAATGACTCTGTCCTGCGGAACCGCCATTTTAATCTTGCGGAATTTGGATTTTTGGAGTCGGAATCCTTCGAAGGCTAGCCTGCCATTAAAAAAGTTGGCAATCCATCGTTTTGACATCATTTGGATGGGTGGAGTTCATGATGTTGGAAATAAGCATTGAATGGTCGACAGTATCGAACGCTTTCGACAGGTCAAGAGCTGCCACAATAGCTCGCTCGACAGGTCAAGAGCTGTTGTAATCTTTGGTGATTTGCGAGTTCAACTTGATCTTTCAGGGATTTTAATACCTTTGCTACAGGTGAATGTAGGGAGATCGACGAGGGAGATGACGATTATAGATTCTGTCGATTACGCAACATTTTCTGATAATGTGACTGCTCAGGAAACGTTCAGTGAATGTAAATAATAGGTGTGTTTGATCAGTAGATCGCTAACTAAAATAACCAGCAAGTAATCACTAAGAGTACCAGAAACTAGTTAAATTAGCTTTTCAAATCATATTAAACGCCAATTTATAATTTACGAATGATTACACTACGTAACAAACAATATTTTTTGCGAATCACAACTATGCAATTATGTTGTAAAGAGTTATCCAACAAGAGGTGTTATTTTGAATTAACCTGTATTTCGGTAGCTGTCACTTTCGAAGATTTTATTCTTTGACATTTGACAAGTAGAAACTACTCCATTACTAAAAATGGAACGATACACCCCTCAACAACGCATTGCAATTATGAAAATTCAGTACAAAAATGCTGAAAATCTTGCAGTCACAGTTCGAAAAACTAAAAAGTTTCCGGACCGTGTTATCTCTCGAAGAGGTGATCAAAATTGACCACCGAGATCTTGTGAGTTAACACCTTTGAGGCCACGTGAAACATAAGGTCTACGACAAATGCCCGGCGTCGATTGAAGACCTCAAAGATAGAATTCGTGAGGCTATCGAGGACATAGGGGGGATTGGGACTTTGGGATTTGGTTATGGAAAATTTCATGAAAAGAATATGGTCCTGTAGGCGTGGTCGTGGTGGCATTTTGGTTGATGTTGTTTTTCATTATTAACGGCATACCTTCCTCTTTATTATGAAATAAACATCCGATCATTTATCAAAAAAAAAATCATTTTTCTTTGAATTCCAAAATAACACCTCTTGTTGGAAAGTTTTGTCTTGAAAGTTTCTGCTGATACCTTGAAATGTATAAAAATGATCCGGAATTCCATCGAAAAATCTCGGAAAACCCATCCTCAACGTGTAACTGTTTGGTGCGGTTTATGGTCAGGCGGGGTCATTGGACCTTACTTTTTAGAAAATTAGGTTGGATCAACAGTTACGGTAAATCGATTGCGCTATCGGGAGATGATTATAATTTTTTATGGTCAGATTTTTGCAGATTTTTACAGAAGATATTGTAAACTTAGTGCAAAACGCAAATTTATCAATTTTTTCTCATCGATTTTTCAAAAAAATAGAAACACAATACATAACACAATGAAAAAGATCATCAAAAAGAAATCAAACTAAATAAGTTACACACCTGAAAAGATGATAAAGTTTAGTTCCACATAATACAATTCGATCACAGTTGGAGTTTATTGTGTGGAGTTTAAAACTGTGTTCTACCGATGTTCGATTAAAATGTTAAACTTAAAAGTGAATGATGTTGAAAAGATTTGATTTGAGCTTTGGCCAAAATTTTTATTTTTCTATAACAATTTTCAAACTTTCTTCCAGAATATTTAAAATATATTGTAATGTTAAACCACCTAATTGCAAATTTAACTTTTGGCTTTAATCCTATTTCAGCCAAAACATTATTAGCAGTTTTTCATATTCCATACCGTACATAAATCCTCATCATTACGTTTTGCAACTTCAGTACCGACAAATGCATTTAAGTATGCATTCACCTTTCAACGTCGTCGTTATTCTCATCATTAGAGATGGAAAATAACCTGTCTGTAACCAATAATTCATCATAATATATTTCCATACTCCCTATACCGTACAATACTATATATTCAAAGTCAATTTTATAGGTGATTTTATTTTTTTCCTCTACTGCCATAAAATCTCCTTCGAAGTTGTCTGCATCAATATGAAAATAAAAAAACACACACACACCGACATAAATCAAACATCGAACAGATTGTGGATGGGAAAAGATGGAAATCTCTCCTCTTTATATAAACACATATAAATGTCATAACAAAATAAGTATATTTCGTTATATACAGGCATATGTGACAGTGTTGCCACATTGTGGATAATTATTCAAAAAGTAAATAAAATAAATATGTTTATGTAAATTGTATAATTTTTGGGGTAACTTAACTATTCTTCACTAGATAGTATTTTTCCACTCGTACGATTTTAAAACTTATATTCAAATTAAATTTACCCAGGTCGGGGTGCACAAAATGGATAACAGAAATGTTTTTAAACATTCGAAATTGTTTTTATATTCAATTTTAGTTACTAAATTTTTGATTCAAAGATTGCATTAATCTAAAATCAATACTATACTTTAAAAGTTGCTATAATTTCGATGACTATTTGATATTGGCCGGAATTGGCCATAGAAGAAGTCCACATAAAGCGATTATCATAATTCCCTTTGTCTCTATGTTGTTACCATGACCTCCATACTAACATCAAGATTATAAGCTTTTCAGTGGTACAATGCGTATGATAAACACCAGAAAAAAAATTTTAAATAAAAAAAATCCGGATTAACTTTGAAACCGTCATTGGGATTTAAATGCAGTTAAGTCGAAGATTTAAAACAATTTAGTGGTCATTTATTTAAAAATAATTTTAAAAAAATTTACAGGGATCAACAGCAGCGGTGTTATTTTGGTACTCAAAGAAAAATTTAATTTCTTGAGATAAATGATTGGATGTTTATTTCATAATAATGAAAAACAACATCAGCCAAATGGACACCACGACCACGCTTGCAGGACCATATCCTTTTCACGAAATTTTCCACAACCAAACCGCAAAGTGGCTGCCCTATGTCCTCGATAACCTCACGATTTCTATCTTTGAGGTCTTGAATCGACGCTGGGCTATTGGAGTAGCTAATAGTTAAGAAGAAATGGGTCACAATAAATCTATTTAAAAGAATTTAAATATGAAAAAAAAAAATTATAGATGGATTTGATAGTAAAATTATAAAGATTAATAATTTGATCTTAGCTCTAAAATATGTACATATCGCCCGTCATGTCACACATCTTTCACGTGGCCCCAAAGGAAGAAGTCGCGAGATGTTAAATCACAAGATCTCGGTGGCCAATTGTAATCAGAGATAACACGGTCCGGAAACTGTTTAGTTTTGCGATCTGTGACTGTTTTATTAATTTTAATTCGTTGTTGAAGCGTGTATCGTTCCATTTTTTGGTAATGGCGTAGTTTCTTCTTGTCAAATGTCAAAGAATAAAAGCTTCAAAAGTAACAGCTACCGAAGTACCGGCTGATTCAAAACAACACCTCCTGTTGGAGAAACCTGTACAAGTATTTTTCAATTATGGTGTACTGTGTACCAAAATGGTCGAAATTTCTTATATTACGGTTGTTTTTATTTTTTTTTTTTCTATATGCATTTTTTTTTTGCTTTTCTCAAAACAACTTCTCCTACGAATTATTTGTAATCTTTTTATAAACAAATTTAAGTCGAAACCTTTTTTTTGTAAAAAAAAACACTCACGAAAATTCGAAAATGGCAAAAAGTGTCCTTATTATGACGTCAACATTTTATTTGTATCAAAAATAATTTGGCTGTAGCAACAATTTTACAAAATTTTAATTTTGAAACCAACAGTTTAATTTGGACCAACAGTTAACAGACGTGATAAAGAACGCTGGTTTACAGAGAGAAGGTCAGATATTAAATAAAGAATGCGACAGGGGTCAGATTTGTGGAGAAAATACTCATGGTTTTTAACAGCCATAGCACATCAATAGGAGAAGAAGGCTATAAACGAATTTCTAGCCAATAGTGAAACAAATGCCACCAAAAAACCATATGATATGGCTCCGTCTTTTGGAAATCGGGAAACTTTGAAATCAGTGGATTTTTATGATGCTAATAATATCGTATAAAAGTAATTGTTAAATTGTAAATTGTATAAAAAATGGAAATTTGTTCCATTGACTTAAATAAATGAAATGAAAAAAAAAGTTTATACAATAATGAAAACCATCTTAATATATATTTACCCTCGACACTGATTCACTGATACACTGATTCCCTGATTCACTGATTCACTGACTCTGTCACGCAGTACGTAGGAATTTAAATAGGCATTCTATAATAATTCTATAAATAATAATAATAAAAAAAATAATATTTTTTTTTGTACAGAAATTGTGTTTTCCCCAAATTTTTTTTTTACCAATTTTTTTTTTTTTCCAAAATTTTTTTTTTTTCGCAAAATTTTTTTTTTCTACAATTTTTTTTTTTCCACAAAAATTTTTTTTTTCAACAAAATTTTTTTTTCAACAAAAAATTTTTTTTTCAGCAAACTTTTTTTTTCAACAAAATTTTTTTTTTTCAACAAACGTTTTTTTTTTCAACAAATTTTTTTTTTTTCAACAAAAATTTTTTTTTCAGCAAAAATTTTTTTTCCACAAATGTTTTTTTCCCAATTTTATTTTTTTTCGAAATTTTTTTTTACAAAATAGTATTCTCAAAATATTTTTTACAAAATTTTTAAAATTACGTAACAAATACTTTCTAAGCAAATTAACGGGCGCCATAGGCGCATTACAACTTACTAGTGATAAATAATGATAATCAGCGCTTTTCTACTATTTTTTTTTACTTTTTTATAATTTATATAAATAGTTTATACGAAAGATCCAGACTAGTATGCCTTCTATCAATATTAAGGAGATATACGATTTCTAAATACTTTCTAATTTTTTAATAAATAGTTTCTAAGCACTTTGGGCGTGTGCATGAATGGTACTAAGGATTTTCCGGTGTTATGTCACTTGACCCTTCCTCCGTAGTCGCGGTCTGCCATGCATAAGCGTTTCGTGATGTTTTATACTCGGAGCGTATGATTGCTTAGACCAAAGTAGCATTTATTTCTAACACGATCCTTTATTTTATTTCGATGTTGACATCCATATTTTCCTTAAATTATTACTGTACAAAAAAAATTTGGAATGATTCTCGATTAGTTTGTGGAATCTGAGCAATTTTACCTAAGAAACATGTACAACTGTCCACAAAAAAATGGACTAAAACCAAATCAAAATAATATTTCGTATGAGGCATTTCTCTATAATTTTGGAAAATGATTGAACGATTTTATAAGATAGGATAATTTGGAAATCATTTTTGGTCGAATTCTTTTGGCACAAGTGGCAACGCAGATGTCTATACAGTTACCTGCATCTTAAAGGGGTAAAAGCCATTGCTGATATATATACTCGTACGTTTGCACATCGAAATTGTTACAAACGTTGTTCAAGTTGTAGTAGTTGAATGCTCTACTTAAGGATTATTATGCTGACAAGTTGTTTACCTGATTGCACGTTGTCGTAGATATTTTTCTTCCGACATTGTCACAAATGATTAGGCTTTGAAAAAGGCTTAAGTCAACAATTGCGGCATCAAAAGATACAAAAGTAAACATCGATTCTGTTTGGAATGGAAACTAAATATAATGTGAGATCTGCAATGATAGTTGAGACTTTTATATTTGCAAATATACATGGGAAAATGGGACATAGTTTGAAATCATATGGCAACTTACAGAAGGCAACGATGATCAATAGTAGAAGAATCATTTGAATATTTTAAAGCCTTTTGAGATAAAGAGAAATTATACGTAGTTTTTAAGGAGTTTTTGAATTAAGCCATTAGAATTTTGTGAAAGCAGTTTTTCGTTCGGTTTCCAGGTCCTACTCTAATTTACTTTAACATTTCTTAATATTTGGGCATGTTGTTGGTCGTGGGGTTCAAGGTGATGTGTCTACATAACAAACCCTGGTGAAAATTTCGGCATTTGTCATCGTCGTCTCATCGTGAAACAGCCGAAAACTTTACGAGTTAGGGAGACTCTGGGGAAAATTTCCCAACTGAAGATTTCCCAAAAAAAGGCCAACGTGAAAATGTTCCCAAAAGTTCTTAAAAATCCCCCCAAAAAATTTATGAAAAAATCCCTAAATGAAAAATCGGCGCTACTACAAGTTTTATTGAAAGTGTTCGGCTTTCTTCCAGAGATCATATCGAGTATTATTGGCTTGGCTTATAAAAACCGGATAGATAAATACAAAAGGTTAAAAAAGATGGCCTTTTTGTTAATAAAAAAGGGTTAAGAAAATGAATTTAAAAAGGGCTAAGAAAATGAATTTAAATTATAACGTTGTGTCGCACCACTTTCCGATAAAAAAAAACGATTTGCGCTTTACTAAATTTAAGTCGTTTAGAATATCCTAAAATGTCTGCTGCTTTACTGTCCCGTTTCCGTTGAAATGTACAGGTTGTACAAAAATATGTCACTCCTAAATGTTACACTTCTTTTACAGGCTCTTAATGTATGGAAACTTGTTTCGATGAAAAATAAAAGTTTTTAAAACAAATATCCTGTTTCGACTGTTTTCATGATTTTTAATGACATTTGCATAGAACTCTTCATCAAAATGAATTTTGGATGCCTAAATCGGCCAAGTACCCCTTTGTGTGACTTTCGAACAGTATGCGGTATGACCCAATTCCATTGAAACCACATTTGCTAAAACAGTTTCCGGCACTAAGATGTGAGTTTGGGCTGCAAACTCAATTTCTAAAACAGGGTTTTGATCTACACTTAACCAAAGTACCATGTATAGAGCTACAACAAAATTTGTTTTTTCCAATGGAAGTGTGTGAAACCCGAGATATATTCTCACTTATCTGCATTTCCCATATACGCTTTACTGCACTCCTACTCAGACTTCTTTGGCCAGGACATTCACATTGTTAAGCATAAATATTCAATATTGCTATCCTACAACTTTAAAATCAAACTTTAAATTGGATGTTTTCTAAAAACGAGAAGAGATAAAATGTTAAAGCAAAAACAAAACAACCAGCATATACGAGTACGTTGGGAACTCTGCTTGTCAATATGTTCCGGCCCCGTATGAAAAATCAATCTAAACTTTCAACCACATCCCACCAGAGCTGCAGCCTTATTGCTGGCTTCATCATCAGTATGCCTGCTCATGCAGGTGCAGTGTGCATCGCCAATATCATCCTCGGCATCACATCACTATGATAATGATGACGGCAACGACAACGCTTTACATTCAAATGGGGGTTTATGCAACATTTCATATCGTACAAACTGCCACGGTTGTTTGCTAAATAACCCAGACGACATGTTGATGGTTCTACATCTCCAGGTGTTTTCCCATGTCTGCCATTCGTTTCGACATCTTCGCTGGCATTTCAGTTTGTTTTTGTGCTGCGTCTCCTACTTGGAAAACTTCTTATTTGACGACAACAATGATTGAATATTTTATATGCTTCTTCATAGAAAATTTAACTTTTCTGTGAGGAAATGGTTCAGTTGTTGTTAACATTACAGTTGAAGATGCTGCTACTGCTGCTTTTGTTGTTGTTGTTGTCCGGATTTGTTGCGGTGTTTTCCATTGTACGTTTTATATTTTATTTATTCTTATGATTGACAAGCAAACTTTTCCGAGAACAAACCAGCAACTTTTCGAAACGAAAATGGCACGCACTTAACATGAGTATTAACTTAGAATGACACAAATGGAGAGAGACAGAGATACAGAGCGAGAGAGAGACAGATCGGGGAAGACAGTAAAAAAGTGAACAACATACAATTATTTGTTATTGTCTTTTGTCAAAGGTAAAAAGTTGTAAGGCGGTTTTCAAGTTTTGCCACAAAACAACTTTTTTATAGTTTTCCTTTGGCTTTATGTATCCCAGATGAAAATACATCCATACGTCTGCAAATCATTGAAAAACTTTCAATATTTTCTTAAAGATTTAATACAAAATGTAATCGAAACTTACTTTTGATTAAGTTTACCTTTGGCTGGGGACTTTGTGATGTGGTCTATATGTGTATATGTTACGTAATATACAATTTCACGAAACAAAATTCAATTATTTTAAAATGTTGCGGTTTTGTGTTCTTCGCCATGGAATGGTATTGGGCGAAAAATACATTCATTTGAATGTTTTCTACGAGGTATATCAAATAACCTCCTGTGTCCTGCCCGATAGGAAAATCGGCCAAAGGCTGACTTCAGTCGTAAAGTAAAAAAGTAAATTAATTTATAACAGAATTTTTTTGTGTGTTTGAAACCCATATTCATTTGTTCATATTATTTCAAATAAATACTAAAGGGACTTCTGAACTATAGCAGTTGATAGCGGACTTAAAATTTAAGCTACCGTAAAAGACTTCTTGGTAAGTTTTCGTGCTCAGTGCTGTCTCGACAGTCCAAAGTCCTCTGAGGGAAATGAAATCCACAACTCCCATTGTGATAGGCAAGCATGTTTTCAACTCGCCTTCCCGCCTTGAAGCGTGTATCGTTAGTAATGGCGTGGTTTCTACTTGTCAAATATCAAAGAATAAGAGCTTCACAAGTGACAGCTACCGAAATACCGGCTGATTTAAAATAATACCTCTTGTTACAAAATTCTTTTCACTTTGATTTCAGACAATATTACCGAATATGTTTCATTTATAATGTTTTTCTCCTAGTAAAATAGTTGCATCAACCACTTTTTTCTATATGGTCACAAATATATGTTTGGAAAACCAGGAAAAATTAAATATATTTCTGCTGATTGTGGTAAACAACAGAATTTCGATTGTGCCTACTAAAAAATTTGCTTGTTGTATATATTTTTCAGTTGTCTCTACCATTTTAGATATTTCTGTAAAATACTTTTTTTTCCGAACAATCAATGCAATTAAAATAAAAATGGAACAGAATGGGATGTTCTAACAGTGAGCTATGCACGATATAATTTTTAATACACATTCTATATAAGTTAGTGATGAATTTCGTACCCATATCCATATTGCTATACTTTTACTAACTCTGCAATTATTTCAACAGAATCTAAGATGAATCTAACACGTTTGTAATACACAAGATGATACTTTAACTGGCCATTGTCCCTTATGGTAGGCAATAAAATAAAAATACAGATAATAAATATTGGTTTTTCAATCCATGAAAGACAATTACTAGACCCTCGAATGACCCGGCCCATTTTACACCTTGGAATGACCATCCTGGTCATTATATGTATACAAATTCACCAATTGCTGACGAATTATTCACATGTTTTGCATTTTCCTACTGTGAATATTTCTACCCTTCTTCCAAAGGAATTGTTCAAAACAATAAGATCATCATTCATATTCTCTCAAAAGTGCATCATTAAAATTCCTTGGCCCTGATGATAAATGTTCCCACACACGGGGGAGGTTTAAGTTTAACTTGTCACAAACGGTGTGTCAAATCCAAAAAAAAAAGTTAACTTGCTGCCTAGATGATTAGCAAACGACTGCAGTACTTATATTGTAACAAATATATCCCTGCGAGACAGCCTACTTTCACGCCTAGGCATACTTCTGACAGGACACTCACGTCACCACCTCCAGCTATCACCTAACACATTTTTCGATATCTTAAGTCGCTTCGAGTTTATTTTATACAGTGTAGGTATGTCCCAGTGTTCGCATGTATGTGTATGTAACCCACCAAAGGGCAGGAGGAAAAAGTGAAATCATTTATTATTTTGCCTTGACAATCACTTGTCAAGTTCAATTGACTTGACAAACCAAACACCCCAAAAAAACTGAATTTTGACCAGACACAAACACATACACACACACTGACCCTATATGGTGTATATATATGTATATAGATATGTTTTGTCTGTGTGTGTGCGTTATCCTTGCATTGTTGAATTAATAAATAACAACACAAACACATACATACAGGCGTACCGACAGGCCCTGTGGCATGTGTCTTTAGTGGCTGTTAAAAAACATTTGTCATGTTATAAACAATATTTCATTGTCCTAAAAATAAACATTAGCAACAAAAAAAAAAGGAAAACACTTTCCTTCAAGTATATGTATGTGTGCTGGTGCACGTGTATGCAAATTCTTTGGCTTTGAGGAATAAATCTTGGAAATGTTAATATTTTCCAAGTGTTAACAGCCATAAATTTTTCAAAATTTTCCATTGTTATTTTTGTGTGTATAAACTCATTAGGTGCTAACAAAGGTTGATATATGTTGATCCATATATCAACCTTTTTATAATCGGCCCTTCAGTATTGATCTTTTTCCTGTTATCGTTGTGATAGCATTTTTGGAAGTCAATACATTCAGAGAGTAGAATAACCAAACTGAAGTCATTTACAAAATACTTGCGAATTGTACACTCAGAGAAAGAATGGTGATGAATTGGTGTTGAAAACGGGATACGAATTTTAAGTATATTTTTAATTTGTCAACAAAAGTGTGTTTAAGTTTGGTCAAGCGTAATAAAATATATTGTCTGACATGGAGTGCGTTCGGAATTTTTATATTTAAACTCAGACTAACTGATAGGGAATTTGTTACAGATGTTATACACATATTGCATTTCAGGACGGAATTTTGGAGTGATGGATATTTGATTAAAATTTTCCATCACTCTTCCACACATATCGGTCGGAACATTAGCAAAAACTATTTACGATAAGATACCGTTCGATCTTTCTTTTTTACTTAAAAAAAATAACAAATTGTTCAACCTACTGCGTAGTATATCTTGTGGGAAGCACCATAAATATCAATTTCGTAAGTCCGGAAAAACATTATGAAAATCGCTATTTCGCCAACTGCAAATTTTAGTCGCCAACGATGTTGAAAATTCGCCACTTTTGGCGAGAAATCGCGAAATCTGAGTGTTCATAGTGGGTAAATTTTTCACTTTTTGATAATTTCCTTTTACTTACATTTATTCTGGTTAATGTCACTGGGTCCCAATTTCATGCAGCTTTATCTCTATTACATGAAAACACAACCCCAAGGTTAGCATACATTAAAACTTCTGATTTAGGTCAAATAATAATTTTTCAGCATAATTTGTATAGGATCAAGGAAATGCGAGAAAGGGCCTTTACTAAATTGTTAATAAAATCAAAAATACTCTAACGATTTCACTGATCTATACTGATCATTTTATTAGTAGGCCATAAAGCTCTTTTCGATTTTTTTTTAAGATTTTTTAAACCAAAAAAAATTTACGAAATAATTTTTTCTCAGCTTGGATTTGTATTGTAGCTCGGAAACTGTCCACAAAAAAGTTTTTCTCCTACTTCCCATTTACAAATCTTTTAATAAGTAAGCATGTATTAAAATCGTAAACTCTTAAACTAATTTCTCCCTAAGGTCTCAATTTCTAATTTCTACAGATTCATAAAAAAATATTTTTGCGTCGTTTAAAATGTTTAAAATCTTTAAGAAAAAAACTTGTTTTTATAAATTTAAAAAAAAAACTAGTATTAATACAAAAAAAAACAAATATATGACCATTCGAATATGCTTCAGAATCACTTAAATTTCAAGGATATTGTAGTGCGTATAATTGGAATGCCAAGCAGTAGTCATCGTTGACAGACATCTCTCTTTGAGCGTTTCTCGCACAAAACACTCATTCACACTTCATTCCTCTTAAATCTTCCAATTCGAAACAAGACCAGCAACCGTAAAGAACATGATTGATGGGTTTGCAAATGAGAGTTCATATTTAGTACAACACCCTCAAAATACTTAAAACTGGAGCAGGAAAAAACAACAAAACGAAACAAAGATTATTTGTAAAGCTTTTTACAATGTCAATCTGTGAATGGTTGCTTTGTTGTCGTCCTCCTTGTTCCTGCTATTATTTGTGCTGTGGTGTACCTACTCTTTGAGCAGTTACAATGAAATCCACAAAACCAAAAAACACACATCAGAACATACAAAAAATAAACCGAACTACCAATGATTGATGTGTCTTTTTCTTTGGCTTGATTCTTTTTTTTTTTGGTATTCTATTCTGCTTAACAGTACGTATTGATAAAAACCAATTTTCGTATTGAAAAATTATGCAATTGGGACTTGTGCTAACACAAAACGAAAAAAATGCATTAATTTGTTACCCAGCTAGGGGGAATGTCTCTGGTGAGCCACCATTTCTTTCAGATTTCAACTTAAATTAATGTACATTTTTCTTTTGGCAAATTTCGTTTTGGGCGACGTTCCGTCATTTGGTTTACTTTCTGTTTAACATTTAAATTAGTATTTACCTTAGACGAAAACAAATTACATTTTCTTTTTCTTTTCTGTTTAATGGAAACCGGAAAAGGAAATGGGGAAAAATATTTGCTTTTTTTATGATCGTCCTTTTTACATAAACGTAGCTTTACATACATTTATCAAAATCTTTTTCCGCACAAATTGGTACTTGAGGAGAGGAAAAAATAAAAATACATATAATTCAATTTCAAAATAAATTATGAGTTTCAATTTATCTTCGGGAAACCCATAACTGAAAAATGCTGTTAAAGTTACTTTTTGTTTTCTTCCGGCAAAATCATAACAACCATAGATTTCGACGGCTCTGAGACATATAATTAATTTTTAAAGGTGCTGTAGCGGCTTTCGCCGGCATAAATTTCAATAATTTTATATTGTAAGTATAAGTTGGTGATAGCTAGATGACCGGCTGTCGCACATTATATTCAAGTTTATATCCGGGTACATCGCCAAGTTTGTAGATATACTACATTGCATAACAAAATTAATTTTCTATACCATCTCTACAAAGGTTACGATTTTCAAAAAAAAAATATTTAGTTTGAAATATTTGATTTGTTATTCAAAGAAAAATTAACTTTTTTGAGATAAATGATCGGATGTTTATTTCATAACAAATGAAAAACATAATGAAATGAAAAGCAACATCAGTCAAATGGCCACCATGATCACGCTTACAGGACCATATCCTTTTGATGAAATTTTCCATAACCAAATCGCAAAGTGGCTGTCCTAGGTCCTCGATAGTCTTACGAATTCTATCTTTGAGGTCTTGTATCGACGCTGGGCTGTAGACCTTCTCGCAAGGTGTTAAATTACAAAATGTAGGTGGCCAATTGTGATCACCCGTAAAAAAAACAATGGTTTCGTTGCTTGTGTGGCCCGTAGCGTCGTTTTGTTGAAAGTAAACGTTGTCCAGATCAAAATCATCCAAATCCAAACATAAAATCTCATTAATCATCTCTCGATAGCGCAATCCATTCACCGACCTCATTTTCGAAAAAGTAAGGTCCAATGACCCCGCCGGACCATAAACCGCACCGAACAGTCACACGTTGAGGCTGGATAGGCTTCTCAACAATAACTCTTGGGTTTTTCCAGGTCCTGATGCGGCAATTTTTGCTTGTTGACGTAGCCACCGAGGTGGAAATGGGCCTCGTCAGTCATGATGATATTTCGATCGAATTCGGGATCATTTTCTTGCATTTCAAGGACCCAATCAGCAAAGACACAACGGCCGCATTGAGTTCTTGTGCTAACTGAACTTTATAAGCCTTAAGACGCAAGTCTTTATGCAAAATACGGTGTAATGACGTTTGTGGAATGTCCAATTCCAAAGAACGCCGAGGAATGGACTAACCTGGGGTTTCTTCAACACTTTGAGCTACAGCACCAATATTCTCAGTTGTTCTTTAGCGACGTGCACGGCACTCAACAGAACTCAACAACGTTTTACTGGATCAAAAGTTACAGTCTTTTGGCCGTCAGTTCCTTCATGAAATGTTAAGGGAAATGGGTATGTAAGTAAGCTTCAGTGTGAAGCGAACAATTTCATGACAAGATTTACCTTTGCACTCCATCAGATCGGTAATAGGTCGTTCTTTAATCGCTACGCCTCTGCCCTGACTCACATACAATTTTGAGATCCCTGCCCAAAATCCACCACATTGATCCACTGTGAAACTACTTATGCACATAACTGTACAGAAACAAATTATAGCGGATATCCAACATTTTTAATTCCATTTATGAAAAATTAATTAGCATTACTCGTTTCCGCTCGCTCATATATGTGCTATTTTATGATGATTTTTAAAATGTTTCATACTACTTCGCTTTATTAATTTTTATAATCGCACAAAATCCTTTAAAATATCCCCTAATCACATTTTGGCACACTTAAGCGAAATAAAAAAAGTTGGGCCATTAAAATATATCTAAAATGATTTTCTCTGTTTCTTCGCTACTTTTATGTGCGTTCACTTACTTTCATTATCATCAAATTTCCATAGCTGCCTTTAAATTGAAATTGCCTATAATTTTGCAGAGACCTTTTATGCTTAATGGCATTTTCTTTTTAAATGGCTAAATGGCAGAGAGAAACCATTATTTACACCAAAATGTACATGCACAGAGTCAAGTCAGCTTTCGACCCATCGACCCACAACTCAACCCACCCTCTGTTGGCTTCCAACCCCAAGGAGGCAGCTAACTAAAACCCTCTACCTCGGCGCATTTGAGTTAAGTGTCACATAAAAATTATTGTTAAATGCATTACGATAACTGAACATTTCCGGTTGTGTGTGAGCAAGTGGTTCAGGTTTTTTTTTTTTTTACATTTTCTCTCTTAAACCAAAGCTTGCTTGCTTCGTTTTATAGACCCTTTTGCAATAACTTTTTTCTCACTTTGCTTTTGTATAATTTTTCTATATCCGCAATTGTCATAATTTTTACATTTGACTTTTTGTTCTTGCAACATTTAACTTAACATCATTTCCACATCGGTGGATGGGGAGAGATACAGACTTGTTCATAGGCACTGTGGCACCTTTCCACTGCTATGGGAAGGACAGACTGTAAATGTCAACGCTGTGATTGTTGGTGTTCGGATGCGGGGGTTGAATTTATATGACGTTCATTTGATGTTATTTCACGCTTAAGGTAATAACGTTCGATTGCTGCCTGACATTATTTTGCAAACTTTAGCTACAGCATAGAACATCTTCTGTGTAGAGTGCTCTATGGTTTGATGACTGTTAATGGTTGTATTGGTCTTGGGCGAGATGTGTTAAGATGGCAGGATATAAATGGCCTGCACCATTAAACAGATGAATTAAATTTGTGACGTTACTTATTGGCAAACACTTAAAACAGTTCAATGGTTACATCAATTGTTATTCTCCAGCTGCTTATACACGGGTAGTTTCGATAGTTTAATGGGGTAATGAACATAAATACTTTTACCTTTACTCATGAATATTTATTGTTTCAATAGTGGGTGAAAAAAGTAGAGGTCAGAAAATAAAAATACTGCTATCAAGTGTTTCCGTTTTTGTCAAATAAATCATTGGGGGGAATAGTTCGCAATGCCATTTTTTTTTATTGCATTTCAACGGTGCCAAACTGAAATGTGTAAACACACTGGTACATACAATTCAATATAACCAGAACACAGTTTCTTTGATTTTATATTTGTGGTTTTAGTTTTTGTTCACATTAACATGTTCTTTTTCCACTACCCGATTTAGTGTGTAGCCTTTTTATATCACTCTGATGAAAACTATAAAGTTTTGATTACAACGGAATTTTATGTTCCGAGATTTAGACTGTTGTGAAAACGCATCAATGTTCAAACGAGCGGCCCAAAAACCGGCCCCGGACAAACATGGACATATGGGTATCGAAATGCAACGAATCCATGATGGAGGGTATATAAGATTCGGCCCGGCCGAACTTACTATTTGTCCACTTGTTTTTTGTAACAATGAAATAATGTTATTGAAATCATGTGGATGGCAGTGGAGTGTTAGCCCAGGTTCGAAACCTGGTGAGACTAATTAAACATTTTTCATCGACCGTTATGAGCCCGAGTAGTGAATATACAAATTATATCGTGCACAACTTACTTATTCGAGACAAGTTCTCTGTCCTTTCTTTCATGTAAAGTTAAGGGAAATGAGTATGTTGTAAATTGTTAATTTTTCTCTTTACTTTTAATTGAATATTTTATTTTTCTGAATTACGGTACTCCACAACACTTGGGTTGTAGACTCACATTAAATTTGTTCAATGATACACGGTCTGTGATTGACATTTGGCAGATCTTCTTAGGGCGGTATTCGGAAGTTTAGATACGAGATGGTCTGGAATCCTAAAACAGGGCTTTTCTTGTGGTGTCTCGGTCCAAACAGTTTCTTCAGTCAATCGATCCATATCCTTGATTATTCGGCTTTGCAAATGTAACACACAATCATAAGAAGGAACATCATATTCGAAATTTATGCGTTCGGTTCATTTTCCATTTGACTATAACTATTTGGAAAATATTTAATAATAAATCATACATTCTCTAGACGGGAAACCCTAATATGTATCCAAAATTAATTTACACATCTTTCAACGAATTTAAAGATGTTACAAATATATAATGCAGTATGACGGAAAGTATGTCAAGAAGGCCTCTAAAAGTCAGCATTCAATTCCGCCGCTGGATACAGTGAATGAATACCGTGTGTTCGCCATTCATAACATTTGTATATTTCCTTTTCTTTTGTTTATGTTCACGTCGGTGCTACGGCTGCTGCTTCTGGTGTTGTTAGAAAAAGTACATTTGTCTTTGTAACTCATATTTGCATCATATGTTATGCAATACAAGCAAATGGATGTGTGCATATTTGTATCAACAAAATTATGCTTTGGTTTACAGTGGAAAATGTAGCATAATTGAAAATTGAGTATAAACCTGAAATCATGTTTATATTTCATTGCAAAACTGGCGAACACTGGAAGGAAGTAGAAAGAACCAAATGAGGTTGCTGAGTGCTAGCAAATGCTGGGTGATGTACCCCGCAAACAGAATGTCCCGTCAGGAATATATTGTCGATAATGTTGAATGGCGTCGCCTCGGCATATCTCATCGCCATTGTACCGACATAATATTCATAATATGGTGGAGTTGTACGAAATATCATGAAAATCACTTCGGAACGACTCAAATTTCATTAGGATCGTATTTAGTGTGATCTAGAGTAGGTTATGCCTTTATAAGCAGACCCATGTAGACTCTGTCATACTACAAAAAGCGTATCCGTAGTACCATCCTCGAAAGAATCCAAAACGACCAAAAAATTCCTTATTCGGTCTATACCAACATCGGCCAGCGTTGAGTCTGTTTACCAGGTCAGGACAAGTACAGAGAAACTGTTTAATAGACTCCTTCCCCTATTTAACAACACATTTTCTACAGTAGTAGTCGGAGCCTTCTGTCTTCAGTCTGTGGCCTTTTCTACAGTTTCTGTGAAAATTTCTTGTGCGTCATTCACAGAAGGCAAACGTTTTCGTATTCCGAATGAAAAGTTTCCCCTAAATTCCCGCACAAATTCTGAGCATTTGGTTTGCTGGGTAGTTACAAAAGTCTACATGTTTGCGTTTTAGTCTGCATGTATTTGTATACGAATGAATGTAAAACTGAACAGGTTTTCATTATAACATTCATTTTTGTTTTTACTGAGCAAATTACTTGCTGACTGACTAACTGACTGACTGACTAACTAACTGACTGGCTGACTATCTGCCTGCCTGTCTGTCTGTCTATCTGTCCGTCCGCTTGTCATTCTGCGGGTGCGTATATGTTTGAAATTTCTTTTAATTAACGTGTATAAAAGCGTTTGAATGAGTACATAATAATAATAATATGAATGTGCATGTGGTAGTTACGCACACATGTACTTCAACACATATCACATGTACATACATACATATGCCACATTCCCAGGCATGAGCCAACGAGTATTCATTTATACAATACAAGTGCGTTCTTTTTTTTTTTAATTTATGTTTATGTAACAATTTTAATTAAATTTTAATGAAAATGTCATTGTTTTCCATATTTCCTTGAATGCAATACAGGGCCCGCCTGCTTGGCCTGACTACCGAATACAACAATTCCATAGAATTGTGGTTTATGAGAAAATGTTGGTCAAAATTATGATTTTAATATTGCATGGATATAAGAAGACTTTTAATTTACTTCAGATGGCAAGTTTTTCATTACGCGCGATAGGCGGTTAAATGTTACCGAACCGAAATAATAATGTTGCTATTGTTTAAATGATGACTTTATTTGGCTAACAGAGTACGTCCTGGTGATAATATTTTTAAAAGATTCATCGTACATCATGTTTCAGAGGAAAAGGCAACAACAGCGACAGCGAAAACACACAACGCCAGTGAAGTCAGATGACAAAAATAATTGTGTAAAAAATTTAATCGATAAGTATATTTTTAAATATTATTTCAAGTAACTGCTGCCCAGGGCAATGTTTCAGATCGGCCATTCTGAAAGTTCAGTTTTTGCACACTCGCTAATGAAACGTGTAATGTTGTTTTCTCAGGCAGCAATTGGTGTTGACTGGCCGCTATAGACATGAGATTTCACGTGCCCCCACAAAATAGAATTCAGTCGGGACAAATCCCATGTACGACGTAGACAATTGACAGAGCAAAACGAAAGATTAATTGCTCACCAAACTCGCCTCTCAATGGTTATGGAGAGCATGGTATACCACCATCTGGTTAAGTATCTAGGTCCTTACTGTCTTCTGAATGGTCAACGTATGTCTTCCATAGAAGTCGGTGTTCTGGTGACCAGATGACTTTCATTTTGAAACGATGGAGTCATGCTATTCAGCGCCTTGGCGAAAACAAGGTCGTGGCTCTGGATATTTAAAAGGCATCGGTGCACTCATAACGAAACTTATTACATTTGGTGCCAGTCATACCTTCTCTTGATTCATATCGAAATTTTTCCCAGAGATCGCTATACGAGTTGTTATAAATTTAGTCTCATTGGCCGTAGGAGTACATAAGGTTCAATTCACTTTCCTTCTCTGTTTCGTATTTTCATTGACGATCTGTTGGGTCAGACGGTGAACCCAATCTACTTTTGTTTGCGCATGACAGCAACCTCCGCCATTCACATTGATTTGCCCACCAGCCAAGTCCTCTGGAAGTCGAGGTCAAAAGGCGAACGATTAATAACTCACTCAACCGCGATTTCACTACGAGTTATGAGTGGGGTCAAATGAGTAGAGTAAATTCGAAATAACGCAGTGTCCAGTGCTCTTTGATGTTTGACATTAACATGACTCTGTACAATTCAATAATATTTCAATTGCCACCCCATTAAAGAACAAACGGCGAACTTCTCTGAAAACGATGAGTTATACGAGATGGAAAATTCATAATCACAGATTGGATCCACGCCAATAGATGTATCCAAATCATCAGTTAGTCGTCTACAGTTGTAGACGAGAAACTTACTCAGCCAAACTGTTCACATACTAATGTTGCTATTTACAAATTTAGCCGATTTTTGGTAGCATGTAGAATGAAATTCCGGTCTTGTGTGCATGAACTCCTGTTGGTTAAACCAGCCGGCGTGATTCCAGTTTTGTATTGTTCATAGATCGCAGATACTCCCAACATCGATGTCAGCATTCAGCTCAATTTTCAATGGTCCCGCAGTGAGTTTTTTCGTTACAAAAATCATTCACTGACTAAAATAATCGAATAATTTAAATGGCATATTATTGATAATTGTCCAGCCTCTGAAATGAGTGTTTAGAAAGGGTGATAAGCCTTGAATGTGAATGAAAGTAGACATTTGTGGAAAAATCAATTTAATGGTAACTAATTACACTAGTCAACAGTCAAAATGTACTCGGGATGCGATAATTTTTTCTGTGTAGATATCCTTGACATGAGCTCGAAAAACGCAATAAAAATTTTTTTTTTATTTTTTTTTTTTTAAATTTTAAAAAAAATTTTTTGGTTAATTTGTTTCGTCCGGCATAACTCGGGAACCACTAGCTTGATTTAATTGAATTAAATTTTATAAAATTTAAAATTACAATTCCCTTAATCTGTTCGTATATTGTTTTCCTATACAAGCAACAGTTTCCAAGTTAAAAATGAATATATAAAGGAAAAAACTTATTTTTTGCCTAAAGATTTAAATTTTTTTTTTTTTAAAAAATCCATAAAAAATCCAAAATGAAAAAAAATGTCAAATCTTATTACTTTTACGTAAAGTCACATAACCTATGAGCAAAATGAGACAAAGATCATAAAAATCGATGCACGCGTTTCGCTTTTATTCGCAATTGAGTAAAGGTATGAATTTCAAAAATTTCAAATTTTCATATATTTTTGTCACCCAACAAATTTTAATTTTTTTTGTAATAAAAAAGAAAAAACCTTACCATAGACAAAGTTGTGCATATGTCGAGCAAATTTTTGAAATTCATACCTTTACTCAATTGCGAATAAAAGCGAATTTTTTAAAATTTAATTCAATTAAATCGGGCTAGTGGTTCCCGAGTTATGCCGGACGAAACAAATTAACCAAAAACATTTTTTTAAAATTTAAAAAAAAAAAATAAAACAAAAACCAAACTAAAAAAAAAATTTTATTGCGTTTTTCGAGCTCATGTCAAGGTTATCTACACAGAAAAAATTATCGCATCCGGAGTACATGAAATTTTTTTCATTTTGTTGAGTAGTGTTATTAATATTAAATATCAACATTTGCGGATATGGACGACGATTACTCGAATAATTTTGATTTTTGTGAGATCGAGAAATAGTGTTATTTTTCGGCTACAGATATTTCTGTTGTTTGTTTAGGCTAAAGGAATACCTTTTTGCTAATACTGTCCATTATTTCTACTGATGCGGATCCCTGGTATACGAATTCCTCCATGTCGCCGCTTTTATCATCTACACAGTCGTTTAGATGTTATCGCGACGTAGTTCAAGTTCACTATCTGACTCACTTAACTGCTCTTGTAAACGAAGCATTTAAAGATCCAAATGATGTCGGTGTCGTGGGTCTGTATCTTCTTCTTTAGATGCAATAGATGTCTTGAGCAGTTGTAATGTGTAACTGACTGGTTTGAAAGTAGCTAAAATGAGCCTTCAGAAGATGGGAGTCACTTTCTAAACTAGTCGCTGTTGTAAATGACGTTTGCTCTACACATTTGGAATGTTCTAAACTTGTCTTCTTCGGATTTTCATTTACTCTTATTGCATCTGTATATAACATTCAGAATTGTAAGCTTTCATAAAGAATTTTCTTCATACAAAATATATGCTATCATATTTTTTGTCCGCATAAAATAAAACCGGCCAATTATTAATTGAATTCATTTGCAAAACATAATAAATATTGATAACTTTGACATGGGTTTCCTTTTAAAACTCCCACGTCGCAAGCATAATGCATATGTTTTTTTTTTTTTAATTTGATCAAGTATCACATGGATGGCATCGATAATTTATTATTAATGTAAATAAACATAATTACTACTGCTATTAAATTACACAAACACACGAACTCACACATTACTCTTGTGAAATGACTCCACCAGACAGAGAGCTGGATAGAATGATTAATAAAGGCCATGTGACAGGCCTTCAGTTGCAGTTGATACGTATGTCAGTGCTTTCTTGTAATCCCTTAGCGTAAGGTTCATTGGAGAGGAAGTTCATGAACGATCCCTTCTGTGAGGAAAACTTGGAGAAAGCCTTCCGAACGAATCTCTTCTATCCTTAATAGAGAACAACAAACTATCATGTGTTTTATATTTAGAGGTCATAAGACCGTGTCTCAAAGGCGCATACTTGAACAGTGAATACTAACACGGTACATGTTGAAAAGATTGCCCAATATAAATAATGTAGAATACTTAAAAATTTAAAGTCCGGTATAGATAAGATTTTAACATTTCAAGTAGTTTACATTATTTATAGTGGAAAATATTATGCGCCTTTGAGAAACCACCTTTTGACCGCTGGACTACCCTACACAGAGTCAAAGGTAGGACAAATAGTGGAGTGATGTGATTGTGATGCCGTCCGATACACCTTTTAACTTCTTCTCTAAAAATGTGCCTGCTATCAAATTTATCCAAAGAAGTAAAATTGTATATTTGGTAAAATGGTCCTCTCTCTCTGGTCTCCAAAGAAAATGCAAGCTGCAACTTATATCTGCAATCTTCGAAGGCCTTCCATAAAGTTTTGTCAAGGCCTTGTCAGTGCCACCTCTGGCAACTTTATATGTATTAATCTATTGTATATGAGGGCGCAATTATATATGATTAATAAAAGCGTATTTTTTTTAATATTTGTTAATTTAAACAAGTACAAAAGACGGCCGATTCGAATCCAAAACACCATACATGACGAACATTTTTCGTAAGTGACATTGGCATAGACATTGGTGTAGAGATTTTCATTATAATCGATATTTAATATATATTCATGCCATTTGAACTACGATTTTAGGCAGACCTTAATGTATATGTCAGAAAAATGTTGGTTGCATATCGTTTCCCTTGAATAATAATACAGTTGTCTTGATTTGTTTAAACATTTAAAATGATATTATTTGTCATTAGAAAATTTCTTGTCATTTGAGTTTAAAGATAATTATGATTGAAACACAAAATAAAAATTACACAAATAATACAAGATTGATACAAAAGTCTTCAATACTTTCAACTACATGCAATGGTTATGAGTCGAAATAACAATAATATCGGAGCAAAAAATATTAATAAAATCATGTTTTCGCATAGAGCCAACTAAGTCGATTACCAATTGTTTGCGAAATATTTTTATGAAGACAAGAGAAATCATTATCATGGACTTGCAGACAGGGCACCACGGCTTCGCAGAATTAGCAATAAGCCGAATTGTAAAAAATGTATTTATCAATCAAATTGAAAAATTTAATTTGAAACTACCCATTTTCTTTTCCTCATATGCATATATGGCCTCAGTATAGTTAATGTGGTACGAGATTGTACAGAGGAAAAGAAAGCTCTCAGCAGAGGACTTCACAATACTTCTCCCTCCACAATCCGATCTGATTTTTTGTATATTCTCTTAACGACGTTTCTTCAAAAATACCTATATCATACCCAGGCTGGAGTACCACTGGACGGTGTTTTATCCCCAATTCTATACAGAAATTGTCTTGGTGATTGCTTATTTTGTGCGACATTCGGACATGGCATCTCTCAGAATTTTCGAAATTGTCAAGTACTACAAATGGATTAACGAAATTAGTATACCATCCTACTGTGGAGAGTAGAACGAATTCATTCGAAAGTATGAGCACTTCCGTTAATACACAAATAAACATTGACAGGATATTCACATACACACCCCCACACGCATCTTATCTTAATGTAATAATTGCTTGTGGATGGGTGGAAAATAAATAATTACTGTTCTTTTGTTTTGGAATCGAGAGAAAAAATGTTCTATGCGAACTTAAAAAAAACAAAACATGCGAACTTTTGAAATGTACATCAATCGTAATTATTATAATTATTGAACACAAAAGTGTTATGTTAGGGGTTTTTAGAATTGTGTGATATATTGGGTGTGTTTTATTTTTTCGGTTTGGTGTGCAGGCTTGTCAGTTGGCTATATTAGGATTAGTAAGATCTTCACTTTATGGTGACTTCATTAGCGTGATTTATTTTGAGGCACCCAACTATGTTTATATGGGCTACTGATCATAGTTTCTGTTCATTTGTCGATATTCCATATTCTACGTTTGCGCAATTGGGTTTGTATCGAAGATTCTACCTCTATGGTGGACTCCTAAATCTGCATTGCAAGTAATGTGGTGTCCTCGCAAATGTAGATAACTTTAACTTAATGGAGGGGAATTTGGGATCTGTAACAGAGTAGAGTAGAAAAGGAACTGGTAGGGGAAGAGAACAAATTTCGAAAAAGTAAGGTCCAATGACACCGCCGGACCATACACCGCACCAAACAGTCACACGTTGAGGATGGGAGAGGCTTCTCAACAATAGCCCCAGATGCGATAATTCAGCTTGACGTTGCCACCGGGGTCATTTTTCGATGGAATTCCGGATCATTTTTATGCATTTCATGGACCCAATCAGCAAAGACACGACGTTGTTGATGATCGGTCAGGTTGAGTTCTTGTGTTAACTGAACTTTATAAGCCTTAAGTCTTTATGCAAAATAGGTCAAAATGCGTTTGTTGAATGCCCAATTCCAAAGAACGACTAGGAATGGAAAAACCTGGGTTTTCTTAAACACTTTGGGCAACAGCAGCAATATTTTCAGTTATTCCCGATTTTATTCTTTACATCACTAACATGTTCCAACATCTCGAATTTTTCCACCAATTTCTGTATTGCGGTCCACGACGACGATGAATGCTTTAGTTTTGCGAATTATGACTGCAAGTTTCATTTTTAGTAATGTCGTAGTTTCTACTTGTCAAATGTCAAAGAATAAAATATTCAAAAGTGACAGCTACCGAAATACCCTGTGATACAAAATAACCCTGTACAATTATCGCTTGCTTACCACTTGAACTTGCCAGTCCGTCTGTATTTATTTTCTTCTTCTTCTGTATTAGTTCACAATGAATGATATCATTGTTCACTTGGCACCATTTAATATTGGATTTTTGTAAATTTGTATGCGGGCAATGCCCTCATATCCAACACTTCCAAATTGTCGTTTCCCATTTTAAATGGAGATTATCAGACAGTTAACGACACTGTTAATAGACGTACTATTTTTTTTTTTTTTTTGGTATTCCTTGGTCTGCCCTGGTTTCAAATCGCTTTTATCGTTTCGAGCATACGAAGTCGGCTTATTTATTAACAAAGAGGTTCTTTAACAGGATTTGCCGCAATGTGAAGATATGATGATGAGCTATAGCTTGGCCAGGCCAAGTGCGTTTGACATATTTTCTCCCCACACCCCACCCAATTAATATTTAAACACATCAATCTTGACTGAACAATTGTAACGACATATACCTATTGAACTGAAACCTTCTAACTTTGTACACCCAAACAATTTTTTAATTGCCTTTTTTCCCTCACCAAAGTTTCCATTACAATTCCCTGCTCTTTTTCTTTGCATCCATTACTACTATTTTTCTTTTAATGTCCTGTTCATTAATAATGAATTACTCAAAACAATAAAACGGGGCAACAATAAACATCACCACAAAAAGCAATTGTTGTATTACTTTCATGCCCCCCCCAGCGCCAGAGAAAATAAACGGCATTCGTCCTCCGTTTGGTAAATTAACAAAATCACTTGGTGTTGACAAGCTAAACAATGAGCTGAAAATGCCAAAATATTTCCACCGCCCCCCCCAAATTGCACACACATACACACCCATTCAAGTCCATACGAAGATTAATTACACTTTAAAAGGGAATTTGATAAGCTAACAAACAACTGTTGGCCAGCATTTCAGATGCTTAGTAGTAATGAAGTATGTACTGTCGTCCCTGTGATACTTTGCGAAACATTAAACTAATTTTTCTCTTTTTTCTCGTTTCTTTCTATTTTTAGGTAAGTTCGTTGATGGTCTAAACGGCTGCATTCAGTTGTCCGCACCCACATTGCGTTTATTTTGAACGTTTCTTGTACATTTTTGATATCGGAAGGAGTAAGTTTGGTTGTTTGGTATTCGTATCTATTCCTATTGTATTGTAACCCATACGCATAGGTAATAAGAATGATCTAATAGTTGAACCTTGGCATTGGCTTGAATATTTTGGACTCGTACTATGTTGAATAATGGAAAATTCAAAATCGATTATCCTTGGCTTAACTTTAGTCTTTCTTTCGAAAGAAGTTCATACTAAACATATATTTTTTTTCACAATAATCCTTTTTTTTTTTGTCACAATAATGAATAGGGTTTTAACTTTCAGTATCTTTTGTTGGGATGGTGCGTAAACTCTTAAAGTTACCATAATCGTCTACCAGTATCAGTAAGAAAACGTGAACTAATTTCATTTTGAAGAATTATACTTTTTTCTATCAGGCGTACTCACCATATGATGTATTATGTGTCATATTATAGGACGCATTTGGATAGGGTAGGATCAAATAGGATTTTCTCGGCAAATAAGGTTTTTCGAATTTTATCTCAAGTTTTCCAATGAATACCATTTTCTACATCTGTGAGTCATCATTTCAAAAGAAAAGTCTTCAAGCTTGAATTTTATATATGTACATATACCACAGGTTTTGGCAATAGTTTGCTCGTTCAGCTGACATATATTTTGTAATTGTAGTGAATTTGAATGACATTCAAATCAAAAATAGGTTGAGCAAAAAAAAAGGGTTTTTTTTAACGATCTTCTGATCTACCTTAAAATTTCACATGATGTCAAATATTCAAAATTCAATCAATAGAATAAAAATTTTAAAAATAACTACTTCTCTGCCCCCTAGATATAAAGTGTAATTTAATGTTATTGTGCATGTTTGGCGTATTTTTCAAAAACGATCACTTACAGTCACAGAACGGATACCCGTGGGCCCAGTTGTACAGGCATTATGATACTTGGAAGACAACACATAATCAAAATATATCTTAAAACAAATACAATTCAAGTAATACTTATAGTTAAATCTAAAATAATTTACTCAACTATAATAAAAAATACCTCAAAAATAAGTGGCCGGTATAACAACTTTAGGTTAATATTACTGGTATGCATGTATGTAAAAACAAAGCAATTTTAAAAAAAATTAAATTTAATAAAAAAGAATATGAAAATAAATTCGGAAACAAATTAACGTATGCGCCCCCCAAAAGGTACTGAAAGAAAGTAAAACATAGTATATCTCCACTTTAGTCCAACCACCACCTCACCGCCCACTTTGCTGCATTCTCACCACCTTTACTATCGTATAGTCCATACTGTTGTTTACCCACCAAAACCTAGGCCATGTTCACCCACCCACGTGCAACGAGCGACGAGTATATGCATGTAAATATAAAGTACATATTACGTATACATGAAAACATAATTCCTTTTGAAAATGACGGAAAATAATGAAATAAAAACGAAAAGAAAAACAAAATAAACAATGACGAAAGAAGAAAAATGTAAGAACAGAAAAAAAAATCAGCAATAATGTAAGAGAAAACGTAATATTTTAATTTATTCAAGGGAATTAATGCAATATTGGAAAGGACCCCATTTCAAAGGGGTTCTAGTATGGCACTTGGTCAGTTTCTTGTCTGCAGATGCACAAAGACACAATTTGGTTAGGAAATTTGATATTTCAATTTCAAGAAAAGTCGTGCACTGGAAAAATGCCAAAAGATTAATTTTCACCTGCCGCTGTTAAAATGTCTTCCACTGTTTCCAAATTTCGGAATTCAATACTCCCTTACTCACCTGATAATTTTGTCATTTTTAAACGAAATGTATCACTCGGTATGTACAATGGGACACCCTATATTTTTAATGACTATAAAACAGCGTCCACCTTCTTCTCAGAGAGCACCATCTGTTCACACTGTTTGACTTTTTTAATTTGTATCAAAGTCGCTCAAACTGAAACGACTTAAAAGTTATACTCGTATATAAGTACAATTTATGTGTATGTATTTTGCTGTTGTCCTTTGCGATTAATTACGAGTAGACACAAGTTAATATATTTTTCCAAGAAAACTTAAATGAAAGTCTGCTTTGTTTGAAAGTCAAATGGTGGATACAGGAGCTCAACAACTCCCATCTGGTAGGATTTTGATGCTGACATTCTGGTTGCCTTCAAATCTAGACCGTCGTTCTAGATCGTCGTAAAATTCTCAGACGATCGAACAATCCCCGTGTGTTCGTTTATCTATTAAAATCACAAATAGAATCTAATCTATAAAATCGAACTGCTTGCAACATTTCGGATATCTATTCTAGATTGATTGATATTGAAAATGTCTCTTTTTCGGGACTAAAACACCTTCTTTAAATTTAACGAATATATTTTTTTTTAGTGATCAGTATTTTAACCAAAAGATAACTTGAATTATCTTTTCTTTCGAACTCTTCACATTTGTGTCCTTATGAACATAAATTGTATGAGTTTATTTTTCCAAAAATTCGCCTCCCGACATTCAGGGAGACCATAATTGTGCACTACTAAATACATACATTACATCATATTTACATGAATGGAAATTACTCTGGAATTCATACAATTCTTTCTGATAGCCTGAAGACGGTCGAGTTTGGTTGTTGTCAAATAAATATCGCTAAATATCAACCTGCTGGTGGGTCGACAATTTTCGGTTTGTAGGTTTGCCGAAAAGCCTTTAACACGAGTACAAATTATGGAAATAAATATAATATCCGTAAAAACCATAAATTTATTTGTTTTCCTACTGAATAAAATCTCTCTGGACCTTTATTATGTGGCAATTTCTATTCCACGGAATTAAACTGCCAGCACTATTATATTACCGAGAAGAAATCTCAACATACGATACGGAGTACCCGACCTACCAATTTCCCTGACCACTTTCAAAGTGAAACAATATTCTGTTCTGAAAATGTTAGGGCACGTGTTGTCCTCTTTAATCCCCACTGTTTACACCTCAGACAATTAGTAATATATATTCGGTTTCATCCTTTACTTCCTGCGCAAAAGACACTTTTAATTATTTAGTAAAAAAAAAATATATATGAAACTTTTGGCGAATTACCTTTTGCCGTAATAATATTCTGCTGAAATTCTCCAGTGGAAATGATGAAATTATGTATGTGTACAACTGTATGGGCGAAGACATATGTGCAGCCTCAATATATTGTATAGTTGTTTTTTTTTTTTTCAAACTATCCCTCGTATGCGCCTTCACCATTTCCACCGTTTCTGATTAAAATTGGGATTCTTATTTATTCATTCACACACCCAAACATTCTCTCAATTATCCGCCTGCACCACAATCACATCACTACATACACATACATACATACGTATTCGTATATCCAACGAATGCACACAATTCTGCTTCTTACAAACATATTGAATGAACGGAAATGTCAACTGTCTTCCACCAGTTCCATTTCAATGAGTTTCCATTCAACCCGTTTTTCATTTGCATACATCTGACACCTGAGAGCGTCGTTTTCATTTTCTTCTACATTTATCCACTCACGATATTTTCAATTTACTTGTATTTATGTATGTGCGTGTGTGTGTTTGGTTTTACTTCACATGAGTCGTCTGGATTAAGGATTAATGTCGAGCATACGATATACCGCACTGTATGCACCGAGACGATAATATTCGGGTTACTTTATGGTAGCTTATGGTCGTGGTTGATCCGTTAAAATGACAACAAACCATCTTTCATATTTCTTGCAAACAAACAAAAAAAAACAGAAGAAATTAAACTTCCTTTTTTTAATTCTCCCAAAAATGGAAATTGATCAACAGCACCGATGTGTGATGGATTTTCTGGGGAATCAAAAATTGAAGGATGTGTCGTCGTCGTCTCAATCAAATGAGTGGAAAGTGAGGCATATACGACTGTAGTTTGGCACATTCGCGATATGGATTTGCAGATGAATAATTTATGCCAGGCTCGGGTTGGTCAGAGTTTCATTCAGACATCCATGTACCGTAAACAGTTTCTATTAATATGAATTCTATCCAGCCCCATTCTTCTTTTAATCTTAATTGCAATCCCCATAAAATTGATAAACTTACAAAGGGCTATCCCAGTCAAACGATGCAGCCTTGTATATTTCACAGATAATCGCCCAATAATTCCTACAGCTGAAAGGCATGGTCGCATCAAGTACCATACACATATAATTAGTAGTCTTATATTTTTCTTGGTATTCAACATTGTGAAATCCTAATTAAATTACATAATGGGCAACCAGAAGAACAACAAGTGTCTCATACTTTGTAACCATAACAATTTCCATGTCATTAAACACTCAGCCATTCTCAAAGTACCTGTCCCTGTCCCTACCCCCAGCCGCAGTGGAGAATAACATAACATTAATGTAATTAATCATACCATACCCCCCTCCCCACACTTGTTGAAAGAGTAGCTAAGGCCAGTGCAACCATTACAAATTAAATTCCAACCATTCTAAATATGAAAATATGTCTGTTGTTGTATGTGTGCAACGGTTTGGTGCTATTCATTAATTTAATGCATTTACCCTAAACATCGCAAATATGAATTTCCTTTATAATGTGTGCAGTATGTATGTATATGTTGATATATGTGCGTAATGACGTCCTATAGATATGTGTATGTAAATCGCCAGAAATGAAATAAAGTGTATTAGTATTTGCAAAACCCCTTAATATTTGAAATCATCTCAAATGACTCAATCAAGCAACATATTGCACTAACCCAAAATTATATGATTTTTTTTATGGGCTGTATCTTACAAAAGACAGAGAGACACCTCTAATTGTACAAATTTTTAATAATATTCCAAAATAACCATTTACTTGATTAATATTTTAAGTACGTGATCAATGTCAATGTCGGTTATTGGGTTTCCAATATGCAAGCCAGCTCTGTTTTGCCTCCATTTGCAATCAGTCTGATTTATTTCTAATAGGGGGCCCAGTCGACCAGAATCTTTTCGTAATATCAGCCATTGAAACATTACATTGCAATATTTGAAAGTAATTTTTAGATCCTACGACTAAAATATTACAGTTGATCTGATTCGGTAGAAAAATTCTACAAATTCTAAATTTCTATAATTCCACCATACCATTTGTATGTAAAAATAAAACAATTTCGGAAAATAGTGAATATTTTCATCATACAAATGTGGCCAAATCGTCAACGATATTCCAAATTTGTCAACATGATTGCTTGAATTTTCAATATTTTGATAACACTTTACAATTGTTCACAAGAGTTGATGATTTGTCAACGTATTTTTTCTTTCCCTCTACGCAATGTTCACTATTTTTCGAATGAATAAATTAAAACTTAATAAAGTTACTGATCACTATTTAGGGATTGCTTAATGGCAGTTGCCATATTTGTAATAGAGATCTGACAAGGACAGTATTTATTTTTGTACACTTTCGCAAGTCACGCTCTTCAAATAGTTTCAATAAAAATGGATTTTATTTTGTAAGATTCAGCACTGAAAACTAGGACGTCATTAAACATCGAATGAATAAAGTCACGATTTTTGATTTTTGTCTTTTTCCTTTGTATTATTAATTTGATATTGAACCAATGCTATATCGACTTGTAATGAATTTAAGTACTTGTTGAAATATTATTTATAAACAATATCTATTTCTTTTCCCTTTCCCACAACCTTTTCTCAATCTCTGTCTCTCTCTCTCTCTGTCTCGCTCTACAATGAACAACCAAACAACTTTATGATCTACAGATGCAGCAGGCGGTGGTAATGTCCTTTTGATATTTACTATTTTTTTTTTAAATCCCTTTTTTTAGATAACAAATCTTTTTTTTACTTGATACATTAATTAACAACAACTTGCATCTGCCACCTAGTTCAGAATTTTTTTTATCCGAATTTCTTAGCTTAACACCTTCAAGTTTAATAAAAAAAACCGATTGATTTTTTTGTTCAAAAATTAATTGTTATTGATTTTTATTGAATTTTGTTTTTTTTTAGTTTTTTTTATTCTCCTTCCAATACGATATGTCTACAACAACATGTTGATGCTTATTGCACATGATATCCTATAACTTTTTTTTTGTCTAATATTCTCACTCTTCTCAATTCCTTATTAAGCTAAAGGCATTTGATAATAATTTTAAAAATGCAGCCAATACATATTGCAAAATCAAATACATATACATATATATTTATGACAAAATAACAAAATCTGCATGTTTTTAAAGATAACGCTAATAGCGATACTGATTGGCGCTCGCTAACAACAAATTAAATATCACATTTTAGTACTACATTCTGTCAAAAAAAAGAAGGGTTGTCGATTTAATTATCATACACGAAAAGCCTGAACAAAAGATGAAAACTTTTCTGTAAAGTCTGGAAGTACTAGAAATATTTGTCCTTCATAGTTTTCTAGAACTACGGTCGGTTGCGTCTGCGTCAAATAAGGCGCTCCACTCAGTGACTCAGTGTGAGCGACTGTCAAATATTTGAGGATTGCCACAGCCTCAAATGAGACCATTTTGAGTGGCAAATGGTCCTAATTGGAAATGTAAAAAAGGACCACGCAACACACCAAAAGTGAACGCATTGTTCGTCAGATAAACGATCCATTTTCGTCAGTGTTGGACTATAAATTAAAGCAATAATAATTGATATGACATCTCCAAAAAATAGGGGATTATAGCGCTACGTCTTGCGGTAATTGTAAAACCAGTTATCTGTAACGGATGCCGTCCACAGTCACTATTCGGCCTCAACTTAAACAAAAGTAAGGCCCAATCACGCCGCATGACCAAGATCCGCACCAGACAATTGCTCGTTGTGATGGTATTTTCTTAAAATTCGAAGTTGCCCCTTGCACAAATAATGGCATTAAATTTAAAAAATGCTGTCTAACTGCGATACCCTTTACAATGGAATTCTCACTGTTGTATTTCTCATATCAATTTTGTTCTATTGCTGCCCAGCCTAATATTTTAATTCTAGGTCTTAATAATTTTATACGATTTAATTACAATTCTTAGGATGATTACTACCTAGACATTTTCGTCTATTGCAATTTGAAAATGGAACATAATCAAACAGTTGACAGATCGGCCGAAATTACATATGTTGAGAACATATTAAATCAGTCGAGTACTTCTTTTTGACAGTTTGTGTGTACACGTTTGCCAGCCTGCTAAAAGATAATGCACGCGCTAGTCCACGACCGATAACACACAACATATATCGAATGTCTTTCTAGCATTAAGAGTCTTTGAGAATGCTCGAATCGTGTAAAGAATAAATCATGACACCCTATTGTCAGTTTCTTTTTTAAATGACGGAGAACGATTTGATTTTTAATTGAAAAGCTGGACCTGTAAGAGTTTAAAGAAACCCGGGACGGGACTCTTCACTTATAGTTCTACAAGTGAACCAGATTTTAGTTGTGTGGTCCGGCTTAAATTAATATTTGACATTGCGTTAATCGATCTCTAAGGCTTTCTTCGTTTTAAATTGAAATAACACTGTGTTAAACTGAGAAGCTAGACGTGTAAGAGTTGAAAGTAACTCTGTCGAGAACAGTACAATCATGGTTCCAAATTTTGATTTTGGCTGTGTGCTGCTTAACGCTGGATCAGAAATTACATTGGCGTTAATCCGTATATTAGACTTTTACCGGACTTACTGGACTATATTGAATTTAATAAAATTTTTATATTTCTTATTTAAAAAAAGAAAAAAACAAGGAATACCTTTTCACCGAAATATTTTTTTTAACAAATTCTGCTGATTTAAAAAAAATCATATTTGACTCTTTAGATTTTTTTTTTTTTTTTTTTTTTGTTAAATCAGAAATAAGATTGCAATTTCTAGGATGACCCATTGTTTTCATTTAACTGTTTAAAGCGAATCATTTAAATCATTATTATAATTTTTGTACTTTTAGTACTTATTGGATGGGTCCCCTTCAAATTGTCTAAACCTGAACCCAGATACTGACCGTATACTTCCCAGTATCTGAAGCTCTGTCTTAGATATTTTGAAGATCTTCCACTGGTTTATAGTAAACAATTTAATACAATAAATATATATCTATTCAGCCCTGTATGACGCATCTGTACAAAATATACATAACGAATTGAAATGCGTTGAATTGCTACACACTTTTACGATCACTACACCGACACCGCCTACCACCAACCCAAAAAAAAATATATAAATATCAAAATAAAAACACACTTACACATTTCCTTATAAATACCTGAATTTTCTTCTAACAGAGTTTTTCCAATTCATTTGCTTATGCTTGTTTTGTACTTAAATACTTTTCCATTACTTATTTATTTGAAATCTATTGACCTCTATGATATTTAATTATTTGTAATTTATTAGTTGTGTTATTAGCTTAAAATTGAGTTTTCTGAATTTTCATTTTTCTATCACGTTCGATTTTTCTATAAGACTCACTCTAGCTTTTGGTTTGAAACGGCACAGTTTTAATATTCCTCTTTTTAAACTTTTCTTATAGTTACAGTAACATTTCTCTATTTAATAATTCTATAAAATATAACGAACAGTTTCGTTGACACGCTTCTGTCATACACACCTGAAAATAATTAATAATTAAAAATAATGTATTCAATTTCATTTAGAACTGAAAACATAAATTTCCAGAAATGTAAATGTCATCAAATTCAGAAGTCGTAGACTCTGAAGTTGATGATTTGATGTGGGCCTACATATTTGACAGATTACAGCCAGTTACAATAATAACAAAAAATAAATATTCATTTAATAATTTAAACTATGAGTTTAGTTTGTGTAAAGGACGTTCTCTTAATTACAACATCATCCCAAAATCGCTCTCAATGGTTTTATTAAAATATATTCTAAAAATTTAGAATGTCTGTTCAAGAACAAGATCCGATATCTACAGATTGGCTTCCGGTTCATATTATGACAAGAATCCTGATAAACGCCATGGAAGCACCATCTTTTATGTCGATAGGGGAATATTGAATAACTTAACTTTCCATTTAGTTGGGATTACTTCTTGAAGACAACATCGATCAAATGGCTGTCCTTTCTTAACACGGAAAAATTTGGCATTTTTTTGGCCATGCAATGTTTTTTACTTGATTTCGTGTGGATCGACCTTTTCCCAAATACCGCAACTTTTAATTGGGCCTTGGCGATCATCAGAATCAGGTTCAGTGTCAACCCTTTGAGCGACTCATTATTCTTTGAGTCAATGCATTTTGTACGAAAATCCTAATCATCCTTCAAAAAGTGCCTCAAACGCCAAAATAGTGAGCCAGGTGACGACACATTCAGGCTCTAGGCAACAGTCTATGTTATCGCTTCAACCACCTCATTGACACTTTTCGGATGTTGATGAACGGCATCTGGAAAATGTCCCACGTTCCCGTGTTCCAAAAAAATTCGACACAAATTGACGAAAACTGTTGTCTCTGACTCTGCATGTTGGCCACGATATATTTTCACTACTTCTGTGAGTAGTGTCCGCGTTAAGCGATTTTGCTAAACATTTTTTTAAATTATAGGCAAATGTCAGAGTTTTTCAATGTTCATAAACCGGCATAAAAGGTGGCACACCCTGTGTATGCAAACCAGTTCTATGTAATATATGTTCTTGTTGGCTCTTGTTTCTGTGAAGAAAATTTTTTGTATGTAGGCCACACTCAAATCCATTTTTTTTCTGGTGTTGTTATTGTTTGTAAACTCAGCTAACACTCTGTTATTGTTTCATTTGTTTAAATGTTCGATTTTTTTTTATTTTTTAGTTAAATTTTACAATTTCCTTCTTCACATGGTAGTATTTTCCTCACACTTTTGTTCTATAGTTTCGTTATATTTAAAATATCAAAACTTCTCTGTTTTTTTGAAAAAAAAAACTAAAATCAAAAACTAAAATGTCTTTCTTTCTTTTTCTTTTTGTGTTGTTTCTGTTTCGATTGCTTTTTGCAAAACTCAAAAAAAAAAAACACACAAATCAAATTGTGTTGAAACTGCTTCTTCTACTACTACTACTACTTCTACCTCTACTACTACTACTGTATATTCTTCTACTGTATAACTACCTCATAAACAACAACAACAACTTAAATTAAATTCAAATAAAATCTAAAAAATAATACTGAAAATTGAATGAGGATCAATCAATCTATAACAAAAAATAAAAATAAAAAAAAAACAATACAACATCTACAACATCTTCTTCTTGTTACTACAACTCCAACAACAAACATCAACAATAACTTCAATAACAACAACAACATCATCTTCTACAACAACAAATTAAAACAACAACAACTGCAATCCAACAACAACAACAACGCATTTACAATGAGGTAAAGTATACGATTTTCTTGTTTATCACATTAAAATCAGTGAAAATATATGAGTAACAGTGTTGTTCTGGAATTCACTCTCGCCCGTTAAAGGATTGCAGTTTTTAACAGGGATGTGGGTTATGATGGGGCAATGTGATCTGGTCCAGCACAACTCATATCCAAGAAATTTAAATGACTGCAATGAACTTAAATCCGCTTTCATAACAGATTGAATTTCGGAACAACCTCTGTTTACCTACATTCCCATTTTTTGGTAAAATATCGATGAGATGAAATTGCTTCCTCTACTTACCATAGATATGTGCACTAGATTAAGCTTTCTTTATATTTTAATACTCTTAGATCCAATATGAAATATAATTTGTGTATACTCCTTGTCTTTGTATTAAACACCCAGGACTATTTCTATTAAACGTTAGTCACATGTAAAAATGTTGTCTTTTTATATTCGGTATTTTTAATTCAGAGGACATTTTTAAATTCCAATGAAGAACATATAAGAACTGATTAATATTTGTTTTACAGCACTCGAAAGGTATTTCCTATTTACTGCCAATTAAATATTATGATAAACCATAAAAACCGTGCCATATTTCATAAAAAGTTTGGAAAATATGACAATGTATTTGAGAATGTGCGAGCAAACGGAAAAAACTGAGTTTGCCTTTAATAATGTATACTTTTACTGCCAGCGCAAATAAGTATATGTTTGCCGTTGCTCCAAACATACATATGTTACCTGCAAAATACGTGGGAGACCGTTTTGTTCTCCGTGTGATGTGGTAGTAACTTATACATCAGTTTCACACAAGTAAACCCAGGTTCAAAACCGGGTAAGATCATCAAACATTTTCAGCGGCAGTTCTCCACCTCCTAAGTGCTGATGACTTTGCGAGTAAGAGAGTAATCTCTAAGCCAATGAAAAACCTGACTAGAAAAAGCGTTAGCCGTTCGGACCTGGCTTTAAACTGTAACAACAGCTCACTGATTCGAGAAAAGTTCCCCATTTGCTCATTCATGGTATGTTAAGGGGAACAAGTAAGTAAGTGTCTTGAAGATGATACTCAACCCATTGCCAAGAGGGAAGACCCTCATACAAAAACATTCCCGAATTGAGTTCTACATGTATACATAGTTTACTTGGTTTACTTTGTTAAAGGGTAATCTGGCGTTTGTAAATACCCTCGTCGCATTTAAACCATATGTGCTTTTCCTCATTGGTGAGAATCAAATGAACCCCAAGTGACTTCTGTAGGCATTGGTCAGTGATTATATTGCAAATACTATATTATCAACATGGACAAATTTTCCACGATATGCCCTGCAGATGACTAACAATTTTTCACTGCTTTAAAATTTCACAATTTTCGTAATTTCTCTTGTCTCCTGCTGACATCTATGTATTGGAAAACATACCCGTATTCGCATAACAAATAATAAACACATTGTTTATTTATTTCGTTTAGAATTGAATAGGTTTTTGAAATTATATGAAAAAAAGTAATCAAAAAAAAAACAAACAACTTCATTTCCAACCTGTACCAACTATAGTTTTCTTTTCCTTCATCACCGCAATAGGCAATTTCAACTTGGAACGAATGAAGTGGGGGACTTTAACTCGATCATAGATCCAAGGCTATAAGCGTATGAGTTTTATTGTCCCTTTGCGCCTAATAAAAAAGGGTACAATTGAGAACTCTATATTTTCTTTTTTTGATCCTTTAATAATGTTTATTGAAATACTCTTACGATTTGATTGTGTGCGTGTATATTGGAAGTATGTGTGTGTGTATGTGTGTGGAAGGTATCAACATATTTGAAAATTTATTTTATTTTTTTTTATCATCTTTTCTTTGCAATTTGTATTTATGCCGGTTTTTACACCGTAACAGAAGAGGCCCGAGGAAAACATAAATTGCGTTTTATGTTTATTACCTTTTTCAGGCCATACAGCCAAGCCAAATCGACACCCGCCCCCATTACACTGCCAAAAGCCATCAACCACCCCACGTGCCATTTCGGCGTGAAGAAGTTATTGAAACTTTTGTCGTTATTTGATGGCGTTCAGCGGTGCTGCGATAAATGCTATTGACTGGCTGGGTATATATTTTCCCATCTAAAATAAAAGTTTTACTTTGTTTCTTGTTGTTTCCGTTTGCGGGGGGAAATTACCAATATGTGATCCATAAAATACTTGGGATACATTCATTTATTTTCAAATTATCCCCAAACCAAAAATTCCCGTTTCACCATTTGTTTTCAATTTATTCTTGTATTCCTTTTTTTTTTTTTTTTGTGGCAATAATCTAATTGTTATTGCTATTGGCTTTAAGTCAAATTGAACCATGCAGGAAAACAAGTGGGAACTTCAATGTCTTCATATTTCATAACGACATATTTACGTCAATGCGATGTTGGAAATGATCAAGTTATTTGCTAAAAATAGAGCGCGTAAAATCGTATGATTATTACAGCGTACTGGATTGTAATGCCCACATTATACTGCCAACCGACTTTGCTAAGAGCTTCTCTTTATGTCTAAGAAAACGTGTTAGATAATTATGAGATAAACACGTGGCAATTATTTGTGGTTGTCGCAATACTATTGAAAAAAAAAGTCGGTGGTATTTTCTAAACAACTTGTAAGGATTTTAAAATAATTGATTGAGTCATTCATAATAGCAATTTTCAAACTTTTTCGAAGTAATTTTTATAATTGCATCTTTCATCTTCCGATGGAGTATATTTCAAGTTTGTCGCTCACCTTGAAATATTCTTATGGTACCCTGTATATCTGGGTTGTTATTGCACATTATAAACTGCGGTATCCCGATCAGTGCGAAGGCATATCCACATTGGACGCTTTTTCGATTGTTATCGTTCCAAATTCGACAAAATTGTTTGTTTAGGTAGCCTCATCGCTGAATGTGCCACGAATCATTTGCACGTTCTTTTGAACGCCATAACCATTCATTATGATTTAGCACAATAGACTCAAAAAAGTACAGCCAATTCAACAGGAAAGGTCGCTTTTAAATGGAAGACCCATTACATTTTCAAAAACAGTGCAGGTATTTTACGTAGGAAATGCTTATCTTTGTCAACATGCGAAAATTTGAATACATTTTTCACTTCTTCTTAAAGAATCTTGTGTTTCTATGAAATCGCATAACAATGTGTTAGCATTTGTAGCGACCATTGTATTTTTGTTCATGTCACATAGACTTTGCGAAGTCGTAAACAACACAAAACTATATATGGCCAAAGTGGACAAAATTTCATATTGGAACACGCATTGACTGTTCCTACCTTTCGCAGTTTCGAGAATGGAAGAAGGCGGTTTTTCATATCACATAGTAATTGTGTGTGCTCCAAATATGGACAGATTATTTTGCTGGCAATAATTAAACGTTTCTCTGTCATCAACCCCATCGGCATACGTGGAGCAGCAGCTTCCAACAGAGTGAATTCGAATCAATTGAAAAAGTGCACTTCACATTTGCCATAAATTAAATGCTGATTAGACCACATCTGGGGGAGGAAACCAACACATTTTTAATTTGTATCCACTGCAATGCAATTAATTTAAAATTAGACATTATTCAATGTTTAGCACTTAATTCAATATTAAAATAATTGAACAACGTTTTCCGGGATTTTCTTTTTTCATAATCCCCGACCACAGCTGATGATGGTCTCTACTGGTAGAACAGCGGCTACTGTAGGTAAAATTATGTTTTTTTTTTTCTCAATATCTAATTTGAGATTAAACCAAATAAATTACATAATGAATAATAAATTACAATTAACTTAATTTCATTTGATCATGAATGTTTTATGAATGGCGTTCGTTTTATTTATGTATATTTACTTTTTTTTTTGTTTTCCCCCTTTGGAAATAATTTGCAATAACATTTTGCTCTTTTTTGTGATGAAACACACACACACACACACATCCTGCTATGTGTGGAAAGAAACCTTTGGGACTCAAATATAGACAAGAACACACGGCAGGAAGCTCACAAAAAAAAAAGTATATAAACAAACTCTATTTACATACACTTAAGGCTATTTACATAGAAATCAACATACCCATGAGTACATGTTTATATGTATGCATGCATGTTTGCTTGTATGTACGGATGTATACATGCTCACATGTATAAACAGATTTAAATAAACGAATTGATTGGAAATCATTTTATTTATTACAAGCTTAACTACACTTTACTGTTTCGTCCCCTCATCCGCTGCTGCTGCTGTTCCACCGGGGGGTGTGGTATCAAATTTGCCTTTGAGGAACAAACAGAAAAGGCACACCAGAAAAGTACGCCAAATGAACCCTGGTACGAACAGGGTTAATTTTATTTTCAAATAAAAAATCAGTATTTATTGACTCAAATGACGAATCAGTAAAACCCCCTGGAGAGAAGGGGAGGGAGGTGGAATGCCATGCTCAGTGATTGGCAATACAAATAAATAAAAGATTTATCATTATCCAAATTAGAACGAAATAGAAGAGAAAGAAGTCGGAGCATGGTACGACATGGTACAGCTCATAAAAAATCCTTCAAATGCAAATGGCACCAGTGCCACTTCCATAAAAGCTGCTAATGAAGTTTCAGTTAATTCAATTTTATACGTCTTTGCTGTATCTTATTAGAAGGACACTATAATTTCCTGCTGCCCCAAACAAAAGCAAGCTAAACGGCATAACGTACTCCGAGTACGCGGGCCGATCAGAAAGTTACCGACCAAATTAGTAATGACAATGGTTTGAATAGAATTTGAAAGACAGCGAGAATTACTCGGTATCTGATTTTTCCCCAGATTGATTTGATACTCAGCCGGCTTGAATCGTATAAACTTTTCAGCTTGGATTGCCTTCCACAGTTTAAAATTCGGCAGTGTTATGATCTATGTCAGTTCCCTGTATACAAAAATCAGTTCCATATTATGGGACATAAACCGTTTTAATAGAGAAAAGAACTTATTGTTGAGTCGTAACAATATTTGAGTAATTAAGAAGGAGTGACACTACTGATTTAATTGATACTACAGTGGGTCAAGGAGGAGTGTTAGAACTGATTTTTGGACAATTCTACATTTGGCCGAGTATTCAGTTTAATTTTGGTCTTCTTCTTCTCAATGTGTTCACATCGTTTTGGAATGAGAATATTATTTAGTTTGAATGCCGAGCATGTGTTGAAGTTTAATGTATATGTGATTTTTTTACACTTTGTCTCACTGGCTCGAATCCAATCATAGGTATTTGTTGGTCCTCAATGGCTGCTACGCCGATTTCTCAATTACCAAACACATACTGAGTCTAACTATAAATCATGGTTATTACAAAAGTCTCACCTTTTGTATTAGCCCGCTATCACAATTATAAAATAAGACAGCGTATACTTCATGGGGTCTCAAATCAGTATTTCAAGTTGTGGCAAACGGAATGACGAGTATATGCCAACACTATCCTTGGGCGGAGAGCACAAAAATGTCCTTGGCCACTTAGTTTCCACAAATGGTTTTTTATTTGTTCTACTAAAAATGGAGCATTTGCTTTGTTATCTTGAGGTGTCATCGGCAACTTAAACGTAGGAAGTCATAACCATTTGCCATTGATTTATGGATTTGGTTTAAATGTTGAGAAATGTTTATGACGTGGCTATCAAAAAGTCTTTAGTTTTGATAAATCTCCAAATTGCCAATTAAATGAAACAATTCTTTAGTAGGAATTCTGGTATGATCTAGGCTCTGTCATATTGCAGACATTTTAAAAAACCCTACCATGAACTGGTATAGATTATAAACCAACCATTGAAGTCTATCAGATATGATCTAGACTGGCATATAGTCCAGCTGAACTATAGCCTTGTCGAGATAATCGATCTATCCCATTTTAGCTTATTACAAAACATATTTAAATTATTATAAATCACAAACCACCCACTGAAGAAAACTCTTTGGATAGCCAGCCATGCATGTAGTAC
This sequence comes from Hydrotaea cyrtoneurina, assembly GCA_958296145.1. Lineage (NCBI taxonomy): Eukaryota > Metazoa > Arthropoda > Insecta > Diptera > Muscidae > Hydrotaea > Hydrotaea cyrtoneurina. The sequence continues at coordinate 90,831,221 of OY282512.1, forward strand.
TTATTTCTCAAACTGCCCTCGTTTATATGTCGACTTTGGCTTTGAATGCAACCAAGTTATTGGCAAAAACGTTCGAGCAGGCTAAAGCAAGTAGTACTAGAAATACAAAAAATAAAGAAGAAAAACGAACGTCGATGTTGACGTCAATTTCTAGCATCTATGCGTATACACGTATAGATGTGTATGCCTTCCCCTAGCTAGCTTGTCACTCCGTTCCATACAATGGCACACTTTCCACATACTATTCAGCTTTGAAACTCATGACAGTTGGACGTTTAACCAGATATAAGACAACGACATAACAGATATTTCCACTTAACTCAAATGAAAATGTGTGTGTGTGTATGTGTGCGAGTGTCTTGTTGTTGTTTTTTCTGTCGCTGTTTTATTTAGAGAAATAAAGATGTGTATGTGGCGAAACTGAAAAAGAACTGAGTGAAGTTTTATATTTTTTCCACAACACAACCACCAGCAAGTGGCAACAGCATATGTTTGCCGGCGATTGCATTATACTCCACAGCATTGATGTCCTGCCACATACACACACACACATACACAGACGCATACATGCATACGTTGCTGGTTTGCTTATACTTTTCGCCATTAACCAACTGGTCGCCCGTTCAAAGGACCAACTCTTCGGGTATTTTCTGTAATAAACAGACACTCATACTCATAAAGTAACGTACTAATGAAAACAAATTGTTGTAGTTTATGTCCACCATATCAAAAACAACCTCCTCCTCCTTTGCGTCCGCCCTCTACGCCCTGCAAGGAGTAACAAACTAAAAAAAAAAAACAATCGCCATTTAACACATACACATACACTCCTATTCGTATGCCGTTTAGTTGCCCCACCAGCACGCTAGCCAAAGGGGTTTCAGTCTTTAATACAGGATGGAGAAATCTTTTATGATCTAAGTGCCTACACAGAATAGTGCCGTTTCCAAAATACTTTACATCCGGTATTTTCTTAACCCCGAGGAGTGGGGAAATGGGAAATATATTACGGTTTGCATTAGGCTCATAAAATATGTTCTATATGAAACGGAAGATTTTTGTTAAGGATTTTAATTTTAATATTGATTTATTTAATTATTTGTCACAGACAACAAGTGTCTTGTTTCGTCATACAAAATTTTGTGAACATCGGCTGGGTCGACACGAATATACCATTCGTCACTCCTTGTTCTAAAATTGCATGAACTGAATTTGTCCAAACTCATGAAAAGAAATGTATCTTCTGATTCTGGATCTATTTTGGATTGGTATACTAGGTTTGGTTGGAAAATTTCCTATAATATGAGTTCCCATATTACCATGGTTTTAATGGGCCCATTTTGTATGTCCAGATCTAAAAACACAAATACACAAAAGACACTCGAACTTGAACGATATCGTTGAATGAGCCAAACATTTTTGACCAGCATGAAATGAGTTAGAGAGTTAGAACCTTCATTTCAAACATATACGAAAATCGAATGCTTATTTCGAATAATAATGGAAATTAAGTTCCTGTTTATTGCTGGGAATTTTTCGGACGGATTTTTTGGACTATTTGGGTACTTGATCTAATTGACAGTTCCTATTATATGTCTGTACCCATGTGAAGTGTATTTCAATAGGGTATTATTGGTCCCCTCTGAGACTAGTTCGTCCACTCTCATTAGCCGTTAATGTATGTACCACCAAATTTCATTTGTCGTCCTTTGTGAAACATATTAGAATGCGTCACCGTTTCACAATATAATCTTTTCTGTGGCCTAGAGCAAGATTTCATGGAGTTACTTACTTCATTACTTATGCTAATGTGAGACACCTGTTAACAGTTCGAGTCATATTTCGGGACATGATTTTTGAATATGCAGTCCGTGGGGAGGAGTCGGTTATCCCGACATTGTTCACCACTTTTGTTGCTGGTCTAATTTCCATTATGCATTCTGCAAACGATGGTCGATCTGATTCTCTTAGAGACCTGATCCCATTTCCCGGACTACTCATGAAAAAGGTTCTACATCTCAACTCCTACGCGAGAAACTCCTAAATACCAATGGACTATGAATCCGGGTATCATTTCATGCTTAAAGGTAAGCGCGATGTCCAAAGAATTGACACACCCCTGTTGTGGGCTAAGAGAAATACCATACATTTCTAGCGGGCCATTGTTTGGTCTCATGGCTAAGGTACATATATATAAACATATATATATATATATATAAATTTGTTCGCCTGTCTGGTTAGGGATATATTGCTATCGTATGCCCGTGAGTGTGTGATACAAGTAATGATGTGTATTTGAAATAAGAGGATTTACGGGATGTATTCGCAGCAAATTAAAATTGCTGCTTAAAAGCAAAAGAATGTACTGGCACATCCAACCAAATCTTCTCTTCCCTTCCCTTCTGTTTTATGATTATTTTCTGTTCTTCTACACTTATGCTCTTTTCTTTTTTTTCCTCTGCGACAAAACCATACCATCATTGGTGTTTGTGGTGATTTCAATTTGTTTCAGTCTTTGTTTTTTTTATTGTTGTGCTGTTTCTTCAATGCAATGCTGCTGCTTGTTCCCGGTCTTTGCTCGCCTTTTATCAAGGGTATCCCGTTTAGAGTCAGTGACAAACAAGCATATGATGACAGTGTTCTCAGATATCCTGCAGCGTTGCGTCCTGTGTCCACCACCCCCCCACCATCTGCCGACGTGGTATTGAAATCATTTACAAAATGATCATTAGTTGACTTTGTTGGTTTGTTATCGGGTTTTTATTTGTTTTGTGGTGATTTAAATTTATTGTCAATTTTGTTGTGTTTTATTTGTGTGAATCTTGTTAAAGGGTTACAAATTGTTTGCCGTTAATTCACATGTCAAAGTGTTGTAAATTACTTTTAATGTGGGCAATAAAATATTTAATTCGCTCCCCCCGTGGGGTAACGATGGCGTCATAAGGGTATTTTTGCCTTCTAAAAATACTTTTTAGGGGTTTTGAAACAGGAAATGAGTAATTTGGAGGCGGTTTAAGACACGACATGAGGAAGATCTAAAAATAATGAATGGACAAACATCCATTAGTATTTAATTGTTGTCATTGTCACACGAATTTGAACTAAGAGACATTGCAATGTTACACACCAAATATAAATCTTTTGGTTTTTCAACAAATGTTTAATTCATTTATTTGGTTTGTTGTTTGAAATACGCTATTATTTATTTTTGTAGGCGGCTATATAAAATATTAATAAATCTAAGGGCATAAGTTTGAAAAACTTCGTTTACATAATTTTTGAAATATTATTGAAGGTCTCGTTTTATCAATAATCAGTTAACCCCTCCTCTTTTCCTCTTCTCCCCTATCAAAAGGATACACGTATATTCCTTGGCGACTCTACAACTCCTGTCATGTTTGCTATAACCAAGATGAAGACAAAAAACTAGAAACAATTAAAAAAATATTATCTTATAGAAAAACTGATCTGAGTTATTGTTGTGATTGTTCTCCGCAGATAATTCTTATGCCTCAAAATCACTTCTTTAATTTTGGAATAATAAAATATGAACTCTTGACAAACTCATAGAGTTTTGACATTACGACTCCACACCTGGGCACACGTAGGATTCATGTTATAGAATGGCGAAAAAGCAAAGGGTTTGGGGTTGTCAATACTAAGATTTGGTCGTCAAATCACAAAATCTAATCAAATTTCCATACCGGTCCTAACTATATTTTGAAACAAGTCCAAAAGCTTTATACGTAGACAGTTTACTGGGTTGATTAGAAAAAATGAGGGAAATTGTATTATCAACGTTGCGAGAAATTAGTTGCAGTTTATTGGGAGACTATAAAAGAGATTGGATTTCTTTTATGAGACTTATATTTTATTAAAAATACTTCAGTGATCTGCTGACGTCGAAGACTCAGCTGTTCATATTTATAATAAAAAGGAGGACACTAAAACCTTTCTATTCATTTTTGATATAATCAATGCAATGCAAATCTTAGCTTATCGCAATCTAACTGAAAATTCATTGATTTATTTAAAAAGATACAGCTATTAACGTGTAACAACTATGTTATTGTATTTTTTGTATTCCAAAGTTGTTTCTTTCGGTACAAGGATTTCCTGTTAAAACCAAATGTTGTCAATATCCTCCTCATCAATTTTTGTAAACAAAAATTCGTTCAACATGGCCCGATAATGAAAACGAAATAAGCATTAGTTGACAAAAGTTAGATGGCGGACCCTTTAGTATTATCGACCCTTTAGTATTATCGTTTTTCTTGACAACTGGCTATTATCGGTTGCTTTATTGCAAAGAAAACGCCAAACTAGCGGTATTATCATTTGACATAAACTAGTAAGCATTCAAATAACGATGTGAAAAATGTTAAGACATTTTCATTAAAATCTGAAAAACTGTTCATTGTGCAAAAAAATTTCCAAATACAAATACAATATTTACCTACCATTCCACCATCATTTTCGAAATAATTTTGTATTTCTTTTCTTCTTCTGTAGTAGTTCCCCATTTGTGTTCACTTGGCACTTTTTCGGAAAGGGGATAAAAAATAAAAATACACGTTTATCGGCGATACACGTCAGAATTTTTTTTTTTTTAAGTTTGAAGTATGAAGCTCGTAGTGGCCTGTGTGAAAGCCTTTGGACCGATTTTTCAGTGATCCAATCGAGCTGATTTTTTGCAGGCAGACTCGTGGAAATGTCTGTATAACGTCAAATTTTTTAAAAACAATTTTTATCAATTTTGAGATTTTCCCAAATTTTTATTATTTTTGAAAAAAACATATTTTTTTTCACTTTTCTTAGCATAACTTGAAGAGACTCCAAATTTTTAAACTACTTAAGCGTTACGAAAAAAAAATGTTTTTTGAACTGAAATCTTAAAAAAAACGATAACCATTTAAAAAAAATCAAAAAAAAATTAGGAAAATCTGAGAATTTATAAAAATCTATTTTTTAAAAAAATTGACGTGATACAGACATTTCCACATTTCTGACGGTTACATGAAAATCGCCGATAAACGTGTATTTTTATTTTTTCCCCTCTTTCCGAATATGTGCATTTGGTTCATAGGACAGAAAAAAATCTATTTTTTGTAATACGGTGTAGATAAACTAGATAAAATATCTCTGGCAGAAATCAAACACTGGCTGTAACAGGCTTATAAATATCACGAATATAAAAAATTAGTTGAAATTAAATCACGATATGAATAATTTAAAAATCACAATATTTTTTTCAGATTATGAGTTTCATGCAATGAATTCGGGTTTTTTTATTTGCCCGTCATTGCCGACAAAACCAACATAAGAGACAAATTTCAGTTTCCTACACTGATAAATAGATGTTTTATTGAATTACTTACCTACTTATTTCCCTAAACATTCCATGAAGCAACAGACGGGGAACGTCCCACGTATCAGTGAGCTGTGTACGATTTAATTTGTATACTTACTGACCGAGATCTGCTGTTTAGGCCCTGCTCCGAGCTGCTAATGCTTTTCTAGAGCAGTTTTACGTGGCTTAGAGAATACTCTCTTACTCAGAAAGTTGCCAACATTTACAAGTTGGAATGATCCGCTAAAAAATGTGTTATGGTCTTACCCAGTTTCGATCTCGGGTTCTTCTGTGTGATACACACTACCTACCACATAACGGCCGTCCACGTTTTATTGAATTACTTTTCAAAAAAAATATATATCAGCACAGCTTTACAATATTAAATTTCATTAAACTTTAAAATTTTGACATTTGCATTTTGCCTCAATATTGTACTAAACTGAACAGCCTTTTCTGTTGTTTGTACATTTTTTAAAAACGCATTTCTGCTAAACATCATCTCTAAAATATTTAGTGAAAAAATTTTAAATAATCTAAATTGTTAATCTTTTCAGCCGCAATGTCGTAAAAAAATTGTCTAATTTTATTAAAACATCGTAAAAGTTGATATTAAAACTTTCTTCTTTCACTTGCAAGCTATGTTTGCGTATTAAAAGAAACCCAACAAAATGTGGTATGTCCAATCATACCTTTAGGCAATTTTGCAGACCCATTTCCAAAGTATACTTTTGGACATTTTAACTTTTTTTTTTCGTCTAACAGGCATTTCGCTTTAATAGCCATAATCTGTAAAGCATTCGGAAAATTAAATTTCATCAACAATAACAAAATTTCTACACTATCGGGCTGAAATTGCTTTAATGCAGCCATACTTGTACCGTTTGGCTTTAGCGTCATTAATATTCCGGGTTTTGGAGTTTGGAGCCCACATAACCAAATGTCTGCCACAAGGATGTATCTCTGTCAGACTGTGCTCGCACATGCTCACGTCTAAGTGTCTAAAATATTTTGTATACTTTACTTTTATGGTTTGTTAACAACAATTGAAAATATTATGCAAACAAAGTCCTTTGTATAGTTGGTGCGGATGATTTCTCTTTTTTTTTGTGTCTGTGTGTGTTTTTTTTTCGTTTCGGTCATTTCATGTTAATAATGTTAACTTTTTCTGGATATTAGCATATCAAAAGACCAGAGGTTTTCAGTTTTATGGTTGCTGGGGGGGGAGAGGAGAGAAGTTATGTTGAACTGGCCCTTTCTGTGTTCTGTTGCCTCGGGTATGTTAGTGACAAACAGAAAATTTTACCAAGTAATCATGATTTTGTTTAAAGTTAAATTTAACAAAGGCAACATTGGAACGCACACACATACACACGCTTACAAAATATTCACCGAATATTGTTCAATGTTGACCAAAAAAAAAGAAAAAAAAATTGAACATTATCATTTGATAATGCTGCAGATACTATTGGTTGACTCACAACGACTGGACGATACCATAGGGTGTTTATGAGAAGTTTACAGGCATTTAAATGATTTTGATTGGAATATAATCACCATTGTATTTGTTGTGTCATTTCATAATTGCTTTCATGGTAATTTTTTCTATACTTTTGATGACTCGATGATTAATGGTGCCAATTTTCCTAGCCTCATTCCGCGTGGTTTATAAACTAGAAATAGAAACTGGAAACTTGGAATTTCAAAAAAAAAAAAGTTTTCGATTTAAAATTACCACTAGAATATGAACCTGATTTTCTTGCTCACACCACCTACCATACCGTGTTGACTCGTTTTAGTGTATTATTTTTCATCTTATATTTATTTAATAAGACATCAATCGCTTTTTGTGCTCCTGACACAATTTGGAAAAAGCTCGAACCAAAAAAGTGTCCTTCAATGATATGCCTAAATATGTTACTTTTCTATCACTTAGAATGGGATTTCATTCAATAGTCCTGAAGTTGAAAAGTAAAGAGTTGAGTCTGTGGCATTACGGACACTATCATGATGTGCTTCAATTGTGTGGCTTGGTTAAAAGTTAATCGCCTAGGCAGCCATTCCAAGTACGTAGCTTCTTTTTGAAAGAAACTCATTTTGGGAAAATATTATTTTCACAACTCCAATGTATTGGGTGATGCGTGACACGTAGCACCGTCTTGTTGGAAAAACCCATCGACAAGGCTCATGACATTCCTTTTCATTTCGCAAGATGTTGGGGTTTATGGTTCAGAGAAGGTCCGAACCACTGGGTCCGCTTATAAAGTGGTTCTTGAACCATTTTTCGGATCCCGTTCTGTGATTCAAAATTGACTTATTAATTAAATTAACACAAATATTTTTTGATTTAATTCATTTTTTATTTAAAACAAAAAATTGAATTCTACATTATCGTTTAGCAGAAACTTGTGTTGAAGGAACAGAAAACAACTTCAGCCATTTTTTAAGTCATCATTGGGATGTTTTCCACAAAACTCAAACACACTTACCTTTGATGAACCGAACAACTTTTTGGTTCGTGAATTCGCTATGTGGGCGAACCTTCCTCTTGGTTATGGGTTAGGGCACACTTCTGTTACTCTTTTGGTCGTAACTCCCGGTTGAAATAGGAACTCCACGCTGAGCCAAACTCTCACAGCGATTTAGATGGTATGTCAGACATGCATTCATCTTTGATAAGATGCATATGTTTCTTTCTTTAAATCTAGCAGGAAGACATGGTTCCACTTGTGAGTTATCATATACACCCGAGTTAAACTCACCATAAGACAGTTAAGCTGACAATCGGTGTCGGAATTCTGACTTCCTGCTCTAAACAGCGCCCTAGAGCGTAACAGATCTTACAAGAAGATCCCAGATTAGTTCATCATTCGCTTTACCTGTTTATCGGTCCAGGTTTACCAGGCAACTCTAGGGCAGACGAGCTCGACGAGTCTTGGGACTTCGTTGGAATTGGAAATCGTTGGTATGCCTCAAGCACTCTTATGTCGAATCATAACATTTCGAATAAACGAGATACGTGAGCGCCTCTGCATTCAACCCATGCAAATGTGGTCCCGCTTAGTTATGCAATATTCTAACACAACTAGTAAGTTGTAAGGCGCCTATGAAAAAAAAAAATTTTGTTAAAAAAAAAATTACTTGAAAAAAAAAATTTTTGATCAAAAACAAATTTTTGTTGATAAAAAAAATTTTTGTGGAAAAAAAAATTGTGTTGAAAAAAAAATTTTTGTTAAAAAAAAGAAAATTGTTGAAAAAAAAAAATTTGTAAAAAAAAATTTTGTAAAAAAAAATTTTTTTTGAAAAAAAAATTTTGTAAAAAAAAAAAATTTGGTAAAAAAATAAAAATTTGGGGAAACACAATTTCTGTACAAAAAAAAAATATAATTTTTTTTATTATTATTATTTATAGACAATTATAGAATGCCTATTTAAATTCCTACGTACTGCGTGACAGAGTCAGTGAATCAGTGTCGAGGGTAAATATATATTAAGATGCTGTACCTTCTAAGTTCCGATATTCATCATGAACAAACTATGAGACTGAGAGTTGCGTCTAGCAACTACATAATCTACATAATCTGAGGCGATGAAGACGACGATAATCCCATCAAATATACTTCTACACCTGCCCTGTCCTGATGGGGTTCCTATTTCTTCCGGAACTAAACAATCCGGCCGATATAACAAAGAATATTATGCTCTCCATATTAAAATATGTACTTCATTATATTTTTCAAATGTCTTCGTGAATCTCAGTTGCTGTCTCAATAATTCATTTAATCGAATTTTTAAAAAATGATGTGGCAAATTGTTTTAAATGGTGCAAACATCAATATATGTATGCTGACAATGTCATGTAGTACGCTGTTTATAACAGCAAAGGGAACAACAATGACGACAACAACAGCATCATCAGAATATCCTAACTACCCCGATGACATAACATTTTACATGCGGGTTGTCACTACACTCTCACATACACACAATAAGTGGCATTCGTACAAATAAAACATTATCATGCAGCAGATAACATGTTACGAAGAGTAGGGGCAAAAACGCTTAATGAGCAAATTTGTTTAAATGATTTTATGTCAGTCTCTCTGTTTGTTGGCTGTGTCTCTTTCCGCTATGTTTAGCGCCATTGTTGTCATTGTACTTCTTTCATTTCCTCCTTGGGTTGCCATAACCAAAAGGTGACATGCTTACATGCAAAAAGCACACAGAATCTGTCAACAATAATCACGGCATTTTCATACAAATTGACAAACATGCAGAGGTACAAACAAACATGCAGACTCTTGCTCATTCCCGGGGAAGTTGCTCTGGTGGTGTGCTGGTGTGCAGGTACTCAGTCATTTGTCTTGTTCTGAGGAGGAACTCAAAAAACGCCAGTGATAGTTTAGTTAGTCAGACTCGCACTAAATATGCCACAAATGCGAGTAATGAATACGCCAACAACAACGGCAGCAGTTTAATTTAATTGCAACTAAAAGTTAACATTTTATTATAAAGACATAAAAACATAACGGACGGAAATTATACACCCACACACACAGGCAGACAGACAGACACATATACCACACATACCACGGCCCACAGTTGTAATACTGTGAATATGCTGAAACATCCCGCTCACCTAACAGGAAATTAAATTTTTAATTAATAGCATACTTTTTGGCTTTGCTCTTATTAAAATATACTGCATACTTTTGTGTGCTCATAGGAAAAATTAATTTAAATATTTTGTTGACGTTTTTATTTTTGTTATTTCTTTCCGAAAACTATCCGACATGCACGTATTTATTACCCACCTGGTACACAAATACATGTCGACATATGCTCTATGGTATTTTAACAACAAATATTTATACTTTAGTTATGTACAAGTGTGTGTTTATGTAATTATAGTTAATGTTCATTTAATGTTTTGTGTGATTTTAATGTGAACATTTCTCTGTATTTATATATAATTTATAATCATGATGTTTCTTTCATCATGCCCGTCTCGGTAAGAGCTATGATTTGGGTCGGGACAATACAATACAAGGGTGGCAATAGAGTTTTGTTTTATTTCATCACCTTAATATGTTAAAATTAATTAGTTTATACACACTGCAACAGAGTTTTTAGTTCAACAGTGAGGTTAGGCGCGAGTAACCGATTATCGAGAGGTTTACAGGCCCTTATCGTACACGCCTGATATATACATGGGGCAACCACGATGCGGCTACTATCGCCACGTAGCATATCTACGAATCCATGACTACCTGACACTCCATTCTTTCGTTGTTAGTTAACCGCAATCAGCTGTAATCGATATTGTATGCGAATATCGTACATTTTACATCATCCGTTTTCAACTCTTATATATAGTCGAGTTTGCGATTAAGATGGTAATCTCTTAGTCATGTAAAACTTCGCCAGAAAACGAATTAGCTTTTCGGAGGCGACTTTCAAACAGTCAGTGAGTATCTAAATTACAGCTCACAGATTTGAGAGAAGCGCCTTACCGGTTCCTTATGGAATATTTACGGAAATATGCCTGTGTTCACAAACATGACCAAACACCTTTTGCCGATAGCACTTACAATCCACCGTATCGCAAATGCGATCATAAATCTATTAGAAAGTAATATGTAGTTCGATGGACCAGAAAAAAGTAATGACTAACAATTGTTTCCAATACCAAATAAACTTTTCAAAGCACTCTCGTAAAATCCCATAGAGACTTTTCGTCCAGCTTCGAAAATCAATTTTAAATATTAATAAGACACAGAAATGTCGATGTTATGTTGATGCGTTTAACTAAAGTCCAAAGAACAGCAAACAAAAAAATAAAATGTCCAAGCGTTAATATGTGCTAACTATCTACCTACGGTCACGTTGGTATTATTCGTTTAATTCAATTAAAATTACAACCGAAATACCAATGATTCTTATTTTGACTCATTGACTTTCAAATGAGTTCATTTGCATAAAATGTACTTACGTACAGACAATATAAATTCCCAATGTCATGTAAATGGAAACGAAAAATGGCATGAGTAAATGGAGTTTTGAAATGTTTTATATTCGCCATCGATTGTTTATTGTTGTTTTCCATTTGATTGCTTTAATTGCTATGAATGGCATAAGGATGATGGCACCACCGGTGTTAGCTAGATGTTGTTGTAATTTCATGGCAATATGCTAAAAATCTGTAAATTTTATGTGGGTTATTTGAATAATTGTTATCGAACACTATTACGCACAATGTTGACATTGTCCAATAACATGAGGTTCTATTTTTTTTTTGTTTTGTCTTAGTCACCATTGCCGTTTGTTGGGCAATTACATGTGGCACAAATTTTCGTTAAAAGTGCTGTTTATTTTCAGAGAAAATTTAGAAATTTTAGACAAATTTTCTACAATTAATGGATTGTTAGCATACATTGCGTAACACTGACAAACATTAAAGTCATCAGCGTAAAATTGATAGCCGAACCATGTAGATTTTTAGCCTCTAAAAAGAAACTATCTAGCACATCTTTGGACCTGGGATCATAGCACCACTACAGCATTCCTTTTTTTCTCCGGTCTTTGGAACACTTTTGAGCCTATCACGAGGCTTACGGTGCAAAGAATTTTTGAGATTTTTTTTTTTTGAAATGGGTTAGAGATGGCACAAATCGGAATTCCTCGGAGGTTTTTCGAATTACAGCCCAAGTTGGTTCATAAAAAACAATTTCTAATTTTTTTGGACACTATATAGCAAAATATGTACAGAATAGTGGAACCGCCTCTTTTGAAATTCATAGAAATTAATGTTGTACTAAGTAAGTACATGATTGTGTCATTTACGAAAAATTTCTATCTTCAGTTGCTTTCAAAAAAATTCACAATATCTTAAAAGTGCCGGCGGTGCTGGTTTATTTTTTTCGAAAACTAAAAAATGTGGCAAATAAATAATTTAGAAGAAAGTTTTGCCATTTATAAAAAAAATCAGTTCTGAGAAAATCGCCAATTTCCATTTGACACTATTTTTTGATAAAAAACAAAAAAGTGAAAATTATGTCCACGGAGCACCTCTTTCACAATTGTAATGAAGCTTTTATAACAAAATGAAATTTTCTAGAAAATTAAAAAAATATATACATTCAAATGCCATTAATGGATAGGGCTCATCTAGCACTAGTTTCGCTTCTCTCATGTTTTGTCAAAAAAAAATTATTTTTGAGATAGAAAAGTTGACAATTTTGTAGTTTTTTCACACATTATAAAATGGTTTGATTGGCTTTACCGAATTTGTAGTCAAACGAACGAATTTTGGCGGGGTCCTGTACAATCTCACTTTTCATTTGCGATGTGATAACGAACTACGCTTTCGATGCTGTCGAATTTTAAGGTACACAACTGACATTGAATAGAAACTGGGCTTGGACAATCAGTTTATGCAACTGAACCAAATTTATTTCCAGACTGTTGAAGCAAAGGAAATAACGTCAATTGATGGCTAAAAAAAAATGATAGGGCTTAGCCAAAAAACCTTAGTTGTTTTGTAATAAACATTTAATTAAAATTATCCTGGTTTAAATAAAATTTTTTGAGGATTACTCTACTTTAATTTGTCTTCTGAAGATATTAGAGTTAATATTTTCGGCGTTCGGTCGTATTATAAATTTATAGTACTAAAACTAAAACTAGTAAAGGGTGTTTTTTATTGGGGTATAGAACTTTAAGTTGGCATCACTTTATTAACTGGCGGCCATTTTGTCAGCTGTCAAGTGATTAATATTTAGTTTGGTTTACCATTTCATCATGAACAGGTTGACAAAAGAACAACGCTTGCAAATCGTGCAAATTTATTTCGAAAGTAATGGTTCAGTTCGCGAAGTTCACCGCAAGCTCCGTCCATTTTATGCCATTACATCCACAAAAACTGACTGTTTGGTGTGCTCTATGGGCTGGTGGAGTCATTGGGCCATACTTCTTCTGAAATAATGCTGGAGAGTCAGTTACCGTTAATGGAGACCGGTATAGAGCCATGATAACCGACTATTTTGTTCCCGAATTGGATGGCATGAATGTGGATGAGTTGTGATTCCAACAAGTGGTTGAAAATTGGACCTGTAGAATTGGCTTTTTTCGAGCCAGTCGCGGCGGCCACATGCCCGAAATCATATTTAAACATTAATGGCATAAAATTATCCTTCCAATAAAGCCAAATTGATGGACATTAAAACGATTTTCTTGTGTTTTATTTCAATTCGAAGTTCTATACCTCAATAAAAAACACCCTTTACTAAAACTTACTTTCAGGAAAATATATTTTTCAGAATATTCCAAAACACTTGATTTAGGGGGAAAATGTTTGTTTATCATTCATTTATACTTCCCTTTTTAATGTTTTCTTAACAGGTTTATAAAGCTGTTTTAATTTTATATAAATACGGCGGCAAGAGTTTTGTTCCCCCCTTTTATCACCCAAATTCATCTATCATACATATGGGAAAAACTGACTTCACATAGATAGTTTTAAATAAATCATATTACTTACCAGATTAAACCATGATTTAATGCAAAAAAATTTAATATAAAATGTATACGCAAACAATGCAAATAAAACAAAAAAAAACAATGCAATATGAAACCCCTCTAGAATCGACCTCACCTCCACCCGTCCCAGAATACGCATAACTCGACATTCTAAAAGCGGGATGATAAATGGAGAACTGTGTTGTCATTGAGCAAAACATGATAAAAATGTAAAAAATGTTCTCTGGCAGCTGCAACATCAACAGCACACCAGCAACGGCAGCAGCATCATCCGCATGTTCAAAAATGTTTTCTAACACAAAATGTGATGAAAATGATGATGCTGATGATGACTGGGATAATAGCTGACGATGGCAAAGAGTGCGGGGGCGAGGGAAAGACATAATCAACACAAGAACAAAAGCCAAAGAAACTCAATTTCAAACAGATACAAATGCACGCACAGTTGGCCACAGACGACACGTATTTTAAATCGTAATCGGTTAATCGGTTTTTTTTCATAGCTGGTGTTGCCAAAGAAGGTCCTCTTAACATTCCAGTAACAACTTGTGTTCGTCTCTCAAGATGGACCACATAACCTCCCCTTCGGCTCAGTATAGTGTTTCATCGCAACTGGATGCTGTGATCCAGAGATCGGTAGAGGTATCATTACCCAAAAGCAAAGATATGACTCATACTGGCGAAGTATTAGCGGACTGATTGGAGATGATTTATGACCAATGCTTCTGGATTGTGGACTGTATTGCGGTTGGAGATTAAGGTTTCCAATAACATCAGTTTTTAAATAAACGGAAGAGATTTTACTTATATTCGATTGTATTTCCCAGTGGATCCAAATTAATGTAGGAGTTTAGACACATGCATATTAAGTACCGGTGGGTTTCACCGTCGAAGTTTACCTGGATGGTGTCAATTGTTAAGTGTCATATACAACTCGGTTCCACTTCCATATTTTCTTGAAACCGCAAGTCCAAACATTTCAGGCCGTGGGTATGACAAGACCATTTCAACACAGTCTTTGCTGTACCGGGTTAGTGTCCCATTTAGATAATTTTTCTTTCCGAACAAGAGAAAAGCGCTACATAAGGAAAGAAAAGGTATGCTGTACCATTTCAATCCATGTTTAGACCTCGACCAATGAATGAGGATATTTGAGGATGACCGTGGTGTGGTATGTAGTGTGTGCTTTCACCTCGTTATTGCTGCTTTAAGAGTAAGAGAGTAACCTCTAAGCCATGTAAAACTTCTCTAGAAAAGCATTAGCCTTTCCAACCTTCCGGCTTTAAACAGTAGCTCCCGTTTAGTGATTATACAAATTATATCGCACACCGCTCACCGACTTCGAGTGAAGTTCCCCGTCTGTTCTTTCATCGAATGTTAAGGGAAATAAGTAGGCGTCTCACATAGTCCACAGTAACTGTGACACACTCGAACAAATAATTTATGCCCTGTGAAATCACAACCGGTTTTCTCAACATACCGAATATTATAAAAAACAAAACCGTTTTTATGAAGACACTCGACCGTACACACATCCACATCCACTACAACTACTTTACATGCCAGGACATGCCACACCATACCAGGCCACATGATTTCTCGTCCTGCTCGACAATGGCTGGCAACGTTCAGGACATGTTTGAACGCTTTACAGAGTGGTGGGGCAGTGACATGAATATCATCAGCAAATATTCCAGCATTTACTGGTTTTCAGAAATATGCCGCAAAAGTTTTGCTAAAAGGGATTTTTCCTCATCGCCTTTTTACTTTGGTTTGTGCGTATGTGTATTGCTGCCGTTGTCTCTGTATCCTGATATTGTTGTGCGGTGTTTTTGTGGGCTTGTGCTCCGTGTTGCTTATTTATTTTTGCTTTTCACTCAGTTGCTGTCTTGAAAATTCCGAAATAAAAAGAAGAAGAAAAAAAAACTTAAGCAATTTCCTGAACCACACAAGCAGCAGCAATGTCAAGTATTTCCGACAATCCACCGAAGACGAAGCAAACATCTACAACCAACAACATCCAATGCTCACTCAGCATACAAAACATTTTCAAGTTTGTTGTTTATGCAAAACGTTCATGTCGAAAAAGTCAAAAGAGTTCTCCTTTTGCCTGTTGTTGTTTTTGTTGTTGTTACTCTCCACTTCCAATTTCATTCTTTGTGCAAATGAATGAAATATTACTGGGAAAGGCATTTGCACACACATGTTTGGCATAATGTTTGCCAAATGGTATGTAATGGAATAAGTTTATAATTGACATCGATGTGGGTGTTGGTTGCAAGTGGTTGCTTATAACAGGGACTTTGTTTTAATTGACAATGGAAATTAAACATTTACCAAAACCTCGAAAATTCTGCAAAAATTACAGAAAATTCTGTGGGGAATTTAAAAAAAGGTACACCCGGGAACATGAAGTCTTACTTTTATTGACATTTCAACCCACAACGTATGGGTAATATCAAATGTGTCTGATGTTGTTGGGATAGTGAATTGATAACATGTAAATGCGTCTAAGTGTTGTCAAACATACACACTACTTGAAAAATGATGCTGGTCAAGCAGTGACTGTTGCTGGGGCTCGATATCGCGACATGTTAACGAAGTTATTTTTGCCTAAATTGAATGATACCACGTGAGGCATTTCTTTGTATCCTCAGTTGAAGACTCAATTTCTTTTAAGGACAACAAAATCAAAAAAAAACAAGTGGACAAATAGTAAGTTCGGGCGGGCCGAATCTTATATACCCTCCATCATGGATTCGTTGCATTTCGATACCCATATATCCATGTTTGTCAGGGGCCGGTTTTTGGGCCGCTCGTGACTCGATAGTCCCAGGAACCCGATCACAAATTTTATCCAAATCATGAAAATAAATGCATATTTGGGTTCGCGAGAAAATTTCGTTGCATTTCGATACCCATATGTCCATGTTTGTCAAGGGACGGTTTTTGGGCCGCTGGTGACCCGATAGTCCCAGAAACCGGATCAAAAAATTTAGGCAAATCATGAAAATAAAGGCATATTTGGGTTCGTGAGTAAATTTCGTTGCACTTCGATACCCATATGCGCATGTTTATCATGGGCCCTTTTTTGGGCCCCAAGTGTCCACGGAACCCATGAGCACGCCCATTTTTGGGATTTTTTCCCCATCTATAAATTATATAAACTTAGAACAATTTTACCAAAAAAAATCAGATGTAGTGAAAAAAAATATTTGAAAAATTTAATTATGGCCGGGATATATTTAGTCTCGTAAAGGCGAACTTTTTCCCCTTTGGTCCGATATTGCCCATTCTCGAACTTAACCTGCTTATGGGCAAAAAACATCTTCCAAATTTCAGCTTCTTAGCGTTGGTCGTTCGCACTCTATCGTGATTTCAACAGACAACAGACGGACAGACGGACATCGCTAGAATGTCTTAGAATGTTACACTGACCGATAATATATATACTTTATAGGGTCGCAGATCACTCTTTCGAGGTGTTGCAAACGGAATGACAAAGTTAGTATATACTCCATCCTATGATGGAGTGTATAAAAAGGACGGACGCAGAACTAATTTAAATTTTTGTCATATTGAGGTAATATGGAAGGAAAATATTTGTTGTTTAATTTTGGTGTTGTCCATCATAAGCTGATGTTTAGCCTTGTTTTAATATTGTTTTGTATTAAATTTTGAAATTATTTTCGGAAAATGTTATTTTGTATTATTTTCTAAATTACAAATAAAATTCCATGCGCCAAGCAGGAAATGTCTTGTGTAATCATGGAAGAAATCAGTCATACATTAACCTGATGATGCCAAATGGGGATTATGTTCGTGGGTATGATGTCATGTCACCCAGTGTTTGATTATACTATACCCATTAAACACGCCTTAGTATAACTCAACACAGATTTTGAGAGTTACTTTTGGCAATGATCGATATTTATTTATGTTTGATGGCTCTACCTAATGATAATGCGTAACGTACCTATGTGTCATCTGTCAGACGTTGCAGACACAGATCATAGAAAAAATATCAAATGATTGGGATAACTGGCTGGTATAAATAAGGCGGCGGTGCATTCCTGTACTCCTTGCAACAAATACACCGTAATTCATCTGATCAATCACTGGGATTCTCTTTTTCATGGGAAGCGACTCTGAGAATGCAATGCATCCTCTTCGTTTCTTGTGAAAACAAAATGTGTGTGTGTGTTTTTTTTTTTTAAATTTCCACTGTTAAACTCTTGGAATGCATGATTCAGTATCAATTTCAATCATATCTCAGAGAAAAATGTTCAATTCGATATTCTTGTAAAGAACTCATCGGAAAATTTGGATGGTTTCATTGAAGTCATAGTAAATAACTCATTTGAGAAGATTTACTACGTTTGGTTGTGCCACTTCTATAACCCTGATACATGCATTCAAACATATATGTTTCATCGTTCACATGAAAATCAATTCCAATTCAGATATTCATGGAAGCCTTTTCCGTCTTTCTACAATGCTGTAGAAACGTTTTAAACATTTTACTCGTTCTCTATGGTAGTTATACATTTTCCATGTTCACAGACGAGCACATACAATAAATAGGAGATGAGTCGTTGTGCATGGTGATGGCACAAGCAGAAATGCGAAAAATTTTGATATTAAGAAAATTCCATTATACAAAAATGTTTCCATAAAAAGAGCACACACATGGAAATTCCGTTTCCTTTCGACAAATTTTTTTTTTTCTGGAAAACTTTCAAAAATAAAATTTGAGTTTTTTTTTCATTCTGTTTTTCTTTTTTGTAAAGGAAGTTATGGTGCATATGACATCAGTCTTTTTTCCGCCTCTTATACTCATATGCACACCCATTTGGTTCGTACCAGTGCGGGAGGTAAAAATATGCACAATAGTGTGGGTTGTGAAACAAAAATTGGATGACTTTATAGGGAAAAATTATGATAGCTTAAAAATTGGGGACTTAAAATGTTGGGGAATTGAGAAGGTTTTGAAAGTCAATATAATAAACTTGGCAAATATTGACAAATATAATTGTGGCTCAAACCTTTCGTTTTTAGAAAAACCCTTCGTTTTTAGATCAAACATTTCGTTATTTTTTCCAAAATGTTTTTGTTCTAATAAGATTCGACTCATATACTTAGTTAAATAACTTCACTAGTGACATTTTTTAAAATTAAGGAAGCTGAAAAGTTTTTTTTGTACCAACGAATTTATGAATCAGCTTGTAATTGAAATATTTCCCAGTTTTTCCTTTTAGACAGTAAACAGTTTTTAGTTTGCTGTCAGTTATTTGACTCAGTCTAATGTACATGTATGAAAAACGTTCATTTTTTTATTATATACCTACAGAGAGACATATATGGTGCACAATGGGCGAGTAGGATGTGTCCTAGTGGCATGCTGCCCGATCATGTAAGGGGTTGGAATTCGGCTTTAGAGATTTTTGCCATACTTGTAAATAGGGTGGAATTTACGAGGTAATTCTGAGGCTAAAAAATGCCAGATGGTCTCACCGTGATTAAAGCTGGAATTCCTTATTCGTTTTTGTGATATGTAGTGTTAGCAACTACCACACAACATATCCAGGTTCAAGTCCGGCCAAGAATATCAGACAGCTATTTCATCTTTTGATTTGACTACAGGGTTCTGTTCTAGTACTCTGGGTTGATTACAGGTATGTTGACTTAAGACTTGAGTGCCGAAAAGTTAAGGATGGTCAGATGATTCCATGACAAGAGCATAGACATCAACTTTAAACTTAATTATTTGTTTTTCCATCAAAAATTTGTTGGTAATTTTGTGATAATTTCTTTAGATAACAAATATAAAATTAAAAATTCATATTTGACTTCGCTGCACCAGTGCTATGATTTCTTCAATTTTAGTCCAGAATTCTTAGCTAAAGCATCACAGTAACCCCCCTGGCAACTGAAGAATATCGAAAAGTGTAAATGGGAATTGTTTGTAGTAAACCCGGTGACCGCTTAATTTGTCCCCATTGTGCTGCATGTGCAATGAGGCATTTCCACCACCAACCAACCACTTTGTAGTTTGTGGAATTTTCGTCTAAGAGGTTTTCAATGTTCCTCAATATATTTTCATGGTACACGCTCGTATGGACGAGTGCCTAGCATACTCATACATTTTCGTTCATTCCTTTTTTCTTCCATAAATTCCACTACGTATGACATTGACGTTTTATGGACATACACACATACATACATTCATAGCATCACTTATGATATGCAGAGTCATAAAATACACGCTCTCTTGCATTTGGCTCGTGCATGCAAAATGTGTGCAAGTCATATGAAGTGGTTAGCTAAGTCATGCCATGAGCTAAGAGAAATGTCTGAAATATCTCGTATTGGTGATGTTTTATGTAGAACTGTACTGAAATTAAATGGATTTTAAACCATAAGGATTTAAAGGATATTTTCCTAGAAGCTTTTCAATGAAAATTGTCATGAAGTTCTACGAAAACGAAGAATGCATCTGAGGCTATGAAAGAATTAGAAGAACCAAGTGCGCGGCTTTTTATATGTTTGGGCGTTACGAATAGTAAACATTGTGTTCAGCCCATAATTCCAACAATCTAGAAAAGATTTTCATGCTTGGGGTGTTTTTTAAGCTACATGGTAAAAAAATGTCATTCCAACAATATTTCTGCCTTGCCTTGTCATTTTAAGTTCTCAAGCTCTTAAAAAAACACCCGATATAAAGCGTTTACAATGTTATTTAAACTGAAATATCAAAACTGATTTTTCGTGCGAACACCAATAATGTACTAAATTTATTCACCCCAGTCTTCCGCAAATTAACCTGAAATTGTTTTCGAAAATAATTCCGGAAATCAGTTCTCTGTTCAACCACCAACATACACTTAAACAATTTTCATGATTTTTTTTTCAGCTTAAAAGAAAAAACCATGCCAACCAGAAATTTCCTAAAAATTTAGCAACGCAAACATTTTTTACATTGTTATTTGTTTGTTCAGTCTCTATGAGCAACATTTCCGAAACCTTTGTTGCCACACTCTAGGCCAGAGTAACAGAACTCGTTGCAACCACCTAAGACCTAGAAAACTTTCTCTTTGCAGCATACGGCTAAGAAGGTATAAACATATAAGTTCTTATCGTGGTGCTGGTGCTGAAAAAAAGAAAAACAACGAATTTGTTTTGGCAAAAGTTTACAGCATTAAGAGGAGCACAAAGAACCTTTATGGAAATTCTTATTGTTTAGTAACTCTTGGAGCATGTTGTTCCCTATACACTTGTACAGTTGTCGAAATTTGTATAAGTTCAAATTTGCATTTCGAGAAAAATTTACAGATTTAAAGTATGTAATTTCGTGGTATGCTAAGGCTGCCTGCGCTAAAGCCCCACTGCTACTGCTCCCTGCCTCCAGCTAGCAAAGAAACTGAAAAATGTTTATGTGTCAAACAATTTTCTACAAAAACACTTTTTGAACGTTTTAATGTACAGTGTTCGCTGACCACTACCATAACCGGTCACTTTTTTCAGTAGCAGTCCGCTCATGTATTTCTCCCATAAGCGGACGACCCTATTATTGTTTTTTATGAAAATGTAATGAAGGACGATCGATAATTTCAAAAGCTTTCGTTATTTTCGAGTTGTTGGATCAAAGGTTTGGGATCATTGAGGAATGTATTCATGAAATGAATTGAAAGTGTAAATTAAATATATAAAATTTTGCAGAGTTCAAGTTATGTCGGTCAACGGAGTAACACAACTTTTGCTTGGAATAATTCAAATTTTGATTTTTTTTTTTTACAAATTTCGAAGTTAACTTATATTTAATTCGTCCATGGTATGAGAGTAAGCGTATGATACACGCCATTCACACACATAACAAAAGACTCGACGTGTTTGTACACACACATTTACACATTTTCCTTCCTTTGTCGAAGCGTTCTTCCACTTACACTCGTCGTCGTAGTAAGTTCTTCCTTAAGAAAGAAACGAAAAGTGTTTCTGATGTTATTATTACAGCAAACGAAGACACTAGGCGACTGCAACATTTAACCAACCAACGACTCAACCACCCACTATGAGAGACACGCACTTATCCCTTGACACACAAACATGGGCACGAACACTTGACAATAAAATGTATGTACGAATTTACGATATGTACATATTACAATATACAGTGTCATGTACACGCACACATGCTCGTATGTTGTTGTGTGCGTATTTTGGTTACATTGATTTAATGATATGTTCACCAAAAGCGGAAATTAAATGTGAATCATTAACGCCCACTGTCGTTTTAGTTTCAACGGCACACTCACACATTCGTGCATATCAAATGTCAAAATTACATGCCACAAGAGTCAGCATGAAATCGAGATACATTGCTCTCACAATCTCGCTAAATAATAACAGATATAATTTCAGAGTCAACATTATGTGGGGGAAAGTAAAAAAGACAACAAAAAAATCAAGGACATTTGACAAAATATGTGTATCAATATCTCTGCAATCATTTTCCACATTCATGGTCATTGGGCTGTTCATCAGAACTTAAATGTTGCCATCTTTCATTACAGTACACATCAATTACTGACAGTCTATGGAGTAAGACATAGTCTAGGTTCATTCAGCGAAATAGTCCTAAGGTTCTAGGGCAAAGGTTAATAGTTGGTTGGCGCTGAATCGAAAATTCGCCAAAAATCAAAGCTTTTTTTTATGGGGTGCAGAATCGCAATTCTACTGCGATTATTATGACCTATGGTGAAATATGTGTAAAATGTAGTCCTAAATAATATGTGCAGGAAGTGTGAGGACGATAGGATGGGAGGGATTAAACTCTCCTGTGAAGCTAGGTATAGTGTTTAATTTTTCTTGTATGTAGTGTGTCCAAAACTTATGTATTTTTAATGTTCTTCTCCCCGGCTTGGAACCAAATAACTGACAGCAAACTGAGCATATCACCCTTAAACAAATTAGACTGTATGTAACAGAGATATGTATGCTTTTGTGGCTTTATTTTCATAGTGCAATTCTCATTCGTTTGGTGAGTATCAGGTTCCAGTGATACGAAATCATGCTTAAGAGATCGTCTGCTAGGAAATGTATTCTATTGTGATACATCGGTAAAAAGACCTTGAGCAGTCACACCCTGTTCAATATAATTTCTCTTTAGTTTCATTGGCAAAATGTCAAGGACAAATGCATATAAAAAAATCGGTCTTTATACTCAATTTGTTGCCAGTCATTACCGCGGTAAACAGGATTATTACCTCATTTTTTTTTCAATTTATAAAATGTTTTCTCCTATAAAGTAATGTTTTCGAAACATTACCGATTTCGTTGTCGAAGATCGGTATTACAGAGAACAGGTAAAAAACATTGAAATCGTTTAAACTTTTCCACCTAGCAAGTGTCGGAAAAATAATAAGTTTAAGGAAACTAGGGTTAGACCTCTCTATTAACGATCGTAGAAATTGCTTGATGGCTGGGACTAAATGCCATAACCGCCACCTGTATCAGCCTTTACACTGATAGCCAAGCTGTGATGAAATTTCTTATATCTTTATTTCCGAATTCAAGAACCACGCACACCTGCCTCACATCTCTTAGATCACCTAATTTGAATGCTGAGACACAGTCAAATTCCAGGGAATGCTAAAGGGGCCACATAGGCCCAACTTACATGTTCCGTCGGTATTGGAACAGAAAAAGACCTAAGCTCCTTTTTTTTCGAAACTCGCTTTTAAATGATATTCAATGGAAAATTGTCCAACGCTCTTAATTCCAAAATGTTAAAAATCATAAATTTATATTAACAAAGTTGTAGCATTTACTCTTTTACTCTTTACCACACAAACCCTGTCGTCTAAAATTTGTTTTGGACGCTTACGTCTTTTTGTGCGCTTAGGGCTCGATATGCGCACGCAAAGTCTGTCTTAGTTAAGAAACTTTAAGAAAGGCGAACAATAGATGTCTGGGTCTAGAAAGCCTAGGAACACCAGGCAAATTTGGCCACGTTATGCCCTATATTGCTCAAAATATAGCATGTCTGTACTTGCAGCCAGACTACTGTGCTTACGATTAAAAGAGTAATCTCTAAGTCACCTAAAATTTGTGTAGACTAATCATTTAGTCGGCTGTAAACAGTAGGTCCCGTCAATGAGTACACAAATTATATTGTGCACAGCTCACTGATTATATAGTAGTTCCCTGTCTGTTCCTTTATGGAATGTTAAGGGAAATACTAATACCCATACAATATTCCAACATAATGTTCTGTCCTTCATTCCACTTTATTCGATAATCGCTGTTTTTAATATCGAACTTTAGGCAGCAATTTATTTGAATTTATTGTCACAAATATACTTAAATGAAAATTTTTTCCAAAACGAATAGATTACACTTTATCCTGTCAAGGCAAATTAAAGTAAAGTATTTTAAACACTACACAAATCGTTAGGTAAAGTTTGGCTATATTATATTCTAGAATTATGGACTACTGCCGATTGTTATTGGATGGATGTGTTGGCTAACCTAAGCTAATGAAAACATTCAAAATACGAGCTGAGCTAATTCGTTGAAAACAAAAGCCGAACGTAAGCGATATCTTTCATTTGTGGCAAAGGTTAAACATATTAGCTCAGCTAAAAATAGCGAACGGCTAATTAAAAACTTTTTCAAAAAAATAGAATAAATAATTTGGTGAAAAGCTGATCATCAAGTGTTTAATGACTGAAAAGTAGTTTTGTTTGTTTAAGGCAATGAACTGCCTTAAATGGGAACAGCGTTTCCAATTATCTTATCTCTGAAATGTGCCTTAACCCGTTAAGAGAAAAAGGGCCAAACATGCAACCACCACACAAGTTACGTTATCTCAGGCGTTCCGCTGTCATTCCAAACCGACATTGTCCAAACGTTATGTCGATCGTGCAAGGGCTCATGAAACCGCTGACTCTCTGTTGATGTGGGTTAAACCGCTGCTATCTGTTGACACACATATGTACGTGCATGTATACATAAATACGCTTATACGAAAGCGATAACGTTTAAATATGCACAGATGTTTGTGTACGAGTGAGTACGGCTGACTTTTAAATTTAAAAACACACAAGTCAGTTAATGTTTTTAACTCCCCAAGCAATTTAGAGAACAAAAACACAACTGTAACATTTAAGCTTCTTCGTGTCTTTCAATTTATGTGCCTTTCATTAAATTAATACGAAAACAATTTGCTGAGAATTTATTTCTTTTTTTTCGTTACACATTTCAATTATCGCAATTAATTAAACGCATTTACAAGTGTCAACATGAGTAAATATCTGTTAGATTTTGCAAATCCAATGGGTAAAATTGATAAATTTCTCGATGGTAAGTTCAGTATTATTTATACTTCTGTACGCGGCGACTGCTTCCGTTTCGTCTTCCCCGTCGTGGTATTCTTGTACGTTTGTCTATAGAATTTGTATGGTGTCTGGTGTACACTGGATTCGTTTGTTTCGGTCTGTCAATTGCGTGTTGCAATTTCAGTGTTCAGTACATTCCGAGCGCACTGAGAGCTCCAACGCTCCAACATTAATACAGAAATAACGACTGATTTATACATACAATACGTTTCGGTTATCTTATCATTTTCATTTTTCAATACAACAACAATGAAAGACTAATAGCACGCAATACATTTATCAGTGGAACGTCATGTACACTTTATGTACCATTATTATTAATACACACATATGGTGCCATACAGGCTGCCGCAAAACTAACTGTCTGATTTCCCTATTCCACAACAGTTGGACGGGATGTTTTTAAATTATTTTTCATATGTAAATTTCTATAACTCTGAAAAAATATAAAAAAAAAAACTTAAATGTAGGCATTTATTGTTTCAGACAGTATCTTTTGTCGCTCCCTGTATGTGCATGCGTCAGACAATGGACAAATTAATTGTTGAAGAGTTTAGCAAGAAAACAATAATAAACATTCATTTATTGAAAACAGAATTGAAGCAGACAGCAAAAATTTCGATTATTTCAGACGTTAGTAATTGTGTGTGAAGACCACATCCACTATTTTGTGAACTGAGTTATTATTTTCTAGCATTTTTTGTTTGTTTCAAAGAATATGAGGTGCTCGTGATAATTGCAGATGGACACGCATACAATTCGTAAACAATTTCGTTGCTTCTTCAGGAAGTGAACCGTAGTTTGTTGGTTAAGTGGCTCCGAAATTGTACCAAAGATAGGATCGATGTTCAGGCACTTACCCTTTCAGTCTCTGCCCTGAGACAAAGCACGCCTTAACAGTAGGAATTGTCTTTCAAGATGTTAACTCTTGGCCCACCATATTGAAAACGTTATTGCTTGAGCCAAACGCAGACAACATGAGTAAACTCAGGAGGAGAAAAAACATTTCACAATTTCATTGACTCACCATTTTCTACGCACAACGGGACTAAGTTTTAAAAATTGCACAGCCCTTAGCC
This sequence comes from Hydrotaea cyrtoneurina, assembly GCA_958296145.1. Taxonomy (NCBI): domain Eukaryota; kingdom Metazoa; phylum Arthropoda; class Insecta; order Diptera; family Muscidae; genus Hydrotaea; species Hydrotaea cyrtoneurina. The sequence continues at coordinate 90,857,587 of OY282512.1, forward strand.
TTAATGTTTACAGGGAGACATAAACTGGGAAAATCTTGAAATGATGACCAGCAGTCCATGAGAATATAAAGTCGACTGTGACAAATTAAAAATCTGTATCTTTACGGATCGTTTTATGTTAAATTCTCAGTAGCGCTCTGCAGTGGGAGTCTGACACATTTATCGGAAGTCTACCACAATGTTCGACCCTGAGGAAAGTCGTAATATTCTCAGTAAGGCATAAACTGAGAAAATCTTAAGATGTTGAGAATAGAGTCCATGAGAAAAGAAAGTGGACTCTGAAAAATTATATAGCTGTAAGCTTACTGGTACGTTTGTATGAAGAAATTTTCAGTAGCGCTCTGCACTTAGAGTGTGATACATTTATCGAAAGTCTAACAAAGGGTTCGGCTCTGATGAAAGTTCGTTGAGCATGGCGAACACAGTGTTCCCGATAAAGGCTTATTTGTTTGCAGTCTTTGATTTATCGATCCAAATAAAGATTTGAATCACTTTTAAATCACATTAAAAATTACAAATTTTTTTCTTGAAAAACTGACAAATTGTTTATTTGTCCAAAAGTTTATCTTGTTCATTTACAAGTAATTTCATAAAAAAAGCTGCCAAAGTGGCCAGATCTTATCTCACACCAACAAATAATGGTGAAAAATTTACTTACGTTAGCCTTTGACAATGGTCCGAACCTAACCAATTCTTTTAACCCGCATAGCACCGTAATTATTTTTTTTCTTTGATTTAGTGATCAAAGTGATCAAATTTCGTTGCTGATTTTCCCTTGCATTTTTCAATGTTTTTCGTACATTTGAAAGGACGGTTAATGGTATCTTGACTTCTGGATTCGTCATATTACAAAATATTTTTTTTTTGTGGAAGTTGTCATTCAAAGTAACCGATTCAATTGACAAAATAAATGTTTCTTCCTTATCATTCAATATACTTTAATTTATCCGTTTTTGACTATTTTAAAAGCAGTCACTATACAACTTATTTTGAATCTTGGCAAAATAAATGTTTCTTCCCCTATAGAAATTATCATTCGAAATACATTAATAAATCCGTTTTTGGATATTTTTTTTAAAAGCAGACTCTATACAACTTTTTTCGAATCGAATCTTCAAGTAACGAATTGAATTTCCTGCCACAATGATAGAACATTTTAAAAGCATTTTCTGATAATAATTTTAAAACACTGTGGACTGTTTATACTTTGGTTTGCTACCTTTATTCGAACTCAGTGTTCATATTACAAGCAAGCGTTCATAGTTTATTTGTTTTGTTTTAAAATGTTGTCTGCATTACTTTGTCAATTTATTTTATCGATCACAATCTTCTTTTACTGCAATTAAAATCCTGTTTTGATTTCCTTAATTATAGCCACAAGGAGTTTCCAATAAAAACCGACCAACGTTATTACCCTTAAATTCAAGAACTCCTACACCGAACACTTAAGGTTTTTTCATTTTAAGCCTTTTGGCCACCCACCATCGCCATACTGAAGTATTTTTTTTTTAATACATTTAATTAGCATTCAAAATATGCTTATGATTTCCGTTTTCTATTTCAATTTCTTTCTTCTATAATTTTCATAAAGAGCTTCCCGAGAGAGGGAGAGATTATAGACACCATTTTCACCAACTGACAAGGGTTTTTTTTATTTTATGATTATTATTTTGCTTCTTTTTCTTTGGGTTTTGTAACGCCCCAAGGCTTTTTTTTACCGAATAAGCAAATAGAAGAAAAGGTACAAAAAAAAATTGTGAAAAAAAAACAGCGTCCACAATTTCTAGGAAACCATTACATCCATAAAATAAAAAAAAAAACAGGAAACGGGGAAAAACGAAATGAGAGATGAAGAATTGTAAATACATTAAAAAATCCGTTTATATGTAGAAGAAAAGCAGTTAAAACAAAGGACTCTATGCCAGCTTGGCCGCTAATGGACTGAAGAACGCCATAAAGAACTTTAATTAAAAGCTTTACAATATATGAAGACTTTTTATAAAAGTGAGGGGGAGTGATGAACTTATAAATACGTAACATATAATATAAATTTGGTATTTTAAATAAAGTACTGCTAAATATTAGTAATTCCATGACAAATTCAAAGATTTTCAGAAAAAAAAATAAAGTACATTTAAAAACTCTTGAGTTAGTTGGGAGAAAAATATTCGATTGTGGAAACTGTGAAAAATGTAAAAGAAAACGGCCAAGACAGGTCTAGCTCATCACCTGAAATCCAAAATTACCAATCTTCAAAAAACCCAAAATCGTGATATTGGTCCATTCTTCTAAAATGGCTTGAAAAAATTTTGCACTTCAATATCCAAAATTTACAATTTTATAGGCGAACTTCTAAACGAATTGTTTGGCTTCTCCTGTGAAGTTATGAAAATGCTTGTCATTTTGGATTTCTGGTGACGATTCGATGTGTTTTCCAAACGAATGGACGGAATTCCAGACTTCAGTCTTTTTAAGGGAATACCGAATACTGCCTAAGTAAAACGTAACATTCAAATAATTGTCGCGAGGTCTCCTATATAAAAAATCTATTCAATTCGGTGCTATATTGCGATATAGAGATAGAAAAATAACTGAAACACTTCAATTTTTAAAAAGTTATTTACTTTGAAATTTAGGATACAAATTTACTACAATACGTTTAAAATAAAAACTAGAGATGAATTCTGGTGATGGGTTCAAATAATGGATCTATTTTAATAAACCCATCTGTTCCACAATTGTTCATTCATAGTTCATTCAACTATAAATAACATAATAATCTTTAAATCAAGCAAATATGAAGATGTCAAATAGAACTTCAGTTTGGCATTGATCTTCAGAGAATTACATCTACCGAGACAAAATTATGCAAATCAACCATGAATGTACGATGCTGATACTAGACGTATACAATTTTATCTACAAATATTACAACGAACTTGTAGGTGTTTCCGTGTGAAAACATTACAAGCCTTTGCAAAAAAATTCTTTCTAAATATGTAGCTATGACAGTTCGGAGACGAATTTGAATCCTTTATTCCGAATGCTATCCGCAAGTAAACAAATTAAATCTGGCTTGATTTGGGACTTCATAATTATTTTATGTGGTGGCCGACCAAATCAGAGAAAATATGTGTTATTCATGTTTCAACATCTTCATATTTTTTATTTTAACTATAGCGAGAAGCCCTAGCTCTTTTGTTCTAGCCACATAAAGTGTACGACGTGGAGTTCTGATCTGAACCAACAGAGACCTCAATCTCGAACCAAGAGGGGGAATACTAGTTTATCAGTTTCTGTAAAGAAAATTCGTTGGTTCGTTATAAATTGACTCAATAAAACGGATTTTTATCTGTAAAGAGAGCTTACTCTTTTGATATCCTGTTCAATAACTGGATATCTAAAAAACAGAACTGATTGATGACCAACTCAAATTTTCCAGTATTTATTATTAGTTTTCCTGAAACCGGCATTAAAACCCTCTCAATTCGTTGTGTGTATTTGACCTTCGATCACGTTTAGGAATTTTTCACCTCTGTACATGTCAATTGCTAACAATTAATACAAAAAATCAGTTATGATTGTTTTTTTGGTTGGCTTTTGGTCGGTGTTAGGGATATCTCATCTGGGCATGGCAAAACGAAACAACTCTCTGGACATTAATTTAATTTGTTTCCTTCAAGAAACGACAACATGAAACTGCTATTGTAAAAAAAAATACAGCGCAACGACGAGTCTGAAGACTTTTTGGCTTGTATTATAATTTTGGCTAAAGCTAGGTTCACATTGGGCAAATATTTGACCAAAGTATGTTTTTACGTGTTTGCGCAAAAAACGTCAAATACTTTCCAGCTTAACTCCTTATTACGGCGTCTGAACAACTGGCGTCACTTTTTAATTGGCAATATTCTAATGTAACCAATATTTTTATTAGCCAGCTTTCTGTTGGTCAGGAGTACCGAAGTAAAAGTTTGCAACAAAGTTCACATGAGCGGCAAAAGTATCGAGGAAAATTATCTAGGACTGATAATAATATTACAAATATATTTACTCACCATATATGGTTAAGAATAATTTTTTTTTGGTTGTAACAACTAATAGTTGCAATAAGTTGAGTGGTGGGTGGAGAAGGTGAGACGAGCCGTCTACCAGGCCTCCCCTCCGCTGCAATGGAAGAGTCGATTTTTAATTGGGGAATTTTTCATATACTATTTGGGTGATATCTCAGACATTTTTGGGGAATTTTTCATTTATTTTTGATAATACTTCATTTGGGACATTTTTCATTTTATTTTTGGGTCATTTTGCTGTTGGTTAATTTTTCACAGAGCCACTTTTGTTGTCGGTTCAACCATATGTTTATTTTTTTGAAAAAATACATTTCTTTAAGTACAATATTTCCATTTTCAGTACCAGGGACTATATGATTACCACAACAACATATCTGCTATTTAATAAGTCGAACTGATTTTCAATTAATCTTTTCCCTGTGTATGCCAGTTTGGCTCTATTTGGAAATAGTTTGACTGTTTGTGGCAGATCTGTCTGCTTTCGGGTAGCTGAGTTGCCTGCTGCGATATAATTGTTAGCTGCCGGTTAAGAATTTATTCTTCCCCATAATTTCCCTGTTGTCCGTGTAATTTCTTACACATATTGTCAAGTTTTTCATAAATAGAAAACATAACACAGAAGAAGTGCCGAATCGACGTTATTTAAATATTTAATGTCTGTTTAGAGTGTTATGTTATTAATCTTTTAAATTTAGACCAGACTCAGAGCGGTGCTCGCTGTCTTCTACGGAATATTGTTATGGAATATTCTGGTATATACTTTTCCCCTGAAACTCGTTAAGGTCGTAATCAAATTTATATCTTCCGAAGGGGGTGGCATAACCACAACCATAATTGTAGCCGTTTTGAGCATTGAAGTCTAACAGGCATATACACTAGGGTGGAGTGAAATTCAAAAAAAAAAGTTAACCTCGGAAAGAGATGTAGTCTGGGGTCCTAATGAGGGGAAAAATAAAAAAAAAAATTTAAAAAATTTTTAGGGGTCGCGCCACTCCCTCGAAATTTGGAAATTATCGCTATTTTGGCGTTGATTTTAGAAAAATCCTAAAAAGTTTTATGTCAATAAATGTTTGCAATAGCGTAAACAATGAAATAAGGGCATGAAAAAATTTAAAAAATATTTTTCTAATTGTTAAAAAATTTCAGAAAGTAAAAAAGTCAAATCGTCCCTTCTTCAGAAAATTGACTGAACAATGAAATCGCCACCAAAGCTACAAATATTGGTCGATTATCCTCATATTTGCCTCAAATACTTTTGTTTGGGCACTGAACAAGCTCAAACTTTTAAATTTCTAATAAGTTAAGTCGTTAATTTTTAGGATTTTTCTAAAATCAACCCCAAAATAGCGATAATTTCCAAATTTCGAGGGAGTGGCGCGACCCCTAAAATTTTTTTTAAATTTTTTTCTTTATTTTTCCCCTCATTAGGACCCCAGACTACATCTCTTTCCGAGGTTAACTTTTTCAAATTAAAAAAAAAGCATGTTTTCACTCCACGCTAATATACACATATTAAATTATTTATAGAAAATCAATATTTATGTCTACGAAACATATTTCGGTGTATTTGTTCCGTTTGCTGTCGAATATGTAAACAATATTTTAAAACTCGCTGCAGCTATTCACAATAATGTTATTTTTAGAATCAGCAGATAATATTTTTGGTTCTCCCACTCCCCCAATTCTGGGTTTAGCCCGAATAGATTGTCACATGACGAAACCGTATTTGTGTGCCAAAGGATGTATGAACAATAACGCTTCCTTCATTTCATTTTTACTATTTATTTAGGACATTTTGTCTTTTGGACCCTGGTCAGGATACCATACACAATACGACCACACTTTCTTTTTTTTTTTTGGACAATTTATCCTTTTTTTATGATAACCAATTTGCGTCTTTGTGGGGGGGGGGGGGGGGGAAGGAAGGTTATATTCTTGTTAAAATAAAACAAAAGGACCATTTAATTAAAGGGTGGTATTTCAATATTATACATTTGCCTGATGCTTTCAATTTCTATAAGTCCTGGAAGAAGGGTTCTTTTCTTCTGTGCCATTGTGCTTCCTATTACTTTGTGTTAACATATGCCACAGACTTATTATTTTTGTATTATGCTTTGAAACTTTGATGTCTCCGGTCTCCAGAGTATAATTCCCCCCCCCCCCCCCCCATTTTAACCAGCTGAGTTTAGTTACTAGTTTTCCGGACACTTGTGTTGCTCCATGGCAAGCAGCATTCGTGTTTGTTAAAATGTCAACTGAAGTATTTGATTGTCATCGTTTTGATGGGTGAACTAAGAGCATTTAAGTACAGTGTACTATTTTTCGACTTTAAACGCTATGGTATGTTAAGTTTTTCCTTAACACATTTCCAGGTTATTTAATTTGTTTTAATTACATGTTGTATGTAAACACCATTGTAATTTAATATGTAGTTTTAATCGTAAATTACCAGATTACTTTAAGGAAATATGCTCCCAGAGCTGTTTGCAGCAGGTGTTGGAGTGAAATTAAATGTTAACCTTTTTTCTTTTATCGTTTAAAATACAGTTGAATGACAATAATTATACCCCAAGGGTATGGGGTAGTGTTTATCCAAATAAACGTTTATGTTTAAATCTAGAAGGAATTCAATATTGACTGAAAGAAAAGGACATTGATTGAATATAATTTTCTGTCATATTAAAAGACATTTGAAAACGGTTGCTCAACTTTTTGGGAAAGGGCGTACAAATAATTCTACTTACAAGCAGTGGTGTTTGGTATGTTAAATTCGTAAAAATTTTAAATGTCGTCTACACGGTCTTGGCAGTTTCATTTGGAATGATAAATTCGTAAAAATATGAAAATGTCATCCGTACGGTTGTGCATGAGTTTTCCAAGTTGTGGAATTTTATCCATCTCATCAGTTCAGTTTCCGACATATTTGCAAATATGATATGAAATATTTGAAAAAAAAATTTCCACAACGATTTCTGAAAAAAGAAAAACATTTTTGAATAAATCAGTAGTGAATTAGACGAATTCAGATAACGGTCTCAAATGCATGCCAGGTTAGTAAACATGTCCAATTTATTAATGAAGTCGATCCCACCCACACTTGAATGAGTACCACGAGAACCTTTATAGTTCTTGGGAATTTCGGGTTCCATGGTATTGTGAGCTCCAGTAACGTTTCTGACCTATTGCCATTAACCAAGGAATTACCTTGAGTTATTCCCATAACATTCAATGGAGGTTCAAATGTCTCATTTCGATTCTCACCGGCTGAGACCTAGGCCGGAAGGCTAATTGGGGTACGAATCCAATTTAAAAAAAATAATAGTATTATTCTTAGTATTCTTAGGCAAAATGTTCCAGAATCCTGCTTTCGTAGAGGGGAAAAAAATTTGCCTCAACTGCTGTTTAGGAACATAGCTCAGATTTTGTTCAAATTTATATCAGTGGATGATCTTATTATTCTGAAGCGAAAGTTTATTCTTCCCGAACTACGGCATTGCAAAGCTTGGATATATAATCAGTTATATTTTTTTTTTTTTTACATATACTGACGCAATTGCGCATAAAATAATTTAGAATTTGATTTTTCGACTTTGTCTAACTGTATCCCATTGCACTAGACCAAATGTCACAGAGGTAAGGCCACTACCATTTGATTCTGGGCCACAGTGCAATAGTCTGTTTTTTTTTATTTCATTGTCATTTGTCATGACCATTTCTCGAACTTTCCCGTAGGCAAGTCAACTGTTTAACCAGCAGTGTTACAATCTCTTCTTTTAACCCCTTATCACTGGTGTGAAATCCATTCAATTCTGACCGAAACTTCCACAAAAAAGTCTTCGAACTCCAGCTTTTATAGAAATGACAAATAAAATATTTAAAACATTAACTCCAACCAAAAATAAAAAACCAACTGCTCATTTCTGTTCCCTTAGTTGTCTATAATGAAGTGAGGTGTCTGCTCTGTTGTACATATTTTCAATTTTCCTCTTTTCGGTTGAAAGTTTCATAAACTTAAGTTCATTAAAGTTAAGTAAACTTTTGTGTTTAAACAAAATTGGTTTTTCTGTATATTAATTATAACAAAATTTTGGGTGTGGTCGTAATAAGATTACAATTAAGAAGACTAAAGTATTACAAAAAAAAACGCAACAACAACAACAAAAGTACACACATACGCACGCACGTCCCGAAACATACGAAAACTTGTCCTTATGGATAACAAATGTCGAAAACATTTAAAATTATTTGAAATGTTGAAGAACATTAAATATTAACAGAATTTAAAGTATAATATAAGCTGTTACGAGGTCAGATCGGAAAATACCCAGAAAACACTGGGACAAAACAAATTATTACTATTGGGAAAGTTGGTACATGAGTGCCTGAAATACATCGAGAGATATTTTAATTAAATGGCTGGTAGTTAGTCAGATCGAATCTGTTGCACAAATGTCCTCTTATTAATTATTAAACTTATTATAAAATTGTTTAATACATTTCTAATAACTTTTGTATTTTCTCTCTGGTTCTCTTTTTAGGTGAGTCAAATATTTTAAATTTCTCATGAGAGTGTGTAAGTGATATTGAAGTCGCTGCAGGGAAGTATAATATTATTCTTTTAAAATTACACAGTTTATTACGAAACTGATTAGCAACTGCTGTCAGAAAAAATACGAAATTAAAAAAAAAAACTTTGATCTTTATATGTTTAAATTTACTTAAGTTATTAATTACTTATTTTAAGTACGTAATATTTCCGAGCCTACAACAATTTAGTGCAATTTACAACAATTCTAATAATGGGCTTTTATTTTGAAGTATGGCTTCTAAATGTATAAACCTTAAAGCAAGAAGCACAATAACCGCGAAAAAGATATAAGCTCCAAAAATAAAATTTTACAGGAGATGGTTTTTTTTTGTTGTCAAGCAAAAAGGCGTGTGGTGCATACGATACAATTGAATTTGCTATATCTTTGTAAATATGATTTTTTAATATTTTGGGATTAAGGGCGTTGGACATTTGTCATTGGAATTTCATTAAAAAGCGAGTTTCGAAAAAATTCTATTCGCGATAAGGGCTCATATAGTGGCACAGATGACTGTGGCGTACTCATGAGTTGGAAGTAAAATAAATTTATTTTGTTAGTGTACTCTTTACTCCGTATTCATAAAAATTTAAAAACCTTTGAAAATGTGTGAAATTTGTTTTTGTATTTCCATAAATTTTTCTTAATAAAGGTATTTTAATTTTTTATGAATACGGGGGTTAATATATATTACCTGGAAAAGAACCCCGTTTCTTCTATATTTGAATAAGTCAAATATTTCCAGCCAAACTTTATTACGAAAACTAAGTTTTTGTTTGATTAAGCTTTATATTGAATCAGCTCCTTGAAAGCCTTACACTAAGATTCGTGATCGATGCTATGCATTATATCAGCGGGGTTCCGTAGAAAACAGAGCTGGGTTTAAAAAAGATAACTCATTCGGTTAACTCATTCACTTAAAACGATCGCTGATACATTTAAATCTAGAGTCTAGATTCGAACCTAGACAGCACTACTCTAATTTATAAATGTTATGAGGACAATAGTCCCTACCAATGGCTTTCTAAGCTCGCACAGTAAATCACGATCAGAGATAATTTTGAAAAATGCTTAAAAACTACACAAATTTTTAAAAACAATTCCATTATTCAATTTAGGCATTTAGATATCCTGTGTGAGGGCAATAAAATGCTGCACAGTGGTCCAGAATTCACTTCTATCGACCAAAAGTCTGTAACTATTGATGTAGTAAATATTTTTGGGTTCTGTAAAAAAATGGTTGTAGTGACGCATTATTTGATACTATAAGCATTAAAAATCAGACTATCGGATGTATTTTAGAAATAAAAGCAGTCAACTTTTCGAATTTTTCGATTTTAGAAAGGGGATTGTTTTTAATTTTTTTTTATATATTTTAACGTAATCACTGATATTGGGCATAACAAAATATACTTTTTACCATATTAATAATTTTCATATTTGTAAATTTGAAAAAGTTTAATACGATTTTTCGACTTTGTCGAACTGTACATTTATTGTAAGAGCAGCTATTGGACTAATAGCTCTTTTATTACAATGTAAGCTGTCATATCTTCCTTCAGCCGCCACCATTTGAATTGTATTAAAAATAGTTTGGATATAGCAATTATTTTAAAAATATCTATTTTGTAACAAAAATCATTTTGGACTGAAAGAACTTTTTTACATTTAAAAAATGCTTTATAAATTGGTATAAAAAATTACAAAATCTCACGAGTCATTTTCGTAAACTAATGAAACAAAGACAGATATGTTTTTTCAGGACGAGAGGATCACTGCCGTATGGAAATTCCAAATTCGTAAATAAGATTTTGAGTCTGATAAGACTCCACTTATGACAAGTGTTTTGAATTTTGACTAAATATACTTCAAATATCTCTTATTATCAATCGTAGTCCCAATTGACACGATGCATTTTTGGCTTGATTTTTTTTTTTGGATTTGCTCCCAAAAGTCATATGCATTTATACGTTGACTTTTTGCTTGCGACTCCGTTTAATTTTTTTGACGTTTATACTTGAATCTTGTTGATTCCTAAAATTGTCGCAAAGCAATGTGAAGTAAAAAAAAAATTTTAAAAAAACCTTTAAAATGTGTGGTGTAAAAAAGGATTTAAAAAAAAAAACTCAAATTTGTGATTTGACACTTTTTTCTACTTCGCCTACAAACTTGAAAATCATGATTTTAAAGTCAAGCTAAATGTAAAAAATCGGGAAAATTTACCTTCAAAAAAAAAATTGTCTTTAAAACTGTGTCTGGTAACGCTTTTAAATGATGTCTTTGGTTCCATTGGTTCTGCACACTTGAATTAAATGAAAGATTGTTTTTCCAATTTTTTTATATACAAATCGATATTTGTAATGTTGGTACTAAAATACTACGGTATAACACAAATATGGTTTCTGTGTTAAATAAACGGAATCTTTATTTGGGAAGACCTTTCCGAAACATTTTCGACAATAACTTGAAAAAAACACCCTCTACTACAATCCCGAATATCAATTGTGGACTTTGAACAGTAGCGTTTCTTCAGCGATTGCCAAGAGTATTCGTGTGGCAACGTAACATCCCATCATTTTCAAACCATAATATCTGTGACCAGACCAGTTTTACTTTCGACTGTCATTACGAGTGTACTGAAATAGAACAGGAGTTGATAAAATATCTTTGAACATCCGTACTCGTCCCATCTACAAACATAAACTAAATCTCAAATATTTTGGCTATTATGTACAAGCACCACTACTTATGCTGAAATACATGTTCTGCTGGTAGTTAGACATTTGCCATAGTTTCCTGTTGTGGTGGCGATCCTGATGGACTGCCGGTGACGGTGGTGGTGGCGGTGGCGATGGTCATCTTGAAAAGCATCAATGTCAAATACAACGACACCGAGTTGTCCAAAAACTTAAGTTGAAAAGAAAAGTTGACAGATAAAATTGAAAGCGTATAGTACCGGACATACAAAAAGCTTTTATTCTAAGAGATGTCTATCTATCCGTTATACAAGTGTCCGTTACATGCGACCAGCAGTAAACTATTACCAACAGACAGACTTTGTGACTCACACATACCCACACATACATATGTAAGGACACACTTCATTGTGCTACCACTACAACTTTACATCAACTTTATTACTATCAAATCAAACTAAGTACGAATAACAGAGGGGGGAAAATACGCTAGGGCCATGCTGCCGCAACGTGCATAATGCGGCTGATGAGGAAGAGGAAATTTCATTTAAGTTGAGTTGAGTTTGTTCCCCACTCGTAATTGTCCTGCCAACGTGCATAGACGCGTGGACAAGTGCTCGGTGTACATGAGGGTGTAACCATTAAGTTGTGTTCTCTCATTCCTGTTCGTCGTGCTCTTGATGCCAGTAATGTTGGCAAAATGTTGGCAAAAACCAAAACTTAATCAGTAAGCAGGCAAGCAAAAAACCAAAACTAAACTTTTCATGCACATTTAAAATAATCAAGATGAATGGCTGTACGAGTTGTAAAATATTCCTTCATACTCACACATACCTATGTGCATACATATTTGCGTGTGTTAACATATGCAAATATTATTTTTTTACATAAAATGAAATCATATGCAAAAAAGAAAGATGACAGAAACACTTACACAGACATCATTCATACATGACATTTGATAGTGATAAAGGTGAAGTTTGTTCGTTCTCCCTTCGCTCTCAACGATTTTTTTATTCAAAATGCATTATTAATTTCTACATGGCGTATTCAAACTTAAAAGTGCCTGAAAAAAAAAACCTCTTAACAAAATATATAAGAGAAAAGATTGAAAGAGAACTTTGTGGTTTATATTACTGCAAAAATATGAAAACATCAATATGTGTAATACAACGAAATAGTCACTTAAGATTTCCAAAATGTTATAGTCAATACGTTTCTAAAATGTGTGAGCCATCTTTGTTCGGTCGCCTTCCTGCAACATCAATTCGTACGATAGCTTTCCAAAAGACTAAGCAATAATTTAGAGAGTGGATGTGTGATTGATATTTTTCAAGGACAGCTTTTGGGTTTTTTAAATATGCTGTCTATAATAGACTTCACATAATCGTTTCGAAAACCAGTATATAAAAATACTGTTTTTAGAAAAAGTAAAAGGCATCATGGAAACCTAGCCCCTACAAATGACACTTATCGGGGTTCGTTTGAGTTTTCTTCATTGTTTTGCTTGTTATTAGATAGGCGCTTCGTCAGAAAAGATTGTTTTTCGAACAAAATCTTTCTTCTACTCTGAGATCCAAACTGAGAAGAGAGGAAAATGGTCGTGTGCCTAGTAGGCACTGCCTACTATTTCTAAATTAATTTGCGAATAATACAAGGTATTTGAGTAAAATTCGCAATAGGCTGGTACGTGAATTACTGAGTAGTTGAGATCGATGGTGTGTCGATGATACAGGACTGAGTGGTAAACTCTGGGGTACCGTAGCCATTTTCTCGTCAGTGTGCTCCGCTCTACGACGGCATTCAAATTGGGTATCAGTTTGCTATATTTTTCAAAATTGTTTAAGAGTAAAGCTATTTAATATAATGCTGTCTTTCTGTCAAGATTTCGAGCAGTGTCTGTCAAAATAACGTATGACTCAAAAATAAACTACTAGATGGATCATCCTGTATATGTCGTACCATGGCAGAGCTTACGATACGGAATACAAAGTAAACCCCAGTCGGTGAATGACAAGAAATTGTATTAGTTATGATTATGGGATAAGTACCTACTAAGGTGCGATACATTTTGTGTTCAGCCGCTTTCTGATAAGTTTTGATAAGCGAGATTTTTGAAGTTTCTGGTTTGGTTTTGGATATTGAAAAAAACACAATAATTTTAATTATTTATTTGGATCGAGAAATCAATGGGTGATATTTTGTTTTTAAAAAACACTTCATACTAATGTTGCCCACGGTTATGGCTCTGATAGTGCATTCCAAGGTCTAATTTTGGCCGATTTTTTTCAACGTTTCGGAGGGTTTATCATCAATGAATATATTATTTTGTCTTCCAAGGCAGCAATCTATAGACGAGAGACTTCACAAATACATCCTAGTGGCGTCAAATCGCATGAACGATGCTAAATGAACAGTGCTAAACCATTAACAGTGCTAAAATGTGTGATTAATTGTTCGCCAAACTTGGCTCTCAAACCTGGATCTTTATATTGCGTGTGGCACCGTTCTATTAATATAACATGTCAACCCAGTCTTATAATTCCACTTTGGGCCAAGAATGATACAATGCTGTATTGACCATAAACTTGTAGCCATCATCGCGTTTGAAAAACTTCGTTCAAATGATGTCGCCGGCCCATTAACCGTACCAAATCTTGAACAGCCTCTGGCTGTTTATTGACCACCATAAAATAAACGTAACTTGCGAAACACTAGATTTGATAAAGTCTCCAGGCAATCTCAATAGGTTGCGACTTTATTAATGAATCATTTTTACAAAACTAGTTCTCTCCCTGTACGAACAAATACCTCCTTCAGTGTATTTTGTGTTGAAGTCATTAACATTTTTTTTTTTATGGAAATTGACAGCTGTAATCTGATAAAACTAAAATCCTTTGTATGTCATGTGTATAGAAGAACAGTGGTTAACTAAAAAAAGTGTAACTAAGCCCAATAGTCAATTTTTAAGGCTTTACTTTAATCACTCAAAATAATTTTGAAAAAAACGTGCTTTTGCCCATTTTATTACGAGTTGAATTAATCTGCTCCAGATGATGTAATACAGTTTTTTCACATTCGGCATTTTCAGAACAACAAAAACTATAATTTTTTTTTTCATCCATCCAAAAACATGTAAAATGCATTTTGAGGTTGAATCCTTCATTTTTTTCCATTTTACAGATTACATTACATTCATAACAATAACCCACCACACATGTGGTATGAATGGGTATCGTATTTTTGTCTTGTTGTATTTTTTTCTCTTTTGTGTGAAACAAATGTAAAAGTATGATTTAATGCACATATGTCGCAAGCGCTATGAATTTATTTTAGTTTAAGTGGAATTATATGACTATTTGAGTGGTAAAATAATGTCTCTTTGAATGTACGTATACTCGTTCATACGTATACAAGCCGCACTATACAATACATACACACATATACATAGAGAAATGAACGATCTCTAGGATGGCGAATTCTCCATGTCCGCCCCATCACACATCCATGCTGGTCACGTAGTAAACAAATAATTTTGGTTGGTTTGTAAAAGCAGACACACACACACACAAAAGAGAAAAAAAACTGACAAAAATAAACGGCGAAAACAACAATAGAAGAAGCCCTCAAAATCGCGACACGTTTTTAACTAACTGCATGATAAAAAAAATATGATTGTTTTGAGAAAATAATTTAACATTTTTGCGTGGTGCGGTAGGGTGGGAGACAGATGTGGAAAAATGCTGCTCTTTCTACTGGGACAATATCGAAACTTAAGCGATTTTTATGGTGGAGCTTCAGGCGTTTTCCTATTGTTTCCTCTTCTTCTTCTTGTAGCTAAAATGACATAATGTTTAAGGACTTAGATTGTATGGGGCCCCGACAGCTTGCTCTCTTTCTGTTGGTCATAAACAACCAACTTTTGTGGTTTAAATTATTTTATTGTTATTGTATAAAATAAAACGAATGTGTGCTTAAACTTGGGGCTTTCTGTAAGTAGCTTACAACAATTTTTCAAATAAAAAAGAACACGCAAAAAATGTTGCAAGAAATCGCAAAGAAAAAACAAACAAGTTCGAGTAAGGAACGAAAAGACACCATCACTCTCGTACTAATAAACACCGAGCGAAAAGTGTTCTGTTTCATCAATAGATTCGTGGTTGCTTCTTCTTATATTTTATATATCGATGATTATTTTCTGTATAGAAATTTTAAAAGTCCATGGCACAGACTGAAAAAATGTTACAAAACATCTCTTTGGACTTTTGCGATATGGCTTAACTTTTGCATAATTGGTTTGCAGTAAATAACTCCAAAATGAATTTTCTGAAAAGCCGTTTTTTTCTAATTTGTAATTCATTTTTTGCTAATTTTTTGGTCCATAGATGATGACTTTATTCCATAGTCTGTGGACAACTTTTTAGAATGCTTTTATTCACATTGAAAGTAAAATTCCCTCGGATTCGGTATTGAGTGCGTAACATCCAGTTGTTTACAACAACATTCATTAGGTCTTTTTGGCCTGGGTTGCTTCTTGACTTCCAGTTGGTTACAACAAAAGTCGTCAGGTATTTTTGGAGTTGATTCTTCCCAGACACCAGCTGTTCTAACTAAAATACATTAGATCGTCATGGACTTCAATGCTCCTTGTTTGATCATACGAACTCACCTTAGAAGCAGATTCTTAACGTCTTGGCTTTTTTATCTCCTTGCATAACATGTCACAGTCAGCGCCATCACTGCAAGTTGATACAGATGCCTATTTCCTCATCATCATTATTCTCCGTTACCAGGAAAGCTTCTACATCTATAAATATATCTTAGAAAGAAGCTTACTCTCGAAAACTTCTAATACTGCTTTAGCGGCTTAAACAAAAACTCATGTTTCAGCGAAAAGTAGAGTTTGATTTTTGTTTTACAAGAAAGGACTTTATTTTTCAGCCTAGCTTGTATTATTCTTTGTTTATGGTGTCCTTATTTTTGTTAATGTCGAAACCGAATTATACGAATTCAACCCCTACTTCGTAGTAGCAACTCCCAGCATATATGGATATTGTATCGCAGATTTTCTTGTGGTTCAACTCCAATCCCAACTAAACTCCAGTCGCACTTTCTGTTCCGCATTTTCTATATAGGCAAAGGGATCACATTTTGACCGTTTGTTTTTTCCCATGATATCGATGTCACATGCGAATTCAAAGCACCGACTCTGCGATGGCATTGTGTTCCCTGTGTTCAATACCGTTTCATTGACCAGCATTTTCTGTGATTCTTCGCATCAGACCGTTAGTAGACCCGAGAAAAGTTGTTTCCAAACTATTAGCATACTCGGCGGATCAGTTACCAGCTTACCAGAAAAGTATCTTTGTTTATCACGTATAAATTTGTTATTGCTGTTTTGAATCTAGTTCGATATATCATACCACGACAGTGACATTTAAAATTTTCGTCATTTGTAATAGACTGAAATAAACGCCTGTTCTTTTATATAAACATGCACTGGGATATCCTAATTTTCCATTGAAATTGCTGATATTACATCTTGCAGCTTTTTTTTTAAATAATTTCTGGTAAAAACTCCAATCAGTAAATTATTTACACATTTAATTCAAAATAAAACAGATATGTTTCAGTCTGGGGAAATTCCTGATTTCCCCATACCTGATCCGTAATAAACAAAAACAAAAAAATATTATGCCTTCATTAGAATTCTGAACATATACGTCTATTCAAATGAGATGCATGTCAAAATGTCAAACTGTACAACAAACAAATTCTGGGAAACGTTTTGTTGTCATAAACAAAATTAATTCATTTTAATTTTTCCAAACAAAACATAATTAAAATGTGCACAAGAACACAATTGCTGTTATAATAACTCAAATAAATATTGCATTATCATTTCATTTGTTATTTATTAATGTATGTATGTACGTGGATGACGAAATGTGCCCGTGCGCCTCTCGGGTGTTAAGCATCGTTTTCCCGTCATTTATTATAAATTTCTGCCCACCTCCTAATGCATTGTGCAGTCGGTGGAGTTCTATTTTTTCTTTCTGTATTTCAGACACAATAAACAGAAGAAAAAAAGCATGAAATAAAAACGTGACTTTTAACTTATGGCCATCAAATGGTCATAAATTGTGGTAGATTGAGGTTTTTCTGTTTGTGTGTGTGTTTTTTTTTTAAATCATAAATTTCCTTCATGGTCCGGCACACTCAAATAGTGAACAGTTTTCTTAGGGTGTGATTCATATTAAAAAAGGCAAACCTCCCCCAACTCCCGCATCCTGTAGATTATACAAAAACAAAAATGCCGTGCATACGCATCCGATGTGGCATTGTCATGACAATTGTCAAGCTAGTGCGTGATTATCTTATTTGATAAGTTGCCTCCACCAAATGGATGAGCCTGCCTTCACTCGGAACTCCGTTTCCGCCACCACACTCAACACAAGTTCCTGCCATATGTCCTGCATATAAAATTCAAATATGTTCCTTTTTTTTCCTTCCTTCTTGTTAAGCATTATTAATATGTTTTTTTTTTTTTATTATGAAGCTGTCATATTAAAGAGTATGTGTGCGATTGTGTGTGTGCTTTGTAAAATAAAATGAATTCTTGGGGAAATATTTCGTGTAGTTGAGCATCGGTTCCAAGAGGAGGACAGAAATTGCTGTGGGATGTGAGTGATTTTTTAATGCCTTCGCCTCTTAATGGAGGCGTCAAGAATGTTCATTGCGAAAAAGGGGTGCCAAATGGCATTTCAATTATGATAAATTATTTATCATGGAGTTATTTTAATTAATTTTCATTTGCAAAACATTAATCCATTCTCGAAATACACAGACAGACATATTCACGTGCATACCACCAGCTCATCATAGAAAACCCAGGAGTCACGAATGTATTGAATGCTCATATATCAGCCATAAATACTTGTAAGTACGAGTATATTAAGAAGAATTTGTTGATGTGTATTTTAATTACTTAAAAGGGAATATTAGCAATAATCCATTTGGGTATTTTATAACCAATGGATGATTAATGTTAGGTTTATCGCAGAGACCGAGATGAAGAAAAAGAAAGGCTAATGGTTCATTAGAGTGTCTAATCAAATGAGAATAATAATATGCAAATGAAGATCATTTTCTTTTTTAATTTCGTCAGATATTCTTAAATGTGTTCATTGCTAAAACTTTAAGTTCAATGAAAACATATAACGATAGTTCTATAAAGATTATAAAATCGTACAGTTTAAAAGTCGTTTGTCATAAATGGCCATACTGCTGGGTTAAGACCTGATAAGTGCTCAAAATTCTCCTTTCTAGTCTCCCTGAATTAGTTTATTCAGGAAGACTGTGAGACCGGGTTCACTCCGAAGCCATAAATTGGCCAAATGTTAATACCTTTGATTGGTGGAGGAGGGAGGTAGATCGATAGGATTAGTGGAGGAGAAGGTGGAGCATGATTCGTGTAGTCTCTTGTCTATAAGGACCAGTCAGCCGATTTTTGCCTTGGGAGACCACATTATTCGTTCCATTGTGGAGATACCAGCCGAAATTTTGGGAAAAGTATATCAGAGCGTCGTTGTGGACAATATTTTAACATGTAAATGATTCTCATAGTTTTTAAAATTTAAAGGACATCCATAGATTTATGAATCGAAATAAATATTTCATTCAGTTGTCAAAATTTGCGGTGCTTTCTACAACTTCAAAAATCAAACGCTTAAAAAAAATCACCATTTCAAAAAATCACTGTCTAATAAATGATTCGGTCTGGGGACTACTTTTAACAGTTTGTGATACCAAGGATTTTTTTTTATCTTCTACCACCTGGTCCTGCCATCGGAGTCTTGGTCTCTGTATGCGCCTTCGTTGTCGTCTAATGCGTTTAAAATGGACCAACAAGACTTTATTTCACTGAAATGATTTAAAATATTTTTTTTTGATTACCAACACTCAGGAATACTCCCTATAAATGTAATGCACAGTGTTAGCGAAATGAAATAAGGTATCGCAGGGAGGAAAGAGGGAGTTGTGTTTCTAGACATTTCTTTTGAATTTCAGAATGCCACAAGTGGCAGAAAAGAGACTCGATGGAGGAATATTACCGAATTTTCTCTATAGTGCATCATACGATCAACCGGTCCTTTTTGCAATGAACGGATAAGACCATTCTGAATGTATATGCTTTTTTTGTCTTAAAAGAATTTTTCAAGTTACTGCAAATCAACTTTGGGTGGGTTAGTTGGTATTTTTAAACCAGGTATCTCCATTAATATTCCATTAGGAACAAATGGGGAACTTATTTTAAATTAGTGAGACTCACTGACAAAGACCCACTTTGCTTTTTTTTAGATAAATTATTCACTACTTAGAGACTACTTCAGCAACTCCTCGAGTCGCCGACATTTGCGAAGTGGAAATGTCCACTATAACATTGTTTAAGTTCTTACCAGTATACGAATATGGGTTTGCTATGTGATAGTCACACTCACTACCTAACACACCACGGTAGTGCATTTTACGAACCCTGATTTGGTTAAAAGATTTCATAGCTTTTTCATTTCAAATTATAGTACAAATTCTAGACCGACGAGGTCAAATTCTGCAACTTCGATTATTCTTCTTTACAGACGTTGTAATTTTGCAACACAACACAATGCTGACCCTTAACACCGCATCACATCTCTTCCCCACTGACTTGTCAAATCAACCTCTATAGCATCCACTTATAATAGTCTGGCATTAGACAAACGATTGTGTCTGCTGCTAATGCAAACACTCGCACGAAGCTATTTTAATTGTATCCAAATGTCAATGAGATTAGAGCGTTAGCACAAGTGAAAAAAAAACTAAGCCAAAGCATAACGCAAAAAAAAAACAGACGAGAAAATTAATTATATTATCTGCTATGAAACCTGTGATGGCCAACCCCAAGGGCTATACTTCGTGATCACCTTAGAAAGTATGTACTTTGAGGGGAAGAATCATTTTCAATAGGAAAATCAACAAATCTTGTAGATCTTCGTGGGTCATACTGTTAACAGTTAACAAGGCAACCGATGTAATGTCTTCTGCTTATTTCTATACAAAAAAGGCGTGCTGTTTTAAATGAAATCAAACATTTTCCAAGACTTTAATGTATTTATTTATTAATGTCATCACTGTCATTGCTAGTTGCTGTGCGTCTGTCCAAATAGCATCCACATCAATTACTAGCAAAATAATAGTTATCAACTTATTTACGGTCCCTTATTTGCTTCTCGACCGGCTTCACTTGCAGATGAACGTGGCCATAATAATAAGTGGAGCAGACGGGCCTTTGCATTCACATCACTTAAGTCAATGTATCCCGGCAACTGGCAAGTGATTATTAAGAACAAAGTCGGATATATGTGTAAGGATGTGAGTCAGATTAACATAATATTCCATTGGTCACTCTCCTCCTCCCACCCAGCCACCATCTTTCCACTCTATTAATTCCCATAAAAAAGATGTAGTAATACCACCACAACAACAAAACTATGGAGACATACAAGATGATAGCATGAACTGGCGAAAAAAAAAATAATGTCACATCATTTCTAATAATTTTTGTTTTTTTTTTTCGTTCTTTCTCTGCATTTTCTTCGTTTTCGTCTTCAGGAATCTGAAAAGCCTGCGTGTCTTAGTGTTGATGAGGTTACTTAATACCTTTGCGTGTTTTTCTGTGGAAAGCGCTAGAAAAAAAATCTCCAAAGAAAGAAAAAATCCTTTTGCACCATTCAACATATATTCCTTTTCTAATTTTCAAAGTTGACTCTAATCCTTCTGAACAGCGAGAGAGCGAGAAAGAGAGGGAGGGAGATGGAGACAAGAAAAAACGTAGACAATTTGAGAAAATTTTAATGGTATGTTTTGGATCACCGAACAAAGAATTGTGGTGGGATGGTGGGGAAAACCGGAAAAACCCCTGAAAAATACCATAGAAACGGAACGTAATTTAAGCCGGCAAGGAAGCCAAAGAAACGGCACAATAGCATGGCTAGAAAATAAAGCCTTAAATATAGGCATTAGTGTCCTTTTTGTGTGATTTTTATTGCTTGAATGCCTATTTTGAATACCAGAGCGTGCCGTAATATAAAAAAACCAATGTATACATATGTACGTATGTATGTACAGCTGTAGGTATATAAACAATAATAGCAAATGTTAAAAGCAGCCACAAACGTAGGGAGAACCAAATAAACGAAATCCATTTAGGTATTTGCGAAAAAGGCACGCACTCGAAAATATTTCCTAAAGACTTCACACGTTCTCATAATCATAAAACCAAACGAATGAACACAGCATCCATTTACGCCTCCCCCCAACCACCAACGCCAGCGCTGAGACAAACAACAACAGCCCAAAAAAAAAACCGAAAGAAATGTCTGTCAGGAATTAACAAAGGAACATATGGAATGTATATGCTACATACATATATGGCGATACACATGGGAACACCCTTAGAACTATGTACTACCATGGACATTTGTAAACCATACAACCACTTTCGTCAATAATTAGAACATTATATGATCCGTTCCGAATTTTAAACTTGGGTTTACTCTGTACGGAGGATTTTCTTCATTATTTTTTAAATTAAACATTGTTAAATTTTCTTGTCAAGTACATTACTTACGATGAAGACATAAAGCCTCCGAACCTCTATATTAATTTCATCTTATGACAAGATATTCATTTTAAATTGAAAACTGTGGTCAATTCTTCATACAGAAAATGTCATTCACAAATACATATATTTGAAATATGTATCTCCAGCCGGAAATTATTATTTTGGGTCTTCCAATCCTGTTACACAATAAGGTTCTTAATGGATATGAAGTGTCGTTCTCTTGGTTTTAAACTTTTTTCAAATTACGAAAGATGAGGAATTACTTTTTTTAGTGATTAAAATGAAAGAGTGATTCAAAACAAAAAAAATCGCCCCAAAACAATATTTTGGATTAATATTGGTAAAAATTTATTTTTTTAGCAATTTTTAGAATATAGGTAAATTATCTTCTATCTTCAGTGTTATCACAGATCGGGACGTACGGTTTAAAGACAAATACGAACGGTTAATATATTTTCTAGAGCGATTTTCAAGTGTCATTTAGATTGTTCTCTCAAACGTAAAGTGACTTGGAATTATTAGGTGGAAACCCAACGTTGAATGATGTTTAATTTTCATTCCACAAACGTCCACATTGATAGGGTGACATATTTAGTCTCCATATTCAATGAAATAACGAAGAATGATAATAATAAAGTGATTAAGTTTTTAAAATTTATTTCATCCAAATTGGACAAGCCGTTTTCGAGTTATGACTCAATAAATTGCATTAAAAAAGAAAAATTAAAAAAAGTCTCTCTATAGAAAATGTTCTTGACCTTATTTGTACTCAGGGACCCACAGTATATCATAATTACATAGTAGTAATAAACAAAAAAAAGTCTAGCGCCCCGGTAGGTGAGGTAGCGTGCTTGCCTATCAGCGTGGGGGTTGTGGGTTCGATTACCGCCAGAGGCTTTGGTCTGTTGCTGCAAAAATCTAACCATATGGTCTGTGTCAACAGGTTTACCCTTGGACCCACAATAGAATATAAATTGACTTTGTATTGTGATTAATAATAAATAAAAAAAAATGTGTTGGATAGTGTAATCTTCGCAGACCGCAAGGCCTCTTTCAAGTTTACCCGATATTTTTATATTGTGAATGAAGGAACAAGTTCTATTAGAATAGTACGCCCATCCTATTCGATGGACTATAGTATTTTTTTTTTTCATATCCATTCGTTATTAAGAGCCGACAAACACATACTAAACCATATTTTACGAGCAATGGTAATTGTAATAATGTTTCCACTTTTGGTTTTCCTATTTTTGTCTCTTGTTAAATTTCGGTTACATTCTGTGTTCTGCCACCCATGTCAAAGGGACCAAAAAACAGTGGATTTAAATGTAGAATTCTTCCTAATATTATGTCATTTTTTTTTTATTCGAAATCATGTGACATTGGACAACTGTTGGGTTTGGTTGATGGTTGGTTTGATTCAACAGGCAAGCATCATCACCCGGCTACTACATGTAACATCCGTTGATACCGAGGTAAATCTTTTCTTGTTAAAAAAATAGAAGAAATGTCAGTTACTTCTGAAAGTATTCGGGACCTAAGGAAAAATACATTTGCTTGTGGTTTTTTTTTGTATTTTTTCAGATTGATTTAAATGATTCCAAATAAAATTCATAACTCAATTGCATTGTATAAGTATTTCAAATAATTTGAAATTTTAAAAACTAAAATCGAATTCTTATCTCTTTGAAACAATATTTCAACTGGCTCTACATTTCTTCAGCCTTAACTCTTTATGAACATTTCACAATTGCTCTAGAAAACGTTTTTCAGCGTCTAATTTTTTGCCTAAAATGTAATTGTATTAAATATTTACAAAAATCCCAGAATCATTACTAAACCTTAATCAACTGTTTCTCAGAGCATACGTCTTTTGAAAACTGGGAAATCGTCATTATCATTTTCGAAAGAAATTCTAACCCATTTTGTTGCTAACAAACCAAATTCAACGCAATTTCGTTTGTGTTTTTTTTAAGTAGGGTGGAAATTAAAAGAGGACACTTTCAATTCCAGCGGAACGTCAAAAGTAGTACGAGTAGTACATGTGGCAGTAGCTTTTTTTTCTCTGCTTAATTCGTAAAAGAATTAAAGTCGTATTAAATAATTTCATTAGAAGCAACTCCATTAGGACATAAGGATAATAAAATTATTAAGGCGTTCTACAACAGACACATACTTATCTGCACACACTCGCTCATATACTTTAGTAAAAGCAAACATAAATATATACATACGAAGATACGAGTGTATACATATGTATGTAGGCATGAACGTCAAAAGTCATGGACGTGTGAATGTGCGTGTAGATGTTTACAAACTGTGGCAGAGGAAAACGAAGACATCCTAATACACATGAGTTTATAAAGTTTTGCTGCTGCTTGGTGTGTTTTCAGCTTTCGATACCATTTAGGCCACAGAAGCGTATGAACAAATACATAAATATATATATTTTTATATATGTTTGTATGTGTATGTTAAAAAAAATAGAACAAATAATGGAAGAAGTATTTTGTAATCAACGCACACACATACAGACACATGCAGCGGATAGGCAGACCCACACACACACACACTCACATAGTGGGGCCTGTTTAGGGAATACGGACAAAAGGATATGTGACAATTCGAATGAGTGTGTCTGTGTGTGTTTCTTTCTTCCATTTGCTTCATCAATGCCATCAACCGACGACCGTCGATGTTTTGTAAGTAAAACAAATGATGACAGTGTGTGCGTGTGAGTTGGTTTCTTTCTCCGTTATTTTACTTCCACCAAAGACCTAAACCCGAACACAGATAAATTCATTAATAACTACACACACCTACATACGTACATACACATATACGGTTAAATGTTGTCTGTATGCATAAATGTCACACTTAAAAAATCTTGATGAATTTAATAAATTTCATGGTTTCCTGCGGTTCTTTTGCCAAAACATATGGTTTTGTCAAAAAAAAAAAAACTAAAACAAATAAATGAAATTGTGGTTAGTCAGCGCATTTCATAATAATAATTTTGTCATGTGTTTGTTTGACTTTATGACTTAAAATGCTAATATTACTGGGATCAATTCATAAAATTGTTAAAGGATGCTGAAATTGGAATGCGTTAAAATTCGCACATATCATATCACAATTCAAAATTCACTTTTTTTTGTCAAGATTAAGCTGTAAGTCTGTAAGTTATATTGAAAAAATCATCTTCAGTAGTGAAACATATTTTGTTTTTTGGAATAAATTCTCAAATTTGGGTAGAGCGTTATCCTTGCATTTCTTCCAAAGCAACTGGATTATGGTAAAGCTGCACCTGGGAAGTCATTCCCCAAAACAAGAAAAGCCTAACATTCATTGTCAATGGCAAATGTCGATTCATTTTTTTTTTGTTTCAGCCAGATGACTTGGAACTTGAGGTCATGTGGTTGCAACATGAGGGTATGTTTAACACATTGGGTATAACCAAGGGCTTGTTCATTTCGTCCAAGGTTCTTTTAGCTCCTGACTTTGTATATATTAAAGTTATGGGTTCTGCATTGTAAACTACTTTTATTATATAACTTGGGATTTATTAAAATGTTTGTCAATCTATGTTTAAGTAGAAAAGGTTTTTTTTCTAACTGAACTCTTTACTCGTATCTATTAAATATTTGTGTAAACTACATTCATTCAATCAATAAAATATACGTATAAATTTCCCATTTAAAATTTAACCAATAAAATGTACGTATACTCTTCTTCCAAGAAATTAACAACAATTTGTTGTAGGCAATTTGAGTTTCACAATTCAATTCAATTTGAACTGTAAATTGGTATGCCTTGAATTCATAAAAATTGAAAACAGCTTTACAAACCGTTGTTAAGAAAAAAGTATGAAAATACAAATTCCACTTTCACACATATTTATTAACATTTTCTTAAAAACAAATTCCTACGATTAAATTATTTTTTCGTCTATTGACGTTTCCGTTCTGACTTACATGAGTTGGCTCTACAACCTGTTGTTGTTCTTGGCCTGCATAATAAATGTCCGTCATACCAAAGATTTCCATGACTTCTTCCATTTGATCCTTAAAACGGATGCGATGTCTTCTCTGTCTGCGCTTTCCGTGTAGTTATTATCCAACGCCTTTCTGGCTGTAGCGTTTGTATTCAATCGACCGACATGGTCCATTCAGCACAATCGCCTTTACGCTCATCTCTGTCGAATTTGTATTATACAAATTTGTCTCTGGATTACATCATTCATAAGTTCCAACTAGACTTAGACCACATAATCATATGAAACTAAACTTCCTGGTTCGATAGAGAGTTGGGTGGAGAAAGCCGAGGCAGCTTGTTGAAAGACATAATATAGTTTTCCAGATATGTGAGTGAATGTAATTTATTCTTCATTTCGACATGACACAAACTCATCTTCGCGTAATCAATTTACTGCCTGTTTCCATAAAACGAATGATTATGATTTTGCTAAAATTGGCAACATCATGCATTATAATCATTTCAAACAAAAAAAATCCACTAATAATACTAGAATACAGTTTAGGTTCGTAATAGAAGTTAGAGTTATAATCTGTGATGTTTAAATTATTTTGCTTCTAGTTTCTAAGTTTAAATTCGCCTGAAAGTGTTTAGTCAAATTTGAATTTTATTGCCATTTTGTAGTTGTCTATTTTTTCTCATAACCGAAATTAGTTCTACAAAGACGTTGTTAATATTTTAAACGTTAGACATTCATTGGCAAACAGTTATCTAAGTACTTTCACACTATGTTCTCACGAACTTGTTTAAAACCACTACCCTAATTCTGGCTCAGAACGTCTATGCTGGGACAATAACCACTTTTGTGCGACCACAACAATGTCTCAGACAATAAATCAATATGTCTGTTAATAAGTTTTGGTTTTTCTCTTATACCAGTCTGACCCTGTCAAATTTTTTATGTTTTTGACATTTCAATGAGCCGTGTAATGGAAAATTTGTTCGTTTCCGGTTGAAATAAAACAAATTGTATGCTATCAATGTATGGCGAAGTTCGACAGGATAAACTATGACTACAGTCACTGTTATAGAGTATACACTTGGATCTACTTAATTTATTTAAAAATGTCCACCTTAAATATTTTGTAATTTAATGTGAAGATTTACTGCACCTTTTGAAATGTTCGTATGTAAGTTGTGACTACGGTCGAGGATGAAGTGAGCAAACAAAACGTAACGAAAAAAAATCGTCTTAAACTAAGAAAACCTAAATGAAAATTGCACAAAATCGAAATTTGTTTAAATGTTCACACACACATATGTAACCATTTTTCGAAACAGGGGAAAAATGAACTTTTCTGAGGAAATGAACAGTTCGTGGTGGAAATCTAAACCGTTCACACTTTAATGCACCGTACCGTAAGTTACCCCCTTAAACCTAGTACCCCTTAAATAAGTATCACTCTGCGAAATCACTCAAATACTCCACCACCATCACAAAGTGACTCAGACCAAGAGTATGCGCCATATTGGCACTCAACTCTGAGTTGTGCGCCATAAAATATGCTCGAGTTTTTTTTTTTGGAAAATCTCTTAAGAGTGCGAGACAGAGAGACAGTGAAAGAGCGTGAGATAGAGATGGAAATGTGCAGTGCGCAATGCCGTGTGGAGGCATTACAATACATTACTCGAAACATTCTCTTAACAGCAAACATACGCGACATTGGGGCACAGACGGAAAAGAAAAGGAAGGAAACCCAGCATCCCTTTTTGTTGTTAGTAATGTACGCAGGCAAATACACTCAACTTTCAACATAATCATTATCACCACATCGTTATCACTCGTATTATCACAGCGACGACAAGAGCAAAACGACAACAACAAGGCGACAACGAAAGCAGCAGCAAATTGCAACAACAATAAAATCAAAATAATTACGGAAGTACAAACAAAGCGAAACGAAACGAAACGAATAAAAACGGCACTTTTTGACTCAACAAATCACCCAACACATGGCATTTTCGCATATAAACCTCAGGAAGTTACAGGACAACTCCTACTCTTACACCAACATTACAATAACCAACACATACGTTGGCTGACACCAGTGAACCAGTGAAGTTCCTTTCCAAGTTCAATACAGAAGACCGCAGGACTAACAAAGTGTTAAAAGTTTTCAAATCCTCTACAAAGAAAAAATATTAAATAAATTTACCGAAAAAAGAAAAACAAAAACGACGAAAAGGGAGTTTCAAAAAGGAAAAATGTTATAGCCCAGTTTTCCGACATTTTCGCGCGTATATGTGTGTGTGTGTGTGCGTGCGTTTTGAGGTGGGACAAAGTAGAGGAACTCATAAATCACTCCTTGATAAATTTATGGTGAAAACTAAGTTCAGTTGGTGTGTTATTTGTAGTCGTTGTTGTAGTTGTCGTTGTTGAGTCTCAATAGAGGTTCGTGCGTCGTCCGTTCGTTTTTTTTTTTCGAAAGACGATTACTTGATTTTCATATTTCTACGGCGACTCGTGCTCATAACTGTTGTTTTGCCTGACTTCGTTCGGTTCGTTTGAGGCCAACAACAGCAGCGACAACGACAACGACATCGACAACAACAACAGCAAGAGAAATAGCATTTTTTCACTCTTGGCACTTCGTGCTTTTGGCTACGACAGGATTCTGCTTGCCGTTTGCGAGTGTTTGTGGGAGTGTGTGTGGGCTTGTGAGTGTGAGTGTGCTGGTCTGTGTTGTGAACATCAGAGCAGCAGAGCCAAAGTAGTTGTGTGTGAAAATATTCCTCATCACTGACAGTTCACGACCAGAGCCATGAACGCTGTTAGTTCAGTGCTCAAAGTGCTTCTAACCAAGTGGTACTACCGCTTCGTTCACAGCTGCGACAACCTGCGCCAGCTATGGTGCCTCTTATACAACAGTTCAACTAAAATCAAACAATTGCCAAGCAAGCCTACAAATACCACAACAAGAACAACAACTACTACAACTACTAACACTAATATAAGCTATTCACACAACAACTATAAAAAACACGAAACAAACAATCACAACTACAACTACAACCACAGCTACAACAACGGCAACGGCAACATCAATACCATAACAATAAATAGCCAAATCAACGAAACGCCATCGTCGAACGTATGCTGTTTGTACAAATACGCTTTTCGCTGAGACCGTGGCGAACAGCCAGCGCTGCAAAATAACACACATACGCTCAGAGTGAAAACCTAAAAGTACAAAAAGTCGTCCAAACCTCCAACAACCGATCGATCAATCGACAAACAAATTAAGTAACAATCAATCCCCATAACACAAACACAACGGTGTCTCAGGCGAGATAGTATTCAGTGAAAGCGCCAGCGAAATATGAATTTCATTGGTATGATTACAAGACACAAAAAAATATCTTAAACTAAAACTAACAAGAAAAAAAAATTGTATATGAAAACAAAACAAACCGAATATGAACAAAACAAAATTTATTTCAAAATTATCGATGTTGTGATTTCGTAAAAGTTTTGATTTTGATCTTTTGGCCCTCTAAATTCTCAATGTTCTTATAATTTTAATAGTTTTTCTATTGATTTTCTTAACATACAAATTGTCACTGAATATTATGTTGTCTATTTTATATCCAACAACAACTACAACAAAAACAAAACAAAAACTACCCTCTGTCTGTCTCCCTCTATCTCTCTGGTGTTTGTTTCCGTTTCAACTAAATGTTCTTCGATTGTGTTTTTACCGATTTTCTTCATTTGAATAACGTAAGTTTTCTGTTATATGTTTTAATTCTTCTTCTCGTAGTTCTTGTACTGTTAACCTATAAGTATACTATATATATATACATATCTATATGTATATATAGAATTATCTATATGTGTGTGTGTGTTAAAGTGATATAAAGCCTATAAGTATGCAATAAGTTAACATATGGTTTTGGAAACTTACAATGTGTTTTAGTGAACATTATTTTAAAACAAGTGAAATTTAAAGAAAACTATTGACAATTTTTCTGTTGATTAATAACAGGTGTTTGCAAAACCACTTCTGGATTCAAAAGTCTAAATGTGTTACATTTAAGTGTAAGGTAGAGCTGATTAATAGTTTTGGTATGGGTGCTCTATGTCCAAGTTGAGCCTAGAGTTTGAGGTTATTGAAGTTGGTGGCCTATTGACGAGAGACAGAAACTGGTATTCCAATATGCTCGATAGATTGTATTGCAGATTTGTAAATCGATCATGTTTTTAACATCCATTGTAGCGAAAAATATTCGGCTTGGGTTATCGCATTTTAGTTTAGCGCAAATACTTGATATTAGGGCGTGTCCACGGGGGACATAAGGTTAACAATATTAATGTTTTTAAGAAATTTTATAAACTCTTTTAAAAGAGTATTTCCACAAGTAAAGTTTTATAGATAAAATAGTTTATAATGGAAGAATTTCTAGTTTCATTGTCAAATGCGATGTGAGAAACTTCATGAAGTCTTAGTCCCAATTAATAGAAAAAAATCTATTAACACAAACGTGAACAAAAACGTTAATTTAAAATCGCATCCAAAATGCTTATTTAAAAGTATGAACTCCTCAGCGTGACTCCTATAAAAATGTAAAATATTTACGTTTGCTTTACTATAATAGTTTTGAGAACCAAAAATGAATAGAATTAATTGTATTTGATAATAAGAATTTCCAGTTTTTTTTCCTAAAAAGATAGTATTTTTCGTAATCATGTTCCAATTGGGGTACGTTAACAAATTAAAACGAAAGCTTTCAATTTTGCTGAATCCAACAGATATAGAGTGCATATTAGATCACTATTTAGCATTCCTATAATAAGTATTTTTTTAATTTTGGAGAGATAAATATTTTCCTGAACAGGAATTTTGCTAAAGTTCTTTGTTTAATTCCAAACTTACAAATATCTAGGGGTTTGTCTATGAGATTTAGAACGAACGACATATTGTTTTTGAAAAAAGACTTATTTACGTGTGTTTCTGTAAATCTTTCGTTGACGATTCTGCTAATAGACAGTTTGTCTAATTTTGGGCGACAGTGATTATACGAATAAATATCAAAAAACGGATCAAAATCTTTAAAATATTAACCCACATATTCATACATATTTAAAACAGCTTTACCAACTTTTGTGATGAAAATTGTAAATACTTACATATATTTTTTTTAACACAGAATTTTAAAGCTGTTTTATGAATAAGGGGATATGTGTATAATCTCCAAAAGGTCAATTGGAAATGTTTATAAGACGTTTGGCCAACATTCCATCGTCTTGCTGGCTTCGATGTCGCGATGACAAGATTTTCCAGTTTACTCTAATCGAAAAAAAGTGTTCACTTAATACATCTAAATTAATTCTGAAGGATTAGAAACAAATACCATGCCATTGTTTGACTGTTTTTAAAAATTCTTAGAGAAAATTCAATTCCTTGAGTTTGAAATATTTTCAATTTAAAATGTTGTGGAAAATATTCTATAAATAAAACTACAGATTGTGATTAAAATTATGATTCAGACAAATGCAAATACTTCCCCCAGCCGAAGAGTCAATGACAGGCGTTTGAAAATTTGACGAAACGAGTCATAGTAAAGAGGCAGTTTGCCTGTAATATAAAATCGTAGATCCAAACTTAATTAATTGTTATTTGGAAATAAAAAAAGGGAGAAAATTAAAAACAGGTTCAAAACACCTTCAATGTGTCTATAATATAAATCAATTCTTAAATGAAAAAATCCACTTCAAACCTATTTTGAGTAAGCGGATGTCGATTTTAATTTATAAAAATAATACCAGTCCCAATGATTTTCGAATTTATAGGAAACGATTTAAGATTTTGGCAAAATTGCCCTAAATTTCCATATATTACTATTTCCTAAAAATCTGGCATTTGGTGTTCAAAGACTATCTAAGCAGATAATGTAAAGTGCTGGTGTATTCAGAAAAATTACATTTAATTTCCAAAGGATATTTTGATAAACACTTACGCCCATTTTCACGATTACCCTTCGGCAGGAGCCACCAACGGAATTTAAAATGCATAACTGCCCTTTCGCACGAAACCGGACATAGCACACATGAACGTTAATAAATAATTAATTGTTTGTAGAACAAATGTCGTTTTTAGTTCTTCTAGTCTTTCTTTTAAATGTGCTCAACGACAATTTTGGGGTGTAGACGGTACGGTGCGCTTTCGCCTGAGTTATACTAAAACAACTGACATCATGAATATTTTAACTTCAACAACAAAAACTTTTTTTTTGTCTGTAAAAAAAGAAACATTTTTCAGTTCTCCGAAGTCTTTGGTATGAACCTGCAGATGGCCATAAATTTAAAAATTTTTTAAAGCATAATGTGAACCAACTTAAAGCGGAACTACCTCTAATAACTCATGTATGTAGGGCGAGCGTAAAGCTAAATCTAA
This sequence comes from Hydrotaea cyrtoneurina, assembly GCA_958296145.1. Lineage (NCBI taxonomy): Eukaryota > Metazoa > Arthropoda > Insecta > Diptera > Muscidae > Hydrotaea > Hydrotaea cyrtoneurina. The sequence goes on from OY282512.1 coordinate 90,890,032, forward strand.
TATATGTGAATATAACAAAAACTAAATCCCCCAAACCCCCTCACAAAGTTCGTTTACATTTAAGACCCCAGCCAAAGCAAAGGCATAACGGCATACAACAACAGCAACTTGCTCTCATTTAGTTTTTTCCACTCGAATGCCTAAAAGTATGCTAAAGTAGTTTACACTTGTACCGCATGTTATGCCATGTGACTGGCGTGTGTATTTGTTCAGCTTTTATATACTCGCACACCAAAGCAACGTGCAAGTTTTGCCGCATTTTATTGATTTTTTTCTTTCCGTACTTTATGCCTCTTATTTCGTTTTCCATGATGATGATTATCACTACGATGATGATGGTGATGGTGACGACGTGGCGACGGCGACAGCGGTGATGGGTTTTCTTTTTGCCATACTTTTTGAATTTATAGCACACTTTAAGGCAAAACACAGAGCTATAAACTGCTACTGCCATAAGAGAAGACGATGATGATGACGGCAAGTAAGCAAAAGCTTCAAGAGAGGTTAGTCAAAAACAGAAAATAAAAAAGGTTCAAGGTTTTTCTAGACGTGAATTAGTTGCTTTGTTCTTTTGTTCAAACATAAACAAATAATGATGCAAACGAAGAATAAAAAATCAAACGTTAGCTCTAGAAAAGAAAAAAATAGGCAGGCTGTGAGAGAGTACACAAATGTTGTAATAAAAGAAACCAGTCGTTCTTTAAAGTCTTTATTTTATAATAAACAAACATATTTTCACAGAAAATTAAAGTATTTTAATCGCTTAACTCTTAGAGTTTTGCCTGATTTGTATTTGAACAAAACTCCCTTAAGTATGCTTTAATTTTTGGCCACATGCCAACAGCTTTTCTCTTTTGGCTACGTCAGAGAACCAGAGAAAGAGAGATAGGAAAAAACCCAAACGAAATAAACTTGATTTCAAGGCTTTGTTGTGCCTGAAATTATGCTTTACGTTCAGTTGGCATTATGCCAAAAAGTATGCTACAACAACCCAGTCTGAATGCGTTTGTATTTGGCGCCGACTATACACACACAAACACGTACACACCAGCCAGTATACATTGCCATAGGCCCATAAACTCAGTCATTCAAATTGTATAATTTATATGCGAATTCAGCCTTGTTCTACTTAAATAATTTATGTATGACCTCTTCAAAGGCGTTCAGCATAACATATAGCCGAGTAACATGACTTTGTTGTTGTCATTTTAGGCTCACCAGCATATAAACCCACATACATACATCTCGATGTACATATATATCAAATTATACACATACAAAAAAAAAACACTGTCTGTTGGTTTGGGTTTTAACACACATGTGTTTGTGTCTATGGGCTTGGCACTGTTTCAATTTAGGATATGCTGTATTGTCCTGACTGTGCGTCTGTGTGTGGTTTCAGAAATAACCCATACATTGAATGAGACCCTGAACATGAGATATGAAACAAAACAACATCATTTAAAGACATTTAAATGTTTTTGCAGCAAAACCACTGACAAAAGGTTGTACACCTTTTTGAAGTGAAATCAGTTTTCGAACAAACAAAAAAAAACACCAAACAAACTGTATTATAATGTAATCTGTGGGGAGTAAATATCGCAAAAGGATGTAAAGTTAGTTTTGGAAAAACAAAATGAAGATTAACCGCCGCCCGCCGCCCTCTGCCGAGCTTTGAAACAGGGGGTGTAAATCAAAAAAACATTAGAATCGGTTCAGTATTTATTTGCTCATTATGAAATTGATAAATTGAATATTTGTTGCCAACGGTCGTTGAATATTCAAATTATAACATTACCGATTTTCCAACACAAGCAGTTCTTGTCTGCATAATCCGCGACAAGGATAATTATCCATTGAGTGCCGCTCCAACCAGGAAAACTGATTTTGTACATCATTTAAACCAAAAACGATGTGTTTATTTTACGAGTTATTTCACGTTTCAATGGCCATAATTGAGCTTAGTTAGTGGCATGCAATGAAAATGAGTGTAACGAGTGCGGTGTGTTTTGCTGAGTAAATAAGGGATTCTCTTTGTAAGCCGAAGTAGACAATTATAAGGAAATGATTAAGTGAATAACAATGTCAGCATACAAAAGTCAAAAAATGCTCTATTTGTTGGCATAAACTGAAAAATGAGTTTAAATAATTTGTATGACAAAATGGACTATGACTTATGAAACACTTCATACAAACTTTGTAATTTTTCAATTAATTTTGAATATGTTTGAATATGTCTTCGATTACGAGATAAAAACTGCTATTGCCTTTTTTTGCTGACATGGCTTACAGATTAATCTCTTACACGCACTGTTCTCAGAAAATATCACAGAAATAAAAAAAACTCTTAATATTATGGAATTTTTTCTAGAAGGTTAGAATGGATTATATTATATATGAAAGACTTATTTCTGTGGGCAATGAAAGACTCATTTCAGTAGACTATAAAAAACTCCTTTCAGTCGCCTACAAAAACGCCTTTCAGTCGCCTATAAAAGACTCCTTTCAGTCGCCTATAAAAGACTCCTTTCAGTCGCCTATAAAAGACTCCTTTCAGTCGCCTATAAAAGACTCCTTTCAGTCGCCTATAAAAGACTCCTTTCAGTCGCCTATAAAAGACTCCTTTCAGTCGCCTATAAAAGACTCCTTTCAGTCGCCTATAAAAGACTCCTTTCAGTCGCCTATAAAAGACTCCTTTCAGTCGCCTATAAAAGACTCCTTTCAGTCGCCTATAAAAGACTCCTTTCAGTCGCCTATAAAAGACTCCTTTCAGTCGCCCATAAAAGACTCCTTTCAGTCGCCTATAAAAGACTCCTTTCAGTCGCCTATAAAAGACTCCTTTCAGTCGCCATAAAAGACTCCTTTCAGTCGCCTATAAAAGACTCCTTTCAGTCGCCTATAAAATACTCCTTTCAGTCGCCTATAAAAGACTCCTTTCAGTCGCCTATAAAAGACTCCTTTCAGTCGCCTATAAAAGACTCATTTCAGTCGCCTATAAAAGACTCCTTTCAGTCGTCTATAATATTTACTTCCAGTCGTTTATAAAATATTCCGTCCAGTCCTCTATCAAAATGTATTTTAGTCATCTATAAAGACCCCTTTCAGTGGTCTATAAAAGACTCCTTTCCGTTTGCTATTAAAGACGCCTTTCTGTTCTCTTTCGTCTATAAAATACTACATTCAGTGTTAATCACTGTAATTCATCTGTTGATATTCTGACAGATCATTGATTTGATTTTTAAACTTGAAATTATGTGTTCTCCAAGGCAATTACTGATAAAAACGCTTCATTACTATCACTTCTTTTTTAATAATTTGATCAACAACAAAAATACTTTGACCTTCTTTTGCTTTCGAAGGCTGTGTCGTAAGTGTAATGTAGGATTTGCATTTTCCCACACTTATTGACTGGACCTCCTTGCAAAGAGTTTTACAAAACTCCGACCGCAGTGCAGCGCAGAAAATTTGGTATTTAAAATTTGATGCCACATGTGAGAGCAAATTCCATGGCGTTATAATGACAATAGATTAATGATTTCAATACTCAGCATTTGAATTTTGCCATAGTTCTGGCGTGAACGTACCTCCAAGCTCAGAGTTTACAAAACGGCAACCGCAACGCAATAGATAATTTGGTTTGGAGAATGTTCAACATTATTGTTGGTTGGGATGATAATTACATTTTTGTTTCTGTAAACATGTATGTTTCAAATAATTTTCCTCACATGCCGTAGCACTTGGTCTAATTGTCATGGACACAAACTCACTCAAACACTTAAAAAATAAATAGCCGAAAAAAAATGCAATTAGAGAAAATGTTGTTTTGATTATTTAATATTGAAATCAAATTCTATCAGCCATTAATTATTTACTTTACCATGTGTATCGAACTATAATTGAAATAAAAACAAATTTTACATAATTTGTGTTTATTGTGGAAATGGAAATTTTCCCTCCCAATGGCCAAACAAATTTCCAAATCCTTATTATTTTAAATCGTTGTTTGTAATGACAACCAATGTTTGCAAAAATTTCAATTTGGCCTAACGAAGTGGAGGTAATCAGTACAAATACCTAAAATTATGCAATCAATTTAATTGTTACGTTAATGCCACAAAATATGCAATTATTAAATAAAATTTTGAAACTGGGCATTATGTAGTATTTGGATATTTTCCAGTAAACTGGAACTAGGAACGGAAAATGGGTGAGAGTGGAATTTTAAAATGTGGCTGATTTTATGCCGCATAAGGCCAGCGACAGCTGGTCAAGGGTGGTCGTGGAATTTTAAAAATTGTGGGAAAGAGAAAATTATTGAAGCCTTTAGATATGCATTGAATTAAAGTGACCAAAAGAAAAATAATAACATTGTTATATTATTACAAAGATTTTTGAATGGTTTTCGTCAATACTCTTTAAAAATGCATCAACAAAACAGCTTCACTTACAAAAGCGAATGCTTTAATCAACGAATTGTACCCTTGCCCTTGTGAAAGCAAAATATTTGAAACTTTAGCAAAGATCAACCCTTTTTTTACATTTTAGCTTAAATTAATCACGTTTCAACTAGTTTTAGTTCCCCACATGCTGATGTCGTCGTTGCTGGCTTCGATTGCCAGCCATTAGAGCTGTTCGCAAAAAAAAAAATACTATTGACAATTGAGCAAAACTGTATTTTTACATCAAATACCAGTAAATGAAAATACCCGCAGCTAAAAACCAATAACAGAACAAATGTACAGCAGATAAATAAAAACAAAATACGAATACAAATAGTCCCTATTAACTTTAGCTTTAGTGGCTCATACATATATGTAACTATTCCGTTGTATATTCCACAATCGAGAGTGTTGTCAAATAAGAGCCACATATATTTTAATTTAATTTCAATAGGTTTCTTTAAAATGTATAGTAACATTTTTGGAAATTGTCGAAAAAGAATAAGTCTTTAAAAAGGGATGAAAGTAGTCTTTAGAAAGGACTGAAGAAATCTTTACAGACAACTGAAAGAGTTTTTTTATAACCAACTAAAATGAGTGTTTGTGACGAACTGAATGGAAATATTATATATGACTGAGATTAGTCTATAAATAGAACTGAAAGGAGTCTTTATAGAGGACTACAAGAAGTATTTACAGTGGTCAAACAGGAGTCTCCATAGAGAACTGAAACGAGGCTTTACAAAGGAATGTAAGAAGGCTTTGCAGAAGACTGAAGGGAGTCTTTACAGAGAAATAAAGAAGTCTTTTGAAAGAAGTGAATAAAAGGAGTCCCTATAGTGAAATTAAAGTAGTATTTTAAAGACTGAAATTAGATTTTACAGAGAACTGAAAGGAAACTTCTGTTTGCAGAGCCAGTGAGGATTGCAAGCTCAGTGGGGATTTTGTTATTCAACAACAGTGGCCGCCGTCTCTAACAGATCACGCAAAACAGTGAATATTGTACAGTATCCAATATCATTGTGAGAGCCGCTATGGAGTAAAAATCCATTGTCCAGACTTGGCATTAATGTATACTGATTATTAGTCAGTTTGGATTCGGGTTCCTCTTAAGTCACAATAATGTTTCTGGCATATGATGAAAATACAATAAAAATAATTTTCATTTAAATTGAGATTTGGCAGTTTAGAACATCTTTACAACATTTCGAATATCTTCGAATGATATTCGCAACTTTTAAGACGTATATCTGATTTTTTTTTTGTTCAAAATATATCTACAGTTCTAATACGATAACCCTTTACCAACTGAACCCAAGTGCATGTAACTTATGCACAAAAGTTTGTTGTTGATTGCTTTTAACGTTTTTTTTTTTTGTTTGTTTTGTTTGTTCGATTGCTCTACATCTCCCTTTGTGCGATATTTAACATTCCAGCATCTGTAGTTGAATGGCAAACACTTCAAACAAACAAAAAAAAAACTATCAGAGCGGGTGGAATGAGACAAATCAAATCCGAGACAGAAGCTGTACAGAAAAGTCGTCATCTTCCCTCCTCCCCCGTCACCCACAAACCATATCTGCTACTGTCGTTTTTTTTAAAACAAACAAAAAAAAAATCACTTTAAGCTATTTTGTAAACGATGTAAAGTGTTAAAGTGGCATCACAATACTACAACCAGAGCAAGTTGGTATTCACATACACATACGGACGGATCTAGTCGATGCGAAAAGTAATAGTTTAACTGAAAATGTCACACACACACGACCCAAGTACCAGTTGTACTATCATCGTCATCAGCGTCATTTACATGCATGAAACGTGTCAACAATTGCTGTACAGCATAACAACAACAACAACGAAATATCCCACATACACTATAAGTCATGTTCGCATGTTCTGGCAGGATAGTGAATGGAATAGGAAAACGGAGGAATACACACAATCAAGTTTAAGGTTATTCCGAGAAATGTCGAAAAGAAAATGTAATGGCTTAAAATTTGAACTATTTATAAAGGAAATAATGAAATGTCGCCAACAAATACATGCTGAGCCAAATACATGGCTTGGGGTGAAAATAATCAGGGGTTTCGCAAAACTATTGCATAACTTTGGGGAGGGGCTTAGTATTTTTTGCTTGTGCTGATAATCTACAAGGACATATGAGGAACTGTAGTACACCAGATTTTTAAAAGGCAGCTTCGGTTATAGTAAAAGGTAAAGACTAATCGGTATAAGTAAATTTCTGCTTTGCACAGGAGATACTGATATTTGAAATTAGATTTTGGTTAATAGTTTTTAGCCAGAGTTGTTTTTTTTAGCCAAATGTGATATTATAGCGGTGGAAATCATATTTAAAAAATAATTAGTCCCCAAAATTAGTTTTGAGAATTGCGATGCGAAAACACTTTGGTGCATTTCAATCCAAATGACAGTTTTAGGGCTATTAACAAAGTTAAGACGCAAAATGAAAATGAATTGAAAAAATTCATCAACCATCTGAAATGAACCATGAAAAAATTCATCAACAAAATTTCAAAGTTCAAATTGAAAAAGATTTGTAATGTATTTCTGCAAAAGTGTCTATTTTCAGTAGTTCATTATGAAAAAAGTTTCAGTTACATCCGAAATTTCACTGCTCCTTTTTCGGTGAGAGTGTAATCAGTTTTAAAAATTATACAATTTCCGAAATCAAAGCATTTTTTTGGACGAGTACTAATTTGCCGATTTTTCAATTTTGGTCACATTTTCATCACATGGATAGGGCGTATAAGTTTTCAGCGCATATCCACCGTAAAAATACATTTATGAGCACATCTTTCTCCCTCTTTGCTCCAACAAGCTGCTACCGTAGCGCAACACGTAAAATATTATGGGCTCATTTGTTCTTTTACTTAAAGGCCACACACACGATATCATTGCCTTTCAACGTATAATTAAATATTTATGGGGATTTTATGTAATTGCATCCAAAAAAAAAAAAAAAAAAAAAAAAATGATTGCCTTATTGATTTACAATTATAATCCCTTAAAATTGTTTTTATCAGTCAATGTTTTCAACACAATTAATTGCATTTTATAACAGTCAACTGTGCCACCTCTTTGTATACAGATATAAATGGTTTCACAATTCAATTTTTGTAATTATACCACAATCTTCTTAAAACTCAATACATTCTCCGGCGAAGCGTAGTTAACCAAACCAGAAACGTATTGCAACAAATACAAAGTATTTGCTTTTTTTACAATTGGTTCAGAGAGTCATTGGAAGCGAGTTGATGAAATGTATAAATAATTAACATATTAATTAATTATATTTTAAATGTTTTCAGTACAGCACGCTTTTAGCAATTCGCACAACAGCACAACAGAAACTCATTAAATTTACAAACAATTAATATGAAAGTATTCAGGAGAATCTATTGTGTTTAATGACTTTTTTTTTTTTGGAATTTTAATTGAGTTTTTGTTTTACCAATGGCATGTAATAATTTTAACACGGTTAACCGTAGTTAGTGCACCTGTTATGGAGTAGCAAATGTAAAAATAATATTTATTAATTTAATTGTCCGGAAAAGCGGTGGCATAGAGTGTGGAGATAAATGTATTTATGGTGGCAGAAACTGTTGAAAACTGATATTCAAAAGAAAGAAAGCTGTATTCTTTTATAATAAAATGAAGACAAACCTGAATGGAATTCTGTAAAAAGAACAGGATCGATAAAACATTACAAAAACTCTACATTTAGAACAGTTTATGTTTTTGATCTTCTGGTTGAAGTCGTAGACCTTATGCCGCAAAACGCTGTTCACACGATACTACTTGTCGTTTAGTATGTTGTCACCAGTTACTTTATTATCTACATTTACTGAAAGTATTAGGACGATTAGAATAAGTAGATTATCGATAATGCAAATGATAAGAAATTATTATCAATAATGCGAAGTTGCATCATAAATCGTATCGTGTGAATGGCACCACATGATTAACTTGAATTTTACGTTTTAAATAATTCCGTCTTTTTTTTGGTCTGTTTTTGTAGCTTTGCAATTGCTTTTGTTTGTAATGTTTTGGTTTGTAATGGCTCATTCGTCTACTGCAAACAATGAACCGAAATCGATTTCAGTCCATCATGACCAGAAAGTCTCTGTTAAACTTTAAATTAAAAAATATTTGTAATGTATGACTTATGAGTCGAATTCATATGACTTACAAACATAGTACGGAGAGTACTCTATTCTAAGTATAACAAGTGGACAAATAGTAAGTTCGGCCGGGCCGAATCTTATATACCCTCCATCATGGATCCTTAAAAAGTCAATAAATAAGAAAACTAACTGAGATTTTGGGCCGCTAGTGACCGGATAGTCCCAGGAACCCGATCACAAATTTTATCCAAATCATGAAAATAAATGCATATTTGGGTTCGCGAGAAAATTTCGTTGCATTTCGATACCCATATGTCCATGTTTGTCAAGGGACGGTTTTTGGGCCGCTGGTGACCCGATAGTCCCAGAAACCGGATCAAAAAATTTAGGCAAATCATGAAAATAAAGGCATATTGGGGTTCGTAAGTAAATTTCGTTGCACTTCGATACCCATATGCGCATGTTTATCATGGGCCCTTTTTTGGGCCCCAAGGGTCCACGGAACCCATGAGCACGCCCATTTTTGGGATTTTTTTCCCATCTATAAATTATATAAACTTAGAACTTAGATGTAGTGAAAAAAAATATTTGAAAAATTTGATTATGGCCGGAATATATTTAGTCCCGTAAAGGGGAACTTTTTCCCCTTTGGTCCGATATGGCCCATTCTCGAACTTAACCTGCTTATGGGCAAAAAACATCTTCCTACAAAATGTTAGCTTCTTAGCGTTGGTCGTTCGCACTCTATCGTGATTTCAACAGACAACAGACGGACGGACGGACGGACGGACGGACGGACAGACGGACATCGCTAGAATGTCTTAGAATGTTACACTGACCGATAATATATATACTTTATAGGGTCGCAGATCACTCTTTCGAGGTGTTGCAAACGGAATGACAAACTTAGTATATACTCCATCCTATGATGGAGTGTATAAAAATACCAAACGAGAACAAAATTTTTATCTTTAAAGATACACATATTTTCCCAGATATTTATTTTTTCTCGTGGAAATATTTTAAAATATAAAGAGACAACTTTTGTTTTCACTGATGAAATTTATACATACGTAAATGTTGGAGAGTTTAGGAGGAAGAGAGTAATCTCTAAGTCACGTAGAAACTCTTAAAATATCTTTCGTCAAGTGAGATTTTCGGCACTATGCTTACAAAAATCCAATTTTGATTAATTTAGTCTACAGAAGTTTTCGTTCGTCTTAGAATTCGATTTGATTTATAATAGCAGACTGTAAGTCTGTCACTTAGTCAAACCTTCATTCAAATATAAGATTTATATGGAAATCTAAATTTGTCTTGCATTGTTTTATTTATTCATTTCCCGACATCATAATTGGATAACCCTGTATTTGTGAACAACAAAGAAAATCATTTATTATTTTTTTTTAAATCCCTTGTTGACCCTTCCAGGGGTTAATAGCAGATTTAGGATTACATAGTTTTTGTTTGAGAATATTGAAATATAAATACTTTTACATGACAATCCAATAATGTGTAAATATAATTTGTAAATAGACTACACAATAATTCATATTTTCTCAGCCCCTTAAAGCGATATTTTGTGCAGTCGACAAGGGGGAAAAAGTTTTCAGAGGGTGAACAGATTTACATATAACCCCACCCATAGAAGGCTTTTTGTAGAGCTAGTTAAACGTCGAAAGAATTATAAGGGATTGAATTTGTAGAATACGAGGTTATGTATGGGGTGTGACTACGATTGAAAAAATGTCAGATAATTTTGGCGTTACTTTGATGTGAGCGAATTATGGAAATAATTTATGTGTATGAGGTCATTTAGATGGGAAATACCACAAGGGCAAGTAGGAATCATTAATGTCGCCTTCCACGTATTCCCTACATTTAGTGGTTAGCTTAACTACACCATTTTTTCGCGTTCATCTAAGATAATATTTCCAACTGACAATAACAGTTTACACTGTAACATTGTTTTTTCTGCATCCACTTGTGCAAATAGTTAATCGGAAACCTTTGTTTTCAAATTATCAATTTCACATGAATTTGTTCGTATATTAATATCAATTTTTAATAACAACATTTAATATGCATCCACATATCAAAAGCTGTTGTTTTTTTGTAACTTAAAGCAAAAAAAAATTCAATTCCCAGTATAGAAAACAACCGATAGGTAGGAAAACAATTGTAAACAATTCAAGGAGAATGTTTACAAATTCGGCTTCAATTACACAATTTTCAAACACATATTTTACAATATGTAAGTACATACTCAGGGGTTCAGGTTTCACAAAACAGAGATTTCCCATGAAAAATGCTTTAGCAACTTATCGAAAAAATGTCTGGTGTCAGAAAATTTACGAGGGTTTTACTGCTGTGATCGGAACAACATTTAGTTAACATTGCATCAACATGAAACCGTAATGGTGCTGTTGGTCTAAGAACCTTTAGTCGATAAAGGGGCATGGAAAGTGACTTGTGTCCATGGAATATGTAGTCTACAATGAAAATGTTCTTCAATTAGTTGCTATAATTTCAAATCCTCTGCCAAACATATCCAATAATTTTAAAATTACTCTGCTAATGATTGTGCCAAAAGGCCAAGCAATTTTCTTGTGGCCATTAATAAGAAGAAGAAAAAAATAATTGATGCAGTTCAGTAATTTTCCTGCCAATAATGGACGTAGTTTGAGCTCATTTAAAATTCTTGACAATAATAATCAATACAAAAATTAAATGCACGTTCTCAATTGTTTTATAAGGCAGGATACCCAAGTGGCAAACCTGGATTTTGACTACAGGAGGAAAATAGAAAAATCAAATGTCTCATTCTATTTCAATAATTCAATATCTGCAGTAATATCTTAATGCATTGCAGTCGGCTAATAGTTATGGTAAAGAGAAACTCCCATTTAATTGGTCATCAAATAAAGCGGATCATAAAATCTAGAACAGTTAACTACAACTGAGTACAACACAACATAGAGAGACCATGGTTTGAAATAAAATGTAGTACTAATTCTTTTGTTTTTGATTGTCTGTAGTTCTCAATATTTTAAAAGGAAAAAATAAACCGTTGTCCTGAATTACCCAAGAAATTCTCTGAGTCTATTTCAGCGATTCTCGGAGGTTTTCTCGATGATCTTCTGACAATCTAAGTCAGTATATTTTCATGTTCACAGCTTGTTTAGTTCTTGAAATTATCAACTGACAAATGTTTAACCAATAGAAAGTTTGCTAAGTGAAAGTTGGTATTCTAAATACGAAACTCAAACTGTTCATATTCATATTTGAATCTTGCTTTTGACACGAAGTTAGTGCTGATCGTCGTCTGGGAAATTTAAGTCCTTTTTAAACACATCTTCATAAGTTAAGTAAACAAATGAAATATTTCATTAAAAATATGAAGAATTTCATAAAAATTCTGAAATAATTGTATGAATTTTGTAATAATTTGTTAAAAAAAACTATGAGGAATATCATAATAATTTTGAAATGTTTATATAAACGATGGTATAATTCGAAGGGCTGACGAAATAATAATGATTTACAGTTTGTGACAGACTATAAAATGAGCCACTGACTTGAGGCCATAAATATTTCTTACAGGTATTTCTTTAAGCCCAGCAAAAAAAGTTAAATTAACAAATTTCATGAGATCTACGAATTATTTCATAAAAAATATAAAACATTTCCCAATAATTTTGATATATTTCTGTTAAATTACGAAACGATTTCTCATGATATAAAAATGAGCCACATTCTGTGATGCAGCTCATAAAAGACTGAGACCTTCGACATGATATGACAAAAAAAAAACATGATGTAGCTTAATCGATTCCTAAAAAAATCCTTATTAATCTTGTTTCTTTGCCATATCTACTTGGAAGCATTGAACTATTTCTCATAACCCTTTATACCAGAAGACTCTAAGGAATTTCGTATAGTAAATTTAATCACAATATTATTAAATCACACAACTTTACCGGAAGTTACCGACTTACAGTACTGCAATACATTTGACTTTAAAAAGATAAAAAATTATACCAAGAATTGATTTTCTCCCCCTGCACAAATGGTATCCAGGGGAGACACTTCAATGACTCTGCAGGACCACTTGAAGTTCGGTATTTCATAAAATTACTTACAAATTTTGTCTTTTTATTTGTAAATTCCATGTCAACTCTTTCTTTGAACTTACTTTGGCTTACTTCCCTTTGTTTTGCGTTTGTGTTGGCGTTACCTGGGCAACCATACCTACACACTCCCGGCCAAAGGCACAAACTACAAAGCGTAGAGGGAACATAATACCGATAAGGGCCACTCAAGACGTACGCTTAACAACTTGTGCTTGTGAGAAAATTCCATGAACGTTATGGCTGGAATTAAATGTTACTAGACATAACCATTTCAAGTATTGGCCACTTTTCTGTCAGGGCTCTCGTTGATATCCTTCAAAGGAGTGGCCAGAAAAAAAAATAATTTCAAATTCCAAATGAATTTTTAATGATTATTATTTTTTTTTTCGTTCTTTTTTTGTTGTTGCTGTTAAATGAATGGCAAACAGAACAATCAAACTTTGGCTGGCTTGTAGGTACAATAAACTATTGACAGTAAAGGGTTTTGTGGTGCATTGAGGCCATCAACTGGCTGACTGGTGATGGTCGCAGTTTTCTTTGTCTCTTCGAGCTAAAAACGGATTTTACCCTTCACTAGAATGTTATTTTTGAAGTGTATTTACTGGCAACAACATTACGGTTGAGTTCGAACCACGCACGCAGCAACACAAAATTGGCAAAATTTCTGAATTTTTCACAGAACTCACCAAGAAAATGAAAGGTAACCGTTGTCATGCACCAAAAAAACAAAGAATTGTCTTCACTCAAAATTTATTTAAATATCAGTGTTTTGTTTTACAATAAAGAACATCTGTTTAGCATATACAACGAATCGCGCGGTTGACATTTGAAGACTTGTTGAAATTCTTTGGATTGTTTCAAATAAGAGTGCAAAAAGTCTCGCCGTTCTGCCAGCGGATTCAGTTGGCAATCGACCAGAGTGCTGGCCACAAAGTACAGTTTTTCCATGGACAATTGCAGACGTCCGGCATTCAAGAGTCGGTCCAATTTTTGTATAAATTCTTCGTCACGTTGCAACCACTGTTTGTAGGTATACAGAGACTGTTGTTCGGCCAACAATTTCAATATCAGATTGTTGAGATTGTAGTTTCTGGAGGCGGGCTGCGTTTGTTGGCGGGCCAGGCAACGAGAAAAGGTGGCATACTGTCGTTCCGAGTCCATACTTCGCCAAGCTCCGGGCGTGGCATAGGCACCGCCTATCATAATCTCTGCAAAATTCTGACCCACCAGGACATAGTTGAGCGGTGCGCTAAGATTTTGCTGTTGCTGCATTAAATTGTTAATGGTCAAGAACATTTCCATGAATACCATAGCACTTTGAGTGGCCTGTGTCACGGCATTAACAGTAGGTTTGACACCGTTCTCCATTTTTGATCTTTGAGTGGCAAACCGCTGGGCTTTTTCCAAATTGCGATAGAAATTACGATTCGTTATGGAGAGCGATTCATAGTCGGCATCTAATTTGGCATCACCATTTAGGGTTAAGTGCATAATGCGTCCCAAAAACAATTTAGAGTTCTGCTGGGTGATCTCATCGATCCAGGGTGTATTGGCCAAGAGTTGATCGTACGACTGGCCCAATTCCGAGTACATTTGTGCCATTTGCACCTTATTGATGGCCGAACGTTCAACGATGTGCTGATAAATGGGTCCAAAGTAGGTCGTCGTCAGCTTTTGACAATCAGCTGGAGTTTTATCTGGAAATTATGAAAAAACGGGGAACATTTTAATAGAATTTAAAAGTTAAATGACAACTTTTGCTATGACTAGTATAAGGTTTAAATAATATAACATTGACTTCTAAAGAGAAATATATATTGTACACATTATTTTTTTTATTCAATTAAACCTTACGTTTGTGAGAAGGTCCCTGGGGAACTTTGAGGCCAAAGGGAAGTCTTTCTAATAGAAGGCTTATAACATATCAGATGAATTATACTTTTAGTCTAATATCCGAAACATCCATTTTCCTTTACTTTATCCCTATGTGCAATTATTTAGAAGCCCTTTCAAATGACACGAAACTTTAATTCAATCATCTGTGAAAACTCCACAAAAAAGAGATTGCCATATGGCGGTCATTTGCAAAGTATTTTATTAAAATCATTAAAGAAAGTCAACGAAATACAATTTTTAAATTTCCTTCCACATAAAAAGCGACATTTCGTTTTAAAAATCTGCAAACCCTTCAAGGCAATCGAATTTGTCGGAATAAACAAAATCGAACAGAAGATTAATCAAATAAAGACTGCTATGAAGGCTAATTTCTAAAAAAAACTCTAAACAGTGTTTGATAGCAAAATTAATGAGAACCCAACACTGTGATGTCTATTGAATAACCTAGAAATGCGACCCTTTTTTTTCACACTTCCAATAAATGGAATCTAATCTCAATCCTGGCCCAAGCATCAACATTGAGGGGAACAAAACGAAATCTAATTCCATAATATTTTTACAGCTATTCGCCATTTCTCACTCACAATTATTTCAGAGATTAGTAATAGTTGTTAACAGACTCACCCATTAAGTAATCAATCCACAGCCAATTCAAGAATCTCGTCAATGTTGTCGATTGCAGCAATTCGAAATATTGTATTAGCTTTGGCATTTCCATGACCATAACGGTGTCGGTGCTCTTCAACGGTTTGCCCATGACTTTGCGGAAATACGCATCCCAATCCAAAGCTGGCACTGAACCAAAATTCAAACCCTTAAAGTCCTCATACGAGTACTCATTCAATCGATCCTCGCTGGCTATGGAAATTTTCATGATATCTCTGGAGTTGCGCTCGAAATTTAAAATCTCTAAAGCCACCAGACGGGCCCGTCCGGCATTTACATCGTACGCTTGCATTATTTCGCCCGACATCTGTTCGAACTTTCGCAGGGTAAAACGTATGGAATCGTCGGGTGTTATCTGTACCACACGTTTGTTGGAACGCAATTCAATTTGCGTTTTGAAGAAATACGGTACACCGGACTCATGAAAAACGCTCAATACTTGCAACCATGTCATATTGCGTCGTTTTCGTATCATGGCCATGGAATCGTCAATGGCTGGCCAGCCACCGGATAAACGATACATTAAAGTGCTCTTCAGATGATCCATCATGCGGGCATTCTGACATGAATCGTAGAAATGCTTCAATTTGAGCTCAGCATCCATGAGGTCGTCGTCGTTGTTTGTTTCGAGGAATTTATCGAATTTCAATTGTTCCTGCTGCAGGCGTTTCTCATGTTGGGCCTGCGGTGTGGCATTTAAAGAACGCGCACAAACATAACCGAAAAAATCATCACAGGGTTTTTTCGTTAAATCCAACCAGGATTCCAGTTCATAGGAAAAACGTAAAATGTCATTCTCTATGGCAAGCTTATCACTGACAACAGTACCCGCAACCGCACCAGCACCACCACCGGCAGCAAAAACCATCATGTTTGTCGTAACGGCGAGAGCCAATAGCAATGATGCCACCATCATCCCAAGGCCAAAATCAAAGTGATAATAGAACAACATATTGGCAAGTACGAGCAAAGTTCTTGTTTTCTTTTGGTTGTTATTTTCGATTCGTTTTTTTTTTTTTTATTATTTGATAACACTTAAGTTTTCAATTTATTTTTCTTAAAAACAACACGAGGGTTCAGACCATGAAAATTTGTTATGGCTTGGGAGAAACTTTTTTAATATCACTGTGTCAAAGAAGAAGAGAGAAAAAACCACAACCCAACAATATGACACTGGTGTTGGTTGGTGGTGAGGTCTCGGGAAGATTTTTCGATTGAAAATATGATTGTAAAAGTTATATTTTCCGTTTTTTTTTTGTCTTAGATTTTTCTTGCTCTTTGGTTGGTCAACTTGAATAATATACAATTTTAAATTCAGCATAAGTTAACACTTTCGTAACAAAACGCCAACTAACATGCCACTGTTGTAAATGCCGCCCAACAAGACCGCAACCCTGGCGTGGAGGAGAAAAGAACCTTTGGCCGTTACTTCTGGTTTTGGTTTCTTTTGCA
The DNA here is from genome assembly GCA_958296145.1 of Hydrotaea cyrtoneurina. Taxonomy (NCBI): domain Eukaryota; kingdom Metazoa; phylum Arthropoda; class Insecta; order Diptera; family Muscidae; genus Hydrotaea; species Hydrotaea cyrtoneurina. The sequence continues at coordinate 90,906,766 of OY282512.1, forward strand.
TTCGAAATTGTAGTACATTTCTTAAAAATTCACTTTTGCTGTTGTGTATTTGTGTTGCTTAGGGTTTTCTGTTTCTTCTATGTTTCCGGTTTTAACCTTGTTTTTTAATTAAATTTTTCCGCACAAAACGTTCGCATATTGTTTGCCATTGGCTGTGAGGGGAAGAGTCTGCGTTTGCCACCATTCGTTCATGCGGTTTTCGTCATTAGGGTTTGAAGCGGTTGCAGCCAGTTGACTTGTCTTTGCTTCCCTTTTTCTTGCGCGCGTCTCGTTTATTTTAGAACTCAACACACGTTTTGTGATTTCTGTTGTGCTTAGGTTTTGTGCTAATCTCATACTAATGAATAATCTGCGGCGTGGAAAGCAAAGAATTCAATTAAAACACAGACGCAGCTCTCGTTTGGTGTTGTGAATTTCAATGCGGCGACTCTGAATTTGGCAGATAAGAAGGGTTTGAGGTTAATATTGATAAAATGATCAAAACACAACCAAATGGGGCATTTTTTTTTCGTTTGTTCGTTCACAATGTAGAACAACGGAAAACTAAAATTTGCATTTAAGGTGCTATAAATCGTTTGAGCTTTTAGTCGTCCAATGCTTCGGGGGTGCCAAGCAGTAGACAGACGATAAGCTCTGCTTGCACAATGGGTAGATTACTTGGAATTGAACAAGTACTGCAATGTGATCTTGACTCTTTGACTTGAAATTTGTGTTTGTTTAATTTCAAATATTCTTATCACATCGGTTCGAGCTATTGATGTCTATTAATGGATTAATAATAATACGAGTGGCCATCTTTATGGAATTGAATTTAATGACAAACACTAAATTTAAGTGCATGTGTTGCTGAGCGATTGTTCAAGTATCTGGCCAATCTATTTTGAAAATGTTTATGTCGCAGATAGTGACAACAATTGGCTGTAATGAATAGTCATAAATATGAATATACATATTCACGTACATAAATATGAATATTTACATACATAAATATTTATGTATGTATATGTACATTGAAACATACAGACATAAATAAATATCATTAATCTAAAGACGACATATACTAATTACATGTTGTGTTTGCAGTCAGATAATAACTTGTTAATTTTTGCTGAAATCAGTGTAAATATGTGAGCTGATGTCTAATCTGTGTAATGTGTGTATTAGGGTGGCTTGCAATAAGAGTTGATATTGGTAGGGAATTTACATCGAGTCACACAATGATTCCGGTGTGATTTGTAATGTTCTTTTGAAATAAATCAAATGTTTTTTTTCTAATGTAACCAAATCTTGTAGGTGAGTGTCTGACATTGGCACAATTCAATGTTATCACATTACATAGAAATCATGTAAGATGTTAGAAATTTAATTTCATGGTGTCCAAAATGCAGCTGTTTCTTGTAGATTTTTCATAAATCTTGTAAAGGAACAGGAATTTACGATTGATGAATGCAGCCTACAATGAATCAATATTCTTCGTCCTGTAGACTGTCCATATAATGCGATTGTAGAACACCACAGGGGAACTTCTCTGATTTGTGTGTGTTTTGGAAATTCTCTACCAAGTACGGAGAATTTGCAGACAGCCTTGTGGTCTGCCATTTCAATAAAATATGTTTTTTTTAACAATTATATTGCTAACTAAATTACAAACTTTATGCAAGCTCTGACTACTGAGGTCTTGAGCTAAATAAAATATGTTTCTGGAGATTTTTTACACATCTTATAAAGGTGCAGTCATTTAAGATTAAGATCTTTTTCACAACATTTCACAATGAAATACAACAAGAAAACTTCCCTGAAAAGTGTGTCCTGAAGACTCTTCATAATGTTACCACAGGAGCATACGAAACGTAACAATATCAGCCATTCATACCCGTATTTACCTTGCATTAAAGTCATTTAAACAAATTATTACAACAAGGTATTTTGGTCACTATTCGTTCAACCTTCGTAATAGGGACAATACCAACAACTTTTATTTAAACCATTTAGGGTTTCATAAATACTCAACTTCATCAGACACATTGACCAACATTCTTCTAATTCCACATTAATATAAGAAATTCACAACTCTCAAAAAACCACTGAAAAGTATTTTGATTTTAATTATCAACTAATTCACTTTATTTGCTATAATTCTGCATTAGACCATGAATCCCATGTTCCAGCTGCTGTTCAAAGGACATTCACATCAATACAGGAGATTTTCTAACATTGAGTCGACCAACAAAAATGATTAGCAGTCATTTGTTGTGAACTTGGAAATTACTGTTTGTTTCCTAATTAGATTTTTATGTTGTTCCATTTTTTTTGTTTACCATTTCCTTTACATATAATTAAATTTAATTGATGTTTATGCCTTTTTGAAATGTTAAGGAGGAAATATACAGAAAAACTTTTACAACTTTACAACATGATGGCTGATGGTTTTTTGTTTTGCCCATTTTTTTGATGAGTCAATGAAGTCGTTTTCAAATTGTCAACATCTAGTACGGAAATACGACTATGCCGTTGCCTTAGCCAGAATAACAATACAAAAATCAGAGAAGCAATCATCAACTTGACAAAGTGATATTTTGCAAGTGTTTTTAATTGAGTTAATTGTAAAAGTTTGACAGTTTCAACGGCAAACAAAATAGAAAAACAAAAAGTTTGCGGTAGTAATTGAATTTTATGGCTTTTGATTAATAATATTTTTGTGTAATAAAAGACTTTGCCAGATATCCGGAAAATGGCAGAAAACCTTAACGGAATTAAAAAGAAATGATAATTTCAGAAATTAAACTTAACTCTTGCTCATTGTTTTAGTCAAAAACACTCAATGAAGTATACTTTATTTATTCTAATTAACTGTAGACCATACTCTACAGATGTCGGCCATACATTGAAAAATTCCATACCATTTATGCGGCTTCAATGCAGAATATAAAACATTCCATTATATGCCAGTTTGCCACAAAACCAAGTCAGACCACAAAACTCTTTCAATTGTTAAATGAATTTAGCCACATTTAATGAATAAATTCAAATATCGAGTCAATTAAATGACTAAAGGTGAATAAAACAAACAAAAATAATTATTATAAACGCCATATGTATACAAAAGCAAAAAAATCAAATATTTAATAATTATTATTGCATAGTTCAAGGCTTCATTGCAATGATTGACAATAAAGCCACAGCAAGAGAGAGCAGATGTTATACAAATTTGATATGCTCTTTACCACAATGTCTTATTTTGATTTTAATTAATAGATTTATTGAATACAGATATGATTTGTAGAAAATAAAACAATACCTATTGCATACTTTTAGGCTACTCTAATGTATAAATATTATGGCATAGTTTAAGGCGTATATTACAGTGTATAGTTTTAGATCACTTTACTAATACAAAAAATATATAAAATCCGATCATATTATTCAATATTCAATTTGTTCTCTTGATTTTTTCGTTTTATAGGCGCCGTAGGTGGTGATGGCGGTGATGATGCCGACGATAAGGAAAAGGCAGAGGAGGAGGAGAGAGAACGTCAGGAGGCCATACGTGAGGCCGAAGAACGACGCAAGGACAAGCATCGTCGCATGGAAGAGGAGCGCGAAAAGATGCGACAAGATATACGTGATAAGGTAAGTTTCTGAAAAATGAAAAGAACGAACGAACAACTTCCTAAATAATATCAGTTAACCACCAGAGACTAATCGGGAATGCTGACTGCGGATGGATTTTGAAATAAATTTAAAAAAAATATAATTATATATTTTTAAATATTTAGTTAATGTAGAATTTATTCTTTGGATTCCTATTCTGATGATGATATGGTACCTTAGCAAAGAAAATTCAAATTAGGGTAACACAGGAAAATTGTCTACAATTAAAATTAAATTATGAAGCCCTTGGCGCCACAACAGGTTTCATGGCATTTGTGCTTGATTTTCATAAGAGAACAGGCTGGTTTTGAGACAAACTACAATGCAATAACACAGCCCAACAAAATTAAAAAAGATTTTTGCTTCTTTGAATTTATCAACTGATTCTAGTTAATTTGGGTGCGCTGAATTCAAATCTGTAATCAGTTTGTCTCTATCAGCTCTACTTTTCATGATATATATGATTTATATACCCTCCACTTATGACCTCCAATTATGACCATCTGTATGTATGTATTTATGTATATTTTGTGATTGACGATTTCTGTAAATTGACATTAAAAGTTAATCCATAACAACAATTACATTTCTACTCTATTAAAGCCAGACAAAGAGTTGTCTTACATGGTAATCTGTACGGTACAACAGAGACTCTAATCCGGCTGTTCATTCCAGAATGTCTCATAAAAGAAGCTTTACATCCTGTAACTAGAATTATATTTATATTATATTTTTAATTCTTTGTGAGAATTTTTTTTATTTCAATAAATCTGTATAAAACAGTTTTACTTCTCCTTATTTTTTTTTAAATTCCTATGGAAAAGTTTTACTTTTTAAATACTTTAAAAAATTTGGGAATAAAAATGCTATATCATGAAAAGTAGAGCTGATAGAGACAAACTGATTACAGATTTGAATTCAGCGCACCCAAATTAACTAGAATCAGTTAATAAATTCAAAGAAGCAAATTGAGTGTTGGCCTGTGTAATCGATGATAGAACAGACAGTACAGTAGGTGGCCGTGGTCGTGGCCACTACCACCCCAATTTTTGCCTCGAAAATTTAGCTTTTTATCTTCACATGCGTATTTTAATATGACCGGCAAATTACAAATTACCTTTTCGGAACTGCTAATATTACCCGATTATACAAATGTTCAACTGTGAAGGATTCAAAAATATTCAGAGATTACTGATAAAATACCTGAATGGTGCAGTTATACCACAGATTTCTGATTTTTCGATATAGAAATGGATTGACCAAACATCAACGAATACTATGACTAAATCAGTCATGGTTGAGCGGATTCAACAAATAATCCTCCAGTTACCCCAAGATGCGCTGAATTCGCAAAAGAAAAATTTCAAATAGGTACCAAGTCTCTGCAGAAATTGCCTTCCAATTCTCCATAATTTTCCTCATCTTTTCCAACATTTGAACATTCATATTTAATTTTATTTTTAGTTTACCTGTATATCAAATATTGTGCTAATTATAATGTACACACAAAAAGAAATCGCCAATTAGTTTAATTACCTGCACAGCTACGTCCAAATGCCCCAATTAACCGTGTACATTCATTCATACATTTATAGAGGAAAAGTGAATAGAAATACATTGCTAACGTTATTATAAAATGTACACTTGGAGTTCAAATTGACTCTAGTAGGGAGTCCTTTTATATGAGTGACTCCCTAACGGAGTCAGATTGAATTACTTGGTGAGTGTATCAACAATCAGAGAATATTTTCAGAAATATACAGTGCCCTTTAAAGTCTATGCAATATGTGTGTTATTAAATTGCTTCAGTGTTATTTTGTGTTGAAAAAAAGGTATAAAAAGTGCTAACAAAGTGTTTTAATTGTTTTACACAAATTCAATTTAAAATCCCCAAAAAAAAAAACAAATTGCATAATTAGAAAATTCAATTAACAAAAACAAAAAAAAAAACAAAAATGTGTAAATGTGTGTTAACAAGTTTTATGTGCGGTGAAGTGTTATGGAAATGAAAATAATTGTAATGGATATGAATGTTGTACACATTGAAAACTAATTACTTTTATTTCAGTTTTAATGATTTAGTGTTTTTTTTTAAACTATTTTTCTTAAATTTCCCATTACTACATCAATAGCTAGTTACGGTCTAGGCATAAACACAAAAAAGTGAATCTTTTAAGGGGGTTTCAGTAGTTTAACACACTACATATGAATTTCGAATAGGTTTGCTAAAGCATTAAAGAAGAACCCAGTTTTGTATAAAAACCAATTTGGGTGAGAAAATCATGTCGTTGCAGTGCTTGGCGATAAAGCCGTAACACCGATACACGGACAGTTGTATTTGAACCTCACTATCCCACATCGAACCTCGATGTTTAAAGTATGATTGACCTCGTTTTCTGGAAATGGTCTTCGAATAAGATGTCTGACCGGAGACTTTTGTCTGATAACATGGTTACTCTAAAACACCCAAAGTATGTTCCGTCTGGAATCGTAGGTGCCGCCTACTGCAGGTATCGTGGTGACGAGAGAGTAGCGGCTTAGTGAGGAGTGCTGTGACCCATCGAACGTCAGAGACATATATGGAATTGGTACCGACGTAAGGGGCTTTGGGCTGTTCCAAACTGGTTTCCCACTGGTCCACAATCCAATTGCTTCGGCCAACAGTCTATAATTATTCTAGTAAACATGTCTGAGTTCGGTAAAAAATATCTTAGGGATTTTTTAAGGTATTAGCATTCAATGTCGGACAATTGGACAATATATTTTAGAACTATTTTGAAAGATAAGTACTTTGTTCCTTTTCTTCAATATTTTTTATAATTTTTAAGTTTAGGTTTTTCTTAAAAAATTTTTTTTTTTTTTAAATTAAATTTTTTTCTAACTTTTGGAAAAAAAAATTAATTTGCTTTTTCAACTTTTGCCGAACTGTACTGCAATTGTTTTAAGCGTCATCCTCTGTGCAATGAGAATCATGAAATACGCACGGCCGCTGTCTCTGACAAAAATGTATGAACAGATTACGATCCTTACCGAAATTCCTCAGATTAGTTTTTTTCTCAGGAATGCCTCAGCTATTTTCGTATGAAATTACTTTTAAATTCGACCGACCCCATCTTGTTCAATACTCTCAAATACCTTAGCTATGTTAATGTGAAATTTCTTTGTAATCGGTCCTCCCTGTTACAAATGCTAGTCAGCTTTATTTTTTTCCGGACTGCCCCATTGTGCTGTTTCACCATAATTCAATTTATTTTTCTAATTGCACAATCAGCGCTGTACTAAACAATCTATATTTGTCTGTATTAATATCAAATCACAGAGATACATATATATCACATATATGGGTCATTCCATACGAAAGCGAAGATATTTTTGGTGTACGTGCAACGTAATTTATTTTCACGGCTATGGCTTTTTTACTTATTACAAACCGACATTTCTCTGAGTTTATAGTTTGGACTGACATCTCGTACTCCAGTTATCTGATATACTCCCTTAGGGGAGTTTAATAGTAGCTGCGGATTAGCAACTAAATCACAAGGAGAATCCCCGCTCGACATGGGCTTGATATTCCAACTTGGTGCTACGACCCAAAGGGTAGCATGGGAGTTATGTAGGCCCCAAATCCTAACCAAAAGCTAGGCTACGATCAGATGGAACATTTTCGAAATGGATCCTACAGCTTTACATTAGGTGGTAGCCGCATCGTAGTTATCACATGTGCGATGGCAAACAATTGTTCAGTCTTTTATAGTGATAATCATGCAAACAGTCTGGATTTGTACCACGCCAAGGAATACAATTCCTTCGATTTTTATGGCAACTGCACAGAACTTTGATGTCTCGCATTATCTACCACGCATTCGGGTTGTCGCCTTTCAAATAACCATTTTCAAAAAATATATAATTTTCAAAAAATTTATAATTTTCAAAAAATTTATAATTTTCAAAAAATTTATAATTTTCAAAAAATTTATAATTTTCAAAAAATATATAATTTTCAAAAAATTTATAATTTTCAAAAAAAATATAATTTTCAAAAAAAATTATAATTTCAGAAATTTTATATTATAAATAAAAAATTATATTCTTCAAAATTCCTATACGTTCGCCTTTGTGACTTCTTATAAAAAGTCAAAGGACTCATATATGACTTTCGTAAAACTAAGGCAACAATATTTACCATTCATTACTTACTTATTTCCCTTAACATTCCACTGAGGAACAGACGGGGAAATTCTCCCGAATGCGCGGTATAATTGTGTATACTCACTGACCGGGGCCGGCTGTTTAAGGCTGGTTCCGAAAGGCTAATGATTTTCTAGATTTTACCTGGCCTAGAGATTACTCTGTGACTCATAAAGTCGCCAGCATTTAAAGGTGAAAAACAGCAGCTGAAAAATTTGTCATGGTAATACCTCGAACTTGGGTTCTGCTGTGCGATAGTCGCACACACTATCAATCACACCATGTCCGTCCAATAATATTATATTACCAAATTATCACCCTGTGAACGGTTAACAAAATAAAAGATTTAGGAACGCCTTATGTGTGTTTATGCCAAAGTAAATAGGTACGCCCCTTCCTCTAATTATCTTGTGAATTCCAAAAAGTTAACTTTGGAAATTCACGCACATTTTATGATTGCAAAAGCTTATGGTCGGTCCTGAAGCAATGAAATCGCAAACATTGCTGTGTGGTCATTATCTACAAATTATTTACTTAACTAAAGACCAATCGATGGATAAATGAATGAATGGTGCTAACTCACATCCCCACACATACATCTTCACAGATATACATTAACAGAGCACATCAGTGAAACAGAGGTTACTAAACACTAACATTACTCTAATACGGAAGCACATACACGTACATATACTCGTACTGTTTTACTTGTGAGATTCCTTCAGGCACTGTGAGAAATGAATGGGACAAAATAAAAAAAATAAAAAAAAAAAAACAGCAGTAGGAGTTGCCTGGCACAGTCATAGTTTATGCTAGAGCAGTGTTTACACACACACACACACACTGACAACGGCGCGCCGTATCCTTCGTGTACACACATATCCGCCCACATAAACTTGCTGTGTTGGTGTTATCGTCTGAGAGTTCAATTTACTTTTATGCTTAGTGCGTATTTGTGGCTATTAATTTAAGTTTTATTGAGTTAATTAACAAAACGCTATATATGTACTAATAATGAGGATTCCGCAGCGAGATTTAGATGTTCTATGGAATGGGGGGCGTAGAAGGAAGCCAAGCCATTTATTCCCAATGGTTGTCTGATATCATTAAATTTACCAATCGAAGTATTTAATTGGCAAGCACGACTAAAAGTTAACTGCGTAAAGTTCGTGTATTCCTCGGGCATATGGCTTCAGAATTGGAGGCAATTATTTGTGTAAGCATTCCAAAGAAAAGTAATTTATTTTCAGCAGAACCTGTGCTTGTGGAATTGACGTGAGAGACTGCAGGGCTCAGGGCGCACATGAACTTGTTTTTAAATTTATTTAGAAAACTACTTGGCCTAGTCAGACAAAAAAAAGAGAATCAGCCTTTGAAATTTGTTGATTACATTTGAATTATACGCTTTCTACGAATGTATATACATATTTCCCTAAACATTTCAGGAAGGAACAAAAGAGGACCTTCTCGCATATTAGTGAGCTGTACACGATATAATTTGCATACTCACTCCAAGCATCCAAACGGCTAAATGTTTCAATAGAATTTTAGAATGGTTTAGAAATTATTCTCTTACTGATAAATGAAAAAAACGCTCAGTTGTCGATAATATCCAGCTCAACCTTCTATGATTATACAAGAATGTCTTGTTGTAATGATTTACAGGATCTCGAGGATTTTCTATGGGAAAAATAACCTGACTGTCAAAGTCACTTCAAAATTATAGCAAAAAGAGATGTTTTTTTGTCACTGCCATTACAAACAATCGATTGCTTCGTTGTAATGGCCTAAGTACAATTGTACGGTGAAAGAAATTTCAGAAATTTGTGTGGAAATAATTTTCGTAATTTCAAAAACGATTGGACACGCTAATAAACACAATTTTGCACAACTTTATTTTTTTCGAAAGTTTTAAGCCGGCTCCGAACGGCTGATGAAGTCCCGCTCACGAAGACGCCGGCTTTAGCGAGTTAGAGAAACTGTGGCTGACAAAAGTTTTTGTTTAGATATTCTTAACAGTATTAGCACTTGGGCTAGCTGTATGATAGTCAGAGATTAAATGTCATTTTAAAATCATATAAGTGAGCTGAGCATTAGGGTATCCACATTTTTTTTAATAAAAAATCCATAAATGCAACGCATCAGCTGTTACAATGGTTTGAATCAACATTTTTCTTTCAATTACATAGAATTTTACTCTCTTTCAAAAATTTTAATTAGTTTTTTACATTTAAATTAAATTTTTAAAAGCTATTAACATTTTCTTAAGGCTTTTTAAGTAAAATTTCCACAAAAAACTTAAAATACAACAGCTAAACGAGGAAACAAATTGACCAAATTTATCATTTACTAGCTGACCCGGTCCGCGTTGCTGGCCCTAAGCAAACATTAGTGTTGTATTACACATATTTATATAGGAAAGGGGAGTTTTTATCCCTTTTGTTATTTTCACCCTCTAAATGTAGATAAATCCAAACAATGTGTAGCCTATGTTACTCGCGGGGTTATTCGGAAGATTCCCTGAAATCGGTCTAGCCGTTTTCGAGTCCATACGTTACATACATACACACATCCATTTTTATATATATAGATATGCATGAAATTCAAGCTCGAACATTTTTCTTTTAAGATGATTACTCAGAAATAGCTTCTGTTTGACAAACTACTGCTGTACTTTAGACCTTTTCCAATATATATGACATAATTGTCGTTAGCTTTCAGAAATAGATTGAAACAAAAAATGGTCATGTTGTAGTATTTTGTGTTCCTACCAGTCGTGACCTGCTATTTCGATCTAATCATTAAATAATCTTTTACCAAGTGGTAGGCTTGGGTTTTTACATCGATTAGAACCAGTTTTATTGTTCGATAAATCCCGGTTCTTATTCGGATTTCCGTCAGTTTTGTGTTTCATCCACCACGACCAGCTAAAATATTATCCCCTGTATTCATTAGTTTTTCAAACCTAAAAATTTGTTTTGTATTTTCATAAATTGTTCTTAACAAAGATTTGTAAATCTGTTTTAAATTTTTATAAATGCGGTGGAAACTCTATAAATATTTCTTTACGTACATAATTTTCCATAAAAAAATTCTTGTTCTCAAGTTCATATTTTAAATATTCACCGATATTTTTCTTTTTATTACAGTATAACATCAAGAAGAAAGAAGAGATAGTAGAACAACAAATGGTTCCACAAGAGGAGCCCAATCCTCTGATGCGGAAAAAGAAAACACCGGAAGAATTGGCCGCCGAGGCTGAGCAGGAAGAGCTTGATGATTTCACGAGTAAGTTCAATTTTCATTTACCCTTTTCTGTCTTCTATTCTATCTTTTCAGAAACAAAAGATTTTCTAAAGCAAACTAACTATAATAAAAAAAAAAAAAACACACCCACTACTACTACTACTACTACTTCTACTATCTACCTCTCTATCTAAACTAAACTCCAAAATGAAAAGCAAAAAACTAATCAACTAAAACAACCACTAACTAATTTTCCATTTGCAACGTACAACTAACTAACAAGCAAATGCATTCTTCCTTTCTTTGACTGAGAATGCAAAACAAAAAACTACAACTACGTCCTCTCTCTTAATATCTGCTAATAGAATTGTTATCCTTTTTTTTGCGTAATCACAAAAACCCCAACTACTACTACAACTACAACAACTGAGAATGTTTTGAGTACAAATGTTACTGTCTGTAGTCAGACGTTTTTTTTTTTCAATGTATTATTACTGTGCGTTTGTATGTGTTATAGCCAATAGCAAAACAAACTAAATCAACACTACCAAAAACAACAGCAAATGTTCAACTACTTTAAGCCACACTGTCAATCAATCTGTCTATCAGCTTTAAAATGAAACACCAGCTATACCTATTCAATGTCTACTTACTATCTACTATCTGCTATCTACTGTAACTACTTTCCAACTTTCTTCTTCCTCAACTCAACTACAACGAACGACAAATACAAAATTTGTATATTTTTATTAAAATGCATGATGATGAATAATATTTAAAACTACAGCGCCACCGTCTAATTACCCCCGCCCGAGCAACGCTACACTCGGCTATTATTGGCGAACCATAAGCATTGTGAGCTTTTCGGAATGTTTGCCAATGGCTTCTTGGTGGGCCATTGTTGGATTGTCTGAACAAACATTGAAATCTTACAATGTCTATAAAGTGCCTTAATAGCTGGGAAGTAACTGGAAATATATAGAACTCTCGAATAGACCTACATATATGGACACTATAAACTTACATGAAAATAACAGAATAAACGTCCTTTAAAATACTTACAACAACAACAACAAAAAACACTTGTAAATGCTACTTTTGTAACCGGGTAGTCGTTATTCGGTAGTAGCAGCCAGTACAGGCTGAACTTGCCCAGCACTCACCGGCTGAACATGTGTCAGTATGTGCTGCAATAATTTATAATAGAAGCTTGACATTATGTTGTGTAAAACGTAAACGTAGTAATGATAATGTCCGTCGCGACGGCCATCATAACCCTCTAATGAGAAATATTCGATTCAAAGGACTTTTTTTTTTTTGTTACAAAGGCCAGAAATAGTCTTAAAGGTGTGAGGGAAATTTGTCTTTGCTTAAAAAAGACGAATACTGGCATATTTAAGGCATATTTCGAAATCAAACAAAACTGAGGCATACGCAGAAGAGACCATCCGGCATAGAGAAAAAATTTGAATGAAATCATGTACTCCGTAAGAGAACATAAATATGCAACGATGTTAGGAGTTTAATATTTTTGTGATGTCTTAGAAGGGAAACCGATTTTTTTTTTCAATTTACTGATCCAATACTCCATAGAATTTCATTTGTAATAATGTGCTCCTATAAGTATGCAATACATAAGTGCACCATTTACTGATGCAGTAAACAATTTTCTATTTCACTACTTACTTTCACTACCTAAGAGTATGCAATACCTAAGTGAACATAAATATGCAAGGATTATGGGAGTTCAATATTTTTGAAAGAGATCTTACGAGTGAAACTGATCCACTACTCTATAGAATTTCATTTGTAATCTTATACTTCTAAAAGTATGCAATACATATTTGAACATATAAATACATGCAAAGATTTATAGAAATTTAATTTTGTGACATCTTCTGAACCAAATGCTCCTCACAAAAAGGGAAACCTTGACTTCTTTAAATTTACAAAATATGATTCGTAAGTCCATTATAAATAACTGGCGTTGCTAGTAAAACCAAAGGCCGTGTAGCGGTCAGACCAACCAAGTCTTGTTGCAGACGCAATAATTCGATAGATTCGGTAAATCTTTGTACTTTTGCTTGCATATTAAAACCTATTGATGTCATACAGAGAATTGCGAAATGTCAATTAAAATTAAACAACAGGCCATGAGCTGGATTCGATGTTTACTGAACTAAAAGATATTCACTGTTATCATTAAAGAAAACAGTCCGCCGGTCCATGCATTGCAAACACTCGTAAGTCATAAGAAAATAAGTAGATCTTTTAGAATTAATAGCTCATTAAGAACATCTCCTGCCAGTTTTAAAAATGTTATTGGGTCGTTATCAGAATTGCCATCACCAAACTTTTTCAATTGAAAAATGTTCTCGATGTTCACCTACGACAACGTTACGACACTTTTTTTTTTATTAGATCAGCACTTTATGTTCAATCGATTAGAAACATATGGTCCATGTAATGGAGTGTATTTAATAAATTGTAAAGTTGTACATGCCACTGTCAAGGCCGAAAAAGTCCTATGTTTCATCAGTTCTGTACATTAGAGGGTTACTCATTTTGTATTTGTAGTGATAATAAAATAATAAAATCAAATCTGAACTATCCTTTCTCTCGACTATCGCTACTATCCTTTCCTATCTTTTTTCAAATTATTAAAAAAAAAAACAAAAACAACTACAACAAAAAGTAAAACTGTGTAAAAAAATTCTATAGCTTTAACAATCACAACAAATAAATGTTTCATCATTATTTTTTTTTATCAAATTTCTGCCTGAGTTTGTGCACAATTAATTAATATTCTAATATTTCTTGCACGTTAGCATTTTTTCGTTCACCATTCATATTTCAAAGGTTAGCAAAACTTTATTTACTGCTGTCACTGTATGATTTTGAACTCTATTTTTTTTAATTTAAAGCGTGTTTACAGTTAAAAGTTTGCGCGTTTTTCATTGTGGAAATTAAGATAATGTCAGGAGTAACAAAAATTCTCGAAGACCAGAAATATTTGCCATAGAAAAGGAATTTATAAAAGTCTAAGTAAAGAAACAAAAAACATACATTCTTATAGTTTTGAGAAACGCCAGGATGCTTAATAAAATCCACATGATTGACATAAACAAGATTATCACATATATTGAATATTAAAAACAATAAAACATACATATAATCATGAATTCTTAATTTCTCGGAACTACACAATTGTCTAAGCCCATTAAACAAATTGTATATCATTTTCCATATTACCGTTTACTCGACACCTTAACTAAGAATTAGCCCTGATTTATGGGAACAATTACAAAATGTATTCATAATTTTGTTTTCATTTCACACATTTCCACGTGCATTGCCGGTACTTGCTCACTCACCCATTGCCTATGAATAATCAAAACGTAAGAGTACTTTAAAACGATCTGCAAAAGAAAATGATAATCATTTGTCACACACAAATAATAAATGGGAAATACTGAAATTAAAATGCACCAGAATAATTATTCAAAATCCCTTGCAAGAGTAGTTGGCTCCAACAGTCTCCATCTCCTCCTCCGTCTTTTCTTCTGTAGAAGTTATGACAATCGTTGCATGGATTACACACACAACGACCAACATACATTTGTAAACGTATATGGTAGATAAATGTAACTTCATAATGCTTTAATGAGAAATATTTCACATTTCTGTTGTGAAAATTAATATGTACGTTTCTCGAGGCAGGGACGTAGCACAGATTTGGAAAAGTTCTCAAACGAATACAGGCAAAACAGGTAAAGTGTAAACTTTGTAGAACTGAAAGAAAATAAAAGTATTATTTAAAATCGTTTTAAAGAGAACATCCCAAAAATAGTTCCAAATGCACATAAGCTCTCGTCATATCTTCGACAAGGTTTTCACTTTCTCAATATGCAAACCAAGGATTTCTTGTTTAGAGAAAATAAAATTTTTCTTTAACAATCTTTAATTGTTAAACAAAACCGCCCACATATTTTGTAGGCCTCTATAAATATAAATCTCATTATACATTCAATACTTCAATGAAATTTTTAAGAAATTGCAGAAATATTTCCAAAAAAAACTCCAATGACTCCTCTGTGTAGTTTTGAGATATTGCATGAGTCTTTTCATATGAGAGAGTTTTCAAAACATTCCTGATTGCCTTCGTCCCAAAGGCAATTACATAGATATACCGGGTCCGCCAAATAACTTTTTTTTGAAAATTCTTCAAAAACAGGGCGTAAAACATCGAGTGTTGCTTCGGCTGTGTGGCACGTAGAGCCATCCTGTTGAAACCAAATGTTACCAATATCCTCCTCTTCAATGTTTGTAAACAAAAATTCGTTGAACATGGCCCGATAACGAAAATAACGAAAACGAAATAAACACTAGTTGAAAAAAAAACTTTAGATGACGGACCCTTTACTAAAATTGCAGCCAACTTTCTCACTAACAATCACACCAATAATCCCTTTTTGTTGATGACAACCTACCAAGCCGTATGAGTGCAGATATCACGAAATGTTTTGTTAACGTTAAGTTCTTTGTGTGCTTGGCAATCCAGAACTCGTGGGTTAAAATTCCACTAGGTTTAAAATCGTTTTCAATAAGAACAATAATTACTGGTCAGCATCTCTTAATTGTTCTGAATAGTATTTCTGAGATGGATATTCTACTAAATTTTTCAAAAAGTAAGACTTTCGAAAATACCTTATTTTGTTGAACTTCTGAAAGACCTTTCTTTAGACATTCGGCCAGTCCCTGCTAGAAGAAATATAACGCAGAACCATCTCCTTACACCAGAAGCTATAATGGAAACCCTTGTTCTCTTAATCAGCCCTCAGTTCATGTAAATATGTGTCGAATACAGCCAACATGCAACTTCCACAGAACGTCTGCTAGACATGCTTTTCTCAGCCGCTGGCTCATTCAAATAATATTATTCATAAGCCCGAAATCGAAGAACCAAGAAATCATCCTCATCCCAAGACTGCCTTAAAAATCTGGCGATTCTACCATAAATATATTCTGACACGATTGATTCTGTTTAAAACCCATGTCATCCTTCTTGTACGCAATATTTTATACGTTTCTGTTCTCTATCACTGACTGATGCAATGTCTTGTAGGAGATTTATTATGAGCGAATCAGCTTGAGGTAAAATGCAAATTTAATGAGTTTCAAGAGATTAAAAATGTAACACAATTTCACAAACGTTCGTTGGCACAAACACACACACACACAGAAAAAAACACAATACAAACTTTCTTTATCCATTCTGCTCATTTGCCCCCCACACATTTCCACTTTTCGACTGTAATAAAATTGTACCACTTAAGAGGTGCACATATAATTTATATGATTAACGTTTTTGTAATTCTTTCGACTACGACGATTCCACCACCACTGTCATTGCAACAGATCATACAATCATCCAAACGCTCCCACCCAGACAACGTAGCACACATTCATACCTGCCATTGAGTTCATGGACGTGCAGGAGACGCAGGAATAGCAAAAGTTAAGAACAGAGGCACTTACATGCATTTTAATTGAAAAATTGTTGAAACAGAAAAGTTTCTCGTCGAGCACTAACAAAAGCAAACGTATACATACACAAAGAGGAAAACAATGATTTTTCAGGAAAAAATCTCAATTAAAAATGGAATATGTAGCAGAATGCAAGATGTTCGAATGGGAGGGGGGCAGTGGAGCAAAAACATGATTTTTATTTTCGTAAAAAATTAACACAAGAGTGCTTAATGTAAAATCGTTTTACAACTGCCATAAAAAAAGGCAAGGAAGCGACTAGCTGACTGACTAGACCGTATGACTGCCAGTCAAAACGTCCTGAGTGATGGAAATGTCAATGCAGGATCTCTGATGATGACTGCCACAGAGGTGTGTTGTATGTGTAGATTCTTCCTTGTGCCGTCCTTCACAAGACTACGTTAAATAATTTATGCTACAGAATACGAATTCATTTTCGTTTCGTTTGAAAAACCCTCCATAAATTAAATCTGAAGAGATTTTCGCATATTTTTTTTTCGTTTTCTACGTCTTCTTGCCATTAAGGATTTCGACACACACAAAATAATTAAGTTTAAAAACTGTTATTTATTTTTAATAGACTTCTACTTAAGGTAGGATTTATTGTACACTTAACTTCAAGTGGACAGGACTATTGTGGTATGTGGAATGGCCAATTCGGAGAATATTAATTCGATTGTCGGCATCATGTGAGGTTTCATAAAAAGCCTGCGTTATAGTGGCGAACGTGAGTGCCACATACACTTTGTTTAAGACTCAAACAAGTTGCAATCGAGACGGGGAATCACAACAAGTAAATTTTTCTCAGAAGGGGAATTAGGTCTTTGCCAAGGGTATTTTTTTATCACCGTGAGTCTTATGGAGGGTATATGTAAGAAGTCTTTCCTAATCCTTGCTGAAAGTCGTCTTCTATAAATTGTGCTATCTATAAACTGCAGCCGAATGATGTTTATAGCCGGGTTATTATTAATTAATATAATATTAATATGATTCTAAAAGGAAAGAGATAAATTCATCATTCCATTTGCATAATTTTCATATAACTCAAATATTATACTCCATTCCGATTTGTCTTAAGTTACTAACTCGACCAACAAAAATTGTGACTTTTCACCGATAAAACAAAAACATGACTACTTAGGACAATTCTATGATAGGCACCTTACTAAATTCAATCATTTAAGCGTTCTATACTGCCCTCTACATAATGCGGTGATGGTTCTCCCTTAGACTTTACAGGTGTAGGTTATATATTCGATATAGTCGCCTTCGTCCGATTTGATATTTTCCTTACTGTTTTTTTTAATGTCCTCTTTATGAGGATAGATAACCTAAATTAATTAATGTATTTTCCAACTTACCTCCATTGCTGATGGAAACATTTTACGATGTAGCTTTCCCTCGTTGTGTCACAATCATGTGGATACTATTTTGTTGGATTTAAAATAAATAAACAAAAATAAGTTGTATATTGGAATAAAACAAAAACATGACTACTTAGGACAATTCTATGATAGGCACCTTACTAAATTCAATCATTTAAGCGTTCTATACTGCCCTCTACATAATGCGGTGATGGTTCTCCCTTAGACTTTACAGGTGTAGGTTATATATTCGATATAGTCGCCTTCGTCCGATTTGATATTTTCCTTACTGTTTTTTTTAATGTCCTCTTTATGAGGATAGATAACCTAAATTAATTAATGTATTTTCCAACTTACCTCCATTGCTGATGGAAACATTTTACGATGTAGCTTTCCCTCGTTGTGTCACAATCATGTGGATACTATTTTGTTGGATTTAAAATAAATAAACAAAAATAAGTTGTATATTGGAATTTTCTCATTGTATAAAACTGCACACGATATGCGAACCGCTTTTTAATGCACACTACTTAACATATCCAGCACCGACAATGCACATCAAAAAAAAAACCCCAAAGTATTCCCACATTTATATCCGTTTTTATTTGCTATCTCTTTAGTTTTTTTTTTTTTGTTTTTTTATAATATTAATATTTATTTTATCATGGTATAGACACGCAAAAAAAACCCGTATGAAACAATAAAGATAATTAAATAGAATTAATAAAAAGAAAAACTTTAAACACAGTGTTGCTTTTGTTGCCAAATATATGTGTGTATGTATGTAATTATAATATTTATGGGAAGGAAGTTAATACTCAAATTGTTTAATTGTAGTTAAACATCTACTAATGGCAGGAAGTTAAAACAACATCTAAACAAATGTTCAATTAAAGAATAATAATAAAAACTATTTGTGGTCAGTACTAAGGGAAATGGTTCTCAAAAACGATGTATGACAAAATAATATCCTTAATCAGTGCCAAGAGTGACGACACTTTGATGGCCAAATCGCTTAATGGGGCGTATGAGCGTTATTATAATTAAATATAATATTTA
The DNA here is from genome assembly GCA_958296145.1 of Hydrotaea cyrtoneurina. Taxonomy (NCBI): domain Eukaryota; kingdom Metazoa; phylum Arthropoda; class Insecta; order Diptera; family Muscidae; genus Hydrotaea; species Hydrotaea cyrtoneurina. The sequence goes on from OY282512.1 coordinate 90,925,821, forward strand.
TCATACGCTAGGAGGAACTGCAAAATTGCACATTTCAACATTTATTTGTTTAATTTAGAAAACGCAAATTACAATTTGGTCATAAAAAACGGACGTTTTTTTATAAATTTATACACATACACATCTGATGACGTCATAAAGCTACGATAAATCTAAACCAATGTGATTTGGTTATGAAGAGATGCTTACATTCAGTGCCAGTAGGTGACAACCGAGAAGATATGTTTTGTAAGAAATCTTATTTATAAAAAACTTATATTTGTTTTCTTTGTTGACTCCGCAATCCTTGGAGAGGTTTCATTTCCTTATGTAGTCAAAAGTCAAATCAATTCAAAGCAAACACTTGTTCAATGGCACTTCTAACATGTTACCTATGCTTCTTATTATAAGATACCATGAAAGAACCAACGGGGAACTTATCTCGAATCATTGAGCAGTGATGGATACAATTTGTATACCCAGTGAACGGGAACTCCTGTTTTGAAACCGGCACCGAACGGCTAATGCTTTTCAAGAGAAGTTTTACATGGCTTAGAGATTACTCTCTTGTTTGTAAAGTCGCCAGCATATACGAGGCGGAAAACATCCGCTGAAAAATGTTTGATGGTGTTACCCGGTGCCCATGTACCCATATTAGGCTGAAATCGAAATATTTTAAATTGATGATAATATTGATTACTCTTCATTGACTCGTGCTCAAATAATAAACCCTCAATTTCTCTAATATATACCCCTTATTCTGTAGTAAGATTATTTCCCTTAGCATTCCATGAAGGACCGGGACCTCCTGTTTTGAAGCCGGATCCGAACGACTACTGCTTTTTCTAAAGAAGCTTTTACATGGATCTTACTAGTAAAGTTGCCTTTCTTCAGCGCACCCGTTGAAGGTGGGAATTCTGCCCATATTCAACATTGAAGAGACATGTTTTGTCTTCTTGATTTCAAAGACCACACACCTTCTGCATTAGGTCCACAAAAACGGGCCAAAAACAGAGGAGATTTTCGATTGTCTCCTCATCCTCTTCATAATGACAACTTCTCATTGCATGGAATACACTGTTTCCGGGCATGTATGCCCAGAGGATAGAGACCAGTGATCATCGGCAATGAGGATTTTCAGATGGAATCTTGGAAGATAATTCGCTGTCCGCGTCCTCTGTACATCCATATTGGCCCAGAGTTTTCAAGTTTCTCGGTAGGTTGGTTTTTTATCCAGCTATCTTCAGCAGTGATATCAAGTTTCAGAGTAGCGAGATCGCTCAAGCACATCAACTGTACAGTTACAATGGTGACCAACGAATATCCGCCGCAGACACCCGGCATTCGTTACCAATTTTTGAAGTTATTAACACATTCTCCATTCTTTTCGCAGCTGTCATGCAATTGCTGCCTTAGTGGTTCTCTCATTGGTGGCAAGTTCCACTTTAGTTTGGCATCCAATATGTGGGATAGTGTAATTGATTTTATATAGCCTTGTGAACAGTACCAGTTCCATTTTAACTGGGCTGACATCCAACTCGCATACCCGACACCATTTCAATACTAATTCTATTTAGATCCTTGCCTTGTTTTCGCCATGGCTTTAATCAGCGTGTTGATGTTGTGTCACTCCTAGGGAGGGCATCTTCTCTGCTATACCTTAAACTGAAACGTAGCGTTCGCTTGTACTTGTGATATTTTAAGCAGCACAGAGTAAAATCTTTATATTTGAGTGTAAGCTCAAGGGTTGCTCAGGACAGCGATGTTGTGTCTGACTAAGGTTATTAAATTGTAATCATTATTTGTGTCTCACACACATATAATCCTTTATGTCGAAGTCTTCAATGTTTCCTCAATCTTATCTTAATAAAGTTTATTTTTCCCAAATCAATTTCGTTCGGAGAAATATGTTTAGGAATTTAAATAATTTAATAAAAAAAAAAATGTCATATTCGAGTGAACCTGATAACCGAAGTGCAGTCTGTGTTGTTTTTCAGCTGAAGTCCACTTTCAGAGACATTTGATATTTGTTATACATAACTATACACTGTATTATTTGATAAGCGAAATATGGCTATTACAGCAAAAAAAAACTGTCACCTTCAAACGATAGTGACTTTTGACACGTATTATATGAAAATCTCTTAGAAATTGACGTGTAATCCTTATCAATCCAGAGATAAATCAAAAAACAATACAAAGATCGTTGGAAAATTGGATTACATTTGTATGTGTAACAGATTCAAGTGGAATGGGAAATGTTCTGGCTAGCTTTTACAATTTTCCACCTAGATTGTACAAACTTTGGCTATGATCGTGTGAAATCCTTTTTTTTATATATCTCACAGAACTGATATTCTTAATATTTCCATTGCCCTCCTATGTGGGATGCCATTGTATTACTCCATGTTTTCTTCCGCCCTTTTGCATTTGAAACGTTCCAAAAGTATAACGTAAAAAATATGCATTTTCCACTAACTTTCTCAATCATATGCCTGAAAATTTTTTAAAACATTGCAGTTTCCGCAATTGATGGTTTCTTATTATTATTTCTGAATATGATTTCATTCTACTCACAAATCATTCCCTTATCAGCTGGAAACTCCACTGCTTTTTTTTTCTCAAAAATTTTAATTTAACGATATCAAATTTTCTAACAGGAATTCTTACCATTTTTTTTTGTCATAATAATTCCTAAACGCTAAACCCTTCCACCGGGTAGTACTGAACACAAATGGTTTCCATTGCAAATTGTCTATTAGTTATTCTAGACGAACTCAAAACCGTCCACATAGTGTATGACGGTTATTTAAAAACGGAACAATTATATGTGAATAACGATAAATTGTATGCCAATACGTACATACATACATACATGCATATACTCGAATATTGATTACCGTCAAATACATTGACAATTATTATATAATCCGGAACACAATATAATTGTGGGGTAAAAAAAAAAGATTATGATCCAAAACCACCACCCACTAATACTACCATTACCATTACCACCACCACAACCTACCTACCCACCTTAACCACAATAATAACCACAAAAATATATATATGTATATTTTTGTATAATGAATTTTACTTACTAAGTACCTACTACCACCGCTACAACTACAATCACTACTACTACTACTAATCCACAAATTACCAATACCACTACAACTACAATTACTCGTATCATGAAATGCTTATTTATTGCTGTTTCCATTACTCAATTTCTTCTTACAGAACTGAAAAATCAAATAGAAACGCAAGTAAATGAGCTAAAAACCCAAATAGAGGGAAAATGCGTCATGCAGTGATATGTCAACATAATTCTATATAAATTATATGAATAATAATAATAATAATATAATAAATAACATAATAAATAATACCAACAACATGCATAAACAACAACAACCAAAATAACTTACTTCAATAATATACATATTACCAACAAGCAGAACAAATAATAAACATAATAATAACAACAAATAATAATACCATACAACAACAATAATAACCGAATTAAAACAGAAAATGAAACCAAATTATAACAAAACATTCATATACTATTGGCGGAATATACATACAACATATATACTTACATATATATATAAAAAAAAAATAAATACAACTTGAAACCGAATAACCGAAAATGGAAGTATAACTGCTGAATTGCATGAAAACAAAATAAGGCTACATATATTTAGAACAAATTGAAAACAAGACGAAGAAGAAGAAGAACAAAAAAAAAACAAAATGAGAATAAACACATTTACATTACAACAAAAAAAGAAATGATATATATACTATACATTTACAATAGTCTATACAACATATATAAGTAAATGAGAAACAAATCTATATATATATATATACATACATACATAGTACATGTATAGCATATGTATATAACCAGTATATATACAGGCATATATATGAAAAATGAAACCGAACAACAACAACAACAACAGCACTACTACAACAACAAGTATATATATTTCAAATTTCAACGTTTAACTGGATACTCAAATTCAACCGATACATCAATAACTGCATTATTATATTCTATTCAAAATGAAAAACAAAACCACTAACAACAACAACAACAACCAATACTATGCTATGACAAGAAAGAAAACCCCAAAAAATTTAACTAAACAAACGAACAACAGAAAACCCAAAAACAAAACAAAAAGCTGGCAACCCTTGCATCCATAACAACCATAACAGTTATGTTACTTACACCACACCACTCACTCTCTCTCGTTACTAAACTATCATTTAATTGGCTCTGACTTCTCACGCTTACATTAAATGTATGTACTTAGAGAACCCTTCGATAGATAGTCCCACTTCTGATACTCACTCGATAACACTAACAACAAACTACTACTAACTACTTAGACAAAAACCAACAACATCAACAACAGCTGCTGCTTAATTATGTGCTCTCGATAACCAACAACAACAACAACATCAATAATCAGCAAGTATCGATTATTTCTTCGTACTTGGCAATCTAGAAACAAAAGCACTGCGTTTAAGAAAGAAAAGAGTAAAACAAAAACAAAACAAAAAGAAAAAAAAACAACTAAAGCCTTTGAAGAAAAAAAAATTAGATGAAATTTGTGAAAATCATTTAAAAGAAAACTAAGCAAAAAAAATTCTATAGCCGATTAGTAAAGAAATAATAATTTAAAACAGACGAAATTTTTAGTAAACAAAACGAACAAGAATACTTACTTAAACTAATAACAAGCATTACTTAGGCTGTTAATAAAATTGATTACATTGAAGAACAACTAATGCAAACAGTAATTAACAATTAACTGACAACAACAACAAATTCATTTTTTTTTTTAATATTGTTTTCTTGCGTTTCTTGGTTACTGGAAACCTCCTTAAACAGCTGCTAATCTGTTAATTACTCAGACTCTGTGTTTCTCTCTCTATCCAACTGACTCTCCATCACTACTAAGCCACTGTTCTCTAACTATTTAAACTATTATTAAAAATCATATGTTCTTGTTTTGTCTCTCTCTATTTCCTCTCTTTTATTATTCTCTGAGATATGAATTTTAACAAACTTAATCTTTGGTATTGATGAGTTTGATACGAAATGTAAGTAGAACACTAACTATTCTGTTGTAATTTATAAAAACAAAAAATATACAATACATATCACATATATTAAATGTTTTTTTTGTTTGTTTTAAATTTCATTTCTTTTTGTTGAAATTATGTTGATTAACTCATGTGAAATACTATACATACATACAGATGTCACCACCATCACCACCTCTTTCCTCTGACTCGTTCATCTTCTTTCGATCTGTCTTTCCCGTTTTATCTTAATGATCCTTGCAGTTACCCTGTATTTGACATTGTTACACAGTTTGCTGGTGAACAAATGTACTGGCTAAAATTCGCTGGTTAAAGTCGCCTCTGCGCCTTGGGCTTTTGGGAGTAAGCACAAATATTTAGTGAAAATCAGAAACCCAAATCGAAACTTGAGTGAACACTTCGGGTATAAGAGGCACACTAAAGAGCTCGCCGCCGTTTTCTTGTGTTTTGTTAAAATCGCGTTTTCCCAGTCATTTAATAGACTATTTGAAAAACGTCGTAGTTCTGCAAACATTACTCTAATTAATATGAAACCGCGATTTATATGAAATGATAGTTCTGTAAAAAAAACCATTACGAATGTTTTACTATACGTCCACTTTTCCCAGGCTCAAGTTGCGCTTCGGTCGTGTTGGTCTATGCAACTGTCACACCAAAAAACCTTTGGTTAAAATTTAGATGAAATTATCAGCGGCGTTTTCAAGTAAGATATTAACCTGAACTGCATTCTGCCCTTCTATACAAATGTCATACGCTAATCGATACCAGCTTTAAACTGTATTTGACATGGAATCTGTTAACGACCATTCAGGGTATTTCGCGGTGGCTGTGATTTGCCACCTCAATCACTGGGATATTTAAGCTCGGCGCGACGTTTCTATCTAAACCGGTTGCTACGGCCCCAAGAAGAGCAGAGGTCCATAGGCCTCAAACCTTACCAAGTGGAAAGATAAGTCCATACACCGAATTCTAAAAGTGGCTTTTCAGGCGTACCTGGTTTACTTGGCTTATATAATGCATTTCATTGGTATGTTTAGTTAGGCGCACTTAGCTTCATAGCGCCGTCACATTTTTCAATAATATTAGGGAGATTATGATAAAATCTGATTCTTGCGAGAAAGCCGGCAACAATATACCCCCTTTTTAGACTTTAACGCCATAGTGACACATATTTGTGGTCCGCTTTCCATTTGTGTACTTGTGTACACGTCACATTGTTAAATAAAATTATTCTTTTTTGGACTGAATCCTGTTACTCTTTTTCTGTACTCTCATTATATGATGGAATTCGTTCTTAGTTTCACATCCGAACATCAATTCATCCCAAAAACGTTGAATTCAATCAGGACTTCATATGTCGAATATATTTATATCGTTATCATTTGATAATGACGTCTAAATAAAACTTTTTACACAATTCGATTGCTTTTTCAAACAGATTCCTTGCCTTTTAATTCGGCTTTCCACACCATCTTTTATGATTGATGCAATTCGCCAACAAACAAAATCAATAATTCCAACTATATATTTGCCCTGTTATGCCATGAACTTCAACAGAATATGGCAAAAACATTATTCCCAGATGTTCTCAAAACTAGCCAGAGTTGCATTATAGCCTTACCCACCTACTACATGGAAACTGCCACTAAAATGTCTTTGAAAATCAACAGAAAAATCATCTCAAATTATGTACTTACAGACAAAAGCTATCACTTACTCACAAAATGTTTGCCACACTACTACAAACTATTAGCAAGAAGCTCCCGTTTTTAACCGTAGTACATTGTAAAAAGGACCTCCCTACGTAATATTCACTAGCCCAGTCTTAAAAGTTTGTTTACTTTTGTAAATATTTCGAAAACATACGTTCTCAACAGACACATCGCTCCATGCAGAGTAGTGTTTTGAAATAGCTAAAGCAATTTTGTGATAAGAAAATAGCAAAAACTTAAAAAAGTAATCCTTAGATTCAGCTAATCTTCAAAACAGCCCAATAACCTAACAGTAGTAGAGCATTTTGTCTTAATTTTCTTGTAAAAACAAAACAAAAAAACAAAAAAAAAACATAAGGTTTACACAAAAACAAGTGCATAAAGCTGTGATAGTTTTAAATCATTTGCCATAGCAAAACATACACTTAGCGAAAAAAGTACATAGATTTTTTTTGTAACCAATAATGATGGACAGCATTCAAAGTTGCACTTAAGCATAAACATTAGTTAAACGTCGTGTAGCAAAAGCAATATCATAATACGAAAAACAAACAAACCAAAAAAAAACAAACGAAGAAACTATTCCCGACCCGACCCCCAGGAAATATTAACAACCAACGAATCGCAAATAGAGGAACATTTACATTGTTTGTCATACTTTCAGTAAATATTGATTATGTAAATATTAAGCATGCCTTTTATCAGTTTTCATTTATGTTGATAGCATTTTCTGTTCACCTACATGTATGAGTATACATATGTCATTGTATGTGTTGTTTTTTTTTTTGTTGTTGTTCTTGATTTTTAATGACAAAGAACAATTTAATTATGTCCAAAAATATACTCAGAATTAACCAGAGCTTAAACTAAACAATATTTTCTCTTTCTTCTTTCTTTCTCTCTCTTTCTCTCTCTATGTTTTACATACTCTCTCAATGTATGTGTCTGTGTATGCATTAATGTCACTCTACTCTTTCCGAATAATAATAATAACAATAATCACCACAACAACTTCAAACACTTGTCAACAACATTCTCAACAAACCAATAACAACAACATCCATCGACAACATGCATCATGAAACAACCAAAAACATCACCACTCTGACCGTCTGCAACAACAGCTGTTATATATTTTTTACAGTGTACATTGATAATGTTCAAGTTAATGATGAATTATAACTGTACGGCTTACTACTATATATATTTTTTCTCTCTTCAAACCGAAAAGGAATCTGAATTATAGTAACATTTTCATATCAATTGTGTACAAACAAGTAACAGAAAAATCGTTTTTAGCTTAATACACTTATGTCAATTTTCGTTATTTGTTATGTTTATTAGGTAATGGCAAGATCAAGCAGCTTCTTGGCGGGTTTTGTTTTTGTTATGTTGTGATTTTAGTCAAATATTTATTGTGTTTTTAAGCAATTAGTTAATTTTTTTTTTTCTGTTATGCAAAATATTCAATATTTGCGTTTTTATGAATAGACAATTTTAAATAAAAAAAAAAGTATTTTATCTAAATGTTATAAACGAAGCGGGATAGTAAGATAACAGCTGATCGCATAGCTAAGACCATTTACATATACTTTCTGCCTGTAAGTAACAGCATCGATCTCTGCAAACAGCTGCCGCATATTAACAGTTTAATGAGCACTAACATTATGAATATGATGAGATTTACTGGTGCGATGTGCCATCCTAATGAACCGTTATTATACTGCAATAATTTTTGTTGTCTTAAGTTCGGCATTTTTATGCTATGAACATGAATTACCATGTTCATGAATATTTAACATCAGAAATTCCCCCACTGTTGATTTCGCAGTTTTTCAGTGGCTAAAGCTGACCTAAAGTTGGATGTTCTCCTCACCTGGCATGTTGCTCGACAACGCTGGGAAGTGAGAACGCTGTAATGAGTGATATGAGTAGGCACACATTTTACTTTTCATATTCTAGCCTTAACAGCACTACACCGGTAACATAATCATAAAAAGTATGCACAGGGCACAGGGAACGCTTCTGCAACAAGGTGAGGCCACACAGATAGAAACTGGTAGCCAGTTTGCCATATCTGATGGTCCAATACCACTGGCATCCCCCGCCGCTGCGGAGAGTTACAGCTTTATCCTCTCAATAGATCAAATATAAATAATGACAGTTATTTGTTTTTCTCTCTTAACAATTTTTGACTAGCTTTATTTTAGCTCTCATAGATAAATAAAATCAATCAAAGAAAAAAAACCCTCTCTCTTTGACATACAGCCGTCAAGAGAGAAACTCTCTCTCGTTTTCTTGTTTATTCTTAAAAAAATATTCTCTCCTTAAAAATGTTATTGTTTTCTCTCCTCTACTCAACCTAAAGACAACAAAGAAAATATTCAGAAAAAGAGATTGTTTAGCAATAATTATTATATTAAAACAAGTTAATATAATTAAAAAAAAGCAACCCATGTTCTAAAACAAATAATGTTTTCATATTGTATAAAAAAAAAGAAATATTTAAAACAGACAACTAATTTAGACAAAAAAAAACGTATAATTTCGAAACAATTTTGTTTTGTTTATTTTATTAAAATGAAGAAGAAAAAAAAAGAAACAAATTGTTATTTTATTGGATGAACATTGAAATTATTTTTAAAGTTTTAGAGAGAAGAGAAAAATTATATACATGTAAAACAAAAAACAAAACAAAAACTATAGGGATTTAAAAAAAAAACCAAAAGGAAGTACTTATTAAACAAATACAACATTTAACATATTAAACATAATACAAAAAACAATACAAAACAAAAAATTATGTTCATGTAAAAGTTATATACAAAAAAACCCAAAAGATATAATGTTGAATAATTATTGTTACTTTGAAAAGATTTAAAATTGAAATAAAAAAGAATTCAATAAAAATTATTATATAAACTAAAACCCAATTCAATGTTGTTTACTTTAATATCGCTCTCTCAACATCTCTAACTCTCAATTTCACCACAAAACAAGGCTCTCTTCCTGGTCTTTCTAATTGCGCTCTTCTGCAATCAACACACCTTCCACTTCCACTGCCACTGCCACTACCTATACAAATGCTTATTCTTCTTCTACTCGAACACCAACCACTTGCATACTATGCCTGACCCTAAAGTAGTTTGATTCTAAACCACAGTATAACCAAGCCCAATCCCCCCTCCATCCCCCGTATATAGCAAGTAATTACATCTATCAGATACTAATTTTCTTTTGCCAAGGATCTATTCCAATTCACCATACACAAGCACACACGCATACTGCAACAACAACATCAAATGTATACCAACAACATGGAATGTCCGTGGCTTTTGATATTCCACAACAAGAACAAAATACATCTACAACATTCTGTGTCTATTCTTAATGGAGTTTACTTATTTAGATTTGTTAGTGTGCCCTTAACATGTATGTAACTGTAAAGAACGCCATAATAAGGAATACATACATACATATGTGTATATGTAGAATGAATGTACAAATACTATTTGTGTCCATTTGAATGCCGGAGTGTCTCTCTCTCTCTCCCTCTCAATGTGTGTGTGAGTGTGTGTGCAAGTGCGTGTGGATCTGTATCCTACATTGTAGTAATTGGTGTTAATATTATGTACAAACTGGTTTACGGTAAGTTACTGTTTCTGTATCTCTGTTGCGTCTGTAATTTCAGGTGGTTGTGGTTGGATATGGAACATTTGTAAATAAAAGTCATAGGCATTTTATAGTTGTGCTCTGTAAGTATGTCTCAATTTTACATCATACCACACATGCCAACATACTTACAAACACACGGTATCACTTTGAATGAACAGGTAGCCTCGTATAATGCAGTTAAACGTGTGTTTATATCCGAATTGCAAACGGTTTAATAGAATAAATCACTTAAAAGTTCACGTATTTGATATGACAGTGGAATTTATTCAATGATATACGGAGGTTTTTCGGTATTTTGAAATCCAAAAAAAATTAAAACTGAAATGAAGAAATGAAATCGGCTTAGTGAAAAATGTGAATGTATTTCATACAAAAATAACAGCAGAAAAGCAGTTAGGATATATAGCTCAGTGTAGTCGAATCTGCTTAATTGAAAACTGGAAAATACAGTGCATTTGTTTAAATTATCCGAAGTTTTCATAATGCGAGTCCGGATAATTCAAATACAGGGTTCTCCAACAAGAGGTGTTATTTTGAATCACCCAGTATTCCGGTAGCTGTCACTTTTGAACCTTTTATTCTAAAATGGAACGATACACGCATCAACAACACATTGAAATTATTAAAATTCACTACAATAATGGTGAAAATCTTGCAGTCACAGTTCGCAAAACTAAAAAGTTTCCGGACGATGTTATCTCTCGAAGAGGTGATCACAATTGGCCACCGATATCTTGTGATTTACCACCTTGCGACTTCTTCCTTTGGGGCCACGTGAAGGATAAGATATACGCCAACATCCCAGCGTCGATTCAAGACCTTAAAGATAGAATTCGTGAGGCTATCGAGGGCATAGGGCAGCCACTTTGCGATTAGGTTATGTAAAATTTCATGAAAAGGATATGGTGACCATTTGGCTGATTTTGGTTTTCATTATTAACGGCAGACCTTCCTCTGTACTATGAAATAAACATCCGATCATTTATCTCAAAAAATTAAATTTTTCTTTGAATACCAAAATAACAACTCTTGTTGGAGAACCTTGCATTTTTCATTTGATCAAAGTATTTATGGAGCCAGCAAAAAAATGATGTTCGTTTTTTTTTATGATAGTACTTTGGGTCTTGGCATCCAAGAACTTCGGTTTTGAGCGTGTTTTCTACAGTCCATAACTCCAAAGATATTATCGGCTTATTGTATTACTTAGGTCTATCCATTGGAGTCTCTGTGTATTCTCAGTTTAGCCAGTGCCGTAGCTTAAATACATTCAACGTCCAAGAAAAAACCCACTAACGAATTTTACCATTTTTCTTAAAATTTTACCACTTTCATAAATTTGTCAAAAATTGTAAAATGTTTTTTACAAAATGTATTTAAACTTCGAAAACTTATGACTGATAGAGTCGAATTCTGTTAAGCGGAAATTAACTTTTTTTCACTTATGAATCCTTCTTTCATTTAAACGAACCGAGCATGTACTTTTGTCTTGTACTTTTGTTTTGTCCTCTGAAACAAAGATAGGAACTTGTGGCACAACAATTGAAATACGTTACCTCCTCTCTTATCTCCTCGTCCGTCAATTCTACTCTATTATTGTGTATGTACTTTAATCGGTAGAATAAAGAAGTATTGAAAAAAGACCGCAAAACATTATTTTTTGTCGCTGTTACATACATATTTCACTTAAGCGGTGTTCATATCATATAAGTTTGAATCTTTGTATTAAAAATACGTTTCACATCGTATATCGTATATTTTTTAATAACGCGGATTTTCGTTTAAGCGAAGTACAGTGCATGGAAATGCATCCAAAAGAATAGCTATTTATGTTTAATTAAGTGAACTTTTCAATTGAAAGGCGTGCGCTTATCCGAATTAGAGTGTAAGCTTAATTAAAGCTAGTCGTTTTTCCTTATAACAGGCTTAGAAAATCTCATTTTGCCACCCTATTGTACTGTGTAGCTTTAGTACATAAATAAAGGTCTCTGATCTCTGAAATGTTCAGAGCCGCCTTTTAAACACGAAGTTCCAGCCAGTGACTCTACGAATTATATCGTGCTCGGCCTACAAATTTGAGATCAGTTCAAAGTATGTTAAAGATTTCTTAGGGGATGTAGTAAATGATTGGGAAATTCAATTAGATTAATTATGTGAAACAATCGTGGATTATAGGGGCAAATACAGTGAAGATACTCCTGCTGATCAAATGAACAATAATTTGCCCTGTATCTTTCGAATGTACGGCAAAGCGTAACGTGTCTAAGGTATGTTATTTAGATCCCTACCATATCGAGCATCAATAGAACAATTATTTTTTAAAATTGCATCTAGAGTACTCATATACATAAAATATATCAATACATACAATGACATGCACAATATACATTATATATTTTATTATTATTAATTTGTTTAATATATTTTCAATAGACCTCATTTATTACCTCAACAAATTGTTAATATTTTTTGTCTATTTCTATTTTCAGCCAAATTTAAAAAACGTCTCAGTGATGCTTTTAAAAATTGCCCCTTGAAAAATTTATTTTGAAAGAATTTCCATATTAACTCATAACAAATGTTGAAAAACTCATACACACACACACACATGCATTGTACACAAACATACATGAAACAATTTGGACTATGGTTTCAAAATTCCAAAGAAAAAAAATATCAACACAAGAAACACATAAATTGAAATTCCACAAGCTGAATATTTACCTAACGATTGGCGCTGTTTAAAATTTAATTTAATCGAAATGAGAAGTGAAAACTAAAACATAACTAGTTAGTAGATAAATTAAACTAATTGTTCAATAAGAATATTTATAAAATGAAATAATAAAATTGGCGGAACATTTACAATGCAATACAAATATTTTAGAAATTTCTAATATTCCTTGTTCTGGATCGCTCTTGCCGAGTAATCCGATAAGGTTTGTTAAACTAAGTAAATATTTTCTGAGTATGTGTGAAAGAAAAATATCAATCGAACACCGTCTGAAAATCAGACTCACTTAGACTTTGAAGTCCATTGTAATACCATGGAAGCTAGAGGAAAATGTATCCATTGAATCATCCTGAGCGTCTCGAAACACTCCATAGTAGTTAAATTTCAATACACAAATCGGCTAAATTCCTTTAGTAACAATAGAACAATGTTGATCACCGGCTATTCGCCAGGGCAGAGCAAGTGCAGCTTTTAAGGACAACTCCTTTCCGTCCACACAGCTTCCACAAAACGCAACGTTCGGTCTCATTGCGTGCCTTCCCATCGGACTGTGTCCCGTCGTGATGGACACAAGAAATGAGATGAATGGTTTGATAGCGACAGTATTGTGTGCGAACGTTTAATATCGAATCGGGGCAACATCTGTATAAACTAATTACAACCTCGGACAGACGCCCACCCATAGTTTGTTACTACATATGCTCTATCGATATACTTTATCTATCTAGATCGACTGGAATCTGTAAGGTAGTCTCGAGTCCTCGTAGTTTATGTTGTCTGCAGTTTTCTGGTATGTGCCTGTGGTCAGTCAGCCACCGAAGATGAATGCCGAATTGTTTAGCCATCTCATGAAGTGATCTGGGGCAATCCGGCGCTGATAATGAGTTCACTAATTGATAGTGCAAAGATTGTATGGAAGCTCGGCTGTCAGAGAATTTAGTAATCCCCACTGTGGATTGGACGATATATCTCAGCCATTCTGCGACATTTGTAATGGCCAAAATATTGAATGTCCTGCCTATATCTAGAAAGTCTACCATAGTGTACTCTTTGACTACGAGTGCACCTTCAACGAATCCGACCAAGTCATGCTGGGCTCTCCCAGTCGACTTACCCTAGCAGTATGAATGCTGCCTGTCTGAAACCAGCCCACGATTTATGTTTTCCCTGCGTTAACTGTTAATAAGTCCTCCCAGTATTTTCTAAGGAAACAATGTGTTGGTCCCTTATGGGAGATATTTTCCGCTTTGAGAAAAAGACTACACAAAATTCTCCCTACATGATCTAAAACAACCTTGGAAAAAACTGCAGTTATTGAATATTTTCGGGCTTTCTTCGTATTATCAACACTATGTTTTCCTATTACCAACTTCTAAGGACTGTTAATACTAGGAAATATTCACACACCTTAGGAGGCGATGATTGGAAAATGAGGCGCAACACCGACATAGAACTCTCAGATTAAAAATTGCATATCCTACGAACTCTTGGATTTAGGACCATACGCTCCGTTTACTTAGATGCTGCTCTATAGGATTCTAGCCGGCTGTACTTAGCCTCCTATAGAATCTTTGCATAATAATCTAGCTAACCGCTGTGAATAATTACTTTTGATGAAAACTCACTTAAAGATAAAACAGAGGGCAACTGAAATTCTGATTCAACTAGAATTAAGTAAGAAAAACTCCTTTAACTCTTATTTATTTGCAGAAATCATGTAAACAATTCTTAACGCATAATATTAAATAATTTTAGACTGTTAAAAATGAATATGATTTCAATCCTTTCAAAAATATGCCTTCTATATATTTGATTTCATATGGAAATAGATCATCCATTCCGTCATTTCATTGGTTCAATTGCAAGAACTATTCTTTGCCTACGCGGTACATTTTATATGACACAGTTGTTTGGCGTTTAGTTCATTTTGTTGAATGCAACAAAAGATTTCCGTAGAAATTAGAAATTTCCGAACTATTTGTTATTGCATGTGAACTATTTATGTATGGAAATGATGGAATACATAGAAAAGTGACAAAAAATTAGTTGCCTTTCCCCCTTAACTGAAATAAATATATAATTCATAATTAGACGATCACGTAAATTAAATGCTCTGAGAACTTTTTAGACATATAGTTACATAATTTGAAGTTACTACGAAATTACGTTATAAATTACATGCAATATTTATGAATTTATATTTAATTACCTATAAATTATATATATCACTGATATAACAAAAGAAAAACAAAACACTTACACATTAAGTGTATAGAAATAAACCCAAAAAAACAGAAACAACTTAATATGTATTTTTCAAAAATACCCTAAAATGTGAGTTCGAGTTTATTTATCATTTAGAAATTTCCAATTACGATATAATAGAGACAGTGACTACAACTGACGAACATACATAGATTACAAAACACACTACAAAAAAAAAATATAAAAGAATGAACCGAATGAATGACAAACGAATCATCAAATGAAACCGAGTTTTAATTGCAGATCAAATGGAACTTCAATAAACAACGATACTAGTTTTTAACAAAAAAGAAAAAAAAAACATTTAAAGGCAAAGAAAATATCGATTAAAAAAATAATATTTAATATTTAAGATGAACAAACCGACAGTGACAGAACTTCTGTAAACTTTATACATACAGACATACATACATTCATACCTTAAGAAAGTTTTGTGAAAGAAAAAACGATGTTGTTTTTTTAAGTATGTAAAACTGATAATAGATATTGTGAAATTTAGTAACATTCATATAAGGTTACACATGCAACAAATCACTTATAAATAAACAATTTAATTGGTTTTTAAATAACAATATACATACATATATATATATGAAAAATTTAATAAATGACAACCAAAAAAATCAATCAATTGTCTTTTAATTAATCTAACATATAGAAATGTGAAATAGAGCCGACAATAAAGAAGTCCACGTGAGTATATTTGTACATTCAGGGGAAACAGATTGTCAACAAAAAAAAACTTAAGCTTAATGACACAATTAACTCTATAATCCTTGTTTTTCATTCAGCTTAAATGATAACGGTACACATAGAAAGTACTTTGGAATTTCTGCAGTTATTCGCGATAGAGATTTCTTACAACATGTTGTTGGTCTTTTCCCGTTTAATAATTAACTTCCAAACACTTCGGTCGTTTGAGTGTTTTTACTGTACAAAGCAAATAGGTTTCCAACAAGAGGTATTATTTTCAAACACCCGATATTTCGTTAGGTGTCGCTTGTGAAGCTTTTATTCTTTGACATTTGACAAGTAGAAACTACGCCATTACTAAAAATGGAACGCTTCAACAAGGCATTGAAATTATTAAAAATCACTACAAAAATGGTGAAAATCTTGCAGTCACAGTTCGCAAAACTAAAGCATTTTTGGGTCGTCGTGAAGCAGCTTGTCGGACCGCAATACTGAAATTGGTTGAAAAATTCTAGCTGTTGGGACAAATTAGTGATGTGAAGAATAAATCCGTGCACGTCGCTCAAGAACAACTGAGAATTTTGCTGCTGTAGGTCAAAGTCTTGAAGAAAAAAATTTGGTATTCCACAAACGACATTACACCGAATTTTGCATAAAGACTAAGGTCTTAAGGCTTATAAAGTTAACATAAGAACTCAAGCCGGTCGATCATCAACAACGTCGTACCTTTGCTGATTGGGTCCTTGAAATGCATGTAAATGATCCGGAATTCCATCGAAAAATCATCTTGCCTGATGAGACCCATTTCCACCTCGGTATTTACGTCAACAAGCAAAATTGTCCCATCTGGGGCTCGGAAAACCCAAGACTTATTGTTGAAAAGCCTCTCCATCCTTAACGGGTGACTTTATGGTCCGGCTGGGTCATTGGACCTAACTTTTTCGAAAATGAAGTTGGATCAATTGTTACGGTGAATGGATTGCACTATCGAGAGATGATTTTTTATGGTCGAATTTGGATGATATTGATCTGGAAAGCGTTAAATTTCAACAAGACGGCGAAACGTGTTATCTCTCGAACAGGTGATCACAATTGGCCACCGAGATCTTGCGATTCAACACGTGAAAGATTAGGTCTACGCCAACAGCCCAGCTTCGATTTATGATCTCAAAGATAGAATTCATGAGGCTATTGAGGACATAGAGTAGCCACTTTGCGATTTGGTTTTGGAAAATTTCATGAAAAGAATACCTTCCTCTTTATTATGAAATAAACATCCGATCATTTATCTCAAAAAATGCCATTTTACTTTGTATACCGAAATAACACCCCTTGTTCGAAAAATCTGTATTTTCAGAACAGCTTCATCTGCTTTTAGCACCAAAACTAAACAGATGTAGGATAATCGTTGTATTATCTATTGTTGATTGGGTTCATAGAGAGGCATCTGTTTTCTGAATTGTTTGCCCAGCCCTACGTATCATGTATTTCACAGGACGATCCTTCGGTTTAATTCGTCGTCGACATCATTACGTCTATTGATAGGGCAGTAGAAGTAACACTATCTCGATGCTGCAAACATCTGCAGATAAGAAGCATTTGTGTTGTCGCGACCTCACGTTTTGTCTTCGTTCACCATTCGACCCATCTTCGCAGCTTATTGCACGATTCTTGGAAATTTACACCAGCTCTATGGTGACAACATCGTTAACATAATCAAGGAGGATGTGACCATTGATCTAGTGTACGTCGATCTAGGGTACGTCAAAATAATTCTACAGTTCAAAAGAAACAGTAGTAGTTTAAAAAATAAAAATAAAATTTACAAAAAATACAAAATATACAAAAAGTTCTTTTACAATTAGGAATGCAGTTTCCAAAGTATTCCTTATTTCGTGATATGATCTCAAAGGTTTGCCAAATTAGATTTATAGACAAGGTCGTTCCATAATTCAAGATGTTTTAAACAGAATGATAAATTTTCTGGTCATACTCTATCCTTATTTTTTTTAGCTATAAGTTAATTTTTTTTAGAATACGCATTACTTTATTATTTACATGTACTTTATTATTTCCATGTCCAGTTAACGAGTCAAATTACCTTAAACAATTTTATACGTAATTCCATAACTCCAAGGGTCCATAAGTCGAAATTTTGTGTTGGATAATGGTGGTTCGATTTATGAAAGTTTGTCTTGATTTTTTATTGCAAATTCAATTTTTTTGTTTGGCTACTTTAACATTTTATACACAATCATGTTTTTCCATTACGTGCACAATTTTTGGCAGATTTGTCTTTGAAACAGTTTAAGGAAAAACATTAAATGTAAACGCATAGCCCATCGTTATACATCAATTGCTAAATTAACACCGACATCGTCAATGTTATCTTTCAGTTCCGCCACGTTTGTTTTCGTTTCTTTTTCTTCAGAAGACACCTTTGTGTGAACACGTAACTCATGTGAAATCAAATCTTTATATTTTGTTCGCCGTTTTGCTTTCGATGAAATGTTATCTGCAATCTTTGAACAGCCTTCCATGTTGGTGATTTTCCAAACAAGGCTTTTCCTGACTTAAGCATGTATTTAGTGATAATAACGCCACGCTTCTCCGTAATAAACTGAAGAAGGATGATCTGATTTCTTAGTGTGTAGAGTGGTTTTTTTTTTTGTTGGTGAGAAACCGCAGAATTGTGCAAAATGAAATATTCAAAACACACACCCTCTAACACGCCCCAAACCATGACAACAACAAAAATGAAAAAACAAAGATTTATTACCTCACCAATATCAACAACAGCACCGGCACAAGTTTATTTCATGGAGTGGGAGGATACGAATAGAAAGAAGCGTTGGTTAAAAACGCCACAGAAACACCACTTCAGTATGTGAGGTTATGTGTGGCAGACATTTTGTGAAGTGTGTTAATGGTAATACGAGTAGGTACGTCTATCTGCACATATGGATAAGCGTAGCAATTGACGCTTCTGTTTCCGTTGGCATATTAAACGTTTCCAGGCAAAACAATGCCAACGGCGACAAATGGCAATTTCGGCAGAGCATACAACATATGGTTCATAAGATATTACGCGATTTAAAGGCATGATAAGACGAATAAATTAGTAAACACATGGAGGTCTTGATGAGAACTTCTACCCTCAGAGTTCGTGTAAAAGTGGAAACATTGTAAATGACGTCTAATGCAACGCCACACTTGAAGTGGTCACACACAATATTCGCTTTATGTAGAGAGTAAGTTTTTGTTCGGTAGGAAAATTAAAGTGTATAAGTTAACACCAACCACTAACTGCAATGCGATGTAAGCTTCGGACCACTGTGCCATGTTTGCTTACGATGCAAATATGCTGGCAGTGGACTGCAACAATGAGAAGCAAAACAAAGTAATTGTTTACTTTGCAAATATGATCGCAGTGCACAGCATCTGTGAGATGAAATACAAAGTTGTTTACTTTCGGGTGTCGGATGACCAGTGCATGATTCGTGGGATCCAGCGGTTTATCCGGTGGCGGCTTATCTTTAAGGTTTAATATTAAGAAACTTAGTTTTAAGTGATTAGTTTCCAAATAAAACTCGAAGAAGACACATCTAATTAACTGGCTCCCAACAAGTGGTGCGAACCACGAACAACCCCAGCAAGAAATAAAGCAGCAACAGATACAGCAGGAACAGATACAGCAGGAACAGATTCAGCAGCAACAGATACAGCAGCAACAGATACAGCAGGAACAGATACAGCAGGAACAGATACAGCAGCAACAGATAAAGCAGCAACAGTACAGCAGCAACAAATAAAGAAAAAAGCAGCTACTAGTAGAACTTACCTAATTCTAATATAATCTTAAAAAACATGTAAGTAGAGTGCAAACCCAGTGTCGTGTAATTTATGAGTATAGAGTTATTAGAAAAACTATTCAATAAATTAAACATCGGTAGTGAAACGGTGAATCCAAACATGAATCCAGAACAGATAGTAGGCATGTTAGAAGGTGTCATACGAACATCTATAGAAGCTCAAAGAGTAGAGTTTGACCAGAAGCTATCCGACATAACGGCAAGACTAACGTCTCTTTCAAGTCATAACATTGAAATTAAAGCCTACGAAGAGGCAAAAATTTTAGACACAGTCGTTTGTAATGAATCACTGGATGTAGTAAAATCGTTACCAGAGTTCGACGGAAAATTAGATACCTATGTCTCTTGGAGACAAGCAGCACATACTGCATACAGGGTATTTGAAAAATATAATGGTAGTTCCAAGCACTACCAGGCAATCGCCATTATTAGAAACAAGATAAGGGGCTCAGCGGACTCCGTCCTTGCATCATTCAATACAGTACTAAATTTTTCGGCAATTATTACCAGATTAGATATGACATACGCCGACAAGCATCCCATACATCTCATTGAGCAAGAGCTCAGTACATTGAGACAGGGTACCGGGACAGTTCTACAGTTTTACGATCAGGTTGAAAGGAAACTCAGCTTGCTGACCAATAAGACACTAATGTCTTACGACAGCACAATCGCTTCATCAATCAATGAAAAATATAGGAAGGACACTCTTCGCATTTTTATATCGGGTCTTAGAAAACCCCTATGTGACATACTATTCGCGGCACGTCCCAATGATTTACCAACTGCTTTGGCTTTAGCGCAAGAAGTTGAAGCCAACCATGAGCGATATATCTTCGCTACAGCGTTTGCGAACAGGGGTGAAATAAAACAAAAACCGGACATAAGAAATAGGAAGGATCAACCAAATGTTCTTGATAAACAAGAAAATGGTTTTCGCCACAAGAATCCCTATTTCAGTAAAGAGAAAGGTAATTCATCCGGGATCAGACGGGATCCATCTGAACCTATGGACATCGATCCATCTTCGTCTCGATATAGACAACGTACTTACTACCAGCAGAGGGGTGATGCCTATAATCAAAAAAGTGATAGGAATCATCTGTCGCCAAAATTCAAACGTCATGCAAATTCTGGCAGGGACACAGGACCCAAGTTTCAGAGAGTAAACCATATAGGTCAGGGTCCACAATCGGATCGAGGTCAAGATGAATATCAAGTCGTTGCAGAATCTGAGATTCGAGACGTCGACAATGAAAATTCTGAGTCCGACCAATATTTACATTTTTTAATGAAAGCTCCCTGCTACCGTTCATAGAACGAATCATAGCGGGGAGGACCATACGTTTTTTGATTGACACAGGGGCATCTAAGAACTATGTAAAACCTCTAAAAGAATTGAATGGTATAATTCCGGTGAACAACCCATTCAACATCCATTCAATTCACGGTAAAAATACCATAAATAAAAAATGTTTCATCAATCTTTTCGGTGTAAATTCCAGTTTTTTTATCCTTCAAAATCTATCAACGTTTGACGGAATTGTTGGCTTAGATTTACTAAATCGAGTCAACGCCAAGATTGATTTAAAGAACGGAGAAATCCACTTTGATCATGGAAAGGAAGGAATAAAATTTCTGGAATGTAAAAACGTTAATTTTGTGCAACTTGATGCCTTGGATATTCCTTTTCCTATAAAGGATAAATTTCACAAAATGTTAAGGACCCGTAGGAATGCATTCGCTGATCCTAAAGAGTCATTACCATACAATACTAATATTGTCGCTACCGTTCGCACGGAGGACAATGAACCCATTTATTCAAAGCTATACCCCTACCCGATGGGTGTAGCAGATTTCGTTAATTCCGAGGTCAAAGAGCTCTTGGCAAACGGTATTATTAGACCATCAAGGTCGCCCTTCAACAGTCCCGTTTGGGTAGTTGATAAAAAAGGTACTGACGAGTTGGGAAATAGGAAGAAACGTCTAGTAATAGACTTTCGGAAACTCAACTCTAAAACAATAGACGATAAGTATCCCATGCCCAACGTAATGATGATACTGTCAAATTTGCGCAAAGCAAATTATTTCACGACCCTTGATTTGAAGTCAGGGTTCCACCAAATAGAACTTGCTGAAAGAGATAGAGAAAAGACAGCCTTTTCCGTCAACAACGGGAAGTATGAATTCTGCAGACTCCCATTTGGATTGAAAAATGCATCAAGCATTTTCCAAAGAGCTATCGACGACGTCCTGCGAGAAGAAATTGGAAAGACATGTTACGTCTACGTTGACGACGTAATAATATTCTCGGAAAGCAAAGAAGACCATGTCAAACACATTGACTGGGTTCTTAAGAGTCTGTATGAGGCAAATATGAGAGTATCGGTAGAAAAGTCAAATTTCTTCAAAACAGAATTGGAGTACCTTGGTTTTGTTGTGTCCAGGGGAGGTATAAAAACTTCTCCTGAGAAGGTAAACACAATTAAAAACTATCCGATACCAACCACACTATTTGGAGTGAGGTCATTCCTAGGCTTAGCAAGTTACTATCGATGTTTCATAAAAGACTATGCAAAAATAGCAAAACCGTTGACGAATATCCTTAAAGGAGACAACGGAAAAGTTAGGGCTACTCAGTCTAAAAAAATTTCTTTAGAACTGGATGAGGGACAACTCAATGCCTTCAATAAACTAAAGGATGTTTTGGCATCTGAGGAAGTAATGCTAATGTACCCGGATTTTAAGAAGCCATTCGATCTTACGACGGATGCTTCAGCACATGGGCTTGGTGCTGTCCTTTCACAAGGTGGCAAACCAATAACCATGATTTCAAGAACTTTGAAAGACAAAGAGTCACACTTTGCGACGAACGAAAGGGAACTCTTAGCAATAGTATGGGCACTAAAAAGTCTCCGGAATTATCTTTATGGTGTGAAAACACTTAACATCTTTACTGACCATCAGCCACTAACATTTGCGGTTTCCGACAAAAACCCAAATGCAAAGATAAAAAGATGGAAAGCCTTTATTGACGAGCACAATGCGCGTCTATTCTATAAGCCAGGGAAAGAGAACCATGTTGCTGATGCTCTTTCAAGGCAACAAATTCATGTGTTGGAAAACGATCAGTTTTCAGACATAGCCACAGTTCATAGTGAACAGTCGCTAACATACACTATAGAGGGTACAGACAAGCCACTAAACTGTTATAGAAACCAAATAGTTATAG
Source organism: Hydrotaea cyrtoneurina (assembly GCA_958296145.1). Classification (NCBI taxonomy): domain Eukaryota; kingdom Metazoa; phylum Arthropoda; class Insecta; order Diptera; family Muscidae; genus Hydrotaea; species Hydrotaea cyrtoneurina. The sequence goes on from OY282512.1 coordinate 90,949,107, forward strand.
AAGAGGCAGAATACCCATCAACCCGTAGGCTGATACTTTTCGGCAAGAAGGTTCGGCATTTAATCAATTTTTCAAACAAAGATAACATTATAGAACAGATACAAGACGTCGTAAATGTAGGGGTAGTAAACGCAATTATGTGTGATTTGCCAATATTGGCACACATTCAGCATAGACTGGTGGAACTATTCCCAGCGACAAAATTCTGTCACGCTAGAAAACTAGTAAGCGACATATTTAATAGTAATGACCAAACAGAAATTGTGGTTACAGAACACAATCGAGCACACAGAGCCGCGCAGGAAAATGTTAAACATATCCTGCAAGACTATTATTTCCCAAAAATGGCGAAATTGGCAAATGAGGTAGTCACAAATTGTAAAATTTGTACGCGATCAAAATATCAAAGGCATCCGAAGCAACACGTAATAGCCGAAACAGTAATTCCATCGTACGCTGGAGAGATTCTTCACATAGATATCTACTCGACCGATCGGAAATACTTTCTAACCTGCTTAGACAAATTTTCAAAATTTGCAGTGGTGCAACCTATACCATCACGGACTATTAATGACGTAAAAATACCAATTTTACAACTAATGAATATTTTTCACGAAACAAAGACAATTTTTTGTGACAATGAAAAATCTCTAAACTCGGAAACTATAAAATCGATTTTACGTGACCAATTTAATGTAGAAATATCGAATGCACCACCATTACATAGCACATCCAACGGCCAGGTTGAGCGCCTGCATAGTACTTTAGGCGAAATCGCTAGATGCCTAAAATTAGAGAGAAACATCAGTGACACCACTGATTTGATACTACAAGCCACTGTTGAATACAATAGGACTATTCATTCTACAACCGGTAAAAAGCCTGTTGATGTGATCCATTCTGCACCGTCGGAACTCAGGGCAGAAATCAAGGACAGAATTTTAAAGGCACAGACTCTCCAATTGGACTCGCTTCAACAAAGCACGACAAAACAGGACTTTTAATGTAGGAGAGAAGGTGTTTGTAAAAAAAAACCGAAGGTTAGGCAATAAGCTGACACCGCTTTATGAAGAGGCCACTATCGAGGCCGATCTGGGAACTACCGTTCTTATAAAAGGGAGGGTGGTTCACAAAGACAACTTAAGATAGTAATTATGACTCTTATTTGTTGTAGGTTGCGCCTGGTAATTCTCGTTTTGATTAGCTCAGTGGGATCGAAACTAATCGATTACTCCCACTCTCAATATATTCCTGTACTGAACGGTGAAATCATAATTTACCGTGAATACGGATACTTAAGGCATAGTACAAATCTAACTGCCTATTATGATGTCATTGAAGAAATACGAATGCTAGTCGCCAGGTTCCAACAGACGGAAATAAAGAGAATGCTAACTTCAGATGCAGACCATATTGAAACTCTTCTGTCAGCTATAAATGTCCACCATAGAAATGCTAGAAGCCTAAACTTTCTGGGAACTGCGTTGAAAGTAATTGCAGGCACACCAGACTTTGACGATTTTGAACAATCCCGTATAAAACAAGATCAACTGATAAATGCCAATAACCGGCAAATTCAAATAAACACAAAAATACAAATTCAGATAGCAAAATTAACAGAAACTGTGAATACAATTTTAGAAAGCACAAAACCGGGTCGAATTGATAACAATAATTTATTTGAACTTTTAATGTCAAGGAATCGAATGATTATAATCGATTTGCAAAATTTAGTAATGGCTGTAACGCTTGCAAAGATTAGCATTGTCAGTCCTATGATTTTGGACAAAGATGACATAAAACTCATAATGAATGATTTGCACTCTACCAACGTTAGTGTAAGCGATATCTTAAGCATTTCCAGTGTTAAGGTTTTATTAAACACAGAATTGTTACATTTTATAATTAAGTACCCGCTATGCAAAGCATCATGCAGGAAAATCACCGTTTACCCTGTCCCGCACTCTGGAAAAATAATAAACTTCAACGGCGACAACATCGTAGCCGAATGCAATGACATGACATATGCTACAAATATGTGTAATTCCTCTACGACAACTACGTTTTGCAAAATAACGACAAATACAACCTGTGCTCAACAACTCGTATCTGGAGCCATGGCACATTGTAAAACAAAATTCAATGATCTGGATCCGATAACGGTTGTTGATGATGGATTCATTATTATAAACGACGTCACTGTAATCATAAAGGAGCTGACAAAGCCAGAGAAGAAGATCGTTGGGACATATTTGGCAACCTTCGAGGGAAATATTTCCGTCAATGACACGTTATATTTCAACAGAAAGAAGATTGTTAAAGTGAGCCCAGGCACTCCAACGTCTCCAATAGTCAACTTGACAGAACACCAGAAAATTCTGACATTGCCGTTACTGCACGAAATGAGCGTGGATAACCTGAATTATATTGGTAACCTGGAGGAGAAAACAAAACTACGGTCCATAATAACTGGGTGCATCACCTTTTTGTCGTGTTTGATTTTCTACATTATCATACTATTCATAAAACGGTGTATGAGAAAACAACAAGATTTAAAGATAAAATCGGCCGTGGAAAGCGTACTAAAAAAGACCGAGGACGGTCTTAACTTAAGTAGAGGGGCAGTTAACACCAACCACTAACTGCAATGCGATGTAAGCTTCGGACCACTGTGCCATGTTTGCTTACGATGCAAATATGCTGGCAGTGGACTGCAACAATGAGAAGCAAAACAAAGTAATTGTTTACTTTGCAAATATGATCGCAGTGCACAGCATCTGTGAGATGAAATACAAAGTTGTTTACTTTCGGGTGTCGGATGACCAGTGCATGATTCGTGGGATCCAGCGGTTTATCCGGTGGCGGCTTATCTTTAAGGTTTAATATTAAGAAACTTAGTTTTAAGTGATTAGTTTCCAAATAAAACTCGAAGAAGACACATCTAATTAACTTATATACCCAATCTAAACCGAATTAACATTTAAAACTTGTAGGGCTAACAAATGTTTGTTTTCTCAACGAACGAAGATTTTTCACCTGCATCATTCTACAAAAAAAAAATTTATATCTTAAAATTAGTTGAAACATATCTGAGGAAAATAGAGCATTGCTAACTCGAAGCCCATATGTTTAGAACACCAAGTAAACTCTCTTCGCTACAATGCAGACGTGTATACAAGTCTGGCTAATAGAAGAGTAACCCCTAACCCTATTCCACACATTTCAAACTGATAATTTGTATACAATCCAGATCAGTTCAGCTGACAGTCCGTCCAAAAACGGAAAACTCTTTAAACCTAGAGCCGTATACAGTCGTCGAAATGACAAATAAATTTTTTGTTTACAACGAAATCTAATTTTATGTCAATTTTTATTTCCCAAATAAATGAACTCAATAAAATTAAGGGCTTATTTTAAAAACACCATAGATCACAAAAACATAATACTGAGAAAATCGCCTTCAAAGTTTGAATTAATGCAGAAAATTGGGATTTGATGGAATCATGAATTATATAATTGAATTTAGTGTTAAAGGAAGACTACTATAAAATAGCAGAAAACTTTGGAAAACGGTATTTTCCAAAAAAGTTGTAGCTTATCCAGTTATTGCATAAATTGTATTTTTTTTTTTTTGAAAATCAAAAGTTTTGTTATTTTGTTTAAAATATGTTTTTTCTTTTTTTAATAAATGAAATTGAATATGGTCACCAACAATTTCCACGATATAACGAGCTGACAATAGTTTTTCCTACATTAATACAACCAATGGGGAAGCTTTTTTGCAGATCATAAGATCCCAGCTTCTGGTTAAAGTTTCCGGACGATGTTATCTCTCGAAGAGCTGATCCGAATTGGCCACCGAGATCTTGTGATTTAACACCTTGCGACTTCTTCCTTTGGGGCCACGTGAATGATAAGGTCTACGCCAACAGCCCAGCGTCGATTCAAGACCTCAACGATAGAATTCGTGAGGCTATCGAGGACATAGGGCAGCCACTTTGCTATTTGGTTATGGGAAATTTCATAAAAAGAATATGGTCTTGTAAGCGTGGTCCTGGTGGCCATTTGGCTGATGTTGGTTTTCATTATTAACGGCATACCTTCCTCTTTGTTATGATATAAACATCCGATCATTTATCTCAAAAAATGAAATTTGTCTTTAAATACCAAAATAACAACTCTTGTTGGAAAACCCTCTATAAGTTCGTTCATAGTTTTTGGACTCATAACCAGAGTAGCGCTTTATTTTCTTCTTATGCCATTCATTTTTGCTCTCCTGCGAAATGCGGTACTCGATTTTTTTTCGCTATAACATAATAAGAAAAACCATTTAAAATAATTCATACCTCGCTGCTTTCTGAATTTACTTCATCATCTGTCGTCAAAAAGTCTTTTTCTATCACGCTGTCATCACTTTAAGTGCTGTCTTTATCAGAATTCATCGTTGTGTACTACGGTCTTGCTGGGGCTTCTCGAGTTATCCTGTCCTTCATGGAATGTTAAGGGAAATGAGTAAGTAAGTAATGCAATATCTGACATGTTGTATATTTCTCGCTCTTCTGGTATGCAAATTTATAACCACTCGAAGTTGAAAAATAATAACAACATAGAGGTTGGTCCAAATAATGATCAGTATCAAAGGGCCCCGGTAGGCGAGTTGGTAGCGTGCTTGCCTATCAGCGTGGGGGTTGTGGGTTCGATTCCCACCAGGGGCTTTGGTCTGTCGCTGCAAAAATCTAAAAACATATGGTCTGTGTCACCCGGTTTACCCTTGGACCCAAAAATTAGAATAAAAAAAATATTTATAAAAAATACCAAAAATCATTTTTTTTTTTTTGAATGGTTTGAAAGAGTATTCCGTCAACCCAATTTTCCAAGACCTTGATTAGGGGTTCTGGCTATATCTCCTGAATGGCTCGTTAGATATTCGTCTTAAGTGAATCATTAATTGATTTGCATAATGGCGTCCAACCGCAACCCCGAAGACCCCAATTGACACACCGAATATCATTTTGTGACAAAATCCAGTACCAACACAAATTTAAATCGAGACCAGAAATGTATTCACTTCAAGAACGTCTGTACTTATAACTTCTACCATGACGCTATTGCAGTAAATGAGCGATATGTTTATCACATCCAAATATTCATATAAAATGTGATGTACACGACAGCCGTCCGTAATCATTTTATGGATTTATTGGACGTGTTTGCCACAGTTGTACAAACTGAAAGTTCGACGAATTTGAGCTGGTAAACCACATCTTGAACACAGAAATAAATTGCGCATATTCGCCGTAGTATTTATCAAGACTTTGTTTTTGCCCATCGATGCAGTATTAAGCAAACAAAAATATAAATTAAAAACATAATTAAAAGTACCTCATTAGTTAATTTTCTAGTTTTTCTTTTCTAATGTCTATTGCATACTGATGAACATGTATGCGCTCTATGACCATTCAGTATTCACTGTCTTCATCATATATTCACTTCATTTCGACGAACCAAAACGAATAAACCGAATACTAGAAACGAATAAAAAGTGTACATGGTTTGGTGTAAAAAATCAAAAAGTAGCTTGTGTGTGTATCGATAATTAAAAGTTTTGTTATGTGTAACGGGTGCAGTATTGTCGGCATAGAAATGAATATCTTGATGCAGACGTTTGGTAGACCATAAATCCACATAGGTGGATAGTCGATATTATGCAGAACTTTATATAGCAGTTGTATTTTGCATAGAGCATGAATAGACAAACCAGTTTTAAAAATATTTTTGCAACGTGGAATAAATACTTGAAAGATCATTTACGTTTCTCTAAGCTTTCTTTTGTATACTATGTAACGACTTCAAATTCGCATTTCTCCTCTGTCCATATACTAGAGACAAATAGTTCTCATTTGCTTTGAACTAAAGTGTCAAAAATTATAAGTTTAGTATGTTCATTAAGTTTGTTTCAAAGTTTGTATAAGATACCAAACATAGGAGATATTTTGATTTTAAAGTGTTGTATGTGGGTTTTCCAAGCAAGATGGTTAACTTCCTCCAGCTGACCTCCATTTAATTCAATTCAACAATCATGATTTCGATGATGTTAGATCGCAGATCTTATCTTATGAATTTTGTTATATTCAAATTTATAACCAGTTTTTTTTATTCTTGGATACTTAACGATTTGTTCAGAATCATGTGCAATGGGTGTGATTTTAAATTTGATATACAATTATTAAATATTGTTCAAAATTATGGAACCGAATATATTCGGAGGATTTCGACGTATTGTTCATTAATTGCTATGATGTCAAAGTTCTTTCCATTGTTCGATGGAAATTCAAGGAAAACCGCACTTCCAGGAAAGTGTTCTGTTAAAAGGTTTGGGTTAAAAATTCCTAATACTACTTACCCGAGCTGCAACATATGCCATGCGACGTTAGTGTCAACGCTGTTGTTGATGGCGGCGATAATGATGACGACGATAATGGCACATTGTGGTTTGCTGCAAAAACATGAAGGCAACATACATGTGTATATGAATAAATACATAAAAATACGCTTGAAGACGATAGAGGAGGGTACCTACTTGCTGGGCTTGGCCCATATGTATACGAAAACACATACATTTATAAGTATACGTACATACGTACGTATGACCATATATTTACATACATATATGTAGTATTAGATTTTGGTCTTCTGCATCATGAAATCCTGTAAAATTTATCAAGATGAATTTATATACGAAAGTGACGGGCTTCACATTGTAAACGACTGCCACTACAAGTGTTATTCAAATGTGTTTTATACATCTCTCGCTTTCTTATAGCATGTATTAGGGATGTAAATCGTTACGTATTTTGACAAAATCCCCCAAACCGTATTTGAAAAAGTGTAATTCCGGAAAAGAACTAATTATAAAAATCAAGGAATGCATTGAAGTTATTATTGGAATAATACACGTTTTCTACTATTCCAGAATCCAGTCAGTTAGGAAATGCCGATCACAAGGTTAGTTGGATTTTGTAGGTTCACCGGCTGGTGTGTTGTCCGATAATGAATAATCGATTGTGAAACACGACCATGTAAATCGTTAAATTGCCGCAATAGAACACTTACTGGAACTTTCCATGCGACTCAGGTTTTCAGACAAATGATGTCAAATTAATAACAAATGTTACTTACATTTTTACACAATTTTACACCATCGACTGGAGAGAAGGCAGAAAGTGCATTTTTCTTTCGAAATGATGACTTAAGGACATAGACAACTCTTTTTATTGTTATCAATTTATGTCTATGTCCTGGATTAATTATAATGGCTGGTGTATATAAAACACATGGTGAGAGTCTCGTTACCTTGTGGGACGAAAAGAAAAATTTCGCAGTGCCTTAGATTTGATAGTGCTGAGGACAGAGAGGATAGAAAACAACGGCATAAATTGGCTCCCATACGAAACATTTGGGATAAATGGGGATAAATAAATAATCGTGACAATCGACGAACAGTTGCTGCTATTTCGCGGCCGTTGCAATTTCCGGCAATATATTTCATCCAAGCCTGCTCCTTGTGGCTCTAACAGCGAATACGTTTGGAATATTGATATTTATTAAGGACGAGCAGGGAATGTTCAATCTAAAAGGAATCAAGGTAAGTACTAAACAAGAATGCAAAATGAAATGTATTCAGATGTAGTTATGTACTTAGTATATGTTTCAATATTTTTAGGTGAACGTGCTGTACTCTCTGTGGCCGAACATCTTCCCAAAGGTCATACGATTACTTGCTATAATTGTTTTACGTCATATAATCTCGCTCTACAGTTAGTTTCAGGACATATTTTATAAGTTGGGACAGTAAGGAAGAGGAAATCCTTTGTTCCCATGAAAATCATTGATATAAAAAAGAAACCTGTTTTTCACAGCGAATTGTTGTTCACTAATCATACAACTACTGGGTCGTCTGTTTCAAAGAAGTACAAATTTGTTTAATTGTTAAGATCCCTTCATCACTTTGCTGATGTTTGCGGTACAGAGAAAAAAAAAGCCTGAGATAATCATTCTGGAGTAGACGCAGTGGAACAGACTAAACGTTGGCCGGTGGCAATATTTTCGAATATGATAGATGTTTCGGCGTAAAACTCATATGTCTTATGGACAGAAATTAATCTCCCTTTGAACTGCAAAAATATATTCCGGCGAAGACTTTACTTAGTGGATTTTGCAAATGAGTTCATAAAAACACATATATTGCGAGTGTCGTCCGGAAATGTGGTAGAAAATTTTCGGCAATCTAGGGATTTGCTTCTGGAAGTAAGCGTCCCAGCACAACATCCTGCAGTGAACTTTCTGCAAAAAGACAGAGATGTTTCTTCTGTCCTCATTCTAAAAATGTTACTAATAACTCAAATGTATGCTGTAACTGCCAACAAGTTGTCTGTAAAGAGCACAGCACCAAATGTATTTTATGTAAAAATTGTCAACATATAAACACATATTTTGTTTATAATCTATTATAATATTTTGAATTTTGGTGTATAATAAATATTACTGTATTATTAAAAAATACAGGGTTCTCCAACAAGAGGTGGTATTTTGAATAATCTGGTGTTTCGGTAGCTGTCACTTTTGAAGCTTTTATTCTTTGACATTTAACAAGTAGAAACTACGCCATTACTAAAAATTAAACGATACACGCTTCAACAACGCATTGAAATTATTAAAATTCACTACAAAAATGGTGAAAAAAAATTTCCGGACTGTATTATCTCGTGAAGAGTTGATTACAATTGTCGACCGAGATCTTGTGATTTAACACCTTGCGACTTCTTGCTTTGGGGCCACGTGGTCTACGCCAACAGCCCAGCGTCGATTCAAGACCTCAAACATAGAATTCGTGAAGCTATCGAGGAGATAGGGCAGCCACTTTGCAATTGGGATATGAAAACTTTACGAAAATCGTGGTGGTTGGCTCTCTTTATTATGAAACATCAAATCATTTATTTCAAAAATGTAATTTTTCTTTGAATACCAAAAAAAAAACACCTCTTGTTGGAGAACCCTGTATATAGTGGTTTTTATTGACTTCATTTGGGGATTTTCGTTATTGGGTCAAATTGACCGAAAATACAATACCTTTAGTATAAATTGAAACACTGCAGAAAGATTAAAATTAAATACAGTCACCGGCATGTGCTAGGTGGAAATGACAGCCGAAACAATTTTTCTTTTTGTTGGATGTGAACCTGGTAATGCTGAGGGATTGTCGCACACCACGGCGGGCCACAAATTGTTAAGAGAAATACAGTTAGCCAGTTTAAAATTATGAAAATTCAGTAGACTTGGAATCGGCATCTCTAGTATATACTTTGGATGCTGCTGCGATGTTCACTTCGCTGCTAAATGGATGGTTATGAGAGACTTATAATAAGAATCTGTTTTCTCATTGGCCACGGGTACGAGGTCATTACCGTTCAATTTGCGAGTATTAGATTAGTCTCTAAAATCCATATAAATACTTTGCGGAAAAGCAGAACAACATTTTATTTAAGTTTATGGCCAGTGGAACATATATTTTTTCTTTTTGGTGTGTAAGATAAGCTTTCTTTGAATATGCGCCTGTCATTTCATTTACCTATTAATTAGGAAAAAAATAATTTGTACACTACACAATTTTAACATTATAAATTCATCTGCTGCACTAAGGTTAAAGTACATAGAACTCTTTAATGTTCTACCTAGTCCCCAAATTTCGAAAGTATCCCGTGATGTAAGTGTGTGACGGCCTCGCTTGTTATTATACGACCTGTTTGGATGGTGTTATTGCTGTCAGTGTTATATCTGTGTTGTTGGTGGCGGTGGTATTAGATTGAAATTGAGAAATTATTTTCCTAATGTTATCCTAAGCTGCAGTTCTCGCAACAACGATACATAACAACAACAATATTAAATGCTATAACGACAACGACATGTGAACATATGAACATTTGTTTAATAGGGTACCTCATGAAAAAGCAAACGTTTTAGTTATTTCTGGGAATGTGTACTGCACATTGTGTAGTTCAACCGAACGAACGGCTAAAATCCCGGAATGTGTACTAAACAATCCGAACGAATCCAAACGAAAATTGTTAAAATATTATTAATAATAGGCGCCCCGGTAGGCGAGTTAGTAGAGTGCTTGCCTATCAGCGTGGGGGTTGTGGGTTCAATTCCCATCAGAGGCTTTGGTCTGTCGCTGCAAAAATCAAATCATATGGTCTGTGTCACCCGGCTTACCCTTGGACCCAAAATTAGAATATAAATTTAAATTCTTAAATTTTATTAATAATAAATTAACATTAACATGTGAGGTATTTGATCGATTTAGATATCGAGTAAGTTATTTATATTATTATCATATATAAAACTGACTGTTCATTACAAATACAAGTTTTTTTTAGTTTGGCGAAATATTAATTTTTCGGCTAGATATATCACTTGGAATATACCGTTTACTTCCAACCTGTGAAACATTTGCGATTTTAAATTAAAACACCATAAATGTATTTTGGGATTCGTATAGAAATTCTCGTTTGCATGTATGGTAAGGCTGTCTAATGGAAATACGTACAGACTGTCGGTTCATGCAAATATTCTTAAAAGCGTAGTTACATTAACATTGGTTAACATGACAACTTATGGGGGACATGTGTTAAATGCTTTTTCAATCACCATAAACGCACGGATTAAAAGTAACATTTTCAAGTTATTGGATTTTGCAAATATTCCGTATGTCATGTTCAGCAAGTAATACAGGCAATAAGTAATTGCAGTTGGTGTGGTTGGAAATGAATTTAGAAAATATCATTAGACGACAAATTCGATTTAAGCGATTTACAAAAAAGAAACGACAGAAATTAATTTCAACAACAATTATGACTTTTATCCAAAGTGTATCCACTTTTATGGTGGAAATGTATATACAAAAAGGATTTGTGTTCTAGGATATCAATTTAATTGATCTAATTTGTCAGTTATCAGTTATCTACAAATGGTGAATTAGTTTCTCACATAAAATGTTAGCCATTTTAAAAATGTTTAATGTTTAATTAAAAAGCTCAACCTTTTTGTGTTAACTTAAAATGTAGGTGCTACACATAAAGATTCTTACCCTAAACAATCGCAACGTAGTTTGTTCTTACATTTTGAATGTACGAGTTGAATTTTAGATGACCAATCATTCGAAAATGATACGAATTTCCCCCAGAAAATTCGATCAGAATGCTTGTCAATCACACATACAGCTTTCGGTACAAATACTGACAGAATTCGGCATTAAAATCGGATACTTGAGCAGAGTTTGCGACCGAATTTGCACCGCAATTGTTGGAAAAACCAGTATATGACAATTAAATTGCACACTACGGCGTATGAGTAATAATGATATTTAATAACACTCATGCGCTGTAAAACAAATGAACTGCACGAGGATGAAAACCCTGAATAAAATCAGAAAGCACACTTTTGTGTGAGTGATCCAACATCAATATCATTTGAACGGATAAAAATGTCAAAGTCTTATCATGTAAAATTACACCAAATTTTAAAAATTGTATATATTTTATGTTTATATCGAATTCATTCAGACATTTCTGATTTTTGCACCATGAAAAATCGTCTAATAACAAACCATCATCAATGTAGGTTTTGTTTTTCTAATCCATTTTTCAAATAGAGTATCTGAAGATCTAGCACCATTTTGAGGAAATCCAATATTATATTTGTGGGTTTAGACAAAATTCTACTAACTCCTTATTTGTTGAATCCCGAGCCTCTTCCGATAATTAAGCAAAAGGAAAAGGGGGATAATTGACAATATTTTCAAAATGGCAAAGTAGTTTCCTACACCTGCGTAAAATTTGTGTACAAGCTCAAAGTCTCATCCGAACCTTTTTGCATTTGGTTTCCATTATCCCAGGAATCATCTCAGTCTTACGCTAATAGCAAACAATACTTTTCACGTACACCAAAAAAAAAAATCAATATTCTCAATTTTTCCTGAGAACTTCCTTCGGAAATTGTATCAGGCGCTCTATCAGTTGTCGATTTTGTTAAACCACACATTCAGATTATAAGAATTGGGTTATCATGTCGCTATAGCCAATGAACCACATCAAATAGAGACTCGATGTGGGTGCATAGTTATTTCTTGAAATAAATGTGGTAGTTTTTCTCCTTAACATATCCCGCATTTAGGTGATTCAACAGAATTTTATTCAGATAGGTTTCATTTCCTGTGCAATTACATTTTTCTGGGGGTGTATAAACTGGTCGACAAGCTGGAGTTGTCGCCACCTGATCCACTCTTTGTTCCACAAGAGCAATATTTTCAGCTGAACGATCCGACAGGGTATTGTTAGGTCATCTAAAGAACCAGTTTCTCCGAATTTCTGACCCGAACAGCTGATTGTAGACTCAGAGATGGCAGATTATGTCGACCGAAAAAACTCACACAATGCGGGAAATGAACCGACCATTTTCTTAAAAAGGATTGGATCAATTTAACGCACTGTTCAACTGGGTTGATACCCATCCATGAAAAAGTTGATTTTCAGAGGAAAAAAACATTAAAATATCACAACTAATTGATGTCAAAGATCTATACTACAATTGAATACTTTTGATGATATGGATTTCAAAACATAGCATAGACCTTGAGACTGAGCGTAACAGAGATGTTTTTTGTAAGGTCGAAATTCGATATTTTCAACACCGATACCTCTCCTTTTAATGCTTTAGATATACATTTTAGACCGTGACCGCCACCTGTGTTGCCAGTCTAACAATCTTTTTATTAACGAAAACGCTTTTTAAGAAATACTCAGTGTGATATGTTGTCCCTTTAGAATTCCACGAAATCTAGAATAATTTAATTAATATTCAGATTTAATCCACGTAACGTTCTCTTCCAACACTGACATGAGATTAAATGGTAGTTGAATGAAAAATCCAACAGGAATTGACATAATTCTTAATAAGTCTATTCAATTAAGCAGAATTTTCGTACAACAAAGCAATGAATGAAATCGCATCTAGGCAACAGAAACAACAACAATAGCTACCACTAAAGCACCACAGACAGTTGCGGAAGCAGAGATGAAAAAAGAGAAACGGAGAAAACTGTCCGAAAATAAACCAAAAAAAAGCTAGAAAGTAATGTTAAATTATGTGAACAAAATTTTAAATAAACATATAGGAGTACTAACAGTTCCTATTTGCCACGAATGACTTAGGATTTACTTATAATGAGAACTGCGGGCGAGAACATAAAGTTCCGTACTGCTTTGGGTGTATTTACGAGCATATCTTTGAGTTTGCTTAGAAGTAAAATTGCAATCGAGTAAAAACATACAGTTACGAGCAAAAGTATTAGCCTTTGTGTGCCAGCATTACAAAATGATGTCCAATTAAAAATAAAGTTTATTAAAAATATGGGAGAATTTTGTCTCCAAATGTTTATCTAGTTAAATCTTAAGTAAGATTATGTTGGTCCCAATGATGCTATTACACGCTTTTTAAAGTGGGCGGATTGGTACATGTAAAGGGTGTTTTTTATTGGGGTATAGAACTTTAAGTTGGCATCACTTTTTTAACTGGCGGTCATTTGTCAGCTGTCAAGTGATTAATATTTAGTTTGGTTTGCCATTTCATCATGAACAGGTTGACAAAAGAACAACGCTTGCAAATCGTGCAAATTTATTTCGAAAGTAATGGTTCAGTTCACGAAGTTCACCGCCAGCTCCGTCCATTTTATGCCATTACATCCACAAAAAACTGACTGTTTGGTGTGCTCTATGGGCTGGTGGAGTCATTGGGCCGTACTTCTTCCGAAATAATGCTGGAGAGTCAGTTACCGTTAATGGAGACCGGTATAGAGCCATGATAACCGACTATTTTGTTCCCGAATTGGATGGCATGAATGTGGATGAGTTGTGGTTCCAACAAGTGGTTGAAAATTGGACCTGTAGAATTGGCTTTATTCGAGCCAGCCGCGGCGGCCACATGCCCGAAATCATATTTAAACATTAATGGCATAAAATTATCCTTCCAATAAAGCCAAATTGATGGACATTAAAACGATTTTCTTGTGTTTTATTTCAATTCGAAGTTCTATACCTCAATAAAAAACACCCTTTACATGAGGGGTAGCCATTTGTATGCCAAGATTCAAAGCCATGGGATAGTTCTTAGGAAAGTTATCGTCACGACCAACCAGTTCCCTAATGAACGAAATTTGGCAATACTTTCAATTAGGACTTGTTCAGATGGCACTGAAAGAAGGCGATTCACAATGGAACTTTATATACAAAAGAACTCGAATGCGTATAAAGCCACCTTACTGAAATGGATTGGGTAGTTACGTCAGATAAACTGGGCAGACTTAAAAATTCACCAAAACCCTCCTCATTTCTCACACACAAATGACCAATTTTGTTCTAATGCAACCTCTGGCGACGTTGAGCTTTGCTTCAAAAGACCTCACCTAGGATGTCTAATCTGCCGTGCTAAGAAAGAAAGTCACAAGCTCAAAAATGTCAAAGTTAATAAGGTCAAATTCTGATTTTTGTGCTAAGCGTATAAGACTCATTTTCAACGGTTATATATTTGAAAGCAATTTTTTGGAATTTTTCAAAAATATTTAATTTTAAGGCGCGAAAGATGAGAAGAGTAAAAACTAACTACCAAATGGAGAAACTACCAAAATGGACATGTGACTTTATTTCTTTGGAAGGGGAGTTATACCTTTTAGTGACTATGTAAGGAATACATTTGCCTGTTACTGTATGTCAATGTATACGCATCTACTGCTAGAAAATATTAAATAATATTCCCAAGATTATTTCATTTTTCAATGATTTATGATTCCAGAGAATTTGGTGTCATATCATCGCATAAGTCACGATGTACATGTTGGAAGTAGGATGAATAATAAATGATCAAATTTATTTTCCATTAAACAAAAAACAAGCGCTGCATGTTATCTCAATATGACATTACGCTTAACTGTTAATATTAAATAGTCTCTTTCTTACAAGTTCGAAGGAGAAATTAAGCGTTCCTTGGTCATATGTCATCATAAATGAACTTTATTACAAGAACATAAGTAGTTTTTCATAAAACAATGTAACAATCGATAATGTTTGCCGGAAATCTCAATGTTTTAAGAGACTAACAATCCTAGGATTCCCCCTATAAATGCAATGTACTGTGTTAGCGATAAAGGTATTGGAGCAAGGAAAGAGGGAATAGTGTTTGTTGACGTTTGACTTGTATTTGATGATGGCAGGAAAAAGAACTTGGTGGAAGTTTGTTCCACATACGGCTGAAGAACGAATTCACTCTATGGTGTGTCGTCCGGTCAACCGGCCATTTGACAATGAACGGATGAGACTCCCTGGATAGCCGAGTATTCTGGCTAAATGTTCTATCTTCAGGGACCAGATGACGGAAACCTGAGGAACAGATACCGTTAAAATATCTATAGAACAGCGATAGAATAGAGTTGCATACCCTACTATCCCCTATCATCACTAACGCTCTCCTCTGTACACGGTCCAGCAGCTACAAATATGTCTTTGCAGCTCCTGCCTATATATCGGATACAGATGGATTAAATATTTACAAGATGGGAGGGGTGAAGTATTTCTTGCACCGCTTTAAAAAGCCCAAACAACTGAATGCTTCTTTCGACATCTCGAAGCGACACTGAATCTTCATGCCCAGAACATCAAAAGTATCTGATACGTCGATTTACAGCCTGTTTTTATTAAACGTATACGTCTGGGACGATCAGAAACGTCGGTAGCCGAAACGACACTGAATTGTGTTTCTATAACCCCAACGAATCCAATTAAACAATACACACGAAAATACATAAGAAAAAAATCCAATTAGAATTTAACTGAGACTTTCGTGTTACAAAAACCCAAACTGACGAAACCGAATTTCTGTTCGTTATTTTAACGAAACGAAAAACCCATTCGTTTTATAAAAAAGGGCTGTTAGTCGGCTCTGCCCGACTTTTTACCTTTCCATGGCTTAAATCGAAACTTCATGAATTTCTTGCACATGGCGTAGTTGTTTGCTTGCAAGAATTCGAAGAAAATTTACGTATCAAGGTCGTCGTTTATATTTTGGGGAAATTTAAAATATTTAACCAAAAATTTTTTCCAGCGGATTCGCATGAAATTTGGTGAAGTGGTTAAGTTATGCCAATTAAAAAGAAATGTCTATTAAGTATAATTTTTCGAATTTTAATGTAAACAATATAATGAAGACAATTTAGTAAAAACTTGTGAAATAAAATATAATAAGTAAAACGGACGTAGAACTTTCTAACAGCTTGAAATATCTAAAAGGATCTTAAGATGTTTTAAAATTAACTCAAAACAGACAGCGACCAGTTGTTTGAATGTCAAGCAAAAAATAAATATTTACATGCCAAGACCAACGACAGCTTGTATAGCCAATCTCAAGTGAACTAATTTTAAAATACCTTTGTAGTTTCTTCAACATGACCTATAACGACCACGGCTGAGAAGTGGAGGCAAAATTGCTCGACTCCAACGCCAACATTTTTATAAGTTCCTGAAAATATGAATTTTTATCACGATGCGTTGCATGTCCTTTCACCAGAGTCTTGGTGTTCACTGTCTTCTCCTTCCGTGGCAGTTATCGTCTAACACCTTTCAGGCACGGGAGCGCCTTTGAAAATAGTGATTTGTTGGTTCGTTTTTTTTCAAATTGCAGAAACTTTTTAATAAAAACAGTATCGAACACAAAAAATCGAAAATAGTAAACAAAATGTATGATTTTAACCGAAGGAACACCAGAATTTCTTAAATTGTGTGGAAATTTCGAATATTTTGGTGAATTTTCTAAGGGACGTTGAGCTAATAAGTAAAAATTGTTAAAAAAAAAACGTAGACACAACCAAATCAGTGAATATTGTTAGGAAGACATAGACACAATCAAATCAGGCTACACTCTGACAAGACATGCTTTGCGATCATGCCATGCCCGTGCCACACAGCCGAAGCTATACTCGATGTTTTGCGCCCTATTTTTGAAGATCGCATTATCAGCCGCAGAGTTGATGTCGTTAGGCTACTGCATGGCCAGCCGAGGCAGCCATTTGAATGAAATTATTTTCCATTATTAACCGGAAGGATTGTACTTTCAAATAAAACAAGAAATTTGAGAAAATATCCAGTCGATTTTTTTTAGAATTTTTAAAAAAAAAAACTTATTTGGCGGACCCTGTATAAGCAAAAAGTGTGGGAAAAACAACAGCGTATCTCCATTTGATAACATACATGGTGCTTTTGCCATCAAAAAAGAATCACACAATTCTTTTTAAGCGTTTATTAAAAGAAAGAAACGAATCGTAATTTAATTTTTTTTCGCAAATAACAACTTATGTGTTTTATATATGTTTTTATTTGCGAAAGGAATTGAACTGTGACATGAATTATATCGACTTATGTCGTTAATGATGAAAACAATTTCTAGAAACATTCCACTTAAGTTGCTTTTTGCTATAAAAATCAGTAACGGTTCATTATTTTCAGTAAAAGATTAGGCAAATCGAATAAGCATTAGAAATATAGCAATTTGTTGTATACCTTACCTTCAAAATTTACAAAAGTGGACTTTACCCGTTTTCTTCTGAAAACCAGAGATATACCGACGCGCCAAGCTAAACTTGATCCATTTTTCTTTCGATCTGTCTCTAATATTCGTAAAACTGAATTATCCATGGAATCCTCAAACACTAATACTGTCCTCTATGTAAGAAGGTCACATCACCATTTTTTAAATTTTTTTTTAAAAATTTAAATAAAGGTTTTTTATGCCTAAGACAATGGCAATGCTTAACACAAAAATCAGAATCTCATTCACGGTTCGGAATCTGGCTTTTCTTCCTTAGGACAACAGAATGGTACACTCTATATCAGATAAAGATTGTCCAATGTTCAATGAACATTATCACTGCTGTTCATATCGTAGAATACTGTATATAGGGCAAAAACCAAATGTTAACAATCAGGTTTTTTTTTGCCAAAATCACACAAGAACATCATACAAGAATACTAAAGATAAAGTTTTCAAGTAAATCTTAATTCAATTGTATCATCTCATGGTGATGACGACGAAGCAAAAGGCAGCACCTATCTCTCCCATCATGGTCTACAGCAAGTTTTGCATCGCAATCATTTTGAACAATTCACTATGGAAAATTCATTATTTGCCCATCCCCCTCGCTCACCATCTTTGTCTTCTGCCAGCGAACAATCAGTTAACAAAAAAAAAAAAATTGCATTTAACAGCTGAAGTTTTAGAAACTTCTTTAATTACAGACTAAACTCTTGATGACTTTTGCATGAACCTATCTATACACACGCATTTCCAAACACATCGTCGGCCTTAGAATAGTAGTTTGCAAGTGTTCCTACTGAACTTTTCAGTTTTAGATTTGAATAGACATCATCAATGTTCTTTTGTGCATTTTTCAATTTGGAACACTTAACAACACTCAATCCCAGCAAAAAAATGTACTGTCCATCTATTACTGTAATCAGAAGGCAGTTCTCAAAGGCATTAGAACGGAATTGTATGTGTATCCAACACCGCTTTCAGATATATGAACGGCATGAAGTTTAGCTGACATATTTGCATGGTTGTGTGTGTGGAGTCAATAATGGTCAGAATTATCGCGACCTTCAAGCCGTGCTTGTATGTCCCATGTGATGCCTCTGCTTGAGGTAGTTGCTGTTCTCATTATTTAGTTCCTAGTAAGAAAGTCGAAAACATTTGTCAGTGGCCGTTTTAGCCTTTTGCAGACACCAATATTTTAAGGTTAGTCCAAAAAAAAAAGATTATTTTGTATTGTCAAATTATTAGTTTATTCGAAAGATCAAAAGTTTCCATAATTTATGGAATACGATTTCGTTCACATGGTGGCCTTGGCCATTTTTCCAAGATCTTGGTTACGATTCTATGTGTGTCCTCTAAGGTCTTGACGTGGCCAATCGTCATTGCAGAGATGGCTGATAACATGAAAATAAAAAATTTATCATGCCTCATAGTTAACCGAAATGACGTTTCCAGCAGCATTTTCAAAGACAAAAAAGCCAGCGATGCCACCGATCCAAAATCCGCACCAAACTGTCACTCTCTGAGGATTCTGATTGCCAGATATAGCAGTTTTGCTTGTTACCAAATTTAATTCCTTTTTTTGTGACTTACGCAATGACTTGCACAATGAAATCACAAGTTTGTTCAACTTGCATTTCTATCGCAAATAGCAAATGAAGATTTGTATTATAAATAAGTTGCATAGCGACATTTATATATTTCAACGCTTAATGTAAATGTAATAAATAGTCAATCGATCCGGCAACTTCGTTTACCCTTTACAATTTTTTTTCAGTAGTAAGCGGTCACTTTTATTTTTGCTGGGTTGGACCACGAAGCTTTGAGTGAAGCACTGAAATATGTATTCATACAAAAATTCATTAGAATTCAATTTACATTTGCAAAATTTGAATTTGATTAATCATTGATGTTTGAGGACATCTTCAACGATTTTTTTTTTTGGAAATTAATGTTGAATGCTAAAGAAATTTTTAAATGAAATACAGTGCAAGTATATGCTGTATGTATTTGTGGTCCTAGAGCGTCGTCCAGCACTGGATACTCCATTTCATAATAAACAAACCCTGCATGCATTTGAGTATCACATACTCTTAACGGAACACAAAAACGTTAATCGATTTATTTGTAACCAGAGCAAATATCCGCCACTTTGGACCTTTTTGGCCATTTCTATAACTTGTTATATTTTAGCTGTCTTGGATCCTTCATTGCCCCTTTATTCCCCTCTTTCAGTATATGAAATAGTTAATGTTAAATATTTTATCCCTCTTTTGGCCACATTCTGTACTTTTTCACTCCTATTTATCCCCTTTAATCAATCATTTCGATTTCGATTTCCCTGTAATTATTTTTGAATTATTTTACATTTATATATTTCTCAATCATTTCGATTTCCATTTCGATTAAAATTTTTTTTTACATTTTTGTTTCCCCCCTTTCCTATCTTTTTTTTATCCCATTTCGGTAAGGTTTGATCATAAAATTCAACTTTGAATTTTAAGAAATTCGAAGAATACAAAATATTGCCAAAGATGTTATGTATTCAACTTTCTGTAAGTGTGTAGAATGTAAATGTTGTAATCACTTTGAATGAAACGCAATCTTTAGTGACTTTTGTGGATCATCAAAATATTTTATTCGGGACCGACGCTAATGTGTCCAATAATTGTGTATGCAGTTGTGATATACTTTTCACTCGACATACCCAGGTTCCTATCCTGATTGGAATATAATTTTTTCGGTAAAGTTTTTACATCGCAAGTATCGGGGACTTGAGGAGTTAGAAAGTATTCTCCAAGCCATGACAAATTGTTGAACTACTTGGTGCCCGTACGATTACCTGATACATATTGAAATTTAATGTTTTTGTGGAAATTAATGATGCAATATGTAAAATAACCCGTCTGGGGGTGACCGAATGTTCAGAAAGCAGTTTCAATTGGATCAATATCGACTGAGCTATCAACAACACCATAGCCTTGAGTCATCAATAATTAAGCAATCAATGTTTCCCAGGCTACTTGGAGAATTTAGTAGAAGAAATATGTAAAGTCTTTAATTTTTGTTTATACTATTTTATTTTTATTTTTAGTTTTTTGTTGTTGTTGTTGTTGCTGACATTTCCAACTAACGTTTTGTACTCTGGAGCATCACAAACAGCATTAACACAGAAATATGTATGCTGTAGCAGTGAAACGAACGATGACAATGATTATGGCGACGATGATAGCGATAACAACATATCCTCTAACAACTTCCTCTTATCCACTGGCCCCAAATGTGTTGTTGCAACTTCCTGACAACAATTGCCTCTGCTGTGTGCTTACACAGTCTCCTCCGCTATGAAGCGGCAACTTGGCAAATTCGCTTTGCTTCAACATTTGAAAATAATGTAATGTAATGCGATACGATACGATACGATACCAAAGGCACGGACAACAACAACGAGAACATCACCTCCAGCGAGCGATACGAGTGAACGAACGCGCCAACAACTTCATTGTCATCTGGCCAGGCAGTAAAACTAAGGTATATGCGATGCTTAACGACTCGGAAGGATACCCTTTTAATTTGCTATCGTTTTTTGTTGCTCTTGCATTTTGTATTAGTTTGTTGTTCTTTTATTTCAGTTTGATGTGCTATTGTAAAGTCCGGATCGGAATCTGTACGACCATCATACAAACACACACATGTGCATATATTCATTTATACATACATAAGTATAAAATGTTCAGGAAATGGAATAAGTGGGGATAACAATTTTCACCCACTTATCGACTTTGTTTAATGGCCATATACGATAACGTTGATATGTCCATTTTCCAAGAGTATGTTAATATGTGCATTCAAAGTGTATCCACAAGTGCATCGAAATTTTAAAGAATCAAAAAACTCGAAAAAAATTTTATTTTTTTTTTATAAATAATTTGCTTCCAATTTAACTTAATACTCCTTAGGTGGATTTTTAGAGATATCACTTACCAAGATCGCTATAATTTATGTTTTTGGAGCCACACACTATCTGCAAATATCCAGAAGGACGGCATTCCGTAGGGCGGATATAACAAAGATGATCAGACATGATCCAATTCTAACTCTATAGCGGTTATATTAAAGCAGGCTCTATGAAAATGCCCCAAATGTAGAATGCACCAAAAATAATCTCATACGAAATTGGGGAATTTTTCATTATGAAAAAATTAAATTTTTTTTAATTTTTGCTTTTGGAATTTTTCATATATTATTTGGAGAGTTTTTCAAAATATTTGGTGATATTTATCTCTTTAGGAAATTTTTCGTTTATTTTTGGGAATTCTTTATTTTTCATAGAGCTATTAAGGCGCTGTGGTCGACTGTGTTGAGAAAGGCAGTGTGTACAATCGCACTATGAAAAATACCCCAACAAATAAAGAATTCTCCAAAATAAATGAAAAATTCTCCAAAAGACCAATATAAAAATTTCCCCAAAAATTCTGAAAAATCTCCCAAAGAGTTTATGAACAATTAATCAACGCAAATATTATGAAAAATACCCCATAAATACAACGGTATATTTTCGTAATATGGAAAAAGTGTTTTTCTAAACAAAAAAAAAATTGGGGACATTTTTATTGAATTGAAAATGTACAGACATGTTAACATTTTAATAGAACGTTTTTATAGAACGTGTTCGTCTAAGATTAACTAAAACCTCTTAAAATAGATGAAAAGAAAATAAATTGAGAACAATTTTTGAAGCACGAAGAATAAATAGCTTATCTAGCGACGAAACACGTGTACCTATAGTGTACTTTCGCTGACCCATTTATTTATCTGCATTCGGCAACAACAAACCCTAACAAATTGTATTTTTTTTAATTTGTATTCATTGAATTTTTCATCAGTGAAACTAACATTAAGCAAGCAAATCTTATTCGAACTTCTTATGTCTAATGGTAGATGGCTTACGTCAATAGATATAAGTTCAATCGTTGTTTTATTTACAAGTATTCCATATTCTAGGTCTAGGGTAGACCGAAAGGTGCAAATTATTTTTCATATTCATGTTTCCACGACTATAAAATGTTTCTCACAGATATTGTTCTGATATCTTTAAAAGTACCACAGATCAATTTACGAGAAATCGCGGATAGATTTGGCAAGTTTCCCATTGATTGCTCCTTCACATTGCATAGTATTGCATTTTGTAGGGTATTACCCGCAGTTTGTTTTTTTAATTTTCCCATATCATTATTTCATGGCTTTAGTCAATGTCTGCGCCGCGGTAAGAACGCAATCCCCGCTTTGCTAACCACCTGTCCGGTCTTCGGTGCAACATATATGTATACGATGTATGTACACAGTAAGAAAATGCTGATAAAACCTCACATTAATTCGATGCAAGGATGACCGTTGTCGTGCTTGGAGTGTGCGTCCCAATTCATCAGTTCGCCGATCATAATTCTGAATTGCTCACCAAGCACAGTGGATTACACAGTGACTTAAATTGCAGTTTAATATCTGCTAATCAAGCAGAATTTTTTTCCTAAAGTAACTATCGTGGGACGCCCAGGCTCGCTCCCCTTCCCCTTTTCCTATCTTATGGTCTTTTGTTTATCTACCATAACTCAATAACGGTTGTGCCGACTTAGCTGAAATTAATTTTAAAAAATTAAAAATTCTCATACCTTTAATGTATTCCCATAATATTTCTCTACATTATTAATAGTTTTGCAGATATAAATGAATTTATAAAGAAGAATAATAATTTTTCCTAAAAAATTAAAAAAAAAATCGTTTTTTAAAATCATTAAAAACCCAGAACGGATAAATGTGTCAAGGCTATTACTTTCGCGTAAACCTACATAACTTATGAACAAAATGAGACATAGATCATGCCTTTATTCACAATTATTAGTGCGTTTTCGATCTGATGTAATTGGACCAATGGCTCATATTCGTACAAAAATTCTGTCAAATTGTATTCCTGTTTTTTTTTTTTGACAAGACAGCTTATTGTTACCATGACAAGGAAGTCGGAGTCTTGGAGATGCAGTCTGACAAATTTGCACGGACGCGGAGTCTGGAGTCGAAAAATTAGCTCATCTCCGAATTTTATTACCTCCCATAAAATTGTAATTTATTTTATTTTGAAATTTGGAATTATTTGGATTATATGAACTGTGTATCTTTTGGATTTAAATTCACCACAGTGCGAGAGGCGGGTTCGACTCCGGAGACGAGCTATTTTAAAATGCTGGATCGGAGTCGATTAATTTGAGTTCAGCTCCACAGCCCTGGCCGTGACTTATGGGTGAGTATTCGGTATCTGTTTATTTCAAAAATATCTAAAAGTTAACGCCATTTTAAAAAGCTATACCATACTTCGACAGGGTCCTCCATCTTCCCTAACTAACGCATGAAATACGATACATGTAGTTTACAAAGTTTCAAAAAATTAATTACAATTTCATCGACAAATGAATCTTTACATAATTTCAATGCAGATCAATTGGTCACACGTTTACACGGATTTGATGCATCGTGTTTCTTTCAGTGTAAGTAGTCTATTCTTATGTCTAGTTCTTTGTGGCCTGTGTCCTTGAATGCCCAATGAGTGGGTCTTTGTACCCGTCTGTTGTTGTCTGTCATGTAACGTTCGTTTTTATTCCATATGGAAAATAATGAAAATGTTGCTGGCATTGTCTCTAAATGGTTTATTTTAATACAATTTACGCCATAGTATTTCCCTTTTAGAACTCGTTTGTGTCACATGGTGTAAGGCATTTTGAAATAGAATCCTAAAGGAAGGGATGACAATACGCCATTTCATCATATCATAATTGCATAATGTCCTTATATGCTTAAACAGATACGGGTAGCATGTTCGTGATTGGCTGTTTAAACCATACCAGCCAGCAGGCGTACCCGGAGAGATGGTCATGGCTTAAAGGATTTAAAAAAAACATAAGATATGTCTCGTCCAAACATGCATTTTATGCCTTTACCCTTCAACCATATAAGACGATTTATACTTGTCCCAACAGATCGAATTTTTCCACCAATTTCTGTATTGCAGCCCGACAAGGTGCTTCAGGACAACCCAAAAATACTTTAGTTTTGCGAACTGTGACTGCCACCATTTTTATAGTGAATTTTAATAATTTCAATGCGTATATTGAAGCTTTCCATTTTTAGTAATGGCGTAGTTTCTACTTGTCAAATGTTAAAGCATAAAAGCTTCAAAAGTTATAGCTACCGAAATACCGGGTGATTCAAAATAACACCGAGATATCCTTTCGCTAAAATTCGAATGGGTCCATAATTCTTTAGGCTAACACTATGGCTGCAATACACTGTCTTACCAATGGGAAATAAGGGTATTGGAAGGAGGAAAGAGGGAGTAGTGTTTATTAACATTGTTATATCATAGCAGACAGCAAAACACTTGCTGATAGATTATTCCACATACGAACAACCCGCACTTAGACAATGAACGGATGAGTGACCCTGGATAGCCGAGTATTTCGGCTAAATGTTCTAACTTCAGGGACAAGGCGACGAATGTCTGACGGACAGATACCATTGAAATAACTATAGAAGTTAGTAAGTAAGTGAATTTTAATACTAAAATTGTCTGCTAGTTTGGACACCGTTTCATAAACACCTCTACTAGGTCTAATAACGAGCATACGCAAATACTAAAATATCTCCAAAATTTAACTACCAACAAAATGCATGTATAAACACAAATATTGAAGTATTCAATATCCTTGAATATGTGCTGGCTCATAACGACCTGAATAGATGCGAATGTAAGCTACTGGCGAGTGTACGCATATCAACGTACAATTTGAAGCCAGAACAACTCCCAGTAGTTGGAAAAGCAAATAGAAGAAATCCTTGACTGAGTGTGGTGGCTTTACAATGGCACGAGTGAGTCTTTTCTACTTTTTACAGCAGCTTTGGCATGTTTGGGGGAGCACTTAAATTCAAACATAGCCCTACATACACATCCATAGAAACTTGCACACGAGTCTACATACATAATTTGTAACATAGACATACATTTATAACATGTTCCCGCTCGTATGTGAATGCATACAATCAACATTCGTTCGTGTTCTGTTTGCACTCATTTTCACAAAATCGCATTCACGCAAATCCTAAAACTCAAACATTGCACAATGGCCCAGCATTCCGGTGAAATAAGGGGAAGCCAGTACGGAACGCAGATCATTTTTGGTCGAAAACGGTTCAGCCATCATCTAAGATTGTTATTTGTTTAAGAATTTCGGAAAAGTAGCCCTTTGCAATGCGGCATATGGTGGTTGGATAAAAAGCAGCGGTTGATAATTTAATTTTTTTTTTGTGAAATGTTGTATTTCTTACCCGATCCATGTATAATAATCTGTCGACAAAAGATTATATATAAAGTTTTTTTTTTTTAAAAAAAAAAAAATTATAAATCCAAATTTGTTTGTCGAAGTAATTTTTTAAAATTTGTGACTAAATTATTTCGAATACACTGTGTGTAATTTTTTAAGTCATGCTAATAAAACCATATAAGGACACCACTACGTGATAAAGGACCAAAAAAAGTTTTGCTCAAAGTGATGCACCTTTTTTTATGGAGCCCCCAATGATTTGGTGCTTCGTGGCATTTTTGCAAAAAAGTGATCATTTTCTCAAACTCAAATCTTGCAAAGCGTTTGAAATTTTGATTTACTTTACAAACTCTTCGACATCTCCGAACCATTCACCACTACAAGAGGTCTTCGACAAGGTGACAGCTAATAAAATTCTAATTCATTTTTACATGGTTCGAGCTGAATTAGCCACCTGTACGTATGAGTGTTAGGCTTTAAAATTAATACTACTCATACGCTCCAAAAATCTAAAAATGATGATATTCCAGAAAACAAATGTAAATTAATACACATTTTGGAATAATTTCTAGGAAGTTCATGTGTTCTAGAAATTTCTTTATTGAGTGCATTGCATTCATGTGGATCATTACCAGACTGTTAGTCAACAAAGAGAATTTACTTTATTGAGTGCATTGCATTCATGTGGATCATTACCAGAGTGTTAGTCAACAAAGAGAATTTACTCTAAATTCTCAAAGTAATAAAAACTGTTGAAAAAACCTATAAGATGAGCTTTTACATTTTTAAATTTTAGTTTTCTGCGTCTTTCTGTTTAATGATGCCCATACAAACAGACACACATTTTAACATCAAAATATGTTGATGGCTCGTTTTTAAATTTTCATTGGATGAAAATTGCTAAAAAAAAAAAAATTATTATATTTTTCTTTAGCCATTGCTTATTTTCATATTTTATGGTTTACTTTTTTATTTAATAAAAAATATAAGCAAAAATAAAATTGTAGAGAAAAAAGGCAAACCAAAGTAAAAAAGCTTTTTTGCCATCTCTGCTTATTCTAATAATCTACCATTTCTCTTGTATTAGGCTCCCAATGACTTCACTCCCGACCGTGCTTCAATCTTACAATAGGTTACCAAATTTTAAAGGAAAACGTAAAGTAGTCATGGCTGAAATGTAGCCCTTGATCAACCATGAACAACGATATGCATACCACATCTATCGAACTTAGTTGGTTGGGAGTTGGTGTCCGCATCAAGTGGCCTTTGTCTGTAGGCAATCGTTATGCCGGTTCTTTCCATTTTTTTTTCTATCCCTTAATAATATTCACATAAGAGCTACAAGCAATGCCCTACAAAAATGAATGGCCCAAATGAAGAATTCCCCAAAACAAATGAAGAATCCCCCCGCCAGCCCAATATGAAAATGTCCTCAAACAATTTATCAAAATTTCTCAATGCAAAATCCCCCAAATATTATAAAAAAAAAAATGACAAAAAAACACCAAAAAATCGAAAAATCGAAAAATTCCCTAAAAAAAAATGGGGAATTTTACATTGTCCATTTTTATATGAAAAATACCCTAAAGATAAAAAAAAATGAAATGTTACCTACAAATTATGAAAAACTCCCCAATTTTTTGGGTTTTTTTTTTTTGCATTTTCATAGAGTCCGCTTTCAATTGGTTTAAATTTTTTTCTTTGGATCAAACACTCAAAATTGTTCAAATAAAACAAAAGTTTTCTAGCATCGAAAGCTATCGGCAGAATTCTCGAAAATAATTTGTTGAAAAAACGAACTGTCTAAAGCGGATGCGTGATTAGGCCCCCGTTTAATGAAATTAAAAAAAAAAATTACGCCGTATCGGTGGACCAACCCATTGTGCTATGAGTAATATTTACCAATTGTTTTGTGGCAAAAATCGCTTGTAACAACGTCTATGGGCTGGGTGAAACAAAAACTTGTGGTTTTTCGTTTTTGTTGCTCGAAAACAACCACAAATTCATCGTACCAAAGTACGAGTATATCTCCTTGTTGTTGCTACTACTGTTCTTCTTCTAGTTTTCTCTGTAGTTTACTTTAATGGGATTTATCGTGCAGGCTGAGCTGCATTATTTGCACATTAATTTAAGTGAAGACCCTGATGCCTGATGGTACAGTAGTCGCATGTTGCAGCATCAGCATGAGCAACGGCAGCAGCGATAGCGACAGCGCAATGCAATACGCGAAATGACTTGAGCATTTAAGCCCTTGAGAAATGAACCCTCAGCGAGATTGCTTCAGCATGTGCTGATTTTTTTTTTTTTGCTTTCAGTTACTGCATCAAACTTTAATAGAATTTTAGACAAAAGCCAAAAATTCCATTCATAGTCCGTTTGCGCTTAACAATTGTGAAATGTTGTTAAAAATGTTTTTTTTTTTGTAGTTTGTGTGTGGTTATATATATGTGTATATATAAATATATATCTCTATATAAATATATTTGTGATTGTTTATTGTTTTTGCGTACCATTGTCCGCGTTGGTGTTAGATAATTAAAATGACAGCTGATTTATCTTATGTGGAAGTTTGTAGGATGGAGTGACACGCCAGTAACGAGAATGCTTAAATATCGTAAATTTTTAAGGAAATCGATTTACCCAAAAATGGGTAATTGTATTAAAATTTGCCCTGAACAAATATGTTTTTATTACTTTTTGTTTATTCTATCTAAACCCGACTAACTGTTTCATTATTTTCAATGTTATTCACATATGCCCAACAAAATCGAAATCGATAGAAACTGAAGTGATTTTGTATGGGACTATCTGGATATATAGCAGAACGGCATCAAAATTGAACCAATAATATTCAGTCTCAGTCACAGTCTTGTTTATCATAACATACAGCGACAATTCTGATTCAGATCTCTATTTTATCTTATACGGAGGTTCGACCGTAAATTGTTAAGGATCTTTTTTACGGTTTTTTACTGTTCAATCAAATTTTAGAGTAGAGAGGATTCACACTGGTTTCTTTTGTTGTTGGTTTGTTGTGTTCCATCGTTTCGTTTGAGCCAGCATATCCACCATAATAAGCGCAATCTGCATGACTTCAAACGAAAATTAATGTAATCAAGAAACAACCGCAAGTACTAATATAAAAGTGCAAAATACCAAAAAAAAACCGTCATGTATAAAAATCGATGAGTATCGAAAAAAACACGACATTGAATGACCAGATGTTTAATTTATTTTACCACAGCCTAAAAGGATTATGACATCAATGCAGACCAGGTCCTGCATTGAGCGTGGACGTGGATAAAGTCGTCGATAGCCGGACGCAAACAGGCTGTGCCGTTGTCAACATCCACAATAACATCATCAACATCACTAACGTCGTCAACATCATCATGGTCGTCGTCAATGGCATGACATTTTCGTTTTAAAACTCGAAAAAAACTGAGTGTGCCACAGGAATTATTTATATTTCATCATTCATGTAAACCATAAGAATGCAATTGGTGGTCGGTTGCAAACCATAAATATTTGCAACAGCCC
This sequence comes from Hydrotaea cyrtoneurina, assembly GCA_958296145.1. Classification (NCBI taxonomy): domain Eukaryota; kingdom Metazoa; phylum Arthropoda; class Insecta; order Diptera; family Muscidae; genus Hydrotaea; species Hydrotaea cyrtoneurina. The sequence continues at coordinate 90,978,707 of OY282512.1, forward strand.
ACGTACTGTCGCACGCTCACAGTCGGTACGCCACATTATTCTGATGAATAAATAAACAGTCCCCTTTGTAATTTTTTCTGTATGCATATCTTCTTCCTTTGTTTTCATACTTGATGGTCATGTGTACGCCTACAGTAGTTATCAAAAATATGATTTCATTTATACCAATACATACTTTGTTTTACTCTAGAGAGTCATACAGGAAGCGCTCAGAGCAAGAGTCGCATAATCCACGTTCAGTTTTAAGGCGGGAAATGTTTCTAAATATTTCAATAGTGAAATATTTCATTTTGGAACTAATCTAGTCAAATCAGGACGAGTTATATGAAACATGTAAACCCGAATGCGAGTTGAGTCTCTCTTGCTCTGAGGCCTTCATACGTAATATTGGTATACATTCTAAATGTTTTAATTGGTTGTTCGAAAATAATCTCTTATTGGAATGTACTTTTGCTAAATCCATCAAAATTAAGCAGAGGTAGAAATACCGTAAATCCACACTACAAACAAATGGATCTTGTAATAGGGAATGTCAGAATATAAATTAGGATTATAGCAATTCCATTATTTGTATTGAATTTACGTAAGTCTCACATTTGATTATGGTGGCATTGACATGTGTAATTTATAGAAGCTATCTAAGCAAATGGTTGAAGTGGTAGAAGTCGGGTCAACTTGATAAATACTTAGCTTGGTCATCCTTTTTCTCAAGTGCATCAATATTGGCTCAAGTTCACCTACGTGGCTACCTTCAACACCCATCGGAGTATTAAGTTAAGAATTAATACGTTTAAACTAAATAACGTTAGATCGTGTCGCCCAATAAGTCACCCCCAGGAACAACCGAAATTAAAATTAATCACGAGATTGTAAATGTTGTAGAGTGGTCTTATATGTAGAATACCTTATATCTCAAACTTCCACAGGTAGAAACTATACGAGTATGTTTAAAGTTTACTCCTAAATTCCTCATCTATTGCGTAATGCTAGGCTATTTCAGCTCTCATCTAGATCTGCAGCAAAGTGAGAAGAGATCAAAAGCAGCTAATTTGCGAATATGAGGAGTTTGAACAGTACAGGAAATTATGACCAAAATTCGTTTCAACAAGTCAAACATCAGAGTGAATGTCATTTAAATGGTATATACTTCTGTAGAGATGGAAATTTGTTAAAAAAAAATGTGGCAAAATAAATGAAAATTCTGCATAATTACACCAATAGTATAATATATAATTTACACTTGGTATAATTTACATCAATAGAATTTCCTCAAATAGTTTCGACAGTATCGACTTCAGTTTAATCTGTATCGGTTGAAGGAATCAGAGATTTTTTACAGTGCTATGAAATAGCCCATACGACGAATACAATTAAATGGACGATGATAGAAAAAAATCCATACGACAAATACCATAAAGAATTGTCCATCTGACACGTAATTCGGATATGGTTCTGTTAGTACCAATTCAGAAAGTTCCCATCGACGACAATTGTAATGTAACTAGGAAATAAACGTCTACTCCCACCGGCGAAGTAATACAATAAAACAGAAATGGGTTTTCGGGTTTTGTCGCTATACAATTTTAAATATTTCCAAACTCCCCGTAATGGCAACCAGGTTAATGTAGACAATGGCCTTCATATAGGAATGAAGAATGTATAAGAGTTTTTTTTCCCCAATTTCAGTAAGTCATTTCAGGGACATAAGGTCGATTTAATTCAAAAAATAATAAGGACAGAAGGGCCTGCAGCAGGAGACTACACACGGCAGAGGAGCATGCTGGATAGGATATTACAAACGTCAGCGGTGCCTGTAGAAGGAGACAACTGTAGCAGGAGACTACTAACAAGAGAAAGGCCTGCAGCAGGAGACTACACACGACAGAGGAAACTACTAACGTCAGAAGGACCTATAGTAGCAGACTACAATCGTCGGAGATGTTTGTAGCAGGATACTGCTCAGGACAGAAGGGCCTGTAGCAGGAGACTACTAATGAGAGAAGGGCCTGTATCAGGAAACTACACACGACAGAGGAGACTACTAACGTCAGAAGGACCTATAGCAGGAGACTATCAACGCCAGAGTTGTCTGTAGCAGGAGAATAATAAGGACAGAAGGGCCTGTAGCACGAGACTACACACGACAGAGGACCACGGAGGTGCCGGTATAAGCAGACTACTAACGACAAAAGCACCTATAGGATATTATTAACAGTCGAGTTGTCTGTAGCAGGATAATACAAATGACAGAAGGGCCTGTAGCAGGAGACTACTAACGAGAGAAGGGCCTGTAGCAGGAAACTACAAACGACAGAGGAGACTACTAACGTCAGAAGGACCTATAGCAGGAGACTATAATCGTCAGAGTTGTCTGTAGCAGGGGACTTCTAACGAGATAAGGGACAGTAGCAGGAGACTATAATCGTTAGAAGGACCTATAGCAGGAGACTATAATCGTCAGAGTTGTCTGTAGCAGGAGACTTCTAACGAGAGAAGGGACTGTAGCAGAAGACTATAATCGTCAGAGTTGTCTGTAGCAGGATACTACTAATGACAGAAGGACAACTAACGGCAAACTTGTCTGTAGGAGGCGAATAACAACGATAGAATGGCCTGTAACAGGAGACTACAAATATCAGAGGTGCCTGTAGCAGGAGACTACTGACTTCAATGTGGTTTGTAGCAGTAGAATACACACGTCAGAGGTGGCTGTAGCAGAAGACTACTAACGACAGAGGAGCATGCAGCAAAAGACTACCGTTCATATTAGGCGGCCCTACTGTGACAAAGTGGGTAATTAGACTGTCAACATACGGGCGGTTTCAAACGTCATGTCAAGAGTGAAGACGCACGGGAATAAAAAAAAGGTGTTTGTCAGTAAAAATTTAGTATTCCATGGTGGGAATACTGAATAAGTTATTGTGTTTACTTTTGTGATTGAAAGATTTCTGATTTCTCGTTGTATTATTATTCAATTTTGATAAGCAAACTCCTGAGGTCCTTTGGCAGGGGACAAAAGAGCACGCGGGTCAGTGTCACTTGGTTTGCCTTCTCGGCACTGTATACACTGCATTGCGCTCAGTAGGGTTCTAATAGATCTATAAGAAAAGCTTATCCTTTCAGATTATACTTTTGTTGTTGCCGCATAGATTTATATACGGATCTAACACTGCATAGGGTGTAAATGAAGGGTGGGTATTGTTGAGAAGGGAAATATTATGGAAGAGGAAATTAGCGGGTTGACAAATGTTTGAACAGGCGGGCAAGGAACACTTAGTATAAATGTTTTGAACAAAAATGGTTTATAAATGAGTGGAATTCCTGAATTTCAGGAACTCTAGAAGATTAAATTGAAAGAAATGCACGAACTTCATGTGATGCATCCTTACGATCTGAGTGAAAGATATACCTGAGCCAGTTCCAATCATATGGGATATCACAATGTAGGAGATAAAAATGATTAGACAGAAAGATAAGACAAAAAAAAGACAGTGCAGGAGTGAAAAAAGTAGTGAAAAGGAGTGAAAGTAGAGAAACAGCACAGATGTAAAAGTTGTTAACAGATAAGTGATTTTGTGCCTATAATCAACACTGATGATATTGGACGTTACGGGTTTTAATTTTCACATAGAGATTGAAAATAAAAACTTAGAATAGGACAATTGAAACAATTGAGACAATAAAGCGGATTTGTATTAGGTGGCGTTTAATGAACAGCATATTCTTTATTTCTCTCTCAAGTGAAGTGAGGTGAAAATGAGTACGCCTTTCAAAATGTCAGATCACAAAAGGCGAATTTATGTTTAAGATTTAAAACAAAAACAAGGTAAAATAATTTGTGTACTAATTTATCGAAATATTTATGTATGTAGTGTTTCAGATAATGCCCAAACTCAAGAAGGAAATTTCTGCCCGGTTGGTCAACATTTGTGTAAATTCAGTATTTCTCTCGAAAACTTCATACCAGACGTAAATCCTGTGATCACTTTATTCCTCAAAACAATAAATGGTTTATCCTGCATTTGACCGTTAACCTAAATGGCGTTTCCAGCGAAGTTTTCCAAGAAAAATGGTCCCATGATGCCATAGCTCAAAATCTTCACAGAACTCATACTTTCTGATTATTCATTGACCTCCTAGGAGAAAGTTGAGCAGACTGTCATCTAAAATCTTTCAATTCCGGCACTTAATAGAACAGCCTTGAATAAATCACATAGAAACCAACACAGTGGATTTCTACTGAAAAATTTAAGTCATTCTGTTTATATTATATTCTTACCGGGAGATGTTTCCAGATAAAGACAAATAACATATTCCTTCATAGTTTTAGCAGTAAACTGAGGTAAGTTTTCCTATATCGTTAATATATACAGTAGATGTTCCACTATTTGAATGGAGGAAGCATTGGCTTTTGGTGATTTTGGTCCACTGTCAAAAATGACAGTGTTGTTTAATTAACTAAAAGAGTTCGTAAATGTTTTTTTCTTTTATTCATTGTTAGGCTTTTTCTGCATTGAAAATCCTTATCGAGTCATCCTTATGGTTGGTTTCAAGGCATTCAAGGCAGTTCTATTTAGTGTCGGAATTGAAATATTTGAGACGACAGTCTACTCAACCATCTCCTAGGAAGTCAATGAATAATCAGAAAGAATGAGTTCTGTGCAGATTTTGAGCTATGGCATTATGGGACCATTTTTCGTTTGAAACTTCGCTGGAAACTCCATTTAGGCAAACGGTCAGATGCAAGTCAGATATTGAAAAAATTGATGTGATTCATATTGGGATCGCGTCATGCCACGCAGCCGTCCCCATACTCGCTTTTCAGCGCACAAAGTTCGGTAATCATGTTATCAGCTGTCTGGCCAACTCGGAGCTGCGACTTGAAGCTGTTTGTGAGGCACCGCAAAGGGCCGATGTTATGCAAACAATTCCTTAACGATTCATGTCCAACAGGAGTATATTGAAGAACTAGGTGCATTTCCGCAAAGCAGTCCAAGGCAGCCACATGAATTAAATACAAATAATAGTGTAAATAATGTTCTTTCGGCTTAATCAGTAATAACATTTCCGAAAAAGTGTTTTTTTTTTAATTTTTAAAAAAAAAACTTTTATTTTTGACAACCTAATATCGGCTACATTGTCGTGGATTCATATAAGCAGAAAGACAGCCCGATGTATCGGTTCCGTTGTGCCGGGGACAGAATTGCTCTATACCTGTAGAAGAGGGCCAATTGTATCGACTCCATTATATTTCTTAGTGTAAAAGATTAAATTAAATACAGAGAATGTACGAGAAAAAATATTCAAATCCCATAATTTCGATTGCCAACGAACCACTCATGGGTCACACTTTGCGCATGTCTGTACTATTTCATACATCGAATGTTTCATACATTTTCTTTTTATTAAAACTTGATGGCAAAATTCCTTCCTGCTATGGAGGAAAGAACATTTTTACAGAATAAAGCTATGTACTCCCACATGCATTCTTTACTTCGTTTAGAGTTAACCATAATCATGGTGGCACTCACATTAAATTGCGACGTAGACACGTTTTGTCATACAAATCACGTACAGAATTTCGTCCATTTGTCTGCGGGTACCGCATTAGATAAAACAACTCAAACGATGTGAATCCACATAATGTTAGTAATCATGAGGTCATAGCGGCAAATGTTATGATGGCAAATGTGCTGATTGGGAATCGATAGACACATTAATTGGTGCTTAATAATCCACCAATCACTATATTAGGCTATGTCAAAACGTTGATGTGTAGGCGAAGCCAAAGGAAATTAAGACCTTAATTATCATTTTCAAATATATCACTGTTTAGGCGAGTCCATGTGTTTCGGCCATCAGTCAGCCTTTAAACGGACCGTTTGAAAGCGGAAGAACTAAAAAAGTTGAAATAAGATAGAACGATTTGAAATGAATAAGAACCAAAGTTTTGATGAGCTTAAGTTCTGATCCAATGATTTAAAGACTAAATAAAAACTGTATAGTTGCGTACCAAATTTACTACCTAACACAGCTAATTTTTATTCGTTAAGGACGCATTTGTGGACGTGAGCTTAAATTGTTGGTACTTTCCAAAAATATTTTAAAACATGTGTTGTTGTTGTTTTTTTTTTATAGAATTTTCAAAAAAGAAGTTATTTGGCACAAAATTAATTTTATGTATACAAATGCATGAATTTGCGACTCAGCGCCAGTATGGCAACTACTTATAATTTACATGACAATTTAATTACATTAAATTAACCCTCTAACGGAAATACCACCATTAGGCGGTCTTCAATAATTTTGTTTAATTTCATACAAAATATTATCCCTCTATTCGGCCAAACAGAAATACTGGAAAATCCTTGCAACCTGTTTTTTTTACCGGTTATTCATAAACAAAAATTTTTTTGTTACGAAACTAAACACAATTTATGAAGACATCCTCAGAGTGGTATTGCCGGTTAGAGGGTGAGAAAAAAAAGTATAAAAACTTATAATACTTACATATTACCTCAATTTCAGCTTTTTATGAATACGGGAGTTAGAGAGTATAAATTATTAACGGCGAAAATCTGATCCAAAAATTTAATTTGTATATTTCTATTACGTTATGAGTTATTTTTTTCTCAGTCAATTGACAAATACAGCCACCGAATCTTAATTCGTTAACAACCTCAATGTGTCCACTGTCACCAAATGTCTTATTCGAGCGATTTGTTATTTTCCACGTTCGTATATTTTTTTTGGTCTAAAAATAATAAATCACTGGGTTCATTTTACTGACAAAAATAAATAAAAGGATACATATGTTCGACCTTTTTGTTGCCGCAAGGTTAGACCGATTGTTATTTAAAGTGAGATTCAGCTTAAACAGTGCGTAAAATTGAGAAAAACATATCGTTACCTTAATATAAAAGGACCTAAGTCATGAAAAAACTTTTTACAATAGAAGGAAAAAAATGTACTAGAACTAGAAATGAAATAGGTGTTATTATTATTTACTTTTCTACTGTACTATTTCTACTTCCATTAAATTTATTTCTTCTCCTGTAATAAATGCTTTCATGAGTTAGGGCCTTTTATATTAAGGTAATATATTAAAAATTAGTTATATTTCCATTATCTTCTAAATTGCTCTACAATGATCACAGGAAGTCCACAGTTATCCATCTCTTCACAACTGATACAAATTTGTAAAAGTGCAGAATTTTCCCGCAATCTGAATAACCACACCACCATGTTTTGGGTTCGGGTCCCAAAATTAGACAAATACTAGAATTAAATGTGATTAAATATATAAATATTTATTAGGGGCCTGCTTTTACCCATGACTAGGTAGCGATATTCGTGTAATGCGGTCATGCCATCGATGTGCAGGCAAAGTCTCATCTAAAGAGCATATGGGTAATTCCACCAAAAGGTCTACCGTGATGAAAAAATTTAAAGTTATTAAAATCACATTAATGTAATATATTACTATACAAAAATATTCAAATTTTAATGAAATTAAAGAATTTCACGTGTATTAACTCAAAAATTTACGAAAAACAATTGCAAAGTGGAAAATTGTAGTTTTGGATCATTTTCAGATTTTTAAATGCACATTTTTTTTTAAATTTCCTTCGTAAAGAGAGGCTTATGTAAAAAGATGCTTATGTAAAAAGAGGCTTATTATAAATAATCTTTCTAAGAGCATAAGAAATCTTAAATTGAAGAGACGAATCAAAAGGAATGAAGAATAACGGTACTTTTTGGTCTAATTTGTCTATATGATAGTCATAAAAAAAATGTCACGTTCGACATGTCACGTTCGAACCAACCTAAAAATTAAATGTAAAAAAACTATCCATGATATTTCTATGAAATAAAGAGGATACGAAAGCTTTGTCATTTTTTAACATTTTACAATTTTCATCGATAACATATTCTGTTTGATTTCGCTGATTCTCATGTTTTTAAAGATGTTCACGGAAACTTCTGTTTTTGTCGCGTTCGACCCGCTCCCTGTTTTGTCCTTATTTTGTTATCACTATTTCGCCTGAAAAAAACTAAACCACCGGTGATAGTACTACTATGGACCTGTACGAATATGTATAAGATGAATCTAAAATATATTTTATTCTGACCTTTTTTGCACTTTGAATGTGTACAACGGTCACGTTCGACACCGTGGAATTGCCGATATGCTAATCATAGGAGTGCCACAAGAGTCTGTTCTCTCTCCGTCTCTCTTTCTTATTTACATTGACGACCTGTTAGGTCAGACTGTGAACCGAACCTACTATTTTGTTGATGATCTACTCTTTTGCTCTGTCATTCATACAAATTTGACCATCGGCCAAGTCCGCTGGAAGTCGGGGACAAAATAAGAACGATAAACGATGAATGACACACGAGCTGTCGACGATTTATGAGTGGGGTTCAATGAACAGAGTAGATTTTAATACACGCAATACCCAGGACTGTTTGTTGTCACACCAACGTTTCACTGATCCAGCATTGTCGTCAATCTCTATGGGTGGTGTGGACATAGACGAATCCGACACTCTTGATATTGTGGGCATGAAGATACAGAGGCATGCACCCCGGAATGCTCTAAGTGTCGAACGAAACATTGAAGTGTTTAGGTTTTTTGAAGCGGGGCACGAACTACTTCACCTCATCTGTTCTCTTAAATATTCACATCACTTATACGCAATTTTAAATTACATCTTTCAAGCTCCTGGATCGTGATGATAGGAGATAGTCTGCCTTCATAATCGCTAAAAATATATTAAAATATTGTAATAGTATCTGCTCTTTGGATGTCCGTCACCTAGTCTTAGGGATTCTTATCCACTCAAACGGTCGGTTGCTCGAACGACGCACTATAGAGAAAATTCGTTCTTCAACCAAACTGTTCGTTCTTCCGGCAAGTGTCTTTCCTCCCAGCTGTGACATTCTCAAACTAAGAAAAATATCAACAAACACTGATCCCTCTTTCCTCCTTTCAGTATCCTAAATCCCTATCGCTAACACATTGCTGCTAGACAAACTATGGGCACTAGGTCCCTGTAATTGATTATAAACATTTAAAAGGTACAACAATGTGATCATTAGCCATTTTTCTACATTAACCCTCTAACCCCCAAATTTTTTTAAAATCTATAAACGAATATACCTTGCGGCACTCTTGCGGTTTAAAGTGTGCAATAAATTTGTTCACAATATTTCAGAGACACCTAAAGAATAACTCCCTACTCACCCTAAATTAAAATCGACTTTAATCTTAAAACCCAAATAACTGGAACTGCTCTCTTAAACATTCACAAGCACAGAGGAATGTGAAACAGAAACTTTCGTCATTACAGAGAAAAAGGTAAGTATTTTGAATATATTTTTTTCACTTAAAGTTTTTTTGAACTTTTTATTTTGCTTTAAAAAATAACCAACGGAAAAAAATACAATAAATTAATCAAAAGTTCTTGTGAAACCCGACGTAATTTCAGTGTATGTATATTAGCCGGAACATGAACACAATTCAAACTTCTTCTGGGAAGTAATGGAGCTTAAATACCAAAGAAAGATCTCTTTGAATGATGAGTCCTTCGTTGTCATCAAAACTCGGGGAAAATGTTTAAAGCGTTCGTCTGTCGAATGCGCGTTCACATTTGGTTTCATTTTTCTAAACTTTGTTGAAGCATGTAATTGCAAATTATTTTTTTTTTTTTTATAATTTTTAGGACTTGCATATACATTAGGGCACACGGAAGTTACCATGGCAGGGGACAAGAGAAACTAAGGCAAGAAATTTATTGGTGTTTATTTCTTTCTTCCATAGAAATGGAATTTCTGGATGTTGTTGTTGTTTACAACGACAATTTAAATGGGTGGTTGGAGTGGTGGGGGCACATTTTCCAAATAAGTTTGTAATGCCGAGTAAGGCGATGTCTTTCAAATGGTCCGCAATGAGTAAATCCTATAAGGAAATGGGCTTTAATATTTAAATTAATTTATTAACTTACGTAAAATGGCTGGCAACTTTAACTACAAATGATGTAATTTATTTTTCGTGGAATATTTCAGACACTCTCTTTGAAAACATTCACCATAATTTATATGGCATGGAAAAGCAGCCCACTCAGTGAGATGTTAGTAAAGTTAAATTAAATTTTAAGAATTTATTTTTTCAGAGTAGACAGAAAATCAACAAAACACCCCGGACTATCAAGGAAAATTGGCTCATTCCAACGTTTCATGGATCAACATTGGGGGAATTTAATTGTGAAATCAAGGAAATCTTATTAGTAATAAATAAAAAATTACAATTTATATTCTCTGTTAGATTTGTTTTCGCCAATAAATGGCGCAGCCATCTTCGTTTTTGGTGGGTTGGTTTATGTGGCCTCTCCAGTCGCAAGGAGCTTTTAGTGCTAACGTTTTGTATTTTATTACCGCACCACTCTGAAACCGCCTGTTGTCACTGTTATTCATAACCAGTTTGTCATATTGAGGAATTTAATGAGGCTACTCAGATCGATAATTATAATCGATACGTCGGGGATATCATCCAGGAACCACGAGTGAAGTCTCATAAGTCGTCGTTTCGCCAGTGCTGGGCATTCGCAGGGGAAGTGTTCCACCGTCTCCCCTTCGTCTGCATGGCCACAGTTACGGCAATGGATTCAAGCTTCAGCGTGGTTGCCGACCAACCAGTGTCCTGTGAGTGTGGATATAATTCTTGATAGCCGTTCTGTTGCAGGCAATGAGATTTGGATCTCCTCTGATTGTATTCAGGCCATGATTTCCTTGAAATTGGACATGAATCTAAAGCTCTTCATCTGGAGATGGCTTGATACAGATATTGCTGGAGAACGCTCCTCTGGACCCCAACGGTATGGATACGTGTACTGTGTCGATTCCAAGGGAAGCAGATCCTATCCTTGCTATTTCATCAGCCCGTTCATTCCCCCTACAAATTCCTATGACCAATCGACTTTGAATGACGCCGCATGGCCATTGCTAGCTTTTGAATAGCTAGCTAATTTCGCTGATGCGGGAATATGTTGGAAATACCACCGGAAAATAACATCCGATTGGTAAAATTTTTTATTGATAGAAGGGAAATTTGGTCATATTTTGAATAGCGTTTTGGGACTAAACACTTTTTACACTAAATGTGCCCTATCTTCGAAGTGTGCAATTTCGTTCACGCAAAAGTTACCTCCAAATAAAGAGAAACCCTTTCACCTTTGCCTTATTTAATCCAATCAACTGTAACAAGTTGTTGTAGTCCAAAAAACTTTTCAGAATCGATATTTTTAAAATAGTTGCAAATTTGAAAATCAAATTCCGTTTTTTCAAATGTCAAAATCGGAAATAGCTAAAAAAATTTAACATAAAAAGTTTTTAAATTCAATGTGAACAAAATTCGTTTGTAATTTTCGGGCCAAATTATTTTTTCCTCCACAGAAACAATTACCATTTCCTTAAATATGATCTCACACGATTTTGTGTCTTACAAATGTGTCTTTGTACTCACCTGTAAAATTAGTTTTACGAGATTGATTGTTTTGTCAAAATTCAATAAATGGGTTTCCAACAAGAGGTTTTGTTTTGAATCAGCCCGTATTTCGGTAGCTGTTACTTTTGAAGCTTTTATTCTTTGACATTTGAAAAGTAGAAACTACGCCATTACAAATGGAACAATACACAAAAATTCTGATCGCAAATCTCGCAGTCACAGTTCGCAAAACTAAAGCATTTTTTAGCTGTCGTGAAGCACCTTGTCGGACCGCAATACAGAAATTGTTGGAAAAAACATCGCTCAAGCACAACTGGGAATATTGATGCTGTAGCCCAAAGTGTTGAAGAAAACCCAGAATTAGCCATTACTCTTCGTTCTTTGGAATTGGGCATTCCAGAAACGACATTACACCGTATTTTGCATAAAGACTTCGGTCTTATGGCTTATAAAGTGCAGTTAACACAAGAACCGAAGCCGGCCGATCATCAACAACGTCGTGTCTTTGCTGATTGGATCCTTGAAATGCCCGAAAATGATCCGAAATTCCATCGAAAAATCATCTTGACTGATGAGGCCCATTTCCACCTCGGTGTCTACGTCAACAAGCCACATTTTCCCATCTGGGACTCGCAAAATCCATGAGTTATTGTTGAGAAGCCTCTCCATCCCCAACGCGTGACTGTTTGGTGCGGTTTATGGTCTGCCGAGGTCATTGGACCTTATGTGCCACACAAGCAACGAAACCATTGCTCTTTTACGGGAAAAGTTTCCGGACCGTGTTATCTCTCGAAGAAGTGATCACAATTGGCCACCGAGCTTTTGTGATTTAACACCGTGCGACTTCTTCCTATGGGGCCACCTGAAAGATAAGGTCTACGCCAACAGCCCAGCGTCGATTCAAGACCTCAAAGAAAGAATTCGTGAGGCTATCGTCGACATAGGGCAACCACTTTGCGATTTGGTTGTGGAAAATTTCATGAAAAGAATATGGCCCTGTAAGTGTGGTCGTTGATGATGTCGATTTTCATTATTAGCGGGATACCTTCCTCTTTATTATGAAATAAACATCCGATAATTTTTCTCAAAAAAATTAATTTTTCTTTGAATACCAAAAAAACACCTCTTGCTGGAAACCCCTGTATAATTCAGTACATTGTATTTTCCATATTGTCAATTCTGTAGACACATCAGTCTTAAATATCCTGATGACAGTAATTTAATAGACTGTAACAAATATAACAACAATTGTTAGTCGACACTCCTTCAAATACAAATGGGTACAATACACTCAGTGCTGTGTTCACTTTTCAGAGTTACGATTAAATTAATGGTCATAACTTGTCAAAAAAAAAACGAATACACAATTAACTTGCAATTTATAAAAAACTAAATTTGTTGGTAAGGCAAAAATAGAAAACTCCGAGGCACAACGAATTATACACACTCACACTCTGTCCTTATACACACATACATACATACCTCCATATATATAAGAATAGGTATCCGTACACGGAACCAGAATGCATTTTCACATCAAAAGTTGTCCCTGCACAAAATATAGGAAACGAAGCGACATGACACTGAGTGCTTTGTCTTAAAGTAACGCAACTCCAAGGAGACAACAACTGTTGTCTAAAGTCGAGATGGTAGATTCATGACATTTCCCCTTTAAACACCAACTACACCTACCCTCTGCTACACGGCGACGGAGTACTAAATGTTAGAATTCATACTGTGATGTAGATAGTAATAATTTCCAATTATCATCTTGTACCAGTTTGCTAAAAGCTTTTTAACAACATGGCTAATTGAATTTTGGGCCAGTAAGTCAAGAAATGAAAACAGTTTTTTCGTTGCCTTGTTTTGAACAGCAACAGAAAAAAACACATTTGCAGTTTCCAAGACAAATGAAATTTAATGAAAAAAAAAAAAAATGTGAGACATGTCGTAAATTGCATGAACAATTTGAACACACTGGTGATACTCTCAAGTGAGGTAACTACTGCCCCAGGAGTTGTTCAGATTCAGGTCCAATAATACAAATTCGGGTGCCGCAAATGTTTGATAATTTTGAATCTAGGAATTCATTATGTTCTGTTACACATCAATACGATGCTTTTATTTCGGGTCAAAGAAAATTATTACGAGGATGTCTTTCCAAATTCAGTTGCAGACATCAATCTCTGTTTAGTTTTTTACCTAACGTCTAAAGGAGGTCATCCAGAATTGTATGTTATGAAGGGCGTTTCTTAAGTTGATATCACTATATTTTTGTTTTAAGACTATTACATTCATAATAGGATGAGTTCGAATTTAAAGAGAGTACATTTGAAGGGCTGATTGCAAAAACATGATAAGCCACAAAATCAAAATACTGCAGAAATTAGAGATTGGATGAAATAGATACATGTCTTTAGTGTTTAAGTAAGACTTCTATCACACATCAGTCGCTGTATATCCAGAAAACTTCGGAAATTGCTATTTTCAAAAAAAAAAGTTGTGGCTTATCCAGTTATTGCATACATTTTATTTTTTTTTTTTTTTTATTTTGAATATCAAAAGTTTGCAATTTTGGTGGAAATTAACCTGCATATCTTGATCTTGCAGATCAAAGTCTATATTTTTCATTTCTAAATAATTAAATTAAATAAATATTTAAAAAAAACTTCTGATTTCTTACAGAATTCGTTTGTTTTCGAGCCAGTCTATTAGGTCTACTTGCACGCCTACCCACTGTTTTAGAAACAGCGACACCATATTTTTTAATTTTTATAATATTCTCAAGTCTTCCTCTTGAATTCTGAAGACAAAGTAAGTTTCTTTCTTTTTGCAAATATTATAAAAGACACCAACAATTTCAACGAAATAACGAGCTGATAATTTTCTTGTACACTGTCTTTTACTTTCCTTTTTCCTGTCAAATAAAATGACAGCTGTCAAATAAAATGACAGCTGTCAAATAAAATGACAGCTGTCAAATAAAATGACAGCTGTCAAATAAAATAATTCTACAATTTTTAGAAATCATCCTTTTCCTGTTCCCATATTCTCCCAAACTATTTGTTCAATCTAAAAAATGAAACAACTCAGTAATAGATTAATAATAGTAAAAAAGTCTAGCTTTAATTTGATATGACACTCTTTTCGATATCTTTAGTAGTTGCTGAAAAATTGACCATAAATTGTTTCAACTTACTTTCGAATCTCTAATTATGAGAAAACCCCATTTTCTGAACCTAATTTCTCCCAAACAATTTGTTCAATCTAAAAAATGAAAACACTGTCATGTTCAAACTCAGATCCGCTATGCCTGAACAAAATTTTAACAAAATTATTTTTTTCAAAAAAATCGAAAATTTGGATGGGCTAGTTTTTTTTTCGTCAAAAAAAATTATTTTTGAATTTCCAAATCTTTTGCTCTTGGATGTATTTTACCTTCGAAATTATGTAGTTATAACCACGAAAATTGTATATAACATTAGCCATTACAGAATAATATACAAAAAATTCATTTTCAGAGTGCCCCATCTATACACCATAAATGCTGTGAAAATTATTGTTGCTTACAGGTGTTATTCCGTTGCAGAACAATTGACAAAATAGTTTCAAGTGACTTTCGATTGTCCAATTTTGAGAAACCAAAATTTCCTGTTCACAAGTTCTCCCAAACTATTTGTCAAATAAAATGACAGCTGTCAAATAAAATGACAGCTGTCAAATAAAATGACAGCTGTCAAATAAAATGACAGCTGTCAAATAAAATGACAGCTGTCAAATAAAATGACAGCTGTCAAATAAAATGACAGCTGTCAAATAAAATGACAGCTGTCAAATAAAATGACAGCTGTCAAATAAAATGACAGCTGTCAAATAAAATGACAGCTGTCAAATAAAATGACAGCTGTCAAATAAAATGACAGCTGTCAAATAAAATGACAGCTGTCAAATAAAATGACAGCTGTCAAATAAAATGACAGCTGTCAAATAAAATGACAGCTGGGTATTTCCAGGATCGATAACGTGGCATTCGTACGCCTTTAAATGTAAAAAAACATGGTAAAAATCAATATTTCCACAAATGTTTTTTTGCGTGAATACAGCATTTCATCAACACTATTTTTGTTACAAAAGACAAGCATTGGGAACTTGTCGTTATTAAAGAATTTTTGGAAAACATTGGATAGATAACGTGACAAAAAATGGAAGTCATTTGTGACTTGATATTGAAAAAATCAAAATTCTGCGAAATGTGGCCATTAATTTGTAAATAAATACTCTTAAAGCATAATAAAGAAATTTAGTTTTCCATTTATAAGAGTTATTTTTATCTAAAACTATTGCTTTATATATTTATAATGTTTTTTAGTGATTCGTAACGTGACATCGGTAACGTGACAAAATTTCCACATAGAATTTTTCTCATCAAATTTTATTTGGAAAATCAAAAAATAGTAATAGTAATAATAATAAAAATTAAGAATACATGTATAAGAATCTAAAACAGATTAAGAAATAACAATTTTGTTTTTTGAATATGCAGTTTGAGCTACTTGTGTTTTAAAATGCTCATCGTAAGAAACATGATGTATTTTCCTTATCCCTGGAACATTTGGCGACTGCTCCCATTTTTTCTTTAATGTGTTTGAAATCATAATTTCACGTTCATCAACATACATAATATGAATTCCAGAAACATTGTTTTTCACGCATTCGTAAAAATCAAATGCATTGTGAAGCAAGACTTTATTGGTTTTCGTCATTTGCCATACTTTTCTCTTCAATACGGCTCCAACCCCATCGACTGCACCCTTGCCATGCGACGATGCAAAATAATTCCACTCAATGTTATCGCATTCAAATTCAGCTATAAAATTAGTTAAGCTATCAATTATGAACTTATTATGAAAGTAAGCATAATACGTATGTACATATATGAAAACCAATACTTTTTGTTATAATATTTCCCACTTACGATGAGTAACGTGACAAACTTTTGATTGAGATTAAACCTTCTTCAATATCAAAAGCGGACTATTTTTTTTTATTTATGTTAAGCACGATTAACTTTATTTAAATAATAATTTTCAGCTTCTTTCTTCGACGGGATGAACAGTACTGATAAAAAACAGTGTTTTGGCATCGATAACGTGACACAGAAATAGCAGGACAAAAAAAGGCAAAAATATACGGTTTGTCAAAGCCTACTATGTGTCTATTTATATTTTCTTATTAGTTTATCGTTGGAACTAAATTGTTGAAACAAGATTGCAATAATAAAACATATATATAATAAATAACAACGAAAAGCAAAACCAGAGGAAAGAGTCACAAAAAAAGAAAAAGAAAATATTGTAAGTTTTTGTGTAAATTTTTCACAACAAAAACAAAAATATGCTTTAAACGCATTATATTCCTTAAATTCAAATAGTTCTTTAACAATATAAATGACAAAAATGGCGGTTTAACCAATTTTAATTTTTTTGTCATGGTTGACCTTTTTCTGGAAATAGCCAGCTGTCAAATAAAATGACAGCTGTCAAATAAAATGACAGCTGTCAAATAAACTGACAGCTGTCAAATAAAATGATAAAATGACAGCTGTCAAATAAAATGACAGCTGTCAAATAAAATGACAGCTGTCAAATAAAATGAGCTGTCAAATAGAGCTGTCAAATAAAATGACAGCTGTCAAATAAAATGACAGCTGTCAAATAAAATGACAGCTGTCAAATAAAATGACAGCTGTCAAATAAAATGACAGCTGTCAAATAAAATGACAGCTGTCAAATAAAATGACAGCTGTCAAATAAAATGACAGCTGTCAAATAAAATGACAGCTGTCAAATAAAGTGACAGCTGTCAAATAAAATGACAGCTGTCAAATAAAATGACAGCTGTCAAATAAAATGACAGCTGTCAAATAAAATGACAGCTGTCAAATAAAATGACAGCTGTCAAATAAAAATGCAGCTGTCAAATAAAAGGACAACTGTCAAATAAAAATAGAGCTGTAAAATAAAATGACAGCTGTCAAATAAAAATAGAGTTGTCAAATAAAATGACAGCTGTCAAATAAAATGACAGCTGTCAAATAAAATGACAGCTGTCAAATAAAATGACGGCTGTCAAATAAAATGACAGCTGTCAAATAAAATGACAGCTGTCAAATAAAATGACAGCTGTCAAATAAAATGACGGCTGTCAAATAAAATGACAGCTGTCAAATAAAATGACAGCTGTCAAATAAAATGACAGCTGTCAAATAAAATGACAGCTGTCAAATAAAATGACAGCTGTCAAATAAAATGACAGCTGTCAAATAAAATGACAGCTGTCAAATACAATGACAGCTGTCAAATAAAATGACAGCTGTCAAATAAAATGACAGCTGTCAAATAAAATGACGGCTGTCAAATAAAATGACAGCTGTCAAATAAAATGACAGCTGTCAAATAAAATGACAGCTGTCAAATAAAATGACAGCTGTCAAATAAAATGACAGCTGTCAAATAAAATGACAGCTGTCAAATAAAATGACAGCTGTCAAATAAAATGACAGCTGTCAAATAAAATGACAGCTGTCAAATAAAATGACAGCTGTCAAATAAAATGACGGCTGTCAAATAAAATGACAGCTGTCAAATAAAATGACAGCTGTCAAATAAAATGACAGCTGTCAAATAAAATGACGGCTGTCAAATAAAATGACAGCTGTCAAATAAAATGACAGCTGTCAAATAAAATGACAGCTGTCAAATAAAATGACAGCTGTCAAATAAAATGACAGCTGTCAAATAAAATGACAGCTGTCAAATAAAATGACAGCTGTCAAATACAATGACAGCTGTCAAATAAAATGACAGCTGTCAAATAAAATGACAGCTGTCAAATAAAATAACAGCTGTCAAATTTAATGACAGCTGTCAAATAAAAATAGAGCTGTCAAATAAAATGACAGCTGTCAAATAAAAATAGAGCTGTCAAATAAAATGACAGCTGTCAAATAAAAATAGAGCTGTCAAATAAAATGACAGCTGTCAAATAAAAATAGAGCTGTCAAATAAAATGACAGCTGTCAAATAAAATGATTGATGTCAAATAAAATAACAGCTGTCAAATAAAATGATTGATGTCAAATAAAATGACAGCTGTCAAATAAAATGACAGCTGTCAAATAAAATGACAGCTGTCAAATAAAATGACAGCTGTCAAATAAAATGACAGCTGTCAAATAAAATGACAGCTGTCAAATAAAATGACAGCTGTCAAATAAAATGACAGCTGTCAAATAAAATGACAGCTGTCAAATAAAATGTCAGCTGTCAAATAAAATGACAGCTGTCAAATAAAATGACAGCTGTAAAATAAAATGACAGCTGTCAAATAAAATGACAGCTGTCAAATAAAATGATTGATGTCAAATAAAATAACAGCTGTCAAATAAAATGATTGATGTCAAATAAAATGACAGCTGTCAAATAAAATGACAGCTGTCAAATAAAATGACAGCTGTCAAATAAAATGACAGCTGTCAAATAAAATGACAGCTGTCAAATAAAATGACAGCTGTCAAATAAAATGACAGCTGTCAAATAAAATGACAGCTGTCAAATAAAATGACAATTGTCAAATAAAATGACAGCTGTCAAATAAAATGACAGCTGTCAAATAAAATGACAGCTGTCAAATAAAAATAGAGCTGTCAAATAAAATGACAGCTGTCAAATAAAATGACAGCTGTCAAATAAAATGACAGCTGTCAAATAAAATGACAGCTGTCAAATAAAATGACAGCTGTCAAATAAAATGACAGCTGTCAAATAAAATGACAGCTGTCAAATATAATGACAGCTGTCAAATAAAAATGCAGCTGTCAAATAAAAGGACAACTGTCAAATAAAAGGACAACTGTCAAATAAAAGGACAACTGTCAAATAAAAATAGAGCTGTCAAATAAAATGACAGCTGTCAAATAAAAATAGAGTTGTCAAATAAAATGACAGCTGTCAAATAAAATGACAGCTGTCAAATAAAATGACAGCTGTCAAATAAAATGACAGCTGTCAAATAAAATGACAGCTGTCAAATAAAATGACAGCTGTCAAATAAAATGACAGCTGTCAAATAAAATGACAGCTGTCAAATAAAATGACAGCTGTCAAATAAAATGACAGCTGTCAAATAAAATGACAGCTGTCAAATAAAATGACAGCTGTCAAATAAAATGACAGCTGTCAAATAAAATGACAGCTGTCAAATAAAATGACAGCTGTCAAATAAAATGACAGCTGTCAAATAAAATGACAGCTGTCAAATACAATGACAGCTGTCAAATACAATGACAGCTGTCAAATAAAATGACAGCTGTCAAATAAAATGACAGCTGTCAAATAAAATGACAGCTGTCAAATTTAATGACAGCTGTCAAATAAAAATAGAGCTGTCAAATAAAATGACAGCTGTCAAATAAAAATAGAGCTGTCAATTAAATGACAGCTGTCAAATAAAAATAGAGCTGTCAAATAAAATGACAGCTGTCAAATAAAATGATTGATGTCAAATAAAATAACAGCTGTCAAATAAAATGATTGATGTCAAATAAAATGACAGCTGTCAAATAAAATGACAGCTGTCAAATAAAATGACAGCTGTCAAATAAAATGACAGCTGTCAAATAAAATGACAGCTGTCAAATAAAAATAGAGCTGTCAAATAAAATGACAGCTGTCAAATAAAAATAGAGCTGTCAAATAAAATGACAGCTGTCAAATAAAATGACAGCTGTCAAATAAAATGACAGCTGTCAAAAAAAATGACAGCTGTCAAATAAAATGACAGCTGTCAAATAAAATAATTCTACAATTTTTAGAAATTATCCTTTTCCTGTTCCCATATTCTCCCAAACTATTTGTTCAATCTAAAAAATGAAACAACTCAGTAATAGATTAATAATAGTAAAAAAGTCTAGCTTTAATTTGATATGACACTCTTTTCGATATCTTTAGTAGTTGCTGAAAAATTGACCATAAATTGTTTCAACTTATTTTCGAATCTCTAATTATGAGAAAACCCCATGTTCTGAACCTAATTTCTCCCAAACAATTTGTTCTATCTAAAAAATGAAAACACTGTCATGTTCAAACTCAGATCCGCTATGCCTGAACAGAATTTTAACAAAAAAATTTTTTTCAAAAAAATCGAAAATTTGGATGGGCTAACCCCTTAGTTTTTTTTCGTCAAAAAAAATTATTTTTGAATTTCCAAATCTTTTGCTCTTGGATGTATTTTACCTTCGAAATTATGTAGTTATAACCACGAAAATTTTATATAACATTAGCCATTACAGAATAATAGACAAAAAATTCATTTTCAGAGTGCCCCATCGTATACACCATAAATGCTGTGAAAATTATTGTTGCTTACAGGTGTTATTCCGTTGCAGAACAATTGACAAAATAGTTTCAAGTGACTTTCGATTGTCCAATTTTGAGAAACCAAAATGTCCTGTTCACAAGTTCTCCCAAACTATTTGTCAAATAAAATGACAGCTGTCAAATAAAATGACAGCTGTCAAATAAAATGACAGCTGTCAAATAAAATGACAGCTGTCAAATAAAATGACAGCTGTCAAATAAAATGACAGCTGTCAAATAAAATGACAGCTGTCAAATAAAATGACAGCTGTCAAATAAAATGACAGCTGTCAAATAAAATGACAGCTGTCAAATAAAATGACAGCTGTCAAATAAAATGACAGCTGTCAAATAAAATGACAGCTGTCAAATAAAATGACAGCTGTCAAATAAAATGACAGCTGTCAAATAAAATGACAGCTGTCAAATAAAAATGCAGCTGTCAAATAAAAGGACAACTGTCAAATAAAAATAGAGCTGTAAAATAAAATGACAGCTGTCAAATAAAAATAGAGTTGTCAAATAAAATGACAGCTGTCAAATAAAATGACAGCTGTCAAATAAAATGACAGCTGTCAAATAAAATGACGGCTGTCAAATAAAATGACAGCTGTCAAATAAAATGACAGCTGTCAAATAAAATGACAGCTGTCAAATAAAATGACGGCTGTCAAATAAAATGACAGCTGTCAAATAAAATGACAGCTGTCAAATAAAATGACAGCTGTCAAATAAAATGACAGCTGTCAAATAAAATGACAGCTGTCAAATAAAATGACAGCTGTCAAATACAATGACAGCTGTCAAATAAAATGACAGCTGTCAAATAAAATGACAGCTGTCAAATAAAATAACAGCTGTCAAATTTAATGACAGCTGTCAAATAAAAATAGAGCTGTCAAATAAAATGACAGCTGTCAAATAAAAATAGAGCTGTCAAATAAAATGACAGCTGTCAAATAAAAATAGAGCTGTCAAATAAAATGACAGCTGTCAAATAAAAATAGAGCTGTCAAATAAAATGATTGATGTCAAATAAAATAACAGCTGTCAAATAAAATGATTGATGTCAAATAAAATGACAGCTGTCAAATAAAATGACAGCTGTCAAATAAAATGACAGCTGTCAAATAAAATGACAGCTGTCAAATAAAATGACAGCTGTCAAATAAAATGACAGCTGTCAAATAAAATGACAGCTGTCAAATAAAATGTCAGCTGTCAAATAAAATGACAGCTGTCAAATAAAATGACAGCTGTCAAATAAAATGATTGATGTCAAATAAAATAACAGCTGTCAAATAAAATGATTGATGTCAAATAAAATGACAGCTGTCAAATAAAATGACAGCTGTCAAATAAAATGACAGCTGTCAAATAAAATGACAGCTGTCAAATAAAATGACAGCTGTCAAATAAAATGACAGCTGTCAAATAAAATGACAATTGTCAAATAAAATGACAGCTGTCAAATAAAATGACAGCTGTCAAATAAAATGACAGCTGTCAAATAAAATGACAGCTGTCAAATAAAAATAGAGCTGTCAAATAAAATGACAGCTGTCAAATAAAATGACAGCTGTCAAATAAAATGACAGCTGTCAAATAAAATGACAGCTGTCAAATAAAATGACAGCTGTCAAATAAAATGACAGCTGTCAAATAAAATGACAGCTGTCAAATAAAATGACAGCTGTCAAATAAAATGACAGCTGTCAAATAAAAATGCAGCTGTCAAATAAAAGGACAACTGTCAAATAAAAGGACAACTGTCAAATAAAAGGACAACTGTCAAATAAAAGGACAACTGTCAAATAAAAATAGAGCTGTCAAATAAAATGACAGCTGTCAAATAAAAATAGAGTTGTCAAATAAAATGACAGCTGTCAAATAAAATGACAGCTGTCAAATAAAATGACAGCTGTCAAATAAAATGACAGCTGTCAAATAAAATGACAGCTGTCAAATAAAATGATAGCTGTCAAATAAAATGACAGCTGTCAAATAAAATGACAGCTGTCAAATAAAATGACAGCTGTCAAATAAAATGACAGCTGTCAAATAAAATGACAGCTGTCAAATAAAATGACAGCTGTCAAATAAAATGACAGCTGTCAAATAAAATGACAGCTGTCAAATAAAATGATAGCTGTCAAATAAAATGACAGCTGTCAAATAAAATGACAGCTGTCAAATACAATGACAGCTGTCAAATACAATGACAGCTGTCAAATAAAATGACAGCTGTCAAATAAAATGACAGCTGTCAAATAAAATGACAGCTGTCAAATTTAATGACAGCTGTCAAATAAAAATAGAGCTGTCAAATAAAATGACAGCTGTCAAATAAAAATAGAGCTGTCAATTAAATGACAGCTGTCAAATAAAAATAGAGCTGTCAAATAAAATGATTGATGTCAAATAAAATAACAGCTGTCAAATAAAATGATTGATGTCAAATAAAATGACAGCTGTCAAATAAAATGACAGCTGTCAAATAAAATGACAGCTGTCAAATAAAATGACAGCTGTCAAATAAAATGACAGCTGTCAAATAAAATGACAGCTGTCAAATAAAAATAGAGCTGTCAAATAAAATGACAGCTGTCAAATAAAAATAGAGCTGTCAAATAAAATGACAGCTGTCAAATAAAATGACAGCTGTCAAATAAAATGACAGCTGTCAAAAAAAATGACAGCTGTCAAATAAAATGACAGCTGTCAAATAAAATAATTCTACAATTTTTAGAAATTATCCTTTTCCTGTTCCCATATTCTCCCAAACTATTTGTTCAATCTAAAAAATGAAACAACTCAGTAATAGATTAATAATAGTAAAAAAGTCTAGCTTTAATTTGATATGACACTCTTTTCGATATCTTTAGTAGTTGCTGAAAAATTGACCATAAATTGTTTCAACTTATTTTCGAATCTCTAATTATGAGAAAACCCCATTTTCTGAACCTAATTTCTCCCAAACAATTTGTTCTATCTAAAAAATGAAAACACTGTCATGTTCAAACTCAGATCCGCTATGCCTGAACAGAATTTTAACAAAAAAATTTTTTTCAAAAAAATCGAAAATTTGGATGGGCTAACCCCTTAGTTTTTTTTCGTCAAAAAAAATTATTTTTGAATTTCCAAATCTTTTGCTCTTGGATGTATTTTACCTTCGAAATTATGTAGTTATAACCACGAAAATTTTATATAACATTAGCCATTACAGAATAATAGACAAAAAATTCATTTTCAGAGTGCCCCATCGTATACACCATAAATGCTGTGAAAATTATTGTTGCTTACAGGTGTTATTCCGTTGCAGAACAATTGACAAAATAGTTTCAAGTGACTTTCGATTGTCCAATTTTGAGAAACCAAAATGTCCTGTTCACAAGTTCTCCCAAACTATTTGTCAAATAAAATGACAGCTGTCAAATAAAATGACAGCTGTCAAATAAAATGACAGCTGTCAAATAAAATGACAGCTGTCAAATAAAATGACAGCTGTCAAATAAAATGACAGCTGTCAAATAAAATGACAGCTGTCAAATAAAATGACAGCTGTCAAATAAAATGACAGCTGTCAAATAAAATGACAGCTGTCAAATAAAATGACAGCTGTCAAATAAAAATAGAGCTGTCAAATAAAATGACAGCTGTCAAATAAACTGACAGCTGTCAAATAAAATGACAGCTGTCAAATAAAATGACAGCTGTCAAATAAAATGACAGCTGTCAAATAAAATGACAGCTGTCAAATAAAATGACAGCTGTCAAATAAAATGACAGCTGTCAAATAAAATGACAGCTGTCAAATAAAATGACAGCTGTCAAATAAAATGACAGCTGTCAAATAAAAATAGAGCTGTCAAATAAAATGACAGCTGTCAAATAAACTGACAGCTGTCAAATAAAATGACAGCTGTCAAATAAAATGACAGCTGTCAAATAAAATGACAGCTGTCAAATAAAATGACAGCTGTCAAATAAAATGACAGCTGTCAAATAAAATGACAGCTGTCAAATACAATGACAGCTGTCAAATACAATGACAGCTGTCAAATAAAATGACAGCTGGTAAATAAAATGACAGCTGTCAAATAAAATGACAGCTGTCAAATTTAATGACAGCTGTCAAATAAAAATAGAGCTGTCAAATAAAATGACAGCTGTCAAATAAAAATAGAGCTGTCAAATAAAATGACAGCTGTCAAATAAAAATAGAGCTGTCAAATAAAATGACAGCTGTCAAATAAAATGATTGATGTCAAATAAAATAACAGCTGTCAAATAAAATGATTGATGTCAAATAAAATGACAGCTGTCAAATAAAATGACAGCTGTCAAATAAAATGACAGCTGTCAAATAAAATGACAGCTGTCAAATAAAATGACAGCTGTCAAATAAAAATAGAGCTGTCAAATAAAATGACAGCTGTCAAATAAAAATAGAGCTGTCAAATAAAATGACAGCTGTCAAATAAAATGATTGATGTCAAATAAAATAACAGCTGTCAAATAAAATGATAGATGTCAAATAAAATGACAGCTGTCAAATAAAATGACAGCTGTCTAATAAAATGACAGCTGTCAAATAAAATGACAGCTGTCAAATAAAATGACAGCTGTCAAATAAAATGACAGCTGTCAAATAAAAATAGAGCTGTCAAATAAAATGACAGCTGTCAAATAAAAATAGAGCTGTCAAATAAAATGACAGCTGTCAAATAAAATGACAGCTGTCAAATAAAATGACAGCTGTCAAATAAAATGACAGCTGTCAAATAAAATGACAGCTGTCAAAAAAAATGACAGCTGTCAAATAAAATGACAGCTGTCAAATAAAATAATTCTACAATTTTTAGAAATTATCCTTTTCCTGTTCCCATATTCTCCCAAACTATTTGTTCAATCTAAAAAATGAAACAACTCAGTAATAGATTAATAATAGTAAAAAAGTCTAGCTTTAATTTGATATGACACTCTTTTCGATATCTTTAGTAGTTGCTGAAAAATTGACCATAAATTGTTTCAACTTATTTTCGAATCTCTAATTATGAGAAAACCCCATTTTCTGAACCTAATTTCTCCCAAACAATTTGTTCTATCTAAAAAATGAAAACACTGTCATGTTCAAATGCTTGAACAGAATTTTAACAAAAAAATTTTTTTCAAAAAAATCGAAAATTTGGATGGGCTAACCCCTTAGTTTTTTTTCGTCAAAAAAAATTATTTTTGAATTTCCAAATCTTTTGCTCTTGGATGTATTTTACCTTCGAAATTATGTAGTTATAACCACGAAAATTTTATATAACATTAGCCATTACAGAATAATAGACAAAAAATTCATTTTCAGAGTGCCCCATCGTATACACCATAAATGCTGTGAAAATTATTGTTGCTTACAGGTGTTATTCCGTTGCAGAACAATTGACAAAATAGTTTCAAGTGACTTTCGATTGTCCAATTTTGAGAAACCAAAATTTCCTGTTCACAAGTTCTCCCAAACTATTTGTCAAATAAAATGACAGCTGTCAAATAAAATGACAGCTGTCAAATAAAATGACAGCTGTCAAATAAAATGACAGCTGTCAAATAAAATGACAGCTGTCAAATAAAATGACAGCAGCCAAATGACAGCTGTCAAATAAAATGACAGCTGTCAAATAAAATGACAGCTGTCAAATAAAATGACAGCTGTCAAATAAAATGACAGCTGTCAAATAAAATGACAGCTGTCAAATAAAATGACAGCTGTCAAATAAAATGACAGCTGTCAAATAAAAATAGAGCTGTCAAATAAAAATAGAGCTGTCAAATAAAATGACAGCTGTCAAATAAAATGACAGCTGTCAAATAAAATGACAGCTGTCAAATAAAATGACAGCTGTCAAATAAAATGACAGCTGTCAAATAAAATGACAGCTGTCAAATAAAAATAGAGCTGTCAAATAAAATGACAGCTGTCAAATAAAATGACAGCTGTCAAATAAAAATAGAGCTGTCAAATAAAATGACAGCTGTCAAATAAAAATAGAGCTGTCAAATAAAATGACAGCTGTCAAATAAAAATAGAGCTGTCAAATAAAATGACAGCTGTCAAATAAAATGACAGCTGTCAAATAAAATGACAGCTGTCAAATAAAATGACAGCTGTCAAATAAAATGACAGCTGTCAAATAAAAATAGAGCTGTCAAATAAAATGACAGCTGTCAAATAAAAATAGAGCTGTCAAATAAAATGACAGCTGTCAAATAAAATGTCAAATAAAATGACAGCTGTCAAATAAAATGACAGCTGTCAAATAAGATGACAGCTGTCAAATTTAATGACAGCTGTCAAATAAAAATAGAGCTGTCAAATAAAATGACAGCTGTCAAATAAAAATGACAGCTGTCAAATAAAATGACAGCTGTCAAATAAAATGACAGCTGTCAAATAAAATGACAGCTGTCAAATAAAATGACAGCTGTCAAATAAAATGACAGCTGTCAAATAAAATGACAGCTGTCAAATAAAATGACAGCTGTCAAATAAAATGACAGCTGTCAAATAAAATGACAGCTGTCAAATAAAATGACAGCTGTCAAATAAAATGACAGCTGTCAAATAAAAATAGAGCTGTCAAATAAAAATAGAGCTGTCAAATAAACTGACAGCTGTCAAATAAAATGACAGCTGTCAAATAAAATGACAGCTGTCAAATAAAATGACAGCTGTCAAATAAAATGACAGCTGTCAAATAAAATGACAGCTGTCAAATAAAATGACAGCTGTCAAATACAATGACAGCTGTCAAATACAATGACAGCTGTCAAATAAAATGACAGCTGTCAAATAAAATGACAGCTGTCAAATAAAATGACAGCTGTCAAATTTAATGACAGCTGTCAAATAAAAATAGAGCTGTCAAATAAAATGACAGCTGTCAAATAAAAATAGAGCTGTCAAATAAAATGACAGCTGTCAAATAAAAATAGAGCTGTCAAATAAAATGACAGCTGTCAAATAAAATGATTGATGTCAAATAAAATAACAGCTGTCAAATAAAATGATTGATGTCAAATAAAATGACAGCTGTCAAATAAAATGACAGCTGTCAAATAAAATGACAGCTGTCAAATAAAATGACAGCTGTCAAATAAAATGACAGCTGTCAAATAAAAATAGAGCTGTCAAATAAAATGACAGCTGTCAAATAAAAATAGAGCTGTCAAATAAAATGACAGCTGTCAAATAAAATGATTGATGTCAAATAAAATAACAGCTGTCAAATAAAATGATAGATGTCAAATAAAATGACAGCTGTCAAATAAAATGACAGCTGTCTAATAAAATGACAGCTGTCAAATAAAATGACAGCTGTCAAATAAAATGACAGCTGTCAAATAAAATGACAGCTGTCAAATAAAAATAGAGCTGTCAAATAAAATGACAGCTGTCAAATAAAAATAGAGCTGTCAAATAAAATGACAGCTGTCAAATAAAATGACAGCTGTCAAATAAAATGACAGCTGTCAAATAAAATGACAGCTGTCAAATAAAATGACAGCTGTCAAAAAAAATGACAGCTGTCAAATAAAATGACAGCTGTCAAATAAAATGACAGCTGTCAAATAAAATGACAGCTGTCAAAAAAAATGACAGCTGTCAAATAAAATGACAGCTGTCAAATAAAATAATTCTACAATTTTTAGAAATTATCCTTTTCCTGTTCCCATATTATCCCAAACTATTTGTTCAATCTAAAAAATTAAACAACTCAGTAATAGATTAATAATAGTAAAAAAGTCTAGCTTTAATTTGATATGACACTCTTTTCGATATCTTTAGTAGTTGCTGAAAAATTGACCATAAATTGTTTCAACTTATTTTCGAATCTCTAATTATGAGAAAACCCCATTTTCTGAACCTAATTTCTCCCAAACAATTTGTTCTATCTAAAAAATGAAAACACTGTCATGTTCAAATGCTTGAACAGAATTTTAACAAAAAAATTTTTTTCAAAAAAATCGAAAATTTGGATGGGCTAACCCCTTAGTTTTTTTTCGTCAAAAAAAATTATTTTTGAATTTCCAAATCTTTTGCTCTTGGATGTATTTTACCTTCGAAATTATGTAGTTATAACCACGAAAATTTTATATAACATTAGCCATTACAGAATAATAGACAAAAAATTCATTTTCAGAGTGCCCCATCGTATACACCATAAATGCTGTGAAAATTATTGTTGCTTACAGGTGTTATTCCGTTGCAGAACAATTGACAAAATAGTTTCAAGTGACTTTCGATTGTCCAATTTTGAGAAACCAAAATTTCCTGTTCACAAGTTCTCCCAAACTATTTGTCAAATAAAATGACAGCTGTCAAATAAAATGACAGCTGTCAAATAAAATGACAGCTGTCAAATAAAATGACAGCTGTCAAATAAAATGACAGCAGCCAAATGACAGCTGTCAAATAAAATGACAGCTGTCAAATAAAATGACAGCTGTCAAATAAAATGACAGCTGTCAAATAAAATGACAGCTGTCAAATAAAATGACAGCTGTCAAATAAAATGACAGCTGTCAAATAAAAATAGAGCTGTCAAATAAAAATAGAGCTGTCAAATAAAATGACAGCTGTCAAATAAAATGACAGCTGTCAAATAAAATGACAGCTGTCAAATAAAATGACAGCTGTCAAATAAAAATAGAGCTGTCAAATAAAATGACAGCTGTCAAATAAAATGACAGCTGTCAAATAAAATGACAGCTGTCAAATAAAAATAGAGCTGTCAAATAAAATGACAGCTGTCAAATAAAATGACAGCTGTCAAATAAAATGACAGCTGTCAAATAAAAATAGAGCTGTCAAATAAAATGACAGCTGTCAAATAAAATGACAGCTGTCAAATAAAATGACAGCTGTCAAATAAAATGACAGCTGTCAAATAAAATGACAGCTGTCAAATAAAATGACAGCTGTCAAATAAAATGACAGCTGTCAAATAAAAATAGAGCTGTCAAATAAAATGACAGCTGTCAAATAAAATGTCAAATAAAATGACAGCTGTCAAATAAAATGACAGCTGTCAAATAAGATGACAGCTGTCAAATAAGATGACAGCTGTCAAATAAAATGACAGCTGTCAAATAAAATGACAGCTGTCAAATAAAAATAGAGCTGTCAAATAAAATGACAGCTGTCAAATAAAATGTCAAATAAAATGACAGCTGTCAAATAAAATGACAGCTGTCAAATAAAATGACAGCTGTCAAATAAAATGACAGCTGTCAAATAAAATGACAGCAGCCAAATGACAGCTGTCAAATAAAATGACAGCTGTCAAATAAAATGACAGCTGTCAAATAAAATGACAGCTGTCAAATAAAATGACAGCTGTCAAATAAAATGACAGCTGTCAAATAAAATGACAGCTGTCAAATAAAATGACAGCTGTCAAATAAAAATAGAGCTGTCAAATAAAATGACAGCTGTCAAATAAAATGACAGCTGTCAAATAAAATGACAGCTGTCAAATAAAAATAGAGCTGTCAAATAAAATGACAGCTGTCAAATAAAATGACAGCTGTCAAATAAAAATAGAGCTGTCAAATAAAATGACAGCTGTCAAATAAAAATAGAGCTGTCAAATAAAATGACAGCTGTCAAATAAAAATAGAGCTGTCAAATAAAAATAGAGCTGTCAAATAAAATGACAGCTGTCAAATAAAATGACAGCTGTCAAATAAAATGACAGCTGTCAAATAAAATGACAGCTGTCAAATAAAATGACAGCTGTCAAATAAAAATAGAGCTGTCAAATAAAATGACAGCTGTCAAATAAAATGTCAAATAAAATGACAGCTGTCAAATAAAATGACAGCTGTCAAATAAGATGACAGCTGTCAAATTTAATGACAGCTGTCAAATAAAAATAGAGCTGTCAAATAAAATGACAGCTGTCAAATAAAAATGACAGCTGTCAAATAAAAATGACAGCTGTCAAATAAAATGACAGCTGTCAAATAAAATGACAGCTGTCAAATAAAATGACAGCTGTCAAATAAAATGACAGCTGTCAAATAAAATGACAGCTGTCAAATAAAATGACAGCTGTCAAATAAAATGACAGCTGTCAAATAAAATGACAGCTGTCAAATAAAATGACAGCTGTCAAATAAAATGACAGCTGTCAAATAAAATGACAGCTGTCAAATAAAATGACAGCTGTCAAATAAAATGACAGCTGTCAAATAAAAATAGAGCTGTCAAATAAAATGACAGCTGTCAAATAAACTGACAGCTGTCAAATAAAATGACAGCTGTCAAATAAAATGACAGCTGTCAAATAAAATGACAGCTGTCAAATAAAATGACAGCTGTCAAATAAAATGACAGCTGTCAAATAAAATGACAGCTGTCAAATACAATGACAGCTGTCAAATAAAATGACAGCTGTCAAATAAAATGACAGCTGTCAAATAAAATGACAGCTGTCAAATTTAATGACAGCTGTCAAATAAAAATAGAGCTGTCAAATAAAAATAGAGCTGTCAAATAAAATGACAGCTGTCAAATAAAAATAGAGCTGTCAAATAAAATGACAGCTGTCAAATAAAAATAGAGCTGTCAAATAAAATGACAGCTGTCAAATAAAATGATTGATGTCAAATAAAATAACAGCTGTCAAATAAAATGATTGATGTCAAATAAAATGACAGCTGTCAAATAAAATGACAGCTGTCAAATAAAATGACAGCTGTCAAATAAAATGACAGCTGTCAAATAAAATGACAGCTGTCAAATAAAAATAGAGCTGTCAAATAAAATGACAGCTGTCAAATAAAAATAGAGCTGTCAAATAAAATGACAGCTGTCAAATAAAATGATTGATGTCAAATAAAATAACAGCTGTCAAATAAAATGATAGATGTCAAATAAAATGACAGCTGTCAAATAAAATGACAGCTGTCTAATAAAATGACAGCTGTCAAATAAAATGACAGCTGTCAAATAAAATGACAGCTGTCAAATAAAATGACAGCTGTCAAATAAAAATAGAGCTGTCAAATAAAATGACAGCTGTCAAATAAAAATAGAGCTGTCAAATAAAATGACAGCTGTCAAATAAAATGACAGCTGTCAAATAAAATGACAGCTGTCAAATAAAATGACAGCTGTCAAATAAAATGACAGCTGTCAAAAAAAATGACAGCTGTCAAATAAAATGACAGCTGTCAAATAAAATAATTCTACAATTTTTAGAAATTATCCTTTTCCTGTTCCCATATTATCCCAAACTATTTGTTCAATCTAAAAAATTAAACAACTCAGTAATAGATTAATAATAGTAAAAAAGTCTAGCTTTAATTTGATATGACACTCTTTTCGATATCTTTAGTAGTTGCTGAAAAATTGACCATAAATTGTTTCAACTTATTTTCGAATCTCTAATTATGAGAAAACCCCATTTTCTGAACCTAATTTCTCCCAAACAATTTGTTCTATCTAAAAAATGAAAACACTGTCATGTTCAAATGCTTGAACAGAATTTTAACAAAAAAATTTTTTTCAAAAAAATCGAAAATTTGGATGGGCTAACCCCTTAGTTTTTTTTCGTCAAAAAAAATTATTTTTGAATTTCCAAATCTTTTGCTCTTGGATGTATTTTACCTTCGAAATTATGTAGTTATAACCACGAAAATTTTATATAACATTAGCCATTACAGAATAATAGACAAAAAATTCATTTTCAGAGTGCCCCATCGTATACACCATAAATGCTGTGAAAATTATTGTTGCTTACAGGTGTTATTCCGTTGCAGAACAATTGACAAAATAGTTTCAAGTGACTTTCGATTGTCCAATTTTGAGAAACCAAAATTTCCTGTTCACAAGTTCTCCCAAACTATTTGTCAAATAAAATGACAGCTGTCAAATAAAATGACAGCTGTCAAATAAAATGACAGCTGTCAAATAAAATGACAGCTGTCAAATAAAATGACAGCAGCCAAATGACAGCTGTCAAATAAAATGACAGCTGTCAAATAAAATGACAGCTGTCAAATAAAATGACAGCTGTCAAATAAAATGACAGCTGTCAAATAAAATGACAGCTGTCAAATAAAATGACAGCTGTCAAATAAAAATAGAGCTGTCAAATAAAAATAGAGCTGTCAAATAAAATGACAGCTGTCAAATAAAATGACAGCTGTCAAATAAAATGACAGCTGTCAAATAAAATGACAGCTGTCAAATAAAATGACAGCTGTCAAATAAAATGACAGCTGTCAAATAAAAATAGAGCTGTCAAATAAAATGACAGCTGTCAAATAAAATGACAGCTGTCAAATAAAAATAGAGCTGTCAAATAAAATGACAGCTGTCAAATAAAAATAGAGCTGTCAAATAAAATGACAGCTGTCAAATAAAAATAGAGCTGTCAAATAAAATGACAGCTGTCAAATAAAATGACAGCTGTCAAATAAAATGACAGCTGTCAAATAAAAATAGAGCTGTCAAATAAAATGACAGCTGTCAAATAAAATGTCAAATAAAATGACAGCTGTCAAATAAAATGACAGCTGTCAAATAAGATGACAGCTGTCAAATAAGATGACAGCTGTCAAATTTAATGACAGCTGTCAAATAAAAATAGAGCTGTCAAATAAAATGACAGCTGTCAAATAAAAATGACAGCTGTCAAATAAAATGACAGCTGTCAAATAAAATGACAGCTGTCAAATAAAATGACAGCTGTCAAATTAAATGACAGCTGTCAAATAAAATGACAGCTGTCAAATAAAATGACAGCTGTCAAATAAAATGACAGCTGTCAAATAAAATGACAGCTGTCAAATAAAATGACAGCTGTCAAATAAAATGACAGCTGTCAAATAAAATGACAGCTGTCAAATAAAATGACAGCTGTCAAATAAAATGACAGCTGTCAAATAAAATGACAGCTGTCAAATAAAATGACAGCTGTCAAACAAACTGACATCTGTCAAATAAAATAATTCTAAAATTTTTAGAAATCATCCTTTTCCTGTTCCCATATTCTCCCAAACTATTTGTTCAATCTAAAAAATGAAACAACTCAGTAATAGATTAATAATAGTAAAAAAGTCTAGCTTTAATTTGATATGACACTCTTTTCGATATCTTTAGTAGTTGCTGAAAAATTGACCATAAATTGTTTCAACTTATTTTCGAATCTCTAATTATGAGAAAACCCCATTTTCTGAACCTAATTTCTCCCAAACAATTTGTTCTATCTAAAAAATGAAAACACTGTCATGTTCAAACTCAGATCCGCTATGCCTGAACAGAATTTTAACAAAAATTTTTTTTTTCAAAAAAATCGAAAATTTGTTTTTTTTCGTCAAAAAAAATTATTTTTGAATTTCCAAATCTTTTGCTCTTGGATGTATTTTACCTTCGAAATTATGTAGTTATAACCACGAAAATTTTATATAACATTAGCCATTACAGAATAATAGACAAAAAAATCATTTTCAGAGTGCCCCATCGTATACACCATAAATGCTGTGAAAATTATTGTTGCTTACCGGTGTTATTCCGTTGCAGAACAATTGACAAAATAGTTTCAAGTGACTTTCGATTGTCCAATTTTGAGAAACCAAAATTTCCTGTTCACAAGTTCTCCCAAACTATTTGTCAAATAAAATGACAGCTGTCAAATAAAATGACAGCTGTCAAATAAAATGACAGCTGTCAAATAAAATGACAGCTGTCAAATAAAATGACAGCTGTCAAATAAAATGACAGCTGTCAAATAAAATGACAGCTGTCAAATAAAATGACAGCTGTCAAATAAAATGACAGCTGTCAAATAAAAATACAGCTGTCAAATAAAATGACAGCTGTCAAATAAAATGAAAGCTGTCAAATAAAATGACAGCTGTCAAATAAAATGAAAGCTGTTAAATAAAATGACAGCTGTCAAATAAAATGACAGCTGTCAAATAAAAATACAGCTGTCAAATAAAATGACAGCTGTCAAATAAAATGACAGCTGTCAAATAAAATGACAGCTGTCAAATAAAATGACAGCTGTCAAATAAAATGACAGCTGTCAAATTTAATGACAGCTGTCAAATAAAAATAGAGCTGTCAAATAAAATGACAGCTGTCAAATAAAATGACAGCTGTCAAATAAAATGACAGCTGTCAAATAAAATGATTGATGTCAAATAAAATGACAGCTGTCAAATAAAATGACAGCTGTCAAATAAAATGACAGCTGTCAAATAAAATGACAGCTGTCAAATAAAATAATTCTACAATTTTTAGAAATCATCCTTTTCCTGTTCCCATATTCTCCCAAACTATTTGTTCAATCTAAAAAATGAAACAACTCAGTAATAGATTAATAATAGTAAAAAAGTCTAGCTTTAATTTGATATGACACTCTTTTCGATATCTTTAGTAGTTGCTGAAAAATTGACCATAAATTGTTTCAACTTATTTTCGAATCTCTAATTATGAGAAAACCCCATTTTCTGAACCTAATTTCTCCCAAACAATTTGTTCTATCTAAAAAATGAAAACACTGTCATGTTCAAACTCAGATCCGCTATGCCTGAACAGAATTTTAACAAAAATTTTTTTTTAAAAAAAATCGAAAATTTGGATGGGCTAACCCCTTAGTTTTTTTTCGTCAAAAAAAATTATTTTTGAATTTCCAAATCTTTTGCTCTTGGATGTATTTTACCTTCGAAATTATGTAGTTATAACCACGAAAATTGTATATAACATTAGCCATTACAGAATAATAGACAAAAAATTCATTTTCAGAGTGCCCCATCGTATACACCATAAATGCTGTGAAAATTATTGTTGCTTACAGGTGTTATTCCGTTGCAGAACAATTGACAAAATAGTTTCAAGTGACTTTCGATTGTCCAATTTTGAGAAACCAAAATTTCCTGTTCACAAGTTCTCCCAAACTATTTGTCAAATAAAATGACAGCTGTCAAATAAAATGACAGCTGTCAAATAAAATGACAGCTGTCAAATAAAATGACAGCTGTCAAATAAAATGACAGCTGTCAAATAAAATGACAGCTGTCAAATAAAATGACAGCTGTCAAATAAAATGACAGCTGTCAAATAAAATGACAGCTGTCAAATAAAATGAAAGCTGTCAAATAAAATGAAAGCTGTCAAATAAAATGACAGCTGTCAAATAAAATGACAGCTGTCAAATAAAATGACAGCTGTCAAATAAAATGACAGCTGTCAAATAAAATGACAGCTGTCAAATAAAATGACAGCTGTCAAATAAAATGACAGCTGTCAAATAAAATGACAGCTGTCAAATAAAATGACAGCTGTCAAATAAAATGACAGCTGTCAAATAAAATGACAGCTGTCAAATAAAATGACAGCTGTCAAATAAAATGACAGCTGTCAAATAAAATGACAGCTGTCAAATAAAATGACAGCTGTCAAATAAAATGACAGCTGTCAAATAAAATGACAGCTGTCAAATAAAATGACAGCTGTCAAATAAAATGACAGCTGTCAAATAAAATGACAGCTGTCAAATAAAATGACAGCTGTCAAATAAAATGACAGCTGTCAAATAAAATGACAGCTGTCAAATAAAATGACAGCTGTCAAATAAAATGACAGCTGTCAAATAAAATGACAGCTGTCAAATAAAATGACAGCTGTCAAATAAAATGACAGCTGTCAAATAAAATGACAGCTGTCAAATAAAATGACAGCTGTCAAATAAAATGACAGCTGTCAAATAAAATGACAGCTATCAAATAAAATGACAGCTGTCAAATAAAATGACAGCTGTCAAATAAAATAACAGCTGTCAAATAAAATGACAGCTGTCAAATAAAATAACAGCTGTCAAATAAAATGACAGCTGTCAAATTTAATGACAGCTGTCAAATAAAAATAGAGCTGTCAAATAAAATGACAGCTGTCAAATAAAAATAGAGCTGTCAAATAAAATGACAGCTGTCAAATAAAATGATTGATGTCAAATAAAATGACAGCTGTCAAATAAAATGACAGCTGTCAAATAAAATGACAGCTGTCAAATAAAATGACAGCTGTCAAATAAAATGACAGCTGTCAAATAAAATGACAGCTGTCAAATAAAATGACAGCTGTCAAATAAAATGACAGCTGTCAAATAAAATAATTCTACAATTTTTAGAAATCATCCTTTTCCTGTTCCCATATTCTCCCAAACTATTTGTTCAATCTAAAAAATGAAACAACTCAGTAATAGATTAATAATAGTAAAAAAGTCTAGCTTTAATTTGATATGACACTCTTTTCGATATCTTTAGTAGTTGCTGAAAAATTGACCATAAATTGTTTCAACTTATTTTCGAATCTCTAATTATGAGAAAACCCCATTTTCTGAACCTAATTTCTCCCAAACAATTTGTTCTATCTAAAAAATGAAAACACTGTCATGTTCAAACTCAGATCCGCTATGCCTGAACAGAATTTTAACAACAAATTTTTTTTCAAAAAATCGAAAATTTGGATGGGCTAACCCCTTAGTTTTTTTTTCGTCAAAAAAAATTATTTTTGAATTTCCAAATCTTTTGCTCTTGGATGTATTTTACCTTCGAAATTATGTAGTTATAACCACGAAAATTTTATATAACATTAGCCATTACAGAATAATAGACAAAAAATTCATTTTCAGAGTGCCCCATCGTATACACCATAAATGCTGTGAAAATTATTGTTGCTTACAGGTGTTATTCCGTTGCAGAACAATTGACAAAATAGTTTCAAGTGACTTTCGATTGTCCAATTTTGAGAAACCAAAATTTCCTGTTCACAAGTTCTCCCAAACTATTTGTCAAATAAAATGACAGCTGTCAAATAAAATGACAGCTGTCAAATAAAATGACAGCTGTCAAATAAAATGACAGCTGTCAAATAAAATGACAGCTGTCAAATAAAATGACAGCTGTCAAATAAAATGACAGCTGTCAAATAAAATGACAGCTGTCAAATAAAAATAGAGCTGTCAAATAAAATGACAGCTGTCAAATAAAATGACAGCTGTCAAATAAAATGACAGCTGTCAAATAAAATGACAGCTGTCAAATAAAATGACAGCTGTCAAATAAAATGACAGCTGTCAAATAAAATGACAGCTGTCAAATAAAATGACAGCTGTCAAATTTGATGACAGCTGTCAAATAAAAATAGAGCTGTCAAATAAAATGACAGCTGTCAAATAAAATGACAGCTGTCAAATAAAATGACAGCTGTCAAATAAAAATAGAGCTGTCAAATAAAATGACAGCTGTCAAATAAAATGACAGCTGTCAAATAAAATGACAGCTGTCAAATAAAATGACAGCTGTCAAATAAAATGACAGCTGTCAAATAAAATGACAGCTGTCAAATAAAATGACAGCTGTCAAATAAAATGACAGCTGTCAAATAAAATGACAGCTGTCAAATAAAATGACAGCTGTCAAATAAAATGACAGCTGTCAAATAAAATGACAGCTGTCAAATAAAAATAGAGCTGTCAAATAAAATGACAGCTGTCAAATAAAATGACAGCTGTCAAATAAAATGACAGCTGTCAAATAAAATGAAAGCTGTCAAATAAAATGACAGCTGTCAAATAAAATGACAGCTGTCAAATAAAATGACAGCTGTCAAATAAAATGACAGCTGTCAAATAAAATGACAGCTGTCAAATAAAATGACAGCTGTCAAATAAAATGACAGCTGTCAAATAAAATGACAGCTGTCAAATAAAATGACAGCTGTCAAATAAAATGACAGCTGTCAAATAAAATGACAGCTGTCAAATAAAAATAGAGCTGTCAAATAAAATGACAGCTGTCAAATAAAATGACAGCTGTCAAATAAAATGAAAGCTGTCAAATAAAATGAAAGCTGTCAAATAAAATGACAGCTGTCAAATAAAATGACAGCTGTCAAATAAAATGACAGCTGTCAAATAAAATGACAGCTGTCAAATTTGATGACAGCTGTCAAATAAAAATAGAGCTGTCAAATAAAATGACAGCTGTCAAATAAAATGATTGATGTCAAATAAAATGACAGCTGTCAAATAAAATGACAGCTGTCAAATAAAATGACAGCTGTCAAATAAAATGACAGCTGTCAAATAAAATGACAGCTGTCAAATAAAATGACAGCTGTCAAATA
Organism: Hydrotaea cyrtoneurina; assembly: GCA_958296145.1. Taxonomy (NCBI): domain Eukaryota; kingdom Metazoa; phylum Arthropoda; class Insecta; order Diptera; family Muscidae; genus Hydrotaea; species Hydrotaea cyrtoneurina. Next base: position 91,017,825 of record OY282512.1, read on the forward strand.
AAATGACAGCTGTCAAATAAAATAATTCTACAATTTTTAGAAATCATCCTTTTCCTGTTCCCATATTCTCCCAAACTATTTGTTCAATCTAAAAAATGAAACAACTCAGTAATAGATTAATAATAGTAAAAAAGTCTAGCTTTAATTTGATATGACACTCTTTTCGATATCTTTAGCCGTTGCTGAAAAATTGACCATAAATTGTTTCAACTTACTTTCGAATCTCTAATTATGAGAAAACCCCATTTTCTGAACCTAATTTCTCCCAAACAATTTGTTCAATCGGAAAAAAGAAAACACTGTCATGTTCAAACTCAGATCCGCTATGCCTGAAAAAAATTTTAACAAAATTATTTTTTTCAAAAAAAACGAAAATTTGGATGGGCTAACCCCTTAGTTTTTTTTTCGTCAAAAAAAATTATTTTTGAATTTCCAAATCTTTTGCTCTTGGATGTATTTTACCTTCGAAATTATGTAGTTATAACCACTAAAATTTTATATAACATTAGCCATTACAGAATAATAGACAAAAAATTCATTTTCAGAGTGCCCCATCGTATACACCATAAATGCTGTGAAAATTATTGTTGCTTACAGGTGTTATTCCGTTGCAGAACAATTGACAAAATAGTTTCAAGTGACTTTCGATTGTCCAATTTTGAGAAACCAAAATTTCCTGTTCACAAGTTCTCCCAAACTATTTGTCAAATAAAATGACAGCTGTCAAATAAAATGACAGCTGTGAAATAAAATGACAGCTGTCAAATAAAATGACAGCTGTCAAATAAATTGATAAAATGACAGCTGTCAAATAAAATGACAGCTGTCAAATAAAATGACAGCTGTCAAATAAAATGACAGCTGTCAAATAAAATGACAGCTGTCAAATAAAATGACAGCTGTCAAATAAAATGACAGCTGTCAAATAAAATGACAGCTGTCAAATAAAATGACAGCTGTCAAATAAAATGACAGCTGTCAAATAAAATGACAGCTGTCAAATAAAATGACAGATGTCAAATAAAATGACAGCTGTCAAATAAAATGACAGCTGTCAAATAAAATACAGCTGTCAAATAAAATGACAGCTGTCAAATAAAAAGACAGCTGTCAAATAAAATGACAGCAGCCAAATGACAGCTGTCAAATAAAATGACAGCAGCCAAATGACAGCTGTCAAATAAAATGACAGCTGTCAAATAAAATGACAGCTGTCAAATAAAATGACAGCAGCCAAATGACAGCTGTCAAATAAAATGACAGCAGCCAAATGACAGCTGTCAAATAAAATGACAGCTGTCAAATAAAATGACAGCTGTCAAATAAAATGACAGCTGTCAAATAAAATGACAGCTGTCAAATAAAATGACAGCTGTCAAATAAAATGACAGCTGTCAAATAAAATGACAGCTGTCAAATAAAATGACAGCTGTCAAATAAAATGACAGCTGTCAAATAAAATGACAGCTGTCAAATAAAATGACAGCTGTCAAATAAAATGACAGCTGTCAAATAAAATGACAGCTGTCAAATAAAATGACAGCTGTCAAATAAAATGACAGCTGTCAAATAAAATGACAGCTGTCAAATAAAATGACAGCTGTCAAATAAAACGACAGCTGTCAAATAAAATGACAGCTGTCAAATAAAATGACAGCTGTCAAATAAAATGACAGCTGTCAAACAAACTGACAGCTGTCAAATAAATTGATAAAATTACAGCTGTCAAATAAAATACAGCTGTCAAATAAAATGACAGCTGTCAAATGAAATGACAGCTGTCAAATGAAATGACAGCTGTCAAATAAAATGACAGCTGTCAAATAAAATGACAGCTGTCAAATAAAATGACAGCTGTCAAATAAAATGACAGCTGTCAAATAAAATGACAGCTGTCAAATAAAATGACAGCTGTCAAATAAAATGACAGCTGTCAAATAAAATGACAGCTGTCAAATAAAAATAGAGCTGTCAAATAAAATGACAGCTGTCAAATAAAATGACAGCTGTCAAATAAAATGACAGCTGTCAAATAAAATGACAGCTGTCAAATAAAATGACAGCTGTCAAATAAAAATAGAGCTGTCAAATAAAATGACAGCTGTCAAATAAAATGACAGCTGTCAAATAAAATGAAAGCTGTCAAATAAAATGACAGCTGTCAAATAAAATGACAGCTGTCAAATAAAATGACAGCTGTCAAATAAAATGACAGCTGTCAAATAAAATGACAGCTGTCAAATAAAATGACAGCTGTCAAATAAAATGACAGCTGTCAAATAAAATGACAGCTGTCAAATAAAATGACAGCTGTCAAATAAAATGACAGCTGTCAAATAAAATGACAGCTGTCAAATAAAATGACAGCTGTCAAATAAAAATAGAGCTGTCAAATAAAATGACAGCTGTCAAATAAAATGACAGCTGTCAAATAAAATGAAAGCTGTCAAATAAAATGAAAGCTGTCAAATAAAATGACAGCTGTCAAATAAAATGACAGCTGTCAAATAAAATGACAGCTGTCAAATAAAATGACAGCTGTCAAATTTGATGACAGCTGTCAAATAAAAATAGAGCTGTCAAATAAAATGACAGCTGTCAAATAAAATGATTGATGTCTAATAAAATGACAGCTGTCAAATAAAATGACAGCTGTCAAATAAAATGACAGCTGTCAAATAAAATGACAGCTGTCAAATAAAATGACAGCTGTCAAATAAAATGACAGCTGTCAAATAAAATAATTCTACAATTTTTAGAAATCATCCTTTTCCTGTTCCCATATTCTCCCAAACTATTTGTTCAATCTAAAAAATGAAACAACTCAGTAATAGATTAATAATAGTAAAAAAGTCTAGCTTTAATTTGATATGACACTCTTTTCGATATCTTTAGCCGTTGCTGAAAAATTGACCATAAATTGTTTCAACTTACTTTCGAATCTCTAATTATGAGAAAACCCCATTTTCTGAACCTAATTTCTCCCAAACAATTTGTTCAATCGGAAAAAAGAAAACACTGTCATGTTCAAACTCAGATCCGCTATGCCTGAAAAAAATTTTAACAAAATTATTTTTTTCAAAAAAAACGAAAATTTGGATGGGCTAACCCCTTAGTTTTTTTTTCGTCAAAAAAAATTATTTTTGAATTTCCAAATCTTTTGCTCTTGGATGTATTTTACCTTCGAAATTATGTAGTTATAACCACTAAAATTTTATATAACATTAGCCATTACAGAATAATAGACAAAAAATTCATTTTCAGAGTGCCCCATCGTATACACCATAAATGCTGTGAAAATTATTGTTGCTTACAGGTGTTATTCCGTTGCAGAACAATTGACAAAATAGTTTCAAGTGACTTTCGATTGTCCAATTTTGAGAAACCAAAATTTCCTGTTCACAAGTTCTCCCAAACTATTTGTCAAATAAAATGACAGCTGTCAAATAAAATGACAGCTGTGAAATAAAATGACAGCTGTGAAATAAAATGACAGCTGTCAAATAAAATGACAGCTGTCAAATAAATTGATAAAATGACAGCTGTCAAATAAAATGACAGCTGTCAAATAAAATGACAGCTGTCAAATAAAATGACAGCTGTCAAATAAAATGACAGCTGTCAAATAAAATGACAGCTGTCAAATAAAATGACAGATGTCAAATAAAATGACAGCTGTCAAATAAAATGACAGCTGTCAAATAAAATACAGCTGTCAAATAAAATGACAGCAGCCAAATGACAGCTGTCAAATAAAATGACAGCAGCCAAATGACAGCTGTCAAATAAAATGACAGCTGTCAAATAAAATACAGCTGTCAAATAAAATGACAGCAGCCAAATGACAGCTGTCAAATAAAATGACAGCAGCCAAATGACAGCTGTCAAATAAAATGACAGCAGCCAAATGACAGCTGTCAAATAAAATGACAGCTGTCAAATAAAATGACAGCTGTCAAATAAAATGACAGCAGCCAAATGACAGCTGTCAAATAAAATGACAGCAGCCAAATGACAGCTGTCAAATAAAATGACAGCTGTCAAATAAAATGACAGCTGTCAAATAAAATGACAGCTGTCAAATAAAATGACAGCTGTCAAATAAAATGACAGCTGTCAAATAAAATGACAGCTGTCAAATAAAATGACAGCTGTCAAATAAAATGACAGCTGTCAAATAAAATGACAGCTGTCAAATAAAATGACAGCTGTCAAATAAAATGACAGCTGTCAAATAAAATGACAGCTGTCAAATAAAATGACAGCTGTCAAATAAAATGACAGCTGTCAAATAAAATGACAGCTGTCAAATAAAATGACAGCTGTCAAATAAAATGACAGCTGTCAAATAAAATGACAGCTGTCAAATAAAATGACAGCTGTCAAATGAAATGACAGCTGTCAAATAAAATGACAGCTGTCAAATAAAATGACAGCTGTCAAATAAAATGACAGCTGTCAAATAAAATGACAGCTGTCAAATAAAATGACAGCTGTCAAATAAAATGACAGCTGTCAAATAAAATGACAGCTGTCAAATAAAATGACAGCTGTCAAATAAAATGACAGCTGTCAAATAAAATGACAGCTGTCAAATAAAATGACAGCTGTCAAATAAAATGACAGCTGTCAAATAAAATGACAGCTGTCAAATAAAATGACAGCTGTCAAATAAAATGACAGCTGTCAAACAAACTGACAGCTGTCAAATAAAATGACAGCTGTCAAATAATATGACAGCTGTCAAATAAAATGACAGCTGTCAAATAAAATGACAGCTGTCAAATAAAATAACAGCTGTCAAATAAAATGACAGCTGTCAAATAAAATGACAGCTGTCAAATAAAATGACAGCTGTCAAATAAATTGATAAAATGACAGCTGTCAAATAAAATGACAGCTGTCAAATAAAATGACAGCTGTCAAACAAACTGACAGCTGTCAAATAAATTGATAAAATGACAGCTGTCAAACAAACTGACAGCTGTCAAATAAATTGATAAAATGACAGCTGTCAAATAAAATGACAGCTGTCAAATAAAATGACAGCTGTCAAATAAAATGACAGCTGTCAAATAAAATGACAGCTGTCAAATAAAATGACAGCTGTCAAATAAAATGACAGCTGTCAAATAAAATAATTCTAAAATTTTTAGAAATCATCCTTTTCCTGTTCCCATATTCTCCCAAACTATTTGTTCAATCTAAAAAATGAAACAACTCATTAAAAAATTAATAATAGTAAAAAAGTCTAGCTTTAATTTGATATGACACTCTTTTCGATATCTTTAGTAGTTGCTGAAAAATTGACCATAAATTGTTTCAACTTATTTTCGAATCTCTAATTATGAGAAAACCCCATTTTCTGAACCTAATTTCTCCCAAACAATTTGTTCTATCTAAAAAATGAAAACACTGTCATGTTCAAACTCAGATCCGCTATGCCTGAACAGAATTTTAACAAATTTTTTTTTTTCAAAAAAATCGAAAATTTGGATGGGCTAACCCCTTAGTTTTTTTTTCGTCAAAAAAAATTATTTTTGAATTTCCAAATCTTTTGCTCTTGGATGTATTTTACCTTCGAAATTATGTAGTTATAACCACGAAAATTTTATATAACATTAGCCATTACAGAATAATAGACAAAAAATTCATTTTCAGAGTGCCCCATCGTATACACCATAAATGCTGTGAAAATTATTGTTGCTTACAGGTGTTATTCCGTTGCAGAACAATTGACAAAATAGTTTCAAGTGACTTTCGATTATCCAATTTTGAGAAACCAAAATTTCCTGTTCACAAGTTCTCCCAAACTATTTGTCTGACAGCTGTCAAATAAAAGCTGTCAAATAAAATGACAGCTGTCAAATAAAATGACAGCTGTCAAACAAACTGACAGCTGTCAAACAAACTGACAGCTGTCAAACAAACTGACAGCTGTCAAACAAACTGACAACAAATAAAATGACAGCTGTCAAATAAAATGACAGCTGTCAAATAAAATGACAGCTGTCAAATAAAATGACAGCTGTCAAATAAAATAATTCTAAAATTTTTAGAAATTATCCTTTTCCTGTTCCCATATTCTCCCAAACTATTTGTTCAATCTAAAAAATGAAACAACTCATTAAAAAATTAATAATAGTAAAAAAGTCTAGCTTTAATTTGATATGACACTCTTTTCGATATCTTTAGTAGTTGCTGAAAAATTGACCATAAATTGTTTCAACTTATTTTCGAATCTCTAATTATGAGAAAACCCCATTTTCTGAACCTAATTTCTCCCAAACAATTTGTTCTATCTAAAAAATGAAAACACTGTCATGTTCAAACTCAGATCCGCTATGCCTGAACAGAATTTTAACAAATTTTTTTTTTTCAAAAAAATCGAAAATTTGGATGGGCTAACCCCTTAGTTTTTTTTTCGTCAAAAACAATTATTTTTGAATTTCCAAATCTTTTGCTCTTGGATGTATTTTACCTTCGAAATTATGTAGTTATAACCACGAAAATTGTATATAACATTAGCCATTACAGAATAATAGACAAAAAATTCATTTTCAGAGTGCCCCATCGTATACACCATAAATGCTGTGAAAATTATTGTTGCTTACAGGTGTTATTCCGTTGCAGAACAATTGACAAAATAGTTTCAAGTGACTTTCGATTGTCCAATTTTGAGAAACCAAAATTTCCTGTTCACAAGTTCTCCCAAACTATTTGTCAAATAAAATGACAGCTGTCAAATAAAATGACAGCTGTGAAATAAAATGACAGCTGTCAAATAAAATGACAGCTGTCAAATAAATTGATAAAATGACAGCTGTCAAATAAAATGACAGCTGTCAAATAAAATGACAGCTGTCAAATAAAATGACAGCTGTCAAATAAAATGACAGCTGTCAAATAAAATGACAGCTGTCAAATAAAATGACAGCTGTCAAATAAAATGACAGCTGTCAAATAAAATGACAGCTGTCAAATAAAATGACAGCTGTCAAATAAAATACAGCTGTCAAATAAAATGACAGCAGCCAAATGACAGCTGTCAAATAAAATGACAGCAGCCAAATGACAGCTGTCAAATAAAATGACAGCAGCCAAATGACAGCTGTCAAATAAAATGACAGCTGTCAAATAAAATGACAGCTGTCAAATAAAATGACAGCTGTCAAATAAAATGACAGCTGTCAAATAAAATGACAGCTGTCAAATAAAATGACAGCTGTCAAATAAAATGACAGCTGTCAAATAAAATGACAGCTGTCAAATAAAATGACAGCTGTCAAATAAAATGACAGCTGTCATATAAAATGACAGCTGTCAAATAAAATGACAGCTGTCAAACAAACTGACAGCTGTCAAATAAATTGATAAAATGACAGCTGTCAAATAAAATACAGCTGTCAAATAAAATACAGCTGTCAAATAAAATGACAGCTGTCAAATAAAATGACAGCTGTCAAATAAAATGACAGCTGTCAAATAAAATGACAGCTGTCAAATAAAATGACAGCTGTCAAATAAAATGACAGCTGTCAAATAAAATGACAGCTGTCAAATAAAATGACTGCTGTCAAATAAAATGACAGCTGTCAAATAAAATGACAGCTGTCAAATAAAATGACAGCTGTCAAATAAAATGACAGCTGTCAAATAAAATGACAGCTGTCAAATAAAATGACAGCTGTCAAATAAAATGACAGCTGTCAAATAAAATGACAGCTGTCAAATAAAATGACAGCTGTCAAATAAAATGACAGCTGTCAAATAAAATGACAGCTGTCAAATAAAATGACAGCTGTCAAATAAAATGACAGCTGTCAAATAAAATGACAGCTGTCAAATAAAATGACAGCTGTCAAATAAAATGACAGCTGTCAAATAAAATGACAGCTGTCAAATAAAATGACAGCTGTCAAATAAAATGACAGCTGTCAAACAAACTGACAGCTGTCAAATAAAATGACAGCTGTCAAATAATATGACAGCTGTCAAATAAAATGACAGCTGTCAAATAAAATGACAGCTGTCAAATAAAATAACAGCTGTCAAATAAAATGACAGCTGTCAAATAAAATGACAGCTGTCAAATAAAATGACAGCTGTCAAATAAAATGACAGCTGTCAAACAAACTGACAGCTGTCAAATAAATTGATAAAATGACAGCTGTCAAACAAACTGACAGCTGTCAAATAAATTGATAAAATGACAGCTGTCAAATAAAATGACAGCTGTCAAATAAAATGACAGCTGTCAAATAAAATGACAGCTGTCAAATAAAATGACAGCTGTCAAATAAAATGACAGCTGTCAAATAAAATAATTCTAAAATTTTTAGAAATCATCCTTTTCCTGTTCCCATATTCTCCCAAACTATTTGTTCAATCTAAAAAATGAAACAACTCATTAAAAAATTAATAATAGTAAAAAAGTCTAGCTTTAATTTGATATGACACTCTTTTCGATATCCTTAGTAGTTGCTGAAAAATTGACCATAAATTGTTTCAACTTATTTTCGAATCTCTAATTATGAGAAAACCCCATTTTCTGAACCTAATTTCTCCCAAACAATTTGTTCTATCTAAAAAATGAAAACACTGTCATGTTCAAACTCAGATCCGCTATGCCTGAACAGAATTTTAAAAAAAAAAATTTTTTCAAAAAAATCGAAAATTTGGATGGGCTAACCCCTTAGTTTTTTTTTCGTCAAAAAAAATTATTTTTGAATTTCCAAATCTTTTGCTCTTGGATGTATTTTACCTTCGAAATTATGTAGTTATAACCACGAAAATTGTATATAACATTAGCCATTACAGAATAATAGACAAAAAATTCATTTTCAGAGTGCCCCATCGTATACACCATAAATGCTGTGAAAATTATTGTTGCTTACAGGTGTTATTCCGTTGCAGAACAATTGACAAAATAGTTTCAAGTGACTTTCGATTATCCAATTTTGAGAAACCAAAATTTCCTGTTCACAAGTTCTCCCAAACTATTTGTCTGACAGCTGTCAAATAAAAGCTGTCAAATAAAATGACAGCTGTCAAATAAAATGACAGCTGTCAAACAAACTGACAGCTGTCAAACAAACTGACAACAAATAAAATGACAGCTGTCAAATAAAATGACAGCTGTCAAATAAAATGACAGCTGTCAAATAAAATGACAGCTGTCAAATAAAATGACAGCTGTCAAATAAAATGACAGCTGTCAAATAAAATGACAGCTGTCAAATAAAAATAGAGCTGTCAAATAAAAATAGAGCTGTCAAATAAAATGACAGCTGTCAAACAAACTGACAGCTGTCAAACAAACTGACAGCTGTCAAACAAACTGACAGCTGTCAAACAAACTGACAACAAATAAAATGACAGCTGTCAAATAAAATGACAACAAATAAAATGACAGCTGTCAAATAAAATGACAGCTGTCAAACAAACTGACAACAAATAAAATGACAGCTGTCAAATAAAATGACAGCTGTCAAATAAAATGACAGCTGTCAAATAAAATGACAGCTGTCAAATAAAATGACAGCTGTCAAATAAAATGACAGCTGTCAAATAAAATGACAGCTGTCAAATAAAATGACAGCTGTCAAATAAAATGACAGCTGTCAAATAAAATGACAGCTGTCAAATAAAATGACAGCTGTCAAATAAAATGACAGCTGTCAAATAAAATGACAGCTGTCAAATAAAATGACAGCTGTCAAATAAAATGACAGCTGTCAAATAAAATGACAGCTGTCAAATAAAATGACAGCTGTCAAATAAAAATAGAGCTGTCAAATAAAATGACAGCTGTCAAATAAAATGACAGCTGTCAAACAAACTGACAGCTGTCAAACAAACTGACAGCTGTCAAACAAACTGACAGCTGTCAAACAAACTGACAGCTGTCAAACAAACTGACAACAAATAAAATGACAGCTGTCAAATAAAATGACAGCTGTCAAATAAAATGACAGCTGTCAAATAAAATGAAAGCTGTCAAATAAAATGACAGCAGTCAAATATGACAGCTGTCAAATAAAATGACAGCAGTCAAATATGACAGCTGTCAAATAAAATGACAGCTGTCAAATAAAATGACAGCTGTCAAATAAAATGACAGCTGTCAAATAAAATGACAGCTGTCAAATAAAATGACAGCTGTCAAATAAAATAATTCTACAATTTTTAGAAATCATCCTTTTCCTGTTCCCATATTCTCCCAAACTATTTGTTCAATCTAAAAAATGAAACAACTCAGTAATAGATTAATAATAGTAAAAAAGTCTAGCTTTAATTTGATATGACACTCTTTTCGATATCTTTAGCCGTTGCTGAAAAATTGACCATAAATTGTTTCAACTTACTTTCGAATCTCTAATTATGAGAAAACCCCATTTTCTGAACCTAATTTCTCCCAAACAATTTGTTCAATCGGAAAAATGAAAACACTGTCATGTTCAAACTCAGATCCGCTATGCCTGAACAGAATTTTAACAAATTTTTTTTTTTCAAAAAAATCGAAAATTTGGATGGGCTAACCCCTTAGTTTTTTTTTCGTCAAAAAAAATTATTTTTGAATTTCCAAATCTTTTGCTCTTGGATGTATTTTACCTTCGAAATTATGTAGTTATAACCACGAAAATTGTATATAACATTAGCCATTACAGAATAATAGACAAAAAATTCATTTTCAGAGTGCCCCATCGTATACACCATAAATGCTGTGAAAATTATTGTTGCTTACAGGTGTTATTCCGTTGCAGAACAATTGACAAAATAGTTTCAAGTGACTTTCGATTGTCCAATTTTGAGAAACCAAAATTTCCTGTTCACAAGTTCTCCCAAACTATTTGTCAAATAAAATGACAGCTGTCAAATAAAATGACAGCTGTCAAATAAAATGACAGCTGTCAAATAAAATGACAGCTGTCAAACAAACTGACAGCTGTCAAATAAAATGACAGCTGTCAAATAAAAATAGAGCTGTCAAATAAAATGACAGCAGTCAAATATGACAGCTGTCAAATAAAATGACAGCTGTCAAATAAAATGACAGCTGTCAAATAAAATGACAGCTGTCAAATAAAATGACAGCAGTCAAATATGACAGCTGTCAAATAAAATGACAGCTGTCAAATAAAATGACAGCTGTCAAATAAAATGACAGCTGTCAAATAAAATGACAGCTGTCAAATAAAATGACAGCTGTCAAATAAAATGACAGCTGTCAAATAAAATGACAGCTGTCAAATAAAATGACAGCTGTCAAATAAAATGACAGCTGTCAAATAAAATGACAGCTGTCAAATAAAATGACAGCAGTCAAATATGACAGCTGTCAAATAAAATAACAGCTGTCAAATATGACAGCTGTCAAATAAAATAACAGCTGTCAAATAAAATGACAGCTGTCAAATAAAATGACAGCTGTCAAATAAAATGACAGCTGTCAAATAAAATGACAGCTGTCAAATAAAATGACAGCTGTCAAATAAAATGACAGCTGTCAAACAAACTGACATCTGTCAAATAAAATAATTCTAAAATTTTTAGAAATCATCCATTTCCTGTTCCCATATTCTCCCAAACTATTTGTTCAATCTAAAAAATTAAACAACTCAGTAATAGATTAATAATAGTAAAAAAGTCTAGCTTTAATTTGATATGACACTCTTTTCGATATCTTTAGTAGTTGCTGAAAAATTGACCATAAATTGTTTCAACTTATTTTCGAATCTCTAATTATGAGAAAACCCCATTTTCTGAACCTAATTTCTCCCAAACAATTTGTTCTATCTAAAAAATGAAAACACTGTCATGTTCAAACTCAGATCCGCTATGCCTGAACAAAATTTTAACAAAATTTTTTTTTTCATAAAAATCGAAAATTTGGATGGGCTAACCCCTTAGTTTTTTTTTCGTCAAAAAAAATTATTTTTGAATTTCCAAATCTTTTGCTCTTGGATGTATTTTACCTTCGAAATTATGTAGTTATAACCACGAAAATTGTATATAACATTAGCCATTACAGAATAATAGACAAAAAATTCATTTTCAGAGTGCCCCATCGTATACACCATAAATGCTGTGAAAATTATTGTTGCTTACAGGTGTTATTCCGTTGCAGAACAATTGACAAAATAGTTTCAAGTGACTTTCGATTGTCCAATTTTGAGAAACCAAAATTTCCTGTTCACAAGTTCTCCCAAACTATTTGTCAAATAAAATGACAGCTGTCAAATAAAATGACAGCTGTCAAATAAAATGACAGCTGTCAAATAAAATGACAGCTGTCAAATAAAATGACAGCTGTCAAATAAAATGACAGCTGTCAAATAAAATGACAGCTGTCAAATAAAATGACAGCTGTCAAATAAAATGACAGCTGTCAAATAAAATGACAGCTGTCAAATAAAATGACAGCTGTCAAATAAAATGACAGCTGTCAAATAAAATGACAGCTGTCAAATAAAATGACAGCTGTCAAATAAAATGACAGCTGTCAAATAAAAATAGAGCTGTCAAATAAAAATAGAGCTGTCAAATAAAATGACAGCTGTCAAACAAACTGACAGCTGTCAAACAAACTGACAGCTGTCAAACAAACTGACAGCTGTCAAACAAACTGACAACAAATAAAATGACAGCTGTCAAATAAAATGACAACAAATAAAATGACAGCTGTCAAATAAAATGACAGCTGTCAAACAAACTGACAACAAATAAAATGACAGCTGTCAAATAAAATGACAGCTGTCAAATAAAATGACAGCTGTCAAATAAAATGACAGCTGTCAAATAAAATGACAGCTGTCAAATAAAATGACAGCTGTCAAATAAAATGACAGCTGTCAAATAAAATGACAGCTGTCAAATAAAATGACAGCTGTCAAATAAAATGACAGCTGTCAAATAAAATGACAGCTGTCAAATAAAATGACAGCTGTCAAATAAAATGACAGCTGTCAAATAAAATGACAGCTGTCAAATAAAAATAGAGCTGTCAAATAAAATGACAGCTGTCAAATAAAATGACAGCTGTCAAACAAACTGACAGCTGTCAAACAAACTGACAGCTGTCAAACAAACTGACAGCTGTCAAACAAACTGACAGCTGTCAAACAAACTGACAACAAATAAAATGACAGCTGTCAAATAAAATGACAGCTGTCAAATAAAATGACAGCTGTCAAATAAAATGAAAGCTGTCAAATAAAATGACAGCAGTCAAATATGACAGCTGTCAAATAAAATGACAGCAGTCAAATATGACAGCTGTCAAATAAAATGACAGCTGTCAAATAAAATGACAGCTGTCAAATAAAATGACAGCTGTCAAATAAAATGACAGCTGTCAAATAAAATGACAGCTGTCAAATAAAATAATTCTACAATTTTTAGAAATCATCCTTTTCCTGTTCCCATATTCTCCCAAACTATTTGTTCAATCTAAAAAATGAAACAACTCAGTAATAGATTAATAATAGTAAAAAAGTCTAGCTTTAATTTGATATGACACTCTTTTCGATATCTTTAGCCGTTGCTGAAAAATTGACCATAAATTGTTTCAACTTACTTTCGAATCTCTAATTATGAGAAAACCCCATTTTCTGAACCTAATTTCTCCCAAACAATTTGTTCAATCGGAAAAATGAAAACACTGTCATGTTCAAACTCAGATCCGCTATGCCTGAACAGAATTTTAACAAATTTTTTTTTTTCAAAAAAATCGAAAATTTGGATGGGCTACCCCCTTAGTTTTTTTTTCGTCAAAAAAAATTATTTTTGAATTTCCAAATCTTTTGCTCTTGGATGTATTTTACCTTCGAAATTATGTAGTTATAACCACGAAAATTGTATATAACATTAGCCATTACAGAATAATAGACAAAAAATTCATTTTCAGAGTGCCCCATCGTATACACCATAAATGCTGTGAAAATTATTGTTGCTTACAGGTGTTATTCCGTTGCAGAACAATTGACAAAATAGTTTCAAGTGACTTTCGATTATCCAATTTTGAGAAACCAAAATTTCCTGTTCACAAGTTCTCCCAAACTATTTGTCTGACAGCTGTCAAATAAAAGCTGTCAAATAAAATGACAGCTGTCAAATAAAATGACAGCTGTCAAACAAACTGACAGCTGTCAAACAAACTGACAACAAATAAAATGACAGCTGTCAAATAAAATGACAGCTGTCAAATAAAATGACAGCTGTCAAATAAAATGACAGCTGTCAAATAAAATGACAGCTGTCAAATAAAATGACAGCTGTCAAATAAAATGACAGCTGTCAAATAAAAATAGAGCTGTCAAATAAAAATAGAGCTGTCAAATAAAATGACAGCTGTCAAACAAACTGACAGCTGTCAAACAAACTGACAGCTGTCAAACAAACTGACAGCTGTCAAACAAACTGACAACAAATAAAATGACAGCTGTCAAATAAAATGACAACAAATAAAATGACAGCTGTCAAATAAAATGACAGCTGTCAAACAAACTGACAACAAATAAAATGACAGCTGTCAAATAAAATGACAGCTGTCAAATAAAATGACAGCTGTCAAATAAAATGACAGCTGTCAAATAAAATGACAGCTGTCAAATAAAATGACAGCTGTCAAATAAAATGACAGCTGTCAAATAAAATGACAGCTGTCAAATAAAATGACAGCTGTCAAATAAAATGACAGCTGTCAAATAAAATGACAGCTGTCAAATAAAATGACAGCTGTCAAATAAAATGACAGCTGTCAAATAAAATGACAGCTGTCAAATAAAATGACAGCTGTCAAATAAAATGACAGCTGTCAAATAAAATGACAGCTGTCAAATAAAAATAGAGCTGTCAAATAAAATGACAGCTGTCAAATAAAATGACAGCTGTCAAACAAACTGACAGCTGTCAAACAAACTGACAGCTGTCAAACAAACTGACAGCTGTCAAACAAACTGACAGCTGTCAAACAAACTGACAACAAATAAAATGACAGCTGTCAAATAAAATGACAGCTGTCAAATAAAATGACAGCTGTCAAATAAAATGAAAGCTGTCAAATAAAATGACAGCAGTCAAATATGACAGCTGTCAAATAAAATGACAGCAGTCAAATATGACAGCTGTCAAATAAAATGACAGCTGTCAAATAAAATGACACCTGTCAAATAAAATGACAGCTGTCAAATAAAATGACAGCTGTCAAATAAAATGACAGCTGTCAAATAAAATAATTCTACAATTTTTAGAAATCATCCTTTTCCTGTTCCCATATTCTCCCAAACTATTTGTTCAATCTAAAAAATGAAACAACTCAGTAATAGATTAATAATAGTAAAAAAGTCTAGCTTTAATTTGATATGACACTCTTTTCGATATCTTTAGCCGTTGCTGAAAAATTGACCATAAATTGTTTCAACTTACTTTCGAATCTCTAATTATGAGAAAACCCCATTTTCTGAACCTAATTTCTCCCAAACAATTTGTTCAATCGGAAAAATGAAAACACTGTCATGTTCAAACTCAGATCCGCTATGCCTGAACAGAATTTTAACAAATTTTTTTTTTTCAAAAAAATCGAAAATTTGGATGGGCTAACCCCTTAGTTTTTTTTTCGTCAAAAAAAATTATTTTTGAATTTCCAAATCTTTTGCTCTTGGATGTATTTTACCTTCGAAATTATGTAGTTATAACCACGAAAATTGTATATAACATTAGCCATTACAGAATAATAGACAAAAAATTCATTTTCAGAGTGCCCCATCGTATACACCATAAATGCTGTGAAAATTATTGTTGCTTACAGGTGTTATTCCGTTGCAGAACAATTGACAAAATAGTTTCAAGTGACTTTCGATTGTCCAATTTTGAGAAACCAAAATTTCCTGTTCACAAGTTCTCCCAAACTATTTGTCAAATAAAATGACAGCTGTCAAATAAAATGACAGCTGTCAAATAAAATGACAGCTGTCAAATAAAATGACAGCTGTCAAACAAACTGACAGCTGTCAAATAAAATGACAGCTGTCAAATAAAAATAGAGCTGTCAAATAAAATGACAGCAGTCAAATATGACAGCTGTCAAATAAAATGACAGCTGTCAAATAAAATGACAGCTGTCAAATAAAATGACAGCTGTCAAATAAAATGACAGCAGTCAAATATGACAGCTGTCAAATAAAATGACAGCTGTCAAATAAAATGACAGCTGTCAAATAAAATGACAGCTGTCAAATAAAATGACAGCTGTCAAATAAAATGACAGCTGTCAAATAAAATGACAGCTGTCAAATAAAATGACAGCTGTCAAATAAAATGACAGCTGTCAAATAAAATGACAGCTGTCAAATAAAATGACAGCTGTCAAATAAAATGACAGCAGTCAAATATGACAGCTGTCAAATAAAATAACAGCTGTCAAATATGACAGCTGTCAAATAAAATAACAGCTGTCAAATAAAATGACAGCTGTCAAATAAAATGACAGCTGTCAAATAAAATGACAGCTGTCAAATAAAATGACAGCTGTCAAATAAAATGACAGCTGTCAAACAAACTGACATCTGTCAAATAAAATAATTCTAAAATTTTTAGAAATCATCCATTTCCTGTTCCCATATTCTCCCAAACTATTTGTTCAATCTAAAAAATTAAACAACTCAGTAATAGATTAATAATAGTAAAAAAGTCTAGCTTTAATTTGATATGACACTCTTTTCGATATCTTTAGTAGTTGCTGAAAAATTGACCATAAATTGTTTCAACTTATTTTCGAATCTCTAATTATGAGAAAACCCCATTTTCTGAACCTAATTTCTCCCAAACAATTTGTTCTATCTAAAAAATGAAAACACTGTCATGTTCAAACTCAGATCCGCTATGCCTGAACAAAATTTTAACAAAATTTTTTTTTTCATAAAAATCGAAAATTTGGATGGGCTAACCCCTTAGTTTTTTTTTCGTCAAAAAAAATTATTTTTGAATTTCCAAATCTTTTGCTCTTGGATGTATTTTACCTTCGAAATTATGTAGTTATAACCACGAAAATTGTATATAACATTAGCCATTACAGAATAATAGACAAAAAATTCATTTTCAGAGTGCCCCATCGTATACACCATAAATGCTGTGAAAATTATTGTTGCTTACAGGTGTTATTCCGTTGCAGAACAATTGACAAAATAGTTTCAAGTGACTTTCGATTGTCCAATTTTGAGAAACCAAAATTTCCTGTTCACAAGTTCTCCCAAACTATTTGTCAAATAAAATGACAGCTGTCAAATAAAATGACAGCTGTCAAATAAAATGACAGCTGTCAAATAAAATGACAGCTGTCAAATAAAATGACAGCTGTCAAATAAAATGACAGCTGTCAAATAAAATGACAGCTGTCAAATAAAATGACAGCTGTCAAATAAAATGACAGCTGTCAAATAAAATGACAGCTGTCAAATAAAATGACAGCTGTCAAATAAAATGACAGCTGTCAAATAAAATGACAGCTGTCAAATAAAATGACAGCTGTCAAATAAAATGACAGCTGTCAAATAAAATGACAGCTGTCAAATAAAATGACAGCTGTCAAATAAAATGACAGCTGTCAAATAAAATGACAGCTGTCAAATAAAATGACAGCTGTCAAATAAAATGACAGCTGTCAAATAAAATGACAGCTGTCAAATAAAATGACAGCAGTCAAATATGACAGCTGTCAAATAAAATGACAGCTGTCAAATAAAATGACAGCTGTCAAATAAAATGACAGCTGTCAAATAAAATGACAGCTGTCAAATAAAATGACAGCTGTCAAATAAAATGACAGCTGTCAAATAAAATTACAGCTGTCAAATAAAATTACAGCTGTCAAATAAAATGACAGCTGTCAAATAAAATGACAGCTGTCAAATAAAATGACAGCTGTCAAATAAAATGACAGCTGTCAAATAAAATGACAGCTGTCAAATAAAATGACAGCTGTCAAATAAAATGACAGCTGTCAAATAAAATGACAGCTGTCAAATAAAATGACAGCTGTCAAATAAAATTATAGCTGTCAAATAAAATTATAGCTGTCAAATAAAATTATAGCTGTCAAATAAAATGACAGCTGTCAAATAAAATGACAGCTGTCAAATAAAATAATTCTAAAATTTTTAGAAATCATCCATTTCCTGTTCCCATATTCTCCCAAACTATTTGTTCAATCTAAAAAATTAAACAACTCAGTAATAGATTAATAATAGTAAAAAAGTCTAGCTTTAATTTGATATGACACTCTTTTCGATATCTTTAGTAGTTGCTGAAAAATTGACCATAAATTGTTTCAACTTATTTTCGAATCTCTAATTATGAGAAAACCCCATTTTCTGAACCTAATTTCTCCCAAACAATTTGTTCTATCTAAAAAATGAAAACACTGTCATGTTCAAACTCAGATCCGCTATGCCTGAACAAAATTTTAACAAAATTTTTTTTTTCAAAAAAATCGAAAATTTGGATGGGCTAACCCCTTAGTTTTTTTTTCGTCAAAAAAAATTATTTTTGAATTTCCAAATCTTTTGCTCTTGGATGTATTTTACCTTCGAAATTATGTAGTTATAACCACGAAAATTGTATATAACATTAGCCATTACAGAATAATAGACAAAAAATTCATTTTCAGAGTGCCCCATCGTATACACCATAAATACTGTGAAAATTATTGTTGCTTACAGGTGTTATTCCGTTGCAGAACAATTGACAAAATAGTTTCAAGTGACTTTCGATTGTCCAATTTTGAGAAACCAAAATTTCCTGTTCACAAGTTCTCCCAAACTATTTGTCAAATAAAATGACAGCTGTCAAATAAAATGACAGCTGTCAAATAAAATGACAGCTGTCAAATAATATTACAGCTGTCAAATAAAATGACAGCTGTCAAATAAAATGACAGCTGTCAAATAAAATGACAGCTGTCAAATAAAATGACAGCTGTCAAATAAAATGACAGCTGTCAAATAAAATGACAGCTGTCAAATAAAATGACAGCTGTCAAATAAAATGACAGCTGTCAAATAAAATGACAGCTGTCAAATAAAATGACAGCTGTCAAATAAAATTATAGCTGTCAAATAAAATTATAGCTGTCAAATAAAATTATAGCTGTCAAATAAAATGACAGCTGTCAAATAAAATGACAGCTGTCAAATAAAATGACAGCTGTCAAATAAAATGACAGCTGTCAAATAAAATGACAGCTGTCAAATAAAATGACAGCTGTCAAATAAAAATAGAGCTGTCAAATAAAATGACAGCTGTCAAATAAAAATAGAGCTGTCAAATAAAATGACAGCTGTCAAATAAAATGACAGCTGTCAAATAAAATGACAGCTGTCAAATAAAATGACAATAAAATGAAAATAAAATGAAAGCTGTCAAATATGACAGCAGTCAAATAAAATGACAGCTGTCAAATAAAATGAAAGCTGTCAAATAAAATGACAGCAGTCAAATAAAATGACAGCTGTCAAATAAAATGACAGCTGTCAAATAAAATGACAGCTGTCAAATAAAATGACAGCTGTCAAATAAAATGACAGCTGTCAAATAAAATGACAGCTGTCAAATAAAATGACAGCTGTCAAATAAAAATAGAGCTGTCAAATAAAATGACAGCTGTCAAATAAAAATAGAGCTGTCAAATAAAATGACAGCTGTCAAATAAAATGACAGCTGTCAAATAAAATGACAGCTGTCAAATAAAATGACAGCTGTCAAAAAAAATGACAGCTGTCAAATAAAATGACAGCTGTCAAATAAAATGACAGCTGTCAAATAAAATGACAGCTGTCAAATAAAATGACAGCTGTCAAATAAAATGACAGCTGTCAAATAAAATGACAGCTGTCAAATAAAAATAGAGCTGTCAAATAAAATGACAGCTGTCAAATAAAAATAGAGCTGTCAAATAAAATGACAGCTGTCAAATAAAAATAGAGCTGTCAAATAAAATGACAGCTGTCAAATAAAATGACAGCTGTCAAATAAAAATAGAGCTGTCAAATAAAATGACAGCTGTCAAATAAAATGACAGCTGTCAAATAAAATGACAGCTGTCAAATAAAATGACAGCTGTCAAATAAAATGACAGCTGTCAAATAAAATGACAGCTGTCAAATAAAATGACAGCTGTCAAATAAAATGACAGCTGTCAAATAAAATGACAGCTGTCAAATAAAATGACAGCTGTCAAATAAAATGACAGCTGTCAAATAAAATGACAGCTGTCAAATAAAATGACAGCTGTCAAATAAAATGACAGCTGTCAAATAAAATGACAGCTGTCAAATAAAATGACAGCTGTCAAATAAAATGACAGCTGTCAAATAAAATGACAGCTGTCAAATAAAATGACAGCTGTCAAATAAAATGACAGCTGTCAAATAAAAATAGAGCTGTCAAATAAAATGACAGCTGTCAAATAAAAATAGAGCTGTCAAATAAAATGACAGCTGTCAAATAAAAATAGAGCTGTCAAATAAAATGACAGCTGTCAAATAAAATGACAGCTGTCAACTAAAATGACAGCTGTCAAATAAAATGACAGCTGTCAAATAAAATGACAGCTGTCAAATAAAATGACAGCTGTCAAATAAAATGACAGCTGTCAAATAAAATGACAGCTGTCAAATAAAATGACAGCTGTCAAAAAAAATGACAGCTGTCAAATAAAATGACAGCTGTCAAATAAAATAATTCTACAATTTTTAGAAATTATCCTTTTCCTGTTCCCATATTCTCCCAAACTATTTGTTCAATCTAAAAAATGAAACAACTCAGTAATAGATTAATAATAGTAAAAAAGTCTAGCTTTAATTTGATATGACACTCTTTTCGATATCTTTAGCCGTTGCTGAAAAATTGACCATAAATTGTTTCAACTTACTTTCGAATCTCTAATTATGAGAAAACCCCATTTTCTGAACCTAATTTCTCCCAAACAATTTGTTCAATCGGAAAAATGAAAACACTGTCATGTTCAAACTCAGATCCGCTATGCCTGAAAAAAATTTTAACAAAATTATTTTTTTCAAAAAAATCGAATATTTGGATGGGCTAACCCCTTAGTTTTTTTTTCGTCAAAAAAAATTATTTTTGAATTTCCAAATCTTTTGCTCTTGGATGTATTTTACCTTCGAAATTATGTAGTTATAACCACGAAAATTGTATATAACATTAGCCATTACAGAATAATAGACAAAAAATTCATTTTCAGAGTGCCCCATCGTATACACCATAAATGCTGTGAAAATTATTGTTGCTTACAGGTGTTATTCCGTTGCAGAACAATTGACAAAATAGTTTCAAGTGACTTTCGATTGTCCAATTTTGAGAAACCAAAATTTCCTGTTCACAAGTTCTCCCACACTATTTGTCAAATAAAATGACAGCTGTCAAATAAAATGACAGCTGTGAAATAAAATGACAGCTGTCAAATAAAATGACAGCTGTCAAATAAATTGATAAAATGACAGCTGTCAAATAAAATGACAGCTGTCAAATAAAATGACAGCTGTCAAATAAAATGACAGCTGTCAAATAAAATGACAGCTGTCAAATAAAATGACAGCTGTCAAATAAAATGACAGATGTCAAATAAAATGACAGATGTCAAATAAAATGACAGCTGTCAAATAAAATGACAGCTGTCAAATAAAATGACAGCTGTCAAATAAAATGACAGCTGTCAAATAAAATGACAGCTGTCAAATAAAATGACAGCTGTCAAATAAAATGACAGCTGTCAAATAAAATGACAGCTGTCAAATAAAATGACAGCTGTCAAATAAAATGACAGCTGTCAAATAAAATGACAGCTGTCAAATAAAATGACAGCTGTCAAATAAAATGACAGCTGTCAAATAAAATGACAGCTGTCAAATAAAATGACAGCTGTCAAATAAAATGACAGCTGTCAAACAAACTGACAGCTGTCAAATAAAAAAAGCTGTCAAATAAAATGACAGCTGTCAAATAAAATGACAGCTGTCAAATAAAATAACAGCTGTCAAATAAAATAACAGCTGTCAAATAAAATGACAGCTGTCAAATAAAGTGACAGCTGTCAAATAAAATAATTCTAAAATTTTTAGAAATCATCCTTTTCCTGTTCCCATATTCTCCCAAACTATTTGTTCAATCTAAAAAATGAAACAACTCATTAAAAAATTAATAATAGTAAAAAAGTCTAGCTTTAATTTGATATGACACTCTTTTCGATATCTTTAGTAGTTGCTGAAAAATTGACCATAAATTGTTTCAACTTATTTTCGAATCTCTAATTATGAGAAAACCCCATTTTCTGAACCTAATTTCTCCCAAACAATTTGTTCTATCTAAAAAATGAAAACACTGTCATGTTCAAACTCAGATCCGCTATGCCTGAACAGAATTTTAACAAATTTTTTTTTTTCAAAAAAATCGAAAATTTGGATGGGCTAACCCCTTAGTTTTTTTTTCGTCAAAAAAAATTATTTTTGAATTTCCAAATCTTTTGCTCTTGGATGTATTTTACCTTCGAAATTATGTAGTTATAACCACGAAAATTGTATATAACATTAGCCATTACAGAATAATAGACAAAAAATTCATTTTCAGAGTGCCCCATCGTATACACCATAAATGCTGTGAAAATTATTGTTGCTTACAGGTGTTATTCCGTTGCAGAACAATTGACAAAATAGTTTCAAGTGACTTTCGATTATCCAATTTTGAGAAACCAAAATTTCCTGTTCACAAGTTCTCCCAAACTATTTGTCTGACAGCTGTCAAATAAAAGCTGTCAAATAAAATGACAGCTGTCAAATAAAATGACAGCTGTCAAACAAACTGACAGCTGTCAAACAAACTGACAACAAATAAAATGACAGCTGTCAAATAAAATGACAGCTGTCAAATAAAATGACAGCTGTCAAATAAAATGACAGCTGTCAAATAAAATGACAGCTGTCAAATAAAATGACAGCTGTCAAATAAAATGACAGCTGTCAAATAAAATGACAGCTGTCAAATAAAAATAGAGCTGTCAAATAAAAATAGAGCTGTCAAATAAAATGACAGCTGTCAAACAAACTGACAGCTGTCAAACAAACTGACAGCTGTCAAACAAACTGACAGCTGTCAAACAAACTGACAACAAATAAAATGACAGCTGTCAAATAAAATGACAACAAATAAAATGACAGCTGTCAAATAAAATGACAGCTGTCAAACAAACTGACAACAAATAAAATGACAGCTGTCAAATAAAATGACAGCTGTCAAATAAAATGACAGCTGTCAAATAAAATGACAGCTGTCAAATAAAATGACAGCTGTCAAATAAAATGACAGCTGTCAAATAAAATGACAGCTGTCAAATAAAATGACAGCTGTCAAATAAAATGACAGCTGTCAAATAAAATGACAGCTGTCAAATAAAATGACAGCTGTCAAATAAAATGACAGCTGTCAAATAAAATGACAGCTGTCAAATAAAATGACAGCTGTCAAATAAAATGACAGCTGTCAAATAAAATGACAGCTGTCAAATAAAATGACAGCTGTCAAATAAAATGACAGCTGTCAAATAAAAATAGAGCTGTCAAATAAAATGACAGCTGTCAAATAAAATGACAGCTGTCAAACAAACTGACAGCTGTCAAACAAACTGACAGCTGTCAAACAAACTGACAGCTGTCAAACAAACTGACAGCTGTCAAACAAACTGACAACAAATAAAATGACAGCTGTCAAATAAAATGACAGCTGTCAAATAAAATGACAGCTGTCAAATAAAATGAAAGCTGTCAAATAAAATGACAGCAGTCAAATATGACAGCTGTCAAATAAAATGACAGCAGTCAAATATGACAGCTGTCAAATAAAATGACAGCTGTCAAATAAAATGACAGCTGTCAAATAAAATGACAGCTGTCAAATAAAATGACAGCTGTCAAATAAAATAATTCTACAATTTTTAGAAATCATCCTTTTCCTGTTCCCATATTCTCCCAAACTATTTGTTCAATCTAAAAAATGAAACAACTCAGTAATAGATTAATAATAGTAAAAAAGTCTAGCTTTAATTTGATATGACACTCTTTTCGATATCTTTAGCCGTTGCTGAAAAATTGACCATAAATTGTTTCAACTTACTTTCGAATCTCTAATTATGAGAAAACCCCATTTTCTGAACCTAATTTCTCCCAAACAATTTGTTCAATCGGAAAAATGAAAACACTGTCATGTTCAAACTCAGATCCGCTATGCCTGAACAGAATTTTAACAAATTTTTTTTTTTCAAAAAAATCGAAAATTTGGATGGGCTAACCCCTTAGTTTTTTTTTCGTCAAAAAAAATTATTTTTGAATTTCCAAATCTTTTGCTCTTGGATGTATTTTACCTTCGAAATTATGTAGTTATAACCACGAAAATTGTATATAACATTAGCCATTACAGAATAATAGACAAAAAATTCATTTTCAGAGTGCCCCATCGTATACACCATAAATGCTGTGAAAATTATTGTTGCTTACAGGTGTTATTCCGTTGCAGAACAATTGACAAAATAGTTTCAAGTGACTTTCGATTGTCCAATTTTGAGAAACCAAAATTTCCTGTTCACAAGTTTTCCCAAACTATTTGTCTGACAGCTGTCAAATAAAATGACAGCTGTCAAATAAAATGACAGCTGTCAAATAAAATGACAGCTGTCAAATAAAATGACAGCTGTCAAATAAAATGACAGCTGTCAAATAAAATAATTCTAAAATTTTTAGAAATCATCCTTTTCCTGTTCCCATATTCTCCCAAACTATTTGTTCAATCTAAAAAATGAAACAACTCAGTAATAAATTAATAATAGTAAAAAAGTCTAGCTTTAATTTGATATGACACTCTTTTCGATATATTTAGTAGTTGCTGAAAAATTGACCATAAATTGTTTCAACTTATTTTCGAATCTCTAATTATGAGAAAACCCCATTTTCTGAACCTAATTTCTCCCAAACAATTTGTTCTATCTAAAAAATGAAAACACTGTCATGTTCAAACTCAGATCCGCTATGCCTGAACAGAATTTTAACAAATTTTTTTTTTTCAAAAAAATCGAAAATTTGGATGGGCTAACCCCTTAGTTTTTTTTTCGTCAAAAAAAATTATTTTTGAATTTCCAAATCTTTTGCTCTTGGATGTATTTTACCTTCGAAATTATGTAGTTATAACCACGAAAATTGTATATAACATTAGCCATTACAGAATAATAGACAAAAAATTCATTTTCAGAGTGCCCCATCGTATACACCATAAATGCTGTGAAAATTATTGTTGCTTACAGGTGTTATTCCGTTGCAGAACAATTGACAAAATAGTTTCAAGTGACTTTCGATTGTCCAATTTTGAGAAACCAAAATTTCCTGTTCACAAGTTCTCCCAAACTATTTGTCAAATAAAATGACAGCTGTCAAATAAAATGACAGCTGTCAAATAAAATGACAGCTGTCAAATAAAATGACAGCTGTCAAACAAACTGACAGCTGTCAAATAAAATGACAGCTGTCAAATAAAAATAGAGCTGTCAAATAAAATGACAGCAGTCAAATATGACAGCTGTCAAATAAAATGACAGCTGTCAAATAAAATGACAGCTGTCAAATAAAATGACAGCTGTCAAATAAAATGACAGCAGTCAAATATGACAGCTGTCAAATAAAATGACAGCTGTCAAATAAAATGACAGCTGTCAAATAAAATGACAGCTGTCAAATAAAATGACAGCTGTCAAATAAAATGACAGCTGTCAAATAAAATGACAGCTGTCAAATAAAATGACAGCTGTCAAATAAAATGACAGCTGTCAAATAAAATGACAGCTGTCAAATAAAATGACAGCTGTCAAATAAAATGACAGCTGTCAAATAAAATGACAGCTGTCAAATAAAATGACAGCTGTCAAATAAAATGACAGCAGTCAAATATGACAGCTGTCAAATAAAATAACAGCTGTCAAATATGACAGCTGTCAAATAAAATAACAGCTGTCAAATAAAATGACAGCTGTCAAATAAAATGACAGCTGTCAAATAAAATGACAGCTGTCAAATAAAATGACAGCTGTCAAATAAAATGACAGCTGTCAAATAAAATGACAGCTGTCAAATAAAATGACAGCTGTCAAATAAAATGACAGCTGTCAAACAAACTGACATCTGTCAAATAAAATAATTCTAAAATTTTTAGAAATCATCCATTTCCTGTTCCCATATTCTCCCAAACTATTTGTTCAATCTAAAAAATTAAACAACTCAGTAATAGATTAATAATAGTAAAAAAGTCTAGCTTTAATTTGATATGACACTCTTTTCGATATCTTTAGTAGTTGCTGAAAAATTGACCATAAATTGTTTCAACTTATTTTCGAATCTCTAATTATGAGAAAACCCCATTTTCTGAACCTAATTTCTCCCAAACAATTTGTTCTATCTAAAAAATGAAAACACTGTCATGTTCAAACTCAGATCCGCTATGCCTGAACAAAATTTTAACAAAATTTTTTTTTTCAAAAAAATCGAAAATTTGGATGGGCTAACCCCTTAGTTTTTTTTTCGTCAAAAAAAATTATTTTTGAATTTCCAAATCTTTTGCTCTTGGATGTATTTTACCTTCGAAATTATGTAGTTATAACCACGAAAATTGTATATAACATTAGCCATTACAGAATAATAGACAAAAAATTCATTTTCAGAGTGCCCCATCGTATACACCATAAATGCTGTGAAAATTATTGTTGCTTACAGGTGTTATTCCGTTGCAGAACAATTGACAAAATAGTTTCAAGTGACTTTCGATTGTCCAATTTTGAGAAACCAAAATTTCCTGTTCACAAGTTCTCCCAAACTATTTGTCAAATAAAATGACAGCTGTCAAATAAAATGACAGCTGTCAAATAAAATGACAGCTGTCAAATAAAATGACAGCTGTCAAATAAAATGACAGCTGTCAAATAAAATGACAGCTGTCAAATAAAATGACAGCTGTCAAATAAAATGACAGCTGTCAAATAAAATGACAGCTGTCAAATAAAATGACAGCTGTCAAATAAAATGACAGCTGTCAAATAAAATGACAGCTGTCAAATAAAATGACAGCTGTCAAATAAAATGACAGCTGTCAAATAAAATGACAGCTGTCAAATAAAATGACAGCTGTCAAATAAAATGACAGCTGTCAAATAAAATGACAGCTGTCAAATAAAATGACAGCTGTCAAATAAAATGACAGCTGTCAAATAAAATGACAGCTGTCAAATAAAATGACAGCTGTCAAATAAAATGACAGCTGTCAAATAAAATGACAGCTGTCAAATAAAATGACAGCTGTCAAATAAAATGACAGCTGTCAAATAAAATGACAGCAGTCAAATATGACAGCTGTCAAATAAAATGACAGCTGTCAAATAAAATGACAGCTGTCAAATAAAATGACAGCTGTCAAATAAAATGACAGCTGTCAAATAAAATTACAGCTGTCAAATAAAATTACAGCTGTCAAATAAAATGACAGCTGTCAAATAAAATGACAGCTGTCAAATAAAATGACAGCTGTAAAATAAAATGACAGCTGTCAAATAAAATGACAGCTGTCAAATAAAATGACAGCTGTCAAATATGACAGCTGTCAAATAAAATAACAGCTGTCAAATAAAATAACAGCTGTCAAATATGACAGCTGTCAAATAAAATAACAGCTGTCAAATAAAATGACAGCTGTCAAATAAAATGACAGCTGTCAAATAAAATGACAGCTGTCAAATAAAATGACAGCTGTCAAATAAAATGACAGCTGTCAAATAAAATGACAGCTGTCAAATAAAATGACAGCTGTCAAATAGAATGACATCTGTCAAATAAAATAATTCTAAAATTTTTAGAAATCATCCATTTCCTGTTCCCATATTCTCCCAAACTATTTGTTCAATCTAAAAAATTAAACAACTCAGTAATAGATTAATAATAGTAAAAAAGTCTAGCTTTAATTTGATATGACACTCTTTTCGATATCTTTAGTAGTTGCTGAAAAATTGACCATAAATTGTTTCAACTTATTTTCGAATCTCTAATTATGAGAAAACCCCATTTTCTGAACCTAATTTCTCCCAAACAATTTGTTTTATCTAAAAAATGAAAACACTGTCATGTTCAAACTCAGATCCGCTATGCCTGAACAAAATTTTAACAAAATTTTTTTTTTCAAAAAAATCGAAAATTTGGATGGGCTAACCCCTTAGTTTTTTTTTCGTCAAAAAAAATTATTTTTGAATTTCCAAATCTTTTGCTCTTGGATGTATTTTACCTTCGAAATTATGTAGTTATAACCACGAAAATTGTATATAACATTAGCCATTACAGAATAATAGACAAAAAATTCATTTTCAGAGTGCCCCATCGTATACACCATAAATACTGTGAAAATTATTGTTGCTTACAGGTGTTATTCCGTTGCAGAACAATTGACAAAATAGTTTCAAGTGACTTTCGATTGTCCAATTTTGAGAAACCAAAATTTCCTGTTCACAAGTTCTCCCAAACTATTTGTCAAATAAAATGACAGCTGTCAAATAAAATGACAGCTGTCAAATAAAATGACAGCTGTCAAATAAAATTACAGCTGTCAAATAAAATGACAGCTGTCAAATAAAATGACAGCTGTCAAATAAAATGACAGCTGTCAAATAAAATGACAGCTGTCAAATAAAATGACAGCTGTCAAATAAAATGACAGCTGTCAAATAAAATGACAGCTGTCAAATAAAATGACAGCTGTCAAATAAAATGACAGCTGTCAAATAAAATTATAGCTGTCAAATAAAATTATAGCTGTCAAATAAAATTATAGCTGTCAAATAAAATGACAGCTGTCAAATAAAATGACAGCTGTCAAATAAAATGACAGCTGTCAAATAAAATGACAGCTGTCAAATAAAATGACAGCTGTCAAATAAAAATAGAGCTGTCAAATAAAATGACAGCTGTCAAATAAAAATAGAGCTGTCAAATAAAATGACAGCTGTCAAATAAAATGACAGCTGTCAAATAAAATGACAATAAAATGAAAATAAAATGAAAGCTGTCAAATAAAATGACAGCAGTCAAATATGACAGCAGTCAAATAAAATGACAGCTGTCAAATAAAATGAAAGCTGTCAAATAAAATGACAGCAGTCAAATAAAATGACAGCTGTCAAATAAAATGACAGCTGTCAAATAAAATGACAGCTGTCAAATAAAATGACAGCTGTCAAATAAAATGACAGCTGTCAAATAAAATGACAGCTGTCAAATAAAAATAGAGCTGTCAAATAAAATGACAGCTGTCAAATAAAAATAGAGCTGTCAAATAAAATGACAGCTGTCAAATAAAATGACAGCTGTCAAAAAAAATGACAGCTGTCAAATAAAATGACAGCTGTCAAATAAAATGACAGCTGTCAAATAAAATGACAGCTGTCAAATAAAATGACAGCTGTCAAATAAAATGACAGCTGTCAAATAAAATGACAGCTGTCAAATAAAAATAGAGCTGTCAAATAAAATGACAGCTGTCAAATAAAAATAGAGCTGTCAAATAAAATGACAGCTGTCAAATAAAAATAGAGCTGTCAAATAAAATGACAGCTGTCAAATATAAATAGAGCTGTCAAATAAAATGACAGCTGTCAAATAAAATGACAGCTGTCAAATAAAATGACAGCTGTCAAATAAAATGACAGCTGTCAAATAAAATGACAGCTGTCAAATAAAATGACAGCTGTCAAATAAAATGACAGCTGTCAAATAAAATGACAGCTGTCAAATAAAATGACAGCTGTCAAATAAAATGACAGCTGTCAAAAAAAATGACAGCTGTCAAATAAAATGACAGCTGTCAAATAAAATAATTCTACAATTTTTAGAAATTATCCTTTTCCTGTTCCCATATTCTCCCAAACTATTTGTTCAATCTAAAAAATGAAACAACTCAGTAATAGATTAATAATAGTAAAAAAGTCTAGCTTTAATTTGATATGACACTCTTTTCGATATCTTTAGCCGTTGCTGAAAAATTGACCATAAATTGTTTCAACTTACTTTCGAATCTCTAATTATGAGAAAACCCCATTTTCTGAACCTAATTTCTCCCAAACAATTTGTTCAATCGGAAAAATGAAAACACTGTCATGTTCAAACTCAGATCCGCTATGCCTGAAAAAAATTTTAACAAAATTATTTTTTTCAAAAAAATCGAAAATTTGGATGGGCTAACCCCTTAGTTTTTTTTTCGTCAAAAAAAATTATTTTTGAATTTCCAAATCTTTTGCTCTTGGATGTATTTTACCTTCGAAATTATGTAGTTATAACCACGAAAATTGTATATAACATTAGCCATTACAGAATAATAGACAAAAAATTCATTTTCAGAGTGCCCCATCGTATACACCATAAATGCTGTGAAAATTATTGTTGCTTACAGGTGTTATTCCGTTGCAGAACAATTGACAAAATAGTTTCAAGTGACTTTCGATTGTCCAATTTTGAGAAACCAAAATTTCCTGTTCACAAGTTCTCCCACACTATTTGTCAAATAAAATGACAGCTGTCAAATAAAATGACAGCTGTGAAATAAAATGACAGCTGTCAAATAAAATGACAGCTGTCAAATAAATTGATAAAATGACAGCTGTCAAATAAAATGACAGCTGTCAAATAAAATGACAGCTGTCAAATAAAATGACAGCTGTCAAATAAAATGACAGCTGTCAAATAAAATGACAGCTGTCAAATAAAATGACAGCTGTCAAATAAAATGACAGATGTCAAATAAAATGACAGCTGTCAAATAAAATGACAGCTGTCAAATAAAATGACAGCTGTCAAATAAAATGACAGCTGTCAAATAAAATAATTCTAAAATTTTTAGAAATCATCCTTTTCCTGTTCCCATATTCTCCCAAACTATTTGTTCAATCTAAAAAATGAAACAACTCAGTAATAAATTAATAATAGTAAAAAAGTCTAGCTTTAATTTGATATGACACTCTTTTCGATATATTTAGTAGTTGCTGAAAAATTGACCATAAATTGTTTCAACTTATTTTCGAATCTCTAATTATGAGAAAACCCCATTTTCTGAACCTAATTTCTCCCAAACAATTTGTTCTATCTAAAAAATGAAAACACTGTCATGTTCAAACTCAGATCCGCTATGCCTGAACAGAATTTTAACAAATTTTTTTTTTTCAAAAAAATCGAAAATTTGGATGGGCTAACCCCTTAGTTTTTTTTTCGTCAAAAAAAATTATTTTTGAATTTCCAAATCTTTTGCTCTTGGATGTATTTTACCTTCGAAATTATGTAGTTATAACCACGAAAATTGTATATAACATTAGCCATTACAGAATAATAGACAAAAAATTCATTTTCAGAGTGCCCCATCGTATACACCATAAATGCTGTGAAAATTATTGTTGCTTACAGGTGTTATTCCGTTGCAGAACAATTGACAAAATAGTTTCAAGTGACTTTCGATTGTCCAATTTTGAGAAACCAAAATTTCCTGTTCACAAGTTCTCCCAAACTATTTGTCAAATAAAATGACAGCTGTCAAATAAAATGACAGCTGTCAAATAAAATGACAGCTGTCAAATAAAATGACAGCTGTCAAACAAACTGACAGCTGTCAAATAAAATGACAGCTGTCAAATAAAAATAGAGCTGTCAAATAAAATGACAGCAGTCAAATATGACAGCTGTCAAATAAAATGACAGCTGTCAAATAAAATGACAGCTGTCAAATAAAATGACAGCTGTCAAATAAAATGACAGCAGTCAAATATGACAGCTGTCAAATAAAATGACAGCTGTCAAATAAAATGACAGCTGTCAAATAAAATGACAGCTGTCAAATAAAATGACAGCTGTCAAATAAAATGACAGCTGTCAAATAAAATGACAGCTGTCAAATAAAATGACAGCTGTCAAATAAAATGACAGCTGTCAAATAAAATGACAGCTGTCAAATAAAATGACAGCTGTCAAATAAAATGACAGCTGTCAAATAAAATGACAGCTGTCAAATAAAATGACAGCTGTCAAATAAAATGACAGCTGTCAAATAAAATGACAGCTGTCAAATAAAATGACAGCTGTCAAATAAAATGACAGCTGTCAAATAAAATGACAGCAGTCAAATATGACAGCTGTCAAATAAAATAACAGCTGTCAAATATGACATTATTTTTGAATTTCCAAATCTTTTGCTCTTGGATGTATTTTACCTTCGAAATTATGTAGTTATAACCACGAAAATTGTATATAACATTAGCCATTACAGAATAATAGACAAAAAATTCATTTTCAGAGTGCCCCATCGTATACACCATAAATACTGTGAAAATTATTGTTGCTTACAGGTGTTATTCCGTTGCAGAACAATTGACAAAATAGTTTCAAGTGACTTTCGATTGTCCAATTTTGAGAAACCAAAATTTCCTGTTCACAAGTTCTCCCAAACTATTTGTCAAATAAAATGACAGCTGTCAAATAAAATGACAGCTGTCAAATAAAATGACAGCTGTCAAATAAAATTACAGCTGTCAAATAAAATGACAGCTGTCAAATAAAATGACAGCTGTCAAATAAAATGACAGCTGTCAAATAAAATGACAGCTGTCAAATAAAATGACAGCTGTCAAATAAAATGACAGCTGTCAAATAAAATGACAGCTGTCAAATAAAATGACAGCTGTCAAATAAAATGACAGCTGTCAAATAAAATTATAGCTGTCAAATAAAATTATAGCTGTCAAATAAAATTATAGCTGTCAAATAAAATGACAGCTGTCAAATAAAATGACAGCTGTCAAATAAAATGACAGCTGTCAAATAAAATGACAGCTGTCAAATAAAATGACAGCTGTCAAATAAAAATAGAGCTGTCAAATAAAATGACAGCTGTCAAATAAAAATAGAGCTGTCAAATAAAATGACAGCTGTCAAATAAAATGACAGCTGTCAAATAAAATGACAATAAAATGAAAATAAAATGAAAGCTGTCAAATAAAATGACAGCAGTCAAATATGACAGCAGTCAAATAAAATGACAGCTGTCAAATAAAATGAAAGCTGTCAAATAAAATGACAGCAGTCAAATAAAATGACAGCTGTCAAATAAAATGACAGCTGTCAAATAAAATGACAGCTGTCAAATAAAATGACAGCTGTCAAATAAAATGACAGCTGTCAAATAAAATGACAGCTGTCAAATAAAATGACAGCTGTCAAATAAAAATAGAGCTGTCAAATAAAATGACAGCTGTCAAATAAAAATAGAGCTGTCAAATAAAATGACAGCTGTCAAATAAAATGACAGCTGTCAAAAAAAATGACAGCTGTCAAATAAAATGACAGCTGTCAAATAAAATGACAGCTGTCAAATAAAATGACAGCTGTCAAATAAAATGACAGCTGTCAAATAAAATGACAGCTGTCAAATAAAATGACAGCTGTCAAATAAAAATAGAGCTGTCAAATAAAATGACAGCTGTCAAATAAAAATAGAGCTGTCAAATAAAATGACAGCTGTCAAATAAAAATAGAGCTGTCAAATAAAATGACAGCTGTCAAATATAAATAGAGCTGTCAAATAAAATGACAGCTGTCAAATAAAATGACAGCTGTCAAATAAAATGACAGCTGTCAAATAAAATGACAGCTGTCAAATAAAATGACAGCTGTCAAATAAAATGACAGCTGTCAAATAAAATGACAGCTGTCAAATAAAATGACAGCTGTCAAATAAAATGACAGCTGTCAAATAAAATGACAGCTGTCAAAAAAAATGACAGCTGTCAAATAAAATGACAGCTGTCAAATAAAATAATTCTACAATTTTTAGAAATTATCCTTTTCCTGTTCCCATATTCTCCCAAACTATTTGTTCAATCTAAAAAATGAAACAACTCAGTAATAGATTAATAATAGTAAAAAAGTCTAGCTTTAATTTGATATGACACTCTTTTCGATATCTTTAGCCGTTGCTGAAAAATTGACCATAAATTGTTTCAACTTACTTTCGAATCTCTAATTATGAGAAAACCCCATTTTCTGAACCTAATTTCTCCCAAACAATTTGTTCAATCGGAAAAATGAAAACACTGTCATGTTCAAACTCAGATCCGCTATGCCTGAAAAAAATTTTAACAAAATTATTTTTTTCAAAAAAATCGAAAATTTGGATGGGCTAACCCCTTAGTTTTTTTTTCGTCAAAAAAAATTATTTTTGAATTTCCAAATCTTTTGCTCTTGGATGTATTTTACCTTCGAAATTATGTAGTTATAACCACGAAAATTGTATATAACATTAGCCATTACAGAATAATAGACAAAAAATTCATTTTCAGAGTGCCCCATCGTATACACCATAAATGCTGTGAAAATTATTGTTGCTTACAGGTGTTATTCCGTTGCAGAACAATTGACAAAATAGTTTCAAGTGACTTTCGATTGTCCAATTTTGAGAAACCAAAATTTCCTGTTCACAAGTTCTCCCACACTATTTGTCAAATAAAATGACAGCTGTCAAATAAAATGACAGCTGTGAAATAAAATGACAGCTGTCAAATAAAATGACAGCTGTCAAATAAATTGATAAAATGACAGCTGT
The DNA here is from genome assembly GCA_958296145.1 of Hydrotaea cyrtoneurina. NCBI lineage: Eukaryota > Metazoa > Arthropoda > Insecta > Diptera > Muscidae > Hydrotaea > Hydrotaea cyrtoneurina. The sequence goes on from OY282512.1 coordinate 91,052,547, forward strand.
CAAATAAAATGACAGCTGTCAAATAAAATGACAGCTGTCAAATAAAATGACAGCTGTCAAATAAAATGACAGCTGTCAAATAAAATGACAGCTGTCAAATAAAATGACAGCTGTCAAATAAAATGACAGATGTCAAATAAAATGACAGCTGTCAAATAAAATGACAGCTGTCAAATAAAATGACAGCTGTCAAATAAAATGACAGCTGTCAAATAAAATAATTCTAAAATTTTTAGAAATCATCCTTTTCCTGTTCCCATATTCTCCCAAACTATTTGTTCAATCTAAAAAATGAAACAACTCAGTAATAAATTAATAATAGTAAAAAAGTCTAGCTTTAATTTGATATGACACTCTTTTCGATATATTTAGTAGTTGCTGAAAAATTGACCATAAATTGTTTCAACTTATTTTCGAATCTCTAATTATGAGAAAACCCCATTTTCTGAACCTAATTTCTCCCAAACAATTTGTTCTATCTAAAAAATGAAAACACTGTCATGTTCAAACTCAGATCCGCTATGCCTGAACAGAATTTTAACAAATTTTTTTTTTTCAAAAAAATCGAAAATTTGGATGGGCTAACCCCTTAGTTTTTTTTTCGTCAAAAAAAATTATTTTTGAATTTCCAAATCTTTTGCTCTTGGATGTATTTTACCTTCGAAATTATGTAGTTATAACCACGAAAATTGTATATAACATTAGCCATTACAGAATAATAGACAAAAAATTCATTTTCAGAGTGCCCCATCGTATACACCATAAATGCTGTGAAAATTATTGTTGCTTACAGGTGTTATTCCGTTGCAGAACAATTGACAAAATAGTTTCAAGTGACTTTCGATTGTCCAATTTTGAGAAACCAAAATTTCCTGTTCACAAGTTCTCCCAAACTATTTGTCAAATAAAATGACAGCTGTCAAATAAAATGACAGCTGTCAAATAAAATGACAGCTGTCAAATAAAATGACAGCTGTCAAACAAACTGACAGCTGTCAAATAAAATGACAGCTGTCAAATAAAAATAGAGCTGTCAAATAAAATGACAGCAGTCAAATATGACAGCTGTCAAATAAAATGACAGCTGTCAAATAAAATGACAGCTGTCAAATAAAATGACAGCTGTCAAATAAAATGACAGCAGTCAAATATGACAGCTGTCAAATAAAATGACAGCTGTCAAATAAAATGACAGCTGTCAAATAAAATGACAGCTGTCAAATAAAATGACAGCTGTCAAATAAAATGACAGCTGTCAAATAAAATGACAGCTGTCAAATAAAATGACAGCTGTCAAATAAAATGACAGCTGTCAAATAAAATGACAGCTGTCAAATAAAATGACAGCTGTCAAATAAAATGACAGCTGTCAAATAAAATGACAGCTGTCAAATAAAATGACAGCTGTCAAATAAAATGACAGCTGTCAAATAAAATGACAGCTGTCAAATAAAATGACAGCTGTCAAATAAAATGACAGCTGTCAAATAAAATGACAGCAGTCAAATATGACAGCTGTCAAATAAAATAACAGCTGTCAAATATGACAGCTGTCAAATAAAATAACAGCTGTCAAATAAAATGACAGCTGTCAAATAAAATGACAGCTGTCAAATAAAATGACAGCTGTCAAATAAAATGACAGCTGTCAAATAAAATGACAGCTGTCAAATAAAATGACAGCTGTCAAACAAACTGACATCTGTCAAATAAAATAATTCTAAAATTTTTAGAAATCATCCATTTCCTGTTCCCATATTCTCCCAAACTATTTGTTCAATCTAAAAAATTAAACAACTCAGTAATAGATTAATAATAGTAAAAAAGTCTAGCTTTAATTTGATATGACACTCTTTTCGATATCTTTAGTAGTTGCTGAAAAATTGACCATAAATTGTTTCAACTTATTTTCGAATCTCTAATTATGAGAAAACCCCATTTTCTGAACCTAATTTCTCCCAAACAATTTGTTCTATCTAAAAAATGAAAAACTGTCATGTTCAAACTCAGATCCGCTATGCCTGAACAAAATTTTAACAACATTTTTTTTTTCAAAAAAATCGAAAATTTGGATGGGCTAACCCCTTAGTTTTTTTTTCGTCAAAAAAAATTATTTTTGAATTTCCAAATCTTTTGCTCTTGGATGTATTTTACCTTCGAAATTATGTAGTTATAACCACGAAAATTGTATATAACATTAGCCATTACAGAATAATAGACAAAAAATTCATTTTCAGAGTGCCCCATCGTATACACCATAAATGCTGTGAAAATTATTGTTGCTTACAGGTGTTATTCCGTTGCAGAACAATTGACAAAATAGTTTCAAGTGACTTTCGATTGTCCAATTTTGAGAAACCAAAATTTCCTGTTCACAAGTTCTCCCAAACTATTTGTCAAATAAAATGACAGCTGTCAAATAAAATGACAGCTGTCAAATAAAATGACAGCTGTCAAATAAAATGACAGCTGTCAAATAAAATGACAGCTGTCAAATAAAATGACAGCTGTCAAATAAAATGACAGCTGTCAAATAAAATGACAGCTGTCAAATAAAATGACAGCTGTCAAATAAAATGACAGCTGTCAAATAAAATGACAGCTGTCAAATAAAATGACAGCTGTCAAATAAAATGACAGCTGTCAAATAAAATGACAGCTGTCAAATAAAATGACAGCTGTCAAATAAAATGACAGCTGTCAAATAAAATGACAGCTGTCAAATAAAATGACAGCTGTCAAATAAAATGACAGCAGTCAAATATGACAGCTGTCAAATAAAATGACAGCTGTCAAATAAAATGACAGCTGTCAAATAAAATGACAGCTGTCAAATAAAATGACAGCTGTCAAATAAAATGACAGCTGTCAAATAAAATGACAGCTGTCAAATAAAATGACAGCTGTCAAATAAAATGACAGCTGTCAAATAAAATTACAGCTGTCAAATAAAATTACAGCTGTCAAATAAAATGACAGCTGTCAAATAAAATGACAGCTGTCAAATAAAATGACAGCTGTAAAATAAAATGACAGCTGTCAAATAAAATGACAGCTGTCAAATAAAATGACAGCTGTCAAATATGACAGCTGTCAAATAAAATAACAGCTGTCAAATAAAATAACAGCTGTCAAATATGACAGCTGTCAAATAAAATAACAGCTGTCAAATAAAATGACAGCTGTCAAATAAAATGACAGCTGTCAAATAAAATGACAGCTGTCAAATAAAATGACAGCTGTCAAATAAAATGACAGCTGTCAAATAAAATGACAGCTGTCAAATAAAATGACAGCTGTCAAATAGAATGACATCTGTCAAATAAAATAATTCTAAAATTTTTAGAAATCATCCATTTCCTGTTCCCATATTCTCCCAAACTATTTGTTCAATCTAAAAAATTAAACAACTCAGTAATAGATTAATAATAGTAAAAAAGTCTAGCTTTAATTTGATATGACACTCTTTTCGATATCTTTAGTAGTTGCTGAAAAATTGACCATAAATTGTTTCAACTTATTTTCGAATCTCTAATTATGAGAAAACCCCATTTTCTGAACCTAATTTCTCCCAAACAATTTGTTCTATCTAAAAAATGAAAACACTGTCATGTTCAAACTCAGATCCGCTATGCCTGAACACAATTTTAACAAAATTTTTTTTTTCAAAAAAATCGAAAATTTGGATGGGCTAACCCCTTAGTTTTTTTTTCGTCAAAAAAAATTATTTTTGAATTTCCAAATCTTTTGCTCTTGGATGTATTTTACCTTCGAAATTATGTAGTTATAACCACGAAAATTGTATATAACATTAGCCATTACAGAATAATAGACAAAAAATTCATTTTCAGAGTGCCCCATCGTATACACCATAAATACTGTGAAAATTATTGTTGCTTACAGGTGTTATTCCGTTGCAGAACAATTGACAAAATAGTTTCAAGTGACTTTCGATTGTCCAATTTTGAGAAACCAAAATTTCCTGTTCACAAGTTCTCCCAAACTATTTGTCAAATAAAATGACAGCTGTCAAATAAAATGACAGCTGTCAAATAAAATGACAGCTGTCAAATAAAATGACAGCTGTCAAATAAAATGACAGCTGTCAAATAAAATGACAGCTGTCAAATAAAATGACAGCTGTCAAATAAAATGACAGCTGTCAAATAAAATGACAGCTGTCAAATAAAATTATAGCTGTCAAATAAAATTATAGCTGTCAAATAAAATTATAGCTGTCAAATAAAATGACAGCTGTCAAATAAAATGACAGCTGTCAAATAAAATGACAGCTGTCAAATAAAATGACAGCTGTCAAATAAAAATAGAGCTGTCAAATAAAATGACAGCTGTCAAATAAAAATAGAGCTGTCAAATAAAATGACAGCTGTCAAATAAAAATAGAGCTGTCAAATAAAATGACAGCTGTCAAATAAAATGACAGCTGTCAAATAAAATGACAGCTGTCAAAAAAAATGACAGCTGTCAAATAAAATGACAGCTGTCAAATAAAATGACAGCTGTCAAATAAAATGACAGCTGTCAAATAAAATGACAGCTGTCAAATAAAATGACAGCTGTCAAATAAAATGACAGCTGTCAAATAAAAATAGAGCTGTCAAATAAAATGACAGCTGTCAAATAAAAATAGAGCTGTCAAATAAAATGACAGCTGTCAAATAAAAATAGAGCTGTCAAATAAAATGACAGCTGTCAAATAAAAATAGAGCTGTCAAATAAAATGACAGCTGTCAAATAAAATGACAGCTGTCAAATAAAATGACAGCTGTCAACTAAAATGACAGCTGTCAAATAAAATGACAGCTGTCAAATAAAATGACAGCTGTCAAAAAAAATGACAGCTGTCAAATAAAATGACAGCTGTCAAATAAAATGACAGCTGTCAAATAAAATGACAGCTGTCAAATAAAATGACAGCTGTCAAATAAAATGACAGCTGTCAAATAAAATGACAGCTGTCAAATAAAAATAGAGCTGTCAAATAAAATGACAGCTGTCAAATAAAAATAGAGCTGTCAAATAAAATGACAGCTGTCAAATAAAAATAGAGCTGTCAAATAAAATGACAGCTGTCAAATAAAAATAGAGCTGTCAAATAAAATGACAGCTGTCAAATAAAATGACAGCTGTCAAATAAAATGACAGCTGTCAACTAAAATGACAGCTGTCAAATAAAATGACAGCTGTCAAATAAAATGACAGCTGTCAAATAAAATGACAGCTGTCAAATAAAATGACAGCTGTCAAATAAAATGACAGCTGTCAAATAAAATGACAGCTGTCAAACAAACTGACAGCTGTCAAATAAAAAAAGCTGTCAAATAAAATGACAGCTGTCAAATAAAATGACAGCTGTCAAATAAAATGACAGCTGTCAAATAAAATGACAGCTGTCAAATAAAATGACAGCTGTCAAATAAAATGACAGCTGTCAAACAAACTGACAGCTGTCAAATAAATTGATAAAATGACAGCTGTCAAACAAACTGACAGCTGTCAAATAAATTGATAAAATGACAGCTGTCAAATAAAATGACAGCTGTCAAATAAAATGACAGCTGTCAAATAAAATGACAGCTGTCAAATAAAATGACAAAATGACAGCTGTCAAATAAAATGACAGCTGTCAAATAAAATGACAGCTGTCAAATAAAATGACAGCTGTCAAATAAAATGACAGCTGTCAAATAAAATGACAGCTGTCAAATAAAATGACAGCTGTCAAATAAAATAATTCTAAAATTTTTAGAAATCATCCTTTTCCTGTTCCCATATTCTCCCAAACTATTTGTTCAATCTAAAAAATGAAACAACTCATTAAAAAATTAATAATAGTAAAAAAGTCTAGCTTTAATTTGATATGACACTCTTTTCGATATCTTTAGTAGTTGCTGAAAAATTGACCATAAATTGTTTCAACTTATTTTCGAATCTCTAATTATGAGAAAACCCCATTTTCTGAACCTAATTTCTCCCAAACAATTTGTTCTATCTAAAAAATGAAAACACTGTCATGTTCAAACTCAGATCCGCTATGCCTGAACAGAATTTTAACAAATTTTTTTTTTTCAAAAAAATCGAAAATTTGGATGGGCTAACCCCTTAGTTTTTTTTTCGTCAAAAAAAATTATTTTTGAATTTCCAAATCTTTTGCTCTTGGATGTATTTTACCTTCGAAATTATGTAGTTATAACCACGAAAATTGTATATAACATTAGCCATTACAGAATAATAGACAAAAAATTCATTTTCAGAGTGCCCCATCGTATACACCATAAATGCTGTGAAAATTATTGTTGCTTACAGGTGTTATTCCGTTGCAGAACAATTGACAAAATAGTTTCAAGTGACTTTCGATTATCCAATTTTGAGAAACCAAAATTTCCTGTTCACAAGTTCTCCCAAACTATTTGTCTGACAGCTGTCAAATAAAATGACAGCTGTCAAATAAAATGACAGCTGTCAAATAAAATGACAGCTGTCAAATAAAATGACAGCTGTCAAATAAAATGACAGCTGTCAAATAAAATGACAGCTGTCAAATAAAATGACAGCTGTCAAATAAAATGACAGCTGTCAAATAAAATGACAGCTGTCAAATAAAATGACAGCTGTCAAATAAAATGACAGCTGTCAAATAAAATGACAGCAGTCAAATATGACAGCTGTCAAATAAAATGACAGCTGTCAAATAAAATGACAGCTGTCAAATAAAATGACAGCTGTCAAATAAAATGACAGCTGTCAAATAAAATGACAGCTGTCAAATAAAATGACAGCTGTCAAATAAAATGACAGCTGTCAAATAAAATGACAGCTGTCAAATAAAATGACAGCTGTCAAATAAAATGACAGCTGTCAAATAAAATGACAGCTGTCAAATAAAATGACAGCTGTCAAATAAAATGACAGCTGTCAAATAAAATGACAGCTGTCAAATAAAATGACAGCTGTCAAATAAAATGACAGCTGTCAAATAAAATGACAGCTGTCAAATAAAATGACAGCAGTCAAATATGACAGCTGTCAAATAAAATAACAGCTGTCAAATATGACAGCTGTCAAATAAAATAACAGCTGTCAAATAAAATGACAGCTGTCAAATAAAATGACAGCTGTCAAATAAAATGACAGCTGTCAAATAAAATGACAGCTGTCAAATAAAATGACAGCTGTCAAATAAAATGACAGCTGTCAAACAAACTGACATCTGTCAAATAAAATAATTCTAAAATTTTTAGAAATCATCCATTTCCTGTTCCCATATTCTCCCAAACTATTTGTTCAATCTAAAAAATTAAACAACTCAGTAATAGATTAATAATAGTAAAAAAGTCTAGCTTTAATTTGATATGACACTCTTTTCGATATCTTTAGTAGTTGCTGAAAAATTGACCATAAATTGTTTCAACTTATTTTCGAATCTCTAATTATGAGAAAACCCCATTTTCTGAACCTAATTTCTCCCAAACAATTTGTTCTATCTAAAAAATGAAAACACTGTCATGTTCAAACTCAGATCCGCTATGCCTGAACAAAATTTTAACAAAATTTTTTTTTTCAAAAAAATCGAAAATTTGGATGGGCTAACCCCTTAGTTTTTTTTTCGTCAAAAAAAATTATTTTTGAATTTCCAAATCTTTTGCTCTTGGATGTATTTTACCTTCGAAATTATGTAGTTATAACCACGAAAATTGTATATAACATTAGCCATTACAGAATAATAGACAAAAAATTCATTTTCAGAGTGCCCCATCGTATACACCATAAATGCTGTGAAAATTATTGTTGCTTACAGGTGTTATTCCGTTGCAGAACAATTGACAAAATAGTTTCAAGTGACTTTCGATTGTCCAATTTTGAGAAACCAAAATTTCCTGTTCACAAGTTCTCCCAAACTATTTGTCAAATAAAATGACAGCTGTCAAATAAAATGACAGCTGTCAAATAAAATGACAGCTGTCAAATAAAATGACAGCTGTCAAATAAAATGACAGCTGTCAAATAAAATGACAGCTGTCAAATAAAATGACAGCTGTCAAATAAAATGACAGCTGTCAAATAAAATGACAGCTGTCAAATAAAATGACAGCTGTCAAATAAAATGACAGCTGTCAAATAAAATGACAGCTGTCAAATAAAATGACAGCTGTCAAATAAAATGACAGCTGTCAAATAAAATGACAGCTGTCAAATAAAATGACAGCTGTCAAATAAAATGACAGCTGTCAAATAAAATGACAGCTGTCAAATAAAATGACAGCTGTCAAATAAAATGACAGCTGTCAAATAAAATGACAGCTGTCAAATAAAATGACAGCTGTCAAATAAAATGACAGCTGTCAAATAAAATGACAGCAGTCAAATATGACAGCTGTCAAATAAAATGACAGCTGTCAAATAAAATGACAGCTGTCAAATAAAATGACAGCTGTCAAATAAAATGACAGCTGTCAAATAAAATGACAGCTGTCAAATAAAATGACAGCTGTCAAATAAAATGACAGCTGTCAAATAAAATGACAGCTGTCAAATAAAATGACAGCTGTCAAATAAAATGACAGCTGTCAAATAAAATTACAGCTGTCAAATAAAATTACAGCTGTCAAATAAAATGACAGCTGTCAAATAAAATGACAGCTGTCAAATAAAATGACAGCTGTAAAATAAAATGACAGCTGTCAAATAAAATGACAGCTGTCAAATAAAATGACAGCTGTCAAATATGACAGCTGTCAAATAAAATAACAGCTGTCAAATAAAATAACAGCTGTCAAATATGACAGCTGTCAAATAAAATAACAGCTGTCAAATAAAATGACAGCTGTCAAATAAAATGACAGCTGTCAAATAAAATGACAGCTGTCAAATAAAATGACAGCTGTCAAATAAAATGACAGCTGTCAAATAAAATGACAGCTGTCAAATAAAATGACAGCTGTCAAATAGAATGACATCTGTCAAATAAAATAATTCTAAAATTTTTAGAAATCATCCATTTCCTGTTCCCATATTCTCCCAAACTATTTGTTCAATCTAAAAAATTAAACAACTCAGTAATAGATTAATAATAGTAAAAAAGTCTAGCTTTAATTTGATATGACACTCTTTTCGATATCTTTAGTAGTTGCTGAAAAATTGACCATAAATTGTTTCAACTTATTTTCGAATCTCTAATTATGAGAAAACCCCATTTTCTGAACCTAATTTCTCCCAAACAATTTGTTCTATCTAAAAAATGAAAACACTGTCATGTTCAAACTCAGATCCGCTATGCCTGAACAAAATTTTAACAAAATTTTTTTTTTCAAAAAAATCGAAAATTTGGATGGGCTAACCCCTTAGTTTTTTTTTCGTCAAAAAAAATTATTTTTGAATTTCCAAATCTTTTGCTCTTGGATGTATTTTACCTTCGAAATTATGTAGTTATAACCACGAAAATTGTATATAACATTAGCCATTACAGAATAATAGACAAAAAATTCATTTTCAGAGTGCCCCATCGTATACACCATAAATACTGTGAAAATTATTGTTGCTTACAGGTGTTATTCCGTTGCAGAACAATTGACAAAATAGTTTCAAGTGACTTTCGATTGTCCAATTTTGAGAAACCAAAATTTCCTGTTCACAAGTTCTCCCAAACTATTTGTCAAATAAAATGACAGCTGTCAAATAAAATGACAGCTGTCAAATAAAATGACAGCTGTCAAATAAAATTACAGCTGTCAAATAAAATGACAGCTGTCAAATAAAATGACAGCTGTCAAATAAAATGACAGCTGTCAAATAAAATGACAGCTGTCAAATAAAATGACAGCTGTCAAATAAAATGACAGCTGTCAAATAAAATGACAGCTGTCAAATAAAATGACAGCTGTCAAATAAAATGACAGCTGTCAAATAAAATGACAGCTGTCAAATAAAATTATAGCTGTCAAATAAAATTATAGCTGTCAAATAAAATTATAGCTGTCAAATAAAATGACAGCTGTCAAATAAAATGACAGCTGTCAAATAAAATGACAGCTGTCAAATAAAATGACAGCTGTCAAATAAAAATAGAGCTGTCAAATAAAATGACAGCTGTCAAATAAAAATAGAGCTGTCAAATAAAATGACAGCTGTCAAATAAAATGACAGCTGTCAAATAAAATGACAATAAAATGAAAATAAAATGAAAGCTGTCAAATAAAATGACAGCAGTCAAATATGACAGCAGTCAAATAAAATGACAGCTGTCAAATAAAATGAAAGCTGTCAAATAAAATGACAGCAGTCAAATAAAATGACAGCTGTCAAATAAAATGACAGCTGTCAAATAAAATGACAGCTGTCAAATAAAATGACAGCTGTCAAATAAAATGACAGCTGTCAAATAAAATGACAGCTGTCAAATAAAAATAGAGCTGTCAAATAAAATGACAGCTGTCAAATAAAAATAGAGCTGTCAAATAAAATGACAGCTGTCAAATAAAATGACAGCTGTCAAATAAAATGACAGCTGTCAAAAAAAATGACAGCTGTCAAATAAAATGACAGCTGTCAAATAAAATGACAGCTGTCAAATAAAATGACAGCTGTCAAATAAAATGACAGCTGTCAAATAAAATGACAGCTGTCAAATAAAATGACAGCTGTCAAATAAAAATAGAGCTGTCAAATAAAATGACAGCTGTCAAATAAAAATAGAGCTGTCAAATAAAATGACAGCTGTCAAATAAAAATAGAGCTGTCAAATAAAATGACAGCTGTCAAATAAAAATAGAGCTGTCAAATAAAATGACAGCTGTCAAATAAAAATAGAGCTGTCAAATAAAATGACAGCTGTCAAATAAAATGACAGCTGTCAAATAAAATGACAGCTGTCAACTAAAATGACAGCTGTCAAATAAAATGACAGCTGTCAAATAAAATGACAGCTGTCAAATAAAATGACAGCTGTCAAATAAAATGACAGCTGTCAAATAAAATGACAGCTGTCAAATAAAATGACAGCTGTCAAACAAACTGACAGCTGTCAAATAAAAAAAGCTGTCAAATAAAATGACAGCTGTCAAATAAAATGACAGCTGTCAAATAAAATGACAGCTGTCAAATAAAATGACAGCTGTCAAATAAAATGACAGCTGTCAAATAAAATGACAGCTGTCAAACAAACTGACAGCTGTCAAATAAATTGATAAAATGACAGCTGTCAAACAAACTGACAGCTGTCAAATAAATTGATAAAATGACAGCTGTCAAATAAAATGACAGCTGTCAAATAAAATGACAGCTGTCAAATAAAATGACAGCTGTCAAATAAAATGACAGCTGTCAAATAAAATGACAAAATGACAGCTGTCAAATAAAATGACAGCTGTCAAATAAAATGACAGCTGTCAAATAAAATGACAGCTGTCAAATAAAATGACAGCTGTCAAATAAAATGACAGCTGTCAAATAAAATGACAGCTGTCAAATAAAATAATTCTAAAATTTTTAGAAATCATCCTTTTCCTGTTCCCATATTCTCCCAAACTATTTGTTCAATCTAAAAAATGAAACAACTCATTAAAAAATTAATAATAGTAAAAAAGTCTAGCTTTAATTTGATATGACACTCTTTTCGATATCTTTAGTAGTTGCTGAAAAATTGACCATAAATTGTTTCAACTTATTTTCGAATCTCTAATTATGAGAAAACCCCATTTTCTGAACCTAATTTCTCCCAAACAATTTGTTCTATCTAAAAAATGAAAACACTGTCATGTTCAAACTCAGATCCGCTATGCCTGAACAGAATTTTAACAAATTTTTTTTTTTCAAAAAAATCGAAAATTTGGATGGGCTAACCCCTTAGTTTTTTTTTCGTCAAAAAAAATTATTTTTGAATTTCCAAATCTTTTGCTCTTGGATGTATTTTACCTTCGAAATTATGTAGTTATAACCACGAAAATTGTATATAACATTAGCCATTACAGAATAATAGACAAAAAATTCATTTTCAGAGTGCCCCATCGTATACACCATAAATGCTGTGAAAATTATTGTTGCTTACAGGTGTTATTCCGTTGCAGAACAATTGACAAAATAGTTTCAAGTGACTTTCGATTATCCAATTTTGAGAAACCAAAATTTCCTGTTCACAAGTTCTCCCAAACTATTTGTCTGACAGCTGTCAAATAAAAGCTGTCAAATAAAATGACAGCTGTCAAATAAAATGACAGCTGTCAAACAAACTGACAGCTGTCAAACAAACTGACAGCTGTCAAACAAACTGACAACAAATAAAATGACAGCTGTCAAATAAAATGACAGCTGTCAAATAAAATGACAGCTGTCAAATAAAATGACAGCTGTCAAATAAAATGACAGCTGTCAAATAAAATGACAGCTGTCAAATAAAATGACAGCTGTCAAATAAAATGACAGCTGTCAAATAAAATGACAGCTGTCAAATAAAATGACAGCTGTCAAATAAAATGACAGCTGTCAAATAAAATGACAGCTGTCAAATAAAATGACAGCTGTCAAATAAAATGACAGCTGTCAAATAAAATGACAGCTGTCAAATAAAATGACAGCTGTCAAATAAAATGACAGCTGTCAAATAAAATGACAGCTGTCAAATAAAATGACAGCTGTCAAATAAAATGACAGCTGTCAAATAAAAATAGAGCTGTCAAATAAAATGACAGCTGTCAAATAAAAATAGAGCTGTCAAATAAAATGACAGCTGTCAAATAAAAATAGAGCTGTCAAATAAAATGACAGCTGTCAAATAAAAATAGAGCTGTCAAATAAAATGACAGCTGTCAAATAAAATGACAGCTGTCAACTAAAATGACAGCTGTCAAATAAAATGACAGCTGTCAAATAAAATGACAGCTGTCAAATAAAATGACAGCTGTCAAATAAAATGACAGCTGTCAAATAAAATGACAGCTGTCAAAAAAAATGACAGCTGTCAAATAAAATGACAGCTGTCAAATAAAATAATTCTACAATTTTTAGAAATTATCCTTTTCCTGTTCCCATATTCTCCCAAACTATTTGTTCAATCTAAAAAATGAAACAACTCAGTAATAGATTAATAATAGTAAAAAAGTCTAGCTTTAATTTGATATGACACTCTTTTCGATATCTTTAGCCGTTGCTGAAAAATTGACCATAAATTGTTTCAACTTACTTTCGAATCTCTAATTATGAGAAAACCCCATTTTCTGAACCTAATTTCTCCCAAACAATTTGTTCAATCGGAAAAATGAAAACACTGTCATGTTCAAACTCAGATCCGCTATGCCTGAAAAAAATTTTAACAAAATAATTTTTTTCAAAAAAATCGAAAATTTGGATGGGCTAACCCCTTAGTTTTTTTTTCGTCAAAAAAAATTATTTTTGAATTTCCAAATCTTTTGCTCTTGGATGTATTTTACCTTCGAAATTATGTAGTTATAACCACGAAAATTGTATATAACATTAGCCATTACAGAATAATAGACAAAAAATTCATTTTCAGAGTGCCCCATCGTATACACCATAAATGCTGTGAAAATTATTGTTGCTTACAGGTGTTATTCCGTTGCAGAACAATTGACAAAATAGTTTCAAGTGACTTTCGATTGTCCAATTTTGAGAAACCAAAATTTCCTGTTCACAAGTTCTCCCACACTATTTGTCAAATAAAATGACAGCTGTCAAATAAAATGACAGCTGTGAAATAAAATGACAGCTGTCAAATAAAATGACAGCTGTCAAATAAAATGACAGCTGTCAAATAAATTGATAAAATGACAGCTGTCAAATAAAATGACAGCTGTCAAATAAAATGACAGCTGTCAAATAAAATGACAGCTGTCAAATAAAATGACAGCTGTCAAATAAAATGACAGATGTCAAATAAAATGACAGATGTCAAATAAAATGACAGCTGTCAAATAAAATGACAGCTGTCAAATAAAATGACAGCTGTCAAATAAAATGACAGCTGTCAAATAAAATGACAGCTGTCAAATAAAATGACAGCTGTCAAATAAAATGACAGCTGTCAAATAAAATGACAGCTGTCAAATAAAATGACAGCTGTCAAATAAAATGACAGCTGTCAAATAAAATGACAGCTGTCAAATAAAATGACAGCTGTCAAATAAAATGACAGCTGTCAAATAAAATGACAGCTGTCAAATAAAATGACAGCTGTCAAATAAAATGACAGCTGTCAAATAAAATGACAGCTGTCAAACAAACTGACAGCTGTCAAATAAAAAAAGCTGTCAAATAAAATGACAGCTGTCAAATAAAATGACAGCTGTCAAATAAAATAACAGCTGTCAAATAAAATAACAGCTGTCAAATAAAATGACAGCTGTCAAATAAAATGACAGCTGTCAAATAAAATGACAGCTGTCAAACAAACTGACAGCTGTCAAATAAATTGATAAAATGACAGCTGTCAAACAAACTGACAGCTGTCAAATAAATTGATAAAATGACAGCTGTCAAATAAAATGACAGCTGTCAAATAAAATGACAGCTGTCAAATAAAATGACAGCTGTCAAATAAAATGACAGCTGTCAAATAAAATGACAGCTGTCAAATAAAATGACAGCTGTCAAATAAAATGACAGCTGTCAAATAAAATGACAGCTGTCAAATAAAATGACAGCTGTCAAATAAAATGACAGCTGTCAAATAAAATGACAGCTGTCAAATAAAATGACAGCTGTCAAATAAAATGACAGCTGTCAAATAAAATGACAGCTGTCAAATAAAATGACAGCTGTCAAATAAAATGACAGCTGTCAAATAAAATGACAGCTGTCAAATAAAATGACAGCTGTCAAATAAAATGACAGCTGTCAAATAAAATGACAGCTGTCAAATAAAATGACAGCTGTCAAATAAAGTGACAGCTGTCAAATAAAATAATTCTAAAATTTTTAGAAATCATCCTTTTCCTGTTCCCATATTCTCCCAAACTATTTGTTCAATCTAAAAAATGAAACAACTCATTAAAAAATTAATAATAGTAAAAAAGTCTAGCTTTAATTTGATATGACACTCTTTTCGATATCTTTAGTAGTTGCTGAAAAATTGACCATAAATTGTTTCAACTTATTTTCGAATCTCTAATTATGAGAAAACCCCATTTTCTGAACCTAATTTCTCCCAAACAATTTGTTCTATCTAAAAAATGAAAACACTGTCATGTTCAAACTCAGATCCGCTATGCCTGAACAGAATTTTAACAAATTTTTTTTTTTCAAAAAAATCGAAAATTTGGATGGGCTAACCCCTTAGTTTTTTTTTCGTCAAAAAAAATTATTTTTGAATTTCCAAATCTTTTGCTCTTGGATGTATTTTACCTTCGAAATTATGTAGTTATAACCACGAAAATTGTATATAACATTAGCCATTACAGAATAATAGACAAAAAATTCATTTTCAGAGTGCCCCATCGTATACACCATAAATGCTGTGAAAATTATTGTTGCTTACAGGTGTTATTCCGTTGCAGAACAATTGACAAAATAGTTTCAAGTGACTTTCGATTATCCAATTTTGAGAAACCAAAATTTCCTGTTCACAAGTTCTCCCAAACTATTTGTCTGACAGCTGTCAAATAAAAGCTGTCAAATAAAATGACAGCTGTCAAATAAAATGACAGCTGTCAAACAAACTGACAGCTGTCAAACAAACTGACAGCTGTCAAACAAACTGACAACAAATAAAATGACAGCTGTCAAATAAAATGACAGCTGTCAAATAAAATGACAGCTGTCAAATAAAATGACAGCTGTCAAATAAAATGACAGCTGTCAAATAAAATGACAGCTGTCAAATAAAATGACAGCTGTCAAATAAAATGACAGCTGTCAAATAAAATGACAGCTGTCAAATAAAATGACAGCTGTCAAATAAAATGACAGCTGTCAAATAAAATGACAGCTGTCAAATAAAATGACAGCTGTCAAATAAAATGACAGCTGTCAAATAAAATGACAGCTGTCAAATAAAATGACAGCTGTCAAATAAAATGACAGCTGTCAAATAAAATGACAGCTGTCAAATAAAATAATTCTACAATTTTTAGAAATCATCCTTTTCCTGTTCCCATATTCTCCCAAACTATTTGTTCAATCTAAAAAATGAAACAACTCAGTAATAGATTAATAATAGTAAAAAAGTCTAGCTTTAATTTGATATGACACTCTTTTCGATATATTTAGTAGTTGCTGAAAAATTGACCATAAATTGTTTCAACTTATTTTCGAATCTCTAATTATGAGAAAACCCCATTTTCTGAACCTAATTTCTCCCAAACAATTTGTTCTATCTAAAAAATGAAAACACTGTCATGTTCAAACTCAGATCCGCTATGCCTGAACAAAATTTTAACAAAATTTTTTTTTTCAAAAAAATCGAAAATTTGGATGGGATTGGATAAAATGACAGCTGTCAAATAAAAATAGAGCTGTCAAATAAAATGACAGCTGTCAAATAAAAATAGAGCTGTCAAATAAAATGACAGCTGTCAAATAAAATGACAATAAAATGAAAATAAAATGAAAGCTGTCAAATAAAATGACAGCAGTCAAATATGACAGCAGTCAAATAAAATGACAGCTGTCAAATAAAATGAAAGCTGTCAAATAAAATGAAAGCTGTCAAATAAAATGACAGCAGTCAAATAAAATGACAGCAGTCAAATAAAATGACAGCTGTCAAATAAAATGACAGCTGTCAAATAAAATGACAGATGTCAAATAAAATGACAGCTGTCAAATAAAATGACAGCTGTCAAATAAAATGACAGCTGTCAAATAAAAATAGAGTTGTCAAATAAAATGACAGCTGTCAAATAAAAATAGAGCTGTCAAATAAAATGACAGCTGTCAAATAAAATGACAGCTGTCAAATAAAATGACAGCTGTCAAAAAAAATGACAGCTGTCAAATAAAATGACAGCTGTCAAATAAAATGACAGCTGTCAAATAAAATGACAGCTGTCAAATAAAATGACAGCTGTCAAATAAAAATAGAGCTGTCAAATAAAATGACAGCTGTCAAATAAAAATAGAGCTGTCAAATAAAATGACAGCTGTCAAATAAAAATAGAGCTGTCAAATAAAATGACAGCTGTCAAATAAAAATAGAGCTGTCAAATAAAATGACAGCTGTCAAATAAAATGACAGCTGTCAACTAAAATGACAGCTGTCAAATAAAATGACAGCTGTCAAATAAAATGACAGCTGTCAAATAAAATGACAGCTGTCAAATAAAATGACAGCTGTCAAATAAAATGACAGCTGTCAAATAAAATGACAGCTGTCAAAAAAAATGACAGCTGTCAAATAAAATGACAGCTGTCAAATAAAATAATTCTACAATTTTAAGAAATTATCCTTTTCCTGTTCCCATATTCTCCCAAACTATTTGTTCAATCTAAAAAATGAAACAACTCAGTAATAGATTAATAATAGTAAAAAAGTCTAGCTTTAATTTGATATGACACTCTTTTCGATATCTTTAGCCGTTGCTGAAAAATTGACCATAAATTGTTTCAACTTACTTTCGAATCTCTAATTATGAGAAAACCCCATTTTCTGAACCTAATTTCTCCCAAACAATTTGTTCAATCGGAAAAATGAAAACACTGTCATGTTCAAACTCAGATCCGCTATGCCTGAAAAAAATTTTAACAAAATTATTTTTTTCAAAAAAATCGAAAATTTGGATGGGCTAACCCCTAAGTTTTTTTTTCGTCAAAAAAAATTATTTTTGAATTTCCAAATCTTTTGCTCTTGGATGTATTTTACCTTCGTAATTATGTAGTTATAACCACGAAAATTGTATATAACATTAGCCATTACAGAATAATAGACAAAAAATTCATTTTCAGAGTGCCCCATCGTATACACCATAAATGCTGTGAAAATTATTGTTGCTTACAGGTGTTATTCCGTTGCAGAACAATTGACAAAATAGTTTCAAGTGACTTTCGATTGTCCAATTTTGAGAAACCAAAATTTCCTGTTCACAAGTTCTCCCACACTATTTGTCAAATAAAATGACAGCTGTCAAATAAAATGACAGCTGTGAAATAAAATGACAGCTGTCAAATAAAATGACAGCTGTCAAATAAAATGACAGCTGTCAAATAAAATGACAGCTGTCAAATAAAATGACAGCTGTCAAATAAAATGACAGCTGTCAAATAAAAATAGAGCTGTCAAATAAAATGACAGCTGTCAAATAAAAATAGAGCTGTCAAATAAAATGACAGCTGTAAAATAAAATGACAGCTGTCAAATAAAATGACAATAAAATGAAAATAAAATGAAAGCTGTCAAATAAAATGACAGCAGTCAAATATGACAGCAGTCAAATAAAATGACAGCTGTCAAATAAAATGAAAGCTGTCAAATAAAATGAAAGCTGTCAAATAAAATGACAGCAGTCAAATAAAATGACAGCAGTCAAATAAAATGACAGCTGTCAAATAAAATGACAGCTGTCAAATAAAATGACAGATGTCAAATAAAATGACAGCTGTCAAATAAAATGACAGCTGTCAAATAAAATGACAGCTGTCAAATAAAAATAGAGTTGTCAAATAAAATGACAGCTGTCAAATAAAAATAGAGCTGTCAAATAAAATGACAGCTGTCAAATAAAATGACAGCTGTCAAATAAAATGACAGCTGTCAAAAAAAATGACAGCTGTCAAATAAAATGACAGCTGTCAAATAAAATGACAGCTGTCAAATAAAATGACAGCTGTCAAATAAAATGACAGCTGTCAAATAAAAATAGAGCTGTCAAATAAAATGACAGCTGTCAAATAAAAATAGAGCTGTCAAATAAAATGACAGCTGTCAAATAAAAATAGAGCTGTCAAATAAAATGACAGCTGTCAAATAAAAATAGAGCTGTCAAATAAAATGACAGCTGTCAAATAAAATGACAGCTGTCAACTAAAATGACAGCTGTCAAATAAAATGACAGCTGTCAAATAAAATGACAGCTGTCAAATAAAATGACAGCTGTCAAATAAAATGACAGCTGTCAAATAAAATGACAGCTGTCAAAAAAAATGACAGCTGTCAAATAAAATGACAGCTGTCAAATAAAATAATTCTACAATTTTTAGAAATTATCCTTTTCCTGTTCCCATATTCTCCCAAACTATTTGTTCAATCTAAAAAATGAAACAACTCAGTAATAGATTAATAATAGTAAAAAAGTCTAGCTTTAATTTGATATGACACTCTTTTCGATATCTTTAGCCGTTGCTGAAAAATTGACCATAAATTGTTTCAACTTACTTTCGAATCTCTAATTATGAGAAAACCCCATTTTCTGAACCTAATTTCTCCCAAACAATTTGTTCAATCGGAAAAATGAAAACACTGTCATGTTCAAACTCAGATCCGCTATGCCTGAAAAAAATTTTAACAAAATTATTTTTTTCAAAAAAATCGAAAATTTGGATGGGCTAACCCCTTAGTTTTTTTTTCGTCAAAAAAAATTATTTTTGAATTTCCAAATCTTTTGCTCTTGGATGTATTTTACCTTCGAAATTATGTAGTTATAACCACGAAAATTGTATATAACATTAGCCATTACAGAATAATAGACAAAAAATTCATTTTCAGAGTGCCCCATCGTATACACCATAAATGCTGTGAAAATTATTGTTGCTTACAGGTGTTATTCCGTTGCAGAACAATTGACAAAATAGTTTCAAGTGACTTTCGATTGTCCAATTTTGAGAAACCAAAATTTCCTGTTCACAAGTTCTCCCACACTATTTGTCAAATAAAATGACAGCTGTCAAATAAAATGACAGCTGTGAAATAAAATGACAGCTGTCAAATAAAATGACAGCTGTCAAATAAAATGACAGCTGTCAAATAAAATGACAGCTGTCAAATAAAATGACAGCTGTCAAATAAAATGACAGCTGTCAAATAAAATGACAGCTGTCAAATAAAATGACAGCTGTCAAACAAACTGACAGCTGTCAAATAAATTGATAAAATGACAGCTGTCAAATAAAATGACAGCTGTCAAATAAAATGACAGCTGTCAAATAAAATGACAGCTGTCAAATAAAATGACAGCTGTCAAATAAAATGACAGCTGTCAAATAAAATGACAGCTGTCAAATAAAATGACAGCTGTCAAATAAAATGACAGCTGTCAAATAAAATGACAGCTGTCAAATAAATTGATAAAATGACAGCTGTCAAATAAAATACAGCTGTCAAATAAAATGACAGCTGTCAAATAAAATGACAGCTGTCAAATAAAATGACAGCAGCCAAATGACAGCTCTCAAATAAAATGACAGCTGTCAAATAAAATGACAGCTGTCAAATAAAATGACAGCTGTCAAACAAAATGACAGCTGTCAAATAAAATGACAGCTGTCAAATAAAATGACAGCTGTCAAATAAAACGACAGCTGTCAAATAAAACGACAGCTGTCAAATAAAATGACAGCTGTCAAATAAAATGACAGCTGTCAAATAAAATGACAGCTGTCAAATAAAATGACAGCTGTCAAATAAAATGACAGCTGTCAAATAAAATGACAGCTGTCAAATAAAATGACTGCTGTCAAATAAAATGACAGCTGTCAAATAAAATGACAGCTGTCAAATAAAATGACAGCTGTCAAATAAAATGACAGCTGTCAAATAAAATGACAGCTGTCAAATAAAATGACAGCTGTCAAATAAAATGACAGCTGTCAAACAAACTGACAGCTGTCAAATAAAATGACAGCTGTCAAATAAAATGACAGCTGTCAAATAAAATGACAGCTGTCAAATAAAATAACAGCTGTCAAATAAAATGACAGCTGTCAAATAAAATGACAGCTGTCAAACAAACTGACAGCTGTCAAATAAATTGATAAAATGACAGCTGTCAAACAAACTGACAGCTGTCAAATAAATTGATAAAATGACAGCTGTCAAATAAAATGACAGCTGTCAAATAAAATGACAGCTGTCAAATAAAATGACAGCTGTCAAATAAAATGACAGCTGTCAAATAAAATGACAAAATGACAGCTGTCAAATAAAATGACAAAATGACAGCTGTCAAATAAAATGACAAAATGACAGCTGTCAAATAAAATGACAGCTGTCAAATAAAATGACAGCTGTCAAATAAAATGACAGCTGTCAAATAAAATGACAGCTGTCAAATAAAATGACAGCTGTCAAATAAAATAATTCTAAAATTTTTAGAAATCATCCTTTTCCTGTTCCCATATTCTCCCAAACTATTTGTTCAATCTAAAAAATAAAACAACTCATTAAAAAATTAATAATAGTAAAAAAGTCTAGCTTTAATAAAATGACAGCTGTCAAATAAAATGACAGCTGTCAAATAAAATGACAGCTGTCAAATAAAATGACAGCTGTCAAATAAAATGACAGCTGTCAAATAAAATGACAGCTGTCAAATAAAATGACAGCTGTCAAATAAAATGACAGCTGTCAAATAAAAATAGAGCTGTCACTCTTTTCGACACTCTTTTCGATATCTTTAGTAGTTGCTGAAAAATTGACCATAAATTGTTTCAACTTATTTTCGAATCTCTAATTATGAGAAAACCCCATTTTCTGAACCTAATTTCTCCCAAACAATTTGTTCTATCTAAAAAATGAAAACACTGTCATGTTCAAACTCAGATCCGCTATGCCTGAACAGAATTTTAACAAATTTTTTTTTTTCAAAAAAATCGAAAATTTGGATGGGCTAACCCCTTAGTTTTTTTTTCGTCAAAAAAAATTATTTTTGAATTTCCAAATCTTTTGCTCTTGGATGTATTTTACCTTCGAAATTATGTAGTTATAACCACGAAAATTGTATATAACATTAGCCATTACAGAATAATAGACAAAAAATTCATTTTCAGAGTGCCCCATCGTATACACCATAAATGCTGTGAAAATTATTGTTGCTTACAGGTGTTATTCCGTTGCAGAACAATTGACAAAATAGTTTCAAGTGACTTTCGATTATCCAATTTTGAGAAACCAAAATTTCCTGTTCACAAGTTCTCCCAAACTATTTGTCTGACAGCTGTCAAATAAAAGCTGTCAAATAAAATGACAGCTGTCAAATAAAATGACAGCTGTCAAACAAACTGACAGCTGTCAAACAAACTGACAACAAATAAAATGACAGCTGTCAAATAAAATGACAGCTGTCAAATAAAATGACAGCTGTCAAATAAAATGACAGCTGTCAAATAAAATGACAGCTGTCAAATAAAATGACAGCTGTCAAATAAAATGACAGCTGTCAAATAAAATGACAGCTGTCAAATAAAATGACAGCTGTCAAATAAAATGACAGCTGTCAAATAAAATGACAGCTGTCAAATAAAATGACAGCTGTCAAATAAAATGACAGCTGTCAAATAAAATGACAGCTGTCAAATAAAATGACAGCTGTCAAATAAAATGACAGCTGTCAAATAAAATGACAGCTGTCAAATAAAATGACAGCTGTCAAATAAAATGACAGCTGTCAAATAAAATGACAGCTGTCAAATAAAATGACAGCTGTCAAATAAAATGACAGCTGTCAAATAAAATGACAGCTGTCAAATAAAATGACAGCTGTCAAATAAAATGACAGCTGTCAAATAAAATGACAGCTGTCAAATAAAATGACAGCTGTCAAATAAAATGACAGCTGTCAAATAAAATGACAGCTGTCAAATAAAATGACAGCTGTCAAATAAAATGACAGCTGTCAAATAAAATGACAGCTGTCAAATAAAATGACAGCTGTCAAATAAAATGACAGCTGTCAAATAAAATAATTCTACAATTTTTAGAAATCATCCTTTTCCTGTTCCCATATTCTCCCAAACTATTTGTTCAATCTAAAAAATGAAACAACTCAGTAATAGATTAATAATAGTAAAAAAGTCTAGCTTTAATTTGATATGACACTCTTTTCGATATATTTAGTAGTTGCTGAAAAATTGACCATAAATTGTTTCAACTTATTTTCGAATCTCTAATTATGAGAAAACCCCATTTTCTGAACCTAATTTCTCCCAAACAATTTGTTCTATCTAAAAAATGAAAACACTGTCATGTTCAAACTCAGATCCGCTATGCCTGAACAAAATTTTAACAAAATTTTTTTTTTCAAAAAAATCGAAAATTTGGATGGGCTAACCCCTTAGTTTTTTTTTCGTCAAAAAAAATTATTTTTGAATTTCCAAATCTTTTGCTCTTGGATGTATTTTACCTTCGAAATTATGTAGTTATAACCACGAAAATTTTATATAACATTAGCCATTACAGAATAATAGACAAAAAATTCATGACAGCTGTCATGACAGCTGTCAAATAAAATGACAGCTGTCAAATAAAATGACAGCTGTCAAATAAAATGACAGCTGTCAAATAAAATGACAGCTGTCAAATAAAATGACAGCTGTCAAATAAAATGACAGCTGTCAAATAAAATGATAGCTGTCAAATAAAATGACAGCTGTCAAATAAAATGACAGCTGTCAAATAAAAATAGAGCTGTCAAATAAAATGACAGCTGTCAAATAAAAATAGAGCAGTCAAATAAAATGACAGCTGTCAAATAAAAATAGAGCTGTCAAATAAAATGACAGCTGTCAAATAAAATGACAGCTGTCAAATAAAATGACAGCTGTCAAATAAAATGACAATAAAATGAAAATAAAATGAAAGCTGTCAAATAAAATGACAGCAGTCAAATATGACAGCAGTCAAATAAAATGACAGCTGTCAAATAAAATGAAAGCTGTCAAATAAAATGACAGCAGTCAAATAAAACCAGTAAAAAAGTTGCAGTCGGGTAAACCGACTTATATATACCCTCACCCTCAGTAAAAACATACAAGTCTCATACTCATAAGTATCGGAAAGTCAAAAGTGACCGTAGCTACCATCATTTGATGTAACATCTGATGAAAAGTCATAGTAGCAACCTAAAATACCGAATGCTATAGAAAAATATTGGATGGTACATTTGTATGGGAGGTACCAGAAGGGGAGTTGCCAGACTTCCAAGTTTTTGTCCAAAACTTTGTATAGCTATAGGTTTACTAAGTACAAAATTTGGGCAAGATAGCGTTGGTTATACCGATAGTATTAGACGGTTTATCAGGGGCGGGATGGTACATTTGTATGGGAGGTACCAGAAGGGGAGTTGCCAGACTTCCAAGTTTTTGTCCAAAACTTTGTATAGGTATAGGTTTACTAAGTACAAAATTTAGGCAAGATAGCGTTGGTTATACCGATAGTATTAGACGGTTTATCAGGGGCGGGATGGTACATTTGTATGGGAGGTACCAGAAGGGGAGTTGCCAGACTTCCAAGTTTTTGTCCAAAACTTTGTCTAGCTATAGATTTACTAAATACAGAATTTGGGCAAGATCGCGTTGGTCATATTGGTGTTAATACACGATTTCTAAGGTAGGCGGGATGGTACATTTGTATGGGAGGTACCAGAAGGGGAGTTGGCAGACTTCCAAGTTTTTGTCCGAAACTTTGTTCAGTTATACCTTTACTAACTACGGAATTTGGCCAAGATCGAACTTGAGCGTGTTGATATTATTACACGATTTATAAAGT
Source organism: Hydrotaea cyrtoneurina (assembly GCA_958296145.1). Classification (NCBI taxonomy): domain Eukaryota; kingdom Metazoa; phylum Arthropoda; class Insecta; order Diptera; family Muscidae; genus Hydrotaea; species Hydrotaea cyrtoneurina. The sequence continues at coordinate 91,077,208 of OY282512.1, forward strand.
GGGCGAAATAGCAGATTTGTACGGGAGGTACCCGAAGGGGTGTGGCCATATAGCCCATATGCAATCCCATAAGCAGTTTTGGGAAAATATTAAGCCATGCCAAATTTCAGAGTGATTGCTTAACTCTTTCGAAAGTTATCGTGCGTACCAGCAGGACAGACAGACGGACAGACGGACAGACGGACGGACAGACGGACATGGCTCAAACGATTCAGAAAGTCATGAATCGAATTTGATTCAAAGACACCTGGGGTCTAATGTGAATATTTCTAGGTGTTACACTTTTGGGTCGTATCAAATGATATATACCCTCCTACCCGTAGGGTGAGGGTATAAATATTGGATGGTACATTTGTATGGGAGGTACCAGAAGGGGAGTTGCCAGACTTTCAAGTTTTTGTCCAAAACTTTGTCTAGCTATAGATTTACTAAATACAGAATTTGGGCAAGATCGCGTTGGTCATATTGGTGTTACTACACGATTTCTAAGGTAGGCGGGATGGTACATTTGTATGGGAGGTACCAGAAGGGGAGTTGCCAGACTTCCAAGTTTTTGTCCAAAACTTTGTCTAGCTATAGATTTACTAAATACAGAATTTGGGCAAGATCGCGTTGGTCATATTGGTGTTACTACACGATTTCTAAGGTAGGCGGGATGGTACATTTGTATGGGAGGTACCAGAAGGGGAGTTGCCAGACTTCCAAGTTTTTGTCCAAAACTTTGTCTAGCTATAGATTTACTAAATACAGAATTTGGGCAAGATCGCCTTGGTCATATTGGTGTTACTACACGATTTCTAAGGTAGGCGGGACGGTACATTTGTATGGGAGGTACCAGAAGGGGAGTTGCCAGACTTCCAAGTTTTTGTCCAAAACTTTGTCTAGCTATAGATTTACTAAATACACAATTTGGGCAAGATCGCGTTGGTCATATTGGTGTTACTACACGATTTCTAAGGTAGGCGGGATGGTACATTTGTATGGGAGGTACCAGAAGGGGAGTTGCCAGACTTCCAAGTTTTTGTCAGAAACTTTGTTCAGTTATACTTTTACTAAATACGGATTTTTGCCAAGATCGGAGTGGGCATATTGATATTATTACACGTTTACTAAAGTGGGCGAAATAGCAGATTTGTATGGGAGGTACCCGAAGGGGTGTGGCCATATAGCCCATATGCAATCCCATAAGCAGTTTTGGGAAAATATTAAGCCATGCCAAATTTCAGAGTGATCGTTTAACTCTTTCGAAAGTTATCGTGCGTACCAGCAGGACAGACAGACGGACAGACGGACAGACGGACATGGCTCAAACGATTCAGAAAGTCATGAATCGAATTTGGTTCAAAGACACCTGGGGTCTAATGTGAATATTTCTAGGTGTTACACTTTTGGGTCGTATCAAATGATATATACCCTCCTACCCGTAGGGTGAGGGTACAATGACAGCTGTCAAATAAAATGACAGCTGTCAAATAAAATGACAGATGTCAAATAAAATGACAGCTGTCAAATAAAATGACAGCTGTCAAATAAAATGACAGCTGTCAAATAAAAATAGAGTTGTCAAATAAAATGACAGCTGTCAAATAAAAATAGAGCTGTCAAATAAAATGACAGCTGTCAAATAAAATGACAGCTGTCAAATAAAATGACAGCTGTCAAAAAAAATGACAGCTGTCAAATAAAATGACAGCTGTCAAATAAAATGACAGCTGTCAAATAAAATGACAGCTGTCAAATAAAATGACAGCTGTCAAATAAAAATAGAGCTGTCAAATAAAATGACAGCTGTCAAATAAAAATAGAGCTGTCAAATAAAATGACAGCTGTCAAATAAAAATAGAGCTGTCAAATAAAATGACAGCTGTCAAATAAAAATAGAGCTGTCAAATAAAATGACAGCTGTCAAATAAAATGACAGCTGTCAACTAAAATGACAGCTGTCAAATAAAATGACAGCTGTCAAATAAAATGACAGCTGTCAAATAAAATGACAGCTGTCAAATAAAATGACAGCTGTCAAATAAAATGACAGCTGTCAAATAAAATGACAGCTGTCAAAAAAAATGACAGCTGTCAAATAAAATGACAGCTGTCAAATAAAATAATTCTACAATTTTTAGAAATTATCCTTTTCCTGTTCCCATATTCTCCCAAACTATTTGTTCAATCTAAAAAATGAAACAACTCAGTAATAGATTAATAATAGTAAAAAAGTCTAGCTTTAATTTGATATGACACTCTTTTCGATATCTTTAGCCGTTGCTGAAAAATTGACCATAAATTGTTTCAACTTACTTTCGAATCTCTAATTATGAGAAAACCCCATTTTCTGAACCTAATTTCTCCCAAACAATTTGTTCAATCGGAAAAATGAAAACACTGTCATGTTCAAACTCAGATCCGCTATGCCTGAAAAAAATTTTAACAAAATTATTTTTTTCAAAAAAATCGAAAATTTGGATGGGCTAACCCCTTAGTTTTTTTTTCGTCAAAAAAAATTATTTTTGAATTTCCAAATCTTTTGCTCTTGGATGTATTTTACCTTCGAAATTATGTAGTTATAACCACGAAAATTGTATATAACATTAGCCATTACAGAATAATAGACAAAAAATTCATTTTCAGAGTGCCCCATCGTATACACCATAAATGCTGTGAAAATTATTGTTGCTTACAGGTGTTATTCCGTTGCAGAACAATTGACAAAATAGTTTCAAGTGACTTTCGATTGTCCAATTTTGAGAAACCAAAATTTCCTGTTCACAAGTTCTCCCACACTATTTGTCAAATAAAATGACAGCTGTCAAATAAAATGACAGCTGTGAAATAAAATGACAGCTGTCAAATAAAATGACAGCTGTCAAATAAAATGACAGCTGTCAAATAAAATGACAGCTGTCAAATAAAATGACAGCTGTCAAATAAAATGACAGCTGTCAAATAAAATGACAGCTGTCAAACAAACTGACAGCTGTCAAATAAATTGATAAAATGACAGCTGTCAAATAAAATGACAGCTGTCAAATAAAATGACAGCTGTCAAATAAAATGACAGCTGTCAAATAAAATGACAGCTGTCAAATAAAATGACAGCTGTCAAATAAAATGACAGCTGTCAAATAAAATGACAGCTGTCAAATAAAATGACAGCTGTCAAATAAAATGACAGCTGTCAAATAAAATGACAGCTGTCAAACAAACTGACAGCTGTCAAACAAACTGACAGCTGTCAAATAAATTGATAAAGTGACAGCTGTCAAATAAAATACAGCTGTCAAATAAAATGACAGCTGTCAAATAAAATGACAGCTGTCAAATAAAATGACAGCAGCCAAATGACAGCTGTCAAATAAAATGACAGCTGTCAAATAAAATGACAGCTGTCAAATAAAATGACAGCTGTCAAATAAAATGACAGCTGTCAAATAAAATGACAGCTGTCAAATAAAATGACAGCTGTCAAATAAAATGACAGCTGTCAAATAAAATGACAGCTGTCAAATAAAATGACAGCTGTCAAATAAAATGACAGCTGTCAAATAAAATAATTCTAAAATTTTTAGAAATCATCCTTTTCCTGTTCCCATATTCTCCCAAACTATTTGTTCAATCTAAAAAATGAAACAACTCATTAAAAAATTAATAATAGTAAAAAAGTCTAGCTTTAATTTGATATGACACTCTTTTCGATATCTTTAGTAGTTGCTGAAAAATTGACCATAAATTGTTTCAACTTATTTTCGAATCTCTAATTATGAGAAAACCCCATTTTCTGAACCTAATTTCTCCCAAACAATTTGTTCTATCTAAAAAATGAAAACACTGTCATGTTCAAACTCAGATCCGCTATGCCTGAACAGAATTTTAACAAATTTTTTTTTTTTCAAAAAAATCGAAAATTTGGATGGGCTAACCCCTTAGTTTTTTTTTCGTCAAAAAAAATTATTTTTGAATTTCCAAATCTTTTGCTCTTGGATGTATTTTACCTTCGAAATTATGTAGTTATAACCACGAAAATTGTATATAACATTAGCCATTACAGAATAATAGACAAAAAATTCATTTTCAGAGTGCCCCATCGTATACACCATAAATGCTGTGAAAATTATTGTTGCTTACAGGTGTTATTCCGTTGCAGAACAATTGACAAAATAGTTTCAAGTGACTTTCGATTATCCAATTTTGAGAAACCAAAATTTCCTGTTCACAAGTTCTCCCAAACTATTTGTCTGACAGCTGTCAAATAAAAGCTGTCAAATAAAATGACAGCTGTCAAATATAATGACAGCTGTCAAACAAACTGACAGCTGTCAAACAAACTGACAGCTGTCAAACAAACTGACAACAAATAAAATGACAGCTGTCAAATAAAATGACAGCTGTCAAATAAAATGACAGCTGTCAAATAAAATGACAGCTGTCAAATAAAATGACAGCTGTCAAATAAAATGACAGCTGTCAAATAAAATGACAGCTGTCAAATAAAATGACAGCTGTCAAATAAAATGACAGCTGTCAAATAAAATGACAGCTGTCAAATAAAATGACAGCTGTCAAATAAAATGACAGCTGTCAAATAAAATGACAGCTGTCAAATAAAATGACAGCTGTCAAATAAAATGACAGCTGTCAAATAAAATGACAGCTGTCAAATAAAATGACAGCTGTCAAATAAAATGACAGCTGTCAAATAAAATGACAGCTGTCAAATAAAATAATTCTACAATTTTTAGAAATCATCCTTTTCCTGTTCCCATATTCTCCCAAACTATTTGTTCAATCTAAAAAATGAAACAACTCAGTAATAGATTAATAATAGTAAAAAAGTCTAGCTTTAATTTGATATGACACTCTTTTCGATATATTTAGTAGTTGCTGAAAAATTGACCATAAATTGTTTCAACTTATTTTCGAATCTCTAATTATGAGAAAACCCCATTTTCTGAACCTAATTTCTCCCAAACAATTTGTTCTATCTAAAAAATGAAAACACTGTCATGTTCAAACTCAGATCCGCTATGCCTGAACAAAATTTTAACAAAATTTTTTTTTTCAAAAAAATCGAAAATTTGGATGGGCTAACCCCTTAGTTTTTTTTTCGTCAAAAAAAATTATTTTTGAATTTCCAAATCTTTTGCTCTTGGATGTATTTTACCTTCGAAATTATGTAGTTATAACCACGAAAATTTTATATAACATTAGCCATTACAGAATAATAGACAAAAAATTCATGACAGCTGTCATGACAGCTGTCAAATAAAATGACAGCTGTCAAATAAAATGACAGCTGTCAAATAAAATGACAGCTGTCAAATAAAATGACAGCTGTCAAATAAAATGACAGCTGTCAAATAAAATGACAGCTGTCAAATAAAATGACAGCTGTCAAATAAAATGATAGCTGTCAAATAAAATGACAGCTGTCAAATAAAATGACAGCTGTCAAATAAAAATAGAGCTGTCAAATAAAATGACAGCTGTCAAATAAAAATAGAGCTGTCAAATAAAATGACAGCTGTCAAATAAAAATAGAGCTGTCAAATAAAATGACAGCTGTCAAATAAAATGACAGCTGTCAAATAAAATGACTATAAAATGAAAATAAAATGAAAGCTGTCAAATAAAATGACAGCAGTCAAATATGACAGCAGTCAAATAAAATGACAGCTGTCAAATAAAATGAAAGCTGTCAAATAAAATGACAGCAGTCAAATAAAATGACAGCTGTCAAATAAAATGACAGCTGTCAAATAAAATGACAGCTGTCAAATAAAATGACAGCTGTCAAATAAAATGACAGCTGTCAAATAAAATGACAGCTGTCAAATAAAAATAGAGTTGTCAAATAAAATGACAGCTGTCAAATAAAAATAGAGTTGTCAAATAAAATGACAGCTGTCAAATAAAAATAGAGCTGTCAAATAAAATGACAGCTGTCAAATAAAATGACAGCTGTCAAATAAAATGACAGCTGTCAAAAAAAATGACAGCTGTCAAATAAAATGACAGCTGTCAAATAAAATGACAGCTGTCAAATAAAATGACAGCTGTCAAATAAAAATAGAGCTGTCAAATAAAATGACAGCTGTCAAATAAAAATAGAGCTGTCAAATAAAATGACAGCTGTCAAATAAAAATAGAGCTGTCAAATAAAATGACAGCTGTCAAATAAAAATAGAGCTGTCAAATAAAATGCCAGCTGTCAAATAAAATGACAGCTGTCAACTAAAATGACAGCTGTCAAATAAAATGACAGCTGTCAAATAAAATGACAGCTGTCAAATAAAATGACAGCTGTCAAATAAAATGACAGCTGTCAAATAAAATGACAGCTGTCAAATAAAATGAAAGCTGTCAAATAAAATGACAGCAGTCAAATAAAACCAGTAAAAAAGTTGCAGTCGGGTAAACCGACTTATATATACCCTCACCCTCAGTAAAAACATACAAGTCTCATACTCATAAGTATCGGAAAGTCAAAAGTGACCGTAGCTACCATCATTTGATGTAACATCTGATGAAAAGTCATAGTAGCAACCTAAAATACCGAATGCTATAGAAAAATATTGGATGGTACATTTGTATGGGAGGTACCAGAAGGGGAGTTGCCAGACTTCCAAGTTTTTGTCCAAAACTTTGTATAGCTATAGGTTTACTAAGTACAAAATTTGGGCAAGATAGCGTTGGTTATACCGATAGTATTAGACGGTTTATCAGGGGCGGGATGGTACATTTGTATGGGAGGTACCAGAAGGGGAGTTGCCAGACTTCCAAGTTTTTGTCCAAAACTTTGTATAGGTATAGGTTTACTAAGTACAAAATTTAGGCAAGATAGCGTTGGTTATACCGATAGTATTAGACGGTTTATCAGGGGCGGGATGGTACATTTGTATGGGAGGTACCAGAAGGGGAGTTGCCAGACTTCCAAGTTTTTGTCCAAAACTTTGTCTAGCTATAGATTTACTAAATACAGAATTTGGGCAAGATCGCGTTGGTCATATTGGTGTTAATACACGATTTCTAAGGTAGGCGGGATGGTACATTTGTATGGGAGGTACCAGAAGGGGAGTTGGCAGACTTCCAAGTTTTTGTCCGAAACTTTGTTCAGTTATACCTTTACTAACTACGGAATTTGGCCAAGATCGAACTTGAGCGTGTTGATATTATTACACGATTTATAAAGTGGGCGAAATAGCAGATTTGTACGGGAGGTACCCGAAGGGGTGTGGCCATATAGCCCATATGCAATCCCATAAGCAGTTTTGGGAAAATATTAAGCCATGCCAAATTTCAGAGTGATTGCTTAACTCTTTCGAAAGTTATCGTGCGTACCAGCAGGACAGACAGACGGACAGACGGACAGACGGACGGACAGACGGACATGGCTCAAACGATTCAGAAAGTCATGAATCGAATTTGATTCAAAGACACCTGGGGTCTAATGTGAATATTTCTAGGTGTTACACTTTTGGGTCGTATCAAATGATATATACCCTCCTACCCGTAGGGTGAGGGTATAAATATTGGATGGTACATTTGTATGGGAGGTACCAGAAGGGGAGTTGCCAGACTTTCAAGTTTTTGTCCAAAACTTTGTCTAGCTATAGATTTACTAAATACAGAATTTGGGCAAGATCGCGTTGGTCATATTGGTGTTACTACACGATTTCTAAGGTAGGCGGGATGGTACATTTGTATGGGAGGTACCAGAAGGGGAGTTGCCAGACTTCCAAGTTTTTGTCCAAAACTTTGTCTAGCTATAGATTTACTAAATACAGAATTTGGGCAAGATCGCGTTGGTCATATTGGTGTTACTACACGATTTCTAAGGTAGGCGGGATGGTACATTTGTATGGGAGGTACCAGAAGGGGAGTTGCCAGACTTCCAAGTTTTTGTCCAAAACTTTGTCTAGCTATAGATTTACTAAATACAGAATTTGGGCAAGATCGCCTTGGTCATATTGGTGTTACTACACGATTTCTAAGGTAGGCGGGACGGTACATTTGTATGGGAGGTACCAGAAGGGGAGTTGCCAGACTTCCAAGTTTTTGTCCAAAACTTTGTCTAGCTATAGATTTACTAAATACACAATTTGGGCAAGATCGCGTTGGTCATATTGGTGTTACTACACGATTTCTAAGGTAGGCGGGATGGTACATTTGTATGGGAGGTACCAGAAGGGGAGTTGCCAGACTTCCAAGTTTTTGTCAGAAACTTTGTTCAGTTATACTTTTACTAAATACGGATTTTTGCCAAGATCGGAGTGGGCATATTGATATTATTACACGTTTACTAAAGTGGGCGAAATAGCAGATTTGTATGGGAGGTACCCGAAGGGGTGTGGCCATATAGCCCATATGCAATCCCATAAGCAGTTTTGGGAAAATATTAAGCCATGCCAAATTTCAGAGTGATCGTTTAACTCTTTCGAAAGTTATCGTGCGTACCAGCAGGACAGACAGACGGACAGACGGACAGACGGACAGACGGACAGACGGACATGGCTCAAACGATTCAGAAAGTCATGAATCGAATTTGGTTCAAAGACACCTGGGGTCTAATGTGAATATTTCTAGGTGTTACACTTTTGGGTCGTATCAAATGATATATACCCTCCTACCCGTAGGGTGAGGGTATAATGACAGCTGTCAAATAAAATGACAGCTGTCAAATAAAATGACAGATGTCAAATAAAATGACAGCTGTCAAATAAAATGACAGCTGTCAAATAAAATGACAGCTGTCAAATAAAAATAGAGTTGTCAAATAAAATGACAGCTGTCAAATAAAAATAGAGCTGTCAAATAAAATGACAGCTGTCAAATAAAATGACAGCTGTCAAATAAAATGACAGCTGTCAAAAAAAATGACAGCTGTCAAATAAAATGACAGCTGTCAAATAAAATGACAGCTGTCAAATAAAATGACAGCTGTCAAATAAAATGACAGCTGTCAAATAAAAATAGAGCTGTCAAATAAAATGACAGCTGTCAAATAAAAATAGAGCTGTCAAATAAAATGACAGCTGTCAAATAAAAATAGAGCTGTCAAATAAAATGACAGCTGTCAAATAAAAATAGAGCTGTCAAATAAAATGACAGCTGTCAAATAAAATGACAGCTGTCAACTAAAATGACAGCTGTCAAATAAAATGACAGCTGTCAAATAAAATGACAGCTGTCAAATAAAATGACAGCTGTCAAATAAAATGACAGCTGTCAAATAAAATGACAGCTGTCAAATAAAATGACAGCTGTCAAAAAAAATGACAGCTGTCAAATAAAATGACAGCTGTCAAATAAAATAATTCTACAATTTTTAGAAATTATCCTTTTCCTGTTCCCATATTCTCCCAAACTATTTGTTCAATCTAAAAAATGAAACAACTCAGTAATAGATTAATAATAGTAAAAAAGTCTAGCTTTAATTTGATATGACACTCTTTTCGATATCTTTAGCCGTTGCTGAAAAATTGACCATAAATTGTTTCAACTTACTTTCGAATCTCTAATTATGAGAAAACCCCATTTTCTGAACCTAATTTCTCCCAAACAATTTGTTCAATCGGAAAAATGAAAACACTGTCATGTTCAAACTCAGATCCGCTATGCCTGAAAAAAATTTTAACAAAATTATTTTTTTCAAAAAAATCGAAAATTTGGATGGGCTAACCCCTTAGTTTTTTTTTCGTCAAAAAAAATTATTTTTGAATTTCCAAATCTTTTGCTCTTGGATGTATTTTACCTTCGAAATTATGTAGTTATAACCACGAAAATTGTATATAACATTAGCCATTACAGAATAATAGACAAAAAATTCATTTTCAGAGTGCCCCATCGTATACACCATAAATGCTGTGAAAATTATTGTTGCTTACAGGTGTTATTCCGTTGCAGAACAATTGACAAAATAGTTTCAAGTGACTTTCGATTGTCCAATTTTGAGAAACCAAAATTTCCTGTTCACAAGTTCTCCCACACTATTTGTCAAATAAAATGACAGCTGTCAAATAAAATGACAGCTGTGAAATAAAATGACAGCTGTCAAATAAAATGACAGCTGTCAAATAAAATGACAGCTGTCAAATAAAATGACAGCTGTCAAATAAAATGACAGCTGTCAAATAAAATGACAGCTGTCAAATAAAATGACAGCTGTCAAACAAACTGACAGCTGTCAAATAAATTGATAAAATGACAGCTGTCAAATAAAATGACAGCTGTCAAATAAAATGACAGCTGTCAAATAAAATGACAGCTGTCAAATAAAATGACAGCTGTCAAATAAAATGACAGCTGTCAAATAAAATGACAGCTGTCAAATAAAATGACAGCTGTCAAATAAAATGACAGCTGTCAAATAAAATGACAGCTGTCAAATAAAATGACAGCTGTCAAACAAACTGACAGCTGTCAAACAAACTGACAGCTGTCAAATAAATTGATAAAGTGACAGCTGTCAAATAAAATACAGCTGTCAAATAAAATGACAGCTGTCAAATAAAATGACAGCTGTCAAATAAAATGACAGCAGCCAAATGACAGCTGTCAAATAAAATGACAGCTGTCAAATAAAATGACAGCTGTCAAATAAAATGACAGCTGTCAAATAAAATGACAGCTGTCAAATAAAATGACAGCTGTCAAATAAAATGACAGCTGTCAAATAAAATGACAGCTGTCAAATAAAATGACAGCTGTCAAATAAAATGACAGCTGTCAAATAAAATGACAGCTGTCAAATAAAATGACAGCTGTCAAATAAAGTGACAGCTGTCAAATAAAATAATTCTAAAATTTTTAGAAATCATCCTTTTCCTGTTCCCATATTCTCCCAAACTATTTGTTCAATCTAAAAAATGAAACAACTCATTAAAAAACTAATAATAGTAAAAAAGTCTAGCTTTAATTTGATATGACACTCTTTTCGATATCTTTAGTAGTTGCTGAAAAATTGACCATAAATTGTTTCAACTTATTTTCGAATCTCTAATTATGAGAAAACCCCATTTTCTGAACCTAATTTCTCCCAAACAATTTGTTCTATCTAAAAAATGAAAACACTGTCATGTTCAAACTCAGATCCGCTATGCCTGAACAGAATTTTAACAAATTTTTTTTTTTTCAAAAAAATCGAAAATTTGGATGGGCTAACCCCTTAGTTTTTTTTTCGTCAAAAAAAATTATTTTTGAATTTCCAAATCTTTTGCTCTTGGATGTATTTTACCTTCGAAATTATGTAGTTATAACCACGAAAATTGTATATAACATTAGCCATTACAGAATAATAGACAAAAAATTCATTTTCAGAGTGCCCCATCGTATACACCATAAATGCTGTGAAAATTATTGTTGCTTACAGGTGTTATTCCGTTGCAGAACAATTGACAAAATAGTTTCAAGTGACTTTCGATTATCCAATTTTGAGAAACCAAAATTTCCTGTTCACAAGTTCTCCCAAACTATTTGTCTGACAGCTGTCAAATAAAAGCTGTCAAATAAAATGACAGCTGTCAAATAAAATGACAGCTGTCAAACAAACTGACAGCTGTCAAACAAACTGACAGCTGTCAAACAAACTGACAACAAATAAAATGACAGCTGTCAAATAAAATGACAGCTGTCAAATAAAATGACAGCTGTCAAATAAAATGACAGCTGTCAAATAAAATGACAGCTGTCAAATAAAATGACAGCTGTCAAATAAAATGACAGCTGTCAAATAAAATGACAGCTGTCAAATAAAATGACAGCTGTCAAATAAAATGACAGCTGTCAAATAAAATGACAGCTGTCAAATAAAATGACAGCTGTCAAATAAAATGACAGCTGTCAAATAAAATGACAGCTGTCAAATAAAATGACAGCTGTCAAATAAAATGACAGCTGTCAAATAAAATGACAGCTGTCAAATAAAATGACAGCTGTCAAATAAAATAATTCTACAATTTTTAGAAATCATCCTTTTCCTGTTCCCATATTCTCCCAAACTATTTGTTCAATCTAAAAAATGAAACAACTCAGTAATAGATTAATAATAGTAAAAAAGTCTAGCTTTAATTTGATATGACACTCTTTTCGATATATTTAGTAGTTGCTGAAAAATTGACCATAAATTGTTTCAACTTATTTTCGAATCTCTAATTATGAGAAAACCCCATTTTCTGAACCTAATTTCTCCCAAACAATTTGTTCTATCTAAAAAATGAAAACACTGTCATGTTCAAACTCAGATCCGCTATGCCTGAACAAAATTTTAACAAAATTTTTTTTTTCAAAAAAATCGAAAATTTGGATGGGCTAACCCCTTAGTTTTTTTTTCGTCAAAAAAAATTATTTTTGAATTTCCAAATCTTTTGCTCTTGGATGTATTTTACCTTCGAAATTATGTAGTTATAACCACGAAAATTTTATATAACATTAGCCATTACAGAATAATAGACAAAAAATTCATGACAGCTGTCATGACAGCTGTCAAATAAAATGACAGCTGTCAAATAAAATGACAGCTGTCAAATAAAATGACAGCTGTCAAATAAAATGACAGCTGTCAAATAAAATGACAGCTGTCAAATAAAATGACAGCTGTCAAATAAAATGACAGCTGTCAAATAAAATGATAGCTGTCAAATAAAATGACAGCTGTCAAATAAAATGACAGCTGTCAAATAAAAATAGAGCTGTCAAATAAAATGACAGCTGTCAAATAAAAATAGAGCTGTCAAATAAAATGACAGCTGTCAAATAAAAATAGAGCTGTCAAATAAAATGACAGCTGTCAAATAAAATGACAGCTGTCAAATAAAATGACTATAAAATGAAAATAAAATGAAAGCTGTCAAATAAAATGACAGCAGTCAAATATGACAGCAGTCAAATAAAATGACAGCTGTCAAATAAAATGAAAGCTGTCAAATAAAATGACAGCAGTCAAATAAAATGACAGCTGTCAAATAAAATGACAGCTGTCAAATAAAATGACAGCTGTCAAATAAAATGACAGCTGTCAAATAAAATGACAGCTGTCAAATAAAATGACAGCTGTCAAATAAAAATAGAGTTGTCAAATAAAATGACAGCTGTCAAATAAAAATAGAGCTGTCAAATAAAATGACAGCTGTCAAATAAAATGACAGCTGTCAAATAAAATGACAGCTGTCAAAAAAAATGACAGCTGTCAAATAAAATGACAGCTGTCAAATAAAATGACAGCTGTCAAATAAAATGACAGCTGTCAAATAAAAATAGAGCTGTCAAATAAAATGACAGCTGTCAAATAAAAATAGAGCTGTCAAATAAAATGACAGCTGTCAAATAAAAATAGAGCTGTCAAATAAAATGACAGCTGTCAAATAAAAATAGAGCTGTCAAATAAAATGCCAGCTGTCAAATAAAATGACAGCTGTCAACTAAAATGACAGCTGTCAAATAAAATGACAGCTGTCAAATAAAATGACAGCTGTCAAATAAAATGACAGCTGTCAAATAAAATGACAGCTGTCAAATAAAATGACAGCTGTCAAATAAAATGACAGCTGTCAAAAAAAATGACAGCTGTCAAATAAAATGACAGCTGTCAAATAAAATAATTCTACAATTTTTAGAAATTATCCTTTTCCTGTTCCCATATTCTCCCAAACTATTTGTTCAATCTAAAAAATGAAACAACTCAGTAATAGATTAATAATAGTAAAAAAGTCTAGCTTTAATTTGATATGACACTCTTTTCGATATCTTTAGCCGTTGCTGAAAAATTGACCATAAATTGTTTCAACTTACTTTCGAATCTCTAATTATGAGAAAACCCCATTTTCTGAACCTAATTTCTCCCAAACAATTTGTTCAATCGGAAAAATGAAAACACTGTCATGTTCAAACTCAGATCCGCTATGCCTGAAAAAAATTTTAACAAAATTATTTTTTTCAAAAAAATCGAAAATTTGGATGGGCTAACCCCTTAGTTTTTTTTTCGTCAAAAAAAATTATTTTTGAATTTCCAAATCTTTTGCTCTTGGATGTATTTTACCTTCGAAATTATGTAGTTATAACCACGAAAATTGTATATAACATTAGCCATTACAGAATAATAGACAAAAAATTCATTTTCAGAGTGCCCCATCGTATACACCATAAATGCTGTGAAAATTATTGTTGCTTACAGGTGTTATTCCGTTGCAGAACAATTGACAAAATAGTTTCAAGTGACTTTCGATTGTCCAATTTTGAGAAACCAAAATTTCCTGTTCACAAGTTCTCCCACACTATTTGTCAAATAAAATGACAGCTGTCAAATAAAATGACAGCTGTGAAATAAAATGACAGCTGTCAAATAAAATGACAGCTGTGAAATAAAATGACAGCTGTCAAATAAAATGACAGCTGTCAAATAAAATGACAGCTGTCAAATAAAATGACAGCTGTCAAATAAAATGACAGCTGTCAAACAAACTGACAGCTGTCAAACAAACTGACAGCTGTCAAATAAAATGACAGCTGTCAAATAAAATGACAGCTGTCAAATAAAATGACAGCTGTCAAATAAAATGACAGCTGTCAAATAAAATGACAGCTGTCAAATAAAATGACAGCTGTCAAATAAAATGACAGCTGTCAAATAAAATGACAGCTGTCAAATAAAATGACAGCTGTCAAACAAACTGACAGCTGTCAAATAAATTGATAAAATGACAGCTGTCAAATAAAATACAGCTGTCAAATAAAATGACAGCTGTCAAATAAAATGACAGCTGTCAAATAAAATGACAGCAGCCAAATGACAGCTGTCAAATAAAATGACAGCTGTCAAATAAAATGACAGCTGTCAAATAAAATGACAGCTGTCAAACAAACTGACAGCTGTCAAACAAACTGACAGCTGTCAAACAAACTGACAACAAATAAAATGACAGCTGTCAAATAAAATGACAGCTGTCAAATAAAATGACAGCTGTCAAATAAAATGACAGCTGTCAAATAAAATGACAGCTGTCAAATAAAATGACAGCTGTCAAATAAAATGACAGCTGTCAAATAAAATGACAGCTGTCAAATAAAATGACAGCTGTCAAATAAAATGACAGCTGTCAAATAAAATGACAGCTGTCAAATAAAATGACAGCTGTCAAATAAAATGACAGCTGTCAAATAAAATGACAGCTGTCAAATAAAATAATTCTACAATTTTTAGAAATCATCCTTTTCCTGTTCCCATATTCTCCCAAACTATTTGTTCAATCTAAAAAATGAAACAACTCAGTAATAGATTAATAATAGTAAAAAAGTCTAGCTTTAATTTGATATGACACTCTTTTCGATATATTTAGTAGTTGCTGAAAAATTGACCATAAATTGTTTCAACTTATTTTCGAATCTCTAATTATGAGAAAACCCCATTTTCTGAACCTAATTTCTCCCAAACAATTTGTTCTATCTAAAAAATGAAAACACTGTCATGTTCAAACTCAGATCCGCTATGCCTGAACAAAATTTTAACAAAATTTTTTTTTTCAAAAAAATCGAAAATTTGGATGGGCTAACCCCTTAGTTTTTTTTTCGTCAAAAAAAATTATTTTTGAATTTCCAAATCTTTTGCTCTTGGATGTATTTTACCTTCGAAATTATGTAGTTATAACCACGAAAATTTTATATAACATTAGCCATTACAGAATAATAGACAAAAAATTCATGACAGCTGTCATGACAGCTGTCAAATAAAATGACAGCTGTCAAATAAAATGACAGCTGTCAAATAAAATGACAGCTGTCAAATAAAATGACAGCTGTCAAATAAAATGACAGCTGTCAAATAAAATGACAGCTGTCAAATAAAATGACAGCTGTCAAATAAAATGATAGCTGTCAAATAAAATGACAGCTGTCAAATAAAATGACAGCTGTCAAATAAAAATAGAGCTGTCAAATAAAATGACAGCTGTCAAATAAAAATAGAGCTGTCAAATAAAATGACAGCTGTCAAATAAAAATAGAGCTGTCAAATAAAATGACAGCTGTCAAATAAAATGACAGCTGTCAAATAAAATGACAGCTGTCAAATAAAATGACTATAAAATGAAAATAAAATGAAAGCTGTCAAATAAAATGACAGCAGTCAAATATGACAGCAGTCAAATAAAATGACAGCTGTCAAATAAAATGAAAGCTGTCAAATAAAATGACAGCAGTCAAATAAAATGACAGCTGTCAAATAAAATGACAGCTGTCAAATAAAATGACAGCTGTCAAATAAAATGACAGCTGTCAAATAAAATGACAGCTGTCAAATAAAATGACAGCTGTCAAATAAAAATAGAGTTGTCAAATAAAATGACAGCTGTCAAATAAAAATAGAGCTGTCAAATAAAATGACAGCTGTCAAATAAAATGACAGCTGTCAAATAAAATGACAGCTGTCAAAAAAAATGACAGCTGTCAAATAAAATGACAGCTGTCAAATAAAATGACAGCTGTCAAATAAAATGACAGCTGTCAAATAAAAATAGAGCTGTCAAATAAAATGACAGCTGTCAAATAAAAATAGAGCTGTCAAATAAAATGACAGCTGTCAAATAAAAATAGAGCTGTCAAATAAAATGACAGCTGTCAAATAAAAATAGAGCTGTCAAATAAAATGCCAGCTGTCAAATAAAATGACAGCTGTCAACTAAAATGACAGCTGTCAAATAAAATGACAGCTGTCAAATAAAATGACAGCTGTCAAATAAAATGACAGCTGTCAAATAAAATAATTCTACAATTTTTAGAAATTATCCTTTTCCTGTTCCCATATTCTCCCAAACTATTTGTTCAATCTAAAAAATGAAACAACTCAGTAATAGATTAATAATAGTAAAAAAGTCTAGCTTAAATTTGATATGACACTCTTTTCGATATCTTTAGCCGTTGCTGAAAAATTGACCATAAATTGTTTCAACTTACTTTCGAATCTCTAATTATGAGAAAACCCCATTTTCTGAACCTAATTTCTCCCAAACAATTTGTTCAATCGGAAAAATGAAAACACTGTCATGTTCAAACTCAGATCCGCTATGCCTGAAAAAAATTTTAACAAAATTATTTTTTTCAAAAAAATCGAAAATTTGGATGGGCTAACCCCTTAGTTTTTTTTTCGTCAAAAAAAATTATTTTTGAATTTCCAAATCTTTTGCTCTTGGATGTATTTTACCTTCGAAATTATGTAGTTATAACCACGAAAATTGTATATAACATTAGCCATTACAGAATAATAGACAAAAAATTAATTTTCAGAGTGCCCCATCGTATACACCATAAATGCTGTGAAAATTATTGTTGCTTACAGGTGTTATTCCGTTGCAGAACAATTGACAAAATAGTTTCAAGTGACTTTCGATTGTCCAATTTTGAGAAACCAAAATTTCCTGTTCACAAGTTCTCCCACACTATTTGTCAAATAAAATGACAGCTGTCAAATAAAATGACAGCTGTGAAATAAAATGACAGCTGTCAAATAAAATGACAGCTGTGAAATAAAATGACAGCTGTCAAATAAAATGACAGCTGTCAAATAAAATGACAACTGTCAAATAAAATGACAGCTGTCAAATAAAATGACAGCTGTCAAACAAACTGACAGCTGTCAAACAAACTGACAGCTGTCAAATAAAATGACAGCTGTCAAATAAAATGACAGCTGTCAAATAAAATGACAGCTGTCAAATAAAATGACAGCTGTCAAATAAAATGACAGCTGTCAAATAAAATGACAGCTGTCAAATAAAATGACAGCTGTCAAATAAAATGACAGCTGTCAAATAAAATGACAGCTGTCAAATAAAATGACAGCTGTCAAACAAACTGACAGCTGTCAAATAAATTGATAAAATGACAGCTGTCAAATAAAATACAGCTGTCAAATAAAATGACAGCTGTCAAATAAAATGACAGCTGTCAAATAAAATGACAGCAGCCAAATGACAGCTGTCAAATAAAATGACAGCTGTCAAATAAAATGACAGCTGTCAAATAAAATGACAGCTGTCAAACAAAATGACAGCTGTCAAATAAAATGACAGCTGTCAAATAAAATGACAGCTGTCAAATAAAATGACAGCTGTCAAATAAAATGACAGCTGTCAAACAAAATGACAGCTGTCAAATAAAATGACAGCTGTCAAATAAAATGACAGCTGTCAAATAAAATGACAGCTGTCAAATAAAACGACAGCTGTCAAATAAAATGACAGCTGTCAAATAAAATGACAGCTGTCAAATAAAATGACAGCTGTCAAATAAAATGACAGCTGTCAAATAAAATGACAGCTGTCAAATAAAATGACAGCTGTCAAATAAAATGACAGCTGTCAAATAAAATGACAGCTGTCAAATAAAATGACAGCTGTCAAATAAAATGACAGCTGTCAAATAAAATGACAGCTGTCAAATAAAATGACAGCTGTCAAATAAAATGACAGCTGTCAAACAAACTGACAGCTGTCAAATAAAATGACAGCTGTCAAATAAAATGACAGCTGTCAAATAAAATGACAGCTGTCAAATAAAATAACAGCTGTCAAATAAAATGACAGCTGTCAAACAAACTGACAGCTGTCAAATAAATTGATAAAATGACAGCTGTCAAACAAACTGACAGCTGTCAAATAAATTGATAAAATGACAGCTGTCAAACAAACTGACAGCTGTCAAATAAATTGATAAAATGACAGCTGTCAAATAAAATGACAGCTGTCAAATAAAATGACAGCTGTCAAATAAAATGACAGCTGTCAAATAAAATGACAGCTGTCAAATAAAATGACAGCTGTCAAATAAAATGACAGCTGTCAAATAAAATGACAGCTGTCAAATAAAATGACAGCTGTCAAATAAAATGACAGCTGTCAAATAAAATGACAGCTGTCAAATAAAATGACAAAATGACAGCTGTCAAATAAAATGACAGCTGTCAAATAAAATGACAGCTGTCAAATAAAATGACAGCTGTCAAATAAAATAATTCTAAAATTTTTAGAAATCATCCTTTTCCTGTTCCCATATTCTCCCAAACTATTTGTTCAATCTAAAAAATGAAACAACTCATTAAAAAATTAATAATAGTAAAAAAGTCTAGCTTTAATAAAATGACAGCTGTCAAATAAAATGACAGCTGTCAAATAAAATGACAGCTGTCAAATAAAATGACAGCTGTCAAATAAAATGACAGCTGTCAAATAAAATGACAGCTGTCAAATAAAATGACAGCTGTCAAATAAAATGACAGCTGTCAAATAAAATGACAGCTGTCAAATAAAATGACAGCTGTCAAATAAAATGACAGCTGTCAAATAAAAATAGAGCTGTCACTCTTTTCGACACTCTTTTCGATATCTTTAGTAGTTGCTGAAAAATTGACCATAAATTGTTTCAACTTATTTTCGAATCTCTAATTATGAGAAAACCCCATTTTCTGAACCTAATTTCTCCCAAACAATTTGTTCTATCTAAAAAATGAAAACACTGTCATGTTCAAACTCAGATCCGCTATGCCTGAACAGAATTTTAACAAATTTTTTTTTTTCAAAAAAATCGAAAATTTGGATGGGCTAACCCCTTAGTTTTTTTTTCGTCAAAAAAAATTATTTTTGAATTTCCAAATCTTTTGCTCTTGGATGTATTTTACCTTCGAAATTATGTAGTTATAACCACGAAAATTGTATATAACATTAGCCATTACAGAATAATAGACAAAAAATTCATTTTCAGAGTGCCCCATCGTATACACCATAAATGCTGTGAAAATTATTGTTGCTTACAGGTGTTATTCCGTTGCAGAACAATTGACAAAATAGTTTCAAGTGACTTTCGATTATCCAATTTTGAGAAACCAAAATTTCCTGTTCACAAGTTCTCCCAAACTATTTGTCTGACAGCTGTCAAATAAAAGCTGTCAAATAAAATGACAGCTGTCAAATAAAATGACAGCTGTCAAACAAACTGACAGCTGTCAAACAAACTGACAGCTGTCAAACAAACTGACAACAAATAAAATGACAGCTGTCAAATAAAATGACAGCTGTCAAATAAAATGACAGCTGTCAAATAAAATGACAGCTGTCAAATAAAATGACAGCTGTCAAATAAAATGACAGCTGTCAAATAAAATGACAGCTGTCAAATAAAATGACAGCTGTCAAATAAAATGACAGCTGTCAAATAAAATGACAGCTGTCAAATAAAATGACAGCTGTCAAATAAAATGACAGCTGTCAAATAAAATGACAGCTGTCAAATAAAATGACAGCTGTCAAATAAAATGACAGCTGTCAAATAAAATGACAGCTGTCAAATAAAAATAGAGCTGTCAAATAAAATGACAGCTGTCAAATAAAAATAGAGCTGTCAAATAAAATGACAGCTGTCAAATAAAATGAAAGCTGTCAAATAAAATGACAGCTGTCAAATAAAATGACAGCTGTCAAATAAAATGACAGCTGTCAAATAAAATGACAGCTGTCAAATAAAATGACAGCTGTCAAATAAAATGACAGCTGTCAAATAAAATGACAGCTGTGAAATAAAATGACAGCTGTCAAATAAAATGACAGCTGTGAAATAAAATGACAGCTGTCAAATAAAATGACAGCTGTCAAATAAAATGACAGCTGTCAAATAAAATGACAGCTGTCAAATAAAATGACAGCTGTCAAACAAACTGACAGCTGTCAAATAAATTGATAAAATGACAGCTGTCAAATAAAATGACAGCTGTCAAATAAAATGACAGCTGTCAAATAAAATGACAGCTGTCAAATAAAATGACAGCTGTCAAATAAAATGACAGCTGTCAAATAAAATGACAGCTGTCAAATAAAATGACAGCTGTCAAATAAAATGACAGCTGTCAAATAAAATGACAGCTGTCAAACAAACTGACAGCTGTCAAATAAATTGATAAAATGACAGCTGTCAAATAAAATACAGCTGTCAAATAAAATGACAGCTGTCAAATAAAATGACAGCTGTCAAATAAAATGACAGCAGCCAAATGACAGCTGTCAAATAAAATGACAGCTGTCAAATAAAATGACAGCTGTCAAATAAAATGACAGCTGTCAAACAAAATGACAGCTGTCAAATAAAATGACAGCTGTCAAATAAAATGACAGCTGTCAAATAAAATGACAGCTGTCAAATAAAATGACAGCTGTCAAACAAAATGACAGCTGTCAAATAAAATGACAGCTGTCAAATAAAATGACAGCTGTCAAATAAAATGACAGCTGTCAAATAAAACGACAGCTGTCAAATAAAATGACAGCTGTCAAATAAAATGACAGCTGTCAAATAAAATGACAGCTGTCAAATAAAATGACAGCTGTCAAATAAAATGACAGCTGTCAAATAAAATGACAGCTGTCAAATAAAATGACAGCTGTCAAATAAAATGACAGCTGTCAAATAAAATGACAGCTGTCAAATAAAATGACAGCTGTCAAATAAAATGACAGCTGTCAAATAAAATGACAGCTGTCAAATAAAATGACAGCTGTCAAACAAACTGACAGCTGTCAAATAAAATGACAGCTGTCAAATAAAATGACAGCTGTCAAATAAAATGACAGCTGTCAAATAAAATGACAGCTGTCAAATAAAATAATTCTAAAATTTTTAGAAATCATCCTTTTCCTGTTCCCATATTCTCCCAAACTATTTGTTCAATCTAAAAAATGAAACAACTCATTAAAAAATTAATAATAGTAAAAAAGTCTAGCTTTAATAAAATGACAGCTGTCAAATAAAATGACAGCTGTCAAATAAAATGACAGCTGTCAAATAAAATGACAGCTGTCAAATAAAATGACAGCTGTCAAATAAAATGACAGCTGTCAAATAAAATGACAGCTGTCAAATAAAATGACAGCTGTCAAATAAAATGACAGCTGTCAAATAAAAATAGAGCTGTCACTCTTTTCGACACTCTTTTCGATATCTTTAGTAGTTGCTGAAAAATTGACCATAAATTGTTTCAACTTATTTTCGAATCTCTAATTATGAGAAAACCCCATTTTCTGAACCTAATTTCTCCCAAACAATTTGTTCTATCTAAAAAATGAAAACACTGTCATGTTCAAACTCAGATCCGCTATGCCTGAACAGAATTTTAACAAATTTTTTTTTTTCAAAAAAATCGAAAATTTGGATGGGCTAACCCCTTAGTTTTTTTTTCGTCAAAAAAAATTATTTTTGAATTTCCAAATCTTTTGCTCTTGGATGTATTTTACCTTCGAAATTATGTAGTTATAACCACGAAAATTGTATATAACATTAGCCATTACAGAATAATAGACAAAAAATACATTTTCAGAGTGCCCCATCGTATACACCATAAATGCTGTGAAAATTATTGTTGCTTACAGGTGTTATTCCGTTGCAGAACAATTGACAAAATAGTTTCAAGTGACTTTCGATTATCCAATTTTGAGAAACCAAAATTTCCTGTTCACAAGTTCTCCCAAACTATTTGTCTGACAGCTGTCAAATAAAAGCTGTCAAATAAAATGACAGCTGTCAAATAAAATGACAGCTGTCAAACAAACTGACAGCTGTCAAACAAACTGACAGCTGTCAAACAAACTGACAACAAATAAAATGACAGCTGTCAAATAAAATGACAGCTGTCAAATAAAATGACAGCTGTCAAATAAAATGACAGCTGTCAAATAAAATGACAGCTGTCAAATAAAATGACAGCTGTCAAATAAAATGACAGCTGTCAAATAAAATGACAGCTGTCAAATAAAATGACAGCTGTCAAATAAAATGACAGCTGTCAAATAAAATGACAGCTGTCAAATAAAATGACAGCTGTCAAATAAAATGACAGCTGTCAAATAAAATGACAGCTGTCAAATAAAATGACAGCTGTCAAATAAAATGACAGCTGTCAAATAAAATGACAGCTGTCAAATAAAATGACAGCTGTCAAATAAAATGACAGCTGTCAAATAAAATGACAGCTGTCAAATAAAATGACAGCTGTCAAATAAAATGACAGCTGTCAAATAAAATGACAGCTGTCAAATAAAATGACAGCTGTCAAATAAAATGACAGCTGTCAAATAAAATGACAGCTGTCAAATAAAATGACAGCTGTCAAATAAAATGACAGCTGTCAAATAAAATGACAGCTGTCAAATAAAATGACAGTGTCAAATAAAAATAGAGCTGTCAAATAAAATGACAGCTGTCAAATAAAAATAGAGCTGTCAAATAAAATGACAGCTGTCAAATAAAATGAAAGCTGTCAAATAAAATGACAGCTGTCAAATAAAATGACAGCTGTCAAATAAAATGACAGCTGTCAAATAAAATGACAGCTGTCAAATAAAATGACAGCTGTCAAATAAAATGACAGCTGTCAAATAAAATGACAGCTGTCAAATAAAATGACAGCTGTCAAATAAAATGACAGCTGTCAAATAAAATGACAGCTGTCAAATAAAAATAGAGATGTCAAATAAAATGACAGCTGTCAAATAAAAATAGAGCTGTCAAATAAAATGACAGCTGTCAAATAAAATGAAAGCTGTCAAATAAAATGACAGCTGTCAAATAAAATGACAGCTGTCAAATAAAATGACAGCTGTCAAATAAAATGACAGCTGTCAAATAAAATAATTCTACAATTTTTAGAAATCATCCTTTTCCTGTTCCCATATTCTCCCAAACTATTTGTTCAATCTAAAAAATGAAACAACTCAGTAATAGATTAATAATAGTAAAAAAGTCTAGCTTTAATTTGATATGACACTCTTTTCGATATCTTTAGCCGTTGCTGAAAAATTGACCATAAATTGTTTCAACTTACTTTCGAATCTCTAATTATGAGAAAACCCCATTTTCTGAACCTAATTTCTCCCAAACAATTTGTTCAATCGGAAAAATGAAAACACTGTCATGTTCAAACTCAGATCCGCTATGCCTGAAAAAAATTTTAACAAAATTATTTTTTTCAAAAAAATCGAAAATTTGGATGGGCTAACCCCTTAGTTTTTTTTTCGTCAAAAAAAATTATTTTTGAATTTCCAAATCTTTTGCTCTTGGATGTATTTTACCTTCGAAATTATGTAGTTATAACCACGAAAATTGTATATAACATTAGCCATTACAGAATAATAGACAAAAAATTCATTTTCAGAGTGCCCCATCGTATACACCATAAATGCTGTGAAAATTATTGTTGCTTACAGGTGTTATTCCGTTGCAGAACAATTGACAAAATAGTTTCAAGTGACTTTCGATTATCCAATTTTGAGAAACCAAAATTTCCTGTTCACAAGTTTTCCCAAACTATTTGTCTGACAGCTGTCAAATAAAATGACAGCTGTCAAATAAAATGACAGCTGTCAAATAAAATGACAGCTGTCAAATAAAATGACAGCTGTCAAATAAAATGACAGCTGTCAAATAAAATGACAGCTGTCAAATAAAATGACAGCTGTCAAATAAAATGACAGCTGTCAAATAAAATGACAGCTGTCAAATAAAATGACAGCTGTCAAATAAAATGACAGCTGTCAAATAAAATGACAGCTGTCAAATAAAATGACAGCTGTCAAATAAAATGACAGCTGTCAAATAAAATGACAGCTGTCAAATAAAATGACAGCTGTCAAATAAAATGACAGCTGTCAAATAAAATGACAGCTGTCAAATAAAATGACAGCAGTCAAATAAAATGACAGCTGTCAAATAAAATGACAGCTGTCAAATAAAATGACAGCTGTCAAATAAAATGACAGCTGTCAAATAAAATGACAGCTGTCAAATAAAATGACAGCTGTCAAATAAAATGACAGCTGTCAAATAAAATGACAGCTGTCAAATAAAATGACAGCTGTCAAATAAAATGACAGCTGTCAAATAAAATGACAGCTGTCAAATAAAATGACAGCAGTCAAATAAAATGACAGCAGTCAAATAAAATGACAGCTGTCAAATAAAATGACAGCTGTCAAATAAAATGACAGCTGTCAAATAAAATGACAGCTGTCAAATAAAATGACAGCTGTCAAATAAAATGATTGATGTCAAATAAAATGACAGCTGTCAAATAAAATGACAGCTGTCAAATAAAATGACAGCTGTCAAATAAAATGACAGCTGTCAAATAAAATGACAGCTGTCAAATAAAATGACAGCTGTCAAATAAAATGACAGCTGTCAAATAAAATGACAAAATGACAGCTGTCAAATAAAATGACAGCTGTCAAATAAAATGACAGCTGTCAAATAAAATGATTGATGTCAAATAAAATGACAGCTGTCAAATAAAATGACAGCTGTCAAATAAAATGACAGCTGTCAAATAAAATGACAGCTGTCAAATAAAATGACAAAATGACAGCTGTCAAATAAAATGACAGCTGTCAAATAAAATGACAAAATGACAGCTGTCAAATAAAATGACAGCTGTCAAATAAAATGACAGCTGTCAAATAAAATGACAGCTGTCAAATAAAATAATTCTAAAATTTTTAGAAATCATCCTTTTCCTGTTCCCATATTCTCCCAAACTATTTGTTCAATCTAAAAAATGAAACAACTCAGTAATAAATTAATAATAGTAAAAAAGTCTAGCTTTAATTTGATATGACACTCTTTTCGATATATTTAGTAGTTGCTGAAAAATTGACCATAAATTGTTTCAACTTATTTTCGAATCTCTAATTATGAGAAAACCCCATTTTCTGAACCTAATTTCTCCCAAACAATTTGTTCTATCTAAAAAATGAAAACACTGTCATGTTCAAACTCAGATCCGCTATGCCTGAAAAAAATTTTAACAAAATTATTTTTTTCAAAAAAATCGAAAATTTGGATGGGCTAACCCCTTAGTTTTTTTTTCGTCAAAAAAAATTATTTTTGAATTTCCAAATCTTTTGCTCTTGGATGTATTTTACCTTCGAAATTATGTAGTTATAACCACGAAAATTTTATATAACATTAGCTATTACAGAATAATAGACAAAAAATTCATTTTCAGAGTGCCCATCGTATACACCATAAATGCTGTGAAAATTATTGTTGCTTACAGGTGTTATTCCATTGCAGAACAATTGACAAAATAGTTTCAAGTGACTTTCGATTGTCCAATTTTGAGAAACCAAAATTTCCTGTTCACAAGTTCTCCCAAACTATTTGTCAAATAAAATGACAGCTGTCAAATAAAATGACAGCTGTCAAATAAAATGACAGCTGTCAAATAAAATGACAGCTGTCAAACAAACTGACAGCTGTCAAACAAACTGACAAACAAACTGACAGCTGTCAAACAAAATGACAGCTGTCAAATAAAATGACAGCTGTCAAATAAAATGACAGCTGTCAAATAAAATGATAGCTGTCAAATAAAATGACAGCTGTCAAATAAAATGACAGCTGTCAAACAAACTGACATCTGTCAAATAAAATAATTCTACAATTTTTAGAAATTATCCTTTTCCTGTTCCCATATTCTCCCAAACTATTTGTTCAATCTAAAAAATGAAACAACTCAGTAATAGATTAATAATAGTAAAAAAGTCTAGCTTTAATTTGATATGACACTCTTTTCGATATCTTTAGCCGTTGCTGAAAAATTGACCATAAATTGTTTCAACTTACTTTCGAATCTCTAATTATGAGAAAACCCCATTTTCTGAACCTAATTTCTCCCAAACAATTTGTTCAATCGGAAAAATGAAAACACTGTCATGTTCAAACTCAGATCCGCTATGCCTGCACAAAATTTTAACAAAAAATTTTTTTTTCAAAAAAATCGAAAATTTGGATGGGCTAACCCCTTAGTTTTTTTTTCGTCAAAAAAAATTATTTTTGAATTTCCAAATCTTTTGCTCTTGGATGTATTTTACCTTCGAAATTATGTAGTTATAACCACGAAAATTTTATATCACATTAGCCATTACAGAATAATAGACAAAAAATTTATTTTCAGAGTGCCCCATCGTATACACCATAAATGCTGTGAAAATTATTGTTGCTTACTGGTGTTATTCCGTTGCAGAACAATTGACAAAATAGTTTCAAGTGACTTTCGATTGTCCAATTTTGAGAAACCAAAATTTCCTGTTCAAAAGTTCTCCCAAACTATTTGTCAAATAAAATGACAGCTGTCAAATAAAATGACAGCTGTCAAATAAAATGACAGCTGTCAAATAAAATGACAGCTGTCAAATAAAATGACAGCTGTCAAATAAAATGACAGCTGTCAAATAAAATGACAGCTGTCAAATAAAATGACAGCTGTCAAATAAAATGACAGCTGTCAAATAAAATGACAGCTGTCAAATAAAATGACAGCTGTCAAATAAAATGACAGCTGTCAAATAAAATGACAGCTGTCAAATAAAATGACAGCTGTCAAATAAAATGACAGCTGTCAAATAAAATGACAGCTGTCAAATAAAATGACAGCTGTCAAATAAAATGACAGCTGTCAAATAAAATGACAGCAGTCAAATATGACAGCTGTCAAATAAAATGACAGCTGTCAAATAAAATGACAGCTGTCAAATAAAATGACAGCTGTCAAATAAAATGACAGCTGTCAAATAAAATGACAGCTGTCAAATAAAATGACAGCTGTCAAATAAAATGACAGCTGTCAAATAAAATGACAGCTGTCAAATAAAATGACAGCTGTCAAATAAAATGACAGCAGTCAAATATGACAGCTGTCAAATAAATATGACAGCTGTCAAATAAAATGACAGCTGTCAAATAAAAGGACAGCTGTCAAATAAAATGACAGCTGTCAAATAAAATGACAGCTGTCCAATAAAATGACAGCTGTCAAATAAAATGACAGCTGTCAAATAAAATGACAGCTGTCAAATAAAATGACAGCTGTCAAATAAAATGACAGCTGTCAAATAAAATGACAGCTGTCAAATAAAATGACAGCTGTCAAATAAAATGACAGCTGTCAAATAAAATGACAGCTGTCAAATAAAATGACAGCTGTCAAATAAAATGACAGCTGTCAAATAAAATGACAGCTGTCAAATAAAATGACAGCAGTCAAATATGACAGCTGTCAAATAAAATAACAGCTGTCAAATATGACAGCTGTCAAATAAAATAACAGCTGTCAAATAAAATGACAGCTGTCAAATAAAATGACAGCTGTCAAATAAAATGACAGCTGTCAAACAAACTGACATCTGTCAAATAAAATAATTCTAAAATTTTTAGAAATCATCCATTTCCTGTTCCCATATTCTCCCAAACTATTTGTTCAATCTAAAAAATGAAACAACTCAGTAATAGATTAATAATAGTAAAAAAGTCTAGCTTTAATTTGATATGACACTCTTTTCGATATATTTAGTAGTTGCTGAAAAATTGACCATAAATTGTTTCAACTTATTTTCGAATCTCTAATTATGAGAAAACCCCATTTTCTGAACCTAATTTCTCCGAAACAATTTGTTCAATCAAAAAAATGAAAACACTGTCATGTTCAAACTCAGATCCGCTATGCCTGAAAAAATTTTTAACAAAATTATTTTTTTCAAAAAAATCGAAAATTTGGATGGGCTAACCCCTTAGTTTTTTTTTCGTCAAAAAAAATTATTTTTGAATTTCCAAATCTTTTGCTCTTGGATGTATTTTACCTTCGAAATTATGTAGTTATAACCACGAAAATTTTATATAACATTAGCCATTACAGAATAATAGACAAAAAATTCATTTTCAGAGTGCCCCATCGTATACACCATAAATACTGTGAAAATTATTGTTGCTTACAGGTGTTATTCCGTTGCAGAACAATTGACAAAATAGTTTCAAGTGACTTTCGATTGTCCAATTTTGAGAAACCAAAATTTCCTGTTCACAAGTTCTCCCAAACTATTTGTCAAATAAAATGACAGCTGTCAAATAAAATGACAGCTGTCAAATAAAATGACAGCTGTCAAATAAAATGACAGCTGTCAAATAAAATGACAGCTGTCAAATAAAATTACAGCTGTCAAATAAAATGACAGCTGTCAAATAAAATGACAGCTGTCAAATAAAATGACAGCTGTCAAATAAAATGACAGCTGTCAAATAAAATGACAGCTGTCAAATAAAATGACAACTGTCAAATAAAATGATAGCTGTCAAATAAAATGACAGCTGTCAAATAAAATGACAGCTGTCAAATAAAATGACAGCTGTCAAATAAAATGACAGCTGTCAAATAAAATTACAGCTGTCAAATAAAATGACAGCTGTCAAATAAAAATAGAGCTGTCAAATAAAATGACAGCTGTCAAATAAAAATAGAGCTGTCAAATAAAATGACAGCTGTCAAATAAAATGACAGCTGTCAAATAAAATGACAGCTGTCAAATAAAATGACAGCTGTCAAATAAAATGACAGCTGTCAAATAAAATGACAGCTGTCAAATAAAATGACAGCTGTCAAATAAAATTACAGCTGTCAAATAAAATGACAGCTGTCAAATAAAAATAGAGCTGTCAAATAAAATGACAGCTGTCAAATAAAAATAGAGCTGTCAAATAAAATGACAGCTGTCAAATTTAATGACAGCTGTCAAATAAAAATAGAGCTGTCAAATAAAATGACAGCTGTCAAATAAAATGACAGCTGTCAAATAAAATGATTGATGTCAAATAAAATGACAGCTGTCAAATAAAATGACAGCTGTCAAATAAAATGACAGCTGTCAAATAAAATGACAGCTGTCAAATAAAATAATTCTACAATTTTTAGAAATCATCCTTTTCCTGTTCCCATATTCTCCCAAACTATTTGTTCAATCTAAAAAATGAAACAACTCAGTAATAGATTAATAATAGTAAAAAAGTCTAGCTTTAATTTGATATGACACTCTTTTCGATATCTTTAGTAGTTGCTGAAAAATTGACCATAAATTGTTTCAACTTATTTTCGAATCTCTAATTATGAGAAAACCCCATTTTCTGAACCTAATTTCTCCCAAACAATTTGTTCTATCTAAAAAATGAAAACACTGTCATGTTCAAACTCAGATCCGCTATGCCTGAACAGAATTTTAACAAAAATTTTTTTTTAAAAAAAATCGAAAATTTGGATGGGCTAACCCCTTAGTTTTTTTTCGTCAAAAAAAATTATTTTTGAATTTCCAAATCTTTTGCTCTTGGATGTATTTTACCTTCGAAATTATGTAGTTATAACCACGAAAATTGTATATAACATTAGCCATTACAGAATAATAGACAAAAAATTCATTTTCAGAGTGCCCCATCGTATACACCATAAATGCTGTGAAAATTATTGTTGCTTACAGGTGTTATTCCGTTGCAGAACAATTGACAAAATAGTTTCAAGTGACTTTCGATTGTCCAATTTTGAGAAACCAAAATTTCCTGTTCACAAGTTCTCCCAAACTATTTCTCAAATAAAATGACAGCTGTCAAATAAAATGACAGCTGTCAAATAAAATGACAGCTGTCAAATAAAATGACAGCTGTCAAATAAAATGACAGCTGTCAAATAAAATGACAGCTGTCAAATAAAATGACAGCTGTCAAATAAAATGATAGCTGTCAAATAAAATGACAAGGATTTTCAAGGATTTCTTTTCCAATTGTTGGTTTATTATGTGCTATAGTCTTCCATAATTAAACTAGAACGAGAACGGTTTAGTAGAGCATAGTCCGAAAAAAGTCCAGCAGGAAATCAAACACCTGATTTGAAAATCCATAGATTTTTAAGATTGCCCTACTTTTTCTAGCATGCCATTTTAAACGATGTGCCAACCATTGTACGTTTTCATATTAAAAACATTTTAAAACATCGAACACCGAATCCATTATAAAAATATTCGACTGTAGAACTGACACTGGAGACGGATATAATTTTAATACTAATTTCGGTTTCATAATACATACTCAAATATCACACCGAGCTTATTCATAGTTTATTGAAATGTACACATATATTAGGTGAATGTTATACAAAATTTTTTTTAATTACCCATATTCACAAATTATTATTATATATATATATATATATATATATATTCTGAGAAAGTGCTTCTACATATACTTCATTAAGTACTAAAGGTAGATTTGTAACACAAACGTAATATATTTCCTCTTAAAGAACATCATTAAGAAGTATTAAATTATTATTATCAAAACCACATACTTATGTACATACATATGTATGTGTGTTAGGCTGGGCGGAAGAAGACACTTTTCAGAAATCAAGGGCTGAATCGTAGACGATGCGTATTAATAAGCTGATTATAGAAATGTTAAACATTTCTCAAGTTGTGTTTGGTTGTATGTTATGATCATATTTGTTATTACGTTTTGTTAAGAGTGAATTGATACACTGGAGTTGTTGCTGTTGCCAGATGTACACAAATAATGATGATCAAAATCGTTGGTGTTTCGAAAAAAAAATCCGAAATGAACTCAGTGAAAATATATCGACAAACTACTTTTTAATGTTAATCTTCGTCGCAATGAAAAAAAAATGTTTGCCCCCTGAGTACACAAATGGACAACAATTTTTCTATGGACGGGTTTTAAAATATTTTTTTTTTAATTAAATTATTTGTTGGATAAATTGTCATAACTCGAAAACGATTGGTCCAATTTAATTGCAATTAATTTTAAAAAATTTACCACTAAATTATTTTAATAATTTTTTTAAATTTTAAATCCGAAAATTATCCAAGGCTATATCGGTTGAAGATAGCTCAGAGAAAGTCTGTTGTTTAAGGAATATTGTAGCCATCCAAACGGCGCAAAAGCAATAATTAATTATACCGTCGAGTCCGGTTATAACGAACTCCTAGGGACTCAACCAATTGGTTCGTTATAAGCGAAGTTCGTTATAGCCAGGGTAAAATAGGGTAGAAGCAAAACTCTTGGGCCTTAAAAAACTGTTTGTTATAGTTCGTTATAACCGGTGTAGGATGTAACCGGATTCGACTGTAATAATAATATGCCTTGATACTTAGGCAATTGATATAGAAATATTTCCAGCAGAATTTTGAAGGACCTTACCCATAATAATGTTGTTGTTCAGAACCAAGTCGAACATACAAAAAGATCCAAAAGAAAATTTCTAGTTTTAAGACAGCCGAAATTCCCTTTTCTACTAGTACTTTGTAAAACATAACCAAAATCAAAGACGCTTTGTCTGTATATCCAGAATAGACCGCCCATATATCAGCAATTGAATGCTAATTTAGCTTTTACCCAAACTGAAATGTTTAATTAGCCTGTAAATGTCTTGAATTTCATTTATCCTGTAAGTATCTTTACACTGCTTCATATGACTGCCTCAAATAGACGTTGCGAGTTCCTGATGCCCTTGTTCAGTTCAATTTGCCACAAATACTCGCAATGACACAAATGAAGCTGAACAAGCAGATCATCTACTTGACGCAATTTCTATTTATTGGAGGGTCTTAGGGAGGTCACATGCACACAGCCCTATCCGTATGAAACTGGCAATATTAAACATGAGAATAAAGTCATGAGATCCCATCTTAATGTTGTTTTTTTTGCACAGTTTGCATTGTGCTGTGGCAGTTGTTTGCGCATTGTGGCACCGCAGAAATTTGCCTAATGAAGTTATTTTGTTCTATTGTGTATTTCATACTTTTTGTGTCTTCGCTACTCTTTTGGTACAGCGACTTTCTATGAGCTCTGGAATACTCAAAGGAATTCCGGATATTTGAACAAATGCATGTATATGTATGTATGTGTGTGAAGTATATGTAGAGCAGTTGCATCTCAATGGGATAGAAAAGTAAATACATAAGTGCGTATTTTCTGTATGTAAAATCTCAACACATTATCACGTAAAATATCATGTGCATCTTATGTGACATTTTAATGAATCTGCCAGGGAACTGTGGGGCGTAAAACGAAATGAATGAATGAATGAAGCTTTGAAGCCGATCAGACATTACAGTATTAGTGGAACGATTTCAATAAAACATAAATGTGATGTACCAGCCTCGCTATCTCAAATTGCATGTGATCAAAGTGTGTGATCGAAAATATTTACTAAACTTTCATTTCATTTCATTTTACAACAAATAAAAACAGGTAAATAAAGTTTACCGACGCAAAGAGGTAAGTTTTCCTAATGGTGGTTATCTTCGCTTATCGCCACATACAGCTATATATTATTTGTTTGTTACGTCATAGTGGGCAGATTTTTTTTTTATTTTATTTATTTATTATTAATTACAATACAAAGTAAATTTATATTCTAATTTTGGGTCCAACGGTAAACCGGGTGACAAAGACCATATGTTTAGATTTTTGCAGCGACAGACCAAAGCCTCTGGTGGGAATCGAACCCACAACCCCCACGCTGATAGGCAAGCACGCTACCAACTCGCCTACCGGGGCGCCTGGGCAGATTTTTGTTAAAGATCATTAGGTAAAAGTCGCTTTTACCAAATCCAGGATCTTTTTTCTCTACATGCCTTAACTTTAAACGCACATATTTGCTGTATGCTAACAATTTCCCACAAAGTAATTCTGGCGACATTAAATCAATAGAACATTCCATCCGTCTGTAAAACATTCTACGCTGCGGTGTACCACAAACGATTTTGTGTCAACAACGACTTAAGAATGTTTAACAATTGCTTCTTTGCCAAAGATTACTTAAAATTCATATATTCATGATGCGTATATGTATTTCACTGCTGTTAAATATGTAGGTTCAAAGTCATTTTAAATACATTTTGCAAATACTTTAATCCTCTTAGGAAATATTATTTTCAAGCAAATTAAAGCAATTAATTTTCAATTCATTTTAATCTTTTTGTTTTATTTTTATACGAAATTGTATTTTGCAATTTTTCATAAATAAATTATGTTTGTTATTTTCGAATGAACATCATAAACGAAGGAAGACAATTATAATCATTTTTGCAACAGACAATATATTCCAGACAATATCATCCAATATCATAAACTTGCTAATGCCATTCTTGTTATAGTTTTATGTACGGTGGAAAATCAAAAGTTCATCTGTTCTTTGGGACGGATTTGGGTTGTGACTATTGTAGAATAACACTCTGAGTCGATGTAGTGACTTCGGCCGGCTGTCACATTTCTAGGACAGGTTGCAAATGTCACTGATAACATCAATATACAATACTGATGTGCTATGGTCTTTTGAGAAAAACATATGGCCAAACAATTCCGTCATCTGTTTTTATTCTTTTTTTAATTTTTAAAAAATAATTTACATTATTGAAACATATTTTGTCAGAACTTGAAAACGACTTCTTCGATTTTGTTGGAGTGAATTTGGAAAAATTGAGTTTTAAATTTAACCTGCAGTGTTTTTTAATCTGGAAAAAGTGCTCATTTTCCATAATTTACCATAAAGCCACATATTTTACAATTAAAATAAAATAAGTAAATCGAGCTAATCATATCCTGACTGAACTGATTGCAATTCTTAATACCCTCACTTTACAGGTAGGAAGGTGTATATCAACAGTGTAACACACAGATGGAGTTACTTTAGATCTCGAAAATTGTGAAATGTTTGTTGGCCATAATCTGACCACAAAATAATTTTGTCAAACAGCAAAAACTTGGAAAGTTCATGTCTTAAATTGTGTGAAGAATCTATTTTGATTCTTGTTATCTTCGGCATTTATAAGGTTAATGACAAAAATTGTTAAAGATGTTCGCTATATTATTGTTAGAGAAAATACATACACTCATGTAAGATATATTTATAGTTTCGACCCTTTTTTCATAAAGGTAACAAGAAAATAATTTTAAATTTGACGTCACCTCGGAATGGGTTAAAGGTAACGACAAAGGCACCAACTTTGTGCGAACCGATAAAAATAGGAGGTAGGACAAATTTATAGGCCCGAAACTCGGAAAATGTACGACAACGTATCCACTCCCGCACCCATGGCCCCTTTTTTCGTTTTACTACCTTTTCCTCCTCTTCCAAGACCACCGACGTTGATGATAAAATTAAAAACCTATCTTCCTGCATCACTGTTCTTACAAGTTTGCTATCAGATAATTTTCTGTCTTTTGACACTTCGTTGAAATTTTGATTGTTGTGAAACATATTTTGAAGTGTTACCACACGGCAAATATGTTTGCCCACACTTTTATTTCGCACTATTTCACAGTTGTTTCAACAAACAAAAACGAGCACATATTTGTTAACAAGAAGAGTGTTTAGCTTTTATAACACTGTTTGACTTTTCCTGTGAAGTTATGAAAATGCTTGTTAACTCATTTTATTTTTCTGGCGACGATATATATGCTATGTTTAATTTGAGGAAAAAAAAGTGATTTTAGACCATATTTGTGCTATTTAACTTTACCAACCATTTGCTGTTGTTGCTGTTTAGAACGTTTTTTTTTTTCTTTCCGAACTCTTTCTAATTACACTGAGCTCTCCTGCATTATTTTCCTTCGTTACTGTTTTTGCGTTCGCAAAATTGTTCATCGTGATCCTTTAGCAATCCATGGTAATCCATAAGTGCTTTAAGTTGAAAAACTTGCATTCTTGGTCGGATGCTTGGTTGACTGACTGAGAAGAAGTGCAGCTCATTTCCACCGGACTATGGCAAAATCTTACATTGCCGTACTTGTGTTGTGAAATACTTGGCCAACAAAGAACACGACGGCGAACATTTTGAAAAAAGGAACACGTGAAAGTGTGGGTTCAAATGTTGCATGGAGCAGATAAAGGGTTATTCACAGTGCATTACGGCGGAGTGGGAGGAATAACAAATGCCAATTAGATGTTATGTTTCAAATTACTTTACTATACCCTCCGCAATAGGATGGTTACTAAATTCTACAATCCGTGTGCAACAACTTGATGTGAGTATCAAAGTTAGATTAGAGAAAGAACATTGTATTGGTCATGTCGAAACAGTTAAAAATTGTACGAGGTAGAGATCATAAATTGAATATGCCATAAATATGATCATAAATTGAATAAATAGGTGTAAATGGCCTAAAAGGAAAACAAAATTTTTAATAATGTGGTTATGCTCTGTTGTTTGAGGAGATTTGAATTGAATCCTTTCAAATATGCAGAATAAATTGGTGTACGAATTTTAAAAATAAAAAACCACAAAACCTTTGAATTAAATTTATTTGTTTTCAGAGGAACACCGGTGGATAGAGGGTTTTCTTCTGACAATGTCATCACTGCTTACACTCCATGTGACCATCTACGACTGCCTGATATACCTAGTAAACCTGTTAGACCTTTATAATCAATTCGCTCTCTATGAGCGAACCTTCCCTTCCAAATCGTCAATATTGAAAGAGCTATAAAATGATTCTCTGACCTGATTAAATACGGAACACACACCCAAAAGAATAAGCTTTCATTACTGATAAAAATCCATTTTATTGCGTCTTCAATTTGGACAATTTGTACAGAACGAACGAATTCGTTTTATGAAAACAGGCAATACGTTTGTTTTATTACACCGTGTTACACACATTCTGTCCTATGAACCAAATTTACTTTTTCGGAAAGGGGATAAAAAATAAAAATACACGTGTATCGGCTATTTTCATGTACACGTCAGAATTTTTTTTTTTTTAAGTTTGTATAAAGCTCGTAGTGGCCTGTGTGAAAGCCGATTTTTAACCCTTTTTCAGTGATCCAATCGAGCTGATTTTTGGCAGGCAGACTCGTGGAAATGTCTGTATCACGTCAAATTTTTAAAAAAATAGATTTTTATCAATTCTCAGATTTTCCTAAATTTTTTTTTAAAATCGTTATCATTTTTTTTAAAGTTTCAGTCAAAAAACATTTTTTTTTCGTAACGCTTAATTAGTTTAAAAATTTGGAGTCTCTTCAAGTTATGCTAAGAAAATTGAAAAAAATATTTTTTTTTTCAAAAATAATAAAAATTGGGGAAAATCTGAGAATTGATAAAAATTGTTTTTAAAAAATTTGACATGATACAGACATTTCCACGAGTCTGCCTGACAAAAATCAGCTCGATTGGATCACTGAAAAAGGGTTAAAAATCGGTCGAAAGGCTTTCACACAGGCCACTACGAGCTTTATACTTCAAACTTAAAAAAAAAATTGTGACGTGTACATGAAAATCGCCGATACACGTGTATTTTTATTTTTTTCCCCTCTTTCCGAATATGGGCATTTGGTTCATAGGACAGAAAAAAATCTATTTTTTGTAACACGGTGTTATATGTCTTAAGCGCCCGGTAGGCGAGTTTCATATAGTGTGTGGAACCTGGTTTACCCCTGGACACAAAATTAGAATACAATTTTACTTTGTTCTAGAAAATTCTGCTGAGGGGTCCAACATTTGTAACTTGTAGACCGCTCAAGTAATAAATGTAATATCTAGTGGTTTCATTTTGAATCATATCTTATTTTGACAGTGACACCTCATTTCAGTTCAAAATCTTGAGAACAAGTCTGTCTCATATCTCAGTTAAGCAAATACATGCAAACTTAATTAACTTAATCATTTTACGGTGCGAACTGACGCGAATGTGGCGGTCGTTGCAGAGACTTTGCGACTTATTCCATTGATGTCGACTTGTCATCGATCTCAACATTTCACTTATGAGACCTCGGATGTGTCGTTTGCAGGACTGGACACAACCATCCGCTTCGTTATCTCTTCTCAGTTTATGCCCTAGCACAGCTCGAAATAGACAACGATTTTGCACCAACATTTTTTTTTCAGAAACCCCATTTTGACGAAAAGTGAAGCTAGAGGGGCACAAAAAACAACATTATCCGTGGCCATGGATTTTTAAAACATGGACTTTTAAGACCTTTGGTGTCATCAGAATAATGCGTCATGCCGCACACACCACGGAACAATCCATATTTTCTGCAGCAAGCTCGATCATCGTGTTATGAGTCAATTGGCCTCCTTGGTCACACCATACAGGATGGATATTTGTCTTTTAGCCACCCTGTACATTTCCACTTTTTGTTTTATATGAAATATTTGCTGTATTGATATCTGAAATATTGAAATATTTAGTCATTTAGACTACATTTCGTCCCTCTAAATCGACTTCAAGACAATTCTGTGACTGTGTCGCAAGGAGGGACTAAAAATCTGAGAAATAAAATATTTTCTAGGACTCATTAGTTATTTAGACACATTTTTTTTTTCTTTCACCAATTTTCAGTTAAAGTCTTTGAACACTTGTTATTCAACTGTCAAATGTGGCCTTTGCTCCACAAACACATTACAAAAGGCCAATGGCTCTCTATACGCGTCGTAATCGTATCTTTTTATGGAACATCGCTTGTTAAAGAAGCTATAGCGAATATTGAAATATGCATGTGTACATACGTGAAAGTGCAGCACAACTCAATCGTCTTATTGCATATTAAATAAGAAACTTAAGTATGTATGTGTGTGTGTGTGTGTTTTTTTCTTATCGCGAAACAGTTTTCCGTACATTATAATTTCATAAGTAGGGATAAGCGAAATTCGGTCGTGGTCGATTGCGAGATACCATTAATCGGAACTCTTCAACAATATGACTTTAAATGTGGTTTTTCCACAAACGATATAGGCAAACATTTTCATTATTTATGAAACACAATTCCATTCACGTAGCTGATTGCAGCTTGTAAGCTGGTTCATAAAGTATTAAGTTGTCGAGATTGATGGCTAGTCAATGTTCAAGAACTGAGTACAAAAAGTAAATAACTAAACATTTGTCTCTAGATGGACCACTCGGTATTGGAAACAAATGCAAAGAAAGCCAGATGTTTCAACTTCCAATTAATTTGATGACAACTCAGTACGATCAATCGATATGTCATGTGACCCCAGTACATTTCTTTCGTTTTGTCACAAAACTACATTTATTTTCATATACTCCTCCAGAGAGCAGTAGGGTATAAATAGTTCTGCATATTTTCCGGTTCAAACAAAATGAACACATATAAGTTTGCTGCTTAAGGCACGCATACACGTCATACATGTCTTACACTTAAGCGGATATTTGAATATAGTATGGAAAACATTTTCTGATCGTTTCTGCTCGTCTAGTAAAAGTTGTCAGATTTAGTTTTAATGAAATATCTACTTAAGTGGTAGTAGAACAGGCTATATTGTAAATCCTTATTTTGTAAATCCCAAAACGAAAGACTGTGATATTTTATAAGAATATTATGTTTGAAATAGTAGTAAGTTATGTGGTATGTATTGCATAAGGTTGGCTCTATGAAAAATAGCCCAAAAAAAAGAAAGAATTCCTCAGAAAAAAACTCATAAGAATGTTTAGGTAATATATAAATTTTAAATGAAAAAATTCCCCATTTTTTTAATTTTGGATATTTTCATTTTCAACTTAATGTAAAATTGCAGTATAGAAATCGAAACATAAACACTCATAACAGTTCCACACATACAGAAACTGTTTCTACGGTGACGAGCCTTGACATGATTTCGACAGGCTTCAAAAGT
This sequence comes from Hydrotaea cyrtoneurina, assembly GCA_958296145.1. Classification (NCBI taxonomy): domain Eukaryota; kingdom Metazoa; phylum Arthropoda; class Insecta; order Diptera; family Muscidae; genus Hydrotaea; species Hydrotaea cyrtoneurina. The sequence continues at coordinate 91,116,696 of OY282512.1, forward strand.
ATTCGTGAAATCTCCAAAATCAGCGGTTGAAATAGTGGAAGATTTTAATCGGGAAAACATCTGGATGAGATATGGATTGAATGGTCGGCTCCCTGAACAGTCACCCCAATGAAAAATGGCCCCAAAAAAGGCATCACAACAACACGTAAATTTGGGGTGATTTTCCATATGTTTCTGGGGCTATCTTTGATTTTGAAATTGGGGTCATTTTTTAAATGTGATAATTATTGTCGTAACCCTAAAACCTTATTATAAAAAAAACGGTATGTGAATTTGTCATTTTTATTTGGGTTGTTTTTTCACATTTTAGCTTGAGGTGATATTGCATAATGAAAAATCACACAAATTTGGAGCGATTCTTCGTTTTTGAATTGGGAGCATTTTTCATAGGGGCAACTGTCACGAATCCATTGCAATCAATATGGATAAAATGAAATATCCATAATGCCGGATAGACGTTGAAGATATTTTGAATGTTGAATGTAAAATTAATATTTTCCCCATACTTTGGATTTGTTTTACTTGTTGTCATGGCCGTAATGACCAAACATCAAAAAACCGGAAATAATGTTCTCGATTGATTCTGGTGAAATGGCCAAAAATATATGAGTGGAATTCCAGAACGATGTAACAACAAGAGTGGTTAGATTTTACAACGTTTGTTACTTCTCAGGCAAAGTTATCAAAACGCTTGTTGGGTCATTTTGGATTTCCGCCTAGCCGCTTACATGCCGCTCATTGCGTGGCCAATACAATAGTATAGCATATGTTTTAATTTTTTTCCCGCTCATTGCATGACCACGGTCTTATGATGTTCCTGCTTACTCCTAAATGGCTGTTACTGAAAATACGCCTATTGATCCCAAACATAAAATTTCAATATTTCATGTCAATTCCGCTCATGTATTGAAATAATTTCCATGTTTACCCAATTTCCACGATAATTGTTTAATCGACCTTTGCGAAAATTAGCCTTCATCTCCATACAAACACTATTTAGCTTATATAAATTCTCTCTGATTAATCTGATTGCCTCAATAATTTTATTTAATCCGAGTCGAATTGAATTTCATTGAAACGTCTACACTAACACATACCAAGGAGGCGCCTTACATTTCAAAGTTGTGTTGCTCTAACAAGAACATGTTTTCGTGTGAATGTGTTTCTTTTTCTTTTTGTTTTTTTAATTTTAACACATCCATTTGTATGTTTATAAAAACCTATTTTAGTTAAAGACCTCTATTTCCCCAACATGAATGTTGTTATTTTCCATTTTGCTTGGTTTGGTTACATAGTTTCTATTTTGTTTTTATTGTCATTACCAACAGCTGTCAGCAGACACATACATGCGTACATATAGTCATGTGCAGTGGCAGCCAGCCATTTGAAAAAGGGTCTGTTTAATTTTGGCCATTTACATCCTATGGCACCCATGGATTTGCTTGCCTGTGTTTTTGTTAGAAAATTGGCAATTTTATAGTTCATATACACATGAATTTAGTTGGAAGTTGCTGGTCTCGTCTCTCTAACATTGTGTGTACACATGTACCACATACACAAACATACTCGGATTCTAAATTAAGCATTTTATTACTGGTTGTTAAATGAAATTGTAAAAATATGCTGTTTAGGTTTATTTAATCGAAAGAATGCTCTTTAAGTGGAAGAGACCCACAAAATCGTATTAGAACTCGGTTGTTTAATTATTGTGGAAATATGGGAATGACCTTTGCATGTATTTGCTTGGAGCTAGAAAATAATAGGGTAATATATACTGGCCCACTTACCGACAACAAAAGTTAAAATCAAATGTACAGGATTCTCCAACAAGAGGTGTTATTTTGAACCACCAAGTATTTCGGTAGCTGTCACTTTTGAAGCTTTTATTCGTTGAGGTCAACGCCAACCGCCCAGCGTCGATTCAAGACCTCAAAGATAGAATTTGTTTTTGTGTTTTGGAGTTCATTGAAATCAAAATTGTATCTTAGATTTCCAAAATCTCAAACCGTGAGCACTTACATACTTAAGTAGACTCTACAACAACATTTTGGTATTGGCCAGCTTTTTTTAAGACATTCATGTCTTCGTCAAGTTTGTCTTTTCACCCTGTCCGAGCTTCGAAGTCTAACATTTTTCCAATGGACCGATATGTCCTAGTCACTGCAATTGCTGAATGTGGATGTGCTTAACTAAATTAATTTTGGGATATACTGCCATCCTTAAAAACAAAGACACATCTCCATTTTGGCATTTTTGAGATACATATTTAGCTTTTACGGGTCATAACTTTAGCGCCTTATAATTAAATATTTTTTAAAAATTAAAATGTGTCTTACAAGCTTAACACAAAAATCCTAATCTTATTCACGTTTCCGACTCTGGCCTTATCTCAATTTTGAAATTTTGGGCTCTTACGGTTTTCTATCTTACGACGGCTCATTCGACATTACCACAGATTTTCCGAAAGATCTTTCTGTCAGCATTCATCTGTATTCGCAATGAAATATGTTTAGTAGCGTGTAGTGCGATTTTGTTCCTCAAGAGATCTTTGTTCTTCAACGTCTTATTCTTCATATTCATCAGTATTTGTTTTTCTCATGAGTTCTTTGGTATTCAGCTTCTTGCCCATCAATAGAGAGCATGGATCTTCTCTCTCGTGTGGCCGAGCCGAGATATACAAATGCATTCTTCCATTCGTAGAAACGTTTATTAATCTGTTGCATCCATGTGCTTTTTCTCGATCAATGTCAAAATTATCTTCGTCGATTCCTTCTAGATTCTTGAAATGATTCCATTTACATCTCTCCCTGTCCTGCCGAATATATCGATGTCGAGCGCATATTTTTTTAACTTCTGCCTTGAAATATAATGTTCTACCACATAATGTAAAATTTACCAGTCTGGAACATTTTTTAGGGTCGGAGAGGTTGCTATCAAATTTTGTAAAAAGTCTTAAAAGTTTTTCATGGGTCTCAGAGATCCTACGGTCGGCCGGATTCAAAACGCTCAGGGGTAAATGGAACCTCCTGATAACACACACACAAGTGATTCCTCTGTGAGATGAATAAAATGGCCGGATCAACTGAGAATGGAATTTTGGGGAGTTTTGCGGTGTCTGAAGATCCCGGCTCGGCTCAATCGAATGCTGCAACCCAAAGGGTAGAACAGGTGTTAGGTTGCCATCAATCACTAACCACGAGTGAGGATTCGCCCACACAGGGAATTTTCAGGTAATAGGTTGTGAGTATCTGTTGGCAGGCTTTCACATACAGACAGTCGGTCCAACCCCACTGTACGGATTTGGTAAAAACATAGTTGGAGAGTTCGTTTAATTGGATTTTCATTGTGTTTGATCTCAGCAGATCAAGTTACAGAGGCACAACTCTAAACTCTTTAATCTGAGGAAGCTTAGTATCTGCTTTAATCGATGCTATAGTCACCGTTGACCAGAAGTTATAGCGTCAGTGTAGGTGAGACGCCTTAAGATGATTTCGATAAGAATCGGATTGGTTTCACCATGTTACATACCCCGCAGAATACATAGGTAGTTGCTGGCATCTCCTTCTTGCTAAAGAATTAAAAAATATGGCTCAGAATTGTGTGTACCCTATCGAAATATATGTACATACAACCTTACATTATTATGTAAATTTAGTTGATATTTATTGACGTCTCCGAACATCTTCTTCTTTTGACATAACCCTCATCAGCTCCAAAAACCATCCAACGGCCATGAGATTACAAATGAAGGGCAAACATGTCACTAATTCTCAGCCACTGTCACACACACTTCCATGCAAATATTAGTTGTAGCCAAGCCCATTCAATTCCATCATATTGTTTTAAGACCCACCTCACATGCATCGCCCTTTAATTCAATTTAGTCCTTTAGTTCTTATTGTTCGCAGCCCAACCGCAAACACATTTTTTTCCAGCTCAAAGCAGTCCTAAATTGTGAAAAACAGGATTTAATAATCCCCAAAAGGGTCTAATGTAGAGTTTACACAGGCTCAAGTAACGAAATGACCTTTACCTGTTAAACAGGCATACATTACACTCTGGGGCTATTGGTTTACACACTTGCATGGTGAAAAAGACACATGAGGCATGATTAAGGACATCACACATAAACAGGCATAAACGAACCCTTTGGCCTCCCGGTCACTTTGGCGTATACGGACGACCAGTGCGTTTGCTGGTTGGCCATTGCCTGGACATGGTTGTTATGGAGAACTCCTGCAATTTTTACACGCATGAGCTATCAAATGTTCCAAGTGAAATGTAGCATAATTATAACGCACTACGATGTCATTGACAAGTAGCACCAGCCAGCAGCAATTTCTGGCAGATAGGAAATGCTGTGCATGCGTCACAGTGATCGGAAAATACATGATATGAAAGTCTGCAATGTGTATATTCTTCTCCAAGTGCTGGACAATTATTCGTTCTTAAGTTTTTACAAAAAAAATTAAGAATTTGCTTTTAGGAGATTCCGATATCCTCTGATGAGGGAGCTATTAAGTAGTTTGAATACATACTGTAACTGTTCTAAATGAAATCTTATATATCTGGGATAAGCTCCTATCAATCATTTCCAAAGGACAAACCAACAAGGAACTGTCTGATGTTATTCAATATAAAAACAAATGTTAAATTAACAGTCGGCTAAATCGACTTACACACCCTCAATAAAGATATACAAAATATCGGGCCACCATCTTCGGATTTTAAAACTGATGGTATTTCAGCACTTGTTGTAAGTAAGTGTTCTACGACGCTAGCTCGTCCATTGTGCAATGGTATTTATCCTTTATGTTGCAACTGTTCAGTCGATCCTCAAAGAAAGATGAGACTACAAATCCTGCAAACTACCGCCCAATAGCAATATATTCTGCGCACTCGAAGGTTATGGAGACCATGGTAAATCACCATATGGTTAAGCATCTAGAGTCTGACGGCGACCTGATGGTGTTTCTTTCGGAACGGTGGAGTCGAGCCATTCACCGCCTTGGTGAAAGCCAGGTCATGGCTCTGGATATTCCCAAGACGTCCGATGGGGTCTGGCACGGAGCACTCATATCAAAACTTATTTCATTTGGTGTCGGTAATATTTTTTTATCTCTATTCCTATCGAGTTTTTTCAGGGATCGCTCAATATGAGTTGTTATAGACGGGGTCTCATCCAACGAGCATAGACGGACCGCAGGAGTGCCACAAGGTGCTGTCCTCTCTCTTTCTCTATTTTTTATTTTCATTGACTGTTATGTCAGACTGTGAACCCAATGACAGCAACCTCTTCCATTCGTATTCATTTGAATATCGACCGGAGGTTGAGGACAAAAGTCATTCAACTGCGATTTGGTGAAGATTTGTGAGTGGGGCCAAATGAACAGGGTCAATTTTAATGCACAAAAGTCCCAGTGCTATTTGTTGTCACACAAAAATTCTACTGATCCAGGGTCGCTGTTATCCAGGGTCTCTCATCCGTTCATTGTCAAATGACCGGTTGAACGGACGACGCACTATAGGGAAAATTCGGGAGGGAATTGAGGGAAATCTTAAACACAAATGGGTATTTGAATACATCTTCGGGTCCCGATTTGAGTATGTTTTGGAACTTAATTTTGTAAGAAATTAAACATGAAATCAATACATTTTACAAAAATTAAATGGAAATCATCACGTTTCGATTAATTGAATGTATAGCTGATTAAATGTCTACCGTATGTGTTCTATTCAATTTCCAATCGGTGTCCCTCCAAAAAACACTGTGCCTGGGTAGCAGCAGGAGGGACATGTATGTATGTGTAAGTATGTTACAAAGCGTAAGTGAATTTGAAAATGTTGCAATTGCACAAAATCTGGATTTATTGTCTGGAGAAGCAGAGCACGGGATGTGGCCAAATCGCTTCTGCACATTTCCGTGGGGTATATTCTTCTATGCAGATGGATGCATGTGTGTGCTGGAAATCGCCAACATGAAGTTCACTGGTAAGAGTGGCTCATTGTACATAGAACAGGGTGTCCATGGCGAAATGGGTCAACACGACAGCACAATTTTGCACATTTTCAATTGTCCATCAAGCATGTACTGTGGTCGCTTTGACAACTAGAAGGAAATTTTAACAGTTTCTCAATTAAAACGACCATGCTAATCTCGAAATGAAGAACTCATTAGGGTGGGTTAAATTGGTCTGCATACATGATATGACTTTTTGTTTTCCCTGCTGCTTTCGTTTTTTTTGCCCTTCTGAGGAATTAATGAGACGAGAAAACAAGAGGTTGCAAATTGCATTCAAATGAAATTGTATTGCAATTGCATTGAAGAGGGAAATGGTATCAGAACGTGCACGGTATTAACCACATGTCTTAAATTTGCATACAATTTTCGCAATAGTATTTGGGGATTAAGAAACGATTTCTTGCAATAAAAGTGGTAAAACCAATGAGCAGATGTTAAGTCAAATAAGCCACAGCGGCTGTTAGCAAGAGTGGTTCGAACCGATACCAAAACAAGTATGAACGTGATGCAGTTAGATTGGGTGCAGTACGATTCATACTTTACCCTTAGTTGTACTCAGCAGAAACAGGCGTTTAATCAAGAAATCTTTAGATCAAGTAATGCACACTATTACATAACACTGGTTCGATTCTTAGGACCTTTCCCTCCCGGGGATATTAATATATCTGTAGAAAATGTATTAGCAGTTTGGAGCCGACTTTAATGAGTAAGGCTCAATCAGCGTGAAGTTTCCCTTCTATTACTTTAGGGAATATTAAGTGAAATACGTAATGTTCACTTTTACCGAAGGGAGTTTTAAGATTGTTATACAGTGAAGATGAAAACAAGAATTAAATGGATTCTAAAGGTTCAGTCAGGTAAACCAACTTAAAGACACGCTCATGAGTAATAGTTTTATTGTCCGGAGCAATCTTTGGAAAAATTACCATGAAGCGAAGTGGGTCAGCTACATTTTATTGAATCGAATTGAAGATGTCGCATTAATTCAACAATTTGAAAAACCAGGTAAAAACTGACGCAGGTCAGTTTCTTCTATTGTTTTGTTTGAAGAAGTTGAAAAAAAATGGGTCGTAAGAAGTGCTTCGAATAGAATTGCAATAGAATTGCTTTATTGTTATTTTTGATTTAATTTTTTGGTTTGAAAACAATAAAAAAGAAAAAAAAATGTTATCCGCTGAAAGTTTAATTATTTGTTATACATATTTTCGTCCCATTTCGCCGTTGTAAAGGGATTTCCTGAAAATGCAGTTGATGACGAATATTTTGTCTAATGATTAAACTCATGAATGAGAATTAATTTCTAATGAGTAGATATAACACTCGCGCGAGTGCTCGGTAGATAAATCTCGTGAGTAAAAAAAATTTTTGTTGTCTTCATATTTTAAATTACTTTCACGAGAAAAAAATATTTATCTTGAGAAAAATTTATATTTATCTTTGAGGAGAACAATTTTTTTCTCATAAGGTATTTTTCTCTTGTGAAGAGAATAAAAATTGAGTACTCTCCGTACTATGGGTGTGACCAAAAGTCGCGCATAACATAATACAGATATTGTTAGACACTGTTAGACTTATCGAAATGGCGGGAAAAAATCTAAAAAGATCTCAATGTCGACAGCAGCCAAAGAAATATTAGGATAAAAAAATCTGCCAGAAGAGACTTATGCATATAGAAGTAGAATTAATAAACAACAATTTAACTAGAAAAACGAAAATCAGGCTGAGGGCCCAAGCCGCAGCCTGAACTCTTGCGGAAAGGAAGTTAAGTTATGATCACGAATTCGGCCCAGTAATGAGTAAATAGCGAGAAAAGTTTTTGTTTAAAAATTTCCAACGCAAGAAATCCCTGCTGGGGAAGACAAGCTAGTACACATCATGGATGACGACGTAGAATGTTATTTGCCCAGAATATTGAATGGTACACGCTGAAAAATACTTTTTTTTTAATATTTACACACAAGTAAAACGCGTGTTTGGTCTTTGTAGCAAGTAAAGCTTATTTCCTTCTACACAAAGCTTATTTGGAATGTAAATATAAAGTATTTGCTATTAATATTACATATTGGTGTACAAGCAATAGCGTGTTTGGGAAAAACAGACAACGAACTTATTAAATTCAACCAAGTACAACATTTGAGTGCGAATAAGTGTGTGTTTGCAGCAGATAACAAAAATAACCGAGAGAATAAGATGAAAGGATGTATAAAGATTCACCAATTGAAAAAAAAAATAAAAAATAATATTTATAACAAATTAATTTTTGTAATATGGAAAAAAAAAATATGTGTGATGCCAATTTGTTTGGCGAATTCAGCGTGTACAAATGTAATCGCGCACCTAAAAAATAATTAAGTCTGTATGGATCATTCACCAATTTATTTTCGAAATTTAGTTGGTAGAAGGGATTTATGTTATTTGAAATGTCAGTGTACTGTGTCCTGTTCATTACAATGATAGATCTCAAGTTCTGGTACAACCCCTCAAGCGTTTGAAAACGCCTTACCATGTAAAATTGGAAATCACCAGAACTCTTTACAATTCTCAGTGTTTCCATCGCCACTACACAGTCCTATATCCAACGCCAAACAGCGGAAAGGAATATATGGATACATCTAGCTGATTCCATGATGCGCGTTGGTGTCACTGCATAGCTTTTATTTATGGTACAGTTTTTTATATGTGTGAGAGGAGCAGACTCGATAAAAACGAAGCTGTTAGGGCCTCAATTTTGTAGACTTGGATTCTTGTAAACTTTGAACGACCATCGTTAGTCTATTATGGAAAAGTTTGTGGAAGTACAAAAAGCTTAAGATGATCGGTGGAAGTCACGATATCGACATTCCAAAATGAGGTTGAACCCGAAGTCTTAGTAATGTTGATTTCATAATTAATGGATGTATTTTTGAAATTATTAATCTGGAAATTGTCAATGTAGCTTGATGCTAAAAAGTCTAATGTCAAAATATTCACTTCACAAAGAATAATTATATTAGCTGTATATTTGAAAAGCTGTTCTGACATTGAAATTGGTAGTTTTAGAATTATGAAAGAGTGCATAAACTAATTCGATTTCGAATATAACCTCGAATAAAAGAGTTTAACATCAAACTAATAGTGGCAATGAAGAAAAAAAATGGCATCTTGGGAATAAAATCGGTGGAAACATTGCAAACCATTATTAGTATTAGATTTGAGAATTGTCATAGACACATTTTAACACGATTGAACGAATGTGTTCGTCCACTATATTAGAACTAGTAAGTTGTAATGCGCCTATGGCGCCCGTTGAAATACAAAAAAAAAATTTGTTGAAAAAAAAAAAATTTTGTAGAAAAAAAAAATTTTTTGTTGAAAAAAAAAATTTTGTGGAAAAAAAAAATTTTTGTTGAAAAAAAAATTTTGCGGAAAAAAAAAGATTTTGTAAAAAAAATATTTTTGTTGAAAAAAAATTTTGTAAAAAAAAAAATTTTTGTAAAAAACAAAATTTGGAAAAAAAAAATTTTGGGGAAAAGACAATTTCTGTACAAAAAAAATATTATTTTTTTTATTATTATTATTTATAGAAAATTATAGAATGCCTATTTAAATTCCTACGTACTGCGTGACAGAGTCAGTGAATCAGTGTCGAGGGTAAATATATATTAAGATAAATACAAAACGGACAGCGTGAATGGAATCTTACCGTGCAATTTGAAGGTATCTACTTTTTACTTGATGTTGTTAATGATGGACCACTAAATCGATGAAGCAACTGCCGTCCACAACGTTTCTCGGACGATTGCGAGCTATTTTTCCGGCCCGCATTGCCATTAAAATATACTAGAATAATTTTAGTGTAATGCCAGAGTAGCGGTTGTACGAAGGTCCATAAAACTTATAAAATGTATAATTATACTACTCAGAAAATGTTTTTGACAGAAATATTTTTGGAATGACATTTTTTTTATCACAATCTGATAGAAAATTTCATGGCATTTATTTTTTTAATACCGCCGAGGCTACGAGAAGTCAGTCCAATTTTTGTCTACTTTTCCCAATAAATCGGGACGTATGGCGACATCGGTAGCTTGAATATTGGCTTTCAATGCTTTCAAAGTTGCTGGTTTGTCGACATAAATCAATGAGTTGACATAGCCTCATAGAAAGTAATTCCGAGGCGTTAAATCTCACAAACGAGGGAGCCATTGAACAAGACCACTAGTGGAAATACAATTATCACCAAATTGATTGTTATGCGGGCAGTATGGCCCTTTGCGCCGTCTTTATGGAACCAGATGTCGTTGAAGTTTAGCGGATTAATTTTTGGAAACAAAAATTCAGTCAGCTTGGGTCGATGGCGCTCGTCATGAGGCTGCCAGTATGTCAACCTCACCCAACAGGACCACTTTTAATGCAGGTGATTCGTTAAAGGCTGGAGCATTGTCTTCGTTTCAAATACAAAAAATTTGGTCTGTAATCGTCATGTTAAACCGATCAGTATATTTGCCTGATGACATACACCCAAGTGAATTCCAATGATATTTTAACTCTTAAGTTTTATCAGTTTTAACCACAAAAAATCTACATAATTTCCCAGACTTTTAACCGAAGTATTAACCAAAAAAAAATCTACATCATTTCCCAGATTTTTATACAAATTAACAAATTATTGCGACACAGGAATGTACTATTTGCTAAATATTATTTATTGCATAGTCAAAATATGATTGTATCTTATAGGATACACCACGCAAAAATGGATATCAAAATAAAGTTATAATTTAAGCCTTCAGTCCATGTCGTGTTTAATCGCTAGCCGCAGCGATATCTGCCTTTAACACCTAAATATATGTATATGTGAATTACTCTGTCTTTGAACGTGTGTAAATGTTTGTAGTGAATGTAGAAATACTTAGTAAAATGTACTCGTTTAATTACATTTCACTTTAAATCCGGTGAAATTAATTAAAATTCTCTGACTTTTACTCAAAGTACGACAATATAATTTTGTTATTTAAATAGGTTTGAATGTGTGTACTTCGCTTGTTTGTCATTTGTATGCGAACTGATACACAATCTGTGCAAACAAGCAAACAAACGCATACAAACAAACAAACCATGTAGATATATCAGCGGCGGATTTCAAGGGCCCGCCGTCAGGCTTTTCAGCTGGAATATCATCTAGTAGAATTCTAATCTATGTTTTTTGGTTAACATGGCATGAAGCGACAGACCGCAAACTTCTTTCAAATAAGTGAGCTGTGAACGAAATAATTTGTATACTCACTGACTGGGACCTAATGTTTAAAGCCAGTTTCGAACGACTACTACTTGTTCTAGAGAAGCTGAAGCAAATAATAGGTTTATGCATACAACTTCCGAACAAAACTAGATTTCCCCAAAGTAATAAAGTTTTATTGTGAATATATTAAAAACAAGTTGTCAAAAGTAGTATTTGAGTTTTATGAGGAAAAAATAGCACCTTCTGTTCGTTTTAGACCGTTTTAAACACAAGCCTCACAATCTGACATGTACATTGGTCAAGAAAATATATATAATTTAAAGGGTTACTATTTCAAGGTGTTAAAACCGAATGACAAACTAATTTTACACTACATCCTATGGAGAAGGGTATACACATTCTGTTTGTATCACAAAGACCTACTCACTTATGCTACATTTGTTATGATCAAAAGGCATCGCATAAAATAAACCATACTAAAACAATTAGTCACATTCCACCAAAACCCGAAACACACCCATGGCAAGCAAAGTGGGACTGCTTAATATATGGTGTCCCAACACTTTGGCCCAGATCGTGATACCAAGTATTTGCATGTCCTCCTGCACTTGGTACTTCCACCGGGAGTCTACGTCTGTCTTGCCTGCTTCTTCCGAGGTAGTAGACGTCCAACTTCTTTGTGGTTGAAGGCCCCACAAAGTCTTCGGCAGCACTGTGGATACATTCGTACAGTTCTTAATGTATGTGTATAATTAATATACTAAATTCGTATGTAGACACACTATCAAAACTTCAACACCTGAAAAAAAAAATACACAACAAATTCACATTCGCACACCGAACCTCATGCGTCGGTATGCGTGCGTGAGTATGTATGCATTCGTAGGGATGTAAAAAGTTTAAATAACCGAGTGGGAAAAGTTATTATTAACAACAACAGCAATATGTGTAACGCACATTACACGCGTGCACACACCCATACATGTTACTTTTCAAAATATTTACATAGCCATATACATACACAAACACTGGCACACAATTTCGTGCAAACTTTATTTAGTGCCATCATAAACCGCTAAATAAACAGTTAATGCTAATATCAGGCTCATAAGTACAAGTGTAGTCATCTAACAACACGACAGTTGTATTACGAAAGGGTGATATGAAACAGAAGCACAACAATATGTCGCATGTATTCAAACTAGGGTGGCGTTTATATTTGAAACTCATGTTCACTGGTTCACTTTTGTCCAAAAATGGGGTGTGAAATACCAAATCCGTATACCATGTAAACCGGGTCGAATTAACTTTCGCCGGTTGTTTGTACCACAAGGCGGGTGAAACATTTGCATGGACCTATATCAAGCTATGGCGGTCTTTCGGCGCAATATTTACGAGGTTAGCATCATGTGCAAAAAAAATCATGAACTTCATTGAAATCCCATACAAATTTTCCGCTCTTAAATAATTTTTGGCACCAAGTGATGAGCTGAATTTGCATAGGTGTCCTTATATCAGCTAGCGCTAAAATCAAGGACCTCATTTGTATGAGGACTTTATTAAGGAATGGATCGATTCTTCTGTATGGAATGTTCACTCACAATTTTGAGATTTGGATTTTTCTCCTTATTCTTCCCTAAGTAATAGGAACACAAAGCAATTAGAACTTTGTCATTACAATCATCAGGACAATCTTGGTTCATAGCGGTCAAGAGAAAAATATGGGATCCAGGATAAAATATGTTGGAATTGGGTTTGTAACCCGCTTCACCAAGAAAAAAACTCTACAAAGAAAAGAACTAAAACATCAGTCGAAATACTCGTCTACTGGCATAACTTCGTGTAGAGATGAAAATGGGAATCTGGTGAGAGATATGTCGAGTGTGCTTAGGAATTGGAAGCAACATTTCGCCAGTTTGTTTGTGGCTGAAGAATCGGGCGAAGAAAACATCTCGCAACCACTCATAGCTGATGGTGTTGAATGTGCAATTGACCGACTTAAGAACAACAAGGCAACAGGTGCCGACAGAGTCCCGACAGAGCAACATAAGACCAGAGGAGAAGAACTGGCAAGGTGCATGCATTATCTACTCTGTTCTATCTGGAAGCATGAAAGGAAGCCTGATTATTGGAACCTCAGCATGTTATCGAGCTTTATTTGATCTTTTCAATTCTCGGTATAGTTTTCAAATATTTTGGAATTCATCAATGCTTTCTTGATCGACCAATAGACTTAATTGTGTCCAATATGTTACCTGTAACGGAACCGAATTTATTAGCTGTTGTTGTTATTAATTTTACCTCCTGAACTAAAAAAAATCTCCTTACAAAAAAGGTCCACCCTATGGATAACAGACATCAAAACATTTTAAACGATGGTAACTCAAAATTGGCTTGCAAACAAATTACCTTATCCATATGCATCATTTCGTCTGAAGTGGGGGGTAGAGATATTTATGTAGTGAAGACCGAATTTCCTCGGGAAATCAGAACCTCAGTCCTTAAGCCATATTTACATTCAAGATAAAGGGATGACGTTAGCTTTGTTTGTAACGAAAGCATCAATTCAAACTAAATGGTGCGGTTATTCCTTCTTATCCGATTTTGCAACATGTTGCAGGGCAGTATACATATGTATGTGGAAAGTTATGTAGTTTAAATAATGTGAGATGTACTCATGTCGTAAGGTAAGCCAGATTGATCCTCATCGACTCGAACTCAAGTCATCTCATAGTTCTCCGCGTAGTAACTGGGCAACTGTTCTTTGGTATATGCTTTCGTCTTTTCATAAAAACAATTGCGATCAATGGCCATATATATACATGAAATAATACAACAGACATAAGACCACTTCAACAATACCCGACTCAGATTTGAGTGTAGCTACGACCGGTTTATAAAGATCGACCAATATCCGGTTTCTGGCATTCTAGAAGCCGAAACTTTGGTACAGTACATTAACATTGACCAATAAAACCCCAATCGATATTGGATCTTAGTTGCATCTATTACATCAAGCCGAATTCGGTCAAGATCATATGTTTTACATTATTTCAAGAGACTTTATAAACACATTCATGAGTCTATACCCATATCATTCTAATAGGAATTCCTCGACGAAGAGTCAAAAGTTGTTTGGGATTTTCAGGGATTATTATAATTGTTAATTGAATCAGTAATATATTGAAAATGTTATTTCTAATTTTGTATTTACAATTTTTATAAATTCGGTTTTCGAATAATTTTTGGATTATCAAAAATTGGATTGGCGCTCCACTCACAACATACAGTCCATGCCTAGTCCACGAAGATAACTCAATTGATCCTCGCCAAGACACCCCCTCCCGATGACTTCTCCTCTCAGTGGAAACACATACTTGACTCAATCACAAAAGCCGTCGAAGTAGGAAGTGGTTACCGAAATCGGCCACAAAGGAAGCTAAGAACGCAGCATACAATTGGAGCGATGCCGGGATTTGAGGGGAGAGGAAAATCGTCTATTCCGAAAAAAAGAGAGATGGAAACCAACAGTTTGAGGAGATAGAGGTGTATGGAAGGCAAAACGATGCCAGTTAATTCTATCAGCGAGTGAAACATCAAACGAAACACTCAAGTACTGACATTACTCCGTGTAGAGATGAGAATGGGAATCTGCTGAATGAGTATGCAGAGTATGCTAAGAGTCTGGAAACAAGATCCAGCCGAATATAGTAACCCGCGACCAATCGTAGACGACGGTGTGGACGTATTTCTCTTCATATTTCACGAAGAAGCATTATGCGTCTGTCTGTTCTCTAAAATCAATCAAATATGGCCTTTATTTGTATTCTCACGGCATCTGGGATGTGAAAAAAACCGCAGAAAATATTTTGATGTTCTTACCAGGATACGAACCTGGGTTTCGCGTGTGAAAGTAGCAAGTACATTTATGAAAAACCAATCCTGGATATTTTCCAAACTGAAGAACGTTTTCTCAATAACCGAGTGGGGCTTTACCCTACGATAACTTAAAACTTTGTAAATGCCAAAGTCCGGCAAAATATTTAAGGACATCTCTATTAATGTGTGATGCGTACGCATTTTCCTAAGCGTTGTTGTAAATCGCATTGACTTTTTCCATATGTAATATTTAAACGAAATCACTTCTTGGATTGGAAATGAGCCATAGTCTATCTTCTATTCGGGTATGTCCCATACAACTGACCCTTTGTCAGCTTCAATTAAAACACACATAACTTTTTCCGAAATGAGTGTAAATTTATCATTTCCAACAAATAAATCTTTCCCACCTCTCAGACAATCTAAAATTTAATGTTTCGCAATACGAACATGAACATTTAATAGACTTCCAATTAAATACTCGAATCCAGTAATTCTGGGAGATGTATTCAACAATCCCCAATCCCGGGATATAGAGAACCAGTCGCGACTGACATCCATATTTCCAACAACAGCTCGTGGTCATCAATTCATTACTTATATATGTCTATACTGGAGCCGTAACATACTAAAGGATGAATGTTATCAAAAGACTTTTACAAATTGTTGTAATGAAATTAATTTTGGTAATAATAACATTATAGCTTATGGTCGATAGCTCTCCTTAATGAATTACCATTGTAGTGAATACACAGACACTTAAGCAATAACAACAAATTATTTCGAATCAGGCATTTCTCAATGCATTTTCTCTTTGAATATCTGTGGAAATGTAGGAACACATAATACAGTACAACATCGTTATGTTGTTTGGGAAGAACGGACAAAAAAATTATATGAAATATTCTTTATACCGGGTGTTTTTTTTAGAGTGTGGTTTTCAATCTGGCCTCACTTTGAAAAAACGTTAGCTGGCGGACCCTTTATATGAAAATCACGTTTGGGCAATGCTGAAGGCAGACAATAGAGTTGGTTACCCTATAATCCCCTATGATCACCACCGCTATCCTCTGCAAACGATCCAGAAGCTAAAAATATGTATCTGCTAGTGTTATTTTCTATTTTAGGCCGGATGTGGTGCGGTAGGTAGTGTGTGCGACTACCACAGGGTTTTCTGTGTCTGCATCCACCTCGTAAATGCCAGTGACTTTACGAGTAAGAGACTAATATCTAAGCCAATGAAAAACTTCACTAGAAAAACCATTCGTCATTCGGACTCGGCTTTGAAGAGTGGGTCACGGTCAGTGAGTATACAACTTAAATCGTGCACAGCTCCCTGATTTGAGAGAAGTTCCCCATCAGTTCCTGCATGGCATGTTAGAGGAAATAAGTTAGTAAGTAGGTGGTGTAAATATTTATTAGATTATTAGATTAGATGCTTCTTTCGACACTTCGAATAAATGGCTAGTAGGGTGGAGTGAAATTCAAAAAAAAAAAGTTAACCTCGGAAAGAGATGTAGTCTGGGGTCCTAATGAGGGGAAAAATAAAGAAAAAAAATTTAAAAAAATTTTAGGGGTCGCGCCACTTCCTCTAAATTTGGAAATTATCGCTATTTTAGCGTTAATTTTAGAAAAATCCTAAAAAGTTTTATGTCAATAAATGTTTGCAATAGCGTAAACAATGAAATAAGGGCATGAAAACATTTAAAAAAAAATTTCTCATTGTTCAAAAATTGCAAAAGGTAAAATAAGTCAAATCGCCCCTTCTTCAGAAAATTGACTGAACAATGAAATCGCCAGCAAAGCTACAAATATTAGTCGATTTTCCTCATATTTGCCTCAAATACTTTTGTTTGGGCACTGAACAAGCTCAAACTTTTAAATTTCGAATAAGTTAAGTCGTTAATTTTTAGGATTTTTCTAAAATCAACCCCAAAATAGCGATAATTTCCAAATTTCGAGGGAGTGGCGCGACCCCTAAAAATTTTTTAAATTTTTTTTCTTTATTTTTCCCCTCATTAGGGCCCCAGACTACATCTCTTTCCGAGGTTAACTTTTTCAAATTAAAAAAAATCATGTTTTCACTCCACCCTAATGGCTAGGTCAACGAGCACCACCCTGAACATCAAGTGTGTCTGATTCGTCGATATCTACACCACCAAGAAATAGTACCGCTGGCACTGGGTCCGTGAAACGTTTATGTGACAAACTCTGTTCATTTCACTCCACTCACAAATCGCGGTTTGAAGTTTGAAAAATACAATTTGTAACGAACATTTGAACTGGCAAAAACAAAACACTAAAAACACCGTTCCGATTTCTTTAATTCTTGGGCCTGAACTCGATAAACCGTGACCGAAATCCAGGCCATTGTAAATATGGACATCCCAATGAATTATGAATTCCATTTTAAGAGGTGGTCACATTTGAGTTAACACAAAAGATAACTACGGTTTGAAACAATAACCGAGATATTCCGTGCTGCCACGCCTTCATGGGTTCACTCAATGGTGAAGGATATAAAGGCTTTTGAATCACCCGGTATTTCGGTTGCTATCACTTTTGAAGCTTTTATTCTTTGACATTTGACGACATTACTAAAAATTGAACGATACAAGCTTCTACAACGCATTGAAATTATTAAAGTTGTCTAAAAAATTGGTGAAAATCTTGCAGTGACAGTTTGCAATTCTTTCTCAATGTGTGACTGTTTGGCGCGGTTTATGGTCCGGCGGGGTCATTGGACCTTACTTTTTCAAAAATGAATGGATTGCGCTATCAAGAGATGATTAATGAGTTTTTATGGTCGGAGTTGGATGATATTGATTTGGACGAGTTTACAAACGTTTGTATTTAGAAATTGAACGATTACAAATATTTCATTGTAATGCAATTGACTGAGATCCTATACAGTATTGGAACTTAATATCTTTCAACAACTTACATTTTTGAGAATAACTATTTTTTCATATTTTTAATATTATTAATATTAATATAATATTAATATTTTAAATATATTTTGTAAAACATTGAACTCGTATTTAATATTAATTTCAATCTTTCGAAAAATTCAGACACAGCGTAACTCTGCAAATTTTTTCCAGGACCGATTACTTTCCGCACCAATGGCATAGGTACCAAATATCCAATATATATCGGTCGTTCAATGCTGTGAATTATATGGGACCTGTCACCTCTGGTCTCACATAATTTGTTATACTTATAAATCACTTCCCACTCTTTGTGACAATCGTTTGCCAATTATATCCCCGGCCCTACATGACAATTGTGGAAATATTTCAAAATTGTGTGTATTTGAAGGAGGTTAGTTTAGTTCCCTCCGGGATTATTTCTTCCAATTCCAATGCCAAACATGATAAATTTAGAATACACTTCATGCTATTGTGTTATTATCATGTTCGTTCTAAATGTATTCCACTGTGTATTGACTATTTGTGGTGCTCTACATTGAAGAACTCGTAAGGCCCTATGCAACACATAAGTACCACAAAACTATTTCAATTAAAGATTCATTTTATTAATTCATAGCACTAGTAGTAATAAGTTCGTTGGTATAACTGTATACGCATACACCCACATATTTGTCTGTAAAGTATTCCAGCAAGTTCTAACATCGCCAATGTATTTGCTAGAAGTTCACTGCAGGTATTTACATATATCGAATTATGGTTTGCCAATGTCCAAACGTATCACAGTGGGGAACATTTGAGAAATTTTCTTTTTCTTTGAAATCAAAAAAATACAATTTTTTGGGGGTTTTTAAATCGGAACTGTGCCAATTATTAAATTAAGGAAAAGTTCATGCCACAAAAAATCAACGTTTTGTGTAAAAATGTTATGTAAAATTAAAACAAATGAGAAAAACAAAAATGTTGGTATTGCCAAAACTAAATAATATTTATGGACAATGAATTCTTAGGAAAAAATTACTTTTATCCTAATACTTTATCCAACATCCCCCTTTTGCATTCCCCGGATTTTTTAAGGAATTTCAACTTTAGGCCATAATTTGTCACCGCCTTCTGTTACAGCTATAAGGCACACTATCCAGACATAACTTCGATCACACTGTGACAAATTTGGATGGAAATATTTGATATTACATTAACGAATTATATTCAAAAATTCTACCAACGTCCCCACTGTAAGTATATGATTACAAAGGACTTATACAATTATTTATATATTATGTGGTTTATGGGAAATTAGGGTTTCCATACCTAGTTATGGAGTTTATGTATGAACGGCAGCAACTTTAGATTTATATTTAATTAACCTTAATTTGTAAATTTGATATAAAATTCGTGCTCTGAAATCAGTTTAGAAAATGTTTGAAACAAGATAAAAACGTTGTTTTTTTATCGTTATGAAACATTTACCCTAGATAATCGTTACACCAGAAAGAGAATCATGACTTCGATGGCAAATTCAAGTGACGAAGAGATGAGAACACTTGCTTTCACCAAGGCAGTGAATGGTCAGCAGGTCTCCAGTTGATTGGTTTCGACCGAACCCATACTGTCGATCATTCAGAAGACCGTTACCTGCGAAAAACGTTGTTAGCGAAATATTTTCGACAATTTCCTGTTAGAAATAATAACTGAAAATCAGTTGTCTAAAATGTCTAAAAAATAGTTGTCTAAAATTTCGCTTACAAGAACGCTTTCATTTGGTAACATTGAGGTATCATTTTAATTTTGCTGCCACTTTTTTCCTACTTGTAATTTTTATTTTCAGATTGTAAATACATTTCGGTTAGTTAATATGGAATGTTACACAAAGGAACCAGGTGTTTTTATACACTCCATCATAGGATGGAGTATATACTAAGTTTGTCATTCCGTTTGCAACACCTCGAAAGAGTGATCTGCGACCCTATAAAGTATATATATTATCGGTCAGTGTAACATTCTAAGACATTCTAGCGATGTCCGTCTGTACGTCTGTCCGTCCGTCCGTCTGTTGTCTGTTGAAATCACGATAGAGTGCGAACGACCAACGCTAAGAAGCTGAAATTTTGTAGGAAGATGTTTTTTGCCCATAAGCAGGTTAAGTTCGAGAATGGGCAATATCGGACCAAAGGGGAAAAGTTCCCCTTTACGGGACTAAATATATTCCGGCCATAATCAAATTTTTCAAATATTTTTTTCACTACATCTAAGTTCTAAGTTTATATAATTTATAAATGGGAAAAAAATCCCAAAAATGGGCTTGCTCATGGGTTCCGTGGACCCTTGGGGCCCAAAAAAGGGCCCATGATAAACATGCGCATATGGGTATCGAAGTGCAACGAAATTTACTCACGAACCCAAATATGCCTTTATTTTCACGATTTTCCTAAATTTGTTGATCCGGTTTCTGGGACTATCGGGTCACCAGCGGCCCAAAAACCGTCCCTTGACAAACATGGACATATGGGTATCGAAATGCAACGAAATTTTCTCGCGAACCCAAATATGCATTTATTTTCATGATTTGGTTCGGCCCGGCCGAACTTACTATTTGTCCACTTGCTTTGTACTAATAATTTTTATTTTCAGATTGTAAATACATTTCGGTTAGTTGATATGGAATGGTACACAAAGGAACCAGGTGTTTTTATTATTAAAAGATTTTTGAATTTTTTTTAACAAAATATTTTTTTACCAACGAAGCCCATTTCCTGCACGCTGAAAAAAAATGGCCATTTTAACAAATTTCAGCAAACAAGTTCGCATCAAACATATATATATTTTTCCATACCACAAATATAAACTTGTTTGTAGGTGATAAATATCGAATATATATGTATGCATTTTTGACTCACTTTTTATTTTTTTTCAATTTGTGAATTTCAATATAACAATCCATCTCATTCTATCGGTATTGCTTTTATTTTAAAGAGCGTAAATTCAGAAAAAAAATTACGAAACCAGTTGCAAATACACACTTATTCGCACCCAAATGTTGTACTTTCTTGAATTTAATAAGTTCGTTGTCTGTTTTTCCCAAACACGCTATTGCTTATACACAAATATGTAATACTAATAGCAAACGAGTTATATTTACATCCAAATAAGCTTTGTGTAGAAGGAAATAAGCTTTACTTGCTACAAACACCAAACACGCGTTTTACTTGTGTGTAAACAAAAAAAAAAGACGTATTTTTCAGCGTGTGCTCAATGGCTACATCAACAAGCAGACTTGCATCATTTAGGGTAAAGGGAATCAAAGTGTTACCTTAGAGCACCATTACATTTACAAAAAGTTACGGTTTGTGGTCCGGAGGAATCATACGACCATAATTTTTTGAAAACGAAAATGGAAATGCTACCGAGAGTAATGCTTATCCTTGACAATATTTCGTTACACAGTATTTGGTAAAAAAAAAGTCGCAGGCTGTCAATAAAGTTTGCCAATTGCCACTCTAGTCGCACAACGGTAACACTGCACACAATACCCAGAACCAATTGATACCGAGTTTGGTGAGCAATTAATCGTACGCCTTGAAACTACCAATTGACCTCGTCATTCCTGTATTCCTCTTCATAAAGAAGTTGTATCTCAGATGTGCTTTTTAATTAGTCGGTTCATTCACAAGTGTATTATTTGTGGATGACACACATGTGGCCTGATATCGAAGCAACGTTGTCTATTGTTGATTCATGTTTTGATATATGTCGCTCGGAACACAGCCAGCTTAACATCTAGATTGCGGTTAAATTGTACTGCAAATTTCAATTTTATTGCAAATCGTATAAAAAATTACTACACAAGCTTTTGGTCAATTACGAAATGTACGGAAATCGTTCGCAATCTCCCAATATGTTAAGAGTAATATATTGAACTCGAACGTAAAGTGGACATTTATCTACGGATGCAAAGCAGTACCTAGAGACGTAGCATGTGTTCATCAATAAATGCCTGCGTAGAATACTTCTTATATCCTGGCCAAGGAAACAACGACCTATTGAATCGAACAAATCAACCACCAATTTGCCTTCAAACCCGAAGTATGGAATATGGAATTGGATTCGACATACCCTTCGCAAGCAATCAACTGATGTAGCAAGAACTGCAATTGAGTGGAAACCGAGAGGTAGCCATAGAAGAGGTCGACCAGCTCATACGTGAAGAAATCAGATCGAGGCCAAGGCAAATAAGATGAGAAAGAGCTGGAATGAAGTTAAAAATATCCGAATGGAGGAAGTTTGTTCCTTATAAATATTGGGTCACTGTGTGTTATAATGGACCAAAACTCCATTGCGATGAATTTCCACTTCAGCAAAGAGTGGTGTACGGTATTATACAGTTCGTCTCTCCTTACAATTTCTTCAAAATTGTTCTTCAACGTTTTTAGAGTTAAAATTTAGATTTTTTTTAATTCCTGAACTATTTTACTTCTGGATGTTTGTTCGTTAGACCCTTGTGTCATAAGACAAACTAATCGGTGAGGGCTCAAACGGAATATCTACGTTTCCCCAATTGGGAATTGTATATTTCCAAAATTTGTATCTATGGACCATCACAGCATTCAGTAAATTTGACAGTTTCAAAACAGATTTAAAAAGGAAAGACTCATTTCACTTAACATTAAACTCGCTTCACACAAATTCCAGAATAACCCGTTGACAAAATACTATGAAAACCTAATGAAATTCTGTGTGTCTACACTGAACGGAAAACTAGAGTCCTACGAAGTCCCTTAGATTGGTAAAGGTCCAGAGCCAAGTTTCTATCGTCGGTTAAATCATTTGGCAGTTTGCCATTTCTTAAAACTCCCAATATTCTGAAATCAAATATGGGAAACTCTATTCTTATGTTTTCGTAATTATGAACAATAGAATGCTTTAGCATTTTCATTAATGCATTTATCGCAGTGCATTAATTGTCATTTCTACAGCAGCCAGTGCTTCTGGGTTTGCTGCTGTTTTTGCGAAAGTGAACATAATTAAATATTTCAGTTTCGTTTATTGTATTATATTCTCAGAATGTGCTTGTTTGTGTGTGTGTGTGTGTGTGTGTGAGCCTTGTTTGGAATGCGAAATTTTGTAATGCTGTGAAATATAATCAAATTAATTGCATGCAGCAGGACGATGCAGAGAGATGCGTTGAAAGCAAAAATAATTATATTTTATTTAATGTCATGCCCAACTATGGGTGTAAAGAAGAGCTACAGAAGAAACGAAACACAACTTACGAATGTACCAAAACAGGAATTTTAATGGAATGCTAATGACCAAGGCTGTCAGGATTCTTATACAAACATGCATATGCATGAGTGCGCTTTACAAAAGTGAGCACCTTTTGTCTTTGTCGCATTCAGTTGTTAATTTTGTTCAAGACTCCTCTCACACTATGTTCATTAACTAGTTAGCAATGCCGTTGGCAATGCTAGAGCAGTTGCCAGATGACCATGGTGGGTGATAAATGGTTATAAACTAAGGCATCTTCAAAGGAAGTTCATATTTGGAAATAATTCAAATGCATAACCTAGCAAACCACAAAAGAAAATATGTGCTAAACTGATGGAAAGTAAGCCCAAGTTGAATAATATTAGTAACACATAAATTAGTAACGGAAACAATTCAAGGGCCCAAGGGTTTTTAAAAAGCCACAATATAAAGAAAAAACATACCGTTCATATTAAGAAAAGGAACGGGTAAAATATGTCCTGAAACCCCTTCGAAATACGCAAAAATACGATAAAATCAAATATTGTAATCTTTGTTGGAAAATTGGTCCACGAAAATTGGGCCCAAAATAGAATAAAAAAAAGCTCTAAATGTGGAAACAAATTTGTAAAAAAATGGCAATCGACAGAAATTATTACATTTTTGGAAGAAATGGAAAAAGAGAACAAAAAGGAATCAAACGAGTGAAATATTTTAATAAAAAATAACTTAAAATAAGCCGACTTATATATACCCTCCCCTCAGTAAAAACATACATGTCTCATATTCCAAAACAGCCACCACAAAATACCGAATGTTATAGAAATCCACAAGGGGAGTTGACAGACTTTCAAGTTTTTGTCCGAAATTTTGACTGTCTATAGCTTTACTAAATAAAAGAATTTGGGCACGTTCGCATTGATCATATTGATAATATTACACGGTTTATAAGGGGCGGGATGGTACATTTGTATGGGAGGTACCAGAAGCGAAGTTGCCAGACTTTCAACTTTTTGTCCAAAACTTTGTCTAGCTATTGATTTACTAAGTACAAAATTTGGGCAAGATAGGGTTGGTCATACTGATAGTATAAGACGGTTTATAAGGGGCGGGATGGTACATTTGTATGGGAGGTACCAGAAGCGGAGTTGCCAGACTTCCAAGTTTTGTATCCAAAACTTTATCTAGCTATAGCTTTACTAAATACAAAATTTGGGAAAGATAGAGTTGGTCATATTTATAATACTACACGATTTACAGAAGCGGAGTTGCTAGACTTTCAACTTTTTGTCCAAATCTTTGTGTAGCTAAAAAGTACAAAATTTGGGCAGGATCGCGTTTGGCATATTGATATTAATACACGATTTCTAATATAGGCGATATGGTACATTTGTATGGGAGATACCCGAAGGGGAGTTGCCAGACTTCCAACTTTTTGTCCGAAAGTTTGTCGAGTTGTACTTTTACCATATACGGAATTTGGCCAAGATCGGAGTGGGCGTATTGATATTATTACAGGATTACTAAAGTGAGCGAAATAGCAGATTTGTGTGGGAGGTTTAGTTGAATTAAATTTTTGGTTTTTATAAAATAAACAAATTTTTGAACCACTGAACCGAACCGGAACATCGGCTTATGATTACCTAAAACCCATTTGGAAACCCGTACCAGTAGTTCGGCCCTGCTGTGAACCACTGAAACGAATTGACTTGAATTTTGAAATATTTAGTTGGCATCCCTGGTGGGAAATACCAGAAACCGAAAAATCATATTTTACCACACCTGAGAATAAATCGGGTCGACAGGTGTGTACTGAACGCTTACCAAAGGGATGAACGCTGGTGATGATGTAAGTGGTGCGTAGTTGGAGCTGGGAAGTGTTGAGTCTCTAAGACTAGATCCCAAGAACTATTCTCTCGACTGCAAATGTGGTGCTTACACCTGCTGAGATCGGTTGATGAAGATCAAAGATAAAGCATTTGGCTCTGAATATCTCCGCAATGATTGTCAGCACTTAATTACTTGGAACTTAAATTCGTAAATTATTGTTAAATCTAAATTTGCCGACGGCGTTGTCGTATGAAACCGTAATTTCTCATAAACCACATAATATATAAATAAAGTCCTGTGTAATACTTTCAGTGGAGAATTTGGATATAACTCAGAGTTTTCAAATCCTGTTCACAGTTTAATGAAATATCAAATGTTGTCACAGTGTGATCGAAGTTATGCCTAAAGTGGAAATTCCGTAGAAAATTCGAGAACTTCAAAAGGTGTGGTGGATAAAGTATTAGGATAAAAGTATTTTTTTTCCTTAGAAACACGTCTGCCGCAGAAAATAGGCTTAATGCTAGAATAAGTAGAGCTGACCCCTTCCTGACATCTAAGCAGTTAAGGTCGCAAATGTAGTCAGATGGCAATGTCCAAATATCAGCAAGCACTGTAAGGAGACGTCAGCCTGAAAAAAACCTGCGGAAACCCAATGTATCAAAAAAATATCGTGTAGCGTCAACAGTTCGCCAAAAATATCATAACCGTGAACAACATTTTTGGTCGTCTGGAACGGAGAATCTAAATGTAATGTCTTCGAAAATTATGGCAGACCGTATGTGTGACGTTCACCAAACTGGCTTGATCCAAAACACACAAACAAAATCTTTTAAGCTCGGTAGGTCCTCGGTTATGGTTTGGAGGGGGCTTTACATTATTTGACGTTGGTGCTATAGTGAAAATTAAGGGCAAATGTTTAATGTTGAAATGTTTGAAGACGTCTTGCAAAACAATCTTGATAGGGAATACGCTGAAGATTTGCGATTCGACTGGATGCTACAGCAAGACAACTACCCGAAGGATAAATTTCGGGACATTAAGTCTTGGTTGAACTAGAACAAATAAGGATTCTTGAGTGGCCAGCACAAAGCCCGGATATAAACCGAATAGAAAATCTATGGGGAATTAAAAAAGGAATAGTAGCAGCAAAAAAAAAAACAACTCGGAGTAAGGATTTGGTGAAGATTGTTCCAGAAGAATGGAACAGAATAATACCTGACCAATGCTTTGCAATAACTAAAACAAGGTCCAAAAGATGTGCCCAAATAATAAAACTGAAAGGAAATTCTACCAAATACTGATGATACAATCTTAATATATATTTACCCTCGACACTGATTCACTGATACACTGATTCCCTGATTCACTGATTCACTGACTCTGTCACGCAGTACGTAGGAATTTAAATAGGCATTCTATAATAATTCTATAAATAATAATAATAAAAAAAATAATATTTTTTTTGTACAGAAATTGTGTTTTCCCCAAATTTTTTTTACCAAAATTTTTTTTTCCAATATTTTTTTTTTACAAATTTTTTTTTTTTTTACAAAAATTTTTTTTTTTCCACAAAATTTTTTTTTTCCGCGAATTTTTTTTTTTTCAACAAAATTTTTTTTTTCCACAAAAATTTTTTTTTTCAGCAATCTTTTTTTTTCAACAAAATTTTTTTTTTCAACAAACATTTTTTTTTTCAACAAAATTTTTTTTTTTCCACAAAAAATTTTTTTTTCAACAAAAATTTTTTTTCCACAAATTTTTTTTTTCGAAATTTTATTTTTTTTCGAAATTTTTTTTTACAAAATAGTTTTCTCAAAATATTTTTTACAAAATTTTTAAAATTAAGTAACAAATACTTTCTCAAGCAAATTAACGGGCGCCATAGGCGCATTACAACTTACTAGTATATTATAATTACAAAAAATTGTGTGTTCATTAGTTTACTAAAATTTTTATTTAAATGACTTAACCCATTACCACCCTCTGTCCCCATATGAGGACACCTGTTTAAAGAGAGACAACTATAAGTAATACAAGTAATAAAAACCATTTTAAAAGCTGCACGTGGTTGCGTGTAGAAAAAAAGTAATAGAAAAACAATATTATCTAATCCAAAAATGTCCCCAGATCGTATTCTTGTTCCCACGATCTCTGTAAGAAATCCCGACCTTCGTATATTGCCATGCTTGGTAATTATAAAAGAGAGATGACTTCTGCTGGTAGGCTTTTCCCTTTGTTATGATTGTCATTCCTTCGGACAGGGTTTCCAGCCCCTATCAGACAATAAAATCAGATAATGTGAAAAACGTCGGTAATGCTGTCTGAAAAGCGTGTGATAAGTATTTGAGTAAATGTGTGTTGTTTATTGATTCTCTGAATGGGACAATCGATATATGTACGTTAAAGAAAAATATGTTATCAGTAGCATGTTCTAGACATATTTTAAGATTATTTGTAAAATTAACCAATACCCTTAACCGTACAATGCTTGAGAAAACGTTTCCAATTTTTTGTTTTTTTCTTTCGATTTGGCTGTTTCGCGCTTTGCCCTTGTTGAAACAAAACATTTCATTACAATTTGTCTGGGTATTACCGATGATCCACAACAACCCCCCACTGACTATGCTTTTCCATTCCCCGTGCGAATAAACGTAGTCGAAGTTACACTAACTATTGTTTACAACATTAAACGAATATGGCACGTGTCCATCGAAGATAGATTGTGTTGAAAAGGCCATGAAGTCCAACAACAAATACACAGAAGGTAAGGCAAGACCGATACCCGAAAGTATTATGCAAAGATTATACACAACATCTTACATAAGTATGTTAAACCATAAAAAGAACTCAAGCAAAATTAATGCAATTTATATCTTCTTCTCTTTCTTGAAAACTAGTTAAGAAATAGTGTTGGCCTTATACTAATGCTATAGACATACATAAATATATTCGTATACATGTAATAGCATTAGGGTGCCTCAAGAAATACTAAAATGGATTTACATCACTTCAAGAATTGACCGATAGTGCCGGTGTCTCTGAAGTAGATAGCGAGAAATTCGCTGGTTACCCTTATACGGCTTTACGGCTGATATTCTTGCGAGTTCCTTTGCTACTCTGAACTCAAATGAGTGAAGTTATTATATTGGCATTCCTTTCGCTGAGACTAAACAGCTGATATCTCGAATCTCATTGCGGAATGTAGGCGGAGAAAAAAACCAACTCAGCTTGGAACCCAGAAAAATCCGATCGTAAATGTATGTGCTGGGGAAGCTGAACGCGATTAATCTTCCAAGATTCCATTTGACACTGGCCAATGGCTGCTGGGAATATGAGGCGACAACCGAAAACCATCTCTTCCATTGCCCGGCATTTTCTAATTCGTCACATGTGCGACAGACACAATAGGCGTGTTTTCGTTACAAGCTAGCTATTATCGCTTGCTTGATTGTAAAGAAAACGCCAAACTAGCGATATTGTCATTTGACACAAACTAGGCAGCATTCTGCGAACGCTGTGAAAATTTTTTAAAATATTTTCATGAAAATCTGAAAAATTGTCATGATGAGTAAGTGTTGTGGACAAATATATCTCATTCAAATATATATATTAACAATTCTACTACCATTCGTCTTTTTTGATAGAATTTCGTATTAATTTTCTTCTTCTTCTATATACAATCACAATGAATGATATCTTTGTACTCTGGGCACCATTTAATATTGGCATTTTGTTATTTTTTATGCTGGCAATGCTCTGCCAACTTACGACACAAACTTAAGCGGTAATTTCTATCCATGCTTAAAATCGCTTAACTCTCCATACAAATTACGCGACTGTCTAAGCTAGCGGTGTAACGAAAACACGCCTAATGAGCGTTCGCCACAAACCAGTAATGTCAATACTTTTAACCGGTACAGACGTATGCGGTTGAGCGGAAATGAAAAAATCTAGAACTGTTTGTATTTATAAAACGAACTGAGTATGTAATTTTGAAATATTTCTATGAAATGAAGATAGAAAAATGTGGCGCAACTATTAAAATACATTTAATATTTAAATTCAAGATTAATGAGTTTATTTTCATTAAATGTGGTTAACACATAATTTTTTGCTATCATTTGTTTTGCCCAAGGCTTTACAATTTTGTCATAACATAAACTGATTCTAATGTCTCCTTCGTAGTATGTTTAATAGAAATTATTATGATGATCTGATAACTTACTACATCATTTTCAACGTCACCTCCCCTATTCTCTCTTGGTCTGTCAATTCTCTGTCATTGTCATTGTGTATGTACTTTAATCAGTTGTATGAAGTAGTATTGAAATGAGATGGCACAACATTATTTTTGTCGGCATTACATTTATAGATTTTTTAATAAAGCGGATTTTTGTTTAAGCAAATTACAGTGCATGGAAAATCACCCAGAACAGTCGTTACTAATATCTATTTCAATTAAGCGATTTTTTCAATTAAAATGAGTGCGCTTATCCGAATTTGACTATCCCCGTTCTGTCGTAGTAGTTACAATGAGTTACAGCCTGTTTTTATAAAACGAATGGGTTTTTCGTTTCGTTAAAATAACGAACAGAAATTCTATTTCGTCAGTTTGGGTTTTTGTAACACGAAAGTCTCAGTTAAATTGTAATTGAAAAATTATTCTTGTGTATTGCCTAATTGGATTCGTTGGAGTTATATGGAAACTCCCTGGGAGATAACTTCCGGGGAATTATCTTTATTCAGATAAAAATCCTTTAATTCTGAACAGACCGAGAGTCAAACAAGAGAGCTGACTCCGAATAATCGAATATGTCTGTCCCTAATCACTATTCTCCCGATCTGTTTAGAAAAAGAGGATATTATTCTCGAAAAAAATCAATAAATTCCCCGGGAATTAACTCCCTGGGAGGTTTCATAATCAGGCTGTTAGAACCACAATTCAGTTTCGTTTCGGCTAAAGACGTTTCTGTTCGTCTCAGACGAATGCATCATCTTCCGAAAGGTTAACTACCTTTCAACTGCAGAGATCGGCCATACCCCAAAAAATTAATATATTGATTACATTTAAATCATCTTTAATTTATGTTTTTAGATTCATATACAGTCGTTCCAAGGAGGAGATCCAAAACGTAACAAATAATACATTACAAAAAATGTTTAAGTCTTTCAGGTTGAGGCGCTCTTAGGTATGTAAGTAAATGTATGATATCAGATACAATTTTTCGTAAACAAAAGAAAGATGTATTAGCTTTATTTTTGTGAGTTCTACCAACCGATTGGTATTGACGGTTACTTGATTAGCGTGAGACGCCACACTGTGGATGAGAATCTATTTCCAGTCACTCATACTTCGAGTCCAGTACGAAAATTTGAACTTAACATACATATTGAGAAAACTATCTTTTACCTTTTTCTCAAAAAACTGATAAGTTTTTTTTTCTTTTCGAAAAATAGGTTTTTCCTTTTCAATTTGAAAAAAAAAATGTATTTTTATGTTTTTTTTATGACAAAATTGTTTCTGTTTTCTTATTTAAAAATCAACTTTTCATACATATTGGAAAAAACGTGTTTTTATGGCTACTCTGAATCATAGCTGTTCAATTTCGATTACGTTGAGTAATCAATTGAATAACTTCTGACAATCAATTGATTACGATTAATCTAAAAATTATTACTATTGCTGGAGATTACAAAAAATATTAAAAAGAAATAAACAGATTACTTTTAAATTCGATTCTTTTTGATTATTTACAAAAATTTTAATTAAAACCTGAATGAACCAAACAAAAAAAAAACAAAATTATTTTTATTTTGTTTAAACAATATACACATATTCATATTCACAAATACACAGCTAAATAATAATACACAGAAATTCACTCAAACCTATTTTTGAGCGGTCTAATTTTGTGGTATTTTTAGATGTGCGAGATCTTGTGATTTAGCACCTTAAGGTCTACGCTAATAGCCCAGAGTCGATTCAAGACCTCAAAGATAGAATTTTATGAAAAGGCTATGGTCCTGTAAGCGTCGTCGTGATGGCCATTTGGCTGATGTTGAAATTCAATTTTTTTTAAAATAACATCTCTTGTCGGATATCGCTGTACATTTATAAAGCAGATTTGGGTTAAATTTGGCAGTCTCTGTTTTAGAAATACAAAATAGCAAGGAAAAAATCGAATACAAATATTATCTCAATAGAATAAATAATTTTCATATTTTTTCAATAAAATACATTAATACAATTTAAAAATAATAATAATTTTGATATTACCCATTTTCCTTTTAAATGCTCACATCCTGTTTCGCGAGATTAAAAATTCATGGAAAAAAATCGAATAAACCAAATATTAGTGGACAACTACCAGTTAACCCGGATTGCCCCTAACAATGAAAAACTACTGTTACCAGTGCATTCTGCATGCTCAGATTTTGTTTACCCTCAAAACGCATAGGGCTCGGATGATTCGAAGTATTCTTATCAACCGTATCTATGCTTACTAGCTATGCGGAAGCTACATACATTTTTTGTTGCTTCTTCTAAATACTGGACATTCACTCATACGCATTTATAGCACAGGAGTTATTTAACTGTGAATCTATTTAGAAAGTGTATCCGGATATGGGAAGATTTTTTATTCTTCAAGTTTCAGTATCTCTGTAGTGGCAGACACACGCACACACACACACACACAAAGTCATAGTGCTACTACTGCTCGCTATTCGGTATGGTTAAGATAGAGTCAGCTGCAAACAGCTGCTTCATCGTAGTATCCTTTTTTGTTCCAGCTGCTGCGAGTGTCTTTTGTTCGTGTTGTTTTAGCCACATGACATGTGTTTGAGTGTATGTATGAGATTGGTGACAGCGGCGGAAAAGGTTTTGACTTTCCCTACATATAGTACATTATAGAAGGCCTTATTTATGGTAGGCACTCCAACACCGTGGGGTCGTGGAACTCCCAAAATTATTGCCAAAGATCACGGGCCCATATGCTCGAAAAAGTGGTTGAAAATTGGACCTGTAGAATTGGCTTTATTCGAGCCAGCCGCGGCGGCCACATGCCCGAATTTAAACATTAATGGCATAAAATTATCCTTCCAAGAAAGCCAAATTGATGGACATTAAAACGATTTTCTTGTGTTTTATTTCAATTCAAATTTCTATACCTCAATAAAAACACCCTTTATATTTTTGAAAAACTATCAAAAGAATTCGATATTAAATAAAACATTTTTTATTTTGGTATTTCAGATTTTTTTTGGATGAGACAACAAGAACTCGCCGTCTGCTGAAGTATCAAGTATTTCACGATACTTCTTCTTTGGCGTATTCTTCTTTGTCGCTCATGGATGTGGTGAAAATGTGAAAATATTAATAATCACTCTTATTTTTTAATTAAAAAAAACATTTATCACGCGGAAAACCTAAATTTATCCGTGGAACCCGAGACTATCGCAGAACATACATTAGGAATAGATTACGTAAGCTCGCCTATTAATCTTTAAACCCACATTCACTCCCAAAGTCTGTGGCAGATATTTGTACGGAATAATTGATGATGTAGATGTCACGCACCTCAGAGCTTCATTCCCTGTTATGACTTCCAACATTTCGGTATTGTTTATAATTATACAGGGTTTTCCAACAAGAGGTGTTATTTTGATATTCAAACAGATAAATGATCAGATGTTTATTTCATAATACAGAGGAAGGCATGCCGTTAATAATGAAAAACCAACATCAGTCAAATGGACACCACGACCACGCTTACAGGACCATATCCTTTTCATGACATTTTCCATAACCAAATCGCAAAGCGTCTGTCGTATATCGTCGATAGTCTTACGAATTCTATCGTTGAGGTCTTGAATCGACGCAATCCATTCACCGTAGCTGTTGATCCAACCTCATTTTCGAAAAAGTAAGGTCCAATGATCCCGCCGGACCATAAACTGCACCAAACAGTCACACGTTGAGGATGGAGAGGCTTCTCAACAAAAACTCTTGGGGTTTTCCGAGCCCCAGATGCGACAATTTTGCTTGTTGACGTATCCACCGAGGTGGAAATGGGCCTCATCAGTCAAGATGATTTTTCGATGGAATTCCGAAACATGTTCATGCATTTCAAGGACCCAATCAGCAAAGACACGACGTTGTTGGTGATCGGCTGGCTTGAGTTCTTCTATTAACTGAACTTTATAAGCCTTAAGATAAAACCACTTTTTGAAATCGTATTTTTATAATAATCCCTTCATTTGTATTATACTTGTTCTAAAGCTCTCTTAAATGTAAATCTAATAAAAATGTTGTAAAACCAGGTATTACAATTTTCTCGAAAAAAAAAAGAAAAGTACTCTGACATTGGTCCCTTTAACACGAAGCCTCAGAATTATGATGGAGCGACCATAAACTTTACCCGCACATCTAGATTACTCGATTACACGAATCGTCTCTCTCTTGGCTGGGGGGTTAAGAACCAGACAGGCCCTGCAGCTCACATAGAGAGGGCCAACTTCACCCGGCGTTCCTTTGCTAGGTTCTACTCGTATATGTGCATGCCTGTGTCTGTCTGTATGTTTTTATTTATGCGTTTCTAGTTGATTTGCAATTCAATAAGCTTTTGGCCCAAGTAAACATACATAATCGTCTGCATACATTATCTACATCCACATATAACCGGGTCGGTATATTTCAGGACCACATAAAGATGATATACTACACACATACATGCATAAACAGATGCCTGCATACAGGAAGATGGGGCCGATGGCTGGAACTTGGTGCTAAAAAGTCGCATACATAGCTTCTGTGGCTGTGGACGTGGACGTGGATTTGCTTCGCTCGACGTAGTCATAGTTGCTTTCTTCTGTTTTTAATGCTGCCTCTGTATGTGTGGATTGTAGGGGTTTATATTTATTTCAAATTGGATTTATTCTATTGTGCTCTTTTCGGCAAGAGCTACTTTATTTAATAAATTGTTAGCAAATTTACAATTTCTGTTGGTACCCTACATTGGCGGTGGCCCATAGGCATGGCGGTTGTAGACAAGTGACAAATAATTTGAAAGCAAGTATTTCGATGGACAAATCAGTGTAATCAGTGCCATTTTACAATTACTAAATATTACAAATCTAAAACAGACTAACAATGTTAGTGAGATTTGTAATTGTCAAGGACTTACGAAGTTAATATATCGACTGATACTCCTTATGTTTCCATGGGATATGCCTGACTGTTTGCCATTTCAGAAACCACTAACTAAATGAAAAAGAAGTGCTTTTTAATAGTTCATCAAAAAGAAGTTTTCAAAATTATTCTGTTAAAAATATTCCCCTTCTCTTGGTGGTGTTGAAATGAAATGAAATGAAATTTACTATAAGTTACAACATTTTGACCACTGATTAATAGGTAGTACTGCTAACCCTGCATGTGGCTTTCGATTTGCATTTTGCTTTTATTTTTAAACGGGCAATTCGTTAAATAGTAACCAAAAGTTTTTAGCTGCAGATGAATAATTTCTGTTCATCTAAAACAAAAAGATGAAATTTTCATCTCCATTTAAGATTAAAAATAAAAGTGTTGGTTGCTGCCCATTAAAAAATAATTTGAATCAATGACTGTTTGTCTTTTTTGTTTTACACAAGAGTCGAATATTTGCTTTGGCTTTATTATGAAAAACTTTAGGAGTAGTAGCTGCAGCTAATGAAATGAATTGATCAGCAGGTGCGGCTGTTCCAATATGTTCGCCTGTAGGGGATTTTGAAGTCTCATATTCTTAAATATATAGAATTTCTAGTTAGGATGTTGACGGCGAATGCAAACGTTTAAATGACCATGATTTACGGATATGCACATGAAATGTACGAACCCTCCTCAGACCAGGTGCCTATATACAACTGGCAGATGTCCTCGAAGAATACAGAGCTGACATCACCGCCATCCAGGAAAAAAGCTGGGAAGGGTACGGCGAAAACAAAATGAGACACTGCGATGTTGACTACGGCTGCCATGAATGCAAGCACCAGTTCGGATGCGGATTTGTTGTGAATAAAAGGGTACGTCACCTGGTCGCCGGTTTCACACCAGTGGACGGACGACTGGCCATAATCCGCATCAAGGCTAAATACTTTTTTAATAGCCTGATTCGCGCTCACGCGCCGACGGAAGGGAAATACGAAGATACCAATGATTTGTATTACGAAAGCCTAGAACAAGCATACGACCGCTCTCCCTGCCATGACATTAAAACCATAGTACGGAGAGTACTCAATTTCTCTTCACAAGAGAAAAATACCTTATGCGAAAAAAATGGTTCTCCTCCAAGATAAATATAAATTTTTCTCAAGATAAATATTTTTTTTCTCGTGAAAGTAATTTAAAATATGAAGAGAACAAAAATTTTTTTTACTCACGAGATTTATCTACCGAGCACTCGCGCGAGTGTTATATCTACTCATTAGAAATTAATTCTCTTTCATGAGTTTAATCATTAGACAAAATATTCGTCATCAACTGAATTTTTAGGAAATCCCTTTACAACGGCGAAATGGGACGAAAATATGTATAACAAATAATTAAACTTTCAGCGGATAACATTTTTTTTCTTTTTTATTGTTTTCAAACCAAAAAATTAAATCAAAAATAACAATAAAGCAATTCTATTGCAATTCTATTAGAAGCACTTCTTACGACCCATTTTTTTTCAACTGCTTCAAACAAAACAATAGAAGAAACTGACCTGCGTCAATTTCCAAACACAAGTATTTTTATATTTCTTGTCTCACGCGTGCACTCTTTAATATTTATCTTTATTTAACTTTCGCACTCAGAATGTAAAACAAAACTCTCGTGAAAGTTATTTTTATGAGTGAGTGTTATCTTTTCTTCTCTTTCGTTAGAGAGAGCAATACTTTTAAAGCATGTATTGATCACCCATGAAACATAAAAAAGATAACTTTCGTAGATAAAAATTACTTTCACGAGAATTATTTTTTTTTGTCTCTGAGTGTGAGTAACAAAACGAGAGATAAAAATGAAAATACCTTTCGCGAAGCGAGATTTTCCGTACTATGATTAAAACTGCTCTTGGGGATGTTAATGGCAAACTAGGCAGGAAAACATCATTGGTCCGAGCTCGCTATGTTCAGCCTCCACGATTCCGATGATAACGGAATGCGGCTGATCAGGCATCGGAAAAATGCTATAGCCTCCTGATCACTCGCGGTAGCAGATTACAGACTCTTTTTAGCCCACTACTTCCCGATCTGCAGTACCACACAGCATTAAATATTATGTATCCTATGTATATGTATTCCTATTAATTAAGCAGGAGATGTCAACTCAGTTCTCGTTTTCAGACTCCACAACGAATTGCTTGCATTAAGGTCCTAAATCGTTAATGGATTATTTAAATAACATCCGACATTCACAAAACAAAATTTAAAGCGCCAAATTGCACTTCCGACATCGTCGAAACAGTTACTAACACAATTATTTTACGTGGACTGACAAAAAGGCGTTTCCAGCACAATTTTCCAAAATATGCACCAAACTGGAACTCTGTGAATATGCATTGGCTTCTCGAAGATCATATGTTGGTATTCGGATCTCCCGACTGCTTCAGTTTTGTTCATTATCATAGCCGCACAGATGGAAATG
This sequence comes from Hydrotaea cyrtoneurina, assembly GCA_958296145.1. Lineage (NCBI taxonomy): Eukaryota > Metazoa > Arthropoda > Insecta > Diptera > Muscidae > Hydrotaea > Hydrotaea cyrtoneurina. The sequence goes on from OY282512.1 coordinate 91,153,484, forward strand.
CACATGGTCAGAAATTATGATATTTTTTGTTTTCCCTTTAGGGCTGCTCCAAGGTCCCACTTGACAGGCGATAACAAAGCGAAAGGTCGTGTGCCTTCAATTGATAAGCTAATTGGACCTCGGAAGAGAATAATGCGAGGTTTTTGCGCAAAATTCGCAACAGTCTGGTGCAAGAAATGTGAAGTTTCTGAGATCCATGGACTGAGTAGCACACTTTCGGCTACACATTCTCGTCAGTGGACACCAGGCTCACATATCAGTCTCATTAACTTTTTGTACAAATTTGTGAGTTACCTTTTTTACGGCCAAAGCTTCTTTTCAATAAACATATTCACGATTTCTAGAAATTGATATTTTCTGTTTTGGAGTTTCCGGCAGTTTTAGTTTTCAATAAAATACTAGAGCTCCATGCCAAAGATAGCAAAATGCAAAGAATATGCCCAAAGCGCAGAGTTTGGAAGATGATTCCCGAATTCCGTAGTCCAAACGATGGAAATTTTTTTGGATATTTTTCCTTCTGAATTGATTTGAGGGCATTCAATTTAGATACAAATCGTCGATAGAATATGATTACTTGAAGCAATCAATATTTTACCTCTGACTGTTTTCGTTCTGGATTCAGTAGAAGTTCGCCCTTAGTAACGAAATATCCCCAAATTTAGGTGCTTTCTTGCCAAATTTCCATTTGTCCCATTTTTACAACATACTCACGTACTCCGAAGATAACTTTCGAACACCTCAACATTCTCAGACACTTCGAAACCGCTGAACATGGTCATTCCAATTCGAATTTCAAAAACGAACTCTTTTTATTTCTTGGAATATATTGTTTATGAAAATTGACATTTTAAAAAAAGTAACAGATTATTTTAAAAACTAGAGATGACATTTCCAATAACATCATGTTTTGAGATTTTTTTTATCGGAGATTTAAATATGAGGTACAAAATCTATTACATTATCAAATGAAACACCACTACTGCTTTAATTGGTAATTGTCACTACAATGATCATTTATCTTGATTAAGATACACGGATGTGGAATTACACATAATAAGAATCAAAATGAATTTTGCACAAAATCTGTATCTGCAAAGTAGGGAGACGCCTAATTCTCAGTAGCCGACTGTCGTTAATACTTTTATATCCTATGCGAAAAGCGAAACAAAAAAGGAAATCTATTTTTTCCACCATGTTTCATACCCACACATACCAGAACACATATATTTATACGCTCACACACACACACACATACACATAAAACTACATAATCTACGTCCACATATATTTTACTGTTATTTTATTGTTAACTTCCATTTGTCAGTGTGTGCGTAATATGTAGATGAGACTCGGGTGTATATGTGTGACCGTGTGTGTTTGCGAATGCGTCCGTATCCAGGGGCTTTATAAGGGCATTATTATTGACTTTGTGTCAACACCATTTAGCACTTGTAATACCTTCCACTTCTTAATAGACACAAATGAAATTTGCATTTTATTTGTGTTACACATTAAGATGAAGTACACGAATACGGGCACGGACACGGACATGATACCTTAGGATATAGGATTTATGTCCCTGTATAACTATGCTAATATTGTCGTTGGTTACTGCATTATCGCATGTATTAAATGCGAAATACGTAATCTCCATCTCTCTCTCACTCTCCCATATTGGCGGTCGTAAGCACACAAGGTAGCCACTTTGTAACAGCAATCCTTCAAGATGAAAGCGGTAAGAAAGGAATATTTATTCATTGATTCTACATAGGATTAGTAGGGACAGCATGTTGTTACAACTCACGACTTCGGACTAACTTGTGGGTTTTCAAGCCAAACTCCTGACAATGTACTCTAGCGCTGGTCGGGTTTTGCTGTAGCCATAACCGACGGTGTCTGTCAGTTATGTAGCTTTTTTTAAATAATAATAATATTAGGTTTCTGTAAATTTGTCAATCAGCAAAATAAACGTAGGGTGTAGTTTTATTATAAAGGGTGTTTTTTATTGAGGTATAGAACTTCGAATTGAAATAAAACACAAGATAATCGTTTTAATGTCCATCAATTTGGCTTTATTGGAAGGATACTTTTATGCCATTAATGTTTAAATATGATTTCGGGCATGTGGCCGCCGCGGCTGGCTCGAATAAAGCCAATTCTACAGGTCCAATTTTCAACCACTTGTTGGAACCACAACTCATCCACATTCATGCCATCCAATTCGGGAACAAAATAGTCGGTTATCATGGCTCCATACCGGTCTCCATTAACGGTAACTGACTCTCCAGCATTATTTCGGAAGAAGTATGGCCCAATGACTCCACCAGCCCATAGAGCACACCAAACAGTCAGTTTTTGTGGATGTAATGGCATAAAATGGACGGAGCTTGCGGTGAACTTCGCGAACTGAACCATTACTTTCGAAATAAATTTGCACGATTTGCAAGCGTTGTTCTTTTGTCAACCTGTGCATGATGAAATGGCAAACCAAACTAAATATTAATCACTTGACAGCTGACAAAATGGCCGCCAGTTAAAAAAGTGATGCCAACTTAAAGTTCTATACCCCAATAAAAAACACCCTTTACAGGAGGTATGAATCAATTCGAGATACATATTGAGCTAAAATGGTATACATTATTATTAATATTTATTTATTAACAATATAATTACAAATTATATGCTAACTTATGGAATAGCAATGGCATCGTGGGCCTTCAGCTCGAAAATGGTGTACAATTGTGGATAGTCTTACCCAAATGATAATGGAACTATATGGTGAATGAAAACTATTTCTGTTTCCAAGCAAAAAACTTTTTGTAATAAAAAATATCACAGATTTCCCTGAGTATTCCCGCACAGTGGTGTCTGATGTGATGAGTTTTTAGTCATTTTGACGATTTTTCTTTTGAATTTATGAATTTAATGTACTATTTTTTTAATAAAATGTATTGTGTTCTTTTTTAAACCAAAACAGGTCTTTTATGACGATTCTGACGATATTTTTTTCTAAATCTGCCTGACAGCACTGTTTTTGCCATCCAAATGACCAAACCAGATTTTTCCTAGACTCCAAGAGCCGTTTTTTTTTATAAATTAAACAACAAAAAAATCAAAAAAAAAAAATCGGGAAACTAAACGTTATTTTTCGAAAGCATTGAGGAATCCAGTTTCTTACATACAGCAAAAAATATATTTTTTTTTTATTTTAAAAACTTCCATTGTCATCATATTTGTCTTTATTATTTGAACTGTAATTTTGGACGGAGACGTGCGACAAAACAACACAACACTATACAACAAAACTAAAGTTTGTATTGATTTGGTCATATTTGAATATAACTTAAAAAAGGCAATTATGGCTTCTACTCCTCAATATGTTGCTAGTCATTTGAGCACAGTTTTTACATAAAAATCTAGTTCAGCACGTTCGCACGCCATGTTCCAAAGTGACAAAGGTACCTGAAAAAGTTTTCTTCATCTAAAGAGAAATGTTGGTGTCTTTATTGCTGTCTGTTCATTCATGGCAAATCCTCAATATGTTAAGTGGGTTTCAGAGATTATTCAATTCTGGTTTTCAGACACATGTCAGTTATCGACATATGGAACAGAATCCCAAAAGAGCTCCCGGTTAAAAAAAAAAACATTTTATTGGGCCGTCAATTTTGACAATTTGTAACGAACGAACAAATTCATTTTATGGAAACATGCAGTTAACCCTTAAAAAATATCGAATTTGAAAAAAAAATTGTACACTCAATAAAATTTTTGAGTCCTAAAACGTCTTTCTCGTTAACTTTTGAAAATAAGTTACGCATTTGAACAGATGAGCAAAATTCCTTTCTTCTAATTTCAATCAGACATCATTTGTTGTGGCCAATTTAAAGAAAAGAGTCTAATTTTTTACAATGATCGGATGTTTATTTCATAACAAAGAGGAAGGCATGCCGTTAATAATGAAAAACAACATCAGCCAAATGGCCATCACGACCACGCTTACAGGACCATATCCTTTTCATTAAACTTTCCATAACGTCGATAGCCTCACGAATTCTGTCTTTGAGGTCTTAAATCATCGCTGGGCTGTTGGCGTAGACTTTATCTTTCACGTGGATCTATTATAACTATCACAAGATCTCGGTGGCCCGGAAACTTTGCCCATAAAAGAGCAATGGATTCGTTGCTTGTGTGGAATGTAGCGCCGTCTTGTTGAAAGTAAACGTTGTCCAGATCAATATCATCCAACTCCGACCATAAAAAATCTTTAATCATCTCCGATAGCGCAATCCATTCACCATAACTGTTGATCCAACCTCATTTTCGAAAAAGTAAGGTCCAATGACCCCGCCGGACCATGAACCGCAACAAAAAGTCACACGTTGAGGATGGAGACGCTTCTCAACAATAACAATCGAAAGGAAGCCACTTCGTCAAAGTGACAGGGTTTTAAACAGTTTTTCACAAATTATAACCTGAATATATTTGATTATCCTTATCGTTGCATACACTCAAGTTAAGTACAGTAGAAGTCTTTAGAATAAATTCCTATTCAAATCATTAACAAAAACCAGCAATTGTATTCATGCGTAAATCTAAAAAAAAAGAACTGTCGTTGTGACAAAACCTAATCAAATTAAACGACATTAATTTAATAAGAGTTTTCTAAATGGAAACGGAAATTAAAAAATCCACTCACATATTATCATCGTTTCTGTCACACACAAACACACATAGAAACACAAAGAGTGGCACCATGATGTACTTAACGAGAAACATGAATGCATGTTCAAGCAGCTGTGTTTGTTTGTATTTGTTCATACAAATACGAATACACGTCACTGCGAGATGGCATTGTGAATTCAGAGCGTACACACACAAACACACAACACCAACACCATCCAAGCCACCTACACACATGAAGATGTGCGAAAATACAAAAGGAAACTCAATAGAAAGAAATAAACAACACTTGCAATACAAACATTGCCACGTAACAGTCGTTGGGGCAAAGGAAGAGAACGCAAAAGTGGGAACAGCTCTCAAACAAATGTCATTTGTATAAAAAAGGAATTAAAATGCTAAGTGATACCAACACTACCGCCATCACCATCATCATCATCGACTAGGAACTCTAACACCGACACTGCAGATGGACGGTAGTGTGTGGTGGAAAGCGGAAATAACTATCAGCACCTTTCACACACACACACACATATCCGTACGTATCTACCACTACATCAGAAGTGTGTGTGTGTACAGTGCAGAACCCATGGATTATGTTACATGCCCTTGGCCGGTGCACGTCAGTGTTTATTGGGAATTTCAATGAACATTTAAACTGGATTGGATATCTTATTCCAATTAACAGAATGTATGCGAACGACCGCCCAGCACCCCGATGGAGACGACGTCATTTCTATGAAGAAAATATGACCAAAATCTATATAAATAATAAATAATTCACACAATTCTTAATCAAAAATAGTGTTTCTTTCTCTTTTTTTACTTTATTTCCAAATAGCTTGTCACGAAACAATCCCAAACAAATTAATGAAAATTTTAAAAACAGTCAGCATCAAAATTTAAGAAATATTTGATTAAATATTTTTGTAGGTATGATAAATTCTGCCTCTAACTACTACAGCGCCAAATCATAATATTTCATTTGTCTGTTTTGGACATGTTTATTTCTCTAATATTCGCATATCTACCAAATCGCATATTTATACCGCTAATAGTTGTATCATGACCTAATGGCCTGTGACAATTCCTCGTGGGATTACAATCGTACAACCTACACCAGTTTTCATGGCTACAATGAAATACTTTGAAAATTCCATGTGTATCGTTTCATCCTTACGGCAGATATAGCGTTTTTCTTCAGGATGTGTTTGTATACAAATGGCACAAGCACCAAATCTCATTTTAAATAGTTCGTGAGATACATTGGATCAAAAAGGTACGGTGCATGGACGTGGACACCGCCTTACGTATATGACAATTCCAAGGGGGACAGTAACTTACAGTTAAAATTCCATGAGATCGTGCAAGTGCAAAATTCGATTTGTAACCAATAACTCAACAAATGCTTCCCTGTATATACTGAAACTGCTGAAACGTAATATTGCTAAATCCATATCCGTGTATAATACATGGGTGTTTGTGAACATGTGTGTTTGCAGAGAATATTTTGCCTGTCCTGTTAAATTTCAAATATTGGCCTTAGCGCCTTTACGACCTTAGATCACGATATTAACACAGGGTTCGCCAAATAACTTTTTTTTTTTTGAAAATTCTATAAAAAAGGGGCGCCAAACATCGAGTATAGCTTCAGCTGTGTGACACGTAGCGCCGTCCTGTTGAAACCAAATGTTGCCAATATCCTCCACTTAAATTTTTGTAAACAAAAATTCGTTCAACATGGCCCGATAACGATCGTCATTGACTGTAACGGCCACTCCTTGCTCATTTTCGAAGAAAAATGGCCCAATTATGCCTCTGGACCAAAAATCCGCCCCAAACAGTGACTCGTTTTGGGGCATCGGCTTTTCAATGTATGCGTGCGGGTTTCCTGTGCCCCAAATGCGACAATTTTGCTTGTTTACATACCCGCCAACATCAAAATGAGCTTCATCTGACAAGATGATTTTTTTTTTTTTTTGCAAAATCGGCATCTTTTGTAAGTCGATTGCACTTGGCGAAGCGAAAACGCATGGGATGGACTTTTGGCTTCAACTCCTGAACCAATTGGACTTTGTATGGCGTCATATCGAGGTCTTTATGCAAAATTCGTCGCAATGATGACTCCGAAATGTTCAATTGTTGAGAACGACGCACTGTGGCGCCTTTTCCCTAAAAGCGTTGCAAAAATCAAAAATTTGACAGAAGAATATGATAAAATGAATAATTACATCTGATAGAGAACTTCTCACTGATTAAGAATCCAAAAAAATTTGAAATCGGATAAAAATTATGAATTCTAGCGTCAATCAAAGTAGAAAATTTTTTGGACTTACAAAAAATGTTTAAATAAAAAAAAAAATATCATCTTTTGAATTGAATTTCAGGCAAACTATGCAACCGATCATTAATTTTTTGGTGTCGGATGAAAGGTATGTTAATTCCAATGAGACGATGTAGAAAAAGGGTTATTCGGTAAAATATTTTTTTTCAGGCGCAATTTTGCAAACACATGATATTTGGGTCATTTTTCACACTTAATAGAATAGAACAAAAAAAGTGACGGTTTGTGACGGGAACTATTAAACAGAGGTTGTTAAGTATTTAATACTCTAACTTATTTTCTTGAAATTGGGTGCCCATACTTGCCCGTGTACATGAAAAAACAAGAAAACTGTAACAACTTTTACTACAAAAAGATACATTTAATTGTAGTGCCATCTCTGATGACACGCAACCCTGCAATAACTCTCCACTAATTATCTACTACTATTATTTACAACTGTAAGAAAGTCTTGTTAAGTATTAAGTAAAGAGAAATGACAATTTAAATGACAAAAGTTTTTTTTTAAATTGTGAGCAATATTTTACAAGAAAATTAAAAATAATTTAAAAAAAAACATTTTTTTATAAATCTTTTCTGGAATAATTTTAAATCATAAAAGCCTTTAAAAACAAACATAAAACATTTAAAATGTTAAAAACATTTTATTATACTTCCCATAAAATTGATTTTTCCACAAATTTCAACTTTGCTAACCCATAAGTAGGCCCCTACAAAGCGTAGCACTCTCTCCAAACGCTCATTTCATAGGCTGAATAGTTATCTATCATATGCTGTTTAAAGTGTTCAATTATCTTATTCGGTTCAAAAGATATGATTTTTGCAACGAAAAAACTCAAATGGCGCCACTGTGCGACGGTGAATTGTTGTTGATGGCGCTTCACGTACACTTTCTGCCACAGCAGCAACATTCTCGGGTGTACCAACTGTTTTTGGCTTTTCACGCTTTGGTTTATCGATGAGGATGCCAGTTTCTTTCCCTTTTGTCACAAGATAACGAACATGCGAAGCTGACGCTGCTTCTATTCTTTCAAAATCCGTACGCAATTTTCGCACACATTCTGCAACTTGACCTGATTTTCAAAGTAATGTCGCAATATTTCCCAGCGTTGTTCAAGCGTATACGCAACCATATTCGTTCAGCGGAAGGATAAAACTAATTATCTGTCAAAAAAAAAAAAACGTTAGATGGCAGACCCTTTATATGAATTTAAATTAATTGTATTTACCTTAAAAGTTGACATAAATGTTGTTTGCTCCAAACGATGTCATTCGAAAGTAGCAATTTTTCAACTGAATAAATTTCAGGAAATGAAAATACTGGCTCAGATGGTGGATTCAAGGGTTTTAATTTCACTTTTCCCCCAGCGCAACACATTCCTTCGGTTTAATTTTTTTTATTTCAATGCATTGCATTTACTATGCACTTTATGTATTTTGCCCAAAGGAAACTGAACACCACTTTTATACAGGAAAAATACTACATCACAAATATGTGCATAACCTGCACATGCGTAAGTATTTTTATCAATGTGTTTTTCTTTTTAAACAATTGGTGAAAGTAGACCTCTCCAACTGATGCGTTGGTTTGTAAATCGGTGGAGTGGTTCTGGAGTTATAATATGAAGGACATAAGATAATTTATTTTTATATTCAGTGAAAGCTCTACTCGCGGACAGCTCCCGTGAACAGCTCGCGTACGCGGACAAATTTCTCGTTGCCATGCGGTATTTTCTGAGTAAATTAATCTCCGCTGGACGGACATCTCCCGTGGACGGACAAAACCACTGCGACCGTCGGTGTCCGCCCACCGAAGCTTTCACTGAATATAGATGCAAATGAAAATAAGATCCAGGAATAGAAATGGGAGCCAAATTGTGATTAGGTCCCTTTAGTTCGATCCGTTTTCCATACCAACCGATATACACCAAAAAAAAACAACACATGTCTGCCAATCTATCAGGCTTTCGACAAGCAAACACTTTTCATATACCAATATAATAGCATGACCACACACTGTAGATGAGGCAATGGTTTTGTAGCTTCCATGCAGCTAAATGGTGTTAATATTTATGTACTTTTGTGATTTATCTCGCAAATTTAAGACGAAAACAAAAAAAAAACACTCTGAGATAAAAAAAAATACCTAATATGTGTGGAAAACTAGTCAAGGGGCATGGGATCGTCGAGAAGGAGGGTTATGTTTCCAAACGAAAAAAACAAATTATACACTAGCATACATACATACATGCTCGTAGTAGAACGAATGTATATAAAATCATCCATATGCGATTATTTCAGGGAGACAATATGAGTGTTAACTTCACACTGATGTTGTCATGCAATAAAATTCTACTTAACAGAGTGTTAAATCCAGTAGTGGAGGCAACAGAAGCAGAACCGGCAGTGGCGGTGGCGGTGGCAGAAAAAAAAAACGCCCCAGAACAAAGCTCGTTACTGCTGCTATGGAGCAATCAATGACACTACAGTGACTCCTGAACACACCCACGTCACACTATGTACGTATGCGTGTGTGTGCGCGTACGTACGCATATAAAAACAATCTCATCTCATATGAATGTATGTGATATGTTTCTCCTTTTATGCTGGTGCTTCTTCTTTTCTAATCCTGTGCAATGCAAACAAAAGATATAAAAACAACGACATATGAGACAATAAAATATGGCATAGAAAGTTTGAGACGCCTGGGTCATGGGAAACCGGGGAATGGGTATGAACGGCATCGTACGGCAAGGAAGGCAAACCAAACCGTTTCCCCAAGCATAACTTGCCCCGGCTAACAATAGTTTATGGCAACACAATAGACGAGGGGCGAGGAAAATACGGTGGCATACACACATAAACATTTAAATGGTATGGAAATTTATTTGAGTGGGCAATGTTAAAACCATTTGTGGTCGAATTAGCTGCACACATGTGAATCTGCCGAGGACACTGTTTGATGCACAGTCTACCCACAGTATGACAGACATTTAAGGCACCAAAAGTACATACGAATATACAAATTTGACAAAATGGAAATTTTCTCTGTCAAGAGTCAGCGAAAAATGACCTGACATGTTTGCTGGAGATGAGCCGTCAGAAGCTGACAAACAGGGCATTGCCAAAAACATGTTAAAAGTCAAGACGGGCGCCATATTGTCAATATAACCGATAAATAGTGGCCTGGAAAACCGGTCAAGGTTATGTTGCCCACTTGTGGTTGCTTCACGGTCAATATTTTTGTATTAACTTACAATTCAAAATAGAAATATTTTAAAAATCAAAAAGAATAGTATGATTTTTCGAATGGCAGCAGAACACATAGTAGAGGGTCTACAATGTACAAATTATAAATGATATCTTGCATAAGTCCCCGCGTGTACGCTTATGTAATTTGGTGAACTTTTCGATTATATTTCGGAATAATTGTGGCTCTGACTCCGCAATTTCACCACAATATTATCATTCAGGGCTGCAATTGTATTCTGCTTTATTTGCGGCAAAAGTCATTAATGCATAAATTATTCTTTATTGGATAACTCCTGACATTAAGTGTTGCACTAACTGCACTTTGTATGGAAATAGATGTACATTTCTCCTTAATATTCTGCGTAAAGACCTGCCAGACATTTGCAGCATCGAATTGATGTTTCAGACTTCTCCTTAATACTCTTCTGAACTCGTTGAAAATTTCCCACATTAATTACAGATCGTGGTGTTCCGCTTCGTGGAAGATCCCTCACTGAGCCTTGTTCTCAAAACCGCGTCACTAAGCGTCGAATTTATTTAGATTTATATAAAGGCCAGTCAGACATTTGCAGCTTGGAATTGATGTTTCAGAATTCTCCTCAATACTCTCCTGAACTCGTTGAAAAATTCCTACATTAATTACAGATCGTGGTGTTCCGCTTTGTGGAAGATCCTTGTTCCCAAAACCGCGTCACTAAGCGTCGAATTTTTTTTTTTATTTGTTTTACAAGTCCTAAAAGGAAAAATGGGAAAAAAATACATTAGAAAAGTTATCGATTTTTCAAAGCCCTTCGCGACTTTTTCCGTGCCCTGTATGAGTCGACTCACGAAAAGTCGATTAATCGACTTTTAGCTATAAAAATAATTTCGAAAAAGTCGAGAAAATCGAAGGCTGCCTTAAACGAAAAAGTTCAAACTTTTTTGGACACACCATTTACAAAATCGGCCAAACAGAATTAAAATATCCCAGAAACTACAGCTACCAGATGAGTCTGATGAAGAATTATCGTAATGTGTAAGCAGACAATATTTACGCTACACTCCTCTGAAGGTAAACATATTACAGGGAGATTAAATTGATTAAAATTCAATTTTGAAATCTTTTTTAAAGATAGTAGTTATATGTGGTACGATTTGAAAGTGCTTAATTTGGAAAATTTTAATGATGGTTAAACCAGAAAAGGTCGAGATTAAAAAATACCAAACATCTGCCTAAAAGAAAATGGCGGCAACTTCTGGACAACAAACTCGGTAAGTGATGGTTAGTAAAGAGTTTTCCATCAAGACGTGTTATTTTGAATCATCCGGTATTTGGGTAGCTGCTCCTATTGAAGTTTTTATTCTTTGACAAGTACAAACTACGCCATTACTAAAAATGGAACGATACACGCTTCAACAACGCATTGCAATTATTAAAATTCACTACAAAAATAGTGGAAGTCTTGCAGTCACAGTTCGCACAACTAAAGCACCTTGTCGGACCGCAATACAGGAATTGGTGGACAATATCCAACTGTTGGGACAAGTTAGTGATTTAAAGAATAAAACCCGTGCTGTGTTGAAGGAAACCCAGGTTCGTCAATTTCTCGTCGTTCTTTCGAATTGGGCATTACACAAACCGTGTTATCTCTCCAAGAGGTGATCACAATTGGCCGACGAGATCTTGCGATTTAACACCTTGCGACTTGCGATAAGGTCTACGCCAACAGCCCAGTGTCGATTCAAGACCTCAAAGATAGAATTCGAGGACATCGGTCAGCCACTTTGCGATTGGTTATGAAAAATTTCATGAAAAGGATATGGTCCTGTAAGCGTGGTCCCATACCTTCCTCTTTATTATGTCATTTATCTCAAAAATTTAAATTTTTCTTTGAATACCAAAATGAAACCTCTTGTTGGAAAACCCTCTACAACACCGATGATGGAGTTATTTACATACAATATAGAAACTCGATCAGTATGGCGTGGTATGGAAAACAAATACTAATCATTTCAAAGGTTGCCAAAAAAAAAATGCTACCTTTCCTAGCCACTTCCGACCCGCCTGAGAGACTGACGACAACGACGACACACCTTGTAAATGTTGGCGACTTTGCGATGATTACTCTTTTTTTTGTAAGCCGTAAAAAACATCTGTGCACAGCTCACGCATTCGATAGAGGTTTTCCATCTTTTCCTTCATGGAATGGTACGGGTAGGTTTTTCTTCGATCTATTGAACATACTAGGTGGTTCAAATCTAAGTACACTTTTTGTTTTATATACCATAAAATGGTACTGAATTATGCTATTGTTTTTTTTTACCATTTTGTTACGCTTTCAACTTCATTTTGTATTATTTTGAACAAAATTGTACTATTTTCATGTAAAAAGTCGACATAAATCCACAAAAACCCGAAAAGTCTAAAAATCGAATTTCTAAATTTTTAAAAAGGGCTAAACGTCGTCTATTTTTTGGAACTATATAATCCTTCGCCCACTTAGAGATAACCCCCACAAAAAAATAGACGGAAGACTTTAAATCTGTCGATCTTGGCGGTTAAATTAGAATTTTGTGAATAGGGAATTTCGTTCGCATTGTTGCGATGGTTGTGAGATATGACGCAATGTCGTATTGAATAGACAAAACAAAAATCTGTCAACATTTAACAATATCCCAATCCGCTAACGATGCATTTTTAATTTTACTTTAATTCAACTTTAAGGCGCATTTATGCAACAGTCATTTCGTTTTCTTTTGTTTCAAATATTTAAAAATCTATATATTTATGTGATCTCACCTGCATGATGTTGAAAACGTAATGAAAAACTTGATAAACAATCCATTAAAATATAAAGCGTTTACGTTTAGAGGTTATTCGAAGATCTTTAGACTTAACTGCCCCAACAGAGTTAGTATCACTCAACCGACGACAAAATACCGTCACTATGCTTTCGTCCAATTGTATCTAAAATCTAGACAAACTTAAAAAAAAAATTGATTTCCGTCAATTCTTCACAATGGATGTCCTGTCCTTCACTGTTGAGTGAACATCAAATGGGCATCACCCCTTTTCCGCATAGCGATGTCCACGTGTGAGTGTGTGTGTGCAAGTGTGTGAGTGGCATTTTGCTTCCAAGTGTATATTTCTATTTAAGAGGTTTTTACACTTAATTTGCTAAGTGGGTCAAATAATGTTGCACACGCTTATCTCGACACAAGGCTGCTTAAGTACACATGCTTGTCGAAGTGGTTGAAGTTCGTATGTGTTTCTATACACATACACACTGGTACATATTTATACATAGGGCTACGCATGTGTGTGTGCTTTTTTATTGTTAAGTAAAAAAAATTGTTTTTTGTTCCTCCTTTAACACAATTTACGGTTTTCATGTCTTGTTCTGATTTTGTTTTTTTTTTTGCCAGAATGTCGTATTTGTGTTTCTATACACTCCCATCCATTTCGAACTGCGTTCACTTCAACCGGTTATCGCATGTGTCACTTGTTCTACACTCGTGTTTATACTTAGAGGTTAAAAATACCACCATCAATTGGTTGCATTAGATATTGGCAGTTGCCACATCGCCAACACCCTCCACTGCTCCTGTGGTTCCATCCATCCATCCGCAGAACTGGTATGTGTGAGTAAATCTCTATATGTGAGTGTGTGTGTGTGTCAATTGTTAAAATATCCTAACGTATGTCCATTCATAGAGAGCGAAGTGATACCAAAAACCCGGTTTTACAGTACGTTATTCGTTTTTCACCGTGTTACAAAAAATAGATTTTTTTCTGTCCTATGAACCAAATGCACATATTCGGACAGAGGGGAAAAAATAAAAATACACGTGTATAGGCGATTTTCATGTACACGTCAGAATTTTTTAGGAAAATATGAGAATTGATAAAAATCTATTTTTTAAAAAATTTAACGTGATACAGACATTTCCACGAGTCTGCCTGCAAAAAATCAGCTCGATTGTATCACTGAAAAAGGGTTAAAAATCGGTCCAAAGGCTTTCACACAGGCCTCCACGAGCTTTATACTTCAAACTTAAAAAAAAAAATTCTGACGTGTACATGAAAATCGCCGATACACGTGTATTTTTATTTTTTATCCCCTTTCCGAAAAAGTAAATTTGGTTCATAGGACAGAATGTGTGTAACACGGTGTTATCTGTCGTATTTTAATTTTATTTTCTAATCAAAAAATGATTTTAAACTGGTAGCTCTATGATGCCTATTTAAAATTTTGGATTAACTTATTCCGTAGACAGACGAAAGCTGCCTAATGCAAATGAAATTATTTTCCAGAGAAGTTTTACATGGCTTGGGAATTACTCTCTTACTCGTAAAGTCGCCAGCATTTACGAGGCGGAAAATAGCCGCTAAAGAATTTAAGCACATTAACATTGGATAATTAACAAGTTAATTTTAATTAAAAACGCTAATACAAAATCACGCTATGGTCTGTCTACGATATTACAGTGGATTCCTAGAGTAAGCATATACACAAGAAGAAGACTTCAAGGTGAAATTGGTCATCTCACCATTGTTGGCCGAGTAGGAAGAAAAACCCTAGTCTATTGGTTTTGTCGCTTCGGTTTTTATTAGTCTATAGCAGAGTAAGTGTGAGCCTTTGTGAGTAAATATGGGCATAACAAATATGTTTAGTATGAATTGAAGTTTGTCGGTTGTGGATAACTTTGGTGTTCAGCATGTATTTGTGAAACCCGGCCAGCCAGCCAGCCAGCCAACCGACCAACCAACCAGCCAGCATGTTTTATCAGCACTTAACCACATTGATGCCTGTGTGCGTAAAGATTATGTGATTTACTTTAAATACGTGTGTGTTCATACTCTTCTGTATGTTCATGCCTATGCCAGTGTGTAAATGCCTTTGTGTGTGTGTGCATGGTTGTGTGTCGTTGTGTGAGTGTTTAAATATTACCGTATGTATCACTTATTGGTAAATTGCATTTTATTCCAATTTATCCGAAAACCAATATTAAGTATGAGACTGTATCTGAGTATCTGACTTAAAACATACACGCGCCCATACGCACACACATGCACACACTCATAACAATTCCGGCATTTCGATATTATCTTAAGCTGAAGCTTTCCTTGTGAATGCTCACAGATTTATGTTTAATATGGTTTCGTATTAAAATTGATGATGATTATTATTACGGTCATACGTTCCGCCTGTATGAAGTTGTCAACATACATTTTCCATCTGTTAAATTTCCTCGCATTAGATGAGATGCGAACATTTATTTCGGTTTCGTTTTAGAATTATCCATGTTACGTTTGATCCTTAATCTTTTTTGTGGTACGCACCAGTCAGTGCTTTGAAATCAAAAAGCTCTACCACATGTACTTTTTGGAATATCGGAGTATTAGGAGTTTCATAAACTATAAGCAGGAAGAAAAATAGAACATACGATTATAACTGGGTGTTTTTATAACCAGAACAGTGTTTCGTATGAGGTAAAAGTAGTAATATAAGGACTTGACTGTTTTCTGGTATTAAGTGTAAACTTTAATACAATGAAACATATATACAAAATAATATATTCATTTAAAATTGTGGGCGTAGGAAACATTAAGCATCAAATGTTAGATCCTATGTTCGGAATTTCGTTTATGATACGAGTAAAATAAAGGGTTATCCATTATGCGTTTTCAAAAGTAAACGTAAATAAAACACATATAAAATAATTTTTTTCATATTCTTTTTTATTATTAACTTTGAACGTTGACATTATGTGTGAAACACTAAATCATCCAAATGACCACCACGCAAAGTGTTGCAAGCATTGACTCTTATGAGGAAATTTTGGACCACTTCTTGGCACATATTGGGCGATATCTCAGCCATAACTTGACGAACGTTGGTTCTTAAGTGCTCAAGAGTTAAAAGTTTATCTGCATAAACACGATCTTTCGCGTAGCCCCCCAAAAAGTGTCTAATGGGGTCAAATCGCATGATCTTGGTGGCCAGTTGATGTCGCCACAACGAGAAATTACGCGGCCAGGAAATGTCTCTTGCAATAAAGCCACATTCGCTCGAGTTGTGTGGCATGTGGCACCGTCTTGTTGAAACCACATATTCTCCAAGTCGTATTCTTCAATAGGAGGTTATCATACGACCATAACGCTCCGAATTGACGATGACAGTCGTTCCATCGTCGTTTTCGAAGAAGTAAGGTCCAATCACACCTTCGGACCAAAGAGCGCACCAAACAGTGACTTTTTGTGGATGTAATGGCCTCTCTTCACCGCCGAGTGAGAAATGTGCTTCATAACCACAAAACCATAATCTTCTCTTAAAGCACGATATGTGGCTGTGCCAGAATCACCATTGTTGTAGTTGGTTTTAATAATTGTTACGCATTGTGTGATAGTTAAGCGATTCATTTTCATCAATGTCAGACTTCCAACTGAAATGAAAAAAAAATGGTTTAACAACTTAGTTTGACAGATGTCGAATTCCAGCCTTATACTTTTGAAACCACTAAATGGATAACCCTATATGTGTCTTGAAAGTACGTAGAACTGAAATCAAACGTACCACCCTTTTATAGATCACGCTCCACTGATCCAGCATCGCCGTCAATCTCTATGGGTGTTGTGAATATTGACGAATCAGATACTCTTGATTTTCTGGACATGAACAGAGTGATGTTCCTTGGGCTAGTAAAATAATCAATGTGTTTAAAGGAACATTCAAGTCTTCAGGCTTTTTAAAGCGGTACACGTAAATATTTACAACATATAAAGGGTTTTCCAACAAAAGGTGTTATTTTGAATCACCCGGTATTTCGGTAGCTGTCACTTTAACAGATTTTATTCTTTGACATTTGACAAGTAGAAACTACACCGTTACTAACAAATGGAACGACACACGCTTCAACAACAAATTGAAATTATTAAAATTCCCTACAAAAATGGTGAAAATCTTGCAGTCACAGTTAGCAAAACTAAAGTATTTTTGGGTCGTCGTAAAGCACCTTGTCGGACCGCAATACAGAAATTGGGGGAAAAATTCGAGCTTTTGGGCCAATTTAGTGATGTGAAGAATAAAACCCGTGCACGTCGCTCAAGAACAACTGTAGCCCTAAATGTTGAAGAAAATCCAGGTTTGACCATTTTGACTTCATCCCATTTTTCTCCTCATCCCATTTTCACCTCGGTGGCTACGTCAACAAGCAAAATTGTCGCATCTAGGGCTCGGAAAACCCAAGAGTTGGTGCGGGTCATGGTCCAGCAGTGTCATTGGACCTTACTTTTTCGAAAATGACGTTGGATCAACAGTTACGGTGAATGGATTGCGCTATCGAGAGATGAATAATGTTTTTGTATGGTAGGAGTTGGATGATATTGATATGGACAACGTTTACTTTCAACAAGACGGCGCTACATTCCACACCAGCAACGAAACCATTGCTCTTTTACGGGAAAAGCTTCCGTACCGTGTTATCTCTCGAATAGGTGATCACAATTGGCCACCGAGATCTTGTGATGTAACACCTTGCTACTAATTCCTTTGGGACACTTGAAAGATAAGGTCTACGCCAATAGCCCAACGTAGATTCAAGACCTCGTGAGTCTATCGTGGACATATGACAGCGATTTTGCGATTGGTTATAGAAATTTTCATGAAAAGCATATGGTTTTGTAAGCGAGGTCGTGGTGGCCATTTGGCTGATGATGTTTTTCATTATTAACGGCATACCTTCCCCCATAAACATTCGCTCATTTATCTCAAAAAATTAAATTTTTCTTTGAATACCAAAATAACACCTCTTGTTGGAAAACCCTGTACATAGGTGCCGGGGCTCCAAATTGTTCGACATTCTAAACTAAACAAGCACTACCTCTTAATTGTAAACTTTGTTTCTACTTACTTTGTACGACTTATAGCCTGTGTATATTGACTTTTTGCTATGTATACTACTAGTGTTAAAATATACGCTGTAATTTTAGTCGCTTAAACGCGAACTATTGTCTAGTAGACCATATCACCCACCAACAACAACTAAAAGTAACGAAGCCATATATCTAAGTTTCCATTTCATGTGTTTCGAATTATAAAATTTTTTAAATCGACAAAATAGATCTGAAGTCGGGTATGTTAACACCGTTTTACACACATTCTGTCCTATGAACCAAATTTACTTTTTCGGAAAGGGGATAAAAAATAAAAATACACGTGTTTCGGCGATTTTCATGTACACGTCAGTGATCTGCGACCCTATAAAGTATAAATATTATCGGTCAGTGTAACATTCTAAGACATTCTAAGGCAACGAAATTTACTCACGAACCCAAATATGCCTTTATTTTCATGATTTGCCTAAATTTTTTGATCCGGTTTCTGGGACTATCGGGTCACCAGCGGCCCAAAAACCGTCCCTTGACAAACATGGACATATGGGTATCGAAATGCAACGAAATTTTCTCGCGAACCCAAATATGCATTTATTTTCATGATTTGGATACAATTTGTGATCGGGTTCCTGGTACTATCGGGTCACGAGCGGCCCAAAAACCGGCCCCTGACAAACATGGACATATGGGTATCGAAATGCAACGAATCCATGATGGAGGGTATATAAGATTCGGCCCGGCCGAACTTACTATTTGTCCACTTGTTAACCCTTTTTCAGTGATCCAATCGAGCTGATTTTTTGCAGGCAGACTCGTGGAAATGTCTGTATCACGTGAAATACAACTGTGTTTTATTCGGTATTCGGATTAAGCTTTCCCGTTCATCTCACCCACTCGATGTGTATGACAAATGGGAGGGTGAGTGCTTTTGATATCGAATAAATTGTACAGTTTGAGTAATTTATCATTGCACACACATTAGCCCAGTAAATGGGCTAATTTGATTTGCAGGTTTTGTACGATACAGTCTGTCGTACACGGGAATGTACAGGAGGGGATAATAAAATAGCAACATCTAAAATGTGTGCCTTCAATCTCAATGGGCATATTACAAAACTATATTGTGAACAACGATTATTAGTATGAGCTGATGTTTGTTTAATCGACTCGGAATCATTTTCTGTGTCGATTTGTAATTTCATTTCTGCAGTCAAAGGTCAAGTCACAGTCGTAAAAAATCAGTAATTACTCTCTTACTCGTAGAGTCGCCCGCATTTACGAGGCGGAAAACACCCGCCGAAAAATGTTTGATGGTCTTAGCCGGATTTGAAACCTGGATTTTACTTGTGTGATAGTCGCACACACTGTCTACAACACCACGGTATTAAGTTCTGAACGAAAAGTGTGTGAAAACCAGAATTCTGCTATAATGGGTTGGATGATTTTCGCACTGAGCAATTATCGGTTAATATTATCATAGCCAGATGCCTTAACATTCTTGAGGGCTTTTATAGCCTTTGTTATATCGTTTTCGCACATTATGAAAATTTCCCCAAAAATTCTGAAAAATCCCATAAAACAATTTCTGAAAAATTACCCACTCCAAAATCCCCAAAATATTATGAAAAATAGCCCAAAAATACAGCAATCGATTTTCGTAATTTGGAAAAAGTGTATGTTTTAACAGAAAAAAATTGGGGTGATTTTTTTATTATGCAATATCACCCCAACCTAAAATGTAAAACAACTCCGAACAAAAGTGACCACAACTACACGGAAATTTGGGTTGATTTTTCACATTTTTTTTCAAATCGCACGCTTCTGAACTCTTCCTTTTCCTTGATGTCCGCTAATTAAGTGGCAGCATACCATAGGATGCAGGTGTTGTTTCGCGCCCGTGTTCGACTCAGCTAGTTAACAACTCACAAATGTATCTCGGAACTGGATGCCGGACAAACGTAGGTAGAACTGTTTAATTGAAATGATTCCGTTGGTATGAGCACAACCAACATTTTCAATCGTATGCATATCGAAAATGATTGAAACTGTTTGCAGACGAATTGAGAAGAGCCTATAAAACATGCAAGGGTTTTAATGGACTCTTGGGTTAATGTTCCCGTTTGCAAATTTGCGGTGGATAGAAGTATTTTAAATACAAACTGTTTTCGTTGTACAATTTAGTCACACTTTTCAATTAAGCTCTTTTAATGGGAAAATTTACAGAGATGGAAATAAATTGGTTATTTTTGGGAACTTTTCCATGTTTCTTGAAATATTGATATTGAAATTGTGATCGTCTTTCTTTCATCTAGGGAAAATACGCCAGAGGCTGCGACAATAAAGAGAGAAAGTTAAATATGTACCCTTTAGTCAGTGATCAGTTGCAATTGAAAATGAGACAATGGGACAATGTACTAAAAACGACTTTTGAAAACAATCGGTTACATAAGTTACATACAAAAGTCACAGAGATGGACATATTGACCCACACACCACACGGCCCTTAAATAATAATTAACTCAAACTGACAGATATTTTTTAAACAAGTGGACAAATAGTAAGTTCGGCCGGGCCGAATCTTATATACCCTCCATCATGGATGAACATGTTTGTCAGGGGCCGGTTTTTGGGCCGCTTGTGACCCTATGGTCCCAGGAATCCGATCACAAATTTTATCCAAATCATGAAAATAGCCGCATATTTGGATTCGTGAGAAAATTTCGTTGCATTTCGATACCCATATGTCCATGTTTGTCAAGGGACGGTTTTTGGGCCGCTGGTGACCCGATAGTCCCAGAAACCGGATCAACAAATTTAGGCAAATCATGAAAATAAAGGCATATTTGGGTTCGTGAGTAAATTTCGTTGCACTTCGATACCCATATGCGCATGTTTATCATGGGCCCTTTTTTGGGCCCCAAGGGTCCACGGAACCCATGAGCACGCCCATTTTTGGGATTTTTTTCCCATCTATAAATTATATAAACTTAGAACAATTTTACCAAAAAAAATCAGATGTAGTGAAAAAAAATATTTGAAAAATTTGATTATGGCCGGGATATATTTAGTCCCGTAAAGGGGAACTTTTTCCCCTTTGGTCCGATATTGCCCATTCTCGAACGTGATTTCAACAGACAACAGACGGACGGACGGACAGACGGACATCGCTAGAATGTCTTAGAATGTTACACTGACCGATAATATATATACTTTATAGGGTCGCAGATCACTCTTTCGAGGTGTTGCAAACGGAATGACAAACTTAGTATATACTCCATCCTACGATGGAGTGTATAAAAAGAGGCCGCACCATGTATTGTTGTTCAGATGGGTACACAAATGAAGTATTTTCAATGTATCGGATTTTTGAAGCAGTACCAGAAATACCTCAACCCATCTGATCTCCTAAATATCTACACCACCTACATCAGGTTCCTGGACCGTGTACAGAGGAGAAATGTGGTGATCTACTGTGTCCCTTCAGTATCGCCGGAACGCGGGCTGTCCATCGTTGTTCTACATACATTTTAAGGGTATCTGCGACTCACATGTTCGTCGTCTAGTCCCAGATGTTAGGGCTTTCAACCAATACACGCGGCTATTCCGGGATCCTTATTCGTTCATTGTCAAATGGCCGGTTGATCCGACGACGCATTATACATGCAATTCATTCTTCAGCCAAACTGCTCGTATGTGGAATGCTCTTCCTGCAAGTGTCTTTCCCGCCAGCTGTGACATTCTCAAATTTAAGACAAATATCAACAAACACGTGTCTTTCTCACTTCCGATTTTTCTGACCACTAACACAATGCATTGCATTTATAGGGAGCATCAATAGAGTGTTGGTCAGCAAAGAAGGAGTTATTTAGGATACAGAGTTTTCCAACAAGAGGTTTTATTTTGGTATTCAAAGAAAAATGGTATTTTTGTAGATAAATGACCGGATTTTTATTTCATAATAAAGAGGAAGGTATGCCGTTAATAATAAAAAACAACATCAGCCAAATGACCACCACGCTTACAGGACCATATCCTTTTCATGAAATTTTCCATAATCAAATCGCAAAGTGGCTGCCCTATGGCCTCGATAGCCTCACGAATTTTATCTTTGAGATCTTGAATCGACGCAGGGCTATTATCTTTCACGTGGCCCCAAAGGAAGAAGTCGCAAGGTGTTAAATCACAAAATCCTGGTTGCCAATTGTGATCACCTCTTCGCGAGATAACACGGTCCGGAAACTTTTCCCGTAAAGGAGAAATGGAGAAATGGCTTCGTTGAAAGCAAACGTTGTCCAAATCAATATCATCCAACTCCGACCATAAAAAATCAATAATCATCTCTCGATAGCGTAACCCATTCACCGCAACTTTTGATCAAACTTCATTTTCGAAAAAGTAAGGTCAGGAAAGTCCGGTTAGGAGAGGACACCTTATATGACCTATCGGCCGTCAAAGCAATAGACATAAGGAATTTAAGGAACTTTATAGAGGGGACCGAATTCCTAACGTAGGAAAAAGGGGAAGGGAATTAGTAGAAGAAACCAGGAGCGCACAACAGGTCGAATTGCTGACCTAGGTGTATGTGAGTGATATGAGACGGTCATGGTATATGACCGATCCTCCATTCAACCTAACCTAACCTAACCTAAGGTCCAATGGTCGGACCGTAAACCGCAAATCAAACTGTCACACATTGAGGATGGAGAGGCATCTCCTGGGTTGTCCGAGCCCCAGATGTGACAATTTTGCTTGTTGACCACCCAGGTGTAAATGGGTCTCATCAGTCAAGATGATTTTTCGATGGAACTCCGGATCATTTTCGTGCATTTCAAGGACAGAATCAGCAAAGACACGACGTTGTTAATGATCGGTCGGCTTGGGTTCTTGTGTTAACTGAACTTTATATGCCATGTCTTTATGCAAAATATGGTGTAATGACGTATGTGGAATGCCCAATTCCAAAGAACGACGAGGAATTGACAATCCTGGATTTTCTTCAACACAGCAATATTTTCTTTTGTTCTTGAGCGACGTGCACGGGTTTTATTCTTCACATCACTAACTTGTCCCATCAGCTCGAATTTGTCCACCAATTTCTGTATTGCGATCAGACAAGGTGCTTCACGACGACCCAAAAATGCTTTAGTTGTGCGAACTGTGACTGCAAGATTTTCGCTATTTTTGTAGGGAATTTTAATCATTTTAATGCGTTGTTGCAGCGCTTATCGTTCTATTTTTAGTAATGGCGTCAAATGTCAGAGAATAAAAGCTTCAAAAGTGACCGCAATGGAATTACTGAGTGATTAAAAAACACCTTTTGTTGGAAAACCCTTTAGTTAGTCTGGCGATTTCCGGAAAGATGACTGGAGCGAATGTCCCGGTCAGCGGGAGCCACAAAATCAATTCAAAGAAGTATTCATTGAGCACAGTTCCCAATATTGCTGCATAATGATAAGTATGACAAAATGCGGTCTGAACTAATTTACACCTGGTGTATTCATGTTGGCGTTTATATGGGAGTGTCTCTCTCCAGGGTCGTTCTCAAATGTTTAGAGTGTATGTCCTGCTGTCCAGAGAACTACAAATTATGTAGTACCCTGTGAACAGCGTTGCCGTTGATGATACTAAAGTATCAAAATGATACTTTTTTTTGGGTCTTGCCACTTTTTTGATACTTTTTGTTTTTGATACTAAATTTGATACTTTTTGTTTTTAGATCCCTCTATGATCAAATCAAATGTTGACACAGATTATTTCGATTTAATATCTGAATTTAATTATAAAATTAAAGATGCAGATGAATTTGTGAGCGAATATCAATCTTTGGAGGCTTTAACAAAAGAAAAAACATGGGAGCGCCTTTTTCAAATTAGGGATGCTGAGGAGTTTTTGGGGGAAAGTAGGAAAAATTAAAAATTAATACATTAAATAAATTTGTGTCATATATACGCTACGCTTGCGCTGAGCGTATTTTTTCAAAACGTTCTCTTATGAAAAATAAGCTAACAATAAGCAGACTATCAGCTCTTAATTTGGTAGATACTGATTTAGAAGATTGGAAGCCAAACCCGGAATTAATTGACAAATTCCGAAAAAAAATTACAAAAAAATAAGTACCAAGTAACATAAGTACCAAATTTTCATTGACAGTTGTTTTTTTAGTTTTAATGTTTATTTAATGTTTTATTGTATTATTATTTTTGTTTTTTGTTACTTTACATGAATTCGTATTTTTTACCTTATTTTATTGTTCTGCTTACTTTGTACCTAATTTGAAGTAATTTTCAAATAAAAAAACGTTTTATACTTTTTTTTAAAAATGAGACCTTTTTTTTGGTACTTTTTTTTGAAAATGATACTTTTTGTGATACTTTTTGAAAAAAGGCAACGGCAACGCTGCCTGTGAATATCTCACCAATAAAAAAACATCCTGAGGAGCACCCTGCAAAATTAAATCCATACAGATGAACCTTAATTGTCTGCGGGTATCATATATATGTATGGCGGCAATTATTTACGTAGAGAAGTTATCGCATATGAATTATCAAGGTTAAAACATAACGATTTGCATTAGCTTGTTTTATGGGATGCACTTATATGACAGCCTTACTCAACATTGCAACCATTTATTTCTTCATAATCCTATCCTTATACTTGCAGCTATTTAGGAGCAAAAATATGTCATCAGCATATGCAGGATCATCCCACCGTAACTTTGTCATAAACAGAGTGAAAAGTAATCCGATGAATAACGCAGCCTTACTTTACGCTCTTATACGAGTATACTAACTGGGTTACTGTAACGAAGCTGGTATAAGTGTAGGATTCGGCGGATTGTTTCCCTTAACAAGGACAACAAGTCCTTGCATGAAAGCTCAATGGCAGTACACTATATACATTTTTGTCTAGCATCAGTTTCTTTAACATTCCATTAGGTAGTGATGTTATCAGAAAACGAATAACATTCGCATTTTTTACTGGGCACTATTTGCATTCGTGTTAGTGGTTGCTCTTTTGACTATGAGGGAGACTATACAAACTCGAATCTCGACCAGCATGAAACACAGTGTGTAATGACCGTAGTAAGCAACCAGTAAAGAATTCGTCGGTAAAACCGAGTTCGGTCATGTCGAATCTTATATACCCCTCCACATAGAGTACAAATCTGTGAGGAAATTTTTATTGAATTTCGGCTCCGGTGCCAAAATATAGCCAAATCCAAAAAATATGTAAAATTTACAAGCATACTAAAATCTACTACAATATATTACAAAGAAGTACAATTGAGTATAGCTGAGTTTTAATGACACCTCATAAATACAAATGTACTTGAACGGAAAACATTGGCGCCAATTATTTTTTGAATTTTCTACAAAGGTTCCTTGACACTTTTGGTTAGATTTCATACCCTCTACGGGCTCATACTTTCAGCAGACTGGCAGGTCAACATGGCTAGATCATCTAAAAGTATCATACTGCTATTTCCAAACATTACAAATACAATGACAAAACAAGTGTACTCTCCCTCTGCTACTAGGTGGTACACAAATTTCAAGAAATTTTAAAACAAACTATTTTTTTGTCGGTTATCATATTCAGCCTCTATTGAATATTGCAAACAAAACAACAACAAGTCTGTGCACATTTGAACCACACGCACACATGGCTGCCGGAGAAAAAAATAGCAAATATGGTTTTTTAATTCCGACCAGAGAGCAAAATATGAATAGAAATATTAATTTCCAAGAATTCACAAACTAAAGTTAGTAAGTAATTTATATTGTGGTTAAACCAAGTGAGGTTTACCACACGCACACACACACACACAAGCATGTGCAACCAAAACCCTAACCATAACCCCATACCCATCCAATCGCATGGTGTGTGTCAAGACACACAGATGCAATTACATGTACACAATAGGGTTGTCCATAGGGGGCCGAGGTTATAAATCCAGGGATTCCGAGATTTTATTGAGTATGTAATTTATCAAGTAAACCAACCGTCAAATCCTGGAAACCCTCTCAATGAGAACTAAAACGGTACATCACATCGTTTCATAATATAAAGGGTTATCTAACAGGTGGTGTTATTTTGAATCACCTGGTATTTCGGTAACTGTCACTTTTGAAGCTTTTATTCTTTGACATTTGACAAGTGGAAACTAAGCCATTACTAAAAATGCAACGAAACACGCTTCAACAACGTATTGAAATTATTAAAAATCACTACAAAAATGGTGAAAATCTTGCAGTCGCAGTTCGCAAAACTAAAGCATTTTTGGGTCGTCGTGAAGCATCTTGTCGGACCGCAATACAGAAATTGGTAGACAAATTCGAGCTGTTGGGCCAAGTTAGTGATGTGAAGAATAAAATCACGTGCACGTCGCTCAAGAACAACTGAGAATAATGCTGCTGTAGCCCAAAGTGTTGAAGAAAACCCAGGTTTGTCCATTCCTCGTCGTTCTTTGGAATTGGGCATTCCAAAAACGTTATTACATTACTAGTAAGTTGTACTGCGCCTATGGCGCCCGTTGAAATATGGAAAAAAAATGTTGTTGAAAAAAAAAAATTTTGTTGAAAAAAAAAATTTTTTTTAAAAAAAAAATTTTTGTTCAAAAACAAATTCTTGTTAAAAAAAAAATTTTTGTTGAAAAAAAAAATTTTTGTGGAAAAAAAAAATTTTGTAAAAAAAAATTTTTGTTGAGAAAAAAATTTTGTAAAAAAAAATTTTTGTTGAGAAAAAAATTTTGTAAAAAAAAAATTTTGTTGAGAAAAAAATTTTGTAAAAAAAAATATTAGTTGAGAAAAAAATTTTGTAAAAAAAAAATTTTTTCTAAAAAAATAAAATATATAAATATATATTAAGATATTTTGCATAAAGACTTGGGTCTTAAGGCTTATAAAGTTCAGTTAACACAAAGAAGATGTGATCACAATTGGCCACCGAGATCTTGTGATTTAACACCTAGCGAGTTATTCCTTTGGGGCCAAGTAAAAGATAAGGTCGTGAGGCTTTTGAGGACATAGGGCAGCCACTTGGCGATTTGGTTAAGGAAAATTTCATGAAAGGGGATATGGTCCTGTAAGCGTGGTCGTGGTGGCCATTTGGCTGATGTTGTTTTTCATTATTAACGGCATGCATTCCTCTGTATTATGAAATAAACATCATTTATATAAAAAAAAAATAATTTTTCTTTGTATACCAAAATAACACCTCTTGTTGGAAAACTCTGTACAAAAATGGCCGAATTTCCATTCCATTCTATAAACATCAATTTTTCTGACTTTGTTTGTCGAAGTTGTCCGATATCTTTGAAAACATGTTATCACTAAATTATTTTAAATCTTCGCCTTTGGTGAATTTGTATCCGAATGACAGTTTCAGCGTGATTCAGAACGAAAGTTTTCTCATTTTTTAATTTTTTTTTAAAAAAATCAAAAATGACGAAAGAAGTGTCCCTTTCAGTTATGTACTATGAAGCCAAATATCTGACAATAAAAACAAGTGGACAAATAGTAAGTTCGGCCGGGCCGAATCTTATATACCCTCCATCATGGATCCTTAAAAAGTCAATAAATAAGAAAACTATGAAGAAAGTAAGTGCTTTGAAAGTGTTAGGCAAATCATGAAAATAAAGGCATATTTGGGTTCGTGAGTAAATTTCGTTGCACTTCGATACCCATAGGCGCATGTTTATCATGGGCCCTTTTTTGGGCCCCAAGGGTCCACGGAACCCATGAGCACGCCCATTTTTGGGATTTTTTTCCCAAACTTAGAACAATTTTACCAAAAAAAATCAGATGTAGTGAAAAAAAATATTTGAAAAATTTGATTATGGCCGGGATATATTTAGTCCCGTAAAGGGGAACTTTTTCCCCTTTGGTCCGATATTGCCCATTCTCGAACTTAACCTGCTTATGGGCAAAAAACATCTTCCTACAAAATTTCAGCTTGGTCGTTCGCACTCTATCGTGATTTCAACAGACGGACAGACGGGCAGACGGACATCGCTAGAATGTCTTAGAATGTTACACTGACCGATAATATATATATTTTATAGGGTCGCAGATCACTCTTTCGAGGTGTTGCAAACGGAATGACAAACTTAGTATATACTCCATCCTATGATGGAGTGTATAATAACGTATAGGCCATTTGAATCGATGAAGTACTTTTTCCCTTATTCACAATTTAGTGAAGCTCTCTTCGGGAATATCCCATACAAATGTTAGGTTATGTGGCATTTATGAAAAAAAAAAACTGAATTCCAGAAATGAATAGTGAACAACATCAAAAATTCTCCTTCGATTTTTGTAATATATACACCATTTTTATTGTAAGATATGTGGCCTTATGGTAAACTACTGAAACAATACAGTTTTTAGCCATTTTCGATTTTTATGAACGTTTTTATCAGCTGAAATTTTTTTTTGTCATTTTCGAGCTATAGAAATTTATCGGGGAGAAAAATATCCATAGAAATCTTTTTTTGCACTCAGGGAACTACATTACATCAGAATTGTATAGTAGTTATTCATTTAATTTCTTTTGTTGCATAGTGTTATCATTACCTTCCAAATGTTCATTCAAAAATAAACAAATTGACATTATTTTTTGGAATCAAGGTATTTGATACTTTGTCGTGGTTATCAGATCGTCATCCCTAAAACACACACATGATATAAAAATAATTTACATTTAAATAAAATTTCAACATATTTTAAGTGGCAACATTTTATATCTGGCAACAACAAAAATCCTTATTTATGTCCCCTCAAAAAAAAAAACGAAAAGAAAAAAATGGCACAAAAAAGAAAACAGAAGCAGGCAGATAGCAGAAGGGATACAAGGCAACACAAAAACAAATTACAATTTTACAACACGTGTACATTACAATCGTATAGACAACAACAGAAGAAAAAAAAACAAACTTTGAGATACGAAATAGTAGGAAATACCCTCATCACAAGGGACACCATGTGAGGCAACCACACCCCAAAATCTTTAGTCTGTGAAAAAAAAACAGTCACACAATGTGTACCCCCATCACCATTATGGAATACTATGTGCAACAACAGAAATGTGGACAGCAACAAAATACCGAAACTATGCTGGAAACAATGAATCGTTAGTACCAAGGAAAAAGAATTTAAAAAAAAAACGGTCGTGCGTTGAAGGGATTACTATGGCAATGATAAATACCCGCACCCTACGGCGCAACCCAGTGAGAAAGGAAGGACGTTTTCAAAAAACAAGTTAGGAACAAGTTAGAAAAGTTCCGTCAAATGACTGGTCCATGGATCAAAAGGAAAACTGATACGTTCTCATTTTCCCAACACCAAATGAAGTAAAAACGCTTTGAAGCCACCGTGTCGTTTGGAATAAAGTGACAGATTACAAGTGACGCATTACAATAATCTGAAAAAATAGCCGGTCAAGCTGGTTTTGGTTAATGGATATTATTCATTGTACTTGTGGCAAAAGTTTCGCTAAGTCCCGATTCATACCAGGCAATTTTACTAGTGTGAATCTGCTGTATCAATGAAGTGTTGGTTTTTCCTGGCTGACCCCTCCATGGTAGTTGTTAAAATTACATCCACTTCAGGACTCCACTACGTAGGCCTTCCCAATTGAAACCCCCAAAATCTGAAAGCTGATGGTGGTAGAAGAAAAGCCCTAGCTGGGTTTTGCGTTATTAACTAAGGTTTTTTTTAATTCATTTTTGAAGTTTTCGACTGGATTTTAGTACAATTTTGAAAAAATCATGTCTATATCAAAGTGATTTCTTGAAAGTAATTTCTTGGTCCTTTATTACATTTTGAATATGTGTAAAACCAGAGAAAAATATGAAGAAATTTTACGATTTTTTGACAGTTTTGAATAAGACTTTTTTTGAACGAAAAATTTGACGAAGATGGGCAAGCAATATTTCGAATAGTTCACAAGATATGCACATGATGTTTTTCTTCAAAATTATACTAAACTCCACACCCAGCCGAAATGAATTAAAACAATTTCATCTACTAACATAAGCTTTCAGATCTGGGGGGGGGGGGGGTTCAATTGATTCAAGATTTTAGTGCTACAATGCGAAATAAATCATTACTACGGTGCCTGGTTGCAATCATATATTTTGTCTTCTTCTCTTTCAATAGAGCAATTGTCGCTGATTCTTCTTCATTATTGAAAAACCAGTCCCAAATAATATCATATGACTAAATGGCACCGTTTTGGTTGGCCATTCTTATCTTCCGGTGTACAAAGTTTGCAGAATCCTTGCTAAATGTTTCCTCCACCCGGCTACTATGTTTTAGTTCATAGAAAATATATGTTACACTCCCAGTATTAAAATACAATTAAAATAAATATCGACAGCTCTATGGTGATTTATGTTTTTAAAAGTGCACAGTGATTTAGAGCCGAAACACAATCACAGCTATCGAGGTATCAAGGGAAATTGGTGATCATCACATCATGTCCGAATATCGTCCGGCACAAATACCTTCTCATCAAGATCACATACTTCACAATAACATGGACCAGCAAATCTGTCTGGTAAATTTGGATGATATCAGTCTACCTTGTGATATTTTCCTCATACAAGAGTCAGTCCATCTTTTGTCTCTGTACTCTATTCGTCCCTGGTTGCCGTACTACAAACATATTCAAAGAGATGTTAATACTAGGGATGTAACGAAGTTCGCTTTCGAATATGCGAATTATTCGCATAATTTTAACATTCTCATTCGCACAAACCATTTTTGCAAAATTGGCTTTGGCAAAAAGATATTTACGTATTCGGTTTCTCATTGAAAAAAATAAGATTGTTTAAGTTACGCCTAGAGCATTCCGATTGGTCGTTTTATAAACACAACAATACATTTTTGGAATCTAACAACGTTTGGAAATAATTCTAGGAAGGAATGCAACGAATTTTCGTTATAGCATATACGAATGCGAATTATTCTGATCATTTTAGAATATTCGCTTTCGCAAGAAATTAAATTTCAATATTCGCTTTCTCAAAAAATATATTTCAATATTCGCATTCGCTAAACCCACTTTCGTTACATACCTCGTAATTTTTACTCAAATAATTTTACAAAAAATATGATTTTCCCTTCTATAAAACTTGTTTTGTTACATCTTCACAGAATTATTTTAAAGCAGTTATTTTTCTATTAAAAAACAATAAATCGTTACCTTAATATAAAAAGGCCTTAACTCACGAAAAACTCTTTTTACTGGAGAAGGGAAATTAATTTTAGTTTGGAAGAATACGGATTTATAAAACTTTTTATTTTTGTAGAAAGTACGTAAAGTATGAGTTGAGGCTTTTTCTTTCAAAAAAATTGTGTTAAGATTTTTTTTTTATTCTTTTAGTTTTTTTATTTGTTAAAAAAGCTCTCAATCAAAAATCGAAAAATAATAACATGGGGCTATTTGATATTATTATATTTATATACTAGTAAGTTGTAATGCGCCTATGGCGCCCGTTGAAATATGGAAAACAAAATTCTGTTGAAAAAAAAAAATTTTTGTTGAAAAAAAAAATTTTGTTGAAAAAAAAAATTTGGAAAAAAAAAATTTGTAAAAAAAAAAATTTAAAAAAAAAAATTTTGAAAAAAAAAAATTAGGGAAAACACAATTTCTGTACAAAAAAAAATACTATTTTTTTTATTATTATTATTTATAGAAAGTTATAGAATGCCTATTTAAATTCCTACGTACTGCGTGACAGAGTCAGTGAATCAGTGTATCAGTGAATCAGTGTATCAGTGAATCAGTGTCGAGTGTAAATATATATTAAGATTATTAACGAAATGATTATTAACTGGTTGCAGATGCCTAGGATAGGTAATTTGTGCGACACAGTCTGACAACAAACCACGTTTCATATCACGGCAAGAACAACAAAATATTTTTCAACAATAAACCAAAAGGACTACATAGAGATCCTTGCGGTGTACACCTTAAATTATGTATATCAACACAGTTCGACTATAGAATTTATATTCTGAAAGTTTATCAGTACAGCTTAACTCACATTACAAACAAAAAGTTGTGTAATCGCTTTCATCGTACTGTGGAACATTTTAAATTCTGGTCAAGTACACACTAATCTCATTGTCAGTATTAAACATACGTATGCACGAGTATGTGTGCACACATGCATGTGTATGATATGTGATGGCTGATGGGGGCCATGGTGTCCGTGATGCCAGTGGTGGAGCTGATGGTGTAGGGAGGGTATTATAATTTCAAAAACATAGAAAGCATCTCCTAACAATTCATTCAAATTCAAATATCGTTTCCGTTTCCGTTAGTGATTGTCTATGGTGGCACACGAGTGCCACACATATACAAAACCGCATCCAAAACAAACAACCATTCTAACTAATTCACACATGCATACAGACAGACAAACATACCGACGGACAGACATATACTCACATTAAATTGTCAAGGCTGATTGTGTGGTTCGGTGTTTGGAGGGTTTCCTTTTTGCGGACTGAAAGCGTAAAAACAATTTATTAAAAATGTGGGACCCAAAATATGTATGTATGCAAATATATGCCCGTATCTATGTAACTTTATATGTATGCATGTACAGATGTGTATGCATGTTCTCATACATATATTCAATTTGGTATTTCGAGGCTGAAACTGCAAATCCATTTGTAATGCCATGGCGTTAACAGAGCTTCAATTCAGGACTTTTCGATATTTTTTTTTGTATTATTTTACGTACTTCTATGGTAATCAGAAGCCCCTCTATCACACATTCACGTACGAATAGTTCCAGAAAAAACTCTAAACAAACCATGTCTACGGTTAATTGACATTATCCGATTAAGTCCAGATTCAGACTAGGCAATTTTAATTGCCACAATTCCCAGGTTGAAGGGAGAGGAATGGAAAGGAAAACCCTTGCAATTTCTTTTTGTCTTTTACGTATTTTGATATTTTGAAAGTCATTTGTATTTGAAAAGGCAATGAAAACCAAAATTGCCGAAAACGAATTTCCTGGTGTGAACACAAGAGGCGAGTTCAAAAGGGAATCATTAAGAGTGGTTATTTTTTACTTCCTTCTCAGTAGAAAAATAAAAAACCATTTAAATCTACTCTGTTCATTGGGCCCATCTCACAAATCGTCGCCAAATCGCGGTTGAATGAGTCGTTCGTCGTTCACCTTTTGTCCTCGACATCCGAACGACTTGGCCGATATTCAAATGAGTACGAGTGACAGAGGTTGCTGTCTTTCGCAAAGGAGTAGACTGGGTTCACAGTCTGACCCAACAGTTCGTCAATGAAAATAAGAAATAGAGAAGGAGAGAGGAAAGAGGACAGAACATTGTGGCACTCCTGCGGTTAACCTATGCTCGTTGGATGATACCCCATCTATAACAACTCGTATAGAGCGATCTCTGAGAAAACTTGATTTAAATCGAGAATAGTCAACAGATCGTTATGTAAAATGATCTCCTGAATCCGAATTGAGTGTCCATGTATAGTTTGCTGCTATCTTTTCATTAATTTGTCTAAAATTCTTATCCGATTCACTTAAAAATGGTCAATTTTAATTGGTAAGGTCATAACTTATTAACATAATTCATAACTTATAAAAATCGAATAACAATTCTTGAAAGTTACAGCCATAAGAAGTTAAAATTTTTCAACTGACAATTGTACCCCAATTCTGGAACTCTTCCACTCACAAAAAATCAATTGGAACCTACTGTAACGTTTCCAACGTGGTATATTTTGTGATGATCCGACAAAAATTAATTAATCTCTAAGATTAAACATTCTTTCAAAGGTCTGTCTGAAAATCCTCCTTTACACATTCCTTACTGATTATAATATAAAATCATCCTCCGAATCAGAATATTCTATCACGTACAGTTTTCGAGTTATACATTCTGTGATCGAAAATTAATTTATAGAATTCCAGTCAACACTGCTATATTGAGGTGGGTAATACAAAAAGGGTAACAAATAAAATATACTCTAATTCTCAATTGTTGCAATAAACTGTGATATGAGGTTTTTTTAACTTTTAGTTTTCTGTGTCTTTCTGTTTAAAAACATGAGTTTTTAAAATTTATAAATTTCATTGGATTAAAGTTATTGAACTTATTACTTTACAAAAAAAACACTATTCTTCGATTTCGAAAACAACATTGCATTATTTTTAAAAAAAACAAAAACTTTATTAGATTTGTTCGTGATTTTTTTAATATTGTGAATGAGACTAATCTTTTGTTATCTTTCGTGAGAGATAACCATCATTCACAATAGTTACTTTGACGAGAATATTTTTTTTTTGTCTGTGAGTGTAAAGAACCTAATGGGAGATACAAATTAAAATACCTCTCGTGAGATTAGTTCTTTCGCTCTATGGCATTTTCATTAGACTGCAGTTCTGTTGTTAATTGAACATGTGAACGTAGATCTTTAGTGAGTATGCGCCTGTAGTGTTCCTAAAAGCTTCCATACTTGTCCACGACTACGAACAGATATGCCGCAACTTTCGCCAACACTCTCAGGCACTGTACTGATATGCAGAGTTGGGTGTGTGTTGTAGTGTTACCTATTGAAATTACACTTTTTTGGGAATTTTTTTTATTGATTCTTATTACAAAATATATTAAAATAATTAGAATTTCAGAATCCATTGACTTTAGCTGGTTGTGACCAACTTTTGCCTTGAGTGTGATCTTGCGGTATTTCTTGCCACTGCTAACGATCCAGACAGTAAGAGTTGAAGTTTCTGGTTCTGGATATTTTATGTGAAAATATAACGATTCAGACGGTATCGGCAAAGAACGTCTCTATTTTCTTATTATTTAGCTGCAGCAGGTCGGAACGAACTGTAAAGTCCAATTTCGTCCATACTGAAATATTATTTAATTTTGATTTTATTTATTAAAAAAGAATCCGTTTAGGTTTCAAGGTTTGTTGATATTGTGTCGACCTTTTTATAATTCCATCATAGGATAATACTAAGTTTGTCATTCCGTTTGCAACACCTCGAAAGAGTGATCTGCGACCCTATAAAGTATATATATTATCGGTCAGTGTAACATTCTAAGACATTCTAGCGATGTCCGTCTGTCCGTCTTTCCGTCTGTCCGTCTGTTGTCTGTTGAAATCACGATAGAGTGCGAACGACCAACGCTAAGAAGCTGAAATTTTGTAGGAAGATGTTTTTTGCCCATAAGGGGAAAAAGTTCCCCTTTACGGGACTAAATATATCCCGGCCATAATCAAATTTTTCAAATATTTTTTTCACTACATCTGATTTTTTTTGGTAAAATTGTTCTAAGTTTATATAATTTATAGATGGGGAAAAAAATCCCAAAAATGGGCGTGCTCATGGGTTCCGTGGACCCTTGGGGCCCAAAAAAGGGCCCATGATAAACATGCGCATATGGGTATCGAAGTGCAACGAAATTTACTCACGAACCCAAATATGCCTTTATTTTCATGATTTGCCTAAATTTGTTGATCCGGTTTCTGGGACTATCGGGTCACCAGCGGCCCAAAAACCGTCCCTTGACAAACATGGACATATGGGTATCGAAATGCAACGAAATTTTCTCGCGAATTTCGTATTAATTTCGAATTAAATGTATAAACTGTAAATGTATAAACAATTTAAAATTATGTTAAATTTAAATAAATGTTAACACTTTCAAAGCACTTACTTTCTTCATAGTTTTCTTATTTATTGACTTTTTAAGGATCCATGATGGAGGGTATACAAGATTCGGCCCGGCCGAACTTACTATTTGTCCACTTGTTTATTATAAATTTTTGGTATTAACTATTTTGAGCTCGAGGTCGAGATTTTGAAAACTCTTTAGTGCACATGATATTCTAACAGGATCATGTCGAAATTTTTACATTTCGAAATAGTTATTCACCTGAACTCTGTTAATACCGAGGAATTTTCATAGTCCATATTGATTTCCAATTAATATTTTCCTTTAGGTATTTTCCCGTTCTTTTTTTAACATTTAGTTTATCTTTGATTTTTGTACCACATTCCATATTTTTCTCTATTGCTTTTCCGATACCTATAACTTTTTCGAACAAAGACAAAGACAGACTCTGTTGCTGACAACATTTCCTGCAGTAGAAAACATTTTAATTGAAAAATGTTTAAAATTTCGGAATCGTCCATATACACATCCACACGCAATCGCAAAAAAAGAACAACTGAAATGTAATATATCTGTAGAACATTGATGTGAATGAGGAAAGAAACTATGTACATATAATAAAAAAAAAGTTTCATTAAAATTCTGCAAATGACTTTTTGATACGATGTGATACCTCCGAAAATGCGTCATTTCGCTTATTTTCTTTACAGTTTTGTTTTTCATCAGCACTTTTTGTTGTTGTCGCTTTTCAATGAATTATCTTTCACATTGGTGACTTCCTATTTGTATGGTACGGACTTGCAACGGACATATGAAGCGCTTCCAACATGAGTGGCCGAGTTGTTTATAAATGATTTCACTGGGTAACAACCAAAAAAAAGTCATGGGTTTCTCAGCTGATTTAGACTAATTTTGGTATTCTGAGTCCGAATATCACATTGATTTTGCTGTATCAGGTCAACTTTTTGAGATACAGCCATAGGCCTAAATGACCATTTTTCCCTGAAATGTAAGCCTTTTTATACGCTTCAATATGCTAATATTAGGGGTTTTAAGGGGATTATTCAGGACATATGAAAACTGTTATATACCCTGAAATAAATTCCTAATTTAATAATACGCTAACTTAGTAACCCTATTTCAAAATCGTTTGTGCAGGTGGTGAAGAACTTCCTGGGGAACACAAAGGCAGCAAACCACGCCAGACTCATCAGCAGCATGATAGAGGCCTTTCAAAAGCTCGGGTGTTTGATGAGTATAAAAATGCACTTCCTGTTCTCACACATGGAGAAGTTTCCTGAAAACCTTGGGGCGATGAGCGACGAGCAGGGAGAAAGGTTCCATCAGGACATGCGCCAAATGGAGGATAGGTACCAGGGGAGGTGGGACGCAGTCATGATGGCGGACTACTGCTGGATGCTGAAGAGATACAACCCAGCAGCTGCTCACAAACGGAAATCGAAGAAACGCCGATTTATGCCGTGAACTCTGAACTTTTGTGTCACGTAACGCTCATTGTTATACTAATATTATGATAAATATGCTTATTTAATTTGATGGAGTAAATAAAAACTTAATAAATTTGCATACGTTGACTTTTATTTCTTGAGGAAAACGGAAAAAATCTTCCGGGGTTTCTCAGCAGATGATCCAAAGAAATGTTTTTTTTACGAAAAATCGATTTTTAAAAATTTCTGTAGCAAAAAATCCTGACCTGATAGAACAAAACCAAGGTCATTTTCGGACTCAGGGCATCTAAATTAGTCTAATTCAGCTGGAAAACCCTAGACTTTTTAAAAAAAAAGATAGATAAATACTTTGTAGATAAATACTGGATATTTTCTCAAATTTCATTTCTTATTTGAAAGTACAATCCTTCCGGTTAATAATGGAAAATAATTTCATTCAAATGGCTGCCTCGGCTGTCCATGCGGTAGCCTAACGACATCAGCTCTGCGGCTGATAATGCGATCTTCAAAACCAGGGCGCAAAACATCGAGTGTAGCTTCGGCTGTGAGACAAGTAGCGCCGTCCTGTTGAAGCCAAATGTTGCCAATATCCTCCTCTTCCATTTTTGTAAACAAAAATTCGTTCAACATGGCCCGATAACGAAAACGAAATAAGCACGAGTTAAAAAAAACCTTAGATGGCGGACTCTTTTTAAATAAGTAAGGGAGTCGTCAAGTCCGGTAGGGTCGAACTCGTAATAAAATTAGTGCTTTTAACCCGGGAAATATGCCAAATTTGTACTTCCCGATCCCCGGAATTGTTGGTCTGTATTCCCGTGCATTTACGGACTTTTTAAATTTTTTAACCGGGAAATTGTACTTGTTGAACAATTATTTGTACAGAATATTTTTCTCACGATTAATTTCGTAATGTAATTAAAGTGTTACTAATCATTTCAAGTTTTTAACTTGCCTAAATTATTTATCATCAAGTTTTGGTTAAAAAAAACAATACAAATTTGAGTTTGTTTGGGAAAAACAGTATTCTTTTTCATGAAATGGAAATGGGCCTCATCAGTTAAGATGATTTTGCGATGGAATTTCGGATAATTTTCATGCAGTTCAAGGACCCAATCAGCAAAGTCACGTAGTTGATGATGATCGACCGGCTTGAGTTGTGGAATGAAGTATGTGGAATGTCCAATTCCAAAGAACGGCGAGGAATGGAAAAACCTGGGTTTTCTTCACCACTTTGGGCCACAGCAGCAATATTCTCAGTTTTTCTTGGAGCGACGTGCACGGGTTTTATTATTTACATCACTAAATTGGCCGAACCGCTTGAATTTATCCATTTCTATATTGCGGTCCGACAAGGTGCTTCACGACGACCCAAACATGCTTTAGTTTTTCATACTGTGACTGCAAGATTTTCACCATTTTTGTAGAGAATTTTAATAATTTCAATTCGTTGTTGAGGCGTGTATCGTTCCATTTTTAGTAGTGGCGTAGTTTCTACTTGTCAAATGTCAAAGAATAAAAGCTTTAAAAGTGACAGCTACCGAAATACCGAGTGATTCAAAATAACACCTCTTATTGGAATACCTTTTATTTGATATTTATCACCGACAGCACGTTAATGTTTGTGGTATGGAACAAGAACAACCGTACCTCATTTACAAATAATTCCGAAACAATTGACGACTTGAAATACAACATTCGGCGTAAAATTTAATTATAAATTGTAGATCATCTACTTTATATATTTATAAAGAGGTGATGAATTTCCATTTAAAATCTGTTTCTAATAAGCATTCGAAAAAGAAACTCGAACTGGAAACACTTTGTATTTTTTTGGATATCATAACACAATTTCAATTAGGTTTGTATCTTCATCGGCCAAATATCTCAGAATTATCGGCCGGCGAACTAAAATTAAAACACAACTCATATTAGTCTCTTATACCAAAAGGCAAAAATATTATTTTGAATGTTATTAGAAATTCCAGCAGATGAAATGTTCATCAGAGAACCACATTGAAATAAATTTTCCAATTTAGAAAGGAAACAACACAAAATGAAAAATACGTAGCACAAATATGAAACAAAAATATTCACAACTCGTTCCATCATCCACCGACCTGTAGCAGTGGCTCTAAACAAAACACCATACAAATACAGGCTACAAATGAACACATACTGTAACAAATTCACACATACAAAGATGTATGTACGATACCGATACCATACGTCCTCCATTCACGTCCGACGGTGTAGTAATTTTCAGACCACGGAAAAAAAAAGTCGGATGATGGAGCGATGGGGCTACAAAATAAATGAAAACAAAAATTGTAAAATATTCTCAGAAGCTGAAACTCACAACACACATACACACGCAAAAAAAAACAGGGCTATAAACGCAAAGGAAATGTAGCCGCAGTTTTAATCCAATTTGCAAACAACTAGGACCAAATAACAAAGCGCTGCGCTGCCTTCCATGAACAGTCAAAGTTAACCACATGCAAACACACACATACATACACAATCGTATTCATGTGAATACATACTCGTACTATATAGTGTATAGACAGTTGTATATTAGGCTGTATCGAATGTTGAGATCCTGTGAAAAACTCAAAATTAAAATCTGGACTACTTCATCCGTCCAAAGGGCAGAGCTGGGCAATAAGGATTACGATTACCACACGATTACGATTGCAGTAATCCTAAAACAAAAAAAAATCCGATTACGATTAAAGTAATCCTTCGTCGAAGGCATTAAGATTACGATTGCAGCAATCGTAATTCTGAAAAAGTCGAAATTGCAATTACAGTAATCGTAATCCTAATGTCTTCGATGAAGGATTACTGTAATTGTAATCACGTGTTTTTTTATAAGGAATAAGTAATCCTAAGGCATGGATTACTTTTTTATTTTATTTAAAAAAAAAACCTTTTGCTTACTACATTAGCTTTCGCTAACTTCTTTAAATAACTAAGATTACGATTACTCAAAAAATCGTTATTTAAAAAAAATTAAATTAGGATTATTGTAATCCTTCATCGAAGACATTAGGATTACGATTACTGTAATTGTAATTTCAAATTTTTCGAAATTACGATTACTGCAATCGTAATCATAATGACTCCGATGAAGGATTACAATAATCCTAATTTTAAAAAATGTTAAATTGCAATTAAAATAATCGTAATTCAAACCGCAATCCATTACACATGTAATTCTTAGCGCCCAGCTCTGCCAAAGGGCAGGTCGCAAATGCATAGTTGTACATTGTCGAATTATATTTTAGTTATTTGGAAAAATATTTAACAGAGTGTTGTCGTATAAGATAAAGTCCACGATGTCGCAGACCTCTTTTGTTTTTGGGTCAAAACTTTAAACTTGTTCAAAATTCTTGGAAACATTCAACTACAACAATGTACCTAAGGTCTCAATAAACAACTTTCTAGAACATAAGTTCATATGAATGAATCGTTAAAGTATATTAATTAACATTTGATTTCTACAATAGAATAAGCCAATTTTTGGAGCGTATGAGTAATATGAATTTGAAAGCGTAGCACTCATACGAACAGGTGATTAATTAAATTGAAAATATGTAATTTCTTTAAAAAGTAATATCAAATTTGAATTTTTCAAAGACAAAAAAAACTGATTTTATATATTCACAATTTTCTTTATGACAATGTTCTTTATTTAGAGAATAAATTAAAATTCCAAACGGTTTGCATGATATGAGCCCTAGAAAATTACTTTTTTGCAAAAATGACACCGAGGACCCAAATCTTTGGGGGCCCATAAAAAAACTGCATGACTTTGGGCAAAACTTGGAGACTAGGGTTTTTTTCTCGTCTTGTTGCACTGTGTTTTTTGTCTCAAGCCATAAAACGAACATTTGCTTTTTAACACATTGTACACTTTTCTAGCGATACACCCTAATGTTCATATATGTGCAAGCATTTGTATACAAAGTTATGATGTATGCTAACTTTGTATAGATCTACATTTAAAAAATAAAAAATGTATGTAACATTTGCCACTGCCCTCATTGCTACTGCCCTATCAGCATTGCCACATATTCGGATTCGTGCCAAAGGAAAAGAGTTGCAACATAAGGGAATTTTCGAGCTAATAGAAATATATGATGGATGAGATGATATGCAGAACTAAGTAAGAAATAATATATAAAAAATTGCCAAGAAGTGGAAAATGCCGGCAGATTATAAACAACTGTGATGATTTGAATGATGGAATGTAACATACGGTTTAGAGAGGAAGGAATTAAACTTCGGGCTCGGATGGTATTTCAGCACTTGTCCTATGTAAGTGCTCTTCCACGCTAGCTCGTCCATTGCGCAATGTTTTCAACAAGTCGTACCGTCCTGGTATTTACTTTTCACATTGGAAAGTTGGCAATGTTCAGCCGATCCCCAAGAAAGATGAGGCCACAAATCCTGCGAATTCCAGTCCAATTACAATATGTTCTGCGCTTTCGATGGTCATGGAGAGCATGGTTAACCACCATCTTGTAAAGTATTTAGAGTCTAACGGCCTTCTGAACGATCGACAGTATGGCTTCCGTAGAAATCGATCTACTGGAGACCTGATGGCGTTCCTTTCACCGCCTTGGTGAAAGCAAGGTCATGGCTCTGGATATTTCCAAGGCGTTCGATAGGGACTGGCACGGAGCATTCATATCAAAACTTATTGCCTTTGGTGTCGGTAATACCTTCACAGAAAAAAAAGACAACCAAAAAATTTCAATGAAAATATTTGTACAAGAATTTCATCACTTCTCAATGAAACTTTTCGTTGATATGCTAAAAAATTTGTCAAATATTGAAACAAAGTTTGATGAAATGTATCAACAAAACATTTCATCAAATATTTGGATATTTTTAATGAATTTTTTTGTTGATCCCATTTATCAAATTTCGTTTTAATATTTGATACATTTTTAGCATATTTACGAAAAATGTTATCAAATGTTGAACGAAATTTGATAAATTGAATTGACAAAAATTTTTATATTTTTTATGATTTGTATTTTGGTTATCTAATTTATAAAATTTCTTTTAATCTTACATAAATTTGTTCGTCAATATGATAAGAAATTTACCAAATATTAAACAAAATTTAAAAAACTATAATATTTTTCGATCTATTTTATTAAATTTCGTTTCAATATTTAATAATTTTTTTCATAAATATGCTAAAAAACGAAATTTGATAATTGTTGATGAAAAAATTTATTGTTAATTTCAAAAATATTTTTAATGAATGACATACAAATTTTTTTTGTATATATGAAACTTTCTTCATCAAAGATATTTTTGATAAATAGTATACGAATATTTTCTTTAAGTTGACGAATTGTTTTATCACAGGATTTTCAATGAATTTTTTGTTTGAATTCGTGAATATTTTCATTGAATCGAAAAATTATTTTTTTCTGTGTTCTCTCCATTCATATCGAGTTTTCTGAGGGATCGCTCTATACGAGTTGTTATAGATGGGGTCTCATCCAATGAGCATAGGCTGACCGCAGGAGTGCCACAAGGCTCTGTCCTCTCTCCTTCTCTATTTCTTATTTTCATTGACGACCTGTTGGGGCAGACTGTGAACCCAATCTAGTCCTTTGCGGATGATAGCAACCTCTGTCATTCGTACTCATTTGAACATCGGCCAAGTCCCTCGGAGGTAGAGGACAAAAGGCAAACGATGAATGACTCGCTTAACCGCGATTTAGCGACGATTTGTGAGTGGAGTCAAATGAACAGAGTAGATTTTAATGCACAAAAGACCCAGTGCTGTTTGTTGTCACACAAACGTTCCACTTATCCTGCACCGTCTTCAATATCTATGGGTGGTGTGGATATCGACGAATCAGACACTCTTGATGTTCTGGGCATGAAGATACAGGGTGATGCTCGTTGGGCTAGCCATATATTCGAAGTGTCGAAAGAAGCATTCAAGTGCTTAGGCTTTTTGAAGCGGTGCAAGAAAAACTTCACCTCATCTGATCTCATAAATATTTACACCACCTACATCCTGCCTAAAATGGAATATAACTCCCATATATGGGCAGGGGCTCCATTAACATCTTTGAAGCTTCTGGACCGTGTACAGATGAGAGCGGTGGTGATGATAGGGTATGCAACTCTATTGTCTCCCTACAGCATCGCCAACGATTGCACTTTTCACGCCTGTGAATGTAAATTGTCTTGAAGTCAGGCAGGCTGTCAAATGATACACTGAAGATACAAGATAAATTTTGATGAATCTTAATATATATTTACCCTCGACACTGATTCACTGATTCACTGATACACTGATTCCCTGATTCACTGACTCTGTCACGCAGTACGTAGGAATTTAAATAGGCATTCTATAATAATTCTATAAATAATAACAATAAAAATAATATTTTTTTGTACAGAAATTGTGTTTCCCCAAATTTTTTTTACCAAAATTTTTTTTTCCAATATTTTTTTTTCTTAAAAATTTTTTTTTTCAAGAAATTTTTTTTTCCAAATTTTTTTTTTCAAGAATTTTTTTTTTCCAAAAAAATTTTTTTTTTCAAAAAAATTTTTTTTTCAACAAAAAATTTTTTTTTCAGCGAACATTTTTTTTTCCTCAATAAAATTTGTTTTTTTCCAAAAAAAATTTTTTTTTCAGCAAAAATTTTTTTTCCACAAATTTTATTTTTTTTCGAAATTTTTTTTTACAAAATAGTTTTCTCAAAATATTTTTTACAAAATTTGTAAAATTAAGTAACAAATACTTTCTCAATCAAATTAACGGGCGCCATAGGCGCATTACAACTTACTAGTTCGTAAATAAATTAGATGAACAATTGGAGATAAATTCAATGAAAATTTTACATAATTTATAATTGCTATTTATTTGCAAAATATAAATGCATTTATTTTATTTTTCGTTACAGATTTTCTTGCCACGGAAGGTATACGAATCTGTTTCAGAAGCTACCACGCCTCTTCATCGGTACCCTTTTGCAATGCTTATGTCTCCAGCTATTGGTATAATATAAGCTATCGTTCTTATCGTTTTAACGGGAACTACTACTATTTGATAATGCATATCCCGAAAAAAGGCAAGCAGTAAAGCAAAACAAACAAATGCATAAACTTCTTCGTTGTGTGTAATGCCATCGTCAAAAAGGCGCACGCAGTAGTTCGTTGTCATTAAAAAACAAACAATTTTTTAAAATGTAACGTTCATAACATTTTTTTTCACAAGATTGATGCTTCCATTTGATGAACTCATAAAAATGCCAGCAAATCAATGACTTCCTTTACAAATTCAATGTAGA
Organism: Hydrotaea cyrtoneurina; assembly: GCA_958296145.1. Classification (NCBI taxonomy): domain Eukaryota; kingdom Metazoa; phylum Arthropoda; class Insecta; order Diptera; family Muscidae; genus Hydrotaea; species Hydrotaea cyrtoneurina. Next base: position 91,198,108 of record OY282512.1, read on the forward strand.
ACTATTAAGGTATCTCATTGAATTGTTGTAAAGTTTTTTTTTCAGTGTAGAGTTGTGGATGCTCAGTTCCAGTGTTCCATTGTAGAATCTCGACAATAATACATCATAGCACAGTTCATTTTCTATTTTAATTGTTAAAATATAAAGGGTGTTTTTTATTGGGGTATAGAACTTTAAGTTGGCATCACATTTTTAACTGGCGGCCATTTTGTCAGCTGTCAAGTGATTAATATTTAGTTTGGTTTGCCATTTCATCATGAACAGGTTGACAAAAGAACAACGCTTGCAAATCGTGCAAATTTATTTCGAAAGTAATGGTTCAGTTCGCGAAGTTCACCGCAAGCTCCGTCCATTTTATGCCATTACATCCACAAAAACTGACTGTTTGGTGTGCTCTATGGGCTGGTGGAGTCATTGGGCCATACTTCTTCCGAAATAATGCTGGAGAGTCAGTTACCGTTAATGGAGACCGGTATAGAGCCATGATAACCGACTATTTTGTTCCCGAATTGGATGGCATGAATGTGGATGAGTTGTGGTTCCAACAAGTGGTTGAAAATTGGACCTGTAGAATTGGCTTTATTCGAGCCAGCCGCGGCGGCCACATGCCCGAAATCATATTTAAACATTAATGCCATAAAATTATCCTTCCAATAAAGCCAAATTGATGGACATTAAAACGATTTTCTTGTTTTTTATTTCAATTCGAAGTTCTATACCTCTATAAAAAAACACCCTTTATGAGCATCGGTATAGAAAAAGAATCATAATTTAATAATCCTGAAATTCATTGTAATTTCAAATGTAATGTAAGCAAATCAATCATTTCGTAGACATGCAATATTCACCTACATTTTGGAATAGTACATGATACATTACACATTTCTAACAGGTAAGCGATAAAATTTAACACTTTTTGGAGAAAAAAAAACCTTGTGTGGCATTTCTGAGAGTACTCCTCCTTAAAAGGACAGTTTATATGGGCTCAAACCAAAGTGGATGCAGCGATCTCTCAGAAATGTGTTATTCCTAATTTCTACGCGTCTTGTCATCATATATTTACGGATATGGCAACGCTGTCAAAACAACTCGTTTTTTTGTTATCAAATTTTCTTTGTGGATTGTAAAAAACACAGTGGAACTTAGTAGTTATGTATGCCTGATAGAAATGGCAACAATATTCCAACTCATATGTATTGTAATACAAATGATGAACGCATGAAATATAAGGGGCGTAGAGTCATACACACATATGTATGTGTATATGTACAGACATTACAATTGGGTGGCGAAATTTACGAGGCCATCACCGTGTAACAAAATCACAACGGTCTTCTGCATTGCTTCTTGTGAAAATGTGATAACAAGGATCAGCATTTCTTCTTTCACTTGGTCCTTCCATCGGAGTCTCAGTCTTTGCTATCAGAAAATGCTATACATTTTGCGATTGGCCCCTAACCTGACAATCAACTGTGGCGGCGGCCATTTACATGACATCATATTCTCGACTTGATGTAAAAAAAATTAAAAGACCAAATAAAAATAATCCACAAGAAGAATCAAAGTTTTTCTTTTTTTTTTAATTACAGCCAAAAAAAACATCGGAAGTTTACATTTGCGCCACCTGTTGTCTCACACGTTTAGTTCGACGTCTATATCCCCCTCGTTAAAAGAGATCGGGCCATAGATTTTGAGAAGGATTTTTCTCTCAAAACACCTAACGCAGCTTCATCGGCTTTCGCAAGTACCCATGCTTCGGAGCTATAAAGATGCAAAAGTGGAATAAACGTGTTGTACGGTGTTTTTTTTTAACTCGACCAGGGGTCTGTTCTTGAATTGCGAAAGGTCCAGCTATTAGTTCTTATTATTTTACAAATGGGGCAAACACATTACTCACATCAAAACTATTATGGTTTTTCCCCCTAAAACTTTTTGATAGGCAGAAACAACCCAAAGGATTCTTTGCATATCTTTAAAAAAAAAAATCTTCAAGTAGATAATTATATTGACTACGTAATTATTTTTATTCCAAGTGTCAGACTGTCATAGCTACTATCCTGTCATTGTTTCTTCCCAGCCGCTGATCCCGCCCAATTCCTGTACCCGTTGTCAAACCATGTTTGCTTAAATGGTTGTTCCTGACACTCACATAAGGTCACCTAATTATGTTCCCGTCCACCTATTGCTTCTGTTCAGCCTAGTTTCCGTCTCAACCTATTCACTGTTTGGCGTCTAGTTGATATTACTTGCTATTAAGGGTGTTATCTAACCACTCGCTATTCCTAACCAACCATCCCTTCCTGAGTTGTAACGGTACCTTTCCAGTCACTATACCCATTGTTCCAGCTCATCCAGTCTTCCTGTCCTGCCAATATTCCTCTCCATAACCTGTTTTGCAGCTTAGGCAGTATTGACAAATCGGTCGAAGGATTTCTTTACTGTTCCGAACTAACAATCGGGCCCTCCTAATCCTTTTCATCCGCCACTGAGATGTCTGTTTACTTTTGTATGTATGTCATAACATTTCCCAGGTACTAGTGCGTGTGTAACCACTGGCTGACACATAAACTGAACTGGGCCACTGTGAGGGTGTTAAAAAATCCTACGGTCGAAAGATTAAATACAAAAACCTATTTGTAAAAAATTTGAACTGAAAAACAAGTTAATAGGAAAAAGTAAAATCCATACAAGGATTTCATTCGCAGTGTTACAACAACGACAGCAACGAAAATTGTTAAATAAATGGCACAAAAAAGTTGTGTGTGCGTGTGTGTGTGTGGTTTTTTTCACTTCTTTCCATTAACCCCATGCTGAGGCCAGCTAAAAATTCTGTGATAAACGCAGTTTGTTTACGGCCAGGTTTGGTTTCGAACACATTCGACATTCCCTCACATCCACCCACCCACAACAGAACTGAATACAGCGCCCGAGTATGCAACAAAATAGGCAACCATTTAGGCCTTGAGGAACATAAAACGTGTGTATTTTATTTTATTTTTAAATGGCAAATATGAATACTCACTCGTACGCCAACCAACAAAGGACCAAAAGGTAAAATGGCAAAAGTTTATTCTCGTTATTGCTAAAGCGTGTGTAACCGAGTTAAATTCGAATTTATCCAAAAAAAAACACAACAAAACAAAACAAAAAAAAAGGGGATACAATAACTCAGCAGTTTTACCTAAGAAGTGTGTAATCCAAAATATAAAAAGAATTTTCATTTTTTTTACACACCTATCATAAATTGAAACTGAACTTTGTAAATGTCGAGTCTAAGGGAAATATGTTCTGTCTAAATCACCTGCAAACACACATACTCTGCTTTATGTTTCGTAGGCCGGAATAACTTAATACATATTAACAGATAAAATACACATTACTCGTTGTTGTAATTTATGGCAAAGGCCGAAACAACTCCGGACTGGGTTTTAGTCGTTGTATGCAAGTACAAGTTTTGACTGAATAGGAAAATGCAAAGGAAATGCGGCCTCAAGTAAACCTTGTTGGCAATACAAGTTAATATAGTAATATTCTTGACTTTACAGTTATCTAATTCAATTTTTATACCCTCACCCTACGGGTAGGAGGGTATATATCATTTGATACGACCCAAAAGTGTAACACCTAGAAATATTCACATTAGAACCCAAGTCTCTTTGAACCAAATTCGATTCATGACTTTCTAAATCGTTTGAGCCATGTCCGTCCGTCTGTCCGTCTGTCTGTCCTGCTGGTACGCACGATAACTTTCGAAAGAGTTAAACAATCGCTCTGAAATTTGGCATGGGTTAATATTTTCCCAAAACTGCTTATGGAATTGCATATGGGCTATATGGCCACACCCCTACGGGTACCTCCCATACAAATCTACTATTTCGCCCACTTTATAAATCGTGTAATAATATCAACACGCCCACACCCATCTTGGCCAAATTACGTATTTCGTAAAAGTACAACTGGATAAAGTTTCGGATTACCTATAGCTAGACAAAGTTTTGGACAAAAACTTGGAAGTCTGGCAACTCCCCTTATGGTACCTCCCATACAAATGAACCATCCCGCCCCAGATAAACCGTCTAATACTATCAGTATGCCCAACGCGATCCTGCCCAAATTTTGTACCTAGTAAACCTATAGCTAGACAAAGTTTTGGACAAAAACTTGGAAGTCTGGCAACTCCCCTTCTGGTACCTCCCATACAAATGTACCATCCCGCCTACCTTAGAAATCGTGTAATAACACCAATATGACCAACGCGATCTTGCCGAAATTCTGTATTTAGTAAATCTATAGCTAGACAAAGTTTTGGACAAAAACATGGAAGTCTGGCAACTCCCCTTCTGGTACCTCCCATACAAATGTACCATTCCACCCACTTTAGAAATCTAGTAATTATATAATTTCGCTCAACGAATCTTTCCGAAATTCTATATTTAGTAAAGCTTTAGCTATATACAATTTTCTAGTAAAAACTCTGCTTTATATTCCGCCCGTTTTGTAAAAACGTGTAATACTATATTTTTCTATAACATTCGGTATTTTGAGGTTGCTATTATGGAATGTGAGACTTATATTTTTTTACTGAGGGTGAGGGTATATATAAGTCGGTTTACCCGACTGCAACTTTTCCACTGGTTTTTATTTATTGTATGTTCTATAATCTGTTTACAATACCAATGATTATCAAGACTTATTCCTCTCTGAACATCTTCCGGAGTCCGTGTGATTCCCATACAAGTTATCGTCTAATGATTTTTTTACATTTTTTATGACGCGTTCCGATGTGGCGACTTTTCAATACCTTTTGTTGACCAATCGCTACAAACGAATCAAATCCATTAATCGGCATAATTTTTGTTTAATGTTTTTCAAGTACAAACTCTTTTGCCCGAACAGTGTGGTTTAAGGCCGAATGAATCAACTGTATAATCAACTCCACACTTTATCAAATCTTTGAAAAAGACACATGAAAAAGACCCTTATTTTAATCGACTGTAGATCCGCCTTCAACACACCGAAAAGAGAAAAAGTCTGCGAATGAAATCCCATCGAAACATGGCGCCTTTGTACAATGACTCTCAGTAGATCCTCAGTCGAAAGAGGAAACGACCTCTCAAACCAATCACTACTACCAGAAGTTTTCGAGAAGGTCACAGCTTATCGTGCAACTTAAGAAAATGGGCTTTGTGACAACCTCCTTCCATATACCGATGACATTATCGGAAAGATTGAGCGAGATGTAACTGGAACTTGTTCCAGAATCGAGAAGAAATTGGCGGTGATGGGTCTGATGGCGAACGAGACCGAGAAAAAGACAAAACATATGCTTGGAAGGCCAGGCAATCGGCGCAACGACAAAAAGGCGGCATAGTGAAAGCTGGCAGAAGAATGTGTACACCTCGAATCCGCCATCACTACACGCTAAAAAATACGTCTTGTTTTTTGTTTACACACATCTACACAAAGCTTATTTGGATATAAATATAACTCATTTGCTATTAATATTACGTATTTGTGTATAAACAATAGAGTGTTTGAGAAAAACAGACAACGAACTTATTAAATTCAACAAAGCACAACATTTGGGTGCGAATAAGTGTGTATTTGCGACTGGTTTCGTAATTTTTTTTTCATTTACGCTCTTTAATATAAAAGCAATACCGATAGAATGAGATTGATTGTTATATAAAAATTCACAAATTGAAAAAAAAATAAAAAATGACTCAAAACTGCATACATATATATTCGATATTTATCACCTACAAACAAGTTAATGTTTGTGGTATGGAAAAATATATATATGTTTGATGCAAACTTGTTTGCTGAAATTTGTTAAAATGGCCATTTTTTTTTCAGCATGTAGAAACAACGATGTCAGTATCGAAATAAAGCTAAGGATCGTGCAGTATGCACCGGAATTTGACTTCATTAGATTGTGAATAAAATCAAAGGACTCCATCGATTTTAATGATCTTCATCTCATTTTAATTGAAAGATATGTGGCTTTATGATATACTTCTGAACCTTTCGAACCAATTTCGATTTTGTATTAATTCATTTTCACACAAAAAAAAAATTACAAAAAAAATTCCGGCTTAATATGTTAATAACTCTAAAACTGTACTTGGGATTCAAGGCGATGAATTACTTTGTGATAACTCAATAAAAACACACTGTAAGTGTTATAAATAAAAGTTTGGGAAAAACGAATGCGAATATTCTAAAATAAAGCGAATAATTCGCATATGTGACAGCGAAAATTCTTATTTTTTTCAAATGAGGATGCGAATACTGAGATATTTTTTGCGAAAGCGAATATTCCAAAAATGTTTTTTTGCGAAAGCGTATGTTCAAATCGATGCGAATAATTCGCATATGCGAATGCGATTTTCGTTACATCCCTAATTCATATATCTCTGTTCCGCCATTATTAGAAAAAATAATGTTAGCATCGAAATAAAGCGAAGGGACGTGCTGGCAAGCAAATACTATTTCGGGCTGTGCTAACAACTCCAGAACAGAGCCCCTATTTTGTTTAACTAAAATAACACTGTACAACACACTTCTTCTACCAGTGCTTCAGATGAAACTATGCTGAGTGTACTTGAGAGAAAAATCCTTTTCAAAATCAATGGTCCGATCTCTTTTAACGAGGATTATAGACGTCGAACGGATCGTGAGCTGTGTGCGGTATACCCCGACATTAACGTAGTTAAGCGCATCAAAATACAGCGAATGGCGTTGAACGACAACTGCGGATGACGAAGACAGCGACGGCTGAGATTCCGATAGAAGGACCAAGTGTAAGAAGAAATGCAGATCCTTGGTATCACATTTTAGAAGAAGTAAAGCAGAAGGTGATATTTCAAAATCATTTACTAAGCAGTCCAAGACCAATAACACAGTAGAACATTGTGCAACTTTAAAATCTTGAACCAATTGGGACACCCAAAGTCTGAAAGCTTATGATGGTAGAAAAAAAAACGCTAGCTGGGTTAGCTAAGGGTTTTTTAATTAATTCTTTAAGTTTTCGACTGGATTTTGATTTTTGTACATTTTAAAAAAAAAACTATTAGAAATATTGCTTGATCCTCTTCGGCAGATTTTTAGCTCTTAATTAGAAATCAAAAAACAACAACATCTTACTCAAAACAACAAAACTGACAAAAATCGTAAAATGTCGTCAAAACCGAGAAGGGCAATTGACATCTCCGAGATAGCTGATAACAAGATAACAGAAACTAGCAAGCAAAAGATAGATTTTGACTTCGGCTGGTGCGCATTCCCACTGAAGCAAAAAATCGTCTATGTCCATGCCTTCTATCTCCGGCCGCAAAAAATTTATTATCGTGACTTGACCGGAAGGTGACTTTATTAGATTGTGAATAAAATCAAAAATACTCCGTCGATTTTAATGATCTTCATTATAATTACAATTTTTTTTTTTTAAGTTTAATGTATAAAGCTCGTATTGGCCTGTGTGAAAGCCTTTGGACCGATTTGTAACCCTTTCTCAGTGATCCAATCGAGCTGATTTTTGGCAGGCAGACTCGTGGAAATGTCTGTATCACGTCAAATTTTTTAAAAACAATTTTTATCAATTCTCAGATTTTCCCCAATTTTTATTATTTTTGAAATTTGAAATTTTCCAAATTTTTAAACTGCTTAAGCGTTACAAAAAAAAATGTTTTTTGAACTGAAACCTTAAAAAAAACAATAACCATTTAAAAAAAAAAATTAGGAAAACCTGAGAATTGATAAAAAATCAATTTTTTAAAAAATTTGACGTGATACAGACATTTCCACGAGTCTGCCTGCCAAAAACCAGCTCGATTGGATCACTGAAAAAGGGTTAAAAAACGGCCGAAAGGCTTTCACACAGGCCAATACGAGCTTTATAATTCAAACTTAAAAAAAAAATCCTGACGTGTACATGAAAATCGCCGATACACGTGTATTTTTATTTTTTCCCCTCTTTCCGAATATGTGCATTTGATTCATAGGACAGAAAAAAATCTATTTTTGTAACACGGTGTTATCGTGTATCTGCGGTGTTATCGTGTATCACCGTTAACCACAATGACTTTATAAGCCACATTTCCATCGAAAAATGGACCAATGATGTCATCTCTTCAAAATCCGGACCAAACAATCACTCCCTGAGTATGGATTTGCTTCTGGACGATCACGCGGACTTTTTCCAGATGCGGATGAGGCTGTTTTGCTTGTCAATAAAAATGCTATTCTTCTAGAAATATGACTCGTTGTCCACTTCGGGCAGCTGTAAGACCTAAACCTAGGTGGTGGTGTGTCTTAATTTACCTAACCAATTGTACTTTGTAAGCCAATGATTCAAGGACGACAAAAAACACTGCTACAACAATATTAACTAAAAATATTAAAAATACAAATTATCAAACTATTTTCCCCAAAAGCTTTTCTTTTCCTAAGGTATAGCATTAAGTACAAAAAAATACTAAAAACGTGACAACGTTCTACTAACGGAGCAGTTAAGGGCTGGAGGCGAGGGTCCATCAATTCACTTTTTTTGTTAATTTAGGTCTATCAGAAAATAAAACAAGCGTGCAACCCGCTCTGAACTGGTTCATATAGGTGTGGCGGGGAGAAGGGTCTTATGACAATTCCAGTCGTTCTGGTTCTACCTCTTTCCGCCTGGTTGATATCGTGCGTTCACTCTATGACTGGGAGGACATTGTTTAATAGACATCGTGGAACATTTGTTTAATTGTGCTTAAACTCTCACATGTGGTCTTGTCCAGAAAGGGGGCAACTCTCATCTGCCCTGTAGAGACATATCATCCTATAAATTCCACACAGATCTACCATTTCATAAAGCATACATTTCCATTAAATCTGAGGACATCGTTTTGTTGTTCTCTTCCGCATCATATTTGTCTAACGCTTTGTGTAGAATTCAATACACCCCATTTTATTTCTTTTAAATTAAGGACCAATTTCACATTTAAAAGCAATTTTATTAAGTGTTTTCCACCCGCATCAACTCAAACGTTCGGAAAAGTTTTTCTTCAAAAACAAAAAAAAAACAGGAAGAAATGTAACACTTTTTTGCACCACTTTTAAACCTGATGACGATAAAATAAATTTAACGATGGAGTTTGAAGATGTTTTCCCCCCACCCCTCACTTCCTGTGTGGAAAATTACAAAGAAATACAGAAAAATAACAAACTCTCAAACATACACGAAGCAAAAGAATGGGAAAAAGGATATAAAATATTCATTGACTTTTAACAAAAGAACTATTAACCATTAAAATGGTTGTGGTCCTTCAGTCGGGTGATGTGAGTTAATGCTTGTGGTGGTGTTGGTGTGGTGGTGAGGCTGGCGTTGGTCGATGTGAAAGTGGTGGTGTGCCATCATGCTGAATGGTTACTTATGGCAAAAGGCAAATAACAAATAAGAAACGAAATAAAATAAATTATCGAATGGTGAATCAAATAGTGGGAAAAATCTGTACAAGAGATGAAAATAAACATTTAGAAAATCAGCGAGAGCAACCGATGTGATGTATGTGTGTTTAGGTGTGTGGTCAAACGTGTGAAAATAAATAAAACCAAACACCACCACCGAACGTTTGTAACGAACCATCTGCAATAAAAATGGGATGAACATTTTTAAGCAGTTTTTTTTTCTTTTTTGCTCAGACGGTACAGAGTTGGCCAACCAATGGAAGACAACAGCAACAGTAGCGTTTAACACACGTGGGACTAAAAAATTGTTTATTTTCCCCCATGCATCACTTTAAGGAGTAAAGGGAAAACTTCTCTCAAATCTGTGAACTATACAAGATATAATTTCTGTACCTTTAGATCGGGAGATGTTTTATAATTATAATCGAAATTTTGTTTGTGGAGTTCTCGAGTTAAAAAATGGATACAAGTGGTCCAAGTGTTCATATAGGCCCCTATGAATATTCTTAGGATTTTTGGTCTAACCGAACCAAGAACATTAGAAGAACCTAGGATAAAATGTGTCAGCGTTTTATGTTTGGTACAGCCCCAAACAAAATTAACTCCCGATTTAGAGTTCACTGAAACTAGAATAAGATTTGTATATTTTTTCGGATATTAGATGAAAAAGTTGGTGATGTTTAATATTCAAATATAAGATTCAGCTGAACAAACTTAACTTTTTTTTTTTATAATATCTTCATTATTTTTGGGAGAAACTTAGCTTTGTTTGGAAGGCGTGGCCATAGACGTAATAAATTGCCATAGCTTCACCTGTCATTGAGAACAGAAATCCTCTCAAATACATAAAAAAAAAAAACAAATTTAAGAGAAAAAAACCCTACTCAGATTGAATATATTTTATATTCATATGTCAAATTTCAGAGAATTTTAAAATCAAGTACAATTTACAACAGCTGAGTATTATTTACACCTCATAAGTACAAATTTACTTGAATTGAATGGGTTTTCTGATTTAGATTTAGTGTGTAAAGGGTGTTTTTTATTGGGGTATAGAACTTTAAGTTGGCATCACTTTTTTAACTGGCGGCCATTTTGTCAGCTGTCAAGTGATTAATATTTAGTTTGGTTTGCCATTTCATCATGAACAGGTTGACAAAAGAACAACGCTTGCAAATCGTGCAAATTTATTTCGAAAGTAATGGTTCAGTTCGCGAAGTTCACCGCAAGCTCCGTCCATTTTAGTCGATAATCGTCCATCAGAGCAATTAATTCGGTTAACCATGGATCGTTTTCGCACTACGTTTACTCTATGTGATAATACGCATCCGCAAAGACGTCGAACAGTGCGCACCGAAGAAACAATTGCCGCTGTAGAGCAAAGTGTTGAAGAGAACCCGAATGAATCGATTCGCCACCGTGCACAGCAATTGTAGCTTTGTCCATCAATTGGAAAATTGGACCTGTAGAATTGGCTTTATTCGAGCCAGCCGCGGCGGCCACATGCCCGAAATTATATTTAAACATTAATGGCATAAAATTATCCTGCCAATAAAGCCAAATTGATGGACATTAAAACGATTTTCTTGTGTTTTATTTCAATTCGAATTTCTATACCTCAATAAAAAACACCCTTTATATATTCTGGAATCAAGCGCCGCAGTAGGCGAGTTGGTAGCGTGCTTGCCTATCAGCGTGGGGGTTGTGGGTTCGATTCCCACCAGAGGCTTTGGTCTGTCGCTGCAAAAATCTAAACATATGGTCTGTGTCACCCGGTTTACCAAAAATTAGAATATAAATTTACTTTGTATTGTAAATAATAATAAATAAATAAAATATTCTGGAATCACAGATAGTATGAAGTTTTTTCGGGTGTAATGACATTGAACTCAAATTGGAATATTGATAAATTCAAAACTCCTGACCGATTACAATATAACATATTGCTGACTTAACATGCAAAGACTTTAAGTCCACTTTGGAGATTTCAGTTTAGTAATGTGCAATAAGTAATACAGAAAAATCTCAATTATTTATACCCTCACCCTACGAGTAGGAGGTTATATATCATTTTGTTGTTGTTTTGTGCTGATATGCAAAATCGCTTAGTCCAATTTATCACATCTTTGTGTAATATCTCAGTTCTCCTTTTGTCTCGCCACATACTTATTTTTTTCATTTTTCTTTTAAGCGAATAACAAACAATGAAAAATACAAAAAAATGCATTTTTACAATTCAAAAATGTTTATGGAAAAAAAGAAAAAAAAATCCGATTGTTTTTCAGGTGTACAATTTTAAATTATGGACTTAGAGTCAGCGATATGTTTATTTAAGTAAATTTTTTTTCCTGAATCCAAATGTGAACTTATTTTTAAGGCAAGCCTAAATTTTTGGCACGAATCCATTGGCCATGTGGGCCGAAACCCCGATTTTTTTTACAACTTAACACCTTTTATAACGCTTCCTTATTTGACAACCGATTTAACAGTTGATTTTTACAGATTGTCTATCAAAAACAAGGGCTCTGTTCCTCAAACTTAAAAATTAATATTCAAATAATTTGTCTTTGCTTTAATTTCATTTAAAGTTCTATAACTTCAAAAAAAAAAATGCGGTATTTAAATTAAAGTGATACAATGGCTATGACACACTTACTTTGGAAATAAAACAACACTTTTGTCCTGCAAGTCAAAGCTAATTTCGATTACCTGTTCTTGGTTCCAATATTCTCCTAAAACTAAAATGTGCCACGTTCATTGGCCACTCATGGACTGAAGCTTTTGCTTTGAGTGTATGTACATTTGATGAGAACGAAAATTGAAATTGTTACACGAAGGAAAAACTTGAATAGGAAACAACTTCAGCAGAATGCAGAAGAATATGTGCAAATAAATGTAAAAAATAGAAGAAGAAAAAAACACGAAGAAAAGAAAAAGCGAACAGAAGCGAATTCAGTTTTAAGGGCTTTTAACTCACTTGACTGAAAAGTAGAAAAGCAAACAAGACAGATGGACAAAGGAAATACATCCTACACGCCATACACCCGAGCACAACATCAAATTGTTTGCCAATCCGTTTGTTGTGTACAACAAATATGCTGATTGCTACTGCAATGCAATGCTGCCCATACGTATGTCTATGGCCTTAAAAAAAAAAAAAAGAAACTGCTGCAGGATCGAGTGGTGAGCAGCAGGTTTGCGGAGTAGAGTGGCTATAGAACAGCGAGCGATAGTGGAAATTATACAATTTACTATTTCAGTATGGCTTAGGGAAAACAACTAACACAGCCAAAAACATTTCGAACAGATGCATTAATAACACACCCACGAACACACAGACACAATAAGAACATTCAAACACGTTTCGTTCAGAATGTGTAAGACAGTCACAACTCAAAATACTCCGGTATGGAAGATATTTCAAATGTTACCATTCACATAACACACTGTGGAATATTTGTAATTCTTAAAAGACCACAAAATAAAATAATTTTTGACATATCACAGTCTGGCACGAAACGAAGGATAGCGGTACATGTGGGTGTGAGACCAACAAATCCTTGTGCATGTGTATTTTAGTAAGTGGATGTTCGAGATCATACATCTATCGACACGTACGTATGCTACGCACACATGCATACAAACAACGAAAGCCCCCGAAATTTACTAGGACGACCAATGCCACACTGTTCCCATCATTGAGCTGACCAGTTGTTACACCCTCATATATTGTGGACTTCGCTTTCATTTATCACATTTATGTAACGCAGTGAAATCGATGTAGTGCATGTATGCGAAAATGTATTTAAAGACCTGCAGTCACCATGGATGGATGTGTTTTTTTAAATGGCAACTTCAAATAGTTTTCCTCTCACTGTAGTTCCTGTCGTTTGCATGTGTTCTTGTCGGTTGTCAGATTGAAGTTGTCACAAATGTTGGCATTCATTGAAAATACTTTGATATCAAACAAATAATTTGTATTTGAGAAATGTACTTACATATTTGGACAAATCCCCCTTAATATCATGTACTCAACACAGGCGATTTACTACTAAAACACGACTTTTAAATTTTACACTTTTTGTAGCCATATTTAAAAGTTTTCCGACAAGTATTCAATACTGTGTAGTTAAAAATGTAAGACTAACGTACCATTTGCCGCCGTCGCACAGGGCAAACAAAAATTTGAAAATAAATTTCAAATTTCGAATCTAAGGTTTTTTTAAAGATTACGCTAGTTTTCATATCTACTCCCGACTTTAAAGGGATAACTATTTTATTTTTTAAAAAAATCCAAAACAAATTGAAGAACAATTCAGATTTTTTTCAATTTATCTACTCATATCTACTCCCGACTTTAAAGGGATAACTATTTTATTTTTTAAAAAAATCGAAAAAAAATTGAAGAACAATTCAGATTTTTTTCAATTTATTCGAATGATCAAACATTTCTATTAATAACACTGGTCTACAAATTTGGAGAAAACAAACTGACTTCTTCTTTTTCATTTTTTTTTTTTGGGATATTTTCATTAAAGTATTTTATAACGTTGTTTTTCATAAATTGTTTGGGGGATTTTTCGGAATTTTTGGGGAAATTCTCATATTGGGCTTTTGGGGGGATTTTTAATTTATTTTGAGGAATTCCTCATTTGGGGAATTCTTCAATTTTGTTGAGGCATTTTTCATAGAGTCTTGTTAAAAACGATTTCATTACTATGGCCTGGACTGTCTTCACAGTAGCGCAACCAGTCAGTCCAATTTTCCATGACCATGGTGATGGTTTCTGCTTCTAACTCACAAAAGGCTAGCTCGATATTCGCCTAAAAGAACCCTAATCGTTAATGGATTGTTCGCAAAACACAACGCAGCTCCGAGGCGGCCAAGTGATACCGCCAAGGCGACTGCTCACAAAATTACCGAAGATCGATTGTGGTGTGTTCAAAGGGCATGACGGCCAGCCTGCTGAAACCAAGTCAATGACTTCAAAATCCGGCCACAAAAAATAACATTTCTCGCAGCAACTTCAAAGAAAAATAAGCCAATGATGCCACCGCTGCAACATCCGCATCAAACTCACACGGTCTTCTCGACGCTGAGGTGTCGGTTTTCCTAGCTCCAGGTATGAACGTTTTGCTGTTAAGCATAGTCTGAGAAATGAAATGGAGGTTGGTCGAAAAAAGATGAACTTTCGGGCAAAATCGTTGTGTATTTCGAGCTGCTCAAACTGAGAAGCAAAAACGAAGCGCATGGTCGAGTGACGATAGAAAGAGAGATTTGTCTCTTACTTGTCAAGTCGCAGTCATTTACAAGGTGAAAAGATCACAGCAAAAAGTTTTTGATCTGGATGCGATCCTAGATAAGTAAAATGTTTTTAATTTCATTCGAGTATCAACACAAAGTCATTAAAATCAACTACAAAAGTAGTGGATCTTGAAAACTTCTTTGTATAACAAATTGTGGGTCGTTCAACTAAAAATATCGCTGGCGAGTTCTGCAACCGAATTTTAGAATCATAGACTGTCATAAACCACCTCGACAATTCATTAGAAACATAGTCAGTCTCGGTTTTTTGAGTATATCATTCATATCTCTGGAGGAGAGAATTGTTTTGCCATAAAGGCAATAAAAGAAAATTCCTTTTTTTTAAAAAAAAAAAAAAAACTTTGATATTAATATTGTAAAGTATATAAAAATTATTCCAAATATTAAGTAAAGTATTGACATGAATATAATTTTCGGCCTCAGCATCTAATAGACTTTGTAGAGTGAAGTTGGCAAATTGAAAAAAAAATATTTAGTATACAATTCAACTTTATGAAATAATAAAATTATTAATGACATTACAATAGAAGTTCATCATAACCTTGTAGTAAAGAGGTCTTTTTAACTAGTTTTTAAACACAGATATTTTATTTAAAATTTTTATATTTTGGAACCATTTTTTAAATTTAATCCCTGGATTCCATTTCTATACAAGTTGTGACCATTTTCCGCCAAATACAAACTTTAATATTGTTTTAAAAAAATTGCATGTATACAAGTTTTCAATTTATAATCCGCATCAATACGTTTCATTATTTATCTGCTCGTAAAAATAAACATACGATTGAAGCAGCAGACCTCTATCGTTGCCACTGACTGGCCTTTGTATTTCAGTAGTCAGCCGTGCAATCTCTACTTTCACGCGTGTTTTCATGAATAGCCGACAACTGTTCATTATTTGCATACCATTTTTATTTCCAATTGCCCCGAAGCTCTTCCAAAAGTGTATTTATTGACGCAAAATGGCAAATATGTACAGAGGACATACAAATAAATACAAATGCACATAAATGTGTACCATAAATCTGTAACTTTGCGAACTTTTCGCCATTTAGCATTGTGTCAAGGCCGATTGTTTGATAACACTATTTCACAAGGATTTTGACATTATTGTACCGCCACACTATGGGAACGTGAGTAAATGGCAAATTCCATATTATTGCGATGGTTTTGGGTTTTAAAAAATGGAGAAAACTGCTTTAAAGTGACATCGATTTCCATTTGCCTACACGCTCAAAAAAATGACCATTTGACCAAATTACCATCAAAGATATAGCTCATTTACTTGAATAGTGGTACAATTTAAACAATAATATAGAGACCTCACATATGAGTATATAATACTAAGAGCTGGGCTATAATACTCTAGAGCAAAAATATAGCAAGTGCATTTTGAATTATGCCACTATTCGAGCAAATAAACGATATATATATTTTTCCATGCCACAAACATTAACTTGTTTGTTGATTTAAATATCAAAAATATATGTATAAATTTTTGTGTTACTTTTTTCCATCTCTATACATCAAATCATCGTATTCTCTCGACTTTTGTTATTATCTTAAAGAGTGTCGAGACAAAAAATTCAAATACTTGTTGAATTTAATAAGTTTATTGCGTGTTTTCCCAAACACGCTAATGCTTCTGCTCAAATACCTAATAATAATAAAGGCCAATGAGTTATATTTGCAGCCAAATAAACTTTGTTTGGAAGCAACTAAGCTTTACTTGATAGAAGCTCCAAACATGTGGTGTACTTGTGTGGTAACATAAAAAAGACAGATTTTTTTCAAATTCGTTCCCGTGGATAACTAAAGCACCCGAATAATAATGCCTTTGTTTTTATGTAAATGAAAAAGTTTAAAGAGATTTTTTTGTACATAAGTTGTGGCACCTCAATTTTTTTACATATAACCTAAAGGAAAAATGTCGTTAAAAAACCATCAACCCTTGTGAACAATTGTAATGTGTTGGGTTCTCAAATTGTCTGTGATCGCTCGTTATCAAAATAAGGGAAATTCAAGCAATCTGTGTTGACAAATTTGGAACATCGTTGAGGATTTGCCGACATACGTGTAATGGTAGACTTTGATGCCCGTAAGTTATCAGTTCATGTACGTTTGGTCATACTTTTTCTGTGAGTGTATTGTGGACCCCCTAAAGAAAATATGTAATTAAAATCGACACTGCAGAAACCATTTCCCTATACAAAAAACATCGTTTTGGAAGTTAATCCTTTTTGGTAACTTGGATTGCGATAGGTCTTACCTCTAAGAATTATGAAAAAGTCGCACAAAAAGTCGTTTTAAAAAAAAAAAAGGAGCTCATTTTCATTTTGGAACTGTAAAATTAAAAAAAGCTAATCAAAAAAATATACCAATATTATTTATAAACTAGTAAGTTGTAATGCGCCTATGGCGCCCGTTGAAATATGGAAAAAAAAAACAAATTTTGTATAAAAAAAAAATTTTTTGAAAAAAAAAAATTTGTTGAAAAAAAAATTTAGTGGAAAAAAAAAATTTGTTTTTTCTTGAAAAAAAAAATTTTGTGGAAAAAAAAAAATTTGGTGAAAAAAAAAAATGGAAAAAAAAATTCTGTTAAAAAAAAAAATTTAGTAAAAAAAAAATTTTTTGTAAAAAAAAAATTTTGGAAAACAAAAATTTTGGTAAAAAAAAATTAGGGAAAACACAATTTCTGTACAAAAAAAAAATATTATTATTTATAGAATTATAGAATGCCTATTTAAATTCCTACGTACTGCGTGACAGAGTCAGTGAATCAGTGTATCAGTGAATCAGTGTCGAGGGTAAATATATATTAAGATACTTTTGTATGTACATAATAATGTTCATTTCCTTAAACATATCCAGGGTAACGTTTTAGTTTTTGTTAAACAAATAAAAGTCGCACATAAAGCAACAGGCAGTCAAAAAAGTCGCAACTTTAATCGCACAACGGTAAGACTGATTGCGATTTGTTACTACAATAACCGAAAACAATTTACTTATTAAGAACTAGGAACTAGGATTCTACCCCTAAAAGCATACTAAGAAAAAAAAAACCAATCGAGTACCAACATACTCTTAAGCAAAACCTAAAAAATAATATGAGAATTATTTGTGTTTATTTCATATGAAAGTAACATTTGCAAGTTTGAAACCGTAAATTAATCAACTTCTTTTTCTTTCGGTGTTTTGTATATCAAATTGTATATTATAGAGAGTTCTATACTTTCCTATAACCACTTTGTCCATGTACGATTATTTCCAAAATACAAAATACTACTTAAATTGTTCGATGCTAATACCATTTTACCGTATGACGGTACAGTATTTTCTTTAATGGATGGATTGTAGACTAAAAATTTTTAGCACTTGGCCCCTTCTCAAGATTTCCTTTCGGAAATCGTTTTTTCCAAAACGAATTAATTAATTTCTTAATTGTATGAAAATCTGTATGGACTTATGTTCATTATAGGACATTAGTTCGAAATGGATGTAGGGAGAGAGAGAGTAAATTTTTCCGCTCCCCGTTTTCTTTCACTCAAAGATTGTTTTCTCTTAGTTCAACAAGAATTGTGCACTTGTACTTATTTCCAAATATGTACTTAATGTTAAATTTTCTTATATAACTGAAGAATTTCATTCTTATTACAATAATTTCCGCACCTGCTTTCCTAAAACTATCTCGTTTGTATTTGTTTAAATGATAACTTTGTACTTCGAACTACCAACTCGAACTTCCATAAGTTCAATTTGAAGTCGAAACACTTCTAGTGTCAGTTAAGAAGACAAATTCCCTTAAACAATTTTATAAGTAATTCCATAACTCAAACTCTCCTTAACTGTTCTAGGGGATAATGTTGATTTGAGATATGGAAGTTTGACTGTGCTTTTTTCAGAGTGACATTTTTCTTTGTCATTTCCTCAAATCAAATCCAACATTACTTCCTGTAGGTCCATAACTGCTAGTCAAAGGTTCCAGGGTCTCTTGTCTACACAAAACGCTTGATGGCGCATAGTTTCTGAGAACTTCCGGATCCAGAGACAACACAATCAATCATGACTTTTGGTTAAATTATAATCAAATTGTACAATGCGTCTATTTTTGACGACCTGAAATCGTTACCAAATTCATGTCAATCCAAGTTTTCAGCATTTTCTCATTTTGTTTTATCAAAAGCCCAGTTTCTGTAAATTCTACATGTGGCAACATAACACACCACCTGCCCTTTAATACATCTCTATGAGTGGCAATTCTCCACCCAAATGGATCTATGCCTTTGAGTTATGCCAAGTCAAAGAACTTGTGTCTCCGATTTCTCGAACCTCGGCACCATTTGTCCATGGGAAACATTCACATTTATCGCTGTAAACTCGCCTTTAATCCCATGATGATGATTGCAGGTATTGCTATTCAACATTCTGCCCAGATTAAGTGCCAGCAGTCTAGATAAAGAAAAATATGTTTCCATCATCAATAAACACAACATCAGACGCTGTGTGGTTGGTTGTTCATTTTGTTGTTCTTTACACCTCACCTTTTATTGCAATTTATCAAATAATAAAAAGAAAAGCAACAAGGCGACATTTCATACAGCGAGGTGATGATGAAGAAAACTCCGTCGAACGAAATGCAAAACTGTGCAAAAACCATTTGTGGCGGGACAAACGATGAGACGAAGGGTGGAACATTACAGTTTCACGGCCGCCCGGAGGCACATGATGAAGGATATTAAAACACTTCTTTTTGTTGCCTTTTCATCGTTTCTTACACTTTGAGAAACGCAAAATGTTTACTTACTGTTTCTGTTTCTGTTTTTTTTTGTTTCTTCATCTCATTTTTATGCCATTTTTTTCTCGCATAAAACACAAAGAATGAAATTCCTAAACAGATGAAAAAACAACAAACCAGAAAGCATGAACGCAAAAGTTGCTAAATTATCAAGTGAAAACGTTTTTTTTTCGTTTTCCCCCCCACTCAATCCCATTTGCGTTCTTACTTCCGTTGTTAACAGTGCACTTCCGTGGCCTATACATGTAAAACTCGCACCGAGATTCATTCGCACTAACCCTCCCCCGCAGTTCACAGTTCACCGACTCACTAACTTTTTATGGTAACAATTCTACAGCAACAAGAATGGGGGGGGGATGGAATTGAAGGAGGCGGCGTTTAGATAATAGCACTCGCATCTGTACAAACTGTGGTCCGAAAACAGTGGGTTCCAGCGGGTGTACCCGGACAAGTGTCAATTGATGTTAACTTATTGGTGGGCAGGAACAATTTGAAAATTTTGCAAAAAATACTATGCGAACAACAAAATAAAAAAAAAATTGTAATTCCGACAGGTGATTTTTGATCACTGTAAATAGAACTATTTTGATATTTTCTTCAGTACTTTCAGTTTTTCAATAGGGCAAACTATCCCCAAAATAAGAATGGGTAGGCCAAATATATTTAAAGACCTCTTTCATTATTGATGATAGTAAAGGTTGTTTAAGTTAAATATAGATTTACGGTGATATTATGTTTATGCCGGGAGCAAGCATATTGTTCTACCTTACCGGGTAATTTTTACATCTCACCCTCTGATCTAACAATGTGTGTAATTTTAAATATCACTTATGTTATTAGATAAATTAGATTATTATAGAAAATGTGAAATTTATATGAGTCGGAATAAAAAGAATTCCAAATTCTAACACCGTGTTACAAAAAATAGATTTTTTTCTCTCCTATGAACCAAATGCACATATTCGGAAAGAGGGGAAAAAATAAAAATACACGTGTATCGGCAATTTTCATGTACACGTCAGAATTATTTTTTTTTTAAGTTTGAAGTGTACAGCTCGTAGTGGCCTGTATGAAATTAGACACATTCTCAGATAAAAGTACGAGTTTAACGTTTTAACACCTCTTGGCCACTTGGATCGTTGCACGATTTCCGCATCCTTTTTTTCCCCGATCTTCTAAACCAGTCAAGAACCAGACGAAGCGTAATGGCTCGTTGGGATAAACTCATAAACTTAATTGGAATAAGCCCGTTTATTCCCTCAAAGACAACTTCGACATACACGATAGCTGTCAGATCCAAAGAGATAGCGTTCAGAAATTCACATTTAAATCAAAATGCCAATACTGAGCGGCTACTCAAATACGCAAGGTCAAGATGTGCCAGAGTACTTAGGGGCGAAAAACTTCTTCATCAACAGAGTCTTCACGCTAAATTTATTTCATTTGGTGATTTGTACAGGGTGGCGCAAAAGTAATCCTCCTATCAGAAAATGCTATAAATTTTGCCATTGGCCCCTAATGTCAGTGGCAACTCTGGCGGCGGCCATTTACATGACATCATATTCTCGACTTGATGTAAAAAAAAATTAAAAGACCAAATAAAAATAATCCACAAGAACAATCAAAGTTTTTCTTTTTTTTTTTAATTACAGCCAAAAAACATAGGAAGTTTACTTTTGCGCCACCTGTTAGTATGGGTGGGTGAGGAACATTTCCTCATCTTCTATCCCAAATCTCATTAACGATGACCAGATACTCACAGACCCCGTTGATAAAGCAAATCTTCAGGCTGAAATGACTGCAAACATTTCTATTTGCATCTGCCTCAAAGCTGTCAACTACTCTCCGTTTTCGAAAACGTATCTACGGTCAACCGGTCATTTGACAATGAACGGATGAGATTCCCTGGATAGCCGTGTATTGCGGCTAAATGTTTTAACTTCCAGACGACGGATACCTGACGAACAGATACCGTTAAAATATCTATAGAACAGCGATATACAACCCACATTCCGGCGATGCTGTAGAGAGACAATAGAGTTGGATACCCTACCATCCCCTATCATCACCACCGCTCTCCTCTGTACACGGTCCAAAAGCTGCAATGATGTCTTTGGAGCTCCTGGCCATATATGGGATTTATATTCCATTTTAGGCCGGATGAAGGTGGTGTAAATATTTACGAGATCAGATGGAGTGAAGTATTTCTTGCACCGCTTCAAAAAGCCTAAACACTTCAATCTTCTTTCGACACTTCGAATGTATGGCTAGCCCAGCGAGCATCACCCTGTATCTTCATGCCCAGAATATCAAGAGTGTCTGATTGGTCGATATCCACACCACCCATAGATATTGAAGACGGTGCAGGATCAGTGGAACGTTTGTGTGACCACAAACAGCACTGGGTCTTTTGTGTATTAAAATCTACTCTGTTCATTTGGCCCCACTCACAAATCGTCGCTAAATCGCGTTTGAGTGAGTCATTCATCGTTTGCCTTTTGTCCTCTACCTCCGAGGGACTTGGCCGATGTTCAAATTAGTATGAATGACAGAGATAGCTGTCATCCGCAAAGAAGTAGATTTGGTTCACAGTCTGCCCCAACAGGTCGTCAATGAAAATAAGAAATAGAGAAGGAGAGAGGACAGAGCCTTGTGGCACTCTTGCGGTCCGCCTATGCTCGTTGGATGAGACCCCATCTATAACAACTCATATAGAGCGATCCCTGAGAAAACTCGATATGAATCGAGAGAACACAGAAAAAAAAAATTTTTCGATTCAATGAAAATATTCACGAATTCAAACAAAAAATTCATTGAAAATCCTGTGATAAAACAATTTGTCAACTTAAAGAAAATATTCGTATACTGTTTATCAAAAATATCTTCGATGAAGAAAGTTTCATATATACAAAAAAAATTTGTATGTCGTTCATTAAAAATATTTTTGAAATTAACAATAAATTTTTCATCAACAATTATCAAATTTGGTTTTTTAGCATATTTATGAAAAATTTTATTAAATATTGAAACGAAATTTAATTAAAAATTTTGTTTAATATTTGGTAAATTGCTTATCATATTTACGAAAAAATGTATGTTATATTAAAAAAAATTTTATAAATTAGATAACCAAAATACAAATCATAAAAAATATAAAATTTTTTGTCAATTCAATTTATCAAATTTCTTTCAACATTTGATAACATTTTTCGTAAATATGCTAAAAATGTATCAAATATTAAAACGAAATTTGATAAATGGGATCAACAAAAAAATTCATTAAAAATATCCAAATATTTGATGAATTGTTTTGTTGATACATTTCATCAAACTTTGTTTCAATATTTGACAAATTTTTTAGCATATCAACGCAAAATTTTCATTGAGAAGTGATGAAATTCTTGTACAAATATTTTCATTGAAATTTTTTGGTTGTCTTTTTTTTCTGTGAAGGTTTTACCGACACCAAAGGCAATAAGTTTTGATATGAGTGCTCCGTGCCAGTCCCTATCGAACGCCTTGGAAATATCCAGAGCCATGACCCTGCTTTCACCAAGGCGGTGAAAGGAACGCCATCAGGTCTCCAGTAGATCGATTTCTACGGAAGCCATACTGTCGATCGTTCAGAAGGCCGTTAGACTCTAAATACTTAGCAAGATGGTGGTTAACCATGACCTCCATGAATATGACCTTCGAGAGCGCAGAACATATTGCAATTGGACGGTAATTCGCATAAAAATTTTAATTTGTATGTGGAATATTCTTCCACATCACAGAAAAAACATATTTTTGAAATCAATTACGAAGTTTGTATGGAATTCGTCAATTCAATTACTTTTTTAATTGATTTTCTTCCAATTACAAAAGTTGTGAATTCAATTACTCAAATTTTAAATAAGTAATTGATTTTTTTACTATTTTTTACATTGATTTCACCAAGAATTTCTAAGTTCAATTACAACATTAATTGATATCCAAGCTTAATTTCAATTACGACAGTAATTGAATATTTTTGGCCCGTATTTTTTTCTGTGATACAAGCTGCCACATTGTCGACTCTAAGACAAATGTCAACAAACGCTTCCCTCTTTCCTCCTTCCAATAGCCGTGTTTCCTATACCTAATATAGAGCATTGCATTTAGCGACCTTAGAATAACAAGGTTCTAACTGCACCAAGATATTTTTGCGATTTATAGAGACGGTATAGCCTGATCTTTTTTTCAGGTAAAAACAATTTCATATGTAACTGACAATTTAATTCGGAATAAATACATTGTTCGGTATAATCGATGTATCAAACACACTGTGAGTGTTGCCAACGATGCCGCAAACCACAGTATACAAGGAAGACTCCTACGATTGGCACGCCAATAGGTTGTACACATCGGCACAAAACTCACGGAGTATAATGATGATTACGACTTTGATGGTCTGTACATGCGTTGGCGAGAATGTCGTTCCAACCGGCGCGCGGTATAAGCAAAATTTAGCAGCATTAGTATTTGGTTTTCTGCGGTGGGGTTTTTTTTTTGCACCGTCTTCCTTGCCTTTCTTGTCCGCCTTCCTTTCCCTTCCCAGTGTTTATTATGAGTAGTTCAGTTGTTTTGTAGCTAGCGGAATGAAAAGAAAGGAATGCGTATGATATGTTGCTCAAAGGCAGATAATCAAATTATCATAAAAACGTATCTTTTTGTTGTCGACGGTGGTGGTTGGCGTTGGTGTCCTTGTTACTGTTGCATAGTGTTTCGTTCACTTTTTTTTTTTTTTTTTTTTTATCATCATGTCTTCATGTACTGTAAGCGTTTTTGGCTTAGGTTTAAAATGCCAACATTTTTTAATACTTTTTATGTGCTTTGTTAAGTAAGCAGTGTATCCTTCTGGTGTTGGGTTTAGATATAATTTCTTTAAAAGGTTTAAAACACGAGTGGTTGTGTGGTATCAGTGAGGACCTTTGCAAAAAAAAAACGAGACAAAAATCCTCGCCCTGGGCTAAAAGATAGCACACTGGGGGTATAGCCCCCTTTAGAGTTTTAAAGAATATATTTCTTTGTAAGGTTCATATGGACACCTTATGCCACAAAAAAATGTGCGTGCTTATATTGTTTTTTTTTGGTTTGGCAAATTGCATTTCATCTTCTACCCCTTTTTTTCTCGTCAGGTCTGCTTGGTCTCATCTGTCGCTATTCCAAATTTATTCATTTTAATAATTCAAATCAAACTTATTTCACAGCAGACCAGCTGTTACCACGATTATCTATAATTGCAATTGGGGGTTTCCTTTGTTGTGCACAACACCAAGCAACCACTCAATAATCCCCCCGTCCCCAACTGCGGCCATCGGTTTCTCCTGCCAAGACTCGCTGCTGTCATACAAATCCATTTGAATAATTTAAAACGTGGCACATTCCGATTTGGTTCAAATGCGATGAATGCGGGGTTTTTTTTGGTCGTTGCCACAACTACGCATAAATCCGTCGACGGTTTCATTTGACAAAATGTTATTGGTCCATGAGCAAATACATTGAATATTGGTTGGTAAATGATATTTTATTATCATCACAACAGTCAACTGTTGTAGCAGGACATTCGTCTGTATCATTTATTTGCTCGTCCTCGTCATATGTATGTGTATGTATACATTTTCGTTGTTAACAAATTGCATTTCTAATTGAAATGTGCAATTAAAAAATGATTGAGTGGACCACTTTGTCGACGAGCAATATTAATTATGTGAAATGTGATGTACACCGTTCACATTGTACACAATTTCGAAAAGGGGAAAATCTATGTGAAGAGCGCTTTCAGTGGCGTTTAATAAAAATAATGATTGAATCTACCCAGGAGAGCAAACGTTCACAAATGTTTTTTTTTTTAAATTTTCAGAAATAATCATAGTTGTGGTTGCACTTTGATTTGGTAAGAATAGAAGCTTCATTAGTAAAAAGTTAAACTTAGATTTACTGTAGCAATAGAACATGTGAATTTGTTTGCAGGCAAAAATGGTACCTATTTCTGTGGTTATTTCATTATAAAGGCTTACGACAATAATGGACTAATAGTTGATTTGCTGCAGTGGAATTTAAATGTATGCCTTCCGCCATCTGCTGGGTTTTTCGTATAAAAACTCTGTAAGAGGAAAACTCAGGACATAGAATTGATCAATTTCCATCAGATGTCATCCATGTGGTCTCCACCTCCAGTTTTGAGTTGAAAAATATGATTTTTTGTGAGGTATAATATTTAAACATAAGTTCAATTTTAATGATACTTTTTGCAATCATAACGCTCACCTTTCTTGACCTCCCACAAACTGACCTTTTTTTTTCAAAACTAGTCCGCTTCAGTCCGTGGATGTTATTCTTTCATAAGCGGAAACATTTCTCCGTCCCTTCTGTTTCCGCTTAAGAGAAAGAACATGCGATCTTCCAATAAAAACTAGGGTTTCATCATTGAATTAATACGATGTGGGAATATTTTGGCCATAGCATCGGAAAATAAACTCTGATTGGGATAAAATTGAGAACTTGGTGAAAGGAAATTGGCTCATCTGTTCAGCTGTGTACCTTAGTCGCGATTATCACCATGCAATTTTACTTGCGGCAATTTTTACGATTCCCTTTTGAACTTGTTTTTCGGCAATTTTTGTTATCAATTTTGTTACGAAAAACAAAAAAGGAATTGCCAGTGCCTCTTTTTCCAACAAACTAAGAATTGCGGCAATTAAAATTCCCTTATTTTCAAAAAATCTAATTAATGTTTTTCCAATTCCAAAAATCCAGAAAGTTATAATTCCAATAGATTTGGTGGCGGTGGCAATACGACCTTTCAACGGGGGATTCTTTGTTCTGGAGTCATAATGGATCGCGCTGGAAAATTCAATCGAGCTGATTTTTTGCAGGCAGACTCGTGGAAATGTCTGTATCACGTCAAATTTTTTAAAAACAATTTTTATCAATTCTCGGATTTTCCCCAATTTTTATTATTTTTGAAAAAAAAAATTTTTTTTTTCAGTTTTCTTAGCATAACTTGAAGAGACTCCAAATTTTTAAACTACTTAAGCGTTACGAAAAAAAATGTTTTTTGAATTAAAACCTTAAAAAAAACGACAACCATTTAAAAAAAAAAAAAAAAATTAGGAAAATCTGAGAATTGATAAAAATCTATTTTTTTTAAAAAATTTGACGTTATACAGACATTTCCACGATTCTGCCTGCCAAAAATCAGCTCGATTGGATCACTGAAAAAGGGTTAAAAATCGGTCCAAAGGCTTTCACACAGGCCACGACGAGCTCAACTTAACTCAAAAAAAAAAACTGACGTGTACATGAAAATCGATACACGTGTATTTTTATTTTTTCCCCTCTTTCCGAATATGTGCATTTGGTTCATAGGACAGAAAAAAATCAATTTTTTGTAACACGGTGTTATGAAATGTCAAACCAATCTGAGAATTAATCAAGTGAGAGCTGTCAAAGAGACCAACTCTCCAACAAGAGAAAAGTTTCCGGACCGTGTTATCTCTCAAAGAGGTGATCCCAACTGGCCACCGAGATCTTGTGATTTCACTACTTGCGAATTCTTCCTTTGGAGCCACGTGAAATATAAGGTCTACGCCAACAGCCCAGCGTTAATTCAAGAACTGAAAGATAGAAATCGTGAAGCTATCGAGGACACAATGCAGCCACATTGTGATTTGGTTATGGAAAATTTCATGAAAAGGATATGGTCCTGTAAGCACGGTCGTGGTGGTCAATTGGCTGACATTGTTTTTCATTATTGTTGAACCCACTGTTCAACAAGATATGAGTACCCACATGTAGTATTTTAACTTTATAGTTTATGGAATCCTCTCTTCTTATTTATATGTAACAGATTTGGCAACGAATTCGCCTTAGTCTCTTTAGTCTTTACTACACACACATACATATATTTTACTTTACGCCGCTTGAAGCGGCCTTTTTTTGTAATTAGATTTTAAGTTCGCTACACAACTTCAATAAAGAAGGTTGATCCCACAATTGAATTCAAGAGGAATTCCATCAGCCTTTTATTCAAAAATCCTTTGAGGAAAATAGGCCTCCCGGTTCACGACCAGGAGCCAACAATTATTATGAAAAAAAATCCGATCATTTATTTCAAAAAATTTAATTTTTCTTTGTATACTTTTATGAAAGAAATCGTAAAGCGTTTCTCTTACATGCAATTCAAATAAATTCAGCATAGAAACGGTGTGGAACTTTTTTTACTCGCGGGTAATATTCGGGATTAATATTATCCAAATGTTAAGGGAAATAAGTAATTCAACGCAATTTTATAAAATAAAGAAGTGGCAATGGAGCACATTCAAATTGATTTCATGAACCACCCACATTGACATGTTTTTAATCAAAAGTTATGCCATCATATCAACTCGTACTTGAAATGATACCCTAGACCATTGTCCGTGTAATGGGAGAACCTCCGAAAAATTTTATTCCACACAATTCTGTTGTGACAATAATAGCGAATGTTAGTCAAACGCTTTTTTCATTTTGCCGCTCGTTGGAACTGTTGTCGGACACCATGGCAACATGTCCAACGTGTTAAATTGTCACTCAATACGTATCAAATCAATTGCTGAAATCGCAAAGAACAAAGAAAGTTTCTTTTTTTGTTTTAATTAAAAATAACGAGATAAAATGTATGCAGAACAAGTTTCCGTTCATTCAGTTCAGCCGAAATGGAAAACACAATACCAAAACAAAACAAAAAAGAAAAGAAAAATATGTAAAGCAGTAGAACGTTCTGTTGTTGTCTTGTAAACTTTTGTTAATTACAAAACATTCCTCAGTTGGTTGATGACGCGGACTGGGGAGGTTCTGGTTACAATTATTTATTATACCATTTTTTTTCGATATCTTAATTTTTAAAGAAAACAAAATAGAAGATTTGAGACGTCGCGACCTACTTATAATCCAGATTATTTTTGTATTGGATGAAATTAGTTGTTGGCGAACTAACAATGGATTTTTGTAGTTTAGTAGAAACTTGTCTGACTCACTTTACATCGAAGGGAAAGCCGCGTATTCCGGCTAAATATTCTAACATCAGGGAACTAACAATGGACTTTTATAAAGCATAACATTTATTTAATATTAAAGGGGATCTGCCGGTTCAAGACCTCTGACAGCTATTTTTTATTTGAATGGCTGCAAAATTAAAAAAATAAAACCTCCATTCACCGAGTTGATGTATTC
Organism: Hydrotaea cyrtoneurina; assembly: GCA_958296145.1. Classification (NCBI taxonomy): domain Eukaryota; kingdom Metazoa; phylum Arthropoda; class Insecta; order Diptera; family Muscidae; genus Hydrotaea; species Hydrotaea cyrtoneurina. Next base: position 91,226,915 of record OY282512.1, read on the forward strand.
CCTATTGCACTCGTTGCATGACTTTTTCAAATTGCTCATTTTTTACATCTTTTTTTTTTCAACGGAAATTGTTTTCGTTTACATGAGCGGCAAAGTGTCAGCACAGCCATTAAACTGAAGCGGCATAAATACTCGTATTATGGTGATGTCGATGGTGATATATGCTGCCGTTGTCGCTGTTTCTTGTTGCTGATGGCGAGTGCGGTGTTTAGTTCATACATAAGTATCGAATCACTTTTAGTTATCTTCCGCTATGTCGTCGACATCCTTGGGAAGATGCTGTTCGGAGGTGTTTATGAAGGGCATTGTTGTAATGCAAAAAAAAAAAAGAAATATTGGTTCAATGAAATAATGAATTAAATAAGAACGTAAGCGAAGTTCAAATTCTAATAAAGTATTCTCTTGGTGTGTTGGTTACACGTACAGTGGGACGTACTCTATGTAAAGTTGACTAGATATGGGAATTAGAAAAAACTTTGCATTGGTAAAAGGACGATTTACCTGTTGTCTTCTCAGGGATTGCTGCATTCTATTCTCATTTAAACCACTTGGCGCTACAGTTCTTTTTGAAAGTATGGGAAACGGTGAAAATCGGCAACGAAATTTGGTCAGAGATACATTTGTTGTGTAACTCCATTAGGGGGTTAAAAACAAAACAGTGTTAGATTGGAAACAATCTTCACGAGATTAAAAAAAGAATTATGAAAAATACTTTTCTTTATAGACAGTTAGTGTAATAATAAGAATGTATGAGGAGAATTTACAATGCTTGGGGTAAGGCGTAATTTTCCAAGATTACCTGCGGTCTAGTCGGCCACAGTAGACCGCATTCTTGTAAGATCCAAGGTATAACCAAAATGTTCTACGGATCTGCGGTCTGTTGGTAAAAGATGAGAACGATTCCGTCTAAGCCACTATTCACTATTTCTAACAGATAACCGGGCAAGGCAAGTGGCTGCTAAAACCGAGATGCGACTGGGCTCCATAAAAGCATGGACATATAGGGAGTACGAACATACTTAAATCTCGAGTAAAATTTATATGAACGTTTCTTTTATGTAACACCCAGGCCTTCTTTCGATCCTGTTTTGTGACGAGGATACCAGTTGGATCGCACTACGCCTTCCTGGGGATTTCATCAAACTAACGTATGCGGAATGAAATCGCAACAAAAAAAAAACATTTTTTTTTTCTTTTAAACAAAAACAAAAATTGTATTTCAATTTTTTTTAAGATAATACATTGCACTAGTTTAATGTAAAAAAATATTTGGTTCCATTCGAGCTGCTTTGCGGCAATTTTGAGCAACTTTTTCCATGGCTGTTGAAAATGTCGATGTTGGCATGTTTTGAAGCTCCTTTCGAATTTTTTGAATCAAATTTTTGGTAGTTTTGTGTCTGAAGTTATTTGCATATTCTTTTCGTTTTAAATTTGCCCAAAAATCCACAATTGGGCGTAATTGGGGTACATTGGGTGGATTTTCTTCTTTACATACATATGGAATTTGAAGGGTGTCCATGGCTTCCAATGTCTTCTTGGCGTAATGACTTGATGCTAAGTCGGGCCAGAAGATTACATTTAAGTTTCTATGTTTCTTATTCATAAATTCTTCAACTTTTGGTAAGCAGAAATTAATATATCTTTCAGAATTGACGGCCAAACCGGACTCAAAAAAATCTGGTACTGCCACAATACAACTTTTTTAGGAAATTTTGAATGCTCCACATACTTTATTTTATTGTCTACGCGTTTTTTTCCCCTTCAAAAAAATGTTTTCCTTGCCATTCGTTTTCATCCAATGTGAAATATGACTCATCGTCCTTGATGCATACAACGTCGCTCTTGGCTTTGAATGTATTTTTGACCAAACTTCTAAGTCGAGACTTTTGGGTAACTTCTTGAGCTTCTGACGCTATTGGCTTGTTTCTCTTTCTCGGAATTCCCATATCACTCAGATACTTTTTCACGGTATTTCCGTCACATTGGAACTTTTTCCCAAGTTCCCCATAGGATTTAGCGACTTTACCATCGGTAATTTTTCGAAGTCGCCTTCTCATAGAAGAGTCGTTCAAACTACACTTTTTTCCAGAACCACGTTTTCTTTCTGTTGCTTGTCTTTTCTCATATATTGCCAGTGTTCTATATACCGAACACGATTTTCTCCTTGCTCTACAAAATATGAAACGATATCGGATTTCTTCCAGTCACGATGATGGTCGAAAAAATTACAAACGATTTTTCGACGTTGTTCTTCTTTTGACGACATTGCCAACAAAATAAATGATCAATTTCAGCAAAAATCAAATAGCAATATCACAAAACATGTGGTAATTGAAAAATAACGGTACTTTGTTTACATTTTTAATTTTGCTATGTACCCAGCGTTGTAAAATTTGTTGCGATTTCATTCCGCAAACGTTAATCCCTGCCATCCAAATAATCACTGATCAAAATCACTCAGAGAAGTTGGTTGCGGAATCTACTCGGATTTCATTAGATTCAATTTGAAACTGTCCCTTAATTCAGGCCAAAAAAGAAATGCCCTGCAAAGAAACTGTCAGTTCCAAAGAAGAAGCGTTCAGAAATTGACATTTAAGTATTCATCGTGCTAAACTTCTTTCTTCTTCCAGGAAAAGTAAAAAACTTTCGATAATTTTTAAAAGGGGTGTTCAGATTTCTGTAAATCATCACATGGTTTTTTTAACCTTTTTGTCGAAAGTATAAAACAGTTCAATGTATTCAAATCATGTGTGTATATTATGGCTTGGATTTTAAAGATAAAGATAGGAAAAGGGGAAGGGATGGGTTGACAAAACAACCCCACGCATGAGTCTATCGCGTTCTCGTCCCTTATTTCAGATTAGTTTAGTTTAAGAAAATGTATTCTAGTTTAGTAAAATATTTGAAATTAGAAATTAGTACTCAATGAGTGAGTGTCTTATAAACATTATTCAATATTTCTCCGTACAAGGGGAAAGTAGCAATTCTGCATCTTCTATCCCGCAACTGGTTAACAATGACCTGATATTCACTGATGCGGTAGATAAAGCTAACCTTTTGGCTGAAATGTTTCTCTCTCTTTCTCTGTGGGTGTGTGTGTGTGTTTGTAAGGTAAAGTACACAAAAAGGCTTAACTTCCGTCCAATAATCGGCCGTCTAGTGTGAAACCATTGCTGGCATACCAATTTGCAAATGGAATTAATTAAATCTCCATTGAAAGTAAAGTGCACACAATCTCTAGTTTGTCATTATTACCGGATTGTCCGGTCGATTGTAACTTCTTAAGGGGCTCTGAGTCTATTGTTCTGATTTCTTATGTGTAACTCAATTTCCGAGGGCTTAAGTATTGGACATTGTTAAAGTGCGTTCGGCTCTGTCCATGAATGTCTGTTCGAGGTGGGAAATGTGCTGTAATATGAATAGTGTTTGACACACTTGTTTGTTTATCATTTGATAAGAGATTTTGCTTCCGGTTCGACTTTGCATAAACAAATGTTCCACCGTTCCAGCAGATTGACAAAGTATTTGTGGCATGGCGAGAGAAACGTCGTAAGGAAATGATATGCCAAAAGAATGGCAAATGTCGCCTATGGCATCGTTGTACACACACACTCACACACACACACATATATATACAAAAGCATTTCCTAATGATGTTCCCACTTTTCAGTGCGAGTGGGTACTTGTCTTGGGCTTTCTTGCTGCTGCCGTTGTTTACATCGCACCACACAAAGCGAATCCTGTTGTCGTCTCCTTTGATGGTTGTTGTTATTTTTCGTACCACACCATTCCCTCCCCCGTTCAGTATGCCCTGCTACCATACTCAGAGTAAATGCTGCGACGGGCATTGTTGTGCTGTTCACTTGCTTGTTGCTTATGTTTGTGTCATCGACATCTCATTGTCATTTACTTCAAGTGTAAATTACTCTGGATGATGTAGGTGTATAGATGTATTCCCGTGTCTTATACACACTTACTTATATACACGTGCCTGCGAGTGTACAGCGTACAACACCAGAGCATGGAAAACAATGAAGAGAACACAACAACAGCAGCATCAGGGCAACAATCAACATTGCCACCTCTACCAATCATGCAAAGTATTTGAAGTATTTTCGTTTTTTCTTTTTTCCTATTCCCTGTAAAATAAAACAATCTCATAACTTTATCTATGCCGGTATGAAATATATGTAGGTATATAGTTATATACAGCACAGGGTCGTTGAATTAACACCGACGTGGAAATCCAATTTTTTTTGGCTCAACCTGATTTTGATTGGGAATTTTTTCAGAATTTAAATGTCAATCCCAAGTTGTTCAGTAAAAAGCATTTTCTAAGTCTTTGATTCATCAGTTCAAAAGAAAATCGTTCGACCTTTAATATTATGTTATACATATCATTAGTTTTATCATTTTTTCTTGCTCGTTTCGCTGTCATTAAATTTGTTTGGGAAATTTTTCGTAAACTGCCAAAAAAGAACGTGTAAAATTCCATGAAAGTAAGAAAATGTAATAATGCAGTTTGAAAATCAATAAAGTCCTATGTAATTTTAAAAAAAAAAATTGCACCAAGTCCGTCTATTTTTTCACATTACCTCCATTAGAAATAATGCCGCTCTGAAAGAGGCGTATAAACTCCGACCGCGATTGTTAGGAAAGTGTAAGGCGTTACCTATTCCACCACTCCTTCGTAAGTTAGTAAACGAAATACGATCGAAATATTTTCGTACATAATCCCGTTGGAAAACAAACTCAAATCGAGACAAGAAATGTATGTAATTCAAAGATGTTTGCACAAGGTTTTCCCATAAGAGGTGTAATTTTGGTATTCAAAGAAAAATGAAATTTTCTGAGATAAATGAACGGATGTTTATTTCATAATAAAGAGGAAGGTATGTGGTTAATAATGACAAATAACATCAGCCAAATGGCCACCACGACCACGCTTACAGGACCATATCCTTTTCATGAAATTTTCCATAACCAAAACGCAAAGTGGCTGCCCTATGTTCTCGATAGCCTCTCGAATTCTATCTTTAAAGTTTTGAATCGACGTTGGGCTGTTGGCGTAGACCTTATCTTTCATGTGGCCCCAAAGGAAGAAGTCGCAAGGTGTTAAATCACAAGATCTCGGTGGCCAATTGTGATCACCTCTTCGAGCGATAACACGGTCCGGAAACTTTTCCCGTAAAAGAGAAATAGTTTCGTTGCTTGTGTGGCACGTAGCGCCGTCTTGTTAAAAGTAAACGTTGTCCAGATCAATGTCATCCAATCCGACCATAAAAAATCATTAATCATCTCTCGATAGCGCAATTCAGTCACCGTAACTGTTGATCCAACCTCATTTTCGAAAAAGTAAGGTCCAATGACCCCGCCAGACCATGAACCGCAAAAAACAGTCACACGTTGAGGATGGAGAGGCTTCTCAACAATAACTCTTGGGTTTTCCGAGCCCCAGATGCGATAATTTTGCTTGTTGACGTAGCCACCGAGGCGGAAATGGGCCTCATCAGTCACGATGATTTTCGATGGAATTCCGGATCATTTTAATGCATTTCAAGGACCCAATTAGCAAAGACACGATGTTGTTGATGATCAGCCGGCTTGAGTTCTTGTGTTAACTGAACTTTATAAGCCTTAAGACCCCAGTCTCTATGTAAAATACGGTGCCCAATTCCAAAGAACGACGAGGATTGGACAAACCTATGTTTTCTTCAACACTTTGGGCTACAGCAGCAATATTCTCAGTTGTTCTTGAGCGAAGTGCACGGGTTTTATTCTTCACATCACTAAATTGGCCGAACCGCTCGAATTTGTCCACCAATTGCTGTATTGCGGTCCGACAAGGTGCTTCACGACGACCCAAAAATGGTGTAGTTTTGCGAACTGTGATTGCAAGATTTTCACCATTTTTGTAGAGAATTTTTCGTATTTATTGAGAAGATCAAATTTACTCAGTTTGAGTACGTTCTCCTTGAATTTAGTAAGTTTCTTTCTTTAGTGTAGGTGGATGTGTGCGATGGAAACCATTTCAAAACTGGGTGCCATAGGAAGATCAATTTTACTCGGTTTCAGTACGAAGGTAACCATTCCATTACTTTGTTCCTGGTATATTTGAGAAAATAGGACAGTATTCCGCGACCACATCGACTAATAAAGATTTAAAAAATCCCCCGATTATTAATGGATAATGATTTCATGCCTGTGGCTCCTCGGCTAGGCTCGCTGTGTAGGTGGAAGTGTGCGAGGGAAACCATTTCAAAACTTTGTTCCTGGTATATTCCAGAATAAATACATTTTTTTTTATAAATTAACCAAATTTTTAAAATCTTGCTGGTTAGAGGATTATCAAAACCCCAAATTCCCCCCCATTATTAATAGAAAAAGAGTTCAGTCATGTGGCACCTCGGCGTGCTTCGCATTAACACATCCCATAAACGAAATTTTCTAAGAACTTGGTGAAGCTCTCTGTCACTCTCCGAGAAGGCATTGACTTCCGGTCACGTGCGGGTTGTCTCATCTCCAGAAGTGGGAGTTTTGCTTGTTGACACAACCACCTAGATAAAGATAAGCTTTGTTAGAAAATATGTTTTTTTTTTGGGCAAAAATGTTGTGCATTTCTACCGCTCTTTGGCCCAACACAGAGAAGGGATAACAAAGCAGACGGTCGTGTGCCTTTAGCTAAAGCTTGTAAGTGGGGTCTTTGTGCAAAATTCATATCAGGCTGGTGCGTAAAATGTTTAAAGGAATATAATGACGTAACAATTCATATTGCGCATAGAAAAAATTTTAATTCTTGAGAATTGTTTAAATTTCTTAAAGCTACCGCTACTTTTTTTTCGAATTTAAAAAAATGGTGATGGCAACACTTTTTCACATAGTGCCAATATACGATGGCATGAACCTGCAAATTATATAAAAACTATTTTCAATCGCAATGTTTGGATTGTTTGATCACATTTCGTGGATTAGTTTGACGTGGATGCCCTCATTCATGTTTTCTGTCTTCCAGAGTGGCTAGCACATTGAATGTATACGTCTAACCAATTGATCATCTACAGCCTTAAACAGTTCAGTCCATGTTATTTTTATGGTGACAGCTGCTACCTTGACAGAATCTGCCGAGTGGGTAGTTGGCGGAAATGTATTCGAAACCAAAAACTGGAATCATTGTACCAAAATAAATTAATAGACTTCTAAAAGATCTTACAAAATTACTCACTTTCGAAATTTCCTTCACTCTAATCGCTAGGATGAGTTCTGAGATTGTCATGCATGAATTTTCACAAAAATCACTTCAGAAATCTCCGGAAAGTAGTCTACCGGCCGTATTGGTGGCAATTCAATTGGCGGTTGTATGTATGTACTTTCAAATACATGTACATATATAGGAATATGTGTGCCCATGCACATATACCGGCACATAGGGATTGTGTTCGTATACATTAACATTCAGCAACCATATCCGCATCCGCATACCCAGGCCACAGCTTTGTTCGACAACAACTCGATGATTACGGGTTACTATTGTGGTTGTTTCGTAACGACCCAAACGTACACGGGCTGCTATAAATAAGTATGGATAGTACGGGTCGATGTGGCTGTGTGTGCGACTGGAGCCGTTCGTTACCGTCGATTATTCAATTTGCTGCATTTGGTATTGGCAGCATTAACTCTTGGTATTTTTGTTGCCGGAATGTATGCCATTCGGAAATTTCATAAAATATTAGTACTATTGAAAGTTCCACTGGTGCCACAGACACAGTCATAGTCGCATCAGCTACCACTACCACTACCAATCGGCGGTACGTACGGCCACAGTAAAACGGCCGTTTGCTGCTGCTGTCTATGGCAGAGTTTTGTCCTTCCTCCTCCACATAAGCGATTGATAAACATTCCATGGGCATGATCCCTTTTAACTTACAACAAGGCTGGCATCGGAATGAAATGTTTCATGTTAGGCATATTTTTCGTGTTTAAATTTGATCAAGAAATATTTGTATTGTTTTTATGCCTTTTGCATAAAAAGTGCGGAATTTGTATGGAAATATATATTGAAAATCTACAATGTTTGATTAATTTAACAGCGAGCCAAGTTTTGCAGACAATACATACAGATATTTGGATAGACGCTTCTAATAAGTCTAACTGTAAACACAGCAAAAACAGATTCCATGACTACGAGGGCTACCACTGAGAATTGTGCAAAGTCGATTTTATTAAAACAAAAAAAAAAAAAAAAACAAAAAAAAAAAAAAGTTGAACAACAAATTCGTTTTTATTTGAATAAAACACAATTAAAAAAAATTGTCAATTCAAACGATATAAAAAAATTAAAAACAAACCATCTTTTTAAAACTTCGCTTCTGCACTTTTCCACTAAAACATTCGCATTATAAGCGAAATTTTCTTGACAACTGTTGTTTTTTTATGAATTCCCGTTATACGAGTAGGTATCAATTCTAAAGGAAATTCCTCCAAAAAATAGTTATCAAAAAATTTCGCTTACATCGTTATACGCAAGAACGCTTTATTTGGTATTCGGGTAATGACGTTTGTGGAATGCCCAATTCCAAAGAACGACGAGGAATGGACAAGTCTGGGTTTTCTTCAACACTTTGGGCTACAGCAGCAATATCTCAATATCTCAGTTGTTCTTGAGCGACGGGCACGGGTTTTATTCTTCACATCACTAACTTGTCCCAACAGCTCGAATTTTGCTACCAGTGCTTTACGACGCCCCAAAACTGCTTTAGTTGTGCGAACTGCGACTGCAAGATTTTCACCATTTTTGTAGTGAATTTAACTAATTTCAATGAGTTGTTGAAGCGTATATCGTTCCATGTTTGGTAATGGCGTAGTTTCTACTTGTCAAATTTATTTATTTTCTTTATTTATTATTAATTACAATACAAAGTAAATTTATATTCTAATTTTTGGGTCCAAGGATAAACCGTGTGACACAGACCATATGTTTAGATTTTTGCAGCGACAGACCAAAGCCTCTGGTGGGAATCGAACCCACAACCCCCACGCTGATAGGCAAGCACGCTACCAACTCGCCTACCGGGGCGCTTTACTTGTCAAATGTTCAAAGAATAAAAGCTTCAAAATTTACATCTACCGCAATACCGGGTGATTCAAAATAACACCTCTTGTTGGAAAACCCTTTACATATACAAATATTAATTTCAATAGTGATCTGGGGTTAATCTTCTATCACAAAACATTTCCGACGTCCACAATATTTTCAGGAGCCTTCCAGATATATGGAGTTCGACAGTTGCTCACTCGTCATCAAAACTGGGACATTGAAAAATAACGTGCTCCACAACCTAGAGAGTGGCGATCTGTCGTAAAGATAATTTTTATACACTTCATAACCTGTTGGGAACTATGTCAGGTGGTAGTTGACATCTTAGGAACTGTATCCGGTGGCTTTCTCGATATTTGGGAGCTAAAAAATCCATCATCCTTAGATTTGCTTCTTACCATTAGTCAAATGGATCTGTAGTCCATATTTGGGCTATGTCAATTAAACCACGAATATTTTGTCTTTTTTCGATATTTTTCTCATGGGCTTTTTAAAGGCGGTTTCTCCGTAAAGCAGCAATGAGTTGGCCGCTGTCGAAAGCTGTATGCTACGACTTTGTCTTGGACCTCCAATATTTGTCATCATTGTGGACAATGCATTCATGATGTGATTTGTCTTTTGGCCCAGATATTTAATAGCCCCCATAGAAACTATTTCAGTTCATACAAATGCACTTTTAATAGTCCGTTTTATTCTGTTTCCATCTATTAGAACCGCCTCCGTTTAGTGATCTGCTAATTTCAGATTCACAGACAAATTGCACCCATTCGATGGTTCGGAGAAGGCTTCGTTTTCTGAAAGTTGTACTTCGTCTAGGTACTGAGCTTACCTACGGTGTTCGCCTCGTCCACTTCTGATATTCCACAGTATTGGCCAAAGGAGAGGATGGTTGTGGAACAAATGGTTTGGGATCCCATGCCCATATCTGTCTCATATCAGAAAGTTTAATTTTGGAAAAATACTTTCATCTTCTTGAATTGAAAGCGTTCTTTATATCCAGGGTAATTAGCCCAGTATTTTGTGGCACTGTTTTTGCTTGGGATTTCATTTCTGTCGGCCGCTTACTTTGCCTTCTGAAAGCCGTACTGCATTTGTGAGTTGCCTTCGGCTTCGTTCACTCTCATCTGTAGCCTGTTTTTCCTGGTTTTGGTTTTGGTGAAGGTTGCGACTCACGACTACTATAGAAGCTTATGAGGATGAAGAGAAGGAGGAGTCCATAAAACACCCTTCTCTGTCCTAGTGAACAGGCTGGGATCAACAAAACCAGCTTACTTGTTTAGGGCCAGAGATAATCTGACCGATATTGAGTTCAGGAGGTCTTAAGGGCGCTGAGGATCGTTCTGCGTGTTAGACAATATGCAATAGAGTCTAAGACTGTCATTAGAACCCAACCTAATTGCGAGATCACTTGAATGCATCAACGGTCCAATGGAAATTGAGAAATCATTTCAATGCCAACACATTTTAAACGCATTTTAGATATGTTACTTCTAAAACGATTGAACATAATCGAATTGCTGTCTAGAAAACGGCCAGAACGTCTAAATATTTGAAGTGGTTTAGTTGCACAAGAACCCAGCACCACCATTTCCATAATTTTAGCTTAACATTTCAATGTGTATGTCTCACATTCGCCACCACTTCATTTCATTTAATCTGTATTCCGAACAAGTCTTTATCGTAAATAATTTATTTGTCCAATAAACTATTTCTTCTGTGACAGGAATTTTCATTTGCCAAGCATTTAACCCATAATCTCCATCATTTCCATATGCTTTGCTTTGGTTTTAGGGTTTTATGTCCATATTACCAGATGTATCGCATATTTTCCCTTGTCCCCCATCCATGTGTACGACGTACCTGTCTCAGTATTTGGCCCCGAAATGCTTTCAAGAAAGCCCAACTTTATGGCTGAGTCGATGGGAAGAAAAGAGTCGATGTTGCGTTGAGAAACCACAGCAATATCCTTTTTCTTATCCGACTAAATATATTTTTCTATTTTGTATATTTCGTGATGATGATGCATTGATGCCAGGCAACACATTAATAATAGGCTTAAGACCGAAGACCGGAGTATTTCTTACTAGCAAAGATTTATTATGGCAGCTTAAGTGTTCGTACACGCAATATCATATTGCCATAGGGTTGACGGTGGCGGTGGTGGTGGTTGTGGTGGGTTGGGGGGGGAAATGGCTAATGTGGCGTATGGTGTGTGGTGTAACTAATCTACAAACCTCCATATTGTTCAACGGCATTACCAGTAAGCACATCATACGTGGATGTAACCTTTTTTTTTGAAAAATATATAAAAGCGAGGGTAACACCAGAAGTTTTAGAAAGACAAAGCAAACACTAGTAAATATGTACTTGATATTGAATCAAATCCGATTAGATGCAGATTATTGAAGAAACACAAATTTATGAAAATTATATTGACATTTATTCAAACTTTGTGGAATTGAATTTCCTTGAAATGAAAAACCCCGCAAATTACAGACAAACCTGGATAAGTGGGAGCTCAAGGGACGGATCGTTTATTCCCACTTAGCAAGGATTTGCCATTTTCCCAGTTTGCCACTTATCCAGGTGCTTTCTTATTTGTCCCAATTAAAGAGGTAAAGATGTTTCCAATTGAATTAAATTATCCCCTGATCTAGACGTCGAAGGCCTTTTCTTTAATGACATGATTGCGCTTGGAAATGTTTGATGGCAAACTTTTATCCACTTCACCAACCGATCTGCTTATTTCCGAGAATTCTGCTTTCTTTGATATCTTTAGTTTACCTTGTCCTTGTCCTTCTTGTATAATATCAGTCTTTTGAAGTATTCGTGATATGTTTGAACTTCTTTTTGAAGTTCTGTTTTGTGTTTATTCCCTTTCAGAGATTCTTTTAACCTCACTGATCATAAAACAAATATAGAAATAACCGAAAACCCCCCAAAAAAAATTAACTGAGAGGTAAACGAGCAGAAAAATCTCACTTATATAAAATCCCGCTTAAAGTGGTTAAGTTTCCCACTTAAAGAGGATTTTTGTTCAAAGTGTGCAGGGATCACAAAAAAATCTCACTTATATAAAATCCCGCTTAAAGTGGTTAAGTTTCCCACTTAAAGAGGATTTTTGTTCGAAGTGTGCAGGGATCACAAAAAAATTTCCCACTTATAGAGTTCGAATCCCACCTAGTCAGGCTCGACTGTAAAAAAAAACTACGAGAAAACACAAAGGCACTGTCTGGTGCAATAAGACTTATGGTCATTGGCATAGGAATATGGATGTTGGGAGGTGCTTAGCACCCCCCAGAAGTCAGCTCAGCGGGTTGTGAAAGAAGTACAATTCACCTACAACGGGACTATAGCCCACCCCAGGCAAATTGTCTAGTTACGCCAATAATTATGGATGAAACTGGGTACCGAGGCTGTGTGGATGAAGAGTAGAAAGACTAGTTTCTATGCATTTCCACAATGTTTGTAAACATGTCTATTAGGGTGGAGTGAAATTCAAAAAAAAAAAGTTAACCTCGGAAAGAGATGTATTCTGGGGTCCTAATGAGGGGAAAAATAAAGAAAAAAATTTTAAAAAATTTTTAGGGGTCGCGCCACTCCCTCGAAATTTAGAAATTATCGCTATTTTGGCGTTGATTTTAGAAAAATCCTAAAAATTAACGACTTAACTTATTCGACATTGTTCACTGCTTGTTCAGTGCCCAAACAAAAGTATTTGAGGCAAATATGAGGATAATCGACTAATATTTGTAGCTTTGGTGGCGATTTCATTGTTCAGTCAATTTTCTGAAGAAGGGACGATTTGACTTATTTTACTTTTTGAAATTTTTGAACAATGATAAAATTTTTTTTAAATTTTTTCATGCCCTTATTTCATTGTTTACGCTATTGCAAACATTTATTGACATAAAACTTTTTAGGATTTTTCTAAAATCAACGCCAAAATAGCGATAATTTCCAAATTTCGAGGGAGTGGCGCGACCCCTAAAAATTTTTTAAAATGTTTTTCTTTATTTTTCCCCTCATTAGGACCCCACTACATCTCTTTCCGAGGTTAACTTTTCCAAATTAAAAAAAAAGCATGTTTTCACTCCACCCTAATGTCTATATCATATTCATAAATTTGTTTTACTTAAATGGTCTAGACCTTGTCGGACTTGAATCAATATTTACTATTTACCTTTGTTTACTTTGACTTTTTACTGCACACCAAACTTTACTGTGGCCCTCCTCCGGAAAAGCATAACTCCCCTTGAACTTCACGCCCAATATTTGAAATTGTGCATGACACCGAAAATCACTTCATATTTATTCACTTTCCGATTACGCCTCGTTCATGCAACGGAAATGAAAATTATTTAAATTTATTGTATGTAAATTTAACCTTTACTTTACATTTCCAACGAAATCCAGCCCCACAGGCAAGTGTTAAAATTCCATGTACACAGGCTGTCATCGAGTTTGGAAGAGGAAAAAAAGAAATCTAAGACATCGCTGCAGCAGCACTTGTGCCTGCCAAAGATTTCAAAAGTTTCTGGGTATTCGTATCCCTTTAGGTTCTAATTTGTGAATATCCATTAGACCGGTTTAATCTTGTGTATTATTTTAACAAAGACAAGATTTTGTTGGTTTTTCCTGCCGTTGTTGGCATTTTAAAGTACAGGCCAACGTGCCTAATTTCTGACTTGAAGTATTAATTTCGATTTATTTGTTTATTTATTAGCATCTCGATTTCATTTGCCGTAGTCATCCTTGTGGAAAACGTTATTGCTGTTAGTCCATAATAAATAATGCCTTCTCTGCTGAAGGACGACAAACATTTAAGAAAAGAAAAAAAACCAACAAATGGACAGAAACCCATGAACTCAACCTAGCAAGATATCAATTTAAGATTTCGTTTCGTAGCTGTAGCAAAAAATAAACAACAAAAACTATGCGTTGCCAAAGTGAAAAGTTTAGGGATAAAAGTTCTTTATCCATTTTCCACTTGGCCAAACTACCAGAATAGGTTGTTATTGCGCGTAAGTGTTTGTGTGCGTATTTTCCAATGCACATACACACACTCACACGCGCACACAGACACACACATATATTTAACTGAAGTTTTGTTAGTCATGGCTTTATTTTTGTGGACCTGGGCGAAAGTTACAACTTGATTGATTACAAATTTCAATTAGAAAATTGTTTTTCACAATATATCTAAGTACTTCTGTACACACACATACACCTGTCCGTGTGTGCATATGTGTGTGAGTGTGTGATGTGCATATGTGCATAGCCCCCAGCACACACATGCACAATTGTAGCAATGTTGTAAATGGATTTTATAATTAGTTTATGATGTCTAACAATAGATATGAGGAATTTTGTAAAATAATTTATTGAGCTTAGCAAAGTAGATGTGAATATTAGACTGGGTCTGGCTGCTTTTTAACACAACATGTGAGTAGTAGGGTTTTTATCCGGGAAATATACGATTTTTACTTTCTGAAACATTTCTGAACTGGTTGATCTTTAACTTATACAGGATAACTGTTTCGAGATTACTTACTTATTTCCCTTAACATTACATGAAGGAACAGACGGGGAACTTCTCTCGAATCAGTGTGAGCTGTGTACGGATATAGTTTATATACTCACTGACCGGGACCTACTGTTTAAAGCCGGCTCCGAACGGCTAATGCTTTTCTAGAGAAGTTTTACATGGCTTACTCGTAAAGTCGCCAACATTAACGAGGTGGAAACAGCCGCCGAAAAATGTTTGATGGTCTTACCCGGTTTCGAACTCGGGTTCTTCTGTGTGATAGTCGCACACACTACCTACCACACCACGGCCGCCCACAATTTCGAGATTAATTGCGTAGAATTTTTAATTAATATTTTATTATATATTTCAAGTTTTTACCATGCCGGAATTATTATGTTTAAGTTTTGGTTAAAAAACAATCCAATTTTGAAAAATAGTATTGTATTTTATAAAGAAAATAAAGACCCGGGAAGATTCCCGGGAGTTGAAAAAAGGCGGGAAATTAGTTATCTTTTTAATGTTCACCTTTTATATCGCAAACATAAATAAGCTCTCTATGGGAGAAAAAAAAAATATTGAAGACGTATCCGCAGTCCAGTTTTGATTGCAAATTTGGCGGACTTTGAAAAAACCCATTATTGTAAAGCAAATAAAATTTACAAACAATTAACTAAAGAACCGGTATAAAATCATTTAGTTTCTTCTTTTTTTTCAAAAAAAAAGTATTTTTTAAGAATTCATCTAGTTGGCAAATTTACTTTTTTTATATGTATAATAAAAACTTAAAAACAATATCAATTTATTTTTTATTTTTCCGGTTTCCGAAGTACAATAACGATTTCACTGAAATACAGTGAAACGATTTCAATGACCAGCCGAGGGGAAATACAGTGTGTCAACGTTGACCACCTCTGTTGTGACAAAGCGTTGTTTTTTTTACAAATCGCATCCTACATACAAAAGGATCAGAACTCTTAAAAATGTCCAGACTTTTTCCCATAAATTAAATCAGAGTACACATCTCTAACTATTGACAAAAATTTCTTTAACATGACTATCGTGTTTAACTACAAAAATACAATTATGTCTATTTGTATGTAAGTGCGTAGCTTCTGCACGTTGAACTAAAGAGAATTATTTTCAGTTGCGTTAATGCGTTAGAATTTCGAGTTATGACCCTTTTGCATTTAGCAAAATATTCAATGATGGCGGCCATTTCGTGACTTCTCTGAAAGTCTAGTTCGTCTCTAACAGAAACATTCCAAGCGTTTTATTGCAATGTGTTGAGTAACTTCAGAGATCTAAATATACGTACATCAGACATTAAACAAGCTCGACAAAATTTTGCACATTATTTGAGCATTTTTTGTGGGATTTTCTTTTCTCACTGGACGAATTCCTTGGTCCGGTTCTATCCATCTTTTTTCTATAGCCCCCATAGATATTGGTAATGCAAGCATTGTTATATTAATTTCTACAATACTGGCTGACACAACGCCTGGGCAACTTTATAGACTTTCGTCGAGATTTATCCTCGACTTGCCGTGTCACTTATACAAACACACACACGTTCTGCTCTCCTGCGAACTTACAGTTGTGTTTGCTGCTTGCTTGTTCTTAATATGGCTGTAAACCCACAAACATACCTAGGTATTTTCGTAATTTTTTATTAATATCGTAAAATTGTATAGAAACCAAGATTTGTTGATAATTCCATACAAGAGGAGAAATTGACATTCACTTATAGATCAGAAGGCGCAGTAAATAATGTAATTGTTTGAAATTATTGAGGGCAAATGTCCTGTCCCAATAGTCATTGCAGTCATGGTTTTTTTATTCGTAAGGCAAGATGTTGTTTGCAATCTCCTATGTAGCTAGGAGGGCTAACGCCAAAATGTCCTCTAGCAATAGTAAAGAGTCTGATCAACTCTGCAGTTTGGGAATGAGAAATGCGTTGAGTTCAGTCGTATGGGATGTGGCTTCCCGGACTAGGGACGATAACCAGGCATAGCTATTTTGAATAAGAAAATCTTAACGTTTTTTCGAGTAATTGTTTAGTTATTTTAGTGATTGCCGTAAGGGATATTTGATTGATATGAAATTGTTGTGTCAAGGAAAGCGATTAGTTTTCTCTGGCCCTCAGTTGGTCTAGTCCTGTACATTAAAGTAAGTAGGTTTCCATTGTAATTAATAAAAGGTGAGAATACGATAAGAAATACTAACTATGTGTTTTCCAACATTTTAAAACCTGTATATCGCGAAAAATAAAAAGTCAATTTTATATCAGATTACAGATTCGTGATCTATGTCCACAAATATAATAAAAAATGTTTCATTCAAAAAAAAAAAAAGTATACATTCTTTTTTAACAAATTCAAAAATTAAAAAAAAATGATTTTGGGCTACAGTAATTTCAATGAGTGCGTAAAGTTTTTGCACGCAGTTGACTAAAAATTACGATTTTTGTAATCAGTACAATGCAATACAATAGTGGAAGGAGGACTTGCCGCAAAAAGAAAGTGACTAACCCTAATATACACTCTCCCCCGCTTTGCTTTTACCAAAAAAAAAAACTGAGGCTCTACTTGTGCAATTGCATGTTCATTTAAAAAATGTCGTCGCAAGAGTAACTTCTCTAAAGAATTGTTGTCGCAGCAGTAATCAACAACACAATGTTGCCCTACACCACATAATTGTCAAAGCATTTAGGGAAAAGTATTGTCAAGTAAATTTGTTTTCATAAATACGTCAACATTTTGTTTTTTGTACTTCAAACAAGTCCGAAAAATTCTTTGTTAACAATAATGCACAAAATTTAAACGGTCAAAACACAATTACACAATAAAATTATCCCATAAATTGACACACACAAAAATGTGTTGGGGAACAGAACTGAACATGTGACAAAATTTCATTGCCAGTAGCAAAAATTTGAGTGTATTGGTAATACCTAGGTAAGACTCCAGCAATATTGTTCGATTTCAATAAACAAAAGAAATATTCCATTTCAATTCGAATTTTCCTAATTCACATTGTTTTCTCTTGTCTCTTGTCTGTCCTTTTGGCGAACAATCTTGTGAGAAATATTTTCTGCTCACATCTCTCAACTATAAAAGATTTTTTCTGCAGCAGAAGTTTTCGAACCTTCAACATTCTCTTTTAGTTTGTCGCACCATTGGATTCGAGCCTAATTGACTCTCTCACTCATTCCATCTTACATTAAATTCTGTTTTTCATTTTTGTAGTTTTTCAAATATAGTTTTTGGTATAGTTGAGTGAAAATGTTCTTTTCAACAAATAATTAACTCACTTGAATGAAGGAAATTTTTTATAGAATGTTAGGGGAAATACCTACGAATGACCTCGAAATGTGCTGATATTGGTCAGAAGGAATAGTCACAGATTGTTTAGGCCTGGGCAATACTCATTGTTTGTTATTTTCAATTAGCACATTAATTGAACCTTTTATTCCGTTATTACAGACAATCGAATATTTTCATTCGGACTGAAATGAAAATTGCATTTGCCTTGAATTACCAGCTTAAATTGGCGCTGTTATAATAACATTTATACTTGAATCAATTCTAATTAAATTTATAATTGTTTCAATGAACTAAGCCCGTTTTGGTAATTGAATACAATTTTCAGTTTTCTCTATGCAGCACATTATTGACCATTACATTGCCCTAAACATTCACAAAGATTCGGTGAAATCATTGTTTTTCACAAACATCTTTTCCCAGAACGTATATTAAAATAAAAATTCCTCTCATGTCTCTCTGTTTTGTAACCATTCACATCTCATTAATTTCATGTCAAAATCTCAAGATTTGTTCATTTTCTTTCGGTATACAAAATATTCATTTTCCAGGAGCACAATATTTCTCTATACTTTCGGTTCTCGTTGGTTTATTAACGATATATGTGTGTGTGTGTGTTTGAGTCTGTTATATTTGGGATTGTTCAATGACATTTGAATGATGGGTAATTAATTATATCCATTATGAATATCAATCAACATAGAAAAGAACAAATACAGCCTGAAATTGGCCATATTTTATTTCAATTTGAACAGAAATGGGCATGAATGGAAATATTTGTTTATATTAAAAAAAAAACATCCTTTCACAGTTATGGAAATCCTTTCACTATATACATATATATATTGATAAGTTATTGCGATATTAAATACAAAATGTGTGAGTCGGGGAAAAGCTCATGTGCCAATTTGATTAAATAGACATCACATAAATTAAATTTCAATAATAACAAACGCAATTTTCACCCCTGTGTAAGAAATTAGAAAAAACGATTATTTCCGAGAATGAACAGCACTGAAGGTTTGAAACCATTAACTTGATAGCCCACCTCTCACAGTACAGGTAATCTTAATATATATTTACCCTCGACACTGATTCACTGACTCTGTCACGCAGTACGTAGGAATTTAAATAGGCATTCTATAATTTTCTATAAATAATAATAACTAGTAAGTTGTAATGCGCCTATGGCGCCCGTTAATTTGCTTGAGAAAGTATTTGTTACTTAATTTTAAAAATTTTTTAAAAAATATTTTGAGAAAACTATTTTGTAAAAAAAAATTTCGAAAAAAAATAAAATTGGGAAAAAAAATTTGTGGAAAAAAAATTTTAGCTGAAAAAAAAATTTTTGTTGAAAAAAAAATGTTTGTTGAAAACAAAATTTTTGTTGAAAAAAAAAATGTTTACTGAAAAAAAAATTTTTTGTTGAAAAAAAAAATTTTGTTGAAAAAAAAAATTTTGTGGAAAAAAAAAATTTTGTTGAAAAAAAAAAATTTGGAAAAAAAAATTTTTGTAAAAAAAAAAAATTGTAAAAAAAAAATTTTGGTAAAAAAAAATTTGGGGAAAACACAATTTCTGTACAAAAAAAAAATATTATTTTTTTTATTATTATTATTTATAGAAAATTATAGAATGCCTATTTAAATTCCTACGTACTGCGTGACAGAGTCAGTGAATCAGGGAATCAGTGTATCAGTGAATCAGTGTCGAGGGTAAATATATATTAAGATAATAAAAATAATATTTTTTTTTTTGTACAGAAATTGTGTTTCCCCCAAATTTATTTTTTCACAAAATTTTTTTTCCAAATTTTTTTTTTTCAACAAAATTTTTTTTTTCCACAAAAATTATTTTTTTTAACAAAAATTTTTTTTTTTCCACAAAAATTATTTTTTTTCCACAAAAATTATTTTTTTTTAACAAAATTATTTTCCATATTTCAACGGGCGCCATAGGCGCATTACAACTTACTAGTTGATAAATAAAACACATAAAAACATATTTAAAATTAATCCAAATTTAGTATACCGAATTCAAAATAGGTTTCTTTCGTCATTGTATAATTTTGCCAATGACTAATTCAATCATTAAAATTTGTTTAGAACAATTTTCTGGAATCAACTTCAGTTGTTCTCTTTTATTACTCCTCATCGATTGAAAACGTGTTCCTCGAAGTGGTAATTTGAGGTTTTGGAAAGAGAGAAAAATGTATTTGTTGAATTCTTCAATAGAAATTCGTTCTGTTTTCACAAATCGGGCAGTATTCGATAAAAAAAAACGATTAGATAATATTGTTTATTTACCGTCTGGCAAGAATTTCGAGTGTACAACAGACTATTCAAGTGCTTCTTGAATCGATTACATATGAAACTCGTAGAATCCACTTCTAGTCACCGTTTACAATGCCTTTCGTACATGTGTGGCTGAAATAGACCGCTTTTAATAGACTCCTTCAAACACAGATCCCTCATAACTAGCCTAGACGCAACGCGTTCTTGATTAAACTTAAATGATTTTTTTTCATTAATCCTGCCAACTTCACGTCTTCTTATTCCCACACATCAAGAAAAAAAAACTGAAAGTACTCCATGTTTTTCGACAAACAAAAAAACAGCTGCTGAAGTGTTCAAAAAACATGTTTTGGAGCTGCCTCAATCGGAGTGGAAAAACTGCTTTGAAAATTGTTTTCAAGGCATCTTTTCTGATAATATTTTGAAAAACAATCAGAACATTTCCAATGATATATGATTATTTTTTTTATTGCTGGAGCCGAAATACAAATAACAACCACAAATGTTGCAACAAAAACCAATTGCATCAGATGAGATAGTTCAGTTTGTCTTTTTAAAAAAAAAATGTTTCATTTAATTCAAATTAATTTCTGAAATCGTTGTTTTAAAAAATATTCAGGTTTCCGGGATCATTGGCAAAAAACTTTGAGGGTTCCATGAACAAAATAGTTTGGGAACCACTGATATTGAGGATAGATCAGTCACAAAACAAAAACATTTAGAAAGGGGATTAGCACCGTTTATTTTATTCCCAGAAAATTTTTCAGCACATATATCAAATCGCATCTTCAAATCAACAATATCTCCCAGGCAATTTGGTCGCAGACAGTTGTGGACGGCCACCACATGACAATTTGTTGTTCTGATGTAGTTGCCAAAAGTTCTTAGCTAGGGAAACACTTTCAGTAGATACAGCAGTCGCTGGGTTGGCAATCCTTGGCCGAGATGAACTCGTGTCAGGGGAACGATGACACAGTGGTCCGCAGTCCAATTCCATCGGTGAAATGAAGATAACATTACTAGTCATAATATTGGAAAAATTCGTAATGAAAGGTATCAAGTGATTGGCATGACATGGTTTTAAACCCTGGAAGTTTCTATTTATTTTCCTACAACTTTAATATGAAAATGCTTGCACGAAAAATGACCTTCCAGGGTTCAAGGGTAAATTTATTGGTCGGAAAAAATATTCCTTTCACAAATGTTCCGAGTTTTCTTCAATTTTCAAAAATCAAATGCTGAAAAAAAAACACTTTTTATAATATCTGAATCTCGCAATGGTTAGTCATTTTAATGTCAACTCGACAGTGATGCTCTGGAAAGCTCTACCATTTACCTACACCCCACACCCCAATTCTTCAGAGTTTTTGACATTTTGCATAGCAAAATGCCTCAACCATTCAAATTAGCCATTTTAAATATTCAAGGGCAAGGATCGACCATTTTAAAAATGTATCAATGTTGTTCCATTGACAGTGTCAACGGACATTGATAAATTGACATTAAATCCAACGACATTCCACGTACTGTATTTGATGAAAAAAAAAATGTTTTTGTATTCCCCACTCGGCGATGGTTGGTGTGTGTAAATGGAGGGTAAGCAAATATTTCAGAAATTCCATTCTGTTCTACTTTCCATTTAAATTGAACAGAACAAACGTGAAACCTTCATATGCCGAAGGAAGCATAAAATGTTTGTATTTTTTTTTTTAAATAGAAAAACATTCCAATTAACTTTTTTGACGATAGCTTTAATTAAAACTTTGTGTTGCTGTTGTTCTAAATTCTATTTTCAGTTCATTATTTGCATCTGAGGTAGTAGACTTCGGTTCCTTTGAATACACCAGCAACAACAGCAACTTTATTAATGTTTAAACTTTTTTTTTGCGAATTATGATTTAACTTTTTATAATATTTACTCGAATACGAGTGTAATACGCATGAATATAGAAATGTACTTATATTTATGTGAATATACGCGTATATGAGTTTGTACAGCGAAACACACACAAAAAACAAATGAATATCAAATTACATTTGGAGTGAGTAAAGACTGTTCTAACCAACACTCCGCCATAGGCTTTAGGGTGGGGTTTATTAAATTTAAGATTCCGTTTGGTGTTGCCTTTAACTCATCAGAGATTCGAAGACCAAAAAAGTGGATACAGATGGAAAAAATTTATTTAAAAATCAGTAAGAAAAAAGTTGAAGTCGCATAAATTATAATGCCGACTACATTAGGAGTAGATCTTTATATAGGTGGCTGTGATACACTGATAATATATTTCAGAGAACTTTTAAGATTCTTCATTAAAAGTACATACAGGAGATTACACTTCATTTTCAATGGACACATCTTAGAACGTATACGCGCAAATAACTCAAGTACAATTCCATGAGAAACTGGAACGTCGACATATGTATAAAACAAAAACAGCACATTTTATCATAGAACATTATTTAATGCAACAACATGTTTATGCAATTTATTAATTTCAAATTATTTTACATTCCTGTGTTGGAATTTTTCATTTTACAAAATCTTTTTTAGTTTATAACTTTCTGCAGTACAGCAAATGTTTTTTCTATATTCCTCTAGGGTGAAATGTCTGAGAATGAAACAAAAGTGAGATTAACAATTCGGTCAGATGTAAACTCCATTTGTTTTATTCAATTTTTTTTTTTTAAATGTAAGCAACCAATACTTTAAATCAAAAATATTCACAGTGAAGGATTTCGAAAACATATGTTTTTATTGTACAGGATTTTTCAACACGAGAACTTATTTTAGTATTCAAAGAAAAATGACATTTTTTCTGAGATACATTATCGGATGTTTATTTCATAATAAAGAGGAAGGTATGCCGTCAAAAATGAAAAACAATGTTTTTTTTTCATAACCAAATCGCAAAGTGGCTGCCCCATGACCTCGATAGCTTCACGAATTCTATCTTGAGGTCTTGTATCGGCGCTGGGCTGTTGGCGTACCCTTATCTTTCATGTGGCCCCAAAAGGAATAAGTAGCAAGGTGTTAAATCACAAGATCTCGGTGGCCAATTGTGATCGCCTCTTTGAGAGATAACACGGTTAAAAAAGTCACCGACTTATTGATACCACCCCGCAGTTGGCAGGGATAGTGGTCAAGTCGTCATTATTGGTAGGTTTGGTATATGCCGCAGTTTCTCATTCTAGTAAATCCATGTCCTTTTGATCGTTTTCCCTGCATTGCGAAGACCTCAACCTTGTATACACCGAGGGATATCCAGTTAGTTTCAGAGGGTAGGAGTGTTGCCCACTAATCAACTATTCACTCGATCAGCATAGAAAAGGTTCTATGAAAATACCATTATCATTATACAAATATTCTATCGCTACAATATGATTTGATTAGGCGGATTGAAGTGATTCCCCATAAAAAATCAACTTATACTTCAAATCTTACAACAAATAACGAACTGCAATATTAATACATACGTATTAAAGAAAAGTTCAATATTAATGTCAAGAAATGAAGCGACAAGTGTAAGTAGAAGATTTCAGTTTCATAGAAAAATGATTACGGCCGTTCAAAGTGTATTTGACTTGGTAGCAAATACTCGTCAGCACGAAGCATCTGAATAGAAGAAATAAGTCCTGATTGTTATCGCTGGCAATGGCAATGGAGAGGGGAAGCCGTTGATGCTAAAGAAGAGATAAGAATAGGACCAATTCGTTTGCTGGATAAAAGAAATATGTATGTACTTCGATAACAAAAAAAAGAGCAAAATAAATAACAAGACGTTTTTTTTTTATCAATCGAACAGCCTCACTTGTGGAGAAATTTCAATAGTAAGAGAAAAATGAAAGAAAAAACAAAAATACACAATATTGAAAGTACTTGAGTTGCATGTTTTTTCTTTTTCTTATCACTACAGCCATGAAGAAAAATCTGTTCAATAGAAAATACCAGGACGAACAAAACAACAGCACCCTAAAAAATAGATTTTTTTTAATTTAAACAAAATTTATACATTTTTTTTAACTTTGGGCAACCAAACAATCCTTCGCGATGGCCATTTGACTGATGTTGTTTTTCATTAATAACAGCAAACATTCCTCTTTAGTATGAAATAAACATCCGATCATTTATATCAAATAATTTATTTTTTCTTTGAGTACCAACACCTCTTGTTAGAAAACCCTGTACTAAAGTCGCTATTATTTTAAAATATTATAATTGAGATTACGGGTACGAACAATGTCCAATGAGAAAAACGGGTGAATCAGTACTGAGTAGAAATTTTGGTTTTACACCCAATTTCATGATGATATTTAGAAAGGCCCAAATGTAAAATGACCCTAAGGTGAAAATGACAAATGGCGCATAATTTTACTATTGAGAAAAATGGGGTAAAGTAAATGTTTTCCAATCAAAACTGAGTAAAAATTTGGTTTTGTTACCCAATTTCATCATGATATTTAGAATGACCCTACAGCGAAACGAAAAATGGACCTTAATTTTACTATTCAGAAAAAATGTGTGAAGAAAATCTTTTTCAACCAAAAACTTGCGTCATGATATTTGAGACACGATAGCTTTCGGCTACCTGATAAATGTCTCAAATGTAAAAAGACCCTTAAGCGAAACCCTAAATGGTTTAATGGACCCTAATTTAACTATTGAGGACAACAACACAATAATTTGAGGCAATTTTTCCACTTTAATTTGGGTAATTTTTCCTACTCAAATTTTGAAATTTGGATATATTGTTCATAAATAAAAATGAAATCAATTTTTTAACCCTATTCGTTGTTGGGGCAATTCTGCATAATGAAAAATGAGCCCATAGTTTGTTTTTAAAAAATATTGGTGGAATTATTCGTATTGTTTGTTTTTAATTTTTGGACAATTTTAGTAAATTTCAAATTCTGACGTATGAATTTTCAAACAGTTTTGTAGCAATTTTTGCTGTGAAAAAATTATCCCACTGGATTTTATTGCATGACGAATTACCGATATAGGCTCCGTGGGCAGCGGTTTTACGAACTGATATGACACTACCTGTTGATTAGTCGTTGGCGTTGTAGACTGGGTGGCGTCCTTGAGCACAAGCAACAGTTGCATTAAGCACTGGCGGAGTTGTAGGTCTAGTTTGAGAAAAATATCTTCCCCTTTTTGGTTGTACAATGTGAAAAAGATCGTTCCCTTTCCAATCGACCTTAATCTGCCGGCGCCTACATTCGCCTTGAGCACACAATGAGACGAAGAAAATTAGTCTCCTTAAACTTAAGACGGCAATCACTAGTGATAAATTACAAAATTAGAGAATAATCTTTCCCTAGTTGATTGAAAGCTTAAAGCTTATTTCCCTGCCTTTGCAAATGCGTGAGGAAGTGACAACACTAGGTCTCACATCCCACGGTGTGAATAAACAGGCGCCTCGGGAAGTTGGCTAGTCCGCAAAAAAAACATGGAAGAGACAGCCAGGCCAGACCATCCATCATTATATTCCACATGTTACTTCTGCCCTATCGATATCGAAAACAATGTTTTGACAGCTGAGAGTGTCAACTTGACATTTCTATTCAGTAAGGTTTGGCAAGCCATCATTAATGAATACTATGTTGAGGAAATTTAATTTGAAAAAAATATGTTCTCGAGTTTGATAGAGCACTTCGTCCATTTTACGGCCATTATAATAGGTCTAGTGAACCAGCAAAATTAAAGTATTTGTTGCGAAGACAATTCTCAAGCCGTTAAATAATCACCATTTCATCCATTAAAATTTACTGTCCATCATTGGTCCTTTACTCGAAATATGGAAGAAGCTGTCGTTACGGTGAATGTCGAGCTCTATCGAGCCATGCTGGCTGAATTTTTGTTTAGAGAAATGAAACAGCTAAACATCAACGGCATTTGATTCCAACAAGACGGAGCAACTTGCCATCGATTGTAATCGATCGATTAATTAATCGATTTATTGCAAAATCAATTTGGTGACAACTGTCATTCCAGAATTGGTCCTGTTCGTTTGATTTATAAAAGCCTAGTGCCCTCTCATAACACTTCCGTGCATTTCAATTGGATCACATAAATCCCCAATTTCAATTCAATCGGAAAATATTCAATATTAATGAAATTTCCTATACATCAGATAAAGTCATAAAATTCTTTTTTTTTTTTTTTGTGAATTGAACTCATAATTACACCCTTAATTGGGGAATACGAGTATGTAAATACAATTTGTAAGCCAGCATAGAGGTCAATGTTAGAGGGAGTTTCGTATGAATGTATAGAAACAGATTGCAGAAAGTTTGTCTTTTCGATTAACATTACAAACGTCGAATTATTAAATGATTACAGGCAGAAGCATCTATATCCTCGCTTAAATAACCAACTGTTGTAACTGACAATTTTGATAAAAATTAGTTAAGTACACTTAAGTGTGACATGGTTACGAAAACCATAAACCATGTGTGACATGATTATTTTTTGTGAGAAAATCGTTAAAGTCGTGTTACAAACTGTCTCAACTGACAAGGCGAGAGAAAATTAGAGTGTAAAGTAAAAAAGATGAATGTGTATAGTTGAAGATCTTTTAGTAATTGGTCACATTTCACCAAAGACTCTTTCTTTCAAACACACTCGCTTTGAATGGAAATGTACCATCTGTTTATTATTATGTATGGATTAGAATAATAAATGACATCAATTTCTGTCTAATAAATGACATTTTGTAAAATCTCCATTGAGTGCTTACACATTAGGGTGGAGTGAAAACATGCTTTTTTTTTAATTTGAAAAAGTTAACCTCGGAAAGAGATGTAGTCTGGGGTCCTAATGAGGGGAAAAATAAAGAAAAAAATTTTAAAAAATTTTTAGGGGTCGCGCCACTCCCTCGAAATTTGGAAATTATTTTGGCGTTGATTTTAGAAAAATCCTAAAACTTAACGACTTAACTTATTCGAAATTTAAAAGTTTGAGCTTGTTCAGTGCCCAAACAAAAGTATTTGAGGCAAATATGAGGATAATCGACTAATATTTGTAGCTTTGGTAGCCATTTCATTGTTCAGTCAATTTTCTGAAGAAGGGACGATTTGACTTATTTTACTTTTTGAAATTTTTGAACAATGAGAAAAATTTTTTTAAATTTTTTCTTGCCCTTATTTCATTGTTTACGCTATTGCAAACATTTATTGACATAAAACTTTTTAGGATTTTTCTAAAATCAACGCCAAAATAGCGATAATTTCCAAATTTAGAGGGAGTGGCGCGACCCCTAAAAATTTTTTAAAATTTTTTTCTTTATTTTTCCCCTCATTAGGACCCCAGACTACATCTCTTTCCGAGGTTAACTTTTTTTTTTTGAATTTCACTCCACCCTATTACACATGTTGGGCTATATGTTGTCTTTCAAGTTATCAGCTGTATGTGGTTTTTGTATAAACTTTACTTGTGAGCTGGCCCCAAAGAAAACAATGCTCAGGCATTTTTTCTGGCAATTTATGGGGCAAATTGCTTTAGTATTGACCAAAGTTGAGTTAATTTTAAGTTTTATACATTCTACTTCAAATCTCCCAAAAGAAAAAAAAAACAAAAGTCATCATCGACATATTCCAATTTAGACAAAAACAACTGAGATATCATGTCGCAATATCCAGAACCAGTGACAATCATGGATTTGGACCAATGTCGCCTCTTTTATCCAGAGCGGTCATTGTCCTTAATGGAAAGACTTTCCAGCCCTTTAGGTAATTTCGCCCTTATATACCGGGAAGTTCATTTATCTGGTGGCTTCTTCTGTTGTACTCTGATTGTTCCTCTTCTCACCGTTGTAGACTCTACGGTAGTCATCCCGAATTATATCCCCAACCGATTTACCTAACGAACAACGACTCCTGTGAGAATTATCAGCCTCTTTGTGCTAAAAACCAGTAGGAACTTAGTCCTTGCCAAATTTTCATACAAGTTCCACATTGTTTTTGTTACAATATTTCCTTTTAATTAATACATCTTAATAATTCAACAAAGGTCATGCGTATGCAAGAGATTTCCGACATTCAAAGCCCTTTCGATTCAAAGACCTTTCTAGGACATAGGTCTGCCCTTTCGTTACTCATTCTATCGTTGTGACCGGAAACTCTGAGTGTTATCATGTGCTGCTGGATTAGGGTGAGACATTATTACATTGCAACATAAATCTGGATTTTATTGCATTTGAGTATAAGCTTTTGAGGGCCGCATTTCTGTCCACATAGATTGTTATATTAGGGTGCGGTATATTTCGCTAGGAAGTCAGTTTGGCTGTCATGTCGATGGCGACTTCCTCTGCCTTGAGAACACTCCAAAGTTAGGTGAAGTCTATATTCCTTCAGTTTCTAAGAAGACTTCCCAGTCCTTTCCAGCCTCTGTTTACGAACCATCCGTAACTATTCAGATCTGATCCTCCTCCATGACAGAGTTCCTGTCCCATTCCTCTTTAGATGGAATGGAGACTTTGAAGATTTTCTTGAAGTAGTACATTTTAGTAGGCCGCCCCTGCTTCTAGAATAGAGCTATGACGATAGGATTTTTGACAGGACTGCTTAGACAACTGCTCTCAGTGCTCCCGCAAATAAACGCCCAGGCTTACTTTTGTACTTTGGTTAGATTGGATAGATGTGAATTAGTTTTCTCTGCACTCCGCCATACCAGTGCCCCAGTATGGGTCCGACTATCGCTAAGTACATCCAATGAGTCTATTTGTTGTAGGTCCCGAACGTCTTTTTCCAGGTATAAAGGGCACACAGGGGTTTCATCATTATTTCCTGGGTATTCCCCTTCCAGGAGAGTTCAAAGTTCAAAATGATGCCCATTTAGTTCGTAAAACGTCGTCTGCACACTACGGGATTTTAGAAGCCGTTCCATGATTTCTTTTTTGTCTAAAACATGGTGCCATTTCCGTGGAGATGAGTTTTTGCCCGTATATTTTGTCGAAAATGGTGAGTAAGGACGAGAATGTGGATCGACCTCAACAACTCAACGTGCACTACTACGAAGCCAGCTGAAGCAGCCACCAATAGCATGACAAAAACAAATGTTAGTGATAACTCAGTCAAGATGATTTTTCGATGGAATTCCGTATAATTTTCAGGCATTTCAAGGACCCAATTAGCAAAGACACGAGGTTGTTGATAATCGGCCGGCTTGAGTTATTGTGTTTTTATGCAAAATACGGTGTAATGACGACGAGGAATGGACAAACCTGGGTTTTCTTCAACACTTTCGTTTACAGCAGCAATATTCTCTGTTGTTCTTGAGCAACGTGCACCGGTTTTTATTCTTCCCAACAGCTCGAATTTGTCCACCAATTTCTGTATTGCAGTCCGACTAGGTGCTTCACGACGACCCAAAAATGCTTTAGTTTTGCGAACTGTGACTGCAAGATTTGTCACCTTTTTTGCACTGAATAATAATAAATTTTATGCGTATCGTTCCATTTTTAGTAATGTCGTAGTTTCTACCTAGTAGGGACATAAATACTGTTACACATGTTTTATGCTGTAAACGAAAAAGTACTGAATGTTTTTGGACCAAATATTTTTTAATATATTTTTTGATGTATATTGTATCCCAAAATGAATCTACTTATTCGAAATATCCGCCTTTTGCCCTTAAA
Source organism: Hydrotaea cyrtoneurina (assembly GCA_958296145.1). Classification (NCBI taxonomy): domain Eukaryota; kingdom Metazoa; phylum Arthropoda; class Insecta; order Diptera; family Muscidae; genus Hydrotaea; species Hydrotaea cyrtoneurina. Next base: position 91,256,788 of record OY282512.1, read on the forward strand.
CACGCCTTAAGTTGCACAGGCCAATCGTCAATAGCTGCACGAATCTCGTCCATTGGAAAATTGGCCACAGCTCGAACCGAAGCAGTCTTAAGACATCCAATGTTGGGGTATCTTTTGTGACAAACCGTCTACAATTTGTAATCCAATGGGTTCAAATCTGGACTGCCTAAGGGACATTATTCAGGAAGTGAACGCTGGCAAATTGTTTCGAAGCCAGGCCTGGGACGTTTTAGCCTTATGGGCTAATTTTGAAACAGGGAATTGTTAAGAGGCTTCACGACAGCTTCCAAAACGGTTTCTTGGTAAACTTTGACCGATGTCTTGACTCCTTGTTCGCAGAAATGCAGGTCAGTGGCCCCATCGCAAAAGACACCTCACCAAACCATGATAGAAGCTGGGTGATGACCATTTTCCACCCTTGGGATCAGAACACTCTATCATTTTGCTTGTTAAATTTTTCATCGGTGAACAAAATTTGTCTGTGTAAGTTATCAGCGTGCTTCACCAAAAGACGTTTGCAATTTTTCAATCCTATTTTCTTTAAAACTGCAGTCTATAAATGTCCGGTACGTCGTTTGAAAGCCCCAAGTCTTTTTTAGTGATTCGACTCATGAACTTTTGCGTGATATTCATCTCACGGGCCAGGATCTTCTGTTAATTCTTGATTTAACGGCTTTGATGACATGCGATGTTCGAAAAGAACGAGGGCGCGACCGGTGGCGGTCTTTTACATCTCCAGTCTCCTCAGATATTTTTATGCATCGGTAGACGAACATGCGGCTAATGCCGAGTGGCCGGAACGCTTTTTTTCATTTCACACTTGAAAAGCGCTATTACAGCGATACGGTTCTCATTATTTGGCCACTCCATGATGAAAGTTGAAACAATTTTAAAATCCCGTTACAGACTAACGCTATTGAGGTTAGCTTTAAAACGCATATGGTATGTTCAGTTCTACTATTGAAATGGGTGTGTTTAATGTTGTAGAAGTATTTATGTCCCTACTAAGTACTTGTCAAATGTCAAAGAATAAAAGCGCTGGCAATTGCGACAGCCACCGAAATACCAGGAGATTCTAAATAACACCTGTTGTTGGAAACCCATTTATGTATATCCATAGAGGGATCTCAGCGGGATAAAGAGTTACAATCAATTTTCTGCAAAGGTTTCCAGCAGCAGTGATTTCAAACAGCCCTATTTTTATGTTTTAGATTTAGCGTGATTTTTTTTAAATAAAAAATTTTAATATTCGAGTAAAGGGAAAATTACTTTTTCGTTTTGTTTCGAATGGGAATTCGCAAAATGTTCGTTATATAAAAGGATTGACATTGACATTATGTTCAGAGAAATAGGATATGCCCCAAACACAACCACACTGAATTTCTTTCTAAAAAAAAATATATAGCTCATACTTTGTATATACTCCAAATAAAATTGAAATTCCGTTTAATCAGGAAACCAGGATGGATGCAACGTAAAATCGTTTGTTTTAAAAAAATGCATTTCCTCAAAGTATTTTTACTACGTCCGTATTTATTAACTGTGAAGATTTGTGAGCTTTGTACCTGGAAGAAAAACATACTTTTTTCTTTCAAAAACAATCATTAAAATGTTAACATAATATTATGTGTTTATCCTGCCATCCAAAACATATACCCCACTGGGTATAAATAAATTTACACCAAAACTCAAATGTGTATAAAATTCAACTAACATAATGTCATGTTAAATTATGACTAAACTGGCAAATAAGCCATCTCTCGGCTTCCAAGACCAATGATTTTGTGGTTTCTTCGATATTACTTTTCACAATTTGTGGTTGCAACGGCACAAATCGTCGTAGTACGACTACCTACTCGCCTCTACAATAACCAGCGTTTTGCTTACATTGTGGGTCTGGCAAATGGCCATAGATACGAGTGGCAGGGCGAGTGGAACGGATGAACTCGTGGTGGGTGGTCCTGTTGTTGGTGGTGGGTGTAGTGCTAGTGGTTTTACTTGTAGATGTCTATAAAATTTGATGTGCTCAAGTGTGAATCAAATGTTTCCGCAATTTATTTATTTTTTCTAGCCAATTGACTAGAAACTCAATCAACTTGTATGTCTATAACAGGCAACAACACAACATTTGTAACATCACCCCATCCCGTCACCCGCACGGACATTAGAATGGGTGACGAGGGAAATTTTTGTGTTTGTGTTATTGTTACTGGAATTTGCGTGTTTCCTAGTGTTTCTCAGACATGTCTCCAGAGGGATAAGAGTAACATTCGACACATGGACCTACATTGTCCAATTTTAATGGGTTTCATGTTTGCACTAAAACATTGAAAGCTTGCCAATGCATTGCAATGCTAAAGTTGTTATCCGATTTGAATGATCTGAGTTTTTTAGGGCCCCTGCATCAATACAGTTATCGGAAATCTAGAAAATTATAAATACTAATAAAATAATACCTAGATCATAATTAACCGAGAAATTTCGTTGCGCTAGGTGTAGCCGAATGAGAGTTACAAAATATTTCGTTTTCCAACCACTGTTTAATGGCAGAGAAATGAGTTAGGTGACGAAATTCAATTATCTCTGATATTGATATGACGAGAGCGAACTTTCTCTCTCGGAATAATCAAAATGATCTCTTCCAATTCCCATTAGTCCATATGGAAACAAGAAATGTGTCAATCGATAACAATATTTTCTACTCTGATCGTTTAACTGCAAAAAATTTCACTTATGCGAACTAGGCTTTAGACAACAATGCGGATAACTGAAAAAATCTGTTTCCATTGTCCCATTCTCAGTTAACTGTTTTGTTTAATTGAAACAGAAAGTTGAAACAGAAAACACAGAATTAACAAATTTCAATCAAACGTTTTAATTGAAAGCGATTTCAGTTATCCGAAAATCTTTTCTAGGATAACTGAAACTAAAGCAAGTAGTCCTTTCGGTTTTCGCCAATAGAATGACGTCTTGTATTAACAATTGTGTTCAATAGACGCTTACATAATTATTGTTTAGTATTCTTACTACGTTCGGTAGTTCATAGAGAAAATCTAACAGAGTTACGTTCTAAATATTAAATACTTCATAAAGATTCTACCACCAGCTCTGTTTTCAAGTAACTAGACACGTCTGTAAAAGGTTTTTTTTTTTGGAACACATACTCTGGTGTTATTTCATCCTGATCCGGCTTTCCTTTCACAGATAACTGAAATTACAGCTCTGCATTTTTTCTGGATTTGTACTTTTATTTATTTATAGTCTAGGAAAAATTATAACTAGAAGTAAAATGAATCTAAAATTTCATTAGACTTTCATTAAAGTTTTTATCCAGACCTCAAATAAATACTCAAGTTCTATTTTATACAAAAGCAACGTTGTGACAAGAAACGTTAACCAGTCTAATATCCATACATCCAACAATCTATGTATATAAGTTAGTATGTGCAGCTGGTACGTTCGTAGCTGTACAAGTGAACTACGTATGCATAAATAACAGCTGAATGGTTAAGCAAAGTCATCAATAAAAGCAGCGGCATCATTAAAATAGGACACAAGATACAAGGGATATGAGCATTTCCATGGAAACCTGCTTACCAATCTCAATATTTTGGTGTGGTAGGTAGTGTGTGCGACTATCACACAGAAGAACCCGAGTTCGAAACCGGGTAAGACCATCAAACATTTTTCGTCGGCTGTTTCCACCTCGTAAATGTTGGCGACTTTACGAGTAAGAGAGCAATCTCTAAGCCATGTAGAACTTCTCTAGAAAGGCATTATCCGTACGGAGCCGGCTTTAAACAGTAGGTCCCGGTCAGTGAGTATTCAAATTATATCCGTACACAGCTCACTGATTCGAGAGAAGTTCCCCATCAGCTCCTTCATGGAATGTTAAGGGAAACAAGTAAGTAAGATGACTTTTAGAAGTTTTATTACTTTTCTACTTTAATATATTTATTCATATTAGAAAAGAAGTTTTATGTGTAAAAAAGAACAGTTCTACTGTAAAACTAACGTCGAGTTCTTTGTAGCTGGCTGTTGAACTTCATCTTGATCATAGTCAATGAATGATCATAGAAGTCATGTATCATTTCGTTTCTCATGTATATTTTCCAGAATTATGCCGAGTGTAAAGATTGGGCGATTTATTCGGTCTAAAGACACTGATAGGGCTGAATTAGTGCATCGGGTTATCAAATTCTGTCAACAGATTCCCATTTTCTTCTCTATGCGAAGTTATTGATATGGTAGAATTTTCGGGCGTTATTTTTATTCTCATGGACCTCAATCTCCCCACATTTATAGTTTTGTTCCAAAGCAGGCTCGTGCCATAAGCGTAAGAGACCCCCTCATTCACATCCCATCGTACCATTGGTTCCTTTCATGCAACTTTCGCTAACCAATTCCTTCTTAGCCGGGTTTTGTCATAGAGTTTTGGACTGTTCATTAATATGATTATTTTCGGTACTCCTTACAAAGACTGACACTAAAATACAATTTTACCAAAGGTGCCGGTCGCGATTACCCAGAGACTCACTTAGACGCTGTAGTCCGTTGTGATGCCAAGGAAACCGAAAAAACAAACAATGTATCTCAAGCCATCATAAGAATTGAACATAGCCTCGGATAGAAACCCACCCACTACATATTTCTCTATTAGCTCTGTAACGCACTAGGAGTTTAACCACAGTTAGAGATATATAGGTACAAATTCCAGTTCGGCTGGAAGCTAGTCCCGTGACGTCTTGCAAGCGCATATGTTCTGCAGTTCCATAGTAAGTCCATATGGCACGGCACGCAGATAAGTTGAATGATGAACTCCTAAGCTATCACTGTTATTCAGGAATTCAGGAAAACTAAAGCCACTTAATGGCAGCTCAACTATCAGAAAATATATTGATCTACACTGTTGTGAGGACGTCATATCTCAGACATTCCCTTATTTCTTTAATGGCCAAAATCCGTGTGATTTTTAATAGGTCTTTGTTGTGTACCTCGAAACCTACTTATTAAGGATCCCCAGTATTGATGTCGTCGTCGTACAGTCGTTGATCATGAGTTCAGCATTTGTACACATCCATAATATTTCTTGGCCAACAGAGGTTCAGCCAGCTTACAGTCAACGTTAAGGACTACACTGTGACCATTGTGCGATCATAGCGACAGCTACCTTTATTCTAATGTTACAGAAACCAAGCAAGGGTATTAATGCTCTGGAACTTCCCGATTTTTTCTAAATTATTTTTAAAGCCTTTTGAAAAATCTCTGTACAATACGAATATCATTAATTTTATTGTTCGTAAGGTCATTTTTCAATGGCCATGCCAAAAGTTTCACGGAATACCCCATATTCCCCTAAGAAGACGTTAGTTACCACACCATTCACAGCTATTTTCGAAATCATTATATAACCACAATAGAGAATGTTATGCACTTGATATGAACGAGTATTTCCACATATATAAATTTATGCTATGCGCGGGGAAAAACAAAATCCCCACAAAATCTAGAATGTTAGACATTAAATTTGAGTGGAATGGAATTACCTCGCCTCGTGTGGAATTACACAAAGCACACTGACAAAATTATCAGAAAAATATTTCTTAGTTCTAATGCAAATGAATTTTAAGAACCAACTCCATGGAGGACACATTTTGAAATGCCTATGTATAGAAATATCGTCGGTTGACAGGAAAAACTCACTAAGTGCGTCTACAGCACAATGGAGATAATGGGGTTTTAAGCAATTATTTTGTACCAAAATTCTATTTTAGTAGTTATCGACTTAAAATCGTAGATTATAATAAAACTATATTTCTTTTTTATAGTTGAGCTTGTATCTTCGTGTTAAATATGCAAGTCTTCGTAAAAGTGCGAAATGAAGGACTTAATGAATTTTACCTGCCGGGATCACAAACATAGAGGCACATAATGAAAAACAAATTCTACTTTTAGTAAGATTAATCATTTATTTATTTAAAGAAAAAAAAACCTTTAGTCGTCCTGTATATCGCTTTCATCATTAGATGGCTCTGGTAAGCGTTCCGGATGTACAAAATTAATAGTGGGCAAACTTTTGAACCACGGGATAACTTCTTCTGGAATTACACCAGCATCGCAAAGTTTTACAAGGTCAGTTTTTTTTGCTTGTGAAATAGGTAAAATATTACAGTATGCTGATTTTAGTTCAACTATTGTCCTTCGGCGACCTCTTCCGGATACATTTATTTTTTTGTAGTCAGATGTATGATCGTATCTATAATATAAAATTTCTGGGAATTCTTTTTCGAATTTTAAACACTTTATTTTAAGCCATGACACTTTTTCACCACACTCGTCTTTGTTCCGGTTTTTGATAGTGGTAGCTGCTAGTTCCTGTAGGTTATAGAAATCCGCGAACTTTAAGAGATGAACTTGATATTCACCTTTCTTTTTATCTTTTTTGGAAGATCTAGCAGATTGAAAAATCCGTATCCAGTCAGACATTGTGTAAGCGATTTTATTTTTTTTTGCCGACTCTATTGCGGAATGCATGGAGTCACATTCCATGTGCGAATGACCTGACTCTAAAAATTTTAGCTCCAATCTGTTGAGATGGCTTAAATGTTGTACAGCATACATTAACACGGCTGCTACTTGCTGGTTTCTGTTCTGACCACCACAAGTGTCACAGAAGAGTGAAACATCTGTCACGGTCAAGGGCAATGTTTTTAGGAAACGAAACAAAATTGAGCCTATCTCATTGCTCCCTCGCTTACCATTCAATTCATTCCAAGTGTAACAATGAGCATTTTCTCCGCTTCCTACGTAGATAGTCAAATTATATACGCATATCTTTCTGGAATAATAAAACAATGAGACACTCGAATACGGCAACTGGAGGACACTTTGCAAATTGAAAGTACAAGTAATGAACGCAGGATCATTTTTGCATCTCAGTTTATCATTTTCCTTGGCTTCATTACACTGGGTTTTTCTCATTAAATGCATTGAATGCTCTGCTTCCAGCTCGTTTTTATTTATGGCTTGATCATATTTAGCGCACCTTGCACAGAGGTCTTTTTTTGGTTTAAAAAACGAATAGTTATAATTATCGCAGAATATCCTTCTATAAGTTTTTTCGCTGACAATTTCAGTAATATTGCGTTCTTTGCAGAAATCATTACGGTAAAGATTATACATCTTCCAAATAGACAGATCACTATTTAGGTACAGTTTCTTTGAGGACTTTCGAACATAGTGGGATTCCATAACTGGGAAGCTTTCTATATGTGTTTTTACTAAAGCGACCACTAATTCGCTAGTTTTGTTACCAGGCGCCTTTCGGCCTCTTTTATCGCTATCAGTAAATGATCCAAAATGGGAACCGCTGATGGCTGTATTAATAGGCCCATTCGAAATACACAACGTCTTTTCAAAAAAATTTGAACATACTCTATGACGTGTTCCAGAGCTATTTTCTAAGAAATATTTTTTAGAAACATGGCGTGCTTTATCACTGCTGGGATCTACTTTTCTTCGTTTCGGTGGCTCTGCTTGGACAAATTTTAATATAAAATCTTTTTTTCTATCAAAGTCACAAAATCCCCAATACAATTTACAAATTTTTTGTCTGTCCTCTTCTGTAATATTGCTTGTACACTTAAACTTACATTTGGAACAATCAGCAAGTTTGCAAGAAATATTCATTAAGTACGTTCATGATTTTTTCCTGCCGTAAAAATCTGAAAGACCGCAGTTAATGAAATTTGAAAATTTGAAACTGGTATTTTGGAAACACTTAGGGACTTACTGAGTTTTTCCTGTGATACATAATTGAAAATTATAGTACTTAGCATTAAAAAGTCATTTTAGTTAAAATGTGTACTTAGTGAGTTTTTCTTTTCAACCGACGATATATTCTTTTCATAGGGTGAAAAGAAATGAAACTGTAAAACTAAAAAAAATAACATAACAACTCGGTGAGCTTGTGTATAAAAACGCATATAACTTTTTTCCCTACAGAGAATAACAAAATATTTTTTTTGCATAAGAAAGGGAACAAAATAAGGTAAGTTTGATATAATTTTTTTTTCTAAGTTTCGATGGGGATGCTTTAAAAAAAATTCCATCTTTCAAAGATTTGTCAAAATTTGGCGCGAAAAAAAATATTTCGCGGAATTATAAATACTCGATTTGGGAGGCATAAGTTCGTAATAATCATGGAAAAAATCAGTAACATCCATTGCATTAATTGGGAGAAAAATTAAAATTGACAAACCCCTATGTGAAAATTGCATGCGTCATAACTCGCTTAAAAATCTAAATTTTGCAAAAGCCTCCAATTTATATTTTTGTATTTCCATTCCCTATCGAATGATATATAAATTTCCAAAAAATAATGACCTTAAAAAAAACATGATGTAAAAGTCATCATTTTACAAACACTACGGACTCTTTTCCTGCGGGTGAACTTTTGACCACCACCTGGCAACCCTGCCATTATCACAAGCATTTTAACATAATTGCTAATGTAGGCAGACACACTCAGTACTTATTATGTGTCAAGAAATTTTCAACATCTATTAAGCCAAAGAGCATTGAAAACAGCAACAGCAGAACAGAAAAGGAAATAGGAATGTCTATGGACTTGAAAAGAAGAATCAAAACCATCAGCAATCAATTCATTTTCTTGGCATACATACATAAAAAGCAAAAAAAGCCGGCAAATCTTCGTCCGAAATAATGGTTTTCCTACCACATTCCACTCGCATTGGAACAGTCAAAGACTAAACAGAAGCACTGAACAAGTCTAATCAATTAATTCCAGTAATGATGGAGTTGGGTTTAGATGTTGGATGGGGAATAGGACAGTCTAACATCAAATGAAAGTATAAAGCCATTCCTGTTACCCCCCTAATATCAAAGGGGAGGATGGGAGTGTGTTTTTTGTTTCGTTCTGTCCCAAATGCGCTGCAATTAATTAGTAAAACTGACAACTCTTCAGAATTAATTTCACATAATTTTCTTTCGAGCATCAGTCCAACTCACCAGTTCATTTCCCCTTCCGCGCGTAGTTTACGCTTAACTTTGACAATACATTCAAAAACAAAACAATTCAAGACCGGCGAGCTCATCGATTGGCTTCTGTGTGGCTGTGTGTGTGTGTGTGTGTGTGTTGGTGTGGGTACATGGGAAACACAAACTTTACTTCCTTCCGTTCTATTGACGACGCTGCTGATGACGCTGTTTATGTTGCTGCTGTTGTTTTTGGTCTCTGGAGAAATTCAAGTTAAATGCATGTTTAAGTTTTCCCCAGCGATTTAAGTACTTAGACTTTTGGTCGCTTCCACTTTGTGTGGTGATGCTGCTGTGCTGCTGCTGCTCCTTCTGGTCTATTGTTACTCATCGTTGCTGGTTGGTGGCCTGCATGGTCGATGAAACTTTTGTTTTAGTTATCCCATCGCCTGGTCTCCAGTTACTAATACTACGTTTGGAAAATCTTCATTTTGTAAATGTAAAAAGTGTACTTTTTATCGTTAAGTAACCACAAGCAAGTTTTAACTTGCTGCGGAGCAGCTCCCACTCAAATCAGTGTCCATTTGTGCTGGACGTCCAATGCACAGCCATGGATTGAGAAAATATTGATAAATACGATGGTTTGGTGATATATTTTCCGTATGTGGTAATAATGACTTAGAGTTAAAGAAAAGTAGAAATTAAAGCAATCCAAGCGATTAATTATCATCAAATATAAAGTCAGGTGGATATGCATTTGGAATATACGAGAAATCCGACGTCCAGTTGCCTCCATCGAACTGGTGGATGTTTTCGAAGAATGCAATGGAAAACCGGGACATTTACTACAGCTGTCATGACAACAAGCGCGGATGATGATTTTTTTTATGAATAATGCGTCATCTATTCTCCGAATTCACAGCAGTGGCAACAATTCGCATCAAGTCCAAATTCTTTTTTTGTCACCCTGATTCGTGTTGATTCGCAAACGAAAAAGATGAAATATATCGCTCATTTACTTTAATAGTGTCACAACTCTAAATAATATTTTTTTACTAGAGCCGTTTTAAGTTTTCAATTCTGTATTACTAAGCAAAAATAGAAAAAAAACACTCATAGGTTTCCCGGAAAAAAGTGTGTAAATAAGAGATTTACAACTTTTTCGTGAGCAGAAAAATAAAAGTGAATTTTGAATTGTGACACTATTGAAATATGTTTTACCAGCGCCTAGACAAGACATACGAACGCTGACATTACAATTCTGCATGGGGAAAATAGACAGGATGAACATCTCGAATCCAACAGTCGGTGAGTTTTGTCTCCATTATGACACGTCCGATAACGGACAAAGGCCGATCAACTTCAAAAATTTAAAAAAAGAAATTGAAGACAGCGCAACTTCAAAAATCTAACAACACGCAGTGACAATCAGTACTTATTCAGCAGCTAAGCAAATTCGAAAAAAACGCAAAGCAAGGTGTACACAAATAAAAATGAATGAATGCGGCGGCTCTCTGGTTGTACAATTTGCTCAAGTTGTACAACTTCACCAGTTGTAACGTGTCAGTGCTTGTTGGTCGTCGGTTGGATGAAAATCAAAATGTTTTTATTTCATCTCAAGTTGGCCAACTTGGTTGGTACGTGTCAAATAATTGAAACCAAAAAAAGTATAAATTAAATAATATATGCATTCATGTTGACGCAACGGAAAATATTTCCAAATAAGATTGGATAAGAAATCGGTTGTGAAGTTCTGACGTGTGAGGAGAACGACCAACATGGCTGTTCAACTCAGTTGGTTCAACCATTTGTATCGTCTGGGTGGCCGCCTAACAGTTCACGCTGTTATCGATTAATAAATTCAGTATTGATTGAGAACGCAAACCATTTAGTGTTTTTTTACTACTCAGCTGTAAAATATAGAGTAACTATTTTACAATGTCAATGGAAATAATGCCAGAGAATTCTAGCAACGAGTAAAAAATCAATCTAAAGACTCACCTACTGGTGTAACATCGTGTACAGATGGAAATGAAAGCTGGTGGCAGCATGTCGAGTGAACAAGGCTGGAGTGGAAACCCGACATCTTCTTTTCATGTAACCTCAATTTTAATAACTTGTACGCGTTGTGTGATCCATTTTCGTCAATGTCAGACTTCCAACTGAAAACAACAAAAATTTGTTTAACAACCCAGTTTGACAGATGTCGAATTCCAGCCCTAAACTTTTGAAACTACGAAATGGATACCCCTTTATAAAAATTCTGCGGAGAACGTGCTTTTTTTGGGGAAACTACCCATGTCCTTGGAGTTTCTTAACGTATCCATACATTTCAATATCAAAATTTTCCCTGTTTGAGATTTCACAGTTCCTATCAAATAAAACATATTTTTTCCCACCAAACATTGGGTCCATTTTTATATCTTATGTGGTACAAGGTGACATTACATCCTATCCCATGTATTGATGATTTGTTTTTTGTATACCTTTCTTTGAGTGCCCTTACAAAGATATATTTTTTGTATGAAATTTTCCTCTATGCCCTCGCTAGTTTCATAGTCACCCAAAAATGTTCTGAATGTTTGAACTTTTGAGACAAAAATAAAAACGACAAATGTCAATTTGTTGTAACCTCATTTTATACATGTTTGCCTTCTTGGCCACCTTTGGCCAGCATGGCTATCAAGTGTACATTGAACGTGTCATTCGGTATGAGCTCCTGCAATTGGCTGTGCTTCGGAGCACTTGTGTGTGTGTGTCCTGTGTATGGTAGTTGGCGTAAATCTCAATGTGTATAGTGAACCATCTATTGGGATTTTGATATTGTAAAGGAAACAGTCACATCTTCGACCAAAATGTAATTTAAAGTTAAGACAAAAATAGACTAAATAACATTTTAACGCCAATTAGACAGAAATTCGATTTATGTGAAAAAGGATGGCAATTTAAGGATACTGGTAGCCAACATCTACATTGAGTAATGGAATAACGTGAATGGAGCATTGTCATTTCTTAGAATAGTTTTTAAATGGCAAATCATCTTTAAGATCTTCAGAAATAAGTCACTGTTAAAGAGATACATGGCGATCTGTAACGACTGCATCATCATTTAAATCGTTAACATTTTTTTTATGAAAATGTTTATCCAAAAACCAGATAAATTAACTGCTCATTAACAAAAAAATTTCAATATTTGTTCAACGGCTCCAAAAATTCCGAAAATCATGTAGTATTATCCAATATGTACTGTTTTATTGAGTCATGCGACATTGACGTATAAGTGATATTAATATTTTTGGTTAAATTAAGTATACGTACAAGTTAAAATTTAAAATTATGTATGCGCTATGAAGGGCTTGTTGTAAAAAAAAAACGATAAGCCCCAAAATCAAAATACTGAGAAAATCGCCTTCGAAGTTTGAAATAAGTGCAGAAAATAGGGATTTGATGAAATCATAAAATAGTTATCTGTATTTAGTGTTTATGGAAGACTACTATCACCTACCAGTCGGAATTTCGGAAATAGCTATTTTCAACAAAAAAAAAGTTGTGGCTTATCCAATTATTATACCCTCACCCTACGGGTAGGAGGGTATATATCATTTGATACGACCCAAAAGTGTAACACATACAAATATCCACATTAGACCCCAGGTGTCTTTGAACCAAATTCGTTTCATGACTTTCTGAATCGTTTGAGCCATGTCCGTCTGTCCGTCCGTCTGTCCTGCTGGTACGCACGATAACTTTCGAAAGAGTTAAGCAATCACTATGAAATTTGGCAACGCTTAATATTTTCCCAAAACTGCTTATGGGATTGCATATGGGCTATATGGCCACACCCATTCGGGTACCTCCCATACAAATCGTCTATTTCGCCCACTTTAGAAATCCTGTAATAATATCAATATGACCCCCGGGATCTTGCCCAAATTTTGTATTTAGTAAAAATACAGCAAGACAACGCTTTGAGTAAAAACTTGGAAGTCTGGCAACTCCCCTTCTGGTACCTCCCATACAAATGTACCATCCCGCCTACCTTAGAAATCGTCTAATAATATCAATATGCCCAACGCGATCTTGCCCAAATTCTGTATTTAGTAAATATATGGCCGGAAAAAAATGTGGACAAAAACTTGGAAGTCTGGTAACTCCCCTTCTGGCACCTCCCATATAAATGTACCATCCCGCCCACCTTAGAAATCGTCTAATAATATCAATATGCCCAACGCGATCTTGCCCAAATTCAGTATTTAGTAAAGATATGGCTGAAAAAAATGTGGACAAAAACTTGGAAGTCTGGTAACTCCCCTTCTGGCACCTCCCATATAAATGTACCATCCCGCCCACCTTAGAAATCGTCTAATAATATCAATATGCCCAACGCGATCTTGCCCAAATTCAGTATTTAGTAAAGATATGGCTGAAAAAAAATTTGGACAAAAACTTGGAAGTCTGGTAACTCCCCTTCTGGTACCTCCCATATAAATGTACCATCCTGCCTACCTTAGAAATCGTCTAATAATATCAATATGCCCAACGCGATCTTGCCCAAATTCTGTATTTAGTAAATATATGGCTGAAAAAAAATTTGGACAAAAACTTGGAAGTCTGGTAACTCCCCTTCTGGTACCTCCCATACAAATGTACCATCCAATATTTTTTTCTATAGCATTTCTATAGTATTTTAGGTTGCTATTATGACATTCCATGAGATGTTACATCAAATGGTGGTAGCCACGGTCACATTTGACTTTCCGATACTTATGAGTATGACACTTGTAAGTTTTTACTGAGGGTGAGGGTATATATAAGTCGGTTTACCCGACTGCAACTTTTTCACTGGTTTTTTTTATATTTTAAATATCAAAAGATTTGTTATTTCCTGTGAAATTAAGTGGCTTGTCGTGTTTTCGCAGTTTAAAATTTATTATTTTTAATTTTTAAAAAATTCAATGAAATAAGTTTAAAAAAGCTATTATTATGAAATATGAAATAATAATAATAAGTTCTCATTCAGTTTCAGCGGAAGCGGAAGGGATGTCGCAGGTCATTAGATCCCTGTTTCCAACACTGCGGCATTATTCTCACGCATTTTGTTTTAAATCTGAATTTTCCTGTATAACAAAAACATATAAGCTACAAAAATGTAAGTACCCGATTTTTTTTGCTATAACATGATACGCAACACCTCGCTATAAATCATACCTCGCTGGATGCTGCAATTACCGATTGAACTAAACATTTTATATATCGCTAAAGACAATTTTTCGATAATCGGCGAAGATTCTTCACTACTACAAATTATCAAGAATATTCGGTTTTTGGCAAAGTAGTGTGAGAAATTCCCAATTGCTGTGGACGTTAACGACGTTTTCAGGATTCTACTTTTAATTTACACGTTGATAAAAATTGAAGTTTTCACCATTGGCACACGTATACTCGAAAACTCCAACACGCAATATCATTAACATTCGATAGTTAGTTAGAAATTCCAGATCAATTGTAAAACATTTGTTGAATTCCCCCCAATGTGAAAAGAGTGTGGTCTACAAAACGCCATTCTAAGGTCGACTAATGTACATCAACTACCGACGAAAGGTTAAAGCTTTTAAGCAACATTTACAAATATAATTTAAGAGGAACCTTTTTCCACAAATAATACAAATTGGAAACGTAAAGGTATTAATAAAAATAAGCTTTATAAACGAACACCCCCAAATGTAATGGACGCAATGCCAACGAAGCCGGATACATACGAGTGTATGTCGGTAAATAGAACTGTAGAGTGGGTCGCAACAATTGTTGGCGGGTACAATGACCCTCACATATTTAAAAAAAAAAATTATAAAAATTATATTTTTTCATTCATTCGATTGGAAAAGTTCTGAAAGAAAGCTAGAAGCTTAAAATAAACAGCTTCTGGTTACACAAGCATATTGGAAAACTATGAGAATTAAATGAACTTTGGCATGGGCAAAAGATACATGAAGGGAACTAGTGGTGATCGGAAACCAATTACAGCATCAACAAAATCCTACAGCTACATCACTTAAATTTTAAAAAATATTAACAGGTTAACTTGTTTTTAATGCATTTTATTTATTTCATGAGAAATATAAGTAAATAAAACTCTCGTAGTCCGAGTCGAGAAGATTTTTCGAGTCCATACACCGACTCCACTATTGAAGTAAATGAGCGATATGTTAAATATATAATATGGATTTCTCTAACAACATTACTGAATTTAAGAATATGTTACAATTAAATTTCTTTTGAGCACCATTCTGTAAGGAATTATGTTTTCATAGATGAAATAAATAAATAAATTGAACTACCGACGTTTAGTTTCCTGAGTCCTCTGATTCCTATTAAAGAATATCAGTTCGATGAATCTAAGACAGCACTGTCAAGTTGAATTATTCTTTACCTGGTCCGAAAGGACCTGTTGGGCCAAGGCCAAAACTAGATTTATTAAAGTTTTCTCAATGTTTTAAAAACAGTCCTTATTCCTAATTTCTCCCAACATCCTAAAATGTAACGTCGTAGTAAATGCCTGCGAATTTACGAGTAAACGGGAATATCAAGGACAAATAATAAAACTTATCTATGAACAATATTAACAATTAATCCCGTAAACTTGAATGCTATAAGTTCGAGATCAACATTTTATCGATAAGTCAACAAGAATTTTTTTGTTCTTCCAAATAATTGTCCCTATGAGCCTTAATATTGAACGTTGGTATGGATATGGACCTACTGTTCACTACGATCGTGGGTCTTCCAACATATCCAGAATCTTAAAAAGTAAGAACATTAGGTCTTCATCTTACCATTCAATGCCCCATATTACCGAAACCTATTGGTTATTCTTCAATAATTTGAATATACGTGAGGAATGGTTATGGCACTAGATCACTTTTGCTCTTTAGAACACAGTTTTTTTTTTCATCACAATAATCGTGAGCCCGTCTAGTGTACAGTATATGTATCTTAAGAGCAAACTGTCAATATGAGAATTAGATGTGTGTCTATACGCAGCACAAATCCAAAACTATTCACTAAAGTGAAATAATCATGCAGAAACATGAAACCTGACATGCATATCAAAGTGGTCACTTCAATTTGTATACGACTACATTGTACTCGACAACCTTTCCATTTCTTGCTCTGCAAAATATGAGGCCAAGTGTAACCAAGAAATGTTTGAGAATGTCCAAAATAGGAAAGCACAGGACACAGGATCGTACAAAATGAATGTGTGTGTAGATTTTAGAAACACAGAAAAAATCACCTTCTTATAAAAAAAATCTGTAATATGTAATTGGGCTGTGGTTGTAATACAAACATCAGTATGAGAGTATATACATACATATATACGTAGTGTGTATATGACAGATCCCTGCAATAACGTTTTGCTTTCCTTTTTTTTTTTTTGGAACTAAGCTACGTTTTCATTTCTATTGCACACAAACTCCAACATAACAATTCGTTTTACAATTATTTCCGTTTCCGGTTTTGGAAACACAACAGAATTTCTCCCACAAAGACGTGTGTTTGTGTGTCAGTGACTTATGAACGAAACGTGTCTAAAATCAACAAAGCTCGTATCATTATTAGGGTTCAAATCGAAAACATACAAAAACTGAACGGCAATCACATAGCAAGAAATTTGTGGCAGGAGTTGCGAACAAAAATATAACCATTCACTTTGGTTAGAAATACATCTAAACGATTTTCTACTTTTGTTTTTTATTTCCGATGTGTACCACAGTGATTTCCAATGTATCTGAAAGATCTGACAAAATTATGATTGCTGCTTTTCGCTTCCTACAAAACTAAATATTATTTTAGTTTAATAAATCTATATGTATATGTATATTTCCCCCAAAAACACACCCTTCGAATAGTCTAAATGGATTATCGTACATTTTTGGGACATGAAAAAGTCCGTCAGAATTCCAATTCAACATTTTTTTTGTATTTAAAATTGAAAAAAAAAATCTCGAACGCTCTTAATGCCAAAATATTAGTTTAATTTAGATTTATAAAGATACAGAAAATTCCAAATTGACCAAAAAAAAACTCCTCGCCTGTAAAAATCGTTTTGGCGCTTAGGTCTTTTTCGCGGTTAGCGCTCGATATCCGGTCCAATCGATCGAAGAAACCAGCATATTTGCTATGTTTAGTTTCATAAAAGTACAGATTTTTCTTGACTAATAATGAAATTCAGTCCAGATTTTGATAAATAATTTTTAAAAAAGAGTTGTATATAGACTTTAAATTCGATATTGAGTTGAGTTCTGAGTTGAAGGTTGTTATCTACTAATTACACTAGTCAACAGTCAAAATGTACTCGGGATGCGATAATTTTTTCTGTGTAGATAACCTTGACATGAGCTCGAAAAACGCAATAAAAAAGGGAATTGTAATTTTAAATTTTTTAAAATTTAATTCAATTAAATCGGGCTAGTGGTTCCCGAGTTATGCCGGGCGAAACAAATTAACCAAAAAATTTTTTTTAAAATTTAAAAAAAAAAAAAAAAAAAAACCAAACGAAAAAAAATTTTTTTATTGCGTTTTTCGAGCTCATGTCAAGGTTATCTACACAGAAAAAATTATCGCATCCGGAGTACATGAAATTTTTTTCATTTTGTTGAGTAGTGTTATTAAGTAGTTACTATATTAATAGGCAAAGTAATTAATTGCCATTGGAAATTCAAAACAATAGAATAGGGATAATTTTTATCCGATTTGAGCCAATGGCAAAAGAAAATGGTTAGTTTTGGAGCGGGGCATTGTGGAGAAATTAGTGATGACCGAAATTGTATCAAGCAGGGCGATTGTCTTAAGAGCAACGATGTACTGGACGCAGTAAACTTTATGTGTATTATCATATTAATGTTGATGCATTTGTATCATAATTTTTACAATATTTTCATTTAAATTAAAAAAAGTAAATTTTCTAGACTTTTTCGTAATAAAAAGTCGACTATTCACTTTTTGTGTCAGACTGTCACTCTCTTTCTGGTTCCTCGACCAACAATTGCAGATATTTCGATCGACAGATGTGGCACCCTCCGCTTGATTTTTTGTACAAAACTTTGTCCATTTCGAGGTTTTCTATGGCCCAAATTGAGTAGCGATAACGAGCGGAACGAGTAGTGTGCCGTCAATTGCAGAATGAATCGGACCATGTGTGTGTGAATAATACGAGGTCTTTGTGCAAAATCATCGCATTAGGCTCAAAATGGGATGTTTGTCTGAATAATTAATACTAAAACAATTTTGTTCTTCTTCTACAGGGACTGAAAATTCTATAAAAAAAAACTACTGGATATTTTCTCAAATTTCTTTCTTTATTAGAAAGTACAATCCTTCCGGTTAATAATGGAAAATAATTTCATTCAAATGGCTGCCTCGGCTGGCCATGCAGTAGCCTAGCGACATCAGCTCTGCGGCTGATAATGCGATCTACAAAAACCGGGAGCAAAACATCGAGTGTAGCTTTGGCTGTGTGGCACGTAGCGCCGTCCTGTTGAAAGCAAATGTTGCCAATATCCTCCTCTTCAATTTTTGTAAACCAAAATTCGTTCAACATAAGCACTAGTTGAAAGAAAAAAACGTTAGATGGCGGACCCTTTATATGCATACTTTTTTCGACCTATTCAAATCCTAATGTATCAAAAGAGCCTTTCATCTTTACACTCCTTTGACATTTACTGTGTTTTTTTTCTCATTATTTCCATAATTGATGCAATGCTCAATGACCGTTTGTGTTCTTCTTTCAGATATGAACGAATTGTCTGGAGCTGTAAGCAAAATGCCTACAATTAGTCAGTGATGTCGTTTTCATTTTTCAGTTTTATTGAGTATGTTGTGTGTTTCAGTTTAATTCTCTTTTTGTGAGTACATTTGTCATCACATGGTGAAATGCGTAACATTTTTTGATATGAGAAAAACCAAACAAGTATTTTTTTTTAAAGTCTTCTTTTCAGTAGTAAAACTAAAAATAGTTACGGAAAAATAAAAATAAAAAAAATGCATTGTATGTTTTAAGATTCCTGAGGATGCCATCCAGTGGATGGAGAAATATTGAAGATTAAATAAAGTTAATAATATTAATAAAAAGCGACCTCGGTAAAATCTGTACAACAGGTCGAAAAAATACAAAAATACAAAAAAACTTCAAAATAAAAAAAAAATGTTATAAAAAACGCTTTAAAAAACGCAACAGGGAAACTACTAAAATCCCTACTCACTGTCAAATAAATTCAAATTTTCTAACAGTTGTCAAGTTACAGCAATGAAAGGATGAGATATCCTGCAGTTCCCTCTATACATCATAACCTATATTTTCTTAATAATATTTTTATTTCTTACTTAATGTACACATTTTTTCCTTTGTACCCATAGTAGTGGTAATAACAAATTGTGAATCATATCACTTTTTGTAAATTAAGGAAATTATCAAAAAACATGTTGACTACATCACATGAAAATTCCAAACAATCCCTCAAAAGACGAATAGTCCAGCGCTCACACCCAAAAGAACATAAACCAAACCTTTTGGAATGGGAGCAGGAATGTGTAAGCATAAAAAATACATTTTCAAAATTAGTCCGAGATTAGTCTTAGTCTTAAAAGTCGAATCAAATTAGAACAGCCACTTTTCAAGTTTCCCAAAAACTTCTCAATCAACTCGAAGACACCCTGACTTGGACCAAGTAAAATTTCATTTTAAAAAGGAAGTTAAAGAACTTGTCATACACTTCTTTATGAAAAGAAAATATATTTCATTGAATTCGATTTCTTGATTGCTTAATAAAGGGTGGTTAAATTGTAAGGGCCGATGTTGAATGTGAACCACACCTAAACGTCAGGTTTTTTCTGCACTTCATTTGACATTTCTCAATTTCAGACTATCGCCATTTGAACCATGGAAAGATACACAAGCAAGCCACGCATTAAAGTTATTCAGGCTTATAATGAAAATGGGCGTTCAGATCAAAATGTGCGTACAATCGGAAAAAAGGGGCAAACCAAATATCACTTAAAGGCAAAAAGATTACATTGCTTAGAAAGACTGAACAACCCTGTGTGTCTGCCAGAACTGACACACATAAAACCATTCAACTCCTGTGATGCGAATACATTTTTCAACGACTGCTATAGATTCCCCCGCTTCCTTCGTGCCCTGCCATTCAGTCATTCTTTCAATTCAGCAATCGTTTCTCGTGCAAACATTTGAGCAAACCGGGTCTGTAGGAGATGTGAAGACACCAGTACATGCTCCTACAGCTCGTACTGCAGAAACTATTGCTGCTGTTCGCGACAGCGTGGCTGCCACAAAAGCTAACGAAACAATGACTCTTTTGGGCAACAAATTCAATGGCCGTGTTATCTCGCGTCGTGTCGATGTTAATTTGCCGCCAAGATCATGTGATACGACACCGTTGGACTTCTTTCTTTGGAGTTATTTGAAAGAAAAGGTGTATGTCGATAAGCCAGCAACAATTCAAGAGCTAAAGGATGAGATAATTCGACACATTAAAGGCATAGAACCTCAATTATGCCTCAGCTTCATAGTAAATTTGGACCATCGGATGGAGGTGTGCCGACGAGGTCGCGTCGGCCATGTGGCCGATATTTTGTACCATACATAATTGAACCATACCAATATTATCATAATAAAAAGAAATGACAATATAACCTAAATAATTTGTGTTTTCTTCAAAGTCAACATCGGCCCTTAAAATTTAACCACACTTTATTTCGGCTAACACTCTCTAAATGGAGAAAAAATACTTCATTTATGAAAGCTGGATGGAGATGGTGGTTGTTTAAATAAGAACATTGCCTACGTTCATAAATTGATGGATCCCTCCTTTTCCATCATACAATTCTCATTTCATCTCTTAATCATATCCCAAAGAATTTCAAGCGGAAATCAATATTTTAACATTATATACTGACGCAAAAAGCATAAAAAAAAAAACACCCGCCTATAATCGTATTAACTAAAATTGGTTATAAAACTAGATTTTATTGTCATCTTAAGAAATGGAAAACAATGAAAAGACATCATTGCAAAATCCAATAAAATAAGCACGGGCAAAACCGTCCACCACCATCGACAACGACGACGACGACGGTACATGGCCGCAGGATAACAGAGAACAAAAGCGAAAACAAAAAATAAATCACAGATACGATTAACACGACTGTACAATACAGTAATAGAAGACCAATAATGGAAAATAATGGAAAATTTACAACATTTTGAAAGCTGTTAAATGCCAAAAATAAATTGTTTTCTTATTTCATAGCTACAATCGTCTCAGCTACAGCACCGGCCAGCAAATAGCCACACACACACACACACAGTGCGATGGAGAGGAAAATACAATCAATTGCCAAGAAAAATACATTCGGATTTTGTTATGGTTTCTTTCTGTGAAATTGTTTTAGGATTTATTACTGAAACAGCATTCTTGGTCACCCAAGACGTCCGACCATCGTAGTCGTTGACAAGGGAGATGTCATTGCTAAGAGAAAGTGCCCGATAGAGGTTAGTTTTAACCCAAGGCAGTAAAATTGAATTATTTCTAAAACAGGATCATTTAAAGAAATGATAACAAAGTCCAAATTAGTCAAAGGAAACTAACATGTGTTCTTCTCCGGTAATCAGCTTTTTTATATGATGAAACCTTCTTAAAGGATCTAACGTAAAACCTTTTCAGACTGACAAAACTTCTCGATTGTTGTCGATGTGAAAACTAATTTTGACTTGCCATCCATTTTTTGTTAAAGGCTTTCTTTTCATTATTTGTCTAACTGCAACTATTGGCTCCTTGGTCGAACAAAAAATCAAAATAGTTTTATTACATTTTCCGTTGTTAATTTGTATTTTATAAATAAGTAAAAACATTAGAAAAGATCTAATTAAACTGTGTATTTATATTTACAGAACTGCAGCTGTACTGCAGAAGTATTGGTAGTGTTGTTTCTTAATTTCATTGAGATAATTATGGGAGCACCCACGGAAAATATTTTATGGGCGACCATTTTTCGTAAATGCTACGAGGGCAGATCTTTAATTCCGTGACTTTTGCCACTTCCTCGTAGTTATATAAAATGCAACACCGCTCCCATCAACTACCCTCTGTTAATAGACTACTGTTAAGTTTTAAGAGAGTTCCGTCATTTAGTTTGTGTTTAACAGCTGTTCGAAACATAAGGGTGTTTTTTATTGGGGTATAGAACTTTAAGTTGGCATCACTTTTTTAACTGGCGGCCATTTTGTCAGCTGTCAAGTGATTAATATTTAGTTTGGTTTGCCATTTCATCATGAACAGGTTGACAAAAGAACAACGCTTGCAAATCGTGCAAATTTATTTCGAAAGTAATGGTTCAGTTCTCGAAGTTTACCGCAAGCTCCGTCCATTTTATGCCATTACATCCACAAAAACTGACTGTTTGGTGTGCTCTATGGGCTGGTGGAGTCATTGGGCCATACTTCTTCCGAAATAATGCTGGAGAGTCAGTTACCGTTAATGGAGACCGGTATAGAGCCATGATAACCGACTATTTTGTTCCCGAATTGGATGGCATGAATGTGGATGAGTTGTGGTTCCAACAAGTGGTTCGAAAATTGGACCTGTAGAATTGGCTTTATTCGAATACGTACCTCATCCTCCATCCATATTCTCCGAATTTAGCCCACATTGACTACTTCCTATTTCCAAACCTAAAGAAATGGCGACAGCTTATCGTGTAACTTCTTCAACATCCTGATGGAGAAGATATTAGAAAATGCAGAAGTTAATAAAACCGGCACTCTGACAACGAAGGGCCACATTCTCCTCGCATACGCTGACGACATTTTCTAGAATCGAGAAGGAATCGGCGAAGATGGGTCTGATGGTGAACGAGGACAAGACAAAACGTATGCTTGCAACGGCCAGGCAATCGTCGCGACGACAAAATGGCGACATAGTGAAGGCTGGCAGTTGCAACGTCGAGATAGTGGAAGAATTTATATACCTCGGCTCCGCCACTAATAAAAAGAATGATGTCAGCATTGAAATAAAGCAAAGGATCATGCTGGCAAATATATGTTATTTCGGGCTTAACAAACAATTCAAGAACAGAGCCCTCGCCGAACTAAAATAACACTGTACAGCACACTTATTCTACTCGTGCTTCTTTATGGCGCCGAAACATGGGTACTTTAATGCAGCTGTGCTAGGGGTTTTTGAAAGATAAATTCTTCGCAAAATCTATGGCCCGATCTGTGTTAAGCTGTAGAGTTAGATTTTGTGAAAATGAAATAATGAAAGACATGGCTCGCCCAGGCCATCAAACATTTTCTCGACTTCTAGTTGACTGTTTTCTGTGCTGCTCAAAAACGTATGAAGAATCAACCACTTCTCCGAATGGTTTTGTTGACTCCCACTTTGATTGGATGAGTTACGCTCTGCGTCACATATATTGGATATTTTTTGTTTTATTTCTAAAAATATTAAGTGATTGGTGTAGGATACTATATAGTCGTCTATGGTCAACATTGGATTTTCCTTACTTGTTACACCGGGAATTTTGGTTCCCATATCAATGGCAACCGGCAGATGCTGAACTTTTTGGGATATAAAAGAGATACTGGCTTAAATCGCAGAGAAATGAAAATAATCACTATCCAGCATTGTAATCACGATCCGAGCTGACCGAGTGGATGTTTTCCGAAAAGGCTTTGTTAGATTCCAAGCTTCACGAAGCTTTCCGTTTGTTCCTTTTCAAAACGACGATACTGAACCCTAGAAAGTGCTTGTTTAAGCACACCAATGTTGGACTTTTTTCAATCGTTCACTGGACTGTCCAGTGCCCAAATGCTATGTGAATATGAAATGTTTAAACTCGACTCACACATTTTGTCCATCCATCTCAGATAGATATTCTTACTAGACTTGAGTACACATTGCATCGAACACATAATATCCACAATGTACAAATTGACATTCCAGTCCGTGACTTCCACGTCTGTATATTCAAAATGCCATTGAGTTTTGCAAGAAAACCTTTGACAAGTATGAATAATATCGTGCTCATTCGGACCAATTAAATAAACATCACAAACAGGAAACGGAAATTCCTTCTAATTGCGTTTAACACTGAGATTTTATTTATGGCGCCGTCCCTATGCTGATTGAAATCATTGAAACTTCTGCTTAAAAATTCATCGTTTTAATGTTTCACCTCCCCCCACCCGAATACAATAAGTTTTGATGACGCGGACGACATAAATATAATCGCTTTCCATACAAAACAAGTGTATCGCTGATGATTCCGCCAAACCCACGACACCAGAAGAAGAATATTAAATTTTTGATTAAGGTCTTCTTGAATACGTCAAGTGCACATAGCCACACTTAAAAAGACTCAGTTTATCACACAAACAACAAAAAGAAAACCGAGCGAAAAATGTGAAGAAAATGATACCAAAAGATAAAAAACAAAATAATAAATAAACCACAAAATTTTAATAACTTTGAACAAAAGAATCAACAAACCATAAGAAAAAATTTCGAGACTACATTTCCAGGGCCAAGCACAAAATCTACAGCATCCCTAAACTGCGCCTCATAAAGCCCTCACAAAAGGCACAATTTCATAGATACATTAAAGATTAACGCTCAGCAAAAGAAGAAAAAAAGAGCAAAACATCACACAAAAATAGCAAAGAATGAAGAAAAAGGTCACATCAAAAAAAAAATGTTTAATAATCACAAGGAGACAACAATTTTGGTTACGCAGCAAAATTAAACATTTTGTAATCACAAGAAAACTCGATGACAGACTTTTCGTTCTGTTGCTTCCGACAGAAAGTTTTCATTTTTTTTTCTGTTTTGGACATGGCCAACGAAAAGGTACAAAAAATAAATGTATGAACATAAAGCTAATTTGTATTTTTAATATTTTTTTTTACATTTAAATGTACACCGCGTTTTAAGGCCAGAAGGACAGCAGAATAATACACTCGAGGTGAAATGTGTGTTGAATTGAAGGTGGGACGGTGTACTTCGATCGAATCTTATTGCATTTGGTGTCGGTAATACCTGCTCTCGAATAATTTCTACATAATAACGATACAGAATCCACGTTCAGGCGATGCTGTAGTGAGACAATAGACTTGGATACCCTACTACTCCCTATTATCTCCACCTCTCTCCTCTGTACACGCTTTGGAAGCTGCACCGATGTCTTTGAATCTCCTGTCCATATATATAGGGGTAATAATGCACTTTAGGCCGGATGTAGGTGGGTGGAATATTTCTTGCACCGCTTTAAAAATCCTAGACACCTGAATGCTTCTTTCAACACATTGAATATATGGCTAGCCCAGCGAGCATCACCCTTTATCTTCATGCCCAAAACATCAAGAGTGTCTGATACGTCGATATCCCCACCACCCGTAGAGACAGCACTAGATCTTTTGTGCAATCTACTATGTTCACTTGGTCCCACTCGCAAACCGTTGCCTAATCGCGGTTGAGTTAGACATTCATCGCTTGCCTTTTGTCCTCGACCCCCGGGAGACTGTTCAAATGGGTATGAATGACGAAAGTTGCAGTCATCCCCGAAGGAGTAGATTGGGTTCACAGTCTGATCCAACAGGTCATCAATGAAAATATGAAATAGAGAAGGAGAGAGGACAGAGCCTTGTGGCACTCCTGCGGCCAGCCTATGCTCGTTGGATGAGACCCCATCTATAACAACCCTGAGAAAACTCGATATGAATCAAGAGAGGGTATTACCGATACCAAATGCAATAAGTTTTGATGTGAGTGCTTCGTGCCAGACCCTATCGAACGCTTTCGAAATATCCAGAGCTACGGCCTTGCATTCACCAGGGCGGTGAATGGATCGACTCCATCGTTGCGAAAAGAACGTCATTAGGGCTCCAGTAGATCGATTTCTATGGAAGCCATACTGTCGATTATTCAGAAGGTCGTTAGACTCTAGATACTTTACGAGATGGTGGTTAACCATGCTCTCCATAAC
Organism: Hydrotaea cyrtoneurina; assembly: GCA_958296145.1. Classification (NCBI taxonomy): domain Eukaryota; kingdom Metazoa; phylum Arthropoda; class Insecta; order Diptera; family Muscidae; genus Hydrotaea; species Hydrotaea cyrtoneurina. The sequence goes on from OY282512.1 coordinate 91,282,846, forward strand.
CTTTGAGTGAATAATTTCCAGGGGCTGTTGCCTCACCTTTCTTGGCGATCGGCTGAACATTGGCAACTTTCCAACGTGAAGTATAAATGACGGTACGAGCAATCGACGAGCTATCTTGCCATCCGGGCCCAGAGTTTTATTTATGTTGAGATCTGCAAGAACCCTTTTAACTCCACGTGTTCGGGAACATATCTGAGTCATCGAACTAGATACGTTTTCAATCACAGTGAGTGGTTGACTGTTTTCTTGCAAATGAATTCTCTGCAAAAATTTCAGTCAGAAGGTTAGCTTTGTCAACCGGGTCCTTGAATATCTGGTCACCATTTACGAGGGTTGAGATAGAAGATGAAGAAATGCTCCTCACCTTTTTAACGATTGACCAAACTGTCTGACTTCCCCTGAGAGAAGAATGGACGAATGCGATGTTCATGACGATGATTTTCGCGCCTAAGTACTCTGGCACAATTGGATCTTGTGCAGCAGCTCGCTAGTGGCATTCGTAATTAAATGCCCGTTTTTGAACGTTTCCTCTTTGGATCTGACAGCTTCCTTGCATGTCTGATTGAACCAACAGTTCTTTGAAGGTTTAATCGAAGTAGTCACCGAGGGAATAAATGTATTTATGCGAAGAAGAATTATTGACTCGACATTGTTGTCTAAGAAACCGAGTTTCTAATTAAAATGCTGATAGAAATTATTGAGCTCGGCCCAACGTGCCTTTTCGTATATGTACATTGTCCGCTTCGTGACTGGTTTAGATGTGGCTCGAAGATCGGAGAATAAAAGGGAGCAAGAGGTGCAAGAATGTCAACCTCGTACTTTTCAGGGTGTTAGATTAAGAAAAGGTCAAGAATATTTTGTAGTTACCCTTCCAGACACGGAACGTGTGTTGGTTCCTTCACTAGTATCGCCAAGTTATTATGTGTGGCAAAAAGTTCAGTGTATTGGCCCTCCGGATATTTGTGGCTCGAATGGAAAAGAATGATTATGGGCTCTGAAATATCCAGCAACTACAATTTCACTGTCTGGATAATCTTCTAAGATTTTTGAAATAGAGTCGGAAAGGGCGTCGCAGGCTTCCCTTTCCAAATTTGGACATCTACAAAGAAACCCGAAGTGTAATAGGTGCGATCGAATCCTGAACTTAACCCAAAGGTAGTTAAATTCTAGATCTTGAGAGTTAACAGACGAAAAAATTATCATAGATTTAAAGCAACAGACAGTGTTTCGAAAGGGTCTAGCCATTGGCGTAACTAGACAATATGCCTGGGGGGGGCTATAGCACCTGTTGTTGGTGCATTGTACTTCTTGATTTACGAGAGGGGATGCTTAGCACCCCTATTCCCACGCCAATGGGTCTAGCCCAGGCTAGGCCACTAGGATTAGGATTCACCAGGCTTAAATAATCCTAAACTCGTAACTGATCCCATTCCGTCTCCAGAGCCATTTACTGAAATTTTACGACATACCCAGTTTATAACATATTTGTCGAGTGTATTTTGATTAACCATTTGTGGAAACATCCCCTGCTCTTAAAGCGTGTATATGCGTTCTGGTTTGGGAGCAAGATGGCACAAACAAATAAGAAGGACTAACAAGCCAAATTATGGCAATTAAGTGACAGTATTTCATGCCGCAAAATAACGGAAATATTGCTGACGCCGAGCTATTATTTTTTGCCTTACTTGGCCACATTTACATACAGACATACATACATACGTACGTACATAAATTAGGGAAAGCGTGTAAAAGAAACGCGCGTAATTTAGAGGAAAAATTAAATTAACTCGACGCGGCTCGCTACAGCAACACTTTAAAGGGACCTTTTTCGCCGTTCCACTTTCAATGAGTGAGTGAATCGAAGAAGGTGTCCGTTGGGCACACATTAAGGGTGTGGGTAGGGGTGTATGACAACTTTTTGAGCGAGTGAATTACAGAAGGTGTCCGTTGGGTACACAAGAATGGGGGGTGGGTGGTTAGCCACTTTTTTAAAAGTAATGACAAGGGAACAGAATTTGTCAAACTCCATTGATTACCAGGGATCAAATTATAATGGACGTTTTGTTGAAACAAAAAAAGAAACGTATGCACTAAAAGATATAATCTTACAGGAGTTGCCAGTTTGCTAGCGGACTTAGTCCCGGAGGAGGAAAGCTAAGCATATTTTAGGCTGACGTATGCTTGTTATTGAACAATGGGCGCACCTAACCAAATAAGAATGGTATACTGAGATAAACCTACGGACCAAAAATTAAATTTCCAGATGGCAAATTAGGGTACTGTGAGTAAGAAGTGCAGTTCGAAGGGTAAGTGGTTCAGAGTTTTGAAATTCTTTAGAAAATTTCTGGTTTTAAAAAGTCCGTCTTCGAAGCTTTTTGTGGTTCTAAATTAAATATGATTATTTGTTCACAATACAAAGAAAATTTATATTCTAATTTGGGTAAACCGGGTATCACAGACCATATGGCTAGATTTTTGCAGCGACAGACCAAAGACTCTGGTGTGAATCGATAATGGTTTCACATTATTAAGCTTAAACTGCATGGCCATGTTGTGGTAGGTGGTGTCTGTGAGAATCACACTGTACAACCAGATTCAAAACCTGGTAAGACCATAAAACATTTGCGACTTTACGAGTAGGACAGTAATCCCTAAGCCATGTAAAACTTCTCTAGAAAAGCGTTCAGAACCGGCTTCAAACAGTAGGTTCCGGTCAGTGGGACTACAAATCGTTCACAGCTCAGTGATTCCAGAAAATTTCACCGTCTGTTCCTTCATAGAATGTTAAGGGAAAATAAGTAACTATCAAAAATGGAAATGAACATGCATCATTGGTTCCTTTCTTGAATTTAAGTACAGGCGCCTTTATGTTTGTATAGTAATTTCATTTGGTCTGTGGCGAATATATCTGAACTCAACCTTAACCTATTCAATAAATCGTCTTTTGTTTAGCCTAAGAAAACATCTATTTGATACATCGAATACGGTTTGGGTTTTCTGTGTAAATATTAAGGGCTGCGTAGAAAATATCTGGCATATAACGTTAATAGATTGTTCGCATAACATTCGTGCTATATGACAACCAACAAAAACTCCCATTGGCATCAAATCGCAACCCGAGGTGGCCAACTAACACGTCGAGACATCATCGAGTTGGTGTGGGCTGGGTGGCATGACGCACCATCCTGCTTAAACCACTGATCGATCATCTAAGTTGTTTAGATCGATGGCGGGACAATGTTCCAGGACTGAGTCTCACATTATCGACAGGGCGAATGGTACGACGACAGGGACCGTAAGTGTTGTCCACTAGCATGCCAATCAATCTTACTTTTTGCACAAGCTTGCGTACAGCAACGCGGTTGTTGCATTTTGCGGCCAAAACTTTTTTTCACTAAACGCACTGTTTGTTCTACACAGCACTGACCATGGAAATACGTTTCCATTATTTCCCAACGTCGTTAAAGACTAAAACTGACTTCCTTTCAGTCAAGACTTCGAGCGGAAATTCGCTGTCACGGCGACATAACAAATGATTCATGAAGAATCCACTAGATGAACCGTCAGGTAGTGTGAACATATTTGTTGTCTCTTAAATTTGTTTAAAACTCCGGCGATTAGAAGCCCATGGAGGCCTAGGTAAAAGATAATCCAAACCTCCAGTTTTAAAATTTTATTTTACCAAAATCGGCCAAATCGTCTTAGAGATATGATAAATTGCGTCTTAAAAAATTTACAATAGGTAAAAAAAATGATCTGAGCTTGTGGGCTAAATGTGATCATAGATCACTATGGCACCAACAGTGCAACTGTGATTTATATCCTCATTGTACAATGAACATAACATCGTGTTACAAAAAATAGATTTTTTTCTGTACTATGAACCAAATGCACATATTCGGAAAGAGGGGAAAAAATAAAAATACACGTGACGTGATACAGACATTTCCACGAGTCTGCCTGCAAAAAATCAGCTCGATTGGATCACTGAAAAAGGGTTAAAAATCAGTCCAAAGGCTTTCACACAGGCCACTACGAGCATCATACTTCAAACTTAAAAAAAAAATTCTGACGTATACATGAAAATCGCCGATATTTTGTATTATTTTTATTTTGTATCCCCTTTCCGAAAAAGTAAATTTGGTTCATAGGACAGAATGTGTGTAACACGGTGTAATGGTTGGAACATATTCGAATAATGAAGTAATGATAACACATTTTCGATTTACACCCGACTAGGCGCAATTTCCTTGCAATGTCGTATACAATTCAGCTATTTTCTAATAAATATTTTTTTTATTAATTTACGTTGTATATTTTACAAAATATTAAATACTTAATACATAAATAATTATGGTGAAAATTAAGCCAGTTAAGTTGATTACGGAAACAAGTTAAAATTATAAATAAAATAACAAAAGCAAAGAATATATTTATACCTGCTGACGAAGGAATTTTTATCAAATTAAAACAAACTATTGCCTTTACGGAAGAGAAAAGGTTTCAGCATGCGGAACCGAATAATTTCACAACATAGAAATTTGGTTTAAAATCGAAATTAATCAAAGCTTTGATTAAAGGCAAAGTGCGAACATTTAAATGTAGTATTCGATATTGCTTAGCCACACTGTTTTTTACGAACGCAGAGAGGCCAGGCGAGATTGCATTTCCTGTAAATCTTCCTCCTCGTCATCTTCTTCGGCCTCCGCTTCAACAGCCACGGCAGGGGTCTTTGTCTTTTCTGCTGATGCTGCCAATTCATCGGGTGGCAACGGAGCTTCTCCCAATTTGCCATCGGTAATTTCCCAAAGAACTTTGTCCACCTCCTTTGCTGCCTCCTCCTCCATTTCCTCGCTATCTTCCAGGGAATCCATAGTTTCGTCCAGCATTTCTTCAATAATGCCCGCCTTCATCATTTCTTTAGACATGTCACGCATAATGCCAGCTAGTTCGGGATAGCGAACCAAATTTTGCATAGCTTGCATGACCTCCGTGGATTTTGATAGAGAGCCGGCTACACGCAAAGTGGCTGCAACAAAAAAACTATTAGTATTTAATAAATTCATCGATTTTAGAAATAGGTCAATATTCTGATTTTCTAGATGCACTGTTAGAAAAAATAAAAACACGCACAATTCTTCAGGACTGTCTGAAAATATCCGTAAAGGAGCTAAAGAGCAAAAATTACCATTATTTATGAAACCATGTTTCATGTGGCTGCCTAGACTAACTTTGCACTAATGCACGCTGGCAATTGTGTCGTCGGCTGTGAGGCTTTGTGCGCCACAAAGATCTTCCAATTCCATGTCTTCAGTTTCCGGCCACGAAAAATGGTTTATCATGCCTCAGTAGCACTCACCCTTGGGACAATGATAAATTCGCTCCAAAACTGTCACTGTCTGAGGATTCATTGGCTTCTGGACGATCACGTGAGGGTCTCCGATCCCCAGATTAGAAAATTTAACATAGCCACCGGGATGAAATTAAATGTCTCATTTCGTCCAAACTAACATAGACATGAAAAATAAGTTTGCATTTTTTCTAAACTCTTCAAAGTGTAAAGCGTATCATTTCCTTACTGATTTTGAGCGGTGAAAAGCTGTCACTGACAACTCAAAAAGATACTACTAGACGTAGCACGCGGTTTATTTAATTTTCATTTCATTTTTCTGCACAGATTCTACTAGACGTAGCACGCGGTTTATTTAATTTTCATTTCATTTATCTGCACAGATTTTATAATTTAAAACAGATTTGTAATTTTTAAAAGTGCGGTGTGACTAAGGCTGTATCTGTATTGTTGTTCGCAGTACTATAATGTTTTTCGACATCGAAAACTGCGTACTGCCTTTCTCCCCAATATACTGTTTTTCGATACCTAATAAAAATACTGTTATGACAACATTTTAATTACGTAAAACGAAGGATCGGTGGTTGGAGATATTAATTCATCTCAATAAAGCCGATTGCGAATTCAAAGAAATGGCCACGATCGTTGAATATATTTTATATTTGGAACTTGGAATCTTCTCTGCTGTGAACAAAACTTAGATGTTCAAAGATTGATGGCGATTCTGACCGTCAAATGTAATTTGAAGTACAAATGCGTTAATTTCTACACATACCTCAAATGAAGCCGGAATTGGTTCGTCAAATTGCTTCAAACCACAAATACAAAACAACCACAGAAGCTGATTCTGGTGCAAATGATTACACTACTCAACAAAATGAAAAAAAATTCATGTACTCCGGATGCGATAATTTTTTCTGTGTAGATAACCTTGACATGAGCTCGAAAAACGCAATAAAAAATTTTTTTTTCGTTTGGTTATTGTTTTATTTTTTTTTTTTTAAATTTTAAAAAAATTTTTTTGGTTAATTTGTTTCGTCCGGCATAACTCGGGAACCACTAGCCCGATTTATTTGAATTAAATTTTAAAAAATTTAAAATTACAATTCCCTTAATCTGTTCATATATTGTTTTCCTATACAAGCAACAGTTTCCAAGTTAAAAATGAATATATAAAGGAAAAAACTTATTTTTTGCCTAAAGATTTAAATTTTTTTTTTTAAAAAAATCCATAAAAAATCCAAAATGAAAAAAAAATGTCAAATCTTATTACTTTTACGTAAAGTCACATAACCTATGAGCAAAATGAGACAAAGATCATGAAAATCGATGCACGCGTTTCGCTTTTATTCGCAATTGAGTAAAGGTATGAATTTCAAAAATTTGCTCGACATATGCACAACTTTGTCTATGGTAAGGTTTTTTCTTTTTTATTACAAAAAAAATTAAAATTTGTTGGGCGACAAAAATATATGACTTTTTTTGATTTTTGAAATTCATACCTTTACTCAATTGCGAATAAAAGCGAAACGCGTGCATCGATTTTCATGATCTTTGTCTCATTTTGCTCATAGGTTATGTGACTTTAAGTAAAAGTAATAAGATTTGACATTTTTTTTCATTTTGGATTTTTTATGGATTTTTAAAAAAAAAATTTAAATCTTTAGGCAAAAAATAAGTTTTTTCCTTTATATATTCATTTTTAACTTGGAAACTGTTGCTTGTATAGGAAAACAATATATGAACTGATTAAGGGAATTGTAATTTTAAATTTTTTAAAATTTAATTCAATTAAATCGGGCTAGTGGTTCCCGAGTTATGCCGGACGAAACAAATTAACCAAAAAATTTTTTTTAAAATTTAAAAAAAAAAAAATAAAACAAAAACCAAACGAAAAAAAAAATTTTTATTGCGTTTTTCGAGCTCATGTCAAGGTTATCTACACAGAAAAAATTATCGCATCCCGAGTACATTTTGACTGTTGACTAGTGTTATTAATATTTTTATATATTGAGTAAAAATATACTGTGAAAAGTAAGTACTGATTTCCAAATCGATTTATTGCTTTTTTAAAAAAAATCAGTGAAATGTACTGTTTTTTACCCAATTCACCTTTATGAAACGTAACTGGTAGCCAGTAGCTTTGCGAATTCAATTCGGTTTACGCCTGAACAATATTTAAAACTTATTTCCAAAGTGATACCTGTAATAAAACTGCCGCCCGATTGCTCAGTGAACAATGGGAGGAATATGACTCGATTGCATGGATTTCCCCAAACGATTACTATGGTAACAAAATCGAGTCTATACAAAAAACTGTTTATGTATACACCTCACTTCTTACCTTATGCATATAACTTGGTTGAATCATATTAAATTCTCTACAGGAAAAAGCATGTGAATGATGAATACTTCGATAAACAAAATCGAATTGTAAATAAAGTTATTTACTTTCAAGTGTCGCTCCAAACACGTCGTTATCTATAAACTTATTAAAAAAAAACTATGTAGTGCGAAAGCAAATACGTGTACAAACACAGGAACAGAGTAAAAAAGTCACGTCACCAATTAAACACAAATGATAAGTATTTATAACGAAATGCTGTATTTTAGAGATTAAGCGACTCTTTGAATTAAATAAGTTTGAACAACCTATTATTTCCCATTTGGGTTTCTTTAATCTCGTTGGGCGAATATGTGTGTTTGTTTCAGGGATGATGTTTCCGTGGCGTGAACACAAACTAGATGATACCTCAAATTTGCTAGACTAAGGAATTAAATCCATAAATAAAAGGTCCACACCTTTGATATAAACCCTTGTTATAATAAATTTCAGCTACGCGTTTGGAATGCTCCCAAATTGGTCTATTAATATTAAAAGGTTTCAAACGGCCGTATATTTCTCAAAAGGAATAGATTATTTTGGAAGGAATAGAGTATTTTTCGGATGCGTGACTATCACACCAGGAACCAAGGTCAATTCCTTCAGTTACAACATCTGGATTTCCAGCATCCGTTTCAACTCGATAATACCTGCTTTCTAACGTTTAAGTAAAATCAATTTTAATCTACTCTATAAAAATATTTATCCCTTCGGAACCATATTTATGTCGGTACTGATTTGTGTATATACATATGCATACGATATATACCCTGCATATCATACTGAGTTGAGAGAATGTCGTCTTTTGTTCTTTAACGGGACGCAGGAGGTAATATTGTTAACCTAGTTTTTAAATGTATCAACTCCATTTCGAATAGGATCTGGTTACATTAAAGTTTCCCATTCCTCTGTATCTAAAAGACCACATTACTTCCTTAAGTACCGAATTTATCGGGTAAAGTTTTAGTTTAAAGTCTTAGCTCGGAGTCATCGATATAAATTTAAACAATTCATGTTCCTATATAATAGAAAAAGTAAGTTTTCTCTTTAGGGATTTTTTTAAATCCTCACCAATCCTTCAAAATTTGGTTTGGACCTAAAGGGACCTTTAACAATTTTCATGTTGTTTTGTAATTTTTGGCTAATTCTGAAAGCCTTTTTGATGACGTCCCCGTAAAGTTTAACTATGTATAAAATAGGCATTTTCGACAATTTCTGAATCCCAGTAAATGCCAATAGAGTGCATTGCAATATGTCCTTCCATCGACTTACCCAACTGGTTTTTCATTTGCAATTGTACGGAATTTAAATGGGCCTTCGATGTGTATATGCGATTGATGGCTTTGCGGGCACCAACAATCTCTTTGGCCAAGATGATGCATGTATCGCGATCCCCTTTAGCCGCTGCCTGTTTCAGAGACCTCTTGACTTTGTCCTCTTCACGTTGTATGCTACGTATTTGCCGGTCCAGTTGATTGCCTTCTTTTCGTATTTTATGAGTCCATTCTTGAACCTGCAAAATGAGTAAAATATTAATCGGGCACTTTGTTTTGTTTTATGCACGCATTGATGTCGTCATTTTCCCTGTCCACTGCAGCAGTTTGCACTCGAACAAAATGTTGATTTTCGCTATGAAACCGCCACAACTTACTTGTTCTTTGGGATCTTTAGACTTGGATTGTCCGAATAAACCCATTGTTAAATGTTTATATTGATTTCAAGTTTATTAAATTCAGAAAAATTTAATTTATACAACAAACTGACTCATTTGCAATTGTTGTGTTGTTGATGGTGGTTTTGCGTATTTGTTTTGACATTTCAATAAGAGAAGACATTTCCACGAGTGACATTTAGTGAGAGAAATATAGTGTTGCCAGATAATTGTTTTATACAGTATGCGACGGTAGTTATAGAACTGCCTATAGAGGATAAAACCATACATTCTCAAACTTTATTTCACACTACACCTACTCAAATACGCCGATTTCATATATCAATCTCTATACAAAATTTTCGATAGATTTACGGACTATAATATCAATAAGATTGTCGGAAAGCCATAGGGTCCATTGTGAATCCATTCTTTATAGTTGAAGAAAGTAGAGTTATAAAAAGTAAAGTAAACATGTGTAGACTAAATGTTGAAAGATTATGTGAGAGTCACTGGAGTACTGTTTTGTGTTAAGTCCGCTGTCTCTTCAGTCCCCCGTCGATCATCCATCTAATGCCCCTTATGAAAATAATTATGTTGTCAACACTTATCCTTGAGATGTCCCCAGCAAAAAATCTATCAGCTAGACATTTTTATCTATGGCGTTTCAGACTTGTACAATGGCAAACAATCATTCTATTGTCTCCAATTCCACCTCGTCCTCGTACACCCTGCAGAACTCTGGAGATCTGTTATCCCATCTGCTGATCCTAGCCCTAACTGAGCAGTGGCATGTGATGACAGCTATTGCAATATATATCTATATCTAAACTAGGACACAAAGTCTTCGATACATTGCAACCCACATTTGTTTCGCAGTTAGTAAGATATGATCCCGCTGCTATTTGAAAAAGTAATTATATTACATATATTATAATTATTACATAGACAATTTCTAAAGATATGTCGTTAAATCTTTTTCGAATGCAATCAAACATGTTCAAGTTCTTTCTCATCATGTTATTCTAGTAGACATTTAAAACATATAAATACGAATCGCAGATAAGACAATTACGTCATTCATGTGGACAATTTTAATATGTAACCTCTATAAGAGGAGGAACTTTATCGTTCCCTTTGCTACACATTGACCATATAATTTATAAGAATGAAATTCACAAGATTTTCAGATGACACAAGATTACCAGGATGTAAACTTAAAGAATATTTAAAAATAAGTTTTCTTTGTTTTGTACATTTCCACACAATAACTCCCGGCCGAACTAGGAAAATGTATAACAATTAAGACAATGTACCCATTTATTGTAGCACGTTTTTCAACATTGTTGATATAAACGGCTCTGAAGTGTGACCAGATGTTTTTTGTTTATGCGCTCTTCACCATCTGACACTTCTATCATCATACATTGAGGTTACGTTTCCTGATTGAAGTACAATTTACGTTGCATCATCGTAATGCTACATTTTATTAAAATTTCTCTGTAAATACAACAAATTAGTGAATGAAATTACAAGTAGAAGTTAACTAAAGGTGCTCTTTATTAGTTAACAATGCAAAATTCTCGAAGAAGCGTGCAGTTATTATGTACGGCTACACAAAATCTTACATTGAAATGCGGACTTGGTCGTCTCGAGAGGGTGGGAGGTAGTGCTTTGGTCATTCCACAAAGAACCCTATATGTCGGAGAAACACAAAGAAGGGCGCGCAACAGAAAACAGCAGCCGGCAAATGTGTCAGCATTGTTTAAACCAGTTCAGGTTCAGCATAATGTCGATGTATTTGATGTCGGTTCCGAACTGGCGGGTAAATTAGAGAAATCGTCCGTCCTGAAAATCCTAAACAAATTCACACAGAGGCGGGAGATAAAAACGCTATGTTCAGAGAACGGTTTGGATAGTAAGTACACGTGTCCACATGCCGAGATTATTTCTAAAATAACAACTTTCATTGCCTTCGTATAGACTACCTACAACAACAGGCATTTGCCTCATTTCGTCGTTTTTGTATCGAATCGGAGAATCTTCCTGTAGACCTGCACATCACATTCAGTGATGTTATTAATGGCGCCGGCCATGTCGATGATATTTTTCCATATTTTATACGCCATGCCAAAACTATATTTCCCCATCTTGATTGCATGGATGATTTGAAAAAGATTTCCGATTTGAGAACTCCAGCCAATTGGTATCCCAGTGCTCGTGCAATAACGCGTAAAATTGTCTTTCATGCAGGTCCCACAAATTCGGGAAAGACATATCATGCCATGGAAAGGTTTCTATCAGCCAAGTCCGGTGTGTATTGCGGTCCTCTGAAGTTGTTGGCCACTGAAGTCTTCAATAAGTCTAACGAAAAGGTACTGTGGATTAGATTAATTATTTTGTTATTAGGTATCGAAGCCAATACTACGAAATGGTGGAATTTAAAAGTCCGCCGTGGGTTGATGTTCAATGATCATTATTATTGTTGATCATTTTATATTATAATTAGTTCGTCTGTTTATATCCTTTAGGGTACACCATGTGACTTGGTAACTGGAGAAGAACGTAAATATGGCATTAATGAAGACACACCCGCCGCACATGTAGCCTGTACCGTTGAAATGACATCTGTTAATACGCCATGTGAGTTAATATTTACTTCGTATCTCCTAAATTTTAAATATAATTTCACCTTCACATTTTGTAGATGAAGTTGCTGTTATTGACGAAATACAACAGCTAAGAGATCCCCAAAGAGGCTGGGCTTGGACTAGGGCTTTCCTTGGTCTTATAGCCGACGAAGTGCATGTGTGTGGTGAAGCGGGTGCATTTCAATTGTTAGAGAAAATTTGTGAGACTACAAATGAAACTGTGGAAGTTCATAATTATAATCGTCTTACAGAACTGACTATAGAAGATTCTGCCTTAATTACCCTGGATAATGTTCAACCGGGTGATTGTATAGTCTGTTTTAGTAAAAATGATATCTATTCCGTATCAAGGGAAATTGAAGCTAGGTAATATAATCGCCAATCATTTGATGGGAATATATTTAGCATTAATTATTCTTTGTTTGTTGATTTTTTTATTGTAGAGGCAAAGAAGTCGCAGTGATATATGGCGGCTTGCCACCTGGAACTAAATTGGCACAAGCGGCTAAATTTAATGATCCAGAAAACAGTTGCAAAGTTATGGTGGCGACAGATGCAATTGGTATGGGTTTGAATTTGTAAGTACAAAAACTTTTTTTTTAATGTTTGCTATTTTCTACTGACAGTAGTCGACGTGCTCTCGTGAAAATTGCAAATGAGGTATAGGAAAATATAGTTTTTCGGTTTGGGGAATACGGAATTAGGTAGTTTCAGTCACCATAATTAATGAAACCAATGATCCGGAAAGTTTAAAGTGTACTGAAACTACGGCATCTACTACGGTATTTTAGGACTATATTCAGGGAGAATGTATAAATTTTTTCATTTCCAGTTGTATAATCTTTTTTTTTTACGACTATGTCATCACATGAACCATTATTTACAGCAATGACCATACGATACAAATAAAACTGATTAATATTATCCGGCATATGTCCCATTCCAATAGGTTCGAAATCGCTTGCAACCTGAACAAAATGCTAGTGCAAATAGTTTCAAGTACAAAAATTAAGTAAGACAATAATTACTTCCGTTATACTTAAATGATATTGCTCACATACCAGCATATCAAGATGCAGTTGGTTAAAATGCAGTGTACATTAATTCGAGGATTTCGTGTACCAAAATAGCTATAATTTAAAGTTTATTTAAAGATGGGCGTTCTTAAGAAGTTTGAATAGTACATGTTATCAACTTCGGTAAACAAATTTCGGTTCAAAAAGCTAAATGTACCCGGATACCTAGGTGGGCACATAGGGGTTAAATCCCAAGAATTTTAAGGCCTGTGCAGTTCAATATTGGTATAAAATACAAGAAAAGGCAATATATTCAGTTCTATTCCTGTTTTATTGCCCAGAGATAGATTCTTACCGAGAGGTTTTTGTGCAGCAGAGAAAAAGTACAAGTACAACTTACCGATATTGTTGCTGGAAATTTAAATTTAAATGGATTGAATCAAAGCTTTTCCCCACGATGTAGGGGAAACTTCCCACACAAGAACATTATAATTTGTGTAGAAATTCAGCTATGACTTTAATTCATTAATCTAAAACCTCAATGCCCACAGGCATAAGACCAAGTCCATGGAATATGTTTCTGCCTTTATTTTCAAAATCATTGCTATAGACTTTCATTGAAAAAGTATAAAAAAACGAGCTTATACTATACGAAGCTTATACTATATGTGTGCCGTCAGCGCTGAAACAGCATTTTGGCTTTCCACCGCGTGTTATGGAAATTAAATTTTTGGCCGTCCAAATCAGTTTACAAGTATTGGATTGATTTACAAATTCTTATGAGAAATCACTGGCCAATTATTCAAATATTACCAATCACGCTGCGTATGTTTCCACAACATTTAACGGTTGTTGAGCGTCATAAATTTAATTTTATACGACTCAGCTTACACAAAATGTACAGAGTTTTCCAACAAGAGGTGTTATTTTGGCATTCGAAGAAAAATGTAATTTTTTCGGATCGGATGTTTATTTCATAATAAAGAGGAAGGTATGCCGTTAATAGTGAAAACAACATCAGTGAAATGGCCACCAGGACCACGCTTACAAGACCATATACTTTTCATGAAATTTTTCTAAACAAAATTGCAAGGAGGCTGCCCTATGTCCTCGATAGCCTCACGAATTCTATCTTTGAGGTCTTGAATCAACGCTGGGCTGTTGGCGTAGACCTTAATTTTTACGTGGCCCCAAAGGAAGAAGACGCAAGTTGTTAAATCACGATCTCGGTGGTCAATTGTGATCACCTCTTCGAGAGATAACACGGTCCGGAGACTTTTCCGGTAAAATAACAATAGTTTCGTAGCATGTGTGGCACGTACCGCCGTCTTGTTGAAAGTAAACGTTGTCCAGATCAATATCATCCAACTGCGACCATAAGAAATAATTAATCATCTCTCGATAGCCCAATCCATTCATAGTAACTGTTGATCCAACCTCATTTTTGAAAAAGTAAGGTGCAATTACCCTGCCGGACCCTAAACCGCACCAAACAGTCACACGTTGTGGATGGAGAGGCTTCCCAGTGTCCAATTCCAAAGAACGACGAATAATGGACAAACCTGGGTTTTCATCAACACTTTGGGCTACAGCAGCAATATTCTCAGTTGTTCTTGAGCGACGTGCACGGGTTTTATTCTTCACATCACTAACTTGTCCCAACAGCTCGAATTTTTCCACCAATTTCTGTATTGCGGTCCGACAAGGTGCTTCACGACGACCCAAAAATGTTTTAGTTTTGCGAACTAGATTGTAGTGAATTTTAATAATTTCAAGGCGTTGTTGAATCTTGTATCGTTCCATTTTTAGTAGTGGCGTAGTTTCTACTTGTCAAATGTCAAAGAATAAAAGCTTCAAAAGTGACAGCTACCGAAACACCGAGTGATTCAAAATAACACCTCTTGTTGGAAAACCCTTTAATTATTAATTACATTTATTATTATTGAGACTTATTTTATAAATTATTAAGAAAACAATGGCAACACATTGTGTAAGCAGTTAAAACTGAAATATAATATCCTAAGGAAATTGGAAAATTTCAAGCTTTAAAGGGAAATTTGCTCTTGCTCCTGGGGCTTTCATGAAATAATAGGTTTCTTTAACTTATTACTACCTTACATACTAGGAAAAAACCAAAGAGAATTTGTATTTGTATTTACATCGTTTGTTTGTATTTTTTATTTGAAATTTTGCAGTTAGCAGATTTGACTCTGTATTTTGTTACGAAAAATCCACTGATTCCAACACACTGTTATTGTTTATTATTTTTCCAGGAGCATAAGACGCATAATCTTCTATTCTCTGGTAAAACCATCAATGAATGAAAAAGGTGAACGTGAAATTGATACAATTTCAGTCTCATCTGCCTTGCAAATTGCTGGCAGAGCGGGACGTTATCGTACTCAATGGGAACATGGTTATGTTACCACTTACAAAGCTGACGATTTACCAACAATTCGAAAACTTCTCTCCCAGACACCGGATCCACTCAACCAGGCTGGACTACATCCTACGGCAGATCAAATCGAATTATACGCTTATCATTTGCCCAATTCTACTTTAAGTAATTTAATGGTGAGTTACTGATCGATCTACTGATTAATTTGTCTGACTGTGTTTTCTTTCTCTTATTTAGGACATATTCGTGAACCTTTGCACAGTTGATGACTCATTATATTTCATGTGCAATATAGAAGATTTTAAGTTTTTAGCTGAAATGATTCAACATGTTCCTCTACCTCTACGGGCACGATATGTTTTCTGTTGTGCTCCAATTAATCGTAAGATGCCTTTTGTGTGTTCCATGTTTCTAAAGGTAAGTTGAATATGAAATACAATACAATAATCCATAAATTACAACTAGATTAAGTAAAAGTGACGGTCCTATTAGACACAATTAGTCCATTAAGGACCATTGTGGTACAAGGACATGCTGTGTTGCAACCCTACTCTATTTCATTTTCTAACGTCGGGAGATAGGAAGACATTTATGTCTTATTTGATTAGATTAGTCCCAATTAAACTAACCTGAGCTATGCAGGCAACATCGGAGATCGTTCTCCTGCATTTCTTCGAGGTCAGAGAAGAGGTATGCCCCTAAGAACTTAAAACTCCTCAAAAACAGAGTCTGACACGAGCGTATGTGGGCCATCTCATTCGCTCTATCATTCCCTTAAATTGTTCTGTGTCCCTGCATCCAAATTAGGTGGATATGAATTACAATTGAAGCGCTCCGGTTGGCGAGTTGGTAGCGTGCTTGCCTATCAGCTTGGGGGTTGTGGGTTCGATTCCCACCAGAGGCTCTGGTCTGTCGCTGCAAAAATCTAGCAACCCGATATTAGAATATAAATTTACATTGTATTGTAATTAATAATATAAATTACAATTGGAAGGGAACATTTTATGTTAGTCTGAGAAACTGTTTGTAAAGTAAATCACACTGTTTTATAAACTCGATGTTGTATAGTTTAACTGCCTGTTTTCATAAAACGATTTTTTTCGTTCGTTACAAATTGTGAAAATGGAAGGCGAAATAAAATGGATTTTTATCAGTAATGAGGGCATACTCTTTTGGGATTGTGTTCCATATGTCGATAACTAACATATATCTGAAAACCAGAATTGAAGTCCATTTTACAACGCTTCCAATATTGACGATTTGTAACGAACGAACCATTAATTTTTATGGAAACGTGCAATAATGAAATATTAGATTGAAATGTTAGATTTTATTTACAAGTACAAAAACTAGACCTAGCTAATGTAATGATATAATAAGATATTTTATCGGTGGTTGTCATTGTACATATTGTGATCTTCAGAAGCAGGATTTTCCATTTTAATTAATGATTCACAACATTTGCATTTTCGGCTTCAATTATTTTTCAAAAACTTAATTTATTTTCAGATTGCCCGACAATACAGCCGAAGTGAACCAATAACATTTGATTTTATAACCAAAAATTGCGGTTGGCCATTCGCTCTGCCAAAAACTATTATTGATTTGGTGCATCTCGAATCTGTTTTCGATGTCTTGGACTTGTATCTCTGGCTTAGTTACCGCTTCACTGACATCTTTCCAGAAGCGGCCGCAGTCAGAGTCGCCCAAAAAGAATTAGATGAAATCATCCAACAGGGCGTATTCCAAATAACAAGACTGCTTAAAAATACGGAGGCCAATCAAAGTGCTGCAGATGGCGATACCACTTACAATATACGGCGTATTGTGCATATGAAATGTAAGTCATTGTAACTTGTTACATAATTTTATTGTATGGAACTTGTTATTATATAATTACTCCATTAGCACCACGTATACCGAGTTCATCACGGGGTCGGCTGACAGATCGCCTCATTGCTCAGGGTTTGTTAACGCCAGGCATGTTGAGTGAGTTGCGAAAAGAATGGGGTGCTCGTCAACACAATCTAGGCTCAAAAGAAAAAGATCAACATCATTCGCATTCATTTGATGATTTTTCCAATGGCAGTGATGATGATAGCGATGACGATTCGACGTCGAACAAAAAAACCTACAAAAAAAGGAGAAAATAAACGGGTTTAGTTGTAATTTAGAATAGTTTCCGTTTAAGAATTCTAATTACGATCGTTATTTAATTAGTTTACAAAGTAATATTGATACAAATCTACTGTAATTATTGTTTATACCATTTTTTTTATGGTACGAATAAAAAAATTAAGATGAACTCAATCCAAAAAAAAGTAGTAGCATCGAAATATACTCTTATTTAAAAACAAAATTGGGCTTCGGGGCGGACCACGTATGTTTCTCAGGGAACAAACGGTGAGTTGTAGCACGTCCAAGTCAGATGTTTTAAAATTTTGGTGTTTGTCTTTGGATGTGCTACAAAACTGGGGGTGGCCGCATCAGTAAGGTTCGTGTCTGATAACACATTCACAATAGTTTCGTTAAATAAAAACAAATTGAAATTTCCTTTTTTTATCAAGATTTTATTAACAAAATTTGATATATTTATTTGTAGTTTCATATAGTTTGATGATTTTTATTTCATTTGTTTCTTTATTATTATTCATGTTATTATTGGCAAATATTATTTTGGTACTTTTTTTTTTTTTTGTTCCATTTATGTATTTTTTCTTCTTGTTGTTAATTAATGTGTATATAGAGTTTTTGTTATGGATCATGGATCATACATCAAAAGTACACAGAAATTGTAAGTATTAAAAATATGTTGGTTTTCTTGCCCCAAAATATCTTCTTATTGTGTTATTAAATAAAAACAAAGTTTAGTATTGATTATTTGTAAAATGCAAATAGTTTATGAACAATAGTTAGAAAAAAGAAATCATTAGAAATACAAATGACTTAAAATAGTGCAGATTAATTTGAAATCGTTTGGGTTTTAGGAGAGTGTATTTGTGAATTGTCATCATTAAAGGTCAATTTTTTACGAGGAAAGGATAATAGTTTTAGAATAGTTCATAAAAAATAATATCTCTTTAAGGGGTTTTCTTATTTCTTTTCGTTATGCAACAGAAATACGTAAAGAGGATTTTAAAAAAGCTTACTTTTTTACAGTGTTAAGATAATTGTATAAAAATTATGAAGGTAAGTTATATGAGAAAATGTCGTTCATTTAGTGCAAGAGCGCCACAACTAAAAAAAAGTGTATGGTAAAATTATTTTGTAATGACAATGATATACAATGCAAAAATTTAAGATTGGAAATGTTCCCATGCCGAAAATATTTTTCTACGACAGAATTATGTAAGGTAATCTTAGATAAAATAATCATTGGTAGAAATTTAGTTGAATACCAGATTTCCATATAAAACAAGCCTAAGGAAGGTCATCCCTGACGAGACGTAAGATTTAAAAAATAATGTCCTATATTTTATACGGTTTACTTTACTTATTTCCCTTAACATTCCATAAAGGACCCCGTCTGTTCCTTCTCTCGAATCAGTGTGCTGTGTACGATATAATTTGTATACTCACTGACCGGGCCCTACTGTTTAAAGCCGGCTCCGAACGGCTAATGCTTTTCTAGAGAATGTTGACCCCACATTCATATACCACATTGTAATTAAGGTTACGTGTTTCCTATGCTAATATGTCTACAAAAACCGGAATGGGATCTTATTACTAAGCCTAAATCGAAAAAAAAACGTCAATGCCAAGTTTATTTCCATTTTAGGCAAAAGATCAGACAGTAAACATAGAACATTATACGGCGTTATGAGTCGGGGAGAGTAACCATCTCACAAGACTCTCATTGTGAACGAATTTCTGGCCAAGAATTTACCACTTAACAAAGAAGATCACCGGATATGGATTTTTACTCTTTCCGAAAATGACAGTACCAATTCGAAACACCCGTCACCAATCGATAAATCAAAGACATAAAAGAGAATTGTAAATGATATAGGTATGGATTGACATTTCATAATGGAAAAATCCAACCGACACATCTTCTACAATTTGGATACATCTTCTGTATTATGAATACCAGGGCTCTGCGAGATTTTTGCAGATTTTATTCCGCATTTCTGACTTAATGGAAAAACTTCTATTACATCCATATAAAATAGTACTCGCTCGATGTTTTGTTTTGAAAATTATATTATTTTATTCCTTGAGTGAAGGTAACTTTTTCACGTATGTGTTCTTTTCGTTGGAGCGCACTTCGGATTTATTTGTTCAAAAAGTTTTATAAAAAAAATATATTGGAAACCACGAGCTGCAGAATAGTTTTTGTGCAAAATTTGGATTAAAAGCCTTGGACGGACAGCTAACGGTCGAAAGAACATTTCGATGGCACCTGTACGAACATATGAACCTATTTGAATAATTTACAGCATCTGATGCTTTCGACCGAAAATATTATTGAGATCCTTGGGAAATTTCATTGTGATCAGACAACACATGTGAACTGTAATTGGAAGCTTTAGGTGGACAGGCATCGGTAAATCGTCGATGATTCTTTTTTAGAGGTGAATTCGATTATGTTTGCTTTTGATAACGATAATAAAAAGAAAAAAAATGCATCAAATTGATTCGTGCGTTGTTTAGATGGCAAATTTAAATTGTAGAACATCATTTTTTCATTAGTCATCGCTTTAACATAACTCAGTGAATTAGGAAATAAAAAAATTAACTTACATTTGTTTATCGTGAGATGTGAAGTCGCTCATAAGCTCATTTTTGATCAATAGATATCAACAAAATGTTAAAATGATTGTGTATAGTGTACTTTCGCGGACCCATAATTTCTCTCCATTTGACTACAAAAAACCACTGATCATTTAGCTTGCATTCGAGTATAACACTCTTAATAGTTATATGTTTAGTTATTGGTAACAATGACCAGTGTTAGACTTGTCTCAGCGGAGAAAATTCTAAATGGACCCTTTGGCTGTGGTGTGTGAGGTAGTGTTCGCACAGCAAACCCAGTTGCACAACAAACCCAGTATCCTGATAAAAACAACACTTGTTTTAAACATTTCTAAGCGATGTGACATTTTTCTACAAAAATTATGTCGTGTACAGTTCACCTATTTAAAAGTATTTCCCCGTGTGTCCTGTCATGTCTCTTCAGTGAAATGCTTGTGTTTTCTTTCGATCGCATAGATTTCCGTTCGCTTTGTCGTTCGAGGGACTGTTAGTGGGTCGCAAATCAACCCTTTTTGTCATAGAATGCCAGCAAACGTTAATTCGACATCGCAGGTCATACCGTATAAAGTAGGCATGGGAATATTCCAGATTCATAAATGATTCAATGTGAGAACTCATATATTATTTTCCAGATTTCATTTTGTTTGTTTGTGAATAGACAAATTTTCGTTACGTACTTTTAAGATAATTGCCAATTCAAATTATTTTATTAATACATAATTAATTAAAATTTAGTTAAAATATTTACTTATATAGATTAAGGTTCAATATTCGTTACCAATTTTGTTTTGTTT
Source organism: Hydrotaea cyrtoneurina (assembly GCA_958296145.1). Lineage (NCBI taxonomy): Eukaryota > Metazoa > Arthropoda > Insecta > Diptera > Muscidae > Hydrotaea > Hydrotaea cyrtoneurina. The sequence continues at coordinate 91,303,844 of OY282512.1, forward strand.
TGTTTTCTAAAGACAGTCTCAATAACACATTAGTTAGTAGCGGCTTTACCGATTATTAAAAATAATATGATTATGATATTTAAGGGTTTCCTAAGAAACGGCTGGTTTGTTGTTTAAAGATTTTGTTTTTGCCAATTTTTGTTGGATATTTAAAATTTAGTTGTTTGTTATCTTTGGGATTAGGTGATAATTTAAGCGTTACAAAAAATAGATTATGTTCATTTGTATTTGTTGCTGTTAGTTTTGTTTTTTTGCACTTAAAACGATTTTTTCTTAAAGAACACATGTGTTTTTTAAATAACAATTGAGTACCAAAAAAATCAGAAAAATATTACATACATTCAATTTTGTTTTGAACTAATTTTTTTAAAAAAATATGTATGTTTGCTCTTTTTTTTAATTTTGTAGGGTATGTTGTACATAAAAAACATTTAAAAAGGTAGAAAAATAATTTACTTAATGTATAAAATTTCCATTGTTTAGTTGGTTTTTTTTTTTTTTTATTATATAAAATAAACATTAAACATCGACTAAGTTTGTTTGAAATGTGTTAAGGGGTTTTGTTTATTTTTTATTTTCATAAATTTTAAATCTTGCTTATTCTTGTTTTAATTCTTTTTTTATGTTAAAGCTTTTATATTTCAATGACAAAATTGGTAAAATATTTTGTTCGGGCTACATTTTTTTCTGGCTTAGTTTTTCTGTTTTAACTCCATAAACTTTCTATTCGCCGCCACACGTTTATAAGCGTTTTAACGCTGACACATAACGAACTGATGTGATCCATTGAATGTTTTCAAAATTATTTTGGGAATGATTTTTATAGACAATGTGTATCGGTGTTGAATAATAGAATTGTAATTCCCAAGCCGATCCAAAACAAAAATATAACTTATATATTTTGTTGTGGCACAGTAGTGACCAAAATCCCTCAGACCCCGGAACAGGTGAATCAATTCTGTCCGGACTTGGGTCAGATTACCTAATATGGACCTAAAATTGTATAAAAAAAAAGAGTCAATTTTATAGGAGACGCATTCATTCATTCATTTATTTGAAATTTCTCAAAGGCGGTATGAGATCTAAACTCTGTTTTTCGATATTTATTAAAGAATAGAATTTTAAATGATTATCGTCCTCTAATTTTTAAACAATATTCCGGGACCGCCATTGAAGTTTGATGAAGTTAGGGGGAAAATATTGACTGGTCGGTACTCACAGCATCATTTGCACGAACAATTTCAATAACACAGTGTTACAAAAAACAATAAAGCAGAAATACCTGGAAAGTCAGACTATTATTAAATCGCCGACTATAATCAAATACAAAATTTTGAAGTTTTTAAGCAAATATTAACAATCGCATTTTGTTAAAATTTGCGATTGTGATTTGAAATCGCAAAAGTGGTGTCACAGAGATCGCAAACGCTTAATAGTTGGCGATTGTCGATCGCATGCATTTAACCTGGTGAACTCATATTTTTTGCTTCGAATTTATTTTAAAAGCTTCAAAAAAAAAAACGATGCACTTATACAATTTAATATATTTCTTACTATATATGATCACCAAAAACTATATTTTTCTAAACAATTTTGATTATAAGCATCTTTTTAAAAAATGTTTAATGTTTTCATTAGGTCTTTGATGCAAAAGTTCTTCTTCTGTTTCTAACGTTTGGTAAAGGGGTAAACGCATGAAGTGTATGACAGGCAGACAATTTATTGGCAATTCGCAAATCGCATGTGATTTCACAATCGCACGATTGTCAGGACATGGGCGACTAACTAAAATTTAATATAGACCGTAGTGTTCTCTTTCATATGGCCAACACAAAATTGTCGATCAAAATAAATATTCTGACCTATTTGTCATTTCTAGACTATAGATTATTATTGTGGTGTATACGACTATCGCACTGCAAACCCATGATCGTATCCTGTTAATATGCTTCAGCGGCCGTTTTCACCTCATAGTTGCTGGGGGTTTTACCAGTAAGTAATCTATAAGAAATCTAAGGTCCCGGCCATGGAGTATACAAATTGTATCGCTCACAGATCACTGATTTAAAACATGTTCCCCATCCGTCCCTTAACCCTGCATGCCCAATGTTCGTTGTTTCGACTACCATCACACGAATTTTTCATATGATATACAAAATAGGGTCAGACTAGCAGGGTTAATCACATGTGCCGAGATTGCATTTAAGTGGAAAGCGGTTCTTGAAATGTTCTTGCTACGAGTGTATCCTGGATTTGTTGCGTGATTGTATCACACCACGGCTGCCCACCCCCGGAGGAGGACATCAAATATTAAATCACCGAATATCCAAATTTCAATCACATCAGTTTGTTTCAGTGTCGATGCAAAAAATGTTCTTCCAACAATACAAGTACTATCGTTAACATCATTCAACTCCGTGATTATCGTCATATTTATCAATATATTAATGGGTGTATGCATGTTTGTGTGTATGTATGTATGTTTTCACTACACTTACTATTCTATACTTTAGTTATTATTCATCTCATAATTCTACGCTATTTGTTCTTAACCATTTGAACATGATTTCTTCAAAAATACTGACTGGTTACAATATTGTATTATTTTATATCAGCTACATATTGTATATAAGTATATGTATGTATGTGTTTGGTAAATATTCAAAATGTTTCCATAATCATTTAAAAATGTTTCTTTCAACGAACAAATTATACGAGAAATTTTGTTCCAATTGTATTTTTAAAAAATGTTGTAAAATAATGTGTATCAAAAGATTTCGAAGAAAACTTATAGTAACTTTTCACTGATGAATCTGCAAGTGAAATATATCTGTGGCGACTTATCTAAAAATTAGCGGATATTGTTTGATTTGTTATTATTATTCTCCTATGACGAGGATTGTGTAATGTCTCTATCTATGTTTGGTTAGAGTTAACCCACATTTATATACTTTAAATTCCATTCAAACTGAATTTAGAGAGAATAGGAGGTAAGAAATATTTAAAAATTTATTTTCATAATAAAAGTTATTACCATTTTATTATTTAAAAAGCAATGGTTTCTGTTTTTAGTCTGATTTTTTTCATAAACGAAATTTTAGTATGTATTTTTTTTTTTTTTGAATATTAATTTATCAAATTCAAAAATGTCCCTTCGAATAGAACAAATTATTTTCGTTTGAGTGATATTTATGACCCATAGACTTTATCGTAATATGTTATGTTAATATCGAAAAACTTGTGCTTCCGACATAAGATATTTTAATGTATTGCCACAGATACACTGCTGAATTTTTGATAACTGTGATCATATTACCGTCGAATTATTCAAAAAAAAGGTTTTATTTTTGTACTGTCAGACATCATTTCCAATTTTAGATATGAGACATCCTTCCCAAAACGTTTGTATTTATTCTGGTTTGGTACAATTCGAATACCCCCCGCATTCAGTGGAGTATTTATTAAGTTGGTCATTCCGTTGTTAAAATATAGAAATGTTGAGGCTGGATTGATGTAAAAATCCAACATAATTTTTTTTTTTATAAAATTTATTCTTCTGGAAGAGCGAAAACTTCAGTAGACCATCCCGCTGTTTTCTAAAATGGATGGCTGATTCGTGTCGTCCAAACAAAAAACAGATACAAATTCATTTGGACTTTTGTCCAAAATTTGCAATTGAAAAATATTTCGAATGTACATCTGTATGTTGCCATTTACACGATGACGTTTTTCTTGACATTTACTTTTGAGAACCATTCGTAAAGTCATGAGCGTTCAGTCCACACCATGCCTTTTTAAATACAAAAAATAAATACACCTCACTCACCCCGGTTGAGAAGTCTTCATAAAATCAGGTCTTGACAGCGAATTCGTCTGATTTACTTTCATTTCATCATCATTATGATTCCTCCTTCATTCCACACGAATTAGTTTTACAAAAACAGGTGGCAAATTGTCGTTGGTTTTTTAAAAACAGAGGTGAGTATGGACAAAACTTGTATTTCTAAATGATACTAGTTATAAACGTACTTATATCCCATAACAATTCATGTGGGAACAAACGGAAAAGGTTTCTCAATTTAGTGAACTCTGAGCGATTTGTTTTGTCATTGATCCGGACTTGCAGTTTAAAGACGGTTTCGAACGGATAATGTTGTTATAAAGAAGCTCTACACTTGTCGAAATAGGGTACATAAAACCAACCGCTGTAAATGTTAGTAGGCTTTATCATTATAAAAAAATAGTTTCTATTGAAAAATTATCAAAAAACGACTAGTTTTCCTAGACGTCTGAATTTACGAGCCATTTTTTTTACTGTTGTCGAACTTTTATGATTTCCTTTCGTAACATTTGACATGTATTTCTTAAGTTTTTATAGACGACTTTGCCACTCACAATATAAGTAAATATTATTTTTGTACCCCATTTTATTTTCATCTGACGTTGTATGAATGGCATTTATCCTACTGAGGATGTGAGGAATTATGTTAATTTTTGATCGAGTTATTTTAAAAATACGTTTTTTTTAATAACAAAAGTTGTGCTCGGTGATTATGCATATGATTGTGCGGTTTACGAAAATGTTATGTCTGGAAAACTCGCCAATTTTTTGGAACAAGAACGAAAACCTTTATTTTTTTGTAAATAACAAATTGCGCTAAATAGAGAATTTGATCTAAAAAGTTTTTAAGAAAATCGCTAATTTCAATTTTGATTTGCAAAAGCCTTTCCTAAATTTGAGGAGCAGTGGTCAGAAAAATTCGAAAAAAAATTCTGAAGAAATTTGTAATATTTTTCTCAAAAAATTTGAAAAAAAAAATCTTTTTTTTTTCCGAATAACTAGCGTCCTATTGAAGAAAACAAGACATATTTGAAAGATATCTATGAATAAATGTGAAAGGTATTTTCTTTTGTCTGGAACTTCCACAATTTCTGATGGTTCAAGTGTGACGAAATCATTCAAAAAACAACCAATGATTAGTTGAAATTGTTGTATTTCCATAAAAACAGAAACATCCTTCAGAATTTTCTTTTGATTTTGTTTGTGCCAACGAAGCTGCTCTTTAACAATTGTTTTTATATAAAAATCATATACACAACATTCTTGGCTCACATAATTGCCCTTCATTTGATATACCGTATTGTTTGATAGGAAGCCTACTTCCATAATTATAGTCCAAATAATAGAGGTACATCCGACGAAAATGGCCATAATCAGATTTCAACAGAAGAAATGTTACTGTTAAATTCTCTTCAGATACACATATGTAGATAATTGTTAGGCCAAATTAAATCTTAATTAATTATAATATTAAGTATAAATAACGTTTCTATAAATCTAATAAAAGTATTTACCAAAAATAAGTTGTGTGAGTTGATTTGATTTGTAAAATGTATTCGGTTTATGTAAAAATATACTCGTATATGATATTAAAAATTCTTTTCAAAATGTACTTTCGTGTGGTTAAAATAACATCGCTCTAATTCCAGTTGCTTCTTTAAATTGTGCGTATAAGAAGTTGCATAATCTGTTGGATTTCTTTTAAGTTTCTGATAGGTAGGTACTACGTTGCAATAACATCATATTTTTTGTTGTAGTATTTTTGTATTTATGTATGTGTGTATGTAGATTCATCGGTCCACATTTGTGGAGTTCCGCTATAAGCATTCCAAAACACTGCTCACTATAATTTGACCTTACATTCTAAATATTCCAGTTTCTATCGTATCGTATCATATGTTAGTATGGTTGGGTATGCATATGGATTCCAAACTAGAGTTGATCCTTTAATTTGTCCAAACAAAATATTTCTTTAACATTTTTTTATGGAGTTGTTAACCCGGATTGTTGTGGTTGTTTTTTGTTTGTATTTTCAGTATAGAAAGAAGTTTTTATGTAATATATGTGGCTTATGTATGTAGGTATTTGGCTTAGAAGTATCTAAACTAATATAGATCTTCGTTTGTTTTGACAAAAGAACTTCTGTGGAACAAAACATCTTACAGCTCTCACAAGGCTAGACTTGCGTTGAAAGTACTTAATTATCTTGGAGCATAAGAAGAGTGTCCTTTTTAAGGAGTTGTTCCTTAAAAACGAGTATTATTTTTATAAATTCACAAAAGCGACAATGAAACTATAGAAAAGAAATTGTTTTTTTTAAAAGGATAACAAGATGTGTGACTATCATCCGATTTGAAAGAGTTCTTGAGACGTCAGTGTTAGCTTTGTTCGTTGGGTTATTCTCGCTGGGGTTTTAAAAGAGAGACAAGCATGTAACATTAATACAAGTTAAGTTAACCCAATCGAACATACTAAGTATCTTCTACTGGCTCAATCATAATGTCATTTCTCAAAACCATTAGTGATTTGGCCACTTGGCTTTTTCTTTCTTCGGATTACTAACCCTTTTCGTATATAGTGGGTGGTATATCTTGTGGTTTCTTTTTAAATCATATTTGACAGTGACAGAACATTTGCGTGCAGGCTGATGGGAATTTTGCACAAAAACATTGCATTATCGTGAAGAATGCCATGAGAACCATTTTTAACGATTCAGGCCCTTAATGCGAATGTCGATCAAGCCATTCGTGAGAAATCATCACCAAGGTCTTGAAAAATTCGGTTGAAATGCGCTGCCGTGAAAAGAACCGAGGCAGCCTCATTAATGAATGAAATCGTGTTCTATTCAAATAAACCAGAAAAAATTTATTTCTTTCAATATTTTTTTTAACATAGAACTTGTATTGGGAACTCCCTGACGTAGCTTGTTTGCTTGCTCCCTAGGCCGATTATGTTGACCGTAAAATAAACAAAGTGCTCTGTGAACTTCTCGAAAGTTTTTTTTTTTTCAAATTAAATTTTCGCAAATTGGAAGCGTTGTTCTTGCGTTAAGCTGTCAGCTGTCAAAACTTAGTTATCCATATCAACAGTTCTCATGCAGCTTAGAAAAACACCCTATATTTAAGGATTGTAAAGTGGTTATTCATTAGTTTTTTTGTGTTGTTGTCTAGTGCTGTAGACGTGATTTATTCTGTTTGTCATTCTATCAACTTTGGGGATTGTAGATAATTCGGTAAAGAAACTCACCATCCACAATATTGTGGATGTCGTGTAAAAAGTGTTCATTTCACACACAGAATACATATAAACTTAAGTTTAGCCTTGTTTTTAATTTTTTCCACATCCTATGACTTTATAGATGGCAGTTTGGACACACCTACTAATACAGTCACTACATCGAACAAATGACTAGTTCGATACTCAGTCAGTACCAAATCAGAAATTCTAAAAACCATAAGTATCGGTATCGTCTAGCCAAATAAATGCATTTAAAGATGTTAATAGACGACTTTACTCCTAGTACAAATCGTCAATAGAACAATCTCTTCTCAAAATTAACCAATTACAATTTTTTTTCCGTAAACAAAATCAAGTTCCCCATGTCGCTCGTGAATTTTATAGACAAAATAAGTATTATGTACTTATAGGGGGAAGATGTCCATGTGCGATCATCCCAAAAGTAAAGAGGTAGGCGTACCACCAATTTCCCTCAGCACTTTCATTGAATATGGTGGGTAAGCATTATCACAATATACATACAAGATGAATAAGTATTTTTTGTTGTTTTTTACGTAAGTTACTTTTCCAATCTAATTCGATTTAAGGATATTTCTCTTCTTATTCATATAATATTGAATTATAGATATAATTGTTGTTGTTGTTGTTGTTTTTTTTTTATAGAAAATATGTAATTATAACGAAAGTTTATGCTTTCGGGCGTATTATTTATGTATGTAAGTAAGTAGTAGTTAATGGTAAGTGTAAAATATAAAAAATGTATGGACTTAATTGTTAATTCTAAATAGGTTTTGTATGCTGTTTTTCTCTTATTTAAATTTAAGTTTCAAATATAAAAAGTTTTCTTAAGTTTAGGTTCATTTTGTGTATTTGTATTTCTTGTTGTTGTTGGTTTTATTATAAATTTTTGGTTACCAAAAAGTATCATTATGTAATAGTTAATATGTGCGCGTAGAATTAATTTGTTAAAGTGACAAAGAATTAATTAGTTACAAGCTAAATTGTTGTTGTTGTTCATACAAAATCGTTAATTATTTTGCCAAAATGTACTTATCATTCCTCCCAGTCCTGGGAGAAAATTCCGAAAATCCTTTTGATTTTTATTTAAAAAAATGTTTCTTTGTTTTTTTTGTAAAATTTACAAATACAAATGTGGTTTGTTGTACAATTATATTAAGGTTAATTTTTCTATGCGAGTGTGCCTGTGTATGTCTCACAAACACTTACCAAATTTGCAATAAACATTTCATAATAAATGTTTAATTGTTGACACCAAAAAATATACATTAGAAAAATTGTTGATAGAATCGGAATTTGCTTGCGACGTTTGCATGTCCGCTTTTGGGGCGGAACGGAGGCATGTCTAAACAAAATCCAATTCAAGGCCAGTCTCTATATCAACAGCAACCACATCGGGCTTTGTTGTGCCCTCGTCCTCTTTGGGCTTCTTTGCTTTGGACTTATCTTTCGCTGTGGCAAAGGAGACCAGCAGGCCCAAACTACTACCACGGCGTGAAGATTGTCCCAACTGCTCGAATCAGGAATCGACCAGCACATGCCAACGTGCCAGCAGCTCTCCCTTAGCCATATCACGCATATCCACCCAATGGGCCACCTCTTCCGGGCCAGATGAATTTAGACCAAGGCTAAACCAACCGACCATTTCGTTTTTCTTCATATTACGCTTAGCGTAAACGGAAACCATTAACGTAACATCATTTAGTTGAAACAAGGCCACCTTTATAATGGGAAGAAATGTTAGATGAGTCAGCTTGTACGGGATTTGCTCTGTCTTACCTGGAATACAAATGTCTCTTTAAACAGAGGATTTGGCTGACCACGTCTCGTTGATGTTTTCGCCCTTGATATTTCTTGTCCTATACTACTAACTAAACATAGCTTAACATATGTATCCGGTGCCTTGTTAATGGACAGCGTACGAAAATGACTGCCTTTGACAATTTCAACGGTTAAACGTCCTGTGGTACCATTATAACCTAAACCTAAAAGTAGCTCGGGTACACCTCCATGTTGCATTGAAGTGGTCGAGCCGGCACTATCGGAACGGGCTAAACTTAACAGATCACTGGATGATCCCAAAATCTGGAAAATATAATTTAAATTAGGAACATTTGGAAACATACTTCAAAATATAAAATAAGTGGTTTAAAAGTAAATTAAATCAAGTCGATTAGAAACTATAAAGTAAATTGGATTCTTCACCATGTGCAATTCCAGAGTATGTTATTGATTTACAATCGGGTGGATAAAATCAACACAACGTTTTATAACAACACCCAAAACTATGGAAATTCTAAGAAAATGTGTGTAAAAAAACATTTGTCTAAACTCAATTATCAGCCCATGAGAGTAAAATTTTATATTTCAAAATTTTGAAGCCGATTAGCGCGGGCTTCGAATTTTAGATCTACGGTTGAATCATCAATGATCTCAAACTCGTTTAACAGAAACAAAACTGTATGAAGTATATATTTAAACGTTATAATTAAAAAAAAATTGAACTGATATGGTTATATTATGCTAGAATTCAAGCAAAAATCAAACAACTTTAAATTGAAAAAGTTTGATTAGTTTGGCAGTTATAATTTGAGTGTATTTCAAAAGTATGTTTTAATATCGAAGTTTTTCGGGTTTCTCAAGATTATTCGGTCAAACAAAAAAAGACGATATTCGGAAATTGAAACATTTGATCAGTAAATTGTTCCGTAGTAAATGGTTTTTGTAGAACTTTTTCGATTTCCTAAGATAATTGTCCACATTCCGAAAAATAAGTGACAGAAATTCCAAATAAAATGTAAATCCAGGATTTCCCCGAAAAAATCGTTGGGCGCTAAAACTACAATATGATAGCCATATGATTGTGACAGTAGTCAACGAAAGAAGATGACGTATGAAAATTAATTTGGTTCACCAAATCTCACAAATAAAATAAATTATATAAATGAATATGTGGATTATTTTAAATTTGTTGATTTCTTTCCATGGAATTGGCTATGGTCCGCATATATAGAATGCGGAAACCAGTAATGCAACAATTTTTGCATTCACATTATTTTTGGGAATATTAGCTTTCGCAAAAAAAAAATTTCTCCTCGCATATGCTGACGACATTGACAACGCTGTGAAGCAAGATATAACTGGCCCTTCTAGAATCAAGAAGGATTCGGCGAAGATGGGTCTGATGGTGAACGAGGACAAGACAAAACATATGCTTGCAACGGCTAGGCAATTGTCGCGACGACATAGTGAAGGCTGTCAGTTGTAACGTCAAGGTAGTGTAAAAATGCATATATATCGGCTCCGCCATTAATAGTAAGAATGATGTCAGCATCGAAGCGAAGGCTCGTGCCGGCAAGCAAATATTATTTCGGGCTATGCTAACAAATCCAGAATAGAGCCCTCTATCGCCTAACTAAAATAACACTGTCCAACACGCTTATTCTACCTAGGCTTCTTTATGGGTACTTGCAAAAGCAGATGAAGCTGTGCTGGGTGTATAAGTCGACTCAAGAAAAGTTGATTAATCGCCTTTTTGCTACAAAAATGGTGAAAAATTAAGTCGACTTCTTGATACGAAAAATATCGCAAAAATATTTATTTTAATAATCGATATCTCATTGAAATATCCATATCAAGCGGTTCAAAAATCGAGCGGATTCAATTTCAATTCACGATGTCTGTCCGATATCCGTCCGTCTGACGCCCAGTGTGCTATTGTATTTATTGAACTATGGAATATGGCAATTAAATCTTTCGTTGGATATCAACACCGATACGAGCCCTTTTTGTTAAACATAATGACTTTGTATACACTTTGGATCGTTATTGTTAACACTAAAATGTAAACTTACCGATGATGTATTTCTTGGCTCCAATGGTAGCCATAGATTTGTTTCCAATTCTAAATCTATGGTAGCAAAGCTAACATAAGCTTCACCGATCAGTCGTTCTTTGCGCAAACGTTCGCATCCATACAAACGCACACGCAGGCCCATGTTATTCACCTCCTCGGGCGTAACACGATGCAGTAGAAAACTTTCCACATACTGTGGATTTTCTCCCGAACGTATTTTCGTCTTGTGCTTCTGTTTCTTATTGGGTAACATAAGAAGGCGCACTTGGGTATGACACTGTTGGCCATTACCCAGTGTCGGCAGACCGCGAGCCTGTAGCACATGAACGGTCATCTTGCGCATGGGTGCGTCATACAAAAGGGAGATTTCAATGCTGCCGGATTTACCGTAGCACTGAGTTTGCATAGAAATATCATCGGATTTAATGGATCTCAAATCGCTCGTATCGAATAAAGGTTCCTGTCGGAGAAATAGAGAAACCCACAGAGTGAAATAAATTGACGGAGGACACTATCAACCAGTAAACTTACGTCTTCATTGTTGTTGTTTGTGGTGGTGGTGGAAGGGGTGTTGTTGTTACACTGTATATTGGGTACATCATCTAAGCTGTCTTGGCGTGGCGGCGATATTGCATGTGAGCTGGTTGAGATTTTTTGATATTTTGTTGTTTTTATTGGTTCTGCATTTAAATCTATACGAGATTCTTTCAGTGAAGCACTCGTAGATATATCGGAAGTCTTGCTAATTGATGGATGGCGTTCTAGAATATAAATAAGTACAATTAATATTTTCAAATTTTTCTATTGGGGAATTTATTTCAGTCCACAAGCCACTTGTGTTATGTTCAAGAGTGTGTTGGTACCAGTTATGTTGATCAAATTTAATAATCAAAAGATTTGAAAATGTACACTGCTACAAAAATTAGAGTGATATTGTTTTTTTTTTTGTGTGCTTTTTAAATAACACATTGCCTTGAAAACTCTGGTATGGTAGACATAAGCATAGCAATCCCACAAATTGGTCTATTATAGAATCGACAAATAAAACATTTTTCGTCTACATATCTTCCTAAAACCACATCGTTTCTCAATTCGTGCATTACCTCGACCTGAGCTTTACCTTTCTTTTCGCCAGTCAATATTCCGGTTTGACTATCGATTGATGCCTCCACCGAATCATTGGAGCTGCATTCGCTGTGTGACGATGGAATGCCAACTTTACCACGTTCCGCAATTGCCAATGGATCCTTGGATGAATCGCGCGGTGTTACAGTTACACGCTGTAGGTCACTGTTAAAGTAGTTGAAGTTTTGCGACAGCGGATTCAGTTGATTAATGCCATAGTTCGTATAAGATCCACCACCACTGCCAGATGAGGCAATACGAGCCTGTTGCAAACGTAGACGTCTTAAGATGTCCTCTTCCGAGTCGGAGCTAGTATTGTCATAACGACGTTTTCGCGCTGAAAATTAAAACGAATATAACAAATATTTCTATATTTTCAATTGTTCTTCTCCCACTGTGGTGGGACAATTTCATGGTCCTTATACTCACATATCTTTTGTACACACTTTGAGGCTAAATGTTTCTCATCGCAACAGTGCAATCCTCGACGAGCATGAAAACACCATTTTCGATTAACGTACAGAAAAAATAATAGCATTAATGCTATCACGCCAAAAACAGCTGACAATACTGTGGTAATCTCAACGGTTCCTGAAATAAAAACAATAATAATTGTAATAATAACTGTTAAAAAGGATCAAATCGTGTAACGTTTTTAAAGACCAACCGTCATCGGATGGCCCTATAAATGCAATGCACTGTGTTAGCGATTGGAAATCGTATTCCGGCAAGACGACGGATATATGACAAACAGATGTCATTGTCGTATTCCGGCAAGACGAAGGATATCTGATAAACAGATACCATTGATATATCTATAGAATAGCGATTCACGACCCACATCCCGGCGATGCTGAATGGAGACAATATAGTTGGATACCCTACTATGCCCTATCATCACCACCGCCTTGGAAATATATAGACCTTGCTTTCACCAAGGCGGTGAATAGCTCAACTCTATCGTTCTGAAAGGAACTCCATTAGGTCTCCAGTAGAACGGTTTCTACGGAAGTCATACGGTCGATAATTTAGAAGGCCGTTACCAGATGATGGTTAGCTATGCACTACATAACTTTCAAGAGCACCGAACATATTGCAATTGGGCGGTAGTTTGCAGGATTTGTAGCCTCGCCTTTCTTGGGAATCGGCTGAACATTGATAACATTCCAACGCTCTTACAAATACCAACTGAAATACAATCCGGGCCCGGTGTTTTGCGGTATTTTGTTTCCATCAAATACATCATGTTGCAGTATTTGCCTAAAATCGATTATTAAAAAAGATAATTTTCGAAAAAGTCCAAAATTTACCTTTCTTCACAAAGTTTTCATAATGAATGGTTTTGTAATATCCTTAATTCGGAATATAACCTACCTAACCTAGATTATTTTAAATGTGTAGTAATTGATATTATTTTGTGTTTCATTTTTTTTAAAACACGGCTTGACTCTTGACAAGGACAATCAATGCCGATTTGTAAAACTATATTGGTTGCTAAATAACTAGAAACCTTAAAGCTGACATCAATACCGGAAATATGCGGCTATATTGACACATATACATCATGGAAATATCGTCCAAAATAGAAAAGTTCATCCCTTTGGTATCGAAATCTAGTGTACGTACCCGTTGAGAACGCATGGAATATTTAAGAAGACACAGTAATTGAACCACATGAAGTAGTGACGAAAACGCCTTGTCACGGAATCCAAGTGTCAATTAATCGTCATCAATAATTTCATTAATTTACATTTTTAAATCATTCAAATAAGTTGTAGATACAAGAAAACCAAGTGTTGTGAATCGTCATCAAAAAATAAACTCATTAATTAAATAAATTTATATTTTAAATCATTCAAATAGGTTTTACACAAAATTCTGCCCGGGTGCGTCAACACAATGTAAAGGTGCCCCCACCGACGAAAACGTTCTTCGTGTCTTCCAGTTCAAATTACCTACATACATACTATTTAAAAATTGATACTAATACAAGTCACTTGGAAATCGGAAAGTGTATTTCTGATTTGGAATAAAATGAATCCAAATACATTTGTTTGTCTATGTTGTTCAAAATGTGTTGTCATCAAAAATTCCGAAATGAGTCACGAACAACAATGACTGTAAGTAAGAATACGTTAATAGAAATAAAACTACGCGACTAGAACAGTTCTTGGGATATCCTCTATACGCTGTTGCTATTGTAAATTTATTTGCTGTTAAATTGTACTATTTACACGTCATTCCCAACGTTAATTATAAATGAAGTAGAATTAGTTTATGTCATTTCTCTATACAATGTCTGCAAGCTTTATATGTATGTATACCGTAATACTGAACTTAATTCGGCTAGAATAATACAAATTATCCATATTTCAAATACATTTCAACGTCGACGGTTGATATATGATTGTTAAAAGGAATTATATAATTTAAATATCTTTTTGTCGAGTTGTAGGCCCAAAAATATATACGTTGTAGTCAAAAATCCATTTGGGTGTGTTTTATATTTATACTCTTTTCTTTATGGTTTACCACAACCTTGATAGGTATCCAGAGTCTAACGGCCTTATAATGACAGTATGGCTTCGTATATACAGTTCTACTGGAGACCTGATGGCATTCCTTTCGGAACGATTTAGTCACGGGGCTTGGGAAAAGCAAAGTCTAGGTTCTGGATATTTCTAAGGCGTTTCATGTTTCGAGATCTTTTGTTCGGTCCTTATGTCTTTCTTGCCAAAAAGATCTGCAAATCTTTATAATACCATTTGGATGCTTTCTATGTTTACAATGGGCTGTTTTTCGGCCACCAGAGTCTACTTTGTCATTATTTGTTAGGGGCCGTCATTTGCACCCCGAGGGAAAATGATCTAATGTGGCGATTTTCCACAATTATTTGAAAATTTTACAGAGTTTGTTTTAGCGCATTTATTTATACCTACCTAGATCTAGAATCTAGAAATACATGATGATTTCTAAGCATATTAAATTCATAAATTCCAAATAAAATTCAGAAATTACGCTTTAAATTCAAGAGTGACCAATCTATTTGAATTACTGCACACTGTAATATTTTTAGAAAGCTCTCTGAATATATGGCCTGTACACTGTCATTCTCCTAATCATGATCAAATATCACATGACGATCGTCACATTATTACGGATATAGATTTTTTAAAAGGGGGCTTGGCACAATCCTATTTTTCGAGGATGTGTTTGTTTCAATAACAATTGTATATATACCAAAATTGGGCCATCTAAAAACTGGATATACACATAAATGAAATAAAAGAGCAGAATTGAAGGATAGACTCGAAATGTGGAAATTAAATGTTTGGGATTACTCCTGTTCTTCTTAATAAGTCTAAATTCGATGATCGTAGTGAAGACCGGAATTGTATAAATAAAAAATCCAAATTCTCACCAATGACATGTATTATGTTAATGATGACAAAACAAAATTAATAATCGATTAATAGATCATATAATTAATTGAAACAACCAATTACAAACTAATTGCAATTAATTTAAAACAATTAACCATTAATCGCTATTATGAGCGAAAATTTAAAATGATCAGAAATAAAAAAATATATTATTTACTGAATTTGCGGTTTAATGACACTGTGCGACAGCCACAATCGGTTTGGGATGAAACCACCGGGGAAAGTTATATCGGTCAAAAAAAGGTCATACGTGTCCCAGCGTTTCGTTGGGTCTCATCTAGGAATCGAGATATATCGATTTGAAGTTAGTAAGTATCGTATAGGGGAATTTGTCACGTTTTTGGCTCTTTTGTTTGACATAACTTGAGAACCACTCGTCCGATTTAGCTGAAATAAATTTTAAAAAACCAAGTAATAGGACTTGACACTTTTTACCGTTTTGGATTTTTTATGAATTAAAAAAAAAAAAATTTTAATTTTTAGGCAAAAATAATTTTTTTTTTTCATACATTTATTTATAATTGCGAAACTGTTGCTTAAGTAGGAAAATGGTTTAAGAACAGATTAGAGGAATTGTAATTCTTAATTTTTCTAAATTTGTTTCAGCTAAATCGGACGAGTGGTTCTCGAGTTATGTCAAACAAAACAGCCTAAAACGTGACAAATTCCCCTATACGATACTTACTAACTTCAAATCGATATATCTCGATTCCTAGATGAGACCCAGCGAAACGCTGGAACACGTATGACTTTTTTTTTACCAATATAACTTTCCCCGGTGGTTTCATTCCAAACCGATCACTGACCCTTACCATTTGTCGCAGAGTGTGATTAATCACATGAACTTGACCGACCATAAGTCATCGGAATGCTAATTTGTAGCTTCAATACGAAGGAGAATCCACGACTTTCCAGGCTTTAATGTCCATAGCCCATGGAGTTTTCTTTCTGGTGAACTTGAAAACTCATTAAAAAGCCAAACTAAATATCATTAAGTAAATATAAGTCACAAATTCCTTTATTTCCCAATGAGCACCTCTTGTTTATAATTTATTTCAGAAATACAGTATTTTATGAGCTCGTATAATGATCTATACCATTCCATCTATATACATAGAGCATACTCATAAATACGTATGTATGAATACTTAACGTTATTCATAATACAATGAAACGGACTAAAATTGTTGGCCTTATGCTTTATGAATCATTAATATCCACACGAATAGAAATTCACAATTAAGGACATATGTTCAACATGAAGCTACACCCTCATTAATTTACAAGTATTTAAACGCATTGTAGTACCTATTAATGCCATTAATACGACAACGAAGGCGATGACCCAAACACTAAACAAACCGAGTTTCAATGTCAAATAACTCCTATAAACTCAATGGACAATGTGTCTAATTGTTTGTAGCTACGCACATTCCTTCATAATGTTGGAACCACGGAAAAATGTCGCAACCAACAAACCGACAATTAGGGTTTGATTAATTGTGGCGTATTTTTTACCGTCCAACGCCATGACGGGATAATTCCTGCAGAGTTACCAACGCTTCATGATAGAAAATTGATAGATTTAGTGTAAAACATGTTAATTTTTCTGAATAACGAACAAAGTCATATTTTGGTATAACCCTCGGACTTACACACTGTAATTTAAATACATTCATAATTTAGCTGGAAATGGTATCTGTTCACAAGATATCCGACATCTGGTCCCTGACGCTAGAAAATTTAGCCGGAATACTCGGCTATTCAGGGAGTATCATCCTTTCATTGTCAAATGCCCGGTTGACCGGACGACGCTCTATTGAGATAATTCGTACTTCAGCCGAACTGTTCGTATGTGGAATAATCTTCCATCAAGTGTTTTTCCTGCCTGCTATGGCATTATCAAATTTAAGGCAAACATAAAAAAACACTACTCCCTTGCATTTATAGAGGGCATACCCTAAGTATTAGTCCAAAAAAAAAAGACATAGTGACAAGACAAATAAACAAGAAATTAATGAATTTATTCCCGGGTAGAATAACTTCACGAAATTCTTAAGCAAGTTGCTCTTCAAGATCACCAGACGTACAGACTTTGGACTACTTCTTTAGGGCCGTCACAAAACTAGAGTTTACTTAAATAAACCAGAAACAGTTGAAGCCTTAAATGACAACATTCTCACAAAATTGTCGAATACATGTCTCTAACAGAATAATCAATATAACATTATACTATGCATAACAAATTTTAATGAATAACCATTAAACAATTCTGATGTACTTTCCTGAGTAAAAAATGGTGGAAAATGTTTCTTCTAGGTTTTTTCTGGATAGGGTTTTTTTTTAATTTTTTGTTAAAATAATTTGTAAAAAATCGATCACTACATTATCCTTTATCACGCCTTTAATTTGAATGACAGCTATGAATAAGCTATGGATAAGCTGTTGGAAATGTGCGTTACTATCCAGTGTTTTAAAAAATATGTTTGTTTTCTTTAAATTTGTTTATAACTCAAAAACTACACTAAAGACAAAGTACTATTTTTAAAATACACATAACTGTATTTTTGTAGCTAAAGAATTTGTTTTGCAGTCGTTAGAGATGTGTACTCTGAATTAATTTATGGTAAAAAACCAGTTTTGCATAATTTTGAGTTGTGACCTTTTTGTATTTTGGGTGTGCTATACATATTTATAAACAGATGATAAGTTTTCATTCCAAGTTTGTGTTCAATTTGCATTTGAAAAAGAAACGTGGACTTGATAAACCGTGTTTCTGAATGACTTCGAATGTTTGTCAGCAAAATAACAAACTATAGGGAGCTAGAGAGGAGCATTGTCATATGGGGGCAGTCGTTATACACGCAGTAGTATATAATTAACATAAATTACTATTATACATACTTACCATTTAATGCGTAATTATCCACATTCGAAGTAACTATCATTTCCGAATCTGTAATTGAAGTATGAAATAATTAAAGTATGTTCATATGCACATAGGTATTTAGAAGAATATTACTTAAAATATGGAAAACAATCACCCGCTCGCCCCACATAAATATTACCCGGTGTTTACGAAAAAAAATCGTATCAAAACAAAGCAACGCATAACACAAACAAAAGCAAAAATATACAAAAGGAAAGCTTTTCCGTGAAAAATTTATGTACGGGAAACGAAAAAAAACCCAAAAAAGGACGAATGAAACGACAGGAATGAGAAGTGGAGAAAATCGATTTTTCACATATTTCAGAAAGAATTTTAGATGAGTTTCTTAAATCGGTATTTGTGTGTAACTCGTTTTACCTTTTTTTCTTATCACACTTTCCACAAAGGCGTTTGTTTAAAATTGTTGTATTTCTTTTTATGGGTTTTAATTTAACTTTCGTTTTCTTTGGAAATTTTACATAATTTTTGGTTGAAAAATATGTATGTATGTATTTTACGGTGTAACTTTTTATTCCTTCGATTGCATACAACTTAGTCGGGTTGTAAATGTTGAAAACTTTTACACTTTTCGCGTAACATTTATTTGCATTTGTTTGTAGGCTTTGGTTGTGAAAATAAAAACATTCGTTTACAAAAATAAAACAAAAATTTACACAATTTGTACACTAAAAACTATTGAACTATACACAAATGTTTTATTTTGCCTTCGTTTCTCAGCTATTTTTTGTTCCGAACCTTTCTCTAGAATAAAGTATCTACGTGTGACTCAATTACTGTCACACACACGCGTCCTTTCAGTTTTTCCGTATGCATCATGAAAAAGCTCTTCGGAGAAAGCTTAGACTGCTGTGTGAAAGTAATGTCAAATATTGACACAATTCACTTGGACCAACTGTTGATTTGCCCTGTTGAGGGCACACCATTAAATAGAAAGTGAAAATGTACTCGCTCTCTCACAGTAGTTGACGAAAGAGAAAGTCAGTTACCACCATTTTTGAATGCAGTAAACAAGAGAAAGAATTCTAAACATCGCCAACGACGATGTTTGTTTATCAATAGTGAGCATACACACACCATGGCACTGTGCAAGAATTTGCAAATGCAGCAGTATTTTGTCATCTTTATGAATCTGCAGTTTTGCATTTAAAACTACATGATTAGGTTTGTTGTTGTCAAGTGGAGAGAAATGATGGGTCAGCGAAGACCGTTTCGGCGTTGGTAAGGTAATAAGTCACCTTACCAACGCCGAAATGCCTTCGTGCTGTAATAATACCGACTTGTTGTTGTACATTTTCTTCGGGCTGTATATACCAATCTTCCTAGGAAAACCTGGTGAGAATATGGCATTATGGACGAAGAGCAACGAATAGGAACACTGGGTATCAATAACTCTACCATTTGACAAAGTTGTCTGACTGGCTTTTTCGAGCACAAGGCAATACTTACCTGATAATTGTTGTATTGTAGTTTTCAATTTAATTTTATCTTTAGAACTTATCCATAACAATTATCAGTATTCTCCGTCATTATTTAAACATTTGCATAACTGTTAATCCGAACTTGATTACGTTTGTCATAGAGCAATACGATCGCCAATAATCAAATAAGGTCATGTTTGGTTCGTCCTGAATTGAGATCCAGCCGCTCGCTAAGCCACATATTTATCTTTATGGCCCATCTACTACAGGAGTGCAAACCGAAGCGGCTTAGCCCCCCCAACCTCCTAGGCAACTGGCTAGTTACGCCAATGACCGTACCATATCACATTCAGTCGCCAACGACCTCAAAATTGCACACTCCAGTCTGATAAATACCTTGCATTATTCACCAACAGCCAATAGACTCCGCAACTGAATGCAATCGACACCGACTTTGTTATTGCTTCTCAGCTTAAGCCTTGGAGCAGCTCGAAGCTCGGGTAACTATTTTTGCCGAACATATCATCTTTTCATATGAAGCGCATTTCATTTCGCCGACTACGTTAACAAGGAAAACTGAAAACATTGTTCTTCAAAAACGGTCCAACGGTCATTTCTTGTATTCGGAAGTTTAAGACATGGACTTGAACGATATTTACATTCAGCAGGCAGCAGGATAGCCACAATGTGTTACGCGCCATGTTTGGTAATTGTGTTATCAGTTTTATTGTGTTTCTGCGCTACAAAGCCAGTCTTCCAATTTGAGCCATATAAAGTTCCATTTCGATCCATTTGTTTTTCTACCTATTATCACAATTTATATTAAATCTGATGAAGTCTGCAGCTTCCGAAGTGAACAGCTTACAAATAGAAATTGACGAGCAGCCATAAAACCGAAAAAGAACAAAACGCAGTGATGAGCTCACGTTGAACCCGTTTACAAGGGACAATTTGTCGGAGCGACTTTATTTGAATATTGTTTTGGTGTCGCTTCCTTATGCCTCATACATTTACACGGAGCGACTTTTTTGTTGCGACTTTTAAAAAAATCGTTAGCTGCTAAAGATTTTTTCAACTCACTGTATCCAAGTTGGAACGATTTATCAGAAAAATAGATCACGATCGACAATGGCTATATCACTGTTAATACGGACCGACTTTCTTTCATTTTTTGGTGTGTAGGTTCGTGTAGCATCTTTTTGCGCAGACAGTTTCAGCCTACTTGGCTTCATTGTCTCAGAGAATCAAAAAACCCAGCTAATGGAGATTTTCTTTGCAGGTGGCATCCCTTTATTTGTGCGCCCTGTCAAACTTGAATGCAACCGTCAAACACGCGTTATTTTTTCTGGTTCTGAATCAGTGATGGTAAAACGTGGCACATTGTACCATTGTGGCACACTCAGATCTATTTTGACAATTTTTCCACAAATTCAGAAACATTTATAATATTTTTGTCGGCAAAAAAATATTAGAGTTTTTCCAATTGACATGTTTAGTGCTTTAAATTCCAATATGTTTTTTTTTCAAAGCAAAAAACACTACATAAGAACGAAATCGATGCCGACTTCAAACTATACCACGTAGGAAGATCAAATTGAATTTATAGACAACGTAGTCAGGTTCTTATATGAACGTAATTTGTCATACATTGACATTACCTCTTTCGAATATCAAACTATCGAGTAAAATGAATTTATAATAGGGAAAAGTTAACGTTGGCACTATTGGCCCTATTTGGGCACATTTAATGTGTCATTGCGCCACAAAATGCAATTCTTAAAAAGCCAACTCTGCTTCTGATAGTTTGTTGTACCACACTTCGTTCGTCATATCAAACCAGAAGCAGAAGTTCGGAAGTAAACGTGTGCCGGCATTTCTTTCTCGAAGAAAACGAAAACTGTGAATATTTTGTAGAAAAAAGCTAAATAATTTAGAATTTGGAAATATTAGTTGAATATTAATATTTAAAAATGTTTTGGGGTAAGTTTGATGTAAAATGGAAATTTTGTAGTCTTGCTAGAATTCGAACCCCCCCACCACGTGTATTGAACTTGAGTATTTGTTCAGTTTGTTTTCTTAAATTAAATTGTGATGCATAAACGTGTTTTATTCTTTCTTTCTTAAGGACTCAACTTAAAACCAAATCGCAAATATTCCCAAACCACTGAGAAGTCGTTTCATATTTCACAAGCTGCTTTGGATTCCGAATCTTCTCAAGGTGGCCCCACGCAGATATGGATCAGCAGTGAGAATCAACGGTTTCTCATCTGTACTTTGCGGAAAGAGGTATGCGAGCAGGTTATGCTAGATTTAAATTTTGCTGCCGGCAATGAAATTTGCTTCCAAAGTATTGGTGGTGGTAATGTGGCGTTGTCTGGTTATGTGATTGAGGATGATATGGCCGATGATTTCATGAATGGCGATGAAGAGGAAGAAGAAGACGAGGAGGTTGACGAATCGGAAGCCGAAGACGTTGAAAAGGATCTGCGCCAGGCTTTGAATGCTAAAAAAGCCCAGAAGAACAAGAAGGCTGCTAAAGCAGCAGTTGTTCCAGAAGAAGAGGATGACGATGATGAAGATGATAGCGATTTTGATGTAGAAAATCCCGGAGAAGAGGATGCTGAAGAGGACGAGGACGATGATGACGAGGAAGAAGATGACGAGGACGATGAAGAAGAGGATGATGAATCTGAAGATGAAGAAGTCCAACAGCCAAAGGCCAAACAACCAAAATTAGAAAAACCGGAGAAGCAACAGAATGGTGTGGCAAAACAAAACGAAAAGCAGCAACCCGAAAAGAAGTCCAAGAAGGAGAAAAAGGAAGAGAAACTGAAACAGCAGCAGCAGCAACAACAGCAACAACAAAAACAGCAAGACAAACAACAAAAGACTGGCTCCGAACGGGGCCTATCCGGTGGCGTTAAAGTAGTTGACCTCCGCATTGGTGCTGGTCCCGAAGCTAAAGCTGGTAAGCGCACCCAAGTCTACTACGAGGGTCGTTTGCTGTCTAACAACAAAGTTTTCGACAGCCTAAAGACCGGTGCTGGCTTCAAATTCAGTCTTGGACGTGGCGAAGTTATAAAAGGTTGGGATGTTGGTGTAGTTGGCATGAAAGTTGGTGGCAAACGTCGCATTACTTGTCCCCCTCACATGGCTTACGGCGCACGTGGTTCTCCCCCAACTATACCACCCAATAGCACATTGGTCTTCGAAGTAGAACTAAAAGGTGTAAATTAATATCAATGTATTTTATAAGTAATTCCATAACAATCTTTTACAATTACAAACCATACCTTCAGGCAGTTTTACGTTTAGTATTTAGTCCTTGAGTTTTTTGTCTTCAGAAGAACTCCATTTTTACTTACATGAAAGGAAATACGCCCCCCACAGTCTTTTTCAATGTCCCAGATTAAATACCGTATGTATCTTACATTTACTTTTAACATTTTCTACACATCATAAATCGTTTTCCTTAATTTTATTAACAAGAAAGTTAAGTTTTTTTTGGTTCAACTTGTTATTTTTCTCAGTACCTAAAATAAGTCTTTTTTTGTTTTTCTCTACTGAGTTATCATATCAACTCTATGAAAAAAAGTCGAAATAAAAGCATAGAATTAAATAAATGTCCACATTTCGTTTTACTGCTAATATTTTCTTAAATTACTCCTTGTTATAGACAGATGCATTCACAGTTTGTTCCTGTGTACCTAGATTAGGGTGGATTATCCCATCCGGCTGCATTAACATTAATCCGAAGAGTGTTACAGTAAGATTAAAATCCATGCTGTTTTGGTGGTAGAATATCGTTTTGATATTCTACAACCATGCAATATGGCCAAAGCCCATGAACAAATTATGTGAATTTGGTATGAATATTGAATGAATATTTCTATATTTAAACTGGGAAAAATAATATTTAACTCTTTATAATTTTCTTATAATTATTAGATTAAGGCTAATTTGGGAAAATAAAAAGTATATCGCGCACAGCTCACTGATTCGAGAGAAGTTCCGCATCTGTTCCTTCGTGGAATGTTAAGGGAAAAAAGTGAGTATGTTATTAACGACGTATACACGTGGTAGGTTTTTCTTAAAAACGGTAAGACCAAATTTGCGTTTGGTCTTTCGTTATTTCCCTGTGTAGTTTTTGAAGTTCACTACTTTTTAAAATTTGTGTTTGCTTTTAAATTATATTTTGGGTATTAACGTCCAATTTTTTTAAAAAATAAATAGATGAATTGACTTTTTTGATAGTTTGGTCGACTTTTGTCATTCCCCGGATTTTACTTTTATATTTTTTACAAATTAACTGAATTAAAATGATCGATTTTAAATGAAATAATTTGATTGTATTTGTTGTCGACATTTCCCTGCATAATAAGTCCTTATCCTGTAGGACATTCGATGTCGAAATTAGCCGGTAATCTCAGAATAGCCCATTTACAGCTGTCGAAAAAATCATAAAAAATGCATTTGTCACAACTTCAAAAAATGTCCCCATTGCGACTGTTTTTAGTTTCTTACTAGTATTGGTTCTTAAAACATAGTGACGGGTTTTTTTTAAGGCGGAGCTGGAGAAGTAATGTTCGATTTCACTTCTAAATCTGTTTTTGTAAACGGAAGAATCATGACAGGGCAGTCGTAACAATATAGTGAATCCTCGTTTCGCAGCATATCTTTAATATGAAGTAGGTACATGAAAACTGGTAAGGCCATCATAAATTTGTCAACTGCTGTTTCCACCTAGTAAATGTTGGCAACTTTAAGAGTAAGAGAGTAATCTCTAAGCCATGTAAAACTGCTCTAGAAAAGCCTTAGCCGTTCGTAGCCGGCTTTAAAAGCAGGTCACGCTCAGTGTGACTTCAAATTATATCGCGCACAGCTCACTGATTCGAGAGATGTTCCTCGTCAGTTCCCTCATGGAATGTTACGGGAAATAAGTAAGTAAGGTACATGAAAACTATTGTCCTTCTCTGGGCTTCGTTTCTGATATCCGCTTTCTGCTAAAAACCATAAACCTGCTCTCAATTCAGTCGTAATAGTCATGACTTTTTCTTGAATTTTTAATGTTAAATGTTTTAAAGACCATATCGCATGAACTGTTTAAGGTTTGAAGATGAGAGTTTTTACACAAATAAATACTACTCCTGAATTATTTATTACTAATTTATCAAAATGCTATACCTGCCGTATTTATATAAAGATTTCCCCAGTGCGCTGCTGTCGATCGAGAAATTTTAATATACAATAATTGGTCATGACCGGGCTAAGAGCTGTGGCCAATCCCATACATTTCAAACGAACATATCTCGTGAACTATTAAAGGTATAAGGATGAGATTCGGTATGTATGAGATTAAACCTTACTACTTTCATATGTGCCATAGCTCATAGCGTATTCGCAAAAACAATAACGTTTTCAGGGAAAGGAAACGATAAAGTTTTAAGTCAGGTTGTCTATTACAATATAAATTATGCCGTAATTTGATTTGCTAACAACAGTTATAACTCCATGAGGGACATTCTTTGTTTGGAAATCTATTTAAATAAAAATATGTATTAATTGGTTCATTTAAGCATATTCTTTTGAGAGTTGACGACATTCCAATCCGTCCGATATGTTTGAAATCGAATCACAAATACTTATAGCGACTCTTGTAACGAACGGCTTATGGGAAACACCTGTATTCGTAACGAGTTTTCTTTTTTTTTTGTTTTACCAAGGATCAGTTCAGTATCAAAACCTATCGGCTCACTGTATTGATCTTGGCATTTTAAGATTATATATGAGTCCTATATTAAATAATGTATATAATGGTTTTGTGTCACAACAAACAATTTCCACATGAGAATGAACTGCTGATATAAATTACTTATCACTCCTAGTTTTCTAAAATAAAGTGAAAATTTATAAGCCAACTTAATTATTTACTATAATTATAATTCAACTTTAAAACAAACATTTTTAAATAACATCTTTTATTTCGTAACTTCTTGAGAGCTTTCATTTCTAGCCTGCTCTGATCCAAGTAAAGGCTCCGAGGGCATTTTCCAATGCTCTAGTACGTATGGCAGACGTTCAGTGGGATCTGTGCTCCAGTGATGGATACGACACTTAACACGAGCCTTTTCCAAATTGTTAATGGTAACCGTGCAGTAGAATTCCTTATTTTGCTTCTTTAGATCGGGTCCTTCAATGGGTTCTTCGGGTATTGTAATGCATTCCTCTTCACATACAAAACCAGCCTTACGCAAAGAGGCTTTAATATGCCATGGTTCAATGACCCACGGATGATCTTTATTCATGACCACAGCCAAATTTAGACTTTGCAGCATATTCACGGTCTAACGACAGGTAGAGAATGTTATTAATTAGACAAACAGCAGATAATCCGGAGTACTCACCCTTTGTGCAAATGGCGAACTATGTTCCAATTCAACCTTTTCATCACCCTTGCTGGCGTAGAGAGCCATGTTCTCTGCCGTTTTGTACACAGCTAAACCGGGCAACAGCAATTTGTTGTAGGCGAAATTAGAAGTCACTGAAATCACATCACCCTTAGATCCCACACCTTCGACGAAGGTCTTCAAGACGACTTCGATATTTTTTTGCTTCGTTGTACTTGTATCTTCAACCAACTCATAAATGTGATGTCTTCCTCTCAATGTCTTGGTCTTTTGGTTAGCTTTGTGTAGAGGTGGCTCATATTTCCTTTTCAGTATGAATGTGGTCTGTGCCGTCCAGCAAATAGAAAAGTAATAAGTACTTACTGAAAAAAACATTACATTCGGTATTTTCCACTTACCCGGATTTGCTGCTGTAAACCTGCATAGGTCTTCAAAAGGTTTATTTGCTGTTTACATAAATTTTTTAACATTTTTATTAATATTTTCGCTTTTTAAAACACCAAATCTGAAATCGGTATGTTGTAATTACAAAAGAGCGATATCGGAATAACTGACAAACATATGTTTTTGACACATGTTATGCAAGCACTAAGAGTAAACGAAGAATTAGCCAAACAGCCGTAACGTCGCGTAGAACATAACATGGCGTGAATGAAAAAAAAAATTTTCGAAACAAGAGTTAGTCCATAAAAATTACAGTACAAAACGACAGAAAGCCATGACGACACAATTGCTCGTTTATACTTCAATAAATTGAGGAAAATCGAAATATCCGGAGTCATAGAGTCTAGAGATGAGCGATATTTCCAAAACGGCGGCCCATTTACCGTGATTGAAAAATCACTCGTAACTGTAGTGATCGAATATTTCAATATTCGGTTACTTGCAAAGGCGATCATTTCTTTCTTTTGTTTACTTGTCTATTAACAATGCTGCCATTCTGGTTTCATTCTTTTGAGCAACAGTCTTGGAATTCCCCGGTTGTAGGTGGTAAAGCAATAAGTCCATTGATTCCACAATGACTTCACGCTTAAGGAAAACAAGTGACAGTTTTTCGAGTCACCTGATAATTTGTACGCAATTACCAGATGACTGTTAAATATTTATTAAAAAAAATCTCACATAAGACGACAATTACTAATCTAAAAAAATACATGACAACAAAACATCCAACAGTGACTCTTCCAGGAACTCGTAGCAGGATATGTATGTAAATTTTTTTCACATTATTATATTATTATAATTTCTCCCAATAGAATCAAATATATTTAAATCATGATTTGGAAATTGTTATCTCACCATTGTGTCTAAACATACTCGGGTCAGTGAAAACTTATAGCTGATTAAAAAGCATATGCCAATTATATGCAATATAATCAAAACCATGATCACGGCCGCTGTTTAAAAGACCGGTGAGTTAAAAATCACTGAATCGATACTCTCTATGATATAGATTTTCAGCTCCTTCTCGAAATAATCTATCCACATGAATCGAAGCTCTGTAGTCACTAAATTAATTCCGAAGTTCATTAAATTTAATGAGATACATTATATGAGCGAAAATTGTCATAGTCTATGTTAGATTACGATTCGACCATAAGGGCCATAGATGTTAAACGACCATAGATGTTAAAAGTATCAGAGTATTTTTGAAATAGACGAGATTATTTTATTGTTTTTATTCGCAGTTCATATGTCCGGAAAATCAAGTATCTCTTTATTTCAAATATTTATAGGTAAAGTTTACTTCCTTGGTAATAAGGAAAGTCAAATTTGTATTCAATACAATTTATCATATTTTTTAAATGAAATTATTTACAATATAAAACATCGAGCTGTTTTATCTAAATGTTACGGCCGTATGGTTTGAGTAATCCAGTCTATAAAATTGCCCACTCTTGTATAAACACCGGGCCAGCCTTCTAATCCACATGGCGTTGGGCCAAATGACACAACACCTGCCAAGAAATAATATGCACGAACTCTATAAAATACAAAATAGTCATGTTAGTAGGCTACTTTATACTGCAGATATCATTTCAATATACCGGTTAGTGGTGTCTAGACTTATTAAAGGACCGCCAGAGTCACCACGACACGAATCAATTCCCTCGTTTCCACCTGCACAGATTTGTGAGTCTTCGAGTATTATATTCTGGCGCATGTAAACCGAGCGACACTCGTCTATGGTGTATCCCGAAACAGACGCTTTCAGTTTTAAATCCGACGCAGAAGCGTTCTCTGTTTTGCCCCAACCAGCCACATCCATGACAATACCATCAAATGTAGCTGATCTCAGATTGGGATTGAAGGGCAGACATATGGGTCTAACGAAATCCGTGTATGCTATGCTGCGTTCTAAACGCAACAAGGCAATGTCGTTAACTTGGTTTCTTGAATTGGGATTGTAGAGTGGATGCGGTATGGCCTGTTCCACTCGTACGTCTATGTGCTCGGGAGCACAATCTCTTTCGCCGCGTACATCAATTTCACAATCGGGATTCGTTTGCGTATTCCATTCACCCAAACGGACCGCAGTCAAACGCCAATCAGCTGGTATATCTTTACCATTGACGCAATGTGAGGCAGTGACAATGTATCGATTTGTGATGAGTGAACCGCCACAATGATGTCCTTTGGCGTTATTAGCTGAAATGAAACAAATTTAGATATAGTACTCTATAGAAGTCTTCATATATCTTCGATTGTGGGGTTTTAAAGAATTGGTAAACCAAATCAGGAATTTCAAAATAGGATTTTTTTGTTGAAAAAGATGATGTTAATAACGAATTTGATTTGATTTATAAAAAATCTACACACAGCTACAGAGGAAAATCTAATTGAATTGAATCACGCATATAATTCCCTAGATACAATATTTTTTTTTTTTGAAAATATTTTGTTGCAGGGTTTTCTAAACAAAAGAGTTTGTGATTTCACTTTCGCCAAGAAGCGATTGTGTTAAATAAATTCGTTAGAAACCAAAATTTTAATTTGAAACCTATTGTATTTCTGCTTTTCCATTATTTCTGAAAATTGTTCATACTCGTCTTCTTAAAAACAGACTAGACATTAGCATAAAACTTGTTTTTTTTTAATTTCACATTCTTACCTTTTGTATATTCAATTAATGCCATCCAGGGAAATTCGTCAATTTTTGTTTTATTACCGCCATAAATACGATTCGACAAAACGTTACCACACTGGCCGGGTTGTGGTAAAAGATTACTAATGAGCGGGGTTGGCTGTGTAGGTGCCGGTGTAACTGGTTGCGCCTGGCGATAGCGATCTGGACAACATATCTGTGTTAATTTAGTTAAAAGCTCAGTAAAATATACGCGATAACCGAAACTGATTTCATTCCATAGGTACTTACCAGAACTTTACCATTTTGGAAACCACACTGACTGCGACTTAAATACAAACGATCAGCGTCTCTTAAGGGGGCCGTCACTAAGATGTTGTACAGGTATTTACAATCCTCCAATATGATACAGAGGGCTCTTTCACGATTCGGTGTAATACAACGTCCAAAATTCGGTACATTAACTTCTTCATTTGGGAATAAAACTTCTGTAGATGGAAAAAATCAGTTTGTATTTGAATTAATTTTGATTATAAACTGATGAAATTGGTCATTAAGTTTTAACCCCCGTATTCAAAAAATATTAAAACAGTTATACAAACCTTCATTAAGCTGTTTTAAATTTTTATGAATACGGAGAAAAATATTTTGCAGTGTAACAGAAATTATATGTTGTATGAGAAGAATGGAGGTATTATTTGTGCGGTTATGAGAGGAGTACATCCTGGAAACCACCTACAGATGTAATAAGGGCCGTGCAGAATTGAAATGGTTTAATATGCAAGACTAAAATGCTGAGAATTAGAGGCAAATTGTTTTGTATGGAAAATATGATAAGATTGGACGGATATGGTTTAATTTTAAAATGGATTCGATCACGATCAGGTTTAATGTGTGGTTGCTACAATTACAGAATATAAAATAAGGGACCCTTATTTGTATGGGAGCTTTATAGAATTATGAGTCGATATGGTCAACATTCACCAGGGTTGCAGGTGATTCGGTGTCAAATTACATATTATTGTATACTCGTATGTAACGTTCGATGTATTACAAATACTGAAGCTCCGCCATATAATCAAATTTACAGCAACACGTTAGTTGGAAAAAATTTTTCATTCATTTCCATTTTCGTCGTATGTACATACCTTTATTATTATGACTAGGACTTTAGAAGGAGACATTCGATCAAAGAATACCTTATGTCGAATTAAAGGTAATTATGTGCGATACAAAATTTGTGAACATGATCGGTATATATGGTGGTGTAAAATATACTTTGGAGTTTAGGGAGTCAAAATAGACCAGGAAATAATACAAACATCCCTGGAACAAAATGGCTGTTGCATAGTGGTATTAATATCCTTTTTTATATGCCATAATTTTTTATAATGACAGAGATTATTATTTAATGGAATTTGTAAACGAATGAACTGTACTTTTGAAATTGTTCTATGAAACGAAGATACAAACTTTTGGCACAACTGTGAAAACGCATGTATTTAAATTCAATTTTAATGAGCTTGGATGAAAATAATCAAATAATCAATGACTCATAATTTTTTGAGATCATATGTTCCTTCGAAGGCATCAGAATTGTCTCCAAAAAATATGTTAATAACATAAATTGATACTAATGTTTCCTTCGTAGTAAGTTTAATATGAGATCATCATAATAAATTCTATTGAACCTACTACAGCATTTTTAACGTTTCCATTGGCCTTATACGTCAGCTCCTCTAATATCTGTTGGTCTGTCAATTCTCCTCTATTATTGTGTATGGAGTTTTATGTTTGCATGAAGTGCTATTGAAATGAACGGCACATCATTTTTTTGTCGCCTTTACAGTGATCATATTTCCCTTAAGCGGTGTTCGTAACATATAAGTATGTTTCTTCGCATTAACAATTTTGTTTCACATAAACGATTTTTCAATAAAGTCGATTTTAGCAGAATAATCGATACTAAAAGGCGTGCGCTTATCTGAATTCGACAAACATTGGGCAAATGGACGTAATCTAGCATTTTAAGTTTACTGTTAAAGTAATATTTTCAGTTTTTTGTATGTATGGAACGTGTTCATAGAATCAAATGTTTTGCTCCCACCCCTCATATTTAATATTTAGACCGTTGAAAAACCTGAATATCTTGAAACACTTGGTCTGAGGAGAGGAGGATTATATGTGTATAATAGGAGGATTATATGTGTATAATAGGATGTGTTATATAGGATAATGAGACAAATCGGAAATGTCTCACGAAGTTGCCATACAGATTTTTCCGATATCAATCATTTCTACATAAATTATCCAAAATAATATCCGCTTAGGAAAAATCTCAACCATTTAGTGCTGCAAAGTATGAACCGTTCAGTTTCAAACGTTAGTCCCAATACATACAAGTTGTATAGAGCACAGCACACTGATGTGTAAGGCCTCAAATATATGTTTTCAGTAGTTGCTCTCTAAAACAAGAGTAAATAAAAATAATGTTGGATCATGTTCATATGAATATCAGCTGTCTGCAAAAATCTTTAAAACATATTTGATGTGAGGTGTGGATCAGAGAAACAATGGCAAGGTTGTGATATGAATTTTAATCTCATTATAACAAAATTCCACAATTCAACCAATAAGAAGATTAAGAATAAAAACAAGTAAGAAATAGTTAATATCGGCCGGCAATAGCTTTGCACTGTCAACGGACAAAAGCAAACTTAAATAATGCATAAATTATAAAATTCATATTACGAATATTTTATTCTTAAACTTTTTTTTACAAATGTTCGAAAAACAAGTAAATGGAAAGTCCAAAGTCGGACGAAATAGACTGAATGATGCCCTACACCAATATATTAAATATAACTACGTCTAATAGAAAGGGACCTTTGTATGGGAGACATCCTAGTACATAAACCGATACAATAGCAATTTGATTACAATAATAGAACAGTCCACTTTACCAAGACATTTGATCGACTTTGATATGTTTTTTTTTTTGGTCTTTGGCGAAATTTTATCTCTTTTCGATACTCCATTTTCATTTTTAATTTTAATCCTATATTATTATTTGTTAAATCGTTCATCTCACGTATTTTTTTCCCTTCAAACACAATGGGTTAGTCCCTTAAAAGAGAATACGATTTCGATCCTTATACAAACTAACCAATCTACAACTGCAAGACGCATATCTGGCCTGTTATGAAAGAAACCAAGTTTTTGCATTTGGGCTCTGTTGTGGTTTCAACAGACATATGAACGGCATCTTAGAATGGCACTGAAACGCATTTATTCTTATACACTTCATAGCGTCGCACACCAATATTTGAAACTGTTACAAACGGAATGACAAACATAAAATATCCTACATCTGGTGGTGGCCCACACTCGTTTTCTCTCTCGGTGTCATTGTTCAGCGTTTACACACGACACTCTCAAACATTTGTTTTATCCATATAATGCCGAACGAATGTTGGCGTTGGTCTTTGCTAATCAAATATTAATAACAAAATTGAAGTAACAGTATTCTAATATAATTCCAGGGGAATTCCACTTGAATTTACAAATTAAATTAAATTCTTGTTCTGTTGAAAAAATTAACAAGTTTATAAAGATTTTAAGAATTCAATTTCTCTCGTTTTTCTGTATTTACGAAAATATTTGTTTGCTTTGTTGAATTAAATGAAAGAAGAAAAAAATAAAACAAGTTTCTTATATATTTTGAAAATATAACTGAATTGACTAAAGATAACCTTGTCACGAAAACGCAGTAAAAAAATATTGAAAAGATGCGGTAACACAATAAAATTGCTTTGTTTTCATTCTACTCAAACGTTGATCAATTTTTCATATTTTACTGTCTGTTTCCATATAACGAATTTGTTCGTTCGGTACAATTTGTCAAAATTGAAGGGGCAATCAAAATAGATTTTTATCAGTAGTGATAGCTTCTTCTTTTGAGATTGTGTTCCATATGTCGGTATCTAACATATATCTGAAATCCAGAATTAAATAATGTCTGAAACCCATTTAATAACGTTTCCAATATTGACATGTGTAACGAACGAACAAATTCGTTTTATGGAAACAGGCAGTTAAGTTTGTTGTTGTACACTACAAATCTAGCACTCCAGTGGGGCTACAAATATTAGAAACATCTATGCTGGCTGTTTTGGTTTGGACTTCATACAGGCAATCAGTTGGAAGTTCCTAGCTCTATTCGATGTAAAAAAAATATCCATAATGACTGAATCATCCACGGCAAAAAACCTAAGAATTGACGGGTGTTTTCTAATTGAATGCCATCTCAATTAAACCTGATATTTGTGAAATTCCCACAGTATTTCATGTTCGGCCAGAGAATGTGGTCAATGGGCGACCATGCCATCCCAAATTTAGAACCTCTATTTCTCATGATCTATATGATCAGAATATTAGATTATGTACATAAGCTATTGTGGACATGATTGGTAGTATTTGCACCTATCATACATCAAATTAGAGTATAAATAAATTATGTTTAAATTTCTCTAAGAAGCGTGGTTTCCAAATTTGGACTCGTACAGATCAAATGTTAAAAACCAATTTATCTCCAGAGACGCGAAATCTTAAATAAGATTGACGTACCAAATCAGGATTATTCAAAATTCCCCAAATTGACTAATTAAAAATGGTGGTAGGGAATTACATTTTTAACAGACAAAACAAAATTCTGCGAAAAATCAGAGCTGAAATACCAATTGTTAAAAAAACGAGTTTAATCATTCTGTGCATTTAAATGAGAATGTCGTTCGATGGGCTTATAAGATTCTACCCGGCAGAATTTCCATTCGTTTGTAAATCGTAAAACAAATGATGATAAAGATGCTAGGTAATGACAAAATTAAACAATGTGCGACATATGATCTTTAGAACTGGTATCACTGGGAATTACAACCATATCTCTTCTTATTGATTAGTAGCGATTAACAATTGAATGATAACCAGCGCTGTTCATGACAGAGATTCATTTTTAGTATCTCACAAAAATATACTTACGTGCAAATATGGTTGATTGTTGTAAAAACAACAACAGAATGAATATCATAAAAACACCACCATTAATTAAGGATGGTTTCATCATTTTAATGCTGTTAAGTCTTAGTTCTAAATTATTTATAATTTAATTCACACACAAGAATATCTTACAAAAAAACCCCCATAAGTGTTGAATTTGTGGGCGAACTATGTTCAGTGATTTTCTCTTTTAAGAATTAATTTCAAGATTAATATTAATTTTGTTAATTAATGTCGCGTGTTAAATTTATTGAAAAATTATTCAATATTTTTATTTATTTTCCTTTCGGTTGTTATTATCTATTGTTGTGTATGTATGTATTCTTATGTGTGTATGCTATGCTTTGTCAGCAATATCCCGTTTGTCGTTTTTTCGAATTTTGTGATGTTCTCCGCGTCCACGTTTAGTTCGTGTTTTAACTGTTTAAGCTCAGGTTGCAAACTGACTAGCGTAAAACAGATTTGTTTACTTTTTGCCATAATTTTAATTTGGTATCGGCCGATCGATCGATTTGTCTCGTCTCGTCTGCAACGAACTCTGTGATTTTGTGTATTTTTAGGGAGATTTTCACACTCAGTGTGAGACGTTACGTCTCTCTTTTTGCTTTTGTTTGTTTAACCCGTTGAGAACGTCGCATTTGTGTGAAACTTTCTTTAATAGCGAAATTTAATAATGTACCTAATTTGCGGAGTTAATTGTATTGTAAATATCATACGAATACGAATGCATAATAAAGTAGTTGTTTGTTGGATGCTATGCAAAGTGAAATTCGCACTAAACATTTTCATAACATACACACTATTCGGGGATTCCCTATCGAAGCAAAGTAAAGGGGTTTCCAACAAGAGGTGTTATGTTGAATCACCCGATAGCTTTTATTCTTTGACATTTGACAAATAGAAACTAGGCCATTACTAAAAATTGGAACGATACACGCTGCAACAACGCATTGAAGTGATTAAAATTCAGTACAAAAATGATGGAAATCTTGCAGTCACAATTCGCATTTTTGGGTCGTCATGTAGCACCTTGTTGGACCGCAATACAGAAATTGGTGGACAAATTTGAGCTGTTGGGACAAGGTAGTGATGTGAAGAATAAAACCCGCGCACGTCGCTCGAGAACAACTGAGAATATTGCTGCTGTAGCCCCACAAACGTCATTACACCGTATTTTCCGTAAAGAACTCAAGCCGGCCGATCATCGACAACGTCGTGTCTTTGCTGATTGGGTCCTTAAAATGATCCGGAATTGCATCGAAAAATCATCTTATCTAATGATGGCCCACGTCATCAAGCAAAATTGTCGCATCTGGGGACCGGAAAACCCAAGAGTTGTTGTTGAGAAGCCTCTCCATCCTCAACGTGTGACTGTTTGGTGCCGGCGGCCGGCGGGGTCATTGGACCTTACTTTTTCGAAAACGAGGTTGGATCAACAGTTAAGGTGAATGAATTGCGCTATCGAAAGATAATTAATGATTTTTTATGGTCGGAGTTGGTTGATATTGATCTGTACAACGTTTACTTTCAACAAGACGGCGTGCCACGCAAGCAACGAAGCCATTGTTCTTTTACGGGAAAAGTTTCCGGGTGGTGTTATCTCTCGAAGATGTGATCACATTTGGCCACAGAGGTCGCTGTGGTTTTGCAGCGTAACAGTGCATACTATCTGAAGTAAAATCATCTTAAATAAAAATAATGTCATTGTAATCTTTCGTAAGGACTCAGAATGCATTTCAGTGCATTATTTTGCATATTTTTTTCTGTGAAAATAATATTAAAGACATGTGAGGAAGTTGCAGTCGGGTAAACCGACCCCCACCCTCAGTGAAAATATGCAAGTCTCATATTAAAAAGTATCCGAAGGCAAAAAGTGGGC
Source organism: Hydrotaea cyrtoneurina (assembly GCA_958296145.1). Lineage (NCBI taxonomy): Eukaryota > Metazoa > Arthropoda > Insecta > Diptera > Muscidae > Hydrotaea > Hydrotaea cyrtoneurina. The sequence continues at coordinate 91,340,158 of OY282512.1, forward strand.
GTGGCCATCACCATCGAATGTAATATCTGGCAAAATGTGGTCATGTAGCCCATATGCAATCTCATAAGTACTTTGGGGAAAATATTAACCCATGATAAATTTCAAAGCGATTGTTTAACTTTTTCGAAAGTAATCGTAGGGACACGGTTCAAACTACTTGATAAGTCATGAATCGAATTTCGTTCAAAGACATCTAAAGTGACTCCTTCATTGTGCAACACTATTGGGTCGTATCAAATGATATACAAATCATATTCAAGATATTTTTAGATTACATAATTGCCTTTAATTTGTTTTCTTTTCTTTTGTTTCATTTAGTTTGGTTCAGTTATCCTTTGTATACATTAAGTTTAGATTAAATATTAGAATAATTTAGTTTAGGTATTAGTTTTAAGCACATCCCAAAACAGGACATGCTCTCAAGCTATGCAAGTGCCCGGAGCAATCACGAACCACATGTTTATAGACAATATTTTAATATTCTACCCCATAATGCTAAGCAAGAGGCTGTATTTTTTTTACATTACATTAAAATAATACACCATAGTTTTAAGTATTTCCTAATTATGTAGACAAAATCATATATGTATTTATTCCCAACAAAGACTCAATAAATCTAAATTGAAAGTGAATTGATATATTGTTTTGAAGAAAATCGAAAAAAAAAGCAATTAAAAAAAAATTCATAAAATTATTTTATCATATTTTTTTCGAAATTGGGACGAAAATCGTCTAGAAAATATTATAAGCATCCCTCTCTCATGAGTCCCCTCGAATTTTAAGTGGTTAAAACAACTTTCCGAGAAACATTAGATTCAGGAACTTATTTTTGTTCCTTATTCTGTATCTTCTCTAATCTTTATTCATTCACCTGCATACACAATACGAGTATGTATGAATGCCCTTAAAAACTAATGGCAATCACTTTTGTTTATAACATTTTTGATGTACATATATAGAACAACAATGAATGCTATGCCGATAACTCGATTTATTTAGGTGATGTTTTGTTGAATCCATTCGACATAAGAACTGACACGCATATAAACTCCAGGCAGATTGGATTGACCGCAGTTTGTTTTCGGGCCAAATGCCACAATACCCAGTAAGGTATAAATTCCGGATTCAGACCGCTGCATAAATGGACCACCACTATCACCTGCAATAGAACATTATTTATATAAAGTTCTTCAATCTAATATTTCGATTGACCAGACAGTACCTTCACACACATCATTCATGGCATCCGCTTTGGCACAGAATTCGCTGGGTGTTATCACAATGCTAGTTTCGAAATTTTCGCTATATTTTGCATAACGTATGGCACATTCTGTGTTGTTGAGAATTCTTAAATTTATATAACGTATCGTAGCACTTGCGATATTCGAAACTCCAGCTGTCATCAGAAAAATAAACGAAATAAAACTAAATCAGTTACATTTCAAAAAGAAAATATAAATAAATTCCAAATAAGAAGCTTACCATTGTCACTCCAACCGGCCACTACACCCGTGTTACCCATCGATATCTTGTTATTATTTTGAGGTAAGCAAATATTTAAAATGGGAACTGAAACGAAATAGGAAAATGGATTACATTTTAATTACAAAATTTCCATGATTTTACCTCGTGCATTATGTGTCTTTGCCAATTTCACCAGAGCAACGTCATTATTGAACAGTGGTTCATTGAAATTGGGATGAATCAAAGTCTCGATAATTTTAAAATCTTCAAAATTGATATCGTCACCAACCCGAGCATAGATTCTGAAAAAAATTCAGAAAGTTGATATTAATAAATAAATTCGTACATATGTATGTATTAGGCTGGGTCGATTTGTGATCATCTATCCACACATAATTTAAATCTGGCTAATTTTTATTAATATCACCAAAATATTTGGGCAACAAATAATTGTCAATCCTAAGCTAGACGGGTAATAAAGTGTGTAAGAATACGCAACGTTGTCAAAAAGTTTCATCTTGTACCACGTTCGAACCGAAAGAAATTTTCATAGGATTTCACCTACCACGGTATTGTATGTGTCCTACTTCCTACAAACTCTAATAGATGTGCCTTCGAAATCTCCTCAACATAGCACTCCATTCAAATTGACTATACCATGGGCTGAGGAGTCGTTCCTTGTTTCATACAACAATTTGTCGTTTATTCAAAAACTGTAGCAAACCCGTTTTTTTTAATATCTTTTGAGATTATGACAACTACCCTATCTCAGGATTGGCATTTAAATTATTTTGGAGATATTAATATAACAAACTTTGGGTCTGAATATTTAATTTAATAGTTTAAGATGGCTAAAAATTTATTCTTATGCTTTACTAAAAGTCTTGTTGTTCTGGAACGGATTGACGGATTACTACGAAAATGCAGTTAATTACCAAAGGTTTTGAAAAAAACTAGGATGTAGTTTAATCCTTGGTTAGTTCGCTCACAAAATAATGTTTAAAAATATCGCAGAAATTGAAAAATTGCGGGGAAAAATCTTATGAAACGTGTAGGCTCAAGTTTTCTTACATAAAGTATATATCGTTCAAAAGGTCTATGTCTCTTATTTTTAAATCCGGTAGGAAACTAAAAATCGGTTGATAATCAGCAATGTTACGGGATATTCCACACACAGATTCTTGTTGTACTCGATAAGACCTACAAAATGGTATTTCAAGTTATTGAAATTTAATAGACATCCTAGGGCAACTATAGGGAATGTTATTGGGTTAATTTTCAAAAATTTTCAGCACTAAATACCTTCCTTCCGACACCAAACGATAGCAGTACAAGACCCCTATTAGGACCATTCTTCTGTATGGTTTTCCGATTCGGTTTAATATATCAGCGACTGTAATGAATGAGTTGGACATAATGGAGCGGAAAATGTTGAGATTCTGTATTGACAGAAACTTCCGTCCTTCGGGGAAACGATATTGTAATCGTTATAATCGTTATACTACTCCGCCAACAATCAGTTCGTACCCTTGAACATTTTTTAATATGTAATTTAAGTTGCTGTTTTTAGATTTTTAAATAAACATAAAAGCAGAAATTGAAAATATTAAAAAACGAACAGGTGTATTGTTCCACTTAGAGCATACGTTTATGATATTTGGGATCGATTTATCACAAGGGTCTATTGTCGTGACAACGGTTTCATTAAAAGCGTATCGGAGTCACGGGAAGGCTTTCGCCTCTAGGATGCTTATACGAGGATCATTCGGATTTATCAGTTTTTCTGGAAAATGAATTTTACAATAAATGTATTGTTCGTACTCTTAGGGGTTACAATTCCCGTTCTTTTACTATTTTTTTCTTTCTTTTGTAAGCTTTTGTTTGCATGTAAGGTAGATTTATGCCCACAACCTACTTTAAGAAATCTACTTCATGTCAGCCCCGGTAGCAAGGGTGGATTTCCCATTATTTGTTCACCAACTATATGGCGTTTTTCTTGTACTTTTCCTCATGACCTTAGCATAATACACCTCAGTCTTAACTTCTTGTTATTAAGTGCCTGTTTCCACAAAACGATATTTCTTCATTCGTTACAAATTGTCAAAATTGAAGACGCAATAAAATGGTTTTGTAACAGTAATGAGAGCTTATTCTATTGGGATCATGTCCCGTATGTCGATATCTAAAATATATCTGAAAACCAGAACTAAATAATGTCTGAAACCCATTTTATAACGCTTCCAATACGGACGATGTGTAACGAATGTACAAATTCGTTTTATGGAAACAGGCAGTAAGATGCCATGGTTTTCTGTATTGTTTATTAAAACAGACTCAATAATAATAAATTAAATTAATTAGGTCGGTATTAAATATTCTGACCCTATTGTTAGGTGTGTACAACTGAAACTCTTTTAAACCGCCTTAATATATATGTATGTACGTATATTATGTATGTACGTCTAAGAAGCTTACAGTCTTAAATCTTTTACCAGCTTATTTACACAATGAGCTGCTGTCAAAATATGGTGATCGCTTATTATGGTTCCGAGACATCGGTGGCGTATAGTTCTGCTTGCTGCAAATATAAGATAAATAAACTATATAAAAAAATTCCAATGTGGGAAGATTAACTAAATCTAATTTAAATTTAAATCAAATTTTTTATATGTATCGGCTTATAACACCGCATACAGTAGTTTCGGTTTAGCTGCCACTGACTTGAGTACCAATTAACGATAACTGTCAAAAATTCACAATTTTTGAAATTTAGTTCTAGTTTCTATGCGAATAACATCTTTGTTTATGTGCTATCGAGACATTAATACGAAACGCTTTAAGCACTCGCTTTTTAATGAAATTCGATAGAATGTAATCCCAAAATATTAAAAATTACAAATTTCTATTTACAAAGATAGAGGAAATTCATTTGTATCGTAAGCACCACACGCCTTTATGCTTGACCACACAGAAAAACCCTCTCCTGTAAAATTTTCTTTTTGACGCATTACGTCTTTTTGCGATTAGGGCTCGATATAATAACTGCAATACATTTTTGTAATGCTCACTTACTTTTGATTGTTATTCCTGTCTTTAGCGACAACTTAAATATCCAATCGAATTTAATTGTTGTAAAAATTAAAAAAAAAACACTGTTAATTGAGGCGTCTGTTACCGGTTAATGAATTTAATTTATGTGTCTTTGTATGGCAGGTAAACAAAGTGGAGTTAAATGAATTTAAGTTAAGTGTCCTTTTTAATATGGCAACTAATTCAAACCAACTGTATATAATTTTCTACATGGCCATCGTTCGTTCAACGAATTCGTATTTACATTAGCCTCCATTCGAAACAATTTGGTGTTCAGATATACAATTACACCGAATTTGTCAGAGGTATGTTTATTTACATGTGGCTTTATTTTACAGAAAAATATTTTTCATGTACACGACAGCCCGATGTGAGGCGTGTACTGTGCCGGGTAATGCGACCCAAATCGAATCACTTCTGTATAAATGAAGATTTTTAATTATGCATATTATATTATGGCTTCAACTGGAAGCATAAACTTTACCAACCGTTGCTAGCTTGCTGCTGAATGGAGAATTTTCTTTAAAGTCATCATAGCTGTGATCACAAGTCATAACAGACTAATTCTGTTTTTTTTTTTAAATATTTTTCAGGATGCTAGTTTAAAGATTCATCCTCCTGCTGAAAAAAGGGATTCGGTTTTTTGGATTCACTTATTTTACTTGCTTCTTGACAAAAGGAGTTTATATAGACACGCTGAAAAAACTCAATTTTGTGCCAGCTGTAGTTAGTCCGTTATGGTTTGTGATAATCGATGTGGCGACTTGGTCTCAACAATGACCTCGTGCGATCCACAGTTACGGCCGTTTTTGATTGTTTTTGTTGTTAAAATGAGCATTGTCGGAAAATATGAGTTATCTTGCAAAATCGTTGTCCAGTTCGAGCTGCTTAAGCGCAATGCAATTTTATATATTCTGTTTTGTAAATTTTTCTTTTATTTCAGATTGAATTTGCACTTCGTAAATGGAAGACGATCAAAGGGAATCCTTTAAAGCTCGAGCTTCTCAATCAATATCATCTGTATTTCGAAATGTTGGTAACAGTATACCAAACTTTTTGAGAAAATGCGCATGTAACTTTCGAATGACTGAAGCCAAATGGGTATTTTGCCGAAGTGCTTGTGTATTTTTTGTAGGAGTTGCCTTTACAATGCAATTACAAACCGTTGTAAATAACATCATGGATAATTAATAAATTTTTGGTTGTGTTATTCAGGTTCAAGTCAGTTTCAGTTTTTGGAAAATAGTCATATCGATGGCTTTATATCAGCGTATGTTTTTAGGGTGATTGTTTTTTTTTTAATTTGGATAATTTTAACTTAAATCCTATCAAATCTTGAATTTTTCCGATTCTATCAAAAGTTATGCTTAACATTTTACTTAGCATATCATTGAATCATTCTTTAGAAGGGACATTTATTTTTGTAGTTATTTCTACTTAGCACACATGCACTCGTACATTTTTGAAAAAATAAATGCGTAAAAGTTTAAAAATAATGCTAAGTCAACTAAGAGCCACAACGCAAACCTATAGTGCTCAAAGCCATTTTTATCCCTGATCTGATAAAAGAAATTCTACAACAATTCAGATACATATATGTCTATACTGAAAAACGAGTTACTATCTCATACGGCCTTTGAGAAGTTCCAAATAAACTTCTGTAAAATTGACTTCTTAGACATAGTATGAAATGAAGCCATCGATATGTTTGCTTTGACTGCAGGCAAGGTAAAAGGATGTAATATTTGTTTTTTTACACTTACTGGTATTTAAATAAGCCAAACGAGCAATCCATGGATATACCTCGGAACTGGTGCCATACGATGTGTCCTTAGATAATGTGCCACATTTAATAGAGTTCTTTGTATCCGTTAAAGGCGTTAACTGGGGTGGTGTGTAATGGTGATCATGACTATGATAGTGATGGTGGTGGTGAAATGGAACAAAGGGCACTTGAAAATAATGATGATTATCGTGACCATGGTGGTACGGCGGTGGATACGATGGCTTGTTGTATCCGTCTCCATCATCTGTGGGGAATTTCAATCTACCACAATTTCCCCAATCATCGCAGAATACCGGACTATGGTCATGTTCCTCATCATTCCCAGTGTCGTCCTTAGAGTTCTCCTCATCGCTATCCGATTTATGTTCTTTCAAATATTCATCATAGTTGTATTCCTTGCCAAATGAAGGTGGACAATTCAAACCGGTTAAATCATCTAAATAATCCAAGTGTGGTTTCTCTTTTGCGTTTCTTTTCTGATAATTCTTCATGGGGCAGCATACGTAAATGCGGGATCCATCAAAGTCACATACGGCTTCTTTAATCGTCGATGTAATGAGATTTATATCTGTTGAATGGTCGATGAATGTGTTGAAGATATCACAGTTTTGTAATAATACACAGTGGCATCCTATTGTGTCATCTGTGGGAAAGGCAGCAACTGCAACAAGTTGGAATTAAAAAAAGAATTTATTTTTATTACAAACACAAAAAAGTTTCATACTAAATGTACATATGGCTCATTTACTTCAATAGTGTCGCAATTCAAAATGCACCTATTTTTTTTTGCCCATGCTGCAGTGTTTTATACAAACATATGTCAGGCCTCTAGTTTATTCGGGAATCCTATGGGTTTTTCAATATTTGTTAAGTAAGACCCAAATTGAGAACTTTAAGAGACATTTTTGAAAAAAAATCGTGTTTTGAGTTATGACACTATTGAAGTAAATGAGCGATCTGTCCTTCACACTGTAGGGCGAAGGTATAAATGTAACCCAATCGGAGGTTACTTGCCAAATGGAATAGCTGCATTCAATTCATACGATTTTATTTTAAATTCCATTTTCTTTCCTGTTTAGTGATACTTTCCTTATGATTTCACGGCAGACAAAATATTGTGATATATTACACTATATTGTGAATGTCAGCTTCAGAGTTTTAAACAGATTTAAGGCAAATAAATGGTTTATCAGAAAGCTGCATATGTTACAATTAAAATGAGATATAGATCATTAAAATCGATGGGGGACATAGTAAAATTGTTGGCTTTAATGATTTATAAAATAAAAATAAACAGAATGCATTGTCCACGTGTATTTGAAATTTTAGAATTTTTATTACTAAAAAAAAATTTGTAATTTAATTATTATTTACCGATCTAAAAGAAGATGTTGACTTTTTTTTGTCATTTGTTTTGAATTTCAGAATGTCACAACGGACAGGAAAGACACTTGCAGGAAGAATATTCCACATACGAACGGTTCGGCTGAAGAACGAATTTTCTCTGTAGTGCGTCGTCCGATCAACCGGTCGCTTTACAACGAAAGCCGCGTATGTTCTAACATTACCGACAAGATGACGGATATCTGAGGAGCAAATACCGTTAAAATGTCTATAGAAAATTGATATACATCCGACATTCCGGCAATGCTGAATGGAGACAATATAATTGGATAACCTAATATCCCCAATCGTCACCACCGCTCTCCTCTGTACACGGTCCAAAAGCTGCAAAGATGTCTTTGGAGCCCTGTCCATATATGGGAGTTATATTCCATTTTAGACCGTATGTAGGTGGTGTAAATATTTACGAGATTAGATGGAGTCAAGTATTTCTTGCACCGTTTCTAAAAGCCTAAACACTTGAATGCTTCTTTCGACACTACGAATATATGGCTTGCACAATGATATCCGTCGATGTCTACACCTCCCATAGAGATGGACGATGATGCAGCACCAGTGGAACGTTTGTGTGACAACAAATAGCACTGGGTCTTTCGTGCATTTAAATCTACTCTGTTCATTTGGTTCATTCACTACACTCTGAAAAAAATGGCCTTTTTAACAAATTTCTGCAAACAAGTTCGCATCAAACATATATGTATATATTTTTCCATATCACAAATATAAACTTGTTTGTAGGTGATAAATATCAAATGTATATGAATGCATTTTTGACTTACTTTTTATTTTTTTTTCAATTTGCGAATTTCTATATAACAATCCATCTCATTCTCTCGGTATTGCTTTTATTTTAAAGAGCGTAAATGCAGAAAAAAAAAATTACGAAAACAGTTGCAGATACACACTTATTCGCACCCAAATGTTGTACTTTGTTAAATTTAATAAGTTCGTTGTCTGTTTTTCCCAAACACGCTATTGCTTATACACAAATATGTAATACTAATAGCAAACGAGTTATATTTACATCCAAATAAGCTTTGTGTAGAAGGAAATAAGCTTTACTTGGTACAAACACCAAACACGCGTTTTACTTGTGTGTAAACAAAAAAAAAGACGTATTTTTCAGCGTGTAGTTACGTCAAGTTGTTATGCGTGGCGAAAAGTTCAGCGTACTGTCCCTACAGAGAAGTGTAGCTCGAATGAGAAAGCCAAGATAGATTATGTACATTGAAATTCTCAATCTTATAAAATTTGGTTCAAGAAAACGAGTATTTTTGGATCCCTTCAAGGATAACGTTGTTTTTCAAACAGTTTTTATTGGCATACAACTTCAGGAATGGCATAAAACCATAAACAGCTTTTTATTGTGCATTAATATTAGGGTTTTTTGAATGAATCAAGAAATTAAAAATGTCGGAGATTTTTAAAGTATATGACATTATTAATAACTAAAATAATATTCCTTGATTAAATTATTTTGTGTTTGAAACCGTGTAGGATGGGGGGGTTGTTACAAAAATCAGCATAAATTAGTAATACACACTTGTGTCTTAAGTCTTTCGATTTGTATACATCCATTCCCTTCTATCACCTACGGTAATTCTCTCAAGTATGGGTTCATATTCTGCTTCATATGTTTCATAAGGTGTACATTTTTTCTCTCAACAGTTCAGTTGTTTTTATCTCTCTCTGCAATGTGTCAGCTGAAATTACACAGTTTTAATCGCAGTGTGATGATTCACAACACCACTGTAAACACAATAACGTAGATATACCGGCTTTTAACAAATTCATGATCAAGGCAATTAATGACGACATTGGTATTGTCTGTACCTAACTTTATAATTTAGTTTAAGGTCTTTTGTTGTTGTTTGTGTTTATATTTTCCCCTTGCGTAAAATCGCAATGTGTATAAAAAAACATAAGCGGGAACTTCGCTGACGTAGATCTGGTGTGGTTGTAGTAGTTTCGTTCATTCACTTTTGTTCGATGACTTCTGTTCGTACCGTGGGACATGATTTAGCAATTATTCGATAATACGGTTCATTCACGCTGTTTTGGAATATAACTGACCTGACTGACCTACTTTAGTATCTGATGTTTGCTATTTTGGGTTTTTCTGGCGTCAAACCGGATTTATGCAAGTGCTTGTATGGAGAGGGAATGTTTGTTTATAAATAATTAATGCATAATAAGAAATTAATTGAATTCGTTTTTTTTTTAGATTTTTCTGAATATGTAGATCCTGCTATACAATTAGTCTATAAATTGAACATATGTAAATATCAGTTTAAAAGACAAATATATTTTATGTATAACTGAGCTGTTTTAGAATCATTATTGACATATTTTGTTAATAATAGGAAGTATGTTTGTCAAATAAGGGAGAGATATACTACAGGGTTTTCCAACAAGAAGTGTTTTTTTGAATCACCCGGAATTTCGTTAGCTGTCACTTTTGAAGCTTTTATTCTTTGACATTTGACTACGCCATTACTAAAAATGGAATGATACATGCTTCTACAACGCATTGAAATTATTAAAATTCACTTCAAAAATGGTGAAAATCTTGCAGTCACAGTTCGCAAAACTAAAGCGTTTTTGGGTCGTCGTGAAGCACCTTGTCGGACCGCAATAAAGAAATTGGTGGAAAAATTCGAGCTGTTGGTACAATTTAGTGATGTGAAGAATAAAACCCGTTCACGTCGCTGAAGAACAACTGAGAATATTGCTGCTGTAGCCCAAAGTGTTGATGAAAACCCAGGTTTGTCCATTCCTCGTCGTTCTTTGGAAATGGACATTCCACAAACGTCATTACACCGTATTTTGCATAAAGACTTGGGTTTTAAGGCTTATAAAGTTCAGTTCATACAGGAACTCAAGCCGACCGATCATCAACAACGTCGGTGCTTGAAATGCATGAAAATTATCCGGAATTCCATCGAAAAATCATCTTAACTAATGATGCCCATTTCCACATCGGTGGCAAAATTGTCGCATCTGGGGCTCGGAAAACCCAAGAGTTATTGTTGAGAAGCCTCTCCATCCTCAACGTGTGAATGTTTGGAGCGGTTTATGGTCCGGCGGGGTCATTGAACCTTACTTTTTCGAAAATGAGTTAGGATCAACAGTTACGGTGAAGGGATTGCGCTATCGAGAGATGATTAATGATTTTTTATGATCGGAGTTGGATGATATTGATCTGGACAACGTTTACTTTCAACAAGACCACGCTACGTGCCACACAAGCAACTTGCTTTTTTACGGGAAAAGTTTCCGGACCGTGATCACAATTGGCTACCGAGATCTTGTGATTTAACACCTTGCGACTTCTTCCCTTGGGGCCACGTGAAAGATAAGGTCTACGGCAACAGCCCAGCGTCGATTCAAGACCTCAAAGATAGAATTCGAGAGGCTATCGAGGACATAGGGCAGCCACTTTGGGATTTGGTTATAGCAAATTTCATGAAAAGGATATGGTCCTGTAAGCGTGGTCGTGGTGGCCATTTGGCTGATGTTGTTTTTCATTATTAACGGCATAGCTTTCTCTTTTTTATGAAATAAACATCCGATCATTTATGTCAAAAAAATCAATTTTTCTTTAAATACCAAAATAACACCTCTTGTTGAAAAACCCTGTATAAAAGCAGATTTATTGGGGCTTTTAGGTTCAATTGAATTGAAATTGATAAAAAAGTCTGTTATCCAACATCTACATATATAAAAGTTTAGAGAAATTTGCTATAGAGAAATACCACTTCAGGCATTTTTTGAAGGTCCATGTTGCCTTTTACCGACTCTATGCACATAAAGTTAGAATCGGGTTTAAAAAAATGTAACATACAGTCGTAGATTTCACTTGTCTTTTGGGGGAAGGAGAGGTCTGAATAATTTGTGAAGCCCTGTTCTAAGTACTGTTTGGTTTTACAATTTTGAATTTCGTATGCCAAACTAAAATTTGAAAAAAAAACCAACCTTCAGGTTTTCATTAATTGTTTTGTTTAAGCGATATACGTGCGACATTCAAACCACAGTATAAAAAATATAATTTCAAATAAAGGGTAATCCCAATGACTTGACTACAAATTATGTGACAAATTGTAGTTAATTATATGCATTATTGTTTTTAATTATAACTTAGAACAACTTACAAACACGAGGCTGTTTAAAATGAAACGAGAAATATATGTGTTAGTCAAACAGTTAGCCAAACTTTTGTCCAAAAAAAAAATCAATTTGTTTTTACCTTGCTTTACCAGTTTTTGGAATCTTAACAATTAATTACTTTTGCATTTCATACAACGCCAATTTTACCCCTGTACTCCATGATCCCCAGTTCCAGTGTTTTTATTGCCAAGAATATCTTTCGGCCAACTACTCGGCAATGACATTACTGTCAGCTCCAAGTAGGATTTTGTTAATTACTATTTTTCCTTTCTAGTCACAGCATATTTACTGCTTGACAACTTTAACCTCATACACTCATAAAAATATATTTCTTTCATATTGCACCAACAAGCACATACACGGTTAACCGTTGGTATCACCACTTGTTGTGTCCACATGCTGTATATAACTTTTATCGAAAATGAGGCAAAAACCTCATGAAAGTGGACAACACTGATGGTCTTATTGTCGTAAGGTGCGACTCAGTCCTGGAACATCGACTTAATCACATTATACGTACCAGCCTGATGCAAATTTGACCCCAGAGACAGTTTGGTAGAGATTTTGGGAGTAGTGCCAATTTTTTTTTTTTAAAGACTATTTCGTTTAACAGTGAGCGATACCGATGCATGGTAAACCATTTTTTTGGACCGCAGAGCTAATATTTTTCACTACCGATGTTTTTATATTTTTCGACCTGTCTTACTAATTTTAGTTAGTTAGTCAGTTTTTTTTCTTTTGGCAAATGTATTGTAATTGTAATTTGTTACAATTGGCCGTTAGGCTTTAAATTACAAAATCTGTGCAAATAAATGAAAATGAAATGAAATGAACTCCGTTGTGTTTAAATTAGGCATTAGAGGAAAGGAAATTTTCCTAATTTTCAAAAATAAAATAATTTAAAAGTATCTTCGATGTGTGCAAATTCGAACGGGAAAAAGTTACCCCGGGTGTTAGGCCGGGTGTCTGAAGTGTGTCTTTCTTCTGTAGGTCCCGATCGGTGAATAAAAAATGATTTACTCTCAATGGATATCCCATTTGAGCCTCAACCGGATGTTGAGGGATATACATGTAGATTGAATTCAAACTATGGTTGCGACATGCATTAATTCAAGTTTTAGCCACACACACTCCATCCTCGAAGAATTATTGCGTAGTCATGATTGCATTCTGACAAAAGTAAGAAATATAATTTCTCATAAAGAATAATAATAATGACTTAACTTAAAATAATGTGACAGGTGCTAAACATTTTAATTAAAGTTAATTATATGCATTATTTTTTAGTAATATTAACATAGAACATCTAACAATTGAACAGACTGTTTAAAATTGAACGGAGAATAAGTGTGTTAACCAATCTGTTGTCCATTTAGTGACCGTCTTCAAAATCTAATGATGATTAAATATTTATCGAAAATAATATAAATATCGTCTAGAATTGTGGGTTTAGTAAAATTTTTGCGTTAAACCATAACGCTCTTGAAAAATATTTCGGGCTTAAAGCCCAGCGTCGCTAAGTCCGGTCACCGTTTTGCTTATTATCGCTACACACATTTCAAAAATAACCCAAAATCTACATAAATGTGAAATCACAAAATAATATACATATCGTGTAGAGATCAAAATTGGAAATCGGGTAATTGATACGTCAAGTAAGCTGAGAAACTGGAAATAACACTTCTCCAACTTATTATAAGCCGAAAATCCAGCTGAAGAAATCAAACCGCAACCATTTATTAAGCATGTTAAACTAACAACATGTTGTAAGAAGGTATTACTACTACGCCCACAATCAGTTCGTATCCCTGAACATTTTTTAATTTGTAATTTAAGTTGCTGTTTTTGCTTTAAGGAGACAATAAACTTTTCTCAAAAACATAGGTTTTTAAATAAACATGAAAACTGAAATTGAAAATACTAAAAAACGGGCAGGCATTTTTTTCATTAAAAAAATATATATCTATAGTCGTTTTTTCCTTCACATTCCATGAAGGAAGAGACGGGGAACTTCTCTCAAATCAGTGAGCTGTGCACCTCACTGACCGCGACCTATTGTTTAAAGACGGCTCCGAACGGCTAAAGGGTTTCTTGAGAATTTTCACATCGCTTAGGGATGACTCTCTTATTGAGATGGTCGTCGTCGGTGAAACGGCGGGTGACAAATGTTTAATGGTCTCACCAAGATCCGAACCTGGATTTGATGTATGGTAGTAGCACACACTATCTACCGCCACGACAGTCCACAACAAATCTGAACACGCTACTACAAAATTTGAATGCAAGCTCGCATAAAATGAGAAAAAACAAACCTCTTTGGTTATTGTGATGTTGAATTGCGTAACAGCCTACACCAGAGCCTCGTGTTAATTTTAAAGCAGATTGAAGAAAAATCGTCCTAATGTACCGGTGTACCGTGAATTTCATAGCTATAGATTGTCATATAGCCGCTGTCGATCTAATGCAATTTCCTTATTTGCTTGAATTACTTTCTCATATTGTACATACACATCAAAATCATTAAATTAATTAAGTTTTTGCATTCAAATGCAGCTGATAACAAATGTTGTTCGAAGTTGTTCTCTATGCGAAACTATAAATAAGTACATACATATGTATAACAATATATGTATGCATGTTCACACTATACTATGTAATTAGTAATTGTATTGTACGTACCTTTAGTAATCCAAATGATCGCAAGAACGCTTAAAGCTAAATTGAAATTTGTATAACACGATAACATTATGCAGGACATTTTTAAAATAAATGCCGAAATTAAGTTATACTAGCACTATAATTATATTTGTAGTTACTATTTCAATATTTTGAGTATTATAATTTTGACATTATCACACATTTCTTTTTTGCGTTTGTTCACGTTTTCTTGTCTTTTAATATGATTGTTTTGTATTTTATTTTTCTGTTTTCGTCGCGATCCGAACCAGTTCTGTTTTTATGAAAGCACCGCAACGTTTAACGCTTTAAGTGATAATGAAACGCTTTTTAATAACAGCAGAGTTTTTGAAAATAAAAACAGTGAAAAGGTTATTATACAAAAAGAGCATTCATTGTTGGATGATGTTGGTAGTCACACCATGAATGATTTGTTTATTTATTGTTTATGACATTAACGTTTTTTTGTGAAACCAGAGCAAAAACTTAAAGCAGACATACACAATCTCTTCTTGTGTTGTCGTTTTTTGAAGATGAACCATTTTAAGAGAAAATTTTGTAAAACAATAGAGACTATTTGTTGGTCTAATATTAAATAATACGTTGGTGTGAGAAGCAAGTGGTCATTAATCGAAATCGGCCCGGCCTTTTGAGAATAGTTTCATCCAAATGTACGTTCGGGATGTCTGTAACCGTGGCACACTACTTTTGACAATAAATATAATTCGTTTGGCAAATATAATTTAGAAAAATGGCAAATTTTTCAGATACTGGAATGTTTTGACGAGATTAAAGAGAAAAGTTTTTGTGTATTTTAAATTGTTATAAGTTTGGCGATTTCCTACCATTTACCACTCAACCATATAACGAACCCGTTTTCTAAAACTCTGTTTCCCTGGAGAAATTTCGTCTACTATTTCTTGATATTTCTCCAATGTATGTAGAGCTATTTTAGATACCAAGTTCGCGAAAAAACTGGCTTTAAAAAACAGAGTTTTTATGATTTTTTAACATTTTTAAACGACCATCAGCCACGTCGACTGTTTTGCTGAAAAAATTTTCTCAGGCAAACAAAAAAATCTTTACCCTTTTACACATGACAATTGTTAAAACAAATCGAGAGAAATTTCGTCTACTATTTCTTGATATTTCTCCAATGTATGTAGAGCTATTTTAGATACCAAGTTCGCGAAAAAACTGGCTTTAAAAAACAGAGTTTTTATGATTTTTTAACATTTTTAAACGACCATCAGCCACGTCGACTGTTTTGCTGAAAAAATTTTCTCAGGCAAACAAAAAAACCTTTACCCTTTTACACATGACAATTGTTAAAACAAATCGAGAGCTTATATTCAATACCCTCTATCTTCAATTTTTGCAAAAATTAGATTTTGATGTTAAAATATTCGGTAAAATAAGGCGTATTTATTTAAAATTAAGATTTTGTGGCCATTTTAGTAATTTCTCAATCTTACACACTTATTTTTGCTGAATGCAATACCCTCTATCTCCTCATATAATTTGGGACTATTTTTTGTTTGTTTTTTTTTCTTCTAAAAGATGGTTCTTTTAGAACGCGGATATGGTCAGAGGTTGGTTAAAGCCGAAACAACCATCAGTTACTCCATATAAAACCACAATTTCCGAGAATAACGTTCACTTAAAAGAATAGTTTTTTCAATTAGAGATTTGTCCGCCTCAGTGTTTATATCATGCATAATTAATCAATTAGTATTATTATTATTTATTAATCAATCCATGCCCTTTAAGGGCCTTACATTGATAGAAAATACAATTCAGAAAAATATTATACTCGTGGCAATTTATGCATACATTAACTAAGACTTAAAACAAAAATCCCTAATCCCAATTAGAAACGTTTTGCTTGTCAGATTCATTGCCAATAATAATTATCTCATACGATTATGTCAAAACGGAAACCATTATTTGTCTAATGCCTTATCCAATTTTGCGATAAAACATCAAAAAGTTATAGAACAAACATTTTTAAAAAAAATGTCACACACAAATGGAATGTGATACTGCACAAGCAAAAATTTAGATCAGATTAAAAAATCAATCAAATAACTTGCCACATGATTACATTCGGGTTACTAAAGAGGCCAGGCAAACTATTAAAGTCAACCTCAAAGTTATAAAAAAACATTATTTTTTTTTTAAATTACAAGGATGAGTAAATTCTACGTTTTTCAACCATTAGACCAGGTCACTGTTATATATTCCAAATGACAGTGGTAAATATAAAATAAATGTCAATCAAAACCAAATTGATCTACCTACTCGCATTAAATCATTCTCTTTCCCTACAAATAAAGGGACACATTTAGAAGATTTGATACTTGTGATTCCACAAGAATACCATTTTTACTATGACAATTTGAAAATGGATTCTAAAATGAACCCCATGAAATAGATAATACTTAAATAAAAAATAAATCATTAGTTCATTATTTTATTGTTATTATTATTTATTATTTTTATTATATTATGTATAATTGAATATTAAAAAAAATTGTGGAATTCATAAATATTTTTTTTTTACGATGCAAAACCCTCTCTTTTTTTATACATGAAGAATTTTTGAATAGATAGAGGGTATCTTCCATAAAATTGCCCGTGGTGCAAATATTACAAAAAATATTATTTAGTTGTTCACGTAGTTAGGTGTCATAAACATTGTAGAACAAACAATTTTAATTTTCTGTAAAATTAGGGATATAAACGGTTTTTTGGCTCAACTGAACAATTGTGATTTTTAAGATAGAGGATATTGAATATAAACTGTCGAAATGAATGTTTTAGAAACAAAAATTTAAAGTTTTATGTTGCTATTGACATAGTAAAACTGGCTTGTGTAAACCTCAGGTTACATTACCCGGTCAACATTTTCTATTGTAAAAGTGTAAAATTTAAACTTGCGTGTTGAGGAGTTGTACTCCCGGGATCTAACTTAAAGAAGTCACTTTTGCGAAACTACAAAGGGTCACTACTTGGAAGTTACCTTTTAGTATCTTGTAGAAGTCACATCACATCTTCGGTTAGTCTATTTTTTGATTCTCAACATATTACAAATTATAAAAAAAAATTCAAGAAAAAATAATAAATTTATAATAAAATGGGTTTGCAACTTTCTTCATTACGAAATTGTCTTTTTGTTGGATTTGCGGCACTATTTGAACTGTCAAATATATTTGTTATTATTTTATACGCGAGTCTTTTATTTCAATTTTCATTAAAGATCATGAAAGGACACAATAGTTTTTGCGCATTCTTACCGACTCTAATACTAAGGATCGATGGAGGTGCGTCTATAGACTTATGCCCAGGAGAACTTAACGATGTTTCACTTAAAAATCCAAGTTGTCAACCTCTTTTCACCATAACATCTTAAGACTAACGAAAAAAATCTCTGAAAAAATCATTTTCCAATACATATTAGAGAAATTTGAAAAGGAGCATAGAACGGTATGAATGCTATTGTTGTTTTCATCAATACCCACTCTGTTATTTATCAGATCCCAATACGAAGACACGCCTGTCTTCAAATTTGTACACAATTAATTAATTTTTACGAAAACCAGTAGGTTCTACTTCACAAATTATCTCATCAGAGTGTATTGTAAAAAAGCAAAATGGAAAACTTCATGCCTGTCACAATAAAGCAAGGAATTCTTCACGCTTTTTATTGAATGTTCATTCATACAGATACATACATATATGTGCAGATAACCCTCGAATACCGCGTTCAGTATTTTTTTGAAGTGACAGTATACATTCGATCTGTTTTGTAAAAAGGATCATACAAAAACAAGTTGTTGTATTTAAATTCAAAAAATTCCAAAAATAAGTAGATTGAATCGTTTATTTTTATTTGTTTCTAATACCATTCATATACCCATTTGTCATGTTCCTATTATTTTGGACTTAATGTTCTTATTCCAAATATTCATCCTGTTTGTGTACTTATGATTATGTGTAATATTATCCCTAGCCATTATTTTGAACTAAATGTTCTTATTCTAAATATTCGTCCTGTTTGTGTACTTGTGAATATGTGTAAATATTATAAATAGGGGACCAATTTGTTAAATAAATTTGAACTCTAAGTAATACTTTGTAAATTTGGATAGGATTGAATCTTACTATGTAACATATTTTTTTCGGTAACATAAATTGTCATAACTCAAAGCAGTAAACTGTTTCGAACACGCCAAGAAGTAATTTTTTGCCCATTTTTTAAACCCTTAAAAAACTTAAAAACAATTTCAGTAGGAACATAATAAAAACTTTTTGAGCAACAAACAATTTCTTAAGTCAGTATTGTTGTTCAGTTTTGTGACAAATTTTTTCCTTATTTTTAATTAGAGTTGTGTTTTTTGACAGGATATTTGATCAGGTGACAGTATTTATTTATCTATCGGTACCTTGAGCAGAACCCCCTTTTCGTGTGGAACCTAAACCTCGTACAAGGCCGCCGCGTTGCACAAGGGTTTCTTGCTTGTCTTGTCCATTCGTATGTACAACTATGCAGTACAAAAAAAAATAAAACAGAACAAGAATCGGTTAAAGAAATGTTTTTAACTCTACTTTTTATTGTTTCTTTTACCATTTACTGTTTGTGCCACAAATAGTTAATTGTATACTATTGTATTTAAACATAACATAAATAAATGTTTAAATGCAGTTAATTGGAATGTGTTTGAGTGCACGTTTATGGTTTTTGTTTCTCTTTTTTACTTGAAAGTTGAGTTACTGATGATGTTTTTTTTATTACGGATTACTGGCATTTTTCTATGATGATGATGTTGATGCTGATGCTTTTGTGACGTTTCTGTGTTGCTGGCTCATGTTATTCTCTGGTAGGATTTCAAGTTTTGTATGCGTTTTTGTGTTTTAAGCAACTAGAGGAACTTCTGCGGTCATTACAGTTGGTGCTGCTACAACAGGTTCTCGTGCATGGTCGTCGTCATTACTAAGTTGGTTGATACAATCTTCATTAATACCATCATCATGTGCAACATTGTCATTATCTTCAACTTCAATGATGTTCACTTGCTGTTGCTTGTTGATATCTTCGTTTAGTTCAATGTCATCTACAGATGTTTCGTTGCTTAAAACCTCTCTCATGGGGTCATTTAGTGTCACAGCGTTTGTTAACACTATTATTTCATTTTCAACTTGTTGCTGTTGTTGGCCATCATTATTGCTTTCATTTCGATTTGAATGCCCGCCGTCTTTTATCATATCATCGTTGCATTCATAATGATGCGCATCGTCACCATTTATTTCGGCATATCCATTTGTAAGACTTCCACTCCCATTGTGTTTAATATTTATAGATTCTTTTATTCTTTCGCCCACTTTATTGTCCAGCTCTGTAATTTTCTGTTGTAACTTTTCTTTGAATTCGGCAGGCCACTTACGATTCCACTGGTTGAATAGTTTTACCTACATATGAAGAAGAGAGTGAGTTCTTAGTTAGAACGTTTTAAAATTTCTTAATGTCATTGGGCAAACAAATTGTTCATAAACTCCATTATTTTGATTCTTTGAATTCTTGGATATATTCAGTATAGAATACAAACTCTACAACCGAAATTTCTCCCTCAAAGATTTACAAAAATATACGCACAGAACAAAATGAAACAAAACCATTGCTGGAAAAGTGTAAATTCCACCAAGGTAGACGTACAGTGGATACAAATGAAATATGCTTTGAAACTATATTACGGTTATATAACATTTGATGCGAACAAAAAGTGTAACGGATGAAAGACCCAAAATAAATTCGGCCCAAAATCATTTCGACGGCAGTGACACAAGAAGTCCATGTTCAAACCCGTGTTAGTTAGATCGTCTGTAATTTTCAACTTTGTTTATATTTTAAAGTGTAATATTTACGTATTAAGTAAGTACTATTTCAAATTTAAATACTACTGCAGTCAACTATCACCAAAACGGTTATCAACTTAAAACGGTCTCCTTAAGTTATCACAGTCAGTTGCATTAGGTTTGCTTGTTTTTTCATTTCAACTTAAAATAATACTACAATTTATGAAGAAGAAAATATATCAAAAATATTAACGGAAACAGTTTTTGAGTTCTTATCCTTTTGTGCAACTATCTTAAACAATGCTAGACTAACCGCATGTTTCAGAGCCATGACAGGTAAGGAAACGGCAAAAAAAACTTCGGTAAATAATGCTTTTTGAATAAGCAGAAATCTTAGTGAATGATTTCCATTAATGATTAATGAAACATCGTATGCGGTATGTAAACCGATCTTTTTTAATTCAATACTTGTCATGCAACATTTGTTTCCTTATAAATTGTTTTGTCGATAATATCTATTTTAATTCTTGCTATGTTATGGTCTGTAAGAGATTTTATCCAATGTTCTTCCTTCATTATAACTAAATATATTGCAACTAAAAATGTTCCCATTTATTCACAATTTAATTTTGTTGTTGCAAACAACATGCCAAGCAAAATGTGAACATTTCTTCAGAATAACATACCAAACAAACTTGAAATACTTTCAGCTTTCATTGTCTCTGCTTCTACTTCGATTCACTTACCCTACATTGAAATAGAGACATCGGTTTTTCATTTGGATTTAATGATCGCTCCATATCGTTTTGTATTCCGTTCATATTTATTATTGCTGTAGTCGCTGCCTCTGCTGGTGTATTTGTGTCTGTTATGTAGTCGACCATTATGGGTATGAAGTCATCCCGTTGCAGTTCACTCCATTCGTTGAACCATTGTATTATATAACGGAATTCACCATCAGTTGTTAAATTGTTCATTGACATCTTGATTGGAAGAACAGCTGGCAAATTCCTAATGAGATGCGATCTGTAAGAAAAGTTAATATTTATTACGTTTTGTTTTAATTTTAGAATAAAAAGTCGTCACACTTTGTTTTAATTGAACCAACGACATTCGATTTGAATCTACTTAGAGATGTAGAAGTTGTATGTGTTTGGTTAACCAAAAATGTATAAATTTGTTTTGCAGTGCTCTTTTACATTTTGCATATTCATGTATTTATTATGATTATTATTTAGCGGGCAATTGATAGGAATATATTTTTTGGTATTCTCGAACTATAACTTCTAAACTTTCGGAGTTACATTGTATATACATTGTATTTCCCTATTTCTTATTTTCATTGACGACCTGTAGATTAGGACTGCGAACCCAATCTAATCTTTTGCAGATGACAACAACTTCTGTCATTCATACTCAATTGATCATCGGCCAAGTCCATTGGAGGTCAAGAATAAAAGGCGAAAGATTATTGAGTCACACAACCGCGATTTGGCGACATTTATGAGTGGTGTCAAATGAACAGAATAGACTTTAATGGGTGATGTCGATATCGACGGATCAGTCTATCTTGATGATCTGGGCATGAAGTTACCGGTGACGCTCGTTGGGCTAGGCATATTTTCGAAGTGTCGTTAGAGGCATTTAAGTGTTTAGGCTTTTTGAAGCCGTTTAAGAAATACGTTATCCTATCTGATCTCTTAGCGGTGGTGGTTGAGACTATATTGTCTCAATTTAAACAACATTGGAAAGTGGTTTTATAGATATTTTAACGGTATCTGTTCAGCGGATATTCGTTGTCTAGTCGTTGGGGTTAGGTCATTTAGCAGGGATATACGGCAATCCATGTAACTTTCATCTGTTAATCGGACGATAGAGAAAATTCGTTCTTCAGCCGAACTGGTCGTAGGTGGAAATCTCTTCCAGCAATCGTCTTTCTTGTCAGCTATGACATACTCAAACTCAGCACAGAGCATTTATAGGAAGAATCTCCTGATTGTTAACCAATTAAAAAAATGTAAAGCAGTGTCGACAGTCTAAAAGCCATTTAATTCGATTTTATCTTATTTTACTCTAGTTAAATCGAGTAGTAGTGTGTACGACTATCATACACCATCCTGTTAAGATCATCAATAATTTTTCAACGTCTGTTTCCACCTTGTAAAACTTTTGACTTTCCAGAAAGGCTTTGCAAAAGCGGAGTTGTACTTGTCTCAGATGAAAAAAAATCTCTATCCTTGAGACATTATTTTTTGAGGAAACCATACAGCAACTACTGATGGATTCTTAAGTCCTTGTTAGACGTGATTTGTAAAAAATCCACTGTTAGGGCAGTACAATTCTCAAGTTTTCTTAATACCTCAAATTATGCTGAAATGCAGGGAAAATTAAATAAAATTACCTTTCGGGAGGCCTTCACTTTCATGTAAGTGTGGTAGATACCCGATCAGTAGGCTCTCACTATAAATATCAATTACAATTGAGTAGGCACGTTTGGACTGTGCTGCAGAGCAATGCAGGGAAGATGCCATCTGACCCTGCTGATTTGTACGGTTTGAAGGTATTATGTCCAATGAAACTATCTCTGATTATATGCTTCTCCAGTAGCGTGGTGGATACCAATATGCTGGTCCGGTCCGTGACCTCATCCCCTGTACCACTACACCCTGGAAAGTGGATTTCCATAAGTAAAGAGAGCTAGACTCTGACCATGTACCATCCTATTTCTGAATATACCCAGGTACCTTAGATTTAGGAGAATATATCTTCCCAGAGATGTGTTCGCAAACCTGGATTGTAAGTGCCCACTAAATTCATCTAAGTGGAGGCAGTGCCTGAAAAATGTTTTGATGGTCTAACCAGGTTTTGAACCTCAGAACTCAGGTGTGGTAATCGCACACACTACCTAGTACACCACTGCCGTTCACAACCGGGAACTACTACAATTAGTTATTTCTGGAAGTCCTACAACTGTTGGGAGAATCGTGGGTATTTGCCTATCCAAGAGAATCATTCCAAACTGCAGCCCATAGAAACTCCATGTACGGATCATAAGCGCATGTCAAAACAGCAATTCCAAAATATATGTTCTGAAGATGCCGTAAAGCGCAGTCTTTGTACCCATACCTTGGATAATAGGAGTGATCTACACCCGGTACCGGCTCGACTCATCGATTACCCTGACGCAGGTAGTGAAGAGGTCTATGTATGTACATTTCGTGTCAGACGACTGCCTTAAAGCACCCACAAACGGCACCCTGAGAGCACCCTATAATAGTGCGCCAGTAATCACGTCGATTTTCGTGGTCTTCTTTCAAGTGGGGTTACGCCCTCTAAACGGTACTTTTGCCCAATTTTTTCAGATAAAAGCGCTTTTCTAGGAGATTGGAACATAATTAATATGTCGGTGATCTAAATTACCCGAGTTGCGTATCCCCAACAACGGAATATACTCAGATTTAACTCCCCTTAGAACTGCTTTTGTTTCTCGTAAACGGGACATTTTTCCATTTCCAGCTCAATCTTCATATATTACTGCTGACAATGTTTAGCACTTTCTGTTAAGGTTGCGACAGCACCGATATTTAACAGTTACACTAATATTAGAAAAATGTTGCATGCTATATTTTTTATGTGCTCTCAGCTCACAAAAGCAAAACACAAAAAATGCAAGTCGCTCAATTTGAGAACGCACTTGATATTCATACACTTGGTTGTGGGATGTTTGTTTGAATGAATGGATACCTTTTTTTTAATTTTAAATTCAATCTCTCTCAGCAATTCAATTGGTAATTGTTTAATACGACAACAACATACGATTTCTTTTGACATAAATGTGTACTTTGATCTTATTTCCGTCACAAATTCACTTTTATTTTGCCGCAGACCTAATAATGCAACTGCATCTAATGTTATACTTTGTTAACGTTTTTTCTGGGATAGTTCTTCGAAAGATTTTATTACGTCTTAACACCACGACATCAAATGAACAAATGTCGTTGGCATCATCTTGTTTTTCACCTTTTGGATTTTGTTGTTGTATTGTTGTTCGTTCTTGTCTCATATGCACCGTATAGTAGTTAACTGCTGCCTGCTCCACAACTAATGCTCACCTAACTACAACAAACGTTTGTTTCTATGACGGCTTTTAGACCAGAAACAAAACAACAACTGGAACTGGTGGTACTTGACGTTGCACTTGAAGCCGCTCTTAAAACTAGAATTTTTTTGTTGTATCTGCATACACTGTTCCGCTGAATACAAATTTGTAATTTTGCTTACTTATTTTCTTATTGGCTTTTAGTGTGTCTGCGGAGTATGGATAAAAAAAAAGCCGTACCAATCTCAGCGGCTGGCGACCAGACGCTGGGATTGATTAGTTTATTTTTCTCTTCGATTCTCTCCGCGGCTCTTTTAGTGTGTGTGTGCTGCCACCTTTTTTGTCTACATTTCAAATGCTGCCACCCGTTTCTTTGGAAAAACGCATACACTATTAAACAGAATTGGGGTAGCTACTAGCTAGCATCAGCACTGACTCCTTTTAAGCAGGTGTCAAATCGCCATCATAAGAAATACATGTTGACTAGCGAGTCTCACTTGCGAATGAATGAAAAAAAAGAGTTCGCAAGGTTTGGTTCTGAAAAATAAATAGAAAAATATAGCCTTTGTCCCAATTGTTTCGGCCAAAAAGTGCAAATCAGTTAATAATTACTAATTAATATTATTTGGTAAACTGGACTTGCAAAACATTTCCTAATGTACGAAATTTTCATAAATTTAGAACTCCACAACATTTTTGTACATGTCAAAGATAGAGGTGGGTGATCCTACTTGTATATCCCAAAAAATCGTTAAGTATCGTTAACGCTCCATCTGAAACCGTAGTTGGGCGATACTGCTATACAAACGATCCCCAATCTGAAACGTGTCCCTTACTTATTTCCCTTAACATTCCGTGAATGAACATACTTCTCTCGAATCAGTGAGCTGTGTACGATATAATTTGTATACTCCCTGACCGGGACCTACTGTTTAAAGCCGGCGACGACATGTCGGCCAGATGCAAACACTGCACCAATGTCGTCGACGCAGTAGTTGATGTATATTTTCACGAACAGTGTCCAATGTTGCGTTCTCAATACCAATTTTTTTTAAGTGAAATCGAATAAAAATGACGCACTTTAAATATGATATTGTGGCATTGAGTTAGTGGAATCAAAACCATGCATTTGGGATAAAACTAATGAATATAATAAAAACGAAATTCGGCGCGACCGAAGTTGGCAGGAAATATTTTCTTTTTTAGAAGAAAGATATGAAGATTAAAGCGAAGCGGAGAAGAAAAAGACAGGTAGGTACTATTAAAATTCAAAAAATATTAAGTTTATGGTAATTCACAAGATACTTGTATGTACTAACAACATTCTTTGCAAAACATTTGCCTAAACCTTTCCCAGTAAAATTCAGGTTGTCAAATTATCATTTGAGAAATCTCTTGGGAATGTGCTCGTTCATTGCAAACGCGTTATCTTTAACGCAATCATAAGGAACTTTGAGCCTTATTCCTTAATATCTAATTTATTGTTCTTAACCAAAACTCAATGTTTTCTAGAATGGAGGAATCACAATTCCTCCCATATCCTCTAATAAGAAATTGTACTCTGCATCAGCCACAGATATTAATTCCAAGGCACATAGGGAAGTTTGTTTTGCTTTGAAATTTACCGGCAACATGTCTTTAGTCTTCTTGAAACAGTTCTTTGAGATATATGGGTCGAAAAGTGGCTACACTCTACACACCCAGTGTATATTTTTGCTTAGAGTAGATATTCCAATTCTTTAGACGCGTGTCTGCGTGCACCAATTTACTAAGTACATAGAAAAAATACAACTTTATATAATTTATTTATTTCTGCAGGAGACAGTATTATGACTCATTTCTGCGATCACTAAAAACCAAACGTCAAGGAGCAAAGAAAACTTACATCTACAGCCAACAGTTGCAATTGTTGCTGAAGATATCTCAGAAGGATGACACAGACAGCAATTTCAGTCGGATTGGAAAAGAAGAGGACAGCATTGATGTGGAGGGCTTCTCCATTACTTCATCGATCAATTTCAAATGAAAATCGGACATGGTCGAAGAGACAAATAGATGATATTGACCGTGACATCCTATCAGAGATGAACCGTTCTCTCGATCCGATCATGAAATGTTGTTAATATCCTTTGTTCCATATATACGAGATATGAGTGAAACAGAATTGATCGATTTGCAAATGGGTGTTCTAACGACTATAAAACATATTAAATAACAGAGTTTTTTGTTTGGATCAGTAGCCAACTTCGCAAGCAGAGGGTAGAAGGAACACTGTAAATAACTCAGTTTCATAATTGGATGTACCCACAACTGTTTGTTTAGTTCTACACTAAATACAATTAACTCTAGCCCTGATGTTTATACGAACGACAACAGCTGCATTATTTAATTGTTTATGTGTAAGTACTTTGCATAAATCGTTCCGGTATCGGTGTCAGTCAATGTGGATACGCCACGCCATTGTAGCGACCTTTTACAATTGTGTCTGGATTTCGAACGTCGTGACATTGATTAGTATGATCATTTCAAACTCCAGCAGATTTCAAATCACTGTCTGCGACTGGCTGATGTCTGGTTGTGTTTACAATTGCACTCAGTCTTAATAAACCAAACTTTGGGTTCGACGCCTAACATTGGTATTCTGTGTTTCGTGGTATTTTACTTTCATTATTTACATGTTTTATTATTTGCCTTAACTTCACATATCTGTTCTTATCGGTAGGATACAAAATGATTATCTTTTCTTCACTCCGGTATATCACCACCTGGGACTAACTGAAATATACAAGTATATTTTATAATAGAAACTACCCAATTCATTTTAAAGATTGTCCTTACCATTGTTATATTGTTTCCATTTAATAAAATCTGGTCCAGCTTGGTAATGCGTCTACCTTCGGGAGTATTCTCGTATTCAGTCACATCATCTAATAGCATATTGACAAAATCATCGAATCCCAGAAGAGTTCCTACCATTTCCTTGTCATTCTTCATGATGATGTGAATGCGAGAGCCAATACATTTGTCCACAAGTTCTACCGAAACGATGTACACATTAAATTACTTATCCATATTTCTCTATATGTAATTACTCACCCAGCGGCAATAATGTGGATACGTTTGTTGGAGGTGGTACAGCAGTCATCTTGTAGCTATATTTTTATGTTTAAATAAAGCAAATTGCCGGAAAAATGTGGAAATCAGGCTTTCGACAATTGTAATTGTTTTTGTGACACTCACACGCTGGTGATAACGCGAAAGACGTACATGTTGCCAACATTTTCAATTATGCAGAGTACGAAGCCGATTAGAGGCCGCATTAGCTGGTTTTAATCTAAACATTCTTCTTGTTTATTACTCGATTTCATTATTAGCCTACATTTTTAACATAACATGGAGGGCAATGATGTATCGCAACACTTGTATTTAAATTTCCGATATGGGGGTAAGCCCTAGTCAAAAATACTACTAAAAAAGAAAACTTCGTGAAGATTAATTAATTAATTACTTTTGTTTTATTTTATCATTTCACCACCCATTCGCAAATATATAGAAATACTATGCAATGTTGTAATTTAGCCTGTTTTTGGATTAATAACTCTGACGAAATTCGTGAATTTAAGTAGTAGTTTTACTCAAAAACGGCCCAATGAGTCGCCGTCGTTCGTAGCAAAAACAGCGTCGCCGTTGCCTTCGAAAGTTGTATATGGACTTCAAACTCTGAATCGGATTGGAGTAGTCACTACGCGTTTAGAACTCCTAAAAATATACCGTAATTTTATTTACTAACAAAACCAACCCCTGTTTTGTTTTTCATCCATTCGAATTGGCAACTCTGTGTGTGTCATCAGACAAATTGTTCTTGTCTCTTCTCACATTCGTATTTTTTTTAGTTTTTCGTTTGGTTCTGCCCGAAAAATTAATTCCGTTATTTTGGCAAAGAAAAAAAAAATTGCAAAGTTAAAAGTAGAACAACTGTAATTGTTCCCACAAAATTTATAGTGCAAATAAGAAAATTTAATGTAAAAGAATAACCGAAGTAGTGCCAAGAACGCGTCCTGCAGAACTAAACCCTAACTTTGTTAAATATCAATATAATGGAAAAGACGGAAGTGGCCTCCAAAACCACCGAGGTCTCTAAAGTTAAAGATGCTGAGTTGCTCAAAGAAATAAATGAGTTGGAAAACGCACCACAAAGCCAACACAATGAATCATCAGCAACAGATTCCACTACTAATGCGGAAGCCAGTGAGTCGATCAAAAAATCTGGTGCCTCACCCAAATTAATGACGGAAAATAAAACTGCAACCAATTCACAAGATAATGATGATGTTTCAAATACAGATAGTCAGTATTTTTACGAGGATGAGGTGTTCCGTATCGATAAGAAGGGGCGTGTTAAATTTGGCTTCATTGTGGAAACTACAGGAGACCAGGATGAAGAATTCGATGATTTATTAGCAAAGGGTGAGGTTCGTGTCATTTGGCATCCAGATGGCAAT
Source organism: Hydrotaea cyrtoneurina (assembly GCA_958296145.1). NCBI lineage: Eukaryota > Metazoa > Arthropoda > Insecta > Diptera > Muscidae > Hydrotaea > Hydrotaea cyrtoneurina. The sequence goes on from OY282512.1 coordinate 91,369,199, forward strand.
GACAGCGTACATGCTGAAAACTCGGTAAGCACCTCATCAATATGTGGTTTTAAATATTTTTTTTTTATAGGTATTTCTTCTTTTTACAAGTTTATGTTGTTCTTGTATTTATTCATTGTAAACAGTTATGCAATTTGCTATGTACAAAAAGGATAACTGTAAAATAATCAAATTTGCAAATATGTTTATCATCTGTGGCAAAAAGGGAGAGAAACAAAGTAAATGTGACTGACAAGTGGAACGAAAACACAAGGAAAGTCCGATAACTTTCATACATTTATTTAAAAAGTCATGTACGTACGGATGGGTGTATGTAATACAACTGTTCCATACACACAACTTCTACAACACATAACCTTTCATTTTATGTGGATGAAATCCTTTTTTTTGTTACAATGGCTGTCAAGGATTAGAAATTTATTTTTTGTATTTTAACAGAAATTACTATACTGTAGGACACTTCAGAAAAGCCCGGTAGCAAACAGAAAAAATTCACAAAATATGATTTATAACCGGTGAATTTTTACCTATGGTTTTTGGTTTGCCTTCTGTGCATCTGATCACTCGAAATCAAATGACTCTTCGTACATCGTGTTAGTGAGACATAGCAGAACATTGTACTTTAAAGGATCACAGATTTACAAACCGTTGTTAAGTGAAATGTGTGAAAATTGTTTCTTTCCTAGTTTTGTTTCACTGTAAATTTCATTTTACTGGTGAAAATACATACGAACAAACTAGACACAAGAAATGTACCAACCAGGAAAGAATTTCAATACAATGCTAGCTTAGGATATATAACTGTGTCATGTTAAGCGGTTAATATCGTTTCTGGAGAACTAACTCTAAAGTATGTTCTGAATCACAATTATATTTTTTGTTTAAATCTGCTTCAAAGCAAAGGGAAAAATGATAGCCTGGCTGCCAACTGAATTATATTTTAATATATTTTGTATTATAAAATTATAATTCATGGAACTAATCAGAAATTTAAATTAGGGAATTTTCAACTCTACTGCCACTACATAATTAAGCTTTAAGCCTTTGGATTCCAAGCACGGATAAACATATATTGTATTAAATATAATATATTTTAAGTATTGTATATAAAAACTTAAAAATAAAAACAACCGCAATTGGCCGAGACTTTCCTGTAACATTCTATGAAGGAACTGACGGGGAACTTCACTCAAATCAGTGAGCTATGTCTCATAAAATGTTTTTTGCACCCACTAACAAGCCGCCTAGATATGAGACATTCTTTCTGTATTCAAAATCACCAGCCTTAATCTTTAAGTCATTGACACAAGGTTGACATCCATAAAAATCACCATTTGTCCAGTAATATATTCCCGAGTAGATCTATATGAAATAAGAAGTATTATAAATGAAGATAGAAAACTGGAATAATTTTTTAATCATGAAAACTTCATTGGTTTTAATCATACTTTCCTAAATTGACATTATTCTAACTTGTTGGCTGGGACCAAGTAGTAGTATCTGTTGAGAAATGTTTATAGAGAACAATTCCTGTACCCTCTGCTATTTCACAAGGTACGCACCTGTAGTATTATTATTATGTTTACGGACTGTCACAATCTGCAGGGTGACTTGGTCCGTTTTAACTATGGTCCGGTGAACTGAACTTAAAAAGTGCTCTAGATTTTTTTAATAATTTTAATAATTGAATTTTAATAATTTCGGCGTGAATTTTAATAATACCGGGTGATTGAAAATAACACCTCTGGTTGGAAAACCCTTTATTTGAGATTTGACAACGTTTCGGAATGTTATTTGGATTTTATAGTTTTAATTAATTAACACAAACAATGGTAACTGTAATTTCGAAAGGAAATTTTACGGAGAATAGGGATCAATCCCAAAAATAGAACATTTTAAACATTATCGTCTTGAATACTTAATTCAAATGCCATTTACTCTAGATACACTCTGGTCATGTATTTCTTAAGAAATGTTTACCAAACATCTTTCAATTGTGCGTGATGTCTGCAGCTCACCAAAGTCATTCATGCGTCTTTCAGTCGATCTTACCGGAGTTTTGTTAATCCCTGTAAACTTTTCAATGTTTGTTGTCGTAGAACACTTTTCTAGCTGGAGAATTGTGGTTTATTCCAGCCACCTTCCCTTGCCGTCACAATCGTTGAATTTTGATGCGTTTAATCGATTTTCCTTTGATTCAGAGGCGTCGTCGAGAGAGAGTTTAGCATCTGTTTGCGAGAAAGATCTTTATGTAGACTAATGGAGGACCCGAGGTAGGCATGTTTGTTCACTACCTCACATATTGCAACAACATTTCACTTAACATACTTGGAATTAATCAGAAGTGACTATAATTTGTATACTAGCTGTGCTGAAAAGGCAATTATATAAGGCAAAGTTATTTGTTGGTGTATATGGAGCTGGTCTCTTGACAGGGTTAGGATAAGACAGCTCATCTGCACACGGAGACCCATGGAGACCATTGTTAAAAATGTCGTTAAAAGTCTAGTGAGGTAGGTGTGAAGAGTAAACTAGAAATGGGAAACATAGGATAAAGTATAATGCATTGTCCGCAGGTAAATTAGTATATTGGGTTCCCTCACCCCTGTCGTTCAGCCATATTATGAAGCTTTATTACGTCTTCGAACCTGATATTTGTAATGTCCCCTGTATACTGTTGCCTGTGGCGTTGTAAACGTGTATGTACAATGGAAAAGTACATGGTCCTCAGTCTCCAATTCCTTCTCTTCACAACTCTGGAGATGTATTATCTCATTTGCTGGTCCTTGACCTGATTTAGCAGTGGCCAGTAATAACTTACAAGTCATTCAATCCAATCATTCTCCAATCTGAAGAAGTAGTTAAATGGCGGTTCTGACGATCTATTCAGTATTTCGATTTAAACGATCTATCCACTTCCTCAATATGCAAAGTTGATCCTATTCGATTTAGCTCATATGCAGCCTCTGTTCCTTCAATATCACAGTGTCCAGGCACCCATCATAAGCATACGTTGTAGCCCCTTAATGTGAGCATAGAGCCATAATTTTTTTTTGGTAGTCGGAAGGATTTCATAGCACCCACCTTGTCAATGTAGACACCTGCCCTGTGCCTTCGTACATTTTGGATGCTTCCGCCCTCGGTCAAGTTGTTCACTCCTATCCATGAGCCTATCTGGGATTTTCTAGACTGGACAGGGTCAGAATTTCTATTGTCTTCACGGTGTAGTCCGATAGTCCATAGTTCTGGCTTGCACACCTCTGCTATCTTTGTAGATAAATGGAAATGAATGCATGATGCGTAATACCAGAGCACATACCACCACTGGCAAAAAAGCATTGTATCCATTTCGAATCCATTAATTCCTGAATTATTTGTAACCGAACTTGTGAGATATTTTAATCGCTTTGTTATTATTTTTTTTTGCTTCCCTTTGTTTACCATATATTCATATGTTTACAGAAGAAGAGCATCAACAAGGTGGTGACACTTCCTATTTTTCTAAATTCAATTGCACAAAATGGATATGAAACGTTTTACAAATTGGATGGAACTTCTTCTTTGTTGATATTTGGTGTGTGCAGCATTGCAATAAATAGTAGTATGCGATCAAAAGAGTTACCATCAAATTAAAATGTCATTTAACTAACTCATGGACCAAAATGATGTCACGCATGTGACTTAAACAAAGAACACCCATAATGAGTGTCATACATGAGAGAAAATTACAAGTATAGTCTTGAAAGAATGATCCATCAAAAATAAATTTGTAAAAATCCGAAACTTGTTTTCGCGGCGTTCAAAAGATACAATACCAGAAAATGTAATAAACATTGGTGTACTTCTGATACGGGATGTAGCGAATGTGGGTTTAGGGAAGCGAATATTGAAATATATTTGTTGCAAAAGCGAATACGAAATTGAATATTCCAAAATGATGCTAATAATTCTCATATTCTAAAGTGCAAATTCGTAAGATATGCACTGAAATATTTTTTGATTAAACTTGCAAATTTTTTTCCTGTGTGATCCTCCAACACCATGGCGGACCATAACGTGTTGCAAGCATAAGTTTCGTCTTAGACCACTCTTCGACGATTCTTGAAAGTAATCCAATAGGTTAGGTTAGGTTGAAAGGAGGATCGGTCGTGTACCATGACCGTCTCATGTCACTGACATTCACCTAGGCCAGCAATTCGGCCTGTTGTACGCTCCTGGTTTCTTCTACGAATTCCCCTTCCCCTTTTTCCTACGTCAGGAATTCGGTCCCCTCTATAAGGTCCTTAAATTCCTTATGTCTATTGCTTTGACGGCCGATAGGTCATCTAAGGTGTCTTCTCCTAACTGGACTTTCCTGACCTGCGAGAAAGCAGGGCACTGGCACAGGAAGTGTTCCGCCGTCTCGGCGTCCTCTCCGCATGCCCTACATTCGTCGCTCTGGGAACATCCTATTCTGAATAGGTGTGCCCTTAGGCTAGTGTGTCCTGTGATGACCCCAACTAGTAATCCAATAACATTCACTCTATCTTTCTGAGGATCAACGACGTCGTCGTCCGTATAAGCGTGAATGAATTGACCTGACTATTTTCTTTTTATTAAATTCAGTTGTTTCCAATATTATTTAGTCAGGATGTTGATAAAATGTGACGATCTATAACTCCGTTTGAAATTACCAATCTTTATGGATTGTCCGATATTAACCAAGGATCTAGTGAGGCTCAGATTGTCGTTCTGGAAATAATAATACAGGTTTCTCCAACAAGTAAAAATGGATCGATACACGCTTCAACAACGCATTGAAATAATTCCAATTCATTACAAAAATGGTGAAAATTTTCGCAAAACTAAAAAGTTTCCGGACCGTGTTATCTCTCGAAGAGGTGATCACAATTGGCCACCGAGATCTTATGATTAACACCTTGCGACTTCTTCCTTTGGGGCCACGTGATAGATAAGGTCTACGCCAACAGCCCAGCGTCGATTCAAGACCTGAAAGATAGAATTCGTGGGGCTATCAAGGACATAGGGCAGCCACTTTGCGATTTGGTTATGGAAAAGTACGTCGTGGTGGCCATTTGGCTGATGTTGTTTTTCATTATTAACGGCATATCTTCATCTTTATTATGAAATAAACATCCGCTCATTTATCTCAAAAAATGTAATTTTTGAATACCAAAATAACACCTCTTGGTTGGAGAACCCTGTATATCGATTTACTCCTCGTGAGTCCTTTTCAGTATTTGTCGTAGTTGGAAAATTTAATCGACTGCTGATTCATTCATTCTAAAGCATATAGCGGTTCAGTCGAATTCGGATAAGCGCACGTCTTTTAATTAAAAAAATCTTTAATTGAAAATAAATATTCGTAACGATTGTTCCATGCACTGTACTTCGCTTAAACGAAAGTCCGCTTTATTATAAAATCGTTTATGTGAAACACATTTTTAAATGCAAAGATACCCGGCGACAAAAATTGGCAAAACAAATGATCTCAAAAAATTATGCGTCAACCACATTTAAGACAGCTCAATCAAATGAAAATAAGTGAGTATTTCCATCCAACCTCATTAATATTGCATTTAAATTTGGAATACATGTATTTTAATAGTTGTGCCACAACTTTCTATCCGAAGTTCTTTTTACTGAAAATCCCGCGTTAGTGAAAACAATTTCTTGATTTTTTCATTTCCGCTTAACCGAATTCGACTGTTTGTACAGATTATGTACAGATCATTCTTCCAGATTGTACAGATTAGCTAATGTATTGTTGTATTACATATGATATCTGAAAAATATATTTGAGATCTTGTTCGACGCTTCTGGATTTTTCCTATCAAACACATCTATCACCACTTCATATGCTTTCCCAAGTAGCCATGTTTCGGCGGCATTAAGAAGCACGGGTAGAATAAGCTTGTTGTACAGTGTTATTTGATTTCGACGATTTTGGGTTATTGAGTTGTTTGCTTAACCCGAAATTTCATCTACTGGCAATGTCCGCTTAGCGCGTTTTCGTTATAACTCGGTTTCAATGTTTTTCCGTTTTTTTTCTGCGAGAAACTTTTGGTGTATCTTTTGGTGTCTTGCTTGATCTTGCATTGGGAATGCTCACGAATATTTTAATTTTTCACATGCCTTGTGCTTGGTACATATTTTTTGCTACTGTAGGGATGCTTTATTTCAGTTCAGATACACAACATACACATAAAAACATTATTTCGATTAACGCGGTTTCACTTTACGCGGTATTCTTGGGGAACTAATTAACCGCGTTAAACGGACATTGCCTGTGTTTGTCAGCCCGTTCCATCGCTTTATTTCAATGTGACACCAATATTTCTAATAATGGCGGAGCCGAGGTATATAAATTCTTCTACTACCGCATTTCTGTCGTCGTGACGTTTGTCTTGGGCTGTGGGTTGTGAATGCAGCCTTTTCTTAACAGTGTGCGCACCCTGTCTTCAACAAGGTAGTGGTCCGAATAAATGTTTACCGTTCGGAAGTTTGAACATGGTTTGTGATCTTTCGACCAGGTGACATTAATGCTGAGTTATGGGTCAAGAGATGCTTAAATCTAAACCCATGATGCCTATGTTGTCATTTATGTCCTCCAGAACTATTGTAATGCCATTGTCGTCATATTTCCCAAGTGTGTAAATTTGTTCCTATAAATTTAATTCTAATGAACTTCCGAATTTGTGTGCACTTTCAGATCGGCTTAGCAGATCGAACATTAATGCCTGGAGATGTCGTCCGACGTCTAGTACCGGGTAAAGAAACACAGCGTGGTTATTGTCGTGATATTAATATGAGGGCTGATGTCAAAGTTTTGGGAACTAAATATGTCATCAAAAATGTCAATGCCGAACGTTTAAGGGTAGTAGCCAGTTGGCAAAGGGATAATGCCGTCTGTTTAGATTCGTGGGTTGGCAGTATCAAAGATGTTGAAAAGAAGGCTATAATTCGGTGAGTTACTAACTGATCGAATATCCTGAAAACATGGAGTATTATTGATATGCCGTTTTATCTTACAGAACTTCGAACGGATGCCGTATTGAAATATCATCAAATGATTTTTATTGGTTTGATGACTCAAGGAGAAATCAACGCGATGTTTTTAATGCGCATGTGTTTTATCCCGGCAATACTATTATAGGCAGCCTGCCGCCAATGGATAATATCAAAATATTAACTCCGGAAATACCTTTATGTAAAAATAAAAGAGGAAAGCCTTTGCCTAGAAAGGTATGATCGTTATTGAAATATACCAAACTTTCGCAGATAAAAAAATCTTTATTTCTGCTTACAATTTCAGTTTACCATTGAGAGTGTTTATACAGAGTCTGTATGGGTACATTGGCAGTGCAAAGCTCTATCCGATGAAACAAGTTTCCCAGCCATGACTTTGCAGCCCTGCGTTAGTGGTGATGATCTGAAACGTTTGAAAGGCTTAAATCTTTTCGAATCTTGCATGTTGCAAATTAATGATCGCTGCTATTTGACATTCTCTTCGTGTGATACTATTATGAAAAAATCCGATTGGCATAGTGAGCAAGCAGTGAAATTTAAATTGCTCCTACAACAACAAAAGGAAGATAATCAAAAGATATTTGTAAACCCGCCAACACTAACGGGAAACGCTGGAGGTGGTTCTGGTGGTGGTGGTGGATTACACCATCACTATGAGAAGTTCAAGAAAAAACTCAGTTTAGGTTTAGACGATAAGTCAGCCAATAAACTGAGAAGAAGTTTGTTCAAAACAGATAAATTCGGCAATGCAAACAACAAAGAGAAATCTCAGGAAACCGCATCAAATAGAAATCAATCGTCACCCTCCCACAAGAAGGAAGACTGTGATTGGATTTCCACCGAAGATGAAGAGGATGGCGATGATCAGGATGGTAAAGACGACCACTGCGATTTTGTCAAAAGTCTTAAACACTCTAATCCAACTGAGGATGCTGTTAGCACTACTACCACAATGTCAACATGTTCAAGTCCCTCGCCTCGCACTAGTCCAATACATTTGACAAAACGTCAGATGAAGAAGAAGGCGCGTAAAAGTTTTAAAAATCCATTTTTATGTGAAACCAAAAAAGAATTTACTCCCAAAGAAGGTGAAGAGCTGGTGACCGAAGCTTTGCTGGTGTACAGTACTGCAACAGTTGTTTGGCAAGATGGTACTATAGAAAGTGATATTCCTTCAACGCAGTTGTATCCGATTCATCATTTAGATAATCATGTAAGTAACAATTATTGTATTTACCTGTTTGAACTATGTTCGACTGTATTACATTACTATCAGCTAAGCTAGGTTGTGTTGTAAGGAAACTTTTGACATCCCGTAAATGCAATAATACCAGCAAAACATAACTATAACTAATGCGAAATTAAGAACCAGCTACGTATGGGTGAATTGTATATTTAAACTAGCGTTCTCGCTTTGATTTCGTGTATGGTTAGTATAAACTGACTGGAAAAGGTACATCACAGTGCGGGATTCTATCACCATGTCACATACGAAGATAATATTCTTCTTCTACTATGAGGAACATTTCCAACTACCAACAGTGATATCATGCAGATAGCCCTAAATGAGCTATCCACGCGGGTTCGAACTCGAAAGATCATTACTGGTACATTCTTCACACCAGTAGATAAATTACCCTTGTTCTATAGCGTCTGTAACATTTATACGTCGAGTATATTTAATGAAAGTACATTTTCTTTTTTGTTCAAGGAATTCTTTCCCGGTGATTTTGTAATATCAGGTACGGAAGATGAATCGGACGTAAATTTTCGTGATTATGGCGTCATTCAGACTGTGGATCATGAAGGTCGAATAACCCATGTCAAATGGTTTACAACGTATGCTTCTGCAGATGAGCCCAAGTGAGTTGTAATTAAGAATGTAACTTAAAACTGCAGAACATGAATTAATTGAATACATATATTTTCTATCTATCTAAAGACCTTCCTATAAAGGCGAATCTGAAGTCAGTGTTTATGATTTAAAAGATCATCCAGATTTTCAGTATCGTCCTGGTACTATGGTCATACGTGTTGCTAATTTTGTTGGCGATGATGCTAAATGCACTGCCGGACAAATTATAGACAATTACATAGATGGTCGCGTAAAAGTGTGGTGGGTTGATGGCCACATCAGCATGTGTTGGCCTCAGGATCTCTTTGAAGTTGTTCAGTATGACCAAGGCGATTGGGGTCACGAGTCGGAAGATTCATGGGAAACGGAATCGGAAAATAGTGAATTCGGCGGTGGCGGTAGCAGTAGCCTGAAGTTGTCCATGTCCGAATCGCATGTATTGAGCAATATTGAAAAAGCACGTGTAGCTGTAGCACGATTGGAGGAGATTTTCAATATAAGTCCAAATTTACAAAATCCTGAAGTAAGTATACGTCATATAATACATACGAACATGACCAGATGGAATGCTAATGTTGACTTTTATTTTCTATTTTATTTTCAGGTTATGCGCAAGCTTTTAACAGTGTATAAAGGTTGTCGTTATTTAGATCGTCTTTTGAATACGAACTTCTTCCACGAAGACAATTTTATGGTAAGGTTTTGAAATTTAGTTAAAAATGGAAGTGACTTTGGAATTTCTAGCAAAAGCAATAATTTGTGTATATAAGAGGAGCATAGCTACTAATGTCATAAACGCGGAATTACTTTATAGTTTTATCGTTGAGTCGAATGGTTTTGCTACGATTTTATAAATAGATATTAATGTTTATAAGGAACTATATGTAGATTCAGCCAGATGTGTTCTTCCATTCAATTTGCTGATAAACATAATTGTTTGATTACAATACAGAGTGTTATCAAAACTGTGCAGGGATCAGCTAAAATACCTAAGTTAAAATACCGATTGCAATAATCGGAGAGGAATCGTGATTCTATGAAACTGCCTCAGAATCTTTTACAAAATCATACTTAATCGTATAGAAATTTTACGATCTATCAACATGTTGTCCGTAAGGGCGTTGTTTGATTTATAATAATAATAAATCAATAAATAAAATTGATGATACGCTACGACGCTAGCAAAGACGGATTCCTAAGTCGCGAATGCTGTATGGACCATATTGCTACATTATCATGGAACAAATAAATGAGATGCAGTAGTCGCTCTACCGTGTTGTCATTGATTTCCAAACGGCGCTTCATCTTATTTAACCCCAAACGAGGAAATCTGGAAGCTTCAGGGATCTCAATACTCGTTCAGAAAAATTGAGGCAGTTTGCGTAATTTCCCCTTAATAGTAATGAAAGTCTTCTACAAATATAACAAAGTGAAATACTTGGATTTTTTTTGGAATAACACTTAGGGGATGCCCCCTATAAATGCAATGTACTGTGTTAATGATGGGAAATAAGGGTATTGGAGGGAGGAACGAGGGAGTAGTGTTTGTTGATGTTTGCCTTGAATTTGATAATGTCATGGCAGACAGGAAAAACACTTTTTGGAAGATTATTCCACATGCGAACAGTACGGCTAAAGAACGAATTTTATCTGTAGTGAGTCGTCCGGTCAATCGGCCACTTTACAACGAGCGGATAGCCGAGTATTCCGGCTAAATGTTCTAACGTCAGGGACCAGACGACGGATATCTGACGAGCAAATACCGTTAAAATATCTATAGAACAGCGATATACATCCCACATTCCGGTGATGATGAAGGGAGACAATAGAGTTGGATACCCTACTATCCCCAATCATCACCACCGCTCTACTCTGTACACGGTCTCCTCTGATTCGTCGATATCCACACCACCCATAGATATTGACGGCGATGCTGGAGAAGTGGAACGTTTGTGTGACAACAAACAGCACTGGGTCTTTTGTGCATTAAAATATACTCTGTTCATTTGGCCTCACTCACAAATCGTCGTCAAAATCGCGGTTAAGTGAGTTGTTCATCGTTCGCCTTTTGTCCTCTAACTCCGAGGGACTTGGCCGATGTTCAAATGAGTACGAATGACAGATGTTGCTGTCATCCGCAACGATGTAGATTGGGTTCACAGTCAGCCGTCACAGGTCGTCAATGAAAATAAGAAATAAAGAAGGAGAGAGGACAGAGCCTTGTGGCACTCCTGCGGTCAGCCTATGCTCGTTGGATGAGACGCCATCTATAACAACTCGTATAGAGCGATCCCTGAGAAAACTCGATATGAATCGATATAAGGTATTATCGACACCAAATGCAATAAATTTTGATATGAATGCTCCATGCCAGACCCTATCGAACGCCTTGGAAATATCCAGAGCCACGACCTTACTTTCACCAAGGCGGTGAATGGATCGACTCCATCGCTCCGTAAGGAAAGCCATCAGGTCTCCAGTAGATCGATTTCTACGGAAGCCATACTGTCGATCATTCAGAATGCCGTTAGACTCTAGATATCTTACAAGATGGTGATTAACCATGCTCTCCATAACCTTCGAGAGCGCAGAACATATTGAAATTTGACGGTAATTCGCAGGATGTGTAGCCTCGCCTTTCTTGGGGATCGGCTGAACGTGAAGTATAAATGCGACATGTTCAAAAAATTGAGCAATGGACGAGCTAGCGTCGAAGAGCACTTACATAGGACAAGTGCCGAAATACCATCCGGTCCCGGAGTTTTATTTACGTTGAGATCTGCAAGAACCATTTTAACTCCACGTGTTCGAAAAAATATCTGAGGCATCGAACTAGATACGTTCTCCATCACTAGTTATAACAGCCTAAGTATTTTTTTTAATTTTTTTAGGGAACAGTTTCAAATCATCAGGATTCAGCTTTTTTTTGATCAACTTTCTTACAGATGCTATGGAATCGCACTATTTTACTAACTTCTTAGAATCAACTTGTTTGTATAAGCACCATGAACACCATTGTTATATTTTGTCCTAACTATAGTTAGGCTTTTGTTTGTCAATGGTAACAAACCATATGTACTATGAAAATCCTTTAACTGTTTGTTGTTTCTTTTTGTTCTATGATTACAGTTCAGTTGTGTACATCTCGCTAACAATTATTTTCAATTCTGTTTCATTCAGGGCCTCATTGAACGTGTTCGTCGAGGTGGTAATCAAACCCTATGTGATCGTGTTATAGATCAAAAGAATCGCTTATTCAGTGATGGCGTACAGACAATCACCACCACCAGCCCTAGCCCCAAACAACAGCATTACCAATACTATGGTGCCATTGTGGCTGTAAATAGTTGCGGCCAAAAGCCATCACATCAATCAACACAACAGCTGCAAACATTCACAGGCATTGCATCCAAAGAATATGCCCCCAAAGTACTCTTCACTATTTCTTCCACTCCTTTCAAATGCTCAAGCAATCATACGGCAAATTCCGGTGGTCAACTCCTACTTAATACATCATCAAGTAATGCGAAAAGACGGTGCTCGCCGGTTGCTGCGGCACGAGAAAGCCCCATGAAAAAAGATGAACATGTGCCAATAGAGAATAAGTCGGAGCCTGTCTGTGATAATATTTCAGCCGAAGCCACAACGAACGTTGTGGACGTGCCACAATTCGAGATATCGCCCAACAAATGTAAACAATATAATGTCGAAAAGAATCAACTTTTAAATTCGGCCATGTTAAATATTGAGAAAGCTTTCGAGAAGACCAGTCAATTAAAAACATTTATAGATGGTACTGGGAATGCGGTAAATAATACTTCCGTATCGCAAGACGACTCGGGCAATTACTCACGAAATGAAAACTGTGATGGCAGCTCGACAAGCTGCACAAGTTCCTCAGATTTAACAAATATTGATACCAATAATTCTATAACTAAAGCCAATGATAATCAGAAGTCCATCTCCTGCAGTAGTATAGAATTACCGGAAGATTCGGCTCCCGAATTAGTATGCGTTCGCTTGTGCTCTTTGCTCAAGGACCAACTGGTTAAATGTCTGGATGAGATCCGTGAAAAATACTATAAAGAAGATCAGGTTTTCTTGAGCGAAGTCATCGATGTCGACGATGAAACAATGGAAACTGTTATAGACTTTGAAAACAATCTGGATGAAGATAACAAGGAGACTATTGAAAACACCAAAGAAAATTCGGATTTATCAGAACTACCAGAATATACAGGAAAATCTGATGATTATGTTGATATGAAACCAGCATTAAATGGTTTAAGTGATTCTACAAATTGCACGGTTGTTACATCGTCGCCTTCTGGTGCTAGCAATAATAAAACTATTGAAGCTGGTCTTCATGCCAGCCCAGAATGTTTTCAACTGTTGTCGACGGCACCAAAAACGCATAAATTCCACTTAACCATATTTCATCCAAATAATACGCAACAATATTATAAGGCTGTGCAACGAGAACATCGCATGCTAAAGAATTCTCTTCCTCCGGGTGTTTGGGTTAGGTAAGTACATATGCAATCAATACTTAATTAATATCATTCGGTTTGAAGAGTGACTGTAGTAGAATTTTACCATCTTCCAACATTAGTTTTTTACACTTTCATGGCATTTGTAAAAGTAAAAGATACGTTTTTTACTCTTTTATATCTAGTGAAATCTTTATTAATTGACGTATCCCATGCAATTTTGCACGCATTTGGGATGGGCATTAGAGAATGAGAAATAAAACTAAATGTAGGAAATCAAAAGAATCCCAGAATTCCAAAAATTTAAAGAAAATGTGCCTAAAATTAGAATTTTGTACTAAATTTGTTATAGTTTCCACAATTTTTGATGGACGGTCATTTGATAAGTGAACATTGTTAAGAACACATAGACACAACAGAACCGGGCTATACTTTGGAATGTTTTGCTTTAGGGGTAACCCTCGATTTTTTGTAAATTCATCTACATTTATTTGTATGTCCATAAAAATTATATGTAAATAAAAGTTATTGGTAGCTTTTTTTTCTTAAATTTTCAAGTTCCAACGACTATAAAATTTGTTCTCTTTAAACATCTTGTTGTAATGTCTTTAGTTTTTTTTTTATTAATTCTGTTTTCAAACTAACCATTTTTACTTTACTGAAAAATGACTTCAAATAGTTTAGTTATAACCAGTATCCTGAACCGGGATCGAAAGAAAAAAGAATTTCGTTTAAAACGCACATCACAAATTATATATATTGGACTTAAATACAAATTTTGGCGAAAGTTTACATTTTTCTGAGAATCGAGGTTTCCAACTTTAAAACCTTATTGCTCATCTCTGGCTAGACCCACTGGGTCTATATTCCACATACTCGAACACACTTGAGCTAGGTCTGTGTCAATTTTAATCAAATCGGATAAGCCAATTCCAAATGGCAGATTAATTTCCAAAAAAAAATTTATTTCCCCACTGTGCGACATGTAGAAGGTTGGTAAAATTCCTTAAATGAACAAACAGAAAACTAATTTTTTTTATTTGTTTTGTTAATATAATATTAATAACCGTATAATATACAAAATCTGAGTATGTAACTATTCAGAGTTTTGTAAGAATAACGTATTGTGTGTTATGACACCAGTCGCTCAAAAGTGTTGAAATGTTTATTTAGAACGAGTTTCTCGTGTTCCTCTCTCTTTGACCATTTAAATAATTTCAATATAATTTCTCTTTATAGAATATTTGAAGATCGCATGGATTTACTGAGTGTAATGATTGAAGGTCCCAAAAAGACACCATACGAAGACGGTATGTTCTTCTTCGATATACAATTGGGTCGTGATTATCCCAAAAGTCCCCCACTGTGCCATTACATAAGTTACTGTTCGGACCGACTTAATCCCAATCTCTATGAAGACGGCAAAGTTTGTGTATCGTTACTGGGCACATGGACAGGAAGAGACAGCGAAATATGGGGGCCCAAGAGTACATTGCTACAAGTGATCGTCTCCATACAGGGCCTTATACTGGTACCAGAGCCCTATTTCAACGAAGCCGGTTACGAAAAGCAAAAAGGTAAATAACCCTCTGATAAGTATATGAACGAAATTTTATCAATACTCGTTCTATTGTCCAGAAACACAACAAGGTAAAGAAAACTCACGAATGTACAATGAAATGGTCGTGATCAAAATGGTCCAGGCTACCACCAAGGTAGTGCAGAATCCTCCTGAAATATTTCGCACGGAAATTTTGGCTCATTTCAAAGAAAATGGAATGCAAATGTATGAACGCATCAAAGGCTGGATGGAGTTATCGAAAGAAAGCCACAAAAATCTTTCGGAGAACAAAGATGAAGAAGGTGAAGGTAAGATAATCAAATCGTTCTGCTGGATATATATGAAATTACATTGTGACCTGTTTTAGATGTTGGTGAATCCTCCGGCATAACGTCGGCTTACACTATGCCTGAATTTCCTTTGGTACCAGCTAGTCGGGGCTTCTGCTTGACATTAGCAGGTCTTTTAGAAAGTTTTAAAAGGAAATTCATTTCCGGTGTGGAGAATGTAGTAGTCCCTACGATAACCACAAATAATGCATCAGAATAGTCATAATTTATTTTTTGTAAAAAAAAAAAAAACAGAATAGTTGAATTAACAAAATATAGGCCTTTTTCAAATTAATTTGGTGCTAATTCCTCTCTAAAAATGCAAGCACTAAAAAAGTTGTCTTTAAACATTGTTCTATTCCTTACTTAAGTAAAATCTTTGATCTTTAACCAATTCATAGTAATATTTTTTTAGTAAATTTATTAAAATTATGGTATATATATATATTTTACTTATGGTATTAAACAAAATAATACTCTTTATAAATCGAATCGAAAGAATATCTCATTTAAAATATGTTGTCTTCGAAACTATTAGTTTTGCAGCGCAATAGAAATTAAATAAACAAATACAAACAAACATACTTTATTTAAATATACATACATATATTTTTTTTTTCAATTGAACTCGAATAATTTTCGAATTAAACCAAAGTAACTGTTGTTCATGCTTTTTCTGTAGCATGTAAAAAGAGAAATTTTGTTAATCGCAATTTTTAATTAAAAGTAATTTTCGAAAATATTTACGTCCAGAATGCAACTAAAAAAAAAATAAGAATTGGAAAATTCACAAAACATTCAAGTCAGTATTAATTTTATTTTAAATGTTTGCAAAACATGTATTATTTATTTTATTGTTTTTCTATGCACAATTAATGTTGTTGGTTTTTTTTTTCTTAATTTATTTTTGTTTATTACTTATGCTATTAACTGTTTTTATTATTATTTGTTTTTGTTTGTTCTAAAGTCATTTGATAGAATGAAGTTATATACTTTTTTTTTTTGCTAAATACAAAGTTAAACTATAAAACCGAGTTTTTTTTTTAGATTATGGTATTGGTTTCTCGCAATACACGAGACCGAAGAAACACAATACTATACATACTTTATGGATTTGTATCTTATTAATCTGTACTGTATCGAATCAAAATTTGCTATTCGGTTTATTTTTCGGAGTTCAGTTACAGCTGCTGCTTTTCCCATACGCTTCACATTTCTATTTTATTCCACAAAACTGGAAATTAGGTTAGGATAGGTTGAAACGGAGGATGGGTCATGTGCGAATGACCGTCTCATGTCGTTGACATACGGCTAGGCCAGTAATTTGGCCTGATTTCTTCTACAGATTCCCTGCCCCGTTTTACGTTAGAATTTCGGTCCCCTCTATAAAGTTTCTTAAATTCCTTATGTCCATTTCTTTGACGACCGACAGGTCATCTAAGATATCCTCTCCTAATTGGATTTTCCTGATCTGCGAGAAAGCGGGGTACTGGCACAGGAAGTGTTCAGCCGTCTCGGCGTCGTTCTCGAAACATCCTATGGTAGCTCAACTTACTGAACTCATTTTTGTTAAACCCGAGTATTCTCCTTGTTTTCTTGTAATCGAGATTTCCCCAGGTTTCCTTGGTGGTTCTTTCCACCTGTTCCTCTTGCCATCTGAAGGCATGGGTCGTCCTCATCCTCATTCCCTCAGCTTCCTTTTTGTCTCCAGAAAAGGTTTAGGCAATTGCAGAATATTTCGGTGGGATTCCCTTCTCAAAGTGGAAATTAACTTTTATGAATTTCGTGACTTTCAATGTACACAAATAATGAAATTAGGTTTAATACAATATTGGACCTATAACCAAATAACGTGGTCCAATGTTTTTATATAGCCCAGTTCCGATTTGCTGTAGGCTCGACTTTACCTTTATTATGATGATAAATGCAGAACAAACAAACAGTAAAAAAACTTACCTCATATTCATGAAAACGATTTTAACAATCGAATTACAGGGTTCCATTGAATTGAAAATCGAATATGGGGATTTTTGCATTTGAGCAACAATTCATGAGGAAGGACCAAGATACATCAATGTTTTACATACCATTCTCTATTCTAGAAGATTTTGCACTGTCGTTTTCAAACTCGATGGCAGGGTAGGAAATTGGGGAGTGATGAGGTTAGACCTTGTGCTACCGAAGGCGAGATTTAGGTTTTCACCGTTTCATTCTCGATACACAAAATGTAGAGAGTCATCAGGTAACCAAACTTGATAAAATTAAAACAGTATTAAACATTTTATTGACAGAAACTTAATCCTAAACTAAATGTTCACGGTAGTAAGTTGTTAACAATCCAATCACTATAATTGCCCACCCTGGTGTAGACACCGGGCCAACCGTCTAGACCGCATGGCCGCGGACCATACGACACAACACCGATAGCAAAATAAACCTCTCGCTTATTTATGCGCTCCGTTGCCATCAGGGGACCTCCGGAATCGCCGCGACACGTATCAATGCCACTCTCGCCGCCAGCACACATTTGATAGTTCGCATTGATGGACATTTGAAAGGTATGATAGGTGCTCTGACATCTGGTTATATTCCAAACATTAACCATAATTTTCAATTTCACAGCACTTGTAGTTCCGTTTTCGGTCACACCCCAGCCGGCCACATCCATAACGGTAGAGGTGAATAATTTCTGGCGTATATCTGGGGCCAGAGGTAGACATATGGGTATTATATAGGATGTGGGTGAAACACTTTCCATCAATCGAATGATGGCAATATCATTGAATTGATCCTTTGATGACGCCACATACTGCGGATGGGAGATGGCATAGTCGATGAGGATGTCTTTGTAGGGATCTATGCAGTCTTTACGTCCCCGTGTGTCTTCAATACAATCGGGATCATGGTTTAGATCCCATTCGCCCAGGCGTACACTGTATAATTCCCATGTCGTTGGCATATCCGGATGTTTCAGACAGTGTCCGGCGGTTAAGACATAACGGGAATTTATCAGACTTCCTCCGCAATAAAAGCCATAACGTTCGGGTCCTGCAAATGGGTAAGAATATTAAAAGTTACCATCGGTATTTCGAAATTGTACTGAAGCAAAAAAAGCAGATTTGAATTGGAAGTGGAAAAGTTTGAAATAAAGGATTATTTTTATAAAAAGTTTAAATTTCCCGGCATTATTGGATGCATAGATGGAACGTCTATCAAAATTTTGGCTCCAGGAGTTGATGAAAGATTTAAACGTCTCTAGTCGTATGGAAAAAATTGATCGACTGTTTTAGCCAACTTTGACAGTCGTTTTCGTCTTCCGTGTTACGAAAATTGTAACAGATTGTGCATTTTCGACAACCGTAGTACCGTTTTCCAAAAAAATCGACATTCGACTACGTCTTCGACAACCGTAATAAGGCTGAATAATTTGTTTTTTTAAATGTATAACATTTTTTATGTAAAGGGTGTTTCTTAAGTTGCATGAGAACTATGGTTTGACAGCGGATAATGTCAAACCGTGTCGGCATTTCCGTTCGATAAGATTTGCATGAATCGTTTAACGCCTGAACAACGCTTCCACATTGTACACATTTATTTAAAAAAAATATATCTGTTCTTGAAGTTCATAGAGCACTTCGTCCATTATACGGACAACATAATCGGCCTAGTGAGCAAGATTGATCAATAAGCAAAATTGCCGTATTTGGAGCGCAGACGAATCACCATTACATCCATTAAAATTGAACATTTCCTTTGCGGATGCCCCGCACTGATGAATCGACGACTAAAGACAATGCGCGCTAGGTTCCTGGGTGATATATCCGAGATATCGAATATCGAACTAAGCAGCATCATAAAATTCCTCAATCTGACGAACTGGATATGAGTTAACATGACAACAGGCGGTTTCAGAGTGATGTGGTAAAATAAACAATTCAAAACGGTGTCACTAGACGCTAGCTGCCGGTACGGTGAGTGGCGACCGCTATCCAACCAAGCTGACTGAATTTTTGGCTCCAATAACACTACTCAACAAAATGAAAAAAATTTCATGTACTCCGGATGCGATAATTTTTTCTGTGTAGATAACCTTGACATGAGCTCGAAAAACGCAATAAAAAAATTTTTTTTCGTTTGGTTTTTGTTTTATTTTTTTTTTTTTAAATTTTAAAAAAAATTTTTTGGTTAATTTGTTTCGTCCGGCATAACTCGGGAACCACTAGCCCGATTTAATTGGATTAAATTTTAAAAAATTTAAAATTACAATTCCCTTAATCTGTTCATATATTGTTTTCCTATACAAGCAACAGTTTCCAAGTTAAAAATGAATATATAAAGGAAAAAACTTATTTTTTGCCTAAAGATTTAAATTTTTTTTTTTAAAAAATCCATAAAAAATCCAAAATGAAAAAAAATGTCAAATCTTATTACTTTTACGTAAAGTCACATAACCTATGAGCAAAATGAGACAAAGATCATGAAAATCGATGCACGCGTTTCGTTTTTTAAAATTTAATTCAATTAAATCGGGCTAGTGGTTCCCGAGTTATGCCGGACGAAACAAATTAACCAAAAATTTTTTTTTAAAATTTAAAAAAAAAAATAAAACAAAAACCAAACGAAAAAAAATTTTTTTATTGCGTTTTTCGAGCTCATGTCAAGGTTATCTACACAGAAAAAATTATCGCATCCCGAGTACATTTTGACTGTTGACTAGTGTAATTAATTAATCATATTTAAAAAAAAATGCCATGCATATATCTACCAGATTGTAATAACGAAAATTCATTCCAACAACATTTCTGTCTAGTATTATCATTTGAAGTTCTCAAACTCTTAAAAAAAAACTCCATTACTATGGCCCCCTGAGCAGCAATGTGGGACATCATAATCTTAAAATGTGGCTACCATCGCCTCCCAAGTGAACCCAGTAAACCATCCAAGTAAATCCCATACGACTGGGGAGCTAATTCGAATATTCGCTGTGTGGACGAATGGGATAGCTGTTGAGGAGGAATTGTTTCTTAGGTGTTGAGGTACTCTCCGCCAATCTTTAGTTGGTATCACCCGGTTGAGGTTGCAACTCCAAGTCCAGCCAACGATTACCTACGATTTTGTTGGTAAATCACGGCCACTGTGAAACTCTTCGAAGGTTTGGTCCCGCGCTTTGCAGAGCACAATCGGCACTTTCAATAGTCAAGAGGCTGAGTTAATTTAATAGGCAAAATTCGACGCAAAGTAGATAGAGAAATTCTTATTTTCTGTGAATGAATCGGAATCAATTTCCATCGGCCAAAATGCAATAACTTTCGATCCAGTACAAATGTTGAAGTTTTGCAAGCAACCACTTGTAGACAAGAGCTGCATTGAAAATCGAACAACTGCCGCAGTGAACTTTTAATATCCCAGAAAAACTAAAATTTCCATTTTTGTTTTGTCGTTTCGAAATTTACCGATTTACCACTTACCCGTTTTGTATCGTATTAATGCCATCCATGGAAACTCATCAATTTGTGTGATATTGCCGCCATATATTCTATTCGATAAAATTTTGCCACACTCTCCAGGTTCGGGCAATACATTGCCCGTTGTTGATTTTATGCTATTGTTGCTGATGGGGTGACGAAAACGATCGGGACAGCATACCTAGTTAATATGTAATGTATTTTTATTTTGATTAATACTTTTTTAATTTGTTTATGGGAAATATTTTTACAACATACCAGTATCTGCTTGGAGACCGTATCTTGTGTACTGTCATGACCACACTGACTTTCTTTTAGGAAATTGCGATCCTCGTTACTCAACTCGGTGCCGGTGTTATTCAAAATGCCCAGCAAATGACTGCAGTCCTTGATCTGTATGCAAATGCCCCTTTCGTGATTGGGATTTGTGCAAACTCCATACGCCAAAAGTGATGCTGTTGAGAAAAAGAACAACAATGGTTATCGGAAATTTCAGAAATAAATATAAACGAATTTAAAAAATAAACAAACACTGGCGAGACGGTCAAACGGCACATCCGCGACCGCGAAAATATTTATCAAATGCTTTTAGACGCCCCGGCACGCTGTTGTGGGTTCGATTCTCACCACAGGCTTTGGTCTGTCGCTGAAAAGATCTACCCATATGGTCTGTTCCACCTGTTTACCCTTGGACCCTAAATAAGAATATAAGTCTTAAAACAGCTACATCTTTTTGCTCCTCTGATGATATCAACAACTAATATCTCTCGGCACGCTTCTTTGCCATGATGGAAAATTTCTCGGATTTGTACAAGCCGCGATCCAAAGTTGCTTACAAACAAATACACCCATTGTGTCTTACAAAATGTGTCAATAACTTAAAAAAGGTGTATAAATTATATTAGAATTCTTGATAATCATTTCAATAGTGAAGTTTTAGTGTGAAAGTATTGAAAACAATTAAAGTTTGCCAAAGAACAAACATTCGAATTGACTGAGTCGCCATGCTTGCAGTTCTACCCGCAAGAGCGGCTGGAAGAATTCCATTGTTCAGAGGAAATGATCGATTTACCAGGTTAACACAAGGAAACTTATTTAATTTGAAAGTTTTATTTGCTAAACTCAATTATTATCACAGCTAATCCATGCCATTCTCAAAACACCGATCGTTTTGTTCATGCTGTTCATGAAGCTGCCATAGCGGTCACCGCAAGGTCCACATTTTCCCTCAATGTAATATTTATATGCGGATAATCGAATTCGTGTGAGTACGAAAACCCAACCTGTTTTGATTTCGTCTACTGACGTTCGTCTCAGACGAATACATTTTATAAAAACGGAAAGTGTTTTGTATGACATGAGCAGAAAAACGAATTGTTATGGATGTTCCGTTTCAGTTATCCAAAAGTTTTCATTTAAACGGATTACAGTTGTCTGGAGTTGACTTGTTTTTTTTTCGCAGGCATGCCTCATTTCGGACGAAACTTTTTTGATTTTGGAAATAAGTTTGCTATTTGCCAACGTTGTTCAGAAATATGATACCGATTTTCTGTCCAGATTTCGAGCGGAAAGAGCTGTAACTGTCAAAACAACATATGACTAAAAAGGAAACCACCAGGTGCACCACCCGGTAGGTAGACACTGACTTAGGTATTGTTGTCGATTGTGGAACCAATGGGGCAGTGCATATACAAGGAAATAGGGAAATGAAAGGACAAGTTATTGGGAACAGGCGATAAAGACAGGTTGGCTGAAATTTTTGCAAAGAATTCATCTTTGCCAGAAAGCAGACAACCACTCCCCGTAATCGAAAACGTATCTACTACGATGCCTCAGATATTTTTCCGAACACGTGGAGTTAAAAGGGTTCTTGCAGATCTCAATGTAAACAAAACTCCGGGCCCGGATGGTATTTCAGCACATGTCCAATGTAAGTGCTCTTCGACGCTAGCTCGTCCATTGCTCAATCTTTTGAACATGCCGCACCGAGCTTTTATACTTCACGTTGGAAAGTTGCCAATGTTCAGCCGATCCCCAAGAAAGGTGAGGCTTCGAATCCTGCGAATTACCGTCGAAAGTTATGGAGAGCATGGTTAATCACCATCTTGTAAGATATCTAGAGTCTAACGGCCTTCTAAATGATCGAAAGTATGGCTTCCGTAGAAATCGATCTACTGGAGACCTGATGGCGTTCCTTTCGGAGCGATGGAGTCGATCCATTTACCGCCTTGGTGAAAGTAAGGTCGTGGCTCTGGATATTTCCAAGGCATTCGATAGGGTCTGGCATGGAGCACTCAAATAAAAACTTATTGCATTTGGTGTCGGTAATAAATTCTCTCGATTCATATCGAGTTTTCTCAGAGATCGCTCTATACGAGTTGTTATAGATGGGGTCTCATCCAACGAGCATAGGCTGACCGCAGGAGTGCCACAAGGCTCTGCCCTCTCTCCTTCACTATTTCTTATTTTCATTGACGACCTGTTGGGGCAAACTGTAAACCCAATCTACTTGCGGATGATAGCAACCTCTGTCATTCGTACTCATTTTGAACATCGGCCAAGTCCTTCGGAGGTAGAGGACAAAAGTCAAACGATGAATGACTCACTCAACCGCGATTTGGCGACGATTTGTGAGTGGGGCCAAATGAACAGAGTCGATTTTAATGCACAAAAGACCCAGTGCTGTTTGTTGTCACACAAACGTTCACCAGATCCAGCACCGTCTTCAATATCTATGGGTGGCGTGGATATCGACGTGTCAGATACTCTTGATGTTCTGGGCATGAAGATACAGGGTGATGCTCGCTGGGCTAGCCATATATTCGAAGTGTCGAAAGAAGCATTCAAGTGTTTGGGCTTTTTAAAGCGGTGCAAGAAATACTTCACCCCATCTGATCTCGTAAATATTTACACCACCTTCATCCGACCTAAAATGGAATATAACTCCCATATATGGCAGGAGCTCCATAGATATCTTTGCAGCTTCTGGACCGTGTACAGAGGAGAGCGGTGGTGATGATAGGGGATGGTAGGGTATCCAACACTATTGTCTCCCTACAGCATCGCCCGAACGTGGGTTGTGTATCGCAATTCTATAGATATTTCAATGGTATCGGTTCGTCAGATATCAGTCGCCTGGTCCCTGACATTAGAACATTTAGCCGGAATAGTCGGCTATCCAGGGAGTCCCATCCCATTGTCAAATGGCCGGTTGACCAGAGGACGCACTATAGAGCGAATTCGTTCTGCAGCCGAACTGTTCGTTTGTTGAATAATCATCCATTAACCACCAGTGGCAGACGATTTAAGCATACTGCTACAAATGGATACCAATTGTCCTTTCTAAGACATCCAGAGTCTCCGACAGTTTGTGGTTAACAACTAGCAGCGCCAGTCCCAAGTCACCGTCTCCGAATTGATGCTCGTATAATAACCGACTTTTTTCGCATGCTATTGAAGAATACGACTTGGATGATATGTGGTTTCAACAAGACGCTGCCACATGCCACACAACTCTAGCGAATATGGCTTTATTGCAAAAGACAGTTCCTGGCCGCGTAATTTCTTGTCGTGGCGACATCAACTGGCCACCAAGATCATGCGATTTGACACCATTAGACTTTGGTGTCAACATGCAAACTTTATAACAAATAAGATATATGATGAAAAACAAAAAAACAATTATATGCGTTTTATTTACGTTTACTTTTGAAAACGCATAATGGATAACCCTTTATTATCTATGTAAAACTGGCTAATAACTGACCTCACTGCATCTATTTCAGCCAGGGTTATTTTTTTTAAACCGCATAAAACTTTTATGAAATGTATTGACTTTTGTTTCAAAGTACTGTTAGTTTTTCACCCAAGACCATTGCCTTGTCACGATTATAGATTGTTGATATGCCAATTCACGATCCGATTATTTCTAAAATTGTCTGTGGTTTTCCATGTCATGATGGATCACGCTAATAATACAATTATTCTAAGTGAAACAATTGTTAGGTAAGAAAACCTTGGAAACTCCTTACAAGACTTGCTCGGATTTTCTAATACAAAAACATTAAATACATGTTTTTTTTTTTAAATAAAAAAAATATTCGAAAGAACACCATTCCCTCTATTTATGGATATGACTTAAGGCATGAGGCTGTCTGGAATGGCATCGCAGTAGCGCCAGCCAGCATCTCACTACTGGCTTTGTTCGCTGGTCGCCTTAAGGGCCTGGAATCGTTACATCCGTCCTTCACGATACTCGTATGTCTGTTTGCACACATGTCTGCAAAATGTTCGATCAACATTAAAGAAGAGAGATCGATAGACGGCGGCTCTATGAAAAATGACCCAAGAATAAAAAGGAAAAATTACCCTAAAAAATCTGTCACAAAAATATGGGAATTCATAATTTTTAGTTTTCCGGCCCATTTTTCATATGAAAAATAACCCATAATTTGAACAATGAAAAATTATGTATCTCTGAAGGTATTCGTGAAATCTGAAAATCAGCTGGGAATAGTGGAAACTTACAATCGGAGAAACATTTGAAAGCGTTATAGATTGACCAAAGATACAGCAAATCCCAAAGATTTCCTGAAAGCTGCCATGTCTGCAAATTATTTCTGGTTTGTAAAGGATGTTTTGTTTAGACGTGTGGTTTTCAAACTGAAATAAAACGTATATAATGTAATGCTATGGCCATGAATTTATCTTTTTTTTTTTTTTATAAAAATAAGGGTTTGCCATTATGTTTTAAAAATGATTTCGGGCAAGTGGCCTCCTCGGCTGGCTCGACTAAATTTCAGCCGAGAGTCCCAATTTTCGAACAATTCCTGCAGCATATGGACCGTATGTCTGCAATAGCGCGACGCTTATCTTCGTAGACAAGCGACTTCACAGGACCCCACAAAAAATAGTCCAGAGGTATTACATCGATCTTGGAGGCCACGCCACAGGCCCATGAGTTTCCAAAAGTTTCCTTCAATAAATTGATTGTTTCGTTGGCTTTATGGCGTTTAGCGCCGACTTGTTTGAAGTTGTTTTAAGTTCGTCCACATTAATTTCCTCCTTCCAAGTTAGATACGAAAAAGTCATTGATCATGGCGCTATAGCGTTCCCCATTGACTGTAACATTAAGCCGGCTTTATTTTTGAAGAAATAGTGACCAATGATTCCCTCTGCCCATAGAGTACGCCAAATAGTGACTTTGAGAGGATGTAACGGCGTCTTAGCTGGCTTGCGAATGTTCATTACTCTAAATTAGACACTTTGGACGTTTTTAGGTCTTAAGGGCTTCTTAACAATGACTTGTGGATTTCTATAACTCCAAATGCGACGATTTTGTTCATTAACGTACCCATTCAAACAAATGTGAGCTTCATCGCTGAACAAATTTTTTTTTTTGAAAAACGCGATCTCTTTTTCTCTCCATTCACCGATTATTCGTTCGGCTACAATTCTTGCACGAGTTGGATTTTGTAAGCCTGCAAAACAAGATCCTTCCACAAAATCTTCCATAAAGTGGATGGGCACAGTTGGAATAGTATCGCGCGGACTCATTCGGCTCTTCTTCGATACTCTGCTCCACAGCAGCAATAGCGCCTTCGGTTCGCACTGTATGGCGTCTCTGAGGATGCGCACTATCGACTTGAGTAAACGTGGTGCAAAATCGATCCATGGTTGCTCGAATTAATTAACTCTGCTGTCGACCGAATATTGGAGGCAGCGCCCGATGTGTCGCTCGAACCGAACCATTATTTTTGTAATAAATTTGCACGATTTGCAAACGTTGCTCCGTAGTAAGTCTATTCATTATGAAATGGCAAACCAAAGTGAGCATAAATCAAGTGACAGCTGCCAAAAAAGACCAACTACGAAAAAAGTGTGGCCAGATTGAAAATCACACGTCTAAAAGAAACACCCGGTATATTTCATTCAGAAACCATTGAACATTCCGATTGGAAGAAGAAAATGTTTAAAAATGTCAGGTGCCATTGCTTATAGGAACGACGGGAACATACATATGCAGGGTTTTCCAACCAGAGGTGTTATTTTGGTATTCAAAGAAAAATGGATTTTTTTTTAAAATAAATGATCGGATGTTTATTTCATAATAGAGGTTAATAGAGGAAGTTATGCCGTTAATAATGAAAACAACACCAGCCACCACCGACCATATCCTTTTCATAAATTTTCCATAACCAAATCAAAAGTTGCTGCCCTATGTTTTCGATAGCCTCACGAATTCGGGCTTTGAGGTAATGGCGTAGTTTCTACTTGTCAAATGTCAAAGAATAAAAGCTTCAAAAGTGACAGCTGCCGAAATACCGGGTGATTCAAAATAACACCTCTTATTGGAAAACTCTTTATATATTGCGGATATAGTTAAAGTGAACATTCCAGTCGGGGGTTTAACTGCCGGTTTCCATAAAACGATTTTCTTCGTTCGTTACAAATCGTCAATATTGGAAGCGTGATAAAATGGGATTCAGACATTATTCAATTCTGGCTTTAAGATATATATTAGATATGGACATCTGGAATACAATACCAAAAGAATGAGCTCTCACTGCTGACAAACATCTATTTTATTACGCCTTCAATTTTGACCATTTGTAACAAACGAACCAATTCGTTTAATGGAAACAGTCAGTAAATTGACAGCACATTTAAAATTGTGCCTTGTGGGCGTATTAAACAACTTGTCGTCGTTTATGTTGAATACTTAGATTTTAAGGCAAGTTAATATTTTTTAACGTTGCAATAGGATGGGCCATGCATCCAGCCCGCTATTTTTTAATAGGGATTTTTTTCATAAATTACTGGGGGGATTTTTCAGAATTTTCATGTTGTCCTCTTTGGGGGAATTTTTATTTTATTTTTGGTGGCATTTTTCATAGAGCCATGGACGGCCATGGCTGGATATGCATAGTTTAAAATTTTTAAAAATTGTAGCTTGGAGCTGATAACAAAAAATAATAATTCCAAAAACGTTGACCTACATTTATGTTGCCAAAGAGTGGCCAAGTCAACAAGTAAACTCATGTAATATAGAATCTTCTATTTCCTTTCTTGTCAAGGATGTTGGAAAACTAAACTACCGCTTGTAACAGGGCTATCCTAAGTTATCTGGAACATCTCTCTAGAAATTCATATGATTCCAATTAAGAAAGCCAAACACAAAATTTTACCCAACAAATCGACATCTGTTGTTGTCAGAAGAGCTCTTATCACTTTATGTTCGTATCACACATTGTGAACACCCGATAATGATAATGAGTTTGAATGAATGTATTTCGTAGACAATTCAATATTCAATGTTTTTATTTTGAAGATTTCTTCTTTTTCTTCGTAGGAGTGATAATTTCAGTTTTTAGAATTTATGCAATTCTTTTTTTTTTTGTTCCACACCAAACAGTCAAACAAGCGTTTAAACAATTGCTTATTTACATTTACTGTTTAATTCTTTTGTTATTGACTACATGTTTATTTTCTTACTATATTTGTTTTTGGTATTGATTCTGTCTTATAATTACCGGCTTTAGCGACCGCACTTAGAGTAATCAATAGACACAAACTTCTCACGAGACATGTCAACATTTTTTGTTTCTTTTTCGAATTTAGACGAACTTGCACAGCAACGTCTTAACCAAATGCGAGTTGAACGGAGACTGATCGGTGTGAATGACGGTCGGTCTCCGTGAATGCTGCCCTCAAATCTCTACGATTTAATAAAGTATCTCTGAGTAGCGTTTGAGATCGGATTTACAGTAGAACATAAATAGTATCATTCGTTCCGGAATGGAGATAATCAATTGTTGTTGTCCAACAATTACGACAGATCTAGCCAGTTATGTGTGAGAGTATTCATGAGGCTTGGGAGTACTGAGGTTTAATAACCAGAAGTTGAAAGCGAAATTATAAATTTAAATCATTTCTAAATATTAACATGTGATGACGTCACGAACGAGGCAGATCTTAACCAGCAGCATTCAAAAGCTACAATTACGACGCATCACGGCGGTTAACAATTCAAATCGTTTAGATTTAATAAAGTCAATCGCCATTAATTATTAATTAATAATTGTCAGTTATGAATGTGGCCGCATACTCGTATGTCATAATGTTTACCTTGATGAGCCGGTTTCATCGTTAAAATTGTTCAAGCTCTTCGATTGCGAATGACAACTGTTTGGAACTTTTTGTGACATAATGAAAACAGTGGTAACCCTGTACGAGTTTTGTTGTTGTTGAAATTTTGCATATTTTATGGCAGTGTGCTCATCCAATAATCCCTTTTGTTGTCTAAGGCCCAATAAATGAGATCGCAGTGAAACCACGATTATGTAAAACTCAGTTTCCAATAAAACTGAGTTTAAACTTCATCTACGTTTTTGAGTGGTCAGGCAAAATAATCCACATTTTCGGCTGTTGATGTGGCAACACTCACACGTTTATCAGAAAACATATGTTTCCGGTGAATAATTACGGTAACTCGGATCATTGCACCATTTCAGCATTCTTTTCGTTCTCCGATCTTCGATCCACTTCTAAACCAGTCACGAAAACGAAAAAGCACGTGGGGCCGAGCTCAACAATTTCTATCAGCACTTTAATTGGAAATTATGTTTCCTAGACAATAATGTCGATGCTGCTGCTGAAATGTTCGAGAAAATAATACTTCATGGAATAAACACGTTTATTCCCTCGAAGACTACTTCGATTAAACCTTCAAAGAATTGTTGGTTTAATCAGACATGCAAAGAAGCTGTCAGATCCAAAGAGGAGGCGTTCAGAAATTGGCGTTTAAATAAAAAACGTCACTACTAAGCTGCGACGTAAGCAGACCAGATCCAATTGTGCCAGAGTGCTTAGGAGCGAAAAACTTCTCTACGGACAGCGCCTTCGTGCTACAGTTCTTTCTTCTAAGAGGAAGTAAGAGCTTTTGGGCATTTGTTAAAAGAGTAAGACACAATTCTTCGTCTTCTATTCCAATTCCAATGATTGGAGATAGTAGGGTATCCAACTCTATTGTCTCCCTTTAGCATCGTCGGAATGTAGGTTGTATATCGCTGTTCTATAGATATTTTAACAGTATCTGTTCGTCAGATATCCGTCGTCTGGTCCCTGACGTTAGAACATTTAGCCGGAATACTCGGCTATCCAGGGTCTCTCATCCGTTCATTGTGAAATGGCCGGTTGACCGGATGACACACTATAGAGAAAATTCGTTCTTTAGCCGAACCGTTCGTATGTGGAATAATCTTCCAGCGAATGTGTTCCCTGCCAGTTGTGACAGAAATTCAAAACAAATGTCAACAAATACTAGTCCCTCTTTCCGATACCCTAATTTCCTTCAGCTAACGCAATGCATTGCATTTATAGGGGGCATCCCCTGAGTGTTGGCCTTCAAAAAAAAAAAAAATCTGAGTATTCAACGTAATCGGCCAATTAAATATTTCATCAACGGAATTGTTCACATTAATCACATCAGCAATGACCTCTGAATAAAATATACAAAACGAGAAGTCTCTTGCAGAAATGGCAGCCTCCAAATGTTCTCGCGATTGGAATTTGAACAACAAAAAATTTACCAATTTTTGAAAATTTGAAATTTTATTTGAGAAATCTCCATCATCAGTGGAAATAGTGGAATCCAGCTGATGTTGGAGATTTCTCAAATAAAATTTCAAATTTTCAAAAATTGGTAAATTTTTTGTTGTTTAAATTTTAGGTTACTTTTCACATGAAAAATGGCCCAAAAACAATAAATGAAATATTATCTAAACATGATACCCAATATTTTAGTAGTATTGTTGATAATAAAAAATGCCTCTACTTTGTATGAGCTTTTTTGGACCATCTTTCGATTTCATTTGTGGCATTGTCCATAGAGCCCCTCTTAAGTACCCGCAGGGTGAGATCTAAAAAACCGAAATAACCTCCAAAAAAAGTATTAAATTTTCATTTCACC
The DNA here is from genome assembly GCA_958296145.1 of Hydrotaea cyrtoneurina. Taxonomy (NCBI): domain Eukaryota; kingdom Metazoa; phylum Arthropoda; class Insecta; order Diptera; family Muscidae; genus Hydrotaea; species Hydrotaea cyrtoneurina. The sequence goes on from OY282512.1 coordinate 91,399,898, forward strand.
ATACCGGCGTTTGTAAAAACCTCCCTGATTGACATTCCCAATTCACACATATTTTTCTTCACACCATTTCGATTTTTCATCTATTCCCGATTTTTTCATTTCGTTTACATGCTCAATTTGCATGTGACATTTGAAGTGTCAATTTGTGAATGGCCAAACAGCAGAAGACAATAACAATGTGTGCAAGTATGTTTGTGTTATTGTTTAACTTATTGCTGGTATCCTTTGTCACATGTACCCACGTATGTCCGTATTTACAAGTGTATAGTTCTGAGAAAAAAAACTCGAAAAAAAAACGAGATTTCGTTTTATAGACAAATGTAAACAGACGTTTTATGAGAATTTGTATTTATGTTCACAAACTGTTCCTGTTGAATTTCTTCCCCAGCCAGTCATGTCCTGTTCGCTGTACGAGTGTAAAATAAACCATGTGAAAGGGCCGTTAAGTCGGGTCGATCTCGTGCACCCTACATGGTGATGGTTTTTCGTTAGTAGAAATATTTACGAAATATTTAAATTTAAATATTTAAGATCACATTTGGATTCATTCTAAATGGTGATCCCGTTAGGGGCATCGTAACGACCAATTTGATAATGTCATATTGGCCAAAAACCTTGTATGAATTGTGATGTCTGATGTTTATTGATTTTGTGGACTGTTTTACATTCAAATTTGTAATGTCAGAAAGTAACGGCTAATTGGTAAAAATAGCTAATACCATCCGGAATTGTGGATTCTCTATGTTAGCCGGTATTGTCTTCTGCGATATGTCCAACAACGATATCGCGAAAGGTGCTTTTCTCTGTTGCCGCCCTTCTACAAAATAAAAAATCTTCCTTCCGAGGGAGCAGTCAATACAGGTCAACGAAAAAAAATTGCTCTCTGTAGACGACTTAGGCGGAAATAGGGATTTTTACACCTGGTGTATGTCCTTCGGTCGCGCTTCAAACGTATCTCCGGTGTTGGCGAAATAACTCCTTACTGTGTTGACATCAATAAAGATTTTCTTCTCTTGGCTAGAGAAATAGAGACACGAAGCCGGTATTTAATTTAAATCTTTAAATCCTTACGGGTTCCCTGGCAACAGCTACACAAACGGCTTTAGTTCGCGTAGCTGGGGTTCCGTAAATAAACGGACCTGCAACTCTCTGAGACACAGATCCTAGAGATGAAAATCTATGAAAAACTTTTGGTATATATTGTGCTCTATTCTTCTTGTCGGTTTTTAGGAGATTTTCAGCATTTTTATTGCTGTCATTTGGGTCATACAGTCTGATCGAGGATGTCGAACATTAACGTTCGCTTGCCTACTAGGTAAAAACAGCTGATTTGTGAATCACTGAGAGTCAACGACAAAGCGAAATGGAAATTTATAAACAAATGTTTGGTCTGTATTGGACTCTATGACATTATTTTTCTCAGTATTTAGGAGATGTTCAACATTTGTATTGAATCAACGGTCTTCTAGGTCTTACATCCAGAACCAGGATTGTCTAACGTTAACGTTCGCTTGCTTAAAGTCCAATTTGTCAGCTCTTTGAGTTGGAGTTGCATTTTGCATGTGTTAGAGAGAGATAACGAAAATTTTAGACTTCTACAGGTTGCAGAATCTAACGTCAACGGTCAAGACCGATCAGCTGTTTATTGTTATTGCTTTCACTTCGACATTGTTTATAAGTTGTAAATTAAATTTTAAAGTTATGAGCAATATAGTTATAAACGAAGACAGTCTGTTACAACGCAAATTGCAAATTATATTTTGTAGAAAGCTCTGCTCAGCTGATTTTGTTTTGTTTTGCCTTACCGTCGTCTACCGTCATAACTAATCGCACAATATTGAGTCTAACGTCAACCGTCAAGACTAATTGGACCTTTATATGTGAAAAACAGCTGATTTGACCTCTAACTGGCAACCACAAAACGAACGAAAATCTATGAGAAGAAAAGCATTTCAGTACAAAATCGGGGACCACTAACTTTTTCTTTTGTCATCTAAGCGAACAAAAATATCACAAGTAAGTGCTTGCGTTTTGTATTTCGTATGATAAAAAACAAACGCTTGAGGTGGTCTCCCGATGATGTGATACGGATGTGGCTTTCTCTAGCACACCCCATTACATCGGGACGTTCACTGGGGCTGGGCTTCGTATCCAAGTTGGGGGCACATTTCCATTACTCTCAGGAACATTTGAGACGTACCGTAATTTCCTCCAGAGAACTTCTCCAAAAAATGATATTTTAAATAATCAAAAATATTTCGACACCTCATGTTGTTTGTTTACATTTAGTTTGTTGTTATTACAGCGGAGAAAAGTGATGTCAATTTAACGTTTTTACTAATCTAAGCTAATCTCGCAACATTTTCATTACTCTCAGGAACATTTGAGACGTACCGTATTCTCCTCCGGAGATCTTCTCCAAAAAATTATATTTGTAATAATTAAAAAATATTTCGACACCTGATGTTGTTTGTTTACATTTACATTTGTTGTTATTACAGCGGAGAAAAGTGATGTCAATTTAGCGTTTTTACCAATCTAAGCTAATCTGGCAATGTGAATAAACTGTCATCGGCAGTTGGTCATGTTTCTATGCGAAAATGAGTGACTGGCTTTCGTTTACATAGATTTTCGTTCGACGTCGTGGGTCAGACAGTGTACCTCATTTCAACCACCACGAGAATCGAAAATATGTAGTATGTGAAAAAGGCAATAATTTTTTCACAAATGTAAAGTCTATACTTTCAATTTGTAATAAACTAAATAAAAAAAAGGACTATTCCTCCTTCACATGGTGAAGGGTATACAACATCCACTTAGAGCTAATGTTATCAAAAGGCACTCATCGCAAATGTCAGACCATGCGAGAGACGTTTACGTTACATCTCAGACACACAATCGCTCAAGCTTTTCCCGTTGAACTTTAAGCAAACACATCCTGCCTCCTTTCAATGTAGGGATACATGAATGAAGCGGCATCTTACCCATTTTTGGAGTCACGACATCCGTGAGACCAAAAAAAAAAAGAGGTGATGGACCTTTTTAGTACATAAATATGATACACATGTACATACATACCAGACCGGAGCATCGACGCAAAATGGACTTCATACAAACCCTGGTCTATACATACATAGACAAGGAAAAGTTACAAAATCCACCAGCACCTTTTAATATGTATCACAAGTGCCTTCAGCGTTTAATGAGTGCTGTATCTGTTTTTAGTACATTAGACCGCTTCACGTTCCACACAATAGGAAAATGTTGCCCCAGTGCCACCCTAATATTTTCATATGGCCTCTGGCATACAAGAGTGGAGTGTGTACATGTATTAAGTGTGTCACTCCATTGGCAGTACCATGAAATATTAATCTGGGAACACATAAAGTAATGTGAGAAATGCGAAACAAAACGCTGAACATTTTTTCAATCTTCAAACTCCGTTTAAAAGATATTATGTTTACTTGCAAAGCTTACAACGCCTGTAGTGGATTTGACAAACGGTTTCCAACATTTAGTTAGAATCGAATGAATTTATTATTTACAGCCTCACCCACGATGTCGAAAGAGAATTGAACTACGAAAGACAGTCACACACTTACGCATAGAAAAGCGCCCACTGTATGTTGACGTTCGCATAGCCTTACGTTATCTGACTGATGGAAAATGTTGCCAGAACAATAATTCCAAAAATAGTTGCGAATTTTCAAGAAAAAAGGATATTTTATTGTACAGGGTTTTCCCAACAAGAGGTATTATTTTGGTATACAAAGAAAAATTACACTTTTTTGAGATAAATGATCGGATGTTTATTTCATAATAAAGAATAATTAGAACAACATCATAATAATCAGAAACAACATCAGCCACAACCACGCTTACAGGATCATATTCTTTTCATGAAATTTTCTATAACCAAATCGCAAAGTGGCTGCCCCATGTCCTCGATAGCCTCACGAATTCTTTCTTTGATGTATTGAATCGACGCTGGGCTGTTGGCGTAGACCTTATCTTTCACGTGGCCCCAAACGCAGAAGAAGTAGCAAGGTGTTAAATCACAAGATCTCGGTGGACCGGTGTGATAACCTTTTCGAGAGATAACACAGTCCGGAAACTTTTCCCCTAAAAGAGCAATGGTTTCGTTGCTTGTGTGGCAGGTAGCTCCGTCTTGTTGAAAGTAAACGTGTTCCAGATCAATATCATCCAATTCCGACCATAAAAAATCATTAATCATCTCTCGATAGCGCAATCCATTCACGGTAACTACTGATCCAACCTCATTTTCGAACAAGTTAAGGTCCAATGACCACGCCGGACCATAAAGCGCACCTAACAGTCACACGTTGAGGATGAAGAGGCTTCTCAACCATAACTCTTGGGGTTTCCGTGCCCCAGATGCCACAATTTTGCTTGTTTAAGTAGCCACCGAGGTGGAAATGGGCCTCATCAGTCAAAATGATTTTTCGATGGATTTCCGGATAATTTTCATGCATTTCAAGGACCCAATCAGCAAAGACACGACGTTATTGATGATGGGCCGGCTTGAGTTCTTATGTTAACTGAACTTTTTTTTTTTGTATTTTTTTGACTAACACTCAGGGGATGCCCCCTATAAATGCAATGCACTGTGTTAGCGATGGGAAGGAAGGTTATTGGAGGAAGGAAAGAGGGAGTAGTGTTTGTTGACGTTGGTCTTGAATTTGGTAATGTCATAGCAGGAAGGGAAAACACTTGCACGAAGATTATTCCACATACGAACAGTCCGGCAGAAGAACGAATTTTCTCTATAGTGCGTCGTCCGGTCAACCGGCCACTTTACAACGAACGGATGAGAGACCCTGGATAGCAGAGTATTCCGGCTAAATGTTCTAACTTCAGGGACCAGACGACGGATATCTGACGAACAGATACCATTTGTGGAATGCCCAATTCCAAAGAACGACGAGGAGTGGACAAGCCTGCGTTTCCTTCAATACTTTGGGCTACAGTAGAAATATTCATAGTTGTTCTTGAGCGACGTGCACAGGTTTTATTCTTCACATCACTAATTGAGCCCTCAGCTGTAACAACAACAAAATAAATGTGAACAAATAACGTTTAGGAATTGATTTCTTTTTATTATAATAAAAAAATCATTTTACGAACGCCCTATACTTGTTAGAGGAGACAAAAGTTCTCCGGACACGGTTACGGAATTCTCTCAAATGTTCTTGGCCCTGAGAATAGCCCCGGAGACAAACGTCAAATAATGGACACATTTTTTTAATTCGACTTTGTTGAATGTGTTGGATGAAACAACATCCGTATCAAGTCACCTGGAGACGACCTCAAACGTTTTTTTTTTGCCGAACGAAAAACAAAGCAGTTGTGATAGCTTTTCGCATTTGCGTTCGCTTTGATGACAGAAAAATCTAGAGAAACCACACTCAAAGAAAATGTGTAATTGGTTCGTAAAAAATCCGCCCTCTGTTGGAAAAATCTCATGTCACTTAGGTAGATCACGTTTTAAATGAACGTACATATATCACGGAAAATGGAGCATAACGATCGGCTTTCCTCTTTCCGGGCAGAACAAAGTGCATCAACCCAATTGCGCAGATAGTAAGATCAGCCTTAAGCTATTAGGCGGGAATTATTTTTAAATCCTTATTATTTTATTATCTCTATAATTGATTTTGTTTTCTATTCTGCAACAGCTTCTTCTGGCATTAATTGGTTGATAAAGTGTTCTCGCTGTCTGGTAAAATGCACCAAATGAAGAATTCCCCACAAATTCGGAAAAATCTCTCAAACAATTTATGAAAAATTAGCCAATGCAAAAATCCCCCAAATATTATGAACAATATCCCAAAAATACAATAAACAAACAAATGTATGAAGAATCGATCCAAATTTGGGTTGATTTTTCATTATGCAATAATGTGAAGTTCCCCCAAAAAATGTGATAATTATTTCTCTATGGAACGCTGCGGGGACCTGGCAACAGTGTCCGTCTAAAGGGGTTGTCCGTTATGGGTGATTTCACTGTATTACCTAAAAATCTGCAACATTTTTTTGTGAGAATTCTACATTTTTTTTGGGAATTCTCTAATGAACAAATTCGTAAATTTTTGGTTAATTCTTTGCTTTGTTTTTTTTTTGGTATTTTAACTTTCCAGTTTTGGAGATTATTTAACCAAAATAAAACATTTTTTTTTGGAGAATGTTACATTTTTATATTTTTTTTTTGGGGGATATTTCATTAATTGGGGCGTTATTTATAAATTTTACTGGGTCTTCGATCATTTTTTGGATGTTACTTTCTGTTGCCATACACGAATTTGTTCGTTCGTTACAAATTGTCAAAGTAGAAGGCTCAATAAAATGGGTTTTTATCAGTAATGAGAGCTTATTCTTTTGGGATTGTGTTCCGTATGTCGATATCTAACATATATCTGAAAAACAGAATTGGATAATGTCTGAAACTAATTTTATGGCGCTTCCAATATAAGGAACGGACAAATTCGTTTGAGTTTAATTTCATTAAACCAATCATGACAAAGACATTCTTTAAAAAAAGTGTTAAACTTTATCAAAAGGTGGCCTGAATTCGAGTTCATTGATATTTTGAACATTAGGAAATCCTTTACTCTGTGCCATATGGCATCGCTCTCCGTAATTTGTATTAGCTACTCAGATTTTTCCTGCGGCGCTCTAATGTACATAAATATTTCTGTACATACGTATATATGTATACATTTTTTAAATATATGTGTGTAATAAAATATATATGTATGTAAAGGGTGTTTTTTATTGGGGTATAGAACTTTAAGTTGGCATCACTTTTTTAACTGGCGGCCATTTTGTCAGCTGTGAAGTGATTAATATTTAGTTTGGTTTGCCATTTCATCATGAGCAGGTTGACAAAAGAACAACGCTTGCAAATCGTGCAAATTTATTTCGAAAGTAATGGTTCAGTTCGCGAAGTTCACCGCAAGCTCCGTCCATTTTATGGTCGACATCGTCCATCAGAGCAATTAATTCGGGTAACCATGGATCGTTTTCGCACTACGTTTACTCTATGTGATAATACGCATCCGCAGAGACGTCGATCAGTGCGCACCGAAGAAACAATTGCCGCTGTAGAGCAAAGTGTTGAAGAGAACCCGAATGAATCAATTCGCCACCGTGCACAGCAATTGGAGCTTTGTCCATCAATTGAAAAATTGGACCTGTAGAATTGGCTTTATTCGAGCCAGCCGCGGCGGCCACATGCCCGAAATCATATTTAAACATTAATGGCATAAAATTATCCTTCCAATAAAGCCAAATTGATGGACATTAAAACGATTTTGTTGTGTTTTATTTCAATTCGAAGTTCTATACCTCAATAAAAAACACCCTTTACATATGTATATTGTCCATATTTTATTTTACCTTTTCAAGCACTTCTGCCAAAAGCTTCCTTTATTAATGCAAACATGCAGGTTGAAAGAGTTTACAGGATGAACCATGGAGATATTCAACAGTCAAAAGTCTGAAGTCAGAAGGTCACAGGCGTACGTCGAACGTTGAGAATTCCAAATAACTAAGGAAAGACTAATGTCGAGCGTGGCCTTTCGCTTAAACGGTTTTCTACAGAGGTAGAGTTGGGAAGGAACCGTGTTATGGTCGGCATGTCAAAACATTAACCAAAGTAAGTAGTCCTATTTCGATACAGTTTGTGATTTTTACTCTACGACATACTTAAGGACGAAAGTAATGGATGGCTTCAAGAGCGGAGGAACCGTAGATCGGTAATCATATTTACAGGGTGTAACAAAACATACTGCGATGTGAACAATATAAAGTGTGTAGTATTTTCGGTTATTGCCAATCGAATGATGCCTTTTATTCATGTTTCAGTACAATAGACGCTTACATAGTTATTAGTTCATTATTACAGGCTATGTTCAGTAAATCCTAGAAAAAGCTAACAGAGTTGCATTTGAAGAGTATAATCTTTCAATAGTTCGAAACTATTCTACTACAAGTTTTAAACTATTCTACTGGCTCAAAAAGCGGCCTCAAAATGTGCACTGGACTGGGCTGTATCGGCCCCCTATCTCGGTATAGCCTTCATAAGAAGTCGATTTATGTTTCAAGCACTCTAGAAGTCACTAATACGACTCTGACCAAATATTTTTTGTTAAATCTCACTTCCATCTCCTGACTATTGTTCTCTGAACCCTTCACCACCACCGTCGTGCCTGCTGACCCTGGGTGTAAAGTCATCGTGTAAATAGGGTTTTCTCGTGTTGTCCAATTTGAAAGAACAAAGTTTTTGTGTATTTATATGTTTTTGGCGTGGTTGTCCATAATGGGCACAACAAAAAAATATAAACAAATTTTGTTTGCATTAAAAATTTGCACATTTTGAAATTTGAAAAATATTGATAATTTGTTTTCACTTTGTTAGACAGCTTCTTATACACTGATGGAGCTTTTGCTCTCATGCTTTTATACTCTAAACGATATGATTGAGTGATGCTATTAAGTATATACATTAGGGCGGGTCACATTTTTTTCGCCCAAAGCGTATAGCAAAATTTTATAATCTACAGGTAGTTGAAAGAAGAGTTCACCAAGAATCCATGGGTCTTACATAAATCAATGTTACGACGCTTTAACAGACTTGACCCATCTCAGGGGCGCTGACTGGAAAACAATTAAAGATTATGTCAACAGTACAGAGTTCCTAAAATAACTTCTCAAGACCTTTCCATGTGCCAGTTTAGAGCGCACAACAAGCCGAATACTGGCTCCTCTTCTCAACCTAACCTAACCTAACCAGCATAAATCCCTAGCTCGAGCAAATCGATTTGGTCGACTTGTGTATGGGAAAAATATCAACAAAACATTTAGCAAAAACGAAAACTACAGAAACTTCTAAGAATATTTTACAAAGAGACTAATGGCCGTATGCAGAAGAACTTAGAACAGCTTTATAAACCGTTGGCAAGAAAAATGTGTAAAAATTTTATTTGTATTTTTACACATTTTTCTTAACATAGGTTTATAAAGCTGTTATGCATTTTTCTTAATACAGGGGTAAAGATTTATGTCACATTTTACTAAAAAAAAACAGTTTCATTGGTTTCCAATGCACAGTGGTACATAAACCAATTGCATCGGCCAAAAGTTTATAACTTTTGACCTTGTAAAAATTTTTGAGTTCTGTAAAAAACTGATTATGGACAAGCAGTAAGGGATTATTTTAAGGTATTAATATTAAAAACTGGACAACGGTTTGTATTTTAGAAAGATATCCAAAGTTGACTACTTTTCCATTTTAAGGGGAGACATTTTTTATAATTTTTATATTCGGTTTTTTTTACAAATTTTAATATTAAAAAATGTACATTTTGAAAACATTTGATTTGATTTCACCAATTTGTCGAACGGTATCTTATACAATTTAAGAGCTATGGTTCTTAATTTTATTTTTATTATAAAGTATGTTTTCTTATCTTTATTCTTACGTCAACCGTTTATTTCTAACAAATGTACAGGGTTTACTTTGGTATTCAAAGAAAAATGGAATTTTTGGAGATAAATGATCGGATGTTTATTTCATAATGAAAAACAACATCAGCCAAATGGCCACCGCTTACAGGACCATATACTTTTCATGAAATTGTTCATAACCAAATCGCAAAGGGGCTGCCCTATGTCCTCGATAACCTCTCGAATTCTATCTTTGAGGTCTTGAAGCGACGCTGGGCTGATGGCGTAGACCTTATCATTCACGTGGCCCCAAAGGAAGAACTCGCAAGATGTTAAATCACAAGACCTCGTAGGCCAATTGTGATCATCTCTTCGAGAGATAATTTCAATGCGTTGTTGAAACGTGTATCGTTCCATTTTTAGTAATGGCGTAGTTTCTACTTGTTAAATGTCAAAGAATAAAAGCTTCAAAAGTGACAGCTACCGCAATACCGGATGATTCAAAATAACACCTTTTGTTGGAAAACCCTGTAGTTTGGTTGTGGCACATATTGTAAAAAATATAGACTTCTTGGTGAAGTCTATGGTTTCTTGGTGAAACATTCTTAGCATTTCCCTTAGTTTTAATTTTTTGCTATACGCTTTTTTTTCAATATAAATTTACCCACCCTAATCAACACTCTGGATCAGTGTAAAATTCAAAGACCCTCTGGTCATATCCATTAATGTAGAAAAGCTAGAAATTTAGCAAATACAGGGTGGCCAAAATGAGACCTATTGATGTCAAACTCTAATAACTTTCTTACTTTCTAAAGTAACGATTATTTCATTTTGCAGATTATAAACTGAACTCTTCCCTTCAACAACGATCAATTGTTCTGATGTGGTATTAAGTAAATTTCCATTTTAGTGGAAAAAAAAGGTGAATGAATTCAATAAGCTAAAGTAGGCAAACAAAATCCGAGGGCAATACATCAGTCACACATAATCAGATGCACGGGTTAGAGCGCTGTTATGGCCACAAAAGTCATCGTCCCATATTTTTTTCGGAGAATGAGAATGAAACGGCTTCCACGAAAACAGTGAAAAAAAACTGTTGAAAAATCACTCAGGTGATGCCCACTATAAATGCAAGGCATTGTGTTAGCGGAAGGAAATTTGGGTATCCGAAGGAGGAAAGAGGGAGTAGTGTTTGTTGACATTTCTTTTTAATTTCAAAATGTCACAACTTGCAGGCAACACACTTGATGGAAGAAGATTCAGCTGAAGAACGAATTTTCTCTATAGAGCGTCGTCCGATTACCCGGCCACTTTTCAACGAACGGATGAGAGTCCCTGGGAAGCCGCGTATTCCGGCTAAATGTTCTAATATCAGTGACAAGACGACGGATATCATAGGAGCAGTTTCACTCTGTGTTAAGTTTCATCCACAGACCATATGAGATCGGGTTTTGAAAATGGTTTGAAAGAAATGAAAGTGGTGCCACACCTCTTTGTGAGAAAACATTACATAACAATGTACCGAACGTACGACATTTACATACATTTGAAAATATATTAAACTAGTAAGTTGTTATGCGCCTATGGTGCCCGTTGAAATATGGAAAAACAATTTTGTTGAAAAAAAAATTTTGTTGAAAGAAAAAAAGTTTTGTTGAAAAAAAAAATTTTTGTGGGAAAAAAAGTTTTGTTAAAAAAAAAAATTTTTGTGGGAAAAAAAACTTTGTTGAAAAAAAAAATTTTGTTGAAAAAAAAATTTTGTTAAAAAAAAAATTTTTGTTGGAAAAAAAAAATTTGGAAAAAAAATTCTGTAAAAAATAAAAAAAAAAATTTTGGAAAAAAAAAATTTTGGTAAAAAAAAAATTTTGGTAAAGAAAAAATTTGGGGAAAACACAATTTCTGTACAAAAAAAAAAATATTATTTTTTTTATTATTATTATTTCACCATATGCCACAGGCAACATTCGAAATGCGTCAGCGTACTTTGTTTTGTTTTCCACACAAAATTCGATGCCGATTCGTTGATCCATTTTCTGAAGTAGATAAAAATCGAAGACAAGTTAAAACACATCCAAGCACAACTGCTGTCAAAAATTAACCAAACATTCAAAGTAAGGGACATGAGTACCAACATAACGTTACAGAAATATCAATAGTCAAATACACGTAGCCCGCGGAAATTACAAATTCGCCATATTTTTTGAACATACCTCGTATGTTGCATGCATATCTTTATAGCGGGAAAGCATTTTCCTCTCGCAGCGTATTTTTCCAAAGACTATATCAGATATAAAGTAGGTCCGTGGTCCATGGAGTACCTGTCTATAGAATTCCACTGTATATCGGGTGATTTTATGGTTCATCTTAAGATAAATTTATCTTAAGATTAATATCAGGCCTGGTGACTATAAAATGTCTAGACGGCATCTTATTTTATCCGGCCACATTTTCTGTCACTACGGCAGTGTAATCGGTTAAATAGTTGGGTTTATATAGCCACGATATCTATAAATATCTAAATAGATGAGAAAGCGCAATAACCTCACATGAGTCAGGGTGTTACAATAAGAAAATCTGCAATGCTCTTTTGCAAGTACACAATATACAATTATGGAAAATAGTTTCTCAATTAAAGCCATAGGCACACTGACGTATTCTACTCTTACTCTTATACTCTTCACCATGGAATGGAGTTTACGTACGTATATTATGTTTGTTACACCGTGTAATATTGATCTGTGACCATGAAAAGTACATACATTCCATGAGGAAATAGACGGGGAACTTCTCAGAAATCGGTGAGCTGAGTACCATAGAATTTTGTATATCCACTGACCGGGACCTTTACCAAACGATATATATTTTTTCTAAAGAATTTTTACATGGCTTAGAAATTACTCTCTCTCTGTCTCGTGAAGTCGCCAGCATTCACAAGGTGAAAACAAGCGCTGATTGATGGACCATCAGGATGCGAACTTGGCAGTCCACTCACGGTATGTCCCCTCTAAATGCAAAGCACTGTGGAAGGAAATTAGGGTATTGGATGGAGAAAAGAGAGAGTAGTGTTTGTTGACTTTTGTTCTGAAATTGAAAATGTCACAGCTGGAATCAAAATTCCCACGATTGATTTCTTTTTGTTGGACAATTGCCACTACCTTCTATTATGGTTCCATAATGCGAATCGTTTGCTAAATTCTGGAATGATCGATGCCGATTCGTTGATCCATTTACTGAAGTGGATAAAAATCGAAGACAAGTTAAAACACATCCAAGCACAACAGCTGTCAAAAATTAACTAAACATTCAAAATGGCCGACCGTGACGTTTAACAAAATACAATTTGTGTAAATACAGGGTTTCCCAACAAGAGGTGTTATTTTGGTATTCAAAGAAAAATGAAATTTGTTGAGATAAATGATCGGATGTTTATTTCATAACAAAGAGGAAATTGGCCGTTAATAATGAAAAACAACATCAGCCAAATGGCCACCACGAACACGCTTACAGGACCATATCCTTTTCATGAAATTTTCCATAGCCAAATCGCAAAGTGGCTGCCCTATGTCTACTTCTACTTGTCAAATGTCAAAGCATAAGTGACAGCTACCGCAATACCGGTCATGATTCAAAATAACACCTCTTGTTGGAAAACCCTTTACCTACGATTGTATCTGTTTTCTTTTTGTTGGGCAATTGCCTTTACTTTCTATTGCCATGTTCAATTTGTGTAAATATGTAAAAAATGAGAGATAACTTTGCCGTGACCAGGATTCGAACCTGGGTTACTACGGCCACAACGTAGGGTCCTAACCACTAGACGATCACGGCTAACTAATATCTTAATATAACGTTGTTGAACACACACTTTTTAAGTTCAACCAAAAACAGTTAATAACGTTTATAAGTCTTGTTTACAATTAAAGACTTTTAACTCCTTTCACTTTTATGCACAACCAAAAAAAGAAAAGAAACAATTGTTTTAAGCAAAATGTAATTAACATTTACAAATACGAAACAAGCACGGGCTATTTTAAGATTTCATATAGCCGTGATCGTCTAGTGGTTAGGACCCTACGTTGTGGCCGTAGTAACCCAGGTTCGAATCCTGGTCACGGCAATCCTCCTGAGGAGAACACTATAAAGTGGAGTTATGTTTTTATAGAGGATCGGTTAAGTTCGAGCCTTAGATTCTCCAGAAAGCCGGGGACCAGATGTTATGTGAAAAAAAATGGTACTGAAAGTTTTTAACACAAGGACTGAGTCCGGTCAGAAAATCTCGAACACCGACCGAAGGACTTCTGTACTGGCGCATTATTTACAAATTTCCCCCCTTAACATTCATAGCCGCCGAACTTCTCTGGGATCAGTGAACTGTGCGTGACATAATTTGTCACTGATCGGGACCTACTGCTTTTTTAAAAGCCGACTCCGAACTGCTAATGTTTTTCTGGAGAAGTTTTACGTGGCTTAGCGATTACTCTCTCAGTTAGCAATTCCATGGATATAACTGGGAGTTGGTTCGTATGCAGAGTTTCGTCACCAGTAACGATCAGGTAATTCAACTACGACAGAGCGATCGATGACCAAAGGTTCCTCTTCTGGTGATAGATTAGTTATTTCGGAAGATACTTTACATCCTGTGATTCATGGAAAAATTATTCAAAAAAAATTGCATGTCGTGAGATATTTTCAGCAACTTTTTTGACGGTTCTCCGTAATAATTATCTGCATGACTTCAACACTTTCAAGGGATGTTCAGGGCGGTTGTTGTCACAGAATATTCCACGCCTTCTGTGTATAGTTTCCACCAGTTATACTCGTACATTTGTTTGTGCTCAAAGCACACTTTCAGAATTGAAAAACTCATCAGTGTAGTGTGGTATTCGAGAAGTATTTCAGTTTTACTTAAAAAAATCTTACCAAAAATACACATTCTGATAATGATGCCGTTCGGATCATTGCCGTGACCAGGATTCGAACCTGGGTTACTACGGCCACAACGTAGGGTCCTAACCACTAGACGATCACGGCTAAATGAAAGCTTAATCCATCGTTGTTCTACTCATATCTTTGAGTTCAACCAAAAAGTGATATTAAGTTTTCTTTATACTTAACGACTTTGAATTCCCTTCACTTTCCCTTCGACAACCAAAAAAACAAAAAATAAAACAGAATTGTTTCAAGTTTTTAACAATTAAAAATGCTGCATAAGTAGAGGTAATTTTAAGATTTCCCATAGCCGTGATCGTCTAGTGGTTAGGACCCTACGTTGTGGCCGTAGTAACCCAGGTTCGAATCCTGGTTACGGCAATCTGGCGGTTGGAATCGTTTTTTTTTTGGGTTTCTTAAGGAAATGTGTTTCATTTCTCAGTTTTTTTTCCTAGAGAAATATGTCACTATGAAAAGATTTACAAATCTAATTTAGTTTTCTTATTTGTCATCTCTGCGGTCGGTTGGTCCCAAATTGTTGAGTACTTTTGTTTGGGTCCAAATCAAAGCGTGAATGAATCGTAAACATTTTTACGAGGTCCACAGAAGGTTCATAAACTAAATTTATTTACTAGCCGGTTTCCTTAAAACGAATTTGTTCGTTCGTTACAAATCGTTACTGTCACACAGTAAAGCCAGTTTCGGAACATTTTTCATTGGCTGTTTCCACATCGTAGGCGACTGAATTGGTAAGAGTGTAATTTCTTTACCCTTAAGTTGGCTCTACAACCTGTTGTTGGTCTTGGCCTGACTTATTTCCATTCGGTCTTGTGCGTGCTTTCTCCAGCTCATCATACCAAGGATGTGCATGTCTTCTTCCACTTGGTCCCTGCACCGGAGTCTCAGTCTTCCCTGTCTGCCCTTTCCGTGGTATTTGTAGTTCAACGCCTTTCTGACTGGAGCGTTTGTATTCGTTCGACCGACATGACCGCGCTTATATTCATATCGGGATACAGCTCACGGTTCGTCCGACGCCTATACTCCTCATTAACACAGATCGGGCCATTGATTTTGCGAACGATTTTTCGCTCAAAAACACCCAGCACAGTTTAAAGTAATCATGTTTCGGCTCCATAAAGAAGCCCACGTAGAATAAGCGTGTTGTACAGTGTTATGTATTTATTTTATTTCGACTAGAAAGGTCTCTGTTCTTGAATTGTTTGTTGAGCCCGAAATAACATATATTTGCCAGCACGATCCTTCGCTTTATTTCGATGCTGACATTATTATTTCTATTAATGGCGGAGCCGAGATATATAAATGCTTGAACTACCTCGTCGTGGCAACTGCCAGCCTTCACTGTGCGACGTTTGCCTAGCAGTGGCAAGCATGAATTTTGATTTGTCCTTGTTGACCCTTCTTCGCCGATTCCTTCTCGATTGTGGAAAAAGTGCCAGTTACAACTCGCTCTATCTTACCGACAATGTCAATGTCGTCTCCATATGCGAGTAGGATGTGACCTTTGGTCACTCGTTGTACATAAAGGGTGTTTTTTATTGGGGTATAGAACTTTAAGTTGGCATCACTTTTTTAACTGGCGGCCATTTTGTCAGCTGTCAAGTGATTAATATTTAGTTTGGTTTGCCATTTCATCATGAGCAGGTTGACAAAAGAACAACGCTTGCAAATCGTGCAAATTTATTTCGAAAGTAATGGTTCAGTTCGCGAAGTTCACCGCAAGCTCCGTCCATTTTATGCCATTACATCCACAAAAACTGACTGTTTGGTGTGCTCTATGGGCTGGTGGAGTCATTGGGCCATACTTCTTCCGAAATAATGCTGGAGAGTCAGTTACCGTTAATGGAGACCGGTATAGAGCCATGATAACCGACTGTTTTGTTCCAGTATTGGATGGCATGAATGTGGATGAGTTGTGGTTCCAACAAGTGGTTGAAAATTGGACCTGTAGAATTGGCTTTATTCGAGCCAGCCGCGGCGGCCACATGCCCGAAATCATATTTACACATTAATGGCATAAAATTATCCTTCCAATAAAGCCAAATTGATGGACATTAAAACGATTTTCTTGTGTTTTATTTCAATTCGAAGTTCTATACCTCAATAAAAAAACAATCTTTACAAATAGAGTTGGCAACACTTACAAGGGACAAACTACGTCATCTAACGGGAAATCATGCTGATGGCTAATCGTTCTTTCTATCATTCTTGCTGATAGGGCTGGATCAGTTCATCGAGTGTGAGCTTTAATCTTTCACACAATATGCTAGGTAAAATTTCATGATAATATGCGATGGATAAGAGACGTATTTCACGGTAGTTTGCGCAAATTGTTTTGTCTCCTTACTTGTCAATCGGACAAAGTACGCTGAGGTTCCAAACATCGGGCATGCTTTCATTCTCCCATATGGTACAGACTAGCTGATGCATGCACCTTATCAGCTCTTCTCCTCCGGTCTTATACAGCTCTGCTGGCATGCCGTCGTCACCTGCGGCCTTGTTGTTCTTCATCCAGGATACTGCTGCTTTGACCTCATCTGAGGTAGGGGGTGGACATACAACACCATCATCTATGATTGGTTGTAATTTCCAAGCCTTGTAAAAACATGGCTAGAAAAAGCACAACTCAATGATTCGAGAAAAGTCGAAATTCGGTTCCGTTATGAAATGTGAAGGGAAATACGTAAGTCATAGGTTGGTTTGTCACAAATCGTGTTATATTATTTGTATAGTCCCTAAAAGTGTAGACCCATGTTCTTTCTTAATCAGAGAAATGTGTCCTGCATAGACTGACAGACGGACATTTCGAAACATATCTCAATTGGTAAAGCCTCTGCCAGACTTTATCCTGAGTGTCCAGTATAAAAACCAGGTTATAAAGACATATACACCAAGTACTCCATTCCTATGTTAACGTTGATGTACCTACCACTGTCCCTTTGACGACAGCCAAACAGAAACCAACTTTTAATGGCTGCGAAAAGAGATGTTCAACATTTTAATCTTGTTAAGTATTCATTTTGGCGTTACATTTACAAAATAACTCCATTATTCCGTTCGGCTGACGGTTTTGACTGTTTTATTATTCAGTCACCGCCACCGCCACGCAAACCCAAAACCTTAAAACCGCCCACTATATCGTCTCCGGTGTACCCAGTCTGGCAACAGGAAATGGCGGAAATCCAAAATAACGGCGATGTTGCCTGTTCGGTATCCAGCAACATCCTCTTGATGTCTGCGAATATTATTTACTTCCGTCTGTGAAATGTATATTTTAAAACATTGTCCTTTTTTTTTGTGAGATTTGTTTTTCCTCCACTTATTTGTGACTACGGACCGATGACTATCGTCTGGTGCACAGTGGGGTATTAAGGAAATTATAATCTGGTTTTTTATTAGGATGTTTGTGAAATGCGTAATAGAAGTTGCGAGGATACAAACGATATCTGTTAGGGCGGCTAGATTGTATACAAGTACTTAGGGGGTCAATTTAACTTCCCCGGACGCCGAAAACCCCTCATTCGCAATTCGTTTTCAATTTAAAATGGAAGTACCGATTATAACCGCTTCGGGCGAAAATTTAGCTGACCAATAGTAAAATTCTACTCCCGTGAGGGTAATGAGGTTTCCTAATAGTGTCACCCCCACTGTGCGTTGATATGATTCTCTATTCTATACTTCTGTGCATCGGCATGACAACAACACAAATACACAGGCCGACATATCAAATATGCATGTACAACGACTACACAGCCCAGAGACATTTTTTGTCCATAGCACTGTGGGCCAGAATGGTTAATGCTGAATATCCATATCAGCGTTATTATAGAAAATAATAGAATTTGAGTTGGATCGCCTCCCTGACGAATTTTGAGTTATGACGATTTTCCCGCAAAATATGATTGGCAGAAATTGCAACACGGAAGTAAAAAAACGTTATCTAATGAATTGAGAAAAAAATTCGTGTGATTTGCAAAAAACTTAATTTATTTTAAAATTAGTTTCCGTTTGTTGTCCCAGCTTTCAAACAGTTGTGTTCAATAAAAAGCCATATTTTAGGCAAATAAATGTTTCTGGCGAGCTAAAAATCATATGAATTGTTAGATATATTTGACAAATCCACGGAAAGGGTCAATTACAGTGAAACTTCGATAAGTCGAATTTTCTTCGAAGCTCTTCCAGTGGCAGTTAAGGAGACAATTTCCCTTAAACAGTTTTATAAGATATGCCATAACATAAAGTCACCGTAAGACGAACTTTTCTACGGGAGTTATGGTGGTTGGAGTTATGGAAGTTTGACTGTACAACAAATCGAAAGTACTGATAACTCCAGTAATTACTTCATTACCAGTAATCAATATTGTGTGGAGCCGATAGTCTCAGCTGCTAGTGCTCTATAACTTTTTTAATATTGAAAATAGTTTCGTAAGATTTAAACAAATCAATAAATAATAATTAAATAAATATTGGTCGCCATTTTGTTATCTTTTCAGTTTCGATTACAAATTCGTAATAATCGGCTTTCGACAACCACCGTGCATAGCCCGAAAAAGTAAAGCATTCTATATTTTAGTTACAATAGGTAAGTATGTACGCTTGTTTGTATACATACATATCGGAAATGAGTGGACTACTCTTACTGGTGTCTCTGGACGACGGCATACACAACGTCTGTGTTACTACGTCTGGACCTGACAACGCACATGCACACATTAATACACACCTATTACGTATCCTCGTAACGAGACCCAAAGCAAAAAAAAACGATAACAACAACGAAATCTACACGACCATTAACTAAACCACACACACACACAAACACATGTATGCATTGTAGAGAGAGACCGAGAGTGAGGCTTCTCTGCTGCGTGGGCATACACACCGTTAAGGAAAAGGACAAAAATCCAATACATACAAATACCGGCAAACATTCAAAAGGAAGCGACGAACAAAACAAAACTAGTGACTGCAAAGTGGTTGTTGCTAAGCTATTGTAAACACCGGCGAAAATGTTTAGACACATGTCAATTGGACAGATATTTTTAAATATAAACAACAGTATAACATATACCATGTTGCTAGCGACATTTTGCATTTTCTTGAGTTGCTGTTACATGTTTTTATAAACACACCACCTGAAATGTTAACCGAATGTTAACGAAAGCAATTACACACATGGACAAAATAATGAGTATACCAGAACTTTATAGTGTTATCTCTTCAATTGTTTATAAAAACTGAAATAGCGAAGGTTTTCAAACTCTTGTTTGACAGAAAGTTAGAAGAATGTAGTTAAAGTAGTACTTCATTAGTACTTTTCGCTGTTTCGAAACTGATATTAATCACTTTCAAGAGACTTTCCCATCCTTCTCCATTTATGTATAAATCCATATAAGTTATAACATTTTTTGTAATGTGGTGTGTGGTTAGGACTTTCGAATTGCGTGTGTACAAGCTGATCTCACTAAATATACAAAAAATATTAGTTGTTTTTGGAACATTTTTCACTAAAAACTTTAAATTAGATAATGCCAAATCAGGAGAGCGCATTAAAGTAAATTCGACGCCACATCGAAAAGGTCAATACTCATGTCTAATTATTTACGGGGATGTCCCGTTTTATTAAAAAGATTCGGATAACAGAGAAATGTAGAAAAGAAAACAGCGATTTCAATATGAAATCATGAATTCATTTCAGATTTGTTCGCGTTATAGGACTTTCTCGCCGTGTTAAAGCTACATAGTAAGTGTTACAAAAATATGTTTATGTTAACCGGCGTTCATGTAAGGCGAAGTTTTTGTTACCGAGAGTCTACTGTATATGAATATTTAAATTTTTTAGCATGATATCTCGCAAGGCAGCAAAATGTATTACAACATATGAATAATCAATAAAAAAGCTTTGCAGTTAGAGTGCAAACATCTGAAATGTGTACTTAAATTCAAGGTATTTCACCTTGATTCTTTTTTGTGGCTCTGTGTTATGGAAAATGGGCCTGCAAATGATGCTGTGGGGTTTTGTCAACTCTTTAGGATTTCTTGGATATATACGCAAATTTGGTAAAAAAATTAAAAAAAATCAGCGACTACATTAAAAAAAATGTACACTTGTGGACACACAATTAAGTCAGCTGAACTGTTTCATTAAAAATGGAAAAAAAACCATATTATATTTATTTATTAATTACAATACAAAGTAAATTTATATTCTAATTTTGGGTCCAAGGGTAAACCGGGTGACACAGACCATTTGGCTAAATTTTTGCAGCGACAGACCAAAGCCTCTGGTGGGAATTGAACCCACAACCCCCACGCTGATAGACAAGCACGCTACCAACTCGACTACCGGGGCGCCTAACCCATATTATATATTTTTTCAAAAGTAAAACAAAATAATATTTAATTCATTTTAATAAAAGTCTTTTAAGCAAATTTAACACAAAAACAAAAAAAGAATTCTGGGTTTTTCATTCATTTTCATCACATTTTTAAAATAATACAGTATTTAAAAAAAAAATATGAAAACGTAAGGAACATAACAACTTTTGTAATTATGGTATATTGTATCATCAGTATTTGGTAGAATTTCCTTTCTGTTATTTGTTTCAGTTAGGGCATAATAGTACTTCAATTATTCAATTCTGTTCCATTCTTCTTGAATAATCTTCACCAACTCCTCATTTCGAGTTGGTTTGTTTGCTGCTACTATTCCTTATATAATTCCCCATAGATTTTTTATTGGTTTTATATTCGGGCCTTCTGCTGGCCCCTCAAGAACCCAAAAATTTGTCTAGTTCAGTCAAGACTTAATGCCCCAAGATTTATGCTTTGGGTAGTTCTCTTGCTGGAGCATCCAGGCTAATCGCAAATCTTCAGCATATTCCCTATCAATCTCCTTACGGTCCTTGCTGATATTCTCTGATCTGACTACATCTGCGACTTATTCTGGCCATGACCCGACTTATCCAGTTATTCTGGGCAGACGTTTTTCGGTTTTTTTCGTGGCAAATTATCAAAGGTCTTATTTTTTATAATGTTGAACTATGTCAGTTATTTTGCCCCGCAATAATAAAGGACTTCTTCCACTTCAGAAACATAACACATTTTCGTACCACCTCCTTATTAACCCCATTTTGAGCCAGTTGAAGAAGCGAAGAACTCTTCGCATGAGCTATTCTATGGGCTGAACAGAAAAATGCGACATACAAGGAAATCTTATTCTTAAAGAACTTGAAACCAGAGCTGAAAAACTACACAAAGAAAAATGTATTCAATTCAAAATTAATTCATAGTTGAAGTACTAATTTGTGTTCAGTTAAACCTTGAATTTATATGTAAATGAATTTTCAATATTATTTATTTTTTATATTTCGTTGCGTATTTTAAATAACTTATTTCATAATAAAATCAATAAACAACCAAATTTCGTGTAATTCAGTAATGTGTGTAATTCAGTAATCCGGACAAATGTCGAAACTATATCTGTGCGGATTAGAGAGGTTATACTGTACGTATAAAATACTCCGACCCTAGAAGAAAACATAAAACGTTATATACATTCGGCTATAGAATAAATTGGCCACACTGTTAATATACAACATGTTGCTTTTTTCAAATGTATAGAAACATTACCGAAGATTCATTAGTATAACAGTTATGAACCCAAAAGATGCTACATTTTATTCGCCTTTTGCTAGGTACATTTTACATTTAAAACACCAAACATTTTTAATTCGTCAACGGCCGGCCGAGACGTCAAACTTATGTTGCTTGCACTTTTGTTGAATTTTTTTCGTTTTCGGTGTTTGCAACACAATTTCAGTTAATGCATACAGAGCGATGCGACATTAACAGCAGTAACGAGTACTCGTGCACTCAGTGTTGTGTGCGCGCTTTTATTGAAATGTTTACTGAATGTGAAAACAAATAGAACAAAACTTACACACGGCAGATGAACGACGCTGCCCAACAGCAACAGAAAACAAACAATGACAATGTTGATGTCGCTGTCGCCGTGGCCGTCGACGCTGACGTGGGCCGTTAACTCTACCATAGAGGCGAGCGAGCGTCGCACCAAAACAAGTTTTTCACAGTAGTTTTGTTTGAGACAACGTCGTTAGTGGACGTGTTTTTTTTTCGTCGGACGCATGAGTGTTTGTCTCAAAAACGTGGTGGACAACAAAATATGTTTCAGTGTTTTTGTAATTCAATTGAAAGAAGAAGAAGTCCAAAGCAAAACAAACAAACAAAAAAAGCAGGTACAAATACAAAATTTAACTCGGTGTGGTGGTGTAGCTAGTGAGTGTTGAAAACAGAGGAAAAGAAGACCGACCGCAAATATTCATACGTTCTGAAACAAAATAACACCACAAAAGTGCAATAGCAAATAGCAACCATCAAACAACAACAACAGAAATTAACGAAAAAATCCACTTTAAACGAAGTTGCAAAAGTGTTGACAAAGTGTAAACTGTGTTGTTTTTCATACAACAACAACAACAGCAACAAAATAGTGAAATTAAATGAATGCTAGTAAAAGTGCATGAAATACAGAAAATTATAATCAAAATAGAGGAAAAATGAATGTTAAGTTTGCGAGGCGAGTGATTATAATATTTTGTTTTCTCCTCTCAGAGCTCTTGGGAAAGAAAATGTCGATGTGAGTGCGTCCCAGTATTGGTGTATCTAAACAAGTTTACATGGAGAAGCAGCATTCACCTCACAGCTTCTCAATTGTTGCTGTATTTTGAATAAATATTTTCAAAACAACCAAAAAAAAAAAAGATAAATAAAAAAAGTCTACGGAAAAAGTTGAGAATACCAATGCAACAACAGTGAAGTGTGTTCCACTAGGTTAACGAAGAATCAATCACAACAACAACAACAAAAAAGAATATACAAAAAAAAAAGTTTTATATTTCACTAAATCATCAAGAAATTTACGGGGGAAAAAAATACCAGTGATTATTAATCACCGCCTCAAAACGACAACAACAACGCAACACAATTCAAATTTCCGACGTAACGTAAAGAATTTGAATAAAACGTCGATTGCCTTTTCAACGTGTATTCTTTGGGTTGTTCATCTCGTGTGTTTCTTGGATTACTCATTCGCGCTTCAACGATATTGAGATTTTTTTTTTCTGTTATCTCCTGGATACCCCAGTCCAGCCAAACATCGCAGCATCTTTTCTGTTTTCATCTTAGCCACAACACGGAAACCTGTCTCCACAGTTTTTGCTTCATTGCCCAGCATCATTCTTCTTTTGCTGTTCAACGTCAACTTCAGCGGTAACCTTTTTATGGATTCCCTTCGATTTTATTAAAGAAAAAAAGGTAAGTTTTTGTTGTTTGTCTGTTTAAGGTGTAGGTTAATTGTCTAATAGGGAATTGGAAGTGTAGAGGTTAGGGATGATCTGTAATGTTTTTTTTTGGAAAGAAATCGTTTTATTTTTGGCATAAACCAGCGGTAAATACAAAGGTCTTCAGGAAGGTCTCTGAATCGCGTATATTAGATTGCGCCCTTTCCTTTATATTGATTGATCTCTTTTTCAGCCACATTTTATAAACTACAGATTTTATAGACCAAGGCCGAGCTTGCAGTCATTTTTCATTCTTTTTTTTAAGATAATTTCATTTTAAATTAATTAATACTCTCTGAAACAGGGCTTTTATTTATTTATTTACAGCCATACAATAAGCCTTCAAGGCCAACAAAATAACGTAGTGCCAAAAAAATAACTATATGCACATTTTGTTTAAGAAAATACAAAAATTCTATATAAATTTCACTTTACTTAACTAAAAAAAAACCAAAAATAATTTTCCCTAATATGGCCAAAGGTTCAAAATATTATGTAGATAATAGGAGATAACTACCATTACTGACAATGAACAAATATCATTAAAATGGAAGTTAAAAAATCACCCTCCATCCGGAAAATAGAGTAAAAGTCGGGTTTTGAAACCAGTTTCAGTTAGAGCATTAGGAAGACAGTTCGACATTCTCGCTGTTGTAGTTTCAAAAGATCTTTCAAAAACTGAGCATAAAGTAGTAGGTATAATAATCCTCATTGACAGAGAAAACAAGAATTTAGATACAAGATCATCCGGAAACCGATTAATAATAGCCTTATAGAAGAAGACTAAACATCGCAACTCAATAAAACGTAGAAAAGAACAACCCAAAAAATCTATCACCGACTGTGAGACATGTTCCAAATGACCGAGTCCATATACAAAGCGCCCTATTTATTATGGATCATTGTAATACCAAGAAGAATTTAACCTACTTTTGAGTATTCGATTTAACGATGTCTGTCCGTCCGCTATAGCTTGTGACATTCTAGCCGGCATTCGCGGCTATCCAGGGTCTCTCATTCTGGGAACGTTCATTGTCTCTTTCAGCAAGTGACTTGCCTGGCACCTATGACCAGGGTTGCCAGATCGGCACTTAGAATCGCCAAAAAATATTTTAATACCAGAAAAAAAACAATTTTTAGGAATAATGCTAGATTTTATTTGGTAAAAAGCAACAAACATATTTTACACTTCCAAAGGAGTAATTGTGATGATATATATATATATATATAGGCACCGATGTAAACCAAATCGAAAGCCTTCTCCATATATTGACTGTAATTATGAGTTAAATACCAATTTCGTAAGTCCGAGAAAAGTATAAGCAGACCATTTCTATAAAATGCTACAAAATACGGTACAGCTCCAATCTCCAATCGCGGACAGCTCCCGTAGACAGGGAAATTTCTCGGTGCCATTCGGTATTTTTCGTGAAAATTTATCTCCGCTGGGCGGACATCTCGCGTGGACGGACAAAACCACTGCGACCGTCGGTGTCCGCTCACCGGAGCTTTCACTGTAGTAATGAATCATGAAAATCGTCATTTCGCCAAGACCAAATTGTAGTCGCCACATCCGTTGAAAACTCGCCACTTTCCACGAGAACCAAGCCTATGGCATACTCAAATTCAAGACATATATCAACAAATACTACTTCCTCTTTCCTCCCTCAAATACTCTTATTTTCTATCGCTAACACGCTGCATTCATGAGTATTAGTCAAATAAAAAAAGACTGCTATTATTGGCCAATTGTATAAATGCATCTCGGACAAATAATCTCTCAAAAAATAAGTCCATAGTCAAATGTAGAGACCTAGGTGGTCGGTCAATGGGTTTTGATCACACGTATCTTTGCCTGCAGAATATTAATAGTTTTATTTGTAGTCTGGCTTGGCCATGTCCAGACACTTCTCAGGCCACTGAGGCCTGACATCCAGCGATACCGATTCCCATCTACTGTCCCGCCTTCTCGGAAGAGAAATGGTCCAATGATCACAATGTTTACATTTTCGTTTTGTAATAGTGTTTCATGGATCTCTCGTTGAGTCTCCATTCAATAAATTTTGATTATTATCTCTGCCGGAGTGTGTGAAATGAGCATCATCGGTTATTAAAATATACTTAAAAAAATCAAAGATTCAGCCAAGTCGTTTGCTAAAAATTTCCAAAAAAGTATTTAAACAGTATTTGTTTTTAAAAAAAACATTATTTGCTTTGAAAACATTGTCATGCCAATTACTGACATCTAAAGTGTGTAGCCGAACTAATGGCCAAAAAAGAACTTGCTCTCAATATAGTCTTTGATTCAGTGTCAACCATTCGAACAACTGTTTCGCCATATGCCAAGCGATATGATCAGTTTATCAGCAACATTCCCAGAGGCAACTGCACTTTGTAAATGTAAATCATCCTTCAAAGTTGATGCCCAGCATCAAAATGATGAGCCCGGTGATGATAACACACATTTGTGTTCTCGGAAACACTTATTTTACCGCTTCCACCAGCTCATGGAAACATTTTGAATTTTAATGTCTTCCACCGTCCCCTGCTCAACAAAACTCGACTGCATATGATGCGCAGCCTGCTCGGAAATGCAACATATGGTAACACTGTAAAAAAATTATATTTTCTAAAAATCAACCAGAAAACAGACGAGGCGCATACAACCGGCAAAGACGGAATTTTTAATTTGTCTATGAATTTAATGTTTCAAATGCAGTATCAGAATCGAGGTCGACCACACATGCATACAATTTATTATTGGGACGCGTCTTCGAATGAAGGAAGAGTTTGTTTTACGATGTATAATCTGGGCCTATTGGGAATTACATCACAGCTGTACATGTGGTGCACACCACATTCGTTGCAACGTATGGCAACACTGCATGTGTCATATATTCGAAATGTTAACAATCAAACATATGTAGGGGAAACCGCGAGAAATGACGAATTGCCAAAATCGCTGATGCGATTAGTGAGCATCTGCAACAGCTGATGATCATCAGCAGTGTCAACTAAGCACATCGCAGGGCAGTGATGAAATTCCAAAAAACCCGCTATCATCCTATTCACTTTTAAATTTACAAAAAAAAAATGTTTTATTACTAGATTTTTTGCGTTCGTTTTTTGCTTTTTAAATTTACCAAAAAAAAATTTACCATTAGTAAATTTTTTGTGTTCGTTTTGTGCAAACAAAATAAGTAACATACGAGCTGATCAGCTGATCGACATGATCAGCTGGTCATCACATGCAGCACAGTGATGCACTTTTATGTTACCCATTCATTAAATACTTTTAAATATAAAACGCAAGTTTGGTCCACAATAAATCCTAGATTGAAAGAAATATATTTTTAAAATGTTTTATTACAACTTCACTACTTTTATCTGTATTTCTATTTACTCGGAAATAATTTGTTTTGTTTCTAAAAAACAACTATAAATAATTGGATTAAGAAAAAAAAGTAAATACATATGTTGTAGTGTTCTCCTGTCAAAAGTCAAATGTATTGTCTTATAGGTCTGAAAAAAAAGAAAACACTTGCTTTATTTTTCCATTTCTTATTCTCACCAAAGGACTGTATTTAGTTAACCATATTTACTTTAGGTTTTTATTATCATTGGTCTCTGTCTACCTGTCCGTTTTGTTGGCTCATCCCAAACAAATAAAAACTACCTGGATTTACCTAAAACTTCTTGTTTCGAAATTAAACGATCGCCCAAAAACGAAACTACCCCTAAAATGTTAACATTTCCATTCACATGGTCTGCCCAGAACATACTTTTATTTTTTCTTACCAAATTGCAGAAAACTATGGGAAAATTGTTGGGAAATGAGGTGCTAAAAGTGCTGGCTCGCAGTTACCATGATCATCGCTTGGTCATTAATTTTTTAGTAGTTCACCGGCACCTGATCATCACGATGATAATAATTTTATTGTATTTTTTTCTGGTTTCTTCTCTTTCTCTCTGTCTGTCTTTTGGCCAATTTCCTAGTTGATGGGATTGTGAAGGGCCCTTAGGCATATCGGTTTTGTATTATCTATGGCATTGTGTCTTGTGAACGATGAAGAGGTAGGAGACGAAGAAACCTTTTTAACACGTTTCTATTGTGAGATTTGCTGTTTTCTTTTTAATTTCAAGTATTGTGAGATTAACTTGTGAAACACAATGATATTTATTTGATATGTGAATTTGATTCAAAACTATTTACAGTAATTCCACTCAGTTTATGTGGTGAAGTTCACATACGAATGTTTTGAAATTATTAAAATGTTGAGATAAAATATATAAAAAAAAAACACAAATAAAAATGGGTTCCAAAAATTTCCCATAACCAAATCGTAAAGTGGCAAATCATCAAGTCATTGAATTTATTCCTCAATTTGATGTAGAACTATCGAAGAACCGTTTTCGTTGATTTGATGTTTTTTTTTTCATTGGAGGTGCAGAGTTCAGTTTGGGCCACAGAGAGCTCTCTAGATTCCAAATCGAGCTTGTGATTACGGCTAGCTTTGTTGGACATTTTTTAAAGTGACTTAATCGAATACTAGGGAAAACCTTTTGCGACAGAGAGTATCAAAAGATCAACTGCCTTGAGGAAACCAACAACTTAACCGATTGATATTCCACGGTACCTCTAGGATTATTTTTATTTTCATTTACTACTCTCTTTCAAAAATACTTTCATTAATTTCCAAGCGACTTTTTTACTTTTTCTTAAAACACCCTCAGCTCAGTAGGATCTTAACACCGAACATGCTCGTTGAAACCATTTAAGTTTTCAAGAATTCCCATTGAAATTAATGTAAACATTTCACAAAGACTCATCACCTCAAATCTTTTTTTTTTATTTGCGCTATTCCCAAAAACGACAATCGAACACAATCGAAACACACACAAAATGTCATAAAAAAAAAAAACGTTAGCTGTCACTACAAATCATAAAGTCAACAAAAGAGAAGCTCACAGCAAAATGTAAAAGAAAATAAATCAAACATAAATCAGAGAGATACAGTCAAAATCAACAAATCCACATTGGAATGTTTTGCATAAATCTCGGATTCATTTGCCAATGCTCCAAATTGAACGAAACGGTCAGAGTAGGGCAAGTGATGTCAATTTAGCGTTTTTTTTTTGCAAAGTTGTGGGGAAATTTCTATTTAGTGATATTACCATTATGAAAACTTGCCAGTTAATTCACTTCGCATCCTAAATACAAAAGGGTCACAACTCAAAATTTTCCAAAACAGACTTTTTGCCATAAATTAATTCAAAGTCCACATCTCTATTGTAAAAATTCCTTTCACATCTTCTTTAACTGGAAAAATACAGTTATATCTATTTCAATATTAACTCTTTCAATATTTCAATAATTTTTTACATAAATATGTTTTTTGTCTCGCCTGGAAATTTTAGAATTTTAAGTTGTGATCCTTTTGTATTTGAAGGTGCGACTTGTAAACACGGCTTTGGATGTTTTCAGGCAGACTCTGAGTGACATATTTACACTACAATAGTTTTAGATGTTTTTAACTTTTTTAACAGGTCCATTCAGACGGACGACAACTTACGGGCTTCCTATATTTTTCCCACATACACAAGAAAAAAACGTTGGCAACTATTTGTCTTTTGTATTCATTCAAATGTAAACACGGCTGTGGATGTTTTCTTTCCGAGGCGTAGGTACACTACAATATTTTTGTACACAATTTCCTCAATACATATTTGTACACTAGTAAGTTGTAATGCGCCTATGGCGCCCGTTGAAATATGGAAAAAAAATTTTGTTGGAAAAAAAAAAATTTTGTGGAAAAAAAAAAATTTTGTTAGAAAAAAAAAATTTGTTAAAAAAAATTTTTTCGTTGAAAAAAAAAATTTTTGTAAAAAAAAAAAATTTTGTTGAAAAAAATAATTTTTCTTGAAAAAAAAATTTTGTTGAAAAAAAAACTTTTTGTGGAAAAAAAAAAAATTTGTTGAAAAAAAAAATTTTTGTTGAAAAAAAAAAATTTAGTTGAAAAAAAAAATTTTGGTAGAAAAAAAATTTGGGGAAAACACAATTTCTGTACAAAAAAAAAAATAATATTTTTTTTATTATTATTATTTATAGAATTATAGAATGCCTATTTAAATTCCTACGTACTGCGTGACAGAGTCAGTGAATCAGTGTCGAGGGTAAATATATATTAAGATGGGCAGAAATTATTTTTTGGGTTGTCAGTTCTTCTACGAATGCATCGCTCTTCTCACCATATAAGGACCTATTTAGATTGGCTAAAACATATTGGATGCTTCTGTAAGCTATCGTTTTCCCATGCACATAAAGAAGGTTGGCAACTCAACTTTTGTGTATGCAAACAAAATATGATCAGACTGCCTAAGACTTTTTGCAGAAGTATTAGTACGGCTGAAAACTCTAGACGTCACTCATTTATTCATATAAAACCAGTGCTACGTTTGCAGCAGGTGCCCTCTGTTTGCAGAACTTTATATGCGAAATATTGTCCTTGCTTTTATAAGAAAAAGGAACGCAATACCAAGAGAAGGTGGTCGAACTGCAAGCTCAGGATATCACTACCAAAGGCCATACAGAGGGCGGACATTCGAAGTCTTTAATTCAAACGGCAGTACAGTCGAATTCGGTTAAGCGGAAATGAAAAAAATCAAGAAATTTTCTTCACTTATGCGGGATTGTCAATAAAAAAGACTTCGGATAATTGAACCTTCTTTCCATTTAAACGAACTGAGTATGTTCTTTTGAAATTGTTCTATGAAACGAAGACAGAAACTTGTGGCACAACTATTAAAATACAAGTATGTAAAATTTGAATTTAAGCTTGGATGAAATCAGTCTCTTATTTTCATTTGATTGAGATAACAAAACATTTCGAATGTCAAGCTGCCTTTGTTGTTTCTTTGATAATTTATGGCGGTTCAGAATTCTCTAATTTATCATTTCTATAAACCAACATTGAGAAACTATCACAGATTTCGAATTGCTTCAGCTATTATTCAACTGACCTTCTTTTGTAGGTTGCTCCAAATATCAATTCTAATTTATACAAACTGCATACATATGTTAATGCACACAGTGTACAAGTCTTAGCCAACATCCATCACAGTTGTTGTAGTAGATCCCATAAATATTAAAAATACACAGACTCTGAACTATGAAAGGTGTGCCACCAGTTCAATATGCCATAACCGATATTATGAAATTTCAATTTCACAACTCAGTTTCTGACATTTTATCAATAACAAACCGCAACAAAAAATTTGTTGTTTTTTTTTTGAATAATCACTTTGAGAAAAATCAACAAAAAACGTAAAATTTCACAGCACAAATGAATTCTCTTATTATTAATAGATCCAAATCCAAACATAATGACAAGAAAAATAAAATGTTTGTTGTAGGGCCAGAAAGAATTGAAAAAATAAATATTTACACAAAATCAACAGAGAAAAAAAGTCAATGACAAATCTTTTACAGCGCAATGAATTAAAATAGCATAATTAAAACTGCTGACGCATTGATTGCGCTAAATCACAGTGAATATTCATTCACTGAATTGAGAAGCACAAAGCCGATATCTATCATGTTTGGGTCTATATAAAACCCAAATTCTAAACTTGAATCATCCAGGGTGAGGTGAAAGTAGCCTAGACGGATGACAACATTAATGCGCTTAATGGAAATTAATGTTTGCTTTATCTCCACTCCAGCTACATTAACTGTCACATAAATGCACAATATCAAACTGCAGTAAAGTATTTGAATATGGCAACACAGGAGTCATTCACAATGAACTGTTATACTCACAAGAAACAGCTGTTGTCAAATTGTTTACTACTGTGTCGAAATAAACTGAAATAAAGTCAACAAAGTTGAATTATTTAAGTAATTTCAGCTTTCTTTCAAATAAATTGTGAGTTTTCATCAACAGCAGATCTGCTAATCGTACTTTCTTTCTTCAAATCATTTTATAACGATGTAAATGCTAAAAAAAAAACGATTGATAAACGGTTGTGTAGAAACAGTAGAAACAGGTTGTGTGTAAATGCAGAAAAATGTCGTCTGTCGGGTAAAATTTTATTTTCCATTAATTGTCTAGGCTATAAGTGCAGAAAAATATCCTCTGTCCGGGTAACGCTGTTGTCCGTCTAGCCTATACTAAAGGGTGTTTTTTTATTGAGGTATAGAACTTCGAATTGAAATAAAACACAAGAAAATCGTTTTAATGCACATCAATTTGGCTTTATTGGAAGGATAATTTTATGCCATTAATGTTTAAATATGATTTCGGGCATGTGGCCGCCGCGGCTGGCTCGAATAAAGCCAATTCTACAGGTCCAATTTTCAACCACTTGTTGGAACCACAACTCATCCACATTCATGCCATCCAATTCGGGAGCAAAATAGTCGGTTATCATGGCTCTATACCGGTCTCCATTAACGGTAACTGACTCTCCAGCATTATTTCGGAAGAAGTATGGCCCAATGACTCCACCAGCCCATAGAGCACACCAAACAGTCAGTTTTTGTGGATGTAATGGCATAAAATGGACGGAGCTTGCGGTGAACTTCGCGAACTGAACCATTACTTTCGAAATAAATTTGCACGATTTGCAAGCGTTGTTCTTTTGTCAACCTGTTCATGATGAAATGGCAAACCAAACTAAATATTAATCACTTGACAGCTGACAAAATGGCCGCCAGTTAAAAAAGTGATGCCAACTTAAAGTTCTATACCCCAATAAAAAACACCCTTTATTTGCAAAAGTAATAGTACGTCTGTTGGACGCCCGTGGTGTGATAGGTAGTATGTGCGACCCGAGTTCGAAACCGTAAGACCATCAAACATTTTTCAGCGGCTGTTTACACCTCGTAAATGTTGGCGACTTTACGAGTAAGAGAGCAATCTCTGAGCCATGTAAAACTTCTATAGAAAAGCATTAGCCGTGCGGAGCTAGCTTTAAACAGTAGGTCCCGGTCAGTGTGCATATAAATTATATCCGTACACAGCTCCTGATTCGAGAGAAGTTCCCCGTCTGGTCCTTCACGGAATGTTATGGAAGTACACACTGAATGTGGCTCACAATTTCGTTGTGACAACTACAACCGAATTTTGGTTACAGCAACTGATATTCAGTATGAAGTCGATTTGAGACAAGTTTGCCATCTGTTCCTTAATGGAATGTTAAGGAAGTACCCACAGAATGTGTTTGATTGTCGTAATCGAATGGCTCACATTTTCGTTGTGACAACTACAACCGAATTTTGGTTACAGCAACTGATATTCAGTATGAAGTCGATTTGTGACAACTGTATCCAGTCCAGGCGGTCAGTACAGCGCAACGATTTGAGACAAGTTTTCCATCTGTTCCTTAATGGAATGTCAAGCGAAAAACAGACGAACCTTATCGTTTTGTAGAATATTACGGCAGAACTGCCGTAATTCTGCTATTTATCTGTACACCCCTGTACAATTGCCAACAAGGCTAACGAACAATAATAACAACAAATTTTCAAAATTAAAAGAAGACAAATTTGTAATTGAAAACTTTCCTTAAGCCAAAAATACGAAAAAAGAATAAAGAAAGAGAGAAAAAAAAAGTAAATATAGTACATCATCGCCATGATTGAAAATGAACATTTGTGGAACACCGAACAGACACACAAACAAACGTGGCTCGAAATCAAACGAATGCCAACATTGGTTCTTCTTCTTCTTAGTCTTCCGTCAAATATGGGTAAATAAGGCCATGCACCTCTGCCCAGATATGGCGGCAGGCAGCAGCAATAATAGCACAAAACATGATTTACCAGACTTTGTAAAACTAATTCTTGTACGTGCCCAACTTCATTATCATCACCATCGTGATCATTGGCGTTGTATAATAAGCAGGCTTATAAATAAACGTGATTCGTTGATTTACAAATACACAAAAAAGGAGACCAATGACGATGATGATGCCGATGATGATGACGGCGCTGAGCTTCATGTTGATGTGAGTGACGGTAATGAACAAAGTCGAACGTTGGCTTTAAAAAATAAAAACCAAAATCGTAAGATTGAAATTGAAAGAAACCTTAAGATGCTAAGATAAATACGAGTACCAAGAAAACACCAACCACAACAATCATTTCGTAAAGAAATTGAGTATTGAATGGAATCCGGTTTCAAAACCGCAACATGTTCGATGATTTTTCATTATTTTATATTCAATACTCAGCTCAACATAGACCTCACAGAAAGCTTTTATACGCCAGAGCGCTTTCCCTAAATGGCACACACACACACACACATTATAAAAGTTTATACTTGATTTTGCGAAAGTGTGCACTGACAAAAGTGTCTTTGGAAAAATCATAAAATTGTTCCTTGATTTTTCAAAACGAACAAATCAATCTTCTGAACTCTGCTAAATCGATTACTGAGCCACTTTCTAGACTTTAATTTTTTTACTTACTTTTATCGATAAAAATGCGAATATACCTCAAGAACTTGGGACCTTGGCGTAGTGATGTATTCGATGATGACTCAAAAAAAAACAAATATATACAGTAAAAGCTCCCATGAACGGACAGCACCCGTTTACGGACAACTTTCTCGGTCCCATGCGGTATTTTTAAAGCAAATTAATCTCCGCTGGACGGACAAAACCACTGCGACCGTCAGTGTCCGCCCACTGGAGCTTTCACTGTATATATTTCATCAACGTGTAGAAAGTAGTACTCGATTTAGCAGAGCTTGGAAGCTTCAACCTTATATTGGAGAAAATATGAGAAACGGCTGGAGTTCATAGAAGAAATACCAAAGGCCACATTCAGCTCGCATATGCGGACAATAATATTTTTTACAAAATTGTACGTGATACAGACATTTCCACGAGTCTGCCTGCAAAAAATCAGCTCGATTGGATCACTGAAAAAGGGTTAAAAATCGGTCCAAAGGCTTTCACACAGGCCACTACGAGCTTTATACTTCAAACTTAAAAAAAAATCTGACGTGTACATGAAAATCGCCGATACACGTGTATTTTTATTTTTTCCCCTCTTTCCGAATATGTGCATTTTGTTCATAGGGCAGAAAAAAATCTATTTTTTGTAACACGGTGTTAAGAAATAAACATCCGATCATCATTTATCTCAACAAATTCCATTTTTCTTTGAATACCAAAACAACACCTCTTGTATACAGGTCTTTATTTATATCCAATTAAGCATTGTGTAGAAGAAAATGTCCAAAGCGCGTTTTACTTGTGTGTAAACATTTAAAAGGGACAGATTTTGCAGCGTGTATGAATATGTTGTATTAAATAAATGAAATGTTTCATTAGATCTATGAAAATTGTGGATTCATGAATATATTTCGTCGATTCCATAAATAATTTACCATGGTCTAATGCGTTACTATTTTTGTTTTGTTTGTGTGATGAAACGTCAATCATTACGTTCAATTGAACCAATTGTAATGTAAAATTTAATTCAACATGCTGGCATTTCTCCCAGTGCAGAAACTTTCACTTGTTATCCTGGTTTCATTTGAAATTATGAAATTTTGAAATTGTTGGCTAACAACTTCGCCGAATAGACGTCCATTTAATTGAGGAAATTACAAAAATCATTTAAAGGGTTCACTTACCCGGACTTTTTGTAGAAATTTCGCAAAAACCTCAACCACTGCGATTAAAAATAGCTTCAAATGACGACGACAACCGTGTTGCGTGCCCAAACCAACAGAAAATAACCGGATTGTGTTGTTGTTGCTGTTGTTTCATAAAAATCTAAGCAAACATACGAGTACTGAGTGCTATTGAAACAGCTGCATCTCAACGAACGAGCAGCGGCGGGGCAAGTGATGCTGGCCGCCAGGTTTCAAGTTTGTGATAGTAGGAGATTCTAGTTACAGAACATGACAAAAGGTGATGCTGCCGCAGCCATCAGCCGCCAGCATCTTAACATTAGCTGGCGACTGTTGGCCAGTCGGGTGGTTAGCATTGGCAGTCATAGCCATCGTTGAGGTCTTAGTAACCAAGACAAGTTTTACCCATTTATTGACATGTCTTAAACCAAACTAAGAAACTTCTGTGCTAATAATACACACATACACACTTGCATACTCTGCCATATGAAGCAACTTTGTAAAAGAAAAAAACAAAACAACATTTACTTAAATAAAACCAAAAGTAAAAAGTTTCAAGTGGTAAACAGAAAACTGGAAAACCAGTTGTGCTGGCCGCCGTGTAAGACATATTTAAACCCATATTCCATATCAGCGAGAAAGAAAAGTAAAATGGCAGTCAGCCAGTTAATAGACAAGACAGAAAGCAAAAAAAAAAAAAAAAAATAGTTTGCTCGAAACAAAAATCGGACTGTTTTCCTTTGCGACAAAAAAAGGTTACAACATAAATGAGACCGAAATAGAAGAGAAAAACAGGAGAACCGGTTAAGTAGGACAGGAATGGGCGGGTGAATCTAGGAAAACCCAAAGAAGATTTTTCAGAAATTTCTCCATTTTTTTGGAAGGGAGTCTACTGAGGTCAATCTTCTGATTTCTAGGCTGCAACTCCAAAGAAGGTTTTTCAGAAACTTCTTCTTTTTTGGAAGCGATTTCACCAAGGTCAATCATATGCTAAGGTCTTAGCAAACATGTTTGGCGGTCACCTGTACTGTGATACTTTACTGTTGTGACAATCAACTAATACTATATACCAAAATCCGAACCATTTGCTTGCGTCCACCCAAATTATTTTCACGCAATCGTTGAAGCAACATATTAAAAAGTAATTCCACTGTAATACAATAAAATCGGTTCTCCAATTCCTGTGGTTGCGAACACATTTTAAAGCAACCAATATTCACTGTAAATTCAGTTGTGACAACTATTGTCTTAAGGCGAAACAGCCTTTAAATCCTAACTGCATATTTTCTTACAACAACCAAAATAATTTTCATGCAAACTGCAACCAACGGAATTGAAGCATTTTATTCCATTACTAATTACCAATGATATTGGTTAGTTCTCCAACTACCGTTAGTTTGATTATAGTTGACACAACCATTTATTCTGGCAATCTCTGCCTATTAATTCAATAATAACGAGCTTTGGTTTTCTGGTAGAAATACTTTTATTTATTTGTAGATACATTTTTTATAAAAGGTCTACCAGCGACAGGAAACTTCTCTCCAGTGAGCTGGGCAGATTCTTTTGTATAAATTTTAAAGCCGCCTAACAATGTCTTTTCTACAAACATTTTACATGTCTTAGAGATCGCTCTCGTCCGCATGTACGAGTCTTACCTGAATACGACCCTGGGTTTGCTATGTGATGATACATCACACGCTACTTATATTATACTTATGGTAATGAGATTTACTTATGACTTCTCACAGAAAAGTGTATTACCAATACCGACTTATTCAAAGCTTTCGTAGTAAGTCATTACTTTTTTTGAAAAATTGTCGGTAATGCGTTTCAAAGTGAAGTGAATTTTCAATTTCTACCTTTTGAAGGCCTTAGTAGTAACTCATTACTTTTATACTTACAATTAATGCTGCGGATAATGAGATGACATTACCTGGTAATGCTAATGGTAATGAGATTTACTTATGACTTATCACAGAAAAGTATATTACCCATACCGACTTATTCACAGCTTTCGTAGTAAGTCATTACTTTTTTAATTACAATTAATGCTGCGGTAATTAATTAATTGTCTGGTAATTCGTTATAAAGAAGTAAATTTCCAATCTGTACTTATTGAAGGCCTTAGTAGTAACTCATTATTTTTTACCTACAATTCATGCTACCGCTAATGAGATGTCATTCCATGGTAATGACATTTACGTATCTCACAAAAAAGTACATTACCAATACCTACTTTTTCACAGCCTTAGTAGTAAGTAATTACTTTTTGCAAAGAATTCCTGCTGCAGGTAATGAGAAATTGTCGGTAAGGCGTTTCAAAGTGAAGTGAATTTCCAATTTCTACCTTTTGAAGGCCTTAGTAGTAACTCATTACTTTTATACTTACAAGTAATGCTGCGGGTAATGAGATGTCATTGCCTGGTAGTGCTAATGGTAATGAGATACACTTATGACTTCTCACTAAAAGTACTTTACAAATACCTACTTTTTCACAGCCTAAGTCGTAACTCATTACTTTTTTACATACACTTAATGCTGCCGTTAAAGAAAAGGTAATTAGATAAGTAAGCAAGGTGATTAATTCATTTAACACGTAATGAGATCTAATAATAATGTGATTTACTTACTACATGTCTCAAAAAAAAAAGACTACTTATTTATGGTCCCATTAGTAAGTGATTATTTATTACCTAGAATTCATGTCATTGCACGGCAATGCTTATGATAATGAGATTTACCTACCAAGTTTTCCCTTGATCTCGCCTCAAAACATAAACCTTTACTCTTTTACACCCTCACATCTGTTGTCGTGGACTATTTGCAATCAACAACAAAAAACCGGCCAAAACTATAAAAACCCCACCACAGGTAAAGGTAAAGCAACCAAGGGAAAATAACACACAAAAAACGTTTCTACAAGAGACGCCTTCAACTTCAACTTTTTCCCTTTTTTTCACTGGACAAGAACAAAAAAAAATAGTTTCGCCCGTCAGTTACAAAACTAAAACCAGAAAAAAACTTTTTTTTGTGTGCAAATGGTGGATAAACTTGTTAAAACCTGGTCATGATTTATTATGCATGGCCGTAAAGCATAAATAATATTTCCATTAATAGATTTGCACTAAAGTGGCCTGGTCGAAAAACCAACGTCCATTAGTGCAAATTTCTGCATCTATTGATTTGTACCGATCCGTGGAGATATTGGCTGGGCCATAGTTAGACGAATGATGGAAAGATATGTTAAAGTAAAATGGCAAGAGTTGTAAAACTATTAATTTATGGAAATGGCTGATGGAGTTGCTTGAAGTAACATTTAGAAGTTTTGTAGGCTTCTGGATATTAACTCACTGATTTATAACGATAGAGAGTTAACAGCGCTAAAATAAAATATCCAAGTTTTAGGGTGAATAGCAGCCGCCGATAAGTGTAATCGCAAGTGTTCTCGAAGAGAAGAGTATTTCAGGTGAATGTAATAATGGATAATAAAGAATGGCCTCTGTTACATAGGCGCCATCTATATGTCAATATAAAATACGTATATTTAACTACCGTCCATTGTTTAGCTAAGATCGAAGCATTCGATAACTAGAAACGCAAAGAAAACCAATCACATGAACTGATCTCAAAGCGTAAATGACCTACATATTGTTGACACATAGATGGCGCAGATGGTGCGATGTTCAATGCAAACAAATTTCCATTTTCTTAATATGAAGCATGTTTTCCCAATCATCCTTATTCAACGAAATCATTAAGATTTTGAAATGATTAGAGAATAAAACGGATGCCATTTGTCACCCCAACTTTGTCAAAAATTAAGCCTTTCGAAAATGGGACGGAATAGTTTTTAAAATTAGACTACAAAGGCAATACTGTGCTAGTCGGACTCATAGAAAATATTCTTAGATTCTTTCTTAAATCTTTTCTCATTTTTATATAGGAGAACAACAATTTTTGGATTTAATAACTTTAATTGAATTTGAAAATGAAAAAATCACGGCTTAATCTGTACAAGGAAATCGAGCTCTTCATGAACTAAGTACATTTCATAATCTTGAAGAATGTACAAATTTCCCAATTTTTACAAATGTTTGATCTAGTTTTTTCGAGAATTTCCTAATTTTTGCGAAAACTTCACAATTTTTGCGTATGAGAAAGTCAAAAACTGCATAACAGTTAAATACATTTTATTCAAAGGCAAAGTGTTTTGTGAAAACTTTATAATTGTTTTTGGAAGATTTACAAGTTTTGCAAAGTCTTTACAAACATTGGACAAGTTTAATACATTTTTTTCGGAATGTTTCATAATCTTCGTGGAAATTTTATTAACTCTATGCATTTTTCATAAGCTTGGTTACAGTTTAAAAAACATTGTGAAACTTGCATAAACTTTGTGAACATTTCATAAACTTTGTGAACGCATTATAAACATTGTTAAATTTGCATAGGCTTTGTGAAACTTAAATAAACATTGTGAATGTTTCATAAACTTTGTAAACATTTCATAAACTTTGTGAAATTTGCATAAACTTTGTGAAAGTTTCATAACCATTGTGAATGTTTCATAAACTTTGTGAAGATTTCATAAATATTGTAAACATTTCATAAACTTAGTGAAACTTACATAAATTTTGTGAAAGTTTCATAAACTTTCTGAATGTTTCATAAACTTTCTGAATGTTTCATAAAATTGTTGAATGTTACATAAACTTTGTATGTGTTTCATAAACTTTGTATATGTTTCATAAACTTTGTAAACATTTCATAAACTTTATGAAATTTGCATAAACATTGTGAAATTTGCATAAACTTTCTGAAAGTTTCATAAACTTTTGAATGTTTCATAAACTTTGTGAACGTTTCAAAAAATAGCGTAAAAATAATGTTTTCTAATATAAAGCCTTACGGTTAATTGGCTACAGCAAATACAATAAAAACTACTACAAGTTGGCCTAAAATAATTTTTTATTGATGTTACTCCACAACGACTGAAAAAATGCTAAAATGACCCAGG
Source organism: Hydrotaea cyrtoneurina (assembly GCA_958296145.1). Classification (NCBI taxonomy): domain Eukaryota; kingdom Metazoa; phylum Arthropoda; class Insecta; order Diptera; family Muscidae; genus Hydrotaea; species Hydrotaea cyrtoneurina. Next base: position 91,440,337 of record OY282512.1, read on the forward strand.
ACGAAAGAATTTCCTCTGCGCGCTCTAACAAATATTTTCAAAACTTAAGCCATTTAAACCAGATTTTTCCAACGAAATCCCTCATTCAGCTGCACTGAGCGCAATCCGACACAAGAATTCAAAATATTTCACCGTTTTTTTTCTTCTGAAAGACCATGCCGCACCCAAAAGCAAAACAAAACAACAAAAAAACGGAATTCATAAATAAGAAACAACAAACGGTTCACAGAGTCGCACTGAGTCGCAAATCGACGCGACACAACAGGCACATTGTATTGAAAACCAGTTCTGAACTGAACTTACAATAAGAAAAAAAAAGAAACCAACTAATGAAATTGAAAAATAAAATACAAAACTTGCACAAAAACACGAAACAAAAGTTCGGTTTTTTTTCTCTCCCTCCTTTAAGTTTGAGTCACACCAATTTCAACGTAAAAATATTTATTTTGCGGTTAATGGCAACATCAGCAACAAACAACAACAGCGGCCAATCAACGGCAACAACACGAACTTAACATTATTTAAACTTTAACAAAATGCTATGGAACACACACACACATACACATACAAATTCAAACAGTCCAAGAAGAAGAAAAATACACAGGAGACAGAGAACACAAGACGAAAATCTATTTTTTTAACCACAAAAGAAAAGTTTCAAAGGAAAATATGACAAAGGTTTTCCCATTCGATTTTTTTTATAAAAAAAACCCTCTGCAATAATAATGTTGTGGTTGAAAGGAAATTGTTCAAATCGCATGAAGGGAAAGGGGAAAAGAAAGGAAATGTATATGTTTCTGGCTAAAAATACAAAGATTTTCTTAAATAATAGCGGCGCGAAACTAACAAATAAGTAAAATCTGCACAGGTTTTCCTTATGGGCAGTTCCGACTGCAAAATCGATTTTTAAAATTTGTATAAAAATATAAATTTTTATTAAAATATAAATTTTTATATCGGATTTTCTTGCCCGGATCAGGGCACTCACCATTAACTACCACACCATGACCGGATTGATAGTGGTCAGTGGCAGTACAATTTATTTTTATTGAAGAACAGTAAAAAGTAAATTTATATTCTAATTTTGGGTCCAAGGGTAAACCGGGTGACACAGACCATTTGACTAGATTTTTCCGCCAGCGACCAAAGCCTCTGGTTGGAGTAGAAGCCACAACATACAATTTTTTATAGAAATATAAATTTTTATAAAAATATTACTTTTTGTAAATTTTTATCAAAATATAATTTTTTTGTAAAAACATAAATTTTGATCAAAACATACATTTTTATAGAAATAATTTTTTTTTATAAAAATATAAAATTTTTATAAAAAAATATAAATTTTTTGTAAAAACGTATTTTTTTTTGTAAAACATATAGAAATTTTTTTTATAAAAATATAAAATTTTTATAAAAATATATTTTTTATTTTATATTTATATAATATATATAAATATATATAATTATTTTTGACAAATAAAAAAAATTTAAAATTTTATAAAAATATATTTTTTTTGTAAAAATATAAATTTTTATCAAAATATAAATTTATATAAAAATAAAAATGTTTATAATAACACAACAAATTTTTTTTTTATAAAAATATAAATTTTTATAAAAATATTACTTTTTGTAAATTTTTATCAAAATATAATTTTTTTATAAAAACATAAATTTTGATCAAAACATACATTTTTATAGAAATAATTTTTTTTTATAAAAAAATAAAATTTTTATAAAAATATATTTTTTTTATCAAAATATAATTATTTTTGACAATATAAAAAAATATACTTTTGAAAAAATAAAATATAAAGCATATTTTCAAGCGCCCCGGTAGGCGAGTTGGTAGCGTGCTTGCCTATCAGCTTGGGGGTTGTGGGTTCGATTCCCACCAGAGGCTTTGGTCTGTCGCTGCAAAAATCAAGCCAAATGGTCTTTGTCACCCGGTTTACCCTTGCACCCAAAATTAGAATATAAATTTACTTTGTATTGTAATTAATTAATAAATAAATAAATAAATAAAGCATATTCTTTTTTATAACCTTAAAGGAGGTCTTCTCAGCATCGCCATTTTCAAACTAAAATTTCCAATCTATTTAATTTTCTAGCAAATTTTAACACACCCAACAACTTTTCGGAGCGTTCAACCTTTGTTTGCCAAAAAACGTGACACATTTCTATGGGGAAGTATAAACTACCTCTTTTTTTTTGGGGGGGTTTACATTTATTAATATGCAGCGTCACGTTCATTCATTCATTTCACTCTTCGACATTATCGCATTCTCATTATCACCGAAGTCATAGAACGCATAGCGAAAAAACTTAAGAAACTATGAAACGATATATTCAATGCCAAATTAGAAGAAAAAAAACAACGGAGAACAAGTGAAAAGTGCTAAATCGATTATTAAGTAAATAAAATCGCAAAAAGAAAAACCCAATGAAAGTTGATAATCTGAGTGTGAGTTTTTTTTGTTGAGCCCCCCCAAGAGAATTTATGTTAATATGCCATAAGCCTCTTATATTAGTGGGATGTGAAGAAAGCAGCACTAACAGTAACAACAACCACAACAACAGCCAGCGTAAACTCATGAGGTTAAATTTTCTAATTAACACCATTTAATATGAAAGAAAATGAGGATAAATGAAAAACAGATTGTGCTCTGAGCTATTCCACGCTAAGTGGAACTAACATGAAGTTCGATTTGGAGAGTTAAGAAAATATGCCTAGGCAGCTGTGCTAAATATTAGTTCGTACAGTTGCTTTTTTTTGCGTAACGTTTCGAATACCATATCTTTATGCTGTTGGGAACTGTGCGACAATTAATAAGACTCCATTTTTTGTTGCATCAACCACTTTTTTAAATGCCAGGATTTGGTGTTTTTTGATAGTAAGAATATTTTTATGACATAAACGGAAGCTCTGGAAGGCCGTGATGTCATTGTTAGTGTACGCGACTATCACATAGAAGAACCCGAGTTCGAAACCGGGTAAGACTTTTTTCAGCGGCGGTTTCCACCTCCTAAATTTTGGCGACTTTACGAGTAAGAGAGTAATCTCTAAGCCATGTAAAACTTCTTTAAAAAAAGCATTAGCCGTTCGGAGCCGGCTTTAAACAGTAAGTCTCGGTCAGTGAGTAAACAAATTATATCCGTACACAGTTCACTGGATCGAGAGAAGTTCCCCGTCTGTTCCTTCATGGAATGTTAAGGGAAATAAGTAAGTAAATGTTCATGTACAATTTGTTGAAATTCCTACAGCCTCAGTCATCGTACGTACTTTCATTATCCACTTCTGGGCGAGTGTGAGCAAACGCGGCACCCATTTCGCGGACAACTTTTGCAAGTCCCACTATTCATATACAATTTGATGAATCAGTTTTGTTGAGATTCCAACAGCCTGAGTCATCTTGCGTACTCTCCTACTCAAATCGTTTAATATCATGCTATAGTTTTGATCTACGATTTCTGGAAAGACGACATTATTTGGGCGACCTGAACATTCGTTCGGGTTCAAGTGCATTTTAGTGCTCCACAATAGGTTAATTTCAATCAGAAAGTGATTACTGTGAACGCTACACGCTGAAGAAAATGGTCATTTTAACAAATTTCAGCAAACAAATTAGCATCAAACATATATATATTTTTTCATACCACAAACATTAACTTGTTTGTAGGTTAATAATATCAAATATATATGTATACAGTTTTATGTTACTTTTTATTTTTAAATGTATGAATCTCTATTGGATCTCTCTCGGTTGTTATTATTATCTAAAAGAGCGTAGAGGAAAAAAATTACGAAAACATTGTTTTACTGCTGCGGACACCAACACTTCTAGAGAAAAGTTACTCTTGCGACGACATTTTTCAAATGAACATGCACGTGTACATGTAGACCCTCAGTTGTGTTGGAGATGATTTTTGTTATTTTTCTATGTGTACAGGCAACGAATTAATTGTAAAGGATTGGATACAATATTGCCGCTTAATAGGAAAACAACATGTCTGCATTGACAAATTAGAATTTGTATTGTCTTTAAAAAAAATTCAATCTAATTTTTTCCCTCTGTGTGGAATTGCTCATATGAAAAATACGATGGTATTGTTGTTGTTAAGCTGCTTTATCGAGCAAAGTGTATTTTGTTGTTCTTCATCTAGTGGCTGTTTTCTGCTGCTGCTGCTGTTGTTGTTGTTATTCGAAAGTGTCGGTCGTCATCACCTCATTGCATAGAGGTGCCCCCTATATGCATGTTGTTGTAATGACATTTATGAGGTGTGGCCCGATATGCGTAGTATATGACAGTGCCGCCATTAACGTCAGTTCCATCTGTCTTAACCTAATTATAAATCATACCTCGTACCTTAGTTTGGAAAATCATAAATTTCCATTGAAACTCAACGCCAGCCAGCAGTTCTGCACTGGATATCATTAAGAGTCAAAGTAATTGTGGAATTGTTTTGTGGCACCATCCATAGGCCGCCATGCCATCATCACACTTAGCGCAATGGAAACGCTGCCCGATGCCTGCGGTAGTCATTGCATTTAAAATTCTATTAAACGTATATATAAGTTTTTACTTTGTCATCTGGCACAACACAATTTACTGCAACATTGGAGGTGACATTTTGTGGTCTGATGACAAAAAAAAAACCAACAAACATTTGAACTCGTCATCATTATTATTTGAAAGGTTTGGTTTTTAGCAAAGAGCATTTGAAAAAAAGTAAAACTGACAACAAAAGAAAAACTAAAATTGCTAGCATCACCTGTTTAATTGCTAGAAATTTAATTGCATCAAAGGCTCAAACTAAAATTATATGTGTATATATATTAAAGACAAAGCGAGTTTGTGAATATTCAAAGTGAACAACTCTAATGATCAAAAGGGCTTGTGGCAAAAATGCACCTGCTGCTGCTGCTGACATTTAATACCGGCTGACGCTACTGGTTTTTCTTAACGTCGTGCAGGGAGACCGGTGGGACGGTCTGTCGGAGTTAACTACACTTAAAAGGCAGAAGTTTTTTCGATGAACTCTTGCTCGAGTGCAGCATGCAAATACGAGTTTATGTCAGCATTAATGCCATTTGATAGAGAAATGTATGTGGATGTCATTTACGAGTCTAAACAAGAATCGTAGCAATGCCATCCATAACTTCAAAGTTTTAATGGAAAAGTTTTGCAAACTAGAAGTTGGCACTTAACTATTGAAAAGTGCCGCGTTATGGAAGGCAGGTGGCAGTAAGCGGGGAAATATAATATATCATTGAAAATATCCCATTAGGGAACAACCGGGGACATTTTCTCGCATCACTTTTCTATGCACAATATACTTTCTCCATGCACTGGTCAGCTCCTAATGGACAATGCCCAAAACTCTGCCGCAACATGTGTGCGATTTGCACTCAAAAGGATAAAAATCTGTCTATTTTAAATGTTTGCACACAAGTAAATCGCATGTTTGGAGGTTGTGTCAAGGAAAGTGTAATATCTTCTAAACAAGGTTTTTTTTTGGCTGCAAATAAAACTCATTTGCTACAATTATTAAGTATTTGAGCACAAACATTAGCGTGTTTGGGGAACATACACAATAAACTTGGTAAATTCAACAAAATACAACATTTGAGTGCGAATAAGTGTGTATTCGCAGCTGTTTTCGTAATTTGTTTCCTCTACGCTCTTTTAGATAATAACAATAACCGAGAGAGATCCTATAGAGATTCATACATTTAAAAAGAAAATAAATAAAAATTAACATACAACTGTATACATATATATTTGATATTATTAACCTACAAACATGTTAATGTTTGTGGTATGAAAACAAATATCTTTGATGCTAATTTGTTTGCTGAAATTTGTTAAAATTACCATTTTGTTCAGCGTGTAGCGATCACAGTAATCACTTTCTGATTGAAATTAACCTATTGAGGAGCACTAAAATGCACTTGAACCCGAACGAATGTTCAGGTCGCCCAAATAAGGTCGTCTTTCCAGAAATCGTAGATCAAAACTATAGCATGATATTAAACGATTTGAGTAGGAGAGTACGCAAGATGACTTAGGCTGTTGGAATCTCAACAAAACTGATTCATAAAATTGTATATGAATAGTGGGACTTGCAAAAGTTGTCCGCGAAATGGGTGCCGCGTTTGCTCACACTCCCCCAGAAGTGGATAATGAAAGTGCGATGACTGAGGCTGTAGGAATTTCAACAAATTGTACATGAACATTTACTTACTTATTTCCCTTAACATTCCATGAAGGAACAGACGGGGAACTTCTCTCGATCCAGTGAGCTGTGTACGATGTAATTTGTATACTCACTGACCGGGACCTACCGAACGGCTAATGCCTTTCTAGAGAAGTTTTACATGGCTTAGAGATTGCTCTCTTACTCGTAAAGTCGCCAACAGTTACGAGGTGGAAACAGCCGCTGAAAAATGTTTGATGGTCTTACCCGGTTTCGAACTCGGGTTCTTCTGTGTGATAGTCGCATACACTACCTACCACACCACGGCCTTCCACATGAACATTTGGACATAAAAGACTATCTGTGTAATGGGAGCCGCGCTTGCACACACTCGTTTATGAATAGAAAATTAAGTTCAAAGGCTGTCTGAAGCTGTAATCATCTGACCTGAGTGGATCTATTACATTTTAAAGAGATATTTGGAAACGGAAAAAGCTATCCTCGGAATGGGTGCCGCGTTTGCCCACACTCGATTATAAATAGAAAATGAAGTTCAAAAGGTGACTGACTCTGTGGCCATCTCAACTGTGGCCATCTCTCACTGTACATAAATATTTGGATATTGAAATGCTATTCGCGCAATGGGCACCGCGTTTGCTCACACAGGACTATACAGGCTCATGATCGTTTATAAACCACTCTCACTCGACAATAACTTGGCATCTCAACTTAGCACTGTATTTTACATGAATATTGGGCCATTAAAAAGCTGCCTGCCAAATGGGTGCCGCGTTTGCCCACTGTCGAACACGAAACTAAACTGTGGTTATCGTTTTTTTTAAGGTTTCAGTTCAAAAAACATTTTTTTTTCGTAACGCTTAAGTAGTTTAAAAATTTGGAGAATCTTCAAGTTATGCTAAGCAAAGTGAAAAAAATATTTTTTTTTTCAAAAATAATAAAAATTGGGGAAAATCTGAGAATTGATAAAATTTTTTTTTAAAAAATTTGACGTGATACAGACATTTCCACGAGTCTGCCTGCCAAAAATCAGCTCGATTGGATCACTGAAAAAGGGTTAAAAATTGGTCGAAAGGCTTTCACACAGGCCACTACGACCTTCATACTTCAAACTTAAAAAAAAAAATTCTGACGTGTACATGAAAATCGCCGATACACGTATTTTTTTCCCCCTCTTTCCGAATATGTGCATTTGGTTCATAGGACAGAAAAAAAATCTATTTTTTGTAACACGGTGTTATAATCGGACATTAAGCTAAAGCCAGACTACACCCAGAGAACGAAATCGTTGCGGCAACCAATTTTTTTGCCAACTAAATTTTCGTAGTTCTGTCTACTATCACATATATCTGTCATCACAACCGTATTGTCAATTGGAAGAAGTAGATTATTGGTAGTTACAACTGATAAAATGTGTTGAGCTCACGAAAAATCCAAAATGTGTTGGTTGTTGTAACTAGCAAAATGGTAATCCCAACCAAAATGGTTAATTTTTTCAGCAGTTAATTGGTTGTGTGTTATTAAGGTTTCGGTTTCCACTACCACGATTATTGGTGAGGACCGAAATACTATAATAACAACTACTTTTTGTATTAGTTTAAATTTGCTATAGCAATAAACATATATGTTTATTAAAATATTTAATAATCACATATTACAAATTCTTCACCATTCGGTGAAATTGAAATATTTGATACGTGTTTAACATTTAAATGTTTTAAGCCAAATAAGAAGTAGATAAATCGGGTATTCCAAGTAATTGTTGCCTCTCTGGCAAGCATTTATTCCATTTAACGATGTAGTCTTCTTTTAAGTTGGAATTTGTTTTAACAAACAAAATCATTTCTTTCTTCTGGAAATATATATTAAAATAAATGATTTTTAATTGTATTTACATATATATTCTAAGTATAATGTTGTTGAATTTATGTTTTTTTTTTTGGTTTATATTAAATGCATTCTAACTTACCTTCGTGAACAGCAACCGTTGTATTTTTCGTGCTGTACGAACGACGTTTTAGAAAACCCGCCAGAAGAATGAAAAAATACTTTAATTGTTTCTACCTCTAATGTATTTCATAAATGTTGGTAATGTAACGTTCAGCCATTGTCACCAGAGATCTGCACTAAATTTCATCCTAACTTGTTCCTTGGAATACAACACAAAACTTGCTTCACGTGACCCAAGACGTGCCTACTACTGTGTATTTATATTGAGGGTGGAACAAACAAAGTACCCACAGGCGAGGAGATCTCTGGTTGAAACAAATCGGTCTGCATTAGATTGTTGGAAACTGGATTGATTTACATTAAACGTACCGTCCCTATCCGAGGTATTGAACCTTGTATTTTCACAAATGATTTTTACAATGCCACTCATGTTTTATAAACAATATTTATAAACACAACCATTCTGAAACAATACACATAAATTTATATACACACTTACACTTGGAGGTCTCGAGCAAAAAAAGGTTAACCAATCTTGCTAAATTTGTATTAACTTACCTTTTGTTCTGTTTTTTTGATCCTCCTTATGAAATTTCACTTTTGTTGTCTAAACTGCTCACTTGCTGAATGACTAATGACTGAAAACGCGCCATGTGTTTTATCTTTGGCTAGGAGTGTCAAATTTTGTTTTGAACGAACAAATTTTTGGTTGTGGCAACTCCTTTTTCGGTTATGGTTACCATTTGTAAATTAAAATTAGCATTATTGATCCAATTTGTTGCTATGACCACAGTTGCTTGAAAATGCAACAGATGACGTGGTTGTAGGAACCAATTGAGAGTAATGACAACCAATAAAGTTTTGTGAAAATAAATTCGGTTGCGGGAGTGAAATTATTAGTTGTCATCACCGGTTAATGATAATGTAGTCTATTTTTCGCCACAACTGTCAGTTGCCACAACAATCAGTTGTTGATTTTAATGCAATCGACTGATTAAACTATTTTATTGCTTGTGGGAACTTTTATATGATCACATCTATGTTCAAAACTTACTTACAACCAATTATCTAAAATGATTATAGAATTATTGTGATACCAATAATTTGTATATTGCCACAACCGATTTCCAACCAATCTTTTCTCTGGGTGTAGTTGAGAACCAAAATGTATTTTATTCAAAAAATTCGCAAGTCTTCAGACCTCCCTCGTTAGCATTTCACTGAAAAATGCATAAGGGATCAGCTAGATCTTCGTTTCTTTGATAGTTATTAGTGATTTGTGCGATTTGAATAACTAATTTCACTCACAGCATCGCCGCTCATGTTTGACCCCAAAAATGAGTATTTCTTGCCATGCGTTTTGAGATGAAGTTTTTTTTTTTTTTTTTGCAGCCTCAAAAACATGTTTCTTGCTGCTGCAAGTGTTTCATAATTTAACGCAAGTCGGTGTTTTCGGGTTTGTGCCATTGTATGGTACGTCTATCAACGTACCACAGCCAGACCAAGATCTGTTGATTGTCTATGATTTGGTAGAAATATGTTTCTTTTGCATTCGATATTGGTTTCTGTGCTTGAAAAAAAAACGAAACGAAACAACTAACGCAAGATATGTTGCAAATATTTTCGTAGTTTGACACACAAGCAGGTTTGTTCAGACAACATTTTTTATTCTTCTATTTCGATTTTTTTTTTCTTCAGAGTGTATGGCCCCTGTATCGTATGGATACAAGTGTCTGCAGATATCTTTATATCATTAAATACATACACACGCACACAGACAGACAGACAGACAGACGGACAGTATCATTACCATTCTATGATCATTTACAAATAATTTTTTCTTAAGTATTTCTATTCGAGATGAATGCAAAATGAATACAAAAACAAAAAAAAAAACGGAATTGCATGTGAAAAAATGAAATAAAGTAAATGGTTGCGAAAAGGAATGTGAGTGTGTTTTTTTTGTTTTTGCCAAACACAAGTGTGCTTTGAAAACTTAATGGATTGAAAAATGGTTTTTTGTTTCCACAGCTGCAGATGCAATTTGTATTTGCACGAAGTAGAATATGTTGCACGCTACAGGTCATTGCGATTGGATAATACAAGTGGACAGCGTCAGAGTGTTTTACACGAGTCTCGCTGTGATTTAATTGTACAGCCCACCATTACACTTTCCGTTCGATTAGACGCGGCTCATTTTGTCAATGAAGACAAATGGAAAGTTCTGCTTCAACTTTTAATAAGAAACGTTCATCTGTATTTCGTGATCGGCCCACAGATACTTTTTGATGGTCTCACAAAAAAAATCATTGGGAATAATTTTTATTGCAAAATTGATCAGCTTTCGCAAGTGCTAATAGAGCAATAACAATAACTTATGTATACGTTTACATTATGTAATGCCTGTTAACTAGCAATGGAATATGTTTGCTACAGAACAGTGCTACATACACACTAGGGTGTCCCGAACGAACTGGGCAAAGGTGGATGAGAGGGCAAAAAAGTTCATGATGGCTTAAAGTAGTCAGTGGTGTCTGACTTGATGATTTTGACTATTTTCTTTTGAAGGAATTCACCAAAATGACGATTATGCATTTAGAATGCTGATTTTTTGGACAACTCTACTTTTCAATTAAAAAGTTAATTTATCGCATGAACATTGGCATGTAAGCGATGAAAACCGATTAACCCCATAATTTCCGGTAATTTAAACATACATTTTTTTTATGACATTTTTACTTGGAACGTCTTATTTTATACAAATAAAAAAAAATATTTGTTTTATTTTTATTTATACATTATTTTTTTAAAAAAAAGTATATTTTTAAAAATATTTTTTTGTTTGTTAATATAAAAAACAAAAATGATATAAAAAACAAAAATTTAGATTTTGACGATACCTTTTTTATTGGGGTGTAGAACTTGGCATCACTTTTTTAACTGGCGGTCATTTTGTCAGCTGTCAAGTGATTAATATTTAGTTTGGTTTGCCATTTCATCATGAACAGGTTGACAAAGGAACAACGCTTGTAAATCATGCAAATTTATTTCGAAAGTAATGGTTCAGTTCGCGAAGTTCACCGCAAGCTCCGTCCATTTTATGCCATTACATCCACACAAACTGACTGTTTGGTGTGCTCTATGGGCTGGTGGAGTCATTGGGCCATACTTCTTCCGAAATAATGCTGGAGAGTCAGTTACCGTTAATGGAGACCGGTATAGATCCATGATAACCGACTATTTTGTTCCCGAATTGGATGGCATGAATGTGGATGAGTTGTGGTTCCAACAAGTGGTTGAAAATTGGACCTGTAGAATTGGCTTTATTCGAGCCAGCCGCGGCGGCCACATGCCCGAAATCATATTTAAACATTAATGGCATAAAATTATCCTTCCAATAAAGCCAAATTGATGGACATTAAAACGATTTTCTTGTGTTTTATTTCAATTCGAAGTTCTATACCTCAATAAAAAACACCCTTTATGACAAAGTAAAGTGTTTTCCAACAAGATGTGTTATTTTGAATCACCCGGTATTTCGGTAGCTGTCACTTTTGAAGCTTTTATTCCTTGACAAGTACGACATTACCAAAAAATGGAACGATACACGCTTCAACAACGCATTGAAATTATAAAAATTCACTACAAAAATGGGGAAAATCTTGCAGTCACAAAACTAGTTCGCACAACTAAAGCATCTTGTCCTACCGCAATACAGAAATTGGTGGAAAAAGCCAATTGCAAATGATAGACTGTTGGTTTCGCGCAATGCGGTTTTGAAGTTTGGGGCGAATTACACTGATCAGCATTATCGGTATCCGTAGAAAAGTCTGATGTAACCTCAGACATTTCTGGGCAAAGTATTTTTTATTGTTTTGTTCAATTTTAAACATCAGAATACTTTTGAAGCCATTTAAAATCGAATGCTTGGTTTATTTCTCCGAAATGTTCGACTGAGAAATTATTCTGGAGAAATTCTAGTATTGGAAGTTCGAGTTGTAGAAAAGCAATTTAAATTAATTTGTCTCCACTAGAAGTGCTTTGACTTAAAGAACGTTCGAGTTATGGATGTTAGAGTTATAGAAGTTCCACTGTATTTCGTTCGCCTTTCCACAACTTGTTCTACATACACGTATCCTATTCGTTCATCTTTTCTTAATCACTTCCTCGTCAGCAACTTTCCTATTGTTTCTTCTTTTTCGAATTGTAGAGTTTTCATGCTACCTCACAACAAAACAAATGGAACTTAAGCAGGCTGAGACCTTTAGCAAGACACTCCGAAATATTAGGAAGGGACCTAAGGCTCTTTGTCAGATTTCGTATATGTTGGGCATCTATTTTATTCAAAAGAGTCGGGGACAAAGTAGGTCAGTGTTTAATTTCAAACTTACTTTTCCCACAATTAAGATGTTCCTGTCCTGCTGGAAATGTAGTAAACGAATTAATTTCGAATGCTCCGAATTCTCTAAACGATTTTCATTTGAATCAGACATTATCATCATTATCATGCGATGAGTGCAACGCTTTGGGGCCATTGGTCGAAGTGTTGGATCAGTACTAAAATACTAAGAACAAGAAATCATTTGACCTCGATGCCGTTTCTAAATTCATCATGCACAAATTTGCCATCAGGGATGTTTCAATATTTATTTACTAGTAAGTTGTAATGCGCCTTTGGCGCCCGTTGAAATATGGAAAACAAATTGTGTTGAAAAAAAAAAATTTTTGTGGAAAAAAAAATTTTTTGTTGAAAAAAAAAAATTTGTTGAAAAAAAAAATTTTTCTTGAAAAAAAAAAATTTTTGTTGAAAAAAAACAAATTTGGAAAAAAAAATTTTGTACAAAAAAAATTTTTTTGTAAAAAAAAAATTTTTGTTGAAAAAAATAATTTTTGTAAAAAAAAAAATTATAAAAAAAAATTTTGGAAAAAAAAATTTTTTGGTAAAAAAAAATTTGGGGAAAGCACAATTTCTGTACAAAAAAAATTATTATTTTTTTTATTATTATTATTTATATTATTATTATTTATAGAAAATTATAGAATGCCTATTTAAATTCCTACGTACTGCGTGACAGAGTCAGTGAATCAGTGAATCAGTGTCGAGGGTAAATATATATTAAGATAATTTTATGAATTGCATTGCCAACGCATATTTTCCTAATGTTTGGAAGACTTGGAAGATTTTTTCGATTGGCCAGAAGGGAAACTCTTTTAAATGATTATCCATATTAAAATGGTTTTGTTGATGTAAATTCGTGACTACAGCACCAGATATCAGTTTTTTTTAGGAAAGGACATTCTAAAAAGTAAATCTCGGAAAGTGTCTCCCACCTAAGTTGGTCACAGACCAAGGCGATTCTCATTATCTCACATAGCAAATTTCACAAAAAAATCAATGAATGAGGTCGATTATCGTTGCTGTTGCGACAAGAAATCGAGTTCGTCTGTGACAAATCCAATACTTTTTAGAAAAAGTATTTGAAAATTTACGAATAAATTGTTTTCTAACAAAAATAACTTATTTATGAGGAACTTTCAAATGCCTTTTTTTTAAGGCTTACATTTTGAAACGATTATTAAATTCATAGGTTTAGAAAATATGGCTTGTCCGGAGCAACATTTTCCCACATTGCACCCCAATACACATACATATATGTATGTATGTATGTGCGAGGCAAGCAAGCTGGCAGGCACGCATTAATGTATACGCCGTGTTATTGCCGCAATAAAAAAATCTCTCTTGTAAATTATGTGAAAATCTGTTGGAGCTGATTTTTGTTGTTGCCGCTTGTCTGCATAAATCCTCCGACCAAAAGTACGGTCAATCTGTGGCACTTTCATAAATATATATTTCTTGTTGTTGCCCTCTGCCCGTACTGCCGTTTATATTCCAAGCACTTGAAAATAAGAGTTTTTTTTTCTGTTATTTTAATTCCTTTATTTCGTATTACACACTCGCCTTTAAATTATTTCTATGACCATTTATTTGAGTTTTGGTTTCAGCCCCCTCTACCCAGCCCACAATCGCTCCCATTGGCTGTATTATGATTTATGATTTTATTGGCCTTATTCCAAATTATGAGTGCTTTATTTCTTGGCAGGGGCGCAAAAGAACCATGAAAAAAAAAATACCAAACGTACAAAAGATGTGGATTTTGTTTGGCAACTCTAATGTTTTATAAAGTCTATAATAACGTTTTTTTTTTGGTTTGTTTTTGCTATGGCAAATGACAATGACTTGATTGTTGTTTTTGCAATTATATATGGTCGAGATCTGTGTCATGCTGCATAGAACTTGTGCTGGTTGGGTTGGCCTTAATTGACATAAGGGTTATGGCTAAGAAAGAAACGAGAAGAAAAAACAACTTTATAGAAATATGCATTTGCCATATGCACATGTATGCAAATTACACACGCATAAGTACGAGTGTGAACACATTGAAGAGTGGTGATAAAACATAGAATTCTCTAGAGTCTATGTGAATTTTGATATTAGAAAATTTATAAGGTTTCTACAAAATCTAATGTCTTACGTTGTGCAAGAGGCGGTGGTGTTTGCATTATTTTTTCTACTAAGTCAGAGAAATTATGAACGGAGAAGCTGTGGTCCAACACTCCAAACAGTAATTGGAGTACTGGCACCAGCATCAGGTCAATCTGTTGCAAAATTTCTAGTTGCAAATGTCAAATCACTTTCAGATAGTGAAATAATGCTTTCTTGACAATCTGATACTTGACAATGTTAGAACACAACTTTAATGTTTGGCCATTTGTGTGTTTTTCCACTGTTAATTTTGTGTCAATTTAAATTTCCTAAAATATACTTCGATGTGTGCGAAAAATTGATAAGATCGAACTCAATATTGTAACATGAATTGTAAGACTTTTTAGCTTTATTACAAATAGAAGTTTTATTTATTTTTTTTTGACTTTTATAAAATTTTGTAACTCTTTTTCTATCTTTCCAGGTAAGGTAACACTACTAATTGCAGGAAATTTCCCAAATATCGTTTTGTACAACGCTATACAGGGTGCACCATCTTTTATGTCGGTATGTGAATAATTTACATAATATGAATAATAAATCATTTCTGGGCATAAATATCCTATTTAAGTTGGTCCCCTTATAACTTACTTTTTATTTTTTATTTTATTTTTGTGGTCCATCACTTTTTATTTTTTATTTTTTATTTTTTATTTTTTATTTTTTATTTTTTATTTTTTATTTTTTATTTTTTATTTTTTATTTTTTATTTTTTATTTTTTATTTTTTATTTTTTATTTTTTATTTTTTATTTTTTATTTTTTATTTTTTATTTTTTATTTTTTATTTTTTATTTTTTATTTTTTATTTTTTATTTTTTTTTTTTTATTTTTTATTTTTTATTTTTTATTTTTTATTTTTTATTTTTTATTTTTTATTTTTTATTTTTTATTTTTTATTTTTTATTTTTTATTTTTTATTTTTTATTTTTTATTTTTTATTTTTTATTTTTTATTTTTTATTTTTTATTTTTTATTTTTTATTTTTTATTTTTTATTTTTTATTTTTTATTTTTTATTTTTTATTTTTTATTTTTTATTTTTTATTTTTTATTTTTTATTTTTTATTTTTTATTTTTTATTTTTTATTTTTTATTTTTTATTTTTTATTTTTTATTTTTTATTTTTTATTTTTTATTTTTTATTTTTTATTTTTTATTTTTTATTTTTTATTTTTTATTTTTTATTTTTTATTTTTTATTTTTTATTTTTTATTTTTTATTTTTTATTTTTTATTTTTTATTTTTTATTTTTTATTTTTTATTTTTTATTTTTTATTTTTTATTTTTTATTTTTTATTTTTTATTTTTTATTTTTTATTTTTTATTTTTTATTTTTTATTTTTTATTTTTTATTTGTTATTTTTTATTTGTTATTTGTTATTTGTTATTTGTTATTTGTTATTTGTTATTTTTTATTTTTTTTTTTTTATTTTTTATTTTTTATTTTTTTTTTTTTTATTTTTTATTTTTTATTTTTAATTTTTTTTTTTTATTTTTTATTTTGTAAACGAAAACTCCACACAAACTCCAATATTTATCTTTCCAAAATAGTTTTTCTTTGAAAAATTGACTTAAAACTCTTACCTTTTGGGGGGAAGAAAATACCTACACACAGAAAGCTCATCATTTCCGCTTACAAATTCACAGCACTGGTCGGCCACTGTGATGTCATGTAAAATATTAATTGTTCCATGAAATCTTTAGGTATTCGGATTGTCAACATTTTTGTTTACCAATTCATTTCAGTTATTACGACATCGCGATATCCATTCTCAAACGAAATCAGAATTTGTCATTCATGGAATTTTTAAACAGCACTTCCATTTCATGTTTCTGGCCGTTTTACAAAATACTTTGAAACGAAAAAAAAACCGTCAAACCGCTGGCAATTAAATTCCCACGCAGTTGGTTGCTGTTATAGTATTTATTCAACCGATATTTTTTCAGGTTGCTTTAATGGTTGGCTGTTTGTTTGTTTGTTTGTTATTTTTTACATGTCACAGTGGGGGAATTTGGGAAACCTCTGGGATTTCTAATTGGCTAGGTCGATTTGAATGGAATTGCACAGTGAAATGGACTACTTGAATACACATTTCCTTCTCCCTTTGAAGGAGAACTGTGTGGGAACCAAGTGGGGAACCTCACGTACTTGGACATGGGTTATCAAGAACATAAATAGAATGGATGTGCATGGGTTACCAAAAAAAAGTAAAAAATGCCTACATGTACCGGGCAAAATCAAACCATAGACACATTTTTTTTTTAACACAATTTAGAAACAATTACAACATTAACTGCAAGTGAACAGAGTCTCTCACTTTTTGTGACGTCCTGAGGTAGTTGAACACCTGTTTTCTGTAAATCTACAATTTTCCAAATTCAGCCCACTGTGCTTTAGCGCTGTTTTCGTGTGCCTCGAAAAATGTGTTGTTTGAAATATACGACTTTTTTTTTTTACGAAATTATGCAAATTTTGAATTTTTTCGTTTTTTTTTCGTGTGTGTATGATTTTTATCTGCATTGTCTGTCTGTTCGACTGACTGACTGAGTGAGTGAATGAAATGTTCATGTAACTTCTATAAAAGGTGTTAATTAAAATGGACTTAAAAACATCAGCAGCACCATCATTGCCAGCATTTTCCATTATTTTCGGCCTTTTTGCTGCCTTTTTCTTATTTCGGTTCATGTATTTGTTTGTGGCTGCGCGTGGGTGGGCAGGAGCGCTAAATGAATACCTTTTTTAAAACTATGAATGAAATTATAATGGGAAACATTAATGAATAAATTAAATCATAAATGTTGTTAATATTGATTTAAAGACAACATTAAAATGTTAATTTTTGTAAAATGATTGAGTGAAACTTAAAAAGAAAACGCAGATATATGCGGTGTAAAGTTAACCCTCCGATTGGTGGGTCTCCCCGTTGGCCTTAAAGTTGGCACATCAAAAAGGTTCCCCAGAAGGATTAATCGACTTTGCTGCTATCCGCTTCTCTCGATTAGATTTCCGATCATCCTACGCCATAGATTTTTATCAGCAATTGCATAGGACAGATTTAACATCGAACCCAACACAGCTAGACCCGATGACACGCTTTGCCTGTTGGTCTCTGTGCTTTCCAAATTTTAAACTGCTCCAAAAGAAGTGTTGCCATACGTCCCCGAGTACATACTTAACGTATTCCTAGACGACGCAAGAAATCTTCTCAAGTGCATTGAAATGTGCAAAAATAATTGTTCTTTTTGTTGTTGTTGTTGCTGCATTACATTGCTTTGGTTTGCTTTGCTCTGCTGCTCTTACGTTCTATTCCGCCGTACGTCGTGATGGCGTTTTTCACTCGTCCACAATGGGCTGTTGTTCTTCTGAGGGTTTCTGGTTTTAATGGCATCCTGACACTTCCGCTTTGGTGGGTGCTCGGCAGAAATATGACATGCATGGCATGGTGCCGGGATTTATGCATAGACCGAACACAAATGAATGTTGCGCTGGCAAACGTGTGGCCGTTTTTAAAAACAGAAAACATTACAATACACTCGAAGAAAAACGAAACGGAAATTATCTTTGGCAACTGAAATATTCCATGACAGAGGAGATGGTTTGTGCCATCATCAGCTAGTTAAAAAATTGTTTAATAGAGAATTAAATAAAAAGCTTATGTGTATGCAGAAAATAGGAAAACTCTATTCCTTCACATATGAAAGAGAAAAATTAAAAAAAAAACTTAAAAAAAAAAATTTAAAAAAAATTTTCAGAAAAAATTAACAACAAAAAAATTAAAAAAAAAAAATTAAAAAATTTTTTTTAAAAAATTTAAAACAAAAGATTAACAGCCTGTTTTTATAAAACGAATGGTTTTTTCGTTTCGTTGAAATAACGAACAGAAATTCTGTTTCGTCAGTTTGGGTTTTTGTAATACGAAAGTTTCAGTTAAATTCTAATTGAAATGTTTTTCTTATGTATTTTGGTGTGTATTGTCTAATTGGATTCGTTGGAGTTATAGAAACACAATTCAGTTTCGTTTCGGCTACAGACGTTTCTGTTCGTCTCAGACATATACGTTTTATAAAAACAGCCTGTAAATTGGAAAACCGTAGCAGAAAACATTATTAAAACAAAACCGGTTCTTTATTTTTATTTTTTTAACCGAATTCGGTTAAGCGCAAATGAAAAAAATCAAGAAATAGTTTTCACTTATGCGGGACTTTTTAATAAATTGGACTTCGGATAAGAATCTTCTTTCATTTTAAGGAACTGAGTATGTTCTTTTGCAATTGTCCTATGAAACGAGGATAACAACTTGTGGCTGAACTACTAAAATACATGTGTATACAATTTAAATTCAAATTCAATTAATGAGCTCGGATGAAAGTGGTCACTTATTTATATTACTATGAGTTGTCTTAGATGGCGTAGACACATATTTTTTTTTAGATTATTTCTTTTGCCCAACATTACAATAGTAGTCACTTATTTATATTTCTTTGAGTTGTCTTAAATGGGGTAATTTTTTTAGATTATTTCTTGTGCCCAAGGCTTCAGAATTGTCTACAAAAAATGTTTTCCTTAACATATATTGATTCTAATGTCTCCTTCGTAGTAGGTTTAATAGAATTTAATATGATGATCTCATAATGAAGTCTATTGAACCAACTACAGCATTTTCAACGTTTCCATTGGCCATAGACGTCAGCTCCTCTATTATCTCTTGGTCTGTCAATTCTCCTCTATTATTGTGTATGAACTTTAATGCGTGGCCTGAAATAGCATTGAAATGAGACGGCACAACATTATTTTTTGTCGTCGCCTTTACATTCATCATATTCCTCTTAAGCGGTGTTCGTCTCATATTAGTTTGTGTCTTTGCATAAAAAAAATTGTTCAAGCGAATTTTCGTTCCAGAAGACGCATTACTAATATTTATTTTCAATTAAGCGATTTTTTTCACTTAAATGCCGTGCACTTATCCGAATTCGACTGTAGGTGTAATGTATTAAAAGAAACGTAACAAATGCGGCAACAATTTTTGTTTCTGAATTTATCATGTTAAACGGATTTTCGTTTATGCGTAGTACAGTGTATATTTATTTTCAATTAAGCGATTTTTTCACTTAAATGCCGTGCACTTATCCGAATTCGTTGTAATTGTTTTGAAAGGAACGTAACAAATGCCGCAATAATTTTTTTTCACAACTTATCATGTTGAACCGGTTACAAAAAAAAACCGGCTCTTATTTTTCCTTTTCAACTGAACAAATGCGACACCAAATTTGTTTCTATTAAACAAATGATTGAATTGGAAAACCGGCTCTTTTTTTTTGTAAAAAAAACGAAAAAAAAAATAAAAACCCGGCTCTTATTTTTCATGTCTGTAAAACTTTCCAGTAAAAGTCGTTCTGAATCTGTTTTAATTTAATTCCGAATTAATTACAAGGCTACACTGCCAAATATTCAATAAAATCGTTAATACAAAACCTTAAACAAACCGGTTCTTAATTTTTTTTTTGTAGTTGGCGGACCATTTATTGCGCTACACCATCAAATGGAAATATTTAAAAAATCCCGTAACCCGTTTGTATAAATAATTAAAAACTCGGTTCTTGCTGTCCTATTTTTTTTAATTTAGGTAAACCTCAATCTTTCTATCAAAAGTCCTTGTTATTATTTTTCCTAGCCGACTCCATGGAAAAATGTTTGTCAAAAAAAATAATAAATCGGATTTTTCTTGGCCAGATGAGAGTGAGTCGGTCAGCTGTTCGATTTCAATACTTGACAGTGTAGCACCATGGACGAATGTGGTAGTCAGCAGAACCCAGGATCGCATCCAGGTGGCTGCTGACGACTTTACGAGTAAGAGAGAATTCTCTAAGTCATGTAAAACTTCTCTAGAAAAGGCATTAGCCGTTTGGAGACGTCTTCAAAGAGTAGATGCAGGTCACTGAGAATAAAAATTAAATCGGGGAAACTTCTCTCGAATCAGTGACCTGTGCATGTCACAGTTCCCCGCCGTTTCTCTCATGGAATGTTATGCGAAAGACAAAATCACTATTAGAACGATGGTGTTACGTTCTAATAGTGATTTTGCCTGATTAACTGTTTATTTTCTTCGAGTGTACTGTAAAGTCGAAACCCCTCTGTACTAAAAGTGTTTTGTTTTAATTTCGTAAGCTATCCTTTCTTCTCCCGCCAGCCCGCCCGCCTCGCCCTCTGGCGGGTAATTTAATTAAAAGTTAACAAACCTGCAATAAAACTTTAACTTGCAACTATTTTATGCGGCTCGTGCAACAAAAGAACGCTGCTGTGCTTTGCACTGATGCATATTAAAATGTTGAATTACCTTCGGGGCACTAAATACTGTTGCAACACAAACAACCACACACACACACACACGGACATGGAGCCCATAGAACGGTAGAGGGGGGAAAACTCTGAATGATAATATTAAGGGATTGTTATTGCAGATGCACTGACACACATATAAACACTTGCAGTCGCCGACACACTTAGCTAGTCTTAGTGCAACATTCAGCCATTTCCTGGTGTTAACTTTATGAAACAGGAGTTGAAACAGGAACACCAGCACGCCAGCAGAAACTAGGCAAACGGACGGACGGAGGGACGGGCGGTTGTGCTGTCTGTCGTTTGGTAGTAATCCGAAGATACAAGAATGCATTGTTCTTTTGATATCTGCCAAAACAGCCCAGCCCGATCTGCCTGGCAAACATTATTAGAACGAGTAATTGAAGATTTTATTTTTTTCTTATGCTCATATGTACTCGTAGATATAGGCAGACTTGGGAATAGGCATGTATGAGTGGAAGTGAATCAAATTTTCTAAATACGCCCCTTTGTATGCACGTTTGTAATTCAAGAATGGCAAAAGGAAAAAATTAAAAATTAAAGTCATACGAAATCTTTTATTTTAATGCTGAACACGTAGTGCCTGTTGGTGGTGTCTGAAGGAATGAATGAATGAATGAATGGATGGCTGGCTGGAGTTAATATTGGTCTACACTTCCTTTAGACAAAGAAAACCTAACGTTTTGTTTTAACAGAAATGCGATAGTCGCTGCTAACTTTCAAGAATTTGCATCGTTCTAGGCATTCTATGGTACCGAACAATGCCGTGGTTTTATTGTTTCAGTTTTAGGCTCTCGTTTCATTCCATTCGTTTTGCCAATTCATAGAGTCTACGACAAAAGAATATGATATCTGGAAAGCAGTTGGAATTTTAAATAAACGAAAATGTCATTATACCTCAAGTTGCGCTAAATGTATAGGAAACCAACCAAACTTCACAAGAAAGCCTAGACTCTAGGTATGTGTTTGATTAAAAGGATCTCAGTTTACCATTGTTCGCATACAAAAACATATCTATAACAATAACTTCCTCTACCCATGCGGCGAATAGAATGAAATGAATTATTTTTTACTGGGTTTTCCTGTCCATGTGTTTTTTTTTTGTTTTGTTCAATATTACCGAAATGATTATATCCGTTCCCGGCACACCTGCTGATTTTTAGCACAGCACATGTAGGCATGTGCTTTTTTTTCCGTACACTCATTTCCAGCTAATAAAAACCATTTGCCAATCATGTTTCTCGGACGGCAGCACACAGGGCAGACGCAAAACACCACAACCTGGGCTAATAATCAAATATGAGGGTGTTCACATTCACATTCAATGTGGCGATCAACATTATTCGTCTGCTTACAAACGCAGCAGTGTAAAAGATGGGGTTGCATGATGTGTAACAAATGCAAAAACCATATCTTCTTAATATATATTTACCCTCGACACTGATTCACTGATTCACTGATACACTGATACACTGATACACTGATACACTGATACACTGATACACTGATACACTGATACACTGATACACTGATTCCCTGATTCACTGATTCACTGACTCTGTCACGCAGTACGTAGGAATTTAAATAGGCATTCTATAATAATTCTATAAATAATAATAATAAAAAAAAAAATATTTTTTTTGTACAGAAATTGTGTTTTCCCCAAATTTTTTTTTTCCAAAATTTTTTTTTCTTACAAATTTTTTTTTTTACAAAAATTTTTTTTTTCCAATTTTTTTTTTCCAAATTTTTTTTTTCAAGAAATTTTTTTTTCCACAAAATTTTTTTTTTCAACAAAATTTTTTTTTCAACAAAAATTTTTTTTTCAGCAAAAATTTTTTTTTCAACAAAAATTTTTTTTTCAACAAATTTTTTTTTTCCACAAACATTTTTTTTTTCAACAAAATTTTATTTTTTCAACAAAAATTTTTTTTTTTCAACCAAGATTTTTTTTTTCAGCAAAAATTTTTTTTCCACAAATTTTATTTTTTTTCGAAATTTTTGTTTACAAAATAGTTTTCTCAAAATATTTTTTACAAAATTTTTAAAATTAAGTAACAAATACTTTCTCAAGCAAATTAACGGGCGCCATAGGCGCATTACAACTTACTAGTTTTGTAATATTTTAATATTGAACCGTAAAACCGGTTACACAAAAAAAAACCCTTCTCCCTTGTATTCAGCATTCGCCCAGCCTAACACTTCAACAGCAAAAAATTCCATTCAATTCAAATAAATGTTTTGAAATAGTGTCGTTAATTCAATTTTTTTTTTGGAAAATTGGTCTCTATTATTTGTGAATCGCATAGTGTGAATCCAATTTGCGTTACCGCTGTTTTAAAGAATTAATTTTCATTTTAATCTCAATTTTAATTATTTCAGAGCAAGCGATTAAGGAGTCCTGTTGTTTATAAGCAAATGAAGTCTGTTTAGTCATTGGTGAAGGGCAATAGAAGGCAAGCCAATCGAATGTAGGCACGAGCACTTCTTATGGCCCACCATTTTACTAACCGATTAAAAAGTAATGAACTTCAATTGTTGTTCCAAATAGCCGTTTACACATGGCTGCATTTTGTAGCTGCGCGAATACTGAGTATTCGGATACTTCAAATGCTTATGAATTACACTCCAATTAATTTTCGATCATTATGTGAAAATAACTGACCTCACCATGTAGAATGGAAGTCTGTAGGTGGGTTTGGCAGAGGGGGATTTCGGAATGGATGGTTGTATTGTGTGTCCGCTACCGAATGTTTTCCAAATAAAAACAAAAGTGACCGGAAATGCCGTGTTTTTCATTTTTCAGTTCAGTGTGTGTGTCTCTGTGTTTTCCCTCACCATTTGAGGGTGTTTATTATTCAATTTTAGTTCATTTTGTTATTTTTTTTTTGTATATCAGAAAAATGTTATTCTTCTTTTGTTGTTGACACCATCGTCGTTGTCATTATTTATGCATTCATTCGTCAGCTGTAAATGGGTTTTAGTTTCACTCTCGTAGCCTCTGTCGCTTGACGCAAGGCATATTTGAGCGTTTGAAGTAGAAACGGATTTAGGAGCGGTTCCATTTAAATTATCCCTATTTTTATATTTTGGGTTGATTTCTATTTATAAACTACCACAAAAAAAAAAAATATCGAAATACAAGACTCGTGCGTGTTTAGGTTCAATGATAATTGTCTGTCTGTCTGATGGTTGGTTGCCAGGGTTCGTTTCATAGGCATGTCCCTGAACACTTGAAAGTGTGGCCCTGGTGGTTGTTGTTGTTCTGTCATGACAGATGTCGCCGTTGGTTGGCATATCTTGGCATGTTGTACGGCAAAAAGGTTCTGTCGCTGTGTGTACCCCGACATTAATTGTATGGGTTTGGTTATTGTCGAGAGAAAAAAAACCATCCAACCCAAAATGTCATCTGCACATTGGATTACATGCGACTACCTCTCTGGTTGTAAAGAAGCTGTGAAGCTGCGCATGCTCAGTTTGTGTAAATTGTAAATTATGTGTTTAATATGTAAATCCTGTAAATGTGTGTGGGCGTTAATTATTATCAATTTATGAGACATTCTACAAAGGTTCTTACCCATGGCAGCTCTGGACACATTTGAAGGTTGTCTTGGTTCTTCGCTAAAGTTTTAAAATCCAAGTCGAGAATATTTTTTTGGGAAATAAAACTCATGTGTATACGCAAAATCAGCAAAACTTGTAGTTGACACTGATCTTTAAGAATATGAAGGTTTCTTGCCGATTCAATTAAAAACATACTCCGCCAGGAAACAGCTCTGCTGACTCGGTTTATCCAAAATTTACTTGTACAGATTGTTTATTTATCACGAGTTATTTTATTAAAATATGTCGGTAGTTTCGCATCATTGCCCCATTTCAGCATCATTTTTGTTGTCCGATTTTCGGGCCACATCTATAACACTAGTCAACAGTCAAAATGTACTCGGGATGCGATAATTTTTTCTGTGTAGATAACCTTGACATGAGCTCGAAAAACGCAATAAAATTTTTTTTTTTCGTTTGGTTTTTGTTTTATTTTTTTTTTTTTAAATTTTAAAAAATTTTTTTTGGTTAATTTGTTTCGTCCGGCATAACTCGGGAACCACTAGCCCGATTTAATTGAATTAAATTTTAAATTACAATTCCCTTAATCTGTTCATATATTGTTTTCCTTTACAAGCAACAGTTTCCAAGTTAAAAATGAATATATAAAGGAAAAAACTTATTTTTTGCCTAAAGATTTAATTTTTTTTTTTTAAAAAATCCATAAAAAATCCAAAATGAAAAAAAATGTCAAATCTTATTACTTTTACGTAAAGTCACATAACCTATGAGCAAAATGAGACAAAGATCATGAAAATCGATGCACGCGTTTCGCTTTTATTCGCAATTGAGTAAAGGTATGAATTTCAAATATATTCAAATTTCATATATTTTTGTCACCCAACAAATTTTAATTTTTTTTGTAATAAAAAAGAAAAAACCTTACCATAGACAAAGTTGTGTATATGTCGAGCAAATTTTTCATGATCTTTGTCTCATTTTGCTCATATGTTATGTGACTTTACGTAAAAGTAATAAGATTTGACATTTTTTTTCATTTTGGATTTTTTATGGATTTTTTAAAAAAAAAAAATTTAAATCTTTAGGCAAAAAATAAGTTTTTTCCTTTATATATTCATTTTTAACTTGGAAACTGTTGCTTGTATAGGAAAACAATATATGAACAGATTAAGGGAATTGTAATTTTAAATTTTTTAAAATTTAATTCAATTAAATCGGGCTAGTGGTTCCCGAGTTATGCCGGACGAAACAAATTAACCAAAAAAAAAATTTTTTTAAAATTTAAAAAAAAAAAAAATAAAACAAAAACCAAACGAAAAAAAAATTTTTTATTGCGTTTTTCGAGCTCATGTCAAGGTTATCTACACAGAAAAAATTATCGCATCCGGAGTACATGAAATTTTTTTCATTTTGTTGAGTAGTGTTATTAACCATATAATAAAATTTTAAGTTAAGACATTTATTTTCTGAATATTCTTTTTTTCTATCCCCTTCTGGTACGTGTTGACCCCTTTTTCGTCCCTTCCCTAACTATTATCCACAACTATTATCCACAACACTTTCCCCACTATTAGTGCCAACAGTTTGTGTCACTTTTTATTTGGTAATATAATTCACTTGTCGTTGCCAAAATTTGGTTTCACCTATTTTCATTTGTTCCCTTTTTTATCCCGTTTTTGTACGTTTTCGCTCCATTTTCGTTCGATCTCTGTTGCTGCCCAAAATTTGATTTTACGAGTAGGAGAGTAAGCCATGTAAAACTTCTTTAGAAAATCATTAGCCGTTTGGAGCCGGCTTTAATCAGTAGGTGCCGGTCAGTGAGTTCCTTCATGGAAAGTTTAAAGGAAATAACTGAGCTCAGCCATTGGCGAGACAGGATGAATCAGTCACGCAATTATTTTATATACTCGTAACTGTACACAATTTTTTTTCAGAAAAAATAGTTTTAACCTTTTTTTATTTGTCTCCTTTTTATCCCGTCTTGGCCCATTTTTCGTTCCACCTCTAACTCATTTCCACATGGTGTTGCTAATAATTTTGGACCAATTTCCCAACAAAAATCACAATATTTGATTACTTTGTATGTCAGTCAGTCACGCAATTACTTTATATACTCGTATGTAGATTATTTATATGATGCCAGTTTTGGTCCCGTTTTGGACACTTTTTGTCCCCTTTTTACTTTTAATTTTTAGCTCATTCCTGCCAATTACGATTTTCTCTCACACATTTTTGGGTTTTCCCCCTTTCGTACCTTTTT
This sequence comes from Hydrotaea cyrtoneurina, assembly GCA_958296145.1. Taxonomy (NCBI): domain Eukaryota; kingdom Metazoa; phylum Arthropoda; class Insecta; order Diptera; family Muscidae; genus Hydrotaea; species Hydrotaea cyrtoneurina. Next base: position 91,467,230 of record OY282512.1, read on the forward strand.
TATCCCGTTTTGGCCACTTTTTCGTACCTTCTCTAACTATTATCCACAGTTTTTCACAAACCTTTATCCATTTTTTATTGTTTTTATTTGTCCCCTTTTTTATGTACCTTTTTTATCCCGTCTTGGCCCATTTTTCGTTCCACCTCTAACTCATTTCCACCTGGTGTTGCTAATAATTTTGGACCAATTTCCCAACAAAAATCACAATATTTGATTACTTTGTATGTCAGTCAGTCACGCAATTATTTTCTATACTCGTATGTAGATTATTTATATGATACCAGTTTTGGTCCCGTTTTGGACACTTTTTGTCCCCTTTTTACTTTCAATTTTTAGCTCATTCCTGCCAATTAAAATTTTCTCACACACATTTTTTTATCCCGTTTTGGTACGTTTTGGCCACTTTTTCGTACCTTCTCTAACTATTATCCACAATTTTTTTTTCACAAAAACTATTTTTAACCTTTTTTTATTTGTCCCTTTTTTATCCCGCCTTGGCCCATTTTTCGTTCCATCTCTAACTCATTTCCACCTGTTGTTGCCAATAATAGTGGCCCCATTTCCGAACAAAAATCACAATATTTGATTACTTTGTATGTTTGCGTATTTCGATGGGTTTTGGTGACTCATTTTAACCGTTTCCCACCAACTTTTGACCCATTCCAATACGAATTTACAAAAATCCATTGTTAGCAGATGTCTACGCTGCAAGGGCTACAACTCCCGACATTTCATGTTCCGAGAAATATGAAGACTTCCTTGGGATTCATTTATAAAAGCTGATCACTCACAGTGGGCACCTTTTCACCACAACCTAGGAAGTAAAAGCGAAGTGCCTCTTTTCCAAATCACACACAATTTATGAAATATGTAGGTTGGCCAGCTGTACAAAAAGCTATCGTTACTTTCGCAAATCAAGCGATCGTGAAATTTAGAAAAACTCGTTGGAGCCCATAAAAAAACATGACAAATTAAAGCGCCTGTTGTCAGAGCTCTAAGTGCTGTTGTGCCCACAATGAAAAAGAAAACATCTAAAACATTTCTAACAATTTAATTCTTTTCTTTTTCATTCTCTTGTTGTTGGGGCCTTTGCTATTGTTCCTTTTACGGCGCGGCGGTTAACGTAAACTATTATTACACTTAAAGTGTAAAAAGACGTTTTTCTTTTCATTTCTGCCGATTAAAAAGTAAAAAAAAAAAACAACGAGTGTCCGTACTCGGTGGGGTCAGTCAGACCGCAAGTGTTTTTGTGTTGTGGCTTTTGGAAAAATCTCCAAACTAAACGTGATTATTAAATTTAATGATGCCATGTTTAGATGGTACTTTTTTTATAGCCTTTGTTCCAGTAACTTCCACCCCTCCCCGCTTCAGCGAGGGGAGTGTGGTCTAAGCATGACAATGTGCCTTTTATTTTGTGTAATTATAATTGTGATGTTTTTGTGGAAGAGTTACAATTCTTTGATTTATTTTTTCCAGTTTCCGTTTATGGTCAAATGTGTGCTAAGCATGACTTTATTTTTCCAACAAAAAAAAAAAAAAAACACTAGAAAAGTATTTCATTAGTTCGTTTTATGGACAATCGGCCAGATGATTGTTTTGTGAACCAGATTGAAATGTGTTGTTAACGGAGTGAAGGCTGTAAGATTTCAATAACTGTATGAGTTTTAGTGAAAAGGCACGTGGTCTACCATTTGAAGTGTGTGTGTACTGGGGTGGACCGCATTTGTTTAAACTCTACAGACATATGAACATTTTAATTGTTAAATGCTGGAAAGTGGATATTTTGAAAATCCAACATCGAATCATAAATAATCATAAAGAATCAAATGTAATCAGAAAATAATCCGACTACATTCAGAGATTACTTTTGATTCCTTCTCCTTATTTATAGTAATCGCAAGTAATCCTGATTACTTTTAGATTATTTGTATAAGTGTTTAAAAACTGAATATAATCGTAATTTCATCATTACTGCTCGTCAACAAAAAATGTAATTTAATTAGTAATTATTACGATTAGTAATCATTATTTAACAGCAATGGTTCTGCACTCGCAAACCAACATACCACGGCCGTCCACTCTCTTTCTTAATGACAACATTCAATTAAACACTTCTTTTGAGGCACATATAGGTCATGTCTAATTTCTTTATTGCTTTCTGTAACAGATCGCCGTCAGTTTTAATTCTGAGATTGTAAGTGTGTAAAAGCAACTTTATACAAATTCAGTTAAGCAAGTTCAACGAACCTTACAAATATTTACATTTTCTCACGTTTTGTTTTTCCTCAGCCGGCCACAAACACACAAGTTTATTAATACAAATTCACTCAGACGCATAAAATTGTGCTGGAGTTAACGAGGCGACGTCTTAGCCGACAGCAAGTGCTAGGGGATTAGTTTGCTAAGTTCTCAGCCAAATTTTTAATTTATTCATAAATTAACACAACAGAGAAAGAAAGTCGTAAGGGAGTGATAGAGAGAGAGGGAGGGCGCGAGGCGAAATGAAGCCAAAACATAAATAAATAGTTGAGTACAATAAATTTTACAGCAGTAACAAAAACCCAAAGACTTAATTTCATCATTTCACAAGAAAGAAAAAGGGGGAAATACTTTACCTCTGTAACACGCACAAAACATTAATTAGCATAATTTTGTAGTAAAACTAAAACAAAAACAAAAAAACTTCGAATTTCCAGCCATTCCCAGCACACAACTACAAAACTACGTCATCTATCACTTCAACACATAACGCACATCCCGAGCGTTCACTCCGTAAGAAAAAGCGCCGGCTTTAAAATTAAGAGACCAGCAAACAACGCCAAGCTTGAATTTCTTATCATTCAGTGTTTTCAGAGTATCTATGTGTCTTTGCGTCCGTCCGGTCCAGACGACGATACGAATCTTTTAAGAAAGTCCGAAGGGTAAGCAAATGTAAAACTAAACCATAATAAATATTCATTTAAACAAAAAGTTTAAATGAAATACTCTTTATGATAATTGTTACACTTGCGGGGTCGACTGGTCACTCACTGGCCATTAGAAAGAATGAAGATGTTCGGCCGTCATACAAAGCGTGGGGAAAATGCAAATTACCAAACGACAACAATAGAAGAGGGAAATTAAGTTGTGTGAAAAACTTTGGCTCTGCCGCTTCCATGTTTTGGGTAAGACATTTACTCACCGCAAACGCTGACAGTGCCACAGTTACCTTCATACGAACATGCCACCATTTGCATCGAAATTATGCAGAGATCTGCATTTGCAGAAGAAGAGGGTTGCAATATGTGTGGGTCATAGGCGGTATTAGGTTGAACTATCAAATGGTATTAATTGTAATACCATTGAGTAAAGGTATGAATTTCAAAAATTTCAAATTTTCATATATTTTTGTCACCCAACAAATTTTAATTTTTTTTGTAATAAAAAAGAAAAAACCTTACCATAGACAAAGTTGTGCATATGTCGAGCAAATTTTGAAATTCATACCTTTACTCAATTGCGAATAAAAGCGAAACGCGTGCATCGATTTTCATGATCTTTGTCTCATTTTGCTCATAGGTTATGTGACTTTACGTAAAAGTAATAAGATTTGACATTTTTTTTCATTTTGGATTTTTCATGGATTTTTAAAAAAAAAAAATTTAAATCTTTAGGCAAAAAATAAGTTTTTTCCTTTATATATTCATTTTTAACTTGGAAACTGTTGCTTGTAAAGGAAAACAATATATGAACAGATTAAGGGAATTGTAATTTTAAATTTTTTAAAATTTAATTCAATTAAATCGGGCTAGTGGTTCCCGAGTTATGCCGGACGGAACAAATTAACCAAAAAATTTTTTTTAAAATTTAAAAAAAAAAAATAAAACAAAAACCAAACGAAAAAATTATTGCGTTTTTCGAGCTCATGTCAAGGTTATCTACACAGAAAAAATTATCGCATCCGGAGTACATGAAATTTTTTTCATTTTGTTGAGTAGTGTAATTTATTAGTAAATATTTTTTAAATTGATTTCAACCAAATAGGGAAAAAATGAAATTTGTTTATAACTTTGAAACTGCTATTTAGATTAAAAATAATCCGTGGTACATTTTATAAAATTGACTTCAACCTAAGAGGAGAAAAATAAATGTTCGACTTTAGTTTGTTTATAATCCTGAAACTTCTATTTAGATTCAAAGAAAAAAATAAAAAAAACCAAGTAGGGACATAAATATGTTACACACATTTTATGCTGTAAAATAAAAAGTTCTAAATGTTTTTGGACCAAATATTTTTTAATATATTTATTGATGTACTTATATTGTATCCCAAAAAGAATCTACTTATTCGAAATATCCGCCTTTTGCCTTTACACACGCCTTAAGTCGCACTGGCCAATCGTCAATAGCTGCACGAACCTCGTCCATTGACAAATTGGCCACAGCTCGAACCAAAGCAGTCGTAAAAGATCCAATGTTGGGGTATCTTTTGTGACAAACCTTGTCCTCTAAAACCGTCCACAATTTGTAATACAATGGTTTCAAATCTGGAATGTCTGAGTGTCATTCTTCAGACTAAATGAACGCTGGCAAATTGTTTCGAAGCCAGGCCTGGGACGTTTTAGCCTTATAGGCCGGTGCAGAATCCTGCTGGAAAGTCCTTGGCTGGTTTTGAAACGGGGAATTGTTGAGCGGTTTCACAACAGCTTCCAATACGGTTTCTTGGTAAACTTTGGCCGATGTTTTGGACTCCTTGTTCGCAGAAATGCAGGTCAGTGACCCCATCGTAAAAGACACCTCACCAAAGCATGACTGAAGCTGGGTGATGACCCTTTTCCACCCTTGGGATCAGTTCAGATGGTTCCTTAGATGACCGCGCATACACTCTGTCATTTTGATTGTACAATTTTGTTGTTGCCTAATGTTATAGACATCATCATGTTTCTGATAGGATGTCACACATTGGACCATCCTGTATTCCAGATGACGGAAAATTAGATATAACGTTCCCTGTGTTAGCTGTCAAATAAAACCAATATTCAAAAAACATTTTCGGTGTCCAAGAGTTAGGGAGGAATGCAGTGGTTTCCACGGCTCTTATGTCACCTGCCATACATATATCGAAATGCCAATTTCGTGGCAGGAAATCACGTGACTTAGCCTCGTCTATTGATAGTCTTTACGAAGCATGATTTCAAGATACCCCACTAAAACGACACCTAGAGTCACCAGGCCCCTGCTGTAGGGTACACACAGCACAAAGAATCCAATTCTTCTATTACAAAGACTCTACTCCACTTAACATTTGGAATAACAAATGTTAATTTCAACATCATCATTATCGTCGTCATTGTCTTATTGTTTTTCCTCATTTTCAATTGCCATCGAAAGGGAAGTTTGTTTTACGTTAATTTTGTCCATCAGTTTCTGTTTCTATTCCGACTTGTTCAACTTAAGCACAACATTTGTTTAGTCAATTTAAAGTAACAGTCTGTGGTCGATATATTAAGGAGGCAGTTTAAATTGTTGTTCAGCGAGAATATGAGCCAGTTGGTTGAAATCAAATAGAAAATTCCAAATATTGCTAACTCTTACAAAGAAATGCAACTATGATTTAGCGTGGTTCTTTCTTTCCTTCGAGTACTTATCCATATTTATAGAGAGCCGTGTTTTTAGGCCAAAGGGTCTTTGGTCTTAAACAATTTTAAAAAATAGGTGTATATGTGGGATCTTGAGGGCCCAATGGTCCTGGTCTACGTTGTATTCCACCGAACTTAAGAGGAAGTGAAGGAGGCAATAAAATCTAATCACAGTTTAAAAAAAAAAATATTCTCAAATATTTATTTCTCTGATAAAATGTCCACTAGATGACGAATATTAGAAGTCAACCAATTAAGAAGGAAGTGAAGGAGGCAACAAAATCTACTCACAGTCTGTATCACGCCAAATTTTTTAAAAACAATTTTTATCAATTCTCAGGTTTTCCTAATTTTTTTTTAAATGGTAATCGTTTTTTTTAAGGTTTCAGTTCAAAAAACATTTTTTTTCGTAACGCTTAAGTAGTTTAAAAATTTGGAGTCTCTTCAAGTTATGCTAAGAAAAGTGAAAAAAAATATTTTTTTTTCAAAAATAATAAAAATTGGGAAAAATCTGAGAATTGATAAAAATCTATTTTTTAAAAAATTTGACGTGATACAGACATTTCTACGAGTCTGCCTGCAAAAAATCAGCTCGATTGGATCACTGAAAAATGGTTAAAAATCGGTCGAAAGGCTTTCTCACAGGCCACTACGAGCTTTATACTTCAAACTTAAAAAAAAAAAAATTCTGACGTGTACATGAAAATCGCCGATACACGTGTATTTTTATTTTTTATCCCCTTTCCGAAAAAGTAAATTTGGTTCATAGGACAGAATGTGTGTAACACGGTGAAATCTTAAAAAAAAGTGTATATGTGGGATCTTGAGGGCCCAATGGTCCTGGTCTACGTTGTATTCCACCAAACTTAAGAGGAAGTGAAGGAGGCACCAAAATCTACTCACAGTTTAAAAAAAAAACTCCCACATATTTATTTTCCTGATAAAATTTCCACTAAATAACGGACATTAGAAGTCAACCAATTAAGAAGGAAGTGAAGGAGGCCCCAAAATCTACTCACAGTTTAAAAAAAAATACTCTCAAATATTTATTTCTCTGATAAAATTTCCACTAAATAACGGACATTAGAAGTCAACCAATTAAGAAGCAAGTGAAAGAGGCACCAAAATCTACTCACAGTTTAAAAAAAACTCCCACATATTTATGTTGCTGATAAAATCTCCACTAGATAACGAATATTAGAAGTCATTCAATTCTATAAATTTCATTCTTATATGCGAGTTCTTCTTATAAGTAGTTATTGTTAAGGGGGGAAGTAAACCACGGTGGTTTTTGCAGACCTTTCTCATAAGCGTTTTTTCTTATAAGAGATGTTCTTATATCCCTTACCCCATTTGTTGACTTGGATTAATCGGATACATTCACTTCACTTTGAATGCCCATATGTTCATGGGGACGGGTTTTCAGGGCCCACTGTCATATTTCGTACGTTTTCTTTAATTAGAAGACGGATTTAGAGAATTATTTTTCTGGCTGACCTGCAGGCATTTCCTTTCACCAATTTTCAGATTTCGTTCTTTTGAAGATTTTTATCAATTCTCAGATTTCCTTAATTTTTTTTTTTAAATGGTTATCGTTTTTTTAAGGTTTCAGTCAAAAAACATTTTTTTTTCGTAACGCTTAAGTAGTTTACAAATTTGGAGTCTCTTGAAGTTATGCTAAGAAAAGTGAAAAAAATATTTTTTTTTCAAAAATAATAAAAATTGGGGAAATCTGAGAATTGATAAAAATTGTTTTTAACAAATTTGACGTGATACAGACATTTCCACGAGTCTGCCTGCCAAAAATCAGCTCGATAGGATCACTGAAAAAGGGTTACAAATCGGTACAAAGGCTTTCACACAGGCCACTACGAGCTTCATACTTCAAACTTAAAATTCTGACGTGTACATGAAAATCGCCGATACACGTGTATTTTTATTTTTCCCCTCTTTCCGCATATGTGCATTTGGTTCATAGGACAGAAAAAAATCAATTTTTTGTAACACGGTGTTATTTTTGAAATCACATTCGCATGAAGTATTCATACATTAAATATCCGCCACCACTGTACTCTGTGAACTACATTTTTTCGAAGGTTTAGTTTGGTGTCTTTATTTTGTTGTTGTCGTCATCGTTTTTGATTTTTGTTGTTGTCTCCTATTGTTTTACTTTTATTTTAGGGTTCACACGGTCATTTTAACTTTTGGTCTTTTTGAGAGTAGTTTCTCGCAATTTTCTACTGCTGTTGGCCAGTCTGTCTCTCTGTCTTTCTTTCGTTCGTCCGCCCCTCTGTTGGCTGTCTGTCTTTGTTTTTTTTTTTTAACTTGATTAATACGTTGTTTGTCTTTATTGTGCGAAATTTTCCTATAATTTAATTTAGTTACGGCCACAAGAAAAGCCACTAATACGAAAACTATTAACTTACTACAACCGACTACTAACTGACTACACAGCAATAACTAAATTGAGTATTAACTATGTTAAAGTGTTTTTCCGTTTGTATGTTAATGGGTCAATAGACAGCGACGTCGACTGTGATATGAAATTACACAGATTGCGATGAAAATTTGCGAATTTATATTTACATACATGCAATTGCTGTCCAATTCCAAGCGAGAAGTCTCTAAAAAATCTAAATGATTTTTTTTGGGGAAATAAAATTAATACAGATTTGTGTGCGAAATACAGATTTGTGTATTTAAAATGAGGACCCTATGGTAAGAGGGGTAAGGGGTAAGATGTGTTACCGACCTCTATTACTTTTTCTCTCTCCACATTCCTCCCAAACATATCTACACTCTATCTCCGCCCCCTAAGTGGGCCCCCACTCAATATTTATATTTTAATACCAACATTTTTAAGCGCTCGGGTAGGCGAGTTGGTGACTTGCTTAGCTACTAGCGTGGGAGTTGGTGGGTTCGATTTCCACCAGGGACTTTGGTGTGTCGCTGCAAAAATCTAGCCACATGGTCTGTGTCACCCGTTTTACCCTTGGACCCAAAATTAGAATATAAATTCACTTTGTAATGTAATGAATAAATAAATTAATAAAATGTTTTCCATTTCTCAACTGCTACAAGGGTGCATTCAGAGTATGACCAAATGTATGACCGACGCCATAGATTTTTTCAACCCCAAACAGTTTCTCATTTATCTTCAACCCGATATAATTTCTTATTATTTTTATATATTTGTTTTATGAAATCAGCGGCTAACGCTTCCATGGTGCCTCCTAGACCGACTCTCCTATGACCGGCTCTGATTAGTTTCTCCATCTTATCAACTCCAGAGGGTGCTCCCATACAAAATTTATATTTTTATGATATTTTGTATAATTTTTGGAATTTTTTTTGGGGATAATTTAAAAAAAAGATGCATACAAATTAAATTCATAATTCATTGAGAATAATTAATATGTGTTAAGACCCTAATTATCACATTTTACAAATGGCTCCAATTCAGAAATTAACAATCGCCCCAAAATGTTAAGGGTGATTTCTTTAATTTTGATGGGCCCTTATTCATTTTAAAAAATACACCTTTTCCAAATTACGAATATCTCTTGTTGTATTTTTGGGGTATTTTTCATAATACTTGGAGGATTTCGAGTGTGGGTAATTTTTTCATAAATTTTTGTTTTGACTAACACTAAGGGGATGCCCCCTCCAAATGCAATGTACTCGAATAAATAAGAAATAGAGAAGGAGAGAGGACAGAGCCTTGTGGCACTCCTGCGGTCAACCTATGCTCGTTGTATGAGACTCCATCTATAACAACTCGTATAGAGCGATCCCTGAGAGAACTCGATATGAATCGAGAGATGGTATTACCGACACCAAATGCAATAAGTTTTGATATGAGTGCTTCGTGCCAGACCCTTGGAAATATCAAGAGCCACGACCTTGCTTTGGGGGATTTTTCATTTATTTTGGGGTATTCTTCATTTCGGACATTCTTCATTTTTTTTCTATTAGGATTTTGCATTTGGGTTATTTTTTTTATATCCAGTCATACGTATGACCGACCCCAAATATTTTTCTCACAACACATCTGCCTTCCATCCTCTTAATTGTCTCACCCAATAATTTCTTTGTTTTTGATTGGTTACTTGAACATCGATCTGGCAAGCGAAGTGGGCTCTACGGAAAGTAACCAAAATGTAAAATTCCCACAAAAAAATGAAAATGCCCCAGATGAAAAATTCCCCAAAAATAAATGTACTTGGTCAATGTGGCATTTTGTGGCGATTTTTCATTTTTGAAGTGGGGTAATTTTTTCAATGTGATAATTAGGATCGTAACTCCAACACATTATCAAAAAAATCGGTATATGTACATGATTCAGTTATGTTTTGCAAAAAACAAAACAAGAAATGTCGAAAAATTAAAAAAATTGAGAATTTGTTTTTTGTTCAAAAACGAAAAATTATGTACAGGGTCTGCCAAAAAACTTTTTTTTTGTAGAAAATTCTATAAAAAAAAAACTACTGGATATTTTCTCAAATTTCTTTTTTTATTTGAAAGTACAAGCCTTCCGGTTAATCATGGAAAATATTTGCATTCAAATGGCTGCCTCGGCTGGCCATGCGGTAGCCTAACGACATCAGCTCTACGATCTTTAAAAACATCGAGTGTAGCTTTGGCTGTGTGGCACGTAGCACCGTCCTATTGAAACCAAATGTTGCCAAATGTTGTCCTCCTCTTCAATTTTTGTAATTTAAATTTTTGTAAAAATTCGTTCAACATGGCCCCATTTTTGTAGCTAGCACAGGCTTCGTCAGCTAGTTATTGAATAAAAAAAAATTGAGGTTTTTTTTTGGATAATTAAATAAAAGTGAAGTTTTGTTGTTTGGTTTGTGTTACCGACTATTTTGTAAGAGTATGTTGTTGTTACTCGCAAGCTAATGTGTTCTTTTTTGTCTCTTTTTACGAAAGAAAAGTATTCCCGTGAAAGTAAAACTGAAAACCTCCCACAACTTCTACTTCAAAGAGTTCCCAGACCACGTATATCTGTAAAACATAAAGCAAAGAAAAACTGCGAATATTTTAAACGCTACGGAAAAAAAACAACTGCATTAAACTAATTTTCATCATTTCCTCGCATGTGCATCTTGAACACAACCAGCCCCCCCACACACATCTAATGAGCTGCTTCGTCCAGGAGGGGGTACACATGTGTAACAGGCGAGTTGATTCGTCACTAAGTCAGTTTTCATTTCGTTGGCCACATGATGGATGCGTGATAAAGTGGCAAACTTGATTCATTCTGCAAATACCGTTCCGACTGCCATGTGCTATTCTGCTGTCGCAAACAGTGGCAGTGGCACACACGTCAGTGGCTAAATCTGTGTGCCTTCTTTAGAACGGCTTCAAGAGGAAATTCTCCTCTTATGTTTTCAAACAACAAAATAGAAAAAGCGAGACAAAAAAAAATCACATTCCATTTCTCTATTTTTCCTGTGCTGTTCGTCCGTCCGTCCGTCCGTCCGCCCGACTATCTGTCTGTTTGCTTCATTACATTATTGAAAGTGACAATGGGAAAGAAATGCTGTCGGGTTCCATGGCAAGGCGGCCATAATAATGGAACATATGTACGTACCGCCACAAGAATCTCAGCCACGTTAGGAATACTCACCGAGGCGGGGTGATGATGAACTGCGCCAGAGAATTGTGATGACAACAACCACGTCAGCGATAATGTTGTTAACACATATTTTAGAATGTAGGAATGAACTGTAATATGGACTAGGGGGTATATGGGCCAACAACAACAACAATAACAACAGAAACGATCATTAAAGCATTTTTTTGTGCTAATTATAACAACAGCACTGCCTACATGTAATTAATGGAAATATTAAAAGTTAATCTCTGGCATTTGCACAATTCTCAGCATAAGTCCGCTATGAAGCAGGTGGTCAGGTCAATAATTGTGCAACAATCAGAATGATTCGAGAGGAAGAATCATTAAGTTTGAATAGATTTCAGAATAAAAAGGCAACCGGCGGCAAATTCTTTTTAAATTACAATGCCTATACAGTTAAATTTTCTGAAATGTCAGCGTTCATACACCATCGCCATTAATTTTTATTTTAAAAGCCGACCATGTGTCTTTCTGAAATGTTTCTTTGCTGGTTCTTAGATGTTTTTTCTGTTCCACTGACTTCCCAAAAAGTTCTTTGACGTCTCCTATTCACATTTAAAATATTTATTCTAGTCTGGTCCCATTTACCATTGACAGAAATAATGTTTAATAAAAATAAAAGAATATCGAAAAGAATAAATTGAAAAATTACTTTCACCCTCTAACAGGCATTACCACTCTGAGGATGTCTTCATTAATTGTGTTTAATTTCGTAAAAAATATTTGTTTGTGCATAACTGGTAAAAACAAAAACAGCTTGCAAGGATTTTCCAGCATTTCTCTTTGGCCGGTTAGAGGGATAATGTTTTTTTTATAAAATTCCAGCAAATGGCCGCTACTTCGTTAGCGTACATTTTCCTGCCCAGTACAACACAAGCTATTCTTTTATGTGCATTGATTTACAACAAAATGTTTTATACGACTAGGACCGTTTTCAAATTTTTGGTGGTAGATATTCATTTTAAATACATGTTAAAATTTTTTTTAATTTCCCCCTTTTTTTATCCCGTTTTCGTATGTTTTGAAACTCTTTTTCAGCAGTTGTTGCAAAGCGTAGTTATGGACTAATTTTTCAACAAAAATCACAATATTTGTTTTATTTGTATTTTTGGGTATTTCAAAGGTTTTTGGGTACACATTTTTCCTATCCAATTTTTGTAAAATCCGTTCATAGCAGATTTCATGGATCATTTTGGACCCTTTTCCATTATCCATTACTTCCTGTCGATTACAATTTTTTTCACAAATTTTTGTCCCGTTTTGGCACTTTTTCGTCCCTTCTCTAACTATTATCCACATGTTTTTACAATAATTGTTTCACACGTTTTTTTCGTTTTCTCCCTTTTTATCCCGTTTTCGCCCTGTTTTTCGTCCCATATCTTTTGAAATTTTTTGGCCTTTTTCAAATTTTTGGCGGTAGATATTAATTTTAAATACATGTTCAAGTTTTTTTAATTTTCCCCTTTTTTATCCCGTTTTCGTACGTTTTTAAACTGTTTTTCAACACGTTTTTGGGGAAACATTTTTCCCGTTTTTCAATTTTTTTTTTAAAACCCGTTTATAGCAAATTTGGTATACTTTGTATTTTTTTTTGTCCCGTTTTGGTACGTTTTTGGCACTTTTTCGTCCCTTCTCTAACTATTGTCCACATGTTTTTACAAAAATTTGTTTCACCATTTTTTTGTTTATCCCCCTTTTTTTATCCCGTCATTTCAAATTTTTGGCCTTTTTAAAAATTTTGGCGATAGATATTAATTTATTAATACATGTTCACATTTGTTTTTAACTTTTCCCTTTTTTAACCCGTTTTGGTACGTTTTGAAACTCTTTTTTTTCCATTTTTTTTTTAAAACCGTTCATTGCAAATTTCATGGTTCATTTTGGACCCTTTTCCAATATCCATTACTTCCTGTCGATTAAAATTTTTTTCACACATTTTTGTTTTCCCTTTTGTACTTTTTTTATCCCGTTTTTGCCACTTTTTCATCCCTTCTCTAACTATTACCCACATATTTTTACAAAAATTTGTTTCACCCTTTTTTTTTTTTTTTTTTTTCGTTTTTCCCCCTTTTTATCCCGTTTTCGCCCCCTTTTTCGTCCCATCTCTAATTCGTTTCCATATATTTTTATGAAATTAAACACAATTATTGAAGACCGCCTTATGCCGGTTAGAGGGTTAAAGTGCAACTTAGTTAGTCCAAGAAAGATAAGTGAAAATACTTTCCATTATGACAACAATTTCAAATTTTAGCTCAAGTCACACTTCCCTGAACATTTTTTTAAAACATCGAATTCGCCTACGGCATACCTTCCTCTTTATTATGAACAAAATATCCGATCATTTATGTCAACAAAATTCCATTTTTCTTTGAATACCAAAATATCACCTCTTGTTGGAGTTAATTATGACTCAATTTTTCATCGATTTAAAATCGTCGGGCATGATTTAAAAGCAAGAAAATTTCTGGCCATATGAACGGAAGTACAATCAGAAATCGTTTCGTCATTTACAAAAATCACACTACACACACACACACACAATGACATCTGTAACTGGCGTTTAGCTCGAACAAGAGCTTAACGGAGTTCTGTGACAACGGCTATTGCAAATATTTATTCTCAATTAGCCCGTTTACACTTCCGTTTTATTCCAACAACTCCAATGACTTCAATAACACGTGAATAGGTCACTTTTCTGGATGGATCTCAAGCCGCTTAAAACATAAATCGGCCTCAACGGTTACGAGTTACGAAATGCCATTAGAGAGTGTAGTGTGCATTACATAATTTCCCCACACCCCAACTAATTGATTTCTTTTCTAATTTCTTACAGATTTACACTTTGAGAGGCGACAACGGTGAGTTTTGGATTTATTTGCCTTCCTTGGTTAAATTTAATCGGCTTAAATAAGCGTTTTTCTTTCGTGTACCGTTTAAGACGGCAAACGAGTGAACAAACGACATCGTTGCCAAGACCATTTGGTCGCATGACCAAGCAAATCATTACAATTAGTAGTCCTAAGCTATGGGGAATCTCACATGACTGTTCGTGTCCCCACCCCCGTCGCACTGTCTTCTTTGATTTGATGTTTCAATGAAATTGTAACCTGGATTCGTTTGGGGCTTTGTAAGCGAAGAAGACGGAAAACACAACTAAAATACAAAAGAAAATAGAACGACCAGAAGAAGTGACGAAGACCACAAGAAGTAATGGCGAAAAATACAGTTAATACCGTCTTCACCTACAAGTTTTTCTCAATTGGTTTGTGGCTGTGGCGTGAAAATGAAATGTTTACGGCAGCTTCTGCTTAGAGCAAATGTCATTGGAGGCGGTTGAATAACTTAGCCAATCGACGGAGTGACGACAAAAGTGAATAAATGTGTTTTTAGTGTCAGCGCTCAGAGTTCACAAGTCAATGGGGGTCTTCTTCTGTTTTTTTTTTCTCTGATCGTAAATATCATAAGAAATTGGTTGAGTAAGAAATCGTCTAAGACTAATTCTAATTGTTGATATTCCTGATTGTATTCGGAGGGAAATCTAAGAAACAAATCCCACTTAATTAAAGGTGGTTGAACTTTTGCTTAGAAACCAACAAACAAAACACGTTTTACTTACAATAATCTCCATATACACAAACAAACAGAAAAAAAAACCATTAAAATGCCTTCCTACGCGTTTAAGAAACACCACAGAAATCACTGTCATGTTTCTTCGGGTTGAAGTTACTCTGATGCAGTATCGACATGCACGTGCTGCCAGCCAGCCGGTCCAGCCAATTGATGTTGTGCTGTGTTGCTCGTTCTTTTCCAAGACATTGACTTCAATTTCTCCTCCTCTATAGATTAAACGCATTTCACATTTTGTGACCCATATTTGGCCTTAAAGGCATCTCGGCTTTTGTGTTTTTCTTTTCCAGTTTCATTCCTCTCTTCACCCTTTTACTCTGTGGTTCAGTCTTGATTATTGTGTGCGTTCTTTCTTTCTGACTTGTTTTGATTGGCTTTTTCTTTGTTTTGTTTGGATTGTTGGATGCAGCAACATAAATTATGGATTTTAGATTCATTTAAGGAATGTCGAAAAATATACGCCCAAAAAAAAGTCGTTCAGTTATACTCACGTTGACACAATGCTCAACCCTCTAACCTCCAAATATTTCAAATCCTCTTAAGGAGTGCCTTGAGGCACTCTTGCTGGTTTGAGGGTTAATTTCCGTTTGCTCCTTTTTCATACAAAAGTCCAATGTGACTACTTACCCATTTCGTTTTATATTAACCATTTATTTTGGCTCTGGAGTAATGTTGACATAAAGTTGATGCATATTTACACGAAATAAATTTTGATTGCAGATCTGGCTGTAACAATTGTTAAACGTGGAACACGAAAAACATCGCACAAATCGAGAAAATCCGACTTCAACCACCTTTAAAACTTTTCCAAAAAAAAAATCTGAAAAATTGTCTGTAAAACATCGCACAAATCGAGAAAATCCGACTTCAACCACTTTTAAAACTTTTCCAAAAAAAAAATCTGTAAAAAAACAAGGTTAAGCTAAAACCAAAATAAGTGGACAAGCAGTGCGCTCACCAAAATAAAAAAATAATCAGCCCAATTATGAAAACTCCCAGGGAGTTAATTCCCGGGGAATTTATTTTTTTTCGAGAATAATTTCCTCTTTTTCTAAACAGATCGGGAGAATAATAGTAAGGGACAGACATTTTCGTTTACTCGGAGTCAGCTTTTTTGTTTGACTCCCGAATTGAAGGATTTTCATCTGATAAAAATAAATTCCCCGGGAATTATCTCCCCTGTAGTTTCCACAATCGGGCTGAATGTCTGTTATGCAGCTGGTCTACCATACTCGGGGTCGCGAAATGGTATCGGTTGTGGGCCGGCGCATCGATACACCTTAAACCGACACTCCTGGTTATAGAAATAGCTCTCTTGGGTGCTTTGGGATTTATGAGAGCTGTCGGTAGCTGTCACTTTGGAAGCTTTTATTCTTTGACTACGCCATTGCCAAAAATGGAACGATACACGCTTCAACAACGCATTGAATTTTTTAAAATTCCCTACAAAAATGGTGAAAATCTTGCAATCACTATTCATCATGAAATGGCAAACCAAACTGAGCACAAATCCAGTGACAGTTGTCAAAAAAAAACCAACTCAGAAAAAATGTGTGGCCAGATTGAAAATCACAGGTCTAAATAGAAAACTTCCCAGTAGTTGTTGCATTATTTGCAGAAATGTTAGATTTCATGGCATCAACGTTGAAACTTTAACGAAACTTGTTTGTTCGTTTGTTCATCCATTGTATTGTCTTTTCATGAAGAAGCTCAACGCTGCTCTTGCAGTAGAATTACTGTAGTCCCAACGACCGTCCCATAAGCAGTGTTGCCGTTTTGGTTCAATTGGACCAAATTTGGTCCGATGGTCGGACCAATTTAATTTTGGTCCATTTTGTCGTTTATTATTTTTTAAATTAAATTAAAATTTTAAAATTTTTTAAAATCAACATAGTTTTTATACACCGCTATACGTTCACAAATTAATTATTAACGACGTTTTTAAAGCTCAGTGACATTGATGTGTGTGATACATTAAGAACAATTTCACAAATTCCGGTGTCGGCCTTTTAATTGTAAACGACGTTTATATAGAGTAGTGACATTGAATTTTACTTAATAAAATGTTTTTAAAAAACATTAATTGGTATATTAATTGAGTTTTAAAATTTGGTCCGATGCAAACGGTTTTGGTCTACTATTGGGAAAATTTTGGTCCAAAAAAAAAATTTCAAACGGCAACACTGCCCATAAGACCGTCTTTGATCTTTCCCCGCTCTTCTCTCGGTGTGATCCATTCAAATTGCTAATCGTCCCAAACTAATAGCAGAACAATTCAATTAACGCTACAGTCAATTCCAGTACATCTCTAAATGGTGTCTCTTTCACTTTATTTCGGATATCTACCGAAGCATTTGCAAGACATTTCCAACATACGCATAAATCACAGCCAATGCGATAAATGTCAATTCAAAAATAAATATTTACAATAAAAACGAAAAAACAAAAACAGAAGAATCAGATGAAGTAAAATGTTGAAATAACATCCATGAACTGTCAGTCAAACATGATCAATAATGCAAATAAACACACTCACACTCACATACAGAGACTATTTTATATTTCCACAAACGCTTCCACTGCAAATCCATACAAGAGGCAGACGCTACGCATCTCACTTCGAGTCAGATGCAATTGAACCAAATCGAATTTTACGAGATGCCTGGCGCTGTGCTGTGCGTATGCATTGAAATGGCTTTGCATGTTGGTACGAGGGCGGACTGGTAATGCGAGGGTACTTCAGATTTCTGTTTGTGAAATAATCTCTCTATTGATCTAGAAAGCTATGACCAATTATGTTCAAGTACTTCAATTGGTTGTGATATTTTTTACACCTCCCGTAGTTTCGTGCAAACTAATGATTCCCACACTTATCGTGACGAACTTCGTTTCAATATCTGATAGCCATTGATGTTGCCCGTACATTAAGATGTGAAGCCATACAACTGAGGAGCCATGAAACGATTTGCTTGGTCATAAACTGAAAATATGACGCATAAAATGCCACAACAAAACAGCGGACAAAAGAAAGTTGTTGGCCCGCTAATATCGTCTGCGAAAAAGAAAACGATGATGATGTTTATAAATCGATAAAAATCGATATGAAATGTATTGATCTTATAGTAGGTATTCGCTCTGAAGTGTTGATCAGCTGATTTCTGAGGGGTTCTTTAGTTTTTTCAAAATTCTTGGAGTTTTAATCAAAATATCGCAAAACTCCATCAAGTGTCACAGTCGTAAGGTTAGATCTAATAAACAGTTTGTTCTAACTTTCAGCATATCCTAACTTACCATAGCTGTTTAGTAATAATTTATAATCCTAATAATTACTAATTGAATGGCATTTTTTGTAGAGGTGCAGTAATGACTACGATTATATTCAGTTTTCCAAGACTTTTACTTGATTACAATTACAAATTAGCAATAAGATGAATTGTATTATTTAAAAAAAATTTAAAAAAAAAAATAATGTAAAACTAATCAGGATTACTTGCGATTACTATAAATAATCAAAAAGAATCGAAAGTAATCCGACTACTTTCAGAGATTACTTTTGATTCTTTCTGATTATTTACAGTAATAGAAAGTAATTCTGATTATTATTGATAATCAAAAATAATCAAAAGTAATCTGAAAATAATCCAAATACTTTCCGAAATTACTTTTGTAAAAGTAATCAGGATTACTTGCGATTTCTATAAATAATCACAAAGAATCAATAGTAATCCGACTACTTTCAGAGATTACTTTTGATTCTTTCTGATTATTTATAGTAATCGAAAGTAATTCTGATTAATGCCACTAAAAAATATGGTGATGTCAATTTTTGTCCACATCAATTTGGACCAGTATTTGCTTTGAGATATATTTTTTCTTTGCCTGTATACATTTTATAAGATTTTTGTTTTTCATTGTTAATATTACTAAGCTGAGAGCATTCTTCTTCATTTCTTGTATATGCCAGTGATATAAATTGCTTGTGGAATTCATTGATTTTTGTAACTTTATTCAAGATTATTCATCGTGGGTAGCCTTTTGCTGACGTTCATACGAATTACCAACGATCATTTCTTGTAACGTGTCATTTGCCTGTTATGCTTGTTAAAATAGCTGTCGCCATGAAATTGTCTTTCATCCGAAAATAAAAATTTTTGGAGCAAAATCGTTTTCCATTTCGAGCTGCTCTAAAGACCAAACGAAGCGGATGGTCAATGGCTGACTCGTTGGCGAAATATCAGGATTGTCTGTATCCCCCCGTAGATTTGCCCTTGCTGGACTTAATTGTCGGCTAGTTTTCGATGTCACTTCGGCGACATCAACATCAGCATCTGATGAAGTATAAAGTATGTTGTCGAGCGAGATCTCCATGAAGGAGATGGATCACCTCGACTGAATTCTCCCCTTCATCAGGGTCATCCGACTTGAGTTCCGGCAGTCCTTCTTCGGATGACATCAATTTCATCTGAATAAAGCGTCAGTTTCTCAAGTTAAAATCAAAAACTTTTAAACTGATGTTTTTTTCTAAAACTAGTGAATGGTTTAGCCCCGTATTCATAAAAATTGAAAATATTTTTCTTAAGAAAAATGTACGAAAATACAAAAACAATTTTCCCACATTTTTCTTAAGAATTCAATGGCTATTTAATTGAAGGATGAGCTAAAGTCAGAACAAGCTGGGGTTTTCCCTTAGAAAATGGACAAGGATATCTTAGCGGGTGGTCCATTCGATTATTTCCTATTTTAAAGGTGTTTGAAGCTTCTTTTTAAAAAAATATTTTTTATTTTCATTTTTTTTTATATTTTTTAAACTATGTTTTTTTTAATTTCTGTTTTCGACAAATCTGAAAAAAAATATTTTCTTAATGCTCATACAAGGTGGCGCAAAAGTAAACTTCCGATGTTTTTTGGCAGTAATTAAAAAAAAAATGAGAAACATTGATTCTTCTAGTGGATTATTTAATTTTGGATCTTGTAATTTTTTTTACATCAAGTCGAGAATATGATGTCATGTAAATCGCCGCCGCCACAGTTGTCCCTGACATTAGGCATTTTCTGACAGGAGGATTACTTTTGCGCCACCTGTTATAATAACTTTTAGAATGGAAGTCATAGGGATTCCATTTTTTTCTCAAGTTAATCCGGCTCGAAGGACCAAATCTTCCACGGAAGAACTTTACCTCTGCTTCAGATAAATTCTGTTCGCCTTCCTTTCAAAGAAGGATTTCCTAAAGACCTACAAATTGGTCAGTCGAGGACAAGTACCATGGCGCAATTCCTTCGCAGCGAAGCTCGTCTTCTTCGAGCTCCTGATTCCAAATTCCAGTTATAAAAGCGGAAAGTAACACTGCCCGAGTAGTCTTTACTGCTTCATCTGCGTCCTCCAATGGTTGTGAGTCTCAACAATATTTTGCATACCGGTCCAGTACTTTTAAATGACTTAACTCTGCTAATTCTAAAATGGAGGTTTTTCCGCTACACAGAAAAAAATAATTCTTCGATTCAATGAAAATATTCACGAATTCAAACACAAAATTCATTGAAAATCCTGTGATAAAACAATTTGTCAACTTAAAGAAAATATTCGTATACTGTTTATAAAAAATATCTTTGATGAAGAAAGTTTCATATATACAAAAACAATTGTATGTCGTTCATTAAAAAAATTTTTGAAATGAACAATAAATTTTTTCATCAACAATTATCAAATTTCGTTTTTTGGCATATTTATGAAAAATTGTATTAAAAATTGAAACGAAATTTAATAAAATAGATCGAAAAATATTATAATTTTTTAAATTTTTTTTTAATATTTGGTAAATTGCTTATCATATTTATGAAAAAATGTTTGTAATATTAAAAGAAATTTTATAAATTAGAAATACAAATCATAAAAAATATAAAATTTTTTGTCAATTCAATTTATCAAATTTCTTTCAACATTAGATAAAATTTTTCGTAAATATGCTAAAAATGTATCAAATATTAAAACGAAATTTGATAAATGGGATCAACAAAAAAATTCATTAAAAATATCCAAATATTTGATGAATTGTTTTGTTGATACATTTCATCAAACTTTGTTTCAATATTCGACAATTTTGTTTAGCATATTAACGAAAAGTTTCATTGAGAAGTGATGAAATTCTTGTACAAATATTTTCATTGAAATTTTTTGGTTGTCTTTTTTTTCTGTGTACGTTTTTAACGCAGACATCCAAAAGATGTATCGTCAGACATTAGTCCACCCTGATCATACTCCGTTCGAAAGGTGAAAATGTCCGCGATTTCAAGCCAAACACTGTCAGCTTTGATGTCAATTGTGCTGCGTACCTGGCTATTCGTTTAATGTTCCAACTAGCTTCTGATATCCAATCCAGCCATCCGATTGCGAGTAAAATCCTTCGCTATTACATGTACGTAGATGATGTTCTGGCAGTGTGCTCATTCTATTTCAATGGCTATTCAATCCAAAGATGAACTGAAGGCAGCTCTAGAACAAGCTGGGGTTTCCCTTAAAAGCATATTCCAAGGATATCTTAGCGGGTCTTCCATCCAAGTATTTGCCAAACGCCAAAACGCTAGGAATTAGATGGAATGCGCCCTTTACGAACTCCTGCAAAAATACGTAGAGAGAGGTGCTCTCTCAAATTTCCAAGAAAGTATCTTAATACCTTATTGTTTGTACGTACGTATATCTTCGATCACACATTTCTTCTCGGGTTGCATTACCTTTGACATTTGCTCATACATCGTTCGTGGCACTGCCGACTTTCAACATCATGTCGCCACATAATAATGAGACCCCTTTAGCCATCCTGTGCAGTGTTCAAGTGCTGCAGTACCAACTTGACACCAAACGTGCACATATTGAATTGTCAAAAGGAGGAGGAAAACAAAAACAAATATGAAATGGCAAAAAATAAAACCGACCCACAAAGTGGAAAGGAGAAAAACGAAAATAATTTCGTCCTACATACGAAAATATCTGCACGGACAATTATGCCCCACCTTAATATTAAAGGATTCCAATCAAACCAAGCTGAGTTAGCCACGAGCCACCTATTTTTAGTTACTGTCACCAGCCAAAGGGGCACAACAATTTGACATATGAAATCTCTTTCAGTTTACTTTTCATTTCTTTATGCCTTGAGAATGTCTTCCAAGAAGACAAAAAAAGAAACACTAAAGCAAATAAGCGCAACCACGTAAAAGACTCGACAAAGAAAAACGAAAACATCCACATTGTATGCGAACGTGTACGTGCGTTTCATATTTTATAATCACAAATGGTTAAATCTTTTACATGTAGCCATGCCCCCCGTTCCCCCCCCCATGTAACCATGGCATGAGGAGTGCCTGACTTGGCTTGGCTGTTGGGCGGAATGTTTGAATGTCTGGCTGGCAAAGCGCGGCGCAAGTCATTGGTATTGGTGCTTTTCGTGCACTTTATAATAATCACTTTTTCGTATTTAAGAAATGTTTAAATACTTGTACAGTTTTTTTTTCTTTTTAATTTGGCCTGGTCTCTGCATGCGACCCAACCAAACCGTACGTCTGTCCCCCGTCCGTCCGTCTGACCGACCAAACGACCATTTATGCAGCATATTCATCATTGGCTGGCAACATAAAGTGAAAGTACATAAATGTTTACACACACACGGCAACACTTTTTTATTTTACAAAAAATCAGCCAACAGATACCGTAAAAATCCGCAAAAAATTGTTTATCTTTATGAGCAAAAACTAAAAAATTGTTTATATTTATACTCTTTGGTTGTCGCTGTTTTCAGCGTTTTTTTTTCGTTTTATCAAAAGTTTTCATTTTGTTTTCGCTGTTTTATATAAAATTTAAATTGGCTTCATTGTTAGCGTTTACCCAAACAGACGGAGGTGAAGGCAAAAAAAAAAAAAAAATTAAGAAAAAGATTGTGATCATCGTACGATGTCCGCCTGATCATATATGATTACACTTTTATGAACTATGGTCAAGCGTAGGACATGCACATGAGAGTGGGTCACATTGCACATTATAATAATTCGGTTGTTATTCTGTTTCTCGGCCACTCGAGAAAGGGCTTTTTTACATTAGGGAAATAATTGAAAGAGTTCAAAAGTGATCCTACCTACATTTGGATATGAGGTGAGTCATATGAATGACATTGTGTTTCATTATTAAATGACAAAGTTCAATAAATCAGAAATTTAAAAAATAAAGGGTTATCCATTTTGCATTTTCAAAAGTAAACATATAAAATAGTTTTTTTCATAATATTTTTTTTTTATTATAAAGTTTGAACGTTGACATTAGTGTGAAAAACTACATCATTTCAATGACCAGCACGCAAAGTCAAATTACTTTTGAGGTAATTTGGTAATCGGGTATAGTTTTTCTAAGTGAAAAAAATGGCTGAAGTTGCTGAGAACGTCACTGAAACTTTCAAGGAACAACCTCCAATTGAAACTCCTCCAATTTGTTGGAAACAAATGTTGTCGCCAATACTGAACTGCCCGAAATCAAATTGTTCGCCGCTGGTCTTGTGATGATGTTACCGTCAACGATATCTCTTTGCAAGATTACATATCCGTCCAGGAGAAATTCGCTCGTTAATTGCCCCATTCGGCGGCCCGTTATTCTGCCAAACGTTTCCGCAAGGCTCAATGTAGAGCGTCTGACTTGCTCTTTGGTGATGAAAGGTCGCAATTTATGTCTTGCCATATTGTTAAGCACTCCTTTGAAATCATTCACTTGTTGACAGGGGAAAATCCTTTGCAAATTCTCGTCAGTGCCATCATCAACTGTGGCCAACGCGAAGATTCCATCCGTATCGGTCGTGCTGGTACTGGTCGTCGTCATCCACGGGGCGATTGGGGTTATGTAAAGGGTGTTTTTTATTGGGGTATAGAACTTTAAGTTGGCATCACTTTTTTCCATTTTATGCCATTACATCCACAAAAACTGACTGTTTGGTGTGCTCTATGGGCTGGTGGAGTCATTGGGCCATACTTCTTCCGAAATAATGCTGGAGAGTCAGTTACCGTTAATGGAGACCGGTATAGAGCCATGATAACCGACTATTTTGTTCCCGAATTGGATGGCATGAATGTGGATGAGTTGTGGTTCCAACAAGTGGTTGAAAATTGGACCTGTAGAATTGGCTATATTCGAGCCAGCCGCGGCGGCCACATGCCCGAAATCATATTTAAACATTAATGGCATAAAATTATCCTTCCAATAAAGCCAAATTGATGGACATTAAAACGATTTTCTTGTGTTTTATTTCAATTCGAAGTTCTATACCTCAATAAAAAACACCCTTTAGTTGCGACCTTTTGACTTTTTCCAAAATTTAAAAAAATCGATTTTTCGAGTTTTTGTGAATTACAAGTCGATTTAAGTCGACTTTTCGACTTTTTAATTGAAAATAATACAATTTTATTCAAATGTACACTAATTCGAGTTAAAAACATCACAAATGATAAAAAACAAGAGATTAATTCCGTTCCCCTTTATGGTACAATATACAATATAAAAATTTTCTTTTGATTTGAACCACATATCCTGTTCAAATAGATCAAAGAACAGCTAACGTTCCATGAAGAAAAAGACCATCGGAATACATTTGCTAAGAGTTATTTTCCGTATAAAAGTTTTCAAAATGTCTGTTACTCAATTGCATCTCCTGTAAGCATATTAGGGGCTTCAGATCGTGAACTCGTATCGTTACGCACTTGGAGAAGAAGCCTGGTTAACATTTCGTAACAGCAATTAAATCTGTTTCGGACTTCTTTTATTTAAGCTATAACGGCTCTTACAGCGCTGATTGTCTTTGATAATCATTGAGCTGTTTGGTAGGCACCTCACTGGTCCTCACGAAGCGAACCAATGATGCACCCTCAATATTGTCTGCTTACTCATTCCAACAATTATCTTCATCAGAATCATCGGGTAGCTGTAGAAACTCATGTCCAGCTGCAGTTTCTGGTTTATTTTTTTTCTATTTGCACAATTTGGCAAATGGTGTGCCCGAAATTTTAAATGTAATTACACTGCCCCAGTTTTTCGTTTGTTGCTGCCATTATATTAGCTCCACTGACCGACAAAACTTAATTTCAATTGAACTAAAAAAGTCGAAAAAAAAGTAAAAAAAAGACGACACCAAAAGGTCGATCTTCGTGACTTTTCCGTAATTTTCACCAATTTTGTAGCAAAAAGTCGATTAATCGGGTTTTCGTGCGTCGTTGATCCACCAATTTCTTGCAACATTTGGGCAATAAATCCTATTTTTTACTAAGAGGGTTTCAAATAAAAATAAAATCTCTCTCTATTTTTAAGTTATTGGGGCATTTGTAAATCGTTTAAAAAGTGAAACGTCATCCGACATGAGAACTTTTGAACTGACGTTTTTGTAACTCTAGTGAATCCATTTTAAAGTTGAATACCTTATTTTAAAGGTATTTGAACCTTCTTTTTCTGCGCGGTATATTTGTTTCTATCATTCTTGCCATATGCTACACTGCACGCAATACATCAATTGAGAGGCTAGTTAGCTAGGGAATAAATCTCACGTTTTCTCACTGTCAATTGGCTGCCTTGCTCGTGAGATTTCCCCTCACTAGACTATTTTTTCGTAGGGACAACTTTAACCCTTTCGCCCCTACTGGTATCCTTATAACTATATTTGGTCTCAAAATTTAAATAAACCTAACAGATTTTACAAAAAATAAAAACTCGGGGGTAAAGGGTTTAACAAGTAAAATTAATGGACCCAGTCTTGCCAATAATTTTTGAAATTTTTCCCTTAACATTCCATGAAGGAACAGACGGGGAAAACACTCGGGGGTGAAAGGGTTAAAAAGTAAAATTAATGGACCCAGTCTTGCCAATAATTTTTTTTAAATTTTTCTTTATTTTTTTCAATTTTCAAAAATCAAATGAAAATCACGCCTTTGTATGAATGTTATTCCGTTGGAACCTCCTTGAGAAGAATACTCATTTAATCCTAAATGTAATTTTTGTGGCCTTTCGATATTGAACGACAACTCCTTAAACCAATAAAGCATGAGGATATACCACTCCAAAATGAGGATATACCACAAAAAATTGAGTCAAAAATTTCCTCATACGAGTTTACTATAAATATTTCCATGGAGTAATTACACCGTGTTACACACATTCTGTCCTATGAACCAAATTTAGTTTTTCGGAAAGGGAATAAAAAATAAAAATACACGTGTATCGGCGATTTTCATGTACACATCAGATTTTGTTTTTTTTTAAGTTTGAAGTGTAAAGCTCGTATTGGCCTGTGTGAAAGCCTTTGGACCGATTTTTAACCCTTTTTCAGTGATCCAATCGAGCTGATTTTTGGCAGGCACACTCGTGGAAATGTCTGTATCACGTCAAATTTTTTTAAAAAATAGATTTTTATCAATTCTCAGATTTTCCTAAATTTTTTAAAATGGTTATCATTTTTTTTTTAAGTTTTCAGTCAAAAAAAATTTTTTTTTCGTAACGCTTAAGTAGTTTAAAAATTTGGAGTCTCTTCAAGTTATGCTAAGAAAAGTGAAAAAAATATTTTTTTTTTCAAAAATAATAAAAATTGGGGAAAATCTGAGAATTGATAAAAATTGTTTTTAAAAAATTTTACGTGATACAGACATTTTCACAAGTCTGCCTGCCAAAAATCAGCTGGATTGGATCACTGAAAAGGGTTAAAAATCGGTCGAAAAGCTTTCACACAGGCCACTACGAGCTTTATACTTCAAACCTAAAAAAAAATTCTGACGTGTACATGAAAATCGCCGATACACGTGTATTTTTATTTTTTATCCCCTTTCCGAAAAAGTAAATTTGGTTCATAGGACAGAAAAAAATCTATTTTTTTGTAACACGGTGCTGTGCCTTAATGGAATGTTAAGGGAAATAAGTAAGTCTTACTTGTAAATTGTGGAAAGATGAAACTATATTACTATAATTTTCGTATAACTCTTTAAATGGAATTGGTTCTCTCTTTGAAATATTAGAAAACTGTTGTTTTGAATATTAGCAAATCGTCTGCCACAAGAGTTCAGGTTCTGTGTTAAAAATGCTTTAGCTAACTAATGTGAAAGTGCTCCAATAATTTGTTCTCTAAAATATTTGCCAACATTTAAAACTTCCACAATGGGTTGATGACAATCTCAAATGGCTAGAACATTTATGTATGGGAACTCTACTGAAAATACTCATGCTCACGAATCTAGTCATTTCTATCGCCATAGCTTCGTACATGAACTATTCTTGGTTCCGGCAATAAAACTTGTATTTTCCCTATCAATTTTCTTGATTATAAACTCCTATAATGTCGTTGTGTTATTCAATATTATGGATTTGTAATTAAACATATTTTCCGTGAATTCTTTAAAACGCCACCACCATAATATCCCCATCCTGCTGGTCTCCCTGTGCGCTTTAGTCCCCCAACATTTCCCAATAAATCAGAGTGAAATGGAAGAATATCAAAACCAGAAGAGGAAGAATGACACCCATACACCCATATTTGAAATGCTGCTGTACCTCTACCCTTCAATTGTGCCCATTTTCAATTACGATTACGATGCTGATTACGTTTCATTGGCAGGCAACATTAGAAGCAGATGACGCACCGCCACCAGACTGCATGAAGCCACGGGACGGCATTCAGTCAATGTTACATTGAACCATGCAATCGCTGGAATTTTGAACACATTTCAGACACGGCTGTATTTACGATTTCTTGTTGGCATTGTTGTTGTTTTAATCGTGATGTATCAATAGATTTCCTGGGTGTTATTGACAGTTCAGATTGTGATTCTAGTTGAGCGCACCAGAAATCAATGACTTCGGTCATCAAATGTAATCCAATAAACATAAATCTAATGAAATTCAACTTCTATTTAATGAGTTCAATGAAGAATGCAAGCAAATGCGAACAAGAAAATCGTGATTATTTGTCTATGACAAAAGGCGACAGCGCAATCACTTGACTTGACTTGTCTTGTCTTGACTGACAACTGTCGACAATGACAATCTTCACAAGTATTTCATTTCAATTTCAATCAATACTACTTTTGCTGTAGTCTATTTCGTTTGTGTTCTTTTGTATTTTGTTGCCGATTTTTTGTTTGTTTTGTCCTTTACTTTTGTTTAAAATCAGTTCAATAAAAGCACTACTAGCGCTCTGCGCCATTGATTGCTCGTTATGTTGCAGCAACGAAGAAGAAGTATCCACTTAAACTCCGGCTCTATGGAATGAAATGTCACTGAAATTGTGTGGAATTGAAATGAAGCCAATTTATGTTGCATGACAAAACAAATCAAAAGCGCTTTTTATTCGCCATGTTAGCGATACTTTGTTGTGTGTTTCACCACGCCGCCCACCAACCACTGCGATGTAATTACAAAAAGGTTTGCCCCTGTATTTGTTTCGAGATGGAAAATCGTCAGCAGTAGTGAACAGTTTTTCAGGGAAACTGGGAAAAGGCTTTCAAAAGTAAGGCAAGGTAAGAATTGGTTTATTTTTATTTGAAACGTTTAATTGTGTGACTATGAGTGAAACCAAACCTAGGTTTAAATCCGGATAGAAATTGGCAAACTTTAGCGTAGGTTTTAGCACGAAGAAAAGACATTGAAATTTCCCAGTGGCAACCAGCGGCTTTTGGGGCCGATCAGAGAGTGATGTATCTAGTGGACTTTATCGCTATTTGGTTAACTAATATGCGAAAGGTATGTTCTTTGTTAAGGGAAGTGCGTTCTTTCATTAATCATCTGAGAATTCTTCCCCTTTTCCAAGTTGGCATTGCTTCCTTTGACATTTCTTAATTGTAACAAGTGGTGGTGGGCCAAAGTCAACTTTTTATTTGAAATCGATATTTTTTTTTATTTATTTATTATTAATTACAATACAAAGTGAATTTATATTTTAATTTTGGGTGAAAGGGTAAACCGGGTGACACAGACCAGCGACAGATCACAGCCTCTGGTGGGAATCGTACCAACAGCCTGATAGGCAAGCAGGCTAACAAATCGCCTACCGGGTCGCCAAAAAAAATGTGTGCAAATACACAAAGCAATTTTTACACATTTTTCTTAACAAAGCTTTATAAAGCTGTTGAAAATTTGTATGACTACAGGGGATAGAATTTAAGTAAATATAAAAATGTGAATT
The DNA here is from genome assembly GCA_958296145.1 of Hydrotaea cyrtoneurina. Taxonomy (NCBI): domain Eukaryota; kingdom Metazoa; phylum Arthropoda; class Insecta; order Diptera; family Muscidae; genus Hydrotaea; species Hydrotaea cyrtoneurina. The sequence goes on from OY282512.1 coordinate 91,496,305, forward strand.
TCTAAGCTTTATCCCATCTTTCGGCCAATGACGCGTGTGAAGTTGAACGAGAGACTCGACAGGTCCCCCCAAAAAATAGTCTAGTGGGCTCAAATCGCACGACAAAGGTGGCTATTTGAATTTGGCAAACCTGTGATTAATTGTTTTCTAAGCGCGACACTCGATTGGTAAAAGTAGTCAACTTCGGAAATATTTCATTGAACGAGGTCGGGCAAAGTCGCCAACTTTGGAAATATTTCTAAAATATATCCAATTGTCCAATATTTAATCGTAATAGATTAAAATAATCTCTAACTCCTTGCCTACAATACATTTTTTACACAATTCAAAAATCGTTACTGGATCAAGTTTCATTCATCGAACCAGGTCGGGCGTGGTGTTATCAGTAGAAAAGTGGTCAACTTTGGTAATATTTCTAAAATATATCCAATTGCCCGATATTTATTACTAATAGTTTAAAAAAATCTTTCTCTCCTTGCCGACAATCAATTTTTTAAACAATTCAAAAATCGTTACTGGATCAAGTTCCATTCATCGAACTAGGTCGGGCGTTGTACAATCAGTAGCAAAGTGGTCAACTATGGAAATATTTCTAAAATATATCCAATTTTCCGATATTTATTACTAAAAGCTTAAAATAATCTCTCACTCCTTGCCGACAATCAGTTTTTTACACAATTCAAAAATTTTTACTGGATCAAGTTTCATTCATCGAACTAGGTCGGGCGTGGTATAATCAGTAGAAAAGTGGTCAACTTTGTAAATATTTCTAAAATATATCCAATTTCACGATATTTATTACTAATAGTTTAAAATAATCTCTCACACCTTGCCGACAATCAATTGTTTACACAATTCAAAAATCTTTACTCGATCAAGTTTCATTCATCGAACTAGGTCGGGCGTGGTATAATCAGTAGAAAAGTGGTCAACTTTGTAAATATTTCTAAAATATATCCAATTTCACGATATTTATTACTAATAGTTTAAAATAATCTCTCACTCCTTGCCGACAATCAGTTTTTTACAGAATTCAAAAATCTTTACTCGATCAGGTTTCATTCGTCGAACTAGGTCGGGCGTGGTACAATGAGTAGCAAAGTAGTCAACTTTGGAAATATTTCTAAAATATATCCAATTGCCCGATATTTATTACTAAAAGCTTAAAATAATCTCTCACTCCTTGCCGACAATCAGTTTTTTACACAATTCAAAAATCGTTACTCGATCAAGTTTCATTCGTCGAACTAGGTCGGGCGTGGTATAATCAGTAGAAAAGTGGTCAACTTTGTAAATATTTCTAAAATATATCCAATTTCACGATATTTATTACTAATAGTTTAAAATAATCTCTCACTCCTTGCCGATAATCAGTTTTTTACAGAATTCAAAAATCTTTACTCGATCAGGTTTCATTCGTCGAACTAGGTCGGGCGTGGTACAATGAGTAGCAAAGTAGTCAACTTTGGAAATATTTCTAAAATATATCCAATTGCCCGATATTTATTACTAATAGCTTAAAATAATCTCTCACTCCTTGCCGACAATCAGTTTTTACACAATTCAAAAATCTTTACTGGATCTAGTTTTATACATCGAACGAGGTCGGGCGTGGTATAATCAGTAGAAAAGTGGTCAACTTTTGTAATATTTCTAAAATATTTCCAATTGCCCGATATTTATTACTAATAGCTTAAAATAATCTCTCACTCCTTGCCGATAATCTATTTTTTATACAATTCAATAATCGTTACTGGATTAAAAAGCCCACATATTCATAAAAATTTAGAAAAGTTTGTTAAGAAAAAAAAATTTCACACATTTTTCTTATCAAAGGTTTTTTAAATATTTAGAATAGACTTTTGACCGATGAAATTTAACTCAGGATCACTGGGCATACGGAGCATTGCCTTATCTTGAAAAGCCTCTGACTGCTCTTCGAATCAAATTCAGAAATTCTTATTTGTTACGAATAACGTCTGAATCGGGAAAAATCGTAACACCTTATCCCCACCTTATCTCTGGGGTGTATTCAAGACTATCCAAACAAATGCTTCTTGATTTGTTGACTGCAGACATAACCAGAAAAAAACGCATCCCCAACTGTTGGTGAACACTGACATTTTTTTTTTTTTTTTTTGTATAAAACTACCGAATCTGTATCAACATTTCAAACGTATCCATTTAATCGCTGCCTAACACATTTCCAGTTGATCCCTTTAAAACTCACTGAAGCACTACCGACCGCAGTCAATTCATTTGTAAATATGTACTCGGTTTTTTTTTCTCTTGCTCTCCACATTCAACATTTAACAGCCAGCGCTACAAATTCCGGACTTGTTTAGAATGCGTTACGGCATTTTACCATTTTCAATTGTTTATTGAAACTGTGAAAAGCCCGACAATACGGCCAATAAAATCAAGTACGAAAATAGATAGGGGGGGAAAAAAAGATTGAAATTGAAATGTACACCGATATCATTTGAAATTCAATACCAGCCAACAAGGTAGCGATGGAGGTGACGGTGGATGGAATAGGCACGAATGGGTGACCGGCGGCGGGCCTGTAAAATGCTAACGACAATACAAATCTATTGTAAATGGTCAACAGAAACAATACAAAACAATTTAGAGTTTCAGATACACAAAAGAAATGCTGAAGCTTTTTTCAGAGGGGCGTTTTTTTTTTCAGTTTCAAATACAAAGTAGTAATGTCTATTGCTGATGCGTGTTGGTTTGCTCCACAAAGTCAGACTTGCCACAAATTTACATTACAAAAAAATATCAATAATTTGAAAACTTCATTTCATTTCGACACCACCTTTTCTTTGCTATTTCGGTGTGTATGTGTGTGTCAGCTCTTTGAATTTAATTAAAATAATTTTCAATTTTTTGGTTGTCTTTTCTTACTTTGGTTTTTTTTTAAAGTGATTTGTTAGTAGCACAAAAAATCGAAACAGACAACAAATATATCTGCCAATTGATATTTAATTGTTATCGCAGTTTGTTGTATTGCTGCCGGTGTCTGTATCATTTTTCATCCGGCACATGCGTTGTCGTGGAGGTGAATGTAATAAGTGTGGTAAATGGGATTGACATGAGGGAAACTTTTTAACTAAAATTCGGTCTTTCGGACTCGTTGACATTAGGGGCCCAAAAAGCCAACCAAAATAATCATGAATCATGATGTTGAATTGAACGGCAATTATTCGTACATATTCCTTTTATGATTTGCCCCAGGGTCCCAAAAACCGTACCCAAAAAATTTGTGTAATTTATAGGCTCAAATGGACAAACATTTTCCCAATAATAACAATATTCGTATATTTTTAAGTTTTAATTGAAATATGGCTCGAAAGGACTTATGGTCCCAAAAACTGTACCCACATGATCAGGAATATATAGGTACTTTATTAAACGGAAATTTGGTGGGAAAAAAATCAATTACTTGGTTATTTGTAATATTTGTTGACATTTACAACTCTGACCCAGCGGCCCAAAAATCGTACCCTTATGAATAGGCGCTCTGCAGTTCAAATAAACAAACATTTTCCCAATAATAATACTATTCGCATATTTTTAAGATTTAATGGAAGTTTGGATCGAACTGACCCATGGGCCCAAAAACTGTACCATCGTGACCATGGCAATACAAGCACTTAATCACACGAAAATTGTTCTACGAATTAAAAAAATTCATTTATTTTTAAGATTTACCTAAGGGTCCAAAAATGGTACCCTTGTAAACAGGCGCTCATTAATCTGGCCCAAAAACTGTACCATCGTGATCACGGCAATACAAGCACATAATCGATTAAATTATCAAATTGTTATACGAATTCAAAAAGTGCATTTATTTTTAAGATTTACCTAAGGGTCCAAAAATGGTACCCTTGTAAACCGGCGCTCATTAATCTGGGCCCAAAAACTGTACGAACGTAATGGCAATATAAACACTTAATCGAACGCAAATTGTTCTACGAATTCAAAAAATGCATTTATTTTTAAGATTTACCTAGGGGGCCCAAAAATGGTACCCTTATACATAGGTGCTCATAAGTTTAATTGAAGAAATATGTTCTCAATAATATTCATTTCTTTTTAAGATTAGTTAAATTTACTCCTACGGACTCACGGGCCCAAAAACCGTACCCTAAGAAAGAGGCACTTAGACTTTCAAATGAAGGCACATTTTCCTCAGTAATACTAATATTTATTTATTTTTTAGATTTGAGTAACATTGAGATCGTACGGCCTCGTGTGCATTAGCAGGGACCCAAAAGCCGGACCAATATGAACATGAGCATATGTATACGTAATTAAACGAAACTTGCCCTACGAATTAAAAAAACATATATTCTTTAGATTAGTCGAAATTTGAGACCATGACCCAAGGGGCCCAAAAATTGTACCCTTCTAAACATGGTCATATGAATACTCTAATTTAAAAAAATTTCATTGTAAGTCAAAGTAAGCGTTTCTCTTTGAAATATGAGACTACGACCCAGGGGACCAAAAATCGTACCCTTCTAAATACGAATACTCTAATTAGAAACATTTCATTGTTAGTCCAAATAAGCGTTTCTAAACAAAATTGTAGACTAGGCACATTATGACAATACTTAATTAATGATTTTCTCATAAGTTTTATGATGAAACAATTTCAGAATTTTATGATAAAATATTTATGAAATCGTGAAAGAAAATAATTATAAGTCATGAGTGTTTGAGGGAAAAATTTCATTTTTAATTGTTAACGACACCGTTGGTCGATTTATCATACAGCCCTCGTCATTATCTCGATATTCAGTTTTGTACTATTTGCTTTTGAGCTCGATTTTGGTTTTGTTTTCATTTTCTGACCTTTAAACCGACCCATGCAATTAAGTCAATTGATTAATTTTCCTAAACGCCGGAAGCTATTCTACTCCTCTTCTGCTGGTTGTCCATTTGGACAGCCGGACAGACGAACGGATGGACGGATGATCTGTCTGCTTTGTCATTGTAATTTTTTTGGTTTAGACCAAAATGAGCAAAAACAGAAGAAAAAAATTCCACATGTTGGCCATAAGGTTTATTTGAGTCATTTTGTTGTGGTTTTCGTCGTCGTATCGTTTCGAATTTCATTTTCAATATTTTCGTTTTGTAACCTCTTCTTTTTCCATTGTGGTTTAAATGTCTCGAACATTATTAATGACACCTCAATTATATTGGACAATTATTGTAATTTACGCCATATCCGAGGGCAATGTTGGCAAATCTTTTTAAAGGTTTTAATGGGCTGAGTCGAGGACAATTGGCAACTCGAAATGAAAGTAAAATGGAAATGTTATAACTACTTTTCTTGGCAGTAGTAACGAATGGCGAAAGAGAGCTGGAGGGAGATGTTTCTTTACAAAAAGCTGAAGTTACTGGCCGACATCGCTTAATAGTTTTGATCAAACATTTTTGTAAATGTTCCAGCGATGCATTAACCCTTTCGACAAATCCACTGAAAGGGTTAAAACCGACTGAGAGAATTGTTCTTTGAAATTTAAGAATATGTCCTGCGCGGAAGCCTTTCCCCCCCTAGCCCTATGACAAATGTCATGTGTTCGTTCAAATATGAACCACCCTAATGAAGAGGCTTTTCCAACTCACATCCGATAAGTAAATATTTTGGAAAAGTCAAATTCATATTTTTTTCCAGGTCATATTTCCCTCTCTCTCTTTTTTTTATTACACAAATTGCCATTCAAATACAGTGTTTACACTATTAGTAGATTAAACCTAAAGAGGTCATTAGCTATGGAACGACAATTCAATGTATATTTAATGATAGCACTCGCCCCCTCCCTGACCCTCCTTCAACCACAAACAACTGTGTACGAATGCATTTGCTGGCACACCACAGTCATGTGTCGAATTCAAATTGGAAACATTTAGAAATGAATCGAAAGAAATACAAATATTTGTAACCCATTTAAAGCGGATCAATAAAATCCCACTGATAACACACCATGCCACATACAAAATATTGATAAACACATTAACACCGAATTGATGGGGGGGATTTCTTTCATATTCTTCAATTTGTAAAATGGCTTTTAAAAAACGACAACGTTATAACGCCTGTGTGTGTGTGTGATCACATGTAAGGGGCTTTGTACTCTCTATAATCTTTCGTCAAACCGGCAATTTCCCAAAGTTCCAAAGCCCATATCCACGACGTATGTATGTGGTACATGCTTGATTTTTTTTAAAAAAAAAAACTGCATGACTTTGTTGTAATACCAAGACTGAGAGTCGATTCCATTAGACCCATTACAGTCTCTCAAATCTACAAAGTGTGTGTGCTTCGGCTGGGATAGCGCTGACCAAACGATGGCATTCTAAATTCATGCCGAATAATTCCCAAAAAATTACAGTGGGGTGTAATTTTATTATTGTTTGTTGAAGGTATGAAAATGCCCCCCCAAAAACAAATTTACGTTTTGTTGCGGTCAATGTATCATTTTGGGGACATTTTTTTGCCAATACAAACACATTTTAGGTACTGGCCGGCCGACTGGCATCGCAAATTCAATGGCAGTGAAATTTTGCCCCAAGCAGCCGAGACGAATGTTCCCCAATACATTTTTCTTTGTGTCAATTTATGGGATAATTTTTTTTGACTGTTTTGTGGAATTCAAAAAAAGTTAAATTTTTTGCATTGTCAATAAAGAATTCTTCGGACTTGTCCCTACTTTTCCCCCAAATGCTTTGATAATTTGTGGTAAAGGGCAACATTGTGTTTTTGTTTGTTGCTGCGGTCGGCAACAATTCAACAGAGAAGTTACTCTGGCGACGACATTCTTCAAATGAACATGTACGTGCACATGTAGACCCTCAGTTTTTTTCAGGTAATTTTCGATATTTTTCTCTTATTTCGAAGACAATATGTGTACTCAACTGGGAAAAAAATAATTGTAATTGTAATCGCAGGGTAAGGTCGTGTGCTCACTATGAGGACTCGACATGAAGGACTAAGAGTAACTTTTGTTTTCTCCGTTGCGACAAAAAAATTATTTTAATTTTTTTCTCTACCTCCGAGGTTGCTATCATCCGGGTTCAGATTGGGTTCACAGTCTTCCCCAACAGGTCGTCAATGAAAATGAGAAATAGAGAAGGAGAGAGGACAGAGCCTTGTGGCACTCCTGCGGCCAGCCTATGCTCGTTGGATGAGACCCCGTCTATAACAACTTGTATAGAGCGATCCCTGAGAAAACTAGATATGAATCGAGAGAAGGTATTACCGACACCAAATGCAATAAGTTTTGATATGAGTGCTCCGTGCCAGACTCTATCGAATGCCTTGGAAATATCCAGAGGCACGACCTTGCTTTCGCCAAGGCGGTGAATGGATCGACTCCATCGCTCCGAAAGGAACGCTATCAGGTCTCCAGTAGATCGATTTCTACGGAAGCCATACTGTCGATCATTAAGAAGGCCGTTAGACTGTAAATACTTAACAAGATGGTGGTTAACCATGCTCTCCATGACCTTCGAGAGTCCAGAACATATTGCAATTGGACGGTAATTCGCAGGATTCATTGGCAACTTTCCAACGTGAAGGGTAAATACCAGCACGATATGACATGTTGAAAAGATTGCGCAATGGACCGGCTAGCGTCGAAGAGCACTTACATAGGACAAGTGCTGAAATGCCATCCGGGCCCGGAGTTTTGTTTACATTGAAATCTGCAAGAACCCTTTTGACCCCACGTGATCGAAAAATATCTACTTCGATAGATAAGTTTCCGATCACGGGGAGTGGTTTTCTGGCAAAGATGAAGTCATTGCAAATATTTCAGCCAAAAGGTTAGCTTTGTCAACCGGGTCAGTGAATATCTGGTCATCGTTAACGACAGTTGGGATAGAAGATGAGGAATTGTCGATTATCCTTTTTACGAATGACCAAAAGCTCGTACTTCCCCTGGGAGAAGAAATAACTTTAGCATGAAGGCGCTGTTCGTGGAGAAGTTTTTCGCGCCTAAGCACTCTGGCATACGATGATCTTGCCTGTTGGCGTAGCAGCTCAGTATTGGCATTTTTATTTAAACGCCAATTTCTGAACGCTTCCTCTTCGGATCTCACAGCTTCTTTGCATGTCTGATTAAACCAACAATTCTTTGGGGGTTTGATCGAAGTAGTCTTTGAGGGAATAAATGTGTTTATACCAAGAAGAATATATATATATATATCTGTCAAGGAAACACAATTTCCTGTTAAATTGCTGGTAAAAATTGTTGAGCTCGGCCCAACGTGCCTTTTCGTATATATACATTATCCGCTTCGTGACTGGTTTAGAAGTGGATCGAAGATCGGAAAACGATAGGATGCTGAAATTCTGCAATGATCCGACTTACCAAGAGATGCAAGAATATTAACCTCGTACTTTTCAGGGTGGGAGGTTAATAAAAGTTCAAGAATATTTTGTTGTTGCCCTTCAACACGCGGAATGTGTGTTGGTTCATTCACTAATTGCGCCAAGTCGTTGTGCGCGGCAAATAGCTCAGCGTACTGGCCCTCCGGAGATGTATGAAAGCCAAGAATTATTATGGACATTGAAATCCCCAGCAACTACAATTTCACTGTCCGGATAATCTTCTAAGGCTTTTGAAATAGAGTCGGAAAGGGCGTCGAAGCGGTTTTGGGTAGCCTCCCTTTCCAAGTTTGGGCTTCTGCAAAGAAACCCGAAATGCAAAGTGTGTGATCCAATTCTGAACTTAACCCAAAGGGAGTTAAATTCTGGATGTTGTGAGTTTAAATGTTGCTGGCTCTGGAACACAACACTAATACGTATAAATACCACAAGACCTCTGCATTTTCCAGATAAATCATAATTGTCAAATTCCAAACTGTTATTTGAAATTACTTACACGCTTTGCATGCACCTCTGATCAGACTAAGGTGATGATACTTTGGCTGGCTTCCCAAATAGGTCCAAAGAGAGACAAGTTCCAATTATTTATTTTTTAAAATTCCACTAAATCCGAAAATGCCTATAAGAGACAACAATTATCTCAGCATCAGTTTCAGATTTACATTCTCTGGAGATGAGCTGAAATTACAGACAGAAATATATATTTTTTTTTCTGGAAAATCGTGAAATTTTTTCGGCTAAAATTAGTTTTCTCTTCTTTTGATATTTCGTTCGTAGTAGATATGTTGTCCATTGAATGAATACTTCATTTCGCAAGTAAAACCTCTTTCCAGTTAACATAAATTATAGTTCAGCACTTGATTTGTAGTTTAGCATTCTAGCTATAATTTAATGATAATAGTGGCTGGTTTCCGAAATAAGACCAATGAAATACCACGTTTTTTTTTATCAAGAATTTTCTCCTAATATCCAAATACAATTCAGTTTGTATCAGACCCTGGTTATGTTTGCAAGCAAATTTGTTAGATGACTTTTAATTTTCTGAACCTGGACACCTCAGTGCATAGTGTGTGCATATCGTCGCGGGTCTAGTATATATTTCAATATCCATATTTCCTTATGCAGACTACTCCAAATCATATTCCATACCGAACATACACACATGTGTACAGATAACCAATCCCTCAGATATCGACAATGACGCCAGGGTGCATTCAGTTGATTGATTTGTTATGATTTGGTTTTTTTTCTGAGGGGGTTGGGTGGGCCTTCCCCTCTCCTGTATATAACAAAAAACATAACACAACAAGCACGAGTAGAAATGTTCATATTGCATACATTACGTATGCATACAATATTTTTTTTTATACGTCGTTGTCGTCGTCTATTTTTATGATGAACATCGCAACGCATTTGTTTGGGACTACAACGACGAGTAGATCGATATGAGACAGCATATGCTGTCAATATGGAAAGCTGTCAAATCATAGACGAAATCATGGAAAAGGGTAAAAAAAGTGGAAGCTCAAAAAAAAAAAAGGAAAACCCGACAAAACTAGAAATTATTAAACAACATTCGTTGGACTAGCTCCAAAACATAATCGTATGTGTATTCAATTTAAGTCATGTTTCCCCCCCCCAGCTCTATCTGGCGATTTGTACACTTTGTTAAATTTGACTTTACCTTACATTTCCCAGCCACTTGGACTTAATGCGTTGTGTTACAGAGTCTCTGTTTTTTTCTGTTTTTTTTTAATTAAAAATGCATGACATGTGCATTTTAATATGAGAACTCTTGCGTCGTCCAAACGGAAGTTGCACATACGAACAAAACTGAAACCGACATTAAAACCGTGTCTTTACGTTTTATTAATGATGGCACAGCTGTAAATCGCATTTCCCCACCATTGCCAACAGCATCACTTCCACTTTCCGGCAGCAACAAAAAAACAACAAAAAAAAAATAAAATAAACCTCCTCAAAGTGTGGCGGACATACTCGTAGCTACAGTCAGCGCTGACATTGCGCCATTGTGATGGTGTGAAAATAAATTAAAATGTTAATGAAAATGAAAATAAGAGTGAAAGACTTCAGTCTTGTGGAAAATGCATAAGGTTTTGGGCCATTGTTCAGATTGCATAATTAAGTGGAAAGTGTTACGTTTATGTTCATCATAAAATGTAAATAGTTTATGATGACATTGCAAGGCTGTGAGTATTTTAAAGTTAATTTTAGCAAAAAGAAAATGTTAAAATTCTCCCCGGTAGTGTATCATGAACTTTAGGACCATTCTAGCTTAGCTTTCGTATGGGAAGCCTGACCTTCAAGTTTGACAATCCCCAGGAATCGTTGTCATGTAATTTAGGTGATCTTTACATGGTTATTCCCAGGTACTGCAGCAAAGCCCATTAAAGCTGTGCCCCTAAAGTTTTTGTTTTTCCTAAGCACAAACATGTTGTCTTCCATTTACTAAAATGATTTGAAAATGAGTGCCAACCATAAAATCGCAACTAATTTCTCGATTACATTAAATCCAGTTAGCACTTTAAGTGCTACAGTCTCATATGATATTTAGCACATGTTTAATTTTGCGAAAATTTGGGAGTGTTTGCCCAATTTTCCACAAAATGACACATTTTGCATGTCAAAATGTCATATTGCTAATTTTTGTTTTTTTTTTTTGGTTTCATTGTCTCCGAATGCATTTCTAACGAGCATAATGGATTTTATTGGTTCTCCTCCTTCTCTGGCGTTTCGTTTGGCAGAACTCTTCTTCATTCGATGCAACAAACACACTTGGGGATTTAGGGTATTCATTGAACACTTTGGTATTACATTGTTACATAGATCATATAACAACTCTTCATGAATACCCTAATTGTCTGTTTATGAGTATATTAGGCATGTTTAATAGAATGGGTAGCAGAGCAAAAAAACGCACTGATTCATTCACATCATTTTGCAAATCACTTTGCTGATGAATGATTTTCTTTGGAAACGAAAAAAGGAATGGTTATTTCATTTGTTAACAAAAAAATTACATTTTTTTCCTGCCTGTTGCACTAAACTCTTATTTTTGTGTTATTTTGTTAACATATCGGCAATTCCACGGTATCGAACGTGACCGTTGTACACATTCAAAGTGCAAAAAAGGTCAGAATAAAATATATTTTAGATTCATCTTATACATATTCGTACAGGTCCATAGTAGTACTATCACCGGTGGTTTAGTTTTTTTTCAGGCGAAATAGTGAAAACAAAATAAGGACAAAACAGGGAGCGGGTCGAACGCGACAAAAACAGAAGTAGTTTCCGTGAACATCTTTAAAAACATGAGAATCAGCGAAATCAAACAGAATATGTTATCGATGAAAATTGTAAAATGTTAAAAAATGACAAAGCTTTCGTATCCTCTTTATTTCATAGAAATATCATGGATAGTTTTTTTACATTTAATTTTTAGGTTGGTTCGAACGTGACATGTCGAACGTGACATTTTTTCTATGACTATCATATAGACAAATTAGACCAAAAAGTACCGTTATTCTTCATTCCTTTTGATTCGTCTCTTCAATTTAAGATTTCTTATGCTCTTAGAAAGATTATTTATAATAAGCCTCTTTTTACATAAGCATCTCTTTACGAAGGAAATTTTAAAAAAAATGTGCATTTAAAAATCTGAAAATGATTCAAAACTACAATTTTCCACTTTACAATTGTTTTTCGTAAATTTTTGAGTAAATACACGTGAAATTCTTTAATTTCATTAAAATTTGAATATTTTTGTATAGTAATATATTACATTAATGTGATTTTAATAACTTTTAATTTTTTCATCACGGTAGACCTTTTGGTGGAATTACCCATATGTGGTTTGTCATAGTGTTGCCTTCAATGAACGCGAAAACGTGCCAGTTTTCCCACTCTCTCCAGTCGAGGGTGGAGAATGTTACAGCTAATGTCTACTGTGTTAATATTTCCAAAACACCTAAACCAAATTAAACGCGAACATTCAAAATGTGAGTGCCAACTACGGAGCGAATGTTTAGGTTAGGACGCTTTAGGTGTTGCACCTAAATTTTGTTCGTTTGTTGGCACAAAAAGTGTGACATCGGCGAGTTGATGCAAAGTTTTTAAAAATCATAGCATTTTATTTGAGAAAACGACTTGCGACGTCTGCCCCTTAAATGGTCTTTGGTATGCAGACGTCCTAGGTCTGTTTGCCGGCCTATTAGTTCGGCAAGTGTTAAGGAATTGTGTGGAAGGAATTGCCCCCTAAATGGTCTGTGTTCATACTAGATTGTCTTTGATAGAGGGCCGACGATCTATGTGTGTTTGCAGACGTAGTAGTTCGGTTACATACTGATAGAAATGGGAAGCCAAGTTCCCATCTGACTTAGGACCTGTGCCTACTAGCAAAGACCATACAAAGAAAACCTGTATTGAATATGTTTGCCTGGCATCCTCTCAAATACATTTATGTTCCACAGAAATGATAAAGGTGGGAGTGGCAACGGGAAATATTTCGTTCTCTTCACACAGTGCTACCCCGCTTAATGTCCACATGTTCAGTAGAATAGTGCAATTATTCGTCTATATTTTGTAGGCCTCGCAACAAACAGTGAATTGTGAATTATGCATTCATTGTGTTCATTGCATGTTCAAAATATATTTTTGACAGTTCAAATGGATGTGTGGAGGCGTGTTGGGCGGGCGGAATGTTGGCTCTGCAATATATAAATGTCTGCGATTATAATGACAAATTCTATATGTAATTGCTGTTGTTGTATGCGTTCACATTACTATTCATTTGTTTTTCAAATAGTAGATCATCGTTAATGCACGTGTATGTGTGTGTGTGTGTGTGTGCAGCAACAAATGATACCCATATTTGGGTACGGATATTTTAATTTTGTATCTACACACAAAATTATATACATTAAACTTCTAATTAGCATTATTATTGTTATTTGAGTATGTTTGGTTGAATGGATATGTTTTGGAGTACTAGGAATGACTTCTATGAAAATATCATTGTTGGCCTATTACTGTCAGTAAGTGCGAAATATTTCTGTTTTCTGTTGGTATCTCATACGCTACAGGCTTTGTAGAAAAAGAAAACAATTTCAACTATCTCTGAGAACAATTTGCTTAGAATTGATTTCAGTTTGTTGTCAGCAGCTCCAGACAAAACCTTGAGAGAATTTACAAATTCAAAAATGCCTTACTGAGACTTAGTCCGCTATAACACATTTTCACATTAGCAAAAGGCTGCAAAAAATCGTTAACGTAAAATCCACCAGAAACAAATTGTGTTTCCAAGCGTATAGTTTTTTCCATTTGGAAGACCATTCTCCTCTGTCCTACACCTATTTCTATAGTATCATTCGTTACACATGAGACTATCCTTGTATCGTTTATTTTTCGTCCTGAATTGTTCATACAAATTTGAGGAAGGTACCGGAAATTTTAGTCTGCAGCTAAATTATGAAGCTATTTAATGGAAAAAGTTCTAGCCAGAGCCATGTGTTGGTGCGATAAAGACTACTCCTTCTTTCCCCGTTCGAATATCCTTAATTCCTATCGCTAACACAACGAATTGCCTTTATAGCATAGCTGTCCAAAATAAAATGAGGTTGTATTGGTGTGAAAGAGAGCGACCGCACTCAGGGCACTGAAAGAAATGTCCATTTACAGTATTCAAACATGATGCGGATAATTGAAAAACAGAATTGGAATAAAATAATTTTTGTCTACAATTCTAACACAAACAACTAATATCTGTACTTTCATCTAAGCATATGGAAAAGTATTTGCATTCATTTAATTTGTTTTTTATTTGCAATTTTATGAAAAGACCTATGTGATGTATGCGGCGGGCTACGGTTTGGTGTGACAAAGGTACAGTCTCCATTATAGTGGCTAATTTCAAATTCAGATTAGGCATTGAAAGCCACCAAAAGCGTTTTCAAGCACAAAATTTTTTTCGTACAATTGCTCCGTCATTTTTTCTCTGTGCATCCGACTCTTTTGATGGCAACCAGTGCTACCACTTTGAGGCGAAGAAAATGCAGCAAATCTGCTACATTTTTATACACTCCATCATAGGATGGAGTATATACTAAGTTTGTCATTCCGTTTGCAACACCTCGAAAGAGTGATCTGCGACCCTATAAAGTATATATATTATTGGTCAGTGTAACATTCTAAGACATTCTAGCGATGTCCGTCTGTCCGTCCGTCCGTCCGTCTGTTGTCTGTTGAAATCACGATAGAGCGCGAACGACTAACCCTAAAAAGCTGAAATTTTGTAGGAAGATGTTTTTTGCCCATAAGCAGGTTAAGTTCGAGAATGGGCCATGTCGGACCAAAGGGGGAAAAGTTCTCCTTTACGGGACTAAATATATCCCGGCCATAATCAAATTTTTCAAATATTTTTTTCACTACATCTACACTAAGTTTATATAATTTACAGATGGGGAAAAAAATCCCAAAAATGGGCGTGCTCATGGGTTCCGTGGACCCTTGGGGCCCAAAAAAGGGCCCATGATAAACATGCGCATATGGGTATCGAAGTGCAACGAAATTTACTCACGAACCCAAATATGCCTTTATTTTCACGATTTTACTAAATTTTTTGATCTGGTTTCTGGGACTATCGGGTCACCAGCGGCCCAAAAACCGTCCCTTGACAAACATGGACATATGGGTATCGAAATGCAACGAAATTTTCTCGCGAACCCAAATATGCATTTATTTTCATGATTTGGATAAAATTTGTGATCGGGTTCCTGGGACTATCGGGTCACGAGCGGCCCAAAAACTCAGTTAGTTATACCCCCACCCTACGGTGGGAGGGTATATATCATTTGATACGGCTCAAAAGTGTAACACATAGAAATATCCACATTAGACCCCAGGTGTCTTTGAACCAAATTCGTTTTATGACTTCCTGAATCGTTTGAGCCATGTCCGTCTGTCCTGCTGGTACGCACGATAACTTTCGAAAGAGTTAAGCAATCACTCTGAAATTTGGCATGGCTTAATATTTTCCCAAAACTGCTTATGGGATAGCAAATGGGCTATATGGCCACACCCCTTCGGGTACCTCCCATACAAATCTGCTATTTCGCCCACTTTAGAAATCGTGTAATAATATCAACACGCCTAGTTGGATCTTCCCCAAATTTTGTATTTTGTAAAAGTAGAGTTAGACTAAGTTTTGGACAAAAAGTTGGCAGTCTGGCAACTCCCCTTCTGGTACATGCCATACAAATGTGCCATCCCGCCTACCTTAGAAATCGTGTAATAACACCAATATGCCCAACGCGATCTTGCCCAAATTTTGTATTTAGTAAACGTATAGTAATACTAAGTCGTGGACAAAAAGTTGGCAGTCTGGCAACTCTCCTTCGGGTACCTCCCATACAAATCTGCTATTTCGCCCACTTTATAAATCGTGTAATAATATCAACACTTGCAAGTTCGATCTTGTCCAAAATCCGTAGTTAGTAAAGGTATAACCGGACAAAGTTTCCGACAAAATCTTGGCTGTCTGGCAACTCCTCTTCTGGTACCTCCCATGCGAATGTACCATCCCGCTTGCCTTAGAAATCGTGTAATAACACCAATATGCCCAACGACATTTTGCCCAAATTTTGTATTTAGTAAAAGTATAGCTAGACAAATTTTTAGACAAAAACATGGAAGTCTGGCAACTCCCCTTCTGGTACCTGTCATACAAATGTACCATTGCACCCACTTTAGAAATCGTGTAATTATATAAACTCGATCAACGATTCTTTCCGAAACTCTATATTTAGTAAAGCTTTAACTACATACAATTTTCTAGTAAAAACTCTGCTTTATATTCCGTCCTTTTTGTAAAATCATGTAATACAATATTTTTCTAAAACATTCGGTATTCTAGGTTGATGGTAGCTACTCACACATTTACCTTTCCGATACTTTGAAATATGAGACTTGTATGTTTTCAATGAGGGTGAGGGTATATATATGTCGGTTTACCCGACTGCAACTTTTTCACTGGTTTTCTTATTTATTGACTTTTTAAGGATCCATGATGGAGGGTATATAAGATTCGGCCCGGCCGAACTTACTATTTGTCCACTTGTTTTTGTTAAAATGTAGCAGATTTTCAAACACTGGGAAATAGTGTATTGTGGAAAACTGTGCCTTGGAAGGATACATTATGTTTAAAAAAAAAATCAAATCAGATTCAATTAGTTGATTTTTTAAATAAAAAATAATTTATTTTATTTAAATCGATTGGGACACTTTTATGAAATTCATAAACTGAAAAATACCGGCGGCAACCCGTCGCACAAAATATATCGACAACGGCAGCTATTCGGTCTGTGCTATGGAATCTTCTTCGGCGCTGGTGTTTGTTTTGTGGTTGTCAAATATTTCCAGCCTGTTGTCAAAAATTTACCTAGCCCTAATTCATAACTTGATTTTTTTTTTGTTATTTCACGAATGTACACAAAATGTAGCAAAATCAAAATGTACGTACATAAATTTAAGGATGAAGAAAAAGTAGTAGATCTACTACAATTGTAGTAAAGTGGTAGCGCTGATGGCAACTCAACGACTGAAACTGAGAGAGTAACAATACGTGTGAATTGAGCGAGCACAATTGTGCCACTGGTGGACACCTATGCTTTATAGGGAGGGGTATCTCTTTGCCAAACAAAACAAAATAACTAAAAGATTAGCAATAACTAATTCTTCAATGTTGAATCAATTTCATTAAAGAAAATTGTCTCATCGCAATACAGAAATTGGTGGACAAATTCGAGCTGTTGGGACAAGTTAGTGATGTGACGAATAAAACCCGTGCATGTCGCTCTAGAACAAAAGAAAATATTGCTGTGTTGAAGAAAACCCAAGGTTGTCCATTCCTCGTCGTTCTTTGGAATTGGACATTCCACAAACGTCATTACACCGTATTTTGCATAAAGTGTTGGGTCTTAAGGCTTATAAAGTTCAGTTAACACAAGAACTCAAGCCGGCCGATCATCAACAACGCCGTTTCTTTGCTGATTGGGTCCTTGAAATGCATGAAAATGATACGGAATTCCATCGAAAAATCATCTTGACAGATGTGGCCCATTTCCACCTCGGTGGCTACATCAACAAGAACAATTTTGGCATCTGGGGCTTGAGAAGCCTCTCCATCCTCAACGTGTGACTGTTTGGTGCGGTTTATGGTCCGGCGGGGTCATTGGACCTTACATTTTCGAAGATGAGGTTGCATCAACAGTTACGGTGTATGGATTGCGCTATCGAGAGATGATTAATGATTTTTTATGGTCGGAGTTGGATGAAATTGATCTGGACAAAGTTTACTTTCAACAAGACTGCGCTACGTGCCACACAAGCAACGAAACCATTGCTCTTATACCGGAAAAGTTTCCGGAGCGTGTTATCTCTCGAAGAGGTGATCACAATTGGCCACCGAGATCTTGTGATTTAACGCCTTGCGAATTCTTCCATTGAGGCCACGTGAAAGATAAGGTCTACGCCAATAGCCCAGTGTCGATTCAAGACCTCAAAGAAAGAATTCGTGAGGCTTTCGAGGACATAGGGCAGCCACTTTGCGATTTGGTTATGGAAAATTTCATGAATAGGATATGGTCCTGTATGCGTGGTTGTGCTGGCCATTTGTCTGATGTTGTTTTTCATTATTAACGGCATACCATCCTCTTTATTATGAAATAAAAAACTGATCATTTATATCAAAAAATTAAATTTTTCTTTGAAGACCAATATAACACTTCCTGTTGGAAAACCCTGTATTTATTTATTTAATTACAATACAAAGTAAACGTATATATATTCCAATTTGAATCGGGTGGCTAGATTTTGTTCAGCGACATACCAGTCGAACCCACAACCCCCACGCAACCGCGCTACCAACTCTCCTACCGGCCCCCTTATTTTTATTTACAGTATAGAAGAAATTTTTTGTCTTCTTCAAAAATAATTTGTATTTTTTGTTTATTGTTTCTTTCAGATTTTACTCTTCATAACTTGAATTAAGTCGTAAGTACAACGTTTGAAAATATTTTTCTATATATATTGTCTATTCTCTTACTTCCAACTATGATTGACGAAACTATTCGTTCGGACAAATGGTTGGCAACTATTTTCTAAATGGGTAAAACCTGACCGCGTTGTCCCTCTGGAAAAGCTATAAAATGTTTGATATGTTGGAGTGGAGTTTCTCTTGTACAATGTTCTGCCTTGAGAAGAACAATTCCAATTTCAAATCACTTTAACCCTCCAATAGACAACAGTGCCCCGAGGCCCGCGTTTAAAGCCACATACGTATATAGATTTTAACAATTCGGGTATTAGATGGTTAGATTAATATTGAACCAAAAATACAATCTTTTGCTAAAATTTGCTAATTATCGCCAAGTTGAAAATTAATATTTTACAACAGGTGTAGTGCACCAAAACTCCTCCAACAAAGCCACACAATTCATGCCTAACATTGTCTGACAAGTGCTACGTACATTCGTACGTATCTACGTACGAGTACTCCCTCCTCCTCCAGTAATTAGTGTTGCATGCAATTGTTGTAACATGTGAGTAAACAACAAAACAAACCAGCAATAGCACCACCACCAACAAAGCAAGCCTACGATTTTCTACAACGACACCAACAGAAACTTGAACTTGATCTTGAAAAACAATTTTGTGCTTCTTTTTTTTTTATATAAAATTTTCTTCTGTTTGTTGTTGCCATAAATGAAGAACACAAAGACGGACAGACAGAGACAGACATAGAGAGAGAGAGGGACACAAGAGGAATACAGTAACATTCAAATACAACAACCCACCATCGTTAGCATGGTGCAGCACTTGCAACAATAAAGTCCAGCAATTACGACTTCATTCATACATTCAGTCAGACATACAAACATGCACGCCGTTTGGCTGAAATGCCAAAGTACTTAAATCGCAGTTTAAACAAACAAGGAGGCCCCGTAAATGAGTCGATGTTTTCGTAAATGTTTTTCGTTTAAATTGATGTTTGAAATTCAAATTCATTTTGTCAGTCACTGTTTAACTGTCAAAGTTTAATCGTCTAATATTGGGCGTTTAAACTACAGAATGATAGCCACATGATTTTCACAGCAATCAATCAAATAAGAAGAAGAATCAAAATTATTTCGTTTCACCAACATCCACAAATAAGGTAAATTATATAAATGGTGCAGAGGTGTAATTTTGTTGATGCTGTATTTGATTTCCGACCAATATCAGTTCCATCCAGGTGACTTTTGCTCCTGCCAAAGTTCATTTTACAGCCTTTTTTAATTCTCATATTTTGTTTAATAATCATGTATGACCAAAAACAGTGTATGTGCTTGAACACGTTCTTGAATATTCTTTCAGACCTCTGGGTTTCTTTCAGAACTTTTCCAATCGATTGCATGCCGCATTTTGTTAAAACTTTTATATTTTTCCTCCGAAATCCACCACAAAAGCTTAATATTATTTTAGTTATTCACCGGAAATAAAGTGTTAGTGTTGCCATATTAACAGCCGAAAGTGTGGATTATTCCTCATAGGAATAAAGGGAATCTATATATTAGTTGGCTGTACAATGTGCTGTTGGCCTTGCTTTCTCCAGTCCATGAGACCAAGGATTTGCATTGTCTTCTTCCACTTGGTCGTTCTACTGGAACCTTGGTCATTCGCTTTCGTAGTCTGAAGAATCTCTCGATTCATAAAAAATGTTTAGCTTTGAAAACAATTTCATCGCGACGTCCCTCTCTCTCTCGATTCTTAAAAAATACTGGATGACAATTTTAGCTTCGAAAATTATTTTGTCGCGTAGAGGAACTACTCTCGATTCTGGATGAATCCTATAGCTTCGAAAATAATTTTGCAAAATTTGGTCGGCGTCGAGAAGTTCCTCTCTATTGATTCTTGAACAATTTTGGATGAATCCTTGAAGCCTTGAAAATATTTTTGTAACATTTGGTCTCCACTATGTCGCCTTTCTGTCGTCGCAACATTCCTCTCTCTTTGCATGGATTTCCTTCGTTTTGAGCAATTTCCTTCAATTTGAATTGTTTTTTTTTTGACAGTTATTCCGTTTTGCATTTCAGCTGACACTAGCTGTATATAGAGTATACCTATATATATATATGGCATTCGAGCCATATTTCATGGCGGTGGTCGGTGTAATGTTCCCTCCATAATTGTTTTCCATGGAATCGCCAACCAACTGCAGAGGTAGAGAAGTGTTTCTCTGATGTTAACCGAGTATTAAAGAATCTATAGTTTGTGTTTATATTATTTTACAAAACTTATACATACTGACATGCATACAGACATACCAACTCTATACATTATTAAATAATCTTATGAATTTGTATACATTTCTGTTGTTGTTAATGCCTTGAGGCATGAAAATAATTCAAGTTATGGCTAGAAAATAAACTGAAAATAGCGTGACGACCACAAAGGCTATTATATTACATTAATATCATCTTTTTCTTTTAGAAAGAAACAGCAAAATAATTCGCAATTCCCTATAAGGCTTCCAACAATTTTCTCTAATCAATGGTAATTTTAGGGCACATTTTGCAAAATATTTTATTAAGACATCACGGGGAAGGGTGAAAAACTATTTCTGTTACATCATTTGTTAATGGTCATAATTTCATCGTGGAAAGTTTTGACAAGAAAAAAATTTTTTTTATCCAATTGAGAATGACACTCATACAGGCAGGATAAACCTCACACCGCACGATGGCACGGGAGGTCAATCAGCCGACATAGTGTAGAATTTGGGGTAAGATGAGGCTGAGAAATTATTATCCAAAGAGCCGATTTCATGCATCGGAGTACCTGGGAACTGCCACCACCAATGAAGCAATAGATAACAGAAATGAAATTCAGACCTTAAACCATAGTACGGAGAGTACTCAATTTTTATTCTCTTCACAAGAGAAAAATACCTTATGAGAAAAAAATTGTTCTCCTCAAAGATAAATATACATTTTTCTCAAGATAAATATTTTTTTCTCGTGAAAGTAATTTAAAATATGAAGAGAATAATTATTTTTTTCATTCACGAGATTTATCTACCGAGCACTCGCGCGAGAGTTATATCTACTCATTAGAAATTAATTCTCATTCATGAGTTTAATCATTAGAAAAAATATTCGTCATCAACTGCATTTTTAGGAAATCCCTTTACAACGGCGAAATGGGACGAAAATATGTATAACAAATAATTAAACTTTCATCGGATAACATTTTTTTTCTTTTTTATTGTTTTCAAACCAAAAAATTAAGTCCAAAATAACAATAAAGCAATTCTATTGCAATTCTATTCGAAGCACTTCTTACGACCCATTTTTTTTCAACTGCTTCAAACAAAACAATAGAAGAAACTGACCTGCGTCAATTTCCAAAAACTAGTATTTTTATATTTCTTGTCTCACGAGTGCTCTCTTTAATATTTATCTTTATTTAACTTTCGCACTCAGAATGTAAAACAAAACTCTCGTGAAAGTTATTTTTATGAGTGAGTGTTATCTTTTCTTCTCTTTCGTTAGAGAGAGCAATACTTTTAAAGCATGTATTGATCACCCATGAAAGATAAAAAAGATAACTTTCGTAGATAAAAATTACTTTCACGAGAATTTTTTTTTTGTCTCTGAGTGTGAGTAACAAAACGAGAGATAAAAATGAAAATACCTTTCGCGAAGCTAGATTTTCCGTACTATGCCAAATCATGAACCAACTTCGATGTCTGAAATCAGCCCAATTACTGATAGTTTGCTACATTAAACCAAGTTCGTTTCTCCGAATTGACATTACATGCATTAAGCAGTAATATCATATTATGCATTTAGAATAACTTTGTTCGATCGCTCTTTCTTATTCCCAACCTCTCCGTGGACTTAAGTGATTTTAGTCCATCTACAAAGAGAGATTCCAGAAGGTCATTATTTGCTTACAATGTCCAATTGACTCGACAATTGAAGGTACACGACCATTCGTTTCATTATCGCGTCTCATTAGGGGCCTTAAGACAGCTCCAAATGAACAACGATGTTGCTCAATAAATCATATTTTCGGACGACGGCTATGTTAACACGTAAAGGAATATTTCCATTAATAATGGGAATATTTCCATAAATAATGGGAATATTTTCATAAATAATGGGAATGTTTTCATAAATAATGGGAATATTTCGATAAATAATGGGAATATTTTCATAAATAATTGGAATATTTCTATAAATACTGGGGAAACAAATAACAGTAATGTCTCCATAAATGAGAATATTTCCATCAATAATGGGAATATTTCTATAAATAATGGGAATATTTCCATAATGGAAAAATATTCATAAATAATGGGAATGTTTCCGTAAATAATGGGAATATTTCCATAAATAATGAGAATGTTTCCATAAATAATGGGAATATTTCCATAAATAATGGGAATATTTCCATAAATAATGGGAATGTTTCCATAAATAATGGGAATATTTCCATAAATAATGGGAATGTTTCTCAAAATAATGGGAATATTTCCATAAATACTGGGAATATAAATAATGAGAATATATCCATAAATAATGGGAACATATACATAAATAATGGGAATATTTCCATAAATAATGGGAATATTTCCATAAATAATGGGAATGTTTCCATAAATAATGGGAATATTTCCATAAATACTGGGAATATAAATAATGAGAATATATCCATAAATAATGGGAACATATACATAAATAATGGGAATATTTCCATAAATAATGGGAATATTTCCATAAATAATGGGAATGTTTCCATAAATAATGGGAATGTTTCCATTAATAATGGGAATGTTTCTCAAAATAATGGGAATATAAATAATGAGAATATATCCATAAATAATGGGAACATATACATAAATAATGGGAATATTTCCATAAATAATGGGAATATTTACATAAATAATGGGAATGTTTCCATAAATATTGGGAATGCTTCCATTAATAATGGGAATGTTTCTCAAAATAATGGGAATATTTCCATAAATACTGGGAATATAAATAATGAGAATATATCCATAAATAATGGGAATGTTTCCATAAATAATGGGAATATTAATAATGGGAATATTTCCATAAATAATGGGAATATTTCAATAAATAATGGGAATATTTCCATAAATAATGGGAATGTTTCTCAAAATAATGGGAATATTTCCATAAATACTGGGAATATAAATAATGAGAATATATCCATAAATAATGGGAACATATACATAAATAATGGGAATATTTCCATAAATAATGGGAATGTTTCCATAAATAATGGGAATGTTTCCATTTATAATGGGAATGTTTCTCAAAATAATGGGAATATTTCCATAAATACTGGGAATATAAATAATGAGAATATATCCATAAATAATGGGAATGTTTCTCAAAATAATGGGAATATTTCCATAAATACTGGGAATATAAATAATGAGAATATATCCATAAATAATGGGAACATATACATAAATAATGGGAATATTTCCATAAATAATGGCAATGTTTCCATAAATAATGGGAATGTTTCCATTTATAATGGGAATGTTTCTCAAAATAATGGGAATATTTCCATAAATACTGGGAATATAAATAATGAGAATATATCCATAAATAATGGGAATGTTTCTCAAAATAATGGGAATATTTCCATAAATACTGGGAATATAAATAATGAGAATATATCCATAAATAATGGGAACATATACAGAAATAATGGGAATATTTCCATAAATAATGGGAATGTTTCCATAAATAATGGGAATGTTTCCATAAATAATGGGAATGTTTCCATTTATAATGGGAATGTTTCTCAAAATAATGGGAATATTTCCATAAATACTGGGAATATAAATAATGAGAATATATCCATAAATAATGGGAACATATACATAAATAATGGGATTATTTCCATAAAAAATGGGAATATATCCATAAATAATGGGAACATATCTATAAATAATAGAAATATTTCCATAAATAATTGAAATATTTCTATAAATAATGGGAATATTTCCATAAATAATGGGAATGTTTCCATAAATAATGGGAATGTTTCCATTAATAATGGGAATGTTTCTCAAAATAATGGGAATATTTCCATAAATACTGGGAATATAAATAATGAGAATATATCCATAAATAATGGGAACATATACATAAATAATGGGAACATATACATAAATAATGGGAATATTTCCATAAATAATGGGAATATTTCCATAAATAATGGGAATGTTTTCAGAAATAATGGGAATGTTATAATGGGAATATAAATAATGGGAATATTCCAATAAATAATGGGAATATTTCCAGAAATATTGGGAATGTTTCTATAAATAATGGGAATATAAAAAATTGGAATATTTCCATAAATAATGGGAATATTTCAATAAATACTGGGAATATTTCTATAAATACTGGGAATATTTCCATAAATACTGGGAATATTAATAGTGGGAATATTTCCATAAATAATGGGAATGTTTCCATAAATACTGGGAATATTTCTATAAATACTGGGAATATTTCCATAAATACTGGGAATATAAATTATGGGAATGTTTCCATAAACAATGGGAATGTTTCCATAAATAATGGGAATATTAATAATGGGAATATTTCCATAAATAATGGGAATGTTTCCATAAATAATGGGAATATTTCCATAAATAATGGGAATGTTTCCATAAATAATGGGAATATTAATAATGGGAATATTAATAATGGGAATATTTCCATAAATAATGGGAATGTTTCCATAAATAATGGGAATATTAATAATGGGAATATTAATAATGGGAATATTTCCATAAATAATGGGAATGTTTCCATAAATAATAGGAATATTTCCATAAATAATTGGAATATTTCTATAAATACTGGGAATATAAAAAATTGGAATATTTCCATAAATAATGGGAATAATGGGAACGTTTCCCAAAGTAATGGGAATATTTCTATAAATACTGGGAATATAAAT
Source organism: Hydrotaea cyrtoneurina (assembly GCA_958296145.1). Classification (NCBI taxonomy): domain Eukaryota; kingdom Metazoa; phylum Arthropoda; class Insecta; order Diptera; family Muscidae; genus Hydrotaea; species Hydrotaea cyrtoneurina. Next base: position 91,521,779 of record OY282512.1, read on the forward strand.
AATGGGAATATATCCATAAATAATGGGAACATATACATAAATAATGGGAATATTTCCATAAATAATGAGAATATTTCTATAAATACTGGGAATATTAATAATGGGAATATTTCCATAAATAATGGGAATGTTTCCATAAATACTGGGAATATTTCTATAAATACTGGGAATATTTCCATAAATACTGGGAATATAAATAATGGGAATGTTTCCATAAACAATGGGAATGTTTCCATAAATAATGGGAATGTTTCCATAAATAATGGGAATATTAATAATGGGAATATTTCCATTAATAATGGGAATGTTTCCATAAATACTGGGAATATTTCTATAAATACTGGGAATATTTCCATAAATACTGGGAATATTTCAATAAATACTGGGAATATAAATAATGGGAATATTTCCATAAATAATGGGAATATTTCCATAAATAATGCGAATGTTTCCATAAATAATGGGAATGCTTCCATAAATACTGGGAATATAAATAATGGGAATGTTTCCAAAAATAATGGGAATGTTTCTCAAAATAATGGGAATATTTCTATAAATACTGGGAATATAAATAATGGGAATATTTCCATAAATAATGGGAATGTTTCCATAAACAATGGGTATATTTCCATACATAATGGGAATGTTTCCATAAATAATGGGAATATTTCTATAAATACTGGGAATATTAATAATGGGAATAATTCCATACATAATGGGAATATTTCTATAAATACTGGGAATATTAATAATAGGAATGTTTCCATAAATAATGGGAATATTTCCATACATAATGGGAATGTTTCTATAAATACTGGGAATATTTCCATAAATACTGGGAAATATTAATAATGGGAATATTTCCACAAATAATGGGAATATTTCCATAAATAATTTGAATATTTCCATAAATAATGGGAATGTTTCCATAAACAATGGGAATATTTCCATACATAAGGGGAATGTTTCCATAAATAATGTGAATATTTCTATAAATACTGGGAATATTAATAACGGAAATACTTCCATAAATAATGGGAATATTTCCATAAATACTAGGAATTTAAATAATGGGAATATTTCCATAAATAATGGGACTAATTCCATAAATACTGGGAATATTTCTATACATACTGGGAATATTCCCATAAATACTGGGAATATATCCACAAATAATGGGAATATATCCACAAATAATGGGAATGTTTCCATAAATAATGGGAATATTTCCATACATAATGGGAATGTTTCTATAAATACTGGGAATATTTCCATAAATACTGGGAATATTAATAATGGGAATATTTCCATAAATAATTTGAATATTTCCATAAATAATGGGAATGTTTCCATAAATATGGAAATGTTTCCCAAAATAATGGGAATATTTCTATAAATACTGGGAATATTTCCATAAATGATGGGAATGTTTCCATAATAAATAATGGGAATATTTCCATAAATAATGGGAATATTTCCATAAATAATGGGAATATTTCCATAGATAATGGGAATATTTCTATAAATACTGGGAATATTAATAATGGGAATATTTCCATACATACTGGGAATATTTCCATAAATACTGGGAATTTTAATAATGGGAATATTTCCATAAATAATGGGACTATTTCCATAAATACTGGGAATATTTCTATAAATACTGGGAATATTTCCATCAATACTGGGAATATAAATAATGGGAATATATCCACAAATAATGGGAATATATCCACAAATAATGGGAATATATCCACAAATAATGGGAATGTTTCCATAAATAATGGGAATATTTCTATTCATAATGGGAATGTTTCCATAAATAATGGGAATACAGTGAAAGATCTCCTTGCGGACAGCTCTTATAGCCGGACAGCTCTCTTAAGCGGACAAATTTCTCGGTCCCATGCGGTACTTTTGGAGCATATTAACCTCCGCTTGGCGGACATCTCCCGTTGACGGACAAAATCGCTGCGACCGTCAGTGTCCGCTTAAGAGTGCTTTTACTGTATTTCCATAAATAATGGGAATGTTTCCATAAACAATGGGAATATTTCCATACATAATGGGAACCCTGAAAATAAATGCTACTATATACTCGGCAATTATCCCACTGAAATGAAATAAAACTCTTAATATTTATAAATTTTCAAACTCATATATTTTATGAATTTTCATATTTACGTTTTTATGAAATAGCTATTTGTCAGTCACCTTTATGTCCCAGTTAAATACCAATTAATGTATGCTCAACCCACAGTTTTGGAACAAATCCTCATTCTCTAAGCCTTGATAAGAATCCTGCAAATGTCTAATAATAGATTCCATCAAAGGAACACAAAAATAAATATTATTTTTTTTCTGTCCTTGAAAATCTTTTTTTAATGCCCATCATAGCCTTGTGCCACAAACACATTTTGCCAGCCCCCACTCTTGAGTTACAGACAAAGCGTAAAAAGCGCCTAGTAAATAATGTAATTTAAGGCTGCCACAATGAAATGTGAAACCAAAAAAAAAGCTATCAAAATATGTGAGTATGTCTGTGCAACATATTTTGAAATTATCATTAACAATTGTAAAGTGTTAACATTACACGCTTCCTCAAGTTTCCCGATTTGTACACGCTGCCGCACAGAGAGGCCTCGAGTCTCCTCGGTTTGCAATAAGCACATATTCCGTACTGACAAACGGCGGATGGACATTAAAAGAACAACACCTCCACCAGGCAGCAGCAGAAGCAGAAGCAGCAACTGCAAAACCAGCAACATTTACATGCTGGCTGGCATTATTTATGATAAAATTATTATTAACAATTGTTATTCTGCCTCAAAGGCATCCATGTTTTTTTTCCACAACTTGCATTTTCCGTCTGTATGCATACATGTACGTATCGGTCGTTGGATATCGTGAACATCATCATCATGGTTGGCTAAGTGGAAAATTTATTGAAATCATAAATAATCACACAAGTGAAAAAAAAAGAAAAGAAAATTGAAGAATTTGAATTCCATCTTTCGGTTAGGCCGTGAAGTTTAACGTATGGGAATCCAGCAAAGAAATTGGGTAATTTGAGACATTAGTGACGTGAAATTGCAGTCGAGAAATTTCACTTGAGGAGAATTGTGCATGTGATTATCAGTGATTTCTTCATACAAAGTTTAATTTGATTATAGTAGACAATAAGTTTGTCTCGTGAGGAATTTCAACGGCTTGTCCCCATTTTGATTTGCTGCAATTGTGATTCTGAACAGACTGATGGTTGGATCATCAGACCATCTTAAATTTGTATGGACTTCAAGGCTTTACAAGTGCAACTCGTATGGTGGAGGGACTGTCATGAATTCCTTTAACATTTAAAATTTAGTACGAGCCAAGGCGAGCTGTAATGAATTTCTTTGAGATATCCAATTTAGAACAATCCCAGGCGAACTTAGACTTGTCGTTATTTCAGACATACATTATGTCGATAAACTGGTACCAGGGTTGGTCAGAAGCCCCTGGGATTTTTGTCTTATCCTAACCAACTGGGAACGGCCGTTCGGGAGAGTTCGGCTCAGCATGGAGTTGCAAACTAAATCCGTTGCTAGGACTCAAAGAGTAGGTGTTAGGAGTTTTTGCTGGTCAATTGTAATTGTTTTTTTGTTCAAATGTTTTTAAAAAAATATTCGTATTTTCGTTTTTTTTTGCTTAGATGTAGAATATGCCTAAAAATATGCACAAACAAATTTAAATAAAATACGTCAGCGTTTTAGCTCTTTTGGAAAAAAGTTGTTCTGAATTGTTTGAAAATTTACCGAGATATTTCGAAAAAACATAAGTTGTGCTGGTTGAGTACATGATTGTGCCGTTTACGAAAAATGTCTATCTGCAGCCATTTTCAAAAAAAATCTCCAAATTCAAAAAACGCCATTTTTTTTGAGAACTGAAATTTGTGCTCAATAGAGAATTCTACGAACATAGTTGTGCCGTCAACGAAAAAAATCTAAAAATTCTAAGTTCTGAGAAAATTGCCAATTTCAAGGGGAATTTTTTAAAAACAATTCGCCATGCACCTTACTTTTAACGGTTTTGGAAAAAATCGGGGTTTTTTTTTTAGTGATTTCCGTGATTTTAGTGACTGACATTAAAATTATTAAAGCACAGTTTTCAATTTTGAAAAATTTTTGTTAAAAAAAATGTGAAAAAATGTTTTTACTTTTTTGTCTGAACACACTGAATTCTAGCCCCCTTATTCATAAAAATGTATAACAGCTTTCCACATCTTTGTCATATTAACTATTGGAGATTAAGGTATATTTTGTACTTTTAGAAACAGAATTAATTAATTCTGTTCCTTCAGGTGAAACCCATAAATCACAACAAACCGTGCATTGCCAGCTCTTGAACAGCCTCTAGCTGCTCTTCGGACCAAATTCATTGGTTGACGTACCCATTGAGCAAAAAATGGTCCTTATCGCTGTTAGTTTGACAGTTGTTAGTGTGTTTCTGTGTTTTTTTTTTTTTTTTTTTTTTTTTTTTTAAGGCCAGCACTCAGGGGATGCCCCCTATAAATGCAATGCATTGTGTTAGCGGAAGGAAATTAGGGTATCGGAAGGAGGAAAGAGGGAGTAGTGTTTGTTGACATTTGTTTTGAATTTCTGAATGTCACAACTGGCAGGAAATACATTTGCTGGAAGATTATTCCACATACGAACGGTTCGGCTAAAGAACGAATTTTCTCTATAGTGCGTCGTCCGGTCAACCGGCCATTTCACAATGAACGGATGAGAGACCCTGGATAGCCGTGTATTCCGACTAAATGTTCTAACGTCAGGGACCAGACGACGGATATCTTCTGAACAGATACCATTAAAATATCTATAGAATAGCGATACACAACCCACATTTCGGCGATGCTGTAGGGAGACAATAGAGCTGGATACCCTACCATCTCCTATCATCACCACCGCTCTCCTCTGTACACGGTCCAGAAGCTTCAAAGATGTTAATGGAGCCCCTGCCCATATATGCGAGTTGTATTCCATTTTTGGCCGGATGTAAGTGGTGTAAATATTTACGAGATCAGATGGAGTGAAGTATTTCTTGCACCGCTTCAAAAAGCCTAAACACTTGAATGCTTCTTTCGACACTTCGAATAGCCCAGCGAGCATCACCCTGTATCTTTATGCCCAGATCATCAAGAGTGTCTGATTCGCCGATATCCACACCACCCATAGATATTGAGGACGATGCTGGATCAGTGGAACGTTTGTGTGACAACAAATAGAACTGGGTCTTTTGCGCATTAAAATATACTCTATTCATTTGGCCCCACTCACAAATCGTCGCCAAATCGCGGTTAAGTGAGTCATTCATCATTCGCCTTTTGTCCTCGACCTCCAGGGGACCTGGCCGATGATCAAATTAGTATGAATGACATAGGTTACTGTCATCCGAAAAGGAGTAGATCGGGTTCACAGTCTGACCCACCAGGTCGTCAATGAAAATAAGAAAGAGAGAGGACAGAGCCTTGTGGCACTCCTGCGGTCAGCCTATGCTCGTTGGATGAGACCCCATCTATAACAACTCGTATAGAGCGATCCCTGAGAAAACTCGATATGAATCGAGAGAAGATATTACCGACCCCAAATGCAATAAGTTTTGATATGAGTGCTTCGTGCCAGACCCTATCGAACGCCTTGGAAATATCTAGAGCTACGACTTTACTTTCACCAAGGGCGTGAATAGATCGACTCCATCGCTCCGTAAGGAACGCCATCAGGTCTCCAGTAGATCGATTTCTACGGAAGCCATACTGTCGATCATTTAGAAGGCCGTTAGACTCTAAATACTTAACAAGATGGTGGTTAACCATGCTCTCCATAACCTTTCAGAGCGCAGAACATATTGCTATTGGGCGGTAATTCCCAGGATTTGTAGCCTCACCTTTCTTGGGGATCGGCTGGACATTGGCAACTTTACAACGTGAAGGGTAAATACCAGCACGATACGACATGTTGAAAAGATTGCGCAATGGACGAGCTAGCGTCGAAGAGCACTTACATAGGACAAGTGCTGAAATGCCATCCGGGCCCGGATCAGGGCATTTTTCAATCAGGGTAAATTTTCAAGGCTATGTTAACAACCCTAGTCCGATCAGGGGGAAAATTTGACAGTGCGTACAAAGCATGTGAATCAATTCAAGTATCCGTTTTTAATGTGACATTTTCAATTTAGCTGGATAAATTATGTAATTCCGTGAAACAGAACTTGACTTCAAATATCGGGAAAATCTAGCCAGTTTGGCAACTCTATTTCATACAGTGCCTTAGAGTAGTGTACAATTAGTCAAAAACAAATTTCCACTTATTCCCATAAAAAAAACACGGGAAAAATTGCTGTCGTGTAAACCGACTTACATATACCCTCACCCTCAGTAAAAACATACAAGTCTCCTATTCCATAATAGCAACCTCAAAGTACCGCATGTTATAGGCAAAGGGGTGTTGCCAGACTTCCATCTTTTTGTCCGAAACTTTGTCTAGCTGTAGCTTTACTAAATACAAAATTTGGGCAAGATCTCGTTGGTCATATTGATAACATTACACGGCTTATAAGGGGCTGAGTTGTACATTTGTATGGGAGGTACCAGAAGGGAAGTTGCCAGACTTCCAAGTTTTTGTCCAAAACTTTGTCTAGCTGTAGCTTTACTAGATACACAATTTGGGCAAGATCGCATTGAGCATATTGATATTATTACACTATTTCTAAAGTAGGCGGGTTGGTACATTTGTATGGGAGGTACTATAAGGGGAGTTGCCAGACTTCCAAGTTTTTGTCCGAAACTTTGTCTATCTATAAATTTAATAAATTGGTCATATTGATATTATTACACGATTTCTGATGGGGAAGGTACATTTGTATGGAGGTACTGAAACATAAACTAAAAGAATAAAGATCAACAATAAATAACACGGTGTTACACACATTCTGTCCTATGAACCAAATTTACTTTTTCGGAAAGGGGATAAAAAATAAAAATATACATGTATCGGCGATTTTCATGTACACGTCAGAATTTTTCTTTTTTTAAGTTTGAAGTATGCAGCTCGTAGTGGCCTGTGAAAGCGTTTCGACCGATTTTTAACCCTTTTTCAGTGATCCAATCGAGCTGATTTTTTGCAGGCAGACTCGTGGAAATGTCTGTATCACGTCAACTGTTCTTTCACCGAACAGTTCGTATGTGGAATAATCTTCCAGCAAGTGTGTTTCCTGCCAACTGCGCCAAGTCTAACACTACTCTCTCTTTCCTTCTTCCAACACCCTTTAGTTCCACAGTGCAGTGCGCTTATACTGGGGGCATGCCATGAGTGTTAGCCATAAAACAAAATTCAAATCCATTCCAATACATTATTCAAAAGACAAAGTTCTGTGTTTTTGTCTCCCACCATTGCTATCGTACCACTTAGATATTATAAAAACCTCATCAGTCGTTTAATCCGCTGGAACTGTAAGGATTTTTTGGATTTTGTCTAACCAGACATCTGATGTTTTTTTATGCCTATCCTCTATAGAAGAAGAACACTACAATACATATTCTCGTCAGACATTTTTAACTCTGAACTTATACGGGGTCTCTTCTTTAGCAGACCACTTTAAGATTTTCACCACTGGCTTTCCTGCTGTTTGTAAATCTAGTTGAAATTACTCTCAAGTTACAGTAGCCCCGGAAGCAAGGACGTACCTCCTTTGTATTGGTAAATCTTTACTATTCGCATCTCTATCATGGTGAAGCAATGTATTTGCTTGTATTTTTTGTAAGATGTAACACTCTAGTCTCAAATTTATCTTCAAACGCATGCTTTTTTTTAATTTGAAAAAGTTAATCTCGGAAAGAGATGTAGTCTGGGGTCCTAATGAGGGGAAAAATAAAGAAAAAAATTTTAGGGGTCGCGCCACTCCCTCGAAATTTGGAAATTATCGCTATTTTGGCGTTGATTTTAGAAAAATCCTAAAAATTAACGACTTAACTTATTCGAAATTTAAAAGTTTGAGCTTGTTCAGTGCCCAAACAAAAGTATTTGAGGCAAATATGAGGATAATCGACTAATATTTGTAGCTTTGGTGGCGATTTCATTGTTCAGTCAATTTTCTGAAGAAGGGACGATTTGAGTTATTTTACTTTTTGAAATTTTTGAACAATGAGAAAATTTTTTTTAAAATTGTTCATGCCCTTATTTCATTGTTTACGCTATTGCAAACATTAATTGACATAAAACTTTTTAGGATTTTTCTAAAATCAACGCCAAAATAGCGATAATTTCCAAATATCAAGGGAGTGGAGCGACCCCTAAAATTTTTTTAAAATGTTTTTCTTTATTTTTCCCCTCATTAGGACCCCAGACTACATCTCTTTCCGAGGTTAACTTTTTTTTTTTGAATTTCACTCCACCCTAGTATGCATGTTCCAAGTCTTAATTGTATTACTATGCATAGAAGCTTGTTTTGAAAGTTCAAAGAAGAAACTTCTCTAATTAACACATACTTTGCTCCATATTCGGAGGGAATTTATTTTTTAATATTAAATTCTCATTTATTTCTGTCTTAATGACAGACTTTTAATTATTCAGGTCAAAAGTTTAAACTGATTTGTTTTATCTGCCACATATGCATGGGCTGTGTAAATGTTTAAGCATATCCGCATAAAGCCTTTCGTTAAAATGTCCTCAATTAGCCTTTTTCCATAAATATTCCAATCATTTCTTTGTATGTGTGTGTGTGTGTGTACTTGTAGTAGCCTTTTGTTAATTACCTGACTCACCACATTGTTTGTGGCTGTTGTGCGTGTGGCACACAGGTTTTTTGTGTCACTATCCTATCGTGCCACGGAGGACGATGCCATTATCTCGAAGCAGTCACTATTCACTACAGCCATTGTGTTGTTATAATACAAACAGCGGCAACACAATCAACCACCTACAAGATTACACATATGTTCATGCATACATATGTGTTGTCACCATTTCCGCACCAGAGGCGGAAATCATTTTAGAAGGCCATAAGAAGACATTGCTGGCAATGTCTCCTTAAGAAATTCTTTGAAAGTCCTTTCCGACTGCCATACGTCAGAAAATGTGATTGCCCGTTTCGATCTGAAAACTGAGAAGCAATAACGAAGCGACCATCTGTGTGCCTCTAACTGGACCTTGTAGACGTTTACAGCGAGGTCATCGTGATAAATTCACATCAGTGAAATGTTGAAGTGTTGAGCTCGATTGCGGGTCCATTTCAAGTCGATGTTCCAGCACTGAGTCGAGTTTTTAGTGCGATCGTGTTCGTAAAAAAAAGTAAAACAGTCAGACTGTTATGACTTGTGATCACAGCTTTGCCTCTCTTGCTTTTCTCGGACAATAGGTACTAAATAAATTCTTGCTCTGTTCTCGTAAAAAAATTAAAACTGTCTTAGACTGATAAGACTTGTGACCACAGCTTTGTCTCTCTTGCTTTTCTCGAGCAAATTCTTGCTCTGCTCTTGTAAAAAAATTAAAACACTCTTAGACTGATAAGACTTGTGACCACAGCTTTGTCTCTCTTGCTTGTTGACAAATATTGCGAAGTGCAATTAAATCAATGTACGAATTTGTCAGTTTGATAAAGCGTTCTTACTAAGCGTATGCTAATGTCATATCCGGAATTCTGGCGATTCACTGCTCAAGGAAATGAAAGTTATACTACGCTTAATGAGAACGCCTTATTAAACAGACAAACTCGTACATTGATTTAATTGCACTTTTTGAATATTGTTAAACTTTTGACAAATCTTTTATCTCTCGGTATTCCTTTCTCATTCTGTGTCTAAAAAGTCAAATGCGTTTAACCGCCATCTGCCAGATTGAAGTTCTTCTTCTACCTCACACCTGAATCTAAAACCTAATCATGCCTAGAGACTTTGTATAACTACCGCCATAAAGGCCCTTTGCAATCGCTCCGCCGACCGCTGACTGTCGTTGTTTAAATATTGTATGCGTTCATGCATTTCACAGTTTCGAGCACATTGAACTTTTTTTGTACACACACACAAATGACTATTCACAATGACGCCACTGACAATAATTATAAAGCTGTTGACAATGTTAAGGATGGGCGGCAGGATGGGGTGAAGAGACTGCGCTCATGATCATAATCATCATCAACAACATCAACAGCGTCGTCATAGCTCTGGTGTCGTGAAGGCGACGGAGGAGGAGGATGTCTAATACAGGCGTTGTATTACATGTACACCGACACACATACACACACACACACCACTAAATGTCATTTACATTCACATTTCATATCACATGGCAAAGTAAATTGTCGCATACACAAACAAGATACAGACTCACATACATGTGTATTAGGGTGGAGTGAAATTCAAAAAAAAAAGTTAACCTCGGAAAGAGATGTAGTCTGGGGTCCTAATGAGGGGAAAAATAAAGAAAAAAATTTTAAAAAATTTTTAGGTGTCGCGCCACTCCCTCGAAATTTGGAAATTATCGCTATTTTGGCGTTGATTTTAGAAAAATCCTAAAAAGTTTTATGTCAATAAATGTTTGCAATAGCGTAAACAATGAAATAAGGGCATGAAAAAATTTAAAAAAACATTTTCTCATTGTTCAAAAATTTCAAAAAGTAAAATAAGTCAAATCGTCCCTTCTTCAGAAAATTGACTGAACAATGAAATCGCCACCAAAGCTACAAATATTAGTCGATTATCCTCATATTTGCCTCAAATACTTTTGTTTGGGCACTGAACAAGCTCTTAAATTTCGAATAAGTTAAGTCGTTAAGTTTTAGGATTTTTCTAAAATCAACGCCAAAATAGCGATAATTTCCAAATTTCGAGGGAGTGGCGCGACCCCTAAAATTTTTTTTCTTTATTTTTCCCCTCATTAGGACCCCAGACTACATCTCTTTCCGAGATTAACTTTTTCAAATTAAAAAAAAAGTATGTTTTCACTCCATTCTAATGTACATACACTATCTGTGTGTATGAGGGTGTGGGTGTTGGCATGTGCGTGTATCCTTAAACACCGAAAGAGCGACATTTCAATTTGAAAATCATGTGAGTGTTGGTCCTGGTGCTGGTGCTGGCTCCGGCACTGGTGATAGTTCGATGCTGTTGTGTCATGCTAATGCTGCTGGTGTGCTCAAGCTACTACTGCCACTGCCGTTGTTGTTTATTTAAGCCCATTGTTGTTGTTGTTGGTATTGATGCTAAGGATTTCCTCTTAATTTGCATTCGTGTCGGGATGCTGGTGGAGTGTGTGCACTCCTCATACATTGTCAATGCTACCAAACGACCCACAAACAAACACTCGTGCCACACGGCAATGCAAAGACAATGAAGATGAGCCAACGACAAAGTGGCAAAACTTGCAAATTAAAGTGTTTTGCAGCCCTTGCATGGAGATGGAGACTTTTTCCCAAAAATTGTATTCATTCAACCACATAAACTCACGTTGATGAGCATCGGACGTACAGGCTGCCACAAAAGGCTTCAAAAACTATGACTTCTTGGCGAACTACAATTTAATTAACAATATGTGAAGTTATTTAAAAAGGGAAATATGGTTTCTTCTTCTTCTTCAATATTTACAAAAAATCATTCGTCATTTTGCCAATTAACAAAAATGCACAAGAAGCCATTTAAAAGTTTGATGGCAAAATGATTGCCAAACATTTGCCGAGTAACAACAAAACTGAGTACCCTACACTGTAGCGTAGCATTATCATCGGATCGTTCGTATATCACACATTTGTATTAAGTCGCCTTTTGCTCTTTTGCTTTTCAGTTTGCCCCAAAAAGTTTTCTTGCAAATGTTTGCTGTTCATCAGGTGTTAGCACTTCAAACATCGCATACTTTCTGTTGTTGTTGTTTCTTTTGCCGCTGCTCGCCGCCACTTGCCAAAACTTCATGGTAAATGTTATATTATTTTTTTGGCACAAAGAACAGATAAAAAGGACAAAAATTGTCTTAAAAGATTTTAAGCCATTGAAACTTTACCAAGTGTCGCAGAGAGGGTGAGAGATGTGTTTTACCGATTGCAAATGTGTAAAGTTTTTTTCCAGGAACAGTTTAGAAGAGCCAAAAGTTTTTAATGAATTTCAGCATAGCCAGTGAAAATGTTGAACTTTGTAATCTAGTTAAGGTAAACTAACAGAAGATTTGCGAATTAAGTAGTGCAAACATAGGAAATAATGTGCAAAAGGGACGCGTTCTTCCAGAACAAACAGATTGTTAGACATTTCATGGTTGACACATAATTACAGTCAGCTGCAATTGCCATAGCGTTTGATCAGCAGAATATAACAAAAATCAACTCGCTACACAGTAATTGATGTTGCAGAAATGCCTAGAAAGAAAAAATAATAAAAAAAAAAGAAACTTTGATCGTTGATCACCAAAGGAAGGCAAACATTTGGAAAATTGTTTTAGAAATCCATTTATCGGAAAAACCAAAGTAATTGCGTTTTTTGATCCCCACAAGGTAGGCTACATTTTTTTAAAATACGATTTGCAAAAATGTAAAATTGATTTTTTAATAAAAACGTTAACTTATCCACAGTTTTAATGTAGGAGATTAAAAAACAATGTCGAGGATAGGCTAGGATTCAGCTGATTTGTCCAGTTAAGCGTTTTTGCGAAACTGAACGATTTATTTCGGAGAAAGCAAAAATGTGCCACCAGAATATTTTTCTGAAAAAAAGAAGAAAAATTCTGAGTTGTGCTAGATGAATGAGTACATGATGCCGTTTACGAAAAACTTTAAAAAACTTTAATTTCTGTCAGAATTCTATTTCTAAGAAATTCGCCAATTTCTATTTGACACTTTTTTTGTTACAAAAAAAAAAACGTTTTCTTTTTTATAGTGAACATTTTGAGCTGACTGAACTGTCAATTTCACTGCAGCTTTGTTAAGAAATTTTTATTTTGGACGATTTTCGAAAACCTCGACAACTAAAAATCCCAATAATGAATAGGGTTGATTTTTTTTTTTTGGATCTGCCTAACAATAAATATATGAATCTTGAAAATAAATTCAATATTGAATCCAGGTATGGATTTTTTGTTCTGGCGTTCTCGCCCATATGTTGTGATGACGTTCAAGTTTGTCTGGGTGCTTTATCTTGATGTCTCGCATTTGATTTTTGGCTAGAGGTATATTCAAGTGAATGTTTTCATTTCTCATATACCAGAGTTTTCGAGTGGACTCGTTGGATTTTATCAAAGGCTCACTTAGCACTACTTTCTCGTCTCTCACTTGTTACTTCCAGAACCAATATTTCTTTAATTAAATATTTTTTGAAAAACGTTGCATACTTTTGGGGATTTTTAACAAAATTGCCGTATCTTCTGTAAAAAATTTCTAAATTTCTGAATCTGAAAACTGTGATGATTTGGAAAGTCAATCACAAATTCTCCGCCATACATCGAAAAACGCCGATGTTCATATTTTCGAAAATAATCGCGTTTTTATCATTTTTAATTTTGGCGATTTTCGAAAATCTCTATAAAATCTCGAAAACTAAAAATGCCATAAATGAATAAGGTCCACTTAGCACTACTTTCTCTTCTCTCACTTGTTACTTCCAGAACCAATATTTCTTTAACTAAATATTTGTTTAAAAACGTTGCATACTTTTGGGGATTTTTAAAAAAATTGCCGTAACTTTGTGAAAATTCCATAACTTCTGAATCTGAAAACTGTGATAATTTGGACAGGTCGAGTAAAATTTTCCCACCATACGTCGAAAAACTCAAACTTTCATATTTTTGGAAATAATGGCGTTTTTATCATTTTTAATTTTGACGATTTTCGAAAATCTCTGGAAAACTAAAAATGCTATTAAATAATAGGGCTCACTTAGCACTACTTTCTCGTCTCTCACTTGTTACTTCCAAAAACCAATATTTCTTTAACCAAATATTTTTTTAAAAATGTTGCATACTTTTGGGGATTTTTAAAAAAATTGTCGTAACTTCTGTGAAAATTCCTAAACTTCTGAATCTGAAAACTGTCATGATTTGGAAAGTCAATCACAAATTTTCCGTCATACATCGAAAAACACCAACGTTCGTATTTTCGAAAATAATCGCGTTTTTATCATTTTTAATTTTGGCGATTTTCGAAAATCTCTATAAAATCTGGAAAACTAAAAATGCCATAAACGAATAAGGCTCACTTAGCACTACTTTCTCTTCTCTCACTTGATACTTCCAGAACCAATATTTCTTTAACTAAATATTTGTTTAAAAACGTTGCATACTTTTGGGGATTTTTCAAAAAATTGCCGTAACTTTGTGAAAATTCCTAAAACTTCTAATGAATGAATACTGTGATAATTTGGACAGGTCGAGTAAAAATTTCCCTCCATACGTCGAAAAACTCAAACTTTCATATTTTTGGAAATAATAGCGTTTTTTTATCATTTTTAATTTTGGCGGTTTATTTGGTCAAGTTGAGAGTGATACTTTGCAGCCACCAGAAACATATCACATATGGGTCCATTAAGAGGTCCCGTTGTGAGTTTAAGGTAAAACCTCAAGCAGAACTTTACCATTCAAATATTCGTCATCGTACACTTAGTCTTCAATAAACTTTCGATCTAAAGAGATTCCAAAATCATTAAAGTTAATTTAAGTTTCAAGTGCTTCATCTGTGATTTATATCAGATCTCACTGATTAAATCAATTATTTAATTAATACAATTTATGGCGAAATAATTGTTGAATGACAGTGACAGCTTGGTGGCCAGAAAAGTGCATAGTTCAGTTAACCATTTCAAACATACCATCCACATCCGCCCACAACCCCACCAACCAAAACCACCATCACCTGCACATGCGGACATTTGTAATGAATAACCACAACATTCCCCAGCCATAATGGCCAAGTCAGCCTGAGGAGTAGTCCTGCCAAAGGTTGCTCGTGCTCTTGTCAATTTTCATTTGAGCATAATCCCGTTCATATTCGTGATTACACACACCCGCACCTGTGTGGTTGGTCATATGCGAATGCAATGGAACAATGTAACTTGGAGACCTTCGAGAATAACTAGAAGTAATTCTCACACACATGCACACCCATTGTTGTGTACACTCAACGATGTGTGTGTGTGCACAACAAGAATGCATTTGTAGCCGACATCCTACTGCTCTTTCTCCTGCAAGTATGCGGTGAGACGTGTCTTAATTTGCCACCATAATTGCTGGCTGTTTTGTGTCAGATACAATGAAAATATGACTATGTATGGGTTGGTCGACGAATCCAGCAGTCCCAGGCAGCAATACACCAAGGACCTTTGGCTGATTAGTTGCTGCGGCCGAAAGGACTGCATGTTGTTTGGTATAGTTTTGAGTGTCTTCTGTGGTGTTCAATTTGCCATTAGTCATATATTGCAATCTTCGAAGCGCCCCGGTAGGCGAGTTGGTAGCGTGCTTGCCTATCAGCGTGGGGGTTGTGGGTTCGATTCCCACCAGAGGCTTTGGTCTGTCGCTGCAAAAATCAAGCCAAATAGTCTTTGTCACTCGGTTTATCCTTGGACCCAAAATTAGAATATAAATTTACTTTGTATTGTAATTAATAAATAAATAAATAAATAAAAAATAATTAATCTTCGAAATATTTTCATTTTATAATTTGGTTTAAAATATTCTGTGATAGCGCCGCAGGCTGGGCACCGGGTAATTGTGAATGTCTGTTGTATAACTGAGGGGACAGAATGTAGGCATAGCCTTTTTTTTTGGAATTTCAACAAAACAAAAGTGCTAATGAGACAATTTTGAAAAATAAAAGTCGACACAACCCATAAACCTGTAAGAAAATTATATGAGAGTCCATAATTCCCTCAGCAAGCCATTAAGGAATACAATGTAAATAAGTCAATCAGAGATTTTTTTTTAGAAAATACCCCTAAAAGTATTCAACGTTTCGCTCTCACGAACAAGTATTTCTAAGTAGGTATTGCCTTTTACTGCTATGTCAGCTTAATGTTTTGTGTTTAGAAACCATTTAGATACTTTAGAGAATAATATAGTAAATATAAATAAACAATTTTAAGTTTTCCCTGTTTTTCATCGCAAAACTACCCTATATCTCTCCGAAATGTTCAAATGTTGAGAACGATTTTTTTTTAATTTTTTTTTTCTATTTCGAGCAAATTTTTTTGGAAATTAGGAAAAATGAATAATCACGAGTTGTTTTTTTTTAAATGTTTTTTTTTTATGTTCAAATACTGCTCGAAATTAGCGGCAATTTTTTTTAGAAATTAGGCAAAAAGAATAATCGCGAGTGTTTTTTTTTTAAAAAAAAGATTTGCTCTTTTTGTATTTTCAAATACTGTCTTTTTTCAACATACTAATAATCATCATGTCTAAAAAAAATCCAGTTCGGTGTTTTCGTTTCCACTGAAGGGGGGAATTTCAGGAAATTTTTTTACATAAGCGATTTTTTAAAAAAAATTTTTTTTTATAGATTAAATTTGATTACATATTATAGACCGCGGTGTTTTCTTCCATAAAAGGTCAATCCTTTCCCAAACAGCAAAATTTTGAATTAAGACAAAAAATATTTTTTGACCATTTCAAAATTTAAATTTTTTTTCTATTTTGAGCAAATTTTTCTTAATCGTCTAAATTAGGAAAAAAAAGAATAATCACGAGTTGTTTTTTTTTTTAAAAACTGCTGTTTTTTTGTATTTCAAAAACTGTGCTGTTTTTTTTTTGTATTTCAAAAACTGTCCAAAAAATGCAGTTAAATTTCCCACTTTTTTTAAATTAGCGATTTTTTACAATTTTTTTTATAAATTAAATTTGATTACATATTATGGACCGCGATGTTTTTTTTATAAAACGTCAATTTTGAATAAACACCAAAAATATCTTTAAAATTTGCATTTCTTTGAAATTTTTTTTAAATTAGAGATTTTTTTGAAAATATATTATTTTTTTTAAGATTTTGGTATTTTTAAAAAAATTCACTTGGGCACTTTTTTTAAATTAGCAATTTTTCTAAAAGCATTTGTTCGACATCTAGATAAAACATTGTGCAAAACTCCCAAAATCGTGTAGTTCACAGCCAAACTTTTCTTCAAGAAGAGATGTTATTGTGGCGATATTCCGAAATTAGCATTTTTTTTTTGATTGATTTGGATTTTTTTACATTTTTGTAAACATCTCCATTGTGTGTTTGTGAAAAACAAAAAAAATTATTCTTATTTCACAAAAAAAATCTTTTTTTTTTTAAATACAAAAATTTATTTTTTTCGAATAATATTTTTCCCCCAACGATGTGGATACAACGATTTCTAAATCGTCTACATTTTTCAATTCCCAAACACAACAAGTGTTCCGAAATGAGCATTTTTTACATTCCCTAAATCACACATTCATAATTTTGTTAAAAAAAAACTTTTTTTGTTCCATATTTTCGCACGATTTCAATTAAATATGGACAATTTTAAAAATAACTTTTTTTTGTACATTTTGTTTATTTTTTTTTCACAATCTAACACCAAAAAATGTCTTAATGAAACCAATGAAGGTTTTGGCACTTTTTCATATTTACTACAAAAAAATCCCCGCAATTTTTATATTAAACATTTTCAAAATTGTGTGCTCCTTTTCCATTATTGAAACATTTTTAATATTTCTTTTTTCCATTCTTAACACACCAATTATAACATTAATTGGAATTTGATTGAAATTGTCCTGTCGATTTTAACTTAAATTCCTTTCAATCCCTAACTAATGAATGTGACACATACACATTGGATATCTGTTGAAAATTCGTCATAAGCTTTTGTGATCTCCTTCGGCTGACAGAGACTTAATTTAGTCAAATTTAAACTGGCATTGCAATGGATCGACCGACTTGCTCGTATCTTTAATCTGTTGGCTTTGTGCACTAAGGACACTCATTACTTTGCTCTTTCTCCTTTGCGCCTTCATACGTACACATGTTAAGCCAGGCAGAGTCTGTCTGTGTGCAACTACGATACGATTATTTATGGTCCTTTATGCATCAATTTTCTAATGGCATGCATGGCCATGGAAACGTTTGAGTTCATGTGTGCCGTAACACCGAAAGAAGTGTGGATTTAATCCTTGACAACTTGACTGTCGAATCCTGTTCTCCTCACTCATAATATGTCGTCCTTCGCAATAGGGGAAGGGGAGGGGGATGGGGAGCCTTTCTTCCTTCCGTCATTGTTGTTTACTCCGCTCATTTCTTTTTGTTTGTTGTTTGAGCCATTTTCTTCCGTGTATATTTTTCCATTCTTTTATTTTTGTTGTTGGCTTTTCCTTTATGGGTTTTTTTATTTCTGTTTTCGACACGGTTTATCCTTAACAACTTTACTCCAGGATATGCTGAGTTCCACCCACCGCCCGCAAGGATGTGCATGTGTGTGGGGCTGGTGAACGTGAGCGTTTTGTACGATTACCGAATTCAGAGTCAATTGTGTTGTTTGCCAATTCATTGCTTTCATTTCCAGCACTTTTTTGTTTGTTTGTTTGTTGCCACACACTCACACATGAGTGTTTGTGGCAGCAGCTTTTCACACACATTCCAGTCCGGTTTGGATTTCAATGCCTCGTTTTCTAAGAGTATGTGTCGATGCATAAATCTTGTCCGGGCTTCCGTTACTCCTTCACTTCCTATTTATCCAAACAATTATTGTGTATAAGTCTTTATGGTTGCATTCATGGGATCTGTATTTAAAGGGAACA
The DNA here is from genome assembly GCA_958296145.1 of Hydrotaea cyrtoneurina. Taxonomy (NCBI): domain Eukaryota; kingdom Metazoa; phylum Arthropoda; class Insecta; order Diptera; family Muscidae; genus Hydrotaea; species Hydrotaea cyrtoneurina. The sequence continues at coordinate 91,540,531 of OY282512.1, forward strand.
AAAAACCGTGTAACATGTGTCCTAAGCATGTGAATTTCAGTCAAGGACCTTCGTACTAAGGTCTTTGATCTCAACAGTATCTTAACCGACTTTTGAATGCGTTTTCTTCCACACAAGTGTTGGAGAACATTAGTGGCAATTTCGATTGTTATTATCCTTGAGCTGTATTGAAGGAAGGTCATCGTGTAGCGATTATTTATTATTCCACCACATGGATTGCCTTACCTTCATTAACCATTCAGTTTATAAGAATTGTTGAGGTGGTGTGGATCAATTGGTTTTTCTTGGATTTTTTAGTGCATTTGAAGGACTAACGTTATACTTAGGCGTCGACGACGAAAATCGTCTTAAAAGTATAGAGTCTATAAAGTTAATGTTAATGTAGTCCATTTTTAAATTAAAAGAGATTGAGTTCGACCTCAGGTCGACAACACGTTTCCCATTTTTTTTTTTAATTAAAGAAATATTATTTTATTTAAAAACGAATATCTCATAATTTTTTCGGACAGCTGGCAGTAGGCATGTTATGCCTTCCATGTACCCATGTTGCATTTTTCGATATCATACTGCTGTAAAAACATGTTTCTAAAGTTTCAATTTTTTTTTTACCAATAATATCATGGGTTTTTTCTTCAAATTTGTCAAATTGATAAGTTGGCCCCCCAATGGTGCAATAATGAAGTCTCAATGCCAGTTGAACATTATATGAATACTAGTAAGTTGTAATGCGGCTATGGCGCCCGTTGAAATATGGAAAAAAAATTTTGTTGAAAAAAAAAAATTTTTGTGGAAAAAAAAAATTTTTGTAAAAAAAAAATTGTGGAAAAAAAAATTTTGGTAAAAAAAAATTTGGGGAAAACACAATTTCTGTACAAAAAAAAATATTATTTTTTTTATTATTATTATTTTTAGAAAATTAGAGAATGTCTATTTAAATTTCTACGTACTGCGTGACAGAGTCAGTGAATCAGGGAATCAGTGTATCAGTGTATCAGTGAATCAGTGTCGAGGGTAAATATATATTAAGATTATCATAATTTCCATGACCTTGACCTTAAAATTCCATAATATTCATGAAATTTCTAGGAAAATGTACAACATTTTTATGAGAATTTTATATTTTCTTGAAAATTGTGACAAAACTTCATATTTTTTTTTTTATGAAAATGTCATAATTTTTGTGAGAAATTTAAAATTTCTTAAAAGTGTTCATGATTTCTACCATTTCTTGGAAAATTTCATAATACATATGGAAATTTCGTAATTTTTTTTTTAAATATGTATTTCTTCATATGAATCAGTCATGGTTTCTATGAAAAAGTTCATACTTTAACGCAAATAGAATTATAATTATGAAAACCTAATAATTTCTTAGAAAATTTCATAATTTCTATGAACACTTCATATTTTTTTTTTGTGGAAAATTTCATAATTTCTATGAAAATTTCATAACTTTTACGAAAATTTCATAATGTTGACATAAATTCCTTAATTTTTTAATAAATCTTCATAATTTATTTAAATTTGTTTATTATTTCTACAAAATTATCATAATTTTTATGAAATTGTTATAATTTCTATAAAATGCTCATAATTTCTATGAAATTGTCATAATTTCTATGAAATTGTCATTATTTCTATGAAATTGTAAAATTTTTTTATGAAATTGTCATAATTTCTATGAAATTGTTATAATTTCTAGAAGTTGTCATAATTTCTGTGAAATTGGTATAACTTCGAGAAATTATCATAATTTGCAGAAATGGTCATAATATCCAGAAATTTTCCTCATTTCTAGAAATTGTCATTATTTCTAGAAATTGTCATTATTTCTAGAAATTGTCATAATTTCTTTAAATTGTCATAATTTCTTGAAAATGTCATAATTTCTTGAAATTGTCATAATTTCTGTTAATTGTCATAATTTTTAGAAGTTTCTATGAAATTGTCATAATTTCTAGAAATTGTCGTAATTTCTTTTAAAATTTCAAAATTTCTAAGAATATTTCATAGTTTCTATTTATAATCTCTATGAAATATTCATAATTTGTATGTAACTTTCATAATTTTAAGAAAATTTCATAATTTTAAGAAAATTTCACAGTTTTAAGAAAATTTCATAATTTTAAGAAAATTTCATAATTTTAAGAAAATTTCATAATTTTAAGAAAATATCATAATTTTAAGAAAATTTAATAATTTTTGGAAAATTTCATAATTTTAAGAAAATATCATAATTTTAAGAAAATTTCATAATTTTAAGAAAATTTCATAATTTTAATAAAATTTCATAATTTTAAGAAAGGTTTCATAATTTTAAGAAAATTTTATAATTTTAAAAACATTTGATAATTTTCAAGAATGTTTCATAATTTTAGGAAAATTTCATAATTTTAAGAAAATTTCATAATTTTCAAGTAATAATTTTTTCATAATTTTTGTGGAAATTTTATAATTTCTCAGAATTTCTACGTAAATTTTATAATTTCTACGAGAATTTCATAATTGTTACGAATCTTTCGTAATTTCTATGAAAATGTGTAAAAAAAATAGTTATAATTGTTATAAAAATTTCACAAACAAAATTTGTTTTCATGAAAATTTTATAATATTTTTCTGTTTGGAAATGTTCGGATTTTTAATTCATGGATTGAGTAGAACTTTTTTTAATTCTGTATAACTGATATTTGCATCGACATGAGTCTTTGACTTGGGCTAAAAATGGTTCAAGTGTCAAACTTTATAAGCAGACTCACTTCGACTCTGTAGTCCACTATGATACCCATTGAACTAGGACAACACGTATACGATGAAATCTTCTAAGCTTCTCAAAAAAAAAATTAACTGTAATATCGTCTGGGTCTCTACACAAAGAAATGAGAACCCAATGTTGATTCCCGTCTATTCGTCAGGCCAGTGCCGTAAACAGACAATTTTATAGACTTCCTCTTTTTTCGTCATACGATTCCCTGGTTCCGGTCCCTGTAGTTTTCCAACAAGGTTTCTCCAACGAGAGGTGTTATTTTGGTATTCAAAGAAAAATGGAATTTTTTGAGATAAATTATCGGATGTTTATTTCATAATAAAGAGGAAGGTATGCCGTTAATAATGAAAAACAACATTAGCTAAATGACCACCACGACCACGCTTACAGGATAATATCCTTTTCATTTATATAACCAAATCGCACAGTGGCTGCCCTATGTCCACGATAGCCCCACGAATTCTATCTAGCAAACCACTTCACGTGTTTGTAAAATGTTCATGGCCTTGTGTTCTGGACACCCTAATTTACAGGCCCGCGGTATGTACAGGTATGAGCTAATTTTTCAAAAACTTAATTCCGTTGAGACCCCAACAGGATACAATGCCAAGTACACGCTCGTATATACAAAATCATCATGCATATGTTCATATGTATGTATATGTGCCAGTATGTATGGAGCTGTGTGTGTGTGCGTTTATATGTGAGTACAGCGATTGCATTACAAAGACCTAAGAGAAAAAAAATCATCAACAACATTGACATTATATTTTATTGTACTCAGATATCTATAAATTCAAAACCAGACATTGGCTTTTATTGCTGGCATTGATGCTAATGCCTACTTGTGCACACACGCACACATACATTTCACAAGTATTGTGTTCTCTTTGTGTCTGTGTGTGCGTACACAGCCTGTGTATTGTTACACTTATGCATCGAGGACCAACAACATCATCATCATTATCATCATCTGTGAGGGCCATCGTCGTCGTCATCATCACAACCACCCTCACCCCACTCTGCATGAGGATCAGTGGGATGCGAAGAGTGTACTGTGTTGCGTTGTTCTCGAGACAGAGGAAATATGTAAATTTAGTAGAAAATAATAAACGACAAAATCATGGCTTTTGAATCTATTCGTATACTTAGGTATACGTATACTTTTTTCCCACTGGAAAAATGTACATATTCCATGTGTGTGTGTGTGAGTATGTTTAACCTTAATCTCCTTTTGTACTGGATACTTTTCTTTGAACGTATAATAAATGACATTCTCGAAATTTGGGTTCAGTTGAGCATCCTTTTTGTGTGACCCTTTTCATGGTTGCTTCCTCTGGCATAGTCCATATGCATGTGTAGGTGGAGCTGTATGTCGATTTCATATTTTATTGTTATTGATTTACTGTAGAGAAATTGGCAATTTTATTAAAATTCGCCAACTATGACACACAACTGAAAAAAGAAATATGTCAATGTTTGCTGTATAAGTTCACAAACCCCTGCTGTTTTGTTAAGGGGTGGTGGGGGGGTGCCAGCATGAGCGGACGACTGTGCTGTTAGGAATTTCTACAAAAGTTTATAGTACAAATTCCAAATAAATTTCCATACATTGCTGAAAATTCTAGAACACATTTCAAAATCAATAGTGGACTCTCAGGGAATCCTTTTATTTAATCAAGGAATTATGTGGAAAATCGTCGTTTCAGTTGAACTCTTTCAAGATGTCATCAAATTAAAGGTAATAGAATAATGTATGAAACAAATTGCATTGAAGTCACTACGAATGAATGTAGCATAAGCTTCATGAAAATTGCAAACATGAATTGTTTTGGTCATTTACCATCACGCTTCCTGTTAGAGATTAAGGCCAGGTGCCTCGGAATGTTCCTTGTCATAGCCTTCTAGGCAAGCCCCCCAGAGTCTACATTAATATAGCCAGACATCTTAGAGTTGGAAAAAGAAATGCTGTAATAAGTTCTTTCTCTTACACTTTCCAGTTTATTCCTATATCTTTAAACATTTCATAAGTTTTGTGAATTATTGAATTTCCTTTTTTTTTTTATAAAAATTATTTTTTCTGATTGCTTTTATTTTTAATGAATCATATATTCCATGAAAATATTTTTGACTAAAATAATTTTAAAATGGAGTTCATATATTTGGACAGCATTTTACATTTTATGAAGTATTTAATTTTTTTTATGAAATAATTCAGAAATATTTAGTATTTTTTTTTTTGGAAATACCTTATGACTTTCGAAATATGTTTGAATTTTTTAAGACTTTTTTTATGAACATTTTTAACAATTTTTTTTTATGAAATATTTCCCGTTGCTTAGAAAACATTTAAGTTCAAATAAATTTTTTTTTTTTTTTATTTCTCAAAACGTTTTTGTTATACTTCACAAAAAGTATAAAGTTTTTCACTTCACTGTGAACATTTCTTGTTAACAACTTCAAATGAACTTTTTCAAAAAACAAAATTGTTAAAAAGTTTTAAATTATTTTTGTTAACAAGTTTTCAATTAATTTTATTTTGTAAAAAGCTTTAACAAAATGTTTTCTTCAGAAGACAAAATGAACATTTGGTGTAGCTTTTTTTATCGTGAAAAATCTTGTGAGATATTTCCACATGTTTATGAAATATTTCATACTTATTACAAAATATCAAATTTTTATGAAATATTTCCTCTTATTTATGAAATATTTTAAATTTTTAATGGATTATCAGATTTTTAAGTGAGAAATTCTTTTATAAATGAAAAAAAAAACAAGAAATTTTTTCCATTAAACAAATTTTTCTATGCATTTTTTAATTTCTCAAAAAATATTTAAAATTTCTAATAAAAATTTTTATGAACTATTTTGTATTTATTGCAAAATATCCAATTTTTATGATATATTTCCTCTTGCTTATGGAATATTTAAAATTTTTGATGGAACATATATGAATTTAAAAAAATATAAGACATTTTTTCCATTAAAAAAATTTTGCTATGATATTCTTTATTTTTGAGAAAAGTTATCAGTCAAATATTTAAAATTTTTATGAAATATTTAGTATTTTTTACAGAATATCCAATTTTTATGGAATATTTTCTCTTATGAAAAATGTTTTTTTTATAAATAAAGTTAATTATATTAAAAAAATAAAAGACATTTTTTTTCGCAAATTTTGTTTTATGATTCTTTTCTTTTGTTCTCTCTAAAAAAATTTAATTTTTTTTAAGAAAATGCGATTTTTTTTTAGAAAAAAATTTCTTGTTATCATTTTTAATTTTTTTCCATTTAAAAAAAAGTTTATTTATTAAAAAAAAAAAAACTAATTTTTTTTACTAATGATTTTTTTAATTTCTCACTAAAAAATTAAAATTTTATTTATTTATTTTTTTCCCTTTAAAAAAAGTTTATTTATTAAAAAAAATAAAACACATTTTTTCCACTAGTGATTTTTTTAATTTCTCACTAAAAAATTTAAATTTTAATTTTGAAAATGCGATTTTTTTAAAAAAAAATTTCTTCTTATGATTTTTAAATTTTTTTATGAAAAAAATATTTTTTTTTTCGAAATGTTTTTTTTTTATTTTAAATGTATTTCTGATTCTAATAAAACATTTCATAATTCCTGTAATGTTTTTGAAATTGTTATGAAATGTTTTGCATTTTTCCATATTTTTTTATAAAATTTTTCAAAACATTTATGAAATGCTTCATGTTTTTTATGAATTGTTTCACATTTGCTAAGTAGAATATCTTGACTAAAAACACTTTTAATATTTTGTTAAATTTTTAATTTATGAATTTGTTTACATATTTTTGAAATCTCAGATTTTTTTTATTGTAATTTTTTCATATTTCATGTTTGTGTCAGACTGCTATTTCTTATTTTTATGAAATGTTTCATATTTTTATAAAATCTATCATATTTTTTATGATTTTTTTCATATTTTTTAATGTTTTTTTTTATATATTTTATGAAATGTTTCATATTTTTATAAAATCTATCATAATTTTTATGATTTTTTCATATTTTTTAATGTTTTTTTTTGATATATTTTATGAAATGTTTATGCAATGTTTCATATTTTTATGACGTGTTTCATATTCCTTTGACGTGTGTCATATGTTTATGACATGTTTCGTTTTTTTTTTATGATAGTTTTCATATTTTTTATGAAATCTTTCATATTTTTTTTATGAAAACTGCATTTTTTTCTTCCAAATATTTTTGTTTTTATATTTTTTTAAATGTAAAACGATTATTAACATTATTTTGTTTGCGAAACATTTTCGAAATGATCACACCCAATAATATTTCATTTGGAAAAGTAATAAGAAACTTTTTTCAGTGTAATTAGAACATACAAATGTACAGACAAAGCATTGTGCAACTCCGCAAGAATACGCTTTTTTTTAAAAGGCAATCAACAAAAGTTCCATGTAAATCATGCATGTTACCCATCATGATGACATTTGCAATGTTCTACCTGACCGACGACTGTGGCATGAAAATATATTATGGCTATAAATTCCAAATTGACATTTCGCCAATATTTCGGTTATATGAAATTCCCTTGCACCTCAGCCGAATGTAACAATAACCGCATCATCCTCCTCACTGTGTAAACAATTTACATGGCGTGCTAGTGCTGCCTCCCCATTATGGAGTAGCTCCGCCGTATGCGAATATTCTATTAAACTCCTGAGTGCATAACTTGATTTTGCAACAAGGTTGCAAGAGTTCTTCTTCATCTGCAGGGCTCTACCACCATCGAATTTCAAGAAAAAAATGTTCACATTGCAACACAGCCGGTACACAAGTGCATACAAAGTAAGACATAACAATTTCCACTTTAGAAATTTCATGGTAATGGAAATAGAACCGATGCCGATGGGGGTACGAAATGAAAACATACGAGAGCGCATATTGCACACAATACAGCAATTTACTATTTTGAATTGTTTTACAACAAAAAGCAAGAACCCAACAACTACTCGTATGAAAGTGAAAAGCGGCAAATGCATCTTTCCGATACGCACGTAAAAGAATTGGGTTTTGGCATTTGCACACGCACACACAAACATTTTAATACAATATCGAAGCAATGCACTGGTATAGGAGAAGCAACTTGGGGAATATTGCAACGATGTTGGCCCAACAATGCATTCACATTAGAACGTTCAACAAAAACGATTTTTTTTAAAAAAAAATTTGGAAAATGAGTTTTCCTCAAAAATCGCAGATCACGGAGTATTTGTCCCATTCCGTTGGAATTCATGACTTTTCAGGAAACACAAATCCTTGCGTCGTTTGAATTTATTCTCAATCTCGAAACTGGTTTCGGTCCTTGAAATTCAGTTCTCGGAATTGAAAAGGAGGAACTGGTTATGGAGAACCAGTTACATAGGAACCCAGTTCAAAGTTAAAGGATCCGCTGAAAATGAAACCTTGCCCGGATCCTTACGGCTGGTTAAAATTAAATAAAATTGAAGGCGCCGTAGAACGGATATTTCTCTGTAAGGAAACCTGGTCTAAAATTCGGAATTGAATAAAGTCTAAAAACCATGTAATAACGCTTCCAATTTTGACAATTTGTAACGACTGAAATAATTCCTGTTAAAGAAGAACCGTCCAACCGGTTCACTGATTTCCGATTTCTCATCACACCAATATACATTTTAAATGCTGTTATTCGAGTGGGATTAAAGTTGTACGAAACATTTACATTGCATTCGAGCAGTGTGCAGACAGACACTCGCACAGCCGTTGCATTCATTGTGCATTTTACATTTATTCAAAATGGAATTTCAAAAATGCATTTACGGTCTAGTACAGCAACAGCTCAAAAAGGTATTAACAATTGGAAACATTGAATGGAAAATAATGGTTTTCTATTTGCATAATTATTGACATTTTGCTTTCAATATCCGTTTAAGTTTGTGAACAGAAACGAAAGCTGGTTCCTGTTTGTATAAGACAATTAAATGTTCATATTGGCAAATGTATATCGTAGATGTTGCACAGACTTGGATATAATCATAATAATTAAATCGATTTTGGATTTTCTTTCTGCTTTAGAAAAAGTTAACTTTTTTCTCGGTCAACTTTTTCCCTTTACATAATGTACCACACCACTTTCTTTTCTCCCAAATAAAGTTTTTCCTCAAAACAGTTCTCAATGAACTTGGTTTTTTTTTATAAAAAAAAGCTGCCTTTTTTTTAAATAATTTCTCGTCGAACATTTTCCACTTGAAAAAGTTCACAGTGAATATTTTCGACTTAAAAAAGTTCACAGTTATCTTTCTCTACTTAGAAAAAATGCACAGTGAACTGTTTTCATTTAGAAAGCCCACAATGAACTTTAATAATTCATTAAATAATTTAATAATTCATCAAAATAATTTTTTTTCCTAAAAAAAAAAAAATTGCAAAGTTCACAATGAACATTTTTCTTCAGAAAAAGTTCAGAAAAGTTTTCTTGAATAAATAATTCATTGTAAAATTTTTTTCTTAAAAAAACGTTCACAGTGAAATGTTTTTTCTTAAAAAAAGTTAACAGTGAAATTATTTTCTTAAAAAAATTCACAATGATATTTTTTCCTTAAAAAAAGTTCACAAGTGAAATGTTTTTTCTTAAAAAAAGTTCACAGTGAAATGTTATTTGTTAAAAAAAAGTTCACAGTGAAATTTTTCCTTAAAAAAATTCACAGCGAAATTTTTTCTTGCAAAAAAGTTCAGAGTGAAGTATTTTTTCTTAAAAAAAGTTCACAGTGAAATGTTTTTTCTTAAAAAAAAGTTCACAGTGAATTTTTGTTTTCTTAAAAAAGAGTTCATCGTGAAATGTTTTGTCTTAAAAAAAAGTTAAATTTTTTTCTTAAAAAAAAGTTAAATTTTTTTCTTAAAAAAAAGTTAAATTTTTTTCTTAAAAAAAGTTAAATTTTTTTCTTAAAAAAAAGTTAAATTTTTTTCTTAAAAAAAAGTTAAATTTTTTTTTTAAAAAAAATGTTCACACTGAAATGTTTTTTCTTAAAAAAAAAAGTTCACAGTGAAAGTTTTCCTTAACAAAAATTCACAGCGAAATTTTTTCTTACAAAAATGTCCACAGTAAAATTTTTCTTATAAAAAAGTTCACAGTGAATTTTTGTTTTCTTAAAAAAGAGTTCACCGTGAAATGTTTTGTCTTAAAAAAAGTTCACAGTGAAAGTTTTCCCTTAAAAAAACTTCACAATGAATTTTTTTTCTTAAAAAAAGTTGACAATGTATTTTTTTCTTCAAAAAAGTTGACAATGAACTTTTTTGCGTACAAAAAGTTGTCAATGATCTTTTTCAGTAGAAAAAGTTCACAATAAACATTTTTCTTTAGAAAAAGTCCACAATGAACTTTTTTCCTTTAGAAAAAATTTAGATTGACCTTTTTTCCTTAGAAAAAGTTCACAATAAATTTTCTGGAGAAAAAGTTTACAATGAACTTTTTCCTTTAGAAAACATTTAGAATGAACTTTTTTCATTAGAAAAAGTTCACAATAAAAATTTCACAGTGAATTTTTGTTTTCTTAAAAAAGAGTTCACCGTGAAATGTTTTGTCTTAAAAAAAGTTCACAGTGAAAGTTTTCCCTTAAAAAAACTTCACAATGAATTTTTTTTCTTAAAAAAAGTTGACAATGTATTTTTTTCTTCAAAAAAGTTGACAATGAACTTTTTTGCGTACAAAAAGTTGTCAATGATCTTTTTCAGTAGAAAAAGTTCACAATAAACATTTTTCTTTAGAAAAAGTCCACAATGAACTTTTTTCCTTTAGAAAAAATTTAGATTGACCTTTTTTCCTTAGAAAAAGTTCACAATAAATTTTCTGGAGAAAAAGTTTACAATGAACTTTTTCCTTTAGAAAACATTTAGAATGAACTTTTTTCATTAGAAAAAGTTCACAATAAAAATTTCACAGTGAATTTTTGTTTTCTTAAAAAAGAGTTCACCGTGAAATGTTTTGTCTTAAAAAAAGTTCACAGTGAAAGTTTTCCCTTAAAAAAACTTCACAATGAATTTTTTTTCTTAAAAAAAGTTGACAATGTATTTTTTTCTTCAAAAAAGTTGACAATGAACTTTTTTGCGTACAAAAAGTTGTCAATGATCTTTTTCAGTAGAAAAAGTTCACAATAAACATTTTTCTTTAGAAAAAGTCCACAATGAACTTTTTTCCTTTAGAAAAAATTTAGATTGACCTTTTTTCCTAAGAAAAAGTTTACAATGAACTTTTTTCTTTACAAAAAATTCACAATAAACTTTTTTTCTTAAAAAAAGTTCACAATCAACATTTTTCCTTAGAAAACGTTCACAATCAACTTTTTTCCTTAGAAAAAGTTCACAATGAACTATTGTCCTTAGAAAAAGGTCACATTGAAGTTATTTTTTCAGAGAAAATTGATATTCCTAAATAAATTTCCAGTGATAAATATCAGAATGAAAAGTAAAAAAGTTTACGGTGAACAGTTCACAATCGGAACCGTCTTCATATTCTGCTTTATACGATTCTTCCGTTTTTGATTATTTTTATTGTGTTAAATTGTGCTGCAAAACCGGTAATCGACGTTTAATTCGGTATCAAATTCTTCAGTTCAACTGAAATTTAAATTGAAGCCTTCATTAGAAATTCCTTCATTACTGTAATTGGAGTCTTTGGTTGAGGTTCATACAAACTTGAGGCCGTATTTATTGATGTTCCGTTTACAACAGCCTTCTGCCTAGGACATCGTCTTAACGTCATCGTCATCATCATCATCATAAATGTCCAATTGTCCTTTTTGTGCAATAATGTTGTTAGCATGTTTTCATGTTGTTGCCATAATGTCCGCTTTGATTCATAGAAAAGTTTTGCAACTATGTTGTCAACCCTATTAACAATTCCCATTACAACGGAGAACAAAATTTTGTAAAATGTTCCGTACACACGTACTTAGACTTAGACAGTCAGTGAGACACATAAATTGTAGTTGTTTCAGAAACACAACACAACTGTTATGTCACTACTAACACTGTTCATTGACTTGTTAAAACAAAAGTAGCAGCAGCTCACACAGAAAACCAAAACGCAAACGTTGAATTGGCTGTGCTTCGTCTGTTGTAACTAAGGCAAAACTATAAAGTAGTGCATTTAACTCAACGTTTCTACTGTGTATTTGTATGTATACATGTGTGTGTGTGTGTGTAGCTAAAATTGTTAGCAGCCACCAGCAACCGGAGTAGCCCTCAACCACAAACTTTGCTAAAAGAAAAAATCAAATAAAACGGAACATTGTAAGCAATAAAATCTAACCTCAAACACATACACAGACATCCTTATGCACAGACACGGAAACATGCATACACATGAATAGATATAGACGGCAGACCAATGCCTTAGCCGTGAATAGAAACAAAACAATAATCGCACAAAATGGGGGTTTCCACAGCCCTGTAAACATTGAGCAATTGAAAAACGATTCCGATTAATTTTCATTACCTTCCGAAGGGCTTAGAGTCAAGGTTGCATTGTTAGATGGATTCATCTAACTGACGATCCTGTTGGATTACAGCCATATTTGTGGGATTTAACTGCAATTAATCCGCAGTTCCACATTCGCGTACTCAATCACTGCACATACTTTGCCTGCAAATGGAAAAGCCCATATTGATTGCCCCTGCACCATACCATGCAACCGAATATGCACAGGCCACAAAATAACAGACTGACAGACAGACGCCAGACGGCCAGACCTAACGAAGACACTATGAAACCACGACAACCGCCAAAAAAAAAAATAAAGAAAACAAAAAAAAAAAACACACTAAACAACGACAATTGCCGTTGTCTTCTGGTCAACGCATGGAAACACAAGAACAATTTTAGTTTTTCACTATTTTCCCCAGCAGAAATTTTAATTTCCATTTATAGGCTTAATTAGTAAAAAAATGAAATATAAATTAAACAGTTTGTGGTTTTATAAATAAATATAAAAGAAAAAATGAATTGAAACTGATTATTGTTGGCTCTGGGCCAAGATTGGTGTAGTTTAGTGTTTTTTTTTTTTGTAATAGGACCAAATCATCTCGAAATGATGGCGGAAGGATATTCCATACAATTGCATTGAATTGTCTGTCATAGCCATAGTCGTAGAGTTCTTTGCCTTTTTGTTGTGTTGTCATTTTTGCTTGCTTATTTCGAAAAGAGACAGAGCAGGACAGAGAATGGCAAATAAGCCAAAGAATAGAAAAGGGTAAGCTACAGTTTCGGCAAACACGTGACTGGAGTCTTAAAATTTTTCAAATAAAATGGAAATCGTAATTGTTGTGCCGCATTGCTTGAGGGGGGCTAAGGGTTCGCAAATAATTATAATCCATTAACGGCTTATGTACTCCACATTCCCTTTATCGTTTCGTCAATCATTCAAATAATCTCAAAAATCTTATTATTTCGATTTTAAAATCCTCATCGTAAATCTTGTATTGCCTCTTTCTTTGCAGATTCCCTAGAATTTTAATGTTATCACCAGTCAATCGCATGTTTTCTGAACACCATCTGAAAATGCTCAAGTTGTGAAACTTTTGCTTTTTTTTATTCCTGTGAAAATTTGCCAACAAAAAAGGAAAACGACGAGTTTTTTTTTATAATTTATTTTAAGGTAAGTTTGATTTTTTTTAAATTGTTGTTGTTCTATGTGTATTATGAGATAGAAATCGAACAGAACTCATGGGATTTATTCAGAATTATGAAAGTTCATGGCACAGGGAAGCTAAAGGACAGATGAAGATGTCAAATAAAAATAAATTTAAAAAAAAAACATAAATGCGAAAACTTGGCCTAGTTTTAGGCATATTTTTTATTAAAACTAACAATGTCAAATGAAAATAAATTAAAAAAAAAACATAAATGCGAAAACTTTGCCTAGTTTTAGGCATATTTTTTTTATTAAAACTAACAAAAATTACTTTAAAATATGCGATTCAGTGAGAAACGTTTTCAATAAGGTTCTGTTAACATTCCATTAAAGTAAAAATATGCCTTCAACTTTAAAAAAAAAATAATTAAAGTAAAAAAAAAAGATGTAAAAAAAAATTACAAAAAACACATTTTGTAATCAAAAAGCAGTTTTTTTTAAACCCTGTATTTTTAAAAATTCGGAATTCGGAGGAATGCATTCAATTTTTCATGGCCATGCCTGAAACTATGCAACATTTTCATTCTATTTAATATTTTTGCCTGTATCGGGTGTTTTTTTTTAACTGCTTGAGAACTTAAAATGATAATAGAAAACAGAAATATTATTGGAATAAAATGTTTTTTAGTACACTCTGGTAGATATGCTTCCGGAGTTCCTGGTTTGTCGTCATAAACCAATGACTTAACAAGGCCCTAATAAAAAGTAATCCAGTGGCGATAAATCCAAATTTAATTTAACATTTAATAATATTTGAAAATATTTATTTTTTTGTGCAATTTTTGAGCGATTTTTGAAGAAATAAGTTTTCATTTTTTAATTGCTTGCGATAAGAGCAAGCCTCTTCCCAATATCGAAATAATTTCATAATTCAAGACGTGCCATTTAATAATTCCAGAAGAAAACACTCAATTTTTATAAAAAAAAAATTAATTTTTTGAGAAATAATCTAAGAAAATTAAACGATTTTTTTAAAATAAGTTTTCACTTTTTTGCGATAAGAAACAGCCCCTTTCCAATATCAAAAAAAAAATTGCATAATTCAAGACGTGTCATTTCCTTCCATTGTATTACAGCATTGTTAATTTTTTTAGGTGTGTTTATTGAGTTATCCAGGGCCGTGCCCTCAATTTTTATTTTCATATTTTTTTTGTTGTTGCTATTTTGTGGTCCTTTTTTGATCCCTAGGTAGTGAAGTGGATTCTGAAGTGGATTTCATCCCACCTTTTTTTTGTTATATGAAATATGCCTAAAACTAGGCAATATTTCTTAATTAAATAAAATTAATTGCCATCAATAATTATTCAATTCAATTTAATTAACCCCCTGTACGTATAAGTGCTAGGCTTTCAAATGTATATTACTCATACGCTCCAAATATTGGTTAATGCTAGTCTAGAAAGCAAATGTGAATTGACACACTTTTCAGAATCATTAATAGGAAGTTCATATGTTCTAGAAAGCTGTTTACTGAGATCTTAGGTACATTTTTGTAGTTGATTGTTTCATTAAATGTTCAACGGTTTGCTAACTATGGACCGAAACATTTAAAAAAATCGAATTTTCTAACCCTGAAGATTTTGACCTGTAAGATGAAGTTTTTTAAATTAAGTTATAAGTTCGGTTTATTAAATTACAGTTATCTTCAATATTGCACTTAACTAATACGGCCTAACCTTATATCTTGAGTGATTCTAATTATTACATAAGACTAAATTGTTGGTGATTCTTATAGTTAAATTTACAAGGAAAATTACTAAAAAAAAACCTTTGCGAAGATGGAGTTTTTTTGATTTTATATGTTCACAATTTTTGTTCTTTATGGCAAGAGCTCAGAGAGTAATTCGTTTTCCAAGATATGAGTCTGAGAAAATGATCACTTTTTCACCCATAAAAAAGTGCATGAGTTTTTCGGTCTTTTACCAGGTAGTGGTTATATTTCCATGACATAAAAAATTACACACAGTGCACAGTGTATTAAAAATGTTGAAGATTTCCCTGGTTAATAAGCATTCTGTAATACAAATTTATTGTTTTCGGTTTTACGTGAGTAAATGCTGATTATTTGAATTGACAAAAAACTAATGACATGGAGACAATTATTTAATAGACAATTCACATTTTAGTAACTTTATCACGAGTTTGTGATTGTTTTTATTAAAAATCTATTTAAATTTTTCATTAAGGTCTAGGATCTGGTTAACTAATTTTTTAAAAACAACTTTTATCAATTCTCAAATTTTCGCCAATTTTTATTATTTTTGAAAACCTTAAAAAAACGATAACCATTAAAAAAAAAAAAAAAATTAGGAAAAGCTGAGAATTGATAAAAATCTATTTTTTAAAAAAATTTACGTGATACAGACATTTCCACGAGTCTGCCTGCAAAAAATCAGCTCGATTGGATCACTGAAAAAGGGTTAAAAATCGGTCCAAAGGCTTTCACACAGGCCACTAAGAGCTTCATACTTCAAACTTAAAAAAAAAAAAATTCTGACGTGTACATGAAAATTGCCGAGGCACGTGTATTTTTATTTTTTATCCCCTTTCCGAAAAAGTAAATTTGGTTCATAGGACAGAATGTGTGTAACACGGTGTTACGATAGCCAGGTTTATTTCTATACAATTTTCGAATACCCCATTTAGGATTTGGATTGACAAAACATATCGTGGGAACGACACAAAACGCTTCATACTCTTGTCTAACGCAGATCTCTTTGGATTTCCGGCATTAAGCTCAGAAATATGTCAAATATGTCTATACCAAATTTTATTGAACTGGGATTTAGCTTGACTAAAATCGTATCGTCTGAACGACACCAAATAAAAATGTCGACCTTGTACCCTCACCAAAGACTCGTAGAGATGGCAGACGTCCCAAGCTGTTTTTTTTTACACATTAGTTCGGCACACTCTAGCAATATTTGAAAGTTTTTCAAAGCAAATAATATTTTTTTTATACTTTTTTAAAACAAATACTGTTTAAATACCCTCTTGTAAATGTTCAGCAAACGACTTGGGACGTCTGCCCTCTGTATGGTCTTTGCCCTCACAGCTCAGCTCTGGTTAATGTCATTGGGCTTATCTTCCAGAGATATTACATCACGGCAAATCAGACAAGCCAGATAGATATTCACACATTTTTTTCTTGCACTTGGAGCTGAACAAGAACGATTCTAAAAAATTCCCACCGATGTCGAACCCCTGTTCAAAATTCCTCTTGTAGACAGCTTGGCTCTTTAACCTCGCTGGGCTCATTCTGACTTAAGCTGCCAAAAACTTCAATTACGCTAGATTTATATCCATTTATTTTCCGAATCATCCACTTTGATTAGGAAGAAATTGATTTAAAAGGCTGATCCAATGGGTATGATGCCATTGGATCAGCCTTTTAAATCAATTTTACCTTGGAAATGCCAGATTTATTCCCGAAAATATATCGAATATCCTTTCTTTGAGCTGAACAAAGACTCATATTCCGTATGGCCGTCTATGATTGCTTTACTGATTATGCCTGTATTGCCTTAATTTCAGACTTTCGAGATTTTCCAAATAATCCATATGCTATCGTTCATCGACCAACTCCAACTGCTTTGTGGTCGTAATTTATTTAATACCAATTATATGAACACCGACACGCGTTCATTGGACGAACGTACACGAGCATGCCAGTCTGTCATGCCAGCCATATGTCAAATGTTCATATTAATCCTGTAGTCGGTTATTAGCCTATCATTTCCTTCCGGCAGGAGTGGAGTTTCTGATCCCTGTTGGTGAACGTGTACGCATTCATAACGGCACAGGCGTCATCAAACTCGATAAATGATTTATATACCTTTATTTTCATTAATATCTGACCTTGAATAAACCGACACACACACTGGTGTGTGTGTGTGTGTGTTGTCGGTTTTAGTGTAACAGCAAAGTTTCCCACAGCTGCCACTGTGTAATGTCACTCTTATCCTTAACAAATCATGTAATTTTTTTTTTTTTTTTTTTGTATATTCCATTTAGTCTAACAAATATGGTCCTGGTGAATCAGGCCTCGCCTGCACACCCAACTCCCCCAACACCAACAGTCTGTCATGTCACATACAGATTTTTGCCATATTTTTCATTTCCAAGCCAACATTTCTCTCCTCACACCGACTGCTCTTACAGTCAACTTGTAAAACCATCATCGGTGTTTTTCCTTTGACCAACAACACGGCACACAGAGTTTGACAGAGAGTGCTGGAGAGAGAGAGAGGGAGTGAGCTATATCATAAACGGTATGAGGGGAACACGTTTCCCTCATTTCTCCCGTTGCCATGAATTGATTCCTTGGCGTAATTCTCTACAAGCCGTATAACACTAACAAGTTTACGACAATACGTCAGGAAGAAAATCTTACCGAAAATAAAAGACGTAAGGACTCTGCTTGTGCTACTACCGTCCTGTGTCTCTGTTGTCTACTCGTTATCCTGTCTCTTCTTCCACAGAGGATTTTATTAGCTATTAGAATCTTTTAAGAGCTTTTCCTCCCGTTTACTGCATTGAGTCGTTGATTTTTTTTTGTTTGTTTTTGTTTATTTGTGTGTGTTGCCATTGGCACAGACACACATAGAGCTTCCACTGGTTTGGGGGGTAAATCTGATTATTTACGAATGAAGTGCCGTCCATAAAGAAGTGTAAGTGTGGCAACAGTCTACATTTGCATCATTACCACCTTCACCTCTACCTCTATCCCAGTGCCACCCATTCCCTACATCCTAGTGTTTTTGGTTGTTCACTCTTACCTGTTCTGTGAGAGGTGGTAAATGTAATTTAGTACGTGTTCAAATTTATTTATGACTAAAATAATTAAGCTTATTCACCTCGGCAAAAGTTTCCCTCAAATATTGAGTGATTGTGCTTTTTTTGTTATTGTTTGAGTGAAAGAGTGTTAAAGCATTAAAGCTTGCGCTGGGGCCAATGCGGAGTGATTTGAAGTGAAAAAAAGCAAAGCTTTGGCTAAGAGAGAAATAGCTTTTTACAATTGGTACAGTGGTATTCTCAGAACGAAGAGCTGGCCAAATTCGCTTAATTGAGAAAAAAATACAGGACCTTCGAGTTAATCATGACAGGTTGTCAATTAAACGGGAATTCGTTTAAGTGAAATCGGAATTCAATTAAACGATCTGATAGGAAATCATTAACAGTTTTTTTTATTATAATAAATTTGAATTATTTAGCCTAGTTTATCACACATTGGATGGCCGTGCTGTAGGTAGTGTGTGCGACTATCACACAAGTAAACGAGGATTAAAACCGGGTAAAACCATCAAATATTTTTTGGCGACTATTTTTCACCTCATAAAAGCTGGCGACATTACGAGTAAGAGAGTAATCTCCAAGCCATGTAAAAGATCTCTGGAAAAGCATTAGCCTTTCGGAGCCGCCTTAAACAGTAGGTCCCGGTCAGTGAGTATACGCTTTATATCGCACACAGATCACGGATTCGAAAGAAGTTCCCCGTCTGTTCCCTCATGGAATGTTAAGGAAAATATGTAAGGTTATCATACAATTTACAGAGGGTTAGATCAATTTCATTCAATCTAGAATTAGGTAATGCTTAGATAAGAGTTTTATTGCGAGTCAACTTCCTTTTCGTTCTTATCATTGATAATTTCATTGCCTATTATTTCTCCGCAGTAGTCATTAATATTGCAATATTTTTTAAAAAAATTGGCATTTATTGATGGTGAGAGTCATCCATTTCCAACATTCTCAACGCTTCACTTTTGAAAGCATTCCCTGAACCGATCCAAGTTGTGGAATAGTTAAATTCTGTAAACTTCTGCTCGGGCGACAGACCGTGTGCCATCGTGATAAACGGAAGGGACAATGTGTGATGAGGCAGAACTTTGCCATTAAATGTTTCCCAGTAGATTGTGACCTTGTCGTAGGGACAATTAATATTTTGAGGATATCTACGAATTGACTACTGTTTTTGCATTTACATATCCCTCTTAGAATGAACGAAAAGTTTAATCAATTTGAGGATTTCGTTAATGAATACGAATATTCAAATGTCAATGTTTGGGCAACTCCCACAACACCAACAGTCTGTCATGTTAAATATTTTTCATTTGCAGCTCACATTTGTCTCCTTACATCGTGGTTCATCTTCTTCGAATTATCGTTGATCCACCTGTCGTCATGCGACGCCCGTCGTCCAGCGACTCTCCAATTGTGTTTGTTCTCCATTGTCAGTCGCACTGTTGGTCCCACGGTAGAGTGTGTATTATGTATTTCCATTTCGTCAAAAAGCTTTTCACCACACACACTTCCGTAAACTTTTACTCAGTGGCTCTCGCAGTGCATGCAGCCAGCGAGCGATCAAAGGGGACTTTTTTCATGCAGTACATACACAGACACCAACAACCATAATATCCTTAGCATAATACGACGTCAGGATGAAAACGGGAAAAGGCGCATGTATCGGAATTTCAGTTGACACGCAACATTCGATGAAAACGGTTCCTAAAAGCGCATTAATGCGCGTCCTAACGCGCTTCGTGTGGTACTTCCCTATTTAATAATAGTGTGCTGGTGTTTGTTGTTGGTTTACCAAAGAAAGGAAACGGAAAGAAGAGCAAAATAATGAAATTCAAATAATATGTATGATGTGGAAAGAAAAAAAAAAAAAGAAATGCTGAAAATAAGAAATAGAATGCCAGAAATCTGAGATAAAAGTGCAAAGTGTTAATGGCAACCAAAGAGAGATGATAAAATGGATGAAAAGAGTTAAAAAAAAAATTCAAAAAAAGAAAGTATAAAATGAAATAAATAAATCATAATTTGTCTAACTTTTACTATTACGCTAACACATACACAGCCACACAAAAAGGCCCCCCCACCATAGCCAAATACATAAGAACACGCAAACACACACACACACACTGAGGCATTTATGCCATTCCCTACACATGTGTGGTTCAACACCCAAATAAATTACCGTAATGTCTGTTGTGCCTCCAAACCAAAGCGAGCAAAAAAGAAAAGCTTCAAATGCGAGTAATACATACAGCTCGGGGCACACATACACATACACTCACATATTCATATACACATATACATGTTGGAGGGAAAAAAGAGCACCAAATGAGAGAGCGTTAATGAGAGAGTGCGGCTTTATAGCGTATTTTATTTCTAAATGTGGACGAGATTGTCCTGTGTGTAAGTGTGTGTGTGAGTGTTTTGTTTTTGTATCCTGTTAACTTTGAAAACGGTTCTGTTTTTTTTTCTGTGTGCACAAACAAAAACTTTTTGTGAAAAGTTCTCTTGGGTCTCTGCCTGTGTGTGTGTGTGAGAGAAAACTTCTTATTTTGTTGTGGAAATAATATTCCCAAAACAACGTTGGCCCAAAAAACCCAAAGAGAGCGAACGAACGAACTAAACATAACGGGAAACAAAACAACAACAATTTGTGAATATTTCAACGAAATGTATCCTTTAAGCACACAAAAGCCATTGTTTAAAATTGTATCCAAAAACAAAAACGTGCAGCACCAACCGAACCTTAGGAGTCCGGTCCTTTTTTTTTTTTTTGAACTTGCAAATCTGTCTATGTGTTTGTGTGTGTGTGAGAGAGAGAGCGAAAGAACAGAGTTGTTTCTGTGGTTACTTTTCACATGTTTAACTGGAAATTGGCCTCGTCGGTGATTTTCTTCTGCCTCTAAGCGTGTGTGTGTTTCATGTGCAGAATTAGCCAACGATTAAATTATAATTTTCTTATTTCCTTCCGAAAGTATAAACCGAAATGCCAACAGAATTTCTTAAAATTTCTTATCAACACCTTGTAAAAAATAACTGCGCTATTCAATATTTCATTTGCACCACATACATAGCATGTAAGTCTGTATGTATGTACATATACAGGTACATACAGGTTTGTGTGAAGACAGCGATATCGAACTAAGACGGTAAACGCCGACTTCCCATCCCAACACCTTGGTCTGTTGGTTAATTTTTATTTGGTTCATTACAAAGACATTTGTGGTGATGGGTAATGACTTTCATCGACTGAGTTCCATTGATATTTACTCCATTGAAGGTCATTACTTGCACGTTTTTTTTTTGTTCTTTTCGTAAAAGAATAATGTCAGAGGAAAAGAAAAAGAAATTAATCAAAATCAATGGGAACTGTAATAACACTTATTTAACAAACAAAAACTAATACTACGCAGTAATTTAAACTATTTTTATGTCCTCTTAATGACATCGGGTATAAGTCTTGAAATATTGATCGGGTATCAACATTACCTTAACAACAAAAAAAAAACTGTATTGAATTTCGAATCTTTTAAGGAGGTCAAGAATTTTTAATAAAAAAATTGTATTTATGTTTTTTCCCCAATATTTCGTTCTTCTGTGAAAAACATCATCAGGTAGTACCACAGCAAATAGGAACACACGCAGTTGTCGTACTGAAAAAGAAAAACCTACGTTCGAGCTTCAACTCATTAAAAGATTCTAAATTGAATATTCAGAATTCAAAAAGGTCAATACAAAATATTAAGCATTAACTGCCTGTTTCCATAAAACGAATTTGTTCATTCTTTACAAATCGTCAATATTGGAAGCGTTCAGAAAATGGTTTTCAGACATTATTCAATTGTGATTTTCAGATATATTTTAGATATTGACATATGGAACACAATCCTAAGCGAATAATCTCTCATGACTGATAAAAATCCATTTTATTTTGAAAATTTTCAACGAACGAACAAAGTTGTTTTATGGAACCAGACAGTAAATTAATGTAAAAACCTTTTCCAGCTGGTATCTCTCGTGTGATCAAAGACTATACAAAGGGCAGATGTCCCAAGTTGGTTTTTGACACATTCGTTCGGCTACACTCTCCAGATGTCAGTAATTGGCATGACAGTATTTTAAAGGGTTTCCAAAGCAAATAATGTTAATGAGTGCCAAAGCGTGAGATTAATTGCTCACCCAACTCGCCTCTCAACTGGTTCATGAATTGGTGAAACCCCATGCCAATCATGTCAAATTCTTTCATTTTGGTCGAAAAAAAAACGTGATCATCGAAGGATACCTGTAAAATACGTCTTTTTTAAATGTTTACACACAAGTCAAACGCTTGTTTGGTCTTTGTAGCAAGTAAAGCTTATTTCTTTCTATACAAAGCTTATTTGATTGTAAATCGAACTTATTTGCTATTAACATTACGTATTTGTCTATAATCAACAGCAAACTTACACGCTAATAAATCCGTCTATTTTAAATGTCTCCAAAGTAAAGTTTATTTTCTTCTAAACAATGTTTATTTGGGTGCAAATATAACTCATTTGCATTTATCATTACGTATTTTGGGTAGAAGTAATAGCGTGTTAGAGAAACAAAACATTTGAGTGCGAATAAGTCAGTATTTGCATATTTTTTCGATATTTTTTTTCTGCCTCTATGCTCTTTAAGAGAGTAATAATAACCGAGTGAGTAAGATATAGCGGTATAGAAAGATTCACAAATTGAAAAAAAAAATTTAAAAAAAGTAACACAAAATTGTTCAGGGTTTTCCAACAAGAGGTGTTATTTTGGTATTCAAAGAAAAATAACAATTTTTGAGAAAGATTCACAAATTGAAAAAAATTAAAAAAAAGTAACACTAAATTGTACAGGGTTTTCCAACAAGGGGTGTTATTTTGGTATTCAAAAAAAAATTAACATTTTTTGAGATAAATGATCAGATGTTTATTTCATAATAAAGGGGAAGATATGCCGATAATAATGAAAAACAACATCAGTCAAATGGCCACCACGACCACGCTTGCATGACCATATCCTTTTCATGAAATTTTTCATAATTTTCCTGCCCTATGTCCTCGATAGCCTGACGAATTCTATCTAAGAGGTCTTGAATCGACGCTGGGCTGTTGGCGTAGACCTTATCTCACGTGAAGAAGTCGCAAGGTGTTAAATCACACGATCTCGGAGGCCAATTGTGATCACCTCTTCGAGAGATAACACGGTCGGGAATTACTTACTTATTTCCCTTAACATTCCATGAAGGAACAGACGGGGAACTTCTCTCGAATCAGTGAGCTGTGTACGTATGTAATTTATATACTCACTGACCGGGAGCTACTGTTTAAAGCCGGCTAATGTTTTCTAGAGAAGTTTTACATGGCTTCAAAATTGTTCTCTTACTCGTAAAGTCGCCAACATTTACGAGGTGGAAACATAGTCGCACACACTACCTACCACATGAAAATGTAAATATTCAACAATGTAATTTTGAGATGCCAACCGCCTCAGCTACCTCGCGGACTTTCAGTATTCAATCGTTTCCATAGATTTGATGGTCAGGCTTGTAATCGTGGTACTCACCTTTTTCATGTCCAAATGTCGATCTAATATTTGATGTATCCGCCAAGAGTCTATCTTTGATTCTTCAAACGTTCAATATCGTCCCTTGGATTTTATCTGTGGACTGTTGTTGAACAGTACTATAAACCTGTTTTGCTGGACTTATGGTCCAGTGTAGGTAAACGTGGCACCAATCTACGGGATGTCTTGTTCATATAATATATATGTTTAATGCATAATTTGTTTGCTAAAATTTCTTAAAATAACCATTTTTTTCAGTGTATAACCATTAATATTTAATGATGCATTCGAAGATTGGACAATAGTCCATTTGGAGATGCTTTTGGCCTATTTGACAAAATGTATATGGTATGTCCTTTGTGAAATCTCTTTGAGATAGACAACAGTTTGTGTTATGACAACGCCATGTCAGGCAAGTCTTTTATACTCCACTTTTTGTTTATCTCTCGGCCTTTACAAAGATGTTGCAACTATTCCAGGCTGTACTCGTTTAACTTTTGTGTGTGTGTGTGTGCGTGTGTGTATCTCCCTTTTGATATGTTTTGCCCATGTTTGAAGTTTCACACTCGCATGCATTCATTTCCTTACAATCGAACTAAAGACAGCTGCAAAACGAAGTAAAGAAAAACAAAGCTTGCCCAGTTATCCTTTCAGGGCGAACGTTTGCATGTGTGTGTACTCCACTAAATGCTTGTAATGGGAAATATTTCACAAACACAAACATAGGACAATGCGTTAAGGTGTCTCAATTAAGGTTTGTCTGTTTTTTGTTGTTGTTGTTGTTCTACAAAACAGAATTGCAAAGCACTCTTAAAGGCGTTCAGTCGGCTTTGGCCCACAGGGCGTATAATTTATGTGGAATATATTACAGGCGACTGGGACGAAGTGTCTCTGGGGAGTGACGTACAATGAATGATGCATGTATTTGATAAAAATCAAATTATTCCAAAGGCTAATTGGTCTTAATTGCAAAGTAGTGTACAAAGACAGACGTACAAAATAATACATGTACTTACTTGAGTATGTACTTTAGTATCTGGATATAGTCTTAGTATATGATATGCCATAAACTAATGTATGTATGTATGGTATTTTCTCCAACTGTGTTGTGTGTATGTTGTTTTGTTATTTGCCCACTGGGACGTATTCTTGTCTTCTATAATTTGGTTATTCATAATTACCGGTTGTTTTTGTTTTTGTTGAGCCGCAAAATCACCAAAAACCCCAAAACAACAAAGGGTAATTTTCAAAAATTTCGACAAACTAATATTTCTAATCAGTTCAAGGGAAAGACGTTTCATTATTTTTCATTTTAAGAATTTGCCAGTGTAAGTAGCCCATAATTAAACTATTTGACAATATTGTAAACTTAAACATGTCCTTCAATTACACTTGTCGGCGACATTTTTCTTTTCTCTGTGAAATTGTGTCACAAAAACCCAATTATGGCCACCATAAAAAAGCCCCCCAACGTCTGATGACAGTACAACAATACTGGCAACATTCATAATTATTGTCATTACGTCCATCCACCAAAGACTTGGTCCAAAAAGAAAGCATCCTCCAGCCCACTCCACAAAAAGATAAAAAAAAATAACAGCAAATAAAGACTGCATTCGTTTTTTTTTTTTTTTGTTCTTTTCTTGTGAGATATTGTTCTTGGAGTTCCACAGACATTGTTAACGGAAGGAAGATGATTTTCTTTAGAAGTAATTGCAACTATGTGTGTCGCATAAAAAGGAAAAGTTTTTCAGTTCGTTCTGGATTGTTGGTTTTTTTTTCAACGAAGCCCATACACTTTCTGCCTTCAGAGTACAATTTGTTTTTGCAAAGTGGTTTTAATGAGTGGAGCGTTGCCTTCTTTTTTTTGTAAGAATCACCGACTTGCCATGGACTATCGGTAGGGAAAATATTTGGTAGGTTCTCTGAATACAAATCTTTCCCAGCGCCAAAAGGAAAATTTCAAAGGAGGAGTTTTTTGGTCAAGCTTATATAGGGTGTTTTTTATTGGGGTATAGAACTTTAAGTTGGCATCACTTTTTTAACTGGCGGCCATTTTGTCAGCTGTCAAGTGATTAATATTTAGTTTGGTTTGCCATTTCATCATGAACAGGTTGACAAAAAGAACAACGCTTGCAAATCGTTCAAATTTATTTCGAAAGTAATGGTTCAGTTCGCGAAGTTCACCGCAAGCTCCGTCCATTTTATGCCATTACATCCACAAAAACTGACTGTTTGGTGTGCTCTATGGGCTGGTGGAGTCATTGGGCCATACTTCTTCCGAAATAATGCTGGAGAGTCAGTTACCGTTAATGGAGACCGGTATAGAGCCATGGTAACCGACTATTTTGTTCCCGAATTGGATGGCATGAATGTGGATGAGTTGTGGTTCCAACAAGTGGTTGAAAATTGGACCTGTAGAATTGACTTTATTCGAGCCAGCCGCGGCGGCCACATGCTCGAAATCATATTTAAACATTAATTATCCTTCCAATAAAGCCAAATTGATGGAAATTAAAACGATTTTCTAGTGTTTTATTTCAATTCGAAGTTCTATACCTCAATAAAAAAACACCCTTTATCTTTGTAAATATAAATTTTAACCCTTGCATTCATAAAAATTTAAAAAACCTTTGTTAAGAAAAATGAAAATACAAAAAAAATTCACACATTTTTCTTAACAAAGGTTTTTTTTTAAATTTTAATGAATATGGGGGTAATATTTCATAAAGGATTTTCCAACAATAGGTGCTATTTTTAATCACCCGGTATTTCGGTAGCTGTCACTTTTTGAGCTTTTATCCTTTGACATTTGACAAGTAGAAGCTACGCCATTATTAAAAATGGAACGATTTGAACAACGCATTGAAATTATTAAAATTCACTACAGAAAATGGTGAAAATCTTAGAAAAAGAGCAGTTTTGATCGTCCTGAAGCACCGGGTTGGACCAGGACTAAATCTAGTTTTAGCACTGGGGCCCGCCATGCCGCACTGCCACAATCGGTCTTTGGAGCATCAGGTTCGGTATTTGTTCTATCAGACATTTCGGCGATGTCAATTGGTCACCTAGGAGCTACGATTTGACGCTATTCGAGTTTTCTGGATGAAGGACAGATGTTATGCGAAAAAACCGTTAACAATTAAGTATCTTAGGGCAAATATCGTGCGGGCCAATACCGTGAGATAGAGCAAGAAATATTGGGCTGACAGGATATGTCACTGCGAAGCATAGCTTGGAAATAATGATTAGAAATCCTAATGATTAGCAATTGGATTAGAAATTTTAATTGTGCTGAAAAATTGATTAATTATGATTAGTTAGCCATTTTAGACGATTACTAATTGATTTGATTAAAAATAATCAAAAATGTAATCACAATTAGTGACGATTAGCATTTGTAATCGAATCGAATCAAAACTAATCCAAAAAATAATTGATTAGATTTCTTGATTATTTTTGATTAGATCAACTATAACAAAAATAATCAAGAAATCTAATCAAAATTCTCAGTCCCTTAGGTGTCCGCTTATGAGAGAGTACACTGTATTTAGCTTCAGAAATCTGCACCTCTTTCGCTTTAACGATGGCGACGCATCCACCGACATGAGAAGGAATAATTTATAGTAAAGAAAAATTCAGTCACGTAAACCAGTTTTCAGTTTTCGCCTCATTTTAAAGATATTATTCATAACGTTCTTATACTCTCACATGTGCTCTCTTTTATTCCAGTTTTTTCATATTTTTACTTTTCAGTGTATTAATTTTTCATTTTCAATAAAATTAATGATTGATTACACCATGAATATAAATCTGGGAATTGATTTTCAAAGAGTCAAGACGTAGTACAGTGCGTTCAGCTCAGAGAATACGAAAGGATTGTAATCCCTTAGGAATCCTTTATTGCCATAACAATGTAGGAAACTCTTGATGTATGTGTGTGTGTTTGTGTCATATGCCATGGATATATGTCCAGTACAATGTCGCTGTCTACTCCCTTTTTCATTTTGTGTTTGTTTGCTTTCTCTTCTATAAATAATATTCATAACCCAGTTGTTCTGTGTTTTTTTTTTTTATTTCATCATTTTCTTAATGTTCATCCTTTTTTGCCCCCATAATATTTATGATTTGAACCCACACATAATATAACAATAATAAACAAAGATATAAATTTATAAATATTTGTACAAGCAACTAAAGAATACGACAGACATGAAAATTCAATTCTAACCGAGTAGTAGAGGAATAAGAAAAACATATCCACATTCACAAACAAAAATTGCCCATTCAAATATGATTGAATGAAATATGCATGAATGAATGGCAGAATGTCTGCATATCACAGAGGGGGACCACCAACTAAGGCCAACCTAAGACGTCCCAGACTATTGTGCGAAAAAAGGAGGACAGCATTGTTGGATGAAAATAGTTGGCATTTTATTGCCTCAATTTGAGAAAATGAACAAATATTTTTGTTAAACGCTCAAAAAATATATGTGTGCAACATTTTTGGGGTGCTACATTACCGAACACAGCAGCACATCAACACAAATATTTGAAAAATCTCTTCTTAAAGTTGGACACTTTATGAGAAACATCAAATACTAAACATCATATTCATAAAAATGTTAGACTTTGTTAAGAATTTTTTTTAAAAATTCTTATAAAATGTGTAAAAAAAAATGTCGTTTTCTGAGTCTTTATTTCGGAAGCACAATCCAGATGTCTGGGTCTCGGGTCTCCCAAGAGTTATTGTCGAGAAGCCTTTCCATCCTCAACGTGTGACTGTTGCGGTGCGGTTTATGGTCCGGCGGGGTTATTGGACCTTCCTCTTTCGAAAATGAGGTTGGATCAACAGTTAAGGTGAATGGATGGCGCTATCGAGAAATGATTAATGACTTTTTATGGATGATATTGATCTGCAGAACGTTTACTTTCAAAAAAACGGCACTACGTGTCACACAAGCAACAAAGCCATTGCTCTTTTAGGGGGAAAGTTTCCGGACCGTGTTATCTCTCGAAGAGGTGATCACAATTGGCCAACGAGATCTTATGATTGAACACCTTGCAACTTTTTCATTTGGGGTCACTTGAAAGATAAAGTCTACGCCAGCAGCCCAGCATCGATTCAAGACCTCTAAGATAGAATTCGTGAGGCTATCGAGGACATAGGTCGGGAAAATTACGGAAAATTTCATGAAAAGGATATAGTCCTGTAAGCGTGGTCGTGGTGGCCATTTGACTGATGTTGGTTCTCATTAATAACGACATACCTTCCCCTTTATTACACCGTGTTACACACATTCTGTCCTATGAATCAAATTTACTTTTTCGGAAAGGGGATAAAAAATAAAAATACACGTGTATCGGCGATTTTCATGTACACGTCAGACTCGTGGAAATGTCTGTATCACGTGAAATTTTTTAAAAAATAGATTTTTATCAATTCTCAGATTTTCCTAATTTTTTTTTTAAAATAGTCATCGTTTTTTTTAAGGTTTTCGTAACGCTTAAGTAGTTTAACAATTTAGAGTCTCTTCAAGTTATGCTAAGAAAAGTGAAAAAAATATTTGTTTTTTTCAAAAATAATAAAAATTGGGGAAAATCTGAGAATTGATAAAAGTTGTTTTTAAAAAATTTGACGTGATACAGACATTTCCACGAGTGTGCCTGCCAAAAATCAGCTCGATTGGATCACTGAAAAAGGGTTAAAAATCGGTCCAAAGGCCACCACGAGCTTCATACTTCAAACTTAAAAAAAAAAAATTCTGACGTGTACATGAAAAGCGCCGATACACGTATATTTTTATTTTTTCCCCTCTTTCCGAATATGTGCATTTGGTTCATAGGACAGAAAAAAATCTATTTTTTGTAACACGGTGTTATGAAATAAACATCCGAACATTTATCTCAAAAAATTTAATTTTTCTTTGAATACCAAAATAACACCTTTCGTTGGAGATATTAGCATTTTTTTTTTTTATTTAAATTTTTGTTCTACAACTGCAAAACAACCTTGGTCAAATTCGGTACGTGACACAATTTTTAATTTTCAATAAAAATTGCGGCTCTCTTAAATAATTTTTTGTTCCAAAAACGGATGCTAATAGAACTTTTTCGAAAACAATTTTAGTTTTCTTCAAAAAATGGCGTTGTTGCTCTCTTAAATAAATTTTTTTCCAAAAACGGAAGCTGATAGAAATTTTTCGAAAACAATTTTAGTTTTCTTCAAAAAAATGGTGTTGTTCACCCTTTTTTAACGTTTTTCAAAATTTCTCAATAATGTTTTCAAAATACGTGTACTTTTTTCAAAAATGACGGTGCCATCTTTGACACCACTTTCCAGCCACTCACGTCATTCGTACAAAAGATATCAAAATCTGATTTTTTCAAAAGAATTTCAAATGTGCTGGCAAAGTAATTTGCATTTAGCAGCTTGGAATT
Source organism: Hydrotaea cyrtoneurina (assembly GCA_958296145.1). Classification (NCBI taxonomy): domain Eukaryota; kingdom Metazoa; phylum Arthropoda; class Insecta; order Diptera; family Muscidae; genus Hydrotaea; species Hydrotaea cyrtoneurina. Next base: position 91,570,805 of record OY282512.1, read on the forward strand.
ATCACGATCGGCTGTTATTTTTCCATTTATTAGTGCAGCGTCAAAGCCGGTTTAATTAGAATTGACACTTTTTATAAAGGTAATGAAGAATTAATTTTGAATTTTTCATTTTTCATCTGCTGCTTTGTAGTATTTTGCATTTCATCTCCGAAAAGTGTGATTTATATAGTTAACAAAAGTATAAAGGAGCATAAACTGGCAGCCGGTTTCTTTTTTTTCTCTTTTCTTATTTTCTTGTAAAACTTTTTTACACTGCATTAGTGCAAGAGAAGCAAAAGACATGGGTTTGGATTTTTGTTCTCTGTTTCTGTGTTTTTTGCACTGACAGCATAACTTAGTCAGCAGTCAAAGTTGTCGCACTAATGCCCGCAGAACTGCTGCTCTTGCTGTTTCTTTGCTCCACTCACTCACTCTTCTCATAAATGAATCCTGGCGAGGTAAGAAAATTTGCGTTTGCTGTATGTGCGGTCGAATGGGGTTCTTGACAAAGTTGGTCCTGTTTTTGAGAAGTTCAGTAAAAATGAAAATTATTTCTGCTGGGTGTTGCATTTATAGAGTGGATGGGGCTGGTGGTTGTCTTGAGTATTGTCTATTAATAATTTAATTATATTTTGTTTATAATTTAATTATAAATACAAGTCCTCGACAGTCTCCAATCCCAAAATGCATAACATTTGCAAGGGCTCAGTGATTTGGGGTGATATGTAATGATTACCAACTGCAGAAAATTTCCAAAGTGTCTTTTTATTAGTTACAAAATGTCCATCTCCCAACGTCTCACTTTTTGATAATATTGTACCATCGTAATCCTATCATTATTTTCGTACTCGACATTTTTCATTTCTTGTATTAGTCCTTTAAAGATTGCAAGAAGAAATATAATTTTTTAAGTCCATCACATTTGTCACATGATCTGCAAAGTTTTCACAAAACAATATTAAATTATATGAAAGTATGTATTCAATTCTCCAATGTCAGCAGCAGCGCCTTCAAATGTTTTTTTTTTAAGTCTGCCATGTACTACAGTAGCCGGCCCGAAAATTATAAACCGTTGGCGTTCATTATATTGAATCGAGCATGCTGTTCATTGTTTACCACCACATAATCCCTGCGAGGGGAATATGCAATAAATTCTAATTCCAAATTCAAATTAGGTTAAGAAATTCCCCCGGAATCTGTGGCTAAATTGGTAGCGTACTAGACTTCCATCCGAGGAGTTGTGTGTTTAGAACACTCAGAACACTGGACAATTATTAACGCATCCCACAGTAGACACCTTAAACAGAAACAACTGTCCTCGAAATACCATTACTAAGGACGTTCACTGATCTCCTACTCAAAATCCTTGAATGGCGAGAGAAATAGAAAAGATACCCACTATTTTCCATATTTAAGCTTTCATCAATTTAATAGACGTTGTAACATTTCACATTCAGATGGCGCCGATAGAAAGTGCTGAGAAAGACCCTTGTCTTAAATATGTTAAGATCACGTTAAGAAAAATATGCGAGCCAAGTCTTCAGAAACAAAAGTAAAGAAACTCATAGCCACATTACACTTTTCCTAAAATCAATTCTATAGATTCGATAACATATAGATGGCGACTCTAGAAAATTATGATCAAGATAGTATCTAAAATAGGGATTATGTCAAGAGAACTAAGACACTCAAAATGGTAAGAGACTCACCACCATATCATACTTTACTTTACATCAGTTCGAACACATACAGATGGCGTCTCTACAAAAATTCTAATCAAGACCTGTAACTTCAAGGTGTCAAGAAAAGTAAGACCCAACATCATCCTATAATTACCCTTGTATAAATTTGAACCGTTATGCAGCATTTCACATATAGAAATTCTGAAAATATCAATATCATAAAGATGGATCATGTCAAGAGAAATAAGAGCGATAAGACACTAAAAATAGTACAGAAAATCACAACCATACCATACTTTAATTTAAATCAGTTCGATCCATTGGATCACATATAGATGGCGCCTCAAACAAATTCTAATAAAGATCTGTACAACGAAGATGAATTAGGAAATAATTGTAAAAAAAACCCACTATCATTCCCATCATTAACCTTTTATAAATTTGATCGGTGATGTAGCATTTCACATATAGATTGCGCCGCCAGTAACTTCTGATAATGATCAATATCAGAAACATGGATCATGTCAAGAGAAGGTATCATTCAAACATACTATCAAATGGCAAAGAAACTACCAACCATACCATACTTTAATTTAAATCAATTCAATACATTTGATCACATATAGATGGCGCCTCAAAAAAATTTATAATTAGGATCTGTAACTTAAAGTTGGATTAGGAAATAAGTGCAAAGAAACTCACTATCATTACCATCATTAACCTTTTATAAATTTGATCGGTGACGTAGCCTTTCACATATAGATGGCGCCTCTAAAATATTCTGATAAAGATCAATATCATAGAAACCGATCATATCAACAGTTGTAAATGTGACAATACTTACTAAAAATAGGAGAGAATTGTATTGATTTTATTAACCTTTTGTCAATTCGATAGATTATGCAACGGTTCAAAGATAGATGGCGCCACTAGAAAATGCTAATAAGTTATACAATAAAGACTGATTCCGCCAAGAGAGTTTTTTCGACTTGTGAACTACGTTCATCTGATCGTGATGTAGACATACAGCAAATCCATGGTTAAATCAGAATAAATGATCTGAAGTTTATCATTGCCCATCGATGTTACCGCATCAAACATGCCATCCACTTTATAAGGCAAATATTAATCACAAGACCAAGAAGTCTGATTTATTTACCATTTAATCTTCCACAGTCCACTTTATAAGACATTTATAAATCACAAGACCATGAAGTCTGATCGATTTACCATTTATTTTTCCCACAGTTCATGCGAAATACAGTCGTATACAATATTTTGGCAGGCCACTGTATTGCAGAATATTTATTTAGTTTACTTTTTGTTATTTCGTTCTACTTTACACGCAACAAAAAAAAAACGAAAAAGAAATAAAATATCAAAAGTTCTCTCAGATTGAATTCTAGACATCAACGTTACGCTGGGCGTCGGAAGGACGACCGAAGAGGGGTATGAGAACGATACGTACGTTGTGTTCTAGTGAATGTTATTATTTTATCATAGATTCTCAAATTCGTTTAGTCCGGTAGTAAAGTATACTTGAATTTCAATTTAGTTTCTTGAATACGAGTGGATTCCTACAAATACTGTTGGGTGTTTACATTTCAGACAGACAAGACTTTTTATTGGAATTTTTTTTTGCTTTCTAATATTATGGTGGACTTTTCGTACTTCATCTAGACAGCGATGTTCGGTTACAAAAAACGAGTATACTATGACTTTGAACCAAAAAAAGTCTACATAATTTCCAAATTTTTTTTATATAAATTAACAAATTATGAGAAATTTTGGCACAGGACTGTGCTATTCGCCAAATATGATTAATTCCCTATCATAAATTGCGCGACAAAGTCAAAATTTGGTTTCATCCTATAGACTACACCTCGTATTTAGGGTTTAAATAGTGGTCGGCCCAAAGAGAAGAACCCCAAAAGTAAATATCTTCGTGTTGATTCGACTTTCATTACATGATTGTATTTTGTCTTGATTCATTTCAATTCCATGTACATGGTCATGCCTAATTATCACGTTCGATGTCAATTGGACAGAACCATGTCTGGTTGCAATTATTAAATCTCTAGGACAGTGGTCGACATAAGGAGAACAGCCGCAAGAGTGATTGATTAGATCTAGGACAGTGGTCGACATAAGGAGAACAGCCGCAAGAGTGCTTGTATATTTGTCTATGTGGTTTCGAGACCTGATTTTGAGCGGTTTGGTTTTTTTTTTTTGGTATTGCTTGGTTTCGATTGCCTAAACTTGTGATCGGCCTATAGAGAACGGTCACAAGACTACATCTGTTTTTGGAGGTGCTTTCAGACCAGATTCATATAATCTTTCTTACTAGATTACATTTTGTCCCTATGGATTCCATCCAGACAACCATGACTTGTTTCAATGACAGTGGTCGCCTACAAAACAGTGGTCGCCACAAAGAGAACTGCGAAATGAGAGAATTTCCAGTGTTATGCGATTTTCTGTTGGCTTTCTTATCTTTCTTATATTTTGTCCCTATCGATTCCATCTAGACAACCATGACTTGTTGCAATGATTATACCTACAAAACAGTGGTCGACACAAAGAGAACTGCGAAATGAGTGAATTTCCAGTGTTATGCGATTTTCTGTTGGCTTTTTTATCTTTCTTATCTGTTGTCTTGTTCGGCTTCAATTCCCACTAGCCAGCTATGCTTTTTTGCCATCATCTGATATGACTCAAAAACAGTGGTCGACACAAAGAGAACTGCGAAATGAGTGAATTTCCACTGTTATGCGATTTTCTGTTTCTGTTATATTTTGTCCTGTTCGACTTCAATTCCCACTAGCCAGCTATGCTTTTCTGACATCATCTGATAGGACTCAAAACCAGTGGTCGACCGGAGTCTAATGAGCTTTTCTTTCTTGGTTATGTTTTGCCTCACTCGGTTGCGAGGCTTCTAAACCAGTGGTCGTCACAAAGAGAACAGCCGAAAGACTGAATGCACATTGTTGTGAGAGTCAGTTGTAACTGCAGTTGTTTTTCTTTTAACTGACAGCTGGTTCTTGTTGGTAGCAAATGTTGAGTTCTGAATTTTTTTCTGTTGAATTCTGTTGAAAAAAACAATAAATTGTTCAGGTCATACATAAATCTATAGTCAGTTTTTCATTTGGCATTTAAAATGACTGCAACGCTTTGGCAGGATCTGTGTACTCCAGGGAGTTGTTGGTGCGCGAGTGTCATTATTACATTATGATGTTTATCAATGGAAATAAATGTTTCTGTGGAATTTAACTTAATTATCAATTATTGTCACGTACAACAAACACGTAAAAACAAATCTCCTTACCAAAATTTTAAGATTACAAGATCATCATGCCTCAAAATATACTTAGTTTGTCGTACTGTTCAACAACACATGTTCATCGTCAACTATAATTATTTTAATATTAAAATAAAATGTATATGAACAAAAAAATTCTCTCACCAGACTCCACACTCACCGGACATTCAGTCCAAGTCTCATTTGACAAAACAACGTCCATACCATTAATTTCATATGAATGATATGAATGAAATTCAAACTTAAACTTTGTCATTTAGTACAAAGAACAAAAAATATATAACAATATACGAATTCCTGAACGTCTTAACCCATAGCAGTAGCATTTGCCAGCTCCTATGCAAAATAATTTCCTTTGGCTCAAGGACATCTTTCATACATTCAGTAACCCAAGAAGGAGGCGTCAGCCAACCGAACGAGCCAACAAGAAATTATAACACGCATAAATTTCTTAAAAAAAAAAAAAAAAAAAAAAGTAAGAAAAGCGTAATAAAGTATGAATTTTAATGACATTTCACTAGGAACAGCAAAAGAAGAAAATGAGAACACAACACAAGGCAGCGCCAAACTGGTCGGGTATACAATTTTGCTTCTTCTTCATGAAAAATAAAAAGAAATGTATCCCAGTTTGGCCAGAGTAGATTCTAAACGTGCAAGTATGAAGAACACAAAAAGGAAAAACTCATCACTTGTGATGAAATATATATGTACGAAAAGTCTAAGGATGGGGAGTAAAAGTTTTCACATCCCCCCCTGGACACATGGGGGAAGTTGAGCGGGAGTTGTTGTTCTCATTAAATGCGATGACGGGGCTCGTTTTGAGCGCAACTGAAATTGTTTTGTAATTTCGCAAAGAAACGAATATCCACGTACGCCAGTTTAAGAACTTTATCTTACACCTTTGTGTGCTGTTCTTATCGGGGATTTGAATGACTAAATTATGCTTAACACGGAATGCTTGGAATTTCATATTAAAAATATCCTCTGTTACAGTTTAGGTATTGTCATAGACAATAATTTACGACTCAGCCTAAATGTTATCCACACATGTATTTAAATACGTAAGTATTAGGGTGGAGTGAAAACATGCTTTTTTTTTAATTTGAAAAAGTTAACCTCGGAAAGAGATGTAGTCTGGGGTCCTAATGAGGGGAAAAATAAAGAAAAAAATTTTAAAAAATTTTTAGGGGTCGCGCCACTCCCTCGAAATTTGGAAATTATCGCTATTTTGGCGTTGATTTTAGAAAAATCCTAAAAATTAACGACTTAACTTATTCGAAATTTAAAAGTTTGAGCTTGTTTAGTGCCCAAACAAAAGTATTTGAGGCAAATATGAGGATAATCGACTAATATTTGAAGCTTTGGTGGCGATTTCATTGTTCAGTCAATTTTCTGAAGAAGGGACGATTTGACTTATTTTACTTTTTGAAATTTTTGAACAATGAGAAAATTTTTTTTAAATTTGTTCATGCCCTTATTTCATTGTTTACGCTATTGCAAACATTTATTGACATAAAACTTTTTAGGATTTTTCTAAAATCAACGCCAAAATAGCGATAATTTCCAAATTTCGAGGGAGTGGCGCGACCCCTAAAAATTTTTTAAAATTTTTTTCTTTATTTTTCCCCTCATTAGGACCCCAGACTACATCTCTTTCCGAGGTTAATTTTTTTTTTTGGAATTTCACTCCACCCTAGTAAGTATTTCTCTCAACATATTATGATCTCCATCTAATTTAGTGAGCCGGTTCCGAATGGCCATTGTTAGTTTTTCGAGACCAGTTTTAACTGGCTTAGAGTTTTTTCAGTTTTTTTTTACATCTTCTGCCAAATAGATGTTTAGTTAAATCTATAACATATTCATTTTCTTGGACCCCCTCCTAATGTTTTGCCATACTTTACAATTGTAAGTCTGTGAAAACCTCAAACAAAGTGCAAAAACGACTATTTAAATAACAAATTTAAAGTACATCTCAAGTTATACACCTGCAGACGAACGGCATACATTTGCAAAATCTTGCAGAACTTTCGTAAATAATACTTAAAATAAGTTATTTCTTTTACACTCTTGGCGCAACTAACTTTTTCCATCTATCTTAGAATATATTGCTCACATTGCTTATGGCCTGTGTTTTCCAGGCTAAAAACGTTTTTACGCTTTTGCATCACAAGTATTTTGTAACCATTGTTGGTGGTCGGTGAGTGAAGGAGTTGGTGGTGGTTGATTGTATTTCTCCAATACAAAATAAATCATTATAATATTGATGTATATACTTGTATATATGTATATATATATATAAGTGTATGGACTTTATTGTATGCAAACTAAATGCATAAAGAACTCTTACACTTTTCACTGTATTCCTCCTCCTTTTACTTTTTTATTTTTTTTTTTTGTAGAGCAGTAGCAACAGTGTGCTAAATATGATGGCTTCTGCCTGATAATATTGTTGGGTCTTGTGCCCCTCACTTCCTTATTGAGCATTTTATTATTTCTACTTTCCAGGGGTGCACCACCACCGACTATGTTTGTATCTCGGTCCCCCCCTCTCGCCGGTGGCCACCATACCATGGAGTGGCCTCAAGTGAAGTGAAGTGTATCACTTAAAATGTGCATGAACAGAGAAACAACAGAGTGGCTGTGGTAATGGTTGCAATATGCTTAAATATGCCCGTTTAAGAGCCAGATCAAAAGCTGCTGAGTTTTGGTTAAAGTAACTAATATTTATGGCTCTGGTTGCCATCGTGATTTAACTGGAAAATGTTTGAAATGTTTAGAGAATTGTGACGGTGCAAATATTTCTTTTATACGAAATATTAAAACTGACAACTTTTTGAGTGCAGTCTACATTTAGGCGTAAACGGAAATAAACCAATTACTATGCGCTGCCTACATTTAGGAAAAATGGAAAACAATTAAAGGCAAAGACTAGTGATGTGCGGTTCCTCGTATTTTAAGACCCGGGTCTTTCGGGTCCGGTTCCAACAAGACCCGGGTATTTGGACCGGTTCTCAATAAAGGGTTAACCCAAGAGTTACTACTAATGAATATAAAACTAATTGCCTTAAACTATAACAAAGTTAAATTTATACATGCATAATATATAATATCGATGTCTTAATATAAAAAGGGCCTAACTCGATTTTTGATTAATTTACGGGAGAAATAAAAAACTTAAAAGAAATCCGTAATCCGTATTAAAATAAGAAAATTATTAAATGAGAAATAAAATGTATTGCTTTTTTATTAAAAATTGTATTCAAATTTTTCTTGTTTCTAAAATTTTACGAATTTTATTAAGTTTTTTCCTTTTCCTGTAATGTAACAAAAAATCGAGTTAGGCCCTTTTTATATTAAGCCATCGATATGTATTATATATTATTAAATACTCTTAATACATACACTTATGCTTCAAATATTTTAGAAATTAGTTCCTCAGTATAGCAATGAGATAATTTTATTACTGAATGTTATGTTATTGTTTATTTTCACTAGTATTCTCCACTGAAAGATATGCACTTTGCTTACATTCAAAAACAAAACACTACTAAGCCAAAGAACTAGCTGCGTTCTGCAAACTGCGAACTAACGGTATTTTAACGTATATTTGCATGTAAACAATTTGAAGTCACAACAACAGCAGCAGCCAAAATTAAAAAACAAATGTTTTTCCTCGTTGTTCGCTTTACCAAGCCACAAACATCAACAAATGAATATACGCACATTCAAACTCTCACACACACACTTCTTTTGACCCGTTTTCGGTTCTCTCGGTCTTTTTTCCGCTCTCGGTATTTGGACCCGTTTTCGGTATTTGGACTCGTTCTCGGGTATTTGGACTCGTTCGGGTATTTGGACCCGTTCGGGTATTTAGACCCGTTTTTCGGTTCTTGTAAGAACCGGTCCGGTCGGTTCTTGTAAAGACCCGGGTATCCGGATCCGGCCTTCGGTCCTGTGCATCACTAGCAAAGACCATTCAGAGGGCAGACGTCGCCAGTCGTCTGCTAAATATTTCCAAAAATGGGGCTGACAAGAAATATATGTCAGCATAAAATCAGTATTTTCTCTGATCTCCTTTGTAAAACTGTCAAATGGGCCCTGACATCTGGAGTGTGATTTCGAATTAATTCACAACATCTTGCCACTTACGACATCTGCCCTCTGAATGGTCTTTGCCTTTAATTGTTTTCCATTATTCCTAAATGTAGGCAGGTCTTTGTTAAAGGTTTAATTGAATAGTTGAGTAGCCAAAGGAGAATCGATTGTTAACTTTCGAAAATGCATTGAAAAATTTTTAATTTTTTAATAATTTTTTGAAAATATGAGAACTGATTCTTTTGGCTAGTTCGTATTCTTCTGGTAAGACCTTCTAAAACACTTTCCAGCTGCCATTTTCCATCTAGTAAATGCGAATGTGAAAAAGGTTAGCAACGCCATTTCCGAAATTCACACAAATTTAATTTTCCATAATTTTGCACCAGTTCTGGAAATTAATTTTCATTGGCAAAATTAAAATATTTGTATTTGCTGCAATACTTTTAGTTATATCTCAAGATCTGTACACTTTACAAATTTCATTTCTATTCTATTTTCTAAGCGTATTGCAATAAAATATAAAATATTACGAAAATTGCAGATATTTAAAAAAAAAATACAAAGAACAAGAATAAAAATCCGACCTTATTTTCAAAAAACATCTAACTGAAGTCGTGTTTTTGTTAAAAAAAAAATCGACAAATTCGAAAAAGTGCCAGCAGAGCTGTTTTGCTTTTGTTGTGCTGAAACGAAATTTTGTATTGCACCGTTTTCACAAAAAAAAAAATTATTTGGCAATTTTTTCGTTATAAAATATTTAAAAAAAACATTTTTCCCCTTTTTGCTCACCGAAATCCACAAACGCCGCACATACTATTCCAGTGGAGCTTTTACACTAAACAAAGAAGAATAATTTTTTTAAAATTTGGCAATTTTTTGACCGTTTATCAAATACTCGCCTACGACTAATTTTCCTACTCTCACATTTTTGCTCTAAAAGAAATATTTCTTTAAATACAGTGGAATATTGTTGCATACTTTTTGGAAATTTCAATAAGACAATTTTTCGGAAAATCGGAATAAAATTTTGAAAAATGAAAATGTTTTCAAATACTCGCCACACATTTCGGATCTAAACACAACATTTCCTTAAATACATTTGAAAATCGTTGCATACTTTTCGGGGATGATTTTTTGAAAATCTATATAATTTTGAAAAATTTAAATTTTTTGAAATACTCGCCTACTTGTAATTTTCCTACTTCCGCATTTCTGCTCTAAAAACAATATTTCTTTAAATACATTTGAAAATCGTTGCATACTTTTTGGTTCAATAGGACAATTTTTTGAAAATCGCTATATAATTTCGAGAAATGAAAATGTTTTCAAATTCTAGCTTACGAATGATTTTCCTACTCTAAAATTTTTGCTATAAAAGGAATATTTCTTTAAATACATTTGAAAATCGTTGCATACTTTTTGGAAATTTCAATATGACAATTTTTCGGAAAATCGCAATGAAATTTCTAAAAATGAAAATGTTTTCAAATACTCTCCTGTGACTGATTTTCCTTCTCCCACATTTCCGATCTAAAAACAATATTTCTTTAAATACATTTGAAAAACATTGCATACTTTCTATTATTTCTATTATAATTTTTTTTAAAAATCTATATAATTTAAAACAATGAAAGTGTTTTCAAATACTCGCCTCTGTCTGAGTTTCCCACTCCCACATTTCTGCTGTAAAAACAATATTTCTTTAAATACATTTGAAAATTGTTGCATACTTTTTGGGGATTTCTGTTTGACGATTTTTTGAAAATCGCTATACAATTTCGAAAAATGAAAATGTTTTCAAATTCTCGCTTACGAATGATTTTCCTACTCTCAAATTTTTGCTGTAAAAATGATATGAATTTCCTTCAATACATTTTAAAATTGTTGCATACTTTTTGGGGGATTTCCAAAAAATGTTTAAATTTCGCAAATATTTAGTTGTATCATGTACCAAAGTGCTTGCTTGCGGCATATATATTTCACAAATTGTCTTTGTCTTAGATTAAGCAACTGGCGAAGCCTTTTTAGAATTGGTCAGCATTAGTCCATGATGTAATATAGCTTCCATAAAAGATCCCAACCGATTTGAGATTCGGATGCTCTAGATTTCCATCTAGATTTCTAGATTTCGATTTCCATAATATTGATTGTATATATATTATTTGGAATCAATACCCAAGCCTAGTGAAATCGAAGAATATTGTCGCATGTTTTGTGTACTCCAATTCAATTTTTTGATTTATTCTCCCGCCACTGTTGAACCACCAAAATATGCGGCACGATTTCAATCTAATTTATACTTTGTAAAAAATTGATTTTCGAGTAAAGAAAACTCCTGTAAAGGTTAGCATTATCCGGCCAGAGTCATCAGTGAGCATACAAACTATTGTGTACCTAGTTTCTTGCTTTGACTAGATTTTCCCCCAGTCGAACCTCCATGGTCGGTTGAGGGAAATCCACACCCTCACATAAGCTCCGCGTTAGACCTGTTGGTAGCGTGCTTCTCAATTAACGTGGGTTTGATTCCTATCGGATGCTACACTTTATTGCTCCCTCCTTGGTGTTTACCTTGGGATACAAAATTATAATATAATCTTATTTTGTAGGGTAATTCAAAAGTAAGCAAATAAATAATCCATTACATTGAGAACCGTTTTCTAAACGTTAATTGCTGTGTTTTTCCACGTTCTACCCAGACTATTCAGACACGCATACCTCAAGCACAGGCAGCTGCATAATATCATCGTTAGGAGCAACAGTAACGAGAGAAATAACAACTGCAACAACAGCAACCGCAGCATCACCATCATCCTCATCACCGATGCTATTGTGACGACCAACACCACCACCACCTCCACTATCAACATCATGAATGCCATCAAGCATTTTGCTTACGCCCTCCATACTTGTTCTCCTTTTCTTTAGTTGTTGCTGCTATTCCTTGCTGTTTTCCTTTGCTTTGAGTTTCCACATCATCTGATACCGGGAATATGGAGCTGTGGCTCTGTACCCGGCAGTGCCTTGTAATGGCTTTGTTTATATGTATACATATGTATATACAGACATGTTGTTGCCTTTCCTTTGTATCCGTTCATATCTTTTCTCAAGCGAAGCTCCTGGGTGTCATTCGTGTCACTGTTTCCTATTGTTGTCCTCAACATGTTGTGTGCTGTGTGTGTACACATACGCCCTCTTATGCTTGTTGCCATTTGTCTTATCGCCATGATTTTGCATACACACACACATTCACCCATCATGCAGATACTTTGAATTTTATTGTAGTATAGGTCGGTGATGTGTTTGAATATTGTTTTGCTTCTTGTTCGCATATGCCATCCTTGCTCCCAATAATTTCCTTGGATTTATCCTTTACATTTACATTTGGATGAAGGGACAAACGTACGTTAGCGACATGTTGTCACTTTCCAAACTAATTTCTTTTTTTTTTCCCCACCCGCCACATCAAGCCTGCAGACAAAAAGAAACGACTAAGAAGACAATAACTTTCTTTTCATTGTTTGTGCGGGCTGGAAAAGCGAAAGTCGTTGCTGTTCCTATTTGTTTTAAATGATTTCTTCGGTGACTTGCAGTCGATGACAATATTCATTGCCTGAAACGGTACGAGTTGGTCCTCAGCATGTCTGTGAGGAATTTGATGTTGGTCGAATAATTCCTTACTTTATGGAATTTGACATTTGTTTAAAGATGTTAGACAGAGAAGAAAAAAAAACACCGCCCAAACTAGAGAAAAGTAAAAATAAAAAAGAAACACCCCAAAAGTGAAACACTTACATAATGTAGTCCCAGTTTGTTGCTCTCCAGCTCTTTAGCAGAAAACAAATGCTAGAATTTTATGCACAGTGCTAAGTGTGTTGTACACGTTTTATGGTTTTCCACCACTACAGTGAAGTATGCTTGAGTTATGCATTTTATGCAATGCCTAAAAGTAGGCAACATACTTTACATTTAAAGTTACGTCACAGTTACTGTTTCCTGTTGTTTTCGTTTTTTTTTGCCGGTTACAGGTCTAACATATATCAAATAAAAGTTGTTTAATAATGTTTAAATTTTTAATTAATTTATTTATATATTTTTCTATTACAAAACATGATTATTTCTATAAGAACAGTTTTGGGCAAGCGTCGTATCACAGTGACAGACTCAAGTCCTTGGTGGGGAAATGTACCCACAAGCCGCATACACTAATGGGCGAGTATGTTACACGGGAGCTTTAAGGAACATTTGATTGTTTTATAATTCACCAATCATGAGAAAAGCTAAAATTCATCATAATAAAAAATATATTTTGGGAATGTAACCGGATAGGATAGCACGTCTAACACACAACATCCACGCATTATAATCCTAGTGAAAATATCAGACACAAGGTTCTCCAACAAGAGGTGTTTTTTTGAAGCACCCGGTATTTCGGTAACTGTTACTTTTGCAGCTTTCAACAATGCATTGAAGTTATTAGAATTCACTACAAAAATGGTGAAAATCTTGCAGTTCGCAAAACTAAAAAGGTTTCCGGACCGTGTTTTCTCTTGAAGCGGTGATCCCAATTGGCCAGATCTTGTGATTTAACACTTTGCGACTCCTTCCTTTGGGGCCACGTGAAAGATAAGGTCTACGCCAACAGCCCAGTGTCGATTCAAAACCTCAAAGGTAGAATTTGGGAGGCTATCGAGGACATGGGGCAGCCACTTTGCGATTTGGTTATGGAAAATTTCATGAAAAATATGAAATTGTCCTGTAAGGATGGTCGTGGTGACCATTTGTCTGATGTTGTTTTCTATTAAAAACGGCATGCCTTCCTCTTTATTATTAAATGAACATTCGATCATTTATCTCAAAAAACGATATTTTTCTTTGAATAGCAAAATAACATCTCTTGTTGGAGAACCCTGTATTTAAAAAAAAAATAGAATTTTTTTTACAAACTTTTGTTAAGAAAAATGTATGAAAATTTGTTATTACGATTTTTGTTTGTAAAGGTATTTTACATTTTTATGAATACGTGGGAAAGTCTTGAACTTATCATAAATTTGTTTTCCCAAAAACCATTGCATACTTTTAGGCAGGATATTAATTGAATATATGTGTAGTTAGTATCCATGATGTCCTCAACTCTGGTAATTCATGGCGGCCACCGTCCATAATAGGAAAAAGACATCAGGGATGCAGCAATTCTTCCCGTTGGTATGCTAAGTCACGAAGCGGAGGAAGCAACACAGGAATTGTAGGTTAATGTTTTCTAGGAAATGCCATAGAGTTTCGTCACTTTCCGTCGCCTACTGGCTTTCACAGATGTGTGTGAAGTTAAATTCTTTTTTATATTCTTTTTTTGGCGAAAACCTCCGGTCCTCAAAGGGTTAATAAAGTTATATTCTTTTTTTGTGAAGTTAAATTCTTTTTTTGTGAAGTTAAATTCTTTTTTTGTGAAGTTAAATTCTTTTTTTGTGAAGTTAAATTCTTTTTTTGTGAAGTTAAATTCTTTTTTTGTGAAGTTAAATTCTTTTTTTGTGAAGTTATATTCTTTTTTTGTGAAGTTATATTCTTTTTTTTCGGTTCATAGGAAACAAGTTATGTTCGGAATATAACTTTCTGGTTTATGAGAAACAATTTATATTCGGAATATGACTTTTTGACTCATGGAAAACAACGTTAATTCGGAATTTAAATTGTTTTCACTAATATACAATCTGAAGCAAAATGGCCAAAATTACTCTAGAGTGGGACTTAGTGCGTCCATGGAGAAAAAATGGAAATACTTTCCACTATGACACTACCCTTAAATTAAAGCTAATAGTGACCGCTAAAAACGCTAGACGGACATTTGTCTGAAATAATTTTAGAAATGTCGAATTCTTCGCCTGGAGAAGTGAAAATGGCCAAAATTGGTCACAATTTGGACTTAGTGCGTCCGTGGAGAAAAAATGGAAATACTTTCCACTATGACACTACCCTTAAATTAAAGCTAATAGTGACCGCTAAAAACGCTAGACGGACATTTGTCTGAAATAATTTTAGAAATGTCGAATTCTTCACCTGGAAAAGTGAAAATGGCCAAAATTACTCTAGAGTGGGACTTAGTGCGTCCATGGAGAAAAAATGGAAATACTTTCCACTATGACACTACCCTTAAATTAAAGCTAATAGTGACCGCTAAAAACGCTAGACGGACATTTGTCTGAAATAATTTTAGAAATGTCGAATTCTTCACCTGGAAAAGTGAAAATGGCCAAAATTACTCTAGAGTGGGACTTAGTGCGTCCATGGAGAAAAAATGGAAATACTTTCCACTATGACACTACCCTTAAATTAAAGCTAATAGTGACCGCTAAAAACGCTAGACGGACATTTGTCTGAAATAATTTTAGAAATGTCGAATTCTTCGCCTGGAAAAGTGAAAATGGCCAAAATTACTCTAGAGTGGGACTTAGTGCGTCCATGGAGAAAAAATGGAAATACTTTCCACTATGACACTACCCTTAAATTAAAGCTAATAGTGACCGCTAAAAACGCTAGACGGACATTTGTCTGAAATAATTTTAGAAATGTCGAATTCTTCGCCTGGAAAAGTGAAAATGGCCAAAATTAATTTAGAGTGGGACTTAGTGCGTCCATGGAGAAAAAATGGAAATACTTTCCACTGTGACACTACCCTTAAATTAAAGCTAATAGTGACCGCTAAAAACGCTAGACGGACATTTGTCTGAAATAATTTTAGAAATGTCGAATTCTTCGCCTGGAAAAGTGAAAATGGCCAAAATTGGTCACAATTTGGACTTAGTGCGTCCGTGGAGAAAAAATGGAAATACTTTCCACTATGACACTACCCTTAAATTAAAGCTAATAGTGACCGCTAAAAACGCTAGACGGACATTTGTCTGAAATAATTTTAGAAATGTCGAATTCTTCGCCTGGAAAAGTGAAAATGGCCAAAATTAATTTAGAGTGGGACTTAGTGCGTCCATGGAGAAAAAATGGAAATACTTTCCACTGTGACACTACCCTTAAATTAAAGCTAATAGTGACCGCTAAAAACGCTAGACGGACATTTGTCTGAAATAATTTTAGAAATGTCGAATTCTTCGCCTGGAAAAGTGAAAATGGCCAAAATTGGTCACAATTTGGACTTAGTGCGTCCGTGGAGAAAAAATGGAAATACTTTCCACTATGACACTACCCTTAAATTAAAGCTAATAGTGACCGCTAAAAACGCTAGACGGACATTTGTCTGAAATAATTTTAGAAATGTCGAATTCTTCGCCTGGAAAAGTGAAAATGGCCAAAATTGGTCACAATTTGGACTTAGTGCGTCCGTGGAGAAAAAATGGAAATACTTTCCACTATGACACTACCCTTAAATTAAAGCTAATAGTGACCGCTAAAAACGCTAGACGGACATTTGTCTGAAATAATTTTAGAAATGTCGAATTCTTCGCCTGGAAAAGTGAAAATGGCCAAAATTGGTCACAATTTGGACTTAGTGCGTCCGTGGAGAAAAAATGGAAATACTTTCCACTATGACACTACCCTTAAATTAAAGCTAATAGTGACCGCTAAAAACGCTAGACGGACATTTGTCTGAAATAATTTTAAAAATGTCGAATTCTTCACCTGGAAAAGTGAAAATGGCCAAAATTAATTTAGAGTGGGACTTAGTGCGTCCATGGAGAAAAAATGGAAATACTTTCCACTGTGACACTACCCTTAAATTAAAGCTAATAGTGACCGCTAAAAACGCTAGACGGACATTTGTCTGAAATAATTTTAGAAATGTCGAATTCTTCGCCTGGAAAAGTGAAAATGGCCAAAATTGGTCACAATTTGGACTTAGTGCGTCCGTGGAGAAAAAATGGAAATACTTTCCACTATGACACTACCCTTAAATTAAAGCTAATAGTGACCGCTAAAAACGCTAGACGGACATTTGTCTGAAATAATTTTAGAAATGTCGAATTCTTCACCTGGAAAAGTGAAAATGGCCAAAATTACTCTAGAGTGGGACTTAGTGCGTCCATGGAGAGAAAATGGAAATACTTTCCACTATGACACTACCCTTAAATTAAAGCTAATAGTGACCGCTAAAAACGCTAGACGGACATTTGTCTGAAATAATTTTAGAAATGTCGAATTCTTCGCCTGGAAAAGTGAAAATGGCCAAAATTGGTCACAATTTGGACTTAGTGCGTCCGTGGAGAAAAAATGGAAATACTTTCCACTATGACACTACCCTTAAATTAAAGCTAATAGTGACCGCTAAAAACGCTAGACGGACATTTGTCTGAAATAATTTTAGAAATGTCGAATTCTTCGCCTGGAAAAGTGAAAATGGCCAAAATTGGTCACAATTTGGACTTAGTGCGTCCGTGGAGAAAAAATGGAAATACTTTCCACTATGACACTACCCTTAAATTAAAGCTAATAGTGACCGCTAAAAACGCTAGACGGACATTTGTCTGAAATAATTTTAGAAATGTCGAATTCTTCACCTGGAAAAGTGAAAATGGCCAAAATTAATTTAGAGTGGGACTTAGTGCGTCCATGGAGAAAAAATGGAAATACTTTCCACTGTGACACTACCCTTAAATTAAAGCTAATAGTGACCGCTAAAAACGCTAGACGGACATTTGTCTGAAATAATTTTAGAAATGTCGAATTCTTCGCCTGGAAAAGTGAAAATGGCCAAAATTGGTCACAATTTGGACTTAGTGCGTCCGTGGAGAAAAAATGGAAATACTTTCCACTATGACACTACCCTTAAATTAAAGCTAATAGTGACCGCTAAAAACGCTAGACGGACATTTGTCTGAAATAATTTTAGAAATGTCGAATTCTTCACCTGGAAAAGTGAAAATGGCCAAAATTACTCTAGAGTGGGACTTAGTGCGTCCATGGAGAAAAAATGGAAATACTTTCCACTATGACACTACCCTTAAATTAAAGCTAATAGTGACCGCTAAAAACGCTAGACGGACATTTGTCTGAAATAATTTTAGAAATGTCGAATTCTTCGCCTGGAAAAGTGAAAATGGCCAAAATTGGTCACAATTTGGACTTAGTGCGTCCGTGGAGAAAAAATGGAAATACTTTCCACTATGACACTACCCTTAAATTAAAGCTAATAGTGACCGCTAAAAACGCTAGACGGACATTTGTCTGAAATAATTTTAGAAATGTCGAATTCTTCGCCTGGAAAAGTGAAAATGGCCAAAATTGGTCACAATTTGGACTTAGTGCGTCCGTGGAGAAAAAATGGAAATACTTTCCACTATGACACTACCCTTAAATTAAAGCTAATAGTGACCGCTAAAAACGCTAGACGGACATTTGTCTGAAATAATTTTAGAAATGTCGAATTCTTTGCCTGGAAAAGTGAAAATGGCCAAAATTGGTCACAATTTGGACTTAGTGCGTCCGTGGAGAAAAAATGGAAATACTTTCCACTATGACACTACCCTTAAATTAAAGCTAATAGTGACCGCTAAAAACGCTAGACGGACATTTGTCTGAAATAATTTTAGAAATGTCGAATTCTTCGCCTGGAAAAGTGAAAATGGCCAAAATTAATTTAGAGTGGGACTTAGTGCGTCCATGGAGAAAAAATGGAAATACTTTCCACTGTGACACTACCCTTAAATTAAAGCTAATAGTGACCGCTAAAAACGCTAGACGGACATTTGTCTGAAATAATTTTAGAAATGTCGAATTCTTCGCCTGGAAAAGTGAAAATGGCCAAAATTGGTCACAATTTGGACTTAGTGCGTCCGTGGAGAAAAAATGGAAATACTTTCCACTATGACACTACCCTTAAATTAAAGCTAATAGTGACCGCTAAAAACGCTAGACGGACATTTGTCTGAAATAATTTTAGAAATGTCGAATTCTTCACCTGGAAAAGTGAAAATGGCCAAAATTACTCTAGAGTGGGACTTAGTGCGTCCATGGAGAAAAAATGGAAATACTTTCCACTATGACACTACCCTTAAATTAAAGCTAATAGTGACCGCTAAAAACGCTAGACGGACATTTGTCTGAAATAATTTTAGAAATGTCGAATTCTTCGCCTGGAAAAGTGAAAATGGCCAAAATTGGTCACAATTTGGACTTAGTGCGTCCGTGGAGAAAAAATGGAAATACTTTCCACTATGACACTACCCTTAAATTAAAGCTAATAGTGACCGCTAAAAACGCTAGACGGACATTTGTCTGAAATAATTTTAGAAATGTCGAATTCTTCGCCTGGAAAAGTGAAAATGGCCAAAATTACTCTAGAGTGGGACTTAGTGCGTCCATGGAGAAAAAATGGAAATACTTTCCACTATGACACTACCCTTAAATTAAAGCTAATAGTGACCGCTAAAAACGCTAGACGGACATTTGTCTGAAATAATTTTAGAAATGTCGAATTCTTCGCCTGGAAAAGTGAAAATGGCCAAAATTGGTCACAATTTGGACTTAGTGCGTCCGTGGAGAAAAAATGGAAATACTTTCCACTATGACACTACCCTTAAATTAAAGCTAATAGTGACCGCTAAAAACGCTAGACGGACATTTGTCTGAAATAATTTTAGAAATGTCGAATTCTTCGCCTGGAAAAGTGAAAATGGCCAAAATTGGTCACAATTTGGACTTAGTGCGTCCGTGGAGAAAAAATGGAAATACTTTCCACTATGACACTACCCTTAAATTAAAGCTAATAGTGACCGCTAAAAACGCTAGACGGACATTTGTCTGAAATAATTTTAGAAATGTCGAATTCTTCGCCTGGAAAAGTGAAAATGGCCAAAATTGGTCACAATTTGGACTTAGTGCGTCCGTGGAGAAAAAATGGAAATACTTTCCACTATGACACTACCCTTAAATTAAAGCTAATAGTGACCGCTAAAAACGCTAGACGGACATTTGTCTGAAATAATTTTAGAAATGTCGAATTCTTCACCTGGAAAAGTGAAAATGGCCAAAATTAATTTAGAGTGGGACTTAGTGCGTCCATGGAGAAAAAATGGAAATACTTTCCACTGTGACACTACCCTTAAATTAAAGCTAATAGTGACCGCTAAAAACGCTAGACGGACATTTGTCTGAAATAATTTTAGAAATGTCGAATTCTTCGCCTGGAAAAGTGAAAATGGCCAAAATTGGTCACAATTTGGACTTAGTGCGTCCGTGGAGAAAAAATGGAAATACTTTCCACTATGACACTACCCTTAAATTAAAGCTAATAGTGACCGCTAAAACGCTAGACGGACATTTGTCTGAAATAATTTTAGAAATGTCGAATTCTTCACCTGGAAAAGTGAAAATGGCCAAAATTACTCTAGAGTGGGACTTAGTGCGTCCATGGAGAAAAAATGGAAATACTTTCCACTATGACACTACCCTTAAATTAAAGCTAATAGTGACCGCTAAAAACGCTAGACGGACATTTGTCTGAAATAATTTTAGAAATGTCGAATTCTTCGCCTGGAAAAGTGAAAATGGCCAAAATTGGTCACAATTTGGACTTAGTGCGTCCGTGGAGAAAAAATGGAAATACTTTCCACTATGACACTACCCTTAAATTAAAGCTAATAGTGACCGCTAAAAACGCTAGACGGACATTTGTCTGAAATAATTTTAGAAATGTCGAATTCTTCGCCTGGAAAAGTGAAAATGGCCAAAATTGGTCACAATTTGGACTTAGTGCGTCCGTGGAGAAAAAATGGAAATACTTTCCACTATGACACTACCCTTAAATTAAAGCTAATAGTGACCGCTAAAAACGCTAGACGGACATTTGTCTGAAATAATTTTAGAAATGTCGAATTCTTTGCCTGGAAAAGTGAAAATGGCCAAAATTGGTCACAATTTGGACTTAGTGCGTCCGTGGAGAAAAAATGGAAATACTTTCCACTATGACACTACCCTTAAATTAAAGCTAATAGTGACCGCTAAAAACGCTAGACGGACATTTGTCTGAAATAATTTTAGAAATGTCGAATTCTTCGCCTGGAAAAGTGAAAATGGCCAAAATTAATTTAGAGTGGGACTTAGTGCGTCCATGGAGAAAAAATGGAAATACTTTCCACTGTGACACTACCCTTAAATTAAAGCTAATAGTGACCGCTAAAAACGCTAGACGGACATTTGTCTGAAATAATTTTAGAAATGTCGAATTCTTCGCCTGGAAAAGTGAAAATGGCCAAAATTGGTCACAATTTGGACTTAGTGCGTCCGTGGAGAAAAAATGGAAATACTTTCCACTATGACACTACCCTTAAATTAAAGCTAATAGTGACCGCTAAAAACGCTAGACGGACATTTGTCTGAAATAATTTTAGAAATGTCGAATTCTTCACCTGGAAAAGTGAAAATGGCCAAAATTACTCTAGAGTGGGACTTAGTGCGTCCATGGAGAAAAAATGGAAATACTTTCCACTATGACACTACCCTTAAATTAAAGCTAATAGTGACCGCTAAAAACGCTAGACGGACATTTGTCTGAAATAATTTTAGAAATGTCGAATTCTTCGCCTGGAAAAGTGAAAATGGCCAAAATTGGTCACAATTTGGACTTAGTGCGTCCGTGGAGAAAAAATGGAAATACTTTCCACTATGACACTACCCTTAAATTAAAGCTAATAGTGACCGCTAAAAACGCTAGACGGACATTTGTCTGAAATAATTTTAGAAATGTCGAATTCTTCGCCTGGAAAAGTGAAAATGGCCAAAATTGGTCACAATTTGGACTTAGTGCGTCCGTGGAGAAAAAATGGAAATACTTTCCACTATGACACTACCCTTAAATTAAAGCTAATAGTGACCGCTAAAAACGCTAGACGGACATTTGTCTGAAATAATTTTAGAAATGTCGAATTCTTCGCCTGGAAAAGTGAAAATGGCCAAAATTGGTCACAATTTGGACTTAGTGCGTCCGTGGAGAAAAAATGGAAATACTTTCCACTATGACACTACCCTTAAATTAAAGCTAATAGTGACCGCTAAAAACGCTAGACGGACATTTGTCTGAAATAATTTTAGAAATGTCGAATTCTTCGCCTGGAAAAGTGAAAATGGCCAAAATTGGTCACAATTTGGACTTAGTGCGTCCGTGGAGAAAAAATGGAAATACTTTCCACTATGACACTACCCTTAAATTAAAGCTAATAGTGACCGCTAAAAACGCTAGACGGACATTTGTCTGAAATAATTTTAAAAATGTCGAATTCTTCACCTGGAAAAGTGAAAATGGCCAAAATTAATTTAGAGTGGGACTTAGTGCGTCCATGGAGAAAAAATGGAAATACTTTCCACTGTGACACTACCCTTAAATTAAAGCTAATAGTGACCGCTAAAAACGCTAGACGGACATTTGTCTGAAATAATTTTAGAAATGTCGAATTCTTCGCCTGGAAAAGTGAAAATGGCCAAAATTGGTCACAATTTGGACTTAGTGCGTCCGTGGAGAAAAAATGGAAATACTTTCCACTATGACACTACCCTTAAATTAAAGCTAATAGTGACCGCTAAAAACGCTAGACGGACATTTGTCTGAAATAATTTTAGAAATGTCGAATTCTTCACCTGGAAAAGTGAAAATGGCCAAAATTACTCTAGAGTGGGACTTAGTGCGTCCATGGAGAGAAAATGGAAATACTTTCCACTATGACACTACCCTTAAATTAAAGCTAATAGTGACCGCTAAAAACGCTAGACGGACATTTGTCTGAAATAATTTTAGAAATGTCGAATTCTTCGCCTGGAAAAGTGAAAATGGCCAAAATTGGTCACAATTTGGACTTAGTGCGTCCGTGGAGAAAAAATGGAAATACTTTCCACTATGACACTACCCTTAAATTAAAGCTAATAGTGACCGCTAAAAACGCTAGACGGACATTTGTCTGAAATAATTTTAGAAATGTCGAATTCTTCGCCTGGAAAAGTGAAAATGGCCAAAATTGGTCACAATTTGGACTTAGTGCGTCCGTGGAGAAAAAATGGAAATACTTTCCACTATGACACTACCCTTAAATTAAAGCTAATAGTGACCGCTAAAAACGCTAGACGGACATTTGTCTGAAATAATTTTAGAAATGTCGAATTCTTCACCTGGAAAAGTGAAAATGGCCAAAATTAATTTAGAGTGGGACTTAGTGCGTCCATGGAGAAAAAATGGAAATACTTTCCACTGTGACACTACCCTTAAATTAAAGCTAATAGTGACCGCTAAAAACGCTAGACGGACATTTGTCTGAAATAATTTTAGAAATGTCGAATTCTTCGCCTGGAAAAGTGAAAATGGCCAAAATTGGTCACAATTTGGACTTAGTGCGTCCGTGGAGAAAAAATGGAAATACTTTCCACTATGACACTACCCTTAAATTAAAGCTAATAGTGACCGCTAAAAACGCTAGACGGACATTTGTCTGAAATAATTTTAGAAATGTCGAATTCTTCACCTGGAAAAGTGAAAATGGCCAAAATTACTCTAGAGTGGGACTTAGTGCGTCCATGGAGAAAAAATGGAAATACTTTCCACTATGACACTACCCTTAAATTAAAGCTAATAGTGACCGCTAAAAACGCTAGACGGACATTTGTCTGAAATAATTTTAGAAATGTCGAATTCTTCGCCTGGAAAAGTGAAAATGGCCAAAATTGGTCACAATTTGGACTTAGTGCGTCCGTGGAGAAAAAATGGAAATACTTTCCACTATGACACTACCCTTAAATTAAAGCTAATAGTGACCGCTAAAAACGCTAGACGGACATTTGTCTGAAATAATTTTAGAAATGTCGAATTCTTCGCCTGGAAAAGTGAAAATGGCCAAAATTGGTCACAATTTGGACTTAGTGCGTCCGTGGAGAAAAAATGGAAATACTTTCCACTATGACACTACCCTTAAATTAAAGCTAATAGTGACCGCTAAAAACGCTAGACGGACATTTGTCTGAAATAATTTTAGAAATGTCGAATTCTTCACCTGGAAAAGTGAAAATGGCCAAAATTGGTCACAATTTGGACTTAGTGCGTCCGTGGAGAAAAAATGGAAATACTTTCCACTATGACACTACCCTTAAATTAAAGCTAATAGTGACCGCTAAAAACGCTAGACGGACATTTGTCTGAAATAATTTTAGAAATGTCGAATTCTTCGCCTGGAGAAGTGAAAATGGCCAAAATTGGTCACAATTTGGACTTAGTGCGTCCGTGGAGAAAAAATGGAAATACTTTCCACTATGACACTACCCTTAAATTAAAGCTAATAGTGACCGCTAAAAACGCTAGACGGACATTTGTCTGAAATAATTTTAGAAATGTCGAATTCTTCACCTGGAAAAGTGAAAATGGCCAAAATTACTCTAGAGTGGGACTTAGTGCGTCCATGGAGAAAAAATGGAAATACTTTCCACTGTGACACTACCCTTAAATTAAAGCTAATAGTGACCGCTAAAAACGCTAGACGGACATTTGTCTGAAATAATTTTAGAAATGTCGAATTCTTCGCCTGGAAAAGTGAAAATGGCCAAAATTACTCTAGAGTGGGACTTAGTGCGTCCATGGAGAAAAAATGGAAAAAAAAATTGTGACCAATTTTGGCCATTTTCACTTTTCCAGGCGAAGAATTCGACATTTCTAAAATTATTTCAGACAAATGTCCGTCTAGCGTTTTTAGCGGTCACTATTAGCTTTAATTTAAGGGTAGTGTCATAGTGGAAAGTATTTCCATTTTTTCTCCACGGACGCACTAAGTCCAAATTGTGACCAATTTTGGCCATTTTCACTTTTCCAGGCAAAGAATTCGACATTTCTAAAATTATTTCAGACAAATGTCCGTCTAGCGTTTTTAGCGGTCACTATTAGCTTTAATTTAAGGGTAGTGTCATAGTGGAAAGTATTTCCATTTTTTCTCCATGGACGCACTAAGTCCCACTCTAGAGTAATTTTGGCCATTTTCACTTTTCCAGGTGAAGAATTCGACATTTCTAAAATTATTTCAGACAAATGTCCGTCTAGCGTTTTTAGCGGTCACTATTAGCTTTAATTTAAGGGTAGTGTCATAGTGGAAAGTATTTCCATTTTTTCTCCACGGACGCACTAAGTCCAAATTGTGACCAATTTTGGCCATTTTCACTTTTCCAGGTGAAGAATTCGACATTTCTAAAATTATTTCAGACAAATGTCCGTCTAGCGTTTTTAGCGGTCACTATTAGCTTTAATTTAAGGGTAGTGTCATAGTGGAAAGTATTTCCATTTTTTTCTCCACGGACGCACTAAGTCCAAATTGTGACCAATTTTGGCCATTTTCACTTTTCCAGGCGAAGAATTCGACATTTCTAAAATTATTTCAGACAAATGTCCGTCTAGCGTTTTTAGCGGTCACTATTCGCTTTAATTTAAGGGTAGTGTCATAGTGGAAAGTATTTCCATTTTTTCTCCACGGACGCACTAAGTCCAAATTGTGACCAATTTTGGCCATTTTCACTTTTCCAGGCGAAGAATTCGACATTTCTAAAATTATTTCAGACAAATGTCCGTCTAGCGTTTTTAGCGGTCACTATTAGCTTTAATTTAAGGGTAGTGTCATAGTGGAAAGTATTTCCATTTTTTCTCCATGGACGCACTAAGTCCCACTCTAGAGTAATTTTGGCCATTTTCACTTTTCCAGGTGAAGAATTCGACATTTCTAAAATTATTTCAGACAAATGTCCGTCTAGCGTTTTTAGCGGTCACTATTAGCTTTAATTTAAGGGTAGTGTCATAGTGGAAAGTATTTCCATTTTTTCTCCACGGACGCACTAAGTCCAAATTGTGACCAATTTTGGCCATTTTCACTTTTCCAGGCGAAGAATTCGACATTTCTAAAATTATTTCAGACAAATATCCGTCTAGCGTTTTTAGCGGTCACTATTAGCTTTAATTTAAGGGTAGTGTCATAGTGGAAAGTATTTCCATTTTTTCTCCACGGACGCACTAAGTCCAAATTGTGACCAATTTTGGCCATTTTCACTTTTCCAGGCGAAGAATTCGACATTTCTAAAATTATTTCAGACAAATGTCCGTCTAGCGTTTTTAGCGGTCACTATTAGCTTTAATTTAAGGGTAGTGTCATAGTGGAAAGTATTTCCATTTTTTCTCCACGGACGCACTAAGTCCAAATTGTGACCAATTTTGGCCATTTTCACTTTTCCAGGCGAAGAATTCGACATTTCTAAAATTATTTCAGACAAATGTCCGTCTAGCGTTTTTAGCGGTCACTATTAGCTTTAATTTAAGGGTAGTGTCATAGTGGAAAGTATTTCCATTTTTTCTCCATGGACGCACTAAGTCCCACTCTAGAGTAATTTTGGCCATTTTCACTTTTCCAGGTGAAGAATTCGACATTTCTAAAATTATTTCAGACAAATGTCCGTCTAGCGTTTTTAGCGGTCACTATTAGCTTTAATTTAAGGGTAGTGTCATAGTGGAAAGTATTTCCATTTTTTCTCCATGGACGCACTAAGTCCCACTCTAGAGTAATTTTGGCCATTTTCACTTTTCCAGGTGAAGAATTCGACATTTCTAAAATTATTTCAGACAAATGTCCGTCTAGCGTTTTTAGCGGTCACTATTAGCTTTAATTTAAGGGTAGTGTCATAGTGGAAAGTATTTCCATTTTTTTCTCCACGGACGCACTAAGTCCAAATTGTGACCAATTTTGGCCATTTTCACTTTTCCAGGCGAAGAATTCGACATTTCTAAAATTATTTCAGACAAATGTCCGTCTAGCGTTTTTAGCGGTCACTATTAGCTTTAATTTAAGGGTAGTGTCATAGTGGAAAGTATTTCCATTTTTTCTCCATGGACGCACTAAGTCCCACTCTAGAGTAATTTTGGCCATTTTGCTTCAGATTGTATATTAGTGAAAAAAATTTAAATTCCGAATTAACGTTGTTTTCCATGAGTCAAAAAGTCATATTCCGAATATAAATTGTTTCTCATAAACCAGAAAGTTATATTCCGAACATAACTTGTTTCCTATGAACCGAAAAAAAAGAATATAACTTCACAAAAAAAGAATATAACTTCACAAAAAAAGAATTTAACTTCACAAAAAAAGAATTTAACTTCACAAAAAAAGAATTTAACTTCACAAAAAAAGAATTTAACTTCACAAAAAAAGAATATAACTTTATTAACCCTTTGAGGACCGGAGGTTTTCGCCGAAAAAAGAATATAAAAAAGAATTTAACTTCACACACATCTTTCACAGACCCTTTCATAAACTGCTTATGACATGAGCCAAGGAAATTGGATGGAATCAAAGAAATGTTTTTTTTTTGGGAAAACATTTTTGGAAAATGGTGACCACATTGTAATGGTTTTAGGTTTGTAAAAGTAGCAAGAAGATTTGCCACCGTAGAAATGATCAACTTTGTTGGAACATGAATAACAGATATTTTCTCCAAGTGCTGGTCAATTGGTTGACCACGACGTAAAAGAATTATAAGTGAAGTCCTAAATCAAGACAAATGTAACGACATCTCTCCCATGCTGATAATGTTTGGAATGGGTGACAAAATCATGTGGGCCACATGTAAGCGGAGATGCAAGCATGAGTGACATTTTGTAATCCAATTTAAGTACATATGTATGTATTCGATTAATAAACTTTAGTATTGACCGTCCCATGTGGGGAGTCGCTATTTTTTACTCGCGTATAACATTCCGAACTAATGTTGTCAAAACTATGAAACTCTGTGTCTTGAATGGGGTTGGTAGAGACAGGCCACCAAAAACGCTGATTGAATGTCTTGCAGCTCTTCTACAAACCCACCAATCACTTTAGTTATTTCGGAGATCTATCCTTTTTTTTTGGCAAGCAAGTTTACAGTCTACACGTTTTATTACTCCTACAGAAATCCCACAAACGCTTTAGTACTTTAGGAGATCAAACCCTGCTTTCATTCTACTTCATTCTAAATGAATTTCGGCAGAGGCCGAAATATGCAATCAAATTTAAATTACTTTTACAAGCTACCAACATTTTCAAACGACATGTCCCATATATTCTTCATCCTTATTACCCTCAGCCTTAGTATTAAATTGTCTTCTTCATCCTTTAACAACCTACCAGTTTAAATCGATTTTCTCTCATACCAACACCATAAACAACTTAATGGGCATTTCAGACCTACGCCGCGAAAATTCCCTCACAAAAAACAACAACAACACGCCCAACTTGAAATGCCCAATTATAAGCCCGGAAAGTATTCTCTACGGCAAAGTTCTTAATTAACATGATGGCAAATTTCCATTTCCATTTCTCTCCCTACATGTGTGAGAAGAGCAATTTACATACACACATACAGTCGAAAGGATTCACACATACACATGAAAATGATTGCGAACTCATTTATGACTAAAAAGTAACATTAAACTATAGTTTGCGTTAATTGTGTTCAGGTTTACAGGGATTTGTAAATCATTAACAGCATATTGAAATTATCCTAAGCTGGAGAATATTTCAATCGTCTTAACAGTTTAGAGCATTATGTTCGTTATCGAAATTGTCCTTATGTACGAGCGCAGCAGTAGAAAATGTCCCTTATAATTAATATTGATTTCCGAAATATCATTCATGATATTTGTAATTTTCCTGTGTGCTGTGTGCGGCACAGTAAATGAAGTTGGACATTTCGAATGCGGCCTACTGCTTTGTAAGACATTGTTATCTTTTAATTAAATCAGTGGTCAGCACTGGTTACCAGGGTCGTGTAGGTGCGTTGGTATCTATTTAAGTAAATGTCCTTCAGCCTTCACTGGACTCGATTTCTTACTCATTACGTACGTCATGATTGTTTCATAATGATATCATTAATGCCCTCATATTCTTGGGGCTGCCAGAGAAATGAAAATGAAAACAATAACAATCTCATTATTAACTAATGGGAAATTTTCCACACTCACCCTAAGGACTCGAGAGTAAGGCCATAAGCTACAGCAAAGACTATACATACACACATACGTTGACAATATTGTATTTGGAAAATCGTTTAGACAGAAAGTAGCAAATTTCCTTTTTTTCATGAAATTCAATCAATTTAAGTCTGAAACATGTTTATGTTTCTTTACTGTGTTCTTGTTCTCAATGTCCATTTGTCTCTCACGCGTAGTCCATTTGACCACAACAGACCCTGATCTTATTATCTTGCATTCGAGTACCATCACACTCTTAAACAAAACCTAATAGAAAAATTGATCAGAAGAAAAAACAAAAACCCTAACAACAAATGTTATTGGTTTAATTCGATTAAATGATTGATTGAACAAATTCATAGCTTAATTGAGTTAATTAAAATATAAATTGAGATAACAATTTTTATTTATTAAAACTCGGTTTCCTTTTTTCAAACAACAATTCAGACATATCCAATACCTGATATCAAGACCTGACACATGTTTGTTTAATTCAATTAAACGATTAATTGAAATAATATTGTGGATTCAACTTGGAAAAAAATAGTTTGTGTGGTTTGATGGAAAATATTCGGAATACAACAATAATTCTACAGTGGATTTTGTTGTTTGTTTAATTCGATTAGAAAATTAATAGAGAGACTTAAAATTATAATTTTATTAATTGACGTAACTGATGTTTTTAACAGCAACTAGGTTTCCGTCTTTTTTTCTCTGCCTTGTTAAAAAAGCCACAAATGCAATATAGGACATCAAGCCATGTTTGTTGAATCCAATTAAAATATTAATTGTAATAACTATTTTTTTTAATTGAAAATCGTTTACCGTGTCTTTTTCTATTCTATCAAGAAACTCAAAACTCAATTGAAAAAAATATTGAAATAATTTTAGTTTTTGGTTTGTTGTTGTTCAATTGCTAACAATTCTTAGAATCAAAATGAATGTTGTTTATCTAATTCATTTAAATTATTAATTGAATGAATTAAAATATTAATTGAAAGAATACAGCTTTGTTTCTGTTAGTCGACTTTGAGATCATTCATTATTTATGTTTCTTCGTAGAAAATTTCAAAAAAATCTTCAAGCTTTGTATTAGCTTTGATTGCAGAATTAAAATATTAATTGAGAGAATTGAATATTAATTGAAAGAATTAATATATTAATTGAAAGAATTAAAATATTAATTTCAAGAATTAAAATATTAATTGAAAGAATTAAAATAATTATTGAAAGAATTAAAATATTAATTAAAATAATTAAAATATTATTTGAAAGAATTAAAATATTAATTGAAAAAATTCAAATATTAATTGAGAGAATTATAATATTAATTGGAGAAATAAAATATTAATTGACAGAATTAAAATATTAATTGGAAGAATTAAAATATTAATTGAAAGAATTGAAATATTAATTACAAGAATTAAAATATTAATTGAAAGAATTCAAATATTAATTGAAAGAATTTAAATATTAATTGAAAGAATTGAAATATTAATTACAAGAATTGAAATATTAATTGAAATAATTATAATATTAATTAAAAAATTAAAATAATAATTGTAAGAATTAAAATATTAATTGAAAGAACTACAATATTAATTGAAAGAATTAAAATATTAGTTGAAAGAATTAAAATATTAATTGAAAGAATTAAAATATTAATTGAAAGAACTACAATATTAATTAAAAGTATTAAAATATTAGTTGAGAGAATTAAAATATTAATTGAAATAATTATAATATTAATTAAAAAATTAAAATATTAATTGGAAGAATTAAAATATTAATTTCAAGAATTAAAATATTAATTGGAAGAATTAAAATATTAATTTCAAGAATTAAAATATTAATTGAAAGAATTAAAATATTAATTAAACGAATTGAAATATTATTTGAAAGAATTGAAATATTAATTACAAGAATTAAAATATTAATTGGAAGAATTTAAATATTAATTGAAAGATTTGAAATGTTAATGAAAGAATTACAATATTAATTGAGAGAATAAAAAAATATTAAAAAAAATAATGAATTAAAATATTAATTGAAAGAATTAAAATATTAATTGAAAGACTAAAAATATTAATTGAAAGAATTGAAATATTAATTGAAAGAATTAAAATAATAATTGAAAGAATTAAAATATTAATTAAACTTAAAATATTCAGCCCGATTATGAAAACTCCCAGGGAGATAATTTCCGGGGAATTTTATTTTTCGAGAATAATATCCTCTTTTTCTAAACAGTTTGGGAGAATATTGAGAATAGGGACAGAAATATTCGATTATTTCAGCTTTTTTGTTTGACTCTCGGTCTGTTCAGAATTAAAGGATTTTTATCTGAAAAAAGTAAATTCTCCCCGGGAGTTTTCATAATCGGGCTGATTAATTGAATGTGAATTCTGTTCGTTTAATTCAGTTTAAAAAATAATTGAAATAATTAAAATATGAATGAATTTTGTTAAATCAAACACGGATTAAGTTTATTCGATGAAAAAAGAAAATAAATTCTTGGAATATATGTAAATTGTGTCCGTCTAGTTCAATTAAAACATTTATTGAAAAAATTAAAATATTAATGGAATTTATTAAAATATTAATTGAGGTTAAGAATGCATGGAATTGGTTTTCTTTTTGTCGAATTCCGAATTAATCCATTTATATTCAGTTTGTTTAATTCAATTAAAAAATTATTTGAAGTAATGTTAAAGTTATTAATTTAATTTATTTAAATATTAATTGCGATACTTGCTTTCGGAGCGGAAAACAACGATTAATGAATTATTCGGTGTCGTAGTTTGTTTTAAATCACTCTGCCTGTTTAATTCAATGTGGTCGATTTTGACTGTACATTTTTAAAGTTCGTAAAAGTCCGATTCTTTGAAAATGGTAACTTTCAAAAAAAAAAAAAACGGTTATCCGCTTTCGATGTATTTTGCATTTTTAGTTGTTACGATGAGGCATTACGAACAGTGCAATCGAACAAAACCATAATCAAGGATAAAGGACTTGGCATTTTCTATTAAGGCCAATGCAATGCAACTTATTTGCACACTAAAAAGAAATTACATGCCACACAAAAAAAAACCGCATTTCATTTTAATAAACTTTTAAGTTGTTATAGCCTGCAGTGCCTTCAGCACTTGTGGCATCTCCCCTTGATGAGGACTGACGGCTCGTTCGTTCATTTGTCCGCTCATTCATTGCCTCGTTCTACTCAGCCCAGTAAAAGGTGTCAATGTGCTCTAGTTTTCGCCTACTCTAAAATACTCGCTCGTTATAGCTATTGTGTGGCAGTCTCCGAAGCAATGACCTTGTAAGGTTAGTGGCAGCTGCAGCAGCATCCGTGTGTGTGTGTGTGCGAGTGTGTTTCGTCATTTTTCATTTTCTATGCCAGCTTGCAAAGTTTTCCACTTGGTTTGTGTGTGTTTTTTTGTTCTGTTCGTCTATGATATGCCATAACTTTGTTGCACATCATCCGTTTTATACAGAATTTCCTTCCTTTTGTTTTACTACTAAGTTTTATTGTTTTTGTCATGTGACTGTGTTAGTTTAGTATTTTTTTTTTTTTTTTGATCTAAACAAGTACACACACACACAGATGCAGGTATCGTACGAACTTGGTTTATGTGGATACATTTTGCTCTGCAACAACATTGCATATGAATTAATGGGAAATGTCATGGCATTGTGGTAATTTGATGGACCATCTGATGGAAGCTGAAAAGTTGTCCCCACTCCTGTCACTGGCGAATGCAGTTGATACATACAAATGATGGCGTACAATGACCGCGCATCCAAATGGGGGGAATTTAGGACAAAACTAAAGAAAATTTTCATGCTATCGTTTCTGGTGAGGGATGAGAGGACAAACTGGCTTACATTCGCCTTTGGGACGAATGGGATGGCGGCTATTTTAGTATACTTTGGTTTGGTTTTTTAAATTTCAAATTTAAAAAATATTATTTTTTTTTAAATTTGGTGAAAAGGTAACATATTCTATTTTGCAAAAAAATTTAATAAATCAATGATCTCGAACAATTGAAACGAACTTGATTTTAAAATTCAAAAAAAAAATTAATTTAATTCTCAAATAATGAGAATTACTTTATTAGTATGAGAATTCCTGAATGAGAATTTTTTTTTGTGTAATTTATTTCCAACTTTGGTAGAAGAAAATTTACCCAAGTAATTAATTTTGTAATTCTTGGTGTCAGTCACCCACATACAGTGATGCCAGAAGATTTTTGGAAATATCCCTAGGCACACAAAAAAAAATCCCTTTTTTCCCTAGATTGGCAACAAAATTTTCCCTATATTTTTCCCTAGAAATTTGTCCGTTAAAAATGAAGATTAAATACATATTTTTAAATAAATGTAAACAATTTATTCGATTTAATTCATTTGAATAATAATTTAAAATAACAATTCAAAGACAAACATAAAAACTAAACAAAAAAAGTTATAAAATCAGTCATATATACATGCATTAGAGAGATCTATGCAATTAGAATAAAATAACAATTCAAAGACAAACATAAAAACTTGAAAAATTAAAGATATTGCAATTTTTATTTACTCTAAGCTTCATCAGTAGTTGAAACAAATTAATACTACATTGCCATATTGCTCTCATACATTTGTCAACAAAAAACCGAAATGTGTAGTTACCAGATTGAAAATGAACTTCGTTTCATTTGGGTTCAACTTAATAAACTGCGTGGCGATAAAACTTGCTTTCCATCTGAAATACACGTTTCAAAGTTTATTTTCTACGCTACAAAGTTGGTTAGGGTTAACTTTTATGAACATTTCACAGAAGTCCCTAGATATGAACAAATGTGAAATTCCTTCCCCTTTTTCCCTAGGCAGCTATTTTAACGATGAAATTCCCAAGAAAAGGGAAAATTCCCTAGTTTTGGCATCACTGCCCACATAATTGTTTTGAGAACTAAGTGTCGATCACACAATTAATTACTTATCGGTGGCTTAATTTAGAAAGGGCGTAACTCGATTTTTTTCAAAGTCCAGTTTTTTACATATTTTGGTAGACCATTGTCAAATACACATCCCACATCAGGGCTTTGCGATCAAAAATATCGGATTTATTGCTCTTTTG
Source organism: Hydrotaea cyrtoneurina (assembly GCA_958296145.1). Classification (NCBI taxonomy): domain Eukaryota; kingdom Metazoa; phylum Arthropoda; class Insecta; order Diptera; family Muscidae; genus Hydrotaea; species Hydrotaea cyrtoneurina. The sequence continues at coordinate 91,604,953 of OY282512.1, forward strand.
CAAAAGGGCGTAACCAAAATCCAAAAAAAAAATAGTTTCAGAATTAATTTTGTTGGGTATTTTTATTTAAATTTTTCTTTTGAAGTTTTTCAAATGTTATAAAGTTTTTACCTTCTCCTGAAAAGTTACGAATACAGAGTAATTACATCAATTAAAAATTTAAGGATTTTAGTAGATTAAATTTCAAACTAAAATTCACCAAACCAATCGCTCATTCAAATTATTAAATTACGAGAGTAAATGAACTTTCAAGAACGGTTTTAATAATTTTTTTTTTTGGTCACACAATGTGATTTTAAATTGACCAACAGCTTGGCCACAATTGAGTCTAGTTTTGTATATTCAAATTATTAAATTACGAGAGTAAATTATCTTTCAAGCACGGTTTTAATTATTATGCATTTTTTTTTTGTGACACATTTTCTAGTCTCCTCAATGTGATTTTAAAGTGACCAACAGCATGGCCACAAGTGAATCTACCTTTGTGCAAGCCGAACTACAACCGCGCAAACTTGACACTTTGTACAACAACCAATTCGCTTTTGCTGAAATGAGTGTAAAAGATGGAAAACTTAGCACGTGAATGAGACTCTAAATCCAATCTGATTACATTCTTTCCTTCAAACTCCTCGATTTCCCTTCATTTAAAGTACTTGTATCATTTGCTGAGAAAACTAAAAGGATTCTCAGCCAGATAATGTCCCATGCTAAAATTTAACCGGATTTAGTAGATATAGAAATGTCCTACCACAAGTATATCCTTCTTAATGACAAATCATTGCCTGCGTTTCATTTTAATTTTATTCGCCAACTCAGCAAATGAAATGAAACGATTGGCCTAAGGACTTCATCAAATTGGCCGCATTTTTTTCGATTTGCCAACTAACGTTCTGTCATTCCTCTTCATTCATTCCGACCGATTGTCGTCCTATTTTTCTTTTGAAATATTTCGTATTTAAGTTGATGCCTTTTTATCTATTTCCTCCCCTCCACCCCCCCCCCCCCCCCCCCCCCCCCCCCCCGTTTCATATTTCTTGTTAACGCGCCTTAAGCCATCAGCCATCCGCTTAAGTTTCGACAACTACTTCCACCACTACTGCCACTGCTATTTCCAAAATAAATGTCCCCGGACAAAATGCCATGACCTAGCCCGGTTGTCTCTGCTCTAATGATGCTCATCATAATTAAGTTTTAACGGTTTTTCTGTTCGTCTATTTTATCGGCTGTGTTGAATTTCTCATTTGGCCTAAGCTGGCTAAAAGTTGTCGTAGTTACGAATATTTAAACAGTTGTCATAAGAAACCGAAAGTGACATCATCGGGGGATGTGTGTGGGGGGGGGGGGGTTTCCGGTTTGGTGTTTGGTAAGCGCTTGGTCAGTGTGTAAGTGGAAATTATTTATTAACATCCGTTCGTTGTCCAAAAAAAAAAACAGAGAGAGAATAACACTGAAGTGAAACAGAATTTGTTATTTTTTGAATTCGTTTATCAGGACTGGTGTGTCCTGACGGTTGGTGTAGTGTTTTCCATTAATTGCCCTTAATTGTTATTGATTTCATGACAAATGTATTCATTTATCCATTTGTCAAATGCTGTATTATCGGTTTCATTATTAATGCAACCACCTACAAAAAAAACAACATATTTTTAAGAATATTTCCTTCTTTTTTTAAACTCTCGTTTGTCATTACTTCCACATGTAATGTAAGCGTGCCTATTCTCAAAGGAGTGTGGAAATTGTTTTAATGGCTATCAGTTTTGTTAAAGCAATTAAATGTACGTACTACGTACTCAATGGATATTTAATTGGAGAGCGTTGCCTATTTTTGAAACACCAATTCGTTTCGATGAAAGAAAAGTTCGAACTTAGCTAAGCTGATGATTTGTTACAGGTTGGGTTGAATTCCCCTGATGATCCCATCAAATTTCTGAACAGCATGTTCTGATCTTGGATATATTTTGCATCCCGATGTACACATTTTTCCTAATTGTAATAGGAGACATTCACACATCAACATTCACAAATGAATGAGTTTTTCCATGGAACTCGAAATGTCCACGATGTCAGACCTTGGAGGTTTTAATATGATTAATGCAGTGTAAGTAGTGGGCTGAGATCAGCATCAGTGTCACTGGAGAACATAAAACAAGTTTTTTTCAAAATTCCAGCATACGTGCATTTTTAGACTGTGCTGCATTTCGATCTGAAAAACTCACAATTCTTGTAAGAGTGAGATAAGTTCCCTAATTGAAAAGTATAGCAAAAACTCTCCATGTATGAAAATACGAAAACAATTTTCACACATTGTTCCTCACAACGGTTTATAAAGCAGTTATAAATTTTCACAAATACGAATAGAAAAATTGTATTAAAAAAATTTCATTGAAAAAATGTTTTTTTTCGTCAAAAATTGATTTATAACCCCGTAACTATAAATTGGATTAAAATTCACTACAAAAATGGCGAAAATCTTGCAGTCACAGTTCGGAAAACTAAAGCATTTTTGGGTCGTCGTGAAGCACCTTGTCGGACCGCAATACAGAAATTGGTGGACAAATTCGAGCTGTTGGGACAAGTTAGCGATGTGAATAATAAAAGCCGTGCTCCAAGAAAAACTGAGAATATTGTTGATGTGGCCCAAAGTGTTGAAGAAAACCCAGGTTTGTCCATTTCTCGCCGTTCTTTGGAATTGGGCATTCCAGAAACGGCAATACACCGTATTTTGCATAAAGACTAAGGCTTATAAAGTTCAGTTAACACAAGTACTCGAGCCGGCCGACCATCAACAACGTCGTGTCTTTGCTTATTGGATCCTTGGAATGCATGAAAATGATCTGGAATTCCATTGAAAAATCATCTTGACAAATGAGGTTGGATCAACCGTTACGGTGAATGGATTGCGCTATCGAGAGATGATTAATGATTTTTTATGATCGGAGTTGGATGATATTGATCTGGACAACGTTTAATTTCAACAAGACGGCGCTACGTGTCACACATGCAACGAAACAATTGCTCTTGTAGGGGAAATGTTTCCGGACCGTGTTATTTCTCGAAGAGGTGATCACAATTGCCCAACGAGTTCTTGTGTTTGAACACCTTGCAACTTTTTCCTTTGGGGCCACGTTCAAGATAAGGTCTACACCAAAAGCCCAGCGTCGATTCAAGACCTCAAAGATAGAATTCGGGAGACTATCGAGGACATAGGGCAGCCACTTTGCGATTTGGTTATAGGCAATTTCATGAAAAAGATGAAATTGTCCTGTAAGCCATTTGGTTGATGTGGTTTTTCATTATTACTGGCATACCTTCCTCTTTATTATGAAATGAACATTCGATCATTTATCTCAAAAAACTAAATTTTTCTTGGAATACCAAAATAACACCTCTCGTTGGAGAACTCAGTATGTGGAAATAGGCATCACATTATTGTGACATTTTTAATAATTTATTAATTTCAAAAATGAGATTATTTTTAAGAAAATAGTTGCATCAACATTGTATGGCGTTTTATACATTTTACTTGAGTCACGCTGTGACGCCTTTAACCATGGTTTACAGTTTGATCAGCCATTTTTGTGTCCCCTGAAAAGTCAACAACCTATTGCGATAACGTCCATGCGTGTTAAATGGATATCGTTGTAATAACGAAAGGCCCTATCAGCCGATCCTTATTTTTACTATTCTTTTGTGAAATATATTTGCAATAAATAAATTAAATTATAATAAACTTTAATCATGGCGACCATTTCAATACGACGGCCAGTGCCCCTTTGGACAAATCCTGGGCCATTCCGCAGGTGCCCGTAGAAAAATCATATTCTGACTAATTCTGCCAGCCAGTCCGTTTTGAAGTCTTGAAAACTGAATTCTAAATTTATTCAATTAATTGTATATCTGAAAGATACAATCAAATCATCAGGCTACTCAATTTCTGTGAGTTCTATTAGTCTCTTGTTAGCTTGTTAATGAAATACACTAGAAGGTCTTCGAAAATCTCCTTTTTTTTCTCTGTGTCCTATTAGTCTCCCGTTAGCTTGTCAATGAAATACCCATCAAGGTGTCTAATGTTATCCTGAAACCTGATCGGAATATCCAACTAATGTTCTTCCGGGGAAGATGTTCAAATAATCAGCTTTACAAAACCTCATTGTGATGTTGTGTTTGAATGATTTCGACCAACCATAACATGTGGTCATGTCGTTCACATTTTCTGCTGTAACCATTATCTTAATATATATTTACCCTCGACACTGATTCACTGATTCACTGATTCACTGATTCCCTGATTCACTGATTCCCTGATTCACTGACTCTGTCACGCAGTACGTAGGAATTTAAATAGGCATTCTATAATAATTCTATAAATAATAATAATAAAAAAAATAATATTTTTTTTTTGTACAGAAATTGTGTTTTCCCCAAATTTTTTTTTTACCAAAATTTTTTTTTTCCAAAATTTATTTTTTCCAAATTTTTTTTTTTTACAAAAATTTTTTTTTTCCAAATTTTTTTTTTTCAACAATTTTATTTTTCAACAAAATTTTTTTTTCAACAAAATTTTTTTTTTCAACAAAATTTTTTTTTTCAACAAAATTTTTTTTTTCAACAAAATTTTTTTTTTTCAACAAAATTTTTTTTTTTCAACAAAATTTTTTTTTTTTCACAAAAAATTTTTTTTTTCAACAAAATTTTTTTTTTCAAGAATATTTTTTTTTTTCAACAAAAATTTTTTTTTCAACAAAATTTTTTTTTTCAACAAAATTTTTTTTTTTCAACAAAAATTTGTTTTCACAAATTTTTTTTTCCACAAATTTTTTTTTTTCAATTTTATTTTTTTTCGAAATTTTTTTTACAAAGTAGTTTTCTCATTAACAAATATTTCTCAAGCAAATTAACGGGCGCCATAGGCGCATTACAACTTACTAGTAAAATATATATTTACCCTCGACACTGATTCACTGACTCTGTCACGCAGTACGTAGGAATTTATATTTTTTTTACAAAATTTTTTTTTAAACAAAAAAATTTTTTTTTACAAAATTTTTTTTTAAACAAAAAAATTTTTTTTTACAAAATTTTTTTTTAAGCAAAAAAATTTTTTTTTACAAAAATTTTTTTTTTACAAAATTTTTTTTTACAAAATTTTTTTTCCAAATTTTTTTTTCAACAAAATTTTTTTTTTCCACAAAATTTTTTTTTTCAACAAAATTTTTTTTTTCAACAAAGTTTTATTTTCAACAAAAATTTTTTCCACAAAAAATTTTATTTTTTCGACGAAATTTTTTTTCCATATTTCAACGGGCGCCATAGACGCATTACAACTTACTAGTTATAAAATATTCGCCTTCAGCTTTGGCTATTTCACATAATTCAAAAATATTGCATTTCACTGGATTTCGTCGATTTTTCCCTTTCGTTTGCTTTTTTCCTCCCATAAAACTCTTTTGGGTTTTTATAAAACATTATCGCCTGCAATAGTTTCATTTCTATAGATTTCCTTTTGTGTGTGTGTGTGTGTGTGTGCAATCATGCCCTCCACATTTGAGAACATATCATGCCTCAATACCATAATCCTAGATGTATGTTCTTTTCTTTAGCTTAAGACATTCCTCCCCCCGTCCCGCCTCAAGCTATGATCGCATAATGCCAACAATGCCGAATGGCATTAAGAAAACGAATACGGAGAAGAAGAAAAAAATAATAATAAAAGAAAAAAAATCCTTTTCAGTCAGCCAAAGTGGATGGAATAACGATGGCAGCCGTAAAGTGGAAGCGTACGGAGTGTATGTGTGTGTGTGTGTGTGTGATGGAGAGGAAGAAGATGTATTGTTAAAAACAATAGTTTCCTTAAGAGTTGCTCATGCTGTGATGCAATGTTGAGTTGTAAACGAAAGCTGTATAGGATTTCCACTTTCTGTACTCCAACAAGCCAGGCATGATATCCGGGGAAAGTGTAGACTAAAACACACTCTCACACACACACACACAGACACTTGTGGCCAATAACACAGAGGAACATAAATGTAAATTTCCATAACAATTTTTTGTTTGTCGTTTTCAGTCATTTGCTCATTTAGCTGCGTTGTTTTTCAGTTCTTACTATGTACTTCCCTAAGTGGTGCTATTTTAGTAAAACACACCTGTTGCATTCAGATATAAATTATACATTTCCCATCAACTCTCCTTTGGCCATACATATACATACGTATATCGCAATAATAGTTTTGTGTGTATTTTAACAATACTCTGATATTTCATGGAATGAAAAATAAACAAGAGCTTGAAAACAATCCCAGGGTATGAGTATAATGAACTCTACAGAAGAAGAAAAAACAAAAACAACAACAACAAATGCTCTAGTAGTTGTTCAACAGGATATTGCGCCATTGTAGCCATTGCCATGTTTACTGTCCTTATTAATTATCCGTTTCGTTTGTTTTTCCTTTCATACCGCACACACACACTCACACACATGTGCGCTTCAGTTTCGTCATCGCTTCAGCTATTGTTTTGTTGAAATGTCCTTAATGTCTGTCATAAAGTATGCCATAATTGCTGTCGAGCAAGAAAACTGGATTGTTATATGTAGCAACAACAGCAAAAACCTATACATTTTAATGCCAGAAATATGTACATTAGACTGGGTGAAGCTTGACCCGTGGAAAACTAATACTTTTTCCCGCTTCAGAGATTAAGTCATCAATAATTACGAGGTGCAACGACAGTGGAAAAGTCTCTCAATGTTTTGCCCGGATTTGAACCCTAGGTTATGTTTGTATATGATATGTTTAAATATGATTTTGGAGAAGTTCCCCTTCTTGTCTTTAATTCGCCGTCAGACTTTAAATCACAAAATGGAAATAAAATTCAAAATTATTAGGTAATTACACCGTGTTACAAAAAGTAGATTTTTTTCTGTCCTATGAACCAAATGCACATATTCGGAAAGAGGGGAAAAAATAAAAATACACGTGTATCGGCGATTTTCATGTACACGTCAGAATTTTTTTAAATTTTTTAAAAACAATTTTTATCAATTCTCAGATTTTCCCCAATTTTTATTATTTTTGAAAAAAAAAATATTTTTTTCACTTTTCTTAGCATAACTTGAAGAGACTCCAAATTTGTAAACTACTTAAGCGTTACGAAAAAAAAATGTTTTTTGAACTGAAACCTTAAAAAAAACGATAACCATTTAAAAAAAAAAAAAAAAATTTAGGAAAATTTGAGAATTTATAAAAATATATTTTTTAAAAAATTTGACGTGATACAGACATTTCCACGAGTCAGCTCGATTGGTCGAAAGGCATTCACACAGGCCACTACGAGCTTTATACTTCAAACTTAAAAAAAAAAAAAAAAATTCTGACGTGTACTTGAAAATCGGCGATACACGTGTATTTTTATTTTTTATTTTTATTTATTTTCCGAAAAAGTAAATTTGGTTCATAGGACAGAATGTGTGTAACACGGTGTTATAAGTACTGGAGATTACAACATTTGCCTTATGTAGTTAATGAGACCATTTGCTAGTTTTGTTTTACTATTAACGTTATTATCGTTATTAAAAAAAAAAAAAACTGTTACGACCCCCTCTTAGGTGCAATAATAATAATGCACAAAAAATGCCACTATGGCATTTTATTATCATTAATGGTTTTATTGAAAAATAAACATTAAATCATTGAATATTGATTGTCCATTTTAGTCTGTAGTTATTGTGTGGACATGCTGATAAAGTGTTTCATTCTGCCAAAGACAAATGAACAACATCATTATGCGAAGAATGTGACTCCGTTCATGACAGACGGTCACAACTCAAAATTTATACCGGAAACCTTTCAAATATTCTTTAGGGAAAGCCGTTTCACCAGATATTTAAATCTTTAGATTTCTGTAATTGACCACACAAAATTCGTTTAACAAAGAGGACAATTTTTTGAGTTGCGACATTATTGCAAGAAAGATATACCACAGAAAAATCGAATCGGCAATTAAATATTTTTTTTATTTAATTACAATACAAAATAGATTTATATTCAAATTTTTGGGTCCAAGGGGTAAACCGGGTGGCACAGACCATATGACTAGATTTTTGCAGCGACCATTAGGAATCGAGCCCACAACCCCCACGCTGATGATTCCACCACATTTGAATAAGCCCGTAACACAGGAGTTTGGCAACAAAAATACCTTACAGATCGCATTTTATCTCTCATAAACTAATTTTGAGGACATGAAAATTAGATAATCGTAATTTTAAGAATTTTCGTCTGACAATTTTTTTAAGAATTGTTTCACCAATTGCTGCATGTTCTCTTTAACCTAAATAGCATTTTGAGAAATTTAAATTAATTAAATAACTACAGACATGTTGTGGCCCTTCTAGACATTGTGCTAAACCTATGACCGCAACTCTTCACATGCTTGTTGAACAATGGCCAACAGCTGTTTATAAACAAGGCTAAAACCAATGTTTGAGGTCTCTAAACAAGACATGCAAATATAATAAAAGTTCTTATGTTCGGCGTTGTGTTATGCACAGTGGGGGTGAAATAAAAAACACTAACAAAAAAGAATAACATTTCATGATCTACAGAACATTTTAATGGACAATTCTAGAATTTTTTTTTTGATTATATGAAAAGGAGATCAATGAGATTATGGTTCCCTTTTCTATATAAATACCAGAAAAATAGACTAATGGCAAATGTGAAGAAGAAAAGTACAAAGCTCTACATATGGAAACGACTAGAAAATAGAAAAAGGCCTTAGAGGGGACTTAAAATGAACAAGAAAGGGGCATATTTTTAAAAGATAATAAAATAATGACCTAAAAAATTAAAAAAAAAGTTTTATTCCATTTTCTACACTTTTTTATTTGTTTTCGTTTTACATCAGTGTGAGAAAATTTGTTCCTCTTTTTTTTTTAGCCACATTCTGAATGCAACAACGCTGTGTACGTTGCAGGCTTCATGCACACGTACACGAGATTGTTGTCCTGCATTTTGACCGTGTATAAGGAGGCCCTTAAGTTTTGCCTAGGCGAATCTCGAAATTTCCACAACGTATACAAAAATTCCATAAATTTTCTAAAATGGATACAAAAATTCCCTAAATGTCTAAAATCGAAATTTCTGTTCCCTAAGGGCAGAAAAATAGAAGTAACAGAGATTGGCTAAATAAAAAGAAATATCTTTAGTTTTCTCTAACAGAAACGTGGAATTCTGAAATGTGAATAAAAATCTATTAAATTTTAATTGAATTTCTGGAGAAAAAAATAGATTCGCGGGATTAGTAAGTCAATCTCGATGAACGTTTCTTAAAGAAAACGTATCCTCGATGCATTTATCTTAAAGAAAATTAATTCTCGACCAACGTTTCTTTTGTGAAAGTTCTTCCTCAATGGACTTTTCATAAAGATAATTCTGTCTCAATGAACTGTTCTTGTAGAAAATTCTTACTCGATGAACTTTTCTTAAAGATAATTCTTTCTAAATGAACATTTCTTAAAGAAAATTCTTTCTCAGCGAACTTTTCTTAAAGAAAACTTATATTCGATAAAATTTTCTTAAAGAAAATTTATATTCGATAAACTTTTCTTAAAGAAAATGCATTCTCTGTGAGTTTTTTTTTTTAAAGAAAATTTATCCTTGATGAGCTTTTCTTAATAAAAATTCATATTCGATGGAAAATTCATTCTCTCATTCTCTGTGAGTTTTTTTTAAAGAAAATTTATCCTTGATGAGCTTTTCTTAATAAAAATTCATATTCGATAGAAAAGAAAAAAATAATCGTTTAACTTTGTTTAGTCCCGACAATATCGCTTTAGACGTTTGAAGGATTAGGTTTGAATTTTGAAAAATTACAACTAAAATAAGGGCGATAAGCTTTTTTTGTAATAAAAAATTCATCGGCGATGAGCTTTTTTTAAACTAAAATAAGGGCTATAAGCTTTTTTTCTAAAGAAAATTCATTGGCGATGAGCTTTTTTTAAACTTTTCTTAAAGAAAATCCTTTCTCAAGGAACTTTTTTGTAAAGAAAATTCGTTCTCCATTAGCTTTTTTTTTTCTTTCTCAAGAAACTTTTCTTATAGAAATGAGCTTTTATTAAAGGAAATTTATTTCGATAAACTTTTCTTAATGAAAATTCTTCCACGATGAGTTTTTCATAAACAAAATTCATCCCTGATGATCTTTTCTTAATGAAAATGTATATTCGATAAAAGAAAAAAAATCATCGTTAAACTTTTCATACTGTAGATGATTAGGTTTGCATTTTGAAAAGTTACGGCTAATGTGAGTGCAAGTAAAACAAATAAAAAAGAACAAATACAATCAACAATAACACATTGCATTTAAGGACTTAAGTTTGAGTTTCTTTAGTGATCTGGAATATCACCAAAAATTTGATGGCCATTGAAAGATTTCGGGGAGCCGAGACATTAGCTTGGCGACTCTTCATCTAGATCTCAGTGATATTTCGGGCAATTGAAGCTAGCGAGTAAGAATTTCTAGACAATATGTTTCGATTTTCCTCAGTGTGCAGTAGTTGTTTGTGATGTGGTATTTGGGGATTGAAAGTTTGGAAGTTTGGAACGTGCAGAGTCTAAGACATGTAATTATTTAATGATAATGGGAAAGTGGATGACATGAACAAATGGTTTTTATCAGGGGGGGGGGGGTCAACAATATTAAACGGCAAATGATATTCAACAGTGGGATTAATAAATTGATAAATACCAGTATTACTCAAATACGTTATTCTCTTTAATTACAAAAAAAAAAATAGAGAAGATGAGGTATTAACGAAATAGAAACAAGCATAACAAAGTTTGCAGTCAAGGAAAGCAATATCTCATATTCAAGTCCGGCACATAAAGCTTCCTAAATAAAAAACTACACCTTCTATTTGAAATGTTCCAAAAGATATTTGGCTTCTACTTGTCAGAGGCATTCTCAGCAGTGATCTCTAAAACCCCCCAATGAGTCTGAGTGCTCTGAGTGCTCAGAGTTTCCCTCCTACAGGATTTCCCTCCTGCCTACTGTTGTGTGTATGGGAATTTTGTGAATCAATTTTGAGTTAAGACTTACGATTAAACCAACCTAAATATATTTATATTCTAAAACACATGTTTATCTTTTGGTACTCTAGATTTGGTCTAAATGTGGAATGCTGACCCGCAGTCCAGTGGTTTATTTGCAAAGGCGGCTTGCATCCTACCCACTGTGTGTGGTTGGGTGTCTTTTGTATGCACACATGTGTGCAACGGCGAAATATGCAGGATTCAAAGTTTTAAGCAAGAGATAAAGTTCAAATATGTACCCTAAACATCTTAAACTCGTCTAATTGTATAGCCATACATATATATATGTATATATATATGCGTGTGTGTTCAGAACATGAGTTAGTGTGTATTTTGGAGGTTCTCTCTTTCGGTCGTGTGTGTGTGAGTGTGTGTGCGAGATGCCAATGGGGGGCATTTGAACCACACACACGATTGGAGTATGACCGCATATCTGTTATTACCACCACAAATATTAAATTTGTGTTGAATGTATGTGTGTGTGTTGGGTTTCTGTCAGAACATCCAGTGTGGCCGCTATAACTCACATACAAACACACACACACACAGACGCCTACATACAGAAAAGTATAAAGAAAAACATTTTCGCAGCTCATACTCACTGCGCCAGCAAAAACGAAACAACACGAAACTAAATAAAGACATGTTCTACTTGTTAGCCGATTGTTGTATTCCTCTCTACGCATATACGTATGAGTACAACAGTGTAGGTGTGTGTGCGTGATTGTATTGGATTGTGTATGTTTGTGCTGTACACGAGTGTTTTCTGTTGTTAAAACATTTGTGACAAGTTCATTTTGTGTCAAGCGAAATGTCAATGGAAATATGTACCCGCACTATGGTACTCCCTCTCTCTCTCTCTCTCTCTCTCTCTCTCTCTCTCTCTCTCTCTCTCTGTCCCGTTTGCACTCACCCTAGTCCACGTACTGTGAAATTTATAGTACGAGAGTATCTCTGCCATGTATCTTGGCCGGTGACATTTGAAGTGTCTATGGGCTGTTGCTACTACTGCTGCTGCTGCCGTGCTTTTTCCTATTGTAATTTCTAACACATTCAATCTTTGATGTCTTTTCGGGTTTGTTTGTTTGTTTTGTTGTTGTTATTTACAGCACGCAAGATTGTCCTGTTATGTCGCCATCAATGTTTAGTGCGGTGTTGGTATTTGTTTGCTTTGGCCTGAATTCCTAATGCAAGCACCAGCTCTACAAAAACTTTAGTTAACTCTACATACAGTTGAGGACATAACTGACCGTACAATCAAAATGAGAGAGAACGAAGTTTTTGCAAATGTGGCTTTTGGTACTATTCAAAAGGTTGCAAATACTCCTTTGTTCCCTTTCAACTTAAACTTGCATTGTGTGTGAAATTTTCGTATAGAATTTCTTATAAAAATTCATTCTGACTGAACTTTTTCATGCTCATTTCTTACATAACTTTAATCTTCGTGGAACTCTTGATGGACTCATCGTACTGAATAAAATTCATTGTTCATGAAATTTTCTGAACCAAAGGCTGTTTTTCTTAAACAAAATTCATCCGCGATAAATATTTCTTAATGAAAATTTATTCTCGATGAATTTTTCTTAAAAAGAAAACTTATTCTCACTGAACTTCATAACAAAAGTTCAATGAGAAAAATTGTTTTTTTTAAGAAAAATTCTCAATTAACTTTTCTTATATAAAATTCATCCTCAATGAACTTTTCTTGTAGAAAATTCATCCTCGATGAACTTTTCTTATAGAAAATTCATCCTCGATGAACTTTTCTTATAGAAAATTCATCCTCGATGAACTTTTCTTATAGAAAATTCATCCTCGATGATTTTTTCTTATAGAAAATTCATCCTCGATGAACTTTTCTTATAGAAAATTCATCCTCGATGAACTTTTCTTATAGAAAATTCATCCTCGATGAACTGTTCTTATAGAAAATGTACTCTCAATGAACTTTTCTTATAGAAAATTCATCCTCGATGAACTTTGGTTTTAGAAAATTTATCCTCATGAACTTTTCTTATAGAAAATTCATCCTAGATGAACTTTTCTTATAGAAAATTCATCCTAGATGAACTTTTCATATAGAAAATGCATCCTCGATGAACTTTTCTTATAGAAAATTCATCCTCAATGAGTTTTTCTTATAGAAAATTCATCCACGATGAACTTTTCTTATAGAAAATGTACTCTCAATGAACTTTTCTTATTGAAAATTCATCCTCAATGAACTTTTCTTATTGAAAATTCATCCTCGATGAACTTTTCTTATAGAAAATTCATCCTCGATGAACTTTTCTTATAGAAAATTCATCCTCGATGAACTTTTCTTATAGAAAATTCATCCTCTATGAACTTTGGTTATAGAAAATTCATCCTCAATGAACTTTTCTTATAGAAAATTCATCCTCCATGAACTTTTCTTTTAGACAATTCATCCCCAATGAACTTTTCTTATAGAAAATTCATCCTCCATGAACTTTTCTTATAGAAAATTCATCCTCCATGAACTTTTCTTATAAAAAATGCATCCTCCATGAACTTTTCTTTTTGACAATTAATCCTCGATGAACTTTTCTTATAGAAAATTCATCCTCCATGAACTTTTCTTTTAGACAATTCAGCCCCCATGAACTTTTCTTATAGAAAATTCATCCTCCATGAACTTTTCTTATAGAAAATTCATCCTCAATGAACTTTTCTTATAAAAAATGCATCCTCCATGAACTTTTCTTTTAGACAATTCATCCTAGATGAACTTTTCTTATAGAAAATGCATCCTCGATGAACTTTTCTTCTTATAAAATTCATCATCCATGAACTTTTCTTATAGAAAATTCTTGCTGGATGAACGTCTTTTTCAGCTACATATTTTTCCAGCCCTGTCGTTCTTCAATGCTTTTCTGTTCCTTAATGCGAAGCTAATCTTTGTTTTTCTTTTTTGTATTTGCTTTATTCCAAAAAATATTGTACATGTAAACCTGCCAACAATTTGTATTCACAACAATGCTAGTTAGTTTGTTGCTTATTGCTTATTGTTGTTGTCGACTAAAACAACCGAACATCGTTGCACCCTGTTTCATGTTGGAGCCACCGATGTTTCGTATCCGTTCTGCATGTGGCTCCCAAAAAAAGGACCAATTCACACTTAAAACAGTGTTTCAATCTGCAGTTGCTCGTCTTTCGTTTTTTTTTTTTGCTTGGCTCTTAATTTGATTCAAACCAAGTAAGCCCCCTTTTTATTTTATGTTTCCCCATTTTTTGTCTACCACATTCGCTCACTCAATAATGCGGGCAGGCGGACAGACAGACAGGCATGTACTGCTGTGATACGATATAGAAACTTACCTACTATACACGAACATATACAAACAACAACCTTTATATCCTGTCAGAAAGGATTTTGTTTTGTTAAGCTCGGCTGGTGTCGCTTTCTTGTTTTTTTGTCGGTTAAAATTTCGAACAAAAGCAACAACGTTTGGACATGTAACCCAATCACATGAACACGTACGCACGCACACACTTACTCAGGCACAGACAGTCAGTCCTGTTACTGTATTTAAACAGTAGGGTGCGAAAGTATGTGCGTATGTGTGCTTATGTAAATTAGTATTTGGCATAGCTTTGCTTCATGTAACGTGTAGTTGAGTACACGTTGAAAACGTGGCCGATAGTGGGTGTGTAGGGAGGTCCATCGTTTGTATTCATAATTTTATTGGCCATATTGAATTACCAACTGTTTACCACAGGCGGTGGCTGATATTGTTATTGATTTACCAAATTTACCAAATAAAATGTTTTTTGTGTGTGTGTGTGTTTGCCTTACAAGTATTTGGATACATATGATTTATGTTTGGATTACATCCATAGATGAGAGTTATACGAATTCTGTTTACAAAACGCACCATCTGGTAAAAAAAAGTAGTTTATTTTTCTTTTGTTTGTTAGGGAAATTTTTATGGAAATAGAAACGATTAGAGGAGTAGTAAGCTTTTCATTTCATTGTGTATTTCCCTTAACATTCCATGAAGGAACTGCGAACTGCGCTCTATGTATTTTGTACGCTCCCTTGACCCGGACCTACTGCTTAAAGCCGTCGCTGAACGACTAAAACTTTTTTTCGAGCAGTTTTACATTACACAGAACACCGGTTCGTGTGTGATTTTATTTTAAGTTCGCGAACTTGTACGTGTACTGCCAAACAAACAACGATCAGATGGGGTGAAGTATTTCTTGCACCGCTTTAAAACTTCTAAACACTTCAATGCTTCTTGCGACTCTTCGAATATATGGCTAGCCCAACGAGCCTCATGCCTAGAACATCAAGAGTATCTGATACGGCGATATCCACACAATCCATAGAGATTGACGAAGATGTTGGATCAGGTGATCGTTTGTGTGACAACCAACAGCACTGAGTCTTTCGGGCGTTAAAATCTACTCTGTTGATTTGGCCCCACTCAGAAACCGTCGCCAAATCGCGGTTGAGTGAGTCGTTCACCTTTTGTCCTCGACCTCCAGAGGACCTGGCCGATGATCAAATGAGTATGAATGATAAAGGTTACTCTCATCCGCAAAGGAGTAGATTGGATTCACAGTCTGACGCAACAGGTCGTAAATGAAAATAAGATAAATAGAGAAGGAGAGAGGATAGAACCATGTGGCACTCCTGCGGTGAAAATTGCGTCCGCTTCTAAGACGCTAACCGCAAATTGAATATTTTTCAATTGCAAATATCTGACAAAATTGTGTGTTTTTAAACAAATTTCGTAAAGACAATCATTTAATGCTTGAACTAGCTTAATTTAAATAATATTCAATAGTAGTCACTAAAAGTCAGGCGAGTAAATCAACAAAGTCCTTAGTCCAGACAACCGAAACCGAAATCACTTCGATTCTAAGGAAAAGTTGAAATCTACTTTTATTTGACATCTGTCATTTTATTTGACAGCTGTCATTTTATTTGACATCTGTCATTTTATTTGACAGCTGTCATTTTATTTCACAGCTGTCATTTTATTTCACAGATGTCATTTTATTTGACAGCTGTCATTTTATTTGACAGCTGTCATTTTATTTGACAGCTGTCATTTTATTTGACAGCTGTCATTCTATTTGACAGCTGTCATTTTATTTGACAGCTGTCATTTTATTTGACAGCTGTCATTTTGTTTAGCTTAAGGGTTTGTAACGGGTGTGCCATCATATTAAAGGTCGGCTTTGGGGGTTTTATGCGTCACAGGCCTCTATGACATCGAGGGTAACGAAAAGGCTGAGGCATTATCAAGTAATGAAACGAAAACCCAGACCATAAAACTGCTATTACCAATTCCCGTCCATTAAAGTTGAAGATAAAAATAATTGTTGATAAACAACAAAGTTTTTAAAAAATTATTCGATATTGGTTCTGTTTTTTATTTTATATGGAAAAGTTTCTATTTATGGGGATATTTCGTATTTGTAGTGACCGAATGGTTCATTATCAAACTTACCCCAAAAATGTTAGCCATTTGTCATTTATTACATTGAAGCCATTTTGTAATCAGGAGCCGTGCTGTTCCGCCTATCCAGGTCTAACTACTGGCCGACAGTAAATACCCCAGCATTTGACTACAGGTCATATGTATGACCAAAAAAAAACTCTTCCAATTCAATATGGAATTGTGAAGGTCATATCGAAGCTTTCGTGTCATTTACCTAATAAGAAAGTGATTATAGTTCTCTAGTCTAAATAATAAAACACAGTCCGCAATTTGTTCATATTAATATTTTTAAAGGATCTCTGTATATTCACCACCTCAATGTATCTTTTTTCTCCTGTACATTTTCTAATTTTCACTTTTTCCTAATTTTTTGGTTAAACTTTGTATGCAAATGCCGTTGGCTGGTGGGATTGGGGCAAATGTAAGCAATTTCACATTTTATGAAGAAAAAAAAACAACCGTCGAGCACACGTACATTTGCACATCATCTCCACAAGAGTCTCGTACAACAAAATTATTTGCCTTCAACACGCTTCCAGTCTAACACAATCCCTTCGCAGCCGCATATTCAGGGGCTGTATGAGAAGTTTAGTAGGAATGCAGTTCTTCAGTAGTTCACTACTTTTTAGAGATGGGCAAAAATTCTTAGCCAACTCAATAGGATTCAAATCATATTTAACTTAAGAATATATTTTGTAATACTACACCGACGATTTACCAGTATTATTATACAACCCTCGTACATATTCGTCCGCCATACAATTTTCTAAGTAAACATAAAATTTTCATAAATGGGCCTTAACATGAAATGCTAGGCCTCAATGCCATGAGTGTGTGTGTATAAATATGTGCTTACATTTGGGTGTGTGTGTGTGTGTGCAGTTGGTCTGTTTGATTTGGTGATTACACACATACAAACTTTTGGCATTCGTTTCGAAATACCAAAGAAAAAAACATAAAACGAACGAGTCTGAGATAAAAAAAAGGCATCGTGCTGTTTATTTCAGTAATTGTTAAATATGTTTTTATTGTGGATTTTTTCATTTTCGATGTTTTTTTTTTGTTGCATTTCTCGTATTCTTCACATTTCAAAACGTCTACAAATCTTAATACTTGGATTATGGCCAAATGCCATGTTCCAATTATTGTGTTTGTTTTATTTCTTTTTCTTGCACACCGAGTTTTTTTCGTTTTACAAATACACTTTTTTCTCCTTATGTTACATTTACACTACGGCTAAATTGTGCAAAAAAAAGCTTAAGGAATACAAATGATGTGAAAATGTTATCGGTGGAAAATAATTCTGTTTTTTTTTTTGTTAATCTATCACAGTCGTAATCATAACATAATCACAGACTTACATTAAAACAAAGAAACTAAAACGTTACCAAAATGATGTCAGGCATTCAAAAAGTGTAAACAAAACAAAGCCAAAGCATAAATATTTAAAAATGTTTGCAAACAAAAAGTTGTCCATTATTATTACAAACTCGTCAATGCCGAAACATAAAAGTAAACATTTATTAAAAATTTAATTAAATCAACTTGGTGAGCAAATCAACCGCAGCGAAAACAAAAGCAGAAAAGCGCCAAAACGTGAATGTAAACGCAAACGAAAACAACACCAGCAGCATCTGCAGCAGCAATCGATCATTTTAACATCGCCTCGGCGCATAACAACAACATAACAGAATCTCGTCCTTGTGTCGGGCTGTGTGTATGTGTGTGTGTGCGAGTGTGTGGCGGAAATTAAATCCTTCATAATGTTCGGTTGTATTTATCAGTTATGGGATTGGTAAGTTATGCAATTACTACATCTCAATGTTGTACAATAATAATAACAACAACAACAACAACATTCCCATTTATCACAACTACAAAATTCCGATACACAGCAAGAACCAAAATTGTTGTTATTTCGGATTTAAGAAAGTATAACCGGAAATTTAGACATAAATTAAATTGTTATTATTATAAATATAACAATTTCCACCCCCCGAGTTCTGCATGAGATTAGGAAACTTGGAGTTGGCAAGACTCGGGTGAAGCTCTCACAAACCAAACACCGCGTTATGCTTTCTCTTGCCTGGGTGTGAATGAGAAACATATTTAAAAGCTATGAAAGTATGTCAAAATTGGTTGTGGGGGGTGGGGAACGAAACAACTGTAAAAAAAAATTGTCTTTATAAAAATCATCTGAATTTTTTCATAATTATGACATTTCTTATGACAATTTGCCAAATTTCTATAAGTTTTCATAGTTTAAATGAAAATTTTACAAAAAATATAAGAAATTCAAATTTTTTCTGAAATTTTAAGATTTTTTGTGAAGAATATCAGATTTTTTTTTTATAAATAAATTATTTCGAATTTTTTCTGAAGAATTTCCTATTGATTATTGAAAATAAAAATTTTTTAAATGAAAAATATAAAAATTTGTATTGGAAATTCCTAATTTTATTTATAAATTTTTAAATGAACAATTTTTATGAAAAATTTATAAAATTTTTATGCAAAATTTATAAAATTTTTATGAAAAATTTATAAAATTTTTATAAAAAATTTATAAAATTTGTATGCAAAATTTATAAAATTTTTATGAAAAATTTATAGAAATTTTATGAAAAATTTATAAAATTTAATGAAAAATGTATAAAATTTAATGACAAATAATAATAACATTTTTATGAAAAATTTAAAAAAAAAATGTTATGAAAAATTTATAATATTTGTATGAAAAACTTAAAATAAAATTTAATGGAAAATAACAAGGCTTGAGTAAATAAAATGTGTATAAGAAATTTAAATTGTTTATGAAAATATTCAGATTTTTTTATCAGGAATATCAGATTTTTTATTAAATTGTGAGATTTTGAAATTTCTCACAAAAATGATGAGGTTTGAAATTATTCATGGAAATGTTTCATTAAAATTTGATTTTCTTTTTAAATTATAATTTGTTTATAATGAAAAATAACAAGACTTGAGTGAATAAAGTGTGTATGAGAAATTTAAATTTTTTATGAAATTTTAATTTTTTTTTTTGAAGAATTTCCATTTTTTTTTTAAAATAAAAATTTTTGAATTTTTTATGAAGAATTTAAATTTTTTTTAATGAAAATTATAAAAATGTGTATGGAAAGTTTATAATTTATAAAATTTTTATGACAAATTTATGAAATTTTTATGACAAATTTATAAAATTTTTATGAAAAATTTATATGACAAATTTATAAAATTTTTTTGAAAACTGAAAATAAAATTTAATGAAAAATAACAAGGCCTGAGTAAATAAAATGTGTATAAGAAATTAAATTTCTTTTATAAAAATATTCAGATTGTTTTTATCAGGAATATCAAATTTTTTATTAAATGATGAAATTTTTCACAAAAAGTTTGAAATTATTC
Organism: Hydrotaea cyrtoneurina; assembly: GCA_958296145.1. NCBI lineage: Eukaryota > Metazoa > Arthropoda > Insecta > Diptera > Muscidae > Hydrotaea > Hydrotaea cyrtoneurina. The sequence continues at coordinate 91,624,928 of OY282512.1, forward strand.
ATTGAAATGTTTCATTAAAATGTTGATGTTTTTTTTTAAATTATATTTTGTTTATGATGAATTTTTTTCATAAAAATAACAAGAGTTGAGTGAATAAAGTGTGTATAAGAAATTTAAATTTGTTTTTGAAGAATTTCCAATATTTTTTTGGAAAAATTTAAATTTTGTTTATGAAGAATACCAAAATTTGAACTAAAAAAATTTATAAAATTTTTATGAAAAATTTATAAAATTTTTATGAAAAATTTATAAAATTTTTATGAAAAATTTATAAAATTTTTATGAAAAATTTATAAAATTTTTATGAAAAATTTATAAAATTTTTATGAAAAATTTATAAAATTTTTATGAAAAATTTATAAACATTTTATGAAAAATTTATAAAAATTTTATTAAATTTAAATTAGACTTCATGAAAAATTTTATTTAACAATTTGAAAAATTAAAATAATTTTACGACAAATTTGTTGTTTGAATAAAACATATTTCCAATTTTTTATAAAATATTTCGAAATTAGTATGACAAATTTCTAATATATATGCTTTTCAAATTTGTAATAAAATATTTCATATATCTTACGAAATTTTTTCATAAAATTTAGATTGAAATTGCCAGAAATATTTCATAGCTTGAAAATAACATATCATTTGTATTCTTAATCATGTACCTGAACTCTGTCATATTTAGAAGTTTCTACAAGATTTTTTTTTAATACATCAAAAAAAACTGTAGTTAATTCCATTTAGCAGCACCTTACGATTTATTTCATATGGCTGCCTCGACTGGCTTCGCAGTTGCTCATCCTGCCAAGATCTTGGTGACGGTTTCTGGATTAATCTCACGAATGGCTGGCTCGATATAAGCCCGAAGGTCCGGAATGAAATGGCTATGGCTGGCTCTGCAGTAGCACATCTTGTCAACCCAATTTCCCAAGACCTTGCTGACGATTCCTGACTCTATCTCTCAAATGGCTTAAGCGATGTTCGTCCTAAAGACGTAAGTCGTTAATCGATTATTTCAAAGATCGATTGTGCTTGGCCATTGATTGTCCAAATCCCTGTCGACAATTTCCGGTCGCAGAATTTGGTTTACCCTGTCTCTATAGTACTCACCGTTAACCTATGTGGTGTTTCCACAGCCTCATTTCGGTTAAAACGTCCTCTTTTGTTGTTCAATCATCATGCGATGCAATTGGTGCCACAGAGATATCAATGTCAAAATAACATTTGATTCAAAAAGAAACCACTAGTTGGACCACCTTGAGTGTCCCTTTTTTATTATTATTTAATGACCTCTGCTTGTCTATTAAATAAGTTTCATCAATTTCTAGGTTGTACTCCCTGATACCACATATATTTAAAATTTTTCTCTTTACGGTGGTTTGTTAGAGAACTTTTTCATTCGTTTAACCTGATTTTTACGTAATTTTGTTTTTAGTTTTTTTATTTCGACCAACTTTACACGTTTGTTCTTTTTTTATTTCTTCGTTTACCTGATTTTTTTGCCCAACTTTACACTTTTGTCATTTTTCTTTATTTCTGCCAGCCATTTTTGGCCCATTTTATTTCGGTTTGAACTTTGGAAAGCCCTGGTATTAACAAATATTTCGATTTATTACCTTTTCTATTCGTTTGATAAATTCTAACCCTCAGACTAACACACGGGTCTGGCTAGAATGAAAAAATCTGGACGAAAAAACCAACGCAAGGATAGTCATAAGGATATGTTGGTGTTCCCTTTACGAATATACGAATGTGATTATCGAAACATATCTTTGACGGAGTTTCAAACAATTCTGCATGTTTATTTCGAACGTTTTTAGTCACGTTTTATCCTTACTTCCTGCGAGCTACTCCTTGCAATTCATTTTGAAAAATGTTATCATACATTTCTACTGGTGATAGTTTTTCTAAAGTGCAGTTTTTTTTCAATTTGGTTAGGAAATTGCTTTGTTGTTTACCTTTTTGTTTAATAATGCCATTAAAATAATTATTTTATTAATCAAATTAATCCAATAAACGCATTTTCTCTATGCACCAAGTATTAAATTAACTGAATTTTTTCCTGTGTACCGCTCTCAAACAGCATCACATTGAGGAAGGCACAACGCTGCCAGAGCAATAAAGGCAAATCAAATTAACAACAGAGATGAACAACAACTATATGTTTGTATTTGTTTTAAGAGAAAATCTTGAAAGGCACTGAAAATCTTGAAATGTACAAAGTTACTGAGGAAATTAACCGAGTGTTTTCATAAATCGAATTTTCCATTCGTTGCAAATTGTCAAAATTGAAGGCGCAATAAAAGGGATGTTTACCAGTAAAGAGAGCCTGTCGTTTTCGGATTCTTTTCCATATGTCGGTATCTGAGAACCAGAATTTAATAATGTCTGTAATCCATTTTATAACGCTTCCAATATTGACGATTTGTAACGAAGGAACAAATTCGTTTTATGGAAACAGGCGGTATTCAATTTGAGTTAACTTTTACCAGAATTGAGAACATATTTTATTGAGTTTTCTTAAGCCAAGGCACATTTACAAGGTAATCGCATCAGGTACAACAAATACAACACTACAATAACAACATGCAATTTGTTTTTGATTAGACAACGAAACTGTCAGAGACATCTGATTGAAGTTGTTATGAAAATGTCAACAAATTCTATATTGTTGATTCCATGTTCCATTTCCGCGCACTTCTTTTTTATTGCAAAGGCTGCATTTTCTCATGTTTATTTATTTTTATTTTTCCACAAATTTCAACTTACAAAATATCACAAATTGAATTTTTATAATTCAAATCAAAATAAAAAACCAAAAACGAATGAATTTGAATTTTCAAACGTCATATTCAAAATAGAAATAAAACGTCATTTCTAAATGACACATTCGCTTACAGACCAAATGAAAAAAATAAAATATCAGCTGATTGTCAAGATTACCTTGTAAATTGCCTTGTCTTAAGCATTTCCCTTGGAATATGATTTTTTTATGGCGCCCACATTATACACTAAACTGCTTTGACATCCCGATTTATCATCGGCCGTAGACAAACTCCTATTCGAGAACTCTCTGTCCTGACCCCCCTCCTGTTTTAATCCCCTACCTGTAGCCATATTTTTTGATAATAGAAAAAATTGCCTAATTTGTCCACTGGTAAAAACATGTGCTCGTCCGTAATTTTTCAATCGAATTGTTCCCCTTAAATGTTGCACCGTCAGCAAACTCAATGTTGTTCATGCCAGTGTGTTCAGCCATTAGCGTTGTCCCCGGCAACATAGTGTTGTCGTGATGTAACAACACTTGTTGCAACAGACACATTGTAATAGTATTAAACGGGTACCCTATAGGCAGCGATAGTATGCCAGCATATGCAGGAATAGGCCGAATAATTGATCAGTAAGTGGTGAGAAACGTTTTCAACAATCCGGTTTTTAAACAACTTGAAAAGGATTGCTTGTTCAGAAGTCTTTAAATATTGGCCAAAGTCCAATAATTCTGAATTACTTCCCTTGGTCACGGATTACATTTGGGCTCCAAACTCGTTTTATGGTAAAGTACCGGGCGGTAAAGTGTTTACAAGTCGTTCCTTGCTGGTCTGGGTTTCCAATTGTTTGGCGTTTGATGCTGAACAAGCGACTTTTGAAACACGTGAAAAGGTTGCACAAGGTAGTACAAGCATTCACGTTTGAATAGTGTGTGCCTGTGTTGCATGCAACCATTTGCTGGCGGCCTTTGTGAGAGTTTAATCAATTAAAAGCAATTAAGTGGGCACAACGCTGCCGCCTGTCTCTTTCATAGATTTATGTGGTGTGGCGCCCATATTGTTCTGGGTCATTCATTGTTGCAAATGCGGTTTGCCATGGCAACCATCCCGACCCCCAAACCACCCTTGCTTAGGGTTCAATTAAATATAAGAATTATGGGACCGGTTAAATGGTTGGCAAATTGTTTGTTGTGCCTAATTAGGCATAGTGGAGCAAATGCCAATTGATTTTTCTGTCAGCTTTACCTTTTGCAGACAAAGCCTAGTTCTCGACATATCTCATTTTACTCTCTAGCCCACTGAATGTTTGCAACATCATGCCACATCATTAGTAATGACCGCAGTACTAATTTTGTAATATGTCTCATTTTCCCCCCCTCTTCTAATTGCAGGTTAGAAGCGCCACCGCTGTTTTCAGCGGCCACCATGGACGCCAAGAAATTACAGCAATTGCAACAGTCGCAAAATGTTCAGAAGAAAATACCATTAGCCTATCAGACCAACATAGCTGATTATCGCACAGCAACACATTCGCCAGTCTTCCAGCAACAACAGCAGCAGCAGCAACAGCAACAGCATGGCAACTATCATATGGCCAGTCATATGAGCAGTGCTGGCCACTATCAACAAAGTCCTACGACGACCTCATCGAGTGGCGGACCCCTCTCACCCATTGACATACAACCGCAAGCCGGCAAATTGCTGCTCAAGCATCAATTACAAAATTCCAGCGGCGGCAGCTCCATACAGAGTTCGCCGTATCATCAGGCCTCCATATCGTCGGGTTATCCGACCAGTAGCGGTACGGGCGCCACAGATCAACTGTACCAGTCACCAACGGAGAGGACGTATTTGCAAGCTGCCGGCCGCTTGGCTGCGGCGAATACATCGGCACTTGCCCTGCAGCAGCAGTATCAGCAAATACAACAGGCCAAATTACAGGCGCAGATCGCATCGCAAAATGAGGCAATACAGCAGCAGCAACGCAACTTTGCCATGCGCCAGGCCATGAATGCGGCAGTGCCACAGGGTCATTATCATATGGCACAGCAGGCGCCTCAGCAGCAGCAGCAGCAACATCGTGCCCCTCCCTCGTCGCTCAACCTAACCAATCAATTTCAGCCGGCATCGGGACCCCTGAAGGTCACTCAGCAAAACTCCCAAAAGTCATCGCAGCAACACTATCATCACCAACAGCAACAGGAGCAAATTTACGGTCAACACCAGCACCAGCAGTTGCAAATGCAACTGCAGCACCAGCAACAGATGCAGCAACACCATCACGCTCTGCAGCAGCGTTCCAAATCGGACCTGCAGACTCCCGGCAGCAACGACCAAAGTCCCATTTACATACAGCAAAATCATCCCGGCCATGTGGTGAACCAGGCCGTGCAGACGCAAATTTCGACGGTGGCCAAGACCTCAACCATCACGAAAACTCCCAGTTCGGAGGACTCTTCGTCGGCCTCCGCAAAAAGTCCCACACATGCGCCGCTGGATCGTAAGAAATCGGCGGGCGGTGTATCCACATCCAATGCACAAGCTTTAAAGTCGCCCATAACCAAACGACCGCCCAATTCGCCGGTGACCATATCCGGCTGGCTGTACAAACAGGGCTCGGAGGGCCTGAAAGTGTGGCGCAAACGTTGGTTTGTACTGGCCGAATACTGTCTCTACTACTACAAGAGTCCCGACGAGGACAAGGTATTGGGTTCCATCCTGCTGCCCTCGTACAAAGTATCCGCCTGTTTGCCGGAAGATAAAATTTATCGCAAATTCGCTTTCAAGTGTGAGCATCAGAATATGAGAACATACTGGCTGGCGGCCGAAAACGCCGAGTCCATGGTGCAGTGGGTGAGGGCCCTGAGTGCGGCCACCATGATGCAAGCGCCCAGTAGTGCTGGTGATTCATCGGAGCATCCGAGTGGCTCGTCTTCGGTTAATCACAGCGGTGATAACTCCGATTCTGGCATAAATACGCTGCAAAGCAAAATGTCTGGTCATGGTCAGGTGACGCCAGCTTCGGACAACGGCGGAGGCGTAACGGCATCGAGCAGCAATAGTGGTGGCGGTGGGGCACAACCGCTCTATGCCAATGCCCCGCCGAAGCCAAGGCGCATAACAGACGGCGGCTATTCATCGCCCTCGCCCGAACACTCGGTCGATAATGAAAGAACAAGATCGAATCAACAGCCACAGACTAGTCGCCGCACCGGCATCATGTCACCAACATTGCAGCAAATGCAGCAACATCAATACCAACAGCAGCAACAACAGCAACGCTCGCAACATCATGCCATCTACGATACGCGCACCGGCAACGTATCGTCAGCCATTCGTATACCGCAGCAGCAGCAGCAGCAGCATCAACCACAACAACAACAGCAGCCCAACTACAATTTGGACAACTTAGAGTCACAATATCAACAGCAGCTGACCTTAAGTCCCGACGAGTATCCGGCCTCACCACTGGGCAGTCCATCACAGTACATGGACGCCCAAATGGAACAGCAAATAATGCAGCTGCAGCAGCAACGCATGGCCGTTGATGACATTTACGGCGAACGTGAACTGTACATGCAACGTCTGATACAACAGCGCTACCCACCCAATATGGCCGCCTATGGTGTTGCCGAGCGACGTACGCCCGACGCCTATGGCCGTTCGAAAAATCGCATTTTCTCCGACTACGAGGATATTTACAATTTGACAGCGGCCGAAACGGCGGCCGCTCAGGCAGTTCTAATGCAGGAGGCGGCGGCCACCTATCGACGTCCCATGTCACCGCCCAGTTATGAGGATAATAAATATTTACCGACGATACCATCGCGGTATACACCAAATCATTTGGAGGTAAGTGTATATTGTGGGGGACTTTTTTTTTTTTTTGTTAAACCTCATGCAGGGGGTCCGAAAGTTGTAGTGAACTCAGGGTTTTAGTGAACAAACATTCCATGAATTCCCAGAGTTAAAATTAGCAAGGCCTTCTTATTAAAAACCTTCTTAAGGTATTTTTAGATCCAAAACACATTCTAAAGGGATTTCAAAAAATAGTCATTGTGGAAAGCTTTATGTGCCCAAAGATCACCCGAAATCGAATGCCACTTCTTTATTCCTGTGCCTTTTAGAAGGAATTTTTATGAATTTCAAAGTTCCAATCGGGGCTTCTTCTTAAAAAAACCTTCTTAAGGTCTTTTTAGATCCAAAACACATTCTGTAAGGATTTCACAAAATAGTCGTTGTGGAAAGCTTTATGTGCCCAAAGATCACCCAAAATCGAATGCCACTTCTTTATTCCTGTGCCTTTTAGAAGGAATTTTTATGAATTTGAAAGTTCCAATCGGGGCTTCTTCTTAAAAAAACCTTCTTAAGGTCTTTCTAGATCGAAAACACATTCTGTAAGGATTTCAAAAAATAGTCATTGTGGAAAGCTTTATGTGCCCAAAGATCACCCAAAATCGAATTCCACTTCTTTATTCCTGTGCCTTTTAGAAGGAATTTTAATCAATTTCAAAGTTCCCATCGGGACTTCTTCTTCTGTTCAAGTAGTGCTCATTCTCTCTTCTACTAAAAGAGAGCGAAGCCTTGTGTTCATTTTAAATGAATGCGAAAAAGAATACTGAGAAATCAACAGTCAGAATAACTGACAGCCAGTTTGGTCTCAGTAATTTGATACAGAATTCCCCTTCGTCCGGCACAAAATATATGACAGTCTCATACATTGTGTGCTACTGGATCCAACTGCCTTCCAGTTGGATTCCATTCCCTAAAATCGCACAGCTCATTAATTGAACGAAGTTTCCCTTGTTTGAGATGTATTGCATATCGTTGGATCAGTTTCGTACGTGTTATGTTTACATTTCATAAAAAAAACTCTCTGCGCCAGTTGAAGAGCATTTGGAAATTAAAGTGATGCAGATGACATGATGAATCCATTAAGGTCGAATCCCTTCCGCTAAGCATACTGTAAGCTCATGAAGTAAACTGCAATATCATTACGTGTATATGCAACATAACGTACATGGCCACCGGCAGGGGAGCACAACATCATGCCATTGTATGTAACATGCACATGCAAAACTATACGGGCAGTTCTCGAAAAAAAAAATAAGCCTTAGAAACGAAAATCCTTTTAAAAGCGGCAGTAAAAACACCAACGCAACTTTGTACCGATTACGTACCTAAGGTTTTCTTTATTTTTTTGTAACAGCAGCATATACTTATTTGGTGTATACGAGGGAGGATTGAGTACAAAATGTAATTTGCAAAATACTTCTGCAGAATACACTGGAGAACAAAAAAAAAATATAATGAACATCCACTGAGTACAAAAATGAGCGAATTTTCTTTTTATGCAGTTAGGATTTTTAAAAAAATAAATTTTTATAACTCGACAACAAATAGTCCGATTTGATTGAAATAAATTTTGATTTTTTTTTTTTAGAAATAATCACTGTGCAATTATTTTGTTATGGTTTTTTAAATTGTTGTGTTTAAAAATCCAATTTTCCGAGACATAATTTGCCACAACCCAAAAACGAGTCTTTCAATTTTGCTGAAATACATTTGGAAAAATTAAGTTTTCAGTTACACTGTACGACACGAACAAAAATTACACGGTCCGGCCTATAAATTTTGATAGAGGAGACAAAAAAAAAAGACACCTGTGTCGGCGTTTCGGAAGTTTACGTGTGGGTTTCATTTTAGGGGGAGGTAAAGTTTCCCCCAAATATAATTTTTGTATTGTGAATGGCAGAGAAAATCGAGTAAATCTTACGGTTAAATTTTATGGTGTGTTTTGGAAATTTATGTAAAATGTTACCGAGAACATTTTTGTAGAATATATTACTCCTCTAAATCCTCGCAAAGTGGCTGCCCTTCTAGAGATAACACACTTGTTGCTGAGCGAAGTTAGCGGGTTTTATTCTTCACATCACTAACTGGTCCCAACAGCTTGAATTTTTCCACCAACTTCTGTATTGCGGTCCGAAAAGGTGCTTCACGTCGGCCAAAAAATGCTTTAGGTTTGCGAACTAGATGTGTGACTGCAAGATTTTCAGCATTTTTAATATTTTCAATGTGTTGTTCTTCCATTTCTAGTAATGGCGTATTTTCTACCTGCCAAATTTCAAAGAATAAAAGCTTCAAAAGTGACAGTTACCGAAATACCAGTTGATTCAAATGAACACCTCTTGTTGAAAAATCCTTTACAGTTAATTCGTTGCCTGTACACATAGAAAAATAACAAAAATCATCTCCAACACATCTGAGGGTCTACAGGTGCACGTGCATGTTCGTTTGAAAAATGTCGTCGCAAGAGTAACTTTTCTCTGGAAGTGTTGCTGTCCGCAGCTGTAAAACAAAACACAATGATGCCCCCACAACACAAAGTGTGGACAAGCAAATTTTTGTTCATAAATACGTCAACATTTTGCTTTTTGTACTTCAAACAAGTCTGAAGAATACTTCGTTGATAATAATTAAAAAATTTTAACTGTTTTTATTACGACAAAACGGTCAAAACACAATTACACAATAAAATTATCCCAAAAATTGACACAAGCAATATGTTGGGGAACTGTAACATTCGTCTCTGCTGCATGTGCCAAAATTTCACTGTCATTGAATTTTCGTTGCCAGTCGGCCGGCCAGTAGCAAAAATGTGTGTGTTTGGTAAAAAAGTGTGAGTTGTTGAGTTTTCCGAACAATTACTGCCAAGTGTAATGGCTGGGTAAAGTACTCCAACAATTTAGCATGAAAAAAATTAAAAAATGGGAAGCTTTTTCTCTTTTTTGGATTTGAAATTATAAAAAAAATGCTTTTATTTTTCCAAAACAGTCAGTCAAACTAAAAGACACTAAATTTATTTCAACGATATTGGACGTGCCGTTGTCGACTTTTGACAAATTACTGCCCAAAAAATATATTTTTTGAAAAAAAAAAAAAAATTAAAAGCTAGAACCAACTGTCGAACATTTTTGTACTCAGAATAGATAGTGATTGTTTACTAATTTTTTTTTGTTTGTTCTCCAGTGTTATACATTTAAAAGGAAAAAAACCTTTGGAGGTTGTTTGGCGCATCGCTCTCACAACATAGACTGCCAACTGTCGAACATTTTTGTACTCAGAATAGATAGTGATTGTTTACTAATTTTTTTTTGTTTGTTCTCCAGTGTTATACATTTAAAAGGAAAAAAACCTTTGGAGGTTGTTTGGCGCATCGCTCTCACAACATAGACTGCCAAAAATTATTACATTTCCCAACTTCCAATTGTCATATCCCTCTTTTTTTTTTTTGGTATAACCCATTTACTTATCATAGATATATTTAAGGTCCTTCCAGTAGTAGTAGTAGCCATCAGAACTATAAAGAAATTCGTGACTGCCCCAACGATTTGTTGTAGTTGAAACGGGTTTGCCAAACCGAATATTTTCTCTCTGTGCATTTGGCACTGATGGCATTAGAAAGAATATTTGATACCTCATTTTTGTTTTGGCCAACAGAGACTCATTCTAGTTCATTTAGCACGTCTGATGTGATCTAAGTGTGTGTGTTTGGACAAAATGCTATTGAAGCTAATGACACCATCGTCTGTCTTCCCTTGGTTTTGGTTGGGTGGGTGTTTGACCTCATTGTATGTATGTATGTATGTATGTACAACTATTTCCATATTCTAAAATTGTTTGGTTGCACGCATACAATGTGCACTCTGATGGCCTATTTCCTCCAGGTATACCACCACCAGGTGATTGTGTTGTTGGTGTGTGTTGGTCTTGTTATGCAACACCAAGCATTTTGCCCCGGTTAGCTTTTATTGTGCACCTTTTCAGGTGTAACCCACCCCCCGCCCCCCCAAAAAAAAACGGTAAAAGAATGTTGTGTTTCTTAATTTCTAATGTTTGCTGAAACTAATACGAGTACATAACCAAACTTACACACATGCACATACAGGGTATATTGATAATACCAAGTATTAGTAGCCAATGGGATTGCTGAGCTGATTTGTCAGCTTATGTGTCCCCGATTCCTTGTACAGTAATTGAAAATATTATTCACGATTTGGGAAATTTATAAATTTCTATTAATGAAAAAAAATGGATGGTGTTTCCGGACAAACGCCACCACTTGAGACAAACGCCACTAAATATTTTCTTACCCGAGTTGGCAACCTGTTTTTGGTCTTGACCTGCTTAATAGAACATTTACAAGCACTTAGGTTTTAGGCCTGCTCTTTCAAGTTCCTAATTTCTTAATTTTCATGTCTCCTTCCCATTGGTTCTTCCACCTTAGTCTCCCTCTTTCATATCTGCGTCTTGATTTGTTATGCAATCAAAATTGAATCTTCACAGCCAACCGAACTTTCCTATAACACTATTTTCGTTGTCAATCTCTAAACCTCCAAGAACAAACGCGTCCTCGACCCCTTGAACAGCTTGTTTCATGTTCAGCAGTTCAGAGATTCGCTCCTCTGTCGAGGAAGGCCGAAGTTTTTTCCCCAGTAACCTCGCGATAACGATAAATTTCTATATCATTTCTTGTGTATATTTTCGCTAAACTATCCAACTCTTTTACAAATTGCTGAAATTATTATTTTTTCTTTCAAAACGATGCATTATCTTCTATTGATATTTTTGGAATAACCAGCTTTTTGGAATAACCATATTAGAGCAGCTTTTCATTTTATCGATTAAAATCTCTAATTGCATTTTATTTACCGACCTAGAAATACTAAAAATTCAGAATAAAATAGCTATTTTTTATATTTTAAAACAAATACTTACTTTATGCTCCCAACAAAATTCAAAGGCAACGATTTACTGACAAAAGTCTAAACAATTTCCATGAAAATGTTTTCATAATAAAGGAAATTCACCTTCGAACTTGCCAGATTGGGAGAACAGTTTTGCAATAACAACAAAGGGAAAAGGGAATAAAACTGTTGGGAAAATGTTTTCATAACACCATGTTACACACATTCTGTCCTATGAACCAAATTTACTTTTTCGGAAAGGGGATAAAAAATAAAAATACACGTGTATCGGCGATTTTCATGTACACGTCAGAATTTTTTTTTTTAAGTTTGAAGTATAAAGCTCGTTGTGGCCTGTGTGAAAGCCTTTTGACCGATTTTTAACCCTTTTTCAGTGATCCAATCGAGCGGATTTTTGGCAGGCAGACTCGTGGAAATGTCTGTATCACGTCAAATTTTTTAAAAAAGTAGATTTTTATCAATTCTTTGATTTTCCTATTTTTTTTTAAATAGTTATCGTTTTTTTAAGGTTTCAGTTCATTTTTTTTTCGTAACGCTTAGTTTAAAAATTTGGAGTCTCTTCAAGTTATGCTAAGAAAAGTGAAAAAATATTTTTTTTTCAAAAATAATAAAAATTGGGGAACATCTGAGAATTAATAAAAACTGTTTTTAAAAAAATTGACGTGATACAGACATTTTCACGAGTCTGCCTGCCAAAAATCAGCTCGATTGGATCACTGAAAAAGTGTTAAAAAAATCGGTCGAAAGGCTTTCACACAGGCCACTACGAGCTTTATACTTCAAACTTAAAAAAAAAAATTCTGACGTGTACATGAAAATCGCCGATACACGTGTATTTTTATTTTTTTCCCTCTTTCCAAATATGTGCATTTGGTTCATAGGACAGAAAAAAGTCTATTTTTTTTAACACGGTGTAATAGGGGTGAGTAATTCAATATAGGGCTTGAGTATACAAGAGATTTCCGGCACACAGACTTATTACGAGTCCTTGCTGGTATTTATGTAGGGACCCTGGCATATGTTACGTTGTGGTGTTGGATTAGGTTGGTGGATTTTTGGATTTTTCCTCGCTCGAGTTTAAGACATTGCAGCGCTGTACCAGATTCCGTTCCAGTATTCATTTTTAAACCTCCTGTAAAAACAGTGATTTGATGTTCTCCCATACAACTGCTGAGATCAACATCTATGGGTATTGTTTCCACGCCTGCTGGGAGAGCGGATCTCAGAGCTGTCGTAATGTCCACTCCGGCTAGGTAGATTGGAGACATGTGTATATAATTTTGGATCAGTCGGGTTCATTTTTTCCCCTGAACGGGGGCATTTAGGGCTTTCTTCATTCTTTCTTCAAAAGTCAGTGTAATTTTTTTATAGCTGCAGGATCGCATTTAGTCTAGGGAGTGTTTTTGAGCTGGTAGCTGGTATTTCGTGCTGAAAAACAATCATCTGAAGATCTTCCAAACAAGAAAAGTTTGATTAAATGAGTTGATAAAAAAAATGAAAATTATTGTCTGCTTTTAAATCTAATTGCTCAGAATATCGGCAATTCCACGGTGTCGAACGTGACCGTTGTACACATTCAAAGTGCAAAAAAGGTCAGAATAAAAAATATTTTAGATTCATCTTATAGATATTCGTACAGGTCCATAGTAGAACTATCACCGGTGGTTTAGTTTTTTTCAGGCGAAATAGTGATAACAAAATAAGGACAAAACAGGGAGCGGGTCGAACGCGACAAAAACAGAAGTAGTTTCCGTGAACATCTTTAAAAACATGAGAATCAGCGAAATCAAACAGAATATGTTATCGATGAAAATTGTAAAATGTTAAAAAATGACAAAGCTTTCGTATGCTCTTTATTTCATAGAAATATCATGGATAGTTTTTTTACATTTAATTTTTAGGTTGGTTCGAACGTGACATGTCGAACGTGACATTTTTTCTATGACTATAATATAGACAAATTAGACCAAAAAGTACCGTTATTCTTCATTCCTTTTGATTCGTCTCTTCAATTTAAGATTTCTTATGCTCTTAGAAAGATTATTTATAATAAGCCTCTTTTTACATAAGCCTCTCTTTACGAAGGAAATTTTAAAAAAAATGTGCATTTAAAAATCTGAAAATGATCCAAAACTACAATTTTCCACTTTGCAATTGTTTTTTGTAAATTTTTGAGTAAATACACGTGAAATTCTTTAATTTCATTAAAATTTGAATATTTTTGTATAGTAATATATTACATTAATGTGTTTTTAATAACTTTTAATTTTTTCATCACGGTAGACCTTTTGGTGGAATTACCCATATGTTAAATTTCAAAGGCGAAAAGTGACACACTTTACACAGAATTATTCACAACAAGTGCTAAAAACAAATCGATTTAAATCAATTTTTCATTAAAAAAAAAGGTTAAACTGAAAATAGTATCAGGTTAAACAGTCAAGCAACGGTAACGAAAAATTATTTCAACAAAGAACAGAAGCCTCAAATTAAATTAATCGACCAGAATTGCCTTCAAACATTGTGTTCTTATCATTAATTCTGTTGTCCAGAAACCTTAAAAACAAACAAATTACCAACCAGTATTACACAACACTAGAACATATGGAGGAACTCCTTCTCTTAATTGGCTTCGGTTAAAGAAATGTACGTTTGGCCGACGCATGTTTACGTCAACATTGTCTTGAAAATATTGTTTCGCCTTTGGTTAACAATTCATTGACTGAAATTATAGTTTTTTGTTTTCCAGTTTTAGTACACAAAATTTTGCCAAAGTTGAAACATGAAAACCACACGACGACAACAATGACACAATCACGCACACAACACACCCATGTGTACACCCTCTGTCAGTCCGTTCTCTGTCAATCACATGCAATTAAGAGACGCACACTTTTGTTACTACAACTACACATAGCCACAGATGTAACACTTATGCACACCGGGTCATGACAGAACTTCAGAGAGTATTGTGTGATTTCAAGGATGTTACGAGCACACTTATACTCCTAGATTTCAAGAAAATTTCTCTTGACTTGACTAAGGTTATGTGTGTGGGTAAATAAAGAATTCTGCAAGCAATGCATGTTTTCCATTTCTTCTTATTTAGAAATAAGTTTTTATTTCTGTTAGCAAGGTCCCAACAACACAAAAAACGAATCCTTAGCCACAAGTTTTCTGGCGTCATGCAAGCATTGGCATTTAATTGAAATTCCAACAGAGCTCACGGAAAATATGCCAATAAATTTTTATTTTTGTGGGGAAATTCTCAATAGTCACGTGTGGGCTCTCTGAACCGCATAGCCACCTAGATTAAAATGAGTCTATTCGGTAAAATCCTTCATCTCCTGCCAAACAATCTTCAGTCCATTGGACGAAGCGAAAACGCAAATGTTAAACATAAACCAGAAAAGAAAAACTAAAAATGATTGTTTCCTTTCAAAGTCAGAGTAATCGGTAGTTCAAATTTAATATTTTAAATGGCTCACCCTTTACTTAAACTTCAAGAACGGGCAGGGGGTGCAAAAACAACTATGGACGGTGGCCAATGGTCATAAGTCCTTGCACTATAAAAACTGACCTTTTCAACTGCCCTAAGTTTCATGTGAGTGACCCATCTTAACCCTCTAACCGGCAAGTCTGGCCTGAGGCGGTCTTCATTAACTGTGTTTAATTTGATACAAATATTTCATAAAAAATATTATCCCTCTAATCGGCCAAACAGAAATACTGGAAAATCCTTCCAACCTGTTTTTTTTTTACCAATTATGTACAAATAAATATTTTTACCTCAGACCGGTCTTGTCGGGTAGGGGGTTAATAAATACAAATAATTTCCAGTAAATATTGTTCTTGTAATTTTTCTATTCCCCACAAGTGCCCTTAGTCAGAATAAAAAAATTTAATCCATTTCACTTTCAATTTGGGTAACCTCTTTAAGGTTGTACCCTTAAGCTGACACATTTGCACGCCCTAGTTAACACATTGCAAAGGGGAATTGTTTACACGACTTTAAATCTAATCTCCATTAGATGGCTTTCAATTTTGCTACTTTGTTTTTCTCTCCAGACGCAGTAGCACACAAACTGAAGAGTCCATGTGCGGGCGCAATGCGCTTAAAGCCTTTACAGGCATCAGCTGAACTTCTAATTAGTTTTTGTGTTTTTTTTTATTCAGTACAACGACGGGCAGTATTAGTGGCAGCGAAAAATGGCTGGCAGCTTCAATGATAGGTACACTTACAGAAATACAGAGAAGCAAGAGAGCGAGAGAGAGAGAGAGATTGCGAAACAGTGAACTAACACTGCCCGAAGTAACAAACAAATTACATTTGATAAGTAAACGTGTGTATGAGTGAGTCTAGGATGAGACTTTGACAGTATTGTGTCTCAACAATTCTTCAGTCCTAACCCAGTGAACTTTTTCAGGAATGTAAATTAAATTGTTGTTATATGTAGTTTGTTGTGGAAAATCATTTGTTTGTCGGACATGGCGTTGATGTCGCCGCTTTAAATTGCACTCTCTGAGGATGCATTGGTTTCTCGACGATAAGGTGGGGGATTTTTCAAACTATGATTTTTTTGAGCTTGTCCAGGAAATATGATTTTTGTCCATTTCTATTCTAAGGCCTAAACAGAGCAGCTTAACGACACGAATACCTTACACTGCTAAGTCGATTTGGCCTTGTAGGCGAATACTGTCATGTCTTTGCATCAGGTTCCAGGACTAAGTCGCACCGTGTCGACGGGGGCCGTAAGTGATATCAACTAGCAACAAAATTCGTTGATGTCGATCTTAAGATCGGTTGTACCTAGGGTTTTTAACCCGGGAATTCGCGGGACGTATTTCCCGGGAAATTTTTCGATTTCTTACTTCTCGATTCCCGTGATTATTGGTACGATTTTACCCACTTTTTACAACAGTGATTGTGGTTTTTACTCAGGAAATTACACCATTTTTACCACCTGAATCATTTCTGAACTAGTTGACCTTATTACATTCAAATTGTATAAGGTCAAGTCCTGGGAATTCCCGGGAAGATGTCGAACAAATTCCCGATTGCCGTGAGTTTGAAAAGTTCGGGAAATTAGTTCTATCACATAGCACTAGCCAATAAAGTTCTGATAGAAGTCTACTGCATCATTTTGTGGAACACCTCTGCCTCTTCCACATCCGGGCGACCAGACGGATATTAAGTCTGGGGCCAATATTAGGTTAGGATAGGAAGGGTCCGGATATCACAGGGCTGTATGAAAAAGGCCCCCAAAAAAATCTCATACAAAATTGGAGAATTTTTCATAATGAAAAATTTCCCAAAAAAATAGCAGAGTTTTTTTTCATAACTTTTATATACTGCTGGGTTCGGTTATAACGTTCTCCGGTTCTATAACGATAACTTTTTAAGTCCCAAGAGTTTTGCTTCTGGCCTATTTTACCGTGTATATAACGAACCAATTTATCGAGTCCCTTGGAGTTCGCTATAACCGGACTCGACTGTAATTTGGTTTATGGGGCATTTTTCATATGAACAATTTAACAATTAAAAATTTCCTTTTTTTAATTTTGGGAAATTTTTCCTTTTTCTGGGATATTTTCAAAACCGTAATTATGATATTGCATAATGGAATTTCGGGTATTTTTTTCAGAATTTTTAGCGAAATTTTCATATTGGCCTTCTCGGGGGATTTTTCATTTATTTTGGGGAATTCTTCATTTGGGTTCGGTTCAGCATATTTGGAATTTACGCTGCACCGTTTGTTGGGTAGCCACAAACCCACAAGAATTTCTAAATATCTAAACACATACAGATACACTACACCACTAGAATATCTGCCAGCACTACCACCGTCTCAGGTGTGCCCACACATACACTTCCACCCACATTCCCACACACACACTTATTCGCATACACACTCAATTTACGTGCTAATTTATTTCAGGTCGTTTTTTGTGTTTAACAAAAAAAAACCGACCACGAAGAAACCTAAGCGTATGTAGGTAAAAACTACATATCCTCCAAAGGATAACTCGGTTGTGTATGTGGGTGTGGCACACACCTGTTTGGAAACACATGAATTGTAGATGTGTTTCCTAAACCTTTAGTTTAGTATCTGCTTTTTTTTCATCTCTAGCATTTGGTCTAAATAAATGTATTTCATTCGTTCAGTTTGTGAGTACTGTCGCCATCACAGCTACTACGGTCCAGACACGTACTCTTCGGTTCATAAAACCTCAGTTATTGTTGCAACTGAGCAACACTCGCACGTCTGTGTATGCATGAGCATTTTACGTTGACATGCAATTCTTGTTGAATGGTCCAGTGTATTGGTGGCACTGACTGCTTGCTAGCAAGCTGCAAGCTGGTGAACAAAAAGACAAATAGTATTCTATAGTTCGTAGCTGAATGATTTTATAGGTCAGTGGAGACTAGTTTTGTTGGCTTGTACTGTGGCTCGAAAGCGAAAGAATCGGGGTTTTAATGTTGGCATGGTCTAAGCTTCTGCACGGAGTAAAATAATTATATGAGGATCAAGTTTCGTGGAGGTGAAAAATAGGACAACAAGTTAATCAAATGGAAGAAAAAGGTTTCAAGTTTAAAATTTTAGAAATACGTGGAGATTTTCCCTCTATATTGGCTGTGGACAAAACTATCAACTTTTTGACAAAAAAACAAACAACTCTGCTAGCTTTGGCTTTGTTTTTTATTTTGTCAGCCAGTGTTATATGTTTTTCGTGTCAAAAGCTTTCATAACAACTTTTAGTTGCGGTTTGTCTGAACTCTGCATCAACACTTTACCATCGGGACAGAATCTGCGTTCAAAATAAATTTTAAATATTTACTTTTATAAACAAAGAAGTTTCAACCAAAATGCTAATAACTTTTTTGCTCGTTTGAAACCACTGCCTGGTGGTCTCTTCGTTTTTCTTCTTCTTAATTTGTTGTGTTGCAAAGAAAATATTCAGCATGGAGTGTTATTTCATATTCCATGTCCTTCCCGTTGCAACTTAAAAAGTTTCCAAGTATTGCGTTTTCATGGGGATTACGTGTGTGTGGCTGAATGGGGAATGGAACAGCCGTATCCCAGCATAAATTAATGTTGGCAATGTAAAGAGAATATATCATGAAGTTAATTATAAAACGTGTATCTTAAAAGCGTAACCCTCTCGGGTTCAGCAAGTGTGCTTGGAGCCGACCAAAAGTTATATGTGGAAACTGGGACTGTAATATAGTCCCACTGCGGTTAGGAAATCTATTACAATTTTCTATTTGTTACACAAATATTAACCTTATTTTCCTTTTCTCACTTTATCTTAATTTTAGCTCTCTGCTGCTGGCAGCAATATGAACTTGCGTTCTCGGCCAGCTGCCGCCATTGTACGTCCCCATTCGGCTGACTTTTTGGAATACGAAGCACGCGCCGAGGCTGCTTCGGATGCTGCAGCGGTAGCTGCTGCCACCGCAATGATAAAACCGGATCCGGTACGAGCACCACGTCCCAAATCGAGTCTCGACATTAATCGCACGCCCGATAGTTTTTACTATTCCGAAGAGAACTATGCGGAGAAGATGCGTAAAAGTGCTTTATATCTGCAAAATCCACAGGCTCAGCCGCAGCAAGCGGCCGGTACATATCGCGTTGCTACGGGCTCGACCGACTTCCTAAGTCCGGTGGCCACCGGCATGAATACCATTGGTTATGAGAATCCGTATGAGAGAATATACAAGCGTAACGAGTTGTTGCAAGATGCACTAGGTAATCAAGCAGGTCATACTAGCATACCACGTATGAGTCGTTCACAAACAATGGGCAACGGCGCCCAAATTCGTTCATCATCAACTCACCCACATCATCCACAATCACCACCTGGAACATATCAGCTACAGCAACAACAACAACAGCATGCGTCATTACTTTCATCCGGTCTCACAACTCAGCAAATTATCCAACAAAATGAACAGTTCCTACGTTCAGCTAGTGCTCGCTTACCTAAACGTTCATCCACATTCGACGATGATCCTCTATCAACCACAACCACCACTACTACACCCACTTCTCCACCCACAGGCACAGCATCGACGACGCCCACTGCCGGTCCTGGGGCACAGAGCACCCCGACCACGGCGCACTTGGAGGGCGAACGAAAACGCGAAGAGTCCATGAAACGTTTGCTGGAATGGAAGCAGCGTATGCTGCAATCGCCGCTGACACGAAAATCGGCACAACACGCATCCAACTCGGCCACAGCTGCCACGCAAATTGGCCAAATAACGAATGCGGCCAACAGCAGCAGCGGCATCGGCAATGCCAAGAGCACTGGCACCAGCAAGAGCAACAGCAACATCAGCAGCAATATGACGGCCATGGCAAAATTGGGCAGCAATCCCAACATCCTGTTGACATCGACAACCGTTTCCAGTGGCAGCCACCATTCCGGCCAAAAAGGTAATGCAACCATGGCCGGAGGTGGTGGTGGTGGCATACAGCGTAGCCGATCGGAAAGTCAGGCCAACACTGGCCTAACAGCGGCCGGTTACAATTCCTATTCCTCGGATGATGAAGGTATGTACTAGACACATTACATACACATGCACATGAACACTCTCTCTCTCACACACACACACGACATACTCGAACTCGTACAAAAACTTTTCTTATGCTTTTAAATGAAATTTTGGAAAAGACTTCCGTTTCCTTCTTTTTTATCATATATTTATGTATTTATTGTATGCTCGCTCCCCCGTAATAACTCTGCACCCACTCTACTCCAGCCCGTTCACATACACTCACACACACACCCACATTACTTTGGGATTTCTGTTCTGTTCTATTTTAGTTTTGTTCTTTTTCTGTAATTGTTGTTTATCTCTGCCTTAACACATGATCCTGGGAGTGCGTGGATTCGTTTTGGTTTTACTATTTATGCATTATTTTAACCACTTCCTTTCTCTCTTTCTGTGTATTTCTAACCCACTTTCTCGTTAAATTTTTTGTTTGTTTGTTTTTAAAGCTTTCACTGCCTTTCGCTTCTCTCTATCTCTTCCTTTGTACTTTCTTTTTGAATCGTTGTTGTTGTAGTTACTTTTTGAAAAGTTTATTTATTTGTAATTTTGTTCAACTTATTGTTAGAATTTCCTTTGCGTAGCAAATGCCAAGTATGTACTCGTTTGTCTCCTCATGTTTGAATTAAATTATGCTAAAGTTTACGAAAAGGTCCATTTTGACTGTTGTCTCCAATTAATTTGCTACTGTCGAGCGCAAAGATCAAAGTCGTTAATGTCACTGGAAAATGTGCCCGGGATAGAATTTTTGATAAGGGTTGTTGTATTTTTCCTCTAATTCTACGGTTGTTCTTATTTGTGTAATAGATTATTGAATAAATACTGTAAAGGGTGAACAATTTGGGGGAAATTTAATGAAGATCTACCTAGATGTATTTAAAGTCACAAATTACTATTTTGTGCACCCTGAAATCAGTTCTAATCTAACAATCGAACCAGGCGCCATTTGAATTCTGGTAGTCCCCTGGACTATCTCACATTTCTGTCGTGATTTCAAATTAATTTATAATTAATATTTAATATAAAATTCAGTTTTGACCATGATTCAGTCCGGGTTATTTTCTTGTTGCCTGTATTGTATGGGATTACCATGTATGGGTTTTATCTTTTCATTGAACGAAATGCCGACATGAGTTACCCCCTTTCACAGTGAACAAATTATCTTAATTAACAAATTATATTTTCATACATTTCGTTTAAAAAGTAGATCCAAAATCATATTTTTAAAAAAAAAATCACAAAAAACCATAATTTCAGCACATTTTTTTCCAAATAGCAAACTTTTCCATTATTTATGGAACTCGATTTCAGTAGCACATTCTATCAACCCCATTCCCAAGACCTTGGTAAGGGTTTCTGACTTTCTCACTTCGCCATAAGGGCCTGAGTCTTTGGATTGGATTGTTCCCATAAGATCTTTCCTTCACTGTAACCCTTAAAAAGTCTAATTGCGCGACATTCTGCTGAAACCAAAGATAGTCCATGTCTTCAATTCCCGGCCACAAACATTTGTTCGTCATGTCTCTGTAGCGCTTACCATCTTACCCACACCATTTCCCATAAAAAATGGCCCAAAAGTCCCACCAAACTTTCATTCTAGATATAATTTGTATACTTACTGTTTAAGGCAGGCTACGAATATCTAATTCTTTGCAGATTTCGAACCTGGATTCTGCTGTATGATAGTCGCACACACTATCTACCACATCCGACTTCACCTGCTCGATAACAAAATTTCGAAAGTACAGGGTCCGCCAAATAATTTTTTTTTATTTTTGAAAATTCTATAAAAAAAACTACTGGATATTTTCTCAAATTTCTTTTCTAATTTGAAAGTACAATCCTTCCGGTTAATCCTGGAAAATAATTGCATTCAAATGGCTGCCTCGGCTGGCAATGCGGTAGCCTAACGACATCTGCTCTGCGGATGATAATGAGATCTTCAAAAACAGGGCGCCAAACATTGAGTGTAGCTTCGGCTGTGTGGCACGTAGCGCCGTCCTGTTGAAACCAAATGTTGCCAATATCCTCCTCTTACATTTTTTTAAACAAAAATTCGTTCAACATAGCCCGATAACGAAAACGAAAAAAGCACTAGTTGAGAAAAAAAAACGTTAGATGGCGGACCTTTTATTATTTCCGTCCACTATTCCAATACACTGTGGAGCTGTGGAGTTGAGCCAAAAATGCTCGTCTCCGACCCCAGCATTTTTAAATAGTTCGACTCCTTCTTCAGCTGTTCAATAACAAAATTTCAAATGTATAATTTCCGTCCTCTATTACACTGAGGTGCGTTTGTATCTTTACGATAAAAAAAGCTCATATATTCGAAAATATTTCAAATTTGAAAAATATTAACCACTTGTTTTTAATACATTTCTTTTTATTTTGTGGGAAATGTAAGTAAATAAAATTCTGAGTCGGAGTCAAGCAAATTTTTTTTGCACCCTTAAAACTGGAACCCAAATTTAAAAAAATACGTTTATTTTAGGAAAACAGAAAGATAAAAACAGCTTTAACATTGCCTTTTTGTTTTTGGTTTAAACCTTTAAGTGGAATGTGGATATTTTTTTAATTTTTGCTTAAACATCCTTTTTCTCACATTGCTTACTTTTACTATCGCCACTCTTTTGTTTTCTATTTTTTTTTTTTATTATTATTGTTTTTATATGGAGAAGATAAAATTAATTTAATTGAAATAAACTACTGCCCAACACTACCACCTGCTAAAAAAAAAAACCAACAACAATAGAGCCTTCCTGCCGAGCGTTTAACAACCAAAATACCAAAAAAAAAAAAATCAAACAGAGAAGAAACATTATGACATTAATGGATAATCAATTTGTTAATTAATACATAGTTATCACTGTTTAAATACAACCACACCAAACTAATTAATTAACTAATTAAATAGATATACAAATATTAATTTACTTAAATAGAACATTACATTAAAATCAATTCAAAAATCACTTAGAAATTAACAACAACATTCATTTTGGTTTACAATCATTCGTTTTTATTTTTATATCGGTGGAAAAAACATTCACCGATATTCGTGTTAGTCGGTAGATTTTGTGTGTATTCCAAAATATTTTTTGTACGACAAATCCTTGGACGGTTAGTAGTTTTGGTGACTTTTCAGGAGCGGCAGTATTGTTTTTTTATTCAATAAAATATGTGAAATTTATTGAAATGATATTAGACATGAAATTGTTTTGGGTATTAAAAATGTGACTTTTGTAGCACTCAAAGAGTCAGATTTCCAATCAGTTTTTACATTGGTTGATTCTTGATTCTTTTGAGCTAATTTTGGACCACTTTTTGGCACATATTGGCCATAACTTGACAAATGTTGGTTCATAAGTGTTCAAGGTTAAAGGTTTATCTGCATAAACACGGAATTTCGCGTAGCCCCACAAAAAAAAGTCTAATGGTGTCAAATCGCATGATCTTGGTGGCCAGTTGATGTCGCCACGACGGGAAATTACGTGGCCAGGAAATATCTCTTGTAATAAAGCCATATTCGCTCGAGTTGTGTGGCACCGTCTTGTTGAGACCTCATATTCTCCAAGTCGTTTTCTTCAATAACAGGCAAAAAAAAGGCGGTTATCATACGACCATAACGCTCCGAATTGACGGTGACAGTCGTTCCCTCATCGTTTTCGAAGAAGTAAGGTCCAATCACACCTTCGGACCAAAGAGCGCACCAAACAGTGACTTTTTGTGGATGTAATGGCCTCTCATCAATTACTTGAGGATTCTCAGAACCCCAAATACGACAATTTTGTTTATTAACATAACCCACCGAGTGAGAAATGTGCTTCACAATCATAAACCATAAGCTCCTCTTAAAGCACGATATGTGGCTGTCCAAAAATTTTTGTAGTTGGTTATAATAATTTGTACGCGTTCTGTGATAGTTAAGCAAACCATTTTCGTCAATGTCAGACTTCCAACTGAAAAGAAAAAAATAGGTTCAACAACTTAGTTTGAAACATGTCGAATTCCAGCCCTAAACTTTTGAAACCACGATATGGATAACCCTATATATTAACAAAAATTAAATCTTGTGTTTCGGCGATAAAAATTAATATTTGCTGAGTTGTCATTAAAAGAAGCTGTCGTATTGACAGTGAGCTGTCGTATTGACAGCCAGCTGTCGTATTGACAGCCAGCTGTCATATTGACAGTCAGCTGTCATATTGACAGTCAGCTGTCATATTGACAGTCAGCTGTCATATTGACAGTCAGCTGTCATATTGACAGTCAGCTGTGATATTTACAGTCAGCTGTGATATTGACAGTCAGCTGTGATATTGACAGTCAGCTGTCATATTGACATTCAGCTGTCACATTGACAGTCAGCTGTCATATTGACACTGATCTGTCATATTCACAGTGAACTTTCAGGATATTTTCTTTCATGTTTTCGTTGGCAACACTACCACACAAATTGACGTAAATTCTATAAACAAAATAACGTACATAGTTTGTGGCTACCTTGACATTTCAGCAGATCTAAAAAATCCCCAAATCTGTATAAAAGTTTCCGAATTCTGTGTATGTTTTTCCACTTTTTTGTTTCTCTCGTTCGACCTACTGGGCAGTAATATTACAAATAATGGTGAGAAAACCGACAACAACCCATCAGTATGTGAGATTATATATTAGAGCGGAAAGTTTAGCGAATCGGAAATATAACAATAACTTTTTTATTTTTAAATATTCGCTCAAATAACAGGTGCAACCATTGAGGCTCAAAAGCCGTCTCTTACAAAATGGTATCATATGAAACTAAAATTTAAAGGAATTTCTTCAAGAATCCAAACACACAGAGGTGACCATATTGGTTTTCAAAGTGAACAAAATTGTCTTCCCGCATTCGAGTAAACCCTTTTTCAGGATTTTAGCGAGAACGACCTCTAGGAAACTTTTTCATCCAAAAAAAAACAACTATTTTTGACCCGTACCTATTCTTCTTCTTATGAAGGTCGATGTCGGTAAGGTATCCAAACTTTTTTTATTTTCGATGTCCAACATTGAATTCCCTAAATCCAAGGGTTACTTTATATTAGTAATATTAATTTATATGTTCTTAGTTTTTTTTTGTATAGTTTTCTTTAGTTCATCAGTTGATAGATGATTTTTAGTTTGGTTTGTGTGTCTTAGATACAATTTTTTCTTGTTTATTTGTTTATCGAAAACAGAGCATACGTAATATTTTGTTATGTTTATAATTTACTTTAGGGGTTTACGGTTTCAAATTTCACGCCACTTTTTCCCACCCTTTTTTTACGTATTATTATTTGTTGTAGTAGTTAACTTTGTTTGCTTTAATTTTTCAAACAAAATCCTTGGGTTTTATGGTTTTTCCTTCTTTCTGTTTTTTTTTCATAATAATCGTGTTTCTTTTTTTTTGGTACGCACTAAAAAATACCATCATTGTAAAATACAATTTTCAGAGAAAAGTTACCCATTATTTTGTAATATGCGTTTTTGTTTCGTTGTGTTTTTTTGTTATTAAAATTATGAATTTTCTTTTTTTTCTCTTGTTTTTTTTTTATATGTATTTTTATTATGACAAATGTCACTTTTTGTACAAAAACCAAAAACAAACCAAATCCTTTATGAAAATGTAAAACGTAAAAATCCACTGAGCTCAGCTGGAACAATTACGAAAGCGCCGGCAGGAAGGTCTTCTCTACGTGTCACCACACCCAACCATAGCAACAACAACGCCACTAATAACAACACCAAAACGAAAACCACTACCACCACCAACACTATTCCAAAATCCCAAGTTTCCCCAGAAACTTTCGAACAGTACCCAAGCAATTTGCACAGCAACAATGACAATGCAATAATAAGGCCAAAGAAAAAAACAATTACAATAAATGACATGCAACCAGAACAACAGCTACAGCAACGACAGCGACAACCGGAACTGGGAAAGGAACCGGCAAGAGAGCGGGAAGAAATGACCTCCTCCTTTACGAAGACATTAACGGACCGAACAAGACCACAACAGCAAAAATCCATATTAAAACCAATTTTGAAAACTAAAATTATAAATGTAAAACCGGCAGTCAATTTAATGACCCCGAACGACCCCAAAGACGACAGTTCAGACATAATCCATTCGTATCCGTCACCCCAGCCGGACGGGGGTACGTTGACTTTAAATACCAACATTAGTTTGCCCAAAATTCCAAACGCCATTGAAACCGCCGACAATGAGGAGAAGGAGCCATCGTCTCCTCAAATCTCGTCGTATGTACCGGTTTATAGTACCAAAACATTGACGCCCGCCAAGACACGAACCCTCTCGAATGTATATGAGTACATCGAAATACGAACTTTGGAGGAAGACAGTAAAGCGGACAACACACAGACAACGCTCGATTGTGAGCAGATCAAAGTAGAAACGGAGGCTATACAGGACGCAGAGGCTACACCCATGCTCATGGGTTTGAAACGTTTCAAGGAAAAAGAGGATCAGCGCCTCCAATTCCAATTGAACCTGGATAAGACGCAAGCCAGTGAGGAGGATGAATTGAAGACACCCACACAAGAAGATGCCGAAGATGCTTCCTCAATTATACAGGACACCAAGGACAATGATGATGATCACGATCACGATGACGATGAAGAGGAAGACGATACAACGTGTGAGTACACAGATGATGATCTGGATGAAGCTCTGGCCGAAGAAGCTGATGTTGAGGAAGGTACCGCCCTCGACACCTCCCACACCCTAGACGGCGAGGAGGAATTTTCTCAAATCTATGAAAATGAACCCTTAACGCCCCTCGATAGCCATCAGTTAAATCTCGATGAATCGCATTACCTACCCATGACGCCCAAAAAAATCGACACCGATTCCGAGACAACGGGTAATATGTCTCTGGTGTCCATGCTGGACTTAACCAACGATGATCAGGAGGAGGAAAATCATTATGTGGAAATGACCAAACAATTGCAAGAGGATGATTCCAAATCGAATTACGAGATCATGTGCATAGGCCAAGCCACGGTCACAGCCAGCGGCACCAGACCGAAACAAGTGAAAATGATTAACGAGCCATTGTATATGGAACTGCAGGGTGGCCGAATCAAACCGACCGAAGAACCCCTGTTGCCAGCCTCAAAAACATCGACTCTGAAGAAGTCCAAAAAATCCAACGAAACGCCAAAGAAGAAATCGAAAAAATCACAACAGGAGCGTTCACATCAGAAGCGCAAAGACCTACCCGACATTCTGAAGCCCTCGCAATCGTCGATGGTTCTCAACTCCGACAGCTCCGATGCCGACGATGAATCGTCCAAACATATGGATTCCAAGAAAATGAGATCACGCACCCGGTTTAGTCTTTCAGATACCTTTAGACCGGCATCTTACTATCTGGGAGCTTCTACGCCACTTAACGATTGTATAGAGAGTTCGGATAGTGAGATCGTGTCACCGCCGCCCATACCCAACTCTCCGCCGCCCATGGAAGAACTGAAAACCGAAGAAATCTTTTCGGCCGAAAACTATGACACCGTCAAGAGGCGTGACAGTTCTTCCGGCAGCAAATTCAATATATCCTATGAACAGTTGCCCAAAATTCATGCCAGCAATACGTCGCTGAATTTGCCGAAAAACGAAGCGACCCTTAAGTGCAGCCGCCTCTCATTGCCCGACCATTTCCGAAAGGTGAAAAACCTTAAATCGCCCCACTTGAACTTACTCAAGCAGCATGAACGCACCCTGTCCGACTCGAACTATAGCTTCCAGACGGACAATAGTTCGAATACTTCGTCCGATTTTGATTTGTACAATAAGTTGAAACAGAATTCGCCCTCCTTCGTGGCCACGCCCATACGGTATCAATCAAATTCGTCGCTCACGCAAAATGCAAAAAGTTCGCTGCCCGGCACCGGCAGCAATAGCGAAAGTGACACCGTAGAGCTAAGACATAGGCAGGGCTCCGACTCGGAATTAGAGCGCCAGCGTTCGCGAAGACCTTTGTCCGAGGAGTCCATCAGTGAAATAGAGTCGTTAAGTGAAAAATTCGAAGATGCCCTGGAAACGGCCGATCTGGACACATATCTGAACAATTTGCAGAACAGCGACATATATGTTTACCACAATACAAAGTTTGAAACGCCCACCAGCAGCCTACTAACGGACGCTGCTGCCGCTCAGGGAGCGGGCATCCTAACGAATCTCATAAAGCCGCCGAAAATATTCCGCAATCATGAGGATGAACATTTCTATGGCAACATACATTTTGTGTCCTCAACTGATTCTCTACAGAAAATGGGCTCCGATGCCAAAGAACTGAAAATGTTACAAGACTCAGCGGCTGATCGTTTGGGTGCTGCCAGTCTGACGCCCGTTCGGTACATGACGCCGCTGCACAGTCGCAACAATAGCAACATATCGGAACAGTCGGCTCCCTACTACTATTCCGAACTGAGCAGCAGTAGGGAACTGCTGAGCACCCCCACCACTCTGAACAACCAACGGGACATTCATGCCCACGGCTCCAACATCGAGCACATACACAATCCCATTGAGCGACCTCACAACATCAACATGGACCTATTGGCCGATAAAGATCAGGCCATCGACAGTAAGAATCTGTATAAAATGAAGACGAACATAGAGAAGCTCAGTTATAGCTCGGGAAAGAATCTGAAGACCGGCGAACCCTTTCAGCACAGCTCAGGCACTGCACCACCCTTCCATTTGCAGCAATTACAAAGTCCAGCATTGAAAATTAACAATTACCAGACGAAAAATCTAATCTATCAACAGAACACCTCCCCCACATCAATGACAGTCTATGCAGGCAACACACCACCATCATCCTCGAACTCCACCACATCCACATCTCCACCGTCATCCTCCTCCTCACAGCAAGCCCTACCCATACAAGCATCCCAAATCACAGACATAACACCAACGGCATCGGGTAGTAACGGCAGCAAGGTCGATGGCCATGCTAAGAATATCAATTTGCAAATGGGTAACAATGCTTTGGGGTGCCAGAACTCAAGGGCCATGTCATGCAATCCATCCGCCCAAGTTCCCATTAAAGCCTGTAATAATATGGAAAAATCTACAGTTTTAGGTAATACCGTCAGCGGTGAACTGTTGTGGGAGGAGGACACGCTGTGGCGTGAAAGTTTGCGCAGAGTGTCCCAGAGGCATGCCAGATCATTGGATGATCTGGACAGGATTGTGGTGAAGCCCATGCCCAGTGCGGCAGCGGTGGCAGCAGCCATGGCCATAAATACACCGCCGGAATATTGTGGTGGGGCAGATGTGCAAAACCGTAAACCGCGTCTGTCGCGTGACGTTACTTATGTCAACGATAACGTCTCGCAACACTTGCGATCGAGCTTTAAATTGCGCCAGCATCAAGTGGAAAATCAACGAACCTACGATGAGGTATGTCTTGACGACGATCAGTCGTTGAATGAGGAAGCCATGCCCACTAATGATCATGATGTTTATGTACAGTTAACAGAGAGTGCTATGGCCGCCGATGACGTTACGGGCGAATTGTACGAAGTACTGAGGGACGAGACCGCCTCAAATATATCCTCGAATAAATCGGCCGAAATCGATCGTGAAACGATACGTCAGTGGGATTCAATGTCGAGCGGTCTAATGAAAAATTCTCTAATCACTGCGAACAACGAACAAAGTCCAGCTACCAGTAGCAGTGTCAAATCGATTATAGATCAATTAAATGCAAATTGTGATCCTAATGACAATCCGAATGTAATGAGTTCAAATAAATGACCAGATGATGCTGACGACGAAGAGGGAGAAATATAACAACTCGTTGGGTTGTGTGATAGGCAAATACATACAACTTTGAGTACAAATGACAAGACATGACGTTAGATAATCCAGAGAGCATTCAATGCGGACAGTTTAAGTTTCTCTCGGCCTTTGTTTATATAGGATTTATGTTTTAGATTTAATTAAAATTAGCCTTACAAATATTTGAATAAATCAATAAACTCAATTGTGAATAAAAAAAATGTTATTCACAAGAGAAACTTCAATTCACAGTATTTGATCCTCTCTGGTTTAAATCCTTTTCAATTCTATCGTTCTTCCACCTTTCGCTCTATCTATCTACATAAACCCTGAACACAACCACGTCGCTTATCGCTTGGCGAATTTCTCTGTACAAGCACGTTATAAGAGAAATTCAATTGATTGCGATTTTTCTGTTTCCATAAGAAACAGAAATAGAAATAAAATCGTCCAGTTTAGGCTCCACTTTCACAATATTAAACAGGCGTTTCCAAGGATTTTACAACTTACAGAAAGGACAACTGTCCGTGTCAAATTATCGCTAAATTAGATTTAGATTTCGTTTTTAGAGAAAACCTAGTGCTAAAACGAAAGGTTCAGTATAGGGAATGCCTTGAGTGAGAAGAGCATTGCATGGCTCTCTAAATTTTTCGGCCAGAGTTTCAATAAATGTTAACCAAACATTTTGAAAGCGGCCATAGTTGTATTAATATTTTAACTGATTTTTTTTTTATGGATTTACGAATTATTCAGTCCATTAGACTAATTTGTCTTACGGTTTTGAGCTCTTCAGTATTCATTCCATATTCTTCTGTGGTAATCAACGCCAAGACTGAAATATATAAATAAATGGTTAAACCTTCAAATAAACATCAAATGTTATCTACTCTTCCTTTACATTGTGCAATATCATTTTGCAAATAATTCGTTTACGTTTCTTTCCTTCATTCCTGAATGAATCAGCTGTTTTCCACAATTAATTTGTCATTTACTTGGCGTTGCCATATTTATAACTCAAATTAGAGCTTTTCTTTCATACATTTATCAAGTAGAGCTTTAATTTTTCGAATGTTTCCAATGTCGCTTTATCATACAATCGTAATCTAAACATCTGTGATATTTTGAGGCTTTAGTTACATTTACAGATCAGTTAAGATACATGTTTTTACTCATTTAGGTCTGATAATAATTTTGTGTAACTGTCGATTAATACCGTTGGACTTGCTCAACAGATATTTCGCTAGTGACAGCCAGCAATAGACTATTAATAATTTCCAACGAATAGCGCTAATAGCCGACCATAATTTGCAATGCTTACCTGTTCTAGTAAATAAGTCGCATGCGGATTTTATTCACAGAGACACATATTTTGTTGTGTGAGAGACATCTAGAGATCGGAGACGTACTATTTCTACAAAAAGGCTTAGGTCTTCTTCCCTCTAGATTGTCTTTGGTAAATAATCTAGTTGTCACTAATCCAGTCATACAGATTCAATGTTAGTTTTGAAAAAAAAAGCACAGCGGTCTTCTTTTGAAAACGAGGACATGTGACTTGGGATGTCTGCCTTGTAGATTGCCATTGGTATATACATACATCTCAGTAGCTTTGCCCTCAATCTGTTGGTCACTTTAACAAAATACAAATTGAAATGTAAAATCGTACATTACAATTATAGACGCCCAATATATTTAGTTGGATATTTTACTTCCAAAATTTTTATTTAGAAATTAGAAAACTTTCAATTCCAATACTTTACATTATAAAAATTGTGATCGTTTGCAAGACCGATAATAAATGAAGCTGGGGAAATTTCCAACCATCAACGGCCAAAAAAAAATGAAAAACCTTCATCACCACAGAATTGTGAATTAATTTCGTTTAAATTCTTTGAATGGAATAAAGCGGCGAAAATCATGTGTGTCGTCATTTCCTCATTGTACACACTATGAGGTTTCAATAGATTAGGAGAATGACACAGGAATTTAGTATGTGGCAGGGAAATTCGAATTTGGACAGGAGACCCACATAATTGCTCCCCGATTCTCAAAGAAAACTAACACCCCATAATTATAAAAATTTTAAAAAAAAACACCTTTGTTAAGAAAAATATGTAAAAAATGTTTTTTGTATTTTCATCAATTTTTCTTAACAACGGTTTTTTTTAAATGTTTATGAATACCAGGGTAACTGGGTCTCTACTTTTGCGGGGCAACCTATCCAAGGGAAAATTTGCAATCATCAACGGCCAAAAAAAAATGAAAAGCCTTCATCACCACAGAATTGTGAATTAATTTGAATTCCTTTCATAGCAATTAAACTGTAATTAAGCAAATCGTGTCTGTCACATCCACTCTGGTCGCTCACATCTCTATATTAAATCGACATCTCTCACGTGTTTTTCTTTTTAAAATTTCCAATGTTTTTTTTTTACTTTGTTTTGTTTACACGAAAATAACTTCTACTCCTTTTGTAAACTACTTTAGTCTAAATACACCTCACCATACACTAACCATCTTAGAATCAAATCCCACAATTACACCTTAACACTCATACTCATCCATCCTTTCATTCAGTCATTCTTTCATTCATTCATTCTGTCGCAAGTCTGCCTTCGATAAAGAAGGATCTGCATTTCATATCCGCACTCATACAATCTGTGACCCACCCCAATTACATTTGGGGGAAGCATAGTTGTTGCCAATGACAACGCTGTTTGTTGTTGTTGCTGTTGTTACTGATTGGCTGCATTCGTTTGCAATAATTGAATTATTTTCTGTACAAATGTTGTTATTGTTTATATCACTGTTGTTGTTGTTGTTTTTTTTTTGGTTTTGTTTTGTTGAGTACGTATTTGGTTGATGTTGTTTTGTTGTGGTTGTTGTTGAACTTTTTGGTTGCTATTGTTCAAATCCTACAAATGGTAAGAATTTATTTTTCATTTTGTTCTATATTCTTCTTTTTTTGTTGTTGTTGTTGTTATACTCAATCACATACACACTCATCAATTTTAATTTTAAGCAAATGTAGCTGATAATTTTTCATTTCCATTTATTTATTTTTTTTTTAATAAAAAAAACAATTTTCTGTACATACATAAATATGGAGCAAAATCAAAATTTTTGTACATTTTGAAAATTACATCGTTTATTAAAAAAAAAAAATATTTATAAAATCTTTAAAATTTAAATATTCTTGAAATCTTTAATAGTTTTTCAAAAAAGTATAATAAAGTGGGGTTTTAAGGTCATTCAATGCTGGTTTTTATCAAAGACATGTAGAGTGCCAGATTTTGATGCGATGCCATCGGTCAAATGGGTTTAACTGAAAATTTTTTTTTTCAAATTTCAAAATCTAAAATAGGTAAATATTTTTAACCTGAAAAAAATTAAAATTTTTCTTCAAGATGTTTAAAAAACATCTAAATCCAAAAAAAAATTATAAAAAAAAACGTGTTCTCCCAAAAATCGACAAGTACTTTCTTTCTTACTTAAGATGACTCTACAACCTGTTGTTAGTCTTGGCCTGCTTAATAAATGATTTCCAAGCATTTCGGTCTTCTGCTTGTCTTCTCCAGTTCGTGATACCAAGGATTTTCATGTCTTCTTCCACTTGGTCCCTCCACCGGAGTCTCGGTCTTCCCTGTCTGCGCCTTCCGTGGTAGTTGTCGTCCAACGCCTTTCTGGCAAATATTTCGCAAATATATCCAATAGTTCTATTTTGAATGAAAATTCCTTAACATTTCATGAAGGAAAAGATCCCCCCACTTCTCTCGAATCAGTGAGCTGTGTACGTATGTAATTTATATACTCACTGACCGGGACCTACTGTTTAAAGCCGGCTTCGAAAGGCTAATGCTTTTCTAGAGACGTTTTACATGGCTTAGAGATTGCTCTCTTACCCGTAAAGTCGCCAACGTTTACGAGGTGGAAACAGGTGGAAAAATGTTTGATGGTCTTAGCTGGTTTCGAAATCGGGATCTTCTCCACGGCCTTCCACACACATTTTTTATATAACTCCAAAATGTTTACTAGGTAGAAAGTTATACAGCCCGATTATGGAAACTCCCTGGGAGATAATCTTAATATATATTTACCCTCGACACTGATTCACTGATACACTGATACACTGATTCACTGACTCTGTCTCGCAGTACGTAGGAATTTAAATAGGCATTCTATAATAATTCTATAAATAATAATAATAAAAAAAATAATATTTTTTTTGTACAGAAATTTTTTTTTTCAAATTTCAAAATCTAAAATAGGTAAATATTTTTAACATGAAAAAAATTTAAATTTTTCTTCAAGATGTTTAAAAAACATCTAAAACCAACAAAATTATATAAAAAAAAAACGTGTTCCCCCTAAAATCAACAAGTACTTACTTACTTACTTAAGTTGGCTCTACAACCTGTTGTTAGTCTTGGCCTGCTTAATAAATGATTTCCAAGCATTTCGGTCTTTTGCTTGTCTTCTCCAGTTCGTGATACCAAGGATTTTCATGTCTTCTTCCACTTGGTCCCTCCACCGGAGTCTCGGTCTTCCCTGTCTCCGTGGTAGTTGTCGTCCAACGCCTTTCTGGCAAATATTTCGCAAATATATCCAGTAGTTCTATTTTGAATGAAAATTCCTCCGTCTTTGCTTGCAACACATTTTTTACTTAATTATTTAACGAACAGACGGGAAACTTCTCTCGAGTCAGTGCTCTGTGTACGATATAATTTGTATAACAACTGATCGGGACCTACTGTTTAAAGCCGGCTCCGAAAGGATAAAGCTTTTCTAGAGACGTTTTACATGGCTTAGAGATTGCTATCTTACTCGTAAAGTCGTCAACGTTTACGAGGTGGAAAAATGTTTGATGGTCTTAGCTGGTTTCGAACTCGGGTTCTTCTCCACGGCCTTCCACACACATTTTTTATAGAACTCCAAAATGTTTACTAGGTAGAAAGTTATACAGCCCGATTACGGAAACTCCCTGGGAGATAATTCCCGTTGAATTTACTTTTTCCTTCAATTCTTAACACACCGGGGGTCAAACAAACTAGCTGACTACCAATAATCCCCGATCTGTTTAGAAAAAAAGGATGTTATACTCGAAAAAAAAAAATTATCGGCCTGGGAGTTTTCATAATCAGGCTGATAGACTTTTTGCCGATGGAATTTGATTCCTTGACGTCCTGTATCTGCTTGCAGAAATATTAGTACCACTAAAAAACTGTAGATGTCACTTATTCTTTCATAGAAAAGGCATCACCTGCTCTCTGCCCAGTTTGTATTTATTCGTTCAAAAAAAAAAATACGTATGGAAGGCAAGAATGAACTCGCGTTACTTATAAAAGCCCATTTTATATCAATCTTAATTTTATTTCAGGGCGAAGGTATAGATGGGTCTTACATAACCTGGCAGCCGTTTTAAAACTCTGGTGATTTTTAGTGATACCTATCAGAAAATCCAAACATTGACCGTTAAAACCATACAAAATATTGATTCTGCTCCATATAAATTTCATATTCCTATACTCCATCAACACACAGGTTTTGTTTCCATTTTATTGTACAATTAGTCCTACACAAATACTTACAAATGGCGACGATTATGTTGAAAGTGACACAAGTTATTTTACAGAGAAAAATCTGGTTCGATCAATTTTATTTTTAAACCTTTTCACTATTTTAAAACATTGGCATTTTGGAAAAAATCGAAATAACAAATGATCTGGGTTCTAGAACCTGAATAACAGAAACAATAAATGGGATTTTTTAAATTTATTGATAGAACATTTTTACAATATTTAAATTTTTGTTGTTGTTTTAAGTCCAGTCTTTAAAATACTTGAAACCCGAATCATTGGGTTTCCCAAAGTTTAGACTTATGTCACTTACCAACTAAACGGCGCATATTTGTTTCTTTGTGCGATCGTTCGTTCATTGGCTTAGTGGTATCCTAATTACAAAATTGTATATTCTGCGTGTAAATAAGTTTTCAATTTGTACATACTTTTTTGTTGCCGAACTCATAAATTGCATACAAAATTGTTTAATAGATACATTTTTTCGGTAACATGGGGACCATGACCACAAAAAATTCAAATTAAACTTTTAACTATAACGAACAATGCGATAGTTTTTGTATTTTTTTACTTTACAAATACCTACGCTGGTATATTAATTATTATACACTTAGGTAGGTATGCTGATATTTAATTATGATGACCAATTTACAGTCATGTCACGTAAATTTGAAAATATTTAAATAAATAAATACTTGAAATATTCAAATAATTCTAAAAAAAAAAAGTGGCCACATCACGTCGAATTAAACTCTTTCTAAAGGGTGTTTTTTATTGAGGTATAGAACTTCGAATTGAAATAAAACACAAGAAAATCGTTTTAATGTCCATCAATTTGGCTTTATTGCAAGGATAATTTTATGCCATTAATGTTTAAATATGATTTCGGGCATGTGGCCGCCGCGGCTGGCTCGAATAAAGCCAATTCTACAGGTCCAATTTTCAACCACTTGTTGGAACCACAACTCATCCACATTCATGCCATCCAATTCGGGAACAAATTAGTCGGTTATCATGGCTCTATACCGGTCTCCATTAACGGTAACTGACTCTCCAGCATTATTTCGGAAGAAGTATGGCCCAATGACTCCACCAGCCCATAGAGCACACCAAACAGTCAGTTTTTCTGGATGTAATGGCATAAAATGGACGGAGCTTGCGGTGAACTTCGCGAACTGAACCATTACTTTCGAAATAAATTTGCACGATTTGCAAGCGTTGTTCTTTTTGTCAACCTGTTCATGATGAAATGGCAAACCAAACTAAATATTAATCACTTGACAGCTGACAAAATGGCTGCCAGTTAAAAAAGTGATGCCAACTTAAAGTTCTATACCCCAATAAAAAACAACCTTTATTTAAGGGATACACTTCATCTCTGGCAAATTAGGATCTTTTTTTTTTGCTAGCCTTGCAGTAGAAAAATATAATTTGTCGCGAATACAAAAGTACAAGTAGAAATACTGCAATCCCCTAACATTCCATGAAGAATCTTCTCTCGAATAAGTAAGCTGCGAAGGATATAATTTGTTTACTCACTGATCGGGATCTACAGAACTTTTACATGAGATTACTCAGAGATTACTCGCATGCGCCATGGAGGATTGAAATCAATGAGCCCATGACTTCAGTCCTTCAAAATCCTAACCAAACTTTTACTCTCTGAGAATGTTTTGTCTAGTCGACGGGTTTTCCGTTCCCCAGAAGCGCAGTTTTACTTGTTAACATAGCTGCCGAAATGAAAATGCTCTTCGTGAGAAAATATAATTGTTCAAGCTTGATCGTTGTACAATCGTTGAGAAGCGATGAAGCCTTCAATTTCTGGCTCAATGGGAATTTGTCGTCAGAAAATATAATTTTTCAAGCTAGATCATTGTACATTTCCAGTTGTCCATTTTAAGAAGCAATTAAGCATTAAATTTCCGAGTCCATAGGAACTTGTCGGCAAATAATCTGAGGACTTTGTGTAACGTTTAGAACAGTTTGGTGCGTGAAATGTGGAGCTGTTGAGATCGATGGCTAGTCGATGTTCCAAAACTGCGTCCGTGCCCAACGTGTGGCAAACGGGGACCACTAGCGTGTCAGTCTCACGAACTGTTTACAGAAATTCGCGTACAGTAACGCCAGTGGATGCCCTATATCTTTTCCATAAATTCGCAGGTTTGTGCTACACAGTTTTGAGTTTGGAAATAAGTTTGCGATTAATTTCGTGCCACGGAGATATCTTACTGACTTTCTGTCTATATTTCGAGCGGAAAAGACGTATCACTGTCGAAATAACATATAGTTCAAAAAGAAATCACAATATGCATCACCCTACCCCCCAACTACGACACCATAATTCATTCGGTACGATATATTGACATTTATTTTAATCCAATAGGTGGTCTATGTGGTCCCACCTGCTTGTAATACTCATCTAATACAGCGGGCTAATAAAAGTACAATAATAGGTCAATAGGTGCAAATGTATCTCTTTTTGGGGCTGTCATTAGTAGAGGTATATTATGAATAGCCAGAACGATGCAGGATATTGCTTAGACTGTATTGTCCCTTTTATCCTTTTCCTGCTTAAGTGTATTCGTAGATGAATTCTCGCAAATATTTTGTGGCCAACCATTATTTTGTTAAAATCCCAAATGTTTTGTTTAATAACGGAAACAAATCCGCCTTCAGTTCTCCTAAATTTATGGCCAGGCTTCTAATTCTACATTTTTGAGTAAAATTTTAATTTAATTCATACAACATAATTAATGTTTTTGTTGCGTTTCTTTTCTTCCCCCATTTAAACGAAAATCCCGCCAGCATCCATATCAGTGCGCAATGTCAAAAACTTGCCCATCGGGAATCTCACGGTGAAGCCCGATCCCTCAGATCCACTTCTGCAGGCACAACTGGAGACGTACGATTACGAGCAAATGCAGCAATTGGAAAACTCCTACTATGGCACAGCGCACGACATGAAATATGCTAAGACCACAATGTTGACGGATCGTGGTCTGGCTGGCATCAGTGGTGGTGGTGTGGGCGGTGTAGGCGGCTACGGCGTTGGACCATATCTAAATTCCACACCGTTACATGCCAGCAGCAGTAACATTGGTTTGGGCCTGGACTATTTGGGCAATGTGGGCGGCAGTGGCCACAACATCTATGACATGCATAATCAGTATCAGCAGCAATTGCATCGTATGTATCAACAGCAGCAGCAACAGCAAATGGCGGCTTATCCCATACGGCGTTTTGGCAGCCGGGCTGAAATTGATATTTTGGAACGTGAAACGAGCTGTCAAATCAGGGTAAGTGTACATTAATCTTAAATTCAAATTTTTATTGTAATTTTTTAAATTCTATTGTTTTTTTTTTTATTATTTTTTGTGTTTTATTTATTTATTTTTTTCTAATTTTTATGTGTGTATTTTAACGTGTTTGGCCAAATATGCAGAATTTGGATGTTTCTGCTGGCGATTTATTAAGTCGTACCCACGAGGAATTGGTCTTGTTACTGATACAGTTGAGGCGTCAAAATAGCAATACCGCTCGTGCCATTGAGCAATGTTGTTCTGACATACACGATGTTCAGGTGGCTATTTGGGAGCATTGCTCCTTTTTATAATTTTTTTCTTAATTGCATTAATTTATGGAGGTTATGGAACGATAGACATTCGTATACATTTTATCAATTGGTTTTGGTTGTATTGTCTCTAACATATATATACGTATATTTAACAAAAGTGTTATTAAACTTTACCATAATCTTTATATTTATTGTTAATTTAACTAATATACAGTGGACTCTCTTATAAGCAGACACCTGAGGGACTGATAATTTTGTCCGCTTATGAGAAAAGTACACAAGAGGACTGGAGCGGATTGGTACTGCAAAAAGGGTCCGTTTATGAGAGGTGTCCGCAAGGACAGAGTACACTGTACTTATTTTCAACGATAATTCAGAAGATTTAAATTCTATGAAAAATGTAACATACATCAGAGGTCACAGAAATCTATTTGGTATTAAGACCATTTAATATCCGGACTCCCTAAGTCGTATGTTTAATATTTTCAAAAGAAGGCCAATATACACACTCAGCATAAACCATTATGTTCTCTTATGTCCTTTGTAAAACTGTCAAATGCTGCCATGCGTATTACTGAGTGTGCTTCCGAGCTATTGCATCGGAAAACGACTTGGGACGTCTGCCCTCTGTATGATCTTTGTTTTATATATTTGGAAAGCACATGTCAAATAGAATTATTATGCTTTAGGTTTTTAATGTATGTGGAAAATTCAATGAGTGTCTTTCTTATACTTGAAATCTGAAATAGAAAAAAATCTACAGTCCTTAGGAGTTCTACCAAACAAATAAGTGCTCTAAGTCAGATTACGTTTTTTCAAATTTCAAAATCCGAACATTTTTAATATGAGAATTTTTAGTGTACATTATGAACAATTACGTTAAAATGTGTAAAAAAAACGCCTAAAACAAAAAATATAAAAATTTGTTTCCTCCCTAAAATCCACTATTCAAAATATATCCATTTGTCCGAGTATTAATTTGAAAGTAATCGCTCACTCCTTGCCTACAAACAGTTTTTGTTCTACAGAACTCAATAATGTTTACTCGATGAAAAGTTTCTGACTTTTGGACAATGGAATTGGATTCCGGACCACTGTGCGGCATCAAATCGCAATCCTTATTGCCCTTAACATTCCCTGAACGAACTGACGGGGGTCTTCTTTCGAAAAAGAATATAATTGTGTATACCCACAATTTTCTAGAAAAGTTTTTCATGACTTAGAGTTTACCCTTTTTCTCGTAAATAATATTGGAAGCTGTAAAATGTTTGATGGTCTTATCAAACCAAAATCTCTACGCCAAACTCTTCTTCGTAGAATTAGCAGAGCAAAAACAGCTCAATTGTGTATTGCATACTTTTAGGTGTATACGATATTCCATTCATCTCAACAAAAACCCAATTTGTCTCTGAACTATTTTAACTGATATTTATTCATAGAAAACAGCTCCCCACTCTTACGGAGTTTTATCAGACATTTTTTGCACAGATTTTTGTACAATTTTGTTGTACAGATCTGGTTTATTTTCCATATTTATACGCTTTCAAAAAATCATTGCTAGTATTTGATAACTCTGTAAACAAGACTCATAAAACCCTAATCTAAAATCTCCTTATGTGGAATTTCACCAATTCCAGCAAATTTGAATTCAGCAATTGTATTGTATGGATCAAAATCTATAAAGGTGGTGTGGTTTGATCCCCGGTATTTACAGTTTTTCCCGGAATTTTACAGTTTTTCTAAAGTGTTGTTTAAGAAAACTGTGGTGACTGACATTATATTGAAAAATGAAATACTCTGGAATATACTTTGTTTGAAAAGTTTCGTCATCAATAGAAAGTTATTTATCTTTCTCACGTGTTATTTATCTTTGCCCAATTTCCCCCATAATGATCTCTTTGCTCTATATCATTTTTCAACTATTTTTTCAACAGCCAACTTATACAAATTATTTGCTCTCTCCCGATTTTTCCATAATAGAATTTTTAAAAAAAACAACTTGCAGACCTAATCTGCAATACTATTAAGGATTAACAAATCGAATCTATAAAATATGATTTGGTCTCAGGGTGTGCACTTTTTACTTAATTTACTTTGTTGTTTCAGTGTGTTTTCCTATAACTCTGATAATCTCTACAATTGGTTAACGGGTGTTTTTTTTTTTGTTGTTGCTTTGAAAATAATTCTTTAGTTCCCATCTAATCATTTTTATTGTATTCCAACAGAATCGTTTACTCACCGCCGAAGGACTAACACGAGCCGAGAGTATACAACGTTTGGACTATCTAAAGCAACATTTACTCGATCTCGAAAGGCAATACGAAAAGAGTAAGCCACTCGTAAATCTGGTCGATAATATGGTTAAGCTGGGATCCCTGTATCGCAATGATGCCATGGGCAGGACATCGACGGCCACCACACCGAGAACGGAAGCGGTGACCCTAGAACGTTTGGAATTCAACCAGAGAATACAAGAGAAACGTTTGATGCAAGAGGAACAAAAACAATGGGATCGTTTGGAGCCCGATAATACGGAATTACAGGTAAGTCAGCTCAATTTCCCCGTCAAAGATTCATTCATTGAATAATTCTATTTTTTTTTTCGTCTGCAGTCTAAAGTGGCTCAACTTTGCCATTTGGATCAGTTGCTGCAGGAAGAATCGGGCACTCTACAGAGTTTGCAGCGCGACAAGGAAGATTTAGAACGTGCCTTGGGTGGCATCAAGGCTCGCATTCAGGATACCCGTGGCACTCCGTTGGCCCTGGAAGCCGCCAAAAAGCAACAGCACATGTTGGAACGTGAATTGTCGCGAGTACATCAGTTGCTCGCGGAAAATTCTAAGGTATTCGAGGTGCCTAGTAGATGTTTGTCGTCTATTTTTTGTCTCCACATACATACATACATATATATTTGCGTGCTTAAGTAACTGTAATGTCTATGGCTGTTTTACACACTACGATTTATGGCTTGGCTTTGTGTTATTGATGACCTGCTTGTGGAAACGTGTCATTTTGTCACTACCAAAATCATCAATAATACGAAATGTGGAACATTAAATCGCATCGTGTAAACGTCCCACCGCTTTTATAGACTTCTTTGAGTTTTACATCTCTTCTATATTCTCTTCTAATGTTTACTGCTTTTTGTCACTAAAAAATATTAATTGAAAATCCATAAACAAAGTGCTAATCAGAGTCGAAACAAACTTTTTAAAACCATGAATATTCATTATCGATAATTATTTAATTTGACTCTATATTCCCAATTTTAATAGTTATAGAATAGCAAAAACATCACCTGTAACGATTTTTGAATCAAAACACTGCGACTTAAGTATATTCCTCGAATAGCTGTGCAGAGAGCAGAGTTGCATTTGGCCAAAACAACAGGTCAAAACATTGCAGAGTAAATGTTCGTTTTGAATACTCGCACGTTGTTAGGTTTTTAAGGCGTATTACTATAATTCTCCGCTGAAATATGCTCAGTCCACATATATTTTCACTGCGACTGCAGAAATTTAAATTTTATGGGAAAATGGGAAATATTCACCGAAAAAAGAAAATGACTATTGACGGTTTTTCTGAATATACCACGACAATCTCAAGCTAATTGAGGAATTTTCCTGGTAAGGCAATTAAACAATGCCGCTTAATTACCTAACATGGACTATTATACTAATATGGTTCATAAAATTAATTGTATTTTATTCAAAAACAATTCACATTATTTTCTAATTGACAATTCTTAAACTT
Source organism: Hydrotaea cyrtoneurina (assembly GCA_958296145.1). Taxonomy (NCBI): domain Eukaryota; kingdom Metazoa; phylum Arthropoda; class Insecta; order Diptera; family Muscidae; genus Hydrotaea; species Hydrotaea cyrtoneurina. Next base: position 91,667,753 of record OY282512.1, read on the forward strand.
AAATCCAATCATTGTGAATTCTCTACGAGACTTGTATACTTGACAATTTCGAACTGATTGTAGTTACCAGGTCGGTAATCAAAGGTCATTTGGGATAAATTTGCGGGCGAAACAAAGTCATCTTCATTTCGGTGGAAAAAATCTTTGGTTATTTAAACGAAATGGTTTTTTATATACAAATTTACAAAATTAATAGGAATTTAGAAATTGGGTCAAAAAAACGAGTTATACAACTAAGCTTTCAGGCAGTTAAGCAGGGTAAACAGTACCATGAAATAAGCTAAACACGAAATTAATCTCACCATTACTTAGAGAGATTTATTTTTTAATTCTCTCATAAGTTCGTATGAAATCAAGAAAACAGTCAATCGATAAATTATATTTTTCACTAAGATCGTTTAACTCAAACACATTCCACTTACCCGATTTAGATAAAAAAAATAACGATAACTGGAACAAGCTGACACAATTGTTATATTTTCTGTTAACCGGTCGGCGCAGTATACGCGATGTTCTTGAAAGTGTTTTTGGTAAAAACATTACACATTTGTTAGCGACCGGGTGCCCAACGTAAACCTCAGCGTCTTTAGGTTTAACAGAATATGCCGACGACGTGTATGAGAAAACATTTTCTTATTTGACGGTTTTAAAAAGTTTTTATTGTTTACAACTCACTGATTTCAGCGAGCTATATTCGTTCACACGATGTTGACCGAAGTACTCACCTATGATCCACCGTATCTGGCATACCCAAAATTGATGGAACACAAAAATATCGAAGCTATCCCCCAACAAAGTTCCCTATAGTATATCCAAAAAAAATAGACGACATTCTAACTACTCATAATTCATTTGAATCATGCTAACAAATCCATACTCAGCATGTGTTTGTCTCCAAACCCAAATGATCCTCTATTAACCATTGCATTTTAACATTTTCCCCCATGCAGAAACTTGAGTTAACCGTTGCTGGCAACACGCGTCTTGAACAGGAGCTGCTGGTACTGAGACAGAAGTTGACACGTGGAAGTCAAGTACAAATATCCGACACTTACACCAGCAACACGACAGCCATGTTGGAGTCCGAATTGAAGAGAGTGCAGACACTGGTCGGTGATATGCAGCGGCAACGTCAGGAATTGAGTCAAGCTGTCAAGCAGCTGACCGAGAACTCCAGCAAACTGTACCAAGAGATTGGCAGTAAGGAACATTTGCGCAATGGTGAACATTCCAGCGCCGCTGGTAATGGTGGTGGAGGCGGTGGTGGTAGTATAAAAAAGAGAACAAACTCCGGTTGTTGGATTGAAACAGATCTGGATTCAATGATGAGTGTTAATCGCAGTTTGACGGATTCGACTCTTAATCTGTCCACGCCCTTGTTTGTCGACACAAGCGGCACAAATAATACAAGCGGTAATATATTGAATAGTTCTTCGACTTCTAGTAAATTGAGTGATTATAATACCGGTGATAGCATGACGAATGAGTCGCACCGACGTGGAGGTTCATCGGCTTCATATCGTTATAATGATTCTAGTGATAATTTAGAAACTAGTGGTGTTGATAGCGATGGCTTTTTAGACTCGAATCCGTTCGCCAATTTGTCGCAACAAGAAAAACAGGAAATTAAAACTGTACGCATAGTTAAACGCGAGTCGGAACGGCGACATCGCGATCGTAGTGAACGCTCAGGTCTTAGTAATTCCACTCAAAACCTTGACCAGGTGTTGGAGGAGGAACAGTATGGGCTAATGAACGGAAGTGCTGGTGCTGGTGCCGGTGGTAATTATCACAGTGACGAATATAAGACAAATGAACGATCGAAATCATTGCCCCGATCATACAATGAACCACCAAAATCATCCAGACATCATCATCGTCATAAGCATGGCAGTCATCATAATGCATCATCTTCATTATCAAACCCATCCTCCTCGACGTATAACACGTCTTATAACAATGACTACTACGGTCACAATGGTCACAATGCCACTTCATCCAATGGTTATGATAAGAATAGCAACTATTCCCATCAAAATCATGCAACTAACAATGGTCATAGTTCAGCAACGCCTAGAGAGCATTTAAATCCTTTAGCCAATGCCTACTTTGCCAAACAATTGCAAATACAACAAGTGCATTCCTCCACTTCTAATCACCACCATAGCACTTCACATTCACGCCATTCCTCACAACATGCTTTGCGCCAGAAAACTGATTCTCAGCAAAGCCTAAACAAAAGTCTTAGCGATTTAACACCATCATTTCAAAGTGAAGCCGCAAGACAAATAATGAATGAAATGTCTGCAGGATCAGCATCCGAGGATACGGAGAAGGTGGTCGAGAAGGTGCCATCGCAGCACAAGCATCGCCGGGCGGTGCCCAAAGAGAAGCGACGGCATTATACGGCTCCCAATAATGTGGTGAATGTAAAGGCCAACGAAAATGGTCAATCGGAAAATGATATGAATAAAAATGTAAGTATTCGCGGCATGTAACGAATTACGAAGTGAAAACCGCAATATTCGAAAAAAGTGCTAATGTACTGAAAAGTGCTATTGAGCATAATCAGACATTGTAAAAATGAGATGTAAGGATAAGTCAATGTTAGCTTAAAAGTCTCGTTATTCATAGAATCATGCAAATGTTTCTTTGGCGGAACGCCAGTATTGAATTGACTTTCTGAAATCCGTATATTTGTCAATCATTCGATATTGCCCCTTTCCCTTTACAACGCCAAATTTAAGAAATTGATTTTATTATTTTTTTTTCTGTTTTTTTTTCAGAACACTAACTGGCGCGCACGTGATGACTTAGATATGGAGGTTGCCCTCAGACCTCGCATTAATGCTCCCGATGTTGTCCGATCGGCATTGAGGCATGGCGAAAAAATATCTGAAAATACAATTGATAATTTACTATTGGCTCCGAATAAAATTGTTATACCCGAACGATATATACCCGAAACGGTAATTTGATTAAGTTAAAATTTACAACAACCCAGAAAGCAAAACAAACTAAATTTATCAAAATTTCTTACAAAATTAGACGCCTGAATTATCACCGGAAGAAAAGAAACGCAGACAAGAAAAAGTTGAATCGATCAAAAAGATGTTATCCGAAGCTCCAATAAGTTCAGCAAATGTAAGTGTTATTAAATGGAGAAGAAAAGTCGACTAACTAATGTAATTATTATTTGAATAGAAGATAAGTAGTTTTGGAATATTTGAGCTAAAAACATATTACGACCTTTTGAGAGTAATACGTGTTTGATTGACTTTGTTTCAGTAGAAGACATTTTACTAAATTTTGCAAAAGTAAATAGATTTTTAAAACTTATTCTACTCAGTGATCTCGCAAAATTCTTTGGGATTTATAAATTAATTATTTTTAAACAAAGTAAATCAGTTGTAAACTCAGAGCATAGTGTCTTCTGTGAAAATTACTAAATATCGATCGATGATTTTCTGTATCCTATTGTAGATTCATTTTTAAATTGATTGTCCATAGGGATGGCAAACACGAAATCCAAGCTTATGTGGTATTTCAAAAATCCTGGTATTTTTAAACGACTCAAATCAGAATCTTTCGTTGTATAACATCCTATACGCACCTTCGGGGTTCAAGTCCTTTCATATTTAATCCAGAGTGGTTGAATTTTGAGATTGATCGTATTAAGAGATGTTGATCAAGAAATCTCTTTTTCAGAAATCCGATGGAAACCCATAGAATCCTCTCTTAAGTTCATTATATGAACTCTATGGAATTTATTGAATAACCTACCTTAATTTTGAATAGGCCCCATTCAAAGGCACCGCGTGTCATGAAATGCGGACGATTAGAATTCACTCAGTAATTCCAATTTTGTTTAAAATTGTCACAGTGTGTTGGCGAACACAACACACATTTCCGAGGCATTTGATAGGGTCTGTGAAGGGGCACTCATATCGAAATATATTTCATTGGGTGTCGCTAATACCTTGTCTCGATTCATGTGGAGTTCTCTCAGAGATCGCCCTTTCCGAGTTAATTACCATTAACATTCCAATTAACATACATATGTTGACCGCAGGATTGTCGGACCTGTCGGGTCAGACTGTGCGAATAACAGCAAAATCTGTCATTTATTTGATCATCGACCAAGTTCTACACCACGTGGGACATTACTGAGCGAACTATCATAAGATTTATCGGTCATCTACTTTAAGAGTCATATCGAGTCTTATCAATATTATCAAAATAATTTTTTTTATTGTCAGCGATTGTTGTCAGCCTTGATGAGGATTGTGATTTTGTATATTGCCACAAAACTTTTTTAAACTTCCATATACTTCAGTTTTGATTCATATATAGTCCGGACAACGTACTTCAGTATATTTATGACAGATTTGACAAATAAGAGCTCTCAATCAACAATTTCGTCCCTTCGTAGTCAATCGTTGAAACTTAACCATCTTTAGTAATAACTTTTCCATATGCACATCATTTAATTTCCATTCCAAACGTATGAACTAATTTCGGGCTTTTTACAGGAAACCGCTGCCAGTTTACCACCCAGTAAAATAAACGAAGAGAAAAAGCAACGCGAACATCTGTTGCAACTCAATCAGATTTTGGCCCAGCAAGTTATGCAAATGAGTAAAATTGTGGCGGGTAAGTACAGCTGAAACAACGCAACTCCAACTAAAATCGCATGTTAAGTCAAAACATTGAAAGAAAATAAGAAGAAAAAAACACTTAAGCACTTTACGAAATTTTTCATTGAATTTGTGTTAAATTTCGATTTTTTATTATGACAAAAAAAAATTTAAGGTATTATTTACGTTTTGTTATGTTGACCTCCTGTGTCCCCACAGAAAACGGAAAACATTTGTGTTACTTTTAATATAAATGTTTTGTTTTCGATTCTGAATGTCAATAATTATTTGTTATTTCTGCCTAATCATCTCAGGCTCTTTTTCTTTGAGTTTTGAGTTTTCCTTTTCTGAAATCGGTGTTTTATATTTCAAACATTGTCCTTTTTTTTTTGTTAACATCTTTATCATTATTACTAACAACTACTACTACTACTACTTATGTGTATATGCTATCTCTAACCTCAACTAAAAAAACAATTAAACTGTTTATTTTCTTTTCGTATCTAATTTTCTAGATGATTAACTTTTTAAGAAAAAATAAAAATGTTAACTCTTAAGAAAACAAAAATAATGTGTCTTACGTCTAAAAGAAATCACAATGAAAAGAAAAATCATATGAATCATTCAAATTATTTCGCAAATGGTCACGTACAAATCACTCTATCATCACCTGTCATCATTTCGCAAACGTCAGTCATCAATTTTCCAAAAAAAAATAAAATTAAAAAAATCGCAGCATAGAAAAAGCAAACATGATCGCTCACCTGTAATACCATAGAAATCATAACTTCCCCCTGCACCGTAATGTGAACTTTTATGAAAGTTCATACATTTTATGCACAACATCATTCGCATATATACATATACAATACATATGCATAAATCTTCATGAAATTCGAATTTGTTGTATTTTAGTTTTGTGTATTTTTCTAGGCGTATAATAAAAAGAAGAAACAAACAATGACGAGCATATAAATATTTTCGAGCAAAATATTTATATTCTTTTATTAAATTCATCCAATTGTTTTTCTATTGTTTCAAAAACTTTAAACATCCTAATATCTGTAGTTTACTGTTCGGTTTCAATACTTTGGTTAATTAATGCTTATGCTTTTTAGTTTGTTTGTTGTTATTTGGAAATAATTATTTAAAAATTACCAGTTGTTTTGTTTTTATTTCAAGTTTAGTTCAGATTATGGCTTTTCCACGTCTCCCGGGTAATATTTTGAAGGCAGCAACCCTAGTTTTAAAGCGAGGTGTATTGTCAATTATGTTAAGTGAACTGACCTGCAACTTTTCACAAATCTGTGAAATGTGTGCTTAGAATTTCAATAATAAATAATAAGCATAATAAAGCAATACTAGGAATTGACCGTTAATGATTTTTTTTTATTAAAATTCAACCATATGAAGTCAGTACTGGTGATTTTTTTTTTCAATAGTGACAGCAGAGACCATTTTGTAGTAAAATATATCTGTCAAGAACTAAGGATAGTCCTCTGAACATTTCTGTTTACACTTCGCCTACATTTTAGGTAATTTATGAAAAATATAACCTTAGCCAACTCTGGTGATTTTAGAAAATTTAAAAAATATCGAAATGGTTATGTAAAATATTCCTCAATGAGATTACTAATTAGAAAATCCATAAAGGCGCCGTAGATAAAAACTACAGAAATTCAATTGGTCGTGAAAATGCTAAAGAAGCCACGTTTCATTGAACCACAGCTGGATTGAAAAGTAAGCTTACAATTTGTGTCATTATTATTATCTATTTTATCTATACAATTGTGCGAGCTGTTTTCCATGACTGCACGATAAATTGAGAAAGTCTGTTGTGAATTATTTACTAAATTTGCAGTCTCTTAGAGCTGGCACACTTCGACTCTGTAGTTCATTGCGATAACACGGATTAAAGAAAAGAGTATTACTATTCGCCTGCAGTTGAATTATCCTGAGAACTCCAAAAATCTCCAGAGTCGACGAATATCAATATCGGTAAGATCGTCTGGGTACTGCCCTGGCGACAGGACAGGTGTTCTCCTTATTCCAACAGCTTCCAACATGCCTTGCAATCAGTCAGTATCGGTAATTGATAGCGACAGCATTGTCTTAATTAAATGCAGACTAAGATTTTTGTTTCTCTGTAAGCTGCCTGAGCTGCAAACATGAGTTTGCAAGGGGCTAAGGTCAAAGGTACGGATTTCAGTTTGGCAGGAATCTGTAATATAGTCTTGAGTCTCGCTCTACAGTTCCCTGTTATATTCCTGTGGCCCGACACCTATATGAGGTGCCATCTCGTTGGGGGATCTGCAGCAGTCCAGGACTGATGTTGAGTTAAGGATGACAGAATCTGGAGATTTAATGGCAACTCGACTGTAGTGAGAAAGGTAAATCTCAGTTAATCTGCTACTGGCCAAAATCTCATTCTGATAAAACTACAGTAATCCGGAAGTCTCTGTGTTATATTTACCACTTTGGAGTAGACCCCAAAACCTACTTGATTATTAAATTTGTTGTTATCAGCATAGAAGTCGACATACAGTCTTGTACCACAACCAGAGGTCTAACATCCTGTTCAATTTGTAATGTCATAAAATTTATATGAAACAAAAATTGAAATAAAGCAATGATATCGATCTCGAACAACAGAAACAATAAACTGTAAAAACAAAAGGAGCTAAATAATGTCTACAAGTTCTCAGACTATTAATTAACAATTTCAAGTGATACCGACACTTTAGTTCACTACAATTGACTCAACGATAACAAACAAACGAATACTACGATATCGGTATCGATACCGAACTAATTGTATGTTTGCTTAAACACTCTGTATGTTCGATATTTTTGGAAAGGTTGGCGAAATATTTTAAGATAATGGGTTAAAATCGTATGAGGTTCTTAGAGTAAACGGACTTAGGATCTGGTGTGGCCATTCTGTCCTACCGGCTATACGATAACGATAATTGTGACATCGACTTCATTAGTGTTAACTGACTGCCCAATACATCGCTTCGTACGATTTGTATGATTCTTTGGGTATTTAAATACCCAATAGGTAGGAATGGGTTAATACAGTTTCCTGTTATCTGTATGGCACTACTCGATGCAACAATGATCCGCGATCTCCATCAAATAACATGTCTGCGGAACGTATCTTTAAGGAACAAATGGTGAACTCTTTTCAAATTAGTGAGTGGTGCACGTTATTATCTCTATGTTCACTGATCGTAACCCTTTGTGGAAAAGTTTCGAGCCTTTCTAAATAGGTTCCATGTTATATGTAAATTGTGTTGCTCTAATTAATAACATGTCTGTTGCAAATTGTGCAAATATTGGAAAGTCTTAGGAACGCGTATTAACCTTACTAACTCTTTCTGAATCTCTTTTAAAAATGTTTGCCAGGACCAACTAATTTTTTTGAAGATGTTCCAGTAAACATACAATTGATCAATTTGCTTTACTTTAATTTTCTATTTAATTTGAGGATTTTAAAAAAGTGCTTGTGTTTTTTCTTTCATTATTTTGTTGTTATCATTTTGTATTTTATTATTTTTGTATTTATTTATTTGTTTTTTTTTTTTTGCATTTTTTAGGTAATCCCCATAGTCAAACTAATCCCAAATAATCGCTGTTCGTTAGTTTAAAAAATTGTACACAAAATTTGTTTTATAACATTGAAAATATGTTGTCATTGTTTTTATGTTATGTTACGTTATGTTTTTTCGTTATTATGGACATGATATCAGAAAGCCCAAAAGCTCATAGTAACCACCACCATATGATACGGAGAAAGACTTGGTCAAAAAAAACAAATCGATTGATTATTTATAACAGTTCGAAAAAAACTTGTTACATTTAATTTTCGCCACACATTAACTAACAGCATTTGCATCTTACAAAAACAAAGAAAAATATTCCAATTGAAAGAATTGTCATTAAACAAAAACAAAAATCTTACTCATTTTCCCTCCTTCTAAACAAAAACCAACTATAACAACAACAACATTTGAAACAAACCAAAAAAACAACAGCTAAAAACAACAAAAGTCATTCCAATTCGTCTTCTCCTACAACATGATGTACAAGAGAATTGACACGCCCAAACAAAACGCATGTTCTCACTGTAAAACAAATCAAGCCATATATGCCACCCAACAAACATACCATATAAACAGTAAAAATAAAAAAAAAACATTAATTAAACTGCTTACAACAACAACAACATGACCGTACATAACAGTTGAACAGAAAACATTACATTACCGTCACTACCGCAATTCGCTTGAAACAAAATAGAAAAATGAACAAAAACCAAAATTGTACAATCAGTCAGTCAAGAACAACAACTACAACAATAACAACAACAACATACCCTACTCGTACATCAAGCTATAAACTCTGAATGCTATTTTGTAACAGCTCGCAAAAAAAACACAAGGTTTGTATAAAAATCAATTTTTGAAATTATTTATCCTTAAATTATTTAGTCCTTTCTCTATTCTACCAACTAAAACTGTAATTCTAATTGTGTTTTCTTTTGTTTGTTTGATTTGTATAAATTTACATTCGAAAGCGAAATTAATTGTTTGCAGTATGCGATGTAATTGTTTAATTGTTAAATATTTTAGTCATTTGTTGGAATTCAAAACAAAACAATTTGCTTATAATTAATTCTCATCATTGCCTATAGTTTTATTATTTCCAATTTCTTCTTGCCAGACATGAAAATGTCCAACAAGAACAAAATTCTATAGAAAAAAAAACAGATTTCCATCAAACCTTTGGCCAAAAATTGTCATAAATCATTTAACATTTAAATTCAAATTCAAATACTAATGACAACGTCACATTCCCTCCTCACACTGTAACTCATTTGAAAATTGTTAGCACTTCACCGATGCCTAAAAACTAGCACACGAATGTATTTTCTAATGTATCTGTAGTAGGCTTAACACACAAAAAAAACACTTAGACATGTTTGTTCAGGAAAGGTATCCCAGGTGAGAACAGTTTCTAAAAGTGTCGTAACAATTGCGATAGTACGTTTTCAACGACAATGGTTAACAATTTTAAAATTTAATTTAAGTAGTTTGTTTTTCGAAAACATTTGAAACTAAAGTAATGTAAATACGCCTCTGAGAAAACATTCAAAGACGTGTGGAAATTTGTAGGAATTTTTATGTTAGGTAATTTCAGAAACGAATTGGAAATAAATGACAAAAAAAATCTGACGGCTCCAACAGTATCTCTTGTAGCATCCTTTAGACGTTATTATAGATATAAACAGAAATCGCGATTTTTAATTGCATCTTGTATTATTGAAAGGCTTTAATATACGGCTCAACATTCTCCCTGGGATATTTTGGCTCATTTTTCTAAGCACTTTTGTTTGTAATGTACCAAAAAGTAAGCACAATTAAATTATCGAATGCACATTAGCGATAAAGTTAATAAAACAACTGAAATTGTGCTGGTATTAGTAAATACTTTAGATGAGGATTACTATTAAAAAACAATATGTGTTCCCATAACAATCAACATTAATAATTCCTTACTCAGTGAAACGATCACAAAAAAAAAAAATCTCCCCCAAGACACCGAAACAAATATTCATTAACTTTTAGCTTTTGAAATATTTCATATATTCTAGGAATAATTTCATAAAAATTAAGAAATGCTGCATATACTTTATGAGCATACTATTTCCTTAACTGCAAATTAATGAAATGTTCATAAATTTCAGAAATATTATGAACATCATTCACAGTGCCAATTTTAGTTATTGAAAACATAAGAAATGTTTCGCAATTTAATAAAAATTAATCAGTTAGATTTATTTGTCTCAATATTCCGATCTTGTCCTCGGCCCGTCGTCTGTTGATCACTTGTTATTATTAGCAATATACTCTAAATACAAAAAACCTGTTTCAAAAAAAAAAAGATATTCAAGGAAAATTATTACTTTTATCAGTTGTTATTAAGTTTCTTTTTAATATTTTGCCGCCAGTCATTCGTTGTATGAAGAAACTTTACCGGACCCAAACAGTTAAGAGGGAAACCAATGCTCACTAATCTCGCCATAACACAATTTATTTTCTAATAAATTTATAGACAGAAGCAGATATTATGTGTAAAGTAAAATATTTTTGAATTTTGCGATACTTAAGCATTCTAAGGAGTGCATTGTTAAGCGTTTGGTTGTCGAACATTGCAGAAAATACAGAAATACTTATTTCGATCGATAAATCAATGCCTGCCATTTACTTATTAAAGATTATTTCATGCAAATGTTGTCCACGGCTACGCTTCAGGTGGTCCCTTCAGGAAAGTCAATTTTAGCATACGTGTAGAGTTGGCTTTACGTGGGGTCATATCGAACCGAATTTGGGAGGATACCCAAGACGAATATTGTAATTAAAAAGTAACAACTTTATAGATTTTATCGATGTCATATGTCCATCCCAATTAGAGCCAATATTATAGATCTGATCTGTCCTACATGTCAGCTGTACAGTTACTTGTCTTTGCACACTACATTGGGTATTGTCATTAAAAACATAACCAAAAAAAAACAAACGACACTCTCTAACAGTCACCAAAAGCCAAAACACAATACCAACAAAAAAAAAAATAAAAACCTGAGGTGTAAGTACACGATAATAACATTTTTTTTTTTTTAATTTTCTATAATGAAACCAATACACGGTAACTGGATTTTTGGAATTAACCCTCTCACATTCTATTCTAATTACATGCCTAAGAAAAAATGCTAACCTTATAATGTTTGTGATTTCTCATTGTGTGATTTAGAAAAAGCGATGTCTAATACTGGCAATGGCGATGATGATGATGATCCTAACGATGACGATGAAGATGATGATCTATCCAACCGCGGCGATTCCGAAGATAATGATGAGGGACGCAAATCGGAATCGCCCAGCGAACCACTGCCGTTATATCAAAAACGAGATAACTTCTTTTCATAAACACCGGAAACAGGAGGCCATAGCCCACTAATCTCCTAGCTACGCTCCTTAACACAAACCAACAACAACAAGAACAACCTACGGACACATGAGTATTAAATACGCAACAATTTTAAAAATATATGCAAATTTATTTTAAATCTGAACTATTATGATAAAACTACAAATCCGAAAAGAAAAACAAATAATGCATTTATCTTAAGTAAGTGAATATCACAGCAACAACTTGAAAAATAACTTAAAAACACACACACAAAAATATCAATATATATATATTTTTTTTTTTGAAAATAGTCTCTTCTAATAAAGAAATTTACATACATATATATATAAAAATACTTAAAAAAGTAAAAGAATAAAAAAACAATAACTTCCTGAAATTGTTAAAGTTTAAAACAAACAACATAAAAACCAGAGAGAACAACACAAATTGCAATCAATGAAAACCAACAAAGCTTAATTGACTGATAATATTATTTTAACAAAAAAAAAACTAAAAACTACTGAAAAAACAAAAAAATACAAGACTATGCCATTTATTAATAATTTCTGTATTTGAGAATTAAAAAAAAAAACAGAAAAATCATCAAACAATTTTACGAAATTGTTATTTAACGAAGACTTAAATTACGAAAGAGCAAAGAAGAAAAAAATATGTATCGCATCAACTCTGTATTACATAAGTTATTAAAAAAAAACCATCTCTATATAAATACATAATAACTATGTATGTTTTGAATTTGAAAAGTTATCGAACAAGAAATGCGGCATTTTCAAAAAAATATTTATAAAAAAAAGCGAGCAAAAAAATCACCCTACAAAAATTCAACATATCATTATATTCATTAATCCATAAGTGAACTAAGAGAAATATTTAAAACACACACACACAAATATTAACAATTCTTAAAGAATACCAAAAACAAAAGTCTATTGAAATGGAAATATTATATATATATACATACAGTACACACATATATATGTAATGACATGCTGTAATTGTTGTTGGATATCATAAAAACAGAAACGCATGATTCGAAACGAAAACTACAACAAACTTCAAACTTTGGAAATCATTATTTTGAAAACGAACAACAAATATAGACTATTTAGGAAAGGTAAAATATTTGCAGAATTTAAATTATTAACGAGAGGATCTAAACTAAACTTTATATACGTACCGAAAGAAATATGTATTTAAAATCACAATCACACTGCTCTACCAAACTTATTAGTTTACAGTTTACAAAGTCACAAAGTCTTAAGAGTAGAATGACGATATTACAGTCTTAGGTTATGAATCGATTATTCGAAATTTCCCCTTTATTTCATAAAAATGTCAACCGTTAAACACAAGTAATTACAATATAATTCCTATATATAAAATATAGAGCTTGTTTCAAATACCATATTCACAGGAGAGAGCCGAAATGCCATCACCAAACTTGATTTGACAGGATGCGCTACTTCAAAACCAGAGGTGGTCACATGCAGGAAATCGTGCTCCATAAACAATAGGAATGTCGATAATTATAGGACGGACACAAAAGAATCAAAATACTTCTGCTTTTCCAAATGACCAGAAAACTACTTTCTACTTATTGGAAAAGAAATTATTTGCAGCCGTTGCACTTTCCCCAGCTCTCACATCAGAAATCTTCCAGTGTTATAATTTCAAAAACTTAATGATCTTCTTAATAGTTTTCCATATATATTTAAAACCCATTGCCTGATTGTCTTCAATGTTGGTCACTACTGAATAAACGCTTTTACTAACTGAATTGTTAGCCTTTAGACTCCATGAAGGAACAAACGGAAAACAGGTCTCAAATAAATGAGCGGTACACGATATCATTTTCCATTAGACCTTAGCAAAGAATATCACTCTAATAGGGGTCTGGAGGAGAGTCCGCAGTAGTTTCAGGAGGATAGCATGGAGGTTGGGGAAATCGATATAAAACCCATGAAATTCTCGTAAGGGAATAATTCAATTAGAAATGACAACATTGACTGTGTTCATTTCAGTGATGGAACGTATATTTCCAGTTTAATTTGTCTGGGCAGGCAAAAGATCGTGGGTTAATATTTCAATGGCTATTTAAAACCATCCACACTTTAACCCCGGTATCTGTTTGATTGTGCTTGCCAGCTTAATTTTTAACATAAAATTCAAAAAGGAATTTGGAATTTGGTATTGACAGCATAGTTTGTCTGAAGAGAGACAGCCAATTTCTAAAATAATAAGAACAAGAACAAAATTTTAATTTTGAAACAGGCATTTTCAGATTAACCCCTATGTTAAGTAATATATATGAAAATACAAAAACTATTTTCACACATTTTTCTTAACAACGATTTGTAAAGCTGTAATACATTTTTATGAATGCGGTTGTAAGATCGCTTCATTAGAAATTTCTGAAATATTTTGTAGCACACAATTTTAGTCAAATGAGAAAAATCCTATAAGAATAAACATACGTTTCTCTGTTGGAAAAATAGAATTGCAGTGCAACTTCATGTCCCAGATTTTGATTACGTTTTATAGCCATACACAGAAAGAAGGAATTCTATCCGTAATACAAATGAACATTTGCATTAAATTTGTCCTGAGGAAATGTTTAACATATGCAATAGATAATATATTTCATAATTTCTATAAAACGTGTCATATGCGTGCCTATGAAATGTTTCATAAGATTATAATTAATTAATTAATAACTTGTTCTCAGTGTTATGAAAATTATTTAGTTAAACTATCTGCATTGAGATCGATTGTTAAGCCAACCGATTTTGGAAACTACGAAAGACGATAATTAGATCGCCAATAAAATTATGTACAAATTGTTCAAAGGTTTTTACATTTTCCACAAATCGTACCGTAATTCACTGGGATGGGAACTAAGGCAATGCATTTTTCACAGCCGATATGTGAACATCTAGCCAACGAATGAAAGTCAATGACATTACTATAAGAGGGTACATGTATGCTGGTCCGCTTTTTAAGTAATGTACAAACATTGAAAATGTTCTTATTAGTAGTAAAGAGATTTTTTATATAATAATGAGCGATATTTGAAAGACAATGATCAACGATTTTAAACATTTGTAATTGTGGAATTCATAACGAAATTCGCTATCGACCACACACTGACAATCTTTTTGATTGATTCATCAGCAACAGAAGTTCAACAGAGAAAATTCAATGTCCAAACTTTCTACTATGGATTCGAAGCTCTTAGGAAAACGACAACTGGTACACCATTACAACACAACTAATATATATCTATACATAGCAATTTCCATGTACCTATTCAAATAATATATACTCGAACACAATTTTCCAATTCAAACTTTCAAAAGACAAATATAAACCATTAAATTATTATAAAACATAAGAAATATGTATTTATAAGTCAATTAACCCGGCAATTAGGCGACAAATTGATAGTCGACATATATATATATATGTATATGAAGATACCACTACATACATGCATATAAAATAATTACAAACAAATTTTAAATGTCAATGAAACGGTAATAGCGACCGTCTCAAGAGAAAGAGCAAACTTATAGAAAATCTATTCAAAATATTTAACTCATGTAATTGTAAAACAAAATTACAGAGACAAACAACGATTTAAAGAAACCACAACTATAATTTAATTTAGGTTTTACTTCTTGAATATGTACAAAACACCATACATACACACTTACAAAACATCCATACAAATTATTTATTTTAAACTACAAATGCTGCTGCATATTTTTGTTTTTAATTTTTAAGCATAGCCACAAAGTGTTTTATATAGCATTGAATAATTGTTAAAACAAACAATTTAAACAATTATTTTGCATTTTTCATACACACGTTTCTTTAAACACCAAGGTGCTATATAAACATACATATATATTATTTATTTTTAAATTATGTTTTTATTACAAACAAACAAAAAACATAAAACATCAAAACAGAAAGCAGCAACCACAAATAGTCATTAATCATAAATACAAATGACCAATGTGTATTTAGTATTTTTTTTTTTATTCACTCTTTGCTTTTTGTTTTTTTATTTTAATTTTTTTTTTTCAAAAACCCACATTTTGCCTTATTTGAAAATTATTTAATAATTTGTATAAAATCTTTGGTTAAAACATGAACTTACATTTAAAAAATAAAGTTAAATATATACATACACAGAAATATATTATAATTCACACAAACACACATAATCATAAAAATAAAAAAATATATAAATATTGAAAGTTATAAAAACATACACACACACAATATGAAGCAAACGAAAAGAAAGTGAAAGAAAGTAAAGACAGAGACAGAGACAACGTTATTCTAAATCAACAACAAAACAAAAATATTTATGAATATTGTACATTAATATTATCATATTGTACGTTAAAACATTACAAATATTATTATTATTATTATTAATAAATACATAATTACAGCATACATAAATATATCAACATACAGACATACTACATATTGTAAGTTATCATTAAAATAAAATACCAGAAAAGAAAAATGTTATCAAATAAAAACAGAAATAGTTGAAAATGAAATTGTGAAACGGACTTTTTCCTTAAACTGCAAATCAATGGTTGGTATTGGGTACATCTATGGTCACGAGTTATAACAGACTAAGTCTGTTTTTAAATTCTAATCCGGAGGGCAATTTAAGGTTTTATATCTATTAATTTTTTTTATGTTCTATCGATCTATATTCTTCATTCAGTTTTGTTTCTGTTAGTCGATTTCGAGATCATTTATTATTTCTATTTCTTTGCAAAAATAGAAATGTTGGAAAAAGGTGTTTGCATTGATTGCAGGCAAAGTATACGGATCCGTTACGGATGCAATTATTTCTGCTACAAATTATTGGTCTTTCTCACCAGTGAATGAGAACTACTGCTTAGTAGCGCATATCCCCAACAAAATTAGCAGTAAACCAAACAGTGTAGGTAATACTGAATATATGTGATAGTCACAGACACTAGTAACACGAGTAGAAAGAAGTTGAGCAACAAAGGTTGAAATGTTTTCACTCTATTTGGATGCTTCAACATTTATTTTAAAGCCATTAACTATACAAATAACTGATTTTAAGAAAAGCTTATAATTTTAACCCCTGTGAATTTTTTTATATGCGCAGCTGATAATGGCGATCTTTGATAATCTGTTGATGCGATAGTTTTGAAATG
The DNA here is from genome assembly GCA_958296145.1 of Hydrotaea cyrtoneurina. NCBI lineage: Eukaryota > Metazoa > Arthropoda > Insecta > Diptera > Muscidae > Hydrotaea > Hydrotaea cyrtoneurina. The sequence goes on from OY282512.1 coordinate 91,684,602, forward strand.
TACAAACCCAAAAACGTGTATTTCTTTGCAAAAAAAAGTGAACCATAAAAAAAACTTTAAAAAATGTATATCACTTGAAAGCTGACTGAACAAATAGTTTGAGAGAAATTCGGTCCAGAAAATGGGTTTTTCGCAAAATTAGGTTAGAACCATTGAAACAATTTGTCCACTTTTTCAGCAACGGAGTAAGCTATCGAAACAAGAGTTGTATTAAATTAAAGCTAGACTGTAGGACTACTATCAACCCACTGAGAGTTCTCTGAAACGATAATTTTCAGAGGATTTACTGTGGATCCGATGGTGAACTCTCAAATTGTATCTTTTGACCATTAATCTGTAATGGCTAATGTTAAATAAATTATAATTGGTTATTATTACATCGTTTTGAAGGCAGAATACAACCAAGAACTAAAAATTTGAAAATTCGAAAAAAAATATTTTGTCCAAAAAAAAATGCAAAGGGGTTAACCCACCAAAATTTGAGATTTTTTTGAAAATTTAGATTTTGTTTAAATTTTGCACATGCATAGCGGACCTCAATCTGAACAAGGCGTAGTTCTCATTTTTTAGACTGAACCAATAGTTTTGGAGAAATTGGTTTCAGAAAATGTTTTTTTTTTCAAAATTTAGGATTCGAAAGTTCCTTCAAACAATTTGCCCACTTTTTCAGCAACGGAGTAAGCTATCGAAACAAGAGTTGTATTAAATTAAAGCTAGACTGTAGGACTACTATTAACCCACTGAGAGTTCTATGAAACGATAATTTTCAGAGGATTTACTGTGGATCCGATGGTGAACTCTCACATTGTATCTTTTGACCATTAATCTGTAATGGCTAATGTTAAATAAATTATAATTGGTTATTACTACATCATTTTGAAGGCAGAATACAACCAAGAACTAAAAATTTGAAAATTCGAAAAAAAATATTTTGACCAAAAAAAATGCAAAGGGGTTAACCCACCAAAATTTGAGATTTTTTTGAAAATTTAGATTTTGTTTAAATTTTACACATGCATAGCGGACCTCAATCTGAACAAGGCGATGTTCTCATTTTTTAGACTGAACCAATAGTTTTGGAGAAATTGGGTTTTTCGCAAAGTTATGTTCGAAATTCTTCAAATATCTTCAATTACACTACAACTACAACTACAACTACAACTACAACTACAACTACAACTACAACTACAACTACGACTACAACTAACAACTTAGTATACTAATACTAATACTAATACTAATACTAATACTAATACTAATACTAATACTTATACTAATACTAATACTAATACTAATACTAATACTAATACTAATACTTATACTAATACTAATAAAAATACTAATACTAATACTAATACTAATACTAATACTTATACTAATACTAATACTAATACTAATACTAATACTAATACTAATACTAATACTAATACTAATACTAATACTAATTCTAATACTAATACTAATACTAATTCTAATACTAATACTAATACTAATACTTATACTAATACTAATACTAATTCTAATACTAATACTAATACTAATACTACTACTACTACTAATACTAATACTAATACTAATACTAATACTAATACTAATACTAATACTAATACTAATACTAATACTAATACGAATACTAATACTAATACTAATACTAATACTAATACTAATACTAATACTAATACTAATACTAATACTAATTCTAATACTAATACTAATACTAATTCTAATACTAATACTAATACTAATACTAATACTAATTCTAATACTAATACTAATACTAATACTAATACTAATTCTAATACTAATACTAATACTAATACTAATACTAATTCTAATACTAATACTAATACTAATACTAATACTAATACTAATACTAATTCTAATACTAATACTAATACTAATACTAATACTAATACTAATACTAATACTAATACTAATACTAATACTAATACTAATACTAATACTAATACTAATACTCGTCGTGTAACCTTCATTGCAAACGGTTGTGTTTTTTAACAGTGCTCCAAAAAAAATTGAAAAAAAGAGAGAAAATGAATTCGGTACAAGAACAAAACACTCTTTGTGATCAGTGCGCAAAACCACTGTTGAAAGCATTTATAAAATGTCAAAACTGCAAAAGCAGCTACCATTTTAATCCGTGTTGTCCAATTTCGGAAACCACTTATGTCGGCATGAGCGTGGATAGGAAGGCGGAATGGAAATGTCATAGATGCAGAGAACGTCGAAACTCAACAAACAACCTGTATCAAACAGTGATATTCAGAGAATCGAACAAGCAACGGAGAGATGACGAAAATGAAGAAAACAACAACAAACGTTACAAAGAATCACTCCCTTCAACCTCTTCTCAGTCCGACTCTGAAATGAAATCCGACATTAAAGAGATGAAGGAAACGATGGCACAAATGGCAGCGAACCTGAATGCTATTAGCCTACAATTTCAAAGCACCCTTAAAAGCATAGGAGAAAATCTCGCGACACTTAACAACCAAGTCATGGATCTCAATAAGAAGAACGATGAGAAAGATATGCAAATAAATGAAATGGACATACGAATCAACAGACTTGAACAAAAACTGATCGACAAAAACATAGAGATCAACAACGTGCAAGATAAAGAGATGGACGCAACAGAAGTTGTGAAAAAAATTGCTGAAGCCATCAACGTTGATATAAGCGATGTCGATATTAACAATGCCTACCGCGTGAAAAAGTCTGAAAGAGTCGTGGTTGAGTTCTCCTCTCTCTCAAAGAAGAGAGAAATAATGCAAAAACTCACACGACATCGAGTAGAAGCGAAAGGGATAAATAAGAAGGAAAGCAACAATAGCAAATTTGTGTACATTAATGATCAGCTGACACCAAACAACCGGCGCCTTCTATGGCTAACCAAAACAAAAGCGAAGGAATTGCAATGGAAGTTTGTGTGGGTGAAAAATGGAAATATCTTTGCACGCAAATCAGAAAACACAGCAGCAATCATAATAAATAACACCGCAGACATTGAGCTAATATGCCAAACAATTTAAACAATTTACGCTGAACATCACCAAATTAAATAAAAATTATTAATTCTCCCGAAATCTGCTTAAATTAAGCCAAAAAAATCCAAGCGAATAAACTTTTTCTTTCCCTAATAATATTTAAAATTAAATTTTATTTTTATTTAAAAAAAAAAAAAAAAAAAAAAAAAATAAAAATGAATTACAATCAAACAAAAACTCTAAACAATTTCGATCTAATCGACCACAAACTTTTAAATTATCCATCCTTTATATTTATGAACATTCGCTCACTACGGAAAAACTTTGTATCACTAGTAGCAACATTAAATAACATTGTACACAAAACAGAAATCATAATATTGGTTGAAACAAACATATCGGACGACGAGAATAATCTCTACTCTATAAATGGTTTCAACTCTATTTTTCTAAACAGAGAAGGAAGAGGCGGAGGAATGGCAATTTACATAAATGACCGCATTAACTACACTGCGATACAACTAAACACAAATCATTTTGAAGCAATGCAAATTGATGTAACAATATGCGAACAAGTAATCTCCTTTCTTCCAATTTACCGTCCCCCCTGCAGTAACGTTTCACTTTTCATCACAGAACTAGATCAAAACATAAACGAAATAAACAAAAAACAAGCCGTGGTCATTGTTGGAGACATGAACATCGACATAACAAAAGAAAACACAACAACAACCCAGTACATCGATGTTCTTATGAGCAACGGTTTCAACTGCTTAGTGAAAGAAGTAACAAGAGAAGACATAAACCAAAATACCAAAACATGCATTGATCATCTCTTCGTTAGAAATGACAAAACAATAACATGCGTACACTCAGCTGTAATAACAACAACAATTTCTGACCACTACTCACTGTTTGGTTGTGTGGAATATGAAAACAAAACACACAACAAAAATAGAAATGAAAGTCAGGGTACGGGAAACTCCCAGGGTATGGAAATCAACTCTTTTAAAGTAAACGAACAAATTAAAAACGTTAAATGGAATGATATTGTAAATGAAACTAATAATGCAAATAGTCTGTTCATGGCAATATACAACAATTTTTGTGAAATATACGATAACGCGAGACAAACAAAACGAAAAAAGAGCAAAAATAGATCAGCTAATCCGTGGTTAACAGAAAATCTAATAAAATATTGTGACCTTCGCGACAGGCTTTACAAAAGATGGAAAAATAATAGAAACAATAAAGAATATGAAACAGAATACAAACAATTTAGTAACAGATTAAATAAAATGCTAAATCACGCGAAAAATGAATTTCATCGCAATGAGTTTATGAAAAATAGAAATGACATGAGAGCCACATGGCAACTAATTAATGAAATAATTGGCAAAAGATCATCAAACATCGATGATGTAATAATGAAAAACTTTAAAAATGAAAATATTAGCAATATTACCGATAACTTTGCGTTGAAATTTAACGAAAATGTAAATAAAATAATTCACAGTTGTAATATTAAAACATCCAATGGTGCAGAAATGAGATTAGCAAACTCCATCTATATCTCTCAAACTGACGAAGAGGAAATACTTTCTATACTTACCAAGATAAACATTAAAAAAGGAGCAGGAATCGACAAAATAAGAGCGAAAGACATTAGAAATAACGCAAGTCTACTGACCCCGGTGATTACTAAACTGATAAACTGTAGCATACATGACTCAATTGTTCCGGATATGCTAAAAACATCTATAGTAAGGCCAATTTATAAGTCTGGATCGAAATCCGATTACAATAACTACAGACCTATTTCAATCTTGCCAATCCTAGAAAAAGTGCTCGAAGAAGTAATTGCTAATAGATTAACTGACTTTTTATGTAAATACAATGTCATTAATAAAAGCCAGTTCGGATTCCAAAAAGGCAAAAGCATAAATAAACTCTTGGGAAATTTTACTAATACCATCAATCAAGGACTAAATAATAATATGAGCAGCATAGTTCTTTTTATCGACTTTAGTAAGGCATTCGACACATTGTCACACGATAAACTTATCGAAGTATTGGAAAGAAACGGAGTAAGAGGCAAATGCTTAAACTGGTTCCAGAGCTATCTAAACTGTAGATCCTTTCGTGTCAAGATTGATAAAAACCTCAGTAATGAAACGAGATCTTTATATGGTGTACCACAAGGCTCAAAATTAGGACCAATACTGTATATCATTTATGCGAATGATATGGTAAAAATCCTGGACAAAAGCGCCGCTTTTGCTTATGCTGATGATACAGCAATCGTCGTAACTCACAAAAACATCGAAACTGCAACGAATATACTGCAAAGTGAATTTAACAAAGTAACGAAATGGTGCCACGACAATGGGCTAATAATCAACGCTTCCAAGACGAAGTTAATGCATATAAAACCACCACACATCAGATACACACCCATCACACTCACGTTTCACGATACAGAATGTATACATAAACACAACAATAACATAAATGATAACTGCAAAACTCAAATTGAACTTGTAAACAACTACAAATATTTAGGAGTGATCATTGATCATAACTTTAAGTGGAAGCCACATATAGAAGCACTACATAAAAAACTGCAAAAAACAGCATACGTTCTATACCAGAGAAAAGATTGAGACTATTCGTTTTTATTCCGCATTCATACAATCGTTGCTTTTGCCATGCTATTGCTATCATTCGTTGTTTTTGTTGATTGTCTTATGCACACTCATAGAACCAATCGCACCATTCGCTTAGTATTCGTTGCTCTGGTGTGTTTATAAGTATGCAGTGTGAAGAAATTTTGGCAAAACTTAATGCTTTACTTTATTTTCCAATTTTTGTTTTTGTTGTTGTTTTAACCGAAAATACCATTCGTACCAATCGTTCTATATTCGTTGCTTTTGCGATTGGTATGAATGATAAGCAGAAGGCAAGCAATGCAATGCATGGAATTCGTCACACTCACATTTTCTGAATGGTATCATGAGTTGCTTTACTATAATGATGTCTATTGACAACAATATGCATATATTTTGTGATTGCATTCAAAGGCATTAAATATGCCAATCAAACCGTTCTCTGTTCTATACCATCTAAACAACTGCGCCCCCTTTAGTGTAATGAAACAAGCGTACTTTTCCTTATCCGAATCGTACATACGACACGGAATAATAGCCTGGGGTAATGCTACCTACTGCAGAAGTCTCCTTAAGACACAACATCGGTTATTAAAGATCATGATTAGGAACCGAGACATAGGGTGAGTTCCAAAACGTCATTTACAATGCAACTGAACAAAGTCATGCATCCCTAAACGCAAACCTGTAAACTTTGACAACGTCATACATCCCTAAATGTATAATAAAAGTTATCGATGCGCATAGAAAAGCAAACTGTGCATCACTAACTTTGTTGATGCTTTGGTGACATTTGTAAAATAAAATAAAGTGCAAATAACAATGGCGGATGAAAGGTAAGAAATATTGTTGTTAATGTTTTTATATTAACTTCTAATATATTTTTGTACAATTTTCAAATTATTTTGATGTGTTTCTTCCAACAATCCCATCAAATTTTCCAAAATAATGTTTTTTACTACTGACAACCCCATTTTCAAAGCAACTGATTGCAAAACGGTGTTTCTAAACGTAAAAAGTATGCAAAGTGTTTATATTCCAAAGTAAATAGCAAACTTGGTTACACTGTATCGAAACAGTATAAAAACCGCATCACTGCAATGTGCTTTGACGTTTTGGAACTCACCCATAATGTACAACAACCGAGTCATACAACAAACACACACAAACCGCAACAACTCAGATACAACTCAAATCAACTCCAACAGCAACAACCAACACCAACATAATTATATAAATCGATCTAATACAAACGCCGATCAAATCATCAAAAATTTCATGTCAAGCAACAAAATCCTAAACATAAAAAGCATATATAAACTTACGTTAATAACGGAATTTAACGAAGACGGAAACTTTCTTGAGAGAATTGATCATGCATACAGCACGCGAAGAAGATCGGAAGGAAGATTCAAGATCCCTAGTCATCGTAACAACTACGGAAAGAGCACCTTGGCAGTACAACTACCAACCGTTCTCAACATGTTACCATTAAATATATTAAATATTAGAGATAAATTTAAAAAAAAAAACAGTATTAAAAATTTTCTTGTAGATATGCAATGAAGAAATAATTTCTTAAATTTAAACCTGAATTAAATGTATAATGAAAATTTAAAAAACAAATTCAATGTAAATATATTCTCCTGCAGACAAGCCTATCTTGGGCTTCGCGGGAAAAAATGAAATGTAAATTAAATAAAATATGTGAAATAAGTAAATAAAAAAAAAAAAAAAAAAAAAAAAAAAAAAAAAAAAAAAAAAAACTAATACTAATACTAATACTAATACTAATACTAATATTTTGACAAAAAAAAATGCTAAGTTAACCCATCAAAATTTGAGATTTTTTTGAAAAAATAGATTTTGTGTAAATTTTGCACATTAACAGCGGTCAGGTAAAGAACAAGGCGATGTTTCCATTTTTTGAACAAATAGTTTTTGAGAAATTGGTTTCAGAAAATGAGTTTTATTTCGCAAAATTAGGTTCGAAAGTCCCTTGAAAGTTTTTGTAAAATTTGTCAGCAACCGACTAAGGTATCGATACGAGTGTGGTATCAAATTAAAGTTAGACTTTAGGACTACAATTAACCCACTGAGAGTTATATGGTACGATCATATTCTGAGGATTTACTGCGTATCCGATGGTGAACTCTCAAATTGTATCTTTTGACCATTAATCTGTAATGGCTGATGTTAAATAAATTATAATTGGTTATTACTACATCATTTTGAAGGCAGAATACAACCAAGAACTAAAAATTTGAAAATTCGAAAAAAAATATTTTGACCAAAAAAATGCAAAGGGGTTAACCCACCAAAATTTGAGATTTTTTTGAAAATTTAGATTTTGTTTAAATTTTACACATGCATAGCGGACCTCAATCTGAACAAGGCGATGTTCTCATTTTTTAGACTGAACCAATAGTTTTGGAGAAATTGGTTTCAGAAAATGTTTTTTTTTTTTCAAAATTCAGGATTCGAAAGTTCCTTCAAACAATTTGCCCACTTTTTCAGCAACGGAGTAAGATATCGAAACAAGAGTAGTATTAAATTAAAGCTAGACTTTAGGACTACAATTAACCCACTGAGAGTTCTATGGTACGATCATTTTCTGAGGATTTACTGCGTATCCGATGGTGAACTCTCAAATTGTATCTTTTGACCATTAATCTGTAATGGCTGATGTTAAATAAATTATAATTGGTTATTACCACATCATTTTGAAGGCAGAATACAACCAAGAACTAAAAATTTTAAAATTCGAAAAAAAATATTTTGACCAAAAAAAATGCAAAGGGGTTAACCCACCAAAATTTGAGATTTTTTTGAAAATTTAGATTTTGTTTAAATTTTGCACATGCATAGCGGACCTCAATCTGAACAAGGCGTAGTTCTCATTTTTTAGACTGAACCAATAGTTTTGGAGAAATTGGTTTCAGAAAATGTTTTTTTTTTCAAAATTTAGGATTCGAAAGTTCCTTCAAACAATTTGCCCACTTTTTCAGCAACGGAGTAAGCTATCGAAACAAGAGTTGTATTAAATTAAAGCTAGACTGTAGGACTACTATTAACCCACTGAGAGTTCTATGAAACGATAATTTTCAGAGGATTTACTGTGGATCCGATGGTGAACTCTCACATTGTATCTTTTGACCATTAATCTGTAATGGCTAATGTTAAATAAATTATAATTGGTTATTATTACATCGTTTTGAAGACAGAATACAACCAATAACTAAAAATTTGAAAATTCGAAAAAAAATATTTTGACCAAAAAAAATGCAAAGGGGTTAACCCACCAAAATTTGAGATTTTTTTGAAAATTTAGATTTTGTTTAAATTTTGCACATGCATAGCGGACCTCAATCTGAACAAGGCGATGTTCTCTTTTTTTAGACTGAACCAATAGTTTTGGAGAAATTGGTTCCAGAAAATGTTTTTTTTTTTCAAAATTCAGGATTCGAAAGTTCCTTCAAACAATTTGCCCACTTTTTCAGCAACGGAGTAAGATATCGAAACAAGAGTAGTATTAAATTAAAGCTAGACTGTAGGACTACTATTAACCCACTGAGAGTTCTATGAAACGATAATTTTCAGAGGATTTACTGTGGATCCGATGGTGAACTCTCACATTGTATCTTTTGACCATTAATCTGTAATGGCTAATGTTAAATAAATTATAATTGGTTATTATTACATCATTTTGAAGGCAGAATACAACCAAGAACTAAAAATTTGAAAATTCGAAAAAAAATATTTTGACCAAAAAAAATGCAAAGGGGTTAACCCACCAAAATTTGAGATTTTTTTGAAAATTTAGATTTTGTTTAAATTTTACACATGCATAGCGGACCTCAATCTGAACAAGGCGATGTTCTCATTTTTTAGACTGAACCAATAGTTTTGGAGAAATTGGGTTTTTCGCAAAGTTATGTTCGAAATTCTTCAAATATCTTCAATTACACTACAACTACAACTACAACTACAACTACGACTACAACTAACAACTTAGTATACTAATACTAATACTAATGCTAATACTAATACTAATACTAATACTAATAATAATACTAATACTAATACTAATACTAATACTAATACTAATACTAATACTAATACTTACTTTTTTTTTTTTTTTTTTTTTATTTATTTTCTTTATTTTTTTAACATGTTAACAATTCATCTTAGAGATACATTCCCGCGAAGCCATTGCGGCTTGTCTGCAGGATAATAACTAGATATGTGTATAACATTGTTTTTAATACTATATAAGTTATTTCAGTTCAGCTGTATTCATTACATGGCATCTTATATATATATATATTATAAAACATGATTCAATTCAGAGATAATTAATTATGCGAGAAAGTGTTCTTTGATTAATTTCTTTCTACTTCTTGGGTTGTGCAGATTTAACAAGTGTATTGGCATTTTATTGAGTGTTGTAGGCAATGTTACAGCTAAGGACTTCTTTCCATACTCGTTTCGAAAGCTTGGTACTTTATAGCGTCGCTGTGCCCTTCTTCTCGTATTCTGTTGGTGGTCGATACGTTCCAGTAAGCTTACATCATTGTAGAATTCATTTACTATAGATGTTTTATATATGCCTTCAATGTTTAAAATTTTTAGATCCATATATAAGTCATTATCGTTATGTGAAGTTTGATAACGGCTTATGTGTGTGTTGATGTGTTGGTTGGTGACGTTATTAATTTCAGACGTTGCGTTGTGATCGTTTGTGGTTAAATTGTTTCTTGAAAATTGTTGGTTTTTGTATAGTAATTTTATGATCCTATTTTGAGTTTGTTGTAAATTCCTACAGTATGTCGCTGTTCCCCATGCAGTTATTCCATGCCGAAGATATGATTCGGCCAATGAAAAGTATGCCTGTTTCAATATGTTGTATGGTGAGCAATTACTTAAGTGGTACAGAGCATATGTAGACTGACGAAGTTTTTTTTGAACATTTTCTATGTGCGCTTTCCATTTGAAATGTTCATCAAGATATATTCCTAGATATTTGTAGGTCTGGACCAGTTCAATCTTCGTGGAGCAAGTATCGGTTCCATGTGTTTGAATGTTCGTGTGCGTTTTGTGTAAGCAGTCGTTGTTGTGGAAAATCAATGTGATATTTGTATGTTGTATATGTCTCTGTCTTATGTGCATTATCTTCGTTTTGTCAGCATTTATAACAAGTCCGCTGTCGTGGCACCATCTGGTTAATATATTTAGCTCTTTCTGCATAATTATTTGAGCAGTATTTAAGCACTCGTGCGAAACAATTATTGCTGTATCGTCCGCATATGCGAAAGCCGTACTGTCTTTTAGTAGACCTATCATCTCATTAGCGTATATTATGTAGAGAATTGGTCCAAGTTTTGATCCTTGTGGGACACCGTGAGTTACTCTTATATTTTTACTTGCCTTATTTTCAATTTGTACTCGGAATGTTCTACATTGTAGGTAGTTTTTAAACCATTCCAAGCATACACCTCTTATTCCATTTTTTTCAAGCGTTTCTATCAATTTATGATGGGCGAGAGTATCGAAGGCTTTACTAAAATCTATAAACAGTGAAAGACATTGAAGTTTGTTACTTAATTTTTGGTTCACATGATTTGAGAATGTTCCTAGAAGTTGATTAATGTTTTTTTGTTATTTTGTATTTTATTAGGAATTCGTTTAATCTCCTCACAAGTATTTCTTCTAACACCTTTTCCACAACTGACAAAATAGAGATTGGCCTGTAATTATTATAGTCACTTTTAATGCCATTTTTATATATTGGACGTATTATTGATGTTTTTAGTAGCTCTGGTATTTTAGACTCACTCATGCTACTATTAATTAGCACAGTTATCACTGGCGTTAGAATGTTTGCATTATTTTTTAGGTCTATGGCTCTAATCCCGTCTGCTCCAGGTCTTTTTTTTTGCATTTAAGCCTTTTAGGATTAAGAATATTTCTTCTTCATTCGCGTGATTCAGGTACATTGTGTTTTGTATATTTGTTTGTAAAGCAATATTTGTTTTTAAATTAAAAGTTAAATTTAAAAAGTTATCTGCAAAATTATCAGTTAATTGCTGTGTGTTCTCATTTGGAAAATTCATTTTGATTATTTTATCAATATTATTAGATTTTTTGCCGATTATTTCGTTTATTAATTGCCAAGTTTCTCTTATATTATTTCTGTTTAATTGGAATTGGCGGAAATTGTATGCATTCTTAGCATTTATAATTTTTTTATTCAACTTATTATTAAATGTTTTGTATATTTTTTCATTTATTTCATTATTTTTATTTTTTTGCCATTTTTTGTGAAGCTTATCCCGTATATCACAGCATTTTACTAGCTCATAGCTAAGCCACGGATGTGGTTTTCTTTTTTTAATTTTGTGCGTATACACTTCCTTTGAAATTTCATAAATATTGCAAAATATATTGTGTATGTTATTGAAAAGTTCATCTGTGTTGTTAGATTTGTTTATTACATCATTCCAGTTTGTTTCTTTTATTTGACGATTAACTTTCATATTATTTATTTTTGCATAGCATTCCGTACCCTGCCCAGCCTGTGTGTTTTCTTCTGCTTTGTTGCCTTCTTCTCCGATACAGCCAAAGATAGCGTAGTGGTCTGATATTGTTGTTGTAACAACAGCGGAGTGTGCGACCGCTGTTGCTATTTTACAACGTATGAATATATGGTCAATGCAGGTACTTGTTTTGTTTTGCACATCTTCCCTTGTTGTCTCCATCATCATGCACTGCAGACCGTTGGACGACAACATATCCATATATTTTGTTGTTGTTGTATTTTTCTTTTTGATGTCAATGTTCATGTCTCCCACTAATATTGTGGCTCTCTTCTTGTTTATGTTGCTTATGCACTCATCTAACTCTTCTATGAAGGTTTTTGTATTCTGATTAGGAGGACGGTAGACGGAGAGGACGGTGACAACTCTTTTGTTGGTTGTTATGTTTATTTTGATCGCCTCGAATGAGGTTTTGTTTATCGTTATTCTTTGGTAGCTTGTGTTCTCGTTGATGTACACCGCGATCCCCCCTCCTCTTCCCTCTCTGTTTAAGAAAGTGGCACTGTAACCATTTATGTTGTATAAGTTGTTTTCGTCGTCCGTAATGTTTGTTTCAGTTAAAATTATTAGCTTGATTTTATTTGTGATTTTATTTATGTGTGTTAACAATGTTAGGAAGTTTTTCCTTAGTGAGCGGATATTCATGTGTATGAATGATGTGGGATAATTTAAAAGAGTTGTATCGATTTCATCGAAATTATTAATTATTTTGTTTAAATTGTTCATTTTTTAAATAAAAAAAGAGAAAAAAATATTAAAAATGTTTATTTTGTAGATACTTTGTGATTTTTTTTTGATAAATTATGAGGCTTTTTATTTATTTAAATCATTTCTGTCAATGCTTCAATATCAGTGGCATTTGAGATTAAGATGTGTGATGAGGTTTCATTTCTTCGCGCATATATGTGACCGTTTCTTACCCAAACAAACTTCCATTTACACTCTTTTGCTTTTGTTTTAGCCATCCACAAAAGCCGTCTATTATTTGGTGTTAGTTCATCGTTAATGTAAATGTATGTATTGTTGTTGTTTTCTCCGCCAAGTACTCTCGCATCAATACGATGTCCCTTGATCTTGTTCATCAACTCTTTCTTCTTGTTAACCGATATAAATTCCACTATGATTTTATTATTCCTCTTTACACGATGTGCGCTGTTAATGTCCAAATCAGTCATTTCGATGCCAACCGCTGCCGCTATTTTTTTAATAACCGTTGCTGCATCAGTTTCATTGTCTGTCACATTATTTATTTCAATATTGTTGGCTATAGCATGCTGCTCTAGTCGTTGGATACGTTTATCCATTTCAACCATTTGTTGGGTTTTTTCTTTGTCCCTTTCCTGTAGGTCTTTGACTTGTACCGATAGAGTGGTCAAGGTTTCATTAATTTTATTAAGGCCACTGGTCAGTTGTTCCTTAATATCAACGTTCGACGTACTTAAGGCAACCATATTTTGCGCAAGTTGTGCCATAGCGGATTTTAGGTCGACCATACCAGCTTTTATGTCAGCTACATCAGACGTAGGTGTTGTTGTAATTGCCACAATGTTGTGATTTGGTGAGGCGTTAGGCGATGCGTTTTTAAAACGTTTGATACTCTCAGTATCATCTTCTTCATCTCTCTGCTGCTTTTGGTTATGTTGTTGCGGTTTGTCATTAAAAACAAATGCGTGGTAAGTATTGTTGGGAGATTTATTCCTTGGTTTGCATTGGTGACACTTCCATTCTGCTCTCCTCGAATTACTCATACTAATATACGTGTTCTCAGAGATCACTGTACATGTGTTGAAGTGATATTTGTTGTTACAGAACCGACACAAAGCAAAATTTGTTGAGGTAATTACGCCGTTGCATTGATTGCAAGTGGTTTTTGGAATTTCTAAAAGAGACATCTCTTCAAATTTTTTTTTTTTGGTATTATTATCTTTCACACAATAATGATGGAGATATGAGTATGTTGTTTTCGCTGTGATGCGCGTACTTTAGAAACACAACCGTTCGCTTTGAAGGTTACAACTGAACTAATACTAATACTAATACTAATACTAATACTAATACTAATACTAATACTAATACTAATACTAATACTAATACTAATACTAATTCTAATTCTAATACTAATACTAATACTAATACTAATTCTAATACTAATACTAATACTAATACTAATTCTAATACTAATACTAATACTAATACTAATACTAATACTAATACTAATATTTTGACAAAAAAAATGCTAAGTTAACCCATCAAAATTTGAGATTTTTTTGAAAAAATAGATTTTGTGTAAATTTTGCACATTAACAGCGGTCAGGTAAAGAACAAGGCGATGTTTCCATTTTTTGAACAAATAGTTTTTGAGAAATTGGTTTCAGAAAATGAGTTTTATTTCGCAAAATTAGGTTCGAAAGTCCCTTGAAAGTTTTTGTAAAATTTGTCAGCAACCGACTAAGGTATCGATACGAGTGTGGTATCAAATTAAAGTTAGACTTTAGGACTACAATTAACCCACTGAGAGTTATATGGTACGATCATATTCTGAGGATTTACTGCGTATCCGATGGTGAACTCTCAAATTGTATCTTTTGACCATTAATCTGTAATGGCTAATGTTAAATAAATTATAATTGGTTATTACTACATCATTTTGAAGGCAGAATACAACCAAGAACTAAAAATTTGAAAATTCGAAAAAAAATATTTTGACCAAAAAAAATGCAAAGGGGTTAACCCACCAAAATTTGAGATTTTTTTGAAAATTTAGATTTTGTTTAAATTTTGCACATGCATAGCGGACCTCAATCTGAACAAGGCGATGTTCTCTTTTTTTAGACTGAACCAATAGTTTTGGAGAAATTGGTTCCAGAAAATGTTTTTTTTTTTTCAAAATTCAGGATTCGAAAGTTCCTTCAAACAATTTGCCCACTTTTTCAGCAACGGAGTAAGCTATCGAAACAAGAGTTGTATTAAATTAAAGCTAGACTTTAGGACTACAATTAACCCACTGAGAGTTCTATGGTACGATCATTTTCTGAGGATTTACTGCGTATCCGATGGTGAACTCTCAAATTGTATCTTTTGACCATTAATCTGTAATGGCTGATGTTAAATAAATTATAATTGGTTATTACTACATCATTTTGAAGGCAGAATACAACCAAGAACTAAAAATTTGAAAATTCGAAAAAAAATATTTTGACCAAAAAAAATGCAAAGGGGTTAACCCACCAAAATTTGAGATTTTTTTGAAAATTTAGATTTTGTTTAAATTTTACACATGCATAGCGGACCTCAATCTGAACAAGGCGATGTTCTCATTTTTTAGACTGAACCAATAGTTTTGGAGAAATTGGGTTTTTCGCAAAGTTATGTTCGAAATTCTTCAAATATCTTCAATTACACTACAACTACAACTACAACTACAACTACGACTACAACTAACAACTTAGTATACTAATACTAATACTAATGCTAATACTAATACTAATACTAATACTAATACTAATACTAATAATAATACTAATACTAATACTAATACTAATACTAATACTAATACTAATACTAATACTAATACTAATACTAATATTTTGACAAAAAAAAATGCTAAGTTAACCCATCAAAATTTGAGATTTTTTTGAAAAAATAGATTTTGTGTAAATTTTGCACATTAACAGCGGTCAGGTAAAGAACAAGGCGATGTTTCCATTTTTTGAACAAATAGTTTTTGAGAAATTGGTTTCAGAAAATGAGTTTTATTTCGCAAAATTAGGTTCGAAAGTCCCTTGAAAGTTTTTGTAAAATTTGTCAGCAACCGACTAAGGTATCGATACGAGTGTGGTATCAAATTAAAGTTAGACTTTAGGACTACAATTAACCCACTGAGAGTTATATGGTACGATCATATTCTGAGGATTTACTGCGTATCCGATGGTGAACTCTCAAATTGTATCTTTTGACCATTAATCTGTAATGGCTAATGTTAAATAAATTATAATTGGTTATTACCACATCATTTTGAAGGCAGAATACAACCAAGAACTAAAAATTTTAAAATTCGAAAAAAATATTTTGACCAAAAAAAATGCAAAGGGGTTAACCCACCAAAATTTGAATTTTTTTTGAAAATTTAGATTTTGTTTAAATTTTGCACATGCATAGCGAACCTCAATCTGAACAAGGCGATGTTCTCATTTTTTAGACTGAACCAATAGTTTTGGAGAAATTGGTTTCAGAAAATGTTTTTTTTTTCAAAATTCAGGATTCGAAAGTTCCTTCAAACAATTTGCCCACTTTTTCAGCAACGGAGTAAGCTATCGAAACAAGAGTTGTATTAAATTAAAGCTAGACTGTAGGACTACTATTAACCCACTGAGAGTTCTATGAAACGATAATTTTCAGAGGATTTACTGTGGATCCGATGGTGAACTCTCACATTGTATCTTTTGACCATTAATCTGTAATGGCTAATGTTAAATAAATTATAATTGGTTATTATTACATCGTTTTGAAGACAGAATACAACCAATAACTAAAAATTTGAAAATTCGAAAAAAAATATTTTGACCAAAAAAAATGCAAAGGGGTTAACCCACCAAAATTTGAGATTTTTTTGAAAATTTAGATTTTGTTTAAATTTTGCACATGCATAGCGGACCTCAATCTGAACAAGGCGATGTTCTCATTTTTTAGACTGAACCAATAGTTTTGGAGAAATTGGGTTTTTCGCAAAGTTATGTTCGAAATTCTTCAAATATCTTCAATTACACTACAACTACAACTACAACTACAACTACAACTACAACTGCAACTACAACTGCAACTGCAACTGCAACTGCAACTACAACTACAACTACAACTACAACTACAACTACAACTACAACTACAACTACAACTGCAACTACAACTACAACTACAACTACAACTACAACTACAACTGCAACTGCAACTACAACTACAACTACAACTGCAACTACAACTACAACTACAACTACAACTACAACTACAACTACAACTACAACTACAACTGCAACTACAACTGCAACTACAACTACAACTACAACTACAACTACAACTACAACTACAACTACAACTACAACTACAACTGCAACTACAACTACAACTACAACTACAACTACAACTGCAACTACAACTACAACTGCAACTACAACTACAACTACAACTACAACTACAACTACAACTACAACTACAACTACAACTACAACTGCAACTACAACTACAACTACAACTACAACTACAACTACAACTACAACTACAACTGCAACTGTAACCGCAACCGCAACTGCAACTGCAACTGCAACCGCAACTGCAACTGCAACTGCAACTGCAACTGCAACTGCAACTGCAACTGCAACCGCAACTGCAACTGCAACTCAACTGCAACTGCAACTCAACTGCAACTGCAACCGCAACTCAACTGCAACTGCAACTGTAACCGCAACCGCAACTGCAACCGCAACTGCAACTGCAACTGCAACTGCAACTGCAACTGCAACTGCAACCGCAACTGCAACTCAACTGCAACTGCAACTCAACTGCAACTGCAACCGCAACTGCAACTGCAACTCAACTGCAACTGCAACTGCAACTCAACTGCAACCGCAACTGCAACTGCAACTGCAACTGCAACTGCAACTGCAACTGCAACTGCAACTGCAACTACAACTGCAACTACAACTGCAACTGTAACTGTAACTGTAACCGCAACCGCAACTGCAACTGCAACCGCAACTGCAACTGCAACTGCAACTGCAACTGCAACCGCAACCGCAACTGCAACCGCAACTGCAACTCAACTGCAACTGCAACTCAACTGCAACTCAACTGCAACTGCAACTGCAACTGCAACTGCAACCGCAACCGCAACTGCAACCGCAACTGCAACTGCAACTGCAACCGCGAAACGCCTAAAAATCTCTTATAATTCGTAATTTTTCGTTGAAAACCTCGATAATTCGCAAACTTCAACTGTTTTGCTATTCTCTCTTTCACTTCTTTCGTGGTTTTTTATGTAGAGGCGAAGCGTTCTTTGGAGGAAAAACCGTAAACCACTGACAAGTGATTCTATGCTCTCAAGTGGCGAAGCATTTGTTGTAGTTTATGTGTTTGTCTTTCTTTAACTCTCATTGTTCTTACGTTGCTGTAAACTGGCATTGATCGGACATATTCACACTTTTCTGCAGCTCAGTGAATTAAGTGGTGATTTTACTCCGTAAAAATGTGTGCGGTTTGTCCTAAGGCCATTAAAATGTCATTAAAATCGGTCGCTTTAAGTACTTAAATAGATTTTGTTTAAATTTTGCACATTAACAGCGGTCCTTTACCTGAACAAGGCCATGTTTCCATTTTTTGAACAAATAGTTTTTGAGAAATTGGTTTCAGAAAATGAGTTTTATTTCGCAAAATTAGGTTCGAAAGTCCCTTGAAAGTTTTTGTAAAATTTGTCAGCAACCGACTAAGGTATCGATACGAGTGTGGTATCAAATTAAAGTTAGACTTTAGGACTACAATTAACCCACTGAGAGTTATATGGTACGATCATATTCTGAGGATTTACTGCGTATCCGATGGTGAACTCTCAAATTGTATCTTTTGACCATTAATCTGTAATGGCTGCTGTTAAATAAATTATAATTGGTTATGACCACATCATTTTGAAGGCAGAATACAACCAAGAACTAAAAATTTGAAAATTCGAAAAAAAATATTTTGACCAAAAAAAATGCAAAGGGGTTAACCCACCAAAATTTGATATGATAGATTTTGTTTAAATTTTGCACATGCATAGCGGACCTCAATCTGAACAAGGCGATGTTCTCATTTTTTAGACTGAACCAATAGTTTTGGAGAAATTGGTTTTTTCGCAAAGTTATGTTCGAAATTCTTCAAACAACTTCAATTACACTACAACTACAACCATTGCTGTAATATGGTTCGCTTCTTTAGGAGCAGTGAGGTGCCTCTTAGGTTAGGTTAGGTTGAATGGAGGATCGGTCATGTACCATGACCGTCTCATGTCGTTGACATACACCTAGGCCAGCAATTCGGCCTGTTGTGCGCTCCTGGTTTCTTCTTCAAATTCCCTTCCCCTTTTTCCTACGTTAGGAATTCGGTCCCCTCTATAAAGTTCCTTAAATTCCTTACGTCTATTGCTTTGACGGCCGATAGGTCATCTAAAGTGTCCTCTCCTAATTGGACTTTCCTGACCTGCGAGAAAGCAGGGCAATGGCACAGGAAGCCTATTAAAGAACTGAAAGATCTTCAAAGACAATCAGCGATAAACAACCGTTATATATAAAATTAAAGATGTCCGGATCAGGTGTAATTGCTGTTACGAAATGTAAACCAGGGTTCTTCTCCAAGTGCGTAACGATACAAGTCCACGATCTGAAGCACCAAATATGCGTACTAAAGTTGAAATTGAGTAACAGACGTTTTTAAAAACGTTTAGACTGAAAATAATGCGACTCTTATAAAAAGTATTCCGATGGTAAATTTCTGTTCCTTTATACAACGTTCGTTTTTCATCGATCTATTGAACAGGGTATGGGCGTTTTCGGAATTGCAACACTGCATTGCATGTACTGCGCAAAGCATTCGTAATTGCAACGTTCAGCAACACTGCAATCGACAGATGTACTGTCACTTTTTGTATCCATATGTAATTCCATATGTTTGCCAAAATCGTCATTTTACATACGATTCATAATTTTTGCTATCACACTTGCATATGTATTTTCGTATGACATAACCTCTAAACGTAAACAAAAAATTACATATGTATTTTCACATGTATTTTACATATGACATGTTTCATATGTAGCAGACGATGTGTACAACTTTTACAGATAGAAAATTTGGCAGTACATATGTAAAAAACATATCGTCTGATGACAGCTTAAATGACTGATGTAGAGAACGAGTAAATTGCAAATAAAGTTCAGATTCAAAGTTGCGCAACAATTGCAGCGCAACGTAGCATTTCCGAAGAGGCCCTATGTGGTTCAAATCGAAGTAGACATTTAGTTTTATATACCATTAAGTGGACCTGAATTGATCTCTTTTTTATCATTCGTTACGTTATAAACATAAATTTGTATAAGTTTGAATAAAATTGTGTTATTTTCAATTAAAAAGTCGACTTAAATCGAGTTGTAATTCACAAAAACTCGAAAAGTCTAAAAATCGACTTTTGGTTGCAACTATATAACCCTATTCGTACGCCTGTCCGTTTTCTAATATTTTCAATTTCTTCTTTTGTTTTTGAGACAAAAGTTTATTGTCTCCTTAAAGCTAAAATTTTTATTTCTTAGAACTAATAGCAGAACGAAAAAATTTACAAAAAACGGCAACTTAAATCACATATCGATGGCTTAATTTAGAAAGGTCGTAACTCGCATTTTCGTAACTTTACAGGAGAAGGTAAAAAAAAAACTTCAGACATAAAAATGCGCAACAAATTTAATTCCGAAACTTTTTTTTTTTGGATTTTGGTTACGCTTTTTTGTAAAAGGGCAATAAATCCGGTATTGTTGATCACAAAGCCCTGAATGATAATAGTCTACCAAAATATGTAAAAAAAATTAATATTAAAAAATGTTCAGGGGTACGAACTGATTGTGGGCGGAGTAGTATACGCTTGTACATACTTCTTATAATTAAGGGCTGGTTTCCGTAAAACGAATTTGATCGTTCGTTATGAATCGTTAAAATGTAAGGCGCCATAAATCGGATATTTCTCAGTGAGGGAACCTGGTTCTTTTGGGCGTACGTTCCTTATGTCATTCTCTAACATATACCAACGATTGAGAATCAGAATAAAGTCTAAAACCTATTTTATAACGCTTCCAATTTTGACAATTTGTAACGTACGAACGAATTCGTTTTAAGAAAACGGGCAGTTAGTTGAAATAATATTCGTTCATCCTTGTCATATTTTTCGTATCTGTCCACGAAAATTGTATGGCCAATTCATCAGTTACAACACTTGCCAGTGCAACCACTTACTTCAATCAGTCGCCATAGCTTTACTAAATACCGAATTTGGGCAAGATCGCGTTGGTCATACTGATAATATTACACGGTTTATAAGGGGCGGGATGGCACATTTGTATAGGAGGTACCAGAAGGGGAGTTGCCAGACTTCCAAGTTTTTGTCAGAATCTTTGTCCAGTTATACCTTTACTAAGTACAGAATTTGGCCAAGATCGAACTCGGCGTGTTGATATTATTACACGATTTCTAACGTGGGCGAAATAGCAGATTTGTATGGGAGGTACCTGAAGGGGTGTGGCCATATAGCCCATATGCAGTTTTGGAAAAATATTAATCTATGCCAAATTTGAGAGCGATTGTTTAACTCTTTCGAAAATTATCGTGCGTACCAGCAGGACAGACGGACATGGCTCAAACGATTCAGAAAGTCATAAATCTAATTTTTTCAAAGACACCTGGGGTCTAATGTGGATATTTCTAATGTGTTACATTTTTGTGCCGTATCAAATGATATATACCCTCCTACCCGTAGGGTGAGGGTATAATAAATAAAATATTAACCATCTTGTTGCACAAAAATTATTCATATAGTCGCGAAAAACAACTAAATTCAAATCATGCTTTAACACTAACCCTAGCACCAGTTTTTTTCTTCAAATCCTGGTACTATTTACATTTGTAAATATGTTTATTTTCATACATTTTGCATGAAAATATTTGTCGATCGTTGCTTTTTTTACTATCTTGTTTCGTACTTTTTACCAGAGGATATGTGCCATTTTTCGTAATTTGTTTCCATTCCAGGTTTATTGTAGTTTTTAAGGAATCCTTGGAAGTTATTTTGTGTGTTTTGTATTCTCCGTTCAAGCAGCTCCCAAATGTGTTGTATGGGATTTAAACACGGTGACTGGAGAGGTGGTTTTAGCTGCTTGCAGTTATAAAGAAGCCATTCGCGAACAAGATCCGATTAATGATTTGGATCGTTGTCTTGTTGAAGCAAATAGTTCCTAGCATCTAGCCGAAGTTTATCAAGCACTCGTGTGTGAATTGTGTTTTTAAATGTTGAAATAGATGTACTTGTCCATTTTATCTGTTATACATTTTATATTTCAGATTTATTTCAATCACTACAAGCAAAACTATCTAAATTGACTTTAATAGAATTTAATTAAAAGCAGTAACAAAACACAATACGTGATAAGATGACGTCTATGACATACTCAGGCAATGTGTATCATACAACAGAGGGAAAAACAAATTTCTACTCAGCGCATAGTATCGTATTATTTACATTCATACATGTATGCATGTAGAGTCGAATTTCTCCATAACGAATTTTTCTCTATAACAAATGAATTTTGAAAACACTACTTTTTATACCCTCACCCTATGGGTAGGAGGGTATATATCATTTGATACGGCTCAAAAGTGTAACACCTAGAAATATTCACATTAGAACCCAAGTGTATTTGAACCAAATTCGATTCATGACTTTCTAAATCGTTTAACCATGTCCGTCTGTCTGTCCTGCTGGTACGCTCGATCACTTGGTTGGACAAACACAATTGCCCAGCATATTCAAAATGCACCCAAGATAAGCTAAAACACTTCAAACTTGTCTACCTTCCCCTTAACATGACTTCAGCTATATAGCCGATGGATCAAGAAATCATTCAGAATTTTAAGCACTATTACAGAAAAAGGATCCAACAAAAATTTGTTTGTTACTCTACTCCTGTATTAATTGCCTTACTTGATGCTGTTCGCGAATTAAGCAGTGTATGGAAGTTTGACGTAAAAACTGAAACAATTTCCGATTGTTTTAAAAAGGTTGGTTTTCGTAACCTTTCTACAGAAACGGCGGATGGAGTACCCTTCTGATGAAGACATTCTACAAAATAATTTATCAAATAAGTAAGGGGGTAGTATGCTAAACTACTTATCAACTTACATTCAAAGGATGATAAATCGGACTCTGACGGAATTGCTATCGTTTCCCCAGTTCCTAATACGTAATTTAACATGAATTATTGGGTCTCGAAACAATGTCCCCGATCATATTTCCTCATCTCTTAATCGTGGGATCTATTGATGAGGCAATATCCAAAACAAATGATAATTACATCATGATTCAAATACAAATTTAATTTCAACCTATGTATATGAATGTGTGTTTGCTTTTTACCTCAGATGAAATTGAAACATTTTTTTGGCAGTCTCTCTATAACTGTTCCCCAACAGCTACGTCATAGAGAAGTTTGACTGTATATGCGATTACAATAAATTGCCTTTGAAACTGAATGACAGATTCGGAGTTATAAATAAATGTAAGGCAAACTTTTGGTTAAATAAAAAAAAGTGTCAATTGGCAATACTTCAACATAGTCAGCTAAAAGTCATGAATTTGGTTTTTACTCATTTTAATTGTAAGGTAATCCCCGTATTTATAAAAATTTTAAACAGCTTTGTTAAAAAATTTTACGAAAATACAAAAACAATTTTCACACATTTTTCTTAACAAAGCTGCTTTACATTTTTATGAATACGGGGGTAAGTCTTTATAAGGAAATATGGAAAATGCATTTTTTTTCGCTTATTCGAATTTTTATGATTCAAAAAATGTTAGCCTTAAATTTGTTTATAACTCGGAAACTATAATTCAGATTTAAAGGCCCTAAAGCCAAAAATTAAATACAATTTAGTGAGGAATTTAAAAAATAACTTCTTAGACAATTAATTTAAAAAAAACCATATCCATAGAAAAAATCCAATTTCAGGGCGAAATAAAGTATAACATCACAACCGGCGATGGACCACCTAACTACACACAGAGAAATTTCGGGTTTTCTAACATATAAATATACACCAGTTCCACTTGCAGATACTTGTATAGATGTGTTAAAATCTGACGAACCTCATTGTCAAATCTCATTATTATTTCTCATCCTAATTGTAATAATTACAAATAGTCCAAATCTCATTGCCATTCCGAACTGCACATTGTATACCCTCCAAATACTTGTTGTTACTGAAAACAAATTTAAAAATAAGAAGGAATTCCTTTTCGTTTTATGGTGAACGATTGTCCAAATAAAAACTCTTATATTTAGAATTAAACACAAACAAAAATCGAAATAAAGAAAAGAAAAAATATGCGGTTTTTATGAGTTTTCTACTTAAATGATAAGAACGAAATTATACAACATATATATTTATACATATGTATATCAAAACTTAACTATTATAAACGTTTCTCGATTCTGGCGCTAAACTGCGCTGCTATCTTTTTTTTTCGCACAACCAGCCAAAACGATTTCAACGTTCAAATGCACACTTTACTTTATGAACGACCAATCTAAAGCTCTACAACAACAAATTCGCAAACTATTAATACACTTTATAAATTATTACGATTATCAGAAAACCGTCAGATAAACAGAACAGTTTATAAAAGAAATTTCACTACGATAGCAACTAAAACACGAACTGCGCTGACTAACATAGCATGAGGTGTTTTCGAGTATTGGGATTTGGGCTTTACTGATCTGAAATTATTTTCTGCGGAAGTAGTAGATCCTCGTAAAATACATAACATTCATAATTTTGCACTGTAGCTAATGCTAAATAGCTTTCGATAGGTAAATCCTCAAGAAATTATTTTCACTTTTGCGGAATTTTCAATAAAAAGTACTTCGGATAATTTAACTTTCTTTCGAATTCGATTAAGCGGAAATGAAAAAAAAAACTCAAGAAATTATTTTCACTTTTGCGGAATTTTCAATAAAAAGTACTTCGGATATTTGAACCTTCTTTCGAATTCGATTAAGCGGAAATGGAAAAAAAAACTCAAGAAATCATTGTCACTTTTGCGGAATTTTCAATAAAAAGTACTTCGGATAATTGAACCTTCTTTCGAATTCCATAAAGCGGAAATGAAAAAAAACTTAAGAAAATAGTTTTTAACTTTTGTAGGATTTTCTATAAAAAAATACTTACGATAATTGAACCTTCTTTCATTTAAACGAACTGAGTACGTACTTTTGAACTTATTGTATGAAACGAAGATAGAAACTTGTGGCACAATATTAATGAGCTTGGATGAAAATAGTCACTGATTTTTGTTTGAATTCAAATTGTCTTAATTGTTTGCTATCATTTGTTATTTTTTGTCGCTGTTAATTTCATAATATTAAGCGGTGTTCGTATTATATAAGTTAGTGTCTTTGCGTTAAAAATGTGTTTCACATAATCAATTTTTCAATGAAGCGTATTTTCGTGTAAGCGAAGTACAGTGCATGGAAAATCATCCAGAACAATCGTTACTAATATTTATTTTCAATTAAGCGCAATTCAGTTATCCGAATTCGACGGTATATGAACGCATAAAAGCCTAGTATTACTAGAGATTTATTACAAATTTATGTGGATTTGATTCGATACTCTGTATGAATTTCAATCATGATAACAATCAGTCGCGCGACTACCATTTATGGGCTGTTCAGAAGATTACATAAAATATGTATTCACGTATTTGTTGAGGGAATCATAAATTTAAAAAATCCTAATACGTAGTTGTGTTCAAATTAATTCAATCTATCCATGTATGGTCGTTGGTAAGAGCAATAGCTTTTCACTAAATGATCACAAACACATTTCTGAGAATTTGAACAGGCCAACGTCTTTCGGCTATTAAATTGAAAAGAATTATCTCAAGTCGTTGTTTTTGAAGGTAGGATAATTTCAGCTAGTTGAATGTAAATATTAATACGTTTTCACTAATACATTTCATACTAAAATCTAAAAACATGATAAGTAAGTGTTGTGAAAAAACATTACAATTGACGAATGTTGGTTTTTAAATGCTCAAGAGTTAAAGGTTTATCCACATAAACACGGTCTTTCGCGTAGCCCCACAAAAAAGACTAGTGGTGTCAAATCGCATGATCTTGGTGGATAGTTGATGTCGCCACGACGAGAAATTACACGGCCAGGAAATGTGCCTTGCAATAAAGCCATATTCGCTCGAGTTGTGTGGCATGTGGCACCGTCTTGTTGAAACCACATATTCTCCAAGTCGTTTTCTTCAATAGCAGGCAAAAAAAGTCGGTTATCATACGACCATAACGATCGGAATTGACGGTGACAGTCGTTCCCTCATCGTTTTCGAAGAAGTAAGGTCCAATCACACCTTCAGACCAAAGAGCGCACCAAACAGTGACTTTTTGTGGATGTAATGGCATCTCTTCAATTACTTGAGGATTCTCAGAACCCCAAATACGACAATTTTGTTTATTAACATGCCCACCGAGTGAGACATGTGCTTCATAACGATAAACCATAAGCTCCTCTTAAAGCTCGATATGTGGCTGTGTCAGAATCACCATTTTTGTAGTAGGTTTTAATAATTTGAATAGTTTCAGCCCTTTCCTTTAAAACCACGAAATGGATAACCCTATATTTTACATATACATGCAATGTTTCATATGTATCGGACGATGTGTACAACTTTTACAGATGGAAAATTTGACAGTACATATGTAAAAAACATATCGTCTGATGGCAGCTTTAGCTCTCCATACAAAATAAGCGATTATCTAAGCTAGAGGTGTCACGAAAACACGCCTATTGTTTGTACATATGATCCATGTTGTTGCCTGTTTTCTTTGATTATCGTGTTGTTGTGCACTCTGAATTTTCGTAAGGCACAAAATACAAATATTATCGGAGCGTTATGCGGTGTGTCAGATAGTAAATTTGACGAAAAAGCCAAGTCTTGGAAATGAAACACATAGATTTTGCACCACGATAACGCACGCTATCATTGTGAACGAATTTCTGGCTAAGAATTCAACAAGTATTCAACTGATATGACTGTTTTTTTTTCTCCTACTTTAATGATTAAGATCATTTAATATGCCCTCACAAAAAGAATCTCGTGTAGCAAATCTTGACAACTTGATATTGACCACTAAACCGGTTCGTGGGGGTTGAAGCCACGTGTGCAATTCTTCCATTTTGGGCAAACACAAAATGTTCGAGATAATCAAAGCTTCTTGCTCCAGCAAGAAGTCAAATCAAATACCAAAAAAAAACACTCTATTTACATATATTCGGAAGATTGCCTCGTTATTTTTTTCATGATAAGGATATGGTCATTGATCTCAAAAATTTGCATTTTTCTTTGAATACCAAAATAACACCTCTTGTTGGAAAACCCTGTATATAAACCATAAGTTTTGGTGATTTTTTTGCTAGTTTTCGTTGTTTTCAAAAACAATTTATAACTTCCATGAAAGTTTAAAAGACTAATGATTGAAGTTTGAAAGATAATTTCAAAAATATTGATTTTAATCCTAGCGTTATAGCCGTCAAATCATTGTAACAAGTGATTCGTTGGTTTTTTTGGACATCCTAATGTACACATTAGCAAATCCTATACCACCAACGTAATCTACAGGTAATTCTAGAAATATTTCACCAAGAAACCATGGGTCCAAAAGAAATCCCTAGCTCGCTCAAATCGATTTGTATGGGAGAAAAAAACAATCAGTTCAGTTTATTTCTTTCGGTCGATTTATTTCATAATAGTGTAAAATGGGCCGCGTAAACAGAGGATTAGGCGTACGCGTGTTACTCATACAACATTCAATTTGGGTGACGTCACACGCTGATATTCATATTCAGTTATGGCTATTCAATATGTATGGTGTTCTCCGTCAACTCTCCCAAAATACAAATTAGTACGAAATTGTTCAGAAAGAACTTCAAAATCAAAAATAAAATATAAACAAATTCGATTAATATTCAATATTTCTTATTAAAAGAAAATTATTTCTATAAAATAAGAGAAAAAAACAGTCAGTAGTGAGGAAGACAGTTCTGAATTGAATATCTTTTGATATTACTTTAATATTTTTCATTCTGAAACCTACCAGAAGCAGCCCATGGCACAATAAGATAAGGTGGCGTTAGATGTCCAACAACAAAAACTCAAATACAACCCTGGATATTCTGATATATAAATCGGAGACAGTTACAACTCAATGCGCATTTTTTAGCGATCTATTACTTTATTTTTTAATAGTTTTGTTTTCTTTTGGCTTTTTGTTTTCTAGTTCTTTTATTTGAATGTTTAAAACGAGAATGTATTCGACATTTGAAAAAAAAACTAAACAAACAATTGAAATGTAAAGACTGAGTTTGACAATCAAAGTTCTGTCGAAATGCAAAAATTGTAATCAACTGTTTTCCTCTACCTTATACAGGGTCCGCCAAATAACTTTTTTTTTGAAAATTCTATAAAAAAAACTGCTGGATATTTTCTCAAATTTCTTTTTTTATTTGAAAGTACAATCCTTCCGGTTAATCATGGAAAATATTTGCATTCAAATGGCTGCCTCGTCTGGCCATGCAGTAGCCTAACGACATCAGCTCTGCGGCTGATAATGCGATCTTCAAAAACAGGGCGCAAAACATCGAGTGTAGCTTCGGCTGTGCTGCACGTAGCGCCGTCCTGTTGAAAACAAATGTTGCCAATATCCTCCTCTTGAATTTTTGTAAACAAAAATTCGTTCACCATGGCCCGATAACGAAAAAGAAATAAGCACTAGTTGAAAAAAAACGTTAGATGGCGGACCCTTTATTATTTAATTGGTAGCAGCCTTTAAAATTTGTTTGCAGTGGAAAAAACATATGCAGCGATATTTCTGCAACATGTTTTATTTTAAAACATCGGAAGCAAATGTTTGTTGTTTGTCAGAGCTGACAGAGACTCTAATATTTATATACATAAGAATTCAAGAGAGCGATCACCAGGTTGCTCTTAAAATTTGAAGATGTTGCAGTAAAAATAAATTACCACTGCTGCCAGGTACTGCGATTTATTGTTATTTTGACGACTTTTGTTTTGACGTTTTGCTTTTCAAATACAAATGACTTTCAAAACATCAAAATACAAAAAACAGTAAAAGAAATGACTTTCAAAATACGAAAAAACAATAGGAATTGCCAGTATGAGCAATTTGTTTCTATTCCCTTTACCTCTCTTTCCTACAAACTGAGAATTGCGGCAATTAAAATTGAATAGTTTGAATTGGGACTATTCGGAAATTAAATATATATAAAATATTTAAATATAGAAATCTAATGCAATCGTCTCATTCGTCTCAATATATGCCGTATATAGTTTTCTCATACGTATACATATGATTATTAATTATTTATTTTATTGAAATCATTATTGAAATGTTCTTTATATGAACACAATTCCCCGAAAGAATCTTTCAACCCGGTTAATTTTTCTTCTTTGACATTTTCCAATTGATTTGACAATTTCATGCCAAACAATGCATTCTGGCAACCCTAGCACAATCTCTCCATTAACTTAATTTAATGAAAACACAGTTGATATTTAAACAGCACTCTCACGACGTGCCATCTTCAGTTTAAAAACTATTGTCGTTCGGTGAGGTCGTTGGTTGTTGCGGTATATTCAAAAAGATCCGAAAACTTGTGATAACTATCAATCAAAACATATTCATACAAAAACAATAATAGAAAGAAATTATAAAACAAAAGAAACGACGAAGAACCTAAATCAGGTTTTCAATTCACAACCAAAAAAAACAAAATCAATGATGTCGTTAGAAAAGAGTGCACCGCAGCATGTGGATAATGGAAACGTCACATCGTCGACGTTGATATTTTTTGTCAATGGGAAGAAGGTGTGTGCGTGTGCCGTAATACGAATTGTCGCCAGTTTAAAAAAAAATTACAACAAAACCAAAGACATTTATTTTTGAGATTTGATATTTTTTTTTTTTTGATCAGGGTGATTGACATTTAAATTATTCTTATTTATTTATAACGTGACACATTTACATGAATTTGTGTGTCAGTGTAACTAACAACAACATAAACAATAACGTTTGTATACATCCGGAATTCGGATACCAGTGTTTTTATATCTCGGAATTTGACGATACCGGGATATGGGCTATTTATGTTTGTTCTTTTAATGTGAACAAAATCAGACCTTTTCTCTAAATCACGGAAAGCCTACGTGGCGCCACCTTCAACAGATATTCTTTAAACCACTTTGTCGTTGCTGTGATTATAATTTGGTTCGACATTTACCGTGCGTTACTTATATGAAATATAATTGCATGAAATTTCGTGCCTATTGTAGAAGGCCATGTTCGATCTGTACCTGCGTTCTTGTAGCTCTTTTAAAATCAGTTCTGCAAAAAATATTAGAATTTCTACTTATCATCTGTAAACCTAATACATTTCAATGTAATAGGAACGTCTATTCTTTAACACCCCAATAAAATCGGAACAGAGATCTCTTTATAACAGCCTATTACATTCGATTTCCTGTTATTCAACTTCTAGATCTGTAATCGCTTCACCATCTGGTGGCCTGGGTACAACTGGATTTTATGATATGGTCCCATGCACAGGGAAATCTTGACAGAAAGTCAGAAAATATCTCTGTAAACCGAAATTCATGTCATTGGGTTTGGAGAAGGGAAATAGTTCACATTTATTTCCTAGGCCACCCGAGGCACCCACATGATTGAAATAGTGTTCCATAAATGACACTATGCAACACTAACGACTAACGACTATGCTATTCTGATGTATCATGGTCCCCTGTGTATAATAAAGTGTCATAAGTTGTAAAAGACTTGTCCGATTTTGTTAGAACAAAGTTTATGAAGTTAATCAGTAAATTTTAATCATTGCCAATTTTAATCTGTATGAGAATTTTAGAGTTTTAAAGCTAATTTAAAGCAAACAATTTTTTCGTAAAATTTTTTTTTAAACAAAATCATTATAAATCTTCGATGGCAAAAATCATCTATTGAAAATTTGTCAATTTTGACATTCGCTAAATAATTCGCAACTTTAGATCAACAAGGTTTCAACTGCACCAGGGTAGTTTTGAGAAAACTTAACATCAATGTTGAATATATTCTATTTCTTATATGTCATTATTATTGATTAGTTTGATTCAATTTAAACAGTTTAAATTTTAACAGTAACCGGAAGATCTTGCCAATTATCAACCAAATTGTCAGTTAGAACCTTTTTGTTCTAAGATCGCGAATTACA
Source organism: Hydrotaea cyrtoneurina (assembly GCA_958296145.1). NCBI lineage: Eukaryota > Metazoa > Arthropoda > Insecta > Diptera > Muscidae > Hydrotaea > Hydrotaea cyrtoneurina. The sequence continues at coordinate 91,715,997 of OY282512.1, forward strand.
AACTGTCAATCAAAATAAATAGTTGTGTTCTAATGAAAAATATGATAATTTGTTGAAATGTTGCATAATGCTGATTATTTTTGTGTGATATTTTTTTTCAATTAACACTTGAAATAACTTAACTCTTTTATTTACTTTTAATTAAATGTTTACAATAATATTCGCGACATTATTAGTTAAGTTTTTCCCAAAATGTAAACAAATGTGATTGTTATATTCTTCTGAAAGAAACTTGGGATATTTATTTGGCGCCATATACAAACTGCATTTCGTTTCATTGCAATTAATCCTAAACATGTGGATGAAACGGCTTCATAGACTTCATAATCGAGATCGTAGTCGATCTGTCGACGAGTCTACTTATATATATTGTACATTTCACACGTACTCTAACTTTTTATCAGACCTACATATATGAATTATTCTTTTTTGTCAATCAAAGAAAAATTGCAATTCCATTAGGGTTTTAGTCAACCATCATCCTACAGATAATATACAACATTGCGATCATGAACACAACAGTTTTGACAAATGTTTGAAAGAACAAGCGAAGGAAAAGTTCACAGCTGTGTAAGGTCCTCAAGATTGTCTTTCATGAAGGGAAGACGACTAAAATCTTTCTGCATTTAAATTCAAGTTAAATTCATGGTGAACTGTTGACTTCATATAAAAGAAATTTTCAAATGTTCTATGCAGTTCAATATAAATTCTCACATTTGTTTCTCAGCGTTTTGATGAATTTTGCAAATATTTAATTCATAGCGGTCACTGACCGGGAAAAAACATTTCTTCCGGTAGGAATGACTTCGAAAAGATAAAAAGATAATAGGTGGTCTCATCATATACATATTTATTACATATTCCTTTATAAAATTAATACATATGTGTGTAGGTAGCTGTAATCAGTACATAGTATCACGCAATAGTTGCATTGACGTATGACAGATGAAATTTTTACTCAATAACATTTATTTAATTTGTTTTATTGTGTCAACAGACTATGCACGATTAAGAATTCCACTGCTGATAACATTTGCAAAATTGTTTTTTGAAACACTTTGAGTGGATGCAGACGATTGAACAGCAAATAAACAATTGTAAAACGTGAACGTGTGGAATAGTTCAGAGTGAAATGCAATATTTGTTGCAATGATCGGATGGGACTGTCTTTGAAATTACTTTCCTAATTTAATCACAAATTATCGCTGCTTCTTTCACGTTGACAGTTTACAGCGGGTTTACTTAAATAGTAACACTAACAATTACGTTATTTACCATTTTTAAAATACCACTCTTCTGTGGTAAAATGCTGTATCAAATTTGCCATATCTAAACTTCAATTGTTCTAAGGTAGTGTAATATATTGTCGTCCCTAAATAGAAGCCAATCACTATCTAACGTCAAAGGACTTACTGAGTACCCGTAAACCTAGGCTTGTAACAGACATGATATTTCTGAAAAATCATAACAACACCCCATGTTTTTTAGTTTTCTGTTGAGTACGCAGTCACACAAATGGACGAACATTAAATCGACTTCATTTATTCAAAGAGTGTAAAAGAATATTTTGTAACTGCTATCAGTAATTAATTGACCACCATTAATAGTCTGTTGACATAGTACAAAATGTTATTGATTGAAAATTGAATATGTACTTCAGTTACGAGAGCAAATTACTTGATCTAATTAAACACAGCTACGTCATACAATTAGGGAATTCACAAGGTGTACTAATGTTGTAAGTTGTAACAAAGTACGAGACCTACAATAGTACGTATGTGAACAACCTGTCGTATGTGTATGTACTGACATCTAAGAAACGTACATTTTCAAACGTCAAATGTAAAAATAATAAATAATAAAAAAATTAGTTGAATAGAAATGCCTTTCGAAAGCGAAAAAAATAAAATATTAACCGCTTTATGCGAACATTTTGCATTTGACATACTTATGGTTGAGTCAAGTAAGTGCTGGGTTCTTTCTTTGGCTTCAAAAATTATACAAATGTACCATTTCTTCCATCACTGTCCCTTAGTACGATTTCAAAACATATATCCAAACGTTGTACTGTCGTACAATTCTTTTATATGGAAAATATCAACAAAAAATATACAACAGTTGTACAGCTTTAGTACGTACGACACTTACAACACTTAGGACACCCTTGTGAACACCCTAAATGTTTTTTTTTTTTTTATTATTTTCGAGATACTCTCTGTTGGTAAACCACACTGGCATATTGTCAAGGCAAAAAATGAACCAATTTTATCCATAAACATTTTTTAAATATGTTTTCTAGTTTAGGACGCCAAAAGACATCAGAATATATCATAAATATCCCTTGGACAGAATTGTTATTGCATAGTGTTACTCATGGAACTCTATTACATTCATTGCTTGCTCGATTTTCGCCTTAAGGTCCTGAGTCGTTAATGGCCAAAGAAAAATCCTCAAATCATAGCTTGCCGAGACCGGTGATAACACGACCACCAAAATTGGATAGAATGTGGTGTGGTCTGTGTGGCATGGCGCGCTATCCTGCTGAAACCTAATATCCAAGTCCATGTCTTCCATCTCCGGTCACAAAAAAAAAAGTTTTACAATTCCTCGAAAAGATGTTTCCATCAGCATTTTCAAATAAAAATGGGCCCGTGATAGCACCGATTCCCCGTTGCGGCTGTTTTGCTTGCAAGTGTAGCCGCAGAGATGATAATGCTTATGGTCTCGTGTCTTCTATTGCTCTGTCAATTGAAACTTTTACACGAATAAGGCGAGGTCTTTGTGCAAAATTCGTATCAGACTGGTGCGTAAAATGTTCGTTGTTGAAATAGATGGCGAGTCGATATTCCAGTACTAAAGGGCGGGTTAATTCAACGTTGCCGCAACGCAATCGTATCGGGATCGTTGATGTACGTGAAGTACCATAACGTAATACAGACAATTTTTAAGCCGAATGTAGAAGAGAAAAAATAAACACATTTTTATAGTTTGACTTTCTTTTGTATTTGCAGTTTGTTTTTTTTACCCTGAATCAAATCGGATTTTTGCTAAACGTCTTTTGCCGGATACAAAAATCTATTTTTCACAGATTTTGTCCATTTCCTTACGTTACGGCTACGGCCAAGTACCCATTTGAATATGGTTCCATAAAGAGAACGTCTCAGTTAACACAGCACTGTTACAATTATGTTCAAGTAATTCGGACTTAAGTCTCGCACGGCCTCATTCTCGTCACTGCCCATACTGGGGTGACGGGGACCACGAGTGTTGTCCACTAGCATGCCAAATGCACGAACTTTTTATACAAATTATAAATTTGACTTCAACTGCAAAAATACAAAATAAATAGTTTAACTAGTTTCTGATTTTTGTTATACAGAAACAAAAATGTTGGAAATTAATAAACTTTTCTTAGAACTAAGACAAATGATTTTAAGGTTATAAAAGTTAATACATTTTTTTAAAATTCTACTAAAAAAATCACTGGTTTCCGAAGGAAAAAAATTGACAATAGCGTTAGCTCAAATGCAAATCAACCAAAATGTCTTCGTGGAAGAAGCAATTCGATGGAAATGGTCGGGTTTTTTTTCGGTATAATCGGTCATGTGGCAATAGTACCTTTAGTGGAACGTAGGACGGTCAATTCTGGGTGGTACAATAACCTAAGGTAAAAAAATAAGAGAAGGTCTCACACATCAGCTGAAACAATGGGCTATTGTGAGCACCCAAGATTTCGAATTTAAGGGTTATCCGCCGTACAGCACTGATTTGGCACTTAATGACTTCCACCTTGGTATACGTTACTGGGCCATGCCGTTAGTTACTAGATTAGCAGTTGCACGAAGTGCCGCTGTGTCACCTTATTCCAAGTTTCTTAATTATTTGCTTAAAGCAGTCAAATACATCGCTGAAGTAAAACAGAAACATATAAATAAATACATAAAGAACATATATTATTTCTTATCAGTTTTTGTTTTAAAAAAATTGAAAAATAAAAACACATTGATGGGGTGTCCAACGGCGACCCAATCAAAACTGTATCGTCGAAAACAAAATTGTATTATCACTGATGCTCGTGCTTGTGAACTCATTGGGGGGGGAATGTGACGCGTTAAAGAATATACATATATATTCATTCAGCACTTGCTGTGATGCGCTTTTTGCAAACACGGTTCCACGTTCTATGGCTTTGTCGTTTCAGTAAGAAAGTGTTTCCTTTTGTGGAGTTATTTGTGCGACCAATTTAGGTTGCAATATGAAGTACGAAAAATCTACTTCTGTTGCTTTTTCTTTGTTTTCACAATAAAGTAGAACAAATTGATTACTGAAGTCACTATTTTATTGGCGAAAACAATATTTGCTGGTTTTTATGCCCTACACTACGCTGTATTTATAACCTAAACAACTTATAATCATTGATTATTTCAATCATAATTTTCTTTTCAACAAGTCTTTATTTTGGATTATTGATCTTTGATTATTTCAATCATAATTTTCTTTTCAACAAGTCTTTATTTTGGAAAATATGAAAACTTTCACAATATCTATTGTAAATATATGTATAAAAGTGTATCTGAACATTACAATTACCGCTCTTAAAACAATAACGTCCGTATTTCTTCAACCACTTACTAGTCTGCCTACCAGCTTGTTCATACGTCACCTATCAGTTTTTTTTGTGTTATCAATAGAATACTTATCTTGTCACTCTGACACTTTTGTGTGATATTCACAAACAAGCCTCAGTAAAGATCTTAGTATTCTTCGTTGTAAAATCCAATAAAATTAAATATTCAACAAACAATTTACATTATTTAGATTCAATTGCAATATCCAATTTGCAATGAAGGAGGCTGAAAACCCAACAAATGTTCTCGAGTTCTTGTGTTATTATAGAAAAAGTTCCCAGAAAAAAAATATTCAAAATTATTTCATTTTATTTTCAGGTTATTGATGCGAATCCCGATCCTGAGGCCACTCTTCTGACATACTTGCGTGACAAACTTCGATTATGTGGCACGAAATTGGGATGCGCCGAAGGTGGCTGCGGAGCCTGTACCGTCATGATATCCCGCATGGATCGTAACGCCAACTCCATTAAACATTTGGCGGTGAATGCCTGTCTAACGCCAGTTTGTGCCATGCACGGTTGTGCTGTGACAACTGTGGAAGGCATTGGCAGTACACGGACGAGACTGCACCCTGTCCAGGAACGTTTGGCTAAAGCCCACGGCAGTCAGTGCGGCTTTTGTACACCCGGCATTGTTATGTCCATGTACACATTGATTCGAAATACACCCCAACCCTCAATGAAAGACCTGGAAGTGGCATTCCAGGGTAACCTATGCCGCTGTACGGGTTATCGTCCGATCTTGGAAGGCTACAAGACGTTTACCAAAGAATTTGGCTGTGCCATGGGAGACAAGTGCTGCAAAGTAAATGGCAATAAATGTGGTGATGATGATTCGCCGGTGGATAATAAACTATTCGAGAAAAGTGAATTTGTTCCTTTGGACCCCAGCCAAGAACCGATATTCCCTCCAGAACTACAACTGAACAAAGAATGGGATTTTGAATCGTTGGTCTTCAAAGGGGAACGTGTGACTTGGTATAGACCAGGATGTCTGGTGGAATTACTGAAACTAAAATCACAATTCCCTCAAGCCAAACTAGTGGTGGGCAACACCGAGATCGGTGTGGAGGTTAAATTTAAACATTTTCTTTATCCAGTTTTGATAAATCCCTCAAAAGTTCCGGATTTGACAGAGGTGGTGGAGAATGACGAAAGTATCTTCTTTGGGGCCTCCGTCAGTTTGGTGGACATAGAAAAGGTTCTAAGAGAGCGCATCGACAATTTGCCCGAACATCAGGTCCGATTTTTCCAGTGTGCGGTGGATATGTTGCATTACTTTGCCGGCAAACAGATTCGCAGTGTAGCTTCGTTGGGTGGCAACATTATGACTGGTAGTCCCATATCCGACATGAACCCGGTGCTGATGGCTGGTTTAGTAAAGTTAAAAGTCGCCAAGTACGATGGTGAAAATATTAAATATCGGGAAGTTATAATGGACTCGAAATTTTTTACGGGATATCGTAAGAACGTCTTGGAACCTGAAGAAGTACTAGTGGGAATTTATTTCCCCAAAACGCTGGCCAATCAATATGTGGTTGCTTTCAAACAAGCCCGTCGCCGAGACGATGACATTGCCATAGTCAATGCTGCAGTAAATGTCATCTTCGAACCCAAATCAGACCGTGTGCAACAAGTTTCTATGGCCTTTGGTGGCATGGCCCCAACGACGGTGATGGCTGTGCGTTCTTGCCAGATGATGATCAAACAACAATGGAATCGGGTTTTAATGGAGCGTGTGGTGGAAAACCTCTGTGCGGAATTGCCGTTAGCTCCATCGGCCCCAGGTGGCATGATTGCTTACCGCAGATCTTTGGTAGTAAGTCTGTTCTTTAAATCCTATTTGAAAATCACTCAGCAACTGGTGAAAGATGACATTGTACCGAACGACTTCTTGGCCGACGAAGAATTGAGTGGTGGCGATGTTTTCCATACACCAGCTTTAAAAAGTGCTCAGTTGTTCGAGAGAGTTGCCTCCACGCAATCCCAATGCGACCCAATTGGTAGACCTCAAATTCATGCATCAGCATTCAAACAAGTTACCGGTGAGGCTATATACTGTGATGATACTCCACGCATGGACAATGAGTTGTATTTAGCTCCAGTTTTGAGTACAAAAGCTCATGCTAAAATTTTGAATATTGATGCATCAGAAGCTTTGGCTATGCCGGGTGTCCATGCCTTCTTCTCCAGCAAAGATATAACGGCTGATGAAAACAAAGTTGGTGTCGTATTTTATGATGAGCAGGTATTTGCTTCTGATGTCGTTCATTGCCAAGGTCAAGTGATAGGGGCTGTTGTGGCGGAGAATCAAGTTTTAGCTCAGAGAGCTGCCCGTAAGGTTAAAGTGGACTATGAAGAAATCACCCCCGTTATAATTACAATAGAACAAGCTATAGCCCACAAGTCATACTTTCCCGGGTATCCTTGGTCTGCAGAAACGGGAGATGTTGAGAAAGCCTTCAAAGAAGCTGACCATGTACATGAGGGTACTTGCCGTATGGGTGGGCAGGAACATTTTTATTTAGAAACCCACGCCTCATATGCCATTCCCAAAGACTCGGACGAAATTGAACTTCTATCCTCGACACAACATCCTTCCGAAGTACAAAAACTCGTAGCCCATGTTTTATCATTACCTGCTCACAAGGTCGTATGCCGCGCTAAAAGATTGGGCGGCGGTTTTGGCGGCAAAGAATCCAGATCTATTTGTGTAGCTCTGCCAGTGGCCTTAGCTTGTTACCGCTTGAGAAGACCAATACGATGCATGTTGGACAGAGATGAAGACATGATGATTACTGGCACAAGACATCCATTTTTGTTTAAATATAAAATAGCATTTACATCAGAGGGCCGACTTACCGGTTGTTATGTGGAATGCTACACTAATGCGGGTTCAACTATGGATCTCTCCTTTTCCGTCATGGAAAGAGCAATTTATCACATTGAGAACTGTTACAAAATACCTAATATTAAAGCTGTAGGCTGGGTTTGTAAAACAAATTTACCTTCCAATACGGCCTTCCGTGGTTTCGGCGGACCTCAGGGTATGTTTGCTGCCGAGCATATCATTCGTGATGTAGCTCGTATCTTGAACAAGGATTTGCTTGATGTAATGAGAATAAATTTCTACAAACCCGGCGATAGAACACACTACAACCAAAAACTGGATGATTTCCCAGTAATAAGATGCTTCCAAGACTGTCTCCAACAATCGAATTATCACCAGAAGAAGGAGGAAATAGAGAAATTCAACCGCAACAATCGTTGGCGCAAGAGGGGTATATCAGTAGTTCCTACAAAATATGGCGTTGCTTTTGGAGTGAAACACTTAAATCAGGCTGGAGCTTTAATAAACATCTACACGGATGGTTCCGTTCTACTATCGCATGGCGGTGTTGAAATTGGCCAAGGTGTACATACCAAAATGATTCAATGCTGCGCTAGGGCTCTACAAATTCCCTTTGAATTAATTCACATATCGGAGACTTCGACAGATAAAGTACCGAACACATCTCCCACGGCAGCCAGTATGACTTCAGACCTCAATGGCATGGCGATATTAGATGCCTGCGAAAAGCTGAATAAGCGCCTTGCTCCTATAAAAGAAGCCAATCCGAAAGACACGTGGCAAGAGTGGATTAACAAAGCCTACCTGGAAAGCATAAGTCTCTCGGCCACCGGTTACTACAACTTAGCCACTGTGGACTACCATCCGGTGAACAATCCGACTGCCCAGCTATACAGCTACTTTACAAATGGTGTGGGAGTATCTGTTGTGGAAATTGATTGCTTAACCGGTGATCATCAGGTTCTAAGTACAGATATTGTTATGGATATTGGATCCAGTTTGAATCCGGCAATTGACATTGGTCAAATCGAAGGGGCTTTCATGCAGGGTTATGGTTTGTTCACCCTGGAAGAGCTGATCTATTCGCCACAGGGCACATTATATTCGCGCGGTCCGGGTATGTACAAAATACCCGGGTTTGCCGATATACCCGGTGAATTCAATGTGACTCTATTGACTGGGGCGCCAAATCCAAGAGCTGTATATTCATCAAAGGTATGATAAGAAAAACAATTGTTTGTTGGCAAATGTTGTAAATATGTCATGATTTATTTATAGGCCGTTGGTGAGCCACCCCTGTTCATTGGCAGCTCCGTTTTATTTGCAATTAAGGAGGCAATAGCTGCCGCCCGCGAAGCAAATGGTTTCAGTAGAGACTTTAACTTGGAATCACCCGCCACCGCTGCTCGGATTCGAATGTCTTGCCAGGATAATCTAACTAAATTGGTAAGATAAGACGCATAGATAAGATAGGGCAAATATGCTATGAATAATTTATTATTTGTACAGGATAACCACTGTAAATATTAAATGCATTTGAAGTAAACAACTTCAAGCGAACACTACCCGTTTTGTAGCTTATCCGAAGACGATTTCAGAACAACAAAACGTTTTTTCATCCATGCACCCAACTTATTATTACGCTGTGTCGTTATTATCCAATCGAAGTGGTACGCATGTCATTGTTCATGGTTGATTAAGGGTTATTTCCATTCCTGTACATATAGGATGCCTATTTCTGATAACGTCTGTATAGATCTCAGAAAAATATGAAACTTTGCCTTCGGAAGTATTTATTTTTATTGAAAAACAAAAAAAGTTATCGAGATTTTTAAAATCAGTAGGTCACCCTTCATTTCCCAAAATATTTTCTTGTTCTCTGTTGGCATTTCATGTCCGATCGAAATCGTCTTGGGATAATCTACAAAATAAGTGGTGTCGGCATCAACTGTTTTTCGTATTCCTATCTAATGGTCTCCGAAATAAGAAATTTGTCGATATTTCAGTTTCTTTTCTTGTGGTATTTTTTAAAATTTTCTGGGGCATTTCTCATCATTATTTATCATAACTCGAATTGTCCTATAATTTTTAAATACAAATAGCTCAGCTTAAATTTGTTTGGATAAATTTATGGCGTATGAAGTTATCACCTCTGCGAAAAAAAAAACAATATATTTTTTAAAGGGGTATATCCAATTTTTTGTCCTAAACATTAATATTAGAAGACGTTCAGAGTGAATGTTTTCGAATCTGCTGAGCCGGCTATTAATTTTCCGTGGTGGATATTAGTATTGTTCAGGGTTATTGAGATGTCGAGAACTGTTTGTTAAAAGCCTATGAAGATGGTCGGCTGGGATGTGACGTAAGCGAATTTATTAGTCATTTTCGAGCATAGCTCTCCGAAATTGTGTTATATCCATGTGAACGACACTTAATAACAGATTTTTATTAAGCATAATTAAATTAAAATTAAAATTATAGTAATTGCATTGTTTTTTTTTTAATCTTTATTTTAGATCGATGTACCGGCTGCCGATACATATACGCCTTGGAATATTGTGCCATAAATACAAACAGAAATATAACTCCCTTTAAATAAACCCCAACGTAATTGGACAATCCGTATATAGTTAAACATACATACATAAGTAGATGTACATACATATATTAACAAATGTACATATATTTACTAATATTCCTTTAAATTGTAAGTTTAAACAAATCGCACACCTCAATTAGAAGTCTGTGTGTCACCTGTGACACTTGAGTAGTAAGATCCGCAGTTCTAAGGCGGTTTTTAACTGCTTATGTGAAGCATGTTTTAAAGGAAACCGTTTACGTCACCCATATTTGTATATTGCTGGCAATACTATTATTACATTATTGGTGGGGTTGGAATCGATACATGGGTTATGTTTAACAGACGAGGTAGTCTCTAAGTCATGGTCAAATAGATATAAGCATGTACAATTATACAATATACTCCTACTATATAAGTATGTCAAAAATGCATTTATAATTTTTATATAGAGAGATATATATGCTGAGATTATACGTCAATGTATTTGGATTTGTCGGGATATACTTTCATTTGATTATTTTGGATTCCCTGTCGAACAAGAAAAATTTGTTAAGAAACCGAAAAAAAATATTAAAAAAAATACTTGTATGTTTGCAAACACTAATATCCTAGTTCAGCCGGTATAGATTTGATAAGGATACGATTTAATTCTACTTTGTCATAGATGAATCTTTTCAAAACGTATCAGTGTCTTTTTTTCACACAGCAACGAAATTGTGTGTTTAATGTACTGCTCCAAAGTTCCTCTTTTTTTACGGGTGTTACATACAAACTTGGACCCATGTAGTCCCATTACAACAGACTTCTTTATTGCACCGAACCTAAACAGATGTACTATTAATGCTATTGCGGTTGTCAACATTACTTGTTGTCGTTGCCAATTCAATTACAATTTGGCATTTTCTATCAGTCTGTGACGACGGTGTCTGTCTATAAATGTCACCTCTAATAGTTGGGTCTTTTTATTCATTAAAGTTCGGTATTTTTGTGGGATAATATTTATCTTTAAAGATAAACATTGTTGTCATTGAGTACCCTCCGTACGATGATTCTAGTGACGGAAACCATAAGCTGAATGGCTTCGCTGGCAGCCCGGGGCATTGTAATTTAGGATGGAGTGGTGGCTAGACAAAGCGTTGAACTTCCCTAGACACAAGCAAAGTGTTGGGAATGTCCGGGTCAGAAATTGAGATCCCGCAATTTCCTCTTCACCATATCGCTAACAGAAGGCAACAAGTACCAAAATTTATCTCCCTTTCTATTAGCTATAGTTGCTATCCTACATCGCAATAATGCGGGCAAATAGAGTCATTTGAAAGCCTTTTTCAATCTGAAGTGGACTAAAGTATTGCCGCACTCGAAAGCTTTATCGAAACCACCTTCCCTCTTAAGGCCAGGTCAGCAATCTGATTTTGCAAAGAAGGGTCGTGGTATGTATGTGGATATTTTTGAGAAAATCGTTTTTTGTAAGCTCCTTCGACTGTGTTATTTTCTATAAAATAACTGTTTACAACAAGCAATGGGGACTTTTTTCTAAACAAACATTTTTGAGAAGACATTTTTTTAAGAAGTCTTTGTAATTTCATTTGGTGAACTGTTAGATTTTGTTTTTTCTGTTGACAAAATCAAAAACTTCTGCTTTTAGTTCTACAAGTTTTTCTCAATTAGTTGTACATACATACATATCTATGTATGTTTTAGTAATGTTTGCGAAATATGTTGAAATTCAGTTTGAATAAGAGACTGAAACACATGTTGTATCTCTAATACATTAATACAAATAAGCTATTGTTTGAAAAAGGCGACCAATATTGCCAACAACTGTTTAGGAAATGTTCACTTCTTTACATAATGGAATAGAAATTATTTAGAAATGTGTTAATACGGGGAACTCTATAAGTGTTTTACTAAAAAAATGAAACGATTTAGCCCGTCTGTTTGTGTATAACTATTGATGTAATCAAAGTGCAAGTCAGAGTTTTATGTAAATCGATCTGAACGAAACTATGAGAAAAGTTTCATTCAGTTCGGTTTAGATTTCAGATTTGGGTCAACAGAATTTAAATTGACAACATCCTTTGCTATTATGTTAAATCGATGGCTAAGTAGTAGTGTAAATGGACCATAAGGTATGTTTTGATATTATAGGAATATCAAAGTCCCACCCGAACGTAGAAGACCGCGTCCCGACTTTTTCCTCATTACATTGTTGGTGATATATTGCCAAATAATTTGGCAACACTTCTTGACATATAAGTTTGTGATTGGAAATTTCTTGAGACCGTATCTAAGGATGGCTCCGTCGTAGTGTTGTCTCCAAATAAAAATTGAATTTGAGCTGTTAAGACGACTGTTGAACTCGAAGATTTTAAACGGTGAATACCAGATAAGTTGTCACATTTCTATTCGCCAACGCATGTGGAAAAAACAAACGAATCATCGTCATTGATATTTTTGTCAATGGCAAGAAGGTGTGTATTTGCGTATTTGAATCTGTGTGCGATTCAGCTTGCAAATTACGGGAGTTTGTCCAAACTTAATTGTGAATAGATAAATATATAAATATTCATCAACATGACGCAAGATATTCACACATTTGCTGTACTCCACTATGTTAATTCCTAACAACATTTTCAAAGTATATCCGGAATTTACAATAATTTTCATATAAAATGTTATTTTTCATTTCAATAACATAGAGAATGTTTCGAAAATACTTCATTGTAGTTGGGGTTTGGCATTAGCATTTTCGTGCGTATATGTATATGTTGTATTTTCAGCTGGGAACACAGTTGATTACACAGTGCTACAAACAGAACGACAAAATACCTGGGAAGTAGAACTATTTTGTTGTAGGCCTTGTCGAGTACAACAAGAATCTGTATGTGAAATTTCCCAAACTGCCCCAAAATCATGAAGTCCGGTTACGGTTTGCAAACTTATAAGTATATAACTAAGTAGATTATAAACCGATTTACTGCTTCTCACAAACTGAATAGCTAAAAAAAAACAAAACCCCCAAGCAGGCATTTTTTAGTTGAATGAACAAAACTTGTTTTCATGAAAAGTTTTATGACTCAAAAAGCCTAATAAAAATATTTTTGTTTAGAGGTGCCCCGGTAGGCGAATTGGTAGCATGTTTGCCTATCAGCGTGGTGATTGTGTGTTCGATTCCCATCAGAGCCTTTGGTCTGTGAAGTACACAAGAGGACTGAAGCGGATTGATACTGAAAAATGTGTCCATTTATGAGAAGTGTCCGCAAGGAGAGAGTACACTGTATCTCCCTTTTTTTACCTAATCTTTCAAAACTGAGTATTTCATTAGATTCATAAACGCAATATTAATTTTACGAGTCTCGGCGTTTGGTGTGTCAATTTCACATTGGAATTTAAACAATTAAATAATAAACAGAAGTTTTATATGTCTACCACTTTACCGCCCAGTCTACTCTTGAACGTTATCCATTGTGAAGAGTAAACTCGACTCGGATATGTTTGAAATGTATGTATGTATGGAATTATTTCACACATAGCTCAATTTTTATTTGATAACGATTATCAAAGAAAAGTTTTGTAATTGGAGTGTAAAATGATACCGACTAATAAAATACTCATAAAGATTTATTTATATATAACACATTCTACAGAAATATTCATTTAAAAAATTTGATTTGTGCTGTATGATTTATGATGGAATACTTTTTTTTATAAATGAAGGAAATACATTCCATGAAGGAAAATACGGTGAAGTCCTCCCAAATCTGTGAACGCCAAAAACGGTTTCATAATAACTCAAGATTTTGGAACGAAGGAAAAGTAGTGGATACCAGAAGATTTCTAATTTTCCGTCGTATAGTTTGTCTAATATTAGTAAACTTATCCAAAAACTTGCACAATGACTGCCTGCCATGAATTGAATATATTATATTGAAACCGTAGTCTACGGTGCAGAATGTTACCGTCTTAGACCTGAAACATCGACGCACCATGGATCTAAACCACTCAACGTACTATTGACTCAGTAAGTTGAAGGCACACGACCAACCGCTTCATGTGCATCGTCGAGAAGCTAATGCATCCTCCGAGAGTGACAGTTTTCGCATTTCGGAGCAGTGGTATCTTTGGCCCACTTTTCTTTGAAAATACAACCGCACACACTAGACGGTCAGTCTTTAATCCACTCATCTAAAGTTCATGATTCGATTGCTATATTTAAACGTAGTTCAATCTTAAATATTTCTGGGTGTTACCACGAATGTCAATTACTTTGTTCGTATTGATTGGTAGCCTAAAAGTATGCTCCGAAAATTCCAAACGATTTAAACAAAATCGTTACCAGCAACCATTGTTGCCAACTACTAAGCTTACCGTTAATTTCAAAGTTTTCGGAAATTATTTATGAAATAAATTTTGAGATATTCTTGAACAGACGTATATCTTCGTAAATACCGTATTTAAATCTGCTTTAATTTGTTTCGTATGTGAGAATTGATTTACGAGACATTAACAGACGCCATGGCATTGACAATGACAATGTAATCATATTGAAACAGTCGTTGGGATTTTGAAATCAAACAGGGAACCTATCAGAAATATTTGTAAACCTAATTGCGTTCCAGTAGATCCGGTCAGTGAGCATACAAATTATATCGAACACAGCTCATTGATTCGAGAGATGTTCCCCGTATGTTCCTTTATGGAATGTTAAGGGAAATAAGTAAGTAAGTAATGGCGTTCCATGGTATTGACTGAAAAGAATTACTTTTAATGGAAAAAATCGGCCATACTATCGAAACGAGTTTCCTTGGTTAAATTGCAGCGATTAAAAGAAAATGATTATTCTATGTCGCAATCGCGGCTTTCAGTTTTCAAAAATGGAATATAACTCCCATATATGAACAGGGACTCCAAAGACGTCTTGGCAGTTCATTGACCATCGACAGAGTTGATGTGGTTGATGATGTAGGGAATCCAACCGTATAGTCTCCCTTCAATATCGCCGGAATGTTGGATGTGTATCGCAGATGTATGAGATATTTTAATGGTATCTGTTAACAAGATATCCGTCGTCTGGTCCCTGATGTTATGGCATTTAGCCGGAAAACCGGGTATCCAGAGAGTCGTCAGCCAGATAATATTAACAAACACTACACCCTCGTTACTCTTTGCACTACCCTAACATCGCTAACAAAGTGCATTGAGTGTTAGTCAAAAAATATTTAAAAACTATTGCCGGTTTGTGAATATCCAATAACTTAAAAAACGATTTACATACAAGAGGATTCTTTTTTTTTTATTTCATCCTTTACAATTTAGTTGCACTACTTTTTGGACACAACATCGATGTTAAGGTTTCCACCTATTTTTGGACCATCTCAGGTGGTAAAGCGATTTTTAGCGAATGTTTGCCATGAGCTCGTGAATGGTATGAGACGTAGCGTATGCTTTACTTTTCAAATAATCCCATTGAATGAAGCCCGATGGTGTTAAATCTGAGGATGTGGTGGCTACTCATTATCGTCATTATCGACATTACAGCTCCAGAGAATGTTTGCTGCAGAAACTGTATTGTGTCTTTACGATTTAAGAACTAATGAGCCAACATTCATCGATATCGATTCCATCGAATGTTTCGCCTTGTATGAAGAAAAATGGCCGAATGATGGAACAAACCGACGCGTCTCGCCCTCCCAAACATTCCCATTTTGGTAATGGAATTTAATGTTAACCATTCGAGGATCTATTTGAACGTATTTCAAGCGATGTGACCGGCCTACCATCGCAACTCAATTGGACTCTATGCGGAAAGAAGTGCAAAGTGCTGCCAATGACTCCGAAATGGTGAGCCCGGTGACGAGGAAACGATATAACATGTGGACCACTATTCATAAAATAACTCTCAGTGAAGGCTGAGAATGTACACCAATACCCCGATTTGCATCGTTTGCAAGTTGCGTGAGTGATTTCTAAGTTGGACTTCCTATTTTAGTCCAGTTTATGAGAAGACAGTGTGCCGGTCGAATGTTGAATAGTTGAATGTTAGTATGGAACCTATCAAATAAAAATCAATAAAAATTTGTTGTTTCTGTTTCCGTCGCAGTTCACCGGTCTCAATTAACGACGCAACCCGGGGTATTGGTGTATTTTCCAAACATTCAATTTAGAATAAGAATAAGAGAAACACATCTCAATGCAATAATCTGTTCATCATCTAAATTGAATTTACGTGGTGAAACGTGCGCTACCTATCACAACCCTTATGTGTACGATTTTATTTTGGTCTGCCACATATTTTTCCCCGTATTTTCAAAAAATCACCACAAACCAAAAATTTAAAAAAAAAAAAATCACAAACCACATATTTATAGCCAATTTTTTAATATTCTACTCAATAATGCTAAGCAAGATGATGTTTTTTTTTTTGTACCTACATTAAAATAATTCACCATAGTTATGTAGATAAAATTATAAACGTATTCCCAACAAAGACTCAATAAATCTACATTGAATTGAAATTGATGTCTGTTAATTTTAGTTACATTCAACGAAATGGCACAAAACTGTTCTCTTTAATAACAGTTCGACAATTTGTCGCCAAAATCATCTGGTTACTCTGTCAGCAATCTTCTTACCATTCATGATCAAAATATTCTTGTCGCAATACTAAAAAGATATCTTCCGCAGTGTGTTAGTTTCAGTTATAAATGGAAATCGAACGGTTAGACGTCGGTTGTAACGGTTGATTTGAAATTAAAAAAAAGTAATTCCCAAAATCAAAATAAAACAACACCCAACCAGAATCAAATAGAACTCAACTAAAGACCTTATTTCGTCATGAAATAACCACCTACGCAGGGAAAAAATAACAACCTATGAAAGAGTAATAGTTCTTAGTGAAAAAAAAAACGTAATCGAAGGTATCAAGGCAATACTAAAGATTGAAATCAACTGTTTGTAATTAATATGGGTTTTCGAATAGATCGAGACAACCGTAAACCTTATCAAAGCCTTGTACAAAAACGAAAAGTACTTCAACTCCAAAAAAAAATATCTTAAAAAAACACCATTCTGTGTAGCTATTATCAGTTTACGATATAATATTCTTTTATCTCATACGGATGAATTTGAAAATTCAGACGTCAACACTCCCCTTCTCATTTAGAGAACGTTTTCAGACCCCGGGGAAGCACATTGGGATGCAGTGCAGAGTAAATTTGTCACTCCATTTGAAACACCTTTGTTGAGGGTTCTCCAACAAGAGCTGCTATTTTGAATCACCCGGTTCTTCGGTAGCTGTTACTTTTGAAACTTTGGAACGAAAAAACAAATGGAACGATACACGTTTCAATAACGCATTGAAATTATTAAAATTCACTACAAAAATGATGAAAATCTTGCAGTCACAATTCGCAAAACCAACAAATTTCCGGACCGGGTATCTCTTAAAGAGGTGTTCACAATTGGCCACCGAGATCTCGGGATTTAACACCTTGCGACTTCTTCCTTTGGGGCCACGTGAAAGATTATGTATACGCCAACAGCCCTGCGTCGATTTAAGACCTCAAAGATAGAATTCGTGAGGCTATCGAGGACATAGGGCAGCCACTTTGCGATTTGGTTATGGAAAATTTCATGAAAAGCATAGGGTCCTGTAAATTTCTACTAAAACCTGTTGATCCAAAAGCCAGAACATTTATTTCGTATATGCAAACAAATTTAATATCCGTTGCCAGTGCTCTCTCTCATTAGATTGTATTGTAATTTAATAAAATATAATTCTTACAAATAAATAAATATCCGTAATAATAAAAAAAAACTCTTTACAGGATTAAGACAACAAAACCGGTAAACTAAAATCATGGCATGGAAAAGCAACACAGCACATGTAAATGGAACAAATGTATCAGCGACATTGATATTTTTTGTTAATGGCAAAAAGGTATCTATGGTTTAGGAACAATCTTACAATTTAAAAAAAAAAACGTTATAATTTGAATTAGGGCAATGTTTACATTAATGTGCTGGATTAACAAATCATATTGTTCGGGATTGGGAATGTAATGTCTTTATTGAAATACGGAATGGAGAGTTCAGATGTGATGCCCACGGGTCTTATGCGCTGAGGTTTCAAAAGTAGCGTGGTTACTAAATTGTAGTAGTGCTGAATTTTGCCAAATTTCTTTCTTTCTTACACGCAAAGTCGCCGTAACATTAAAATCAGTTACCGACTTCTAAATATACACATACCTAATTAGGGCCACTCAGAGTACACATGATGCATGAAGGTTTTTTCAACATTGGGCCCTTATCGTATATAAGATGCAGTAATCAAAAAGTGCTTGTACAGAAGGGAAAAACATAAAACGGAAATGTGTGTCTTTTATTGTTTACACTCTCGGAGACTCTGACTCTAGTGTTAGACTATTTCAAATGAAAATGTTATCTTCACAAGTTTTACTGTATCAACATAGTAGCACCTATATTTCGACTCCCCCCACATAATGAAACAAAACCAGGAAAAAAAATCTTAAAACATTTAATAATTGGCAAAGAAAAAAAAAAGAAAAAACAACGTCAACAATTAAAAACTACGTGTTAAACAAATAATAGTTCAATTATTTCTCTTCCGCCCCCGCTAAAACAAAAGTTCCTGATTCATAAGAAATTTAAGACAAACGTAAATATTTATTGGGGTAACACTTGTCGGTAACGTAAAATGTTAGTAAAATAAAGAGAGGTAGTTCTAATTAACACCACACTAATTACAATACCTACCTAGCACTAATTACTAATCTAAAACTGCCATTTTAATTAGGTTTGTTAACAAATGAAGGCCTACCTTTTGTTCATTTCCTTTGAAAAACTGTTGACCTCGACATGTCTGAAAATGACGCATTTTCTTCACTCAGCCAATCAAGGGGAAGTTTCTTGTACGTGAATTACACTAAGCAACAATAAAATACAAAAAAAATGTCTGAACTAAAAAGTTATTTTTAATTTTTAAATTGCTATTTTCTTTGTATGTACCTTCAGTATTTTGACTATAATTTTGGAAGTACCCTTCATAACAATATTTTTTGATAGTTTTTTCGAGTTCCGGACTACAAAATAGACGAGAAAATATTATAAATAGGCACCGGCGCCGTACGACGTTTTAAAGTAAATTTTCATGGCAAATTATGTCAATGGTTTGGTTAACATTCTAGCCAAGATTATGTAGTCAACTTTGTCTTTGTCTTTCTTTCGAATACAATTTAAATCTGTTATAAAGTATTCAATGTGATTTCGTTTCTCTTTCAGGTAATTGATCTGAATCCCGATCCTGAGGCCACTCTTCTGACATACTTGCGTGACAAACTCCGATTATGTGGCACGAAATTGGGATGCGCCGAAGGTGGCTGCGGTGCCTGTACCGTCATGATATCCCGCATGGATCGTAACGCCAACTCCATTAAACATTTGGCGGTGAATGCCTGTCTAACGCCAGTTTGTGCCATGCACGGTTGTGCTGTGACAACTGTGGAAGGCATTGGCAGTACACGGACGAGACTGCACCCTGTCCAGGAACGTTTGGCTAAAGCCCACGGCAGTCAGTGCGGCTTTTGTACACCCGGCATTGTTATGTCCATGTACACATTGATTCGAAATACACCCCAACCCTCAATGAAAGACCTGGAAGTGGCATTCCAGGGTAACCTATGCCGCTGTACGGGTTATCGTCCGATCTTGGAAGGCTACAAGACGTTTACCAAAGAATTTGGCTGTGCCATGGGAGACAAGTGCTGCAAAGTAAATGGCAATAAATGTGGTGATGATGATTCGCCGGTGGATAATAAACTATTCGAGAAAAGTGAATTTGTTCCGTTGGACCCCAGCCAAGAACCAATATTCCCTCCAGAACTACAACTGAACAAAGAATGGGATTTTGAATCGTTGGTTTTCAAAGGGGAACGGGTGACTTGGTATAGACCAGGATGTCTGGTGGAATTACTGAAACTAAAATCACAATTCCCTCAAGCCAAACTAGTGGTGGGCAACACCGAGATCGGTGTGGAGGTTAAGTTTAAACATTTTCTTTATCCAGTTTTGATAAATCCCTCAAAAGTTCCGGATTTGACAGAGGTGGTGGAGAATGACGAAAGTATCTTCTTTGGGGCCTCCGTCTGTTTGGTGGACATAGAAAAGGTTCTAAGAGAGCGCATCGACAATTTGCCCGAACATCAGGTCCGATTTTTCCAGTGTGCGGTGGATATGCTGCATTACTTTGCCGGCAAACAGATTCGCAGTGTAGCTTCGTTGGGTGGCAACATTATGACTGGTAGTCCCATATCCGACATGAACCCGGTGCTGATGGCTGGTTTAGTAAAGTTAAAAGTCGCCAAGTACGATGGTGAAAATATTAAATATCGGGACGTTATAATGGACTCGAAATTTTTTACGGGATATCGTAAGAATGTCTTGGAACCTGAAGAAGTACTAGTGGGAATTTATTTCCCCAAAACGCTGGCCAATCAATATGTGGTTGCTTTCAAACAAGCCCGTCGCCGAGACGATGACATTGCCATAGTCAATGCTGCAGTAAATGTCATCTTCGAACCCAAATCAGACCGTGTGCAACAAGTTTCTATGGCCTTTGGTGGCATGGCCCCAACGACGGTGATGGCTGTGCGTTCTTGCCAGATGATGATCAAACAACAATGGAATCGGGTTTTAATGGAGCGTGTGGTGGAAAACCTCTGTGCGGAATTGCCGTTAGCTCCATCGGCCCCAGGTGGCATGATTGCTTACCGCAGATCTTTGGTAGTAAGTCTGTTCTTTAAATCCTATTTGAAAATCACTCAGCAACTGGTGAAAGATGACATTGTACCGAACGACTTCTTGGCCGACGAAGAATTGAGTGGTAGCGATGTTTTCCACACGCCGGCTTTAAAGAGTGCCCAGTTGTTCGAGAGAGTTGTTTCCACACAATCGCAATGCGACCCAATTGGTAGACCTCAAATACATTCCTCAGCATTCAAACAAGTTACCGGTGAGGCTATATACTGTGATGATACTCCACGCATGGACAATGAGTTGTATTTGGCCTTGGTATTGAGTACAAAAGCTCATGCTAAAATTTTGAATATTGATGCATCAGAAGCTTTGGCTATGCCGGGTGTCCATGCCTTCTACTCCAGCAAAGATATAACGGCAGACGAAAATAAAATTGGTATCGCATTTCCCGATGAGCAGGTATTTGCTTCTGATGTGGTACATTGTCAAGGACAAGTGATAGGGGCTGTTGTGGCGGAGAATCAAGCATTGGCCCAGAGAGCTGCTCACATGATTAAAGTGGATTATGAAGACATCACCCCTGTTATAATTACAATAGAACAGGCTATATCCCACAAGTCCTTCTATCCTGGATATCCTTGGTTCGTTGAAATAGGAGATGTTGAGACAGCCTTCCAAGAAGCTGACCATGTCCATGAGGGCACTTGCCGTATGGGTGGACAGGAACATTTTTATTTGGAGACAAATGCCTCTTATGCCATACCCAGAGACTCTGACGAAATCGAGTTGTTATCCTCCACTCAGCATCCTACGGAAATACAAAAGCTGGTGGCTCATGTATTGTCATTACCAGCTCACAAGGTCACGTGTAGGGCTAAGCGATTGGGTGGTGGATTCGGCGGCAAAGAAACCAGACCTATGGCTGTAGCCTTGCCGGTGGCCTTAGCTTGTTACCGCTTGAGAAGGCCAATACGATGCATGTTGGACAGAGACGAAGACATGATGATTACTGGCACACGGCATCCATTTTTGTTTAAATATAAAATATCATTTACATCAGAGGGCCGACTTACCGGTTGCTATGTGGAATGTTACAGTAATGCGGGTTCATCCATGGACTTCTCATTCTCCATTATGGAACGAGCAATTTATCACATTGAGAACTGTTACAAGATATACAATATCAAAGCAGCAGGCTGGGTTTGCAAAACAAATTTACCTTCTAATGTAGCTTTCCGAGGTTTTGGTTCGCCCCAAGGCATGTTTGCCGCCGAGCACATCATCCGCGATGTAGCTCGTATCTTGAACAAAGATTTGCTTGATGTAATGAGAATAAATTTCTATAAACCCGGCGATAGAACACACTACAACCAACTGCTGGATGATTTCCCAGTTGCACGGTGCTTCGAGGACTGCCTACAACAATCGAATTATCACCAGAAGAAGGAGGAAATAGAGAAATTCAACCGCAACAATCGTTGGCGCAAGAGGGGTATATCAGTAGTTCCTACAAAATATGGCGTTGCTTTTGGAGTGAAACACTTAAATCAGGCTGGAGCTTTAATAAACATCTACACGGATGGTTCCGTTCTACTATCGCATGGCGGTGTTGAAATTGGCCAAGGTGTACATACCAAAATGATTCAATGTTGCGCTAGGGCTCTACAAATTCCCTTTGAATTAATTCACATATCGGAGACTTCGACAGATAAAGTACCGAACACATCTCCCACGGCAGCCAGTATGACTTCAGACCTCAATGGCATGGCAATATTAGATGCCTGCGAAAAGCTGAATAAGCGCCTGGCTCCTATAAAAGAAGCCAATCCGAAAGACACTTGGCAAGAGTGGATTAACAAAGCCTACCTGGAAAGCATAAGTCTCTCGGCCACCGGTTACTACAACTTAGCCACTGTGGACTACCATCCGGTGAACAATCCGACTGCCCAGCTATACAGCTACTTTACAAATGGTGTGGGAGTATCTGTTGTGGAAATTGATTGCTTAACCGGTGATCATCAGGTTCTAAGTACAGATATTGTTATGGATATTGGATCCAGTTTGAATCCGGCAATTGACATTGGTCAAATCGAAGGGGCTTTCATGCAGGGTTATGGTTTGTTCACCCTGGAAGAGCTGATCTATTCGCCACAGGGCACATTATATTCGCGCGGTCCGGGTATGTACAAAATACCCGGGTTTGCCGATATACCCGGTGAATTCAATGTGACTCTCTTGACGGGGGCCCCAAATCCAAGAGCTGTATATTCATCAAAGGTATGATAAGAAAACCATTAGTTGTTTGCTCTAAATGTTGTAAATATTTCACGATTTATTTACAGGCCGTTGGTGAACCCCCTCTTTTCATTGGTAGCTCTGTCTTTTTTGCAATTAAGGAGGCCATAGCTGATGCCCGTGAATCTAATGGTTTCAGCAGGGACTTTAATTTGGAGTCACCAGCCACCGCTGCACGGATTCGAATGGCTTGTCAGGATAATCTAACCAAATTGGTAAATTTTGATTTTATGATATTTAGACGGTTATACGTGAACGACAGATCCAATCTGCAAAAGCTTGTAGTTTATTATCATTGTGAGTGGTCGCCGAAGTAAAAATGGTTACACCATTATGGAACAATATGGACTTTGTTGCGGAGAACCTTTGTCCGGATTTCATTCTAATGATCTTGTAGATAGAAATCTGAAATTAGTAACGACTCACTGGTATATATTATGTTATTATAAGAAAATACTACGACAGTGTTGTGTGCTATCTTTGAAAATAATCACATCTTTTACATACATACTTATGTATATGAATTAATATAATTATAATATTTTTTAGATTGATGCACCTGATGCTGGAACGTATACCCCCTGGAATATTGTGCCGTAAATTCTACACAAAAACGACGCTTTTAATTGGAAATTTCAAACTTCAGTAGGAAATATTTTTTGGTTACAAAATTTATAATCAAACATTAAAAATGTAATAAATGACAATACATACATGGCAACCCAAAATTAACTTTGTGGTTTGATAATTCTTTATAATTCCTTCCTGTTTTGTAAGGAAGATTTGGAACGTTTCAATAACTGATATGAAAATATTAAAAATTAAATTGTAAATCAACAATTTTCTTACTGTTTTCTTACTATTTTGTATTTATTTTCTTCTTCTTCGATATTCATTCACAACGATTGCTGCCTTGGTTCAGTTGGCACCATTTAATATTCGCATATCGTAATTTGTTTATGCTGGCAGTGCCGTGTAAACTTAATAGAGAACCTTATGCGATGATTTCCATTTATGCTTACCCTGCCATTACACCTACATCTAATTTGTTGCCAGTTGAGCACACATATACTCTTCGAAACAGAAACCAAATATCGAAAATCATCTGAAAAATCATTTCAAAAACGTCGTCACAAGAGTAACTTCTCTTGTTGTTGTTACCGTCCGCAGCAGCAAACAAAAACACAGTGTTACCCCACACCACAAATTGTCAAAGCGTTTGGGGAAAAGTATGGACACGCAAATTTGTTTTCATAAATACGTCTAAATTTTGTTCTTTGTACTTCAAACAAGTCTGAAAAATACTTCGTTGATAACAATTCACAAAATATAACTGTTTTTATTACGACAAAACGGTCAAAACACAATTACACAATAAAATTATCCCATAAATTGACACAAAAAATATGTTGGGGGAACTCTAACATTCGTTTCTGCTGCATGTGCCAAAATTTTACTGCCATTGAATTTTCGTTGCCAGTCGGCCGGACAGTAGCAAAAATGTGTGTGTATTGGTAAAAAAGTGTGAGTGTGTTGAGTTTTTCGAACAATTACTGCCCTGTCTAATGGCTGGGTTAGATCTTCATACAAATTAAGCGATTATCTAAGCTAGCAGTGTAACGAAAACACGCCTAATACTATATTAAATTAAACGTAATTATGCTAGGTAACCATTGTTTTTATATAAAGATATATGTATATATTATATAAGCAGCCAGGGGCTGTTCAAGAACTGACAATGCAAGCCGGAAAATTAACAGTTTGTCGATCGTACGATATGGCCGTAATGTTACGGTCAATGTCAATGGAGCGATGATCACTGTCTTTTTATTTTCAAAAAAATGGAAGAACAGGACGATGCCACACAGCACGCGGTCCGTTGTTTTTGCACTGTCAATTTACGAAGTCCCTCGTGCGACTTAACCCTACTGTACTATTTTTGGTGGGAACACGTTAGGTCTATGTATATGTCTGCCTTGGTAAACAACTTGATACTTTGGTAAGATACCGGCCGAAGTGTTGGAAAAAGTGTGCCAGAAGCTTAAATAACTTTAAAAATCGATTCAAATACAGACAAATTCGGATAAGTGCACGCCTTTTAAATGAAAAAATCGTTTAATTGAAAATAAGTATTGATTTGCTTGGATGATCTTCCTTGCACTGTACTTCTTTTAAACGAAAATACGCTTTATTGAAAAATCTTTTATGTGAAACACATTTTTAATGCAAAGACACAAACTTATTGATACGAACACCGGTTAAGAGAAATATTGTAAATGTAACAAAAACGGGCAAAACAAATTATCTCAAAAAATTATCTGTCAGCCAAAATGGAAATAAGTGACTATATTCATCCAAGCCATTAATATTGAATTTTAAATTTACATCGATGTATTTTAATAGTTGTGCCACAAGTTGGTGTCTGCGTTTCATAGAACAATTTCAAAATTACTTACTCAGTCCGTTTAAATGAAAGAAGGTTCAATTATCCGAAGTTCGGTTTGTTGAAAATCCGCCATAAGGGAAAACATTTTCTTGATTTTTGTCATTTCAGCTTAAACGAATTTGACAAATTTCATTCACTTGTACAATTTTCTGTATTCTCTTAAATTGTTCACAACCAACCAAACTAAAAACACACTTCGTATGGTCCGGAATGAACAAAGGGCGTTGTGCCTCCAAGGTTGTTGAGTCGGAGTTGAAAATTGGCTAGACTCCGAATTAAAAACAATTTATAATTCTATATAATTAATATCTGAAGTACATATTTCCGTTTATATGAACGATGTATCTTTTCGATAGATAGAGTATAAAATAGAGGACGGAAATACAATTTTTTAAATTTTGATATAGCTATTACAATCCTGGTAGATCTCATCATGGAACTCAAGGCCATGCTGATTTATAATATTGTTATATGAGGCATACAATGTTAGATGTACAAGATTCGAAGGGGCGTATCACCGCCCTAGCATCCTGATAAAAAGGGGCCGGTGCCAAGCCCCTTAGTAGAAGATACGCTATATCTTCCATAATGCTGTAACGTTAATCATTGAATTTGACAGTGTGTTACTGGAGATCTGGAAAATGACGTAGGCTGTATTAGTTCATAATCTAAAGAAGGGGCGTGGACTTGACCACATACCTTAAAATGTTGAACCAACATATCTCATACACTATTTGAGGTATAAAGATAAAATTTGGTCTATATGCTACAGGTTCGGAAATAAATGCACTCTGAAAAAAATGTGGGCCGTATCGTTAATAAAAAAGTATTATCTGCAGCACTGAAGAACTGAACCACATTATCTCATAAACTTTTAGAACAAAATAAGTGGGTTGTGCCATGACCCTTTTTATAACTCTTTATTCGGCCGTAATAATGAAATGATATAA
Organism: Hydrotaea cyrtoneurina; assembly: GCA_958296145.1. NCBI lineage: Eukaryota > Metazoa > Arthropoda > Insecta > Diptera > Muscidae > Hydrotaea > Hydrotaea cyrtoneurina. The sequence continues at coordinate 91,742,523 of OY282512.1, forward strand.
CTTACAAATTATCTTGCTGTCGACCAACATATGTTACGATCGGACACTGGAATAAATTCTTCAAACCTCAAACAAAAAATATATATAATTATTAAATTAGATTATTAAATATTAAATTAGATATTTATTTTAAATTGTTGTATCGCTGAATTCATACACAGACTATTAAGAAACTCTCGACCTGCGGTCACCAACAAACATCATAGATCAATGGATAGATATCAAAGTCAATATTTTTGTATTTATGACAGTCTGAAGGATCAGCTAAATCATATCAAAGTTCTGAAATAAATTGTTACCCTGTATTCATAAAAATTTTAAAAACTTTTTATTAAGAAAAATGTATGAAAATACAAAAACAATTTTCACACATTTTTCTTAACAAAAGTGACCGTATTTAAAGTGTATAATATTATAATAAATTGACAACCGATTGTTTAGACAAGGTAAATGTTCATTAAGGTCTACAGATTAACTAAATACTCTCAATGATCTGAATTAGTTTCGATATCATCCGTGGCGTGCGTCTGATTAGCCTCCACATTCGTATTGTCATCGCCTGCCAGTGGCTCATAAGGTTGGATATTTCTGCAAGAGTGAATAAGTTCAAGCATATAACTAATAGCCATTTATTCATCCACAAAGTATGCTTTGGAAACTTCGGTTTGAAACACTGGCAATGAACAGATAATTAATGTTGCAAACGTTAATTAACTATTACTCTACAGACGAACCCACACAAACAAAAAATCAGACTGACGAAAACGATAACAGCTATACATATTTGAAACAAGAAATTATTGAAAATTTTTAATAAAATACAAGGTAAAACTGTTACTTTCGAATCCCCCCAAAATCCTTATCCCAAAATCGGAGTATTTTTAAATTTTTATAATGTTTTCAGCCCGATTCTAAATAATTTTTTATTTTCCCGAGAATAAAATCCTCCAGTTCTAAACAAATGGGGAGAATAATAATAAGGGAGAGAGAATTTCGATTATTCGAAGTCAGTTGTTTGTTTGGCTAACAATCTGCAAATTATTTTTATGAAGTTTCAAACGTACAATGTTAATAAAATGATAACGTTAATATATAAACAAAACAAATGTTTGAGATAATAGCTGAAGAAGAAGAATATGCAAAGAATAGAAAGATATTCATCGGAATTATCAGATTTTATGTAGAATAGCGGAAAAGGGAAAGAATTCCCGGGAAAATGTTATTCAGAATCGGGCTGTTTTTGTATATAAATATTCAAGCAAACTGTATTCTACACAATCAAAGTAATAAGATTGAATTGAAGACATTAACCAAAGAATGCAAATTTTTAAAAGATACAATTTTTTTAGAAAATATTTCTTGTTTTTAGTTTGCCAGTGTTCAAAATAATAGCAAAGAATGCAAATTTTTAAAAGATACAATTTTTTTAGAAAATATTTCTTGTTTTTAGTTTGCCAGTGTTCAAAAAAAAAAACGCCATTATTGCATACCATTTCACATTACCTGGGTTTAAGAATAATTAAAAACATACAAACAGTCTGTTTAAGTTTTTTTTTTTAATTCAAAAAATCATATTTTGTGATAATTTAAACCATTGTGCGACCTTTGAGTGTTATTGTGGGTGGCGGCGGGGATTGATTGTTCGATGTCGCTAATAGGGCATTTCAGTGATATGTTACAATTACAAACTAGACTGAATTTGGCACAATGACAGTCGGGAAGAGGTAAACGTCTGTTGCTAAATTCAAAATAAATGTCAGAATATAATAAAAGAACTAGAAACAGAACAGTACAACAATATCTAACTACACATAGTGCTTAAAGAAAATACAAACTGGTACACATTTCAAAGGAGTCCGCCTTAAGATGAAAAAAAAGCTAAAATACAGGGTGGCTTTGAAACTCCAGGTGCAAAATAACAACAGAACAATGTAATACAATTAAAATTTAAAAAATGTATTTTTTTTGTTTAACAAAATAAACAGATATTTGTGTAAACAGATAATAATTTAAAATCTACCTAATCATATCAAGTGTATAAAACAAAAAATAATTACAATGTAAAAGTTCTTAAAGAAATAAAAAAAACAAGCATTGGAATGTTTAGAAATACATACATACAAAACAATGTGGCATTTCATGATGTGTCGTGTATTTTGATAAATTTAGAATTTACAAAATACCAGACCTACTACTACTACACATCGTGAATAGCGCTAATATTTTACATAAATACATTAGATGTACAAAGTGTAACTATAATTAAGCACTGCGGTCTCTCACTGACAGAATCTTAGGAGCCCTTAGCATGTGTTGGGGATGTTGTAACTACAGATTCCACAGTTTCATTGGACTTGGAAATGTCGGAGGAATGCCTAAAATTGAGGTTGGTTTGGAAAATTTACAAAAAAAAAGGATAGAGTGCGAACAAGTTTGTGCGAAGAATACAGAAATAGTGTGGGGTGCCGAGTGAAGTATGGAATGTGTGGTAGCATATAGAGTGTCGATGCCACAATGGATATGAAAGGCATGACAGAATATTCTGGAAACTTATGCAAAATTTAGTAAGCTTATGAATAACGTTTACAAATGCCGACTGAGACTGATGATGTATGTGTTTATGAGATAATATCCGTTTTCATGTAATTTGTATTTTAATGAATTTCCAATTTAGCTGCCAATTCATATGTGCCACAAATGAAATAACTGTCACTAAATAATGTGAAAGATTTGAACACAAACAAAATTAAATGATTAATGAAATAATGGAAAAATATTTTAAAAATGTCCATATGAGATTGTTATCCTTAAACCCATAGTAAAGTATATAGAAAATAAGACCATTTTGTTATCACAACTGGATTTATTTCAACATACCTGTAGAATACATAGTGTTGCAACATAAAGAATATGTCAAATAATACTGAAAATAGACCCAAACCGAATTTGGTGGGATCACCAAATATTGATACCCAGTCGTCTGTAAAGTACAATTAAGTTCAAATAGACATTTCAAAACGATGCAAACGGAGATACCATAACGTGCTTACCATAATTGTAGGCATTGAGTATCATTTGCAGCATACTCAGGACACCACCAGTGAAGTCCAACAGAATGTTGCCAATACTCCAGCCAACCGTGCTTTTACGGCGGTAATTCATCAAAGCCTAAAATGAAAGTACATAGTTTTATTAATATCACTATACAACAGCCATTCTGTCCAAGGAATTTATTGGCGTTCCAGCATATAAAAAGAAATCCTTTTCATAATATCATAAACAATTTAAAAACCAAAATGTTAAACTCGCTTTTATTCTATTTCCGACTAGCTATAACCCTATTGAAGGATATCTATGGATAAATGTAGGAGTACCACAATATCAAAAAATGTCTGTTCTCCTCATGTTTCTCCTCCTGTTTAACTGACGTATTGCTTTTGTTGTTGTTTTTTCTCAAACACTTCCAGAATCATTTTAACCTCAATTTTTTGAAGGTTATGAAGTTCGAAAATGTTTTCACAGCTCTTGTTTAGTTTAATTTAGAAATCATTCACTTGGCTCTTCATTCTTCGAATTCTTGCAGAAATTGTTGTTAAAAACTGGATTGGCCTTTTGAAATAGAATCCAGATTTTTTTTGTTATCAAATATAAGTTTTTGAATGGTTTTGTGGTTAACAATTGTAGTTGTCAGTCCATTTGTCATTCACTATTTGCAGCAGGGTCTGAATGTTTAATACGGACCTAAAAGATTGTTTGCTGGAAACGCATAATCGTATAATTGGAATCTACAATTTTGAAGAAGACATGTTGAGGAAGAGTATTACAAACTTTTCAAGCAAAAAAAAATGTTTAGGTCCGTTATAATATTTGGAACCAGTAGCCCTGGAGCTGGGGAAACTTTTGACAAGCATATCTCTGCGGAGTAAAAAGTTTCATTCTATTAAAATAAAAGTAAACATTTTTCTATAAACAACAAAATTATTGCTATCCATCCGTATGCTATGAATAATACTTACTTGAGGAACATATTTAATAACAGTGATTGTTAGCTTCACATAACTGCAGTAGTACAAAAAGTCCAACCAATGGATGACACCGCCAGCTGCCAAGCCCGCTGATATAATAACAACTAAAGCAAATAATCCCAGAAGGCCAGAGGCAATCCTTGAGACACGTTGTTCGCCACGCTAAATGTAAATATTTTTTTGAGAGTAAATGATAATTCTAAATTACGATTTTATACAAAACTGACCTCATAGGCAAAACACTGATATATCGTAATACATGTGGCAAAGACGGCATGCAATGAGAACACGACATCGTTTAACATCACCGGGTTCAGGCCACGCGGATGACGAACAGAGTATTCATCCTGTATCTCCGGTACCCAATAGAGCCCACAATTAAATATCGAGTACAGAGTAAAGCCGACGATATTCAGGAATATGAAATCAAAATTTAAACCCACAACAGATTTCCGTTTGAAGTTTGTCCAAATTTGGGGATAAAACGAAATAGACCAGGCCACAAAATACACCCAACCAAACACTAGAGATGTATAAATAATTGCTTCTGAATTGGCAACCGTAATGCGCACAAATATATCGGAAGTACTGAAAGAATTTAAGAATACGTGGTCAGTATAAAATGTATATGAATTAATTGTTACGACTTACATCCATGCATCGTTGGGTTGACTTTCGGCCGTAACTTCCAAATGTCCAGGCTTAAGGCCAGTTACCCAGACTGTTTGATTTTGTGTACTAGCAGCAATAACGCTGAATTGCATGGGATCCAAATCAGCCAAATTGTCATGTTGTTTTTTGAAAGATATCGTGATATCCTGAGAAAAGGGATCTCTACATAGGGAAACAGATGTTTGATAATTAGTAATAATCCAATTTATAAAGAAAAGTTATTCACTAGATGTAGGCACCGCACATCGACCGACCAATCGCGGTCATGATTTAAATCATACAAAAATGCAGTTCTATCCGTAATTTTGCAAACCCGGTATTGGAGAATTTTACGACTTTGTAGTTTATATGTCTGGAGATATATTCATCATAATGAATTGAATCGTAACGATGTAAAGGATGGTCGTGGGGGAATTCAAAAAGGTTTTCGAAACAAATCGGCATTTGTAATTGGCTTGTCCGATTTCAAGGAACTCCACACAGAACTTGCTGTAGTGTGTTCGAGCTGAAGTGTGAAAGATGTGTCCAGTATGTCTAGCCAGAGATGAACAATAAGGGTCCTCGGTTCTAAAAAAATTTAAACTTCCGACAACTATTTATAGTCCAATCTGCTTGAAGATGGTGGTTTATATTTATCAGAGTATGTTTGTGTTTGTCTCTCTTTTAAAACTATAAAAAAAGTTTTTGTTTGTTAGTTATAACTAAACTGTTTTAAGTCCGAATTCATTGAACTCTTAGGTCGTAGAACTTTAAAATATATCTTGAACCAAATTCCCACTTTGGAATACAATTTCTTGAATCGCAATCCAAATCTTTTCCAAAGTGTAGCCCGTTTGTTGTGTATATGTGTTCTTAACAACAATGTTCATTTGTCAACTCAGCGTCCAGCCAGGATTGTGGAAACTGTAGCAAATTTTGTACAAATCCAAATTTTTGGGGATTTTCCACTCAATTTTCGGAATTAGGGGATTCTTTTGATTGAATTCCTAAGTTTTGTTTTCGATTTCTAATGCTGGTAAAATTCTAAGTAATTCGAAGCAAAATTATTGATTTGACTCTGTTTTTTTTTGTATAAAATGCGCATATTCGTGTTTTATGAGGGACAACCACAAAGTAAAAAACATATTTTGATAACTAATCACTACCTTATTCACGTAAACATTTTTTTCATTACTTATTAAATAATTTTTTGAGGTTTTACTCTTTGGACCCTCAAAATAAAACGATTCAAAAAGAAATCACTAGATGGCCAGAGTGTGTTTGTAATCTTTCGAGAAGTTCAGTTATGAAATATTTAAATTAGAGGTGTATTCCAGTCGGAGTCGATGGTCTAATTTAATTTGAACGTTTCATGAAGTTACTCAAATTTACCGAACGAATAGATAGACCTGTGAGGTTTTTGACTGTAATTCTCTATAAAACTTACCTTACAATAACATCAAATCTTTCGGATTTATTAACTAATACTGTGATATCATGCGATGACACAGTCAAACCATTTGGCTCCTGTGCACTCGTATGTGATACTAAAGGGGGAAATAAATTTATTAGTCAATAAAATTGAGAATCAATTCATTTCTACTCTATAGAGATATGAACTTACTTGTGATGAATAAAATGAAGGCATAGCCTAAAGTTCGTTGAATTCCAGATTTATAAAAAGTCATCTTGGGTTCTTCATGTGATTGTCATCAGTTCATGTGATGTTAAAAGCAATTCAATACGTCGACGTCAACAATTTGCGAAATGTCATCACTTACAAGATCTGAAAATTAATATGAAAAAAATACAACTTCTTATTTACAATAAACATGTGCAGAAACGGTGAGTGCGCCAACGAACACCTTGTACTGGTTTTGTAAACGGCGATTAAATCATTGCTTATTTGCGTTAAAATGCCATAGAAATCTAATCGTAATTCATGATATATACATCAGTGCGATAATATGAACAATATTGCCGAAACGGCTAACTCCCTTTTGGAAACACAAAGGCAATACAAAATTATTTGGTATTATTCCCAATACATTTAGGCGATATCTTTAGATGTGTGAAATTCTTGTTATTATGTTATCCATTATTTTGACACTTAATTAATAAGATTAGAAAATCAGAGTTAATCACTTGTGGCTTGTGAGGGCCTCATTTTGTAGTGGTGTTATTCAGTGTAGTGATATAGTTTTATCAAATCGATTTAACTATTTTATTGAGTGCGGGTAATCAACGGTTGGTGTTTGACGTCTGGTAAATTTCTAAACTTCCATACTACAAATTGCCTCCAATAACACTAGGCTACAATTGTTGACTGGAAACTAAGACATACAGTCACCTACATTTTTAAAATGATTTTCTTTTAATTTGCTCTTTTTGTCGGATATAACTTTATTGTTTTATTTTTATATCAAATTAAATTATATGTGCAAAAGTATTTTTTTTTTATAAATTATTCTAAATCACATAATTACCTTTGATTTGGTATATTGTCTTGTTTGATCGAACGTCTACTTCCAAAATTATATTCAAAATAATACATATATTAATACATTAGAAAAAAATGCCGTCATTAAATTTACCAAAATACACCAGCAAATGTTATATATATCTTTGTACAAAAAATTCTGTTGTTTAGTGTAATAGGCATGTTTAATTGGAACTGTTTAACTAAGCCAGTAAGTGATCGATCAGTCGAGAACTTCCCATCAATGTCAATGAAATTATACAAGTTTCCGTTTACAAGAAATTGAGTAATTGCAGTGTGATTCAAGTGAAATGTTTATTTCATTTATACTTTTTATTTTTAGTTAATTACAATACAAAGTAAGTTTATATTCGTTAAATTTTTGAAGCGACAGACCAAAGCCTCTGGTGGGAATCGAACCCACAACTCCCATGCTGATGGACAAGCATGCTACCAACTCGCTTATCTCGGCACTTGTGAAATTTATAATCTGTTTTTAAATATATCGTTTATATACTTTAATACTGTCAGAATTGAAGAATTGAACAGAAAAAGCTATAAATCTCTAATTTAACTTCACTTTTGTTCGGCAGTGTATTATAGAAACATATGTCAGGCCTCTACTTTATTCGGGAATCCTATGGGTTTTCTCCACAGTAAGACGGAATTAATAACTTTAAACGACTGTCTTCAAAAAAATTATATTTGAGTTATGACACTGTTAAAGTAAATGGGCGATATGTAGTAGAGGGTCTACAATATACGAATGATAATATCTTGGGAATGACCCCTGAGCCCCACGGCGATTCTTTTGGTTAAATTTTCTATCGACCTAGTCGATTCAAAATTTTCGATTAATTTACTTATTCCAGCCTCAGTTAGTAGATTATATCGCATACATTCTACTAAAAAGGCACGACGCATACTCAAGAGAGATCTAAAGGGTTACTTACTTTAGCTGTACTTTGCTGTCAACTAACAGTTATGTTTCTATTCCTGTTGTATTGGAAAACAAGAGGTGAATATTTTTTTGAGCTGTGCCTCTTTACTAGAACGTATGCAATATGTAGTGATCGATAATTCTAAATTGAAATATAAATCATTTCATTTCACCTGGCAAACGGTCGAAAAAACAAAAATATCAAAAGCAATAAAACTGTTCTGAAAAAGAAACTCAAACTTGCAAGACCACGTATTTGCATTTGAATTTTCATTTTGAAAAATTTAAATTTAAACAGTTTTATTAGGGCTGGTCTGTTATTTACCTCGTATAACTTTTTTTCTTAATTCATTCCAGACCATAACATTTTTATTTTTAAAAGTTTTAATTATTTAGAAAGAAAAACGTTATTGGGGAAACTTTTGGGAACCACTAAAGAGTTTTATGAGCGCTGGTCTGTCATTAGCTTAAAGCGTTTCTTAGATAATTTCTTTTTTTCGACCTTCTTTTGAAAGGAACAGTTTATTACATAAAAGTTGTTTATTTTTTTAGTTTTTCTTTCATGTATGTTTGTATATTTTATATGAATTTCTCGGCTCGGATTGGATCACCAACCAAACACGCCTAATATTGTCCAGACACTTCATTTCGTCCCATATCATTTTTAAGCGATTTCATTTGTATATATGTACATAATAGTTGTAGACAGAAGCGTATTTAGCGCTACTTTTGCCACATCACTTATAGCCGCAAGATACGTATTTGACATGTTTATTTTTGGCAACACTTTTGTTTTCTTTTGGTAAAATCATAAAGTGAAATTCAGAGTTCGAATGCTGCTATTTTTAGTAAACAAAAGATTTACGAGAAATTATTATTATTTTTTTATGGTACTTTAACTGCAAGTGTGGCCTACACAACATTCGGATTTATTTATTTATAAAATTTTAGATTGTTTCAAGATCAAATTCAATATTTTATTTGATTAAAAGGGTGTGAGTACTCGTATGCAATTGGATGGAAATGATAATTAGCGAAAATGTACACACATATTTCAGGTTAAACGCGTTTCGTCGTTGGCGTGAGACAACTCCTCTGTATCATTTAGTGTAATACCGTTCACTACATGTAAACTGCGTAGAATATGATAATCCTGTAACACAGCTGATTATCAAACGACTTTTAGTTTCGTATGTAAAAATAATTGACTGAGACCTTTTGAACGTCATAAATGTCCATTGAATGTCCAAGCAAATGCATTTGTTGCAATTTTTCAAATTTAACGATGTTTTTATACATTATTTTGTGAGAGAACCCTACAATTTGTAAATTTATTTAAAAAGCACCTCTAGTAAGGACTAAAACTCATCCTCGGTTTATAAAATCCGCTAGTAATTGACTGAGTTACTGAAAAATTATTACAGAATATTAGTGGTTACTTCAATCACAAAATCGGTCAAGATTTTTAGTAAAGCCTCGAATGCATTTTTTGAAGACTTTCAAAAAAAATATAGCAGTCATTTATACTATTATAAAGGGGTTTCCAACAAGAGGTGTTATTTTAAATCACACGGTATTTCGGTAGCTGTCACTTTTGAAGCTTTTATTCTTTGATATTTGACAAGTAGAAACTACGCAATTACTAAAAATAAAACGATACACACTTTAACAACGCATTGAAATTATTAAAATTCACTTCAAAAGTGGTGAAAATCTTGCAGTCACAGTTCGCAAAACTAAAACATTTATGTGTCGTCGTGAAGCAGCGTGTAGGACCGCAAAACAGAAATTGGTGGACAAATTCGAGCTGTTAGTGATGTGAAGAATAAAACCCGTGCACGTCGCTCAAGAACAACTGAGCATATTGCTGCTGTAGCCCAAAGTGTTGAAGAAAACCCAGGATTATCCATTCCTCGGCATTCCACAAACGTCATTACGCCGTATTTTGCATAACGACTTGTGTCTTAAGTTCAGTTAACACAACAACTCAAGCCTGCCGATCATCAACAACGTCGTGTCTTTGCTGATTTGGTCCTTGAAATGCATGAAAATAATCCAGAATTCCATCGAAAAATCATCTTGACTAATGAGGCCCATTTCGACCTCGGTGGCTACGTCAACAAGCGTCGGGGGCTCGGAAAACCCAAGAGTTATTGTTGAGAAGCCTCTCCATCCTCAACGTGTGACTGTTTGGTGCGGTGTATGATCCGGCGGGGTCATTGGACCTTACTTTTTCGAAAATGAGATTGGATCAACAGTTACGTTGAATGGATTGCGATATCGAGAGATGATTAATGATTTTTTATGTTTGGAGTTGGATAATATTGATCTGGACAACGTTTACTTTCAACAAGACGGCGCTACGTGACACACAAGCAACGGGAAAAGTTTCCGGACCGTGTTATCTCTCGAAGAGGTGATCACAATTGGCCACCGAGATCTTGTGATTTAAGACCTTGTGACTTCTTCCTTTGGGGCCACGTGAAAGGAAGGAATATTGGTAACTGAAAACTACGGTTGTGAATACTTTATATGTGAAGAATAAAAAAATGGAAAGTGAAGAGTTGTGTAAAAGTTAAAACTTCTGTAAAATACTGAATTAAGGTTTTGGGGATATTTTGTCAAAACTAAACCTCTTTGACCAGATATGTTCGTAAACAATCTCCCACATTTAAAGATCCTAATATATTCCAAAATTTTATATCAAACAATATGTTCGCATTCTTCATGTAAAGAAAAACACCAACAACTGTTTTAAATTTTAAAAAATTCCGAATGAAACAAACAAATTGTTTTGCGTCTAAAAAAACCGCTTACCGTAAAAAACGAAATGACGTTTACAGAATAAAATAAACATAACAATTAACGCTGGTTGTAAAAAAAAGCCATTGATATTTGACTTGGCAGTTACTGACCCCAATCATCAAACCTTAACAATAACCGCAGTAAAATGAACTGCAGTAAAATTTTGCGGATTAAGAATCGCAAGCGGCATTATTTTGTCTGTACTTTGCTGTCGATTCTACTGATGGAAATAGATCAATAGAAGTTATGGTCTTAAATCGGGCATGGCTCATGAAAGGAATATAGGCACAAATGTTTAAACATGTTCAAAGGGAGATTATACAAGTTAATAACGCCTTGCAACGCCACAATTCCAACAAAATTTTGAACATGACATGATTGAGTTTTCTAAGATGTTCTTCTTGTTATGGCTTGATCAGGTTTCCCGGATCTCATGTACCTATCTTAGCAAAGTTTTAGAACAAAAACTTAACCCGAAAAGTTAAGTGCTTGAGAGCAAGAATTTTAAACAAATCGTGTAATTGTAAATATGTGTTCAATTAAAAGAGATATCGCTTAGCATTGTATACCCGATACCTCTTAGTGCACTGATAAAAATTAAATGTAATTAAACAAATTAACTGATGCAACTATGCAAATGTAACATTTATCGTTTTTACTTCCTTTACAACGTTTTCTGTAATAACTAGAGTATTTTCGTTCCAAGAAATACGTAGTAACGTTCCAAGAATTTTTTTTAAATTTCTCGGGATCAGGCTCCATTGAAAAATTGTTTTTTTATTAAATTTTAATGAAACTTAGGGCTAATTTCTGAAAGATCCTGCTTTTTATTTTCAATAACTTCTCTCGACTCATATCGAGTTTTCTCAGAGACCTCTCTATACGAGTTGTTATAGATGGGGTCTAATCCAACGAGCATAAATTGGGCGCAGGGGTGCCACAAATTTCTGTGCTCTCTCCTTCTTCACCCCTGTTGGGTGAGACTGTGAAACCGATTTACTCTTATACGCATGATAGCAAACTTTGTCATTCATACTCATTTGATCATCGGCCAAGTCCGCTGGTGGTCGAGCACAAAAGGCGAACGATGAATGACTCACACAACCACGATTTGGCGACGATTTTTGAGTAGGGTCAAATTAACAGAGTAAATGTTAATGCACAACAGATCCTGAACTGTTTGTTGTCACACAACGAACACCTGAGCTAGCATCGCCTTCAATCTCTGTGGGTGGTGTGGATATCGATGAATCAGATACTTTTGATGACCTGAACATGAAGATACAGGGTAAGGGTAGCAATATATTCGAAGTGTCGAACGAAGCATTCAAGTGTTTAGGCTTTTTAAAGCGGTGCAAGAAATAAATATTCTAGAGAAATTCAAACTCAACTTCCGGGGGGAAAAGGTCTTTGTTAATTAAACAAAATGGGCAATTAGCCAAAGCCGTAGTTTTTTGTATGAAAGAGGAGCAAAATTACGGGAATTCAGAAATGAAGGCAATTAAATGAGAAGGGAAATTAAGCATTTGTTTTCTTTGTAGTTTCTGTTTACAACATCATTATTTGAAAATCCCTGGATCCCACATTCCGGGACAAGAATTCTCGAGAGAAACCCCTAATTATAACAGAATTAATATTTGAATTAATTAGCTATTTTTGCGTATCTTGTGACTGCATCTGAACTCAAATAAATCCGATTTTTCATAATCGTGTTGAACGAAGTACATGTTTCTATCAATTAGTGTAAGTGACACGTGAGTAATATTTAAAATACCCACTTCAGCCTGCATTTCTATTCATTATCAGTATACATTATAAATGTGAGGTAGTCGTACAGGCAAAACAATGAGAATAGTTATTAGAATTACATGTAATTAATATTTAAAAGAAAATAGATTGGTGCTCGAAAGTATCAAGAATTATTTTCGGAATTTAAATTATACATGTTTTCTACAACAATGGGAAAGTTTACATAAGCTCATATATAGTTTGTGCGGATGTTCTGGCTAGTACTCATAGGTACAATTCAGTTATTAACTGATATAAGATATGGCTAGCCAATGATGAGATATTGATCACAATAAAGCTGAACTATTTCTACTTCGAATTTGTCGAAGGATGCGGTATTTGTGGGCGGCCATAGTGCCACAGGTAGTATGTGCGAATGTTACACAGCAATTCCTGCTTCATAAATTGGTAAGAACCTCAAATATTTTGTACGAGCAAGAAAATAATCTATAAGACATGAAAAACATACATATTTGGAAAAAGCTTTAGTTGTGCGGAGTCTCCTTTAAAACAGTAATTTCGGGTCAGTGAGTATACCAAATTATATCATACACATCTCACAAATTTGAAATAAGATCTCCCCGCCTGTTCCTTCATGAAAAGTTAAGGAAAATATACGTCTTTTTAAGTAAATCTTCTTCCCAAATTCTTCTTCTCCATGCTGTAGGTTATGGATGATTCGGCCATACCAAACTTCCGCTACATTGATTGATTAGCACCCATGATAAGTAATGTTAAGTTGTTATAAGCCGATTCAAGTGTCGTACATATCTTGTCTGTAGTTGGCACATACATACATACATATGTAAATCAATGCCTCATTTGGCCGCAATCACGTTTCACTGAATCGGTTGTTTAATTGATCAGAAAACAGGGTACGTGACTACAATATTTCAATTCATTGCGTCGCTGATTATATGAATTGACTTTGCAGTAATAACATAAATATTTATTTATAATAACAAATGTATTTCAATCATTTCACTTTTGTCCCAGTGGTATATTTATCCAAATTTGAAAATAGGTAAATGCGAACAAATGAAAAGAAATGCAGAAATTATTTGTAGTAATGAAGCATATACGAATATGAACACATAATTTCAATTAAAAATAAATAAAATATGTTTAGTGATCCGTTATTTTTTCAAATTCATATCCGCTTGAATTGTTTCTAAAGATCGAATATATCCAACTTCGGGTTGTATAAGTCGACTCACGAAAAGTCGACTTTTGATTACGATCGAAATCGATGAAAATATTGCAAAATTTTTAATAGATACGTGTTAACATAAATATGTTAATACACAACAGTTTTACTATGTCCAGTACATCGTTGATCTTTAGACAATCGCCCTGCTTGATAAAATTTCGTTCATAACCAATTTCATTACAAATCGGGTTTCTATTGCAATGGAAATTAGCAGCCGACGACTGTTTTGAATTTCTAATGGGAATTAATTACTTAGGCAATTAATATATTAACTACTTATATAAAGAAATAAATAAATAAAATATCTAAATGCAATTCTATCGTAAAAAGTATTTATCAAAATCAGAACTGAAATATTAAGCTTCTGCTATTTACGTCATATCGCCGAATCCAGATTAATGGCCGATATGTTCTTGAACTAGAAAACTGTTTTGGTTTTATATACCACAAAATTGTATTAAATGATCTCATTTTAACTTTTTTGTTGAGTTTTAAACTTTATTTTGTATTTGTCCAAAGTAATTATTTTGTCAACTTGTAAATCCAAAAAAAAAATCGGCTGTTTAACTTTATGGAAAAGTCGACTTTTGGTTACATCTATATAACCCTAATCCAACTCATGTCAATATGAATGATCAAACGGCTGGACCATGTGCTCAACAAAGATCTCACGTATTCGTGAATTATCTATAAAGTGCGTCGTCCGGTCAACCGGCCATTTGACAATGAACGGATGAGACTCACTGGATAGCCGAATATTCCTAGTCTGTGCATCCTCAGAGAATGACAGGGCGGAGCGGTGGCATCATTCGAACTGTTTTGTTTGAAAAAGCATTACAGTGGCAAATCTTTTGTACGATATTCGGTTTCTGCAGGATGGCGGGCTTTGTCGCACAATGTAATCGTGTAATCAGCCGTTTCGACGATGTAAAAGGCCCACTTCGGAGCTGCGATTTGACGCCGTAAGACTTTTATGTGCGAATGATATGTAGTTTGCTATCCTTAATAAGGGGAAAATAAGTTTAGAGGTCGCGTCACGCCCTGGAAATCATGATTTTTTTCACAATTTCGGTGTTGATTTCACAATTTTTAATTTTTATAGTTTCTGTTCAGGAAAATGGAAAATTGTTTATGGTCGAAAAATATCAAAAAGTAAATAACCCAAATATTCATTTATTCAAAAAATCGTCTTAACATTTAAGACGATACCAAAGTTACGTTTAAATTTTGATTTATTTGATTCATTATTTTTTAGGATTCTTTCCAAATCAACACCAAAATATTAAATTTTAAATTTATTTAACTTTTTTCCTTATTTTTCCCTTATTAAGGGCCCAAACTGCATCTCTTTCCGAGTGTGAAATTTTCAAATTAAAAAAAAGTACTGCACCCTAATGTGCATATGTGGACTGGTATTGAAAAAAGTGTTCGTTTATAAGAAGTGATCGTTTCGAGAGAGTACACTGTAATTGGAATGTTTGATCTTTCAAATAAATCAATAAAATGCCAAAAAAAAAAGATTTTTTGTATTTTTTTAATTTTTAAAAAAAACTTGTATTTTTATCATATTAACTTTTTTCTTTGAATTTTTTCTTTTCACAGTCCACTATCGTAAAACTTCTGGAGCACAATAAATAAATTGCAGTGGAAAGACATACCAATAGCTTTACATCAACCAGACAGACATGCTTCAATTGACTTAAACTGTCAAGACAGTCATATGACAAGAACGTAGAACATTCATCTCTGTGTTTTTTTTTTATCGAAGCATTGCATTTGTCCATAGACATACATTCATTAATGTTAGTGATCTCTATCACGGTATTTTGTTTTAGCATGCAATAAATTCCAATATTTGGAAGACATAAAACTTATAATTAATTTATAAAACAATAGCTTGAGCTTGAATATTTAAGTAGGACAAATAGGAATGACAAGTATTTCGTATTAAGTAGAGGACTTTTTTATATTATTAAAATACTATATATAGTAATTGTTTAATCGATGTCTTCACAGACAAAAGCTTTTAATTTGATCATTATAATTTGAAGTAATTTTCATCAGCCATAAAAGCTTTTGTATAAACTTATATTACTTATTATAAACCAAGCTACGTCATTATTTTTGTTTTTGTCGTCATTGCCGGCCGACAACAATTTTTTTTATTTGATTTTTTGAATGGAAAACCCTTTAAGAATACTCTGTGAATTTGAGATGAATCGTGGTAAAACTAAAGAAGATACAACAGTTTAGGCAACCGCGCCTCACACATGACTCAGTTAATATTCATAACGATTTTCAGTCAACCACCGTCAAAATATTGTAATTTATGGTGGCTTTCATGGGAAAAATCTGTAAATTTGTTAAAATCAATTCAGACACATACATATTATGATCTTGGGTTGGAAATCGATAGATAAGAAAAGTTCTCAACTTTGTATATTTTTTAAAATATGTACACATAATTGTCCAAGTTCCTCTGTTTCCTTTTCTACAATATCAAAAATGTAAACAAGATCAAAAGTTATAAATTTTTTTCTTTTTATTTGCGACGATTAGAAATGTCAAAGGTTGCGTTTCTTTTCATTTCCACCTCTTGCAAATCGAGTTAGTAACAACTTTTCACATTACTAAATTAAAAACATATTTTAAGAGACTAAGAAAAATTTAGCTCACATATGTTACATTTAAGCTTAACTTAGAGTACGACAACTTATTTGAATATTTAATTTTCACTATGATTTGGCGGCGGTGCCTTCCACTCGCTATTTTATATAAGAATAGTACAGGAACAGGCCTCGTTTTACTTTAACAAAGAACAGGAACCGGCCGATTCACACTCAATTGCTTCTTTTTAACACTCTCCAATTAATTTAATTGATATGAACCGATTGCATCGGTTCACATCATTTTATTTTATTGATATGCACGCTCAATTTGAATTGCTTTGATTAATGCAGATTTATGAATACATACACACATACTGGCATTATGAATAAATCGAAATAATTGTGAATTCATTGTCTTTTTCCACCGTTGTCATTTCGTCACGAATGCATTCTAACTAAGATGGCATGACTATTCTTAAGAAGATTGAAATGCTTTTTTGAAAATGGGATTGAAATAACCGTCTTCAGTTCACACTCTCTCCTGCCAACCAAATTTCTCGTTTGAAAATCAATATTACTTTTGCTTAATTATGGCTTTAAAAATACAAAAAATCACAAACTTGATTTGAAAAAGATCGTCAACAGAGAAATGAAAAAGTAATTCAATTATAGATTCTGAAGCGATTAACCAATATACATACATTGAATCCACAAAGTGGTAGGTCAACGACCCTGGGATAATGTGCATCTCATGATGAATATAACAAACGAATTTAAATAATTTAAGCAATTTCATTATTAACAATGGTATATGTATGTGAATATAAATATTTCACAGAATATACAGTGGCTCGTAGCTTCCACAACGTATGCGTATTGAAATGGAAAAAAATATTAATTAGACCGCAGTAAGAATTGTCATAGGAAAAATGTTTCTCAAACCTATATCAACAAACCGGCGTGTCAAGGATGTAGTACAGTTCGATTACACTAGGCAATAAAAAAATTGTCTGAAAGTCACTTTGCGTCTGCATTGAGATATCCAGTTTAAATTTGTCATTTTTGTCGGATGTGCCTTTATAATTTTTGACTATCATTTTGGAAGAAGACGTCCGATCAGAATCTTATGAATCAGCCACTTCGTGAAATTGTGTTTCTGCAAATATTCGATATTTTACGTTTTAACAGACATAAAATCCCTTGGAATAAATTCTACAGTTATCCGTAGATACTCTTCAAATAGGGTGCCAGCTAATTAAGAATAAATTAAAAAAAATACATTATTTGTATATAAATTTTTTAAAATTTAATTCAATTAAATCGGGCTAGTGGTTCCCGAGTTATGCCGGACGAAACAAATTAACCAAAAAATTTTTTTTAAAATTTAAAAAAAAAAATAAAACAAAAACAAAACGAAAAAAAAATTTTTTATTGCGTTTTTCGAGCTCATGTCAAGGTTATCTACACAGAAAAAATTATCGCATCCGGAGTACATGAAATTTTTTTCATTTTGTTGAGTAGTGTTACCTTTAATTTGATATAATGTATTATATTTTTTTTATATTTATATATTGTTTGATCAGACGTCTGCTTCCAACATCACAGTCCAAATATTAAAGGTACATTTGGCGAAAATTACAGGTTTAAAGAAATATTGTAAACATCCCTTGGACAGAATTGCTGTTGCATGGTGTTATTTCATAAATGCACAATCATATAAATGAAGACAATTCTCCGAATGAATGACATTTTACTTCAATCAATTAACAGCATATCGTGGCTCTATTGAAACATTGCCAGTGCTTTGTTAACAGCTCTTCTTTTTAATTTGTTAATTATGTCCACGTGCATTAAGACTGCTTTAACTCCGCATTACCACCTACGAACGTATGGGTGTGTGAAATTAACGCCCATAGTCAAGGTTTATTTCGGCAAATATTCCAACTAAAACAATACCAAATGTTTTCTTATAAGAAAACAAATATTATTTGTTTCTATTTTATTAAGTATCTATGACTGTATTTGTATTGACTTGTACTTGTATTCACTAAAGAACGCATTAATTTTAAGTTATTAACACTTTTATTATCGTTTGAATTGCGAGGTTTCATAAATCGCATGTCTAACATTAAGTTTGTTGCCGCTATTGTCAATAAATTGACAAGGAACATTCATTGTCAAGAGTAATGCTATTTTTGAGTCGTGTATAAACAATAAATACATATTTTAAATTGTTTCAAAATTTGCAAATAAAATTAGAGCTTTTTGAATGTACAAAAAATTGACATTCAGTGCATAAATTATAGACTAGTATCGCTTACGCACTAAATGCAAGTTTAACTGACAATTTTAAATGTAACAACAATTAATAACAAGGTCTGGCCTAAACGACAAGCAACAACAAAAGCACTGTCTTTTGTGACGATTTGTTGTGCCAGTTTAGCACCTTGTAATGCAGTACAGGGTTCGAATCAGAAAAAGAATGTGTACATAAAAGTGGGTAACGAAGTTAAACTTTGCTTAAAATGCACCAAAAATAAAATAAGAATGCCCCAAATGAAAAATCCTCGAAACAACGAAAATGGCGGCGGCATGATACCATTCTAAAGGGTGGTTAAATTGTAATGGCCGATGTTGAATGTGAACCACACCTAAACGTCAAGTTTTTTTCTGCATTTTATTTGACATTTCTCAATTTCAGACTAACTCATTGTAAACCATGGAAAGATACACAAGCGAGCAACGCATTAAAGTTATTCAGGCTTATGAAAATTGGCGTTCAAATCATAATGCATATCGAAAAAAATCATCTTCAGTGATTTTCACCTCAGTATATTCGTCAATAAGCAGAATTGCCGCATTTGGGTGAATGACAATCCAAGAGTGATTATGAAAAAAAAACAATGCACCCACAAAGAGTGACTGTTTGGTGCGGTTTATGGGCAGGCGGCATCATCGGTCCGTATTTTTCACAAAATAAGACCTGTCAGGCAGTTACTGTGATTGGTGTTCGCTATCGTGATATGATAAGGAACTTTTTTTTGGTCCGAATTGGAAGATATGGATGTGGACGATATATGGTTTCAACAGGACGGTGCCACTTGTCACACAACTAACGAAACAATGGCTCTTTTGCGCGAAAAATTCAATGCCCGTGTTCACTCACGTCGGGGCGATGTTAATTGGCCGCCAAGATCATGTGATTTGACACCGTTGAACTTCTTTCTTTGGGGTTATTTAAAAAAAAAAGTGTACGTCGATAAGCCAGCAACAATTCAAGAGCGAAAGGCATAGAACATCAATTATGCCTCAGCGTCATCGAAAATTTGGACCATCGGATGGAGGTTTGCCGAGGTCGCGGCGTCCATTTGGCCGATATTTTGTTCCATACATAATTGAGCCATACCAATATAATCATAATAAAAAGAAATTACAGTATAACCTAAATAATTTGTATTCTATTCAAAGTCAACATCGGCCCTTAAAATTTAACCACGGGCCCTGTCGTCGTTCTGCATAGGCGACAATGTAGCTGCCATAGCTGAGAGTGAGCGACTCGTCCTAAAATATCGATCTCACCATTTAAACATTGCATGCACCATCCTGATGCATAAAGACCTCGCGTTATTCGCTTTCAAGGTCCAATTGGCACACGACCATCCGCTTCATGTCGCTTCTCTGTTTAAGTGTTCAAGCAGATCAGAAATGAAAATGGTTTTGCTCGATATTATCTGACGAAGCGCATTTTTATCTTTTATCGATTATGGTAACAAGCAAAAACGTCGCATCTGGGAATCGGAAAACCCGCACGTGAATGTCTAGAAGCCAATGCAACCTCAGAGAGTGACAAAAAAATTTTAAAAAAAATTACTAGAAACTTAAATGTTGATGCCAAAAACAGCAAAAACCTAATTTTATTGTTTTTTTTTTTCATTTCCTTTAAAGTTGACTTTTTCTTCGGATGTACCTTTATTATTTTGACTATAAGTTTGGAAGGATACGTCCGATATATCAATACAATATATTAAATTAAAGGTAACTATGTGCGATAAAAATGTTGAGGTCAGGATTTATTTCTGATATACACAAAAAGCTTTACACACTGACAGCTCCCGTAGGCGGACAAATTTCTCGGTCCCATACAGTATTTTTAGAGCAAGTTAATCTCCGCTGGGCGGACATCTCTCATGGAGAGACAAAACCACTGCGACCGTCGGTGTTCGCCCACAGTCCTTTTTGTACAACGTTAATTTCAAAAGGGCTTATGCGAACAAGGCGAAAATTGTGTTTATAGCTTTACGTACAGAGCGCTACCCAGTCTGATGTACGTGTGTCAATGTAAGCTAAAGCCCGTTCCGTTCATACTATTGCTTTGCGGCATTTCAAATCAGAGAGGTAAATCCCCCATAATATTAGTTATGCCATGCCGATTACTGTATGCCATCGCGAAAGAACAACTGACGGAGCCAATAGTGATATCTCTATCGAACATGTTGTTTGACCGCTATTGTTCTTTAACAAACACAGTGTCGGCCATCAGATTGAAATCGTTCTGTATTGTGTCACATTTATCCCGACCACCCAAAACCATTTCAAATTGAATACCATCGCCTGGACCGATATTCGTTTCGGTTACCCATCTTTTCTTAAAGTGAGTTTATTTTCCGAATGTTAAAAATAAACATTTCAATTTAATTCGAATGCAGTGATTCGATCCTATCTCTGTTTTGTTGTTGTTCATCGTTTAAAAAGCTGTGAAATATAAAAATAATTGCACTTTAGATAATTAAAAACAATTAGCGAAAATCTCTAAATGTTATTGTGAATTAAATAATACGAGTGCAACGCAAACAGGGGACGGTGAAGAACGAACCGAGTGTGTGTGAATACATTGGGATAAGTATAAGATTGGCTTTAACATTGGATTCAATAACATTCCAACAATTTATATTTGATGTTAAACTGAAACAAGACCACTTCATAATTATAACATGTGTTTTGCTTAAGATCAGCAATACCATTTTTTCAATGGACAAATTAACGAATTTCATCATTACTATTTCAATGCAGTTTTTTTAGTTCCTCAAAAAACCCTTCTGGTCTAATTTCGGCCAGTTAAAAACCCTTACAGCGTATTGGGAAATTTAATCTCTCATTCCAAAATGGCGAAATTAATCTGGCATTTCAACCTAGCAAATCCGATATGAAGTCTCACATGTGCAAGATATGTACAGGGTTTTCCAACAAGATATTTCGATATTAAACGAAAAATTGAAATTGAAGAGGAATGGCCACCACGACCACTCTTACAGGACCATATCCTTTTCATGAAATTTTCCATGACCAAATCGCAAAGTGGCTGCCGCATGTCCTCGATAGCCTCACGAATTCTATCTTTGAGGTCTTGAATTGACGCTGAAGAAGTCGCAAGGTGTTAAATCACAAGATCTCGGTGGCCAATTGTGATCACCTCTTCGAGAGATAACACGGTCCGGAAACTTTTCCCGTAAAAGAACAATGGTTTCGTTGCTTGAGTGTCACGTAGCGCCGTCTTGTTGAAAGTAAACGTTGTCCAGATCAATATCATCCAACTCCGACCATAAAAAATTTTAATTAATCATCTGTCAATAGCGCAATCCATTCACCATAACTGTTGAGGTGGAAATGGGCCTCATCAGTCAAGATTATTTTTCGCTGGAATTCCGGATCATTTTCATGCATTTCATGGACCCAATCAGCAAAGACACAATGTTGTTGATGATCGGCCGGCTTGAGTTCTTGTGTTAACTCAACTTTATAAGTCTTAAGACCCAAGTCTTTATGCAAAATACGGTGTAATGATGTTTGAGGAATGTAGTTTCCTTCAAGACTTTGGGCTACAGCAGCAATATTCTCAGTAGTTCCTGAGCGACGTGCACGGGTTTTATTCTTCACATCACTAACTTGTTCCAACAGCTCGAATTTGTCAAACAATGTGCTTTAGTTTTGCGACTGTAAGATTTTCACCATTTTTGTAGTGAATTTTAATAATTTCAATGCGTTGTTGAAACGTGTATCGTTACATTTTTAGTAATGGCGTAGTTTCTACTTGTCAAATTTCAAATAAAAGTTTCAAAAGTGACAGCTACCGAAATAGCGGGTGATTCTAAATAACACCTCTTGTTGGAAAACCCTTTATAATGGACGAAAGCTAATCTGTAAGTGTCTAAAATCGGTAACCTCTATTTTCATGTCTACGAGAATTGTTTGGGAGTAATCGTTTGGATTTGCGATTCGTGGGGGTTATTAGTTAATGAAATAATTGATATTTGACTTGAAGCCAAAGACTTTTGTTAATTAAATTTTACGATCCATCGACGATCGGTTACTATTTTTAAAGTATATCACATAAAGATGTGCTAGGTCCTTTCCATTAAGAGAAATTAACGTATGGAACACTTAATACGGACCTACAATTTTTTTTTGGAAATATTATTTTTAGTTTTCACTAAAAATTTGGGAGATAATGACAAAACAAATTATAAACTTTTTAAGCCAAATAATTTTTTTATACCTATCTGTGGTTACAAGTCATCATTGGTCATTTCGTGGTTTAAATTTAGTTACATGGTATGAAGAGTTTAGGAAAATGATTCCTTTTGTAGGGTTTGAAGCATTATGTATTATGTATGTACATTTTGTTGAGTTATGGGTAAGGAAAAAATTAAAAAAAAAACTTTTGGAAAAACAAAATGATTATTTGACTAGATAATTATTGCTTAACCTATTTATGGAGAGATCAGTTCATTAATATGGACAAAGCGCGAAGCTCCACCAGTTCGCATGAATTGTATCGTCATCGTTTCAATTTTATCTTTTACAAGCTGAAAACCGGATAAGGTATGCTGTCTTTGCGTAGAATAATGCCATGGAAGGTTATATAGCAGAATTACTTAAAGTTTCAATTCTTTGCAGAAAATCCGGAGTGTTTTTTCTTACAGATTTGATGGACAAAATAGTATTTTTCTTACTTCTTAAAAAAAAATGTAGATGTTTTAGTCCCGCTTCACTAGGCAATTTTAATAGACGCTATTCTCAATTTCATGGAAAAAGAGGGGAATGAAAGGAGGGAAAATTTGCTCGTACTGGAAATTTCGTTTTGTGTTTTTCGTATTTTAATATTTTGAGAGTCATTTGTATTTGAAAAGGAAATAATGATAACTAAAATTGTTGAAAAAGAATTTCCTTGTGTGAACACAGGGGAATCATAGAAACTGCCGCAAGTAAAATGGCCTAGTGTGAATTGGGACCTATTAATCATCCAATTAATGGAACTTTAATCGGGATGCGCTGCTATTTAGCGACTCACGTCGAATGACTGATGGTACGATCGATGTATTCGTATGTGAAATACTCTTCCAGTTCAGTTGACATTCTCAAATTCAACAAAACACTATTCCCTCGTTCCACCTTTTTTTTATTTCCTAACGCTCTGGATGCATACACAGAGTTTAATCAAATTAAAACAAAAAATCGATTTTAAGCGAAAGTTAAAAAACAAAAAAATTCTCTTTTTTAATTAAATTCTATTTCACATAATCTCACACAAAGAGTTCTTATTCCTTCATTTCACCAAGGTCACTGTGATAAGATGTGGTACTCAAATAAAACGAATGGCACGCTTCTTAAACAAACAAAAAAAAATCAAATTTCTAAAATTTGATAATAAAATGTATAAACCTAATTTGTAAAAGGGGAAATATTTTGTTGGTTTGTTATCTTTGTATCAAATATTTTTTTGTTTATATTCAAAGTTGAGATCTTGGCGTTTTTTTTTTATCACGGAAAAACATATCGTGATGTGGCATTCGAAACATACCCACATAATCAGATAATTTAAAAGAGAAAACCTCCAATTTCGTTCTATGAAATGCATCGCAAGATAATGTAAACAAATTGCATTCCTTTTACAAAAATATGTTCAAAAATCAATAATTATAACAATTTAGTTATTCTCAATCAACAAAAGGAATATTCGAATTGGGAATGCGGTAAATTACCATATTCATTCTAAATTGTCCAAAGGAACAAATTTACTTGGGCGACAAAACTGCATTTCCTTAGTGAGGTCTTAAAACAATTGACCACCGGGTGGGGCAAGGTAACATTGTTAAATCACCCACCCTACCCATAGAAAATAGATTTAGACATTTGGAGTCGACAGTCGCTTATTAGGCGATCTAATATCTTGTTAAACCATTTTGTGTGAATGCCTTGTCGTTCTATTGTGTCAACTTTTGTCACAAATATTGTTTTTAAAAGAATTTTCACAATTTCAACAAAATTAAAAATTATTTTATAGACGCGATAATATTTTATTAGTATAATCTAGGTATATACGCAAGTACACTTAGATTATGGTATTTAAGTTAAAGCTGTTATTGATTTTGGGGGAGATGGGTGTTGGATTTTTAATAACAAACAGAATTGTCCCACACACTTGTACAAATGCACCAGCAAAGGTTTTGAAATACCTTTTCAAAAATACTCGTTGAACAACACTTGTTTCTTTATTCTTTTATGTACTTTGTTAAATAAAATTGAAGTTGCTTTAATTCATGTGTTTAAAACAAAACCGATATACTTTTTCGTGGAATCGTACATTTATTTACTGCAGATTTAATTTCTCCGTTCGTATAACCAATGTTCCCGCTATATTTGGCGAACAAACCCGTACAGCCAACGTAATTAACGCTTTCACGTGCTCTGAGCAACTGAGCACTGTTGAATGCTATCGAAAGACCCAACAAAACCTCGAGCAGGCAGACCAGACTTCGTTCTCTGGTTCTGTGTTTTTTGATTGCATGAATGTATGAATGTGTATGTAGTAAATATAATCTGAGACTGAGAGCAGGGCTGACACAGGCAGTACTAGAGTACCTTTTTCAGTACATTTTTTAACCAACCAGCATAGGATGGAGGGTACACGAAATTGATCATTCCACACCTTTAAATATTTGAAAATTTTAATATAAAAATGTAGCTTTAATGTAATGTACAGTGCGACCTCGGTTGATGCAAATAATATAAATCGAGGCAGTTGCAGTGACAGAGGTACTTGCGAAACCCGTACTTGCCAGTGGCTCCACTCGATTAATGAAATTTGGCTTGTTTTCAAATCCGAGAAGTTTTATAAGTTCCTTAGCGGTCCGAGGCAGTTGGCAAGATCAGTTTTTACATATGGTTATACAGTGTGGTGGTAGACAGCTACTACCACGAACTAGGAAAGTTATGGAGTTGTGCGGTACTCGTCATAACAGGGGCCATCAGAAGTACACCACATGCTGCACTGGGTATTATACTTCACCTACTTCCCGTCAAAGATTTTATAGTGGGTAAGACAGCCAGAATCATCTTGAGACTCTATTTTCCCCATCTCTACCCCACTTACTTTAAGACACCTTGCGAATTCCCCAAATATTATGTCTGCCCCCAAATTCCGAAACTGAAATTTGAAAAGTACTTTTTTGCAGAATTGTCGTACCATTACAAAGACTTTGTTTGTCATCCCCGACTTGGACTGATTTGGTCATCTGTTTTGTGCGTGCATTTTTTGGTTTGTCGAGTATGTATGTAGTTTCATTCATGTCTGCGAATCTCTCTCTCTCTTCTCTCTACGACCGAACAAGTTATCGGTATGTCGCTCACTGTTGTCAATCAGTTATATTTTGCCGGTCTCTTCTCGGCGTATTGATTTGCAATTTAAAACAAACATTTCCTTAAATATGTATGTATGTATGTACACACATTGCATACTTGTGTTCATTTGTGCCTTATAATTTTAGTATTGCTTCGATTATTTTAATGAAGATATTAACCTATACAGGGTGTTTTAAATTTAGTGTGAAGGAATTTTAAATTGAAATAAAAATGTTTTCATATTTTTGTGGAGAAGATTGCGGTTACAAACAACTTCGAGTTTAGGTACAAAGACATTAATTTTTTAGTATTTCAATTAGTATGGATTCATATTTTATAATTAATAGATATTAAATAACGATAATGCCTACATTAAATGTTTAATTCTTCAGCTCTGTGTGGTGAAGGGTGTCATATAGTCGACCCCGCCCATTCGTTTTTCCTTACAGGTTTATTTGAAAGGGAACGTGATTTAAAAATTATGACTTTTTTCTTTATAAAAAGAAAGCGTTTAGTTTTTCACGATTAAAAAAAAACAAAGTGTATGTACGTACTCTCATTGCGACTTAATAATATTTACACAATACTAATATTTACATGTAAGTGAAACATTTTTTCACACTCCAAATGCCAAATGTCACCCAGTAGTCACACCCTTGTCGTAATTTGATATATAAGAAAATCGATCAATTCGTATCGGTGGAGAAAAATCAACAAGAAATATGGCAAACACGAAATGTACAGTAAATTCTAAGAACATTTCTCTATGAAAGCATGGCGCTAAAATGTATTCCTAGCCCGCCAAAACCGAACCCAAATATTTGTTTCACATTTTACGAAAAATGCAGTGAAAATTACTTCATTACAGCGAATATATATTTTTTAATTAAGGGGCCTCTTTTTTCCAGGGTGTATTTCATTCTGTACCAATAGCATTTGTATCAAATCTCATCTTCATACCCCTAATAGATTACAAAATGTTTAAGTGTATGAGCGGTACCTTCTTCCGTTTATTATCGAATATAGCCTATGAATTCTTCCTGGTTTTCGTGGCAAAACATTCCTAGAATTTACTACAGATCATGGTTTTGATTTTTTTCTGAAATCCTCACATAGCCGGAAATACAGTAAACTCTGCTTAAAATCACAAGTTTTCTGAGTATTTATCTGCTAATTAAACTACTTGTAATCAACTCAAACTTTGTCCCATAGATAATATTTTAAATGTTTTTACCGATCACTCTTTGCCAGAGGCTTCAACGCAAGGAGTGTCGATGACAGCTTCAGTAGATACAAGAAGGATTCTGTGAACCCGATATGCTTTGGGTCCATGCTTGTAGAGAGGATCTCAATAATTCAACCGGATTTAATTCTCTTTACTGATGGTTCTTTTTACGGGGTTGACATACCTCGTTTTCTGTTATCAAAAAGGTATCAGACACTCTTAAGTCTAGACTGCCCGACCGTTCTGGTATTTTCGCTGCCGAGCTGGCTGCAATTGTCGCAGCAATATCTTTCGCCTCCGACCAACACTGTAAGACACTCATGTGTACGGATAGCCCCAGTGCAACGAAGGCTATTTCCAAGAACCATAGGGAAAGCTTTGAGAGACCTGAACATCTGGGACCAATCCCCAGATTTTCTCAATATTAAGATCCAACTACTGTTCTCAATTTAGCAGATCTGACGGAATTTGTCTTGCTCGTCTTAGAGTCAACAAGGCGATTTTCATTTACATTTTATCTGGGTGTTCTTCTTCTAAGATCGATGAGCCTATTGAGAGGATTCTAGATTGCTCCAGGGATGTCATGCTGCCCCGAATTCCTTTACGAATTCATGAGGTGCAGGATGTTTAGAGCAGATCCCATTTTATTCTCTACTTTCCTCTTAATTCTTTATTTATCCTGATACATCAATATAGTATACCTTATATATAAAATGTACATAACACCCCCATTAGTCTTAAGTCTACTCAAATTTGAATTAATGTACTTTTATTTATTTTATCCTTGTTGGTAACGCTTTACCAACGGGCGCATATGATCTTTGTTACTTTATTTATAAAGTATATTTGAAATAAATAAACGACCACACGCCATTAACAAATGAGGTAATTGTACGTTAAATGGTTAGGTTAGGTGGAGTTGGCTATTATTAGACAGACTTAGTCCACGGGATGCTGTCGCGCAACCCCACTGTTGATCCTATGGATACCTGTGCCGGTTATACGGCTTTGCACCTAGTTAGTTCCCTAACGTCATGTTCGGAAGAACTAGAGTCGGCCATGAGTGTAGTGTTCGTCCTCTTCCTCGCCTCCACAGCTTCTCCAATAGTCATAAGCTGGCGTTTAATGCAACGAAAGGGGTAATTAACCATGATTTTTTTTGTATACCAATGGAATATTAACATGGATTCAGAAATTGAGGCAAATGAGAGAGGAAGTCAATTAAGAAAGTATACTGATCTTTGTTTGGTTCTTAGTATTCTCCGAAGAACCATCAATGATTTAAAACCATCATCCAATCCGCTACTTGAGAAGTTATTTTCCAAATAATGCTGGGATACCACCACACACCTGGTCTCTATTCCTCTGATTGCTTTAGGGAAAATATATAATTTCCGTACCAGTTTCCTGAAATTCATTCTGAACCCTTTAAGAACTCAACACAAATACAAATTCATTCATTTTTTAATTTCCCTTCCATTAATATAAGTCTACGAGTATATTGATTTACAGCATTGTGGTAAAACAGTCATTCAATCATTACAAATACACAATCGAAGCATTTTGTTTGCTTTAATAGAGAACAAGTTTAACAAAAAAAAACTTCTTTATTTTGATTGTTTAGTTTTATGGTTTTATGTCAGTCACACCTCTGTCTGTATTATTGCGATTCGGTATTTTGATAAAGTCGTTTTATAATCTCACCCTCTCTTTGGAGAATTTGAACCTTTTTTTTTAATCGTATATGATGAAAGAGAAAGTATTTGAATTTGTAAAACAAAATGGATACATAAATAAAATGTTCGTAGTCTGAATTGTTTAGAATTTGTAATGATTACGACAATGTGAGTTTTAAAAGACTCCGCTGCTTCTAGTTGGCAAAAAAGACAATACCTACATTCATTTTCGTTTTATTTGATTCAAAATATTTAAATTGTTTCTTTTGGTTTAGGTTTGCGTTTGTTAGTTACACAATATCCTAAAATACATTTGTTTTTAAGAAATAAATTTGGTTAAATGCTGCACGGTGGTCCACAATTAAATTCCACCGGCCAAAAACCCACAACTTCTTATAATTTTTCATTATACTCCAAAAAAAAAACTGGATATTTTCTCATAATTTTTGGTATGAGAACGTTTTTTTAGTAAAAAAAAAACTAACCAATTTACGGGAATTCTTCATTCAGGGAATTCTTAATTTTTTTGGAGGGGCTTTTTGCATTTGGTTGTTTTTTTGTAGAGCCAATTTTTCTATTTAAGTAAAATCTTGCGTAAATTATGGAATACCCTTTAGTAAGGTTCATCGAAAACAACTGTGGGTTTTGGGAACCAAAAAAGAAATCACTTTGAGTTGTTTAATGCCGATTTACAATTTGTCTCTGAAGTAAGCAGCTTTGAAAAGCGTACCAATATTTTTTTTTTTGGGTTCTGGGATGGTTTACTTATTTTTTAATTTTTTGTTTTAAATACAATTTTAAGCGGTCTTGTGGGTGATGTGCATACAAATTTTGTAAGATACGACACCATATCATTTCACCCTTCATACCACCACAAATTCGAAAAGAAGAACGAGGTGAATTGATTTCTTAGGAACTACACTATATCTGAATGCGGATAAGTCGCTCGCCAATACCATTATTCATACATAGACATGTGCATATATAGTTTTAAATGTTCTCCCCATCATATTAATGTCAAGAACGATTAAATGCAATATTTGCAAAAATTCATTCTTTTTATTTGGACGAGTTTTTCTTTTTTTGATGAGCAAGTGGAAGGGAGTGTGTTGATAACAACGCCAACATGAAAACATCGATAATTGCAGCGACGAACTCGAACCAAAAAAAAAAAACTGTCGACAAAAGTAAACCATGAAAACAAATTGTTCGTTGAAATGCAAAAAACCATAACTATCACATAATTAATGTAGACAGTCTTATGTCGACTACGCCAATGCGATTCACATCGCAGATTAGTATGACAAAACCTACGAAATAAACCTGTTACAGTATTCCCCGCTTGATTGTCTCCATATTTAAGTGTCTTTCTCGCTTATTTGATTCAATTTCAGAATGTCCCTTAACTTAGCTCCTTTTGTATGCAAAAGATAAAAACGGCTAATTACACAGTTCGTTTAAATAACCAATGCCTTTTTTTCTCCAGAACAAACTTGACTTTGATTAATTCTGGCAAATTCAC
Organism: Hydrotaea cyrtoneurina; assembly: GCA_958296145.1. Taxonomy (NCBI): domain Eukaryota; kingdom Metazoa; phylum Arthropoda; class Insecta; order Diptera; family Muscidae; genus Hydrotaea; species Hydrotaea cyrtoneurina. The sequence goes on from OY282512.1 coordinate 91,773,131, forward strand.
CCGATAACTTTACAGACCTGGCCACTACACAGAAAAATCCAAACAAAATATTTGTTTATTTCATTGATTTTTTAATTGAAAGTGCTACATTTAGAAAATGATAATATCAATTAGTTTCTTGAGAGTTAATTGAAACAAATTTAAGTTAAACAAATTGTATGTTTGACCACACAAAATATTGAATGTTAAGTAAATTGACATTTTAAATGTTAAGTAAATTGACATGATTTTTGATTTAAATTTTAATTAAATCAACTAAATACATGTTTTTTACTGAACATATACATTTATTTTTATATTATTTTTAATGTAATTTATTATTACAAAATCTGTGCAAATAAATAAAACGAAAATATTTTCGACATAATAATTTTATGATACATTTATATAATTTACCTATTTTCCTTAATAATCTATGAAGAAATTTTTCCAATAAACATCAAATTCTTAAAATAAGAATATTGAAGTACTATGACAGGACACTACAATCATCTGGGAGAATACAACATTCGTCGTTAATAGAAAAAAATGTTTTTTCTTACCTAAAAGAACAAAATAGATATTCGCCTTTTAAGATTAAATTATTTTAAATTAACGTTAACGTAAAATAATGCCAGTGAAACAATCTCAATGCAAATCAAAACGATGATTGTAGGTTGTATATTGTAGGTTGTATACTAGTATATTGACCGCCTTGTGAATGTCCAGCCTTGGCTTAGGACACCTACAGAGGATTCTTTTGGGTGACCGAGTGTATGCATGAGTGCAAGACCTTCTAATCCAACGTCTCCTCAGCAACATTAATAAAAAGAAAGTAGCATACGCAAATATCGGATTTTGCCTCTTCCGGTTCTACCGATTTCCATTTTCAAAAAAAAATCTACAACTATTAAACATACATTTTCAACCGTCTAGGCTGATAACCACTTCAGACCGAATTTCAGTTTGTCAATAGAAATACACGTTAAACTTAGACTGCAATAAACGAAGATAAAGCAATTTTATTGCAGAATTTCCGTTTCAAGTATAGGTAGAATATGAAATAAGTGTGTCCATGATATTTCAAAGGTCGTTATTTTGTTAATCGCATAGTCGAAGTAACGGAAATAGAACCAGTTCAAAAGTCTTTAAGTTCGACCTTGCCGAATTTTGCCAGTACACGCGTGATTCGTGCCATATGTTAAAGTCAAAAATGTTTAGTTTGCCCAAATCATTGAGTTTTTTTTATCGAGCTCTGTGTAAAATGTGTTTCGGACGTTACGTCCATTTTATGGTTGTCATAATCAAACCTCCTAGCAGACTTCTCCAGCCATTGTTAACAATTTTCGCACGAGTTATAGACATCAATACACCAAACCAATACAATATGGGAAGAATGGAGAAAATACTGCTGCTATATTCGGCAGCGTTCATGAAGTTCGCAGTTGCAGAATCCGGACGACATACCACATCCGGACGACCTCCTTTCGGTGAATGGGCTTTAGAAAAGCTGCAACCTGCATTTCCGCCTCGGAAAAATGGTTTTACAAAAATATTAGGAAATAATATGAACAAATTACATATCATATAGGGTATCGGAGGCCATTTGCCGGTACTACAGCCAAACCAAATTTAAAGTCCTTGTCAACAACATATTTTTTACAGAAGTCAAAAATTGTTACTAGATTTTGACGAATGGAATTGAATTCCAGACATTTGTACTTGTTTGACATGTGATTTCAACTGGACAGCGGCACAGTGTACACCAAGGGTGACAAACTCGCGGGCCGCGGGCCGCATGCGGCCCGCATTGTATGACTTTGCGGCCCACTCGGTATAATAGAACAAAAAATAAACGAAAATTTAAATTTAAAATAAATCTATGTATATATAATTTACTATAAAATTTAAAGTATTTTATTTTTTTGTGGCCCAAATAATATTTTACATTTTTTATTTGGCCCTCGTTAGGCTTTGAGTTTGACATGCATGGTGTACACCATACCATGAACCAATTGAGATAATAGTTGGTTGAGCTATTAATTTCACGTTTCGAAGCTGTCAATTGCCGCATCTTTCGTGCGATTTGACCCCAGCCAACTATTTTTATGCGGGCACGTGAAGTCTCATCTGCAACATAGCTCTGTTTATTCTCGTCAAAAACTGTCGTTGCGTCCGTTTGCCTTTAAGTTAACGAAACATAAAATATAATGCCCGTACTTTAATTACAATAATTGGAGGAAAGAAATGTTGTCTAAAGTATGTTCTCGTTCAGTGCATTCCATTCGTTGGCCAACCCATCATAATTGGACTTTCTTTAAACCCTTTGGTGAAACATAGCAGTGCCAGAGTAAAGAAAAACATAAACATTTGAACCTGAATGTAAAGATGGCATTTCGTCACAGAAATTATTTCTTAAGAACAGTGATTTCAGTGTTTTTAACAATATATTGCCTAAGGGGTTACTAACTGAATTTAACAAAATGAAATGAAATATGCTGTTGGTAATAATTTTCATACATTTAGGTCGCCACCAAAGGTGTGAAACAGGCGATTTTTGGAAAGAGTACTCATAGTGAGGGTATGAATGAATGGACAGATATGGACACTGATGCCCTATATTAATCCATAAAGTCTGTGTCACCCGGTTTACCCTTGGACCCAAAATAAGAATATAAATTTACTTTTTATTGTAATTTATAATAGATAAATAAATATAAAATTAATACTTTCAATAAACTTCAAAAACAATGTACACTTTGTTCAACGTGTAATTTTTGAGGCTAATTTTCATAGGAGATTGTAGATTTGCTTACTATTGAATTTTGATTTAATTTAATTGTTGGCAAAATCTATCCAATTAAAATTGATCAAAAAATATAAACATTCATCTAGTTGAAGGAAACAAAATGCATATTTTTTAAATCTTTCAGATCTGTTTATTGAGTTTAAAACTTATCAGACTTCTGAGTAAAATCGTTTATGTAATAAAATTGGTGAGACATTGTTTCCAAAGTGATTTTTTGTTTGTCTGGGAAATCCAATACACATACACTTAAAAATAAACATTCATATAGTTGTAATTGATTTCTAATGTATCTTTATTGCAGCAGTCAAAGCGAAGACAAAATATCTTCCATTTGTTTGGTAACAGAATTCGTTATCATCTGTTTATTGTGGTCGGTGATGGCAGAACAATTAATGCATAACAACTAGACGAGGTAACGAAAGTAGAAACAAAAAATATTGATTCAAAATTCCAATTGAATTGCATCAGCAAGAAAATAAACATTTCTTAAAAACTTTATTTGTATACAAATTATGACAGTGATAAGGAAATGATAACCATGATAAAAAAATAAAACAATGTGAGAAATACATAATAAATTATAAATTACTATTTAAAATTATAAATAGAGAATTACATAAATATGTATAAAAAAAACGTTCGCATAAACAACGTTAATAATCAAACTAAAACACAGTAATTAAACTGAAAATAGTAAACAGATTTTCGACATTTTTAAGGCACCAGACTGAAGGCTTATTCTTTTAAAACAAATTTAAAAGAAATATGTAAAACTGAATTTAAAAAAAAAATAACTAAACATAATTTAAAATAAATAATAATAATTAAAAAATAATAATAAACATAAAGTCTGCAAATAAGCGAGGATGTGTTGATGCGCACGACAGGGCGTCAATATCTGCCAACTGTTCTGTGTGATATATTTTTTTGTCCGCATTTTTCATTTCAATTGTAAAAAGAGTAAAATTCCAGTACACATTTTCTGAAGTCGATATCTATAGTTATAAAGGCAATGACAGTTACGCCCCTCAGCTGAATTTTTCGTTAAAACCGTTTAAAGTTGCTGTTGGTTGAGGTGACTGACGACGTTGTTGGGGTTCGGAGGATTCGGATTTGGATTAACATTTGCGACATTTACGGCGGCAGCATGTAGTTCCTGCAGATAGCGTTCATGTTCAGCACGACGATTCTTTTCCAAAATTAGAGCTCGTCTAAAAAATATAGGCAAAGAGAAAATTACTAAATTATTATTATTCACTTATTAATCAATGCGCTTTAATGACCAGAACTTTGGCGTACATATTCATTCTGATTCCGTACAATCCCTTAACAAGCATTGTTAAAGTTCAACAATTCTGTCATATACATTCTGGCATTAATCACGTGTTGATTATTCCTTTATGGTCTGCAAAGGCCACTTTTGGAATACATGGGTAGAAATTATATTCTTAATGATTGCCTGTGTGATTTTAGAAGCAATCGAAATCATTATTTTTCGGTTTGACGGACATAATATGAAGAACAACGACAAAAGAAAAATATAATGAATAAAGTGATCCAAAAATTGTTCGATATATGTATAATTTTTGGTAATTTTTTTTATTATTTACTTTTATTTATTGTTGTTTTTTTATAAGTATTGATTTATTATATTTTATATTTTTTTGTATTTTAATTATTTTATTTTTATATTTGGAATTCCACAACTGAGGAATATTTTTATATTTATCAATAATATCAATCATTTCTTCCTTGCAATCTTTCGTTATACAGTTTTTCTTCAAAACTGACTTCATCAATGGCAAAAAAAAAAAATATAGCTCACATGTAATCCCATAAATTGTTTTGGGAAAATATTGGTTTATTGTTTCGAAAGTTATTGTGCGAACCAGCTGCACAGACGGACAAATACCAGTGTACGGACAAATACCCTGTCAATGTTAATTCCTAGTTGTTGTTTTAACAGCAGAGCTGTTGCTGAAAGTTCTTGTTTGTGAAATAAAATATTGAATTAATTTGTGTCAAATTGGAAGGTGTGATGTTCGGATGTGAAGAAATTGTACCGCCTCTATTGGACGTAACCACAAATCAATGGGTCGTAGGGAGGTGGAATCGGCTTTGTAGGCAGGAAGGGCACCTGTTTAGAGTGCCTGGTACAATACGTTCTCAGTGGCTGTTGTCAATATTGCTCCAACCAGCTCTATATTGTGCCGCTCAGTATCCGAAATTGCAGGAGTATGTTGTTTAAGGAATCTATTACATCCGTAGCCGTTTATGGCTTGGGAGACCGCCAATCTGATCTGCCGTCAGGATCTGATGGTTAGGATGACTTGCCAACAGGAACTGTCTAATCACCAGCACATTATCTTGTCTGACTGACAGCATCCTGGTCTTCTCGTGTTTATGATATACATTCGTCATTTGGACACAACCAGTAGCAATTCGGAATACATTATTCTGCGTCGTTGAATGTTTTTTCATGCGTATCGCTAAGGAATGAGGTTCATATTGGAGCACCATAATTAAGGAATGGGACGACCTGTGGTTTTATATGTCGCCAACAGGGTTCAGGACCTTATTCCTTGCTTTCACATTCTTTTTCGAACTATTAACCTTTCTAAGCGGTTTTTAAAATTGGTACTACTGTGGACCCAGCATCTATTTCCAGTGGGCCACAGTGGGCCGTCTTTCAAAATTTAAATTTAAGTCAAAATTCCGAATAAATCGATTCTGAAATGGATTTTGGACAAGTGTGATATACAGATCGATTTGGAATCACAAGAGCTATCCAAGGTACTACTGTGGACCCAGCACCTATTTCCAGTCGGCCACAGTGGGCCTTCTTTTGTTACTCTATGCCAAGTTACAAATGTTCTTAGTAATGCTCATTTTCAGGTCAACTCCAAAACATACGCTGTTGGAAGCTTTTGTTTTATTTTAATTTTTTTTTTTTTATTATTCTGTTAGGCTGTCCAAAGAAAAATGTTTTGTTTTTGAATTCCATAGTTGATCAACCTGTTTATGAGAGCTTATGTGTGTAAAATACATCGTTTATTGGAATGACCCCCAAATATGGACGACTTTTATCTTCAAATCAGAAGATGGAACATCGCGATTGGCACAACTATGTAAGGACTTCAACACATACAAACTCATATTTCTCGGTTTATGTAAAACACGATAGCCTAACACAGGGATTACAACCAACAATGCTGGCACTATCCTAATCTACTACGACAAACCTAGTGGTGTTTCATGATCAAGTGGTAATCTCTGAATTACCCATGTATTTGTTTGTATCTCTCAAGGGGAAATATGTTGTCGCGTAAGTGTTATCGCGTCGAGAGATTTCATTTACCACTGAGCACGTACTTACAGAATATACGATGTGGAACCATGATAAGCATGGGGATATGTGGGGGACACAGCTCAAGCGACAAATTGTATTTTGGTGGTTCCATTTTCGGTTGCCTAATGGTGTTATAGTCCACATTTTATAGCAGAACAATTGACAATGCGACAAAAAGTCTTTAATAATGCGGTCGAGTTTTGTTGCAAATAAACAGTTCCACAACTTGAGGTACTCCAATATAAATATAACTCACCTGTAACGCTCATAAAATCCCACAATTGTACCCAATTCTTGCTTGAACAAACGAACTAACATTCCATCAAAACATTCCAATTCCTGTAGGCTGAACATATTGAATTGCAGCATATGATCCTTGGACGAGTCTGCCTCCGAATAGACCGCCAACCATTTTGGAATCTCCTCCAGTAGATAGGGATTTGCCGGAACTAATGCGTTGTGAGTATGAGACGGTGGTGTATACGTTTCGGGACGTATCGATTTCGGCGGTTCGGCCGATGTCGTATATACGTAATAGGACGTAAGGCAAGGATGCTGTCTTTGACATTGGCCAGTATATTGATTTTCATAGTAAGTGCCGTGTACCTTCGAGACGACAGTACGCCAACCGACGGGAAGACCTTCACGTTCCAGCGGATGGGACCAATGGGTTGTGTGAGCATTATGATCAACATAATATTTACGGCCATGTAGTGTATAATGGGTGGCCCAACCAGGTGGTAATGGGAGTTCCTCCACCAGCGATTGTTGCGATGGATGTTTACGTAGCTGCTGTGAAGTTGGCGTATTCGATGAATTGTGATTGTTGTTCGCAGTGTTTTGGTATAAAGACTGCATGGATGATGAGGAATTCCCTTGGGCATGATTGTGTGGCGTAGCTCTTGAGCTGAGATCATATGAAGACATCATTTGATTATTGTTATTGTTCAATGTGGGAGAGAGATGATGCGCCATCTGATGTTGCTGAATTTGATGATTACTATGATGTGAGTGATTAATGTTACTGGCCATTGATGTCGTATTACTGTATATGGGTGATTCGGAACGATTGCCATGTGTGGACAACGATATTTGCGATTCTGCCATTGCCAAACCGTGTACAGGAGGAACTAAGGTATTGGAAACCCTATACGGGTTCTCATAAATCGGATATGACTCTGATGAATAACTCGGTGTCAAAGGGGGATGATGAGGTTGTTGATGTTGTTGTTGTTGTTGTTGCTGCTGCTGATAATGATGTGGTGGTGTTTGGGGTCTGGGAGTAACTCCACGTGGCAGCTGCAGCATATTGGATTGAAATGAGTCTAAACGATCACGCATCACGTTGGTATGCCCATCAAGGGAATTTGCGTGCTTTTGATTCGACGAGTAGTTGCGTTGAAAGTAACTCGATTGTGAGTGTTGCAATGGTGAAGACTGCTGACGTCGCATACGATCGATCTGCTCGATATTTACATAATTACTACTGCAACTAGCCATGTTATTGTATGGCATGTCCAGATTGTTAGTGGAGTAATACGAATGTGGGGCTGCGGCTGGTGGCTGTTGGTACTGTTGACGCTGAAAATGGTGTTGTTGCTGCTGCTGCGGCTGACGTCGCGTGGGTTGAATCGATTGCGGCGGCTGAGGCAGAGTAGATCGCAACGAGTTGGTCGTCGGTGGGAGTTGTGACTTTGCCCTTCTGGCATGGTAATAGTCCGGCTGAGTATCCGTATATGTATTTCTGCTGACACTACCAGAACGTCCGCGTCCCGATAGCGTTCCTCCAGCGACGGCACCGTCACAACTCGGCGAAGCTGAAGCACATCTCTGCAAGGTTTTCGATTTCTGCTTTGTTCTCTGATCGTCGAAAGACCACACATTTATTACCGGTATTTCCGGAGGTGTCTCCTTTTTCACATACTTTCCCACAACGCCCTCTTTGTGTGCTGCTGCTGTTTTATCTTTGTTCCGGCGTCGTGAGAGCATCGTCGGTGGCTTACGATTACAGAGCAAAATGGTTAAGTAGTTCATGCAACATAAAAATGAAGATAGAGACACAAGAAAGCTGGGTAAACAAAAAGACTGCCAACTCCTCCAACCAGATTATACGTTTTTGATTAGTAATTTTTACGAAAAAAAATATAAAAATACAAAATAAAAAGGGCTGCCCAATTCGAAACAGCTGTTTTTAGTTGACATTTGAATGTCAATGAATGAAGACGTATGCAAAAGCTGATATTTATGAAACTTCGTACCGACCTCGTTAGTGAGTACCGCAATTGATACGTTATGGCTGATAGGAATGGGTGCGAGTGTTACCGTAAAGTGTAGCATTACAGAATGTTAACTTAAATTAAATATTTTGTCTTGGCCAGAAGAACGGGTATGATTCCATCGCAATATCAACTTCAAAATCATATAAAAAATAAGCCAATGCATCGGTAAATTATTAAAATTTTTTTTATTATTTTTAAAGTCTGAATTGGGTTATTATTGTTCCTAAGAAAAAGGAAACGTGAACCTACCCAGCAATCAATATTTCACATGCCTACGCCAATGAAATTCCTATATAAATCCTCAATACGTTTCATGTCCTATTACTAAAATCTTCATCAAAAGTTTCACCGTGTGATTAAAGGTGGTTTACGAAATCCATGTAAACTTTACTTTAAAGCCGTAAGGCTTTAAATTACAAGTAAAGATGAATAAAAATGAAATGAAAAACGAGAATACAGAAGAAGATCCAGATGTTTTACTGATACTTCCTCATATGCGTCGAATCATCAGTAGTAATCCTCACGAAGTATGCCCATGCAATTTGTTATAATGCCTATCGTACGGAGCACACAAATTCTATATTGACTTTATTCTTTATGAGTTTTTTCTGGTCTTAGTTACATTAACATCAATTTGGTAAATGCACTTTAGAAATCCTGGTTCGCTAACAAGGAATCTGCATATGCTAGGATACAGGAATCAAGTTTGTTCACAATTGTTGCTGTACTCAATTCCTCATTTGAGATAAGTAAAATTTACCACATCTTGAATCGATACAGTCCAGTAGTTATCTGATAATCTGTGACCAAAATAAGCTCTTTTGGCAGAAGTTAAAGTTTCCATCGAATTAATTCATATATTTCGGTTTTGCAGAAAATTTCCAGATCTAAATAAATAATTACCTAAAATTTTCTAAAATCTTTCTTTACATATGACAAATTACCGCTTACTTAAGTTTTTTTTAATCCAATACCAATTGCTGCTGCATACCCTATTAATATCACTAAGGAGAATCCAATCATGGTTTCTGCGTCCCTTCTAGTAAAAGTCCTCTTTGGTTCTATTTGAAAACATTCCAGCTTCCTATTCCACTTTCACCATAAGGGTATTGTATCACACCCCAGTAATCATTTTATTTATTAACATCAAACTTTAAGGTTTCGTGGTTGAATTGTTGTTCTTTTATTTATAACGTTATTTTCTTGTAGTAGAATTTACATTTTATTATCAATCGAAATTTTTAAATTTAGAGGGCACCACCTTGAAAACTCTTTCAATTTTAGAAATTACGAGTAAGAATGATCCCCTCCAGAAAACTCATACTTAAAATCTAACCGCAAAACTACACAGAAACATGGTATACACACGTCGACGCAGTATTTAATGCTCATGGGCAGCTCTGGCAGCTTCCATTTCCTTGGAAACATAACCGGCTTGGTCCTCAGGAGTATGGGGCCAGAACGTGGGGCGATTGGCGGAATCCAAAGCCAAATCGGGGAATGAATCGCGGTAATCCTCCATGGTCATTTGATCATATGGCAATAATGATTGCAAATGCTTGATTTCCTTTTGCAATTGACCTACACGTTGTTCAGAGGCCCTCTTGAAGTTATCAATTTCGGCCTTGGTTTCCTGAGCCTGAGCTTCGACTTGGGAAGTGACACTGTCAGCTGGGTATGGGACCTTGATGGCTTCGTATTGCTTTTGGAAGGTATCAACCAAACCGGCAATGGGAACCAATTTTTTGTAGTGGGCCCAATCGATTTTTGGTGGATTTTCGGGATTGGCCAAGACAGCGCGCATGTAAACGTCCGACTTGGATTTGAAAGCGGCGAAGTTGGCTTTTTGATTGGGTGGCACACGTTCAGCCAACGATGACCAGTTGATTGAGGATGAAGCAACGCGACGTGCTGCCATTTTATATTATAGTTTTCAAAAAGCTGCAAGGAAATAAAAAGATCACTTATTAATTGTGGAAACATTTATAAATGTGAGGTTATGTAATAGAATGGAATATGTAATTTTATTTTTTCCGCAAGATCTTCTCAATGTTAAATGATGTCAATTATCCTATTAACATAATTCAAATGGTTTTTTTCAACTTATGAAGAGAATAATTTCTATAAATCCTTTTGAATTGAAAGAATTATGTAATTTTCGTGCAGCTGTAGCAAGTGTTGCTGGAGTCCGTCAATCTGCCGCAAACATTGCTTCTAGATCCAACTACTTTCTTAACCTTTTATGGCCATTTAAGTTATTGACATAAAGATTGATTCTTACGGAACAAATAAACAATTTTCGTATATTTTCTAAAAGAAAAAATATTTAGGAATACGAAAAAAAAAAACTATTACCGAAGAGAATTTTTGCACTCACAACTTGACAGACCACAAATGACAGTTTTACAAGTGTCAAATATGGACGAGTGGTAGACAAAATTGTAACGAGTATCTGATTAAAACCCGGTGTTGCATTGACTCGTTATTATTTTGTTGAGAGTCACGGACAAAACACAATGACGACGCCAGGCGAATCGTTTGAAGCATTTAATCTAAGGCGACAATTACACGGGCGTACATATTTGTAGACATTTATGATAGCATTAAAAAAACACTGTTCAATAGGATGTAAGTGATATAACGTGTCTGTCATACTTTATATAAAAATGGAGTTCGCTTTGTAACGATAATTTTTAAGAAATTTCGGTAGTCTTCAGGAGCGGTTGCTTATAGTTCCCTCAAGGAATTGGCATGAGAAAACTTCTTTCGTTTTTGCTACCATTCAATTACCCATATATTCTTTTATTTACGTTTTCTTCCTTTTGAAGTAATACTTCGTTAATAACAATAGCCGCTACAACTTTCCGCTTCATTGCCATGCATTCGCGTCAAAAATTTCTGCGTACAAAAGTACGTCAGCGTCCAACAGTGTGATAGCATAACGTAAAGTATGCCATCATACAAGCCGCTTAGAATACGAACACAAATTTTAAGACTCTTTATATGCTGCTTGATTTAAAACAGTACAATCAAGACTAGTTTTAAGAGAGTTTCGCACGCTTGCCCAGTTCCAACATATGGTTTCAGTGAACGGCAACCCTGTATTTCATTCGTTGTCAATTATCTCGTTGTTTTTTACATTTGACATATCTTTTTTCTCAAATCAGCTGTTTCCAGAGGTCCGAGCTGAGTCGGTGTACAACGACGGCGCCCAAGCTTTTTAGCAATGTTGCGGCGCCGCCGTTGTTTATGGCTCAAATCAGCTGAAACGAACATACCATTAAGAAGAAACATATTGTAACTCTGCCATAACACGTAAAATTAGTTTCTTGCCATTTTGTTTTTGTACTTTAAACACGTCCATAGAAGTCTTCATTGACAATAGTGGACAACAATAATTTTATCCCATAAATTGACACAAATAAAGAGTGTTGGGAACTTAACATTCGTCTCAGCTGCATGTGCCAAAATTTTACTGGTATTGATCCGATGTTTTGGATCGACATTGCCCAGTTCATATGCCAGCTTCTAACAGCTGTTACGAAAGAGAATCAAAAGTGGCGGGGATCAACTTTGTAAACACTTCATGCCTGCCATTTGTGATTCTCTTTTGTCTCCTCTCTTTTTGCTTCGATCCCTCCACTTAAATAATTTCACCGACTACATTTTTTTTGGCCTAACCAGCAGTTGTTTAGCTAAAGTTTGGACGGCTCAGCTACCCCGCCGACGCCGCTGAAATTGCTTCGGCTCGGGTCTCCGGCTGTTTCCAATTTATTTCGTAAGCACAGTTTGCCTTCTTTTTTGTAGGCAAAATTCTAACATAAAACATTTGAAAAATGTTTTTAAAATGTATCCAACCTGTTGTTCAACAACAACTGAGACAAATTTCATCAGCCTCAGCCGCCGTCACTAGATTACATCGTACGACTTATTCTCGTCAATATCCCACAGTTGTGGTTTTGTCGGATGGATCTACGGTGAATATACGCTATGAGGAGCCAAGAAAAATTATAAAGGTATGTCTGTTATATGGACGTATTATTGATTAGGTATTTAATGGAGTGCGATCCTAAATTAGAGAAAAAAGTATTTCTGTATGTCTTCACTCGATTGCGAATGCAGCCCTCGACTGAAGATAATAATTCAAAATTAGCGTCCAGAAGAAAGCGCAATGACAAAATGCCATATTTTGAACTATTTCTGCACATACCCCAACAGTAACTCGTGATTTGAGAGAAGTTCCCCGTCTGTTGCTTCATGGAATATTACAGGAAACGCCAATTTGATCTGGTTGTATTCCTTTTAGACTAGATCGAAGTGCCTGTTTCCATAAAACGAATTTATTCGATCATTGCAAATTGTCAAAATTAAAGGCGCAATAAAATGGATTCTTAAGGATTTGAATGACGATATGTAACGAACGAACAAATTCGTTTTATGGAAACAGGTAGTTAATCAACATAGCTTCAGAGACTGATTCCAGTTCTAGCAGCACACGCCAAAAAGTAATAAAAAACGGTTTAAAAAATGATATCATATCACACCAGTTCGCTGACTGATTCAAAATTTTGCTTTGCATTTCTTTAAATAAAAAAAAAACAATGCACACTATAAATTTTTGTATTTTAAAAAGCCTTCCAATTGGTCTCTACAACCTCTTGATGGTATTGGAATGTTTAATAAATAATTTTCAAGAATTTCGGTCTTATGCCTGCTCCCTCCAGTTAGTGAGTTAATATCCTATTCCCCTTTGTCCTTGGCTTGGTCTTTTCTATATGAGCTTTCTTTAGTAATGCTTATCTAACGTGGTTCAGTTGGATCAATTCCACCCTACCACATCTTTTTTCGCAATTAGCCATGTTTCATATAGAGGGACAGGCTGAAAGGTATTTTAGTTCTTGGAAGTATGTACGAAGTATCATGTATTTTTTTTATCACCATCCATTACTTTAATTTCATGCTGAGTACATTTTTTCTGGTAACGGCGAACAAATTCGTTCAGTATCTCTCACGCGTAATTGTCGGCCTCAAATATGTCTGGTTTTTTGTCGCTACGTTTCTAGGACATTTTTAGTATATGTTTGGTTTGTTCCCCTTAACCATTGCATCCACCATTCGGGGTCTGCTACCAAGTTGGAGTTTCAATTAATAAATATTCCACCACTAGTAGTAATTGATTTATGGTGATATTCACAATATTTGATGAAAAAAAAACTATTTGTTACCGGATAGATCGTTTAAACCATCAATCAGTTACTTTTTCAAAAGGCAACAGGATCATATCCTACCGCCTCTTAACTAAATTAACCCCATTTACAGAGCGTTTTTTCAAAGTTACTTTTTCAAAAGGCAAAAGGATCATATCCTACCGCCTTTTAATTAATTTAACCCCATTTACAGAACGTTTTTTCTCAGATTGCGCACCAAAACTTTAGTTTAGTTGTAAATTTTTACAGCATAGAAACTCACGTCTAATGGTTTGTTTTATTTTATTTTCTTTCCTTAAATCAAGTTGCCTTTGGATTTGAGCACCCTAACCGAAGCTGATCGCAAAGCCCGCCTAGAGGCTCGCAAACCACGTAAGAAGGTCAAAATAGTGGAAGAAGTGGATGACAATTTCAATGCCAAGAAATATATGAAATATATTAAAAAGAAATAGTTGTAGATTTTTAAACAGAGAAATAAAGAAAATGTTATTTAGTTAAATTAAAAAAAACCAAACATTGTATTCTTATTTTGCATTAAGGTACAGACTGCAACTTTTGTTTGACTGGTCAACCGGTCATATTATATAAAAATAATTGTATTTATTTATTTTATGTATTTATTATTATTAATCAACCAACTCTTCGAAGGATGTTAAACAAAGAATTCTTTATTTCCATTCACCAAACCGGGAAATTTTAAACCCAGGAATGATTGTAAATGGACAGATGATTGACTTCGTTGATTCTCTTAACCCCCTAACACCCAAATTTTAAAATCTATAAATGAATGTCAATCTGAAGGTGTGACTGGAGACACTAGCGGTTTAGAGGGTTAAATGCCTTGGTGTGATTCTAAATTCTAGTCTTAATTTTATTGCAGAGTTTGTCTTGTGTTTAGAAGTCTATACTCTTTAAAGGAATACGCACCAACGTATCTTCGTAACCGCCTTTGTTAATGTCTCAGCTAAATTACGACAGAGAAGTTTTTCTGGAACTGGATAACATTAAATATATTGTATGAAATATTGTGTTATGTTTTCAATGTGAGAGAACTAGAACATTACCGTGTTACTACACTTACTCAAGAATTATCTAAACTCACGTATTTTACTTCATTTTTATAAAATCATGAAATTAAGCAAACGGTAATACTTGGTAAATGAGTTTTCTTTTATAAATCATACACGTAATATCCAGATTGATATTAGAATGCTGATTGCGAAATCCTACCTAATCCCAACTCTACTATATGGATTTGAAATCTTTGCAAATTGTGACTCAGAAGACAGTCGAAAGTTAAATGTGGCTTACAATTATATAGCAAGATATCTGTTTGCCCACTGAATATGTAATATATCTTTCGATAATCTGCTTAAAATTAACGGCCTTAAACTGCTCTACAAGATTATCTACAATAAAGCACTTGAATATTTATAAAATCGCCTACAATTTGCACGTTCTAACAGAGGAATACAACTAATCAATTGATGAATTAGCACTTTGGTATCTGAACGACAATTCTTCATATGTAGTATCCGTCTCTGGAATAACCTCCCGTCAAACATTCTATTAATAAGCAATTCCTCAACATTCAAAACAGAGCTATTTAAATTCTTTAATAATTTGTTAAATCTAGTATTTAAATTTAATTTGTAATAATTCAATTGTTAAAACAAAAAGATACAATTCCCTAGCCCGCACTGAAACATATAAGATGTAAATCATCTTGAAGTGCGTGATGAAACAAATAAATAGTTTGCAGTTTTAGAAGAAACTTGTTGATTACTGTAATGGTAAATGGCCATGATATTTAATTCCTTACAAATTAATTTGATAATAATTTGAAATATATTCATGTATTGATGTTGAATAAATAAAATAAACAGCCCGATTATGAAAACTCCCAGGGAGATAATTCCCGGGGATTTTTTTTTTCGAGAATAATATCCTCTTTTTCTAAACAGATCGAAAGAATAATGATAAGGGACAGACATTGTAGATTATTCGGACTCAGGTTTTTTGTTTGACTACCGGTCTGTTTAAAATTGAAGGATTTTCATATGAAAAAAGTAAATTCCCCGGGAGTTTCCAAATACGATGAAACTATCAGGTAAGTAAACTGATTGATTCAAATCTATTTGAAATATTCCGTTACCAATAATTCATATTAGTCGTTTTTAGTTTTTATTTGCATGTTTCGTACGCAATTTATGCCAAAAAAATATAATTTTCATTTTTATTTATTTAGATTCATAAAACAATATATCCTAGAATTAAAATGAGGCATACTTATATCATGAACATAGATTTAGGGTTTCCGCTTTTATTTAGATTTTAGTGAATTTTTCAAAATTTGTTTCAACAAAAATGGAAAAATTGTGTTCTGCTTCTTTTTAAATGTTTTTAAGAAAACGTAACCATACGTTTACAAAGCTATACCATTTTCTTAGTCAGAGGACCATTGTATTTCAGAATTGTATAGTTGTTATTCATTTATTTTTTATGTTGCAGTCTTATGAAATGGAATCATGGAGTACAAATCATTTTTCACTTACCCAATATTTTAAATTAAGCGGAGCTTTAGTTGGCGAAAATGGACATAAAAACGAAGTTCGGCTTCAGTTATTTAATAGATTTCAGCTAAACGAATTGCAATTATCCAATGTCCACTTTATGTAGCCGCGAATGCATATGTTCGATGGAATCCTGGTGTCAATCTTTCTTCGATTAAACTAAATTAAACATTTCTGTCTACGGAGTAGGTAAACTATGCTCAGTGAATTATGTTTGTTCCCAAAAATTAATGTAATCGTAGAATTAGGATGGATGATCTCGACTGAACGATTCCGGCTGTAAAATATGTATCAAGTTCGTCTTTAATGTTGCAGTTTCCGATTTTACTAAAAACAGAGTAAGCTTAATATTACAAGATCTGTGCAAATAAATAAAATTAATTATACCTGAACAGAATTAATTGAATTCGACAACAGTTTTTCTATAGCGAAGTCAGATATTTCTTCACATCGGCATAACATTAATAAGCCATATCTGTTCAGTAATGTTTGCCATAATTCGTTTAACGTTTTTGAATTTCATAGAGCAGTTCGTCACTTTTACGGTCAACATATTCGGCCAACAGAGCAATCAAGCTACGGAATAAAAAAAAATTGCCGTATTTGAAGAGAATACAATCCTAAAGCCCTTAACGATTCTCCATTACATCCATTAAAATTGACTGCTTGGTGCGGTTTACATGCTGGCGACATCATCGGTCCTTCTTATTTTTCGAAATGAGCAATGAGCTGCCGTTACAGTGAACGGCTTTCGAGACAGGCTTACTACATTTTTGTTTCCAAAAATTAAACATTAACGACATTTGATTCCAACAATATGGCGCAACTTGCCATACAGTGAGTTCCTGTTCACTGGACCCCACGTTCATGTGATTTAACGCCTCTGGACCACTTTTTATGGAACTATGTTAAGTCATTGATTTATCCCGATAAACCAGCAACACTGGAAGCATAAGAAGTAGTAAAAATTGGATAGATCGGACGCATGCCGGAAATCATATTTAAAATAAGAAATGCCATGGATTGTAATACAAACAAAATCATAGCAACAATATTTCTCAAGATCTTAAAAAAGATGCGATATATAAAATTAGAGGGTTTTCCAACAAGAGGTGTTATTTTGAATCACCCGGTTTTCCTGTAGCTGTCACTTTTGAAGCTTTTATTCGTTGACATTTGACAAGTAGAAACTACGCCATTACTAAAATATGGAATGATACACGCTTCAAAAACGCATTGAAATTAATAAAATTCACAACAAAAATGGTGAAAATCTTGCAGTCCGAGTTTGCAAAACTAAAGCATTTTTGGGTCGTAGTGAAGCACCTTGTCGGTAAGCAGTAACGAAATTGGTGGAACAAGTTAGTGATTTGAAGAATAAAACCCGTGCATGTCGCTCAAAAACAACTGAGAACATTCCCCCAGATTAATCCATTCCTCGTTGTTCTTTGGAATTGGGCATTCCACAATGGTCATTACACCGTATTTTGGGTAAAGACTTGGGTCTTAAGATTTATAAAGTTCAGTTAACACAAGAACTCAAGCCGGCCGATCATCAACAACGTCGTGTCTTTGCTGTGTGGGTCCTTGAAATGCATTCAAATGATCCGGAATTCCATCGAAAAATTATTTTGACTGATGAGGCCCATTTCCACCTCGGTGGCTACTTCAACAAGCAAAATTGTCGCATGATTTTTTATGGTCGGAGTTTGACGGTCGTGGTGTAGTAGGTAGTGTGTGCGACTATCACATAGAAGAACCCGAGTTCGAAAACGGGTAAATCATCAAACATTTTTCAGCGGCTGTTACCACCTCGTAAATGTTGGCGACTACGAGAGCATTATCTATTCCATGGTGAACTTCTCTAGATAAAGCATTAGCCGTTCGGAGCCGGGTTTAAACATTATGCTCGGTCAGTGAGTATACAAATTATATCGTACACAGCTCGCTTATTCGAGAGATGTTCCCCGTCTGTTCCTTCATGGAATGTTAAGGGATATAAGTAAGTTGGATGACATTGATCTGGACAACGCTTACTTTCCCTTTTACGGGAAAAGTTTCCCGACCGTGTTATCTCTCGAAGAGGTGATCACAATTGGCCACAGAGATCTTGTTATTTAACACCTTGCGACTACTTCTGGGGCCACGTGAAAGATAAGGTCTACGCCAACAGCCCAGCGTCGATTCAAGACCTTAAAAATAGAATTCGTGAGACTATCGAGGACATAGGGCGGCCACTTTGCGATTTGGCTATGGAAAACTTCATGAAAATAATATGGACCTGTAAGCGTGGTCGTGGTGGCCATTTGGCTGATGTTGTTTTCCATTATTAACCGCAACCCTTCCTCTTTATTATGAAATAAACATCCGATCAGTTATCTCAAAAAATTCCATTTTTCTTTGAATACCAAAGTAACACTTCTTGTTGGAAAACCCGTTATATTATATTACTTATCTTTAATGTATTGAATCCTTTTAAAGCTAAACATGTAGCGTAGTCTTTATGTTCTGAAGCCGTATTTTTTTTCGAATAATGTCAATGTTAGCTTTCAAAACTATTTTTGTAATGTCTATAATTTTCAAATATATCCCGATCAATTGTACGGTGTGGCATGGCTTTAAATTATTATTATTTTCCACAACTTGGCAGTACTTTCAACGAAACTGGTTGCATTCATTTTGACATTTCGCCATCTCCACATAGTCGCCTGGTGGCGTTCACAACAACTGCATGAACACCGTCAACACAAATGGACAATTGGAATTTCGTCAGTCGTCTTTGCGCTTTCGTTCGTGTTAGTTCAGATAGTTTTTGGTTTGTCGTTCGCGAATCCATTCAGTGATATTTGGCAAACGCTAAAATAATACATTTTTCGGGAAAAAGCAGTAAATAAAAAAAAATTGTAAACACAACACATATGAAAAGAAAACAAAATGGAAATTGAGAAAATTCAATAATTATTGATGAGCAGGCAAATGAAAAGCCAATTTACAGTTTTTGGTGCAGAAAATATGAAAAATGGAAAAAATGTTAAATAAAAAAAAACCGTGTTTGTTGAAAGAAAATAAAGTGTAGTGTGTGAAACAAAACTCCACAAAATAGAGAGCCAGTGAAAAATACTTGAGAATCAAGAAGTTAAAGGAAAAATGAAGAAAATAAATACAACAACAACAGCAGCAGAAGTGTAAACAATTTATATTAAAACATTCAACATTTTGGATACAAGTTTGGATTACTTCGTGTGTTGGAAGAAAAAGTAAATACCGTGTTTTTTTTTGTGTTGTTAACTGTCTATGGATTTATTTTGTTTAACAAATAAGTTGGTGGGTTTATGTTGTTTTCCCCCGTGATTTTGTTGGTATTTATTAATCTTCTCTCTTGTACGGTGTGTTGTTTTCCACCTTCATTCTTGCACTCGTATGTCCACACCAACATGCACCCTGAGGAGTAAAAGAGCAGCAACAACAACCGCATCAGATCAAACAAACGAGATGCGACGAGATGTGTCCCAGCGAGAAAGATAAATTCAGAATTTTCTTCATCGTCTCTTTCGACGTATTGCAAATGTACCGTTTATTGGCTGAATTATTCCATGCATGTTGCAATTGTATTAGGTTTTCATTTGGTATTTTTGGAAACCACCACCACCACCGTGTGCCGCAGTTTGCTGTTTGTTTGCACCAAACATTCACAGATTCTGTCTGCATTTCGGCCACTGTTTTCATCCCACCACCACCACTTCCACGGCAGTTGTATAAGATATTTTCACATTTTCTCCATCTCCCACATTCGTCTACTTCATTTTCATCGTTTTGTTGTTGTTGTTGTTTCTGAGTTTTATATAAATTTACATCTGTGTTCCGGATATTTAAAAATAACTTTAGAGAAGGCAGCAACAACAGCAGAAGAAGAGGAAGAAGAAAAACACAGCAACACAAAATAACACTGTGCTCGGTGTGAAGAAGAAGCTACATTTATTTATAACTACTACTACTTTTTTTTGTACGTTTGTTTCAGTTGTAGTTTTTGTTGTCGTTGTTTTTCTAGTGTTCTCTTTTTTGTTTCTAGTGTTGCGATGGTTTTTGAGCCAAGAAAGAATTCCGATTTTCTCTTGTAAGTCGTGCGTTGTAGTTTATGTGTTGTTGTTTCTTTTTTAATTAGTTGTTGCGTTGATTTGGCGGCCCTTGTTGTTGCGATGTTAACAACAACAAACGTGCTGTTGAAATTGCATATTTTGTGTTGCGGCCGGCCGCTGTGTTTGTTGCTGTTGCATTTCTCTTGGCATCAGCCATGCAATGAATGATCAATACATGTACTAACTACCGACAAATCTCTCGGTGAAATTGCAAATATCCGAGCTCATATTTTATGTGGAGAGCCTAGACCTAGGCCCGCTTTAGAAATACGCCGCCAAATTTTGTTTCTAAAAATAAAGTTCAACTGCAACCGGACACCGGCCGGAACAAATTTTGTTGCTGAGTAGCTTCCCCTAGCCGTTCTTGGGGTTTCTCGCGTTAAATTGTTTCAAACTGTGTATCGTGGTAAAACTTATTCACGAGTTATGTACAAATTTCTGTTTGGTTCAAAATTTACATTGTTTTAGCAACTAATTCTCAACTCCTGGAAGTACATTTTATGTTCCGAATGACAATTTTTTTTCATTTGAAAATTGGAATAAAATCACTTGTTTGTTGGATTTGTCATCACTAAACAGAGGCACAAATTTCCCATCGTCGATTTTTTTGTTTAATCCGATGAATTGTCGACTATGTTTTAAGGAGGCTACGTCATGCAGGACCCCTTAATTTGAAGACTGTTTTAAATTTGAGTTATCTGGCTTTTTTTTTTTAAATGAACACAATTACCGCGTATGAAAGTTTTTTATTTCATGCATGTGCATCTTGTTGGATTTTTCCTAGAGAATATTTTTTGCTAAATATGACCGACTCAGAAATTCTTACTTCGCGTTATCGGTGTAGAAACCAAATGGAAGGAACCTGTGCTAAGCTTAGAAATAGTAAATGAGTCCTCTTTTGTACTTTTCCTTTGAAAATTATTAATTTAGCGATAAAAAATACATATTGGCTTTTTTAAGTACACATACTCTAGATGAAAGGCTAAGTCGTATTTTTTAAGTGCAATAAGAAACATTAATTGTAATACACCCAGGTCTCTTTATATGCGGTGGATGTGTTCCCCAGAAATCCGCATAAATCAAGACCGCATAAAAAAATATTCTACGCTCATATAAAAGTGATGCGTTTCAATATATTCAAAATCAGCTAAAAATTAAAAGCATACAAAATTTTTGCGGATTTTATTAACAAAAATGGATATATATTTTCAATTTTAAAAAGAAAATCTACAAAATTAAAATATATCAGCCCGGTTATGGAAACTCCCGGTGAGATAATTTACAGGATTTTACTTTTTTCTGATAGAAATCCTTCAATTCTAAACAGACCGTGATCAAACAAAAAAGCTGACTCCGAATAATGGAAAATGTTTGCCCCATATCATCCCGATATTTTATCCCCCGATCTGTTTAGAATAAGAGAATATTATTCTCGAAAAAAAATCCCCGGGAATTATCTCGCTGGGAGTTTTCATAATCGGGCTGTATATTTCATTGGAGCCACAAAAGAAAATAAAAACAGAAATTAATCTTAAAACATGTTTTGAATTCGAGAGTCATAAAATGCATTTAACTAATAATTAAATATTATCACTGTCGCTACTCACCGCTTTTCAGCTGGTGAAGAGTTGTTTTCATCATTTTAGGATTTTCCCATTGTTGGAAAAAATGTATTCGCTATAATGCGATTTATCTCCTTATTAATTTCCAAAGCTATTTCCGTATCTGTTATATGTAAAAATAATCGCAACTACGAAACGACAAATTTCAAATCCACATAAAAAAAAACCGCATAAAAAGAGACCTGAGTGTATAATCTTATTTATTTAATAAAACAAACTTAACTTAACTTAGAGTAAATGAGTCTAACTGGCACTCCACTATTATGATTACAAAAATTCCCCATATTAATGTTTGACCTGTTTTTCTATTCCCAAGGCCAAGCCATGGGCCCAAGCCACCATTTGCCTATGTCATTTTTAGCAGAATTAGCTGTGCTTGTAAACTGTCAGATAATTCAACAAAAAATGCATTGTACATAAGATATTAAAGTACATCTCTCACCATCTCTAGTTGATGGCCGATTCATTGGTTTCTTTGTAAACAAAAAAAACTGTATCTGGAATTAGTTCACATCTGCAGAGTTTATATCTTTAAATATTTCTTTTTTCGATATCAATTAATCGATTTTTGATTAACCCTAGAGTCATTTATAGAAAATATGAACTAAATAAACGATGTTCTTCGCAATGCATGCGATTTCCCGACAGATTTCAAACAATTTATTCAATGGTAAAAAAATCACAACAAAAGATCTTTTAATAGAGCTCTTGCAATAATTTACCACCAAACACATCATTATGAACACTCAATCTGAATGCTTTAAATAATCCCATAAATTTTGCTTTTAATAACAACACAAAATAAATTTCCACATTGAAAAGATAACGACAAAAGTGATCTCGGTGCGAGTATTACCCAAAAGTAAAAAGCGAACAGCAAGAAACAAAAAACCCATTACCCATTGCTGAAACCAAATCAAAGCGCATTTTCAATGATTTAATGAAGTGTTTATGAAAGGAAAAAAAATTGTTGGAATGATGAACCTAAGAAATTTTTGTATGAATTCCTACACTTTAAAGCGATCGAACAGAAAATGCAGTGAACAGAAATAAAGAAAGAAGAAATCTGCCAACACGGAAGCAAAGCAAAATCAACAAGCACAGCCAGTCAGCCGATGGTGGTCCTATCGTGGCATAGTCCATCCATTCATTCAGTGTCGAGCTCTTCTCGTTGATGCTGGTGGTGGTGCCTCACACAATGGCTGGGTCGGTCGATGGTGGTGTTGGTATTCTCACAAGTGTTGACGTTGCATGTAATAATAACGAAAAACAAAAGCTGCCAGCCAACAAACGTCAATAAAAGAGAATTCCATAAAAGCTAAAGATGGGGTGGGGTGAGCAATCACACGAAAGCAATCACAGTTTGTGGTGCAGTGTCGAAATCGAAACCAAAGCGAAAAGAAAATGATGCGTTTCTTTTGGTTCCCCCGAATTGAAAGGGCTCGCCTACGTATGTAGGCATACATACACCAGCACCAAAGACAAGTTATGGCTGAGTGCCGGCCTGCATCTGCCCCCCCCCCCCCCTCTTTTGGCTGGCCATTGGTTTGTTATGATTTTTGTATTTATCCATTTAATGTCCATAAATCTTTGTTATGAAATGCCCAATTTTCGGGAACCGTTTTTTATATACGTTTTCTTTGGTTGTTCGTTGTACATTTTCTTCTCTGTTCTCTTTTGTGAGGTGAGAATTACGTCTGAGTGTTGTGAAATGGTGAAACATTTCTTTTTGGTGAGGGGCCCCACAAAATGTTTAGCCATTTTCATAAAAAAAAAAAGGAAAAATACTACATTCAAGTGCAAACTGCTTCAATGACTAAGTTACGTTAGAGTTGAAATCTATTGAGACTTATTAATTGTATTATTTTAAATTGTTATTTTTGAATACTTAAAACTATATTGTATTATTTTAATGGCATGTTCAATGAAACGTTGACAAAATTGAAGATATTTTTACAAATATAAACAAACAAAAAAACAATCATAAGAGCTCGCTCCCGGCAAAGACAAAGATTAAATAAACATCACATGATGAATTTGAAAAATATAATCGAACGTTTGATACTGTTTCTATAAGTAGCAACAATCAGTGATGACCATGATGGACGTTTTTCCCTTAATATTCAATCAATATGGGCCTGCCAGTAGAATCGTTGTATTTTAATGTGATTAACTAAAACAATATCGTGATATTGCTCACACCTCTGAGGGTTCTTTTGACATCTGTACTCCTAGTTAATGTAGATGGGGCCATGGATTTTTGCAAATAATCGTTCTCTCGTAATGTGATTTCAAAAGACCCCTTGCTGAAACATAACGATGCACGGGCCGAATAAGCTGGAGCAAGTGCACTGATGGTACTTGACAGTAGAAGTCTCCTAGTTGCAATAGGACTGCTCAATAAGAGCGATGACCAGCAGATGGGATCACAGATCTCCAGATTTCTTTAGGATGAGTAGGAATTGGAGACAGTAGAACACATTATTTGTCAATGTCCAAGTCTGCAACGCCACAGACTAAAATGTCTAGATTTTTGCTTAAGTTGGGGGACATCTCAAGTATAAGTGTTGATAACATATTTAGTTTTATTAAATGTGGATGAAAGTCGGGGGATGTTGGTACTCAATAGACTGAAGAGACAGCGAACTTAAAAACCAAACAGTATTTCAGTGATTCTCACTTTATCTTTCTATTTCTCTTAACCACTAACTACTAGTCTCTACTTTCTACAACCTTAGTTTCGTCTATAAAGAAGGGATTCACAAGGTCTCCGAGTAGCGGTGAATCTTCGGATGTACCACCCTTCCTGATCTATCCTAATCAGCTTATTGGCAAGTGCTATTTTAGATAGTTGGGCTAAGTTTCTGTTATGAAATTGTTTGCTCATCCCAGCGGTAACCCGACGGCTTTCGTTCTATTGATGGCGGAGTTGATGTAGACAAATTCAAACAGTAACCCGTTGCTACAATATCCGTCATCTCGCGTGGCAAGCCTACGTTTTGTCTTGACCTTGTAATTTTCACCATCAGACCCATATTCGCAGACTCCTTCTCTATTATTTTAATATCGTCTGTATATGGGAGGAGGATGTCCACTTTACAGCTGATTAGAACTTCTTTATTAACTTCTTCTTCTTTAAAAAATTTCCTCCATTAGAATAGTGAAGATATTACACGACAACGTATCAGGCTATCTGACATTTGCTACCGCATGCCTTCGTATTTCCAAATTATTTTTGAAAATTTATCGCAATAAGAAGTTCTCTATTGTTTTACTAGATCAAAAGATAGACAGCACATCTTAAACTCCTACATCGTCAATTTAATATCCCATTTCTTGGGAAAGTCAAAAGTCGCACTGGTACCAAACAATTGTCTTGTTAACAAGGGGCTTCCACACTTGATACCATAGCTACCCATGTACATCTCCCTCCCCAGCCACACTATCAATTCCATTTCTAATTCATTCTCATTTTAGATATAATATCCATGTATTGTGCGTGGAAAGCTGCGTTAGGGACAGAATTATTTATTTTCGAAAGATTTTCAGCAAGAATAAATACTCTGTTCTACTTTTTGTTGTATAGAAACCACTGTGGCAACCCTTTCAGTTTGGTCGAATAATGCAAAAAAAAAAATACATTTTCTTGTTGACTTCATGAACCAACCATTCACAAACAGCCTGTGGCGTTGACAACGTTCTACGTTGGTAAATTGGCCTATGCCCGAAAGTGTTTTATTTGTCTTTTGGCGATCTTTTTGCGCTTCAATTTATTCATTTGTTTTTTATTTGCAGTCTATTTTCATCTGTTGCATTCTGCTTAATGAAGCGCACATGTTTTCTTTTTTATTATTATTTATTTTTAAATGATCTCGATATAAACAATACACGGCGACATTATAAAAGGTTTCTATCAACTGTTTGATTTTTGTTTTTTTTTGCCTCTCTTTAAAAAACGAGCACTTTTACTTTCTTTCTTTATTTCTTCATCAAGTTCAATACAACAACAAAAAGAAGAAGAATAATAGGAAGACAAAAAACGTTCATTGTGAAAACAATAAAATTTTGTTTACGAAATTACAACACGGATCTCATCTCATCCGGCATTGCATGCATTTGTTTACTTTTGTTTGTCTTTGGTGTTTTTTTATTTTTTATCAGGGCTTTTGTTTTTTAATCCCGCCGTAAATTGTAAATTATGTGAGTGCGTTGGAGGAAAGCGAATTAATTTCCATGAAATGTCACTCGAAATGATAATAAAGTCATACATTCGAGAATTTCGTAATAAAAAATGAAACGAGATTTTGAACTGAAAGGGAAATATAAACTTTTTCAAAACACTTTTGTAGTAATTTTAAATTGTAGAGTTTTTTAAACTCTATGACCACCACGACCACGCTTACAGGTCCATATTCTTTTCATGAAATTTTCCATAACCATATCGCAAAGTGGCTGCCCTATGTCCTCGATAGCCTCACGAATTCTATCTTTGAGGTTTTGAATCGACGCTGGGCTGTTGGCGTAGACCTTATCTTTCAGGTGGCCCCAAAGGAAGAAGTCGCATGGTGTTAAATCCCCAGATCTCGTTGGCCAATTGTTATGACCTCTTCGAGAGATAACACGGTCCGGAAACTTTTCTCGTAAAAGAGCAATTGTTTTGTTGCTTGTGTGGCACGTAGCGCCGTCTTGTTAAGAGTAAACGTTGTCCAGATCAATACCATCCAACTCCGACCATAAAAATCATTAATCATCTCTCGATAGCGTCGTAACTGTTGATCCAACCTCATTTTCGAAAGAGGAAGGTCCAATGACCCCGCCGGACCATAAACCGCACCAAACAGTCACACATTGAGGATGGAGAGTCTTCTCAACAATTTCTCTTGGGTTTTCCGAACCCCCGATGCAATAATTTTGCTTGTTGACGTAGCCACCGAGGTGGAAATGGGCCTCATCATTCAAGATGATTTTTCAATGGAATTCCGGATCATTTTCATGCATTTCAACGACCCAATCAGCAAAGACATGACGTTGTTGATGATCGGCTGGTTTGAGTTCTTGTATTAACTGAACATTTTAAGCCTTAAGACCCATGTCTTTATGAAAAATACGGTATAATGACGTTTGTGGAATGCCCAATTCCAAAGAACGATGAGGAATCGACAAACCTGGGTTTTCTTCTACACTTTGGGCTACAGCAGCAAAATATTCTCAGTTGTTCTTGAGCGACGTGCACGGGTTTTATTCTTCACATCACTAACTTGTCCCAACAGCTCGAATTTTTCCACCAATTTCTGTATTGTGGTCCGACAAGGTGCTTCACGACGACCCAAAAATGCTTTAGTTTTGCGAACTGCGACTGGGAGATTTACACCATTTTTGTAGTGAATTTTAATAATTTCAATGCGTTGTTGAAGCGTGTATCGTTCCATTTTTAGTAATGGCGTAGTTTCTACTTGTCAAATATCAAAGAGTACAAGTTTCAAATGTGACAGCTACCGAAATACCGGCTGATGAAAAATAGCACCTTTCGTGTAATTTTCCAAATATTTTTTAAATAATTTTTTGGTATTTTCACTTTATGAAAACTTTAAATTTTCGTTATTTCACCTTTATTATGATTAATATGTAACAAATTATTGTTTTTTGTCTCGATTATCAGCGTCATGTCCTTTAACCTCCTTCATAGAGCTATAGGGCCTGTAAGTAGGCGCATAGGTCCCGAGTGCGTCGATTAGTCCGGTTTCAAATAGTACGGCAAACTGTTGGAACCAATTAACCGTACTATGCGAGGTATCCCTGTATACAAATTCTTCTGTGTGCGATCATGTGTACAGCATGTGCAAACATATCGAAATGTTGACTTTATTTAGTTATTTGCTCACAGAATAATAAATAAACGCTTTTCATCACATAGCGACGATTTGATATAACACAACAAGAAAAAGATTTAATTTCGTTCTTTTTTTTTTGTTGTTTTTAGTGTTATTGTTCTTATTATTATTTTCTTTCCTTTCTTTTGCTGTAAATGCAAATGATTTTGAATGAAATTTCATTCAAATCTTTGGGATTGTCCGCCACACGGTCCCTCTTACTAGAGTTTCCTTTTCACCATCTTGCAGTCTGCCTTCGCAGTGTTTGTCTAGCAAAGTGTGCAGTAGATTTGTCTGTCTATCTCTTATGCCTGCCCTCCGTGTTGTCATCCTCTATCTGTGTTGGATTTTTCGTTTGGTTGCAGCAGCTCTTTTTTTTCTTTTGGTTGATCTTACAAGTAGGTGCGATTTTGTCGCACGCGCATACACACGACACGCACCCAATTGTTGGATTTTCAAAAGAGACTCGGAATGTTTCTTTCAGCTGCTTTGTAGAAACGAAGAAAACACACAGTAGCTTGGAGAATGTAAAGGTGTTAGTGGTGCCGGTCTCAGCGTTTGCATCTGTGTGCGTTATACGATCTTAGATACTGTGAAACAAGATGCTTTCTATTTTGTGTTATTGATGTTGTTGTTTTTACTGTAATAAGATAAACAATAGTTTGGTATTATTTGTTTAGTTAAATGAAAGATTTCAGTCGACATTTCGTTTGCATTCGTGTTTTGGTGGTTTCCACTTTACAGACAAACATTTTCAAAACTTGGAAGTTTTGTGTTTTGTGGTTCTTTTTTTTGGATTTACTTTATAAAGACACTGGCAATTTTATAGGAATAACGGTTGGCAACTCCCATATAGCATCACCATTGCCATAACTATGTGTGCTCTGTGAAGGTCTTGTGGTGTTTGGTTCGATCCACAAGACGGCTACCAAAAGCGTATAACGGTTTCTGGGTATGTCTAGAAGTCGAGGGTACTAACTTTACATTTCAATACCTATCATCCCTGGAAAGTGATGTTTCCTAATGTTTCCAAACTGAGAATACGTTTTTTGTAACAAATATCACAGCCTCACCCACGATAACTGACAATAGTCTATGCTAACGAAAGCCAGTCACTCGCTTTTGCATAAAAAAAACCGACCCACTATCTCTTGACATACGTTTTCTTTCATTCGCATAGACTTTCTTGTGGTATATCTTTCTAATAATAAACATATCAACAGCCGAACAAACACACCAAGTGGACCACATCACCATTAGTAAACTACATATGACACATTTCGGATCAATCCACAACGGAGTAATGACAACAAACAGCATTGTCAATAAGACCAGCTACAGATAAACACTCAAGAGGTTAAACATAAATAAATAATAACCAAAGCACAGTAAAGAGACTTTAGTTCATTCCATTTTTGGCACACGCTTTCCATATATTTAAAATTATATATGTCTCTTGTCAAAGCTGGAAACTCGATGTAAGTGAACAAAAAAATGGCCAGTAGTATAACCAACCACTGTTCAGCACTAACTTATCGATTTGATTTTTTGTTTAACCTCGCGCTTTTCTTTTTCATATTCAACATATCAATTTTACATAAACATTTTTCTGTATTATGTTAATCACACATACACACACCGGACACACGGTCACACATACATTCACTGAACTCGTTTCTAAAGATTTTCCATAGAAGATAATTTAAAAAAAGACGACTTTCAATTTTCCATTGTTAGATTTCCATATTTGTGTGTAACGAAATGTATTTCGCTTTGAAATCAAACAAATAAAGCCGATATTCCTGTTTTGCGCCACAACAACATTGCCGTTGTTTTCCCCACTTGATTAGTAGTGGTGTTTTCATCTAATCGAATGCGATTTGAAATTGAAAGATCTTTCTTTCGGTTTAAATTTAAATCCATTTATTGACCGACCCTTTTTTTCCTCTTCTTTTTTGTGGTTGTTTGCCTGACTTTGGCTCTTGGCATTAACGCGCCAACATTGTGTTTACGTCTTCGTTTGTTCTGCATTGTATTTAGACATTCTTCGAATAGTTAAAGCGAATAAAAATCGAAATAAAAGGCCGCCGTTCGGCAATTGCCATGCTTGGTGTGATTTCTTTTATTTTGGTTACATTAAGCCAACAGAAAAAAAAAAATGTAAGCAACACAAGTGCAATGTATTTTTGGCACTAAACATTTTTGTTTTCTCAAATCAGATCCCTATCCAGAATATAGATTGGGTGAATTTTTGAAAAGTTGTTTGGTTGGTCCACATTGTTTCTTATGTACAGCTGAGAAAGCAAGGAATGCACGAGACAAAAACTATCGTGTAATTAGAATGTTGGAGTTGGTTTTGGTGGAATTGACAAAATGGTCGATTTCAATAGTTTTAGGTCAGATGTTCAAAAAATCGTTGTAAGAATTATCAACAATGCAACATTATTTCCAAAGTCCATATTTTCAAAAAATCTTTGTAAACATAAATCAGCTTTTGAAAGACTGCAGCAGCGCCAGACTTGGTATGTTATCGGGTATCGGGTGGTGCATCTCGTGAAGCTTTTCCTCAATATCTCCATATTACCATAGCCAAAAATGCAATATTATTTCCCAAGCCAATGCTGTGTAGCCAAACAGCCAAAAGAAGATTTGTCAGTTCTTAAAAGTTTGTGCAAAAAGTCCTTAGAGAGTGAGACTTTGGTGCGGATTTGGGAGCGATGGTATCATTGGTCCTTTATTCTTTCGAAATGCTGACGGAAACGCAGTTTTGGTTAATGGTGATCGCTGCAGAGGCTTGGTTAGTCAGTTTAAGTGACATGTCCCTCACGACACACAGATAGGGGCTTTGACCCGGGAATTCCTGGGACGCATAGTTTTTTTACTTCCCGATTACTACCAAAACTTAAAATTATGTTCGATTTTAAGCACTTTTTAAGCACATCTGTGATTGTGGTTTTTAATCGGGAAATATACGATTTTTTTACTTTCTGAAACATTTCTGAACTAGTTGTCCTTTAAACTATACAGGATATTTGTTTCATGATTAATTGCGAAGTATTTTTGAGTTTTATTAATCATTTTATGTTTTTAACATGTCTGAATTATTTATGTTTAAGTTTTGGTTAAAAAACAATTATTTTTGTTATAGTTCGGCTTGAAGTCATATTTAAACGATGTTGTTGTTTTTCATGTTATTATTAATTTTTCCCAATATTTCGGTTGTCTTCGTCAACCATCGGGGGGTAATCAATATTAGCGTTACAGTTTCTGTTCGAGTATTAATTTCTAACAATTTTTTTAAATTTTATTTTATAAAGGAAATCAAGTCCGGGGAGTTCCTGGGGAGACGTCAAAAAAATTCCCCATTCGCGGGAGTTGAAAAAAGTCGGGAAATTAAAAACCTTAGACACAGATCGCGCCACAACAAGATCGGTTGTCGTGTTGTTAGTCGCCTTGGCCATATCATAGCTATTTATAAACAGGCCCTTGTGGCGAAAATCGTGCAAGCCATTCGTGAGATCGTCACCGAGGTTTTGGAAAAGTGGGTGAATGAATTCGTGTTCCATAAATAATGGAAAATAGATTATTTTTTAACCAAAAAACAATACAAAAAAATTTTGAACATCTATTGTACTATTTTCAATTTCTATTGTACTATTTTCCATTTCTATTGTAATATTTTCCATTTCTATTGTACTATTTTCAATTTCTATTGTACTATTTTCAATTTCGCAAACAAGACCGCCCTATTTTACTCCGATTGTTATTTATAATTCCCCCCTATCCCATTCATTTGTTACTACTTTCGCTTGATCCCCAAGTGACGAACATCTGGACTTAAATCTAACTGCTGTTTCACACTTTCATTTAATAGAAATGTTTCACTTTCCATTTGAAACAATCGCCCCTCACATTCTTAGGGAAATAAGTCATTTATCAAAAACACAACAACAAAAAATAGTAAAAAGTCATTTATGACAATACGATAACTTTCTCAATCAAATCCCAAATCGTACAGCCAAACAATGGCCGGCCGAGAGCAACCCCAATTTATTTTTGTTGGCTGGCCACCCAAGAAAAACGAAAACGCGTACCAAGTTGAAGTTGAAAAGGTCAAATACCTCAAGACCTGTTAAATTGAATACAATCAATGAAGCAGACACAGAATCGACACACAAAAAAACAAATAACGTTTCACACTCTTCTATGAAATTCTTGAAACTTGTATGGCGATTTTTTTCGAAGAAAACCAAAACAAATCAAAGTCAATGAACAACAACCAACGCAACATGCCCATGATGATGATTGTGAGCAAATCTATCCTGTGCCCGTACCCACACTCGTCACACTTAATATATGCAAACATCGTCGAAACAGATACGAGGAGTATCGTATCGGTGAACATAAACAAACGGCGTCTTCTGCAGATGCCAATGGCGGCAATGATGGTGCGTAGCAGAAAAATCACACCAAATATCGAATGGTTTCTGGCGATTTTTGTTGGCATTTGTTGTGGTTATCGGCTAGCTACCTCTGTCTGTATGTCTGTCTGTCTGAATGTAAAGTAAACCGTTTCTGTTTTTATTGGTCATACAGCAAATATTGACAACGATGTCGGTGGTGACCATAGACTAAAAATTAAAAGAAAACAAACGCAATCAATTTCACATAGTCCGCCCGTCTGTCCAACACAATGAGAGTGTGCGAAATACGTCGTTTTTTTTATTTGGTTTGATTTCCGTCCGTTTGTATTTTCCGTCTGCCTGTAGGTCTGCCAGTTTTGCACCAACTATTTCCACTACCGTTGCGGCGGCTTTCTCGCATTGGTAGGCCGAGTCCGGCCTGTTTAACTTTACTGCTTAACAGTAGGAACAGACGCACTTTTTGTTATTGTCAGACCTTCCAATAATAGCAATAACTTCTCCTGAGATTCACGCATAAAATCAATTAAAACATGCCCCGATACATTCGTATGTAAACGAGAAATATTTCACAATCCATTTTAAATACACAGGAAGAAAAGCAACAGAAACTAAAATAATGTAATTGGACTAGGAGTAATTCAAATATTTTATACAAACTTGATATGTTTAGAAATTGAATTGAATTAAATTTATTTCCATTTTGTAATTAAAAGCCTGACGGCCAATTAGAACAAATTAGCATCGACTCGACAACAAATGAAAAAATAAATGAAATAATAGTCTTGCGTATCTGATGGGCGATTTCCATTAAAAAAAACACGTAGATCCTTGGGGGCTTCTTTAACCGAAGGTCAATTGAAAATGTTCCCGATAGGAAGCGTATAATCCTTGGTGGCTTCTGTAAACGAAGGCAACTTGCAATCGGTCCTTCCAGGTACACAACAAAAAAGCCTAACGAAGTCAAATCACATCTCCAAGTTGGTCTATTGACATCGCTGATAAAGTGATTACCAAACTAGATGCGCTAAAGATCTATCGGCGCGTGCGCTGTATGTCGCGACATCCTGCTGACACCAAAGAGGCCCCTGTCCATGTCTATAATCGCCGACCACAAAAAATATTTTACAGTGCCTATGTACCCAATACGATCCAAAATGGAGAATGCATTCGCTTCGCGATGATCACTTGCGGCATCGGGATACTGGCGTTTCCAGCTAAATTTTCTGAGAAAAACTCTGCCAATCCGATTCAAAATATCGCTCTCGGAGGATGTATTGGCTTCGTGACGATCACGTGCGGGACTGGATCCACAGATGCGACAGTTTTGCTTGTTAGCATAGCCACCAAAAAAAAATGTTTTTTTCGAGCAAAATCGACAATTTCGGTTCAATTTCGAACCGATAACGACCTTGTAAGCGAATAATGCGAAGTCTTGTTACAAGACGTTGAGTTCTTAACCCGCCAATGGTGACGCAGATTTGACGTTGAATATTGGTGAAGCCGGTCTCACGTACCGGGGTTTTCAACTGAAGATTTTTCAAAACGTGCTACTAATAGAACATGTTTCCATTCGTGTCAATAAAACAAAATTATTTAATCAAATTAGGCCTTCGTTATAAAAAAACAGACCATGCGTCACCATTAGAGGGTTAACATCGATGGCTAGTCGATGTTTCAGGACTGAAAAACTATTTTTATAAAACGAATGGGTTTTTCGTTAAAATAACGAACAGAAATTCGGTTTCGTCACTTTGGGTTTTTGGAACACGAAACTCTCAGTTACTGCCTGTTTCCATAAAACGAATATGTTCGTTCGTTACAAATTGTCCAAATTGAAGGCGCAATAAAATAGATTCGCAATAAAATAGATTCTTATCAGTAATGAGAGCTTATTGTTTTTGGAGTTGTGTTCCATTTGTCCATATCTAACATATATCTGAAACCCAGAATTGAGTCATGTCTGAAATCCATTTTACAACTCTTCGAATATTGACGATTTGTAACGAACGAACAAATTCGTTTTATGGAAACAGGCAGGAACTGCCTGTTGTATTGTCTAATTGGATTCGTTGGGGTTATGGAAACACATTTCAGTTTCGTTCCAGCTACAGACGTTTCTGTTCGTCTCAGACGTATACGTTTTATAAAAACAGGCTGTGAGTCGGCTGTGGCAACCTCGTTGTCCGTACGATGACGAGAACCTTGAAGTGTGGGCTGAAATAAATTAATCTATGTTCTATTTAAATTTGTACCACAAGTTTCTAAGACTGACTTCAGAGTGGACACGGTTCAAGGTAGAATTAGTTTAACAACTGTTACTTCACGTATAAAGTTTGGTACCGTTATCGTGTGGTTTTCTATTCTGGATGATAAAGTTTGGCTTTCTATTCTGGATGATCTTTTAATCGAATCGCTAATAAAGTCATTAATTGCCAAATATGGGAAATGTTTTCACCATGCATGCTCTTGATCTGTTTGACTGACAGCATTAACAGAATAGTCCTGACCTTCGAAGCGTTCTGAATCAGTTTCAAGGTCTTTGAGCCTAGTGTTCAGTTTGTGTCTCGCATTGCTTAGTTTCCAAAGATATGACTTGAATGCGTTTTCTACAAGTCGAACATACGCTTTTCCTCAATGTAACAGAAATGATATAATGTGATCGGCAACTAACTTAGTTTAGATAACAGCTAAAACAATCTCTGCCTATTAAAAAATTCAAACAATTAAAAACATTTTACAAAACCCGTTTTTCTAAAAACAAAAAAAAAAAAACAGTAAGCATGATGAGAAACTGAAATTTAAGTTTTACTTTATTTCAATCAGGCCTACAGATAATTAAAATGTAATTAAGGGTTTTTTTTTTATTTCGTTAATAATCCACAAATAATTTTTAACAATCGATTAACAAAAGAAACTCTTTTCTTTAAGTGTCTTCCTGTCTGCCAAAAGACATTTGTTGGTGTTGGCCTGTTGGGGGCCATTCTTTTGTTTAGTTTATTGGCAAATGATATGATTTGTGTTAAAGGCCTCAAGCGCCCGCTCCCTGCGTAATGTTTTGTTTTCTTCCGACGGGCACTGGCCACAGACATGTGCGAACGTGTAAAGACTCATTTCATTTTGGCTTTCAACTCGTAGCCGGTAGTAGTTTTTTTTTAAACATTTTTTGCGGCTGCTGGCTAATTCCCGTTGAGAAAGTACCACTTTTTACATCTCCTTCAGCAGTGACCCACCGCTGTCTTCCAGACATGTGTACCTACAAAGGGTAGTGCGTTGGGTTTTTCGCCTGCAACGTCTCATTATTTTTAAGTGTTAAGTAATCGACGATTATGAAATGTTTGTTTATTTTCAATGTAAATTCAATGAAAGTTAAGAAAACTCATTAAGAGAGTTTTGAAACAACGACGAGGTTGAGAGGGTTGACAACACTGAAATGGACAACTAGTTGAAAAACAAACGTTCTCAGAAAATTTATTTAAAAAAAATATTTAAAAGTCTTAAATGAAGTGAATATTCAATGACAATGTAATATTATTGTTCAATAACTTGCGAATGTATGAAATCGAGTGTAAAAAGTTGATATTTAAAAGTGACATTTTCTGTACAAGCTGAACAAGAAGAAGACCAGTACGTGAATTCTACCGCCTTCTGTGTTTCAATCAAATTTTGGTTCTACACTGAATAATTGGCTTTGTGGTTTGTTTACCAGTAGCAGCTTTTTTATTTTGGAGCTTTTTGCATGGAGGCATCTGCTAACCTGGCTTCGTTGTTTACCAGCGCCTGCTGTTTTCGGTCCTGCTATTGTTGTTGTTGTATGAACTTAATTTTTCATAACTAAGAAGATCTGCTGGTTAAATTGCCATAATAATTGGTGCCATCTTTGTTACACCATTGCATTTTGTTTTGATCCCTGTTTCGTGCTGTGCGGGCAGTTTAAATCCAGCTGTTTGTTACATACTGTTGCGTTTACAGACGTTCGACAAATACAGCAGACTGTTACAGTCTGTTAATTACATTTGAGTTCCAGATCTGCATATCAATCTATAACCCACACAAACATTAACATGGCTACTAAAACTATTTATAAGTGCCCCAAGTGTAACAACAATGTTAACGATAACCAGAACAGTGTCGGTTGCTGTATATGCGATAAGTATTTTCACATATCGTGCATTAAGGTTACCAAGGCTCAGCACTCTTTT
Organism: Hydrotaea cyrtoneurina; assembly: GCA_958296145.1. Lineage (NCBI taxonomy): Eukaryota > Metazoa > Arthropoda > Insecta > Diptera > Muscidae > Hydrotaea > Hydrotaea cyrtoneurina. Next base: position 91,809,578 of record OY282512.1, read on the forward strand.
CTGTATAATAGTAAAATGTTCCTATTTAAATGTCCAAACTGTAGAGACAAAGGAGAAGACATCGAAAGCAGTACAGATGGAGCGAAAAGTAATGCGCCGGGTATCGCGACTGGTGAGATACGTGAAAGTTTCAATGAATTCAGATCTTCGATTGAGAAACAATTTGAATCATTCAGAGTTGAATTGCTAAAGCAGATGCAAAATGTAACGGAAAAGATGGATGATGTTGTTAAAACTGTCCGTGCTGAATTTAACAAAAAAATATCTCATGTAGAGCAAGAAGTACAAAACTGTTATGCCGTAGTTAATCAGTTCGAGAAAACGTACAGCAACACCATCCATGATTTAGAGGCTCAAAATGACATTTTGAGGCGCAGATTAAACAGATCCAATATTGTGATCAATGGATTGCCTGATGGAATCAAGAACTTAAGGGAGCCAATTGTGAAAATTGCGGCTTTATGTAATATTGAGTTAAATCCATTGGATATACAGCATTGTTGTTACATTGCTAAGGGTAAATCAATACTGGTGAAATTCAATTCCGTATATGCCAGAGACTGTGTTATGGCGAATTATTTTAAACGTGATCCATTATTGCTATGTGATGTGATTGGTGGTGTGGTTCGAAATCGAGTGTACTTGAATGATCATCTGAATAATTCTGCTTCGAAGCTTCTGTACATTTGTAAAAGACTTTGGAAAATGAGGAGGATTCAAAAATTTAAGTTGATTAACGCAGACAGACCAAAAGCAGTGATCACACATTTGGATGGTTCGGGAAAGGTGCTCGATATAAATGAATGTGTTGAATTGCTTGATGGCTGTAGTGCTGATGATAGTACGAGAAATGATTTTTCTGGAATTTAGTTCAGCCGGTTATATTAGGCTTTTCAACTATTACTCTGTTTTATACGTACACATACTTGATGAATTTTAATGTAATTTTGGAGTAGTTGTTTTATTGTTATTATTATTATTATTATTTTTTTTTTTTTTAAATTTTCTGATTACATTAATTTTTCCCCATTTAACTTGTTTAATATGAGCGATAATTATAATTTAGGCAATATTGTCAATGATAATACGTTTTTGATGTCCCATTTGTGCAATTCTCCAAATAATATAAATATTGGCCACATAAACTGCCAAAGCTTTAAGTTAGGTCAAAATTCTTCCAAATTTAATGAGATTAAAAGTATATTAGAAGGGTGTTATTTGAGTGTAGTAGGGTTTACTGAGACGTGGTTAAAGTCATATGTATCTAGTAATGCAGTAGAAATCCCTGGCTATGTGTGTCATAGAAATGATCGACCAATTGTAAGGGGGGGTGGGGTGGCTATTTACGTTTCAAAAAAAATTAAGCATAAAGTCGTATATTTGGGTAGTAATTATGGTGTGTCTGAATGCCTTTTTGTAGAGCTTGTTGTTGGAGAGTTTAAAATTTTGGTGGGTGTAGTCTACCTTCCCCATGGAAACTTCAATGCGTTCGAAGAAGATGTATCTGATTTGGTTGTAAGATATTCCAATATAGTAATAATGGGGGATTTTAACAATAATTTGTTCGACGTTAGTAAATCGTCACTAGTTAGAAGCCATTGCAGAAACCTTAATCTTTCTGTCGTTCACAATTCTATTCCGACGCACTTTGATGTTGCTCATAATTCAACATCATTAATAGATTATTTTTTGTTGTCCTCGCCGGACCTGGTAAAATTCTCCAATCAGTTCCAATGTTCTGGTGTGTCATACCACTCGTTTGTATTTTTATCTCTGAGTATGTCTTATGACAATGTGCCACTATTTAATGTATTTTATGACTATAGTGCCTTGGATCTTAATGGGTTACAGGATGCTCTAGTAGGCTGTCATTTATCTGATATATTCTCAACTAATAGTGTGGATGATCAGTTAGAGATATTAACTCATAGTTTGCAGCAAATTCATTCGACTGTGCCTATGAAGAGAAGTTGCTGTTCTAATTACACCTATGATAACTGGATCAAAGCGCCTGAAATTAAATATCAATTATCTCTCAGGGATCTGGCGTATCAGTCATATTTGAGAAATAGAAATGATGATAACTGGAGGATTTTTTGCAAATGTCGTAATAAAGCTAAGAATGTTATTAGGAAAACAAAAAGAGCCGTACACAGTAGACGATTTTATGACAAATCTACCAAGGAGATTTGGTCAATACTAAATAGAGCAGGCGTAAGTTCTTTTAATGGAAATGAAACTCAGCTTGTTGATGCTGAATCCTTAAATAATATGTTTACTTCCAACCAGTCGCTTAATAATGCAAGAGTTCCAAATGTACCTATTAATGAATTAGATGGTTTTTCTTTCCGTGCTATTGATTATCCCGAACTCTTTAATGCATTTAATAAGATAAAGTCTAATGCCGTCGGATATGACGGAATAACTTTAAAATTTTTGAAAATAATATTTCCTTATATAGGCAATTATGTGCTTCACCTTGTCAACTCGATTTTAACAACTTCCACGTTTCCTTCTTTATGGAAAGTGGCTAAGGTTGTTCCAATTCGAAAAACAAAGTCTGGCAATTTTGATGATAACTACAGACCAATTTCAATCATGCCTGTCTTGTCCAAGATGGTTGAACATGTATTGAAATCCCAGATGGTTGGTCGCATTGATGAGTGCTCACTTTTGCATGATTGCCAGTCGGGATTTAGGCGCTTTAGGAGTACAACATCTTCGTTAATTGGACTAACGGATAATATTAGCAAAATGATTGGTGGCCGCCGCTGCTGTGTTCTTTTGTCGTTAGACTTGTCTAAAGCATTTGACAAAATCAATCATGCTTTGCTTATTGAGAAACTGTACCGGTATTTTGGGTTTTCCAGCTCAGCTTGCCAGTTAATGCTGTCTTATTTGTTTGGTAGGAGTCAATATGTTTTTTGTAATGGTATTTCGTCTAGTATTCTTCCAGTGCATAGTGGTGTTCCTCAGGGTTCGGTACTGGGCCCCTTGTTATTTGTTATGTATTTAAATGACTTATTCCCCTGTATTGATAGCTTTTGTTATCCGTCCTCTTTTGCTGATGATGTTCAGTTACTGTTCAGAGGTGATATGGACTTCTTAGATGCATTGCAAAGTAAAATTAATTTTACCACCGTTACTCTTGAAAATTGGATCTCTGAAAATGATCTTTCAATAAATGTTAATAAGACTAAAGCATTGTCGTTTGGGTACAATCTCAGTGGTGATATTTCTATTGCATTATCGGGTTCTAATGTTTGTTTTGTTGAATGTATTCAATGTCTTGGTGTTATGCTCGATAACAAATTAAAATACGATTCTCATGTGATGTCTTTAATATCGAAGGTAAATTTTGTCTTGAGAAAGTTGTACAACTTGAATTTATGCCTGCCTTTGCATATTAAAATTAAAGTAGTTCATGCTGTAATAATGCCATTGTTTTTATATTGCATTGAGATTTACTCCGGTGCCTTAGGATACATAATAAGGAAGTTACAGCTAACATTTAACCGTGTAATGCGGTACGTATATTCTGTTGGCATTCGGCAGCATATATCTCCATATGTTAAGCGTTTTTTGGGATGTTCATTTTCTGATTTCATTGGTATTAGAAATTTATTACATTTTTACAAAGTATATAAAATTAAAGCTCCAATGTATGAAGTTGTTTTTTTTAATTTTGGTAGATCTGTTCGGAATCCCCAGCTTGTTATTCCGCGATTGACTCCCGCATTGAGTCGGTCATTTCATGTCAGAGTAGCCAGACTGTATAATAAATTGCCTACCTTGCTCAGAACATTCAACTACACTGCAGATACCTTCAAGAAGAAGCTCTATGTTCATGTGGAATCGACTAGATAGCGGAATTACAGACATATATATATATATATTTTTTACACTATGCGTAATTGTAGTCTTTTTAGAGTAGTATGATCCAATGTCTTACTTACTCATTTATTTATTTTATTTTTTTATACAGTAGTTTTTAGGAAGATAATTGACCATTGTGATTCCTAGTTTTGATTATTAAATGCGTATTTGCATTATTTGTGGGTAGTACAAATGTAAGTGAAATATTTATATTGTTTTCTTTGCGCACATTTGGGATATATAGGGCCAATAATTTGTCAATGTTTTTATTTATTTTGTTATATATTGTTTTAATACATTTTAGTTTTAATTTATTTATATTAATTATTTTATTTTGAAGTATTCTGTAACTATATATGGCCTAAGAGGCTCAGTTACCAACTGAATTGAAATAAATGAAATGAAAAATGAAAAGTGTGCATTTCATTAAGACCGAATTAATGGGACCTGCTGCTGATGAAATCGAATTCATTTGCGAAATTTCAATGGGGCGAAAAGTAAAAGTAGTTCATATATGAAATGTAAAAGGTGGTGAAGTTTATTTCAGAGTGAGTTTGATTATTTGTTGGAAACGACCAGAAATCTATCAGGTGTACAAAGAAAAGACTTCACTGATTGATAAACTATGACCCCACTTGTAACTTATGGGTGAAAACGTCAGAGTGCAAAACGTTTTATCGTAAGGTTGGTCTTTTGGCAGCATGACATCATAACCTTAAAATATTAGCGATGACGTATCGTCATCAAATGTAAAATATTGAGCGCATTAACACTCGTTAGACGTATTTATTTATTTCTTTTGTTTCATGAAATGTGAAATGGTCCAAATAAAACTTTATTTTTAAACAGTAAAATGAATATTGAATTGTTACAGTTTATTACAAAGAGCAAACATAAACATTACCATTGATTTCATGCAGTAATGCATCTTGTCATCCCAATTTTCCAAGTTTCTGACTCTCACAAATGGCTTACTCGATATTCTCTTTAAGGGCAACGAATTGTTAATGGATTGTTCGCATATCAGCACTCCTTCACCGCGACTTGAAATCACAGCACCGATGTGGCCAATTGCCACGAACTAAAACTGCGTACACATTTGGCAAATATTCGACAAAAATGTCGAACATTTGGTCGTCACAATCTGAACAACAAATATTTTTTAGGATCGAACAAGAAATCAGCCTTAGTGCGCAAGAGATCAATTGGAGGATGGGCTGTGTGGCCAGGGGCACCATTCCTGCTGTAACCAAACATTGTCCAAGTTCATGTTTTCAATTTCCAGCCACCAACAATTACGTCTGCAGTTGTGGGAATCGATGTTTCAAGACTCAATCACACACTCCCGACTACGGCAGCCACATTCTTATCAGTGCAGAACGTTTGACGACGGGGAACGCCGTGCCGTGAGTGTTGTCCACTATTATGCCGGTCATATTTTTTTCGCGCAAAGCAAATCGATTTCGTCATTTTGTAAGGGAGTAACAAAATCAGCAAATCATATAACAAAAACACAAACCACGGTAATTTCTACGGATAAAAACTAACCCCGATATTCAGAAAAATTGTAAAAAGTTTTACAGACTTTTAATAAGAAAAATGTATGAAAATACAAAAACAATTTTCACACATTTTTCTTAACAAAGGTTTGTAAAGCTGTTGATCTAGTTAACATTTTTGAGTTCTGTAAAAAACTGGTTGTAGACAAGGAATGAAGGATTATTTTAAGGGATCAATATTTAATCCTGGACAATTGGTTATATTTTAGAAATATATACAAAGTGGACTACTTTTCGTATTTTTCGATTTTGTAGGGGGAACATATTTTTATAATTTTTGTTTTAATTCTATTTTACCAATTTTGATGTAATTTGTCACATTGCGAATACACAAACATTTTTTACTTCATATTAAAAATGTCCACTTTTTTCAGACTTGTATGTGATATTTGAAAAATTTAATTCGATTTCTAAACTTTGTCCAACTGCATCTTATATATTTTAAGAGCAACGATACTTCATTTTATTTTTATTGTAAAATATGTTTTCTTATCTTTATTTCGACGTTTACGTTTTAGTTGTACCAAATGTAGTTTGGTTGAAGGAAAAATATAAAAAATATCGATTTAGAAAAAAAAAAACAGAATTGTGTCTTGGCGACATATTCGGAGAATTTCTCGTAGTTTTCGTTTTTTGCTATAGGCTTCGTTGTTGTTTCCTCCCATATAGCAAGCGCAGTGGGTGCACAACGATGGTATGATATGACATTTCAGTCAAGATGTTAGGCGAGAAAGCGCGGCCCTTGACAAAACAACATCTGGTTGAAAACATACCATTAAATGCACCACCCGGTATGTTTCATATTTAAGTCAGGGATATTGCGGTTTCTTGCTGGTCTGCAACATATGATTCAAAATATACCATTGAATGCACCACCCGTTACATTTCAGTCAGTTATATTATGGTCTGCATTTATTTCGCGTTCTCATTTTCTATAAAAGATTAACCTCTGTTGTGGTCTGTATGCACAGATTTGTTAGATTAAAATAAACCAACACAAAAAAATCGCGTTTTACTTGACTTCAGCTACACTTTTTCATATGATGATTGCTTGTTTCAAATATACTTTTTTTTTATCAGCTATTATTATTAGGACAATTCAAGTGCAGGTGTCGCTCAATATTAACAACACGTGACCCTCTAAATTATATGAATCACCGAACTGCATTTGTGATCCATACACTTTATCGAGTTGGATTTGTTTTCAGAACATCGACAGGTGGCTGGCATTTCCAAAGCATCGACTGTCTTTCACGCCACACTGATCGATGAACAAACAGTGTGTTGAAAATCTGATACGGTGAAATGAGCGACACTCCCCTTAAAGTAGACAAAACATGAAAAATAGAAACAATCTAATTGTTGTTTCTTGTAGTTTTCCCAAATCCCTGTTAGTTAAAAATGTTGTCAATGTATTTAATGGGAATCGAAGTCACCACCATTTGAGAAATTCTTTTTGTTTTGAACTTTACTAAGAACAATTTTATTATACTTCTTTTAAAATTAGAAGTACGGATATAAATATGATATAAATGCGCCTCAAGGTAAATCAAACTGAGAGTGTAGACCTTGTCGCCAATACAGATCGTCAAAGAACTTTGCTACATGACAATTACACGATGTTGTCACTGAACTCCGCCGCTCACCGAGCTTCATAAATTCCCAATTATTCAGTTGTGACAATTTTGCCAACTGGCCAATTCTCAATGGAAAAAAGTAGGTTTCGCGTCCAACACGATACGTTTGTAATCAAATGACTCGAGGTTCTTTTACGGACATTTTTAAGTGGTGGTGCTGGTGGTCTCGTCGCGTTGTGATAAGACCAAACACACAAAGTTTCCTTACGTGATTGTTGAAATCAGCAAATCGTTGCTGTTGTTACTTTTTTTGTTTTGTTTTTGCCGATAATATACTATAACCGCAAAAAATAGAAACGAATCATAAATTCCTTTTGCGCTTTTGCTTATGGCAAAAAAAGAAACAGCACAAAAAATAATCATGAAAAAAAATAATACATACTGTGATAAGATTAGCACGGCTAGCAAAGAAAAACCTAAAAAAAAAAAAACAAATTGAAAATTGATGATACCATTTGAAGACGCGGTGCATTTAGACCAGACCCTCACGCTCTCCGAGTTTATCGTTGTTTTGCAAACTTCAAAACTTTGAACGGTCATTAATGAATTCGACAAATACTTTTACTTTTCTGCTCGTGTTTGTGCCAGTGTGTGTGTGTGATTTGCTTTTAATTAAATGCTCTGACGTTTATTTTTAGAATATAATCGCATTTTAATTATGTATGTACTCCCATACAACTCTACCAACAGATATTTCATGCATTGCCAGTTATCATTCCAAGTCGGCTGAATAATATATATATATTTTTGGCTAATAAACGACTTAGTCATGTGCAGTTAAATGTGATTGGTAATAACACTTATGGACATTCATTCCCACACTCAACTGCAGACACATTCTTGGTGGTTATGTTTTATTAATTAAGCCCTAGCCAAGAATCAAGTTAAGTTGTTAAGTTGTTTCTGCTCGAGCATAATAGCCAAATTCATAACGAAAATTTGATTGCGATTATACTCTCACTAACTTTCTTCTACGGCGTCATAAATGTTATGGGCAAACAAAAAAAATTATAATAGCAAGTCAGTATTTAACCTCATTGTCTGTTAAAACTTGCAATAAATTTTTTTTTTCAAATTATGAATATAACATTTTTTAACAGCCTGTATTTATAAAACGAATTTGTTTTTCGTTTCGTTAAAATAACGAACAGAAATTCTGTTTCGCCAGTTTGGGTTTTTGCAACACGAAAGACTCAGTTAAATTCTAATTGAAATTTTTTTCTTATGTATTTTTGTGTGTATTATCTTATTAGATTCGTTGGAGTTATAGAAACCCAATTCAGTTTCTTTTCGGCTACAAACGTTTCTGTTCGTCTCAGACGTATGCGTTTTATAAAAACAGGCTGTAAGAGTATGTTGTAACTCGAATGCAAGCTAATGCGATCAGGGTTTTTGTAGTTTGTAGGGGTTTCATGTTATTTGTGAGTCTGTTCATCAAATGCTCCGGAACTATTAGAACTACACACGCAACTCAAACTTATGTATTTCTTGTCTTGAGAAATATAGCTTATTTTTCTTTTTTCTCATTCACAATTAAAATCTTTTGTAACAAAAATATATATTTGAAAATACTTTAAAGTTCAATTATTTACCAAAGCTCTTTAGAGATTAAATAAACCAAACCAAAAAAAAAAAAACAAAACAAAAACAAAACACATACATTTTTAAACAAAAATCCCTCTATTACTTCAACACCAGCAATTTGCTGTTGTTGTCAGCAACAACATTCAAGGTTAGATAACGTCTCACCCGAATGTTACACCACATTCGACAAAACATATACCTTTTAATTTTATTATCACGTTTAACCACCGGAAAACCATGTGATATTCTGAGAATTTTTGACATAAGCAACAAAAAAAAAAAACTTATAAAATTATTTCAAAACTTCAAAACTGGCTGGATCCAGTAATAGTTTACGAAGGAAATGTTAATTAACTAGTTTTGAGGTGGTCGTCGTTCTTTAGAATCAAACGAAAAGGGTGATACACCTAGAAGTTGTAATATTACATATTCTACTTAAAGCCTTAATATTCGCCTCTAAGATTTAAGGTATCCATTATTTGTCTAATTGAAAACAGGAAAATACAGCGTCTTTGTTTCATATATCCGAGGTTTTCAGTAATGCGACGTCCGGATAATTGAAATCGATTTCATTCAACCGATGTTCGAGTGTTCACAAGCAGAAAATGAAGGCGCCGCTAGATTTACGTTCGGAGGCGTTAAAATCGAATGCGAAATTATCAGCCTGAGCCACGATGTCGAACGACAACGTTCGAATGCTTTTTTTAGAGACAAACAGCTGATTTTAAAGCCACTAAACATGTGTTTGTCTCCAAAAAAAAGCATGCGAACGTTGTCGTTCGTGGATTACGCTGATTATTTCGCATTCAATTGTAACGTCAATTTAGCGGAATTGATTTCTTTGAAAACAGATTTTTCGAGAGTAATTTTGATACCAATAAAGCGGTTTTAATTCATTTAAATATTTGGATTCAATGAACGACTTTCAATTAAGCGGATTCAACTGTATTTGCAGAAGCTAAGCTCAACCAACAGAGGACATTTGGTGCTCCATAATAAAAGAGGACATTTGGTGCTCTATAAGACAAGACGATATTTTGTCCTTTATAATAAAAGACATTTGGCATTCGGTAATAGAGACATTCCGTGTCTCCATCTGTCTCGGACAGACGACCATTGATCGTTTGCTTCTTTTTAGGCTCTATTACATTGTAGGCTGAAATCTCTATGGTAGTCTCGAGTCTAGTCTGCTCTACAGTTCCCTGGTACGTCCCAGATAGGGCGAATAAGGAACTGTGGTGCCATCTCGTTGAGAGCCCTGCGACAGAAGTTTGATTTGGGGTGTTCCCTCACCAGTTGACATCTGATAAAGTTAATTTTGCTCAGATAGGCCTCCTTTCGAAGAACGTTAAGAAGTCTCCCAATACTGATGTCTATAGTCAGGATTGCTAGTGTCACGACTATCTTACCTATAGTTTCTTTATTGAATGCCCTAGTTACAGTTTCACCTGGCAAGTTAAACGTTAATAAAAACCAATTAAAAGATGGATAATAATTACGATTTTTACACTAACCTCCAATTGAATTCCCCTTATCAGTTGTCGTCACCGACATATCTTTGTTACTGTCCAGTCATGTGTGCCTGGTGAACTTGGCTCTGTGTGTGTGTGTGAGTGAGTGTGTGAGTGAGTGTTGACGCGTCTCTTGATTTTTGCCAAGTTAATTTGTTAAATAAATATTTACACCTATATAATTTGTTAAACAAATATGAGAACAACTGCAGTCGTTCATTCCATTATTTCGTTCATTTAAACAGATAAACAATTTTTAATTAATGTTTATTTTCTTGTTTTCTTACTTTTAACATGTCTTTGCAGAATCATTTCTTGTGGTGAAACGGAAAACTTCCTAAAGTGCTTACTTAACTTCAAATGGAATACAAAGCCAAACTGTGTGAAAGTCAACAACAGACAGCAATAAAATCTATAATCGTTTAATTAAAATATAAAGTTATCGAAAAAGAAAAAAAAGTGAACAAAAAGAAAGGAAAAGAAGAAGATCGAATTAAGTGTGTGGTGTGTGCTAACAATTGGCAAATCTGTAAAGTCAATAAGATTTCAAATCCCCTAACGGGATTTTGTGTTGAAAGTAGTTCTTTTTTTCTACTTTCCAGTGTATGCGTCTACTCGTGTGATTATAACGAGGTTGGCCTAGTAAGAAATTCGATTGTGATTGTCAGTTTGGAATTTTATTATTTTTTTTTTCATTTATAAAAAATATCAAAATTCGAAAAGTATTCTTCTTTCCTTTTACAATAAATTAAACCAAAAAAAAAAAAGAAAACCAGCAAAAAGTCTGGTGCTCGAGGCTTCTTCATCCGTTACCGTATCCTTTTTGGTTCCCGTTCAACTTTTACTGTTCATTTCGTTTTATAGAACGGTAATGCCCGTACAACAAGAGAACGCGCTGGTACGCGTTTATCAACGGTGATAATAATGAATTTAAATCAACACAGTGGTCCTGGTCCGCCGTCTAAATCACTGTCACTCTCATCAAATTTAACGCAATCAATGAAAACCATACAAGTGTCAAATCCCACCAACCCAAATGCCAACAGCAGCAGCAGCAGACTAATCACAAACGATAATAATTTGTCTTCATGCGATCAAGTTGATTGTGCCAAACCAACAACGTTTAAAACCACAACAAATACTTCCAATAAAAACGTTACTTCGTCCCTATCCACAGCGATGTGTGCTTCTGTCGCAACAAGCATGACCAAATCACCGTTGACCATGAACGGTGGATCTGTGTCCTCGACCAATGCGGCTGGGGATAATTCGTACATGGGAGGTGTTGGCACGCATAATGGCAGTGCCATTGCAAATGGTTGTGCCACAACGGCTGGACATCCGCCTCCCGTATCGCGTACTATATCATCGGATCGTCTGGTTACCGGTCCATCATGCAAAGCTTTGCGCACCGCAGTGTCAGCTCTATATTCAGTGGATGACTTTGTTAAGGAGAAAATCGGCTCGGGATTCTTTTCGGAAGTTTATAAGGTAAGTTTGTTATTAAACAATAGAAAATTAAGAAAATAGAATACCAATGTAAGGAAATTGAGGACGGCCAAAAAATGTTCGTTTACTCTGTAACCATGATACGGTTATTAACATAATCATTTGGATGGTTGACACTATTCCTCTTTAAAATCCGCAGTAAAAAAATATCCTGTAAGCGAATGAAGAATATTTTCTCAGTTCATATCTGGCGAGAGTCCATATTCTAGCATGCTGGCGGCATCACAGAAATATCAAACACCTTCTGATATGACACCAGCAGCAGATTAAAACAGCACTTGATTGACAGCATGCTGTTATCGTGTATGGTACCCATTAGATGTCATATTATTTAACCCTCTAGTACCCAATTCACAGAGTCATCTCTCAGCCATGTAAAACTTCTCTAGGAAAGCATTAGCCGTTCGGAGCCGGCTTTAAACATTATGCCCCGGTCAGTGAGTATACGAATTATATCGTACACAGCTCACTGATTCGAGAGAAGTCCCCCGTCAGTTCCTTTATGGAATGTTTGTTTAGCGAAGTAAGTACTTGAGTAGTGCCCAATTATGTTTTGCAAAATAATGGAGACCTCCCATAACCAGTCCGCTTCAGTTCGTTTATGTGATTTTCTCGTAAATGTACCAAATCTGGGCCCCTTAGTGGTTCTCTTAAGAGAGGACACAGCTTGTGATAAGAATTTCACAATTTCCCAACTATAAATTTCGGCGAAATGTGTTGCAACAACACAATGAAATACATTTTTGGTATTCCCCGACATAGGCAAAACCTAAAGAGAACTGACGCCAAATAAATGGTAGAGTGATAGAAATAAAACACTCTAACAATCGTCTGAAAAGTTATACACAACGAACTAAATTACAGATATATATCTGTTCTGTATATTATATTAAAAAATCAAATATAGAATTTAGGAAACGATGTCAACTAAATACATTTGTATTTCGCCTTTATTTGCTATGTTTAATTTGACAATCTAGCGTTTCCGCTTATTTTTTGTTTATATGACGACCATCTTTTTTTTTTATCAGTTATAAAACTAAGCGGCAGATAACAAAAGTCTTCATATAAAAACAAAAACTAGCGATAAAACTCGCATGCTAAAATAAAACTGTATTGACTTCTATATACGACAATCATGTCGTCAATAGAGCTCGTCATATTTGTTGTCAATTTTTTTTTAATATCGTACCAAAAAACTGGCAAGATAGGTAGACCTTACATTTTTCAGCCGAATAGAAACATGCAAACTCCTAATTGACAGAGCCTATAGAAAATGATAGGCGGGCGTTGTCCTGAGAAAACCTATCGTGTCAAAAACTTCACGGAATTTGTCAGGCAATATCAGTAGTCCTCTTCCGAAACTATACAGGTTTCGAAATATTTTTTAAATTATTTTTCTGTTTTTGAATGGAATTTTTGTGTATGCCTTTTATCGACGGAAGTCTGATGTCTGGAGAAAAAATGTATGTTGAATTCCTGATCAGAAATTCATTTACAGTGACAACCTTGTGAGAGAGCTGATTATGGTGGTGATATAACCACGAGCTTTCTTTTCACATGTCTGGCATTATTACAGAATATTCTTTATAAAATAATATTTTGTCTTTCGTCGATTTGGAGGTGGTTTTTTGCAGTTGGAGAACGTCATTCGGATGATTGTTGACTGATTCTCCTATCAAACTCATTTAGCACCGTCTCATTATTAGTAACAATGCGTTTGCTGAAATTGAAGTTAGACTTAACTTGTTGTAGCTTTGAATCTTCAGCGTTCTTCAGGTCTTTTGGAATTACTGGAGCGGAAAAACGTTTTATAGCGAAACAATGCTTTGAAATAAAAAAGTATTGATTCAGGAAAGTTCAGCGACTTTGTTACTCAAACTTAGATAAAGATTGTTGGTAACCATTTCCTCCGGTCACAATTCACATCACATATAAAGAAAATTGTTTGTCATGTTCAGTTCACTGGATGACCGGCGAGATCAAGTATTTTCCACCACATCTACTAATCGCTAATCGCATGACTTTGAGTCAATAAAAGCCCAAGTTTTTAACATTTGTATTGATACGGCACAAGAAATTTTCATTTTCAATGTAAAATTTGAAACAAATCCGAAATTTTTATCGATTAGATTTAAGATAAACTTGTATCAGTTCATTGGATGTCCGACAAGAGCCAGTATTTAACCACATCTCAAACTCCCTTTTGAGTTAATTTTGATTAAGTTGATAAAGTGTAAGCCTTCTGTATCATTTTTATGGAATCGGTGGGAGAAATTCCATTTTCAATGTTAAATTTGAAACAAATCCCAAATTTTTTTTTATCGATTATGACACTCGATACATTTTTTTGAGAAGAACTGACTACAAAGAGCCCTTTACTTTCGCACTGTGTTGCAAGTCTATAATTTTATTCTACTACAGTTTGTTTTTTGATTTTTGAAGGCAAGTCTATCACTTTTATTGCTCGGATTGTTTTGATTCATTATCTTTAATTACAAAAAATTTTTATTTCATTAATATTAATTTTTTTTTTCGTATTTAATTCAACTTTCTCAAAGTTGTAATGAAGTTGTAATACAAAATCATTATTCATGATTTTTAAGTTTCAAAAGAAAAAAAATAAACCATAACAATTCGATGATTGCGATTTTAAGCAAACATAGAAAAAACATTTGTCATTTTTCACAATTTTCAAATTGAAATAAAAATTTGAAAATATCAATTTAGAAAGTGTAGTACTACGGTCGCTACAACAACAACTAGACTCAACATCAACGTCACAGTGTCTGGACAAATAAAATTTGCCAACGGCGGCCAAACCACCGAAGAAACAAATAAATTCATTTCGAACTTGAGAAGAAAACACAATAACTACAGAAAAACGTTTGCGTCTGTTTTATATTCAGTTTTTGCCGTCTAAGGCAGTGTGTTAAAAAACAATAAAAATGGAATTAATTGCAGCATTTATATGCTCGTATATGGACAGCGAAATGAAAACTTTTTCAAAGCGAAATGCAAAGACAGACAAACCGACATTCATGGCTCGTTTAACAAATGCTTCGAACGGTAGTTTTCAGTTAGTTTTTGTGGGTAAGTTTTCAGATAAATACAAAAACAAGAAACGCCAAGCTATTTTGGTTTTGGCTTCGTTTCGTTTATGAAATGATTAAAGTAAATTTTAAATGTAAATTGGTAACATTAATGTGAAATATGTCACTGCATGAATGAGCCATTGAGATGGTTGTCTTAAGACAGCCATTCCTAATGAGTGCGAACGTTGAACGGTTTTTTTTTTTGATTTACTACAAATGTTATTTATGGGGACGTTAAATAGATTCAATAAATTTTGAAGTCTGATAAATCCATTGATTCATATTTTTTTGAACAAAAAAAAAAGAAATATATACATACAACAAAACAGGTCTTGATAAAAGAAAACTAAAATATGATAACAGTTCAATAGTTTTTTTTATTGATACAGTTTAGAGACAGCCACATGAAATCTGCTGCGTTATTGTGGTAAAACTGTATTTAACTTTGTAGTTTCTAACATTGCAAGTAATGAATATATCTTAAAGACGTCTCTATGGCTGGCCAGACTATCTTCAAGATTTGAAATGTAATTTCCACGCTCTTTACTAAATGAAATTGGTTACGCGGCCCCATATTGGCAACAGAATTCCAACATGATCTAACAAAACTTTACATAATATTACAGGAGAAGCAAAACATGTTGTAAAATATAAATATTATTTTTGTGTTGGCGCGCGTACTGGCTGTCTACACAAAAAATTTTTACTGTAGGTTGAGGTACACCATTGTAGCAGACAATAATTTCAAAACCCTGTTAACATAGGGTCGTTCACCTTATCATAGCACTATCCACTCGACTATGTAAGCGATACAGTTGATGTTTCTCTCGAGGATGAGAGAAGTTGAAGTAATAACTAGTCTGGTCTGGCCATCATTGAACTATTCTGACTGACAATCACCGCAACACCAGTTTCAGCTTTGGTTTGTGCGTTTGAACCGTTTGACTTTGATCGTTTATCAGCAGACGGCTTTTAAATCTTTGCTCAAGGATCATATTGTACAGAACTTATAAAGTTAAGTGGTTCCCTGTCGAAATTTCTTATTGAGATAGAGAGAATTGAACAAACCCTAACAGAATAATTCTGGACTACTAGATAAATACTAAATACAGAAATGCAGAAAAGGGAATTTTAATATTTAGTTGTGTCATCGGCGGATCCATCAGCAAAGGTTTGCCGTGTTCCGTGGACAAAACATTTTTTGTTCTCGCTATTATTTTAACGACCCGCCGATGGAAGTTGTCGAAGGAGACAATTAATTCTTAATTCATGATTTAATTCATGATCACTCCAAAAATAACTTTAACGAAAAGCAAATGAGATATAGGGAATTGATCTGCCGGTGGAACAAATCCTAACAAAATATTTCTGGACTGGACTGGAAAAACATCAAATATAGAGATGCAGAAATGGGAATTTAAATTGAAAAGCTTTTATTGTTCTCGCTATAATTTTAACGATCCATCTGTGAAAGTTGTCGAAGGAGACAATTAACAATTTACTCTTAATAAAATTGAATAACAATTTTAATTTTAATTTTTAATTCAATTTTAAAATTGAATAACAATTTTAATTTATATGCTTCGCCCATTCTTGATTAACTATCAAAATTATCGAAATTGAAACGTTAGCAATTCACATCTGCTACAAGAGCATCAAATGCATCACAAAAAAGTCACTGTTTGGTGGTGATTTTTGACTGGCGGAATTATCTAGGGAGCAGACGATCTAAATCGTATTGCAGAAGTAGTAGTACGTCGGCAAATTCTAGATGCCACTACGCCTCTCCTGTGTTGGAAATAAACGCATCCAACTTAGGTTGTTGTCAGAGTGCGCGCTGCAAACAAATCGAAGCGATAATAGTTCGTGCTATAGCAATGCTGCATGATGTCAGTCATAGAAATTGCTATAGCTGACCTGTGTTGGAAATGAACGCATGCAACTTTGGAGGATGTCAGAGTGCGTGCTGCAGAAAGGCGAAGTGAGAAGCGATAATAGTTCGTGTTATAGCAATGCTGCAAGATGTCAGAGTGACAGCGGAGGGAGTTCATCGCGCAAATCAAACTGCGCAGGTAATGTGTGTTTGACTAACACTTCACTTCATTCACATGAATGTTTTTTTTTGTGTCAAATAATACTTTAAATTTTTTTTGTTGTTGTTAAAAAGCCTGGAATATATGAAGTAATATGAGTTTCTTGCCCCTATTACGGTTTACAACTAAACTCAGTTGAGTTGTAATTTCAGTTGAAATTTTACAATTTGGTATTATCGATAACAACTCAACCATTCAAAAAATTTCAAGTTGTAATTTATCGTATTACAACTCTTTTGTGGTATTACCGTTTACAACCCTGTGCTTGTGCGGTTGACAAACTCATCAAACAATTACAACTGATCAATGCCAGTTGTTTCAAAAAAATTATCAGAGCAAAATGGAGATCGGGTAAACACATATTTGTAATTAATTAATAATTAATCTGCAATTTGAAACAAATTTATAGAAAAAATAAAGTTACAACAGCACGCCAGTTCGAAAAACTTGTTGAGCTTATGAGGAAGCATCCCGACACTGGACGAGGCAAGCCACAATTCGGAGGCAGCAAAAACAAAAAAACAAGAAAAATAGACGTTATACTGTTGTAATTTCTTTTGTCTTTTAACTTACAATCATAACGTTTAAACTGTAGTAGCCCTTTCTGTTGAGATATAGATGTTGCATTTCTTTTTTTGGTGAAATGATGCGAACGTGAGTCCCATCGATACATCCCAATATTCCCGGGAATCTATTTTTTTGTATAAAATGCACGCATTGAAGCGTTCTGCTCCTCTTCCGTCATTTGGGTTTTAATCCATTTCGCAGACATATGCTGCTCGATTATATTTAACACTTCCTTCATAACTACAGATACTGTCGGTTGTGCCAATCCAACATTGAAGTCATTTCCACTGCATTTTTGGTAACTGCCGTCTGCAAGGAACCTGAGAGTTGCGCATAGCTTCAAAATAGGAGGTATAGCCGTACCTCGCACAGGTTTATTAAAAAGCTCCTTCGTCTCATTTAGCAGATAGCAAAATGCATCCTTATTTAAGTGAAAATAACTTGTAAACCTGCAAGCAAAAAGTTTTTAAAGGCCATTCAATTATAACCACAACCTTTTCTTACTTGCTGTTTGGAAGTTCCAATGGATTAGAGTGATCCCGGAGACTTCTTCGTTTCCGTAGAACATCAATGTTCTCATCAACACTTTCGTCGTTGTAAAATAAATCTATACAAATGTCCATTTCACTATTTATTAACAAAAAGCACGATTTCACAAACAATAATAATTTTTTCACAAACAATAATCTATTTTTTTGTGTTTAAATTTCTTGTCGCAATACCATCAGCTGTTTAATCAGTTGTCAAATCATCACTTTTTTAGGTTGGCAACGTCAATACGATTTCAACTGAAACTAGTTGTAATTCGTAATACCAAAAAGGAGTTAAGTTGTATTATAGTTGAGTTGTTTCAATTTCAACTCAACTGAGTTTAGTTGTAAACCGTAATAGGGGTATCTATTGATTTTCATTGATTGTTTTCAGTTTTTATCACATCTGCACCAGGGTTATATAGTTGCAATCAAAAGTCGACTTTTCGACCTTTTGACTTTTTCAGAAATTTAAAAAGTCGATTTATAGACTTTTCGAGTTTTTGTGAATTACAACTCGATTAATGTCGACTTTTTGACTTTTTCAGAAATTTAAAAAGTCGATTTTTAGACTTTTCGAGTTTTTGTGACTTTTTGACTTTTTCAGAAATTTAAATAGTCGATTTTTAGACTTTTCGAGTTTTTGTGAATTACAACTCGATTAACGTCGACTTTTCGACCTTTTGACTTTTTCAGAAATTTAAAAATTTGATTTTTAGACTTTTCGAGTTTTTGTGAATTACAACTCGATTAATGTCGACTTTTTGACTTTTTAATTGAAAATAACACAATTTTATTCAATCTTCTACTAATGCATGTTTTTAACGTAACAAATGAGAAAAAATAGAGATCAATTCAGTTCCACTTTATGGTATATAAAACTAAATGTCTATTTCGATTTGAATCACATATCCTGTTCAATAGATCGATGAAAAACGAACGTTATATAAAGGAACAGAAATTTACCATCGGAATACTTTTGCTAAGAGTCACATTTCTTTCAGTCTAATAGTTTTCTAAACATCTGTTGCCCAATTTCAACTCCAGTACGAATGTGCCACCATATAATGGCAGTCATCATATTATTAAACTAAAAAGTCGAAAAAAGGCGACACCAAAAAGTCGACTTTTTCGTAATCAATCAGACGACTTAATTTGTCACCATTTTCGTGAGTCGACTTATACAACCCAAATCTGCACGGTCCCGCATATCCTAAATCAATGAATTGATTTTGCTATTGAGACGAAAATGCCGAAGAATTTTCTTGCGATTTAAGAATCATCTGTTGTTTTACAATTGAAACGCTTGGCAAGACCATATTTGTAATTAGCGTAATTACAAAGAAACGAATCAACTAAACGAAATTCACTACAAAATCATATGTACGTACATGAGTAGAACGTGTATCTAAGCATCAAATCTTGTGCCGTTGGTGATGCCGGCTGCACTCACTTCGCATTGCTGTTGGTTTTCACTTTTAATTGGAGTTTCCTTTTGGCCAACGACTGAAACAAATAAGCCAGCAGCCAAACAAAACAAAAAATGAAGACATTAAATTTGGGGATTTACTTAAAATGTTTTATTACAATTTATTTAAACAATTAAAACAGATTACGAGAGATGGTGCTTTTTGTTTTTGTGTGCTGACTGGCGGATTTTGTTCGTTCACATCACGTCACATGGCGCACATAACATTTCACGTTTCGCGCTTCTTTCTAAACTACGCTTGTAACTTTTGTTGTTGTTGTTATTATTTATTCATTCATGTTGGCTGGTGGTGTAGTGAGTGCTGGTACATTTCAGACATTGAAGTGGAGATACTTACTTGGCGGCTATACGATGTGTATGTACGAGTACGAGTACCAGTACCAGTACCTACTACATATATTCTCTAGATGCAACTTTGCAAACAATGGGCATATTTGCTGTTGTTGTTGTTGTTGAAGTACCCAGTGTTTTTTTATTTATAACTTTTTTTCGAGTGCATTCCACACATAAAAGTGAAAACATTATTTGGCGTTTTTTTGTTTTTGTTTTTTTGGTTGCGTCTGTCTTGTTTTTCGATGTTGATATAATTTATAAACAACAAAAACAACAACGGTAGCAGCAGCACTATTTAAAAGTATAACAACTTTTATTGCATTTAGTAGAGTTGGGTGAAAATCTCTGAACGAGACCAAACCAAAAAAAAAACATAGTTTTAAAACAATTGCAGAGGCGAAGCAAAAACATTAAATTTGTATAAAGTGAAACTGTGGGTAAATTCGTTTGGCTTTTTTTTTTTTTGGTTTTGGAAATATTGTCTTGAAACAGAAACCAAATTGCTTGTTATAATTAATTATGCTATCCTCATTGTCAGTGAGTTAAAACAAAGATGTTTGTGAACAATGGTCCAATAATTGTTTGTATATAAAAAAAAGTAGAAAAAAATTCAATGGAATGTAAATTTTTTTTTTTTTGGCAAGCATAAGGTTTATATGGGTAGAGGACTGACCTTATGGTAGGTAGACAAGTAATTGATTAATTACAAATACATCTTGTTTTTAAGAACAGCTTTTATCTGGCCATAGATTTAATTGTGGGGTACTATTGCATAGTGATCCAATTCCCTTTTTAGGGGGGGTCTAGGTCTGTCTAACACATCTGCTGTTCCACCCGGTGGCGATGCAACTCCACACTGCTTTATGGACATAACATCCATCCTCGAAAGTGGTGGAGACTTACGTCAAAAAAATGTTTATGTAAAAATGATTGTAATATATAAAGAATTACAATAAAAATAGACATAAGAAGATAGTGAACGAAATTTGCAGTAGTTAGAGATGTGTACTCTGAATTAATTTACGAAAAATGTGAGTTTTGGAAAATTTTGAGTTGTAACCCTTTTGTACGATTGCAGTGACATCATTGTTGAAGAGCGGTTTAGTGAGAGTCAGACATTGTTGCACATTGGTTGAGTGACAAATACTAACGGTCAGAGTCAGAGCGTTACATATTGATACATTTCCAGTGACACTTCAATGTACGATTAACAGAGTGTTGACGATGTAACATTACATTAACATAAAACAGTATGAAATAACAGAATGTTATGATTTTAGACATAATGATAAGAAGCAATAATTGAGGAGTTGAGTCTTTTTTGACCACGTCCAAAAAAATAAAAAATTCGAGATATTTCGCAGAAAAAAAAAATCTTTTTCAAACTGTCTACGAAGTCTTAGGTTGACAAGAAAAAATGTTTCATAATTTTTTTCATTGAAATTGTTAATTTTTAAAAGTAATGAAAATCAAAACTGGTCATTTCCAGCGAGTTAAGTTTCAAGTCCAAAAAATAAAAATTCGAGATATTTCGCTGAAAAAAACTATTTTTTTTTCAAACTGTCTACGAAGTCTTAGGTAGACAAGAAAAAATATTTCATAATTTTTTTCATTGAAATTGTTAATTTTTTAAAGTAATGAAATCCAAAATGGTCATTTCCAGCCGGTTAAGTTTCAAGTCCAAAAAAATAAAAATTCGAGATATTTCGCAAAAAAAAAATCATTTTAAAACTGTCTACGAAGTCTTAGGTTGACGAGAAAAATTTTTTCATAATTTTTTTCATTGAAATGGTTAATTTTTAAAAGTAATGAAAATCAAAACTGGTCGATTCCGGCGAATTATGTTTCAAGTCCAAAAAAAATAAACTTTCGAGATATTTCGCAAAAAAAAAAATCCTTTTTCTAACTGTCTACGGCGACAAAAAAATGTTTTCATAATATGTTAATGGAAATTGTTAATTTTTAAAAGTAATGAAAATCAAAACTAGTCATTTCCAGCGAAATAAGTTTCAAAAGTGTGGTCAGTTTCAAAATGAACTTTTTGTTTTTTAAAGTTAAATAAGAATGTGAAAACCGTAAAATGGTAGTGTAAACTATTTCACATGAACTATGAAAATTCTATAAAAAAAACTATGAAAATTCTATAAAAAAAACTACTGGATATTTTCTCAAATTTCTGTTTTTACTTGGGTACAAGTACAATCCTTCCGGTTAATAATGGAAAATAATTCCATTCAAATGGCTGCCTCGGCTGACAATGCAGTAGCCTACACGATCAATTGTTGAGAACGACGGTGAATTGATGTGGATGGCGCTTCACGCACACTTTCTGCCACAGCAGCAACATTCTCGGGTGATACGCACTGTTTTTGGCTTTTCACGCTTTGGTTTATCGATGAGGCTGCCAGTTTCTTTTACTTTTTTCACAAGATAACGAACATACGGAGCTGACGGTGCTTCTATTCTTCGAAAATCCGTAGGCAATTTTCGCACACATTCTGCAACATTAACATGATTTTCAGAGTAATGTCGCAATATTTCCCAGCGTTGTTCAAGCGTGTACACAACCATATTCGTTCAGCGGAAGGATAAAACTAATAATCTGTCAAATCAGACATGAGCAAAGTGTTACCATTCACGAAATAAGCGCTAGTTGGCAAAAAAAAAACGTTAGATGGCTGACCCAAAAAAAAAACGTTTAATGGCAAACCTTTTATTCGTCATAATCAATAATTCACTTTGGAATTTGATCAATTCCATCATTATTGAATCAAAACTGGTCAAGTCCAAAGAATTATGTTTCAAAAGTGTTCAAGTCCCTTTATTCAGCTTCAAAACTAGTCAAGTCCAATCAATTACACTACTCAACAAAATGAAAAAATGTCATGTACTCCGGATGCGATAATTTTTTCTGTGTAGATAACCTTAACATGAGCTCGAAAAACGCAATAAAAATTTTTTTTTTCGTTTGGTTTTTGTTTTATTTTTTTTTTTTTTAAATTTAAAAAAAAAAATTTTGGTTAATTTGTTTCGTCCGGCATAACTCGGGAACCACTAGCCCGATTTAATTGAATTAAATTTTAAAAAATTTAAAACAATTACAATTCCCTTAATCTGTTCATATATTGTTTTCCTATACAAGCAACAGTTTCCAAGTTAAAAATGAATATATAAAGGAAAAAACTTATTTTTTGCCTAAAGATTTAAATTTTTTTTTTTAAAAAATCCATAAAAAAAACAAAATGAAAAAAAATGTCAAATCTTATTACTTTTATGTAAAGTCACATAACCTATGAGCAAAATGAGGCAAAGATCATGAAAATCGATTCACGCGTTTCGCTTTTATTCGCAATTGAGTAAAGGTATGAATTTCAAAAATTTCAAATTTTCATATATTTTTGTCACCCAACAAATTTTAATTTTTTTTGTAATAAAAAAGAAAAAACCTTACCATAGACAAAGTTGTGCATATGTCGAGCAAATTTTTGAAATTCATACCTTTACTCAATTGCGAATAAAAGCGAAACGCGTGCATTTTTTAAAATTTAATTCAATTAAATCGGGCTAGTGGTTCCCGAGTTATGCCGGACGAAACAAATTAAGCAAAAAAATTTTTTTAAAATTTAAAAAAAAAAAAATAAAACAAAAACCAAACAAAAAAAAAAATTTTTATTGCGTTTTTCGAGCTCATGTCAAGGTTATCTACACAGAATAAATTATCGCATCCCGAGTACATTTAGACTGTTGACTAGTGTTATTAACGATAAAACCGGAAAAGGTTGCCAAAAAGTGAACATTCGAAAACCGCAACTATTTTCTTCATGAATTTTGAAAAATTAAATGCTATGTATTAGTTTTTTTCGGGTTTATTCAAAAAAGGCAAAAATGGACTTGACCACTTTCGAATCTAATTGTAATTAGCACAAGGTATCAAATTTTTTATAAAAAAAAGTGGGAATTTTTGTTTAAAATTTTAAATTGGCTGCTCTTAGGGCTCTTCGCCTGGTAGCAGTCTTTGGTGAGACTCTGTAGCGAACGATCGCTTACCGCTTACCGTTAAGGACGGCTGTGGCTGCTTGTCACCCCAGATAAGAACACCCCAATTTTTTCAGTGAACGTTTCCACCAATTAAATTCCGCTGACTTTGCGTGTGAGAATAATCTCTAAGCCATGGCTTTGAATTCGGCAAACGGCAACCAACAGACAATCCCAATGCAAGTGTGATATTTTTCGCACCCATAAAACCAGAAAATGCGTTTGATCAGTCCTCTTTACCCAATTTAAAGCCCCATGTGCCCAGGGGTCTGTTAGACGCTTCCCTCTTTAGAATCGGTGAACGGCAACCAAGCTCTCAACAGACAGCCTAGGAACTGTAATGGCAGAATGGAGTTTTTGCCAACCGTGAAACCAGGAAACATTTCTGGTCTATTCCCAGTTTGCAGTCACTTCTCGCCCTCTGCATACAACAAAATACTTGCAGGGGTTTTCGCACCAGATAATCATCACTCGGGACGCTCTTATTAAAAAAACGAGATATAAGCCTAGTCCGCAAGAAACCCATACAACATTAACTCACGTTGCTGTAAATTAAGAAAAAATCAAATTACATAAATGAAATATATATTTTGCTAAATCGGTGTTAGAACAACCATTTAATTAACTTCATGTGGAAGTGTTGAAATGCACTTCATTCATTCATTGAACCATTAATCATCGTCGTGTCGTAGCCTGCAATGGCGTTACACATCATCATCATCATCATCATGAAATACGTATGGCTGCAATTCAGCGTAATAGATTTGAATCTTAATTATGGCAAATACACAACCAATCTGTGCGATTTTCTTTTCTTTCTTTTTTTGTGTGTGTGTGTTTTTTTCTGTATTTCCAACTCTTCTCTCTTGTTTTTAATATTCCAGCTGGTGCAAAGTTTCTTGGAGTTTCTTGGATTCCTTCAACGTATCGAAACTTGTTGCTAACCCCCAACCAGTTTCATGCTATTTGCCACTTGCTGCACATACAGATCCCGAAGTGATAACAAAAAAAAAGACGCGTGTAGTTGGAAGTAGTAGTTGTTTTTTTTTTTTTTTTGCTTGATGCCATTGAATGATATGATTTTATGGCTTATGAGAACACATCGGCAGATGTTTGCTTTTAAATCGTCGACCTCTTCGTTTAGTCTGGTTCGATCTTGGTAATCTCACATAAATTATAAATAATCATAATTTTCATTATCGAAACATTGTTGCTGAAAGAATATTTTTTGCTGTCGACCTGTCTGTCTGTCTGTGTATCAAATTCCCGGCATAATGACCAGATAATGATGATTTATAAATGTTAATCGGTTTTCATAGATACCGCTGTCTGAATACCATCAGCTAGTACAACCTGATGAGGCGTCTGTTGTAGTGAGTATCCATCCATTCATCCGACAGCCTGTATAATGAAGCTTAAATTTGCGGAGACTTTCAGCTGGTCTGCTCTGGATTTGTACTCGTATGTCGGCGGAGGAAATATTTGTTTTTTTCTCGAATGTTTTCATTCATATGGGGAACTTCTTACAAATCTGTGAGATGTGTATATTCACTGACCGAACCGACTGTTGAACGGCTAAAGATTTTTCTAGAGAAGATTTACATGGTTTAGAGATTACTCTTAAAGTGGCCGGTGAAAAACGGCCACTGAAAAGTTTCGTGGATGTTCTTACTAGGATACGAACCGGGAATTTTTGTGTTAGAGTCCCAACCGAATATTTAACAAACTATTTCCAAATGGTTTGTGATATTTACCACAGTTAAAAGACGGATAAAGTCATAGTAATTGTCAACAGCGCCATCTACATGTTAGAAACCATTCCATTTCACATATCTTTTTCTTTTTTCACTGTTCGGCTCTTTTTTTCGAATTCTTTATTTGCAATCTATTTGCGAGGTTAGTTGTGACCCTCAAACTCAAATCTATTGCGTAATCTTGGTCTTTGTTCTAGTATGGCCTTGTTTTTGTGAGCAGTGCTGCCAGGTACATTTCATAAAAAATCGTCACTTTTCCCAAAAAAAATCGGCATTATCGGCATTTTGCATTTTAAAAATCGGCAAAAAAAACGGCAACCTAAATAATATTAAAATAATTGTTTTTTTGGTTAAAAACAAAACAAAAGTATTTCTTGAACATTAAATACTGAACATAAATATAACTATTTCAATAAAAAAACATAAGTTCATTTTTCTACATAACAATATTGACGTTTGTCAGCTAAGTACTTAGTTTTTATACATTTCTAACTAATTTTATTACTTCGTGTATCACTTTTTTTTGCAATAAAAATTTTAATTTTTAGTGAGATCATTTAGATTTATAATTATCTTATAATTAGTACATGCTTGTGTTACACATTTTCAGTAAGTCATTGTTAATTTTTATATCAAAACAATTTGTGTTATTACATTTCAGGTAATCTTTTGAATAAAGAATTCCTTCCAATGAGACATTCTGAAGCGAGCTTCTAATTTTAGTTTTGTTAAGGTTTACTTGACTAAAAATTCGTTCCACATTTGCTGTGGAAAAGTATCCTCACGTTTTATTTCCGAAATTATTTTCAAAAACTTTTTAAATTTATTCCAACAGTATCTTCAAATATTTCTTCAAAATTTATAAAATTTAACTCTCTGAATTCTGAGTCTAACGACTGTCTTTCTATTTCTGAAATAAAAGTAGGAAATTCTTTTAAAATATCCACTAACCTTTAACTGATGAGGTGGTGGTAAATTTTACACTTTTTTAGGCCACATACTATGTCCAAAAAATTCACCTCATCAGTTAAAGGTTAAAGAATTATTTCTTTTCATCATTATTCTTTGAGGATCAATTAATTTGAACGATTTAAATGAATTTAAATTAAAAGTAAAGCGTTTTAATATTTGATTTCCAAGTTCTATGTAAAAATGAATGCAAATGATTACTATTTTTTTTAATTCATTTTTCTGAAGTTTTGTTTCGGAAATAATTTCTTTTGAATATAAACCTAAATATACCTCACCATATTCCAAAAAATTATTAGTGTCCATAAATTCAGATAAATGAATATTCTCTTTCGTAGCATCTTGATTTATGAAATTACTTAAAACGGTTCTAAAAAGTACCTCCATTTGAGTATATAAATTATGAATTTGCGTTGATTCTTTTTGAAATAATTGTAAATTATAAATAATAAGTGCTTTCTGCACACCTGATGCAAAATCATTTTCCTCGTCTGCGTTGCTTTCTATAAAAAACAAAGATTCAACAATCTATCTATTGGGCTCACTTCAAGTAAAATACCTTTTCGTTTGTTCAAATACTTATCCATATTCAGTCTCACATGTGTACGCTTTAAAATATAAACAACTACTCAGTACGAAGATGAAGAAGAATGCAAATACCTAAGTCATTGAAAACCGTTGCGGTATCCAGCCGCCGATTATCTTAATGATTTGAAGCCGCCAATTTTTTAAATATTCGTCAGTAAACGCCGTTTACACCTTTTGTTTCCTTATTTTAGAGAAATTTGTGTCAATATAGTAATTTTTGTTAAAAATCGTCATTTTTGAGGCAAAAATCGGCAAATCGGCAGTCTGCATTTTTTTGACTGAAAAATCGGCAAAATGCCGATAAATCGGCAAAATTGGCAGCCCTGTTTGTGAGGAAAGTAATAACGCCATCTATGTGTCAGAAAAAATATATAATTGTTTTATGTGTAGTTTGTTTACTCTCATCAAACCTCGCCGAGTGGGAATTATGAGACCAATGCGGCTTTACAAGATTCCTTGGAATAGGAGCCCACACCATGATAGGCGAGCTAGTAACGATCTCGTCTATAACGGTGGCGGTCGCAGGTTTGATTGCCACCAGAGGCTTTGCTCGCTCTTTGCGAAACACGGTTTTAACAGATTTATCCTTACATCTGAATTTTGAATAGGTATTCCTGTAATTAGTTAACAAATAAATACAACATTTGAAAAGACCAAGCATGGAGTGAAAAAAAAACTGTCATATAGATGGCTGGAATGGTGATTTACTTGTTGCGACTATCTGGCAGCGTTTTTCATTCTGTTGGAGTTGGGTTAGTTACGAAAACAAGACATACTTTTCTGTATCTGTATTGATCGAACGATTTGAATTTTGCCCAATAAGACTTTGGCTCCATTTCACAAGTATGGGGTTGTGCCAGTTTTAATAACGCCCTCTACATGTCAAACAAACAAAATACATAATGAGCGTAGGCGTGCTACAGCAGGTATGAAAAACTATTCGGAGAAGCGATTGAGTTTTGCACTTCCGACACATCCAGGTTCATATCCGGCGAAGAACTCAAAACAACCGTTTTTTGCAATTACGGGAATATTCTAAAGAACTTCTCAAGCAAGCCGGGCCGGCTTTACGCAGTATGTCTCGATTAGTGGATACACAAATTAGAGCTCAACTGACCACCCGTGTTACCAGACTACCGACTCTGATGAGAGCCCAGGACAGTCTGATGTTAAACTTAATTTAACATTTCAACAACTCTTCACATGCCCATTTCTAATCATCCCACAAAGTAACGCACCTTTGTTTTGTAGTAAAAACAAAAGAAGAAAATTGTGAAAGTAAAAACAACAAAACCAAATTTGTTCGCATTAAGGCCTGAAAGGATATAATTAATATGTGTGTGATATAAACACGAATATGAGGAGTTGAAGTGATCAGATTTTTACCTTTCCCGCGGCGTTTTACTATCAAATTAAATGCTGAAATTAATTTAATGACTTTAATCACATCTCGCATTCGCAGTCGTAAGACATAAACAAATTAACACTTGATGACCATAAAAACAACAACAGCAAAATAATTTGGAAATTATGACCAGTAGAAAAATAAACTAAAAGTTTTGTTTAAGGAAAACTAAAAACGGTCTTTGGGTTTGAGTTTAAAGTTTTTCTAAGATTTCCATCAAAGTGGAATGCTTTACATTATATTGTTTTTTTCTTGCGAAATGCTACAAAGGATAAATATGTGTGTCAGTAACCCCTTAAGGAGTTACAATGGTTTTTATTTTCACATAAACGAGTGCTGACAAGGCTTACACTCCACCATTTTGGAGGGGTCTTCACGAATGAAATGCCTTTAGCAAAGAAATATGAAAATATTGATTTTTCGAGGCCACACACACATGGGCCGCTTTTGACATATTGACGACAGCAGTGAGTGACGAGTCCACTCTGTAAGTACTTATGTATGTTTAGAAAGAAAAAAAAAAACGTATAGGAAAAAGAACCCTTTTGGGCGTTGAACTATTGCTTTATTTACTTTTCATTTTTCCCATGAAATGACATCCAGCAACATCAGTAAGAGAACAAATAAACAAAAGTCAGTCATCTAAAGATTTCAACACATTCGTTGTTGTTGTATATTCTTCTCGTACACATAGACGAAGTGTGGCCTGCGTAGAATTGTGCAAGAGAACGATGGTGTGATGAGAGGAGTATTTAACTGGAAACCAAAGCATTTGAATCATTTGGAGATTTCGCAATGACAGTGTAAGCATAAGCAGATATACACTCGGTGAAATATTTCGAAAAACAATTCAAATGAAAATCGAACTGTTCCTGGTAACTAACTTTCGTTAATGGGCTACTGTTAAATTCTAAGCAACATTACAAAAAATCAAAAAAGTAATCCGGATTACTTGCGATTTCCATAAATAATCAAAAAGAATCAGATTTAATCCGAAGTAATCCGAAGATAATCCGACTACTTTCAGAGATTACTTTTGATTCTTTCTGATTATTTATAGTAATCGGAAGTAATTCTGATTAATGACACTAAAAAACATGGCGATGCAAATGTTTGTCCACATTAAAATCAACCAGTATTTAGTTTGAGTTGTATTTTTCTTTGTCATGTCTTGTAACGTGTGCTCAAGCACGACTCGTGCAAATCACGTGCTGTGATTTTTTTAAATTTTTTTTATAGTAATTTGAAGTAATCTTGATTAATTTTAGATTAATTGTAATTGTAATTAATTATTTATCACAAATTGTTTAATGGAGGATTATAAACTCAATACAATTCTTTTTAAAAGTAATCTAATTGATTACACTGTCCAACAGCATTTTTGGAACAGAATAGTGACCCTATAATTCTGAAAGGGTATGTTGAGTAGATCATTTTTGTAGAACAAACTTATGGTCCAGCACGTCTGAGTTTTTTTTTACATTAGGTCACAGTTTTCATTTTTTGGTCGTAGGGAGCACTATACTATATGAAAGAAATGCTGTAAGTTAATGTCTGAGAGAATTCTTATGGTCAGAGTTGTATTGTGGAATTGTATGAGGATTATTTTTGTCGAAGATCTTAACCCTCTAACTGGTCTCTTTATGGGTTAATTTGACCCTTTTTTTTCGAGAAAATCAAAAAATATCCTTTAAAAAAGGACATTTAAGGATTAAAATATTCTACGAAAATGTTTGCCGGAAAATTTCAGTGCGGGGTCACCAAAGACACCAATGTTGTAAATAAAGCTCTTTACGCTTAATTAGTAAAATTATACACCAACATATACAAAACAGGTAAAAACGGCGTCAAGTTCGGCCGGGCCAAACACTGAGTTCTCGCGTCTTGATATTTATTAAAATTAATAATAAAAAATAAAAGAAAAAAAATCAAGCATAATTGAGCTACTAAGCAGTACATATCGGGTACAACTCTGACCATAAGAATTCTCTCAGACATTAACTTCGACCAACAAATGAAAACTTTGACCCACTGTGAAGAAAAACTCAGACGTGCTGGACCATAAGTTTGTTCTACAAAAATGATCTACTCAATATACCCTTTCAGAATTATGGGGTCGCTATTCTGTTCCATTCAAAAAGTCTTCCTTTGTTGGACAGTGTTATTAATCGTAATCGAAATTTTACAACTGAGATTTCAACACAATTTTCATGAATATTTAAACAAGAACAAGCTATCGGCGTAATGGGCGCTGCGATTGCGTTGTGGTCTTTGAGGGGTTTTTTTTTTTTGGTTTGGCCATGTTCCATAGCAATCCGAAGGATTTTCTTTCGTTTGTTAATCGTGCATGAATCACTTACTTAAAATCTTACCAGATATAAAGAAACATTTAAAGCAGTGGACTTTCCGAGAGAACGTGCTCCCAAAAATGTGGGTCTGTCGACCCACAAGGCCTTGTTTTTTTCTCTCAAGTCATGTATATTCATTCCGATCCAACATGTTAAATGGAGAATATTATGCACTGATGTTTGAGAGATTCGAGATTCATTTAAAGGAACTTGGACTGTTCAGTTTCGAATCCTGAAAATACAATTTAATAACATTTATAATACCTCTCGTTGGAAAACCTTTTACTATGCCCAGGTCATTTCCATTATTTATTCATTATTTATGCAATACAGGCTTTAGCTCATTTTGTATCTTACAAATGGCTCGCTCGATATTCGCCTTGACGGCCTGTATCGTTATAAAATCGGTCCTTCACGGTAGACCACCAAACACATCAATCAATTTCAAATCGTAGCTTCGAGATTTATGTAGGCGAGACGGCTGATAATACGATTAACGCATTTGGTAACCATATTCCTCAAGTTTTTTTTTTGTTTTCAACAGAATTCTTTCTTCGAGTGTAGTAACAAGTGCGAACAGCATAAAAATAGTATACACATAAGTGAGAAATTCATTTTTTTTTTTCATTATGGAAATCATGTTGATTTTATTTCTTTTTATTATTTTTCTTTTTTTTTGTACTTTTCATTTTGTCGTTGTTGTGGTTGTTGCTGTTTTGCCTTCATAGTTATTGCCACACATTGGGGCATGCAGAGACGCGGTATAAGTTGGAATATGCATCATCACCATTGCCGTCATCATGACGATGTTGATGATGGTCGTCATCAAACATTTCTATGGTTTTCATTCATTCATTCAATTGAAAATTTGTTTTTGTTTCTGTTGCAAGTACTCTGGTTTTGTTGTTGGTTTGGTGATATGGGGGGTTGTGTGGTGGATGTTGAAAGTCTTCCTTTTCAAGTTATTGAAATTTTCATTTAACCTCAGCGAACAAAGTTCAAAGCAACTGAACACAGAAAACGCACATTCGAACTGGTATGGACGTGGAAGACAGCGACAAGCGGCCTGGTCTGGTCTGGCCTGGCCTGGGCGGACAGACAGACGCACTCCGCAATTGAATCAAAGGCAGTGAACAAATAAACAAAAAGAAGAAAAAAATCGTCATAACTGTTCATAACTGCAGTGATTGCATTACAGATCTACTCCCTTCCATCCAATCATCCATCTATCCAGCCAACTTCAGATGTAATAAAAATTTAAGCCACAAATACTCCACACACACACTCAAACACAGACCACGACCCCTTCCATTAGTCCAGCATTTGAATTCATAATCATAATGAGTTTCTGAGGGGGAGAAATTGAAATCATGTTGAACGGTAAACGGTGGAGGAGGAGGCGATATTTGTATATGAATATTTATTTCAGATTGGGACCACATGAACTCTAAAGTCATACACAGTGGTGGATGCCCTTTTTCCACTTTCTTCATACGATTCATACAATTTTGTTGGCATAATTAAATGTTAACCATCAAACACGCAATTTTATTGAAACACCCTGAATATAAACGCAGAGAAAATGTATGTGGAAACTGATTTCTGGTAATCACTAAAATGCTTATGTTAATGGAAATTTTCTAAATCTGGGAAATTTTAATTTCGTTAAGGGTGAACCGGCGAATATCAATTATGTATCTCGAGTATTCCAAATGAACAAGTACTACACTGAACAGATTACCTTCGAATACATTGAGTGAATATTTTTACATATTTTTTGTGTATTTTTTTAAAAGAGCCTACTCTCTTACTCGCGGGCATTTAGTCGCGGACAAATGCTTAATGATTTTACCCGGATGCGAACCGGGATTTGATGTGTGATAGTCGCACACACTACTCTCAAAATAACTTTCAAAACTTTTCTATACATTTCCCTCTCCTCTCAGAAAAGAAATACTAAATGAGAAAATAAATTCTCTTTAAAGCGCCACTGTAGGTGAATTGGTAGCGAGCTTGGGGTTGTGGTCTTTCGCTGCAAAAATGTAGTCATATGGTCTTTGTCACCCAGTTTACCTTTGGACCCAAATTAGAACATCATTTTACTTTGTATTGTAATTAATAAAATAAATAAAATCGAAATACATTTTTATTTTTCAAGATAATTGTTCTCCTGAAAACAATTTGAAATATTTTTCTAAATACTCGAACAGTTTTCCATACCGTACAAAAGTTTGACCTACGGAGTCCTCGAGTTATTGAATTACTTAAAAAATCGTTTAAGGGAACAATAACTGTCACTAGAAGTGCTTCGACTTAAAGACTATTCGACATTTGGAAGTTCATGTTATAAAAGCTCCACCGTAATTATGTTTTTCTTCTCATGAAAGTAATTTGAAATAGGAAGTTTTTTTTACTCAGTTTTTATTTGCATTGAAATTAAGCCCCAAGAAAAGCAAAACGAAAAAGGTCAATAAATATCTAAAATAACAATATAATGTTCTTCATTGAAAATGATTCGGAATTTCATCGAAAAATGATCTTGACTAATGAGGTCCATTTCCACCTCGATGGCTACGTCAACAAGCTAACGTGTCGCATCTGGGGCTCGGAAAACCCAAGAGTTATTGTTGAGAAGCATCTCCATCCTTAACGTGTGACTTTTTGGGTGGGGTTTATGATGCGGATTATTGGATCAAAGAGTAAAACTAATATTTTTTTTGGTTATATTCTTATTGTTTTTAATTTTGTTCTTTATC
Source organism: Hydrotaea cyrtoneurina (assembly GCA_958296145.1). Taxonomy (NCBI): domain Eukaryota; kingdom Metazoa; phylum Arthropoda; class Insecta; order Diptera; family Muscidae; genus Hydrotaea; species Hydrotaea cyrtoneurina. Next base: position 91,843,216 of record OY282512.1, read on the forward strand.
CGATATTATCCGATTTTTAAAGAAAATTGTATTTTTTTTTTTATAGATTTTGAACCAAAAAACATGAAAATTTTGCTGGCTACCACAGTAGACCATTGTATCGTTAAAGACTTTCCATTTATACAAATTGTAATTTTCCACCCAATGTCTCGCTGCTCGTTTTAAATTGTAAACGTCGAAATTTAACGAAATCACATTAACTATATTCTAACTGTAGATGCACTTCTCAATGAATTGGATTTAAAAGCGCATAATCAATTCTTTAGAAACGCCTTTGAAAGCCAACTTAACTTGAATTCTTGCGGCAAGTATTTAAACCGATCAACCACTCAAACTGAGATTTATTACACGCTGGCGATAAATTATGTGGCAAAAGCGTTTTAGGAAAAAGCAAAACAAAAAAAAAAAAGTAAAAAGAAATAGAAAGAAAAAAAAATGAAGAAAAACAATACCGATACTTCAACATTCTTTTTTTTGTGTGTGGTTTTTCGTTCTACTCCATACTTTCGTATTTAACGGACAATGGAGTAAAATAGTCTGCTGTAGTCGCTAGCCGCTCACAATGGCCACAGACAATGGCTAACTCCAAGTGGTGGTATTGTTTTCGCGCTTATTGTTTGTCGCGGAGCTAGCCCACAAAGAAATGTTAAGGAGAATGAACAGAAAAGGCCCCCATATCACTAAATGGCCGCTTAGATATGGCGTACGCTAGATACGCTGTTACCGCTGCAGAGAGTGGAATGGAAATGTATGCCCGTGTTCAGTTATGGAAAGCCCACCATCATTAACCCAATACACAGACTACAATTCCCAAACTAACTTCAGTATTTCTGTTCTCTCACACAATTCTGTGTGGCAACACAGCCGGCGTTGGTACAGTTTCAGCACGCGTTTTGTTTGCCGGTCTGCTGCCAGCGTTTACTCACCCGGTCACCGATTCCCGCCAACTGGTCGTCGTCTTCTATGCCACCAACTGTTACCGTTTTGTATGGAAACATATTATTTTACATAATGAAAAGAAAATACAATACAGATCAGATCAGAATGAAGAAATTCTCCGTTAAACAAATTACTATATTTCATTGTGCTAAAGAAATCATCTTAAGGCAATAACAACGTTTTTCCACTCTTACACTCTTTCCGAAAGTATAGCAAATGCATCACAGCCCGCCATTCAAGCCAATGCGACAGGGTAGTTGTGGATGAGAATGACAGAAAGTCATTGGGGGGAAGTACAGCATCTGGAAACTATTTTTATAATGTTACAAAAGAGTGGATGGATCTTCGATCATATGGAGGCTGTTCAAATGACCTTCTATGTAAGAAGGGTTGCCGGTGTATTTTATTGGTCACTCCATTAGATGATAAGAAGGTTTTGAAAAAGATTTTTCTCCATTAGGCACTCAGAGATAATTCTGGGTGTGAAACGGATGTCTTTGGGATCTGTAGAACCGGTCTACTAGTTTTTTCAGTAATCGGAGAAATACGTCAGATCTCCAGGCTCCAGGGAAACGCAAGTCTTTAGTGCATCTCTCTAAGGCTGATGTCAGAGGGCGCGCTGCAAGCAAAGCGAGAAGCGAGAAACTATCAAATGTACAATAGAAATGCTACCAGAGATGACAGCGAGAGTGGAGCGTGTTTATGCGACTGAATTGCCTATGATTTATGTCTTTGTAGCGCCATATTATAGCAACGCTTGTAGAGCGCACTCTGACATCAGCCGAATAGATGATTTCGATGAAGGTCCTCAGGAATGGCTATGCGATTTGCAACAGTTAAGGACTCGGCCATCTTAGAGAAGAGTCATGCGTATGTGTTCGGCATCGTTTTTCAGTTTGCAATTATCCGAAAACGACAGTTTTATTTTTTTGAGAGTTTCGGACAGTTTTACATTTCAATTAAGCGTTTCTACCATTAAATAGAATTTCACTCAAATCGAGCAAAATTTTTTGAAAAATATGTCGAAATTACTTTTTTTTGTAACATTGTAACGATTTTTGAAAAATATATCGTAACTAAAATTTATTTAGCATTTTTTTAAATTAAATAGTTTGCAGTTATCTGAATTCTACTATTTTTTTAAGGAGAGGACTTTGTTTCGTGTTTTAGAATTTCAATTAAACAGAATCTATTTATCTTATCAAACGTACTGTTTTCAATTAAGTGGTTTTGCAAATATCCGAATTTGAAATTTATTTTCCTTTCACAGAAAATATTTTTTGGAACGTCGTGGATTTTGATTAGGGGAATTTTTTTTTTTTAATGAAATGGATTTGCAATTATCCGAATTCGGTTGGGATTTCCACCAAGTGATGCTATTAATTGGATTAATTGGAATTTTTTAAATTAAATAGTTTGCAGTTTTCCGAATTGTACTATTTTTTTTAAGGAGACGGCTTTGTTTCGTCTTTTGGAATTTCAATTAAACAGAATCTATTTATCTTATCAAACGTACTGTTGTCAATTAAGTGGTTTTGCAAATATCCGAATTTGAAATTTATTTTCCTTTCAGAGAAAATATTTTTTGGAACGTCGTGGATTAATGAAATGGATTTGCAATTATCCAAATTCGGTTGGGATTTCCACCAAGTGATGCAATTAATTGGAATTTTATTTAAACATTTATTCGTTTGAAAAATATTTAGAAATACAATTTTTAGTAACATTTAAGCGGTTTGCAATTATCCGAATTCGAGTTTTTTACTTTTACAGAGAAGATTTTTCTAGGATAACAATAATGCATCAGTCTAATACATTTTCATCGATTTAAATAGTTTGCAAATATCCGAATTTATCATTTGTCTTTTACAGGGGATTAAGTGATTTTTAAAAAAATGGGATTTTATTTGGACCCAGTGTAAAGCTTCCAAATGGGTCCATATTTCTGTATACAACAATTTGTATTACTTAATCGTTTTATTGATATTACAATAATTGCAATTATCCGAATTTGAGTGTATTCAAATTTTGAATTGAGGAGATTAACCGATTTTCAAATAAATGGAACCCAGTGAAAAGCTTCCAAAATATTTCGATATTTCTGTATACAACAATTTGTATTACTTAAGCATTTTTTTGATATTACAATGATTGCAATTAACCGAATTCGAGTGTATCCAAATTTTGAATTGAGGAGATTAAGCGATTTTCAAATAAATGGAACCCAGTGAAAAGCTTCCAAAATATTTCGATATTTCCATTTCCATTTTCCTATCACTCCTCCAAGGGGAGAGCCTTTCTTAGCTTAAGGTTCAAGTTTGAATGGGTTTTAAGTAATAGCTGAAAATTATATCTTCTGTTTATTTGATTATGGTTTCATTATTTTCCATAAACATTTTCATCAACCGTTCAGTGTTCACTTGCAATCCAACCAGCATTTCGTAGACTCTGGCGACGAGGAGAGATGTCGATGCTCGTGCGGTTGTTTGCCGCTTTGCCCAAGATACTGGCGGCTAAGTTGCAGCTGATGTCGATGTCGGTGATGGCGATGATGATGTATTTGATATTGTTAACTAGAAGGCGTTTACCGTTTATTTGACCCAGTCCCGCAAACAATAATTACAATTAAATATCGCATTACCCAGCAGAGCCAGAGATCTTTTGCAAAACTAACGAGCAAAAAGTGGTGCTTTATTTGTTTGTGCCTGGCATGGAGCCCAGTTTAAACGGGCGGACGGACGGACGGACGTTTGTATTTAACGTTCGAATTGCCACACGGTTTTTTGTTTAAAATTGAAAAGTAATGTTTTCTTTTTAATTCATTGTATTCCTTTTTTTCCCAACTCCCATTGTCTCTCTCTAGCCATTTTCCTTTGTTGTAGGCCTAACCATAAACATGCCAATCATTTTCACACCACAGCCACTTAATAAGTTTTAATTACGTCGATCAGACGTTCACATATATACCTTTTTTTTGACGCCCCTTATGCGTTATTTAAGCGAGAGACCTTTCACTGTCAATGGCCTCTTGGAAAGGAAAACCCAAAGTGTATGCCAATGTTTTGAGGTTGATTTACTGCTGACATTTTCGAATTGCATTTGTACACATTTTTAATTTCGCTGTCATTATTTTGACAGTTATTATTCTGTTACACATAAAAAATGTGTGTATTAACATTGTTCGCTTGTCACTTAACATTTGTTTGCTGGTTTTTTTGTTTCTGACAAGTTGGCATTTTAGCTAATTTAGTGGCTAATAAAATGACTGGCATGACGGGCGGTTTATACATTTGCTATGAAACACTGAAGGGACATCTAGATTTTGCAGACGTACAGCTACTTTTGCCAACAAATTTTTAGGTCGTCTGCCATCTAGATTATGTCGGCTTAGAAGTTATTCACCAAGTACTTTTATTACCGAGTAATGTTGCCCATAAGGCAAACTCTGAAGGGACGGAAATTACTTCCACTTACGCATATAAGAGAACGAATAATAAGCACTTATCTGCAAGCATTATTTCAGTAATATGCGCAGCATGTGAAAGAAAGAGGATTGAAGTTGAATATTCTGTAGTAGAAAAATTAAACAGTAACTGGGAACAAACTCTAAACAAGTGGTCGACACAAAGAGAGTATTCAACTGATACTTCCACTTCCAAATACGCATATAAGAGAACAAATAATATACACTTATATGCAGGGGTGAGTTCAGTAATATGTGGTTCATGTGAAAGAAAATGAATTATAGTTTAATATTCTGTAATAAAAAAAATAAACAATAACTTGAAACAAACTCTAAACGAGTGGTAGACACAAAGAGAGCAGGCACAAGTTTGCAAAACAATTTCAGTAAAATTAAAAACCTTTTAGTAGTCACAGAGAGAGAGAGATATATGAGAGAAGAAAGGTTAATGTCGGTCAATTATAAAAAAATAACAATGTTTTGTGCCGAGTGGTTTCCACAAAGAGAGGCCCACAGAATGTGGGAAAATTACAGAAAAATAAATTTCAAAAATAAGATTGGTTTTCAAAACTCGGGTTTATTGGAAAGAAAGAAAGTTATGAAAGAAAGAGAATTATAGTTTAATATTCTGTAATAAAAAAAAAATAAACAATAACTTGAAACAAACTCTAAACGAGTGGTCGACACAAAGAGAGCTGGCACAAGTTTGCAAAACAATTTTAGGAAGGACCAAAGGACGTGGTCGAATTACAGAAAAATAAATTTAAACATGAGGTTTATAGTAACACAATCCCAGCTAGTGGTCGTCACAAAGAGAGGAGCGAATGCAGTGAAAATATTAGTGCTGAAAAATTATACAAAATGTCAAATGATAAACGTGTGGTCGACACAAAGAGACAACTCCAATAATTAAATTTATTAGTTTTGGAAATTATTGGAATAAATTGTAACAAACACAGGTTAATAGCGAGTGATCGAGACAAAGAGGGAAGTCCAAAAAAATGTAGTCAAAGTATAGAAAATTAGAATAAGAACTTCTGCCTTGATTTAAATTCTACAATCTTCATTTATTCAAATCACGCTGTAAATGAGTGGTCGACACATAGAGAGCTGCGGCAAGAGTGCATTTTTTGTAATTTTACTCGGATTTAGAGAAATTCTCTCACGGTCACCATGGGTGGTCGCCGCAAAGAGAGGAGCCAAATGAAAATTAGTACACACAAATTAGAGAAAACTAAAAAAGTGGACTTTTTAAGTGGACACTCGGTTAAATACATACAGGTACACGGTCAGTGGTCGCCACGAAGAGGGCGTGATTTCGTCCATTCAATAAAACAATAGTGTATACTGAATAGTGTACAGTGTATTATACGCTACTATTATATTGATTAATTAATTAAAATTAAAATTCCGTTATAGAAATCGCATAGTCTGAACTGATTCCCAGCTTATATATTCGTGCGTGCTAAATGTATACAAATGTAGTTAAAACAAACAATTTTGTAGATTGAAATTAATATTAATTTTTATTTAGATCGCAAATTAATTTAGAAACTGCCATATATTTTTGTAAAAATAAAAATCCGATTTAGAATAATTTTTTAAAATCAAAATCAGATTTATAATATTTCTTCTACTTTTCTTTTCTATTGCAGGTATGTGCAACATTTTTTTTTAAATGTAAAGTGGTAAGACGGAACTAAAGTTAACTTTAAAACAGCTCTTTCTTTTTATTGCTTAATAAGAGGTGGCGCAATAGTAAACTTCCGACGTTTTTTGGCTGTAATTAAAAAAAAATGAAAAACTTTGATTCGTCTTGTAGATTCTTTTTATTTGGTCTTTTAATTTTTTTTTACATCAAGTCGAGAATATGATGTCATGTAAATGGCCGCCGCCAGAGTTGCCACTGACATTTGGGGCCAATCGCAAAATTTATAGCATTTTCTGATAGGAGGATTACTTTTGCGCCACCCTGTATTAAAGGTGAAACATTTTACCAAATCAAAATTGTCCAGGCTAATATTCTTAGAAATTATTTGAAATAAACTTCAAATGATAATGACCCCACTGCGATATCAATGTCAGCATTAAATTTTAAAATTGTTTTTTTTTTGGTTCTTTAAGAAAGAAAAATTGGTCATGGCACCAAATGTCATCCCTCCCACATACGAGTTTAGTGAACACAAAACGAAACCGTAATGATTTTGCAGCATGTCCATCGCAGTTCTTTATTAGAGAAATTGTGGCTGTTTGCAGTAATTTAAATTAATGATGATGGTCAAAGTCAAGACAATTTCTAAGAACCACTTTGAATGTCCTCTGCAGCAACATTGACGTTTATGGTTACTTTATAATCAAACAAAAAACCAAAAACTGACGTTGGCTACGATTCTCCTTATGCCTGCGTTGCTAAGAGATGACTTTATTAGAATGAATTTTCAAATTTATCTGAATTATTTGTGTTTAAGAATTTTTATTTTGATTTAGAAAACTCGTCTTCGTTCCTCGTCCCCCGTCCGCAGACTCTGTCGTCATTTTCCAATCAACTCACTATTTTCAAATTGCATTTTAATTTTGTATAATGGGCGAATGTACGCGCGGTTTTAAACATTTCCTTGTTTTGTTAATAATGATGAAAAGAAATCATAACAGAGAGTGAACAAAAAAAAAAAAAAAACAACATGTTGATGCAGAAATTTATTGAAATAAATGTGCCATACATATTCGACATGTGACGTATTTCGATACCCCCAAGGAAAATGGTCTACGAACTCTGTGAATGATTCACCGCATCTGCATACAGAGAAAATTAAGTTCGAGTTGAATTAATTGAATGAAGCAAAAAGAAAAAAACAACGTTCTTATTCGTATTTTCTGGCCGAATTATTAATAGACCTGTCACATGTTTGTCATTTATCAGCTACTGCCTCCATGTGAGACATGATTCGAGGCTCGCTCACTGCCGGTAATGCATAACTCGTAGGTGACTGACCACTTACATTACATAGTAATGATTACACATTACCCTTTGCATTATTTTGAAGCATAAAAATTTGTTAACGCGATATTTACATGGATTAGTAGGATCAATTGGTTACTTTCTAAATACTTTTTAATTTAGAAAGTTCTCTCGCTAATTTTAACAATTATAGTTCGGTATTTGTCTTTTAGAACTATTCTGTCCATCTCTCATACTCACAATGACCCCGAAGAAACTCACTTGCCTTATCTGGCAATGACAACTCATTGCCTTTTGCTTGATTTTGAAATATTAAATAAGGATTGAATTGAATATAGTTGGTCTGTAATTTGTATTAATGGTACAGTGGACTCGCGGTAACAGAAACACCACAGAAAGTCCAATGGTGTCAAATCGCATGATCTTGGTGGCCAGTTGATGTCGCCACGACGAGAAATTACGCGGCCAGGAAATATCTCTTGCAATTAAGCCATATTCGCTCGAGTTGTGAGGCATGTGGCACCTTCTTGTTGAAACCACATATTCTCCAAGTCGTATTCTTCAATAGCAGGAAAAAAACGTCGGTTATCATACGACCATAACGCTCCGAATTGACGGTGACAGTCGTTCCCTCGTCGTTTTCGAAGAAGTAAGGTCCAATCACACCTTCGCACCAAACAGTTAGTTTTTATGGATGTAATGGCCTCTCTTCAATTACTTGAGGATTCGCAGAACCCTAAATATTATTAACATACCCACCGAATGGGAAATGTGCTTCACAACCATAAACCATAACCTCCTCTTAAAGCACGATATGTGGCTGTGCCAGAATCACCATTTTCGTCAATGTCAGACTTCCAACGGAAAAAAAAATTGGTTTAACTACTTAGTTTGACTGATGTCGAATTCCAGACCTATACTTTTGAAACCACGAAATGGATAACCCTATAAATCACGCTATCGCGAGTCTACTGTATTTTTATTTTGAGAGTTTGGATTAAGTCTCTCACTGTGAAATGCCTGACTCTCTCACTATTTTCTTTCTCTCACACTTTAATATGCTCATGTTTCTCTTGTTTTAAAATTATCATTTATTTGTGTGAATATTTAAAATTTTGACAATAAATTGATTTTTTCCCCATAAATATTATGAATATTTTTCATAAATATTATGAATTTTTTTCATAAATATTATGATTTTTTTTCATAAATATTATGAATATTTTCATATATATTATGAATATTTTTCATAAATATTGTCAATTTTTCATAAATATTATGAATATTTTTCATAAATATTATGAATATTTTTCATAAATATTATGAATATTTTTCATAAATATTATGAATATTTTTCATAAATATTATGAATATTTTTCATAAATATTATGAATATTTTTCATAAATATTATGAATATTTTTCATAAATATTATGAATATTTTCATAAATATTTTGAATTTTTTCATTAATATTATGAAGATTTTTCATTAATATTATGAATTTTTTCATAAATATTATGAATATTTTCATAAATATTATGAATATTTTCATAAATATTATGAATATTTCCATTATGTCTTTTCTCTCTCCTATTTAAAACTTTAAAATTCGCGTCTCTCTCTCTCACACACACTTTAAAATTCGCGCCTCTCTCTGACTTTAAAACTGTCGTCTCTTTTCTCACAATAACATTTTCTTCACTTTTAAAAGTAGCGTTCCCATCTCACTCTTAAATGATCTCTCATTTCAATGCTCTCTCCCATTTTACTTTAAAATTCCTATCCTTCTCTTATTGTCTTAGTTCAAAACTCACGCATCTCGGACTTTAAAATAATCGTCTCTCCCACTCCCATAACACAAATCTCGTCACTCTCTCTTAAAAACTCCATCTCATTGTCTACACTCTCTTTCTCATTTTAAAAATTCTCCAAATTGCACATAACAGACTCCTTTTGTGATCAGTGTCTGGAGCTGTGATCCGTGTCCGTGTGCTTTTGACATCAAATTCTCACAGACACCTTTCTGAGAGTTCATCAGACGATCTTAAATATGGCCAAGACAATTACAAACTTTTGGTGGAAAACCTGTTACCTGGTCTTACTTGTGTAGCCTTCGTTAAGCATTTCAAGGAATGCATTTAGCCTTTACCGTGATGATCTTCTGCTAGCATTAAATAACGCATTTCATAAAAATGAGTGACATTTTTTCTTTGGCTGTAACATGATTAAAACCAGTAGCCAAACGATAGAAGCACATTAATTTTTTGCAATTTCCATAACAGCAACAGCAAACAGAAATTCTAATTTAGAAATAACAATGCTGAGCGTAAATTGAATGTGGTGTTGCTGTTTTTGCTGCTGTTGTTGCAGCTTTGCATCGTGCATTTCATCGCCGTAATCTCTAGCACTGATTGCCATAAATTATGCAAACTCCATATGGACGTGGCAGCTCAGTATGTCGATCGATGTTGCCGGGCATTCTTGTGGTGGCTGCTGCTGCTGCTGCTGTTGATGTGGTACAATTTAGCCAATGAATTGGTGCATGTACCGGTGCAACAGCGGAATCGCTGGAAATTCGTGGAAAAAATAGCAGAGCGTTGAACAACTTTAGCCCGGTTGTATTAAATATCGCAAAGCTCATCATTCCATCCATGTGGCTGGTGATGGGTTAGCTGATTTCAGTTGCAGACCTGTTCCTCCAGCGTTGCTTTTTCTTCTTCTCAAATACAAATCGGATAATTTCTTTCTTTTTGAATGGGTCCGGTCGGTGGGGCCGTCTATCTGTAGCAACATTCATGTTTCGAACATGTTAATTTCGATGCAATTGAAGTTTTGTTTTTGTTGTTGTTGTTGTTGTTAATTTCCTTTTATTTTTCTAAACTCTTTTGGCGAAGATGTTCCTTTCGATATTTGCTGTTGGAAATCGAACATAAAAGATTTTAATCTGTTTCAGTTGCTGTTTAATTTCTGGCAACAGTTTTGCACAAAAACACAGATGTGTGCGTATTAGTGTCGTATTTTTTTAGTTTTTGCATTAAACCGCTATAAATTCATTTGAATCGTCCATTATGAAGTTGAAATTGATTGGCTGTTTTTTTTTTGATTTTATTTGTTAATACCATTTAATAGCGTTTAAATTATCTGATTTCATGGAGATCAGAATCATTGAAACTTGAGGGGGGCTTTATCAGGTTTTTGTTTGCTCATCTATTTTGAACAGGTTGGGTCTTAATATTTATGTAAATATTTAAAATTTAGTAAATATTATGATTTTTCCATAAATATTACGAATATTTTCATAAATATAATGTATATTTTCATAGATATTATGATCTGTTTTATGAATATTATTCTATTTTCATAAACATTATGAGTATTTTCATAAATGTTATGAATATTTTCCTAAATATTATGATGTGTTTTATATGATATTTTTTTTGAATTATTATTCTATTTTTATAAATGTTATAATTTTTAAAGTAGATATAATGAATTTATTCATTGTTATGATTTTTCATAAACACTGAAATTTTTCATTAATACTATGATTTTTTTTAAATAATTTTCTTTATTTTTTTCTTACAAAGGAATTAGAAAATATTTAAAGTTTTATTATTCTATTTTCATAAATATTATGATCTGTTTTATAAATATTGAGATTTTTTTTAAATATTATTCTATTTTCATAAAAATTATGAGTATTTTCATAAATAGTATGATTTTTTAAAAAAATTATTATGATTTTTTAAAAAAATTATTATGATTTTTTAAAAAAATATGATTTTATTTTCAAGAATTTTATGTTTTGTTTTAAAAATATTATGATTTTTTATAAAAAACTAGCTGACCCGGTCCGCGTTGCTGGCCCTATGCAAACATTAGTGTTGTATTACACATATTTATATAGGAAAGGGGAGTTTTTATCCCTTTTGCCATTTTCACCCCCTAAATGTAGATAAATCCAAACAATGTGTAGCCTATGTTACTCGCGGGGTTATTCGGAAGATTCCCTGAAAATTCCATCAAAATCGGTCTAGCCGTTTTCGAGTCCATACGTTACATACATACACACATCCATTTTTATATATATAGATATTATGATTTTTTAAAAAACTATCATAAATATTATGTATAAAAAAATATTACGATTTTTTTTTAAAAAATATTATGATTTTTTTAAAAAAATATTATGATTTTTTTTAAAAAATATTATTATTTTTAAATTATTATTATTTATTATTATTTTTTTTAAATTTTTTAAAAAAATATTATAATTTTTTTTTAAAAAATTTTAAGATTTTTTTTAAAAAAATATTATGATTTTTTTTAAAAAATATTATGATTTTTTCATAAATATTATGATTTTTTAAAAAAATATTTAAATTTTTTAAAAATTGTTTCATAAATATTATGTATAAAAAAATATTATGATTTTTTAAAAAAATATTATGATTGTTCATAAGTATTAATTTTTTTTTTCATTAATATTATTATATTTCAGTAATATTTTATTATTTTTTTTCTCTAAATATTATGCATTTTTTCATAAATATTATGATTTTGTCATTAATATTATGATTTTGTCATAAATATTGTTATGAACTTTTTCATTAGTATTGTAAAGTATTGCAATTTCTTCCATTAATGCTATGCATTTTTTCAAAAATATTATATTGTGAATTGCTGATTTTCATCTTGATTGTGTCTCGTTTAGAGTTGCCAACCATCCTCGATTTGGCTTAATTGCCACTATTGCCTTAACAGGGTCAACACTCAATCCATTAGCCAGTCGTTGCTGGCTTTAAACAGTAGTTACCATTCAGTGAGATAAGAATTGTTTCTCTCACAAAGCTCACCTGTTCTATAAATTCTTTAAATTAGGTCACTTTCCGTACAAGTGCCTTAATGAAATACTTCTCCAAATACAATGACATGACAAATATATCATTTATTTGTGGCGCTTTTATTTAACCATATTAAGATCGACTTAATTGGATATCATAAATAATAATGCCAGCAAAACACAGCTTATATTCTCTTTTGTTTCAGTTTTTATTTCTTCTTTTGAATAATATTCATTAAGTGTTGTTTTTTTTCCGGTGTGTCATATTTCCAAATTGAGAAGGTGTTAAAATATTAACAATTTGTTGTTAACAATAAAAAAAAAATCGAAATAAATAAAATCTTGGTTCAGTATCGATGGCGAGCGAGCGAGCGAAACAAACTACCGACACAGCACCCCCACACGTGTTCCATTTCATGTGACGAGAAAAAAAAAATTATGTAATAAAAAGTTATAGTTTATAGACCGACACAGAACGTCGAATGCGGCACACGACAGCCATTTAAAGCAATATTTTTATGTCCAAAATATGTTAAAGAACAAAAAACAACAACAGATTGACCCAGGTTTTTTTTTTTGAAATATCTTAATATATATTTACCCTCGACACTGATTCACTGATTCACTGACTCTGTCACGCAGTACGTAGGAATTTAAATAGGCATTCTATAATTCTATAAATAATAATAATAAAATAATAAAAAAAAAAAATTTTTTTTTACAGGAATTGTGTTTTCCCCAAATTTTTTTTTTAGAAATTTTTTTTTTACCAAAACTTTTTTTTTTACAAATTTTTTTTTTTTGCAATTTTTTTTTTTACAAAAAATTTTTTTAACAAAATTTTTTTTTTTTTCAAGAGAAAATTTTTTTTCAACAAAATTTTTTTTTTCAACAAAATTTTTTTTTCCACAAAATTTTTTTTTTCAACAAAATTTTTTTTTCCATATTTCAACGGGCGCCATAGGCGCATTACAACTTACTAGTTAATAATGATAGCTCTACGTCATGTTATTTCAGGCAAAGATATTTCGATTTTTTTTTTTTTTTTTCGAAAGTGTCTGCCCACCACAATTTTGTATACCAAAATTATTTTTAAGAACTTGTGTGATCAAAAACAATTACAGAAGAAAACCCACAAACTAATAATAATTAAAATCCCTGTTAGTCTAGGCAGAAATATTTAAATTTGATTTTCCTAATCGGCACACGACCGGAATTAAAGCGCAGCAACTAGATATTGTTGTTTATATCAGAAATATTTTAAAGAATTTCTTGAAACAACCACCACAACAGAAAAAACCGAGTTTATTTCAAAACAAATCGGCCACCGATAATAAATCAATTCCCATCATTCCAAAAATCCCTTTACTCTCCAACTGAAATATATCTGTGGGCGTTAAATGATTTGAATGTTGTTGCCTGTTAATGAACGAATTTATCAAAAAATAATTTATTAGTCTTTTGTTGTTGTTGTTGTTGTTTCTCTCTATTGTCCAAATCATTAGCAAACTATTTCGGTAAACAAATAGCCATGCTGTTGTCGCTGAGTCGCAGCACGTGACAAATTTGCTCAGCCAATAGTTTGTGACATAAATTTATTGTTATTATTTAATTTTAAGGAAATAAATTGATTTTTTTTTTTGGGTTAACGGTTATTGTATTCACATCGGATTAAATAGTTCTGCTCTTAAGTCGCACAGCGGTTTATTTTCTAAAGAATTTGTTATTGACCCACAGTTCGTTAAATCGAACACTAGTCGCCAACAAACACGAAAGAAACAATTGCCTGGCTTTGATGGGTTATGTTGGCTCTGCAATCTGTTGTGGAAAGGACAATCCCAATAATTTAGGTCTTGTGTGTGCCTTCTGCAGTTCGTTAAACCAACGATATGCATGTCTTATTGAACTTGGTTGGTCCTTCTACCGGAGTCTCGGTCTTGCCTGTCTGCTCCTCAACTAACGCCTTTTACAAAAATTACAAAACCATTTTTAAAATGAACAAATTATTATTAAAGGAAGAAAATAAATTCCCACCAACAACTTAAATAAGTGTTTTTTTTAGAAAGTCATTACATACGATGTATATTTTAGGCGGAGGGTAATGAGTTTCCTTTATCGGACAATTTTTTTTCTTACCAATTGCAATTAATCAATTACAACTTATTTCTGTCCTTATTAGTAAGTCTTAATATCTGGCGTATAATTCAAGGTGAGGGCAATGAATTACCATCAACTGGCACTCCATTCATTACTTGGCAATGACCTCTCATTACGTTTTGTATAAATGCTACCTAATAAATAATGAGTAATGTGTAAATGAGGCAGATCTATGAAAGAGAGAGAAAAGATAGCCTGACAATAATTTAACAATTACATCCCATTACCTCTAATATTACCAGGTAATGACATCTCATTACGCTTAGTATGAATTATACCTTACAAATAATTAGAGAGTGTGTGAGAGATGCATGATAATTATGGGAGGGTGTAAGAAGTATTGCCTAACAATAACATGGCAACTCTGTCTCATTACCTCTAGCAATACCAGGTAATGCCATTTCGTTACATTTAGCATGCTTCCTATCTTATAAATAATGTCTGACATAAATATTGAAATGTTGATTGGGTTCAAAAATTAAAAACTACAAAACCATTTTTAAAATGAACAAATTATTATTAAAGGAAGAAAAGAAATTCCCACCAACAACTTAAATATGTGTTTTTTTAGAAGGTCATTACATACGATGTCTTTTCAGGCGGAGGGTAATGAGTTTCCTTTACCGGACAATTTTTTTTTTTAAATTGCAATTAATCAGTTACAACTTATTTCAGTTCTTATTGGAAAGTCTTAACCCTTTAACCACTAAGACCGTCTACAGACGGTCATTTTGAGGGTTTATAACACCGTGTTACACACATTCTGTCCTATGAACCAAATTTACTTTTTCGGAAAGGCGATAAAAAATAAAAATACACGTGTATCGGCGATTTTCATGTACACGTCAGAATTTTTTTTTTTAAAGTTTAAAGTATGAAGCTCGTAGTGGCCTGTGTGAAAGCCTTTGGACCGATTTTTAACCCTTTTTCAGTGATCCAATCGAGCTGATTTTTGGCAGGCAGACTCGTGGAAATGTCTGTATCACGTCAAATTTTTTAAAAAACAGATTTTTATCAATTCTCAGATTTTCCTAATTTTTTTTTTTTTTTAAATGGTTTTCGTTTTTTTTAAGATTTCAGTTCAAAAAACATTTTTTTTTCGTAACGCTTAAGTAGTTTAAAATTTTTGAGTCTCTTCAAGTTATGCTAAGAAAAGTGAAAAAAATATTTTTTTTTTTCAAAAATAATAAAAATTGGGGAAAATCTGAGAATTGATAAAAATTGTTTTTAAAAAATGTGACGTGATACAGACATTTCCACGAGTCTGCCTGCCAAAATTCTGACGTGTACATGAAAATCGCCGATACACGTGTATTTTTATTTTTTCCCCTCTTTCCGAATATGTGCATTTGGTTCATAGGACAGAAAAAAATGTATTTTTTATAACACGGTGTAATAGTTAAAGGGTTTGAAGGGTTAATGGTTAATATCTGATGTGGAATTCAACGTGAGGGCAATGAATTATTATCACTTGGTACTCCATGCTAATGATAGTGAACTGTGTTCCGAGTTTTGGCTGACCCACAGAAAAAGTGAGCAAACTGTTTAATTATTGAAAATTTTGAATATCATTTTGACAGAACACACAAGTTTCTATTATTCCCAATGAACTCATTTATTTCCAAGTTTTGTTTTAAAAAAAAAATTATTTGTGATATTTTTTGCAATCTAGAAATAGTTTGTATTCTTCTTCTTTGACCAAGTTGGTATTCTTATTTAATTTTGTCTTATTTGACCAATCAGCCCAGTCAAATAAGACAAAAGTAAATGGGAAATAGTTTATTTAAAATAAAATATTGATTTACCTAAAGTTCTTTCCACTCGAAAGCTTTGTCGATCCATATGTATGGAAGTCACTCCTTTTCCCAACCCTGACTAACTGGATAACCCTTTGCATTTGTAGTTTTCCAATTATCATCATCCTGGTTAGCATTTATGTCCTATGGTTATAGACACATGTCCCAATTTACTGAACAGGAACTGTGCACCATCAGTGCATCGACATTACATATGATTCAGCTGGCTGGCATCGCATGTCAGCCCATAAATAGTCCAAGATATTCAACTGTTCATTGTCTGCGGGTTCTTTGTGACGCGTCATTGTTGTTACACATTCCATTGAAACAAAAAAAAAAAAACCGAACATCAAACCAAACCAAACCATATCATACTATCAATTAAAATTCTTTCTCTTTCCGTCATTTTTTATTTTTTTTGTGTTTTTCTTTTTTTTCGATTTAAGCGAAAACGGCAGCTTGTCCGTCCATTTATTTATGACATATTCAGTGAAATATTTAAAAAAAAAAAAAAAACTCAAACGAAAGAAAAACAACACCCAAGTCTCTGTTATAAATTTAAATTTCATTTAATTATATTTTATTGTTTTTCTGTTGTTTGTTTTTTATTCGCTGCGTACATATTATTTGTGCGATCTGTCGTCAATGGTTAACAATAATAACAACAACAAAAAAAAAACTTAAAAGTATTAATTAATTTCACAACAAACTTTATTAACAACGAGTCTCGAATGACAGACAAAGACCATGGTGGCGGCAGCCCTCTCTGTCATTGTGTAATTGTAAATGAATTACTAATATTCTAATTGATTGGAATATTGAGATGTGGAATGCGACCGATAGTAGGTTGACTGTTTGGAGAATTTCTCAAATGCGTATCCAGAATCGCATATTTTCCAAAACACACGAGAAAAACTGGTAATAGATTTATGGTTTTGAAGACCACAAGCTTCTCTGTCAGTAAAGTTTTCTGATGTAAAAAATACTCGTAATGCTGAGGCCAAATTTGGATGGAGCCTGACTACCCACAAACGTGGATATTAAAATCTCCTGCCATTCTTTATATGAATGACAGATGACAGCTTTATTAACAAAAAAAAAACACAAACTTACATATGACAAACTTACATTTTGATGAGTTCAGAAACTACCGGGTTTTCCAACAAGAGGTGTTATTTTGAACTAGTAAGTTGTAATGCGCCTATGGCGCCCGTTAATTTGCTTGAGAAAGTATTTGTTACTTAATTTTAAAAATTTTGTAAAAAATATTTTGAGAAAACTATATTGTAAAAAAAAATTTCGAAAAAAAATAAAATTGGAAAAAAAAAAATTGGGGAAAAAAATTTTTGCTGAAAAAAAAATTTTTGTTGAAAAAAAAAATTTTTGTGGAAAAAAAAAAAATTTTGTTGAAAAAAAAAATGTTTGTTGAAAAAAAAAATGTTTGTTGAAAAAAAATGTTTGCTGGAAAAAAAAAAATTTGTTAAAAAAAAATTTGTTGAAAAATAAAAATTTGGAAAAAAAATTTGGGGAAAACACAATTTCTGTACAAAAAAAAATATTATTTTTTTTATTATTAGTATTTATAGAATGCCTATTTACGTACTGCGTGACAGAGTCAGTGAATCAGTGTCGAGGGTAAATATATATTAAGATTAGCCGGTATTTCGGTAGTTGTCACTTATGAAGCTTTTACCCTATGACATTTGACATGAAGAAACTACGCCATTACTAAAAATGGAACGATACACGCTTCAACAATGCATTGTTATTATAAAAATTCATTACAAAAATGGTGAAAATCTTGCAGTCACAGTTCCCAATTTTGGGTCGTCGTGTAGCACCTCTTGTTGGTGAAGCCTGTACTTACCAAATACAGTTTTGTTATCTGCGCTCAATTTAATAAACGTTTTTAAAACGAAAATGAAATTAAATGTTGAAAAAAATCACTGTCAAACACCTACTTTTGCAAGTCGCTGCTTGCCAGCAATATTAAAATATGTAGATTTCCCACTAAACAACAGAAGATTACAAGAAAAACTCATTTAACCATTTGTCGCCAATGGCCGTTTCGCCAATGGCATTGAAACAAGAAGAATCAGAAACACACTTTTGTCTTATTGTCATTTTGGGAACACTAAAAACAAAAGTTCATCACACGAGCAAAAGAAAAATATCAACAGAAACAGTGAAAAATCAATTGGCAAAAAATTAAAAAAAAAAAGATTTTTTTTTTGAAAACAAATCTTACTGAGGAACTTACCGACAAATGGAGGGACCGAGTGCCTAGCGCTTAACATGAAGTTGAAGGCTTTTGTGGTGTGCCCCCATAAGTTGCATGTGGTTACTGCTGCGGCCGTTGCCGCTGCTTATAATGATTAGTGCTGATGTCCATCATTGACACGCGATGCAAGCAAGAAAGAAATTTTGCAGAAACGCGAAAACGCTCACATAAACAGAACATTAGCTAATGCTTAACTGATGGCAAGCAACAAAGTAAAGAAAAATTTAAAGAAAAAAAAATGAACTCAGCAAAACAAAAAAAAAAACACCACAAAATGTTTGTTGTCCGAAATGTTTTGCTGTCCAACGATGGTCTGTCAGTTGATTTCAAGGGTTTGGTTGGATGGCCGCCACCATTCGTCCGGCCTGTTTAATTGTGAGGCCTGTGGTCGCCAAAATGAATTGCAACAAAGAAACCTTAAATTTGTTGCGACCTGACTGAAGACTCACACACAAGTTGCTAATAGAAAATCAATGTTTCTCTTGAAATTCGCTGGTGTGTGCTGTCCGGCTGAAAGCACTGAGACCATTGAAGAGGAGTCTGTGATTTGCTGTGTTAGTTTTTCGTTGTTGTTGCCAATGACATTTGTCCGCTCCACATAAAGAAATGGGGAGAAAAATGACGATCGCTTATAAAATTATACTGAAATGCAATAAATCACTGGTGACGTGAGACATGCTCGGATACCTTTGTGCAGTTTTTTTTTCTTCTGTTGTTGTTAGTCTCTTTGTGATGATTTGACTTTGTGAGTTGCGAACAAACGACTATCACAATTGACCATCGCCGGGTGTTGTGTTCAAATGAAGGTTAGGCGGTAAAAAAAAAAACAAAAAGTACCACATTAGGGGTATTCCTGATGTCAGGCAGTTATTTTGAAGTATGCGATCTCTAAGCGGGACAGTTCGATGGAACGATGACACTAATGGAACGAAGAAAAGATCAAAGTGAAAAATAGTTAATGGGGAAGGTGGTGGGGAGAAATGTTTTGGAAAGGATGGCAAACTGGTAGCTGGGAGGCTAATGGACGATACTGCCAGAGGCCAAGTGTTCAAAGTACTTGACTTTCCTGACGGGGGGTAAGTCTATCCATTTTATCCATTTTGCGTTTTCAAAAGTAAACCTAAATAAAACACATACAAAATATTTTTTTTTTCATTATATTTCTTTTATATTTTAAAGTTTGTGAAACACTACATCATTTCAATGACCACCATGCGAAGTGTTGCAAGCATTGATTCTTTTGAGGTAATTTTGGACCTTTTTTCTGGCGAACGCCAGTGCTGTTTGCATCGGGCATACTTTTTTCTTAGTGCAAAAACTGGCTGAAAATGCTGAGAACGTCACTGAAACTGTCGAGGAACAACCTCCAATTGAAACTGAGGGTGTGGCGACATTGTTGGAAACAAATGTTGTCGCCAACATTGAACTGCCCGAAATCAAATTGTTCGCCGGTGGTCTTGTGAACGATATCTCTTTGCAAGATTACATATCCGTCAAGGAGAAATTCGCTTGTTATTTGCCCCATTCTCGAGTTGTGGGGAATGTGTCACCGTCTTGTTGAAACCACATATTTTCCACGTCGTATTCTTCAATAGCAGGCAAAAAAAGTCAGTTATCATACGACCATAACGCTCCAAAATTGACGGTGACAGTCGTTTCCTCGTCCTTTTCGAAGAAGTATGGGCCAATCACACCTTCGGACCAAAGTGCGCTCCAAACAGTGACTTTTTGTGGATGTAATGGCCTCTCTCCAATTGTTTGAGGATTCTCAGAACCCCAAATACGACAATTTTGTTTATTAACATACCCACCGAATGGGAAATGTGCTTCACCGCTGAAGAAAATTTTGGTCGCCGTCCAATGCCTGTTGTTCAAGCACCCATTCCACGTATCTGCGACGCACAGTGTTGCGAAAGCGGAATTTTTTGGAAATCATATTGCCTAAACTGTATTTTTAATTGTATCGATGAGAAACTTCTACAGATTGGTCAGAATGAAATCCCAAACAGAATGAGTGAAATAAAAATTTACACCGAAAAAAATTGTTGGGTCAAATTTTCAACAAAAGTCAAAAAAAAAAATGTTCGAAAAATTTACGCGCAATAACGGATTATTTCACCCACCTACCTAGACGTAAAAACAAAGGGGGAGAGAGAGAGCGAAAGAGAGAGAATAAAATAGTAAAACAACAGAAAGAGAGAAAGGTTCCACAGCAAGCTAAAAGAAAACACTATATAAAGACGGACACACATGCGGACTAATTATTGACAAAAAAGAAAACTCTGAAGATGGCGATTAGCCAAAACCGGTCTGAAAATAATAAAAATTTGACGTGGGATGACGGAAAGTCACCCGAAAACCAATATGATTAAATTATTCAATAAGTGATTCCGAGAATTTCCGTTATATTTCTATGGAATAAATACTGAGAGTGATATACTAAAATCGCTATAACTCCCAGGAGGGCAGGTATGGGCAGCTGATTTTTTCACAGTTCGTTGAAAACAAATTATGTAACATTTCTGTAGTGGTTTGGAACTGGGACTCTCTGGGACTTTTTAGATATTGCTTACCTAACCCAAATTTAAAGGAAAAATGGACCTTTAGTCGGGTTTTCGTTCTAAAACAGGAGCATATGAAAATGTCTCAAACAACATTCCTTTTTTTTTACAGAAGATACTTGTCCGAAGGCAGATTTTTTTTCCGAATCAAAATATCTGTCACCAAAATCAAATAAGATCATTTTGAATACAGCCCTGAAATCCCCTCTTTTCGTGAAAATTTTGTATATTTGACTTCTAAAATCAATTAAAAATCAACGGGCCAACATAAAAATAAGCTTTATGTGTTTTTTGTTTACTTGGAATGTCTGTGACAAAATTGCATCATTAAAAACACTGAAAAAAAAATCGGAAAAAAGTTACTTTTCCACTAGCCGCAACACAGTGCGACGTTGCGAATGGTCAGCTGGCTTCAGTTGTTCTGTGAGTTGAACTTTATATGTCTGTAGGTGTAGATCCAAATGCAAAATACGTCATAATGTGCCGTAAGACAGTTCTAATTTCTGAGAAACGACAAGGAATCGACCCATTCGTGTCTACGGCCACACTTTCACTTACAGCGGCGATATTTTCCGGGGAACGACCGAAACGATGATGCACAGGCCTTACAAAATCTGTAACACCTCCAGTCTCTTCAAATTTCTTCACAATTTTAGTTGGACGATTATATAAACCATAGTCTCCTCTTAAAGCACGATATGTGGCTGTGCCAGAATCACCATTTTTGTGGAAGGTTTTAATAATTTTTACGCGTTATGTGATAGTTAAGCAATTCATTTTCGTCAATGTCAGACTTCCAACTGAAAAGAAACAAAAATTGGTTGAACAACTTAGTTTGAGAGATGTCGAATTCCAGCGCTATACTTTTGAAATCACGAAATGGATAACCCTATGTAATGGAAAGCGAATCATTCAAAGATCATCATCGATGTTTTTTGCCATTAGAATATTTGAATTTGACCTCTTCTCCTCTTAGCCATCTTCACTTCATTCACTCGACAGCTATGTGAATTTTCTAATGAATTTATTTACTTACTTTACAGGGTCTCCACTAAATTCTAAATTATAAGAAATATATCGAAAATAATTTGTTCCACTTTCCTCTTTGTTCGGCATGCCATGAAGTTTACAGAAGTAAATAAAACAGTTTGTTAAACATATTTCTGCCATTTGTTGGAATCGTAAATCAACTGTCCATCCATTTGTTGTGTTGTCTCCTCCTGCCTGCCTGCATTCATTCATTCGTTCATTCAAATTTCGCACGTTGATTATAATCTCATCAAATCGAAATGAAATATGCAAATACAGCTACGCACTGAACAAGAGTTCATATGACCTTGAGAAAGGCCTGTGTGCGAAACTGAAGACGACCGAGAAGAAGAAGAAAGGGAAACATAAAAAATGGAAAACTTTCAAAATAATAAATTATACACTTCACAAAAAACAAACAAAAAAAGACAGCAACAGCTCCTACCTACCGTCACAGGGAAGGAGGGCGGAGTGCTACTCCGCACTGAATGGCAACGTTACAGCCAGCGCCAGGTCATCACGTATTTTTGCGTAATTTTGTTTTGTTTTTTTTTTTGATAAATTACCCTCCGATTCGAACGGCACAGCACGCGGGACATTCAAACAAATAAATCTTTATAAAAGTGAAACAATCTCTTCACAAACTCCCACATACTTTGTGTGTGTGTTTGTTTTTGACATATTGCGAGTATTTGTAGTTTAAATAATTTGCTTAAAAAGTCCATCTACAAAATGTAAAAAAATAACTGCTGAGGGATTTTGTGTGTTTTGCCTGGTAATGGCTTTGTTTTGGACATTAACAACTTTTGTTGAAAATATTTCGTTTAAACACTAAAAACAATAGGAATTGTTTTTTTTTATGGCCACAGACATAATAACACGTGACCAAAGACGAAGTAAATGTTGAAATTGTGACGGATACTGTCGGTTGTGCGGTGACATTTGATTTCTTCCATGTATTCCATTAACATATCGAGCCCTTACCGCGAAAAAGACATCAGCGCCATATTTCATCGCTTTGTAATGAAATTCGATGGAAAATTGTCACAAAATAATAAAAATTAAAATGTTACATTTACATGGATATAGAAAATTCAATTGTATGGTAAGAACCACACGCCTTTATGCTTGATCACACAATAAAACGCACTCCTGTAAAATTCTCCTTTGGCGCTTACGCCTTTTTTCGCGGTTAAGGCTCGTGAGGACCCCTGAAACTCTGAATAAAACTAATACCGAGTACATTTCGAAAATTCACACCTTTAATTAAATATCAATTAATTCCCCAATGGCCCAATTAATAAATTAATTAATTGAATTTGTAGCAGAAATAGTATATTAATAAACATAACTTTGTACGTAATATTTGAAACCTTATTGCATTTCCTTTACATATCAATCCGCCTACTTATATAATAAAGGGTGTTTTTTATTGGGGTATAGAACTTTAAGTTGGCATCACTTTTTTAACTGGCGGCCATTTTGCAGCTGTCAAGTGATTAATATTTAGTTTGGTTTGCCATTTCATCATGAACAGGTTGACAAAAGAACAACGCTTGCAAATCGTGCAAATTTATTTCGAAAGTAATGGTTCAGTTCGCGAAGTTCACCGCAAGCTCCGTCCATTTTATGCCATTACATCCACAAAAACTGACTGTTTGGTGTGCTCTATGGGCTGGTGGAGTCATTGGGCCATACTTCTTCCGAAATAATGCTGGAGAGTCAGTTACCGTTAATGGAGACCGGTATAGAGCCATGATAACCGACTATTTTGTTCCCGAATTGGATGGCATGAATGTGGATGAGTTGTGGTTCCAACAAGTGGTTGAAAATTGGACCTGTAGAATTGGCTTTATTCGAGCCAGCCGCGGCGGCCACATGCCCGAAATCATATTTAAACATTAATGGCATAAAATTATCCTTCCAATAAAGCCAAATTGATGGACATTAAAACGATTTTCATGTGTTTTATTTCAATTCGAAGTTCTATACCTCAATAAAAAACACCCTTTATATATTGTACACTAGTATTGTTTTTTGCTTATCCCGTCTCTATTCCACTGGATACTAGACGACTTTTCTGATAATACTTTTTGGCTCCTTAGCAAGGAATCATAGTTTTAAGTTGTCATTCGATTTATAACTTTTGTCAAATAAAGTCTACTTTTAAAACTAAAGCGCTAATCGCTTTTTACTTAACTGCTAGACAAAAATAAAACAATAAGCGATCAGACTCTAACTGACCCCAGGGACTTTAGAGGCTATTGCGAATTATTCTGAGAGAGGGTACTGACGATTCGTCTTACCCGAGCCAGAAAGGCAAATAATAATCTATAATAAATCTTATCTATTCACAAACAGGAATTAATTGCTAGAACCAAGTGCAGATGAATGTCTGTAATTGATTCTACCAAAAGAATTTAATTGATAAAAATATTTCAAAAAAAGAAAAAACATTTTTATTTCATTTCTTTCCCACTTTCAACTGCACTTGTAATCGATAATAAATATATTTTTAGGTCTTTTCTATTGTTTAAATGATTTACATGACATAGTGTCAATTATTACAGTCCCTTCCAAGAAAAGATTACGCCGAATTCTTTATTTATAATTATTTATTTAGTTGTTTAATCATACGAAACTATTTCCAAGACTAAAATAGTTATAGAGCACTAGCAGCTGAGGCAATCGGCTCCGCAGAATTCTTATTTTCCATTGTTGCAATAACTTATTGGCAATTTATAGGCACAGAAATGGTCGATGCAAATATTTTAGTGTTACAGAAATTTTAGTATGCAATATATTACCAATTATTAGTTACTTGCCAAGTAGGAATTTGTATTTGCTAGAATTCGTTGGCTATGAACCCTTTAACCACTGAAATCAAACCCTTTCGCCTTTAGAAATTGCTGTTAGCGATGACCGTCTGTAGACGGTCTTAGTAGTTTAAGGGTTAATAGAAATGGAAATGGTGGATGCAGCTATTGTCATGTTACAGAAATTTTATTGTTACAGTTCTTCCAAATCTGAATCTGCATTTTTCAATGTCCGAATAATTGGTTTACAATTCATAAACATAAAAATGGTTGATGCAACTATTTGAATGTTACATGCTATTCTCATTTTGTACAGTTCCTTGCCAAGAAAGTGTGGCACGCATTTATAATTTCTGCTGTAACAATAATAAAAGTGGTTGATGAAACAAAAATAGTAGATGCAACTAACCAATGTAACAGAAATATTATCCATCCATGTACATCAAATACGGATTTTATTTTGCATTCTTAACCGAATACGAATTTTCGATCATGGCACAATTAAAAGTGGTAGATGCAACGATTTTCATAATAAAAAAATTTACATTTTGGCACTCAAAATTTTGTTGGTTATTCAGACATTTAAAAGTGGTAGATGCAACGATTTTCATAATAAAAAAATTTACATATTGGCACTCCCAACCGAATAATATTTTCTGTTCTAACAATAATTTGTTAGCCTCCATAATACACACACAAACAAATGGTTGATGCAACTAATGTTATGCTATTAAATTATTATAAAAATATAGAATACGGGTTTAACTTTCTTAATCGAATATATTTGTTTGTTGTGCCAATAATTTGTTGGCTATTTATACCCACAAATGGTAGATGCAATTATTTTCATAATAAAAAAAATGTTTTGGCACTTCGGATCGAGTAAAATGTTCTGTTTTCTCTGACCATAATTTGTTGAACATCCATAATATCTACATAGAGAAAAAAATGGGTGATGCAACTTATTGAATTAGTTACAGCAATTTTATTATTCTATATTTGTACAGATTCTCACTGAAACCACTTAGCCCACACTTATATTTGCTGTAGTTTCAATAATTTATTGTCCATTCATACATCCAAAAATGTTAGATGTAACTATTTTCATAATAATTTGGCACTCCGAAGTACTGCGGAGCGAATGCAATCTGTTGGCCATTCGTAACAGATGGAAATCACTTTAATGTTTGTATTCTTTCACCGGGATGTTTAAGGGATTTTCATTTAACGTCTTGTTTTTATCATTTAACCTCTCCACGGCAGTTCATCATTCCAAATCCTGAGGTGATTTCATTAGTCTTAAACAACAAATTAACACATATATACTTACATAAATATGCATGTATGAACATATTTCTGAAAATTACAGTATGAAAACATCAATTTATGTACATATTTAATGTTCTTTCTTACCCAACTTCCTACAATTGAAAGAATGCTTGCATTATTTAGCACTGGGATGTCCAAACGGCACAATGTTGTGCCAGAATATAATAAAAGACAAATAGGTTACATTATCCGGAAGCAATGGAGCGATGGGAAAAAGATATTCTGTCCGACTGAAAAGAGTCATCCACTGATGACTTTAATTTGAGAATGTCGCTTATATGGACATTTTTTTGGGAATCAGTTGAGTCACCGATAACAGCAATAAGTTTAACTTGGCGAACTCGCTTTAGATTTCATGTACATAAGGACAGAATAGACACGATTTTTATCAAATGATGGTCATAATGGAATTTAACATACTCTTCTGAAGATTTTACTATCCTTCAACGTTAGCCATTATAAAGGGTGTTTTTTATTGAGGTATAGAACTTCGAATTGAAATAAAACACAAGAAAATCGTTTTAATGTCCATCAATTTGGCTTTATTGGAAGGATAATTGTATGCCATTAATGTTTAAATATGATTTCGGGCATGTGGCCGCCGCGGCTGGCTCGAATAAAGCCAATTCTACAGGTCCAATTTTCAACCACTTGTTGGAACCACAACTCATCCACATTCATGCCATCCAATTCGGGAACAAAATATTCGGTTATCATGGCTCTATACCGGTCTCCATTAACGGTAACTGACTCGCCAGCATTATTTCGGAAGAAGTATGGCCCAATGACTCCACCAGCCCATAGAGCACACCAAACAGTCAGTTTTTGTGGATGTAATGGCATAAAATGGACGGAGCTTGCGGTGAACTTCGCGAACTGAACCATTACTTTCGAAATAAATTTGCACGATTTGCAAGCGTTGTTCTTTTGTCATCCTGTTCATGATGAAATGGCAAACCAAACTAAATATTAATCACTTGACAGCTGACAAAATGGCGGCCAGTTAAAAAAGTGATGCCAACTTAAAGTTCTATACCCCAATAAAAAACACCCTTTATTACATACAGCATTTGTTCACTCTCACTCTCTATGTCACTCTTTCTCTCTGTAACTCTCCCTCTCCTTCTCTGTCACTCACTCTGTCTATTCTATTCTATTCTAGATTTTACTAACCTTCAACATTCGCCAATATTTCAAGAATGATAGAAACAAAGATTACGCCATGCCCATGTTTTCCCGTCAGATGACGTAGTTTGTGCCTTGTAAGGGTTGCCAACTCTATGTGTATCTACAACGAGTAAAAAGTTTCCGATTGGAATACAGCGTAAGAACTGTGGTTGGCAACCCTGCAATTGAAACCACTTCGACTTGCAGCCAATAAGAACACTTCGCGCGACGTCATTTGAGCAACCTGCGCAGAACATTTCAAGTCTCTGCGAGAGATGGCGTAATCTTGTATTCTATCATTCTTGCAATATATTACAAGCATCATTTGTTCTCTCTCGCTCTGTTTATCACTCTCGCTGTCTTTGACACTCACTCTCTCTCTCTCTGTTTATCACTCTCGCTGTCTTTGACACTCTCTCTCTCTCTGTTTATCACTCTCGCTGTCTTTGACTCTCTCTCTCTGCATCTCTTTCTCTGTCACTTTCTCTGTCACCCACTCCTCTCTCTGTGTCACTTTCTCTATTTCTGTCACTTTCTCTGTGTCACTTTCTCTCTCTTTCTGTCACTTTATCTTTCTCACTCTCTATCTCTCCTCTTTCTCTCTGCCTCTGCCACTTTATCTCTCTTTTTGTCACTTTCTCTCTCTCTTTTTGTCACTTTCTCTCTCTTTTTGTCACTTTCTCTCTCTTTTTGTCACTTTCTTTCTCTTTTTGTCACATTCTCTCTCTTTTTGTCACTTTCTCTCTCTTTTTGTCACTTTCTTTCTCTTTTTGTCACATTCTCTCTCTCTCTTTCTGCCATTTTCTCTAATGATAATGATTTCCGGAACTAGACGATGATTCGTCACCTACACATTTCACATGCAATACTGTTGAGACCCTTGTTTTGGAATGGCCCACCGTTTGTTCATCTCGGTAAGAACTCTTATAGGCACACCTCGTTCTCTCCATCAGTCTCACTCAAATATGTGGGTTAAGATGCTGTTAGCATTTTTTATTTCTACCTCTACCGTAAGGCGTCATGAATTGTTCTAGAGAACGCAACCAAATCGCAATGCAACGAAAAATATACACAACAACAAAAAGCAACGAAATAGAATGCTAAAATAAATGTCATACATATTCATATTTTCAAACAGATACAACTACACTCATACCACCGTTGTGTGTGTGCGTGTGTGTGAATATTCATACATGTTTTTCAAAATTCATTCACCTGAACCAGAGATGCCAAGAATTTGTTGTTCTGTCGAAAAACAAAACAAAAAATATCCGTCCCTCTCCTCGACCACCACATCTTGTCTACTACGCCATCACGTGATACATTTCAATAGGGGCGGGCTGGCGTGAAATAAACATGCCCACATGTGTGTAGAGTATGCAAATTATAACTGACGGCAATTTGATGCAAGTATCACTCACTTGGTTTCTATACTTCCTGAAAAGGTGAACAAATTCTTTTATGGAAAACTCATGCATGAGAAATGTCAAGAGATGGTTTTATTGATTAATATATTTCTCGTTCGTGTCGTCGGTTTCGTCGATAGCTTTTATATCATTTTAATAATCGCTTTTTATTTCGATTGTTGGCTCTTTTGTTTCGTGTGCTTTTCAACAACGGGTTTTATTTGATTAGTGTTTGAGAATGCTTTGATGAAATAGTTTGTTTTTTTATCAGCGTGTTCCAAATCTGTTTCGAATATATTGTTGTCGATTTGTAAAGACGGGGTTTTAGTGTGGAAGAATACACTTTTACTTTTGTATTTGTTAGTTTTCAGAAGAAAAGATTAGCATTCATTTCTGTTGAATAATTATTAGAGTTTTCTATGAAAGAGAAGAGAACGATGTTTTTTTTTATTAGCACATAACAGACGAATAATCAAATCAATTGCGAAATTCGCCGATTCCATTAACTTTTAAGAGGCTCACTAGATTATACAAATTTATCCCTATGCACTTCTCTCGCCATATTTAAATCGTGAATTTGTGGAATTTCACCTGAGGAAACTACAAATTCTGATGGACATAAACTCACAATTTTTTCAATGTTAAATATGAAATTTCTTCTAAATTGTTTACAATTAATTTAATTGTTATTTTTCTTTCTTTTCAGGTATGTCAGCGAATTTGTTAAAACATTTGAATCATCGATTGTGGTAAGAAATTAATTATGAAATATAGAAAATGCAGATTTTGGTGGCCGCCATTAGAACAGATTGTCATCTATTCTGTCAGTCAAACTTAAAACCTTTAGGCAAAACGATTCACCAAATGAGAATCACACTGTTCTAGCTTCTTGCTGCGCTTGGCTTGTAGCGCCTACTCTGACCTTAGTCTTTGCCTGAACTTCTAGATATTCCTGTCCTGCCGGGGAAGCATTTTGTTCAGAAAAACATTATTACGAGAGCAACACTTTATTCCTATTTATTTCTTACATATTTGCTTAATGGCCCCATACTTTTTCACTCCACTGTTATTATTATGCACATGGGTATGCACTGAAATGCACTCAAACATTCTTTTGCTTTTGTTTTTTTTCTTTCTTCTCCCATGGCACAATTGCATCTTTCATTTGTGCGCTAAGGTAAAATTATAATGTTTATATTGAATAAATATTATTTTACGCAAAGCCACATTCAAAAGAAAGACATCATTTGCCCGCTGTATATTTACCGAAGACAAATAGATTTTTCAAAATGAATCACGCTCACTCGCACCCGTGTCGACGCCACCACATGCATGCAGTTGAGCGGAAGATAAACAAAATAATTATTAAATAGAACGAAAAAAAAAAATACACTGCAAATTATATCACAAAGACCCCGCACGAGTACCCACTCCTAGGTTGAGCAATTGTTCATTGTGGCAATGCCCGTGAACAATGGCGAAAGATGATAGGCGGTGCTTGACGTTGTGGTGGTGGTCTAAGAATTTACCCAATGTTCGTACCTGCGGTATATTGTAAAATTATATATTGTATATTATTGACATTTGGGAAAATATTAGCGGCGTATAAGAATAAAAAGCTATCGTCTCCAATGGTATATTTGGGAAGAAATCGTTGATCTTACTTATTTCTTTTAACATTCGTTGAAGAAACATTCCCCGAAAATCCATGAGCTTTGTTCGACACAATTTCTTTACTCACTGTGGGCTCCGAAGGGCTGGCTAATGCTATTTCCCGAGAAGGTTTACATGGATTACTTTCCTAATCTTAAGTGAAAAATGTTTTCATTTTTCATTTTCTGAAAAATGTGTTTCTTACCAGGATGCGAACCTGCGTGCACTAAGGGACCACAACCACAACAGTTTCTATTCCGGTTGAAGATTTATATTTAGCTTAATAAAAACACTGGCAACTTCGACTAAAACAGCCGATGTTACAGGTGGAACTTTGCGATAATTAAGCTTATAATTTTTATTTACAAATGACTTAATGTAAAGCCTTCACAAAATCTGCATCTAGTAAAGCATAAGCCAACTAAAATGCACAGAACGCATTAGCTGACTTTCAATGTCATAGAGCTTGGCGATGGTAATCTTCGAGAAAATTCTTTACAAAAGTGTTAATTGAAAGCAGAGGTGTATCTTGTAAATTGTAAGCTTTTCGATATCGTGGCTTAAGCAAAGCCAACTAAACTGCACAGAACGCATTAGCTGACTTTCAATGTCATAGAGCTTGGCGATGGTAATCTTCGAGAAAATTCTTTACAAAAGTGTTAATTGAAAGTCTCTGCAGAGGTGTATCTTGTAAATTGTAAGCTTTTCGATATCGTGGCTTAAGCAAAGCCAACTAAACTGCACAGAACGCATTACCTGACTCTTAATGTCATAGAGCTTGGCGATAGTAATCTTCGAGAAAATTCTTTACAAAAGTTTTAATTGAAAGTCTCTGCAGAGGTTTATCTTGTAAACTGTAAGCTTTTCGATATCATGGCTTAAGCAAAGCCAACTAAACTACACAGAACGCATTAGCTGACTTTCAATGTCATAGAGCTTGGCGGTGGTAACCTTGGAGAAAATTCTTTACAAAAGTGTTAATTGAAAATCTCTGCAGAGGTGTATCTTGTAAATTGTAAGCTTTTCGATATCGTGGCTTAAGCAAAGCCAACTAAACTGCACAGAACGCATTAGCTGGCTTTCAATGTCATAGAGCTTGGCGATGGTAATCTTCGAGAAATTTCTTTACAAAAGTGTGTATCTTGTAAATTGTAAGCTTTTCGATATCGTGGCTTAAGCAAAGCCTTAAATCGTCTGCTAAATATTTCCAAAAATGGATGTGTATATTGTTAGCATAAAACCAGAAATTGTCAACCAGTATTTTCTCTGATCGCCTTTGTAAAACTTTGAAATGGTGCCATGTGTATTACTGACATCTGGAGTGTGCTTCGGAACTAATGCATCAGAAAACTACTTTCGACATCTGCCCTCTGTATGGTCTGTGGCTTAGGCTGTTTAAAAAGGCAAATTGGAAAAAGTTCAATAAATAATGCTGTGTTAGCAAGCTTTTGACTTTCAAAGTCCTGGAGCTTTGCATTAATAAAGCTCCATATGGCAGAAAGCACTGAACAAATTGTTTTCAAGGTCTAGTGAATCTAGTGAAGTGCAAGCTTTTAAGCTAACTTAGCTTTAAATCTAACTAAACGACACGGAATCACAAAAGCTCAAAAATCTAATAGTAAAAACCATCGGTTACGGTAATAATGCTCCATCAGTTTGAAAGCTGTTGTTCCAGATGCCTTTAAATAAAGCTTTACTAAAGCTCCATCTGGTATCATTATTTACCAATGTCTAGTGAATCTAGTGTAGTGCAAGCTTTTAAGGTAACTTATCTTTAAAGCTAACTTAACGACACGGAATCACAAAAGCTCGCAAATCTAATAGTAAAAACCATCGGTTACGGTTATAATGCTCCATCAGTTTGAAAGCTGTTGTTGCAGATGACTTTAAATAAAGCTTTAATAAAGCTCCAGTATCATTATTTAGTAAGGGTAAGCTTTTAAGCTATCCAGCTGATGAAACTGCTCAGAACCACAAACTGCCAGTGAATCTAAAAAAAAAACGTTCGTTACAGCGCGAGCTTTAGGGTAAGAATGCTCCATCTGTAAGAAAGAAACATTTCGAAGCGGGTTATGGTGCTAAAGCTCTATGAGCTAGAAAACATTATTAACTAATTTGTTTCTATGTGAAGCCTCAGCCGATGTTCACCTAATAGATTGTGAGCTTTTAAGCTGTCCTCAAACCACAAACTGCTAGAAACTCTATAAAAGGCTTTGGTTATAGCTGGAGCTTCACGATAATAATGGTCCAGGCGACTTCAATGACCATACAAAGGGCAGACGACCCATGTCGTTTGCTCAACATTTCCAACAGAGGACGGTTGTGTGTGGCGGGTGAATTCTAAGTTAATGGGTCTTTTGTTTGAAATCCTTTCAAATGTTGTCATGCTTGAATTTGCTGTCGAACTAATGCGTCCATGAAAGTCCTCGTAGAAGTGGAGAAGGTGTTTTTGGAACTGCTTATTTTCGTTTGTATTCAATTATTTTAGTTACAAATGTGAGATAAAGCCTAATAGATATTAATAAAAGTTAATACAAATTATAGTCCTACAGTTATGATTTGAAAAATGTATAAATTGCATTGTTGACTAAATTTCCTACCATAAAATTCTGTCGCCAGTATTTATGACCAAAACAACAAAGCCAAATGTCGGCACAAAGAAAACATATTATTTAAATTAATTTTATAATGACAACATTCTAATAAATATATGCCGTGTAAAATATTTGGCAAACTGTCAAAAAGAAATATTTGAATTCTACGGCAAAAGCACGCGTCCGACGGTCTCGCTGACAACAAAAGACCACACAAAACATTTATTTCGAAATAAAAATATAAATTTGTTTAAAATGTATGCCACATCACTTAGAGATTGACAACTTTGAAAAGAATTCCAAGTAAACATTGATGGACTGGCGTTTGAAAAGCGAAGAACAATTTGCCCTACAGCAAATTTGGAAAGTTCTTGCAGTATTTTGTTTATTTTCTTTTGGCCATTTTTTTTTTTGTAAGCTTTCGCTTTCGGAATTTTGTTCCCTTGTTTGTTTTTATGAGAATAATTTATGCGGTTGAACTTAAAGCCGCTTCGGATGTTGTGTTAACCATTTACTTTAGGCTGAAACACACACAAAAGCCCAAGATTCTAACCGGTGAACCGGTTCGTAAAAAGTAGGTCACATCAACCGATTCTAAATTCAAATATTCCAATGACAATTAACACAAATTCTTTTAGTACGCACAAATTCCAAAGAATATAAATCGGCTACAAGTTCAACATCGCCGTAGGAGGGAGCGTATAAAAACCGCCCGATAAGATCGTTATAAATCTTTCGAAAAATATACTCACAAATATTTATTAGTTTTGCTGTGCATGCATAAGCAGTCCACCGGCATTGATATACTTTAGAGAGCGGAAGACTTTCTCGTCCAATGATTCGTTGCAGAAATTTCAATGCCAACTGAGATTCTCGTGACACCTGATCTTCTTCATATCGTCGCTTGATTGGCTTGACCTTGAAGTGGAGCGCAACGAAGCTTTTATTCATTTCTATACGATTTTACCATATCTGATTTATTTAAAATTCGATTTATTTATTCAAAATAGCTAAAGATGCCGAAGGCTATAATAGATGCAGCCATAAAATTGCAGCATTGATTGAGGTTTATTGCGCAGACTTCTCCATCTGTGCCGATACAAAAAGCACTGCAAATGTTTTAATTAATTTTTGAAATAAAACCCTGAATAGTATGTCAGAAGTGGAGTGGAAGCACCCATAAGTAAGGAATATTCATATTAATGGTTTGTACATGTGCAATTTTCAACTTAAATCGGAGAAGGGGCCACGAAATATTGACCAATTTTGGATCTTGATAGTGAATTGAAATATTCAAAATTGGCTAAGTGTTTTTTTTTGTCTTTGAAAACTAAAGACAACACAGAATTTTATAAAAAAAAAACGTGAATAAAATATTTCTGTATTTGGACCGAAAAAATCAATAACTGGCATGCCCTTTTTGAAAATTGTTTCATGTAACGGCTCAGATGGTTCAAGTCCAAATAATATTGAGAAACTTTCTCCGACATTTTATTCCCAGAGTAACGTATGCGGAATGAAATCGCAACAAAAAAAACATTTTTTTTTTCTTTTAAACAAAAACAAAAATTTTATAAATAAAAATATATTTGTTCCATTCGAGCTGCTTTGCGGCATTTTTGGGGAACTTTTTCCATGGCTGTTGAAAATGTCGATGTTGGCATGTTTTGAAGCTCCTTTCCAATTTGTTCAATCAAATTTTTGGTAGTTGTGGGTCTGAAATTATTTGCATATACTTTCCGTTTTAAATTTGCCCAAAAATCCACAATTGGGCGTAATTGGGGTACATTGGGTGGATTTTCTTCTTTACATACATATGGAATTTGAAAGGGTGTCCATTAGGGTGGAGTGAAAACATGCTTTTTTTTTAATTTGAAAAAGTTAACCTCGGAAAGAGATGTAGTCTGGGGTCCTAATGAGGGGAAAAATAAAGAAAAAAAATTTAAAAAAATTTTAGGGGTCGCGCCACTCTCTCGAAATTTGGAAATTATCGCTATTTTGGCGTTGATTTTAGAAAAATCCTAAAAAATAACGACTTAACTTATTCGAAATTTAAAAGTTTGAGCTGGTTCAGTGCCGAAGCAAAAGTATTTGAGGCAAATATGAGGATAATCGACTAATATTTGTAGCTTTGGTGGCGATTTCATTGTTCAGTCAATTTTCTGAAGAAGGGACGATTTGACTTAGTTTACTTTTTGAAATTTTTGAACAATGAGAAAATTTTTTTTAAATTTTTTCATGACCTTATTTCATTGTCTACGCTATTGCAAACATTTATTGACATAAAACTTT
This sequence comes from Hydrotaea cyrtoneurina, assembly GCA_958296145.1. Lineage (NCBI taxonomy): Eukaryota > Metazoa > Arthropoda > Insecta > Diptera > Muscidae > Hydrotaea > Hydrotaea cyrtoneurina. The sequence goes on from OY282512.1 coordinate 91,878,501, forward strand.
TTTACCTGATCTTCTTCATATCGTAGCTTGATTGGCTTGACCTTGAAGTGGAGCGCAACGAAGCTTTTATTCATTTCTATACGATTTTACCATATCTGATTTATTTAAAAATCGATTTATTTATTCAAAATAGCTAAAGATGCCGAAGGCTATAATAGATGCAGCCATAAAATTGCAGCATTGATTGAGGTTTATTGCGCAGACTTCTCCATCTGTGCCGATACAAAAAGCACTGCAAATGTTTTAATTAATTTTTGAAATAAAACTCTGAATAGTAACTCAGAATTAAGGAATATTCATATTAATGATTGAATACGTCGAGTCTTCGGTTTAGAATTAATCGCTTGTCTTATGCGTTTGATTTGTACATGTGCAATTTTCAACTTAAATCGGAGAAGGGACCACGAAATATTGACCAATTTTGGATCTGGAAGTGGATTGAAATATTCAAAATTGGCTAAGTGTGTTTTTTTTTGTCTTTGAAAACTGAAGACAACACAGAATTTTATAAAAAAAAGTGAATAAAATATTTCTGTATTTGGACCGACAATTGCTTTTTAAAAATTGTTTCAAGCAACGGCTCAGGTGGTTCAAGTCCAATATTGAGAAACTTTCTGCAACATTTTATTCCCAGAGTAACGTATGCGGAATGAAATCGCAACCAAAAAAAAAACATTTTTTTTTTCTTTTAAACAAAAACAAAAATTTTATTTCAATTTTTTTTTTTAATATAATACATTGTACTACTTTAACGTAAAAAATATTTAGTCCCATTCGAGCTGCTTTGCGGCAATTTTTGGGGAACTTTTTCCATGGGAACTTTTTCCATTGAAGCTCCTTTTGAATTTTTTGAATCAAATTTTTGGTAGTTTTGGGTCTGAAGTTATTTGCATATACTTTCCGTTTTAAATTTGCCCAAAAATCCACAATTGGGCGTAATTGGGGTACATTGGGTGGATTTTCTTCTTTACATACATATGGAATTTGAAAGGGTGTCCATTAGGGTGGAGTGAAAACATGCTTTTTTTTTAATTTGAAAAAGTTAACCTCGGAAAGAGATGTAGTCTGGGGTCCTAATGAGGGGAAAAATAAAGAAAAAAAATTTAAAAAAATTTTAGGGGTCGCGCCACTCTCTCGAAATTTGGAAATTATCGCTATTTTGGCGTTGATTTTAGAAAAATCCTAAAAAATAACGACTTAACTTATTCGAAATTTAAAAGTTTGAGCTGGTTCAGTGCCGAAGCAAAAGTATTTGAGGCAAATATGAGGATAATCGACTAATATTTGTAGCTTTGGTGGCGATTTCATTGTTCAGTCAATTTTCTGAAGAAGGGACGATTTGACTTAGTTTACTTTTTGAAATTTTTGAACAATGAGAAAATTTTTTTTAAATTTTTTCATGACCTTATTTCATTGTCTACGCTATTGCAAACATTTATTGACATAAAACTTTTTTAGGATTTTTCTAAAATCAACGCCAAAATAGCGATAATTTCCAAATTCAGAGGGAGTGGCGCGACCCCTAAAATTTTTTTAAATTTTTTTTCTTTATTTTTCCCCTCATTAGGACCCCAGACTACATCTCTTTCTGAGGTTAACTTTTTTTTTTTGAATTTCACTCCACCCTAGTGTCCATGGCTTCCAATGTCTTCTTGGCGTAATGACTTGATGCTAAGTCGGGCCAGAAGATTACATTTAAGTTTCTATGCTTCTTATTCATAATTTCTTCAACTTTTAGTAAGCAGAAATTAATATATCTTTCAGGCCAAACCGGACTCAAAAAAAAACTGGTCCTGACATTCTAAGCTGACGAATTGCAAGCCACAATAAAACTTTTTTGGGAAATTTTGAATGCTCCACATACTTTATTTTATGGTCTACGTGTTTTTTTCCTTCAAAAAAAGTTTGCCTTACCATTCGTTTCCATCCATGGAGCATACAATGTCGCTCTTGGCGTTGAATGTATTTTTGACCAAACTTCTAAGTCGAGACTTTTGGGTAACTTCTTGAGCTTCTGACGCTTTTGGCTTGTTTTTTCTCGACTTTCTCTGAATTGTCATATCACTCAGATACTTTTTCACTGTTTGGAACTTTTTCCCAAGCTCCCTATAGGATTTAGCGACTTTACCATCGGTAACTTTTCGAAGTCGGCTTCTCATAGAAGAGTCGTTCAAACTACACTTTTTTCCAGAACCACGTTTTCTTTCTGTTGTTTGTCTTTTCTCATATATCGCCAGTGTTCTATTTACCGAACTTCTATTTTTTCCTTGCTCTACAAAATGAGAAATGATATCGGATTTTTTCCAATCAGGATGATGGTCGAAAAAATTACAAATGGTTGTTCGACGTTGTTCTTCTTTTGACGACATTGCAAACAAAAATCAAAAATCAAATAGCAATATCACAAAACATGTGGTAAATTTGTGGAATAATCTTCCTGCAAGTGTTTTTCCTGCCTGCTATGACATTACCAAATTCAAGGCCAACGTCAACAAACACTACTCCCTCTTTCCTCCCTCCAATACCCTTATTTCCCATCGCTAACACAGTGCATTGCAGTTATAGGGCGCATCCCCTGAATGTTAGTAAAAAAAAATTAATTTTGCTTTGTACCCAGCGTTGTAAAATTTGTTGCGATTTCATTCCGCAAACGTTGTCTGTGAGAAACATTGAATAGATTTGTCATTTCTGTGGTCAAAATTCATAATAGCCTAAAACTTGATGTTAGTCTGGTCCCATTTTCTTACGTCTCTAACACTCTTAAGCCCTTTTTTTAGTTTTTCACACGGTTTTCTGTTCTGTTTTCAAAAGCGGCTAATTTTAAAATATTCTCTTTAACAGAAAATCAATTGAATTTCCCCTTTTCCCTCAAAAGAATGTTCTACCTGGTGTGTTGTTGTTTTTTTTGTTCTTTGTTACCCACCAGTACTCAAATTTCGTTTTCACTTTACTTCCGTTGATCGTTTTCTACTACAATCATTGGACTCTAATAAATTGTAGCTCGTAAATAAGTACAAACAAAAAAAACCAATTCGTTAAATAATTCGTTTTGCTGGAGTTTACAACATACTTTGCAAATACTATTTTAATAGTTTAACTTTTAGCCACAAATATTGAGGGAAAAGTTAGCCACAATGTAAGTTGTGTGTTTTTGTTGTTGCTCTTTCCTTGGAATGTACTTACACATCGCTAGGGACAGTAGATGGGGGTGGCGACTAAGCTAAAACAAATTTAAAAATTTGTCAAATAATTAAATTTCTTTTATGATTGCTGAAGTCTTGAACATTTTGGAAATTCGATAGAAAATTTTATTGTTTAAATACAGATTTTTTTATTTTTCTTTCGACAAAAAAAAAAACAGGGGTTTCCAACAAGAGATGTTTTTTTTTTTTACTAACACTTAGGTGATGCCCCCTATAACTGATCTTGATTAATTTTAGATTACTAGCAATTGTAATCAATTATTTATCAGAATTTCATTTATAGAGAATTATATACTCAATACAAATCGTTTTAAAAGTAATCTAATTGATTACTAAACGTAATAGAAATTTAACAGCTATGATTTAAACTAATCAAATTTTTTTTTTTAATTTTTCATCTGATTCTGATAAAATTTAAAATAATAAAAATTCCTTCTCTACAAAATATTCAATAATTCTAGATGAAAAGTAAAATAACTAAAACTCTGTAAATTGTGTACTAACTTAAATTAAGGAAATACAAAATTTTAAATAATAAAAAAAAAAAAAAAAAAAATTAGTCGGATTGTTTGGTATTGACAATCATTTCGTTGAAAAAATTTCGATTTCTTCGCCTGGAAGTGTGAAAATGGCCCAAAATTGCTTTAGAGTCGAATGGAAATACTTTCCACTGTGATGTGACCCTTAAATTAAAGCTAACAGTGACCGCTTTTTTTATTTATAAATCTGCGGCGAACAATTTGTTCATGTGGCATGAGCCACTCTAATGTACACATATGTAGGTTTACATAGTATTTTTTTTTCGACTTCAGGAAATGTTAACTTCATGCTAACGACAGCTACTCACTCACTCCTCCACCGTGTGAGAGGGCCCCGGCAAACGGACCAAAGGAAAACTCTCTGTTTTAGCCAATTTCGCTCGACCAGCCATTGTAACATATTTTCTTTTTGCTGTTGTTGTTGCAACAATGGTTGCTGTGGAAAATGTTATTGCTGTTGGTAGGGACGAAAACCTTTTCGATTTCTGTTTGGTTGGTTTTCGTTGTTTTGTGTTTCTTTTTTTCAAATGCAGCGAACATAGAGCTCGGAGGAGAGCAGTAGGTTTCTAGGGCGCCTCACTTCCATGTGGACACCGGCACCAACACCAGCACCCATGGCCAGTAAAACGTACACAACAACAACAAAAAAACATAAAAAAAACAACCAAAAACAAAGTGGATTTGTATGTGGCACACAACTGCAACACATGCCGCCGGCCGTGTTGGGTGCATTGAGTTTTTCCTCGCTTTCGTTGTTGGCGTCGGATAGGGTTTTCTGTGAATTTTCTTGATTTGAAATTTAATTTATTTTCTTGTTACCTATTTAGGTTTTTGGTTTACTTCAGTTTTGTTTATTTTCTTGTTGTTGTGTGTGTGTTTTTTTTTGAATAATTTCCCTTGGCTGTTGTTGTTTCATTTGCATTTTTTTTGTGACGTTGGCATTAACATGCCATGCTCGGCGAAAGTTGGTTAATTTCGTTTCATTTCTTTTTGTTGTTGTTGTTTATTTTCTAATTTAATTAGTTTTTATTTAAATTGTTGGAAAATTGCAATACAACATTTTTTTATTGGCCGGTTGGAGAGTGTGGGCGGTTTTTCTGCATCCAAAGCGATTTAACTTTAACTTGAAGTTTTAATTATAAAACATTCTCCGAATTTACCCAGTTTTATTCTGATCCCTTGCTTTTAAGAGATTTCTTGTAGAATCAGTTAGACTCAATGACAAGGAGTATCAGCGAAATCTATGAAATGGACAACGCCTTTCGTTAAATAAACAAAGTTTACGAGTTTGGTCATAAACTCGTATGATTAAAATCATAAACTTTGTCTGATTTTGTCAGAAAATATGTGTTTGTCATAAACTCTAGTATGATGTAATGTAAGCTTTATAATATCACTCATTTACCACAATAGTGTCACAATTCAAAATTCACTTTTTATTTGTTTGCTCAAGAAAAAGCTTTAAATTTCCAATCTATGTAGACTTTTTGTATTATACAAACATATGTCAGGAACCTTATGGGGTTTTCTTATATTTGCTAACTAAAATGCGATTTAGAACATTAAATGACTCTTGAAACAATCGTATGTTTTGAGTTATGACACTATTGAAGTAAATGAGCGAATTGAATTTTCGAATTAATCAGTCACTAAGTCTTATGATATGTTTTCCGCCTTAAGATGTTGCCACAAACTAGATGAATTTGTAAGACCTCTACGATCTGTATTGTTTTGTCAATGACATTAAGATTTTGTCACAAACTGATAATGACTCAAACTGAAACCACAAATGGTATGATATTGACATAATCTCTTTAAAGTTATCACAACTCTTCACATTTTTTTCATATCCTCAGTCTGTCATAAATTCTATAATTTTGTCATTAACAAATATGGTTTGGCCGCAAATCTTTTGCTTTGTCACAAACTAGGAGGATGTCACAAAAACTTCTGATTTTGCCTCAAAGTCGTATAATTTCGAATTTTCCACCAATTCAATGGATTTATAAAAAACTATGAATTTGTCACAATTTGTGTGTTTTTTTTTTGTCAAATTCCATATGATTTTTTCACAAACCCTTATGGTTTTGCCAGTCTGGCGGTTTGTCACAATTTGTTTACCATTTTGTCCAAAACTTTTATGAAACTGTCAAATCGTAGGTGTTGATTTTGTCACAAACTGTAATGAATTATGATTTCATTCCGAGTTCGATGATTAATCCTAAGATCTATGATTTTCTCATAACATTTGGATTTTACTGTCTTTGTTGTATATTTTGTCGACCTTTATATTATAACCAACTAATACAAATTTAATGATTTGATTTTTGTGATCAAATGTTTCGATTAGTCACAAACTTTTATGATTTTGTCACAAAATTTCATGAATCTGTCATAAACTCTTACGACTTTTTCGAAAACTCAATGGTATTCTCACATACTCTCGAATTTCCCACAGTCGCTATGAATTTGTCACAGTTTTTATGGATTTGTCACAAATTTTATGAATTTGTCACAAATTTTATGAATTTGTCACATATTTATGAATTTGTCACAAATTCTATAAATTTGTCACAAATTTTATGGATTTGTTACAAATTTATGAATTTGTCACATATTCTATAAATTTGTCACAAATTTTATGAATTTGTCACATATTTATGAATTCGTCACAAATTCTATAAATTTGTCACATATTTATGAATTTGTCAGAAATTCTATAAATTTGTCACAAATTTTATGAATTTGTCACATATTTATGAATTTGTCACAAATTCTATAAATTTGTCACAAATTTTATGGATTTGTTACAAATTTATGAATTTGTCACATATTTATGAATTTGTCAGAAATTCTATAAATTTGTCACAAATTTTATGAATTTGTCACATATTTATGAATTTGTCAGAAATTCTATAAATTTGTCACATATTTAGGAATTTGTCAGAAATTCTATAAATTTGTCACAAATTCTATAAATTTGTCACAAATTCTATAAATTTGTCACAAATTCTATAAGCTTGCCACAAATTCCATAAATTTGTCACAAATTTCATGAATTTGACACATATTTATGAATTTGTCACAAATTCTATAAATTTGTTAAAAATTCTATAAATTTGTTAAAAATTCTATAAATTTGTTAAAAATTCTATAAGTTTGTCAAATTCTCTATACACTTGTCACAAATTCTATAAACTTGTCACAAATTCTATAAATTTGTCACAAATTCTATAAATTTGTCACAAATTCTATAAATTTGTCACAAATTCTATAAATTCTTTAAATTTGTCACAAATTCTTTAAATTTGTCACAAATTCTATAAATTTGTCACAAATTCTATAAATTTGTCACAAGTTCTATAAATTTGTCATAAACTCTATACACTTGTCACAAACTCTATAAATTTGTCACAAATTCTATAAATTTGTAACATATTTATGAATTTGTCACAAATTCTATAAATTTGTCACAAATTCTTTAAATTTGTCACAAATTCTATAAATTTGTCACAAATTCTAGAAATTTGTCACAAATTCTATAAATTTGAAAAGTCAGAAGAACGGATTTCACAATCATTATTTCAGTTATCATAAAATGTAGGAAATCCTTCATTGGGCTTATGAAATAATTTTCGATAAGGCCAAATATTTTTTAAAATAAATTTTATGAAACATTTCGTAATATTTATGAATACTTTTGGGTTCAAAAATTAAATGTCATGCAAATTCAAATTATATACAGGGTGTTTTTTTAAGAGCTTGAGAACTTATGATGATACTGCAAGGCAGAAATATTGTTGGAATGCATTTTTTTTATTACAAATCTGGTAGACAATTTCATGGCATTTATTTTGTAAATATGATTTCCGGCATATGATCGCTGAGGCTGAGTTACAAGATCCTTTCGATCATTGAAATTTTTGACAACATTTTTCCAATAAATCTGGCTTCAATGGTGGCTTGAATATTGACTTCCAATGCTTCAAGTGTTGCTGGTTTTATCGGCATAAACCACAGTCCCATAAATAGTAATCCAGAGGCGTTAAAACGCTAGAACGAAGGGACCAGTGAACTGGAACACATCTGGCAATAAAGTTGTCACAGAATTAATTTAGCAATAAATTGTTTATTAAGCTCACTGTATGGCAAGTTCCTGTTGGAACCAAATGTCGATGATGTTTAGCTGATTCATTTTTGGAAACCAAAATGTAGTTGGCATGACTCGATTGACCGTAGCGGCAGCTCCTTCCTCATTTCGAAAGTCGTAATCGAAAGGCTAATGTGTTATCCTTAGAGCAATAACTCGAAATATTTCACCGTAACGTCTCGAATTCTAAGCATTACACTTTTTGTTCACTTTGTATTCAAATGACTATTCCCATCTCCCATTTAACTTTTTCGCAAGTTTGAGTTTTCCGGTAATTTCAGGTGTACAAAATTCATACAACTCTTAAAACTCCACAAGATAATTTCGTTGTGGAACAAATATTTACTTACCTGACGTTGAGTTACAAAGAAACAACACCACGCCACGCCACACCACTCCACTCCATTCAACTCAATATTTGTCTTTCGGCGTATAATGGCTGTAAACATTACAGAGAACAACACGTAAGCGCCCTCAATAATATTACGTCGATTTTTCGACTTACGTGAGGAGGAAGAGTGTGAGTGTGTGTTTCGTTTGTTTTGGATGTACGAAAGCGGATGAGTACAAACGAAGGCGCATTTAGTGCGGGCCATAATAATGAAGACATCGCACGACGCCCATCGTCGGAGTGCAGAAGACTTGTGTTAAATGGTGCCACGAGAAATATATAGAAAAAAAACCTCCCCACTCTAAAGGTAAAGTGTGCGCTAATACTCGTACCCGCGTAGAGAGGGAATTGTGTTGGGATTATAAAGACCCGCTTTGGGGGAAGTTAGAGTGGTTTCAGTGTGGTCTTCAACATTTGTCTATTGCAAATTTCTTCAAAAATGTTTTCATACCTCTGAAATCTGTGGAAAAACGCACATATAGCAGTCAAAATAAGTGTATTGTATTGGTGTGAGATAACCTGCTGAATTGGAATTAAGTTGTATGCAAGTTTTTTGCTGCTGGTTTAAATAATTTTCTATTATTACATTTTATTAAAATAGTTACGTTTTGAAAAGGCCGAAAGCACTCACATCTACAGAATGATATACCTCTCTGCAATACAACTTAATGAAATGTAATTACGTTGTATGGAAGTTTTTGCAGAAGTTAAATCGATTCTTTCTTTTAAACAATTTTATGGATGTTTTTTTTTTTTTTTTTTTTGGGGGAAGTTAAAGCGTTTCTTCGTTTTCAACAATTTTTCCATAGCATTTTTATTGACAATTGGCTGGAATGGACCATATTTTTGTTTTAAATACAATACAACTTGAGGAAGTGTAATTAAGTTGTATGCTAGAATGCCAAAAAACCAATGAACGAATAATAATTACAGACTGTGCTACAATCGGCAAAAAAAATTATTATCAGATCTGTAAAATGTGATTTTAGGCTATCGATTCGTTAAATCTTCACATCCCCGCAGTGAGAGGAATTGTTTGTGTCCCATTTTGCTTGGCTGAAAATGGGAATGCCTTGACCTATCGAAAGATATGTAATGTTGTCAATATCACTGCAATACATCTGGCTGAAGTGTAATTGAGATGTAGGCAAGAAATCATTATGTAATCTCAGGAAGCACTAACGATTACATTATGCATCAACACAAAAAATACAAAAATGTTTTAATAAATAACCAGTAGACACTTTTCATGTACTCTGGTCCCCGGTGTATAAAAATGTTAATATTTTTTTTCTTTAGAAACTTTTAGAGTTGGTTTTTTTTTAGAAAACGTAATTTTTTTTTTAAATTTTTTCCTTTGTAAAAATTGCAATTTATTTTGAAAACGCAATTTTTTTTTAAAATTTTTTTTCCTTTTTGAAAAATAGAATTTTTCGATAAAAACTATTTTTTTCCATTTTCAAAAATTGAATTTTTCGATAAAGAGAAATTATCATAACCTGACAAATTGTTCGTTTGATTACAGATAGATTGGTTCTGTCCTATGAACCAAATGCACATATTCGGAAAGAGGGGAAAAAATAAAAATACACGTGTATCGGCGATTTTCATGTACACGTCAGACTCGCAGGCAGACTCGTGGAAATGTCTGTATCACGTCAAATTTTTTAAAAACAATTTTTATCAATTCTCAGATTTTCCCCAATTTTTATTATTTTTGAAAAAAAAAAATATTTTTTTCACTTTTCTTAGCATAACTTGAAGAGACTCCAAATTTTTAAACTACTGAAGCGTTACGAAAAAAAATGTTTTTTGAACTGAAATCTTAAAAAAAAAAACGATAACCATTTAAAAAAAAAATTTTTTTTAGGAAATTCTGAGAATTGATAAAAATCTATTTTTAAAAAATTTGACGTGATACAGACATTTCCACGAGTCTGCCTGCCAAAAATCAGCTCGATTGGATCACTAAAAAAGGGTTAAAAATCGGTCCAAAGGCTTTCACACAGGCCACTACGAGCTTCATACTTCAAACCTAAAAAAAAAAATTCTGACGTATACATGAAAATCGCCGATACACGTGTATTTTTATTTTTTATCCCCTTTCCGAAAAAGTAAATTTGGTTCATAGGACAGAATGTGTGTAACACAGTGTTAGAAATAAATTTGAAAAAAATATATCACTCAATTATTTCAAATCATTGCCTTTAGTGTATTTGAATCCGAATGACAATTTCAGAGTTATTCATAAAGTAAGTTCAAATTTTTCTTTTAATTTTTACTTGTTGAAAAAAAAAAATTATAAAAAAATCAGTAATTTACCATATAGTCTTATATCTTACAATTAACATGATGTGTAGATCATTAAAATCGATGGAGTATTTTTGTTTTCATACACAATTCAGCGAAGGGCCCTTCTGGAATTTCCCATACACATCTACTATTCCGATTCCGAACACACATAGCTAACAATTTGTATGGAAAGCAACAGACTCTGTCTGCACTAAATTGTGACAGACTTTGTGTTATCGCACATCCACTTTAAAAGTGACATAACACGAAATTTTTAAATTTCGAGTTTTTGTGTTAATAATGTGCTGAATACCAAATTGGTGTTCACGATTTTCTAACAAATAGTCATTCTATTAGTTAAAAAAATACAGTATGAAGCATTTTTAAAAAATTAAAAATGTTGAGTTGTCTCACCTTTGAAGTGGTTGTGCGATATAGTCGTTGAAAGTCGTGTTCAAGAGAATAGAACACATTCGATTGAAGATATTTGTTTATCTGGACTGCAGCATTATAATAATCGCTGGCATATACCCAGACACATATGGGAGATCTGACAGATCATGTGAATGCGAGACCGGTGTTCCTTCCTCTGACCAAACGCAGCATCTTCAATTCCAACCTGTTGTCTATAGATCGTAATGTAAGTGAATCTTGCAGAGCTGTACCTGAAGACTCCCAAAGCATTTAAGTTTTTTTTTGTGAAAGTTTGTCTCCTCAAAATCCTACGTTGATCCGGGCGTACCACTCGTAAAGTCCCTAGAAATCGCCATCACTCAGTAGAGTTTCTCATATTTTAAGTTCCAGGAATTAGCTTTGACTTCGTGAGTTTTGACGACGATTATGAGGCAAATGAATTTTTCTCACTAAATCGTTAACACTCCCAGAGAAATCTATGCCGCCTTACTTAGTTGGCCATTTCCCCCCCCCAACCAATATACTTCCGGTTTATGTGCATCATCCCACGCTCACTTTTTCTCTCAGTGTATCTGTAACATATTAAATTTCTATTCTGCCACGTATGAAGACAAATTCCTTATCGCAACTTTGTTTCTGTACACAATTACAAGCAAAAGGTGTAAATGAGACAATTTTCCCCACCGGCGGAGAGGGGAAAAGAACAAACGTCGAACGGTTGTTCGTGTTGCCACAACCAGAATATGTTGCTGTTCTAGTCTTTCCGTTTCGTTCCGGCTCTGTTCTATTTTCTACTGATATAACAGCAACAGAACTCTTGTTGTTATTAAATTTTTTCTTCCCCATTTTTTGTTTGTTTTGGTTCTTAGTTGAATATCATTTTTATAGATTTTTTATGGCAACACAAAGTAATTACCAACATTTGTATGTCATCATCACCGAAGAAACGTTACGGGCAAACCGACCGACGAGAAGAATGAAATCGTTGCGACAACTCCAGCGATGAACGAAAATCTATTTAAATTTTTATTTTCGATGGAGATTTTCCCGCCTTGCTGCAGTTTGCTGGAGGGAAATCCAGCAAAAAAATTGATAATTATGCGGTGCATGCAACAATGTTGCAAATACTTTATTACTGCTGTATGTCTCTGTCTGTCTGTCAGTCTGCGGATGTGGTATCGTCGTCGTTGTCGCTATAAAGGAGAGTCCCAGAAAATGCGCCACAGCGTGTGGGCAGCTTGGTACGCCCAAAAGAATGTGCCATCCTGAAGTGATACAGTGGTGCTGAAGCCATTGCGAATCCAATGTTTTAATTTAATTTCCTGGAGTGAGACTTGCGCTATTTTATCCTCTCGCATGTAGCGCCTTTTTCGTTCGAATCATTAGTTGTGTATTTATTACAGCCACTGCTAATGCGTGTAAAGAAGACATTTTTCACGTTTGAGCTTTTATTGTAAAAGCTCTCGTTTTGTTTAATGCATTTTAAATTTGGATTGGAAATATGGCCCCAATAAATACACATACGCTATGTAATTCTGCGTGTTTAAACGCCGTTATTGTTTAGCGTGAAACGATATATAAGTGCGATCTATTGAAATTTATTGAGATATTTTTAACCTACACCAGTCGAAGGAATCTGGCAAAATATTTGAGCATAAAGTGGAGACGGCAGGGAGGTTTAGAATACCTGGTCATAGGCCTAGACTAGGCAGAAAATCCAGACTATAACTCCTTGCCAATAGACATAGAAGACATCAGCTACGTCCCCCATGCACATAGATACTCTGATATGCAACACCTAGAAGACGGAAAAGACCTAGACTACGAAGAAGACCCAGACTATGCAGTTGTTCTAGACTGTTCTAGACAAGACGTATAAGACCGGGATTACATAAAAAACCTAGACTGCACGGAAGGGCCTAGACTATGCCGAAGATCCAGACTACGCAGATGACAAAACCTAGGCAGAAATCCTAGAGTACGCGAAATACCTAGACTACACAAAAGACCTCGACCTAGACTGACCAGAAGAGCTAGACTTCGCAGTTGACATAGTCTACGCAGATGACCTCGATTACTCATAAGACGTAGAAGACTATAATACATGGAAGACCGGGATTACACAAAAAACCTAGACTCCATGGAAGGCCTAGACTATGCCAAAGATCCAGACAATGCAGAAAACCTAGAGTACGCGAAATACCTAGACTACAGAAAAAGACCTCGCCCTACTACCGACTACCCAGAAAAGCTATACTACGCAGATGATCTAGATTACGCATAATACATAGACTACGCAGAAGACCTAGACTTCGCAGCTGTTCTAGACTACGAACAAGAAGTATAAGACTAGATTACATAGAAGATCTAGACTGCATAGCCTCGACTATGCCGAAGACACAAACTACGCAGAAGACTAAGACTACATAGATATCCGTGGATACGCAGCAAACCTACAGTACGCGGAAGACCTAGACTACACAATAATCTTAGAGCTAGACTATCCAGAAGAGCTAGACTACGCAGATGACCTAGACTGCACGGAAGACCAAGACTATATAGATGACCAAGGAAAAAGATCTAGACTGAGAAAAAAGACTTATACTACTAAGACGACCTAGAATAATCTAGATGACCCAAACTACGCAGAACGCCGAGAGTACGCACCAGACCAGACGAATACGATTAGATTACGTCTTCTAGATTACGCAGTAAACCTAGAGTACAAAGATTACACCGTGTTACAAAAAATAGATTTTTTTCTGTCCTATGAACCAAATGCACATATTCGGAAAGAGGGGAAAAAATAAAAATACATAAATAAATAAGTTGAAGTTTAAAGCTCGAGTGACCTTTGTGAAAGCCTTTGGACCGATTTTTAACCCTTTTTCAGTGATCCAATCGAGCTGATTTTTGGCAGGCAGACTCGTGGAAATGTCTGTATCACGTCAAATTTTTTAAAAATAATTTTTATCAATTCTCAGATTTTCCCCAATTTTTATTATTTTTGAAAAAAAAATATTTTTTTCACTTTTCTTAGCATCACTTGAAGAGACTCCAAATTTTTAAAGTACTTAAGCGTTACGAAAAACAAAATGTTTTTTGAACTGAAACCTTAAAAAAAACGATAACCATTTTAAAAAAAAAAAAATTTAGGAAAATCTGAGAATTGATAAAAATCTATTTGACGTGATACGAGTCTGCCTGCAAAAAATCAGCTCGATTGGATCACTGAAAAAGGGTTAAAAATCGGTCAAAAGGCTTTCACACAGGCCACTACGAGCTTCAAATTTAAAAAAAAAAAATTCTGACGTGTACATGAAAATCGCCGATACACGTGTATTTTTATTTTTTATCCCCTTTCCGAAAAAGTAAATTTGGTTCATAGGACAGAATGTGTGTAACACGGTGTTATCTAGACTAAGCAGACGACCTAGATTTGTGCATCCGGCCTGCGGTGGCTCAACCCAAATCGTAACGGGTAGACCACACTCTAAGACCGGCAGTTGGCATGGCATACCATCCCTCTGGTCAAGCTAAGAATCATCTACTCCAACATGAGGTGTCTATGGTAGCAGATGTTTGTGAGCTGCACCTAAAGACACTAACAGCATTCCAGTTTATGTGAACACCGGCAACATCCTGCTCATTTACTCCGACAGAATAACGAACGGTGAACTTGTGCAGTTGGTCTGCGTAGGTGCACAGGATTGAGCACACATTCGGAAAATCGACTGAAAGTCCAACGATTGGAAGCCCCCAGGGCGGCCAGTCTTTCTCTCGAAGTAAACTTCCATGTGGATTCTGAAAAGGAACGGCCCTCGTCTCGTTTCTTCTGAATAGGACAAAGTACGCTGAGGTTGCAATCATGGGGCATGCTTTCATTTTCCCAGAAGCTGTAGAATATCTAATGCATGTATGTGCTTAGCCGATCTCCCCTGGTCTTATAGAGCTCAGCTGGTAGTACACATGCAACTGCGTCCTTGTAAAACTAAGCCATGTAAAACTTCTCTAGAAAAGTGTGTGCGACTATCACACAGAAGAACCCGAGTTCGAAACCGGGTAACACCATCGAACATTTTTCGACTGCTATTTCCACCTCGTAAATGTTGGCGACTTTACGAGTGAGAGAGCAATCTCTAAGCCATGTAAAACTTCTCTAGAAAAGCATTAACCGTTCGGAGTCGGCTTTAACCCGTAGGTCTCGGTCAGTGAGTATACACATTATATCCGTACACAGCTCCTGATTCGAGAGAAGTTCCCCGTCTGTTCCTTCATGGAATGTTAAGGGAAATAACTAAGTAAGTAAGTAAGTTGATGTCACCCATATGCTAGATTATGACATAGTACGGAGAGTACTCAATTTTTATTCTCTTCACAAGAGAAAAATACCTTATGGGAAAAAAATTGTTCTCCTCACAGATAAATATAAATTTTTCTCAAGATAAATATTTTTTTCTCGTGAAAGTAATTGAAAATATGAAGAGAACAATTATTTTTTTCACTCACGAGATTTATATACCGAGCACTCGCGCGAGAGTTATATCTACTCATTAGAAATTAATTCTCATTCATGAGTTTAATCATTAGAAAAAATATTCGTCATCAACTGCATTTTTAGGAAATCCCTTTACAACGGCGAAATGGGACGAAAATATGTATAACAAATAATTAAACTTTCAGCGGATAATATTTTTTTTTCTTTTTTATTGTTTTCAAACAAAAAATTAAATAAAAAATAACAATAAAGCAATTCTATTGCGTAACACAAAAAATACGACCCATTTTTTTTCAACTGCTTCAAACAAAACAGTAGAAGAAACTGACCTGCGTCAATTTCCAAACACAAGTATTTTTATATTTCTTGTCTCACGCGTGCTCTCTTTAATATTTATCTTTATTTAACTTTCGCACTCAGAATGTAAAACAAAACTCTCGTGAAAGTTATTTTTATGAGTGAGTGTTATCTTTTCTTCTCTTTCGTTAGAGAGAGCCATACTTTTAAAGCATGTATTGATCACTCATGAAAGATAAAAAAGATAACTTTCGTAGATAAAAATTACTTTCACGAGAATTATTTTTTTTTGTCTCTGAGTGTGAGTAACAAAACGAGAGATAAAAATGAAAATACCTTTAGCGAAGGGAGATTTTCCGTACTATGGATTATGAGCTTTAGAGACGGGTTTAGACTCCTCATCATACCAGTGGTTTTTTTTCGAAACGGTTCTTCTGCGGCGGATTTGTTTGGACAATTGAGATAACTTCCTGAAGTAGGCTGAACGCCCAGCTTTGTCGCAGTGGTTCCTTTCGTTTTTGTCAGGTAGACATTTGTGTTGTGGGTGGGCATTGTTTGAGTTTATCATCGGTAGTGTTCGCTGGAGCTTTTCAGTTCATAGAGCACGGTTGCGATTGCAGGTTTTCAACATGTAGCTTTCTCTTAGCCTTTGCTGCTACAAGTTCGTACTCCGAGTCAGTTATCTCATAACTTCACTATTTAATTAAATATTAAATTCTGTCATGCCTTAGTTACACGGGACGTTCCCACAAGTTTACAACGACTTCATTTCCTCTACCACTTAACATAAGAGAATTAAGGAAATTCTTTCTAACCACACACTAGAATACGAACGATTTCCCCCTTCTTTCTCATAATTATTTCGTAATTTTCGCTTACAATAATCGACATTGAAAACTCATTAAAGCAAAAGTCAATGAACCTCCGTCTGTCGGAATTGTTTCTGGTAAAATGCTTCCGTATCGTTACCCCTTACTCAAATTCGGACACACGCATTTCTTTTCCATTTACAATATTAAACGGTTGTCTTGTTTTTCGAAAAAAAAATGTACGATATTGAACATAGAACCATAAAAATGATAACGTAGAAAGAAACAAATGCCACTGAACTTTAAATTCAGTCGTCTAATTGTTGGTTTGGGTGGCTTTCCCAACGATGATTGTAACCTTAAAATGTAATCTCAAGTGTTCGTAGATGGACGGACGGCGGCACGGACTCTGTTATGGTGCCCTCAACTCAATAATTAATGTTTACAATTAAAAAGTCTAACATCGATCATACAGGCATTCGACCCTTGTATTCATGCCATTGCCACTGCCCTGGAAGATTAACGAAAACAGATATTCGATATTGAAACTACTCGAATTAATAGCAACACTTGGGTGTTATGATAGCGCTACACAAATAAACGAGTAATCGTTTAATCGCCACGTAAATATCGAAAGGGCTCTTTTGTAGTTAATTTTTGGGATTTTTTTCATTCATGATTAAATATGTGCCCTTCATGCTCTGCCTGAATGTTTATTTTTTTTCTTTCAATTGTATTTGTTAATTTAGTCAAATGTAGGGGTTCATTTTGATGTGTTTTATTTTAAAAAGAAGGGGGTTGTAGCAATTTAATTGACTATCAATTCCTTTGTTAACAAGCAAAAACCTATAAGAGAAAATATGGAAGAAAGTACTTTCACGCATAGCAGAGGTAGCTTGGAATTTTAAGAGGAATGGAGGGCAAATTAACCAAAAATTTTTCGACTTCGACAACAGCTGCTCTATAAGAACATTTCGAAAATTGCATTTTCCTCCACTGTTCCTATATTTTATCTTACACTGTGGTGCGTTTGTCTACAAAAAATTATTTTTTTAAAATTTTAAAAAAATATAAATAGATTAACTTGTATTAAATCTATTTTAGGGGAAATGTAAGTGAATAGAACTCGGAGTCAAGCAACATTTTTCGATTTCAGTCTCCGACACAGTTCTAATTATTCAGACTCTTGGTCCGGACATATTTGTCAGTCTGCGATTTTAACTACACAGACAATTTGTTTGTAAAATTAAGAAATATCTATCACTCCAAACTAAACACACTCTCTCTCTCTCTCTTTGTCGATAATTACATATAAAATATTTATTTGTTTCCCCCTCCCCCATATGGTCATGTAGTGTACGCTTGATTGCATGTTTCAAGATCATTTTCATATCATTTCGACTTCTTCTTCTTTTATGGGATTGGTTCCTCTGTATGGCGTTTAACCAATAATTTTTCCTCAACACAGTAAATAAAGAAGCACCCTCTGCGCGCTCTCTCTCTCTCTCTCTCTGTGTAGCCATCATTTAGGCTACACAATGTTTCAGGGTTTGTTTTCTTTTGTTTTAAAATAAAATGAAACAACTCGAAATAAAATTCATTGAAGCGTTTTATTTAAGTTTTCAGTTGTTGTTGTGTGTTTTTTTCTTTCGATATTATTCATTAATTTGTTGATTGATTAATGATAGTTGGCTGTTATCTTGGTCCGCATTGTCGCCACTGTAGTCAAAACTATTAAAGGAAAATCATAAATACAAATATTTATGGAATGTTTGAATTTGTTTGTGTGTGTAGACAAGTCTGGAGGCTCAATTCATGGCCCGGCAAATGGTGGACATGAGTTATGGCTGTTAGTTTAAGACTAAGGGGTTTTTAAAAGAATTATGTATTTAAATTTTCTAAAATGGAATTTATTAATTGAATGTTGTGTCTTTTTCGTTTCAGGTAAATTTAATATACGATGTTTAGTCAAAACATGATTATAGTGAGTAACAATTTATTTTTTAAGTATAAATTTATTTTTGAAATGGACTTACTAAATTATTTTGAGTGAAGAGAATTGGACTAGTAACACAGGACAACAAGAAGAAACCTTTTTAGAATACATATGTGAAATGAAATAGTAACACTGGGCAACAAAAAAATATAATTTTTTTTGTAATGACTAACCACTGTGTAATATTTTTACCCTAGTGTAAATATGATCGTCATTTTTTATTTTTCTACCTTGGGTTTCTTTTTTTGAGATTTTTTTTGACATATCCCAAAAATCAATAGCACGGTGCGGTTGAAATAAGTTGTAAAAAAATTATCACTAAATTACCTGTAGGGCTTTGTAGTCGAACCATTTTTTTAAAAAAAAAATTTTTTGAAGAAAAAGTCGAACATTTTTTTCGTAAATTTTTTTGGTGAAAAAAAAAATAAAATAATTTTTATCATTAACCTTTACCTTTAGGGTCTTTTCCGTCGAACAATTTTTTTCGTAAATTTTTTTATTGGAGAAAAAGTCGAAAAATATTTTTCATTAATTTTTTATTTGAACAATGTTTAACCTTTACCCTTTTCGTCGAACAGTTTATTTTTTATTATTTACCTTAGGCCTTTTAAGTCAAACAGTTTATTCGTCATTTTTTTTAAAAAAAATATGAACCATTTTTTTCGTAATTTTTTTTAAAAGTTGAACAATCTTTTTTGGAAAAAACAAAATTATTTTTAAAAATTGGAAAATGACATTAAAATTTACCTAAGACCTTTTAACAATTTGTTTTGTAATTTTTTTTTTTGAGAAAAAGTCGAGCATTTGTAAATTTTTTCCGTTCGAATATTTTTTTTTTCGTAAATTTTTTTTAAAAGAAGAATTTTTCAACTTTTTGAAAAAAAAATAATTTTTAAAAATTCGAAAATGACATTAAAATTTACCCTAAGGCCTTTTAACAATATGTTTTGTAATTTTTTTTTTTGGAGAAAAAATAATTGTTAAAAATTTGAAAATGACCGTCTAATAATTTTTTTTCTACATTTTTTTTGGAGATGAAGTTGAAAAATTAGTTTTTTAATTTTTTTTTTGGAAAATTTTTGTTTTTAAAATTCGAGCAATTTTTAAATTAATTTTTTTTCCAAAAAAAAAAAAAATAATTTTTAAAAATTCGAAAACGACATTACCCTTTACTTTTAGGTTCTTTTCAGACGAACCATTTTTTCCGTAAATATTTTTTTTGAAAAAAAAAAAAATAATTTTTAAAAATTGGAAAATGACATTAAAAGTCGAGCTTTACTTCGTAAATGTTTTCCGTCGAACCGTTTTTTTTTCGCAATTTTTTTTTAAATAAAAAAATAATTTTTAAAAATTTTAAAATGACATTAACCTTTACCTTTAGGACCTTTCAAGTGGAAGGGTGTATTTCGTAATTTTTTTTTTTTGAGAAGAAGTCGAAAAATTTTTCCGTCACTTTCTATTCTGAAAAAAAAAATAATTTTTAAAAATTTGAAAATGACATAAACCTTTACCTGTTTTTTGTAGAAAAAGTCGAATAATTTTTTCGTACATTTTTTTTTTTTTAAAAAATAAGCCTAAATCACCTTTGAGTTTTCCTTTGAAAATTTTTTTGTACATTTTTTTTATTAAAAAAAATAATTTTTAAAAATTCGATAATTACATAACGTCTCTTAAAATTAAAATAGTTTATTGAAATTGATGGAGAAAATTGCATATTTATTCGCAATTTGGTCAAGACAACCACCCCCACCCCTTCCCATACCATATTATGGGAGTTACCTGTGGTGTAATAGATGAATTCACATAAAAATGAATCTTGGTATTGCTTCTTTCTTCGACTTCAGTTGAACCGATATTTTTAACTTTGTCTTAAAATACACATACGACTGCCCTATCTTTGCTAGCATCGCCTTCTGATTGTCTACAACGTTTAAAGCTTCCCTTGAACCTATGCAACGATCTTTTGTAAGGGTCAGTAAACAATTTTAACGGCAAGTCCTTTGCTGACATTTACCTGTCCGACTTACGTTCTCTATTTTGGAAATCGTGCCTTTTTTTCTATTCAATTTCTTCTGCTGCTGTAAAAAGTTCAGATTTCCTGGAAGGAAGTTCTGATTTCTATCGCTCTGCTTCGACTCGTATCTTTTGTTTACACAGTTTCCTTCCATTTGCAATGATCAAGAAATTGAAATCCACTTTGTTGTGATATCACTCATTCTAAACTTAGGACGTTGAAAGGGAATTGGTGTCGTAGTAAAATTATCTGTGGTCTGTTTTTTTTTTTTTGTAGTTTCTACGACAAAGCCGCCTCCAATAGTTGCCAGTTATCATCATAACATTATGTGTGTGTGTGTGTTGGGGTTTTTTTTCGTTGCCACCGAATTGAGTTCATTTCCACAATTAGTTATTCAAAAGCTTTGCGCGAGTTTCTTGATGCCTCGCGTGTCGGGAATCGTATGCGTTCTGCAATATAATCATCCACAAGCAACTGAATGCATGTTCCTATTTTTTTTCAGTCTCTGTCTTTTTTTCTTATCTCGAACGGAACGCCAAGTATAAGCGAGTGTTGGTTGGTGTTGCCAGCATGCAACGTTGCAATGCCGAGCTTGCCGCATGTTGTGCTGATATGTTGTGCCATTTTCAAATGCAAAAAAACACACACACACACAGAGGAGAGCCAAAGAAAAATGTTTAAAAAAATTTAAGACAAGGAAGCCATAGAAGAGTGTGGGGCTGATGGTGTTGTTGGTGGTGGTGACACTTCCTTTATTTTCGGCTTACTTGCATTCGGTCTAAAGACGTCCACTTTGCCAAACGTTTGTAGAACGTTTTGTGTCGTTGTGCTGTCGCATTGCAAACTTTTGTTTTCTGTTAATTAAAACTTAAACAACATTGAAATGGTCATGCCAAAGTGTGGGTATATGTCTGTCGCCCTGTCGGCACGTATGTGTGCAGAGCGACCTGCATTAGTTATAGATACATGTACATAGATACAACAGCAATGACAAGTATCGCAGCCATAAATTGTACGGACGGCTAACACGTTGAGACAGTAACACCAGCAGCAAGAAGCCTTTTTTTTTCTTTGGTTTTCGCTTCAATGTTAACCCTGAAACAGGGGGACTGAAATACCGGTAGACAAGTGAGTGCAACAGATACCGACAATGTTGCCGAAGGTCTAGCAACATTTTTGTGTGGACAGCAAAAAAGACATAATTCGTCCTCTGTCACTGTCTCCGAAAAACAACATTTTGATTGTTTTCGTAGACATTCTGATGAGAATGAGTCCCATCCCATGAAATGGACGTGACTTAGACCACTCTGATTAAAATGACCTGAAGAACGGTAGCTGGCATCTTAATAAAATATATATAAAGTCATCTGGTTGTAAAGGGTGTTTTTTATTGAGGTATAGAACTTCGAATTGAAATAAAACACAAGAAAATCGTTTTAATGTCCATCAATTTGGCCTTATTGGAAGGATAATTTTATGCCATTAATGTTTAAATATGATTTCGGGCATGTGGCCGCCGCGGCTGGCTCGAATAAAGCTAATTCTACAGGTCCAATTTTCAACCACTTGTTGGAACCACAACTCATCCACATTCATGCCATCCAATTCGGGAACAAAATAGTCGGTTATCATGGCTCTATACCGGTCTCCATTAACGGTAACTGACTCTCCAGCATTATTTCGGAAGAAGTATGGCCCAATGACTCCACCAGCCCATAGAGCACACCAAACAGTCAGTTTTTGTGGATGTAATGGCATAAAATGGACGGAGCTTGCGGTGAACTTCGCGAACTGAACCATTACTTTCGAAATAAATTTGCACGATTTGCAAGCGTTGTTCTTTTGTCAACCTGTTCATGATGAAATGGCAAACCAAACTAAATATTAATCACTTGACAGCTGACAAAATGGCCGCCAGTTAAAAAAGTGATGCCAACTTAAAGTTCTATACCCCAATAAAAAACATCCTTTATCACTTTCATTGGACGTAGTTTCAGCGAATCCAACTGGTATCCTTGGTTCGGAGGATTTCGAGGATAAAACACAATATTAATATTAATGTTTCTTGATTTTGTTACTGACTTTTTTTGCAATTAGAATTCTCAAGTTTTTTGTTTAATGAGAAAGGTCACTTTTGTTTTGTATGAATGAGATAAAGTGAGCTTTGTTTACTTAAAATAACGTCACCCTCCTTGGTCTCTTCTTTGTATGAAGATGGCCACGTCATATCGTTTGTTATACGTGATTAGCGATTTCAATAGTTATAGGAGAGACCCCCATAGTGGTAACTTTTTCTATGAAATTGTTTCTCGATCAGTGATAGATTTGTGAGACCCAGAGAACTCATCGTTAGTGAGCTCTTTTTCGATGGAAGTGATATCAATCACTGATCTCGTTTGTAATAAGACTTCTCGACTAGTGGTCTGTTTAGCAATCAGTCATCGATCAGTGATGTCATTAAAAATAATACACCCTGATCAGTGATATCATTTGGAACAACAGTCCTAGATCATTGATCTCAGGGACTGTTATCGATCAGTGATCTAGGGGACTCTTATCGATCACTGATCTCGGGTGATATCAGGTGCTCTTATCGCTCAGTGATCTCAGAGACTGTTATCAATCCGGTAGACTCTAATCGATCCGGCATTTCGTTATCCATAAAATATATTGACGAGTGATCTCTTTAAATTCTCACCCAACGGTGAGGAAAATTCTCATTAGACCCCAGGTGTCTTTGAACCAAATTCGATTCATGACTTTTAAAGTCGTTTGAGCCATGTTCGTCTGTCCGGCTGGTTCGTACGATAAGTTTTTCACAAAACTACAGGGTTTTCCAACAAGAGGTGTTATTTTGGTATTCAACGAAAAATGCAATTTTTTTTGAGATTAAATGATCGGATGTTTATTTCATAATAAAGAGGAGTAACCACCGAAATCAGCCAAGTAACCGCCTCGACCACACTTACATGACCAACATCCTTATCATGAAATTTTCCATAACCAAATCTCAAAATGGCTGCCCTACGTCCTCGATAGCCTCACGAATTCTATCTGTGAGGTCTTATCCTTCACCTGGCCCCAATGGAAGAAGTCGCATGATGTTAAATCACAAGTAGAGTTTTTATCCCGGGAATTCCCGGGATGGATTTCCCGGGATTCCCGGTCATTTTTTTGTCCCGGAATCCCGGGATATTACTCGGGATTGTTTTAATCTATTTACTCAATATAAATCGCCGAGACATCAACTTATTGACCGCTGATGTTATAAGAAACACTATGTAAAGAAATTTCATCAATACATACGACTCTAGGCCAAACAATGTACGAGGCTTTAACAAATCGTATTGTTGAAAGAAGACATACAAAATTGTGTACTCTCATCAACTATTTAAAAGATCCAAATTTGTTCACCAATGATAATACAAACAATTTGTTTACTTTTGAAACAAAAAACACTACTATTTCTTATGCCGATAATTTGTATAGGCGCATGTTTACTGATCCAAAGAACTCTTCGAATTCAGAATTTAATATAAATGAATGCATTGTTTTGCCAGAACTGTCTTTTGAAGAAATTTTAACCAATGCTATAAGGAATGTGTCCGAAAATTTGGCATCAACATCTTCTGTCAATACTGTGTCAATTAAGAAAGATTTAAAATTTTTTGAAGGAAGTGGCAAAAGGACCGAGAGCCTTCATTGTCTATATAATGCTCTGTTGACAATAAGACCCACGTCTGTGGAGAGTGAAAGAGTATTCTCGCTATCTAATCAATTTGTTACTAAAATTAGAAATAGGCTTTCCAATAAAACCATCGATGCATTAAGTGTCCTAAAAACTTATTTTAAATCAAAAATGGAATAATTGTACGCTTAATCCTTTTCTACATTACATTTTTAAACCAAAGTCTGAATAATAGGGTGGAGTGAAATTCAAAAAAAAAAAGTTAACCTCGGAAAGAGATGTAGTCTGGGGTCCTAATGAGGGGAAAAATAAAGAAAAAAATTTTTAGGGGTCGCGCCACTCCCTCGAAATTTGGAAATTATCGCTATTTTGGCGTTGATTTTAGAAAAATCCTAAAAAGTTTTATGTCAATAAATGTTTGCAATAGCGTAAACAATGAAATAAGGGCATGAAAAAATTTAAAAAAAATTTTCTCATTGTTCAAAAATTTCAAAAAGTAAAATAAGTCAAATCGTCCCTTCTTCAGAAAATTGACTGAACAATGAAATCGCCACCAAAGCTACAAATATTAGTCGATTATCCTCATATTTGCCTCAAATACTTTTGTTTGGGCACTGAACAAGCTCAAACTTTTAAATTTCGAATAAGTTAAGTCGTTAATTTTTAGGATTTTTCTAAAATCAACGCCAAAATAGCGATAATGTCCAAATTTCGAGGGAGTGGCGCGACCCCTAAACATTTTTTAATTTTTTTTTCTTTATTTTTCCCCTTATTAGGACCCCAGACTACATCTCTTTCCGAGGTTAACTTTTTCAAATTAAAAAAAAACATGTTTTCACTCCACCCTACTGAATAATTTAATTTTTGTCTAAACACATTGAATGTGTTATTTATGTTACGTATTTAAAGCAAATTTGCCATTGATCTCTCAAATGTGATTTTTACAATAAAAAATTACTTTAAAAGCAAAAAAGTTGTTTGTTTGACGAATTTTTAATTTGACCGGGATTTCCCGGGATCCCGGGAATTTGAAAAAAAATCCCGCTGTCCCGGGAAATGAAAAAGGCCGGGAAAAAACTCTAATCACAAGATCTCGGTGGCCAATTGTGATCACCTCTTCGAGAGATAACACGGTCAGACGTAGCACTGGGCATAACTCCTCTGTATCAGTAACAAAAGAAACTTTATCAGTGTTGCCATGGCGTGTACTCTATGTGTTACTGTCAAACAAAAAGCACAGGTTCATATCCAGCCGTTTTACAAATTGTCTAAAGCCGTTTTCATCTATGGCGAAATTTAACCTGGCAAGTCATTAGCTGCGTTCGGAGGTGGCTAATACGAAAATGATCTCAGTGTACACTTCGATTCAAAGCAATGTTGTTCTCGATCAGGAAACGATAAATGCCGTCTTTGCTAATGATCTCCCACCTAGGTGCCGTCAACGGCAAACACCTTTCTTTTGTACTGGCTGATCACCACAAATTGAGAATTTACCATGCCGGAGTTCACGGAGATCTCAGAGTGTCTGATTGTATGGGGAGGCTTGACTGCGATGAACGTGGTCTCCGGAAATTATTGCCGTTTAGGTGTTTTTGTTTTGGAAAAACGATTGTTTTGGCTTTTACTAATTGCCGCCGTTGCATTCTCCAAAATGTTGTAGTGCTAATCAGTAAATTAAACACTTTTGGCACTGGCACCTTTAGTGTCATTTGTTTGAACATTAAATGATATCGTTCACCTCCCTCGCGTGCACTCTCCTCCACCCTCTTGGCTTTCTGCAGCCGCATATCTGTGCCGCTGCTGCACCTTAGCAATTGCTTTGTGGGTTCTAATTGCCTTAAGCTCTAATTTGGTTCCTTGTAGCAATTGACAAATGAATGTTTTCGTTTTTTGCTTTTGCTTTTAGCTCGTAACTAGAACTAGATGTGTTGGTAATTTGTGGTTACTAGTTGTGTCACGCAATTGCTGCTCACCTTAAAGGCGGGGAGGCGGGGCAGTAATGAGTAGAATGAGTCGTTACCTAAATACTAAACATTTTGTGGTAATCGCATAAATCACGTTTTATGAGTTCCCCAGAGCCCTGCCTTCTTACCTGTAGGATGTTGGCTCATAATTCCATTTGGTAGTTAGGGTATTCCGTAACTTTGCAGACCAGTCTCTTTATTAAAATGAATTATTTTGCCCGGTTTAAGAATCTAAGCGCACGTTGGAAATAGTTCTAAACTAAACCAGGGTAAATTACGAATACAACATTTTGTGGCAGCAACACCCCTTCCGCCCAACCCACAACCCTCAAGGGCAACAGACAATGGGACGATTTTTTTTTTGTATTTTAGTTGCTGTACAGCGCTTCCTTCCCTGTCCTCCTTCGCATACCGCCACAAATGCTGCTCAGTTACACTTTTCGTTATTGAATCGATTCCGAACTAAGCACAAAAGTTTATGTTCATTTACTAAGGTGCTGGATGGCATGGAGGGGGTGGTGGCTAATGTTCTCAGAAGTGCATTTGCAAAAAAAATCAATATTTCGAAATTAGTCTCGTTCTCTGATTCTTGGTTTCGGGTGCTCCCTGTCGATTGTTTATGGTTTCAGTAGAATTTTAGCATATGATACACTCGCTCGCCCACACCCACCAGTTGGCTGAACATCGTCAGCGCCATCGCCATCGTCATCGTCATTGCCACCGACGACGACATATTAAGGGTAACATCTTTGTCTGACTGTTTAGTTTTCCAAATGCTGTTCAAAGTACTGGGTTTGGTGTCTGCCAGTTTTTTGTTGTTTTTTTTTTTTTGCAATTCTTTTTTAAGGTTTGGTTCCAAATAATTTGAATTGGAAATTCGAGAGCAGTATTGTGTCGAAAAATTCAATTTTAATTTCTGTATTGCGAACGAATGAAGAGGGGGCGGCCAGAACACAATGAATCAACAGCAGCTACTGGCAAACATGTGACAAGGTAATTTGCCCAACATGTGCAAAATGTGATAAGCGAAACCCCAGTGCAAACTTGCACCACTGGGAATATGGAATTTATGTTACCAATTCATGTTCGTAGAAAATGTCCAGACCGGAGGAGTACAAGTTAATTGAGGACTCTACACGGTGGTAGAGACTACAAGAAAAACTATGGTATTTTCCAGTCAAAGTACCACTTACATAATGTGGATGATTTCCGAGAACAATTCCATCATTTCTCGTCATTTGACAACACACAAACCCTGATCATGTAGCTTGCATTCGGGTATCACATACTCTCAATATAATGCAATAATAAAAACGTATGATCATAACAAAAACATTTCATAAAATATATGAAACTTTTATAAAATATATGAAACATTTCATAAAATATATGAAACATTTCATAAAACAAAATAAATTTGCAAAGTAAAAATCACAAAATGGTTTTTTATTTCAGACAATGAAATACTTAGATGATTTATGTGAAATTGTTCATATATTTTATGAAATGTTTTATATATTTTATGAAATATTTCATATGTTTTATGAAATGGTTCATATATTTTATGAAATGGTTCATAAATTTTATAAAACGTTATGTAATGTTGAAGTTTTTCATATGTTTTATGAAATGTTTCACAGATGTTATGAGATGCAATCATAAATGTTATGAAATTCAATCAAAAAAATTATGAAAATATTTCGAAACATTCTCATAATTTATATGAACCGTTTTACACATTTCACCAGTTCATAAAATATTTAAAAAATATGAAAATATTTCACAAAATATTAGAAATATTTCACAAAATATTAGAAATATTTCACAAAATATTAGAAATATTTCACAAAATATTAGAAATTTCTTCACCAAATATTTGCAACAATTCTTCAAAATTATAAAAATGTTTCGAAGTAATTTCATAATTTTTTATGATTACATTTACGAAACATTTCATAAAATTTATGAAACATTTCATAAAATGTATGAAACATTTCATAAAATATATGAATCATTTCATAAAACAAAATAAATTTGCAAAGTAAAAATCACAAAATGGTTTTTTATTTCAGACAATGAAATACTTAGATGATTTATGTGAAATTGTTCATATATTTTATGAAATGTTTCATACATTTTATGAAATGTTTCATACATTTTATGAAATAGTATTGTATTGACTGCATACGTATATGAGATTGTTTCGAAACTAGGCGGTACGAGATCTGTATGGATTGGACCCATCCTCCATAGCAGGTTTTGTGAAAGTAGCAGTGACATGTGAAACATTAAACTTCCTATCTAAAATGCTGAGCCATTGGCAAAACCCATGTCCTGGGATACAACTTCACCTGGAATTCATTTTACATTTTTCCTGATTTATCCCTGGATTCCGAAACCCTAATGAGGTAAATGTTAAACTTCTGAATCAGTTCTTCGAAAGCTTTGCATTAAGGACTAATTTTTTATTGGGGACTATTGTTGAGATCAGCCTTTACAGTCGGCGTAATAGAACCAGTTCGGTCCTGGCGGGATGTTTGCCAAAGGCGAAGGACTCTTTGAACGATGTCTTTGGATGTAAATTTTGTTATGAACAGTTGAATATTTTTGGGGAAACAAGACAATAATGCTTAGCCAAATGAATCCTCTAAAAAAACAGTTTGAAGGATTGTCCCGGATTTCTAGTTGGCCGTTTAGAGAGTTAAATAAATGATAATTTATTCATAAATGATTGAACGATGGCAACTGATTTGGCACTTTCGCAATGTCACAATCGGAAATGTCATTAAATGTCCATTAATTCACTTCAGCTCCCCTCCCCGTTTGTTGTTGTACTTTTTTTAAACCGGCAAAGCTTTCGACAGCTTAACCAGTAATGCCTGCCGTCTGCACTGAGACAACAGTTCGCTACTAATCTGTTGCCGTTGGATTTCTCATAGAGTCATAGAGTTCTTAATGGGTGGCCCTTTGGTCGATCGGGCACATATAATGAATAATGAGCCCTTCCGTATATTATTACCCACCATTACCCGGCCGACACAACGTTTATTTATTAATAATGTAACGAGCGAGCGCGCGCGCACTCACTCACACTCTCATATCTTTAATTTGGTTTTCCTACCTTTGGTGTCCTGATGTTGTTGGCATTTGTTTGCCAGTTGCAGGGCGGCAATTATCATGTATCACTCGCGAATGTCATTGCCCCATGTTGGCTGATTGTTGGTGGTGGTGTTGGTGTTGTTGTTGTTCGTTTTCTTCATGTTCCCCCGGCTGCCACTAGTTGCAGTGTTTAATCTGATGTTGTCTTAAACATGAATGTCAACGTTTATCGTCGTTGACTTCAACTTGCTGGGTATAGCACTTTGCCACCGCAGTAGTCACGACAAACGTCGACAACGACACAAGAATACCATCAGCCGCAGCAGCAGCAACAACTACCAATGATTACAACAACAGACAAGAAAGAAGACCGAGACTAGAACCTTAATATGATCCTTTTCTTGGGGTTTTTATTGCTGTTGTTGTTATACCACCTTTTGGGTTAACTCCTTCTCAGCTAGACAGACACCAAAGAAAACACAACGACGAGGGCAACGACAATGATGATGATGATGATGCCGTCGCTGGGCGGCGGCTGACTACACTGTGGAACATTCATCATGTTGTCGCGCTCAGTGCCACCCAAAATGCACTAACATCCAGCATCCAACATCCAACAACAACATCACAGTCGTTAAACACTCACAACTCAGTTGTTGTCCACCCGTTCGCCATTCCTTCGTCTAGCCATCCTGCGGTCGGATGGGCGGGCGGTCTTCTCAAAAGCTGCAAAGAGCATAGACAACTTTTATGTTGTTTCGTTTGAAGGATTTTCTGTTTGTGTTCCTATTGAAGCTGTGTGTTGTTGTTTGCTTGATTTATCAATCTTTGGGGATTTTATTAAAAAATACTTTGTTGTTGTCGCTGCACTACTGAATTCCTGTTGGTTTTATTGAGAATTCTTTTGAAATGATTTTTTGTTCTCGGCTGATTGTTTTTTTTATTTTGAAATTCCAGTTGATGTTGGACATTTTCTGGGAAAGAGCATGAGGATGATACAAATGTAACTAATCTGGTGATTTCTAGAGTAGAGTGGACCGGATGGGATGAGTTGGAAATCTGCGGAAATTGTTCACAGTTCAGTGATTTGAGTGATGGGGGATTTTTTTTTAGTAAATCACAAGAAAAAGTCTAAATCACAACTGCCCCTAGATCACGTAAGATCATCAGAACCTCGATTGGCACATTTCGTATAGGGAAGACGGAGTTTTGGTTGGCTGAACAGGCCAATCTGCGGATACAAGACACACCATATCCCGTTTGCTGTCAGTAGTCCCCAAAACGATCACAGATACCCGCATTCA
Organism: Hydrotaea cyrtoneurina; assembly: GCA_958296145.1. Taxonomy (NCBI): domain Eukaryota; kingdom Metazoa; phylum Arthropoda; class Insecta; order Diptera; family Muscidae; genus Hydrotaea; species Hydrotaea cyrtoneurina. Next base: position 91,909,159 of record OY282512.1, read on the forward strand.
ACACCAAATCACATCTGTATTCAAAAAATCCCAGGCGGGTGTTGAGTGTAGGGTGCCTGACAAACTACCACAAAGAGATAATGACAAATTACCCAGTTTCAGTTGAAGATTATTTCACATAAAGGGTGTTTTTTATTGAGGTATAGAACTTCGAATTGAAATAAAACACAAGAAAATCGTTTTAATGTCCATCAATTTGGCTTTATTGGAAGGATAATTTAATGCCATTAATGTTTAAATATGATTTCGGGCATGTGGCCGCCGCGGCTGGCTCGAATAAAGCCAATTCTACAGGTCCAATTTTCAACCACTTGTTGGAACCACAACTCATCCACATTCATGCCATCCAATTCGGGAACAAAATAGTCGGTTATCATGGCTCTATACCGGTCTCCATTAACGGTAACTGACTCTCCAGCATTATTTCGGAAGAAGTATGGCCCAATGACTCCACCAGCCCATAGAGCACACCAAGCAGTCAGTTTTTGTGGATGTAATGGCATAAAATGGACGGAGCTTGCGGTGAACTTCGCGAACTGAACCATTACTTTCGAAATAAATGTGCACGATTTGCAAGCGAACAGTTCGGCTGAAGAACGAATTGTCTCTGTAGTGCGTCGTCCGATCAACATCTTCATCTAACATCAGGGACAAGACGAGGGATATCTGAGCAGCAGATACCATTAAAATATCTATAGAACAGCGATATACAACCCACATTACGGCGATGCTGAAGGGAGACAATAGAGTTGGATAGCCTACTATTCCCAATCATCAACACCGCTCTCCTCCGTTACTCGGTCCAAAAGCTGCAAAGATGTCTTTGGAGCACCTGCCCATATATGGGAGTTATATTCCATTTTAGGCCGAATGTACGTGGTGTAAATATTTACGAGATCAGATGGAGTGAAGTATTTCTTGCACTGCTTTAAAAAGCCTAGACACTTGAATATATTTCGACACTTCGAATATATGGCTTGCCCAGCGAGCATCACCCTGTATCTTCATGCCCAGAACAACAAGAGTGTCTGATTTGTCGATATCCACACCTCCCATAGAGATTGACGACGGTGCTGGATCAGTGGAACGTTTGTGTGCACTGGGTCTTTTGTGCATTAAAATCGACTCTGTTCATTTGTTTCCATTCACAAATCGTTGCCAAATCGCTGTTAAGTGAGTCGTTCATCGTTTGCCTTTGGTCCTCTACCTCCGAGGGACTTGGCCGATGATCAAATGTGTATGAATGACAGAGGTTGTTGCTATCCGCAAAGGAGTAGATCGGGTTCACAGTCACGACCCAACAGGTCGTCAATGAAAATAAGAAATAGAGAAGGAGAGAGGACAGAGCCTTGTGCACCGAGCCAAAAGTACAACGATTTTTTTTAACCATGTGTCTGGTTAATTTTTTCATGGTAAATATTTGATTACAAAGTCAAAATAACGTTATATAAGGTCAAATTTAAATGAAAAATAGTTTTTCGAGAGAGAGGCTTAAAAATGTGCGAAATAAAAAAACAATTCAAAGATCATTCGGCTCTGTTGTGTCGAAGATCTTGAACTGTTTTGTGTTAGACGAAGTTCAGTATTATGTTACACGAAGTTGCAACAAATGCGATTATCTCCCCCACTCTTTTTCCACTCTTCCTTTTCTCTCAAAGTGTGAGCACTTAATCTCGCTCTTTCAAAAAACCCACCACCAAATGCTATCTTCACTGTTTGTTGAGCTGTTGCTTTGTAATGCACGTGTTTGCTTTACTGCTTGATTTTTTGGTGATATGCGCAACTAAACAGTAGTTCTCGTTCACTCGCATAGAGTTAGGACACTTATTATACCAAAAATTGCTGTAATTAATCATTGCAAATGGGTAACGATGAAGAACTGTAACAGCTTCCGAAACCTTGCCTGCAATCAAAGCAAACACAATTCGTGAAGCTTTTTTGGAAAATTTATATTTCTGCTAAGAAATAGAAATAAATCAACGATCTCGAACAACAGAAACAAACACTGTAGTATTTAATAATATTAACGATTTCGTTGTTAAATTGAGCATGCATTGTTTCAATAAATTAACAATGAAATTTTTATATTAACAATTTTTATGGTTAAAAAATTCAACAATGCATTGTTAAAACAACAATAATTATTTTTATATCAACCAGATTCATGGTTAAAAAATTCAACCAGCGAGTAGTTAAATTAACTATTATTATTGTTAAATACCAGTCAACAAGAAGATGTTCAAATTAACCATATATAACGTAGACTCCAAATCATGTTTATTTATGGTTAAGTTAACCTTATATAAGGTTAATTTTTCTCTCTGTGTGGCACTCCTGCGGTCAACCTATGCTCGTTGGATGAGACGCCATCTATAACAACTCGTATAGAGCGATCCCTGAGAAAACTTGATATGAATCGAGACAAGATATTACCGACACCAACTGTAATAAGTTTTGATATGAGTGGTCCGTGACAACGCCTTGGAAATATCCAGGGCCACGACCTTATTTTCACCAAGGACGTGAATGGATCGACTCCATCGTTCCGTAAGGAACGCCATCAGGTCTCCAGTAGATCGATTTCTATGGAAGCCATACTGTCGATCGTTTAGAAGGCCGTAAGATGGTGATTAATCATGCTCTCCATAAACTTCGAGAGCGCAGAACATATTGCAATTGGACGGTAATTCGCCGGATTAGTAGACTCACCTTTCTTGGGGATCGACTGAACATTGGCAACTTTCCAACATCAATTACTGTAATTCTTATTTTAATTCCTCAATATGTGAATCGTTCGTCCAAAACTCCTTTCGTTTGCGGACATCTGCGAACCCCTTCATTTTATGAGTTCGTGCACTTCGGTTACCCAGCTTGAACTTTGATATTGACCCTTTAATGGGTTGGTTTGGGTTTTTTGTTGTTGTTGTATCTTTTTCTTATTAAAATTCATAATTTCACTTCCTGATAGTTGTGGTTTTCGTTTGTAATATTTGAGCGGTGAGCACACATGTAACGACCGATACGCATGGGCACGAATCAAATCTTGTACGAATGTTTCTAAAGATGATGATCTTCCCAACAAGTTGTTGTCGCAGTAGGAGTAGGAGGTGGCTGCTTGGTGGCCAGGGTCGATTTGAAATTCCATCGAAATCCAATGCGAGAGTCATGTACAACAAATCCCAAACAAATGGATAAATTGCCAACCAAAAAGTACGAACTCCGAGAAGAGGGAGACGCAAAAAAAGAAAAAAAAAAAATGTTGATGGCTTAAACGTGACTATTATCAATACTGCCACTGATGCCAGAAACAAAATCAACAACAACAACAAAACACTAAAAACCCTCTTTCCATGTAATAATATTTTCGATGATGACTTTGAAAAGCCAAAGACGCGAATCAGCATTGAACAACTCAACAAGCAACAAGGCAGCCAGCATTAGAGGGGGCACAGCAGCAACAGTGTCTGCCAGCGAGTCGGGCAGGCAGGCCGGCACACAGGCGGCGGTGTGGTTAGCTGAGGTGAGGAGGTGAGCCACCGATCACCACCTACCCATCGTTGTTAATAAATACGAAAGACAATCGTCATTTGGATGTGGTGGAAAACTTCGACAAAACTATTGAATTGAAAATCTCCGAAAACAATTGAATACAGCAATGAAACGTAGTCACCGAGTCGGACAAAAAGAAAAAAAAGCCAACAACTTGAAAAACAGCAAAGTTAACAATTTTTGTTGTGCCATCGTTGACGGCGACCAAAAGCAGCAGCAAACAGCTGCAATTCCAACTGCAACATTCGATATCGCTCGTTTGTCTGTCTGCTGTTGTTGTGAACAGTTGTGTGGAACATTGAAAACTTGATTTGATTTTCGTTGTTTTGCCGAACTTCACTCACGTTCGTCGCATTGAAGAAGAAAAACCAAAAACTAAAGTGGCAAAAACAATCCCCCCCCCCCCCTCCCCGTCCCCCCATTCCATGGATTTGTGTATTGTGTATTTCTAGGCGCTTTCTGTGCAACATTTTCGATTTCAGTGAAATTAATATGGGAAATGTGAATGCGATGAAAACAAATAATGATAATAAAGTGGAAAATGAAATTTGATGAAGACTGTAGAAAAAAACACACACACACAGACACACACGGATAACCAACAAAAACGACAGTGTAATGAACTTTTGCAACACGAAGTTGTTAATGTTGTTGTTGCGCCTGTTAACATTGCTAACAAATTTGATACATGTTGTATTTGCTAGGCGGAGGGGGGTGTTATTTGAACAATATTAATCATATGGGAAATGTATTCACCACAAAAGGCCTCTGCTTGGCAATGGAAAATATAGAAATAAAAAAAACTAAAGGATTTTAAGTAGATTCAATTGGGGGATTACAAGTTAAATTTTTAAGAAAGCCCACAAGACTTGAATTGTATTCTGGGTAAGATCATTTAACAAGAATGGTACACAATTTCTGTGGCTTTGTCCTTAGCCCATCACTGGCCAAACGGAAACTACAAGGCACATTTTGAAAAGCGATTAATTTCTTATTATTAGCAATACAAAATAGGCAGAGAAATAAAAAAAAAAGTGAATTTAAGTGAATTTAATCCAAACATAAATGCAATTAATTAAACAGTGCGATATTATATTTAATCAGAGCACTATCGACTACTAAATTGCACCGTGTTACAAAAAATAGATTTTTTTCTGTCCTATAAACCAAATGCACATATTCGGAAAGAGGGGAAAAAAATAAAAATACACGTGTATCGGCGATGAAGCTCGTAGTGTCCTGTGTGAAAGCCTTTCGACCGATTTTTAACCCTTTTTATACACTCCATCATAGGATGGATTATATACTAAGTTTGTCATTCCGTTTGCAACACCTCGAAAGAGTGATCTGCGACCCTATAAAGTATATATATTATCGGTCAGTGTAACATTCTAAGACATTCTAGCGATGTCCGTCTGTCCGTCCGTCCGCCTGTCCGTCTGTTGAAATCACGATAGAGTGCGAACGACCAACGCTAAGAAGCTGAAATTTTGTAGGAAGATGTTTTTTGCCCATAAGCAGGTTAAGTTCGAGAATGGGCAATATCCCCTTTACGGGACTAAATATATCCCGGCCATAATCAAATTTTTCAAATATTTTTTTTCACTTTATATAATTTTTCAAGTTTATATAATTTATAGATGGGGAAAAAAATTCCAAAAATGGGCGTGCTCATGGGTTCCGTGGACCCTTGGGGCCCAAAAAAGGGCCCCATGATAAACATGCGCATATGGGTATCGAAGTGCAACGAAATTTACTCACGACCCCAAATATGCCTAAATTTTTTGATCCGGTTTCTGGGACTATCGGGTCACCAGCGGCCCAAAAACCGTCCCTTGACAAACATGGACATATGGGTATCGAAATGCAATGAAATTTTCTCGCGAACCCAAATATGCATTTATTTTCATGATTTGGATAAAATTTGTGATCGGGTTCCTGGGACTATCCGGTCACGAGCGGCCCAAAAACTCAATTAATTTTTTTTATTTATTGACTTTTTAAGGATCCATGATGGAGGGTATATAAGATTCGGCCCGGCCGAACTTACTATTTGTCCACTTGTTCAGTGTTCCAATCGAGCTGATTTTTGGCAGGCATACTCGTGGAAATGTCTGTATCACGTCAATTTTTTTAAAAAAAATAGATTTTTATCATCTCTCAGATTTTCCTAAATTTTTTTTTTTAAAATGGATATCGTTTTTTTAAGGTTTCAGTTCAAAAAAAAAATTTTTTTTCGTAACGCTTAAGTAGTTTAAAAATTTGGAGTCTCTTCAAGTGATGCTAAGAAAAGTGAACAAAATATTTTTTTTTTCAAAAATAATAAAAATTGGGGAAAATCTGAGAATTGATAAAAATTGTTTTTAAAAAATTTGACGTGATACAGACATTTCCACGAGTCTGCCTGCCAAAAATCAGCTCGATTGGATCACTGAAAAAGGGTTAAAAATCGGTCGAAAGGCTTTCACACAGACCACTACGAGCTTTATAGAGTAACTTCGGGTATTGTGGAGTATGCGGGTAATGTGGAACCCCCCTTTATTTCGGAAACTAAACATTATCTGGCAACTCTGTTTGTATGTATAGATAGCTTAGTGAAAAATATCAACAACACGCGGTTGGCAATGAGTATGACCGTACCGTTAGCTTTCAATCAGTCTGTGAGTGAAAACACGTGTATTCGACTTTTTTTTCTGTGCGAATTCGAAGAGATAAAGTGTTCCACATATTGAGCATTTGCCAATATTTTTCAATAATATATTATAAATAGTGAACTTATCTTTAGTTATAATCGGTAAGTATGTTATATTAAAATCTTTTATAATTTTTATTATTTTTGTTTCGAATTATTCCCGCTTTCGGCTAATGTGGAATACCAGAATGCGGGAATTGTGGAACCGTATTCCATATTACCCGCTCACTATTTTTTTGTTTTATTCTCTAATAGACAATATTGAAACATGCCAAAAAAAAGGTTCGATTCGCAAATGGGATCCAACGGACATGAAGTTAGCCGTAGGAGCAGTTAAAAATTACCCAGAAAGGGTGTTCCACATTACCCACCCAGGGAGTTCCACATTACCCTCCAATTTTCAAAATGACAGTTTTTCGAGTTCATCTGATTTTTCATACATAACTTTTTTAATGTTAAGAGAATTAACTTTTTGTGAAACACTCAGTTAGCCAATCGATCAACAAACATATTGAAATCAATCCGGTGAAATTTTTGCTGATACATTTTCAAAGAGCGCCAAAATAGGAATAGGGGTTCCACAATACCCGAAGTTACTCTACTTCAAACTTAAAAAAAAAAAAAATTCTGACGTGTACATGAAAATCGCCGATACACGTGTATTTTTATTTTTTATCGCCTTTCCGAAAAAGTAAATTTGGTTCATAGGACAGAAAAAAATCTATTTTTTGTAACACGGTGTTATGAAAGAAAATATTGATGTTCCAATTTTGGCACGGCGATCTATAGAATTGGTTAAAATGTAGAGCTGGTTCCGATCGATCTGTAAGCGGGAAGTTTAGTACGTAAGAATTTCCTTCAACATGCCATAAACAGACGGAAAACTTTTCGCAACTCTTTCAATCATAGCCTCGTGGACGATCCATTTAAGTAAAGTACCATCGACAAACTTTTCTCAAAACATCTGACAGCTGATAAAATTTTGTGTACACAGTAACCGTAACTAACGACCGTTCTAAATCAGCCTCGGATCAGCAGATGTTTTATCCCCAGAAGTTTTAGAAGATTTGACAGCATCAATCCCCTATCTCCGCCTGCCACATTCAACATCTGACGCAATGACTGCCTGCATGCGGAGTGTCAAGCCATCTCATAGAATTGTTTAACCAGTAAAACAATAGTGCGATCTCATGACGGCCCCTTATGAGACGGCAGGACAGCTGCCTCGCCATTATGAGTTGTCTGTTTTCCGCCATTCTTTCAAAGTTATTTCTCTAGACATGTCTCAAACACTCAGCAAAATTAAAGCTTAGACATGTTGCCCTAAATATGACCGGTGGACTGAAATAAAACTTTTCGGATTTTTTTGAAAAAACACAAATGGAAAAATAGAAAAGTCCACAAAATTCAACACGACTTATAGTACCAAGCCAATTCGAAAGCCTTTTTTTGTGTTTGAAATCATAGCATCTACCGTTTTAGATTAAAATTAAACTCTATGCTGGCCAAATAATGTTCCAGTATCTTCAATCGTATGTAACAGCTAGTAATGGGGCGCGAAGTAAAGGAAAAGTATTTTTTGTTAATTGGCTGTACCATTTTTTTTTTTAAATATTTTTAAAATTCTTCGATTTGTTCGGTTTACTCCCTATTTTAATTTAAAAATTTTTTAGTTGCCTCCACCATTTTACTACATTTCGTTTGTTTTGTTGAGAAGTTACTGCAAAGGTTCCCTCCATACATTTTGCGGCTCAATCGAACTAGTTAATTAAATCGATTATAGGCTACAATCGGTGTTCGCTATAAAAAGAGTATTTTTTCAGTTGGATCTACCATTTATGGTGTGTATGATAACCAACCAATCAAACCTTTAGTGAAATTAACTTCAATCGATGTAAAAACGCAATAGTGCTTAGTAAAATATTTTTTTTTGTTTTTAGTTGCTTATACCATTTATATATATATATATATATTTGTAAATATATTTTTATATATATCATCGCTGAAGAACATTTTGTTGGAAAAATCGCCGTCCAATGCCTGTTGTTCAAGCACCCATTCCACGTATCTACGACGTTGTCAATGATCAGCTGGCTTCAGTTGTTGTGTGAGCTGGACTTTTTATGGATGTAGGTGTAGATCCAAATGCAAAATAAGTCATAATGTGCCGTAAGACAGTTCTGGCTTAATATTTTCCCAAAACTGATTATGGGATTGCATATGGGCACACCCCTTCGGGTACCTCCCATACAAATCTGCTATTTCGCCCACTTTAGAAATCTTAATATATATGTATTTACCCTCGACACTGATTCACTGACTCTGTCACGCAGTACGTAGGAATTTAAATAGGCATTCTATAATTTTCTATAAATAATAATAATAAAAAAAATAATATTTTTTTTGTACAGAAATTGTGTTTTCCCCAAATTCTTTTTTTACCAAATTTTTTTTTTACCAAATTTTTTTTACAAATTTTTTTTTTTTACAAAAATTTTTTTTTTTTACCAAATTTTGTTTTCAACAAAAATTTTTTTTTTTACAAAATTTTGTTTTCAACGACAATTTTTTTTTTACAAAATTTTGTTTTCAAGTAAAATTTTGTTTTCAACAAAATTTTTTTTTTTACAAAATTTTTTTTTCCAACATTTTTTTTTTCAACAAAATTTTTTTTTTTCAACAAAATTTTTTTTTTCAACAGAATTTTTTTTTCAACAAAATGCCCAAATTTTGTATTTACTAAAGATAAAGCTAGACAATGTTTTGGACAAAAACATGGAAGTCTGGCAACTCTCCTTCTGGTACCTCCCATACAAATGTACCATCCCGCCTACCTTAGATATCATGTAATAATACCAATATGACCATCGCGATCTTGCCCAAATTTTGTATTTAGTAAACATATAGCTGGACAAAGTATTGGACAAAAACTTGGAAGTCTGGCAACTCCCCTTCTGGTACCTCCCATGGAAATGTACCATCCCGCCTACCTTAGAAATCGTGTAATATTATCAATATGACCAACGCGATCTTGCCCAAATTTTGTACCATTTTTTTTTTATTTTCTTTCATTCATTTCTTAACTTACTTGATTGTGAGAACTAATAATTGGGGGTGCGTAGAATTTTTTTTAATTTACTCTACCATTCGTTTTTTTTGCTTCTACCTTCTGTATTATTCTAAAATTGTACCCTCCGCCCATTTTCGATATTAAACTTTTTTTTACAATAATAATACAAAACAGTGAGGCCCTAGAAAAACAAATTGTGACTTGAAAGTTTTTATTGCCTCTATGGAATTTTCATAGGCCGAATACAGTTAATTTCTTCTTTTTTTTCTTCTTCTTGTATTTCTTAACAGACAGCAACCAATATTTGCACCAACAAATGTAAATTTCACCCCATGTTCAACTGATATTTGAATGATTTACATTTCGATAAAAAAAAAAAAACAAGGTGAAAACAATAAATATTTAAGGTATCGCCAGCAAATGTGAAATAAAGAAATTCCAATGGAATAACTTTCGTTTTCTTTCTAGCAAAACAATTTGCTTAAACCAAGATATGTATCGCAGACAGAAGAAAAACAGACAGCAGACAAGCACCACAAGAGCGTGTTCAACGCACATAATTTACATACTTTCAAATGCAAGATATTGTTTTAAAAACAAACTCTAAATAGCAACTTTTTCTTAATTGTATTTTATGTTACTCATTTACAACTTATTCATCCCCAGTCAGTCATTCAGTCACTCATTCATTCATTCCTTCATTCATTCAGCCTAGCCAGTCTGCTGCGTACAATTGAAAAGACAAAAAGTTTGAGCGCTTTTCCCAATTACAAATGAATTGAAATCTAACACTCGAAATGCACAAATGAAACTCAGCCGTCTTCGGTCTTGAATCATTTTTGCATATGGCAGAAATTTCGCTTTTGTTTATTTATTGCTGAAGCAACAACAACAACAACAACAGAAACTATTGTTTACTAAAGAGAGCAACAAATGTTAATTGCGATTATAAACAACACACACCAATCGGATTATTTCCCAGCCATCCATTCGTGCCCGATTCAAGTGTCTTCTATCTGTCAGTCGGTCTGTCCCTTGCAGTCAGCCAACCCACACGACTCGCTGAAGTTGTAACTTCATTTTGTTTATTTCTTCTTCATTTGTTGGCTGCTTTTTAGTTTTCTGTTATTAAATATTTTGCATTTGTTGTTGTGTGGCTTTGTTTGTGTCTGAAACTTTTGCGCGCCAAAATTCTCCCACGAATATTAAATTGTTGTTGTTAAAGTTGTTTGGTTGTGAACAACATATCACTCCATTGTCGTGTAAACAAATGATGGAGTAGTTTTTTTTCTTCTTTATTTGTTTGCTTTCGATTTTTCTGTTTATGATAAATGGAAATGCCATTAATATTAAATTATAAATTCCGTTCGAATACCATGAAACGAATTCCATTCACCCAAGTTAATCGCGCAACGTTATTCAAGTGGTCTTGACTTAAAAAAAAAGTGTATTTGTAACTCGTGGTGTTTCACAAAAAATGCAGGAATTAACACGGAGAAGGAGATTGATTCTGGAAGCGGTTTGCAGAAATGCAAAAAAACTGGCGCCCAACGTGTAAATAACGAAAATTTATATTATTTTTGTTATCAATAAGTCAAGGATTAGAAAGAGATGGCCTAAATTTGGAATTATAAATATTACCGTGTAAATTGAAAAAGTTCAACAATTGACGTCTAAATTTTTAAGACCCAGTCCAGTCTGAAAAAGACCCAAAAAAATAAAAACTTTTTTTTTTATAAAAATTTCATAACTCTCCAATATGAAAAATTACATAATAATAAAAAAAAACAAATACCCAAAATTTTTTTAACACATTTTTTCACGTGCAGAAAAAAATCGTGTAAAAAAAAATCGTGTAATAATATCAATACCACCAGCGCGATCTTGCCCATATTCTGTATTTAGTAAACCTATAGCTAGACAAAGTATTGGACAAAAACTTGGAAGTCTGGCAACTCTCCTTCTGGTACCTCTCATGCAAATGTACCATCCCGCCACCTTAGAAATCGTGTAATATTATAAATATAAATATGACCAACGCGATATTGTCCAAATTCTGTATTTAGTAAATATATAAAGATTCGGCCAAAAACTTGAAAGTCTGGCAACTCCCCATCTGGTACCTTTATTTTATTTTATTTTATTTTATTTTTTATTTTATTTTATTTTATTTTATTTTATTTTATTTTATTTATTATTTTATTTTATTTTATTTTATTTTATTTTATTTTATTTTATTTTTTATTTTATTTTATTTTATTTTTTATTTTATTTTATTTTATTTTATTTTATTTTATTTTAATTTTATTTTATTTTATTTTATTTTATTTTATTTTATTTTATTTTATTTTATTTTATTTTATTTTATTTTAATTTTATTTTATTTTATTTTATTTCATTTTATTTTATTTTATTTTATTTATTATTTTATTTTTTTATTTTTCCCCGGCATATTTCCTCCATTTAAGATTTTACTTTTCAGTCCAATTGATTTTCCTTTGAGAAGTTTGCATTGCGATTTCTCCCTGTGTTTTTTTCTGCTTTCCATCTGAATCTGTGACATAGAGAATTATAAAGAATTTCGTAATCTATTTCAATAAATTTGTGTTTGTTTTCCACGGCAATATTTCCCATATCTCCAACTATCAAATGCTGATATTTTTTTCCTATTGGTTTTTTTTTACAGAAATACCAAAAATTCGTATTTTAAAAATTAATAAACACAATCACCCCTATTCTGCACTACAATTACGTTCCCGCATTACGTTACGCATCGATCGAAAATTTGGATTCCAACATAAAACGTAATCGAAAGAATAAGAAGAAGATATGTGGGTATTTACAGTAAGCTCTTTGTCTGTGGAATGTGTGAGATCGAAACAGAAAACCAAACAATTTTGTAAACATTGTGTGAAAAAGTTGAATGTTGATTGAAAAAGTTGAAAAGTTGTAGTGATTAATAAAACAAAAAATATTTAGTGTTAACAAAATAAAGACAAACGTAGTGAAGGAAAAAAGGCAGAACATATACGTAGTAAAAAAAAAAACAGAACGTAAGTGAGAGGACCTGTAATAAATGAAATATAACTCACAAAATAATAGAAAATATTAATCTCTACTCCATTTTATACTTACATTTTTATTATTTTAATTTTACTTTTTATTTTTTATTTTATTCACAAATTTGATCTCTTTCCGCCACATATTTCTTAACGTACAAAAACGTAGCTACGATTGTAGTGCAGAATACCTACAATCGTAAAAATTACGCAAACGGAACGCAACGGAATGGAACGCGCAATACCAAAACGGAGAAAATCCAATCGCGATTGTAGTGCAGAGTACCTAATTTACCAAAACGGAGAAAATCCAATCGTGATTGTAGTGCAGAATAGGGGTGAATATATTTACATTTACGAAAGCATGAGCAAATAATGAAATAATTAATTACACATCCCCCCACCACACACAGGGATTTTGAGAAAGCCTCCGCAGAAACGATTAAATTGAATTTTAAATGAATTCCAAAAGGAAAATACCAACATTTCCATAACTCACGCTTGTTCACAAGCAACAGAGAAAATAAAACAAACAAACGAAAAAAATGCTCAGCCAATGTTGTCTGTAATCTGCGTAATTTTCCAAACATTTAAAATTAAATAAATCTCTCTCAACCTAATATCTTGAGAGATTTTCTGTTTTGTGGTAAATAAGAAAAAGAAAATGCAATGCAAATAATTGTTTATTAAAGAAATATTTTGCGAATATAAAATGTAATTACCCAGAGGAGGAGTGGGGCGAACAATGAGGAGCATCATAAATAAATTGAATTTCGAAGGTGAATAACTTTATTGCCGCAACAGACAGACAAGACACTTCGTAGATTGTCTTAATATAAAATAAATAAGCATGCAATTTTGTCTGATTAATGAAACATTGTTTCATGTTTTTGTGCATTTCAGATGATTATTAATAGTTTGACATTTCAAGTACAAAACAAATTATAAGTATGAGTAGAGAGACTGGTTTTCCCTCAAGGGAGTAGGAAAATATGGTTTATGACACCCTCCTTGAGGTGCGATAATTGCCAGTTAATTGAAATGAAATAATCTGCCAGATGTTAAACTGCAACATTCAGTGCACAACAACAACACACATACAAATGTAATCGATTAAAGAATTAAAGCATTTCCGGTGTATTTTCTATACGTGCTCGTTTCACTTGACACAATTACGCATACAATATAAACAACAGCAACAGCAATAACAATAACAAAAACAAATGAATTAAATATTAAATTTTTAACAGAACAACAGCGACAACAACAGCCAAAGGTACTTTCCGTCACAACACACAACGCATTTTATTCTCGACATAGTCGTAGTCATCAGTCGCGCCCTCTCATCTGATTCCTCGAATATTTAGAACAACAAATGCAAAAACAAAAATTCAAATCTAAAAACTTAAACGCACTTAAATCACATGTCAACGTCAATAAACACAACGGTGGCGACCATGGCTTTAAAATCGTGTCGGTTTATATGCTGGTGGGGGGGAGTTTTTTTTATGTATTTGCTATTAGGGGTCTGCTTAAGTTGTTGGCATATTTTAATTCATACGTGCAAATGTATGCTTTCACAAAAAAAAAGTACATCTCAAAATCTTAGAATGTAACCCCCGTATTCATAAAAAATTTAACAAAACTTTGTTAAGAAAAATGTGTGAAAATTGTTTTTGTATTTTCATACATTTTCCTCAAATAAAAAATTAACAAAAAACTATCTTTATTCGAGCTAAGAGCAATCAGTGCCATTATTTATGGATTTCCTACCTGTGGCTGCTTCGGCTGTCTTCGTAGTAATGTATTCTGGAAACCCAATTTGTCAATACCCCTCAAAAGTCTAATGACATCAAATCCATTTTTTTAAAAATTTTTTTTAATTTTTTTTATTTTATTTAATTTTAATCGGGCAACGTTGGTCTTGACGTAAAAAAATTAATTGTAATTGTAACTCGTGGTGTTTCCAAATACGGAGAAGCAGATTGATTCTGGAAACGGTTTCCAAAAATGCAAAAAAACTGGCGCCCAACGTGTAAATAACGAAATTTTATATATTTTTTTTGTTATCAATATGTCAAGGATTAGAAAGAGATGGCCTAAACTCGGAAATATAAATATTAGCATGTAAATTGAAAAAATTCAACTTTACATTTTTAATAACATTTTCTCTTACTGAATAAAAACGTTCACGGTGCACGAATTTTGATAACAGAAGCAATTAAGATATTAAGACCCAATCCCGAGTGAAAAAGGAACCAATTTTTTTATATATTTTATTTTATTTTTTTGTTTTATTTTATTGTATTTTATTTTATTGTATTTTATTTTATTTTATTTTATTTTATTTTATTTTATTTTATTTTATTTTATTTTATTTTATTTTATTTTATTTTATTTTATTTTATTTTATTTTATTTTATTTTATTTTATTTTATTTTATTTTATTTTATTTTATTTTATTTTATTTTATTTTATTTTATTTTATTTTATTTTATTTTATTTTATTCTATTCTATTCTATTTTATTTTATTTTATTTTATTTTATTTTATTTTATAAATTCAGCTGCCCTGAGAAGTTGACTCAACAACACGTATTTACTTAAATATATTCAAAAGTTTGCCAACAAAAACCAACACCATCCACTCAAACCAACCCACATTGTTTGACAATTTTACAATTCATATTTTTGTTCTTTTCTGTTTATTACTAATGGCTTTTAGACACTTCATCCTCCTTCCCATTCCTCTTCAATTATATCATTAGCATTCTCTGCTAATCCAAAGTTCACAAGTGAAACAACAGATCCAAGGTACAGCTAAATGTTTCCAGTCCCATGATGATGGGGAGACAGTGGCTCCAAGCTAGTAAAACGAAAATTAATTTTAATCTTCTCAAAATGTTGTATTTCCCTTTCTCCTTTCTTTGTTCGGAATAGAGGATTTTCCCTCCCTACTCAACTTTCATTATCTTAGTGTGCGACCATTCTGAGCTTTAGTGATGGAGAAAGACACCCATCGTCCCAGTGGTGTCTTTCTTGTCGTTTCCGTTAAACAATTTCTTTTTCGATGGATTTTGTCAGGTTGTTCTGTAAGTGCGACCATTGTTCGCTGATGTCATAGGGAGTTTTAGAGTTGGGTGGGTTTTTAAGGAACATTTGAGATAACTTTGTGGATTTGGCTTTTCCTTTTCAACAATTACTTCTCTTTTGCTGCGGTTGCGTACGTGTTTCCAGGTTCCAATCCTAGTAACGTAGAGGAAAACTTGTTCCCACATCGTATCATTAAGAGGGAAATCTTTAAGGCATGTAATGTTTTGTGCACTTAATACTGCAGATGTCTGGTCTACAAATTCTTGTAGATAAAACCTAGCTCTACAAGGTTGATGTGGCGAGAATTCACTCCAGGTGGGCTGACAAAAGACGATCGGAACCCGGAAACCTTGGATATTTATAGGCGACGATTACACGGTATCAAAGCGCTAACTCCTGCTGGATGCCAAATTAACCTAACCTCACATAAGCCATTAAAACTTTTCTAGGTAAACATGATCCGTTCGGAGAAGGCTTTCAATTGTAGGTGCCGGTCAGTGAGTATAAAAATGATATCGTTCACAGCTAAATGGTTTGAGAGAAGCTGCCGTTAATTCCCTCAAGGAATGCTTAGGGAAAAATATTAAATTAATAAAATGTAATCATGAAATTTATAAAATTAATGAAATATCATGAAATTAATGAAATTCATTAATGTAATGAAATTATTTAAAAATAACATTAAATTACGGAAATTTCATTAGATTAATAATTAAAATTAATCATTAAATTAATGAAATCTTAAATAATGACATTTCATTAAATTAATGAATGAATTCATTAATTTGAATGAATGAAATATCATTCATTAGTGAAATTCCGTTACATTACTCAAATTATACTCCATTGAATTAATGAAATAAATTGAATCAATGAAATATCATTGAATTAATGAAATATCATTAAATTAATGAAATTTCCTTAAATTAATGAAATTTCCTTAAATTAATGAAATAACATTGAATTAATGAAATTTCATTAAATTAATCAGTAGATTAATGAATATTATTTAACTAAATTCAGGCAATAATGTTAAATTAATGAAGGTCATTGGATTAATAAAATTCATTGAATTAATGAAGTTTCATTAAAATAATGAAATATTATTGAATGAATGAAATGTCATTTATTTATGAGTAAAATTTAGTTAAATTACACAAATGTCATTTCATTGGATTAATGAAGTTTCATTAAATTAATGAAATTTCTTTAAATTAATGAAATAACATTAAATTAATGAAATAACATTAAATTAATAAAAATGTATAAAATATCGCTTAATTTATGAAATTTCATTAGATTACTGAAATTGCATTTAATTAATGAAATCTTAAATAATGACATTTCATTAAATTAATGAATGAATTAATTAATTTGAATGAATGAAATAGCATTCATTAGTGAAATTCCGTTAAATTACTCAAATGTTATTTCATTGCATTAATGAAATATCATTGACTTAATGAAGTTCCATTAAATTAATGAAATATTATTGAGTGAATGAAATGTCATTTATTAGTCAAATTTAGTTAAATTACACAAATGTCATTTCATTAAATTAATGAAATAACATTGAATTAATAAAATTTCATTAAATTAATGAAATTTCATTAAATTAATGAAATAACATTAAATTAATGAAATTTCGTTAAATTAATAAAATTTCTTTAAAATTTATAAAATATCGCTTAATTTATGAAATTTCATTAGATTAATGAAATTGCATTTAATTAAGGAAATCTTAAATAATGATATTTCATTAAATTATTGAATGAAATAATTAATTTGAATGAATGAAATATCATTCATTAGTGAAATTCCGTTATATTACTCAAAACGTTATTTCATTGCATTAATGAAATATCATTGACTTAATGAAGTTTCATTAAATTTATGAAATATTGTTAAATTAATGAAATATCATTAAACAAATTAAATGTTAAATTCATGAAATATCATTAACCTAATGAAATCATCATTTCATTAATGAAATCATCATTAAATTCGTGTATACGATTTTCGATTAGATCCCAAAACATTTGATTTCCAAAAACCGAATGATTTTGTTATTTGTGTCATTCTGTTAATTTGTCAACCTTGTTCCATTCTCCCTTACCACGTTTTCGTTGTCTGCTGATAACAAACCACTGTCAGCCCTTAGCATCCATTATTTCCTCCACCTCCGCGTCGTTGTCAAGTCGTGCTGCTGATTTGTGCATTCATTCATTTCATTCCATTCATAAAAATGGAATATATTCTGACACAGCCTTGATCTCAGAGACAATAAATTGTAGTGATTTTAATTATACACACGCACACACACACTCGCCTTCATTCACTTGCACTCAGTTGGAGTGAATTCATTTGAGATCTTCGGTGGCTCCAAATGACACCACCTCTCTCTGTCTCTCCCTCACCATGCATTCAGTTGCTGTGATTTTATGGTTCGCTTATTCAAATCACAAATATTTTACGTGAATTGCAACGATATGACAGCATTTTGCTGCTATGCCTACTGTCTGTTTTTCTTATTGTTGTTATTGTCATAAAACATATGAGTAATTTTCCACAAAAGAAAAAAAAAGAGGCAAAAACATGAACAAACCTAAACAACAGACACACATGAAAACATTTGAAACAGCAGCAACAATTTCGTAGCGAGCGATGTTTGCATCTGAAAGATACACGTCGGCTGTACGTTTCCTCGCTCGATATACT
Source organism: Hydrotaea cyrtoneurina (assembly GCA_958296145.1). NCBI lineage: Eukaryota > Metazoa > Arthropoda > Insecta > Diptera > Muscidae > Hydrotaea > Hydrotaea cyrtoneurina. Next base: position 91,927,339 of record OY282512.1, read on the forward strand.
TGGCGTCCATTCAACATTCAATGCAATTTGTGAGATGTCATATTTTTCGTTGTTGTTACGTTACAGCAACAACAACAACAACAATAATAAAGCAACAGTAAGTGTGCAATGGCAAACAACTCATTCAACTGCACCTTATTTGCTGTCAATTATTTAAAATTTATTTTAATGTGTCACACTGTCGAACGAATGAGTGTGCCGGTTTTCTAATTCCAATGAATAATTTGCACATGTACGCATTTGTCGGCAATGTTGTGGTTACTTCGGAAATCCAGAATCACCCTGTGTATGTTTCGAATGGCAGCTTCCAATTATTTGTTTTGTAGTTTTTTTTTTTTGGGATTTGTAGCCCTTTTTGAAATTCGTCATGCCGTTGCAGCGAGTAGAAGTGAGAGTCTCGCCCGAGAAGCTTGAGGTCACAATCAGGTTGAATGCCGATGATCTCAACTGACAACAAGATCATCCACTTAATGGCTACGAGACGTAAGGCAATCTCCATGCCCTGGAATATGTTTCCGCCGTGTATCTCTCACGTACAATCAGATAAGAAATCACAAGTCCGTGTCATTACGAAGGTTGTCAATGCGGATGTATTTTACCATTCAGCCAGCTGGCTGGCATTTCTTTCATAGGACCAAATAGTGTGGAGCCAGGAAATTCGTATTTAAAGAAGGATTTATTTTCGATCTCTTGCAAGAACTTTTTTTTGGATATTAGAGGAGATTTGACTTCATACCCTCCGCATCAGTCGTTCTTGGTCAGGGGTTGGGTTTAGAAAAAGAAAAAAAAACCATTCGGTTATGGTTCTGGCGGATTTTGCTCTCTTTCATAAAACTCCTGGTTTCAGTCGTTGGCAGAAGTAGACGACAACGGAAGTTAATTCCAGAGAATGTTTCTACAACATGTTCAGATGATTGGATTTTTCTTTGGCCGAATTTTTTTTGGTGCGGTAGGGTCTCACTTTGATAGCGATACATTAAATTTATATGAATAATAAATATTTTGTGAGCAACTCTGCGAACTTTTTATTTCCGTTCTTGAATCCCCTCCGGCAAATGGGCTATTATTGTTGCTGCTCCCTCCTAAACACAAATTGATCATTTGTTTTATTTTTTTATTTTTGACAATTGTTGCACAACGTTGGTTGCCGCCGATTCCGATACAATGAATGTCTATTTCCATGGAATTCTATGGCTATGGCGTAATTGTTTTCGTGTTTATTTGAAAATCAAAATTGAAATAAGAATATCACCAATAGATACAGAGACCTAAATTAAAATGGGAGCGGAATGGTTGTTTGTTCTTTGTTGGTCTTTCCGAGTATTGGTTGAGCGCAGACAAGAGTTTGCATAAAATGTCCCTTAACTGGGCAAAATATTTTATTTGAAAAAAAAAAAAAAAAAAATTCTTTACGGCAAACGCGAATGTCTGACTCACATATTACAAACTTTGAAGGGGATAACTTTGAAGGGGTCATAACTTTGAAGGGGACCCGGTAAAGGATGAGCTACATGGAAAATATACAGAGGTTGGGTTAGGTCAGGTTCGAATGTCAGTCTGTATATGTAGACTCTGGAGTCCATTTGACTACCAAGGAAACCAGCGGAAGCAGACGCCTGTGTAGTCCCTCCTATTTAAAAATCCTGAGCGCCTCAAAAAGCTCTTGAGCCGGCCAATAAACATATTGACCAGGTCTTCTGGTTCCCTAAAGTAATCAAATCCTAGCGCTGCTACCCTCATCTACGTCAGGGCCAGAGCAGTGATCAGTGGTGTATGAACTCCTCCTCATCGCCACAACGTCACTAGTTCCAACCTTCAGTCTCATGACCTGCCTTGAAATCATACTCTGTCCTGTCATGATGGATACAACCTTGCGACATCCGGTTTCTAAAGTTTATCATCTGTCTAGACTGAATGCAGCCTCGGATGCAGTTCATTGTGACATCATGCAAAAAAACTTTCCTAGTCTCTCCTATCTCATGAGTCCGTCAATATCAATAACCTCCAGATCGTCTACATTCCTAAAGATATAACAACTCAGTGTTGATAAACGTCTCTTCGCCTGGGCAGGGGAGGATAAGTGCAGAGAAGGTGTTTTATGGACTTACCCTCTTCCAACACACAGCTTCACTGTTCACAACCTTCAGCCTCATTGCACAGCCGATCCGATATCGGACTTGATTGCTACAACATCCTTTGAGAATGTTTCATAATGCAAATGGTAATGAGATCTGCCTTCTGCCGAAGTATGAGCTTGCAAAGTGGCGAGAGAGAAACCACTTCGCCTGGAAGTCATCATTATTGGCGTGGATTTCAAACTAAAGGTAATGACATTACCAGATAATGCGCATGGTAATTACCATGTAATGCAAATGGTAATGAGATCATTCCTTATATCCCTTATTTTCAATGCTTTGCTTTCATTAATTACTATATTGCTTCGAATTCAGGCGGAGGGTAAGTACATGTCATTACCCGGTAATGCCAATAGTAATGAGCTGATCTTATTGAGTATATGCTGGCAAATTTGACATTATTTCAAAGAAGTATTAAAGTATTTGTTTTACCTGTATTTAATATAAAATAATTTCTTTGCTGTCAATGAAACTTTCGAACTAAGACCCGATTTACACGATGACTTTTCCCATAGGGTTTTTCTTGGCATTGTTTCTTTAAAACCTTCCAAAAGTGACTTTTTAAGAGACAGACTGTATTCTCCTTTTTAAAACTTTTTTTTTGTTGAAATTTTCCACCAAAATTCTTTTTTTTTTTAAATTTTCCATTAAAAATCAAAATTTTTCCTCCAATTAAAATTGTATTACTTTTTTCTGCCCCTCTTGCTTCTATCTCTATCCCCTTCGCCATCTATCGTCGAAAGTTGTGTCTCTCCACCCAGGTTGTAAATTCATTGCGTAAATCGAGTCCCTACTACAAGGGGGTGAATACGATTCGGTTCGACTGAACCTAACTCCTTAATTGGTACATCTATGAAGATCGAACCAAATATCTGACAACGACTGGGAAGGTCAAAACACTCTACGTCAGAAGAATGCACTGCAAATTTTGTTTTTTTTATTTAAGTTTTTTTTTTTTTTTTTTATTTTTTACAAAAAGCCTCCCCAATATCTGAAAGGAATTTCACTAAAAGATTTTAACGTTATCTGAAATATGTCTGTACATTCACGTTGCACTTTGCCGCTGACAGTGCCAGCCCCATCATTTTATCTGTAGAGTAGAACAAACACACACATACACACACACACTCACAACAAATCGTGTTGTCACATTTCGTCAGGAGAAATGTGTGGCTGTCAGTTTTGTGTTTTCCTACGACAAACAAAGAAGAAAAAAAAAAGTAAAACGAAAAGGAAAAATGCGAAAAAGACAACTTTGACAAGAACACACGTTGACGCACATTAACTGTAAAAAGATTTCCATTTTTTTTTTTTGCTCTGCGTTTTTATTTCTTGTGCTTCTTCTTCTATTAGCATTTCCAACCAACAACAGCATTTTTGTACAATCTCGACGAGAATAGACGTCTGGTTGGATTGGGGGAATTAATTTTTCATTTCTTTCTATTATTCATGTGCTAAACGACTTAAGATAGCCATATAATCACCGGTTGCAAGTATGGCAACAACATCAACAACAATTGTTCCTACTGTACGGCATTGCAGTGGCATGCAATGCCTTACCCCAACCTCACACACACACACACGCATCAAAGACAGCACTCACTGAGTGCTTTCTGAGCGTGTAAAAATGATGACACTTTGGTATGCTGTTAAATGCATATTAAACTAAATTTTCTTCTTCTCCTTTTTTTTTTTTGGTTTAAATTGCATGACTGTTGTCCGTCTGTCTCTGCGACGGCTGTGCCCCTCCATGGTGTTGTTGCTTTGCAACATTTCAAGGCTAAGAAGCCATGTGCAATGTTTCCAACCAAACCAATCGAATCATGTCATCCTCCCTCCCCCGAAACACTAACCAAGACGTCATCTTGCGGTTGCAAGCACAGTACGTGGGGTGGTCGGGAAATGTAAAGCCAGTGATTCTCTGTATTGAGTCTTGTTCCATTTTGTGCAAAATTATCGTTTCAATGGAAATTTTCTTCGGATTTGTTTTGTAAGAGAATCGATGAAATTGCGTAGATAATCCTTGACAATGCCACACCCCTTTTGTTGCCTAACATCATGATAACTTATTATTATAGAAATATTAAGAAGTCATGCACCCAATTACCTGGGAAGTTTTACCACAACTACTTGTTAAATTTTCTGTAATGATTCGGGCAAATTACTTGTGTACTTCTCCTAAAATACTTGGGTAATTTTCCCCAAAATTTTGGGATATTTTCCCCAAATTACTTTTTTAATTTTTCATAAAATACTTGGGTAATTTTTCCGAAAATTCTTGGGTAATTTTTCCGATAATTCTTGGGTAATTTTTCATAAAATACTTGGGTAATTTTTCCGAAAATTCTTGGGTAATTTTTTCAAATTACTTGAGTAAATTTCCCGAATTACTTGGATGATTTTCTTAAAATACTCGGGTAAGTTTCCCAGAATACTTGGGTAATTTTTTCAAATTACGTGGGTAATTTTTCAAATTACTTGGGTAATTTTCGCCAAATTAATTTTTGGTAAATTTTTTCAAATTACTTGGGTAATTTTTCCGAAAATTCTTGGGTAATTTTTTCAAATTCCTTGAGTAAATTTCCCAAATTACTTGGATAATTTTCTTAAATTACTCGGGTAAGTTTCCCAAAATACTTGGGTAATTTCCCAAAATACTAGGGTAAATTTCCCAGAATACTTGGGTAATTTTCAAATTACGTGGGTAATTTTTTCAAATTACTTGGGTAATTTTCCCCAAATTACTTAGGTAATTCTTCCGAAAATTCTTGTGTAATTTTTCATAAAATACTTTTGTAATTTTTTCAAATTACTTGAGTAAATTTCCCGATTTACTTGGATAATTTTCTTAAATTACTCGATTAAGTTTCCCAAAATACTTGGGTAATTTCCCAAAATACTAGGATAAATTTCCCAGAATACTTAGGTAATTTTTTCAAATTACTTGGGTAATTTTCCCCAAATTACTTGGGTAATTTTCCCCAAATTACTTAGGTAATTTTTCCGAAAATTCTTGGGTAATTTTTCATAAAATACTTGGGTAATTTTTCCGAAAATTCTTGGGTAATTTTTCATAAAATACTTGGGTAATTTTTCCGAAAATACTTGGGTAATTTTTCCGAAAATTCTTGGGTAATTTTCTCAAATTACTTGAGTAAATTTCCCGAATTACTTGGATAATTTTCTTAAATTACTCGGATAAGTTCAAATTACTTGGGTCAATTTCCCAAAATACTAGGATAAATTTCCCGTTTGTTGGAAAACCATGTAATTTCATATAGTTGACTGCGATTTTTCCGTTGAACATCCTTCGAATTGGTCACACGGTTGATCATATGTTCGAGTTTAAGCAAACGCGACACCCATCGCCCAAATTGCCTTTTCATATTCAAATATTTAACAACTATTAAATTGTAATGCGCCTATGGCGCCCGTTGAAAAATGGAAAAAAAATTTGTTGAAAAAAAAATTTTCTTGAAAAAAAAAATTTAGTGGAAAAAAAAAATTTTGTTGAAAAAAAAAATATTGCGGAAAAAAAAAATTGGAAAAAAAATTTTTGTAAAAAAAAAACTGACTTTCATTAGTCAGTTGTTTCAACACATTTGATTGCCACTTGCTATTAAAATAAAATTACTTTGAATTGTAGCTTATGATTCAGGCGTGTAATCGTGGTACTCACCATTTTCATGTCCAAATGTCCATCTAATATTTGATGTATCCGCTGATTTGAGATGACCAGATTCTTCGAACGTTCAATATCGTTTCTTGGATTTTATCTAGTTTTGCTGGACTTATGGTCCATCGCCCGGACATCTTCTACCATAATATATTCTCCGATCTTCTTCCTTTCCCCCGCCTTCAATATCCTTTCTTCCTATCGCTAACACAGTGCATTGCATTTATAGGGGGCATCGCCTGAGTGTTAGTCAAAAAAAAAAAGGAATAATTTCATGGATTTTATTGATGATTTTCGCTGCTGTAACCGCCTCTGTGTGGCAACCTGAACGTTTGGTGCCAACTGTGCGGAAGCGTCTGTAAATAGGTCCTCTACATAATTTTTGGTTAGGCTGGAGGAGGCCCAGAACTGGTACCCTCATAAAGGGTCCACACCTAGCTACCCTAGAAACTTCAGAAATATACCCGCAATTCTCTAAACTTTTTTGTGAGTTCTCACAGAAAGTCTCTCTGCAAACTTTCCGAGTCGCCCTCGCCCATTTTAACGTTTGCAGTTTACATGAATGGATATTTGCATTGCAGTCTTTTTTTTTCTGTCTTTGGCAGGGTTTTGTGTTTTTTTGTTGTTGTTTTTGCTTTTTGTTTGGGATTTCTCTCAAAACCAATGGCTGTGTGGTGGGTGAGTGACTGAGTGAGCCCGTGCGTGCTGCATGCCCCTGTGCGCCTTTGAATGATTGGGGTGGCATCATTGTGGCGTGTTCGAAACATGTCATGCCAAATGCATTCCACAAAAATGTGTGTGTTTATCTTTTCGATATTTATTTAGGAGTTGAATGAACTCTCATTTTATTTTCATAGTTTTCATTTTTGCACTGATGCCCCGATGTGGGAAATTGTAATGTCCGCCTCTGTCCCCCTCTTGTTTGTCCGTGTAAATGTTTTTGCTATGAGTTTTTTTTTTTTTTTTTGTTTATCCCCAAAATTGCTGGCAATTTTCAGTGTTATCTTCATTAGGTGGGCGGGGCGATTGGTTGCTGTGCTTTGTGCCGATGCTTAATTTTCCGGGGCGGGGGTGGAAATGCTATCAGTCATTTCAGTTATTGTTGGCTTAATGCATCCGAATCACTGCTGTTATTTTGCCCTCTCACCCGCTCTTCTTTTGTTTGATTTGTTTTGAATTTATTCCATCACCCATAAAAATTTCTTCAGATGTTTCTTTCTCTGCTGTTTTCTCCTCAGCATCTTTCTGCTGCCATTCAAGAGTTCAGTGACCTTTTCTCTTGTCTATTTCAGCATTTGTAATCTGATAACATGTCACTCTGCTCCGCTGACAGACTCTGTTGAGTTTTGGACAAATTGCAAATATGTTTATGTCTATTTGACAAGTTGTTGTTCGTTGTCTCTTCATTAGTGCCGCGTTTCTCGGTGTGGACATTTAAATTGGTCTTTGTGACGTTCGTATAGTTTCTGGCAAATGTTTAAAAGTATTTCACATAACAATATCTTTATCTGCTCAAACATTACTAATTTCATGTTTACATTAATCAAATATTGGATTAACATTCCATTTCACACACAAAAAAGTAGGTGCGAGAGCAGTTCGACAACTCGATGACATTTGAAATATATTTAAATGAAATATATTTTTTATTTTTTTTTAATTTAATTTAAATCCATGGAATAAGGTAATATCTCGTAGTCCAGTGTAAGAATTTTTTGCCAGCTGTAAATAACATTCATCGATGATCGTTTTCAATCTTTCAAGGAGTTCTTTCAAAAATTTGGTCGCACAAAATGATCTTGTTGGCCGACCCACCCAAAATAGCCATCTACACGTTCTTCTGATGAATTGCTCTGTTGATGGGTCCACGTTTTGACCACGATTACTCAAAGGTTCATGAACTCCCTCGGATAGCGGTTGATCACCGTGATCTCTAGCAAACACGGCACCCATCGTTGGGATAGGGTTTTCATATTCAAATATTTATAAAAATATTATGTATCCCCTCAGTGAAGATCGCTACCTTACGGACTTGAAACATAACAAAATTCCTTATTGAAATTTATAATTGAAAGTTATAGCGCACGAACATCATAGCATGGATCAGGTGGTTCCTGCGGTTCGGTTACGCTAAAAATAAGTCACGATGAGAATGGAATAGAAAATATGGACGGCCGTAGTGTTGTAGATAGTGTGTGCGACTACCACACAGAATAACCCGAGTTCGAAACCGGGTAAAGACCATCAAACGGCTTTTTCCACCTCGTAAATTTTGGTGACTTTACGAGTAAGAGAGTAATCTCTCAGCCATGTCACACTTCTCTAAAAAAGCATTAGCCGTTCGGAGCCGTTCGGCTTTAAACAGTAGGTCCCGGCCAGTGAGTATTCAAATTATGTCGATGGCAATCAAACAGCTTGTCAAACTGCCCTCGTAAAAATTCCTAAAGGCAAACATGTCCTTTGCCGTTTTATGTTTGTTGAATTCTTGCAGTTTCATTTACACCCGTATTTCTTTCAACATTTCTTTAACCAATTTCCTTTTTTTTTCTTTGTTCTTTTCCAGGTGAGTTTCATAATTAAAATCCTACAAATGCTGTCAGTTGATGAAGAGTAGATGTAAGTCATTTTATTATATTTAAGGAGTATGTATTGAAATTAAATATTTATTTATCATTGACTTCAGCGATTTCCTAACTTCTGAGGTTTATTGCATGAGCCCTGGCAGCTTACAATGGAAGATTTGTTTTAAATGAAAAATAACCTGCAATTCACAGAAAAAAATACGGGCCAAAAATGTTCAATTACTGTCGTAATTGAAATTAAGCTTGGAAATCAATTAATGTTGTAATTGAACTTAGAAATTCTTGGTGAAATCCATGTAAAAAATAGTAAAAACTCAATTACTTATTTAAAATTTGAGTAATTGAATTCACAACTTTTGTAATTGGAAGAAAATCAATTAAAAAAGTAATTGAATTGACGAATTCCATACAAACTTCGTAATTGATTTCAAAAATATGTTTTTTCCGTGATTGTTTGCCTCTGATACCATTTGAATGGAATTTCGATAAGTCGAATTTTCTTTAGCCCTATTCGTTCCAAGCTAAATTTGTAAGGTAATGTAATGCCAGTAAAACGTAATATCATTTTTTAAAAAAAAAAAATTTAAAAAACTAATGGACATTATTTTAAAGTAAACTAGTTATATGTCTAAACTAATTTAAAAGAAACAAATTTAATTTTGTAAGGTAATGTAATGTCAGTAAAACGAAATATTATTTTTTTAAAAAAATTTTTAAAAAAAATCAAATGGACATTCTTTTATAGTAAACTATATGTCTAAACTAATTTAAAAAAAAAATACATATACAATTATTAATTTCAATAGTGACCCGAAGTCACTGGCTGGTACGAATAGGGTTAAGTCGAAGCACTTAAGGAGACAAATTCCCTTTAACAATTTTATAAGTAATTCCATTACACAAAGTCTCCGTTAGTCGAACTTTTCTACTGTATGGAAGTTTTCCTGTATATAGATAAGGTGTTGTTAGCTTAAGTTCCAACTCCAGGATATATAGACTGAAGACAAGCTGTACAGTGGGATCCCCAAGTTATTTAACTCGAAAATTTGCTATCTTCTTGTTTGAGAGAAAAAAACAATAATTTTTAACTGTCTAATACAGGTTAAATGAAATTTCTCTTAAATTGAGCAGTTGTGGAGCTCAAGTTCCAAGTCAAAGTTGTCTATCTCGGAATAAAGCGTCCCAATGTTGCCGGCCACGGAATGTGGAAACCCAGAGTAGTCTAAATCGGACATTTGATTTATTCGCCAATCCGCTAACAACGGAACAGGCACGTCTTGCATTTCCCATAAAAGCCTTGAAAATGCACAGCTGAAGAATTTTGAAAAAAAAACTGAAAACCTCAATTAGCTACCCTGGGAAAGGGGGCTCTCAAGCCTTGACAACTGATAGTCAAGAAATGCTTAAAATAAAAATCCTGCTATTTTTAATCGTCTGAACCGATTTGAATGAAATTTCACAAAAATAGAGCTGAAGTGTTGTTTATGTTAAATTCTTAATCCTGGATACACCGACTGAAAATAAGCTGCACAGTGGAGTTCCTCAGTTAGCTACCTGGGAAAATCGGTTCTCAACAACTTTTAGTCAAGAAATGCTTAAAATAAAAATTCTTCAATTTGTAATCGTCTGAACTGATTTGAATGAAATTTCACAAAAATAGAGCTAAAGTGTGGCTGATCTTCAATTCTAAATCTTGGATACACCGCCTGAAAACCCGCTGCACAGTGGGGTCCCACAGTTAGCTATCTGCGAAAATCGGTTCTCAAGCCTTGACAACTTTTAGTCAAGAAATTATTAAAACAAAAATTCTTCAGTTTTTAATCGTCTTAGCTGATTTGAATGAAATTTCACAAAAATAGAGCTAAAGTGTGGCTAAGCTTAAATTCTAAATCTTGGATACACCGCCTGAAAACCCGCTGCACAGTGGGGTCACACAGTTAGCTATCTGGAAAAATCGGTTATCAAGCCTTGACAACTTTTAGTCAAGAAATTATTAAAACAAAAATTCTTCAATTTTTAATCGTCTTAGCTGATTTGAATGAAATTTCACAAAAATAGAGCCGAAGTGTTGTTTATGTTAAATTCTTAATCCTGGATACACCGCATGAGAACCAGCTGCACAGTGGGGTCCCACAGTTAGCTAACTGTGAAAGGGGCTCTCAAGCCTTGACAACTTTTAGTCAAGAAATGCTTAAAACAAAAATTCTTCAATTTTTAATCGTCTGAACAGATTTGAATGAAGTTTTACAAAAATAGAGCTAAAGTGTGGTTGAGCTTAAATTCTAAATCTTGGATACACCGACTGAAAATAAGCTGCACAGTGGGGTTCCTCAGTTAACTACCTGGGAAAGTCGGTTCTCAACAACTTTTAGTCAAGAAATTATTAAAACAAAAATTCTTCAATTTTTAATTGTCTGATTTGAATGAAATTTCACAAAAATAGAGCTGAAGTGTGGCTGAGCTTAAATTCTAAATCTTGGATACACCGCCTGAAAACCCGCTGCACAGTGGGGTCACACAGTTAGCTATCTGGGAAAATCGGTTATCAAGCCTTGACAACTTTTAGTCAAGAAATGCTTAAAACAAAAATTCTTCAATTTTTAATCGTCTGAACAGATTTGAATGAAGTTTTACAAAAATAGAGCTAAAGTGTGGTTGAGCTTAAATTCTAAATCTTGGATACACCGACTGAAAATAACCTGCACAGTGGGGTTCCTCAGTTAGCTACCTGTAAAGGTCCATTTATCAAGCCTTGACAACAAGTTATTGAAAAATCCTACAATTTTTAATCGTCTGAACCGATTTGAATGAAATTTCACAAAAATAGAGCTGAAGTGTTGTTTATGTTAAATTCTTAATCCTGGATACACCGCCTGAGAACCAGCTGCACAGTGGGGTCCCACAGTTAGCTAACTGGGAAAGTCGGTTCTCAAGCCTTGACAATGGCTCAAGAAATGCTTAAAACAAAAATTCTTCAATTTGTAATCGTCTGAACCGATTTGAATGAAATTTCACAAAAATAGAGCTAAAGTATGGCTGAGCTTAAATTCTAACTCCTGAGTATATAGACTGAAGGCAAGCTGCACAGTGGTTTCCCGAAGTTGTCTACCTCTTCTTCGGAAAGTGAAGTCCCAAACTTGACTACCTTGGAGATTACATTCATTAATGACTTCAGCGAAATCCTGATTTCCCGTAGAAACCTTGACAAAGCAAAGTAGAGAATTTTTTAAAAAAAAAAAATCCGTTTGAATGAAGAAGTCATCAACATTTGGAAGTTTAAAATTTCACAATAATACACCCGAAGTGTCTTTAAGGCAACACCGATGTATTTGTGAATCGATTGCCGTCAAATAAAACAACCCAATTTTCTCAAATACCACTGCAACGAATTAGAACAAGTTGGTATAAACCGATCATAAATAATCAGAAATGACCGACTATCTCCACTCTCAATGAAACTATTCACATTTTCTCAATGTTGCTTTCAATACTTTTATAGCATTTTTGTAGTCTATTTTGTCTTTAGTGTAAACTGTGTATAGTCATAACTTAACGTTAATTGCGCCGGCCCCATATTTTATTTCTCCCCTTTACTATTATGTGATCTCTTCTCCATTAAAAAAAAAAAAAAATAGTCAATAATTCCATTTAAAAAATATTTTTATTGTTATTAATAAACTTAGAAGAAATAAAACAACAACAACAATAAAAAAAACATTAACACGACTGCCCGTGTGAGGTGAATGGCGGGCCAATGTTGGTGACGGTGACGGCGAGGTGAGTTGAATCTGGCAATGAAATCATGTTGAGCTCATAAAAAGCACTCACTCGCTCCTGAAACAAACAAACAAAAACAAGTTTGTTGTTATTGCTGAAATAAGCGTTTTCATTATAAAAAAAAACCTTAAGTAATAACAACAAAAAAAAAAAACTAAATACAATGAAATGAAATATCATGAAAAACAACAGCAACAATTCTCACGCGTATCTTCTCAAGCACTTGGAAAATCTAAACAAAGAACAGGTGTTGGATGCGTACACACACAAACACCCAAACGGAAGAGCACCACGAGGTGGTTAAACAACAACAACAACAAAAACCCAGCCCAGCCAGTCTGATTTCGTAATGGATCTTTAACAGTACCAAACGCTAAGAACTGTAATAGCGAAACCTTCAGCAGGGTGTCCGCAATGAAACTTACATATGAAAGCAGAAACAGTTAATAGCCCATAACCATATTGGAGAAGGGGGAGAGGAGGGGGCTAGAGTAAGCCGAACAGAACCGATTCCCCGAAAATAAACTGGTTGAGATGTTGTTGGGAATGGAAGGTAAACAGCTTGGATTTTGTAACCAAAAAAAAAAAAAACAGAATTTGTTGCCCTTTAAACCGAAAAAAAACGAGTGAAGTGGTGATTTTCGTTAGTCACAGAAGTCACAAACGAAATTAAGTTCAGGGTGTGGGATACATATTTCTTTTGAAAGGCAATCAGAGCAGTATTTAATTAATAAGAGAATCTAAAGAAAATAAGCACAATGGTATTATAAACGGCAACATCAAAATAATTAGATATTTTAAATTAAAAGTAAAAAATCATAAAAAAATTACCACGAAGCGTCAAAATTTAAATACAATTTGATTTTCTAAGTAACCCGGGGCCTGGCTACCGATTTCTATCGAGACTTTCAAACATTACACTGCACTTCAAAAAATTAAAAAAAAAAAAAGACTATTATTTCTGACGCATTAGTTCGGCTACAAACTGTGTATGACAGTAATTAGCATGACAGTATGTGAAAGGTTTTATTTGCTTTTTTTTCATACCAAATTCTGCCTGAAGTGACGGACGTGACGGAAATTCCCCTATGTAGGGAATTGTTAGTGAATTTCGATTTTCTTGTTTTTCAACCACTATTGAATGGCGTGAAATATTAATTTTTGGTGTCACCACGACCTCTAAACTTAAAATGTTCAGCCAACGACTTAAGACGTCTGTCCTCCGTATGGTCTTTGGTCCTTTCAAAAAAAATTTCAAATTTGTAGAAAATAAAATTGATAATTTTTTTGGAAAATTAACCATTTTTTAAATTTTTGAAATTGTTTAATTTTCTTATTTGAGTTTGATTTTTTTTAAAGGAAACATAATCTGTCAGTTTTTTCCCCTAATAATGAAACAAGTGTATTTTGACTTCCTTAACACCGTGTTACACACATTCTGTCCTATGAACCAAATTTACTTTTTCGGAAAGAGGGGAAAAAATAAAAATACACGTGTATCGGCGATTTTCATGTACACGTCAGAATTTTTTTTTTTTTAAGTTTGAATTATGAATCTCGTAGTGGCCTGTGTGAAAGCCTTTCGACCGATTTTTAACCCTTTTTCAGTGATCCAATCGAGCTGATTTTTGGCAGGCAGACTCGTGGAAATGTCTGTATCACGTCAAATTTTTTAAAAAATAGATTTTTATCATTTCTCAGATTTTCCTAAATTTTTTTTTTAAATGGTTTTTTTTAAGGTTTTAGTTCAAAAAACATTTTTTTTTTCGTAACGCTTAAGTAGTTAAAAAATTTTGAGTCTCTTCATGTTATGCTACGAAAAGTGAAAAAAATATTTTTTTTTTCAAAAATAATAAAAATTGGGAAAAATTTGACGTGATACAGACATTTCCACGAGTCTGCCTGCCAAAAATAAGCTCGATTGGATCAGTGAAAAACGGTTAAAAATCGGTCCAAAGGCTTTCACACAGGCCACTATGAGTTCCATACTTCAAACTTAAAAAAAAAAAAATTCTGACGTGTACATGAAAATCGCCGATACACGTGTATTTTTATTTTTTCCCCTCTTTCCGAATATGTGCATTTGGTTCATAGGACAGAAAAAAATCTATTTTTTGTAACACGGTGTAATGAGTGTCAGACAGTGGCATATCCCATACGAAGGCTGGTACAACATTGAGTAAAATTATCTTCAGTTATTTGTGTATTCGGATAAGTGCATTTCGTATAAGTGATATTTCGGATAATTACCTTTTCGGATAATTAGTTTTTTTTGGATGATTACGTTTTCGGATAATACCCTTTTCGGATAATTACCTTTTCGTACACTTACCATTTCGGATATTTTACTTCTCGGATAATTACCTTTTCGGATAAATACCATTTCGGATAAATACCTTTTCGGTAAAAACTTCTCTAGAAGACCATTAGACGTTCGGAGTCGGCTTTAAACCTTAGATCCCGGTCTGCAAATTCTAACGCGCACAGCTCACTGATTCGAAAAGTTCCCCATCTGTTCCTTCATGGAATGTTGAGGGAAAATCACTAAGTACTCAAGAACCTACTGAATTTAGTTAAATTGAAATCAAAGGGGCATAAGGCCCAATAAATGAGTCATGGTTAATCTTCGTTTTTTTGTTTAAACTGAAGTCAAACTTCATATTATTATATTCTGTTAAGACAAATGTATGAAAATATAAAAACAATTTTGACACATTTTTCTTAGCAAAGCTGTTTTAAATGTTTATGAATACGTGGGTCCAGTGTTGGTTTATTAGCCAATCAACGAAAGAAGTAGAAGAATCAAAATTATTTTGTTTTACCAACTTCCACAAACAAAATAATTTCAAGAAATGATGCTGCTGTGCAATTTTGTTGATGCTGTAATTGCATTCTGACCGCCACCAATTCCGTGACAAAGATCTGTGAGAAGGCTTTTTTTCATTCTCATATTTTTTTCAAACAAAATCTTGTGTGGCCAAAATCCTCTAAAAATGCTTAATAATTTGTTTTAAATATTCACTGGAAACATATGTTTCCGATGCAACTTTTAGTGTTGCCACATCTACAGGTAAAAATGTGGATTATTTTGATCGACCACCCCCGACTGACTGACTTTATTGGAAACTGAGTTATAATCGTGTTTTAACTACGATCTCATTTATTGGATAAGTGATTTCTATTTTAGTTTCAATTAAATTAAAAGTAAGTAAAAAGTAAGTACTGGAAAATATGACACATTTCGATTCTCGGCAAAACTGCCATCAGTTGAAAGTCTTGGGTGTTCGTGAACGGAATGAGGACAATCTGCCACAGTCCCATAAATAAATTTCACTCGTCAATTGAATTCAAACGTCAATTGTGTGAATTCATCTAGTAATTTGAAAATTAATACAGTTTTAAGAGTAGTAGCAACGTTTTATAGATTTACTTTCCACCCGCGATTGTTCCATAAATGAATCCCAATTTATCTCAACCAGTTTTTTTTTACATTTAATTCCAAACTATCACACTGTGCACCCTGTGTATGTTGCGTCTTATCAAATGTTGGAAATTCTTCAAGTCCAAGGTCACAGTCTCCGAAAACAGAGTAAACTACTTAAAAAGGGGAAAAATGGAACAAATACAAATAAAATGTATTTCAAATATTAGCTCATCAACAACAATGCAGGCCAGCCGGTCTTGGCCGCCTCTAATGAAGTGAATTGTGAAATGCTTCATTAGAGGAGTTGTTGGTTTTCCTTTCTGTTTTCAGTTTTTGTCTTTCTGTTTCATGACATTCGTTTGTCATAATGTATTTTAAAATGTATCATGGCAAAAGTTTTAATAGAAATATAACCTTAAGCAGACAACGGACAGAGAGAGGCAGATAGGCGGACATGCACTTGCCAACAATTGTTGCATTGTGATTGTTGCGGCCACATTTCC
Source organism: Hydrotaea cyrtoneurina (assembly GCA_958296145.1). NCBI lineage: Eukaryota > Metazoa > Arthropoda > Insecta > Diptera > Muscidae > Hydrotaea > Hydrotaea cyrtoneurina. Next base: position 91,943,436 of record OY282512.1, read on the forward strand.
CCCAAAGAACCCAGCGCACTGCTGCCGATTATCATCAACTGGGAAAAGTTTGGTGCAGACATCAACACTGGCGACATGTTGAGTGTCTCCGCCACAAGATGATGTCGCTCGCTGCGTGTTGTCGCCACTTGAACAACAATGCAACACCACACAGCTATGGGCAGCGCATGTGCGCCATGCAACGATACCCCACCGCATACTTTACTACTTTGTACTAAGTAGGCCCGGCCCGACTGCATATTTTGTAAATCTAAAACATTTGCCATTTTTTTTATATGACGCTCACAGTAAATCTTGACTTTTGTTGCAACATTTTCGCATTGTTTGTCTCGTCGCAGTCGGAGGGAAGAAGAAACAACTCCGGCAACTAATTTCTGTTACTGCGTGTGTCTGCAGTAGAGATCTGTGGCCGCCTTATAAGAGCAGGGCCGGAGATTATAGGTGACTCGTCGCTTGGCCAGCCGACAATTGTTGTTTGATGTTTATCGTTGTGATTTTATGTTGCTGGCTGCCATTTGACTGTTGCTGCCCATGGTGGTGGTGTTGGTGCTGGTGTTGGCGGTAACAAGTTGTTGGTTTTTCCTTTTTTGTGTCTGTCTGTTTGTTGCCTGTTCATTACACAATTGCCATTGTCTCGGTTGTTGCAGTTGCGGTCTAATCGGCGAGGCATGCAAATGCCATAATAATGCGGGTAATTTGTCAAACATGATTAAGTTTTTTGTTTTCAAATTAATTGTTTTCGATATTGGCAGTTCGTTTATTGTTTGTTTTTCACTATTACACACTCTTAAAATGCAATTTGTTTAAGTGGGTTGTGTAACACGGCCAGTAAACAGCGGTAGCGGTTGAAACTTTGTGCCAAATATTTTTTTTTGTAAAATATACGTTACGGCATTTTGGCGAGTTGTGAAACATTCACAAAAATCACCTGCATCATTAAAAAAATAACAGGCAACACTGGCTTACAGAGTTTTGTTGGAATCGGAAAAATTAGGTCTTCCAAAATGTAAAGAAAAGACACGACGATGATCCGTCGACTTGAGTTCTTGTGTTAACTGAACTTTGTTAGCCTTACGACCCAAGTCTTTATGCAAAATACGGTGTAACGGCGTTTGTGGAATGCCCAATTTCAAAGAACAACGAGGAATGGACGAACCTGGGTTTTCTTCAACACTTTGGGCTACAGCCGCAAAATATTCTCAGTTGTTCTTGAGCGACGTGCACGGGTTTTATTCTTCACATCACTAACTTCTCCCAACAGCTCGATTTTTTCCACCAATTTCTGTATTGCGGTCCGACAAAGTGCTTAACGACAACCCAAAAATGCCAATTTTTGTAGTGAATTTTAACAGTTTCAATGCGTTGTTGAAGCCTGTATCATTCCATTTTTAGTAATGGCGTAGTAGAAGCTTCAAAAGTGACAGCTACCGCAATGCCGGGTGATTCAAAATAACACCTCTTGTTGGAAAACCCTTAAATATAGATACTCGTATCATGGTCCAGTAAATAAAGCTAGAGGCATGCAAACAGCTGATTACAATTTTTTCATTTTGACAGAATTTTGATTGTCAAACTCATTGTTTACATACCAATTGTTGGTTTTTTTTTTTCAAATGTCAAATACATTTTCATATTAAACATTTCAAACAAAGAATTTTATTACAAAAAGCCAACCAAAGAAGTTTGGGGCTTTCAAAACTATTAGAAATAAAGTTACAGTTTGCTAAAAATTGTGCCATGCGTTGTAACTGTCTGCTGTCTGCCATTTATGTATCAGAATTTGGCAATCAAAATACCCAGGGTTGTATCTGAGTTTTTGTTGTTGGGCAAATGACTCTACCTTTAGTTATTGTGTCATGTACTCGTATGTACAGGGTGGCGCAAAAGTAATCCTCCTATCAGAAAATGCTAAAAATGTTCCGATTGTCCCCTAATGTCAGTGGCAACTCTGGCGGCGGCCATTTACATGACATCATATTCTCGACTTGATGTAAAAAAAATTAAAAGACCAAATAAAAATAATCCACAAGAAGAATCAAAGTTTTTCATTTTTTTTAATTACAGCCAAAAAAACATCGGAAGTTTAGTTTTGCGCCACCTGTTAGATTATTTCTCATATATATTATACCAGTTTTGGGTCAATATTGGACCCTTTTCCATTCCATCCAATTTTGGGCCCATTCCTGTCGATTACAATTTTTTCCCCCCCTTTTGTACCTTTTTTTATCCCATTGCCAAACATTTTCTATTATCCACTTGTTGCCAAATATTTTTTTATTTTTTCCACTTGCGTAAGGTTTTAGGGATAAATTTTTCACGTTTTACCATTTTTATCCTTTTCTATCCGAATTTAGAAAAATCCGTTTATAGCAAATTTCATGGTTCTAGCTTCAGCCATTGGCGAGGACAGGATGAGTTAGACCGTCAGTCACACAAGTGTTTTATATATATAGAGACTCTTATGTAGATTATTTCTCATTTTTTTGGGCAAATTTTCGACCCTTTTCCATTCCATCCAATTTTTGGGCCCATTCCTGTCGATTTTTATTTATATATTTCAACCGTTTTGGAACCATTTTTTGTTACCTTTTTCCATTCATTCCTGTCGATTAAAATTTGTTTTCACACATTTTTGTTTTCCCCTCTTTTGTACAAAACGGGATAATTCTTCCTTTTTTATCACGTTTTGTTCCTTTTTTATCCCGTTTTGGTACGTTTTGGCCACTACTTCGTCCCTTCTCTAACTATTATCTACATGTTTTTGACAAAAATCTGTTTCACTCGTTTTTTGGTCCGTTTATCTTGTCCCCTTTTTCGTCCCATCTCTAATGCATTTCCAACTTTTGTTGCCAAACAAAAATCATAATATTTGATTATTTTAGAAAAATTTGTACAATAAACTTTTTTTTTTATTGTTCTTCTACTATTTTTAATTTCATTGCGAAGTTCGTCAACCGGTAAACGTAACAAATAATCAGCTGGCACAACCTAGCTTATGGAAAATATGTGTAAGTGGCTGGTGTGAGTTACGATTTGTACGTGGAAACGTAAAGACCTGCAGAAATTAGATTTTGAAGTAGAGAGTAACTTCAAAGAGAACGAGAGAATAAAAGTATATACAGCGTTGTATTTTTTTTTTTAAAAAAAATACAGGGAAATACAGGGATTGTGAACCAAAATAAAAATGATCAACCACATAATTACAACATTCTAAAAAGCGAAAACCAAGAAATACGTCTACGTTTGATGAGTACTTGCTGTTCTACGGTTACGATAACACCACTTTACGTTACCTACTTGGGGCTTAAGTTGCTTTTTAAATTTTCTGCACAAGTTAGGTTTGAGGGGCAAACTCCAACATGGGAAGTGTCCATTACAGTTTTCCACTTGAAAGTTTAATTTTTTTTTTAATTTCTTTCCTTTTTTAAAAATAAATTCTTATTGCTGGACTACTTTGTCAGCTGTTTTTCTTGTTTCTCCTTTAACTTGGTGCGTGTGTTATAGTCAAGTTTATATAAATTTCATTAACTGGGTTAAGTAAACAAAACAAAAACAAAAAACAGACTGTCATCGTTAACCGAAGCCGCCACCAGCAGACGCAATCAGCATCGCACCAGCACCGATGGCGATGATGTTGATGATCAGTGGCTTTTTATCAACCGTTTCCAGTCAAGTCGTCCCCCACCCTATTCATAAGTACCACGACGGACTAATGTTTTTATTTTTTATTTTGTCTTGAATCTTGATTGTACACAGTTTTTTTTTTTTATTGTTTATTGGATTTCTGTTTTTGCCACAAATGAACCCCCCCCCCCAAAAAAAAAATTGGTATGCGTTAATAACAATTTACAGTAGATAATTTTTGTATTTGTACGGTATTTCTCAAGGCATTTCCGTGACTTTAATATTTTATTTATATATTTTTTTTTCTTTTGGGTGAAGTTTTATTTATTTTTTGCAATAATTTGCGGCCATTGAATGAATTTCTTATTGAGTTTGTTTTTACAATAAGTCGGCTATAAACACACACACGCACACATTTCATCAGAATGAATTGTCACTTTTTTGTGGGAGTTGTTGTTGTCATCGAAATACAAATAAAAATTAATCAAAAACCTATTTATGTGCGAGACACCGAGATATCTCCTCAACAACATATAATCATCTATTTAAAAATTGAAGTTCATTAGTAACTGTAAAGTACTTGGCCCAGTCTTACTTACATGACAAGACCAACAGCAAAATTATATTGACAGAAATCAAGTATAATCGCAATGTAATTTTCAAGTTAGGAATACATGAAAGATTAAAATTAAAAGTTCACTGGACTTTTCGATGAAAGTTCAGTAGAATTTTCTATGTAGGTTGACAAAAATTTTTTGAATAAACTCTGCCTTTCAAGTTGGATTTTCATTTTCAAATCCTAATAAATTACGCATTTTTAATAAAAATATATCAACTTTTTACAAATATATGTAGTAGAGGGTCTACAATTTATAAATGATATCTTGCAAATTTCCTCATACGTTCACACTTGCACATGTCGATTAATTAGGCGATTTGCATAAAGAACTAAAGACATATGACTTCATACGGCCAGTTTCACGTCGACTATTGTCTTTCAGGGATTCAATGGTCTCCTGACCATTGTTTGACCGAACTCTACCTTTGTGATGGACCCCAGAAAATAGTACATGACGGCCAAATTACAGAATGGGCCATTTAATATTTTAAATTTTAATCGGCTATAAAAAAAGTACAGATAATTTTTTAAAAATTTCTGTTTTTTTTTTTTTTTTGATAGGTTGACTTTCTCATTTAATAATTGATCACAATATCATTCGTATGGCCACCACGTCTGGCTTGGCAGTAGATGAAGAATTTGACCAGAAATCCTGTTTTCTGATGAAGCTCATGTTTGGCACTGTTTTTGAAAATCGAATAAATCAGCCGAAATTGTAATGTCAATTGGCCGTCTCGGGGCTGTGATTTGTGAAAATACTCCGACTACAGAGATTACTTGTGATTTTTTATGATTATTTACATTATTCGAAAGTAATCCTGATTAATGCCAAAAAAATATATGGTGATGCAAATGTTTGTCCCCATCAATTTGAACCAGTAATGGTTTGAGTTATATTTATCTTTACCGGTAAAAATTGTAAAGGGTTTTCCAACAAGAGGTGTTATTTTGAATCACCCGGTATTTCGGTAGCTGTCACTTTTGATGATTTTACTCTTTGACATTTAAAAGCAATGGAACGATACACGCTTCAACAAGGCATTGAAATGATTGAAATTCACTACAAAAATTGGTGAAAATCTTGCAGTCACATTTTGCAAAACTAAAACATTTTTGGGTCGTCGTGAAGCACCTTGTCGGACCGCAATACAGAAATTGGTGGACAAATTCGAGCTGTTGGGAGAAGTTAGTGATGTGAAGAATAAAACCCATGCACGTTGCTCAAGAACAACTGAGAATATTTTGCTGCTGTAGCCCAAAGTGTTGAAGAAAACCCAGGTTTGTCCATTCCTCGTTGTTCTTGGGCATTCCCCAAACATCATTTTGCATAAAGACTTGGGCTTTCCTCCTACTCTCCACCGCTGTAAAAGAAATGTGATCTAAGTCACTGGTTCGTTGAAAAAGATCCCAATTTGAATTTCCATAAAAAAACTCTTGGCCTTTCTACTTGTGATTCAACTTGATGCACGTGTATTATATAAAAGCATTTCCTCGATAAAAATGTTTACATAATAATTAGGCAGAGCAGAGAGATCGTTAAATGTTTTTTTTGTTTTTTTTTTTTAACGAAACGAAGCCTCCACGAGGCTCTGTATACTTTCCGGTTTTCATTAACAATTCACAACATCGGCCACTTGACGATGATGATGATGATGATCATCATCATACCAAACAGATGTCTTGTCCCCATACCAAACATCGATGACAATGACGACGACGTCGGCTGCCCTCTGTGTGGAACGTCGGTGACAAACATAAAATATTAATAAGTTTTTCTTGTTATTGCTGTTGTTGTTGTTGTATTATTCCGATTTCAGTCTCAATTTATAACAACAGCAAAATGCTGTGTAATTAAATGCACTGGTAAGCCTCGACAGCAGGGCGAACGTGTCCGTCCGTTAAGCTCGTAAATTCCAAACGAACCGATTCTTGTGTAATTTCATCCTTAAACTGAATGAACTGTCCGACAGTGATAGCCGTAAACATCCGCACACGATCATAGAGCGCGGGAGGAGTTGGCACCGGCAAGAGTTCAATGAAATGGCTGCCGCAAAACCATGTCTGCATGTGTTGGACGTATGCGGCCCAAAGCCTTTCTGGACATGGCCGCAGAGTCCATGGTATGGACGGGGGCTTTTATTTTTGTTGTTGTTGTTGTTTTGAAATAAAGAAAACATGATGGTCGTGATGATCACCAGAAATGTTTGTGAGCGATTCATACAATTCAAGTACTTATGAGCACAATATTTCTCATATGTCCGTTTAAATGCCACAATGACTGCATGTTGTTGTCGGCGGTGATGTTGTTGTACAGAATAATGTCCGAGAATATACGAAGTGGTGTACGTGTTTCTCTTAATGATTGGCACGTGACTTTGTAGAATAAAAGCACGACGAACGATCCATGGGTCTCGATGTTATTATGCCGGCATGTATTCGATTTCAAATTCATGGTCATTTTTGTTATTGATTGATTAACACACACTCACACAAGGTTTGGTTGCGGTGGTGTTCTATGATTTTTGGAACAAATCATAAAAATAGTTTAAACGAAACTACGAAGAAGGAGCAGCACGAAGGAGAGTTCAGGGTAGTTTGCTGCGTTGCTGTTTAAAGGTTAACCTGCGATTTGTTTTTGACCTCGTTCGCCATAACCGCAACCAGACAATTTGGCCAAGCCACGTATTTTTGTTATTCAATGAATGCAGGTTCAAAGATTAAATCGTTGGAGTAAATTCTTTCTGTTCTATCAAAGTGTGTACACTAGATGGGGTCGAGAAATGTAGGATACTTGTTGTTTTTTTTGTTTTGGGTAGTCTAACAAACTGTTAATCACACAAATCTTTCATATAAATTCTAGGTGCACTCCGAAAAATTTGAATCCAATTTAAGGTAAAAGTTAACTAAAATCTAGCATTTTAAATTCATTATTCAGTAGTCTAACAGACTACAAAGCAAACAAATCGATCATTTCACTTCTAGGCGGACTTAGAAAAATTTGAACCGAAATTAAGTTAAAAATTTAGTAAAATGCAGCCTTTTACATTCATATATTGAGTAGTCTAACAAACTACGAGTGCAACCAACATTACATTTTAATTCTAGCTGCACTCAGAAAAATTTGAACCCAATTTAAGGTAAAAATTAACTAAACTAAAGTAGTTTAAGTTTATATATGCAGTAGTCTAACAAACTACAAAGCAAACAAATCGTTCATTTCACGTCTAGGCGGACTCAGACAAATTTGAACCGAAATTAAGTTAAAAATTTAGTAAAATGTAGCCTTTTACATTCATATATTGAGTAGTCTAACAAACTACAAGTGCAACCCACGTAGCATTTTAATTCTAGCGGCACTCAGAAAAATTTGAACCCGATTTAAGGTAAAAATTATCTAAAATAAAGTAGTTTAAGTTTATATATGTAGTAGTCTAACAAACTACAAAGCAAACAATTCGATCATTTCACGTCTAGGCGGACTTAGAAAAATTTGAACCGAAATTAAGTTAAAAATTTAGTAAAATGTAGCCTTTTACATTTGAGTACAAAAACTACAAAAAAAAAAACTTTGAAAACTGTGAACCCAATTTAAGGAAAAAATTAACTAAAATAAAGTAGTTTAAGTTCATATATTCAATAGTCTAACAAACTACAAGAGCTACCAACATTACATTTAAATTCTAGGTGCAGTAAGAAAAAATTCAACCGAAATTAAGTTAAAAATGAACTTAAATGAAGCATCCAAAAAATAGTCTAAAGTAGTCTAACAAACTACAAAGCAAACAAATCTTTTATTTCACGTCTAGGTGCCCTCAGACAATTTTTGAAACGAATTTAAGGTAAAAGTCAACTAAAATGTAGCATTCATATATTTCTTTGAAATTAAAGACAGAATTTGAAAAACCAAAAATGCGTAAAACTGCTACTGACACTCTACTGATAACATATTTTTTTTCTCACAGAGTTCAGAGTTTTAATTAATGCATCACCTTACCAGTAATAGATTCTAATGTTCTCTCTCTTTCTCTCTTTCACACACACCCAGTCAAAAAATCCAACTATTACTAAATTCTCAATAAAATCTGCTGTAAATTTCACTGAAATAATTTCTAGTTTCCTTGAGCAAAGCGTTTACTTAAAAAGTGAAATGCCAACAAAACGGAAGTGGCATGGCGGCGACAATTTCTTTTTATTTCGTTTTTTATTTGTATTTTTTCAATACAATTTTCTACACATTTTTCTGAGTGCTTTGATTTGAGGCAGTTTTTTTTATGAGTTTTTTTTTCTGTTTGTAACAACGAAATGTCGTCGTTATTGGTGAAACATTTCAATTCATTACACGTTTCAGCTAATAACATTTAATATTTGAAATTTAATTACTTTTATCGCACTTGGAAATTGTATACAACACGACTGAGAAAGCCAAAGACCAAATGCCAAAGTAGAATGTGGCACCCGCCAGTTGTTTCTGATGCCGGCCATTGAAGTTATCTGAAATAGCAAAAACAACAACAAAAGACGTTCAGCACTCCCTGGCAGTTAATTTGAATAGAATTTTCCTAACACCTCTCACACCTTAACTGTGACAGTTGAGGTGGTGGTAGTTGCTGTCCTCCACCTCCTTCTCCGTCCGAAAGTACTTGAAGTTATTTTTCATTGTCAATCTAATGAAATTATAAGAGGCACACACACACATGATATGCGCGGACAGACGCACGATTAGAGGAACGCAACTCAACTCCTCACATGCTTGACTATCATTCATTGTGTTGTCGTCAATCGGCTGGATGGATGGATAGATGGACGCATTGATGTGCACACACGTTTTATGTTATGGGCCGTAAAGCGGCATTAATTGTAATGTATCGCTGTGCACCTCTTATTTTTTTTAGTGTTCAGACGGGCACTTTAAATGGGTTTTAACGTCGTGTTTCATATGAAAATGGGGGAATTTTCATGAATAATTTATTTATTTTATTTGTCCGGGTTTCGTCTTTCACCGCACTGCGCACGGGGTGTGCACCGATTCGATGGGCTATTTTTGAGAGGCAGAGAAAAGGATGGACGGGCAACATTTAAGGAGAATTCAAAGATCAATTCGGGTTTTTTTCTATAATAATAATCCATTATTTTGTATGAAGATTTGAGGGATTTGGTATTAGCAAATTCTAATATTTCCTATTCATAAAGGTCTAACTATTTCGAGAGGTTCTAAGGTACTGAGGACGTCATGCTAGAAATAGTGATTGGTAAAGCGATTTTGGGTTGAGAATCGATTTTGGTTTTTTAAAATCGAAATCATTTTTCCATTCTAGATGTGTTTAGTTTCGATTTTTTTTTAACAAAATGTATTGAAATGAAATTTGAAAAATGAAATTTATCGGATTATTTAATCGAATAATTCAAGTTAAAAATTATGTTTTATGAGAGGTTCTTAGGTACTGAGGACGTCATGCTAGGAATAGTGATTGGTAAAGCGATTTTGGGTTGGATTTTGGGTTTTTGGTTTTTTAAAATCGAATTCATTTTTCCATTCTAGATGTGTTTAGTTTCGATTTTTTTTAACAAAATGTATTGAAATGAAATTTGAAAAATTAAATTTGAAATTTATCGGATTATTTAATCGAATAATTCAAGTTAAAAATTATGTTTGGGCTTTCAAAATCGAATTTAATTTTGTAATTCATTTCACATCTATTGCATAGTTTCTTTTTTTTAACAAAATGTATTTGAAATAATAAAGACATTTGAAAAGTGAAGTTTGCTATTTATCGGATTGTTAAATCGATTAGTTTGAGGTAAAATATAAATTTGGGCTTTAACATTTTATTTAAATTAATTTAATCACTAAAATCGATAACCAAAAAATCGAGTTTCCCCTTTTTTTGTTATCGATTTTTGTGATTAGGAAATCAAAATCAATTGTTTCGTTTCGAATACTTTTTTGTCTAAAATTGCATTAAAAATTCTGATGAATTGTTTAAATTATTTTACCGGACGAAGAGGATTTCAAACGGTTTGTAGTCGTTCCTGGTCAGTTAGTTTGTGGACTGCGACTGTTTTAGTTTTTCTTTCATTCTGTAATCGATTTCCCTTACTCGCAAATCAATCGATGTCGATATTTTTATTTGACATTATTTTTATATTAAAATCAAATTGTTGTAAATGTAAGCTTATAATTTTGTTTACCGAAAAATATACCTTCTGAACCATTTAGGAGCGTTGAAGAGACCAATATAATTGTAGTAGAAATCGTCTACGATTTTAGTTAAAAATCGAATTTGAGCTCTTAAATATGTCATTTTGGAACAAGCGGATCTCGAAACATGACCGCAGGCGTCCAACGTCCGTTGAAGAAAAATTAAAAGTTCAATACAAGTGGATGAATGAATTTGGATTTCAATTAATATTTTTCTGATTGGAAAATGATTTTTTGAAGTTCAAGATCGAAATCGATGTTTTTTTTGCTATCTTTGAAACTCGATCAATATCGATTGTTTTTGTTATCGATTGTTTTTTTTTTTAAAAATAATATTTATGTAAAATTTAAATGAATTTTTTTTTTAATTTGCTTGTAAGCGTCCCTAGCCTGTTGGAGAGAGTTGAAGAGTCCAAACTGTACCCAAAATCGTTTTTAATCGGTTTTCCGTATTTAAAAACAATTGTTTAAAATTCACCAATAGCTCCAGTGAATTGTTTTTACAGACAAATGGAGATTTCAGAAATGTGACCGTACAAAGATGTGATAATGTGCCTTTCAAAAGTCTGTTCGTAACCGTCCATCTTCTGTTGAGATTTAAAGTGTCCTGGGTAAGTGAATGGTAAATCGATTTTCATTTTGAATTGCAGACCAAAATCGCTTGTTTTCTTGTAATCGATTGATTGGATTTTCAATCTCTTTTTTCTATTTATTCGACTTGACATTCTTTCGAAATGAAATTTTTGTTAACAAGTTTTAACTGAAATGTGTTGCTGGGTTCTTCGTAAGCCAACTCATCCCAGTTTTTTTTCTTCATACCTAGGATATGTTTTTAATTTCCCAAAAGTCAATTATATGCAAGAATTCACACCGCAGACACCCACCATAAATGCATGCACACATTTCAACCTCCCCCAAAATAACATTTTCAATTCAAAAAAAGGGTTCAGTTTCCCCAGCTCCGCCTCCAGGTCTGCTGTCTCAGCTGGATCTCCCCTTGACAAATTTGAATTATTTTACACAAAATAATGCCAACGTTACTTAGTCCACAACAATTGAAGTCGGAACATTGAATGAGTGTACATTAGACCGGTTCAAAAATGTATGGGAAAAATTATGTGTCTTATTTTCTTCGGTGCGCGTTCATTTTCTGAAAGTTCTACCCCTAACGAGATGAAAAATATTTCAAGACCCCAAAAATTTTGATCCCTAGGTACTCCGCAAATCGTTTAAAGGTCATTTTAGGGCTGTTTACGACTTAAAACCTTTTGAATAATGTGTTGTCCAAACCAAATGACATATGGATAATATTTTGATGGGAGATCATTAATAATAATCCAGGCAAATTTTGAATTTTTAAATTTTTTAAAAAAACTCTGTCCGTTATTTTTGGCGGAATTTTTAATCTACAATTTAACTCACAAACGAACATTATCGTTTTTCCACATCAAATATTTTTCTTATTTTGTTCTAGCAAAAAAAAGTTAGCATTTTTGTATTTTTGCGCCAAGATTGCCCTTTCCAACGCTGTATAATGTTGTACATTCTTTGGACCATAAAATAAAACAACAACAAAAAATAAATTGTAAGAAGTTTATTTTTTGAAAAATTTTTGAAATTTTTTCTGTGCAGCATATATTGTTTTTGCTCCTCATTCGATGTTATTGATTTATTAAAATCAGTTATTAATGCCACACTTCTTTCTGCTGAATCGTTAATAACGTTAAGCTGTGTGACAATTTGAAGACCACTAACATAAGCGCTGTTATTAGGCCACTCAGCAGGATCAAACATTAAAAAATCTGTAGATATTTTGAGTTTTTCAAAAAATAACTGGGTGTTGATGGTAACGAAATCATATAAATTTGCATTTAAATATGAAGCTTTGCAAGTAGCCTTTTTCAAGGTCTTTTCGGTTCCTGCATTGTTTTTAATTGACTCCACCATTTTTTTGTGAGTGTCAACACTTAGTGATCTATCGATGCAATTTCTGCTATCTGAGGATTAATACGTTCGTACCTATATAAAGAAATAAATTTGGCTTTAGGCAGTTAAATAACAAATTTAGTTGCGCTGTTTACTTTTCAAGACTCTGCAGAAACTCCAAATCGTTTTTAGGTGCCATTGCGGGAAGTGGAGACAAAAACCAATATTTTTGGTACACTCCAACAACAAATAAGCATACATCTTGTACTAGATTCTTTTCTTGAGGAGACATAGGAAACTGATTTTGGAACATCCAAATTTTTAAGGAATAAATGGCTTTAGACATCCATCTTGCTCTGTGCATTGCTCCTGGATATCTAAAGCGTATATTTTTCTCTTTGTCCTCCCCAAGAAAGATTACAATAAGCTCCAATAATTCGGCATAATCATGTCTTGCGTGATGGATCTATAATTGCAAATAATTTTCTTTAAATTACGAAATAATTAGATGAAATATATACCAAAAGTTGTGTTTTAGCGAAAACCAAACTCTCTGCTATTAAGTCACCAATATTTTCAACAACGTAATCATCATCTATTCCTATCCGAAACTCAGATTGCTTAATGGTTTGCCATTGCTTTTGAAATTTTTTAAATAAAGAAATATCAGGACTGATCGTCGATCCTTCAGCACTTTTCATTACAGTAGACAAAATGAGTTCGAGAATGTGGTGTCTGCAAGCAAAGTGCAAGAAACTTGTGTCTAATTCCTTTTCTATTAAAGCGCAAGCACCATTTCTTTTCCCTTGAATTATAAAAATAAGTTGTTATCAAAGCTATCAAATGTTATTGTGCATAAGAAAATGGTGGAGTCAATTAAAAACAATGCAGGAACCGAAAAGACCTTGAAAAAGGCTACTTGCAAAGCTTCATATTTAAATGCCAATTTATATGATTTCGTTACCATCAACACCCAGTTATTTTTTGAAAAACTCAAAATATCTACAGATTTTTTAATGCTTGACCCTGCTGAGTGGCCTAATAACAGCGCTTATGTTAGTGGTCTTCAAATTGTCACACAGCTTAACGTTATTAACGATTCAGCAGAAAGAAGTGTGGCATTAATAACTGATTTTAATAAATCAATAACATCGAATGAAGAGCAAAAACAATATTTGCTGCACAGAAAAAATTTCAAAAATTTTTCAAAAAATAAACTTCTTACAATTTATTTTTTGTTGTTGTTTTATTTTATGGTCCAAAGAATGTACAACATTATACAGCGTTGGAAAGGGCAATCTTGGCGCAAAAATACAAAAATGCTAACTTTTTTTTGCTAGAACAAAATAAGAAAAATATTTGATGTGGAAAAACGATAATGTTCGTTTGTGAGTTAAATTGCAGATTAAAAATTCCGCCAAAAATAACGGACAGAGTTTTTTTAAAAAATTTAAAAATTCAAAATTTGCCTGGATTATTATTAATGATCTCCCATCAAAATATTATCCATATGTCATTTGGTTTGGACAACACATTATTCAAAAGGTTTTAAGTCGTAAACAGCCCTAAAATGACCTTTAAACGATTTGCGGAGTACCTAGGGATCAAAATTTTTGGGGTCTTGAAATATTTTTCATCTCGTTAGGGGTAGAACTTTCAGAAAATGGACGCGCACCGAGGAATTTTAACAATTTTGAAATATGAACAGGTCTAGTGTACATCGCAATTGCTGTTGTTGGCAATTTTTAATTTTCTGTTTTTGTTTTTGTCCAAAATCCTCTCGAGGGACTTTATTGTCTAAATCTCACTCTCCCTCTCGTTGCCTCTGTCCTAGCCCTGGCCCATACTTGCGGCATAAGGTGAGCCTTTTGACCAAGCCACACAAACTGCTTTTGGCAGAAGCGGTCTGTCCGTCCATTCGTCTGCTGCCCCCACCCCCTGTTTTGTGCATTTCATATCGCTGCTGTTATGTTTCGTTGAAACCACTTTTCGTGTAAAGTTGTTGGGTTTTTGCATTTCAAAGGCTTGGCCGGGGTTGGGGTGTCTGTGTGATACCAAAACGGGCAAATTCTATGCTCACATTTCCGTCTGTGCGTCGGTCTGCCTGTCTATTGGCCACCCACCCCTCCTCATGAAACCAAGAGGTTGTCTAAGTTTATTTTTGGTTTATCACTTTATCGTGTGAGAGCGTGTGTCTGGGGCTTTTCTTTGGGGGGGGGGCTTTTGTTGTACAAAAATCGGAATACGGATTAGAATTCGTGAATCGTGACAATGTCTCTGCTGTGATGAAATTTCCATTGACTTTTTGGCGGCAAAATGGGATTTGCTAGAAAACGCTACACACAAATAAAATCCAATTTATTTTATGACTTAACATTTGCTGTGATATCTCAGTTAGATGGGAATTGTTATGGCATCGAATAATAAAAAATGTGATTTACATGAAGTTTAAATCTTGTCAATGCTTGGAGTTTTTTCATAAATATAAAATCAATACAATTGACAAATTGTCATTTTCTTGAAAGAAATCGTTATTACAATTTTAATTAAACGTCGATTGGTGCATTAATTTTAGAGCAAAGGCTTGGCTACGACTAAACTAAAAAGGAGCACACTGCAAAAGATTCGCCAATAATTGACACAAATATTTGCCGAAGTTCAGACAGAGGTAAAACTTCAAACACGGTCTGGGGAATATTCGTTTCGCTTCGTCAGGCTTGTATAGAATTTATTTCCAAACGCATGCTCTGAAAAATGACCAATGGTGCCAATATTAAGGATGAATATGATAATTTTAAATTGCCCCACTATAAAATGAGAAATTCAGCCCCGATTCAAACAGAATTTTCAATATGAAAAACCACACCGCAATAAAAACGGAATGATTTCTGACAAAACCAATACGCAGAATAACCCCAGAATTTGTTAAACTCATTTGAATAAGAGTTAACATTATGAAAAATGGCCACAGCAACTAAATGTTTAAAAGACCCATACAATTTAAAAAATTGTGTCATATTTATTATGGAAAAATTGGGCCCAAAACCAAAAAGTGTGAACTTGTTTTCTTTTTTGTCCTAAATTTGTTCGTATAACTTTTATTATTACAAAAATTGCCTCAAATTGGAATAGAACAAATCGCAATTATTTAAGTGGAAACTACAAAAATTACCCCAAAATGTAAATGTTGTAACATTGGAGTCTATTATTAATTTTAGCTTTGGACCCATTTTCAGTGTGGTAATTTTTTCAAGCAAGCCAGCAGAAATGGCAAGGCAGGAAAACTGAACAAAAATTGCCAAAAATTTAACACTAAAAAAATTAAATGACAAACAAATCATGACAAATTTGTCAGTGCTTATTTCGTTATCGGGCCAGGTCGAACGAATTTTTGTTTCCAAAAATTGAAGAGGAGGATATTGGCAACATTTGGTTTCAATAGGACGGTGCTACGTGCCACACAGCCGAAGCTACACTCGATGTTTTTAAAGATCGTAGAGCTGATGTCGTTAGGCTACTGCATGACGAGCCGAGGCAGCCATTTGAATGAAATTAAATTTTCCATTATTAATCGGAAGGATTGTACTTTCAAAGAAAAAAATAAATTATATAAAATATCCAGTAGTTTTTTTTTATAGAATTTTAAAAAAAAAAAAGTTTTTTGGCGGACCCTGTATATTCCGTTTATATTCTGTTTGTTGAAATTTTCACCGACAGTTGGTCCGACCTTCAGTAATTTATGACTATTGCTGAAATTTTTTTTAGGTTTATGACATTTATTTATATTTTAATTTATTTTAGTTAAAGTTAATTTATTTTATTTTACTGTGTTTTATTTTATTTCATAATTTTTTTTTATTTTATTTTTTTTTTACTGTGTTTTTTTTTATTTTATTTTATAATTTTTTATTTTACTGTGTTTTTTTTATTTTTTTTTTTATATTATTTTTTATTCTATTTTATTTTACTGTGTTTTTTTATTTTATTTTAAATTATTTTATTTTATTTTACTTTATTTTATTTTATTTTATTTTATTTTATTTTATTTTATTTTATTTTATTTTATTTTATTTTATTTTATTTTATTTTATTTTATTTTACTGTGTTTTATTTTATTTCATTTCATTTCATTTTATTTTATTTTATTTTATTTTATTTTGTTTTTATTTATTTTATTTTATTTTACTGTGTTTTATTTTATTTAATTTCATTTCATTTTTTTTTTTTTTTTTATTTTTTTTTTATTTTTTATTAAATCATAAAACTTACATATTTGTATTTAATTCTCCACCAGAAAGAGATGGTTTAATAAAACCTTACATCTATAATATTAATTTATTTAAATTTTTCTAATACATTTTTTTAATTTACAAATGGAGAAGGAAAAGATGATAAAAACCTTCATTAATTTTATTTTTTTTTATTTTATTTTATTTTATTTTTATTTATTTTATTTTATTTTACTGTGTTTTATTTCATTTCATTTCATTTCATTTCATTTCATTTTATTTTATTTTATTTTATTTTATTTTATTTTATTTTATTTTATTTTATTTTATTTTATTTTATTTTATTTTATTTTATTTTTATTATTTTATTTTACTGTGTTTTATTTTATTTTATTTTTTATTTTATTTTATTTTATTTTATTTTATTTTATTTTATTTTATTTTATTTTATTTTATTTTATTTTATTTTATTTTATTTTATTTTATTTTATTTTATTTTATATTATTTTATTTTTTATTTTATTTTATTTTATTTTATATTATTTTATTTTATTTTATTTTACTGTGTTTTATTTTATTTTATTTTATTTTATTTTATTTTATTTTAAATTATTTTATTTTTATTATTTTAGTTTATTTTATTTTATTTTACTGTGATTTTATTTTAAATTATTTTTTTTTAAATTGTTTTATTTTATTTTTTTCTAATTATTTTATTTTATTTTTTTACTTTATTTTTTTATTTTATTTTATTTTTTTTTTATTTTATTTTATTTTATTTTATTTTATTTTATTTTATTTTATTTTGTTTTATTTTATTCTGTTAGTTATTTATTATTGAGCCATCCTGTGTTTTGAGTCGCCCTGTATTATGTATAAATCACCCTGTTTAATTTTTAAGTTACCCTGTGATTTTTTAGAGTAGCCTTTTGTTATTTTTTGGATACTCTGTTTTGTTAGAATGGCAATTTGTTTATTCAATTAATTAATAATTTTTTTATTTATTTTATTTTTTTAATTTTATTTTTTGTTTTTTTATTCTTTAATTTAATTTTTTGGTACCTTGTGTGATTTTAGAGTAGCTTTTCATTATTTTTTGGTTACCCTGTGTTAGTTTTGTGTTAACCTGTGTACCATTTTTCGAAATATTGGAACTGGGACTTAAAGTCATAAATGCATTCTATTGCTTATAAATTTAAAAACTTTGCCATAAATGTAAATCGTTGTTTTGCTTTGTTTGTCCAACAGAGTTGTACATTTATTAATAAATATTTTAATTGCATTTTACATATGTGCCACCCGTTAACATTTAACAAGAAATAAATAAAACCGAAATAAAAAAACGGTAGCGATACACCACCATTGCCGACCGTTTCCTGTTCGTTGTTAACCAAATTAAAACAGATGTTAGCAGTCAAAGCGAAACCAAAAGCAATAATTAACATGTCTTAAGTGAAATTCCAACACACTTATCGCGTTTGCTGGAAATACAAAAAGGAAAGACTTTAGCATAAACAAATGCATGATGCACATCACTGACATTTACTGTTTTTTTTCTTTTTTTTTTGTGGTGTGGATGTAATGCCGGCAATAAAAACTAAAAGTTTTCCAAAAAAAAAAGAAAGAAAATCATGAAACGCCTCCATTAACACCTTCACCAACGGCAATAAAATAGGAAACTTTTTGTTTTGCACAATACCCTTAAACACTTGGCAGCGCGAAACAATTGGACGATGGCACCGATTGACGACCAGTTTTCAATTAACCGCAATCATCTAAAGCGGCCCAATACAAATACGGTAGCAAAAAGTCGCTTTGTTTGGTTGGATTAAAGGCGGCAGCACAGTTGTTGTGGTGGTTGTTTGCTCAATGAAATTAAATTCAAAGTTAATAAAAATGTTAAATTGCATTTTGCATAATGCCTAACTTCCGTCAATAATTAACCACAATGTATTTGAATGACGCGGAGTAAACACGCCTCTTGGGCCAACAAAACATTGGCTTCCACAAACTCCAACAGTTCGAAAATAGCCCCAGTGAAATTGTGAATAAAGTGGGCATAAAGTGGCCCCAGTAATGCTCTACATCAAGTTTAGGACTGCTGTTAAGAAATAAAGTTGACTGAACCCGTACTATGGACTGTCATTACGACTCGCATACAATCTAGCCGCATCACTGCTTACCTACATTACCATTATGCTCTGTCGTAAGAGGTGCATTATTTTCGGTTCATAAACGCAGTAATAAGTATTGCTGGCTAAAAAGAAAGTGAACCGCTTAATATGATTCACATGTAGATGGCTCTGATTGTTGAAAATATTTACGGGAACTATAAAAATGACTGTACTCAGTACAAGAACGACTGACATTGACGTACAAATTCATAATTTTGTTTACAGTCGGCGCCATCTACTGTCTGTTGAGAAATAATCTTAATTTTGGATTTAAAACAAATTATGCAGAATCTGAAGATCAATCGGCAAAAACACATCACTATGTAGTGTCCAGTCAGTAGATTTTGTTGTTATCATCATTGAATGATTGCTCTCAAAGCCCCCAGATTATGTATTATTTTTCATTGAATGATTGCTCTCAAAGCCCCAGATTATGTATTATTTGTGAGTCGCACTGTTTTTATTGAGTCCGCCTGTGTTATTTTTTGATTTGCATTGGCTGGTTTTTGAGTAAAAGTGTGTTATTTTTGAATAACACAGTTTTATATTTGAATAACCCTGTGAATAAAATGAAAAAAAAAATAAAATAAAATAAATAATTAAAATAAAATAAAAAAAAATAAAATAAATAATTAAAATTAAATAAAAAAAAAAATCCTGTTTTATATTTGAGTCACCCTGTATTATTTTTCAGTTATCCTATGTTATTTTTTGAATAACCCTGTGGTAATTTTCGTTATCATTTGTTACTTTTGAGTTAAACTATGTAATTTTTGAGTTACCCTGTATTGTTTTTGAATTGCCTGTGCTATTTATGAGTTCTCCTGTGTTTTTTTTTGCGTCACCCTGTGTTATTTTGAGTCACCCTGTACTTGTTTTGAGTTACCGTGTCATATTTTTGAGTCACCCTGTAATATTTTCGAGTCACCATGTGCTATTTCTGAGTCACCCTGTAATATTTTCGAGTCACCCTGTGTTATTTCTGAGTCACCCTGTGCTTATTTTGAGTTACCGTGTCATATTTTGAGTCATCCTGTATTATTTTCGAGTCACCCTGTGCTTATTGTACTTATATGCGATCAATTTCAATGTGAATGGGAAATATGAACCGTCAGAAACGACCACAAAATGTTGTTAGGACTCATTTAAAAACGTGTACTCACCCTGTGCTTAGTTCTAAAGTTCCAGAAATGGTTAACAATGCTCATGAAGTTCTGAAGTGGCTTGAGATTGTACAAGCCACACCGGAACGAATGAATGGTGTGTTTCGGGATAGGTGCCGCGTCTTCTTACAGACGCTCCTAGAAGTGATTAAGGACCTATTAAGTTTGAGACAGATTCATTTCATTTCACATGAGAAATATAGGCTAAAGGTATTAAGACATGAAGAAACTGAGTTTTCGAAGGAGTTGCCGCATTGACTTACAGTCGATAGCAAGCACTGACTATGCAACCATAGAAGCAGTAGATATCTCCATTGGAATCGATACTTTAATGGCGACAGTTTCAAAATCCCATCACTTCGGATTGAAATGGTTAAACTGGGCTTTTATTGTAGGCGATGGTGCCTTGAGTTGTTAAAGCTTCTGTAAGTAAAGTATATCAGGCCTAAGTTGATACTGATATTTGCAATTAATGGGGCTTACTCTAATCGGCAACAAAAACTATCATGGGGCTTGTTTCGGTACAAAGTTGACAAATCTCCTTTTGTATTTCTCATTACTACAACGTTTCAACCTAACTGCCAGAGGTATCATGTGTAGGGTACTAAAACGATTGCAAAACTATCGACTACGGATTATTTATGGCTGCCACTATTGTTGTTCAGCATTTTCAAGTGCAAGTTGAATGTTATGAATTCATGTTTTGCAACTGTTGTTGCTGTTGTCTTGTTGGCCAAATGGGTTTCCTCATAAGCTTTTCGTGTTGTTGTTTTTTTTTGTAACGCTTTTCTTTGCCATGGCTTAAGTAACCAGAGGATGATGGTGGTACGGTGGCGAAGAATACGATGATGCTGCCAGCACGGCAAGGAGATGGTATTTTCGGTTTATTAAAATCATGTTGAATTTCCCGTTTATTTGCAAATGAAAGAGCATTTTTGCCAAGCTGTCGCTGTCATACCAATGGCAAATATGAATTGCAGCCAGCAACAGCTGATGGCGGCTTTAAGTTTTGTACCATTGGTCTTCTGTTCGATATATTTTGCAAATTACAGATATTGTTGGAGTTTGGCGATGTTGTGTTGTCGGGCATGATATTATTATAATTCCCCCTGAAGGGGGAGCGGGGAAGTACAACAATTGTTAAGCCTGAAATATGTAAAAAGTAATTTCAAGTTGTAACGGAAGTTTTTTTATGAGCCGCAAGTGAGGCAAAGTGAAATAGGTGGCCGTGGCCCGTGAGATGGTAGAGGAATGAGGTGTTTTCAAACATTTTCTTTTTGTGGTTTACCTAGTGTTTCCTTTTCTTGTTTTCTTTTGAAATATTATTTGTACAACATAATTTGCCTGAATATTTCTTTCCGTATTTTGTTGAATTTTAAGTGTGGGGGAAATTGATTTTCCCATTTGTCTGCGTTTTACATTTTTCGAAATTTGTGCTATGAACTAACAATTTTTGTATTATGTTGGGAAATAAAAAAAAAAGTATTGTATTTATTCAACAAACATATGGGAAAACGATCGGCCCCAGACAACCTATCTGCCGAAATATGATTTTGTGTGTTATGACCTTGGAATTTGAAGTGCTGAAATCTTTTGAAATCGAATAATCTGGAAATGTTTTTTTTGAATCGAAATACAAAAATTGAATTTCCCCAGCAATATTTGGTTAAAGTTTGCTCTTAGCTTTCCTATATAAGTACAAAATTAACACTTTTAGACCCAACATTTTTTTATAAAAAAATAATAATATTAATTAATCTTAATTATTATAAATTAATCTTTGGAACACTACATACATTTTTTCAATATTCTCTGAGCAGTCGTCTACTGCTCCTCAACTACGGCAAACAGTATATATTTTTCGCTGGGTTTGGACATACAAACTGATTACTTGTGTCCTTTGCATGTAGTTTGTCCTCATTTGGCAATTACTTGCAAGTACCTGCCCCATATGGGCAATAATCGTTAGCAATGAAGGACGTATCAGATTAGATCGTTGTCAATAGGAAAATTCTATAAATCGTACCAGAAAATTAGAAGGAAAATAATTTTCACGTATTTTCAACATTTCATGATGTTTAGCATTACTTGGTAATAATAACTCATTACTTTCATCATGAATTCGAAGTAATCCGAAAATGACTTAGTAATTAATGGTAATTATCAGTTCTATAAACTTGTAATTTTCCAATTCGTCTCTCTCTAGCTGTTTTGCTCTCTTCCTCTCACTGTGTCGCTCTCTCTCTCCCACTCTCTCGCCCTCTTTTTGTCGCTGTATCGCACTCTCTTTCTCTCCCTCTTTGTGTCGCTGTATCGCACTCTCTCTCTATAGCTGTATGACACTTCCTCTCTCTCTCGTTGTATCACTCTATAGCTGTATCGCACTCTCTTTGTCTCTCACTCTCTTTCGCTGTATCGCATTCTCTCTCCCTCTCTCTCGCCGTATCGCACACTATCTCTCTATCTCGCTGTATCGCATTCTCTCTCCCTCTCTATCGCACTCTCTCTTTTCACTGAAAATATGATCTGGGTCCAAAGTGTTGGCGGAAAGCCAATCCAAGACAGGATTGTGTACTCTTTATTGTTACATTTTTATTAATATTTAATTTATAAAATTTATTAATATTTGAAGAATGTTGTATTTCTATCGGTCTTTGTGGAGTTTTCTATTACAAGCCAATTTAAATGTTTATTAGCCTTTTTAGCCACTCTCTCTCTCAATCTCCCGTAGTTTGTCTATCTGCCAATTTTATTGTTTCAATATCATTTCGATAAGATTAGATTAAGTACAAACTCTGTAGATTAGATTTTATTTCTATGTTGTTTATTTACCAATACTTTCATGGCCAGCACAAACAATTCTAATAATCTTTTATTCTGTTTTTTTTGTTGCAGGTAAATACAGGCAACAACTGAAACAATTGCGGTAAATTTTGACATGGAACTTATGTACAACCACAAGGCAATATGAAAAACAAAACTAAAGCATTTTGTTAACACAAAAAATAAAATTTTTCCCAAAATGTCAAGGTTTTTTCCGGCTTTTTTTTTTGAATAGATGCTAATATCCATTTATTATGACTTTAATTTCTAGTTGGCCTTCGTTTGTTTTTTTGCTTTTGAACAAATTAGAACGTTTTCCTGTATTGCGAATGGCCAGCTCGCAGGTTGTGAAATGCTCGTGTGTTCTTTTGTTTTGTTCTTAGATAATATTTTCAATTATTCGTTTACAAGCCAGCCAGCCCATCAATATAATGTTGGATTATTATTTTGTTAATCTTATCGTTTAAGGGAATTGTAAAGGTTTTTTTCATAGTCCAGAGAAATGACGTAAATCGTATTTGTCATTTCTTATTATCTGAGGCAATACACAATATTTGATAATTATTTTCAGTTTGGTTTTTGTACGATTTATTTTAAATAACTAAAAGTGGTTCTAATCAGTTGTAGAAATTTCCCATATTTTGCACTTTAGTCAGTGGTGGAAGATACAACTTGTTTTTTATTGTAGAAGGGAAAAGAAAAATATGAATAATTTATCAGTTATGAAATATTGTCCGATTTGTGCGAAAGTACTTATGCAATAATGTCAGCAACATGAATGAGAATTACTTTATTGTCTATAGTTAGTTTCGAATTGAATGAGACTCATTACAAAAACAGATGTGTGCTTACGAATAATTGTTTTAATTACTTGTCCCAATCAGCCTATAGAGTAATTGAGTTCAATTTGCTTTATATTACACTCGTACTGTGGTCAGCCCCTTCTGCTGAAAGCAAAGGTCGCGGAAGTCCATGTCTTCAATCTCTGGTTTAGAGCTCACCATTAATCGAAATTTTCAGCCAACCAAAAGCCGTACCGAACTGTCGCTGTCTAAGGATGCATTAGCTTCTCGGCGACCATTCCCCAGTTGCGTCACAGAGGCCGAGATGAAAATCCGGTTCGTTGACCATTTCGTTTGTGTTGCACAGTGTTATTGGCTGCCTACATCTTGTGGGCAATCATAACCTTCATTTCACCTTTCCCCTAAATTACACCTTACAAGATGATACCGAATGCAATTCGGTTCATTGAACTGCAACTTTTCTTTTTATCCGTTTTTTTTTTCTTAATCACATACATACAGACATACATGATGAATTGAAGTGAGTTATTACCTCATAAATCCAGCAATAACTTTTGTACTTTATGAAGTACAAACTATATTTTGAAGATAAGATTTTACAATTTCAATTTTACTGCTTTGAAATCTGATCTGCGTGGCTATTCAACCGCTCATAAATTCCAGCCAAAACTATCTCATAAATTATGCGTAAAAAGTTTTCAATATTACAATTTCAGCAGAAAAATACACGTATATGAACATTGTAATAATAATAATTCAAAACATGTTAACAAAATTGTTTTAAACTCTCTATTAATGATAATTTCTGTTCAAAACCCAACTGAATTACAATCAGCCATAAATTCGTAGATAAAAAAAAGAAACACAACCGACACCAAGCCAAAAGTTAGTTTCGTTTTGAAAAAACTATGCAACGTTTAAGAAACAAAAACATAAATTTCATTTTGAGGAGGAGGGGAAACCAAAACTAAAACGCACAAATCAAAACTACAAAACAATGAAAGCGAATCGTGTTTGTTGGAAAATCTTCAGTTTTAATTAAAATCCAACTTGTTGTTTTTTTTTATTTTCCTTTAGGAAAATGTACAAATAAATAGTTTACAACAATGTTTTCTCAATGGTTTTCCGCCACCATGGACACAGATCATATTTTCAATATAAATTAAAATTACTTGGCACGAACGTATTTCGTTTTTCCAAAGTCTGTGGAAGCACCTAAAACTCCTTTTTGGGGAGGTAAGACAAATTCAAAAGCCTACAAAACCTTATGTTTGGCCACCCAATGAATTGCTTTTATACGGGGATGTTGTTGAAGGTATCTTATCAAGAAGAGCGACATCAAGAGAGAGAAAGCTTAAGAGAAACTGCAAAAAAAAAATACTAAACATCTTCAGCCTAAGCGCCCCGGCAGGCGAGTTAGTAGCGTGCTTGCCTCTCAGCTTGGGAATTGTGGGTTCGATTCCCACCAGAGGCTTTGGTCTTTCGCCGCAAAAATCTAGCCATATGGTCAGTGTTGCCCGGTTTATCCTTGGTCCCAAAAATTAGAATATAAATTCACTTTGTATTGTAATCTTAATATATATTTACCCTCGACACTGATTCACTGACTCTGTCACGCAGTACGTATGAATTTAAATAGGCATTCTATAATTTTCTATAAATAATAATAATAAAAAAAATAATATTTTTTTTTGTACAGAAATTGTGTTTTCCCCAAATTTTTTTTTACCAAAATTTTTTTTTTCCAAATTTTTTTTTTCAACAAAATTTTTTTTTTTCAGCAAAAAATTTTTTTTTAAAAAAAAATTTTTTTTTCACAAAATTTTTTTTTTTTTCAACCAAATTTTTTTCCCTTATTTCAACGGGCGCCATAGGCGCATTACAACTTACTAGTTAATAATAAATAAATAATTCTTCTGCCGACATTTGAACTGAGGCTTTCAATTTTGCATTTTTAAAACCTATCTGTTAAACGTGAATTTTAATGTAGATTGCAAGTAAGACAGCAGAAATTATGTGAGTTTTAAAAGTAAGAAATCAGGTACATTTGTAGAAAAATTGAATTAATTGTCATGACTTCGACCAAATATGATTGAACGCCAATTGCGACTCAGCCAGCGTATGTGAATCGATCGACAAGCTATTATAATGGCAAGGGTAAAAAAAGGTTTCCAACCCATTTCGAACTTACTTATTTCCCTTAACACTCCATGAATGAACAGACGGGAAACTTCTGCCGAATTGTGAACTGCAGACAGTGAATCTGAGTCTAGTAGAGTCCGTGATGTAGGGTACAAAAAGCGTTTCCAGTATAACAACTCATTTGACTTGATCGGGCATTCTACGGATTCTCTCCGCCATTGGAATTATACAAAGAACCTGACAATCGCTTTATTAGCAAAATATTTTTCGATCTCAAGAGACTGATCCATAAAATCTACAAATCGGTATCAGAATAATGCCAGAAAAAAACCCAAATCATACTTTTCGTGAGGATCAATAGGATTTGAATTTTTTTTTTTGAAGGCCAACTATCAGCGGATGCTTTTACAAATCGATACTTTTCGTGAGGATCAATAGGATTTGATTTTTTTTTTTGAAGGCCAACTATCAGCGGATGCTTCCTAGAAGTGCCTTGTGTTAGCCTAAGAAAATTAGGGTATCGAAAGGTGGAAAGAGTTTTTGTTTTGAATTTAAAAATGTTACAACTGGCAGGAAACACACTTGCTGGAAGACCTGTTACACTATCACAAAAGAAAGTCTATATTAAAGCAGTGGGTCCTTTTTATTAACGAATAATCGCATCTCACAGTGAAGTAGCTACACATTATGAAACGTCCCTCAATGGAGAGGTGATGACCACAAGCAACGTCATCAGCCAGATCAGCTGCAGATAAATATCAACAGTCAACCTGTAACAGAAAAACAATAGTAAAAGACCGATAGAGTCAGCACAACCAGACCGACGCACCTTAATGCACAAGTTGTACGATATTTACCAAATCTTGACAACAAGCATCGCTAAAGATGATCAACAAGATCATCTGCAGATAAATATCAACAGTCAACAGGTTAAAAGTCAATAACTACAAGACCGCCATAGATAAATGTGAACAGCCTACTACAGATAAATATCAACAGCCAACCATTAACAGAAAAGTAATAGTATGAGTCCGATAGAAATGTAGAGGCAGAGTCATCCCACCTAGGTGATCGATATCTATCAAATTTTGACAACAAGATCAGCTGCAGATAAATATCAACAGTCAACCGGGTAAAAATCTACCCGAGACTGCTGTAGATGATCAACAAGATCGTCTGCAAATAAATATCAACAGTCAACAGGTTAAAATCCTATACGAGGCCGCTATTGATAAATATTACCAGCCAACTACAGATAAATATCAACAGCCAACCGTTTACAGAAAAGTCATAGCACGAGACCACCGATAGTAATGTACAGGCAGAGTCAGCACAAGTAGAACAACTTAGAACACAGGGTGATTGATATCCAGCAAATGTGGACAACAAGCATCGCTACAGATGATCATCTGCAGATAAATATCAACAGGTTAACAATCTACAGGAGACCGCTATAGATCATCTACGACAATATCATCTTCAGATAAATATCAGCATTCAACAGGTTTAAAATCACTAACTACGAGACCGATAGAATTGTACTGACAGAGTCAGCATACCGAATAAACTTAAAAGAGATATCAACCTAATTTTTTGGATCTGGTAATAGGTGCATTCCAGAGAACAAAATACCAAATGGGCTGGCCAGACACGCTACAAAACTTATAGCCAATGCAATCTCAGATTAGTAACGCTTCAACCGACTGATGGTAAATGGTTTAGGGCAGGAACGCAACAGATCACCAGTCATCGGACCACAAACACAATTGCTTGAAATACTTAAACCATTAACGCCCAAAAACAAACTGCTGGTAAATCATTGCTTTCCTGGCATTTTATTATTTCATTAGGATTTTTTTTTAAAAAAAAAATTAAAATTTTGTATTCACATTTATTCACTCGAAAAGACTGAAGATTACACTTGTTTTTGCTTCTGCTCTATTATTTTTTTCATATTAGAAATATGATTTTTATCACTTGTAGCGAAATGGTAACGATTCTTCTTATAGCTGTCTGGCTTTCAACAGATGTCCTCGTATGGGGACAGAAAGCATAAATGGGTTAATACCCATCTCTGAGCTTCATATGGCTATGCCGAGGCTAAGGATCTCCAATGGAGTTCTCTATACAGACGGAACAGCGAGATCATCGAAAACCTCCCCGTTGGAAAAGATAATCATTTTTCGAATCGTACTCCTTCAATCTTCGATGTATTTAGGGAAAAAAAAAAAGAGAAATTAATTTTTCTCCAGATATTTTACGAGGGATATATTACATCTGCTTTCGGATGTCTTCACGTTTCAATGGCATTCAGAACTACGGATAGAATAAGCGTTTAGGTTAGTGTTCTTTTAGATGGTCCACAGAGGTCTCTGCTCTTGAGTTGAGAAGATATCCTCCCTTTTGGAGAAGACATTCATTTTTAGAATCGTATTCCTTCAATCTTAGAGATATTTAGAAACAACGGAACTTTTTTTTCCTCCATAGATTTTGTGAAGGATATTTCTTTCGAAAATACCCAGCAACGTTTCATCTACTATCGGATGTCTTCATGTTTCAATGGCATTCAGAACTACGGGTAGAATAAGAGTTATGGTCTTCAATTGAATGCCTCCATTTCTCAGCAGGGTGTGTTTAATGTGCTTTTTTTCGATGTTGACATGATTATCCGATTAGCCGAAATGATGTGAAATTCCCATTAATTCCTTCGTTTGCCTGGCAAATGTTGCAAATATAAATTTCGTCTCCTCCCTCCTCTATCTTTCCGACGATGTGAATATCGTCCGCATATGCAAAGAGCTTTGTTTTGCTCTTTATCAGAATGTTAACGAAGTTGGACGATAACACCGTGTTACACACATTCTGTCCTATGAACCAAATTTACTTTTTCGGAAAGCGGATAAAAAATAAAAATTACACGTGTATCGGCGATTTTCATGTACACGTGAGAATTTTTTTTTTTTAAGTTTGAAGTATGAAGATCGTAGTGGCCTGTGTGAAAGCCTTTGGACCGATTTTTAACCCTTTTTCAGTGATCCAATCGAGCTGATTTTTTGCAGGCAGACTCGTGGAAATGTCTGTATCACGTCAAATTTTTTAAAAAATAGATTTTTATCAATTCTCAGATTTTCCTAATTTTATTTTTTAAATGGTTATCGTTTTTTTAAGGTTTCAGTTAAAAAAACATTTTTTTTTTCGTAACGCTTAAGTAGTTTAAAAATTTGGAGTCTCTTCAAGTTATGCTAAGAAAAGTGAAAAATATATTTTTTTTCAAAAATAATAAAAATTGGGGAATATCTGAGAATTGATAAAAAATTTTTTTAAAAATTTTTACGTGATGCAGACATTTCCACGAGTCTGCCTGTGAAGTATTTCAAAAAAAAATATATGAAACGATTCATATGCGTTTTAAACAATTTTAAAAATATAAATTAATTTCTTTGACAAAAAAAAGAGTAAGAAACATTTGGTGATTTTTCACGGCAAGAATTGCTGAGTTTAAAAAATGTAGGATATGATTTCCTGTACTCCGATTGTGCAGATGCACAATTATCAGCTCGTATGTCCTGGTTTTTAACAGATGTCCTGATATTTCATCGTCTCTGCGTCCCTGCGATTCTAACACCACCATCTCTGGCTGTTTGTTTCCTCGGGGACAGTCTTGCTAAATGTTGGCATCATTTTGCAAATGCATATGATTTTATAGAAGACTTTTCAATGTTATATAAATTACCATAAATCCCTAGCAAAAGAAACAGACAACTGTTCGCTGATGATTTATAATGAATGGCGAGAAATTTTCGATTTTATTCATGAAAGCATTTGAAACAATGAGACAGCACTTATTAAACATTTTACATAATTTTGAATGATGTATGCAATACATGTTTGTGCAAACAAACCGACACATGTCCGGTCGGCCGGTCACATGAATGTTGTCGACATGATGATGATGATCATGATCAGCTAATGAGATGATGATGGCGGTGGTGGTGGTGTTGAACGGCAATGACGACAACGATAATGATGGGATATGTGGTTATGTCAACATTGTTCGTTTGTTGGCCAATTTTGAACATTTCACTTTCAAAACATTTTGTATTTTCTCTACAGCGTTTTTCCGGTTTACTGTTGGCATTTGCTGATATTTAAGCCTTATTGTGTCGGTTTGTCTGATCGCCGCCTCAAAAGATCAGCGACTTTGGAGATGTAACCAAAAATGAAGAGACCAACAACCAGACCCGCCAAAAACGAAAAACAAAAAACAAAAGTTGTTATATGGCCGGCATTGAAAGACGACAGACGGCAAACATCCTTTCCTTGATGGTCCCAAATGTAAATGGCCACATCAGGTACGGCGGTCAGCCAAATAAACTGAACACATGTTTGTCGGCGCATTTTTCCTGACCAAATGTTCAAACAACACAAAAATACCCGCCACAAGATATGCCAACAACTGGGCAACGGCGAACAGGTTTAAATATATATACATACACACATATACATATATAGCTGTCTATATAATATCGTATACAAAACGAAAACCAACAAAAACGTCTGCAACCGAAATATGCAACAAAGCTCACAATTTTCGTTGTATTTAATTTTGGCAAAAGTCCATAAATATGGACGGCCGAATGAATGCATGGATGAGATGTTGGGCGACATGACTGACTGGTCGACCGGCCGCTTGACTGCATACGCTGCTGCACAGAGGGGGGATTTTGCCAAATTGTCTATTCGAAATAATTCTACGATGTCTTCCTTCAATCGATGCCTTGGTCGTCTTAGCCTTCGGCGACATTTGTCGTCTAAAGCCTTTAGGGCTGGAGTTATTGGATTCATTCGACCCTGCCAGAGCAATCCCGCATTCCTCGTGATTAATAGGGCCATGGATTTTACGAAGGATTTTTCTCTTGAAAATATCCAGCGCCGCTGCGTCCGCTTTCGCTAGGGCTCATGTTTCAACGCCATCAAGAAATCTGGGTAGAGTAAGCGTGTTGGTCTGTGGTGTGTTAGTTCGTCCAGAGATGTTTGCTTAGCCCAAAGTAGCAGCTATTTGCCAGAATAATCGTGTTGGTCTGTGGTGTGTTAGTTCGTCGAGAGATGTTTGCTTAGCCCAAAGTAAAGGGTGTTTTTTATTGAGGTATAGAACTTCGAATTGAAATAAAACACAATAAAATGGTTTTAATGTCCATCAATTTGGCTTTATTGGAAGGATAATTTTATGCCATTAATGTTTAAATATGATTTCGGGCATGTGGCCGCCGCGGCTGGCTCGAATAAAGCCAATTCTACAGGTCCAATTTTCAACCACTTGTTGGAACCACAACTCATCCACATTCATGCCATCCAATTCGGGAACAAAATAGTCGGTTATCATGGCTCTATACCGGTCTCCATTAACGGTAACTGACTCTCCAGCATTATTTCGGAAGAAGTATGGCCCAATGACTCCACCAGCCCATAGAGCACACCAAACAGTCAGTTTTTGTGGATGTAATGGCATAAAATGGACGGAGCTTGCGGTGAACTTCGCGAACTGAACCATTACTTTCGAAAAAAATTTGCACGATTTGCCAGCGTTGTTCTTTTGTCAACCTGTTCATGATGAAATGGCAAACCAAACTAAATATTAATCACTTGACAGCTGACAAAATGGCCGCCAGTTAAAAAAGTGATGCACACTTAAAGTTCTATACCCCAATAAAAAACACCCTTTAGCATCGCACCCCTTCATTTCGATTGTGGCATCATTGAAGAATTCATGGCAATTCTTTGAATATTTCGCACTAGCCTTAGACTCATCTTCGCCGATTTCTATTCGATTCTGGCGAAGCTGAGATTCACTATTTCGCACTTGCAACCGCCATCCTTTATTCTGTTGTGTTTCTTTTGTCGCAGACAGTTGTAAGTCTGACCTTGTTCCCTTTCACTAACAGAGCCATCTTCGTCGATTTCTTGTCGATTCTGTAAAAAGCACCAGGACATCTCGCGCACCATCTTTCCGACGATGTCACTGTCATCCTCATATGCGAGTCGGATGTGGGCTTTGATGTTCCTTGTGTCTGTTTTATTAACTCCAGCTTTCCTTCGTTTCTAGAAATAATAACTGCTGGGTAACAAAATGTCCCCATTGTAGGAATTCATGGATCAAATTTAGATTTTTAAATACATCTCTTCTTAGTAAGTTTTCTTTTTTTTTATTGTACAGCAATAATTCCATGAAAACTGACAATGACCATCCATTACCAAAAATCCCCCATTTTTCCCCTTTTTTTGGGGAATTCTTGGATTTCCATATCGAATTGTAGACTTTTGAAGTTTCTAGGAGCATCGACTTTATATAAATGTTTTGGGATAAACTAAAGTTCCCCGTTTTTTTTTTTGGAATTCTAGGAGTTCTTTAAGAAAATTTTGCCCTTTCTTTTCTAAAAATTTCATTGTTTACATATAAGAGAATTGGTCCAGCCAACTCGGGAACACAGATTGCAGAGCTTTAAGCTGTGCTTCAAATTATTTGCCAAATCTGACTTAAAAGAAAATATCCCCCACTGTTCCTGTCCGACTGCATAGTTTTTCGGTGACTGTTGCTGGCGGCTTGGTTGACTGTAATTTCAGATGTTGCAAAGTGGACATCAGTCAACACACACTCACATGAGCTTACAACAACATATCATATCACCACCCCGAATGTTTACGAAATGCTGGCCCAGACCAAAAACAGAGAAACCCCCCCCATACACATACGACAGGGATTACATGATGAAGATTTTTTGAGATTATGTTTGCAAACGTTTTGTATTTTTTTTCGCTCGACCATTTTGTCCATTTTTTTCGATGTTGCAAAAACAATTGACATTTTGCTGCTTCTAGTCGTTTGCGCCTAAAACAGAATGTTGCACTAAACACTGATTTTATGTCGCTGCTGCAGCATGTTGTTGACACATAAGTGTGGCATCGGCGGCAGTTGTTGCATTTCGCCACACAACGGTAGACGCATCGACTTGGTAGTTCAGACCGATCGCCAGCCAATGCGCAGCTTCAGTAATAGCAAAAAAGTGGCCAATCATCTTTGGCCAACAACTGAACGGCTAACTGGCCGACTGTCTGGCTGGCTAACAACAATCTAAACGGTATTTGTTAAAAAGATAATAACTGCAGGCACAACAACACTTATGCATGTACAATATGAGTGTTATTCAGGCGCAATTAACCGCAGCACTTTTCTGGATTATGCCAACATTAGTTTTATTGATATGCACCGTGGAGCAAAACAGCCCATCACCCCAATCGGCGAGAGGTTTTTTTTGCAAAACTGGCATTGTAAGAAACACTGAGCATACGGTAAAATCAGAATTCTTCACCTGACATCGAGTGGAACAATCGACTCACCATCGATCTCATTTTGTAAATAATGTGAATTTTGTAAGAAGGCCTCGTACAAAGTCCAATTGCAGACACTCAGGCATGTCACAGAAACCCAAATCGTAAAATTTTGAAACCAAGACGTTTTTAGCTTCTCCAGAAAAAGGAAAACGAAAAAAAATTTCGATTTGAAACCCATGACAAAATCTGAAGTGAAATTGATATCAATTTCAACTTAAACTCCAAATTGAAATGAAATTCTGTTCAAAATTAATTATGAATATTGCTTTTATTACAAAATATACTAAATACGTTGAGTATGATAATTTTAACATCTTTTTTACCGTATAAAGTTCCAGGCATGTCAAAGACATAAACTTGGCAGCCTCAACCAAAAACAACCCTTAAACCCCAAAAAAAAAAATATCTGAAGGAAACTCCGGAAAGAATATATATATTTTACATATTTAAAGGGGCAAGCACAAGAACATCGCTTAGGCAATTTTTTTTTATAAATTTTATGGAATGCCACCAAGATATTGCGAGAGGTTACGTGAAAGGAAACAAGGTGGTCGGACAAAGGATCCGATGCATCCCATAGACGTCGGCGATCTAATTTAATTTCAGAATGTGCCTTTCTCTCTTCTTCCACGACAGCAACAATCGAAACACCAGGCATATTTTTTGATTTGTTTGTTTGTTAACTTTTTTAATTAAAATCACAGTCAAAGTGGGGAGACGTATCAAAATTTTTGACGGCGGTGGGTAAACCAGCTGTTTCTAATTTCAATGCTACCATATTTCTAATAGAAATATTCGATTTCCATTTTTTTCGATTTCATCAAACCCAGGAATTTTTGAAAAAGCAAAATTAAAATGTTACGATTTGGAAACACGAATTCAAATCGTTTTCGTAAAATTTCTGTGACATGCCTGACTATAGTTTTTGTGGCCGGAGATGTTTGTGATCACGGCTATGTAACCGTTTACTCCTGGATTGTACAGGGTCTGCCAAATAACTCTTTTTTTTTTTTGAGAATTCTATAAAAAGAAACTACTGGATATTTTCTAAAATTTCTTTTTTTATTTGAAACTACAATCCTTCCGGTTAATAATGGAAAACAATTTCAATCAAATGGGTGCCTCGGCTGGCCATGCAGTCGCCTAATGACATCAGCTCTGCGGCTGATAATGCGATCTTCTTTAAACAGGGCGCAAAACATCGAGTGTAGCTTCGGCTGTGTGGCACGTAGCGCCGTCCTGTTGACACCAAATGTTGCCAATATCCTCCTCTTCAATTTTTGTAAACAAAAATTCGTTCAACATGGCCCGATAACGAAAACGAAATAAGCACTAGTTGAAAAAAAAAACTTTAGTCGGCGGACCCTTTAGTTGTGTATATAACACCGTGTTACAAAAAATAGATTTTTTTCTGTCCTATGAACCAAATGCACATATTCGGAAAGAGGGGAAAAAATAAAAATACACGTGTATCGGCGATTTTCATGTACACGTCAGATTTTTTTTTTTTTTACGTTTGAAGTATAAAGCTCGTATTGGCCTTTCGACCGATTTTTAACCCTTTTTCAGTGATCCAATCGAGCTGATTTTTGGCAGGCAGACTCGTGGAAATGTCTGTATCACGTCAAATTATTTAAAAAATTGATTTTTATCAATTCTCAGATTTTCCCCAATTTTATTATTTTTGAAAAAAAAAAATATTTTTTTTCGCTTTTCTTAGCATAACTTGAAGAGACTCAAAATTTTCAAACTACTTAAGCGTTACGAACAAAAAATTTTTTTTTGAACTCAAAACTCAAAAAAAACGAAAACCATTTAAAAAAAAAAAAAAATTAGGAAAATCTGAGAATTGATAAAAATCTATTTTTTAAAAAAATTTGACGTGATACAGACATTTCCACGAGTCTGCCTGCCAAAAATCAGCTCGATTGGATCACTGAAAAAGGGTTAAAAGTCAGTCCAAAGGCTTTCACACAGGCCACTACGAGCTTCATACTTCAAACTTAAAAAAACAAAAATTCTGACGTCTGCATGAAAATCGCCGATACACGTGTATTTTTATTTTGTATCCCCTTCCCGAAAAAGTAAATTTGGTTCATAGGACAGAATGTGTGTAACACGGTGTAATGATAACACATTTAGACCGAATCCGTCGTCTAGTCTCTGATGTTGGGACATTCAGCCGGTATACACAGCTATCCAGGGACTCCCACCCGCTCATTGATTGGACGACGCATTTTACTGAAATTTTTTTCGCTTCAGCTGAACGGTACGTATGTGAAATACTCTTCCAGTAAATGTTTTCAAAAGTCAAAACAAATGTCAACAATAAAAACTCACGCTTTCCTCCTTCCAATATCTTTACAATTGATCTAAGATCTATAGATATAATAACTTTCCCTCCTCAGTTCGGTTGCGATGCTGAGCCGTTGGTCTGCATGACGATACTGCCCCAGAATCTGCACCTGCCAGTCAACCCGAAAGTTTAAAGGTTTTTGGCTGAGGAGTCCAATTATTCCACAGAAGTTCTCCTGACGAGGGAAGCCGGCGCCAATTCGAAGTCTGTCAAGGGGGAAATAACTTTCCCCATTGGTCAGAACGCGGTTAGCGAACCGAACTCCTCCGGGAGTTTTAAATGTAAATCACACCTACAACAATACTCCCAAAGGGCTGCACATTCTTGCCAAGCCTTAACTAGATCGGAAGACTCTACACAGCTTGCTGCGGCTCCAGGCTTAAGTATCCTTGTAGTTAAGGACCACGTCTAACAATTTAAACATTTTGACTGTAACTATTAAGCACATTAATCAAGCTAATTGAACACATTTGTAGAACATTTATCTACTTATTTCCCTTAACATTCCGTGATTGAAATATTCCGGCGAACTTTTCTGGAATCATGGAGCTGTGCACATTATAAATTGTATACCCATAGATCGGCATCTACTGTTTTATAGCCGTCTCAGAGAAGTTCTACATGGCTTAGAGATAACTCGCTTACTCGTAAAGTCGCCAGCATTTACGCTGTGGCAAACAGCCGCTGATAATGTTTGATGGTCTTACCAGGTTTCGAACCTGGATTAAGTTGTGTGATAGTCATACTTACTACCGACCACACCACGGCTTTTTCCTATGATTTTGTAATTTTTCACAAAAAAAAAAACATTGAAATTCTTATTCCTATAGCAAGAACTATTATCGCTTCTCTCTTTGCTTGTAGCGCGTACTCTGACAATCGTCTAAAATAGTTTTGTTACTTCGCTCATATAGCTTGTCTTCGAATTTGGAACATTTTCATGATGTTTGGCCGATCAGATCGGCCAGAGCTTTGAGATCTCAATTAAAATCGATGACTCTCAGGTGGTCTCTACTGCACCGAAGGCCTCACCAACACAAATGGTTGTTTATTTGATGACATTTCTCTCCCTTTCATCAACAAAATTAGTTTGCCTTCGCGTAAAAGAATACTCCTAACAACCATGTAATTCTCATTACATTGTTGAAAACCGAAAAAAAAAATCTTAAATTTCCAACTTATCCCACCGTTGGACACATTTCTTCAACTCCATACCTTTCTTTCTGCTGTGTTTTTTTTTTTATATATTGAAATTGACAATAAAGATTGTGGAAAATAAATCATGTTACAAATTTAAAATTGTTGGCTCTTTTTTTACCAAGTGTGAACCATAAATGAAGCACAATTACCTATGGCTTACATAAACAGAAGACAGTCCGGGCCAGGCAGCAGTGGACGAAATATTTCCAACATTGTATGGATCGGTAACAGGCTTAGCACGTCTTTAAACTATTTACTTTTCAGGCAGCTTTTTGTCGATATTGGCAACTATCTCCGCCACCGGCAAGTGCTGCTTCTTCATTGTTGCTGGTGTTAACAAACAAAAAAAAAACTACTTTACTACTTTGTTACCACCAACCAAACAACCAGCCGCCTCATCACCGGTAACAGAGTTTATTTTTGTAAACTTATTTGTTGTTGTTTGCATTTTTGTCCGTGGTCGTCTTTGTACATCTTTGGCCCAAAATGAAAAGTGTACCATGTACCGCTATTGTCAGTTGCGTCTTGTCACTCCGCCACCAGTCCGTCAATGTTTACTTGACGGTCACAGTGAACTTTGCGATGATGTGCAGTCGTTGGTGGCGAGAGGAGCGACGACCGGAGGTTTGTTTATTTTTCGGTTTATGTCGCATTGGTTATTAACCCAGTTTTCCACTGAATGGACTGACTGTGTGTGTGTTTTTTTCTCTTTCTCCCTCTTGATTGTCGTCGCTGCGTCGTGTTTGGTAAAGACCGGAGGAGGTGAGGGTACATAATGCTGGTGCCACCAATTTTCAAGTGACTGAGTCCAGATTTTAGCGCAATTATGGTTTGGTTGGTTTTATGAATGTTCTTCTTCGTTGCCGGTGTGGCTGTAATGTAATGTGTTGGTTTTTCGGCTCAGACATTTGTTGGTTTCGCTGTTTAATGGGATTTGTTGCGGTCTAATTGTCGTCGGTCGGCCACGGGAACAAACTATTAATAGAGCGTTATATACGAACATCGTTGTTAATAACATTTTATTCTTACATTTAATTTAATTAATGTAAATAAAAAGCTTGTTGTAGATTCCTTTTTTCAAATCTGTATACTGGGAACGACATGTTATTCAGTGAGGCCAGTGTGTGGATCAGCACCTACTACTCTTTAAGATGCTTCCGAATCCCAAATCAGGAGGTGCATTTGTGTAGGTGCTATTTCCCGCTTACGGTTCAAAAGTTTCATCTAATTTCCGAAAAAAAAAACTTAAATAAGCTGAATTTCTTAAAATCTGATGAATTTCCCCCATCGTAAGTCTTTTACATACCAAGTCCCACTCCTAAGTCTTGGTCATGGACCGATCCATTTAATTTTTCCTTGGACTTGTCAGAAAAACTTCACCAGTCATTTCATATTTTTATGAAAATATTTCATATTTTTTATAAATATATTTCTTTTTTTTTTATAAAAATATTTAATTTATTTTTTCAAATATATTTCATATTTCATATTTTTATTGAAAATATTTCATATTTTTATTGAAAATATTTCATATTTTTATTGAAAATATTTCATATTTTTATTGAAAATATTTCATATTTTTATTGAAAATATTTCATATTTTTATTGAAAATATTTCATATTTTTATTGAAAATATTTCATATTTTTATTGAAAATATTTCATATTTTTATTGAAAATATTTTTATTCAAAATATTTCATATTTTTATTAAAAATATTTCATATTTTTATTGAAAATATTTCATATTTTTTATAAAATATTTCCTATTTTTTTTTTAATATTTCATATTTTTTAGAAAAATATTTCAAATTTTTTATAAAAATATTTCATATTTTTTAGAAAAATATTTCAAATTTTTTATAAAAATATTTCATATTTTTTAGAAAAATATTTCATATTTTTTAGAAAAATATTTCATATTTTTTAGAAAAATATTTCATATTTTTTAGAAAAATATTTCATATTTTTTAGAAAAATATTTCATATTTTTTAGAAAAATATTTCATATTTTTTAGAAAAATATTTCATATTTTTTAGAAAAATATTTCATATTTTTTAGAAAAATATTTCATATTTTTTAGAAAAATATTTCATATGTTTTAGAAAAATATTTCATATTTTTATTGAAAATATTTCATATTTTTATTGAAAATATTTCATATTTTTATTGAAACTATTTCATATTTTTATTGAAAATATTTCATATTTTTTATAAAAACATTTCATATTTTTTATAAAAATATTTCATATTTCAATATTTCATATTTTTTATAAAAATATTTCATATTTTTTATAAAAATATTTCATATTTTTTATAAAAATATTTCATATTTTTTATAAAAATATTTCATATTTTTTATAAAAATATTTCATATTTTTTATGAAAATATTTCATATTTTTTATGAAAATATTTCATATTTTTTATGAAAATATTTCTTTTTTTTATGAAAATATTTCATATTTTTTATGAAAATATTTCATATTTTTTATGAAAATATTTCATATTTTTTATGAAAATATTTCATATTTTTTATGAAAATATTTCATATTTTTTATGAAAATATTTCATATTTTTTATGAAAATATTTCATATTTTTTATGAAAATATTTCATATTTTTTATGAAAATATTTCATATTTTTATTGAAAATATTTCATATTTTTATTGAAAATATTTCATATTTTTATTGAAAATATTTCATATTTTTATTGAAAATATTTCATATTTTTATTGAAAATATTTCATATTTTTATTGAAAATATTTCAAATTTTTATTGAAAATATTTCATATTTTTATTAATAATATTTCATATTTTTATTGAAAATATTTCATAGTTTTTAGAAAAATATTTCATAGTTTTTAGAAAAATATTTCATATTTTTATTGACAATATTTCATATTTTTATTGAAAATATTTCATATTTTTATTGCAAATATTTCATATTTTTATTGAAAATATTTCATATTTTTATTGAAAATATTTCATATTTTTTTAAAAAATATTTCATGTTCTTTTTAAAAATATTTCCTCGAATCCATCAATTTGCCGCGTATAGTTTTAAACAATTTTCGATTGCCCTCCCATATCACTGACATTCTGTTTCGGCATTGAATGGCAAAAGTACTTTCTAGAAATACTTTAAATGAATACTTAAATTATCAGACATTTACAAGCTGAAACAGCCGCTGATGATGTCATAGATGTTTTACCCTATTGTGGTATTAGCCTGGCCTTTTCCAATCACACCTCGACCGGTCATTGCTTAAATCTGGCCAATTGCAATTCTATCAATGTAAAAATGAACTCAATTGTTATTTTTTGTTTGACTCTAAAACTCCCACCGCAATTTTCCCAAATAACACTTAAATTATGTTAATTATTTATTTATATAATAATAACAATTTATTTATGGGAGCAGTTAACACGTTTTTCATTGTATTCACCACCAACATCAGTGCAATCGACCAAAGTTCCAGTTCAACAGCATGTTGACTGCGAAGTCTCGTCAATATTTTCATAACTTCACGTTTACACCCAAATCTCAGTAAATAATTGATGATTAGCCACGATAAACCGATCCAAAGCTGATTATCCACTTAATAGTAAGACGGGCCAACCACATTGAGTGACTTTTATCAATTAAATTTGTTTATTAGAGTAAATGCAATTTTTGGTTGAGATCACGACTTTGGGTTGTAGCCAGACCCCCACACTAAGTAGTGTGAACCAGGTTAGTGTTTGATTTTGGACATTATTTTGCGATTTGTTTTTGTTTCTTTTTTTTTTGTCATTATAAAGTTTGTTTAACATTTGGTTGTTTACTTTAAACGACCCACAAAACAACAACGACTAAAATCGTTTTTGGAGAATTTTTGGCTTTAATTGGATTTGTTGTTGTTTCATTTCGTTTCGTTTCATTTTGGTGGCATGCAGCAGTTTGTGTTTGTGTTTTTGTTTTTCTTTTCACATGAAATTGAAATCAAGGTTTTATTAATGGACAAATAAAACCGAAATTATAAACAAAATAAAGACGTAAAAGTAGTCGTCACACTTTTAGCAAAATAAAACTAAAACCGAGTGTATGGAAATACTAATTAAGGCGTGTTTAACTTTAATTAAGTAATGAGATGATATTTAATAACATAGATCGGTTTGAGTTAAATTTTGTGTCAGTTCAGCTGGAGAAGATTTTTCTTTTATTTAATTTATGACGTTTGACTTCAGTCATATAAATTCGTCACATGTTGGCATTCATATCTCTAGACAGAAAATACTGAAATCGAGTTTTAATTAAAAAATTCGAAACATATTAAAATTTAAATTTTTCGCGTTGGCCCTGTAAATTATCGTGCCCAATAATTCTCCCCATATTTCATAACTTCTAAATATTGAAAGAAACCAAATTAAAAATTTGCTCGAAGTGTCACTACTGCGTAGCAGACAGTTTTTCGGTGCATAGATTAAAATATGGAAAATTTTACATAATTTAAGGAATATAAACCACCCATTGATCCTTTTAATTTGCTTTTAACAATAATCATGACCAAAACATTTTTTTTAAAAAGGTTTATTTTTTGATCCATTGATATTTTTAACTTTACGAAATTCTTTTTCATTGTGCCATTTATTTTCTCTCCGAATTCCTTACTGAATAAACAAAAAACCTAATCATTACGACCCTCGTAGAGATTTAATCATTTATACTGACGATTTTTTGCATTAACAAAATTCATACTTGACGCCAGAAGAACGGCAGGGGTTATAGCTTTTTCACCAAATTATCGACAGCGAATAAGCGGCATTTATCAAAAGCTTTTTTGTACGTCACAATTCGCCGTATTTGTTTTTTTTTCCATTTCATTTGAAATGAAATCCATTTTCGCATCACATTTATTTCAATAAAAAGTCAACGCCAAGTCGTCTCAAGTCCATGTAAAAGAAACTGAAAATCAACTATTACAAATGATTGAAAGAACGTCACCGCTACGGATGGCATGGATGGCCTACTGGTCTGGACATACAGATAAATGAATGAATGAATGTTTGAATGCTGAATTGAGTGAATGATGACAACACATACATCTCTAACAACATGAATTGAACGCCTGAAATACAGCGACACGATTTTCAATGACAACCAACTGAAATGTAACCACCGAATGGGAACACTTGTTCTGGAGAACCAATTCGAACAGAACAGGAAAGTAGCAAAATATACTCGGGAACAATTAAACAACAAGTTGAACTCTTTTGTTTTCTTGTAGAAAAACAAAAAGAAATAGTTTTCTTTGTATTAATTGCAGCGAATGGCTTTAAATGAACAATTTTAATGTTATCGATGGAATATTTTTCATAATCTTTGATTGAGAGAATAAGAAGAAATCCGCAAAAATATGTCACAAACCCACCCGAGATTTTAGGAAACCGGTTTTCCAGTTCATGCTAATTATTTTATGCCACCGGCTCAGGTGAATTCAGAAGAAATTCTTGTTTGAGAATTTGAAAGGAAAAATGTAAATTACAGATCTCAAATTACCCAGGAAATGAAATCAGAATTTGCCAAAAAAAAAAACAAGTTTTTTTGGAAAAAACGATTTTTTTGAAAAAAAAAAGTTTTATGAAAAAAAATAGATTTTTTTGAAAAAAAGTAAGTTTTTTGGAAAAAAAAGTTGTTGAAGAAAAAAACATTTTTTTTAAAAAAAAAATGGGGGGTTTGATAAAAAAAAAATTTTTTGGGAAAGAATAGATTTTTTTTTAAAAAAAAAATACGATTTAAAAATAAATAGGTTTCTTTGCCAAAAAAAAAACAAGTTTTTGAAAAAAAAAAGATTTTGTTGAAAAAAAAAAGTTTTATGAAAAAAAAGTAAGTTTTTTGGAAAAAAATAGATTTTAAAAAAAAGAAAAGATTTTGAAAAAAATAGATTTTTAAAAAAAAAATTTTTTTGGAAAGGAATAATAATGCGGATTTGATAAAAAGAAAAATTGGGAAAGAATAGATTTTTTTTTGAAAAAAAAAATACGATTTAAAAAAAATAGGTTTCTTGGAAAAAATAGATTTTTTTGAAAAAAAAAATAAGTTTTTTGAAAAAAAAAATAGATTTTTTATTGTGGTTTTAAAAAAAATTAGTTTCTTGGAAAAAATAGATTTTTTGGAAAAAAAAAAAGATTTAAAAAAAAATTATTTTTTTTTGGAAAAAATAGTTTTTTTTTATTTTTTGGCAAATTCTAATTTCATTTAAAAAAAGTAGGTTTTTTAAAAAAACTAACAGTCAATATGAAATGAGAACAATTGACATACAAATTCAAAACTGTAGATGCTGATCTTCACTTATTAAAATCAGAATTTTTTTTAAAACAAAAATCGTTTTTTTTCGGCAAAACCGGTTTTTCAGCTACGGTTTGCTTTTTGCCACCATGGATTTAAACTCTGGTGTTGACAATTTTAAATTTTTATGAATACGGGGAATATATTTTCCGATACATGATTGTCTAGCAGAGAAACTTTAAGCTGACTGTTGACAAAAGTCAAAAATTCTCATTTATGCAAAACTTGTCTCTGATGATAAACGATTTTAGTCCCTCAATATTCACAACTTCAAAAGATCCAGCTGATGTTGGATGTTGTCCAACAAAAATTGGAGTTCGAGCCAAGCAACAAAGTAAAGTTGTTTTGTTACATAAAGAAGCCCCAGTTCAAACTGAGATAAGAACAACTAAAATATTCTGCGGCCATTTTGCCTCAAACACCGTCTTTAAACCAATTCGTAAGAATGTACCCAATCGATCCAAAAAAAAAACTTCTATCCTCGTATATCGAACACACCAATGTTGACTCTCACAAATTCAAATTCTGTGTTGTCATATCTGAGACTCGTTATCTTGTGCTTAATGTCTTTGGCGTGTCTAAGACAATTTGCGACTGCAACAAATTTATGCGTAGAAACAAAAAAGCGGCAACATTTAATTTGTTTACAAAACACTTAATGCAAAACAGATAAAACACCAAAAAAAAAAATCGAACAGCGCAACAACAGAAACTGAAAGAAAAACTCGATATTCTACAATTAATTAAAG
The DNA here is from genome assembly GCA_958296145.1 of Hydrotaea cyrtoneurina. Lineage (NCBI taxonomy): Eukaryota > Metazoa > Arthropoda > Insecta > Diptera > Muscidae > Hydrotaea > Hydrotaea cyrtoneurina. Next base: position 91,987,161 of record OY282512.1, read on the forward strand.
GCTGTCAATCATAATTTGAGTAGTTTGTATGGGGAAAACAAGACAACAAGTTGACATGACAGATACAGATTCGGATACACGATAAAATTTAAAAGATAGAGCATCGTTGCCACTCAGCCACCAGCCAGCCAGCCAGCCAAACAAGTCATGTTAAATCTACACGAACTTCACTAAAGTGATTTTCATGTTTGTCTATGTTTATGTTAAATTAATGACTTCCATGCCTCCACCAGAAGAATCAGAAGAAGAAAAAAAGAAAACTCATTTATTGGCAAAATAAAAACTAACAACATCTAGCCCGCTATTACAGATACAGTCTGTCCACCAGTCAGTTAGTCAGCTGAGGCATAAATGTGTTGATGTTTACCCAAAGATTTGAAATGTGTCGACAACACGCACCATTTAATTGAAACAAACCCTCAACATAATGCGGGCCATAAAGATATGGGGGGAAAAGGCAAATAAATGTTGTGAAAATTATAAATCGTAATCAAACCATGATAACATCTAAACAGTAGAGGCAACGAGGGGGGTTGGAGAGTGAGAGAGTGGAAGCACTCCCAAGCAAACTATTTTGAAATCTCAGTTGTTGCCCCATTCAGTGACTTTCTGTTACCATTTCCGCAGCACTCACTAACTCAGTCAGCCAAACCGACAGTCAGTCAGTCAGTCACTTTCAAACGCACACTTTTGATTTACGCAACGAATTACGACGCATTATGAAATGTTGTTCTTTCTGTTGGTTGATTAAGAGCTGTTCGCCCTCTTGCCCCGCCAGTCTCTGGCCTGCTTATCTCTCTTGCTTGATTAGTAAATAATTTGTATGTTTGCCATGGTTAAACATTAATTTGTTTAACATTAACGGTGTTAAAGCTTTGCAATTTAATAACAACTACCTCCGCAAAAAAAAATATAACTGCATTCGTTGCCTGCCACAGAGTGCTGTAAAACCTCTTAGAATTTGCAACTTGTGTGAGGTGTGACAGTCTCTGCCACAAGATTGGTCAGCGGAAATTAGAAATAACTTGAAACTTCCAAACTAAAAATTAAAAATTAAGAATTAAAAATTAAACATTAAAAATAAAAAATTAAAAATTAAAAATTAAAAATTAAAAATTAAAAATTAAAAATTAAAAATTAAAAATTAAAAATTAAAAATTAAAAATTAAAAATTAAAAATTAAAAATTAAAAATTAAAAATTAAAAATTAAAAATTAAAAATTAAAAATTAAAAATTAAAAATTAAAAATTAAAAATTAAAAATTAAAAATTAAAAATTAAAAATTAAAAATTAAAAATTAAAAATTAAAAATTAAAAATTAAAAATTAAAAATTAAAAATTAAAAATTAAAAATTAAAAATTAAAAATTAAAAATTAAAAATTAAAAATTAAAAATTAAAAATTAAAAATTAAAAATTAAAAATTAAAAATTAAAAATTAAAAATTAAAAATTAAAAATTAAAAATTAAAAATTAAAAATTAAAAATTAAAAATTAAAAATTAAAAATTAAAAACTAAAAATTAAATATTAAAAATTAAAAACTAAAAACTAAAAATTAAAAATTAAAAATTAAAAATTAAAAATTAAAAATTAAAAATTAAAAATTAAAAATTAAAAATTAAAAATTAAAAATTAAAAATTAAAAATTAAAAATTAAAAATTAAAAATTAAAAATTAAAAATTAAAAATTAAAAATTAAAAATTAAAAATTAAAAATTAAAAATTAAAAATTAAAAATTAAAAATTAAAAATTAAAAATTAAAAATTAAAAATTAAAAATTAAAAATTAAAAATTAAAAATTAAAAATTAAAAATTAAAAATTAAAAATTAAAAATTAAAAATTAAAAATTAAAAATTAAAAATTAAAAATTAAAAATTAAAAATTAAAAATTAAAAATTAAAAATTAAAAATTAAAAATTAAAAATTAAAGATTAAATATTAAAAATTAAAGATTAAATATTAAAAATAAACCGAAAACCCGATTATTTTTTTCACAATCTAGTTCAAGTTTCCTTTACTTTTCTAGTTTATCGAAAATACTATTCTTAGCACATTGATATGTTAATATGTATTGAGTAATCGTTCGCCGTATAGAGTTCGACAAATTACATTTTTTTATTTTTAAGTTCAGATCCATTACTATAAAGTCAGGGTTGGTTTATTCAATCTGCAGATTAAAATTTGTATACTCTGCTTTCGAATTAGCGAACATAATCATGATTACCGAACGCTCATTCTGCTACGTGCAAAAATTGTCGCCTAATTTTAGTTTGGTAAAACAAACTGAGATTCTAGTCAATGTAGAGTAAGCCCCATTTTGGGTATAGCCTTTTATATTATATCGGCAGTTCTATATAGGGAAGATTATGCCGTATCCGACCCACTGTACGAGTAATGTTATCGGACCACAGCCAACCGACACTACCAAAAAATTAGTTTCAAAAATCAAGAACAAAAACAAACCGGACCATTACAATGGTATGTTGCATGTGCAACATTATACAATGCAAATTGTAAATTTGAAGCCACAGGTATGCTCGTTCTGAACATCCCTCTGCCCGTCCCTGCCAACCACTGAATGAATACCCCTCCGGGCAATGCATTATTGTTTTCATGCATTGCTCTTGCAGTATTTTTCTGACTTTTTTTTGTTTCTACATTTTTGCTATTTTCGAGAGTATTTAACGACTTCTACTTGTGTATGCACTTCACCACGTCATGGACTGCGACGACAACGACGACGACTGCAACAAACGTCGCTGATGAATAATTGTGGCGCCAGTCTCCGAAGATTGTTGAAAATATTGCCTAAGCGAACCACCTCCTGCTCCTCCTATACCCACCACGACCACCACAACGAACTCCTACGAGGCGCCTACGCCTTCATTTAGTGATAAATTTACTTGGTTAAATATGGCACTTGTAGTCATACATACTTATTTATGTACGAGTAAGTATTTAGTTTTAAAATTTAGTGCCTTTTATCGCTCAACGCGCGCTGTTAGGCAGAGCAATCGCCGCAATATTCTCAAGTGTTTGAAATTTTTAATTTGTAAATATCAGAAAATGATAATAAATTTTCTTTAGAGCACTACTTATTGCCTGATTTTATGTGTGTAAATATTTATTAATAATTCGTATCAGATTGTGCAATCTTACAAAGAAAACAGTAACTGATCGATGGGGATAAGTAAAAGTGGCCTTGTTGTGGGCCTAAGTTGTCATATTTAGTGATTGGGACATATTCGATTGTAGACGTATTTTTTATTGTCGTTATTTAGATGGATTTTTCATCTGACATTTAGACCGATATCCCCAATCGTAAAATGTCGAGGTTTGTCTAAACAACCGATGGCGAAGCAATTCCAAACTGCGGTTATAAACCACATACAACACGATACTTCCCCAAAAACTTTTGTTTTAGCTTCACCCTTCAATGTTCAGAAAGTCTACTTCTGTTTCTCTTATTCCTAGTTCAACCCGACGGGGTCTCAACAGCATTTACAAAGTCCATCGTTGACAAAACATCTGTTCTCGCAACTTCTTAACGAATTGTTTTCTCAGTGTGGTGTTTCCAATTAGCATTTGATCAGTACAGTCCTCGGAAAAAGAAAAGACAAATTCTCAGCTCCATCAGACAGCCCGGAATCATCTCTGATTTCTTTTAATTGTGTCTAATGTCAATACCCACCAAAGTTCGTCGCCATAAGTTATTTAAGAAATTGTAAGTTATTTGAAAACGATGTCTCTCTCTCTCCTCTCTTCTCTCTCCTCTCTATATCTCCTCTTTTCTCTCTCTCTCCTCTCTTTATCTCTCCTCTCTCTCTTCTATCTTTACTCTTTATCTCTCTTTATTCTCTCTCCTCTCTATATCTCTTCTCTCTCTATCCTCTCTTTCTCTCCCCTCTCTCTCATGTCTTTATCGCTCCTCTCTCTCATGTCTTTATCTCTCTTTACTCTTTATCTCTCCTCTCTCTCTTCTCTCTTTACTCCTTATCTCTCCTCTCTCTCTTCTCTTTATCTCTCCTCTCTATCTTCTCTCTTCTCTTTATCTCTCCTCTCTCTCTTTACTCTTTATCTCTCCTCTCTCTCTTCTCTCTTCTCTCTTTACTCTTTATCTCTCCTCTCTCTCTTCTCTCTTTACTCTTTATCTCTCCTCTCTCTCTTCTCTCTTTACTCTTTCTCTCTCTTCTCTCTTTCCTCTTTATATCTTCTCTCTCTCATCTCTCTTTCCTCTCTCTATCATATCTCTCCTCCCTCTCTCTCTCTCATCTATCTTTCCTTTCTCTCTCTCCTCTCTCGCCTTTCTCTCTCTTTATCTCTCTCTAGCTCGCTCTCCTTCACAAATAATTCTTTGACTTCCGAAGTAATTAATGAGCCTCTATAAAAGTTGTTGAAGTTCTGATAGAAATAATTCTTGTCCAGCACCTAATAATAATAGTTTGTCTCCCGTCCGGTGCACACGCACTTTTTTGTCTGTCCGGTCGTTGTCGCGTTTGTCTATGTTCTGTCCGTTCAGTGTCATTAAAAACAACAACACAGAAAAATAAAAAAAATAAACATATTCACAAAACAGAAAAAAAAAAACATTCACAAAACAGAAAAACAAAAATCCTAAAAACAATACATAAAGTGCACACCAACAATAACCAAGACCAACAATAAACAACAACAAATCTACAGCAGTCACAGCAGCCACAGCCATCTCACACATCTCGCTGCTCATCAACGCCAACACGAAGGGCTTTTTTATGCTCCCCTTCTCCTGTGTTCCCCCCTTCCTCTCCGCATCCCTTTTCGCATAAAACAAACGACTGTGCTCTCTTCATGTCGCTGCCTGACTTGTGTTGAAGATCTAACACTGAACACTTGTTGGGTCTAGCAGCGGCAAGAGGGGTGCACAGTTATTTGTATTTATGCTTTGATATTGTTTTGTGTTTCTGTATGTTACAATGGTAGGTTCATTTAAAACACATTTTGCGAACATACGAGGGCTGAAGGCAAATTTCTTTGCGGTATACACTCACGTTCAGTTCCATAGGCCAGATGTACTCGCTCTATGTGAGACCCAGGTGTGTGAGGGTTCTAATCCACAGAATTTTCACATTCCTGGATATCACACTCTTTCCTCTTTCTCTTCCCACAGAGGCCTTGTGGTATACATACGTAATGGTGTGGTGTTCCAGAGCCAGCAACATTTGGACTCACAAGATCCAGAATTTAACTTTCTTTGGGTTAAGTTCAGGATTGGATCACACCCATTACACTTCGGGTTTCTTTACAGAAGCCCAAATTTGGAAAGGGAGGCTACCCTAAACGGCTTCGACGCCCTTTCCGATTCTATATCTAAAGTTTTAGAAGATTGTCCGGACAGTGAAATTGTAGTTGCTGGGGATTTCAATGTCCATAACCAATCTTGGCTTTCCCATTCGAGCCACACTTCTCCGGAGGGACAGTACGCTGAGCTTTTCGCCGCGCATAATAACTTGACGCAACTAGTGAATGAACCAACACACATTCCGCGTGTTGAAGGGCAATATCATAATATTCTTGACCTTTTCTTAACCTCACACCCTGAAAAGTACGAGGTTAATATTCTTGCACCTCTTGGTAACTCGGATCATTGCACCATTTCAGCATCCTTTTCGTTCTCCGATCTTCGATTCACTTCTAAACCAGTCACGAAGCGGACTTTGTACATATACGAAAAGGCACGTTGGGCCGAGCTCAACAATTTCTATCAGCATTTTAATTGGAAATTATGTTTCCTAGACAATAATGTCGATGCTGCTGCTGAAATGGTCGAGAAAATAATTCTTCATGGAATAAACACGTTTATTCCATCGAAGACTACTTCGAATAAACCTTCAAAGAATTGTTGGTTTAATCAGACATGCAAAGAAGCTGTCAGATCCAAAGAGGAAGCGTTCAGAAATTGGCGTTTAAATAAAAACGTCACTACTGAGCTGCTACGTAAGCAGGCAAGATCCAATTGTGCCAGAGTGCTTAGGCGTGAAAAACTTCTCCACGAACAACGCCTTCGTGCTAAAGTTCTTTCTTCTCCCAGGGGTAGTAAGAGCTTTTGGGCATTTGTTAAAAGAGTAAGGGACAATTCTTCATCTTCTATCCCAACTCTCGTTAACGATGACCAGATATTCACTGACCCGGTTGACAAAGCTAACCTTCTGGCTGAAATATTTGCAAAGAATTCATCTTTGCCAGACAGCAGTCAACCACTCCCCGTAATCGAAAACGTATCTACTTCGATGCCTCAGATATTTTTTCGAACACGTGGCGTTAAAAGGGTTCTTGCAGATCTCAATGTAAACAAAACTCCGGGCCCGGATGGCATTTCAGCACTTGTCCTATGTAAGTGCTCTTCGACGCTAGCTCGTCCATTGCGCAATCTTTTCAACATGTCGTACCGTGCTGGTATTTACCCTTCACGTTGGAAAGTTGCCAATGTTCAGCCGATCCCCAAGAAAGGTGAGGCTACTAATCCTGCGAATTACCGTCCAATTGCAATATGTTCTGCGCTCTCGAAGGTTATGGAGAGCATGGTTAACCACCATCTTGTTAAGTATTTAGAGTCTAACGGCCTTCTAAATGATCGACAGTATGGCTTCCGTAGAAATCGATCTACTGGAGACCTGATGGCGTTCCTTTCAGAGCGATGGAGTCGATCTATTCACGCCCTTGGTGAAAGTAAGGTCGTGGCTCTGGATATTTCCAAGGCGTTCGATAGGGTCTGGCACGGAGCACTCATATCAAAACTTATTGCTTTTGGTGTCGGTAATATCTTCTCTCGATTCATATCGAGTTTCCTCAGGGATCGCACTATACGAGTTGTTATAGATGGGGTCTCATCCAACGAGCATAGGTTGACCGCAGGAGTTCCACAAGGCTCTGTCCTCTCTCCCTCTCTATTTCTTATTTTCATTGACGACTTGTTGGGTCAGACTGTGAACCCGATCTACTCCTTTGCGGATGACAGCAATCTCTGTCATTCATACTCATTTGATCATCGGCCAGGTCCTCTGGAGGTCGAGGACAAAAGGCGAATGATGAATGACTCACTTAACCGCGATTTGGCGACGATTTGTGAGTGGGGCCAAATGAATAGAGTAGATTTTAATGCACAAAAGACCCAGTGCTGTTTGTTGTCACACAAACGTTCACCAGATCCAGCATCGTCGTCAATTTCTATGGGTGGTGTGGATATCGACGAATCAGACACTCTTGATGTTCTGGGCATGAAGATACAGGGTGATGCTCGCTGGGCTAGCCATATATTCGAAGTGTCGAAAGAAGCATTCAAGTGTTTAGGCTTTTTGAAGCGGTGCAAGAAATACTTCACTCCATCTGATCTCGTAAATATTTACACCACTTACATCCGGCCTAAAATGGAATACAACTCGCATATATGGGCAGGGGCTCCATTAACATCTTTGAAGCTTCTGGACCGTGTACAGAGGAGAGCGGTGGTGATGATAGGGGATGGTAGGGTATCCAGCTCTATTGTCTCCCTACAGCATCGCCGTAATGTGGGTTGTGTATCGCTATTCTATAGATATTTTAATGGTATCTGTTCAGAAGATATCCGTCGTCTGGTCCCTGACGTTAGAACATTTAGTCGGAATACACGGCTATCCAGGGTATCTCATCCGTTCATTGTGAAATGGCCGGTTGACCGGACGACGCACTATAGAGAAAATTCGTTCTTTAGCCGAACCGTTCGTATGTGGAATAATCTTCCAGCAAATGTGTTTCCTGCCAGTTGTGACATTCAGAAATTCAAAACAAATGTCAACAAACACTACTCCCTCTTTCCTCCTTCCGATACCCTAATTTCCTTCCGCTAACACAATGCATTGCATTTATAGGGGGCATCCCCTGAGTGTTGGCCAGCAAAAAAAAAAAAAAAAAAAAAAAAAAAAAAAAAAAAAAAGAGCATGGTCAGTTTTTTAAGTTATTTTAGAACGAATTATAAATAATTCCACAGTCTTCAGCACTATTGTTTTCTCGCTCATCCTCATGAATGGTTCTCTGGTTTACATTATTCACAGATCTCAGAGAAATCCAACAAGTCTGTAAATGTTGAGGTATGAAAGGGATTGTCAGCCTAAGGCGACTGGCGTATCTCTATGATGGTCAGAAATTATCGACAACATCATTTACAGCATTGTCGATTTATTTATTTATTGAACACATATAAATAAATTTATAAAATACAAAACATTGTCGATTTTTTTTTAAATTTATGAAAACTTTTTTTTATCTTGAATGTTTCTCCGGCTTACCTTAGTGAAGGATCTCTACGATGTCCGAAAATACTGCAAATATTCTTAAGACATTTGAAGTTATGAATGAATGAATTATGTTGTATTGAAAACGATCACCAGCCAGAGTCTTTAGATGGATCTCCATCTCGCTCACATCCACGAGTGATTCTCCAACTTCAAGCTTGATCAAAGGCACCCTGCACCTACTTCCCATGGGGTTTCGCATGCGTAAATTTTCTGAATAATAAACATTTTAAAAATTTGGAGTTTTAATTTTGTTTTGGCTTCTCATCTTATTTCGATCGGCCATGTAAATAAATACACGGTTAACCTCTTAGCCGAGCTCTGTTAACCATTTAGCATAGCACTGTTAACATTTAGCCTAGCTCTGTAAACATACTTCATCATTGAAGAAAGTGGTTTGTTTTCTTAGCGCGTTTAATTTCCCAACATTTATTTGCAGAATTATGACACGTGGCCTCCCATATCCTCCTGACGTTCATAACATCTGGATTTGATTTTATTCCCGATTTCTGTCACGTCTACACACACAATGTTCAAACGTCCAATGTTTTCAAATTATATTTACATTATAAATGATGCAATGTTAAAGTGTCCAATCATGTTAAATGAACTATTGCTTTTTATAAAATAAAATATTAATACAAAGTATTGCAACTACAAATATTTCGCAGGGACAGGGGAACCATAACAAAAACATTACAAATCCCAACATCACAAAAACCCATAAAAAAGAATGAGTGACATTCCGTTTATGTGGCATGGCTCCGTTTTGTCTGCAACATGAGATTTTTCCTGTTGCTGCTGCAGCAAACGTTGCTAGGATAGACGAATGGACGTGTGGATGGATGCGAGCCCTGGCAAAAACTCATAGAAACATGTTTGGCTGTATCCATGGGGGGATTCAAATGTATCCCCCAAACCAGAGTCACATTAAAAATTTGACGTTGACGTTGATGTTGTTTTTGTTACTTTCCTGTGTTGTTAACATGCAATTTTAATTGGCATAAGATCAAATATTGACAATAAATGGCATGGCCTGGTCAAATTGAAATATTTAATGTGATAACAACAACAACAACAACAAACATAGAGTGATGCACTTGATTTTGAAATCTATAAAACGGACAGATACAGATTTGGTTGGATGGATTTTCAATCACTATGATACGGTGGCCTCTAAGGATGGCAAGCCGGCTGACTGGCTGGTTGCCTGACGGACCAAATGGATGGATGGATGGTTGGTTGAATTTAAAATCACTATTGGATAGCAATCAATGTGATGGTTAATGGCTAGACAACAGACAATCTGGTTTTCGGCCATGACCGCCGTTGCAGCCTCTGTCTGGACTGTGTCGGTTTTTTTTCTGGTCTCTGTGTGTGTGTGTTTAAAGCCTTTATTGATTGTCATAAAAAAAGGCTCAAATGCCAACAATAACAAAGCAGCATTTCTCCCAAACTCTCGCTCCCACTGGCAACCTGATTTTATATTGTGTGGCCTTTGCCATGGTCCGGCGCGGTTTCTGGTGGCATTGAACGTATAACAAACAAGTGGACAAATAGTAAGTTCGGCCGGGCCGAATCTTATATACCCTCCATCATGGATCCTTAAAAAGTCAATAAATAAGAAAACTAACTGAGTTTTTGGGCCGCTCGTGACCCGATAGTCCCAGGAACCCGATCACAAATTTTATCCAAATCATGAAAATAAAGGCATATTTGGGTTCGTGAGTAAATTTCGTTGCACTTCGATACCCATATGCGCATGTTTATCATGGGCCCTTTTTTGGGCCCCAAGGGTCCACGGAACCCATGAGCACGCCCATTTTTGGGATTTTTTTCCCATCTATAAATTATATAAACCTAGAACTTAGATGTAGTGAAAAAAAATATTTGAAAAATTTGATTATGGCCGGAATATATTTAGTCCCGTAAAGGGGAACTTTTTCCCCTTTGGTCCGATATGGCCCATTCTCGAACTTAACCTGCTTATGGGCAAAAAACATCTTCCGACAAAATTTCAGCGTTTTTTTTTTTTTTAGCGTTGGTCGTTCGCACTCTATCGTGATTTCAACAGACAACAGACGGACGGACGGACAGACAGACGGACATCGCTAGAATGTCTTAGAATGTTACACTGACCAATAATATATATACTTTATAGGGTCGCAGATCACTCTTTCGAGGTGTTGCAAACGGAATGACAAACTTAGTATATACTCCATCCTATGATGGAGTGTATAAAAATCAAAATTGAAAGCACTTGTGTCGATATGAAAAATTACACTGCCGGCATCGTCCTTCCTTCCGTCTACCTCGTTTTACACCCCCCCTCCAAAAAATGTCTGTGTATGCCCCTGGTAAATATGATGGATGGATAATTGCTTTGTAGACTGTAAAATCACTGCAATGGTAAATTGAACACTATTAGCACTGCTGCACAGTGGGGCATATTTTGGAGAAAAATCGGAGCAATCTAAATAAATCGTTCGATGTTGGTGAGCTTCTACGAAAAGTCGCCAATTATGCGTTGCATGTCCTAGGGGCTCTGAACCACCTGAGATATATGCTTACAGGCTCGGGTGAGAACTCGTAGCAGTACGACTTTCAGCTCGAGTCGAGACTGGTTGGCCAATACAAGACGTCGGTGCATTTATTTTAGCTGGATGACTTCTATGGTTCCCAACTGTAAAGAAAGACATCACTGCTGAATGTCTAACTACAATTGCAATTGAAATATAATTAATTTGCGACCCATCCCTTCCACCGCCGCCTTAATATTTACGTTGAAGAAAATAGTTTTCCTATGTTTACAATCTAGGAAATATTTTCATAATTTCCAAGAACAAATTTTGTAAGATGTATAAAAGATTTCATTAAAATTATGAAAATGTTTGTTTGAGTTAAAAAAATAAACTCCTTCAACTCCTCCCCTCACCGATTAGGGTTTTCTTGCCTTATGACATTTTTCTATTAATTTCCACATTATTTTTTTTTTTTTTTTTTTGGTGAAATATTTTTCACACCAAAATATTAGAAAGTTCGTCGACCAATTTCTTTCTCACACATGAAATACGTTTTTATCTAAATTGCACATAATTTGTTTTCTTTTTATTTTCCTCTCTATTTGTATGTTCATGTGTTGTGTGTAAGGTGTAAAGATCATTGGATAGATTATTGTTGTTTTTGGTTATTTTTGAACAACACCAAATATTTATGATTTCAGCCTAAGGTCATTATTAAATTCATTATTTTTTTTTGGAATTTTTGTTTGGTTTTTCAACTGGCAACTCTGACCCTCACACAGATGTACACTCGCGTACACATTCGGTCGCCAGTGTTCACTACGGCGATGATTTATTTCATGAACTCTCGTCGTTCATACAGGTACATTTATAATAATGAGAATTTATACAAAATTTATTATTTCTCTGAAATAGTATTTTGAAATATCATGTGTTTCTATATTTAGACGACAAACGCATTTCAAGGAAGAATATTGGGTGGTATGCTAAGTTGGTCGGGGCGTATGGGACGTCAGCAATTAACTAAATTTAATTTTAATTAATCTGTAATAGATTACCGATTTTTCCAAATCTCTTTATAGTCCCTACAAATCCAAAATGACTTAACAAGCTTTATCATAAGTTTACAGGAGAAGCAAAAAAACGTTGTAAAATCTAAGTCGTTTTTTAATTCGCCTAAAATTGTATATTGTATCCCTCAACATTTTTTTACAAAAAATTATCCACAAAATTTTTTAAAAAATATGTATCAATAAATTTTTTTAAAAAAAATTATCCATAAAATTAGATTAAAAAAATCCACAACATTTTTTAAAAAAAAATATCCACAATATTTTTAAAAAAATGCATCCACAACATTTTTTTAAAAAAATGTATCCACACATTTTTTAAAAAAAATTAATCCAAAATTTTTTTTTAAAAAATGTGTCCACGAAATTTATTTAAAAAAATTAATCCAAAATTTTTTTTTAAAAAATGTGTCCACAAAATTTATTTAAAAAAATAATTCAAGCACTTTTCTAAAAAAAAATTATCCACAAATTTTTTTTAAAAAAAAATTAAACCAAAATTTTTTTAAAAAAATGTGTCCACAAAATTTTTAAAAAAAAGCATCCACAACATTTTTTTAAAAAAAAAATAATCCAAAATTTTTTTTCAAATAGTGTGTCCACAAAATTTATTAAAAAAAATAATCCAAGCACTTTTCTAAAAAGAAGCTATCCACAATTTTTTTTAAAAATAGGTATCCATAATTTTTTTAAAAAAACTTACTATAAAATCTATAAAATTTGTTAAAAAAAATTATCCACAAAATTTTTTTTAAAAAAAATCAAAGCGAAATTTGTTTAAAAAAATGTGTCCCCAAAATGTATTAAAAAATATAATCCATAGCACTTTTCTAAAAAAAAATTTTCTACACAATTTTTTAACAAAAATTTTCCACAAAATTTTTAAAAAAAATGACGCCACGAAATTTTTTAAAAAAAACTATTCACAACATTTTTTAACAAAATTTATCGATAGAGTTAAAAAAAATTTTTAATTAAAAATTATCAACAAAATTTTTTCGAAAAAAATGTATCCCCAATTTTTTTAAAAAAAATGTATCCACACAACATTTTTGGAAAAAAAATTATACACAAAATTTTTTCTTTAAAAAAAATTGTCTCCACAATTATTTAAAAAAAAATTGTCTACAAAATTTTTTAAAAAAATTATCCACAAAATTTTTTAAAAAAAAATTATTCATAAAATTTGTTAAAAAAAATCCACAACATTTTTTTTCAGAAAATATATCCATAATTTTTTATGCTGATTTTAGGAATCTGCCTCATTGCACATGAAAAATAACTTTTTAGTTTCCAAAATTTTTTTATTTTTCTGTTAAAAAAAAAAATAAAAGGAAATTTCCTGACGGATCCAAAAATTCATATTATCTAGGCTTTAAATACATATAATTTATTCGGAATCAGGAAACTGTAATTCTTTTCCCCCCGCTTATTGTTTCTTTGTACCCAGGATCCTTCGTAATTGACATTTTACTTCACGTACTGAGGTACATCTGAGCTTTGTATTCTTTGCATTTCAACAGATGGGATGGTAACATCTGGACCCAATCTCACATGTTTCAACTATTTCGTACAGGGTATTTCGCCAGTCGCCTCCAATCGCATTGTTAGCACCTTTCACTTGTTAAACTGGCCATTTGAACGAATTTATGTGACATAAAACTGAATTCATCTGGTCTAATGAATTTACTTTTATGTCACATTCATAATGAATTATTAGCTAATTACATTTTTCATTATTTCAAACAAAAACTTTTGTTTTTACATTATTTGTTGTCGTTGGTGTTGTTTTTTTTTTATTATTTCGTAGATTCTGCATAAATTTGTACAAAATGTCCAAATGTCATGCCAGTCGTTTATTGTTTACAATCGTTTGTTTTCTGTTGTTGTTTATTCTAACAAGTGTTTCCTTCCATTCATGACCTCGACATTGACAATTGTGTTGTGGTGCTCGGTGAAGTCACATTTTTTTTTACACAACAGACAAAAAACTATAATTGTATTTATTATTTTTATGTTGTTTTTTTTCTCTAAATGTATGTATTTATGTATTTTTTGTTTTGTCTCTATCTCCCAAATATATTTTTAGGTCACTCATCGTACAACGGGGCAAGTTATGGTTTTGAAAATGAATCAATTACGAGCGAATCGACCAAATATGCTGCGAGAAGTGCAGCTACTCAACAAATTATCACATCCAAATGTATTAAGGTGAGTTGGAATTTGTTGTTATTCGTTTTTTTTTTCTAACCATGTGAAAATTATAAATCAAATGGAAACAGTCATTGGGTGCTATTGTTAATAACATTGATTAAAAATATTGGGGTTGGAAAACAACGCAGAAGGCTGAGAAAAATTTTGTGTATGAAGCTTAAAACTTGAACAAATCAGATTTATGATTTATTTTTACAATAAACCAAATTATTCTACATATTTAATATATTCACAACATTTTCTTAATCGCAGATTCCCCCAGATCTCTTTCCATAATCTACTTATGTAATTTTTGAAGTATTTTTTTAATTTATTAAGATCTGTCAAAATCTGAAAATTTTCAAGGTCATTGAAAATCAGAGCACGAGATAAGTTGAGATGTGTATGTGTTGTGTGTGTGTGTGTGCCTGTGCAAACAAACAATAACATTTTCAAAAATTACCAGTTAAAATTCGCATATCGCTGTTAAATACAACAAATTTATTGTTGTTATTATTATTAATAATACAGAAATGTATTTTCTTTCCAGTCCATCGTTGTGGCGATAATGATGATTTATTTGTTCGCTAAAGTAAAGTAGCACAAGTTTATATTTACATATAAGAGTGGTCGCTTTATTTGTATTCGATATGAAATATAAAAAAAATAGAAATACTTAAGAAATACAAATATAAGTGCATAACTTAAACGATAGTATAAAGAGTCCAAGAATAATCGATGTACCTGACCCAATAATTCATTATTTCGTGACAAATTTAGATTTCCGACCACCTATTCAAGTGAGACGACCTTCATGTAGACCCGACACAGTGGCATGATAAATCGACGTCATTGCCACATTGCTTATCGTACAGCCCCCTGAGTGGGACTCTTATAAGAACGCCGAATCTTTTTCCAATCCAGTAACGACCGGATCCTTTTATGGTTTATGTCTGGCATTAGGAGTGACGTATTTAACAAGTTTGTGGGGTATCTCGAACATTTTTCCGAGATAAATGAGCCATTTGGAATTGGGTTATCTCACAGGCCAATTGTTTGTCATGTTTTTTTTTGATTTTGATTTATCACAATTAATTTTATAATTGTTTCAATTAATTTTTTAATTGTTTCAATTAATTTTTTAATTGTTTCAATTAATTTTTTAATTGTTTCAATTCATTTTATAATTGTTTTAATTATATTTTAATTGTACCGATTAATTTTCTTCGATTTCTTCTTATTATTTTTTAATTGTTCCAATGAATTTGTTATGTTAGTACAATTATTTTTTTTGATTTATGACAATTACTTTTTTTTATTGTTTCAATTAATTTTTTAATTGTTTAATTGTTTCAAATAATTTTTTAATTGTTTCCATTAATTTTTTAATTGGTTCAATTATATTTTAATTGTACCGATTAATTTTCTTCGATTTATTCTTATTATTTTTTAATTGTTCCAATGAATTTGTTATGTTAGTACAATTTTTTTTTTTTTTGATTTATCACAAATAATTTTTTTATTGTTTCAATTAATTGTTTAATTGTATCAATTAATTTTTGAATTGTTTCAATTAATTTTTTAATTGTTTCAATTAATTTTCTAATCGTTTCAATTCATTTTTCAATTGTTTCAATTAAATTTTAATTGTATCGATTTCTTCTTATTATTTTTTAATTGTTCCAATGAATTTGTTATGTTAGTACAAATATTTCTTAACTATTTCAATTAATTATTTCATTATTCTATTAATCGTTTTGTTGTCCGAATTATTCGCATTGAAAAACAGTTCCATTTCATTTGTTTAACTCGTTCCGAAATTTATGATTTATGACAATTAATTTTTTTATTGTTTCAATTAATTTTTTAATTGTTTCAATTATTTTTTTAATTGTTTCAATTAATTTTTTAATTGTTTCAATTAATTTTTTCATTATTTCAATTCAATTTATAATTGTTTCAATTATATTTTAATTGTACCGATTAATTTTCTTCGATTTCTTCTTATTATTTTTTAATTGTTCCAATGAATATGTTATGTTAGTACAATTATTTCTTAACTATTTCAATTAATTATTTCATTATTCTATTAATCGTTTGTTGTCCGAATTATTCGCATTGTTCCATTTCATTTGTTTAACTCGTTCGCGGAATTCGATCCAAACAAAAACAAAATATTTTTTTAATTGTTATAACTATATTTTCATTATTCCAATTATTTTTTTTATAGCTACAATTAAAATTTTAATTCTTCATTTAGTTTTTATTTTTTCCAATTATTTGTTCATCATTACTGATAGTTATTTTAATTATTTTTTTAGTGTTCCAATTAATTTTTTAGTCATTCCAAGCAATTTATAATTATGGCAATTAATATTTTAATTGTTCCAATTAATTTTTTAATCGCTTCAAGTATTTTTTAACTCTGAGAATTATAACTTAATTGGGGAAAAAAATATAATTTTTCCAATTTTGTATTTCTTCCATTTATAATTATAACACTTTATGTTTTAATTGTTCCAACGATTAATTTTTAATCGTTCCAAATATTTTTTAGCGTTACAACAAATTTTTGTTATTACCAATTATTTTTTTTTTTTTTTGATTTATTGTTCCAATTGATTTTTTTTATCGTTCCAATTAATTCTTAACTATAGCAATTAATGATGTTTTAAATGTTCCAATTACTTTTTTTTACAAAAAAAAAAAATTTTTCCAATTAATTTATTTTTGTTCCAATTAATTTATAGTTATAACAACTAGTGTTTAAGTTGTTCCAATTATTTTTTTAATTGTTCCGATTAATTTTTTAATCATTATTAAAATTATTTTTCCAAATAATTTTTTTATTTGTTCCGATTAATTTTTTAATCATTATTAAAATTATTTTTCCAAATAATTTTATAATTTGTTCCAATTAATTTATAATTATAACAACTAGTGTTTAAGTTGTTCCAATTAATTTTTTGTTATTGTTCCGATTAATTTTTTAATCATTCCAAATATTTTTTTTAACGTCTCAACCATTTTTTTGTACCAATTAATTTTCTTTGATTTATTGTTCCAATTAATTTATAATTATAACAACTAGTGTTCAAGTGGTTCCAATTAATTTTTTAATTGTTCCGATTAATTTTTTAATCATTATTAAAATTATTTTTCCAATTAATTTTTTTTATTTGTTCCAATTAATTTTTAATTGTAGCAATTAATATTTTAATTGTTCCAATTATTTTTTTAATTCATTTTCTATTTGTCCCAATTAATTTATAATTATAACAATCAATGTTTTAATTGTTCCAATTAAATTTTTAATAGATCCATCTTCATCTTACAAATCACTTTTAATTGTAGATACCAATTTATTTTCTTTGATTAATTGTTCCATTTTTTTTTAGTTAATTTTGAATTGTTTGAATTGTACAGTTCTTCATAATTTGAATTAGTCCCGTTTTTTTAATCGCTTCTACTTCGTTTTCACAACTATTGCAATTTCCTTTTTTAAAATCATGTTTATTTCCCACTGTCTTTGTTCTACAACAAATTGTGGGCGGGTGTACTTCAAAATTGCTCGCCTCCGACTCGAAATCCGACATTGTTCAATAGATCTACTCCGACTTCAGCTTTTCTACAACACTATTTTGAAAATTGTATTTCCGTCCCTTATTTCTATACTATATTTTGCACTGTGGTGTCTTTCTATCCAAAAGATAAATAGTATATGCAATCGAAAATATTTAAAATTTTAAAAATATTAAAATATTAAAAAATAAAATATTAAAAATTTAAAAACTTAATAAATAGAAAACCGCAATTGGAGTCTAGCAAAATCTTTCGACTCCGGGCAAATTTGTCTCTCTCCGACTCCAAAGTCCTGAACAAATTAGAAGACACATTGAAAATGAACTCGTCTGGTTGTAGGTTTTCTTTTAATGTACCTTATAAATAAGATAAAGTCGTTGAAGTTAAGTGACACACCTCTTAAATATTTCATGAACGATAAAATTTCGACATAATTTCGAAACAATTCAATAAAATGTCACGTAATGCTATGCCATGAAATCTTAGAATTCATAGTCGATGAGTGATACCGTAAATTTCGCCTGGCAATTTGATCACATTGAATTGTGATTGTTTTTTATTTTGATTTGTTCTAAATAAATCATACAAAATATAACAAGTGCTAGTGTGAAGCGGACCGTGCCATAAGCCACAGAATGATATACAAATTTAGTGCTGGTTTGCATATGAGAATACCCGCCAATGAATTCATTGATCATGAAGTGGGACTGTGCAAACACATGTGATTGTGTGGTATTCAGTTATTCCCCGGTACTGATTACTCAGTCTGTCAGTCCATCCGTTTGTCCGCAGTGCGACCAGACTATGTATGTATGGGGGGTGGTGATGGTGGTCGTCCGAGACTGACCGGATCACTGTACAGCAACAACAACAACAAAACAATAATTAAATGGCACTGACCTACAACAAAAGTAATGTTTACATTTCATCAAAATAAACTATTTTATTTATTTTGTGTTGTTATAATTTCTATATTACGAGCAGAGACTTGGTCTGGTTTGGTTTTGCTTTGTTTTCAAGTGAGGGGGGGCTGCGTACACTTAAACTGTATCGATCGGCGGACCGAGCGACTATTGTGTCGGTTGTGCTAATCGCACAACATAAATAAAGCAAATGGACTTGCGTTCGCCTTTTGGCTCAGTATTTCAATGACTTGGATTTATGTGAAAGGAGTGATTGCATTAGAGGCTAATGTTTACAATTAGAACAACCGAGTTGCCACACTTTTACGTCACATTACAAAAAGTTCTACCTCCAACCGATTCACCGTTGTTTGGTCAATATATTTTTTTTTTTTCAACAAATCGTTTTAAAACCACACATATTGTGTTGATTTAATTGTAAGGCGTTAGTTTGTCTGCTGGATATTGATATCGCCCGGCCGATACTGTTAATGTGGTTTAAATCGCATATCAACAAACATTCAAATGGCTTTGACGCCTGGCTGGAGCTCTGGTGGTGGCTGGCAGCTTGTCAAGTATTCGATGTCTGCGACAACTGCAACAGCTGCTCTGTGGTGGCTCATTCCATTAATTGTTTTGTTTTTTTAACATGAAATTAAAAGATCATTTAACAAAAATACAAATTGTATTACATATATTAGTTGTTAATGTATATTTAAATTTGTCTACAATATAGCCAATGTTTTTTTTTTTAAAAAAATATGCTTGGCCCCTTTTTTTAATTATAGTTTTGATTCATTATGAGTTTTTCGTTTGTATGTGTATGTTAACCATTCCTAATTGAAGGTTTTTTTTTTTTTTTTTTGTACTAGAAACCCAAAGAAAAAACACAATAGCATTTCCACCTACTCATAAAATATTTATAAACATATATTAAACTATTTTGGTTGAAAATACGTAGTTGGGAAAATATTCAGTTGGAGAGAATTAAAAATGCCCATTTGTTTGTCCTTCATACAATTTTTTTCTTTCCAAAAACAGAGCCGTATTTTACCTCAGCTGAGAATGACAACCTTTTTTTCGGTGAACAGTATTTTACAATTTTTTCACATAAGAATACTTTTAATATTATCGAAAAATCGTTTTTTTTTTAGATTTACAATCTCAGTCCAAGTCTTCAATCTGTAGCCGCAATCGCATGTCTCTGTACTGCTCACCGTTAGCCGAAATCACATTTCCAGCAGCAAATTTTTAAAGCTGAATGGATGATTGGTGCCTCTGCTCCAAAATCCGATGCAATGGCTTTTCGACAAACACTTCCATAGTTTTCGATCACCAGATGCGGTTGTTTTGCTTGTTAACATAGCGCTTCGTCGCTGAGAGTATTTTACATTGGCTCCATCTATATGTGAGACTGTTGAACGCATTTCTGGCCTGGCATGTCATCTGTTTAGTAGCTCTTGCATGTAATTTTTGGTGAGAAACAGTGTTTGTCATGTTTTCTTTTGCCAACTCCTCGGTCGTTATTTTATTATTATGGTCGCTGTCATAGTTTATACGAGGCGCCATCTGTATGTGAAATTTGGCACTGTTGAACGCATCCATGGCGTGGATTGATGAATGTTTTCTTTTATATTTATACAACGACCTGTGAACTTATTTTTGCCACCAGCTCAAAGTTTTGAGATATTGATACTTTTTAACTTTTGATATAAGCCTTCAGCTGATACCCTTGAATGTGGTAGGTCAGTGATAGATTTGTTTTTCGATTTATACTAAGTCTGGTGAACATTTTCTTTTCCACTGCTGAAAGTATTCAAGGTCTGTCAGTTTTAGTGGGAAATAGTGTGTGTGTCCGGTTTTGTCAGGCCGATCTTTAGGGTGTTTTTTTTTAGTTTTATAGTGGCGCCATCTGTGTATGAAATTGTGCGCTGCCGAACTCATTTATGGTCTGAGCTGTGGTAGGTTTCTCTTACCAGTTATAATACCTCGCATGAAGATATTTTCTTCATCTGCATTGGCATTTATCCAGTTCTGCTGACACCCAGATATTTTATGTCATGCTGGGTATTTAGATTATATGATTCTTTAGAGTTTTGTACTGACGCCATCTGTATGTGAAATTTTGCAATGTGTTTGTTCGGTATAGTTCTGTCGATCTTTACGGTGTTTTATCAGCACCATCTATGTATGGACTTTTGCACTGTCGACCTCATTTACGACCTTAGTCGATAGGTTTCTTTATTCTACATCGCGTGAAGCTCTTTTCTTCATCTGCTTGGTGTATTGGCATTCATTCAGTTTTGCGAC
Organism: Hydrotaea cyrtoneurina; assembly: GCA_958296145.1. Lineage (NCBI taxonomy): Eukaryota > Metazoa > Arthropoda > Insecta > Diptera > Muscidae > Hydrotaea > Hydrotaea cyrtoneurina. Next base: position 92,008,050 of record OY282512.1, read on the forward strand.
TGTATGTCAGATATTTTATTAAAGGATTCGTTAGATTTTGGTTGTGGCGCCATCTGTATGTGAAATTGTGCATTTTTGGTGTATGTTCGGTTTTTTTCATGGCATCTCCAACTTAATGTTGCAGATCGTTTTTTAGAGTTTCATAGTGGCGCCATCTCTATGTAAAATTGCACAGTCCATGGTCTGGGGTGCAGCAAATTTATAATTTCATTGCAGCTTGTGAGAGTCTTTCCCCTTTTCCACTCGCCTCAACTGGTGGTTCTGTTACCTCCTCAATATAAAATGAATATCCAATTATCAAATTATTTAATGTCCTACTAACACAAAAAGAAAAGCCTTTACCAGTTCACAACCACTCTCCTTCGCCTGTGTGGTGCGATGAAGCACCCCGAGTATCAATTAATTTCTTTATGGATTTCCAAATAACCCATACGTCCACTGACCCAATTATCTAAAAATATTCCAGAAATGTGGAACAACAAATGTGTGTTGTTGCTATTCGATTCCCCAAACAAAACAAAAGGAACGACACACAAAACATATTTGAGAATATTAGACACAACCAAAGGAATACTAGAATCAAAACGAAACCGGGTGGGTGGAGTGACAGAAGTATAATAGAACTGGAGGGAAAAAAAAACCAGAAAGAAATAAACAAATTAAACACGAAACCCCCTCTGAGATTTATTCAAACTGTGTCACATTCAAAATATACAACAAAATTAAATTTAAACTGAAATGTTTTGAGGTCATCGTAAATCATAACATTTAAAGTTGTCCTCACATCAGGTGTGTGTTGGACGGATGGATTCCCGGGAGGCGGCCCATTTAAGCTAATGTTGTAACATGTAAATGACTTTAAGTTATAATAACACCGTGTTACACACATTCTGTCCAATGAACCAAATTTACTTTTTCGGAAAGGGGATAAAAAATAAAAATACACGTGTATCGGCGATTTTCATGTACACGTCAGAATTTTTTTTTTTTTAAGTTTGAAGTACACTCCTCTTCACTTGAATAGGACACCCATTAAGTGTGTTTTCGATCACCCACTGCTCCCAAACAAATGATAATGGAGACTTGATTTTTTTTTTAAATTAAAGATAATTTTATTGCTTTGTCTTAACCGGCTGGAGTTTTTAATGGTACAGCTTTAAATAATAACAAATAATTGTTGAACATAATCCGTCAAATTTAGGGGCTCAAATATTGTGTCACTTCAATAGGACACTTAAGCAAAAAAAACATTTCAGAGATCTCAGATTATTTTTGACATAAAAATAACTTAAATATAGGGTAATTAGTTTAATTTAGAAGAGAAAAAAAAATAATTTAATAATGCGTCGACCCACCTTGTTGTTCCGATTTTTAACGCTTTTTTAGTGATCCAATCGAGCTGATTTTTGGCAGGCAGACTCGTGGAAATGTCTGTATCACGTCCAATTTTTATCAATTCTCAGATTTTCCCCAATTTTTATTATTTTTGAAAAAAAAAATATTTTCTTTCACTTTTCTTAGCATAACTTGAAGAGACTCCAAATTTTTAAACTACTTAAGCGTTACGAAAAAAAAAATGTTTTTTGAACTGAAACCATAAAAAAAACGATAACGATAACGATAAAAAAAAAAAATTAGGAAAAACTGAGAATTGATAAAAATCAATTTTTTAAAAAATTTGACGTGATACAGACATTTCCACGAGTCTTAAAAACTTAAAAAAAAAAATACTGAAAATTGCCGATACACGTGTATTTTTATTTTTTCCCCTCTTTCCGAATATGTGCATTTGGTTCATAGACAGAAAAAAATCTAATTTTTGTAACACGGTGTAAGAGAATGAATTTCTGTCTTTTTTTTGTTTGAATACCTTAACCGATTTGTGTTAGACTATTAAACCATTCTGATTAACTCTAAACAAAATTCTCTTCCGTTCAAATTATTCTTTAAGAATTTCTGTTATCCTCCAACTGCTATAAAGGCACAATTTTATGACTCATAAATATGCAGACCAAGCAAATAAATCCCCTGTGGAATTTTTCAGCACTCACACTCACACAAAACGAATATCTAAATACACTATGGCGGCTGCTCGTACAGCTAAAACATGTACAAGGCGTACATATCTTGATATTTTAAAATCCATCACTTGTTAGGCTCCAGGGAACATCGGTCGATTGATCCTCTTACTGGCAATACACTTTGCAGCACGGCAACACAAACAAGGAGTTGGCGTTGAAAATTGGTAGGCGGCGGCATTGCTGGATATGTCAGCGTATGGGACACTGAAAGAAATATCTGCGAAGTGTAAAGGCATTTTTCAACAGTTTGTGGTGCAAAATTTGCTATTTGTTTCATTACTTTACTAAACTGTTTCTAAACGTCGTTCAGATTCCCATACGATTCATTCGTTTCTTGAAATGCACATAAAATTTGAATTTCTCGCGACCGCTGAAAGTCTATTCTCTCAGTGCCGCATATCCGACATTTCATATGTTGAATGTGGCATGTCTGCCATCAAATGTGGCATTCGCTGTTGCTATTTAGCCTCCCCAGATAATAATTGTGAATGTCTTGGGTGTTGGATTAAGTAACACCCACTTTTCTTTTGCCTTTTGCCATTTCTAACTCTTGTAATATTCGTAATGTTTGCACGTACATATGTTTGTGTATATGTGCTGCTGTATATATTAACTGCAGTGAAATGTGCTGGCAAACAAATCTCTTGAAAGCAAAATTTCTAATATTTTCATAACATGTAATGGATATTGAAAAGGTTAGTAAAAGGAATACAGCTCTTTAGTGAAGAGCTTAAAATAGTGGGGGGGGGGGGGGGGGTTGTTCGTTTAATTTATATATGTATAGAGATCCAAACTGATTTTTGGTTAAAAATTCATGGTAAATATTGGGAGTATGCTAGGGTATGGTGTTAGTCCGAAAATACCAAATGGGATTTGGTTAAGAAAGTCAGAGGTAGACTTGCCAGCTATCCGGGGTTATCCACGTGGCTGCTACCAAAGGTTAATGCGTTGACGTTCCAGTAGTCCAACAACAGGTGTTGTTTTGGTATTCAAAGAAAAATTTCATTTTTTGAGATAAATGATCGGATGTTTATTTCATAATAAAGAGGAAGGTATGCCGTTAATAAAGAAAAACAACATCAGCCACAGGACCAACATCCTTTTCATGAAATTTTCGTAGTTTAGTTTATTTGCGTAGTTTCTACCTGTCAGAGAATAAAAGCTTCAAAAGTGACAGCCACCGAAATACCGGGTGATTCAAAATAACACCTCTTGTTGGAGAACCCTGTCCAGTTCCTTATGAGGACTCCTCTTAGCTGAGGCCCGTGTGGCCTGGCAAGCCATCCTGCTGAAATCAAAGATCCACCAAGTCAATGTCGTCTCTATTCCCGCAGTTGCTGAGAGAACTCCTCAGCCCATTATTGTCTCCATTTTGGAACCATGTGTATTGATTAAGATGTCAAGCTATTCCAAGGCTAAGTTTCTGGCTCTTTTGCTGACATTTTCGATGATAACACGTTACCTAACTTGCTGTCCAAATGATCAAATGGTTCAGCTGAAACGAAAAATCGCCCCAAGTCTTCAATCTCAGTCCAGCCATTTAATGTTGCCTCTGTAGCGCCCACCGTTAACCGAAATGCGTTTTCTGCAGCATTTTCAACGATGCCACCGCTCCAAACTCCCACCGAATTGTCACCATCTGAGGTTGCTTTAGCTTGTCGACAAACCAGTATGGGTTTTCCAATCCTCAGATACATGACCACAACTCTGGCAATCTTTCGTCGCACAGCGTGTTTTCCTAATTATTATTATGTAAATAAGTCAATAATTAAATATTTCCGATATCTCTGAACAATTTAATCATTTTTGTTGGATCCATTCAAATATTGCCCTTTATTCTCAACACAATTCAATTAAAAATTCAAAATATCATAATAATGTTGCCATACAATTAAAAATATCCTAATAATGTTGCCATACAATTAAAAATATCCTAATAAGGTTGCCATACAATTAAAAATATCCTAATAATGTTGCCATACTCTTCTAAAAGCCAGTAACAAAAATAGTTTCAGGGCAAACAAGTAGGCAATAGTTGACTTACCTGTAACGAGCTCGGTATTTTTAATATTCCTCTATTCTTTTCTATTTCTGCTCTAAATTCTATGACATCGTTGGAAAGATTCCCCTCCCAAACTTATGAAGCTGTTTTCCATCAATTACCCCCTTGACCCGATTGTTTTAGTTTACTTCAATTTGAATTCATTTTACTGATGTGGTAAAAGGTTCCACAACTATTTTAGAAAATTTTTAGAAATTTTTCATGTCCGGCACTTTGTAGAAATTCTTCAACCGAAAATAGTTTTAAACCCTTCAGAGTGTTTTTCCCCTCTGGGGTTTCCAACAAACGCATCATCCTCATCGGGATAACCAAATGTATTTTCTTTTTTTTTTGGCAAAAAAAAACAACAAACAAACTTTAAATATTCGCATATAAATTGTATGGCTGTTATCGTTGATGCACATTTCGTTGGGGAGGGGAAACAAAAGTTGCGTGTCTGCTTAACTTAACCGTGTCCATCATTCCCTGAGCATTTGCCAGAGAGGAGGGATGGGGGCGAGGAAGTTCACTGTTGTTGGCCTTTGGTTTTTCGTCTCCGGTTGTTTACATCACGTGATGTGGAAATTGTTAAAAGCATCAACATCATCATCATCATCGTCGTCGTCGTCGCCGGTTTCATACCTTATGTTTAATACATGACCACCATTCCACAGGCACTCACACCGCCGCCCGGAGACATGAACCAATGAACCAAAGCGAACCAAGCCGGTGTATCTGTGCAGTGCTGCTACAAACGGCAATTACATCAGTTTTTCCCTTGTATACAAATACCCATATACTTGTCTCGGGAAAGTGACGAGCAAATGTGGGAAGTGACCCCTAGCGGGATATGTACATTTTCTTAAAAAAAAAACAATTAGATGTTGGGAGATTTCTTTCTCTTGATGATTTGCTTCAGATCTCGTTTAATGACATTCCCAAATTGAGCCATATCACCGTGTTACAAAAAAATAGATTTTTTTTCTGTCCTATGAACCAAATGCACATATTCGTTAAGAGGGGAAAAAATAAAAATACACGTGTATCGACGATTTTCATGTACACGTCAAAATTTTTTAAAAACAATTTTTATCAATTCTCAGATTTTCCCCAATTTTTATATTTTTGAAAAAAAATATTTGTTTCACTTTTCTTAGCACAACTTGAAGAGACTCCACATTTTTAAACTACTTAAGCGTTACGAAAAAAAAATGTTTTTTTGAATGAAACCTAAAAAAAACGATAACCATTTTAAAAAAAAAAAATTAGGAAAATCTGAGAATTGATAAAAATCAATTTTTTAAAATTTTTGACGTGATACAGACATTTCCACGAGTCTGCCTGCCAAAAATCAGCTCGATTGGATCACTGAAAAAGGGTTAAAAATCGGTCGAAAGGCTTTCACACAGGCCACTACGAGCTTCATAGTTCAAACTTAAAAAAAAAAAAATTCTTACGTGTACATGAAAATCGCCGATACACGTGTATTTTTATTTTTTCCCCTCTTTCTGAATATGTGCATTTGGTTCATAGGACAGAAAAAAATATTTTTTTTTCAAAAATAATAAAAATTGGGTACATCTGAGAATTGATAAAAATTGTTTTTAAAAAATTTTACGTGATACAGACATTTCCTCGAGTCTGCCTGCAAAAAATCAGCTCTATTGGATCACTGAAAAAGGGTTAAAAATCGGTCCAAAGGCATTCGCACATACTTCAAACTTAAAAAAAAAAAATTCTGACGTGTACATGAAAATCGCCAATACACGTGTACTTTTTTTTTATCCCCTTTCCGAAAAAGTAAATTTGGTTCATAGGACAGAATGTGTGTAACACGGTGTATTGAGTCATATTTTGAATTTCTCAATTAATTTCATATCACTTCAATATCTACATGGCATGTTTTGTTTTTCTGCCCCTGGGACTCATGGACTCTCACCCAATTCATGCCCATTTGTAGAGAGTTCTGCTTAAGGTGGATAAGGTCCAGGAAAATCATATTAAAACCAGCACCATTAAGTTCACCCACCCTGTCAACGATATTTCGGATAAATAGTTTCTCTTCGATCCGCGCCAATCATGAGATAAGTTACTTTTTAAATCACATCCCACCCTAAATTTCGATTCAAATTTTCATTTGCTCTGGAATCTGTCTAAGAACTGAAATATCCAATCGGCTGGCAAATATCTTGGAGAACGAAAGTTATGACGACCGTTTGGGTCATCAGTGTATCAGTTACCTAAAAAAATTCCTCTAAATCGGCCACAGATTTATAAATCCCATATCAACCCAAATTAAAATCTAAAGTACTATCTAAAGTGTCAGAGCCGGAATGAAATCGGCTGTCAAATATCTTGGAGAACGAAAGTTATGACGACCTTTTGGGTCATCAGTGTATCAGTTACCTAAAAAATCCCTCTTAATCGGCCATAGATTTATAAATATCATATTAGCTCAAAGCCCCAAATCCAATGTCTTATCTAAATTGTCAGAGCCGGCATCTAATCGCATGGCAAATTTGTATTTGTAATAAAAGCTATGGACGGAGGTTGGGCCGACTTTGGGTCTCTAATTTAGAAATCCCTCGAAACTTAAATTGTGCCGTATTTCTGTCTCAAAGCCGGAATGAAATTGGCTGGCAAATTTCTTGGAGAATAAAAGTTATGACGACCTTTTGGGTCGTCAGTGTATCAGTTACCTAAAAAATCCCTCTAAATCGTCCATAGATTTATAAATCTCATATCAGCTCAATGCCCTCTATCCACAGTCTTATCTGAACTGTTAGAGCCGGCATCTAATCGGGTGGCAAATTTGCATAGAAATAAAAGCTTGGGCCGACTTGGGGTCTCTAATTTAGAACTCCCTCGAAACATAAATCGTGCCGTATTTCTGTCTCGTCTGTATCTCTACTAAAAACTTCACAAGAGCGGTAAACTAAACCGTCTGAAAATTTCTTTAGGATTGTAATTCATGACCAAAATTTAAGCTGACTTTGAATCACATGACTTTAAAAATCCTTTGAAATTGAAATAGGGTGATATTATTGCCTGCGGCCCTTATACAAATCTCATCGTCCAATGTTCGAATACTTCCCATTGGACTATTCGATTCCAATGCACCTGAAGCAATGCAGCCTTTGCTAAGTTTATGCTCTGCCGCATAATCCCAGACTATGTCTATGTCGTCTACATGCGTCTAAAACAAAACATGAAAGTGTACGCACACATGCCTGGTCCAACTTATGCAGTATTCAATTTCCAAAACATATGATCGTCATATGGCTTATAACAACACGGTAGACGACACAAGTGCTTACCTTAGCATTCATTCATTCATTCGTTCGTTCGTTCGTTCAGATGCACTTGAATTTGAAGCCAAACCCAAGTGAAGAAAACGGAAACGAGTCTCATAATGAAACAAACGGTTGTGATAATGTAAATGGCGCTTCGCAGCATTGGTTACACCACCAAATCAACCAAATAGCCAACATTGCATGTACGAGTGAGTGGTGGTTGGCTGCCACATGCTTAGCCGTAAATATATTGTTGTCGTTGACTCATAGACATGAACTTGACCTTTCCAACGTCAAGTGCCAAAGTCGCCACATCCCATCCAGTTTTGTTGTTATCGTTGTTGCCTTTGCCATTGCCCAGCTAGCTAGCTATTGTTGCATGTTGTAGCTGTTACTGTTACTGTTGCCGCTGTCGTTGGTGGAGTTGGTTTTTTTTTGGTGGTGGATAGCGGAAGGGAGCGGGCCATAAAACTCTGTTATTAAACACTACTCGTACTCGTTGTACTTGTCGCTGGCAATTTTCCTCTTAAATAACTCTCGCTCGCTTGTATTTGCCAGAAGACGAGTACAAATTCCGTTTTTTTTTTCTTCTTCTTTTTTGCATGTTCAACGCGTATTAAAAATGTCATTACTACCATACTGTATTTAAACTTGAACTTTAAAATGAAATACGAGGGTAGTGTAATAGGTTACCCAGCTAACACCTAAAGGAACATTTAGAGAGATAAACTTTAACAAGTGGACAAATTGTAAGTTCGGCCGGGCCGAATCTTATATACCCTCCATCATGGATCCTTAAAAAGTCAATAAATAAGAAAACTAACTGAGTTTTTGGGCCGCTCGTGACCCGATAGTCCCAGGAACCCGATCACAAATTTTATCCAAATCATGAAAATAAATGCATATTTGGGTTCGCGAGAAAATTTCGTTGCATTTCGATACCCATATGTCCATGTTTGTCAAGGGACGGTTTTTGGGCCGCTGGTGACCCGATAGTCCCAGAAACCGGATCAAAAAGTTTAGGAAAATCGTGAAAATAAAGGCATATTTGGGTTCGTGAGTAAATTTCGTTGCACTTCGATACCCATATGCGCATGTTTATCATGGGCCCTTTTTTGGGCCCCAAGGGTCCACGGAACCCATGAGCACGCCCATTTTTGGGATTTTTTTCCCCATCTATAAATTATATAAACTTATAAAAATCAGATGTAGTGAAAAAAAAGTGGACAAATAGTAAGTTCGGCCGGGCCGAATCTTATATACCCTCCATCATGGATCCTTAAAAAGTCAATAAATAAGAAAACTAACTGAGTTTTTGGGCCGCTCGTGACCCGATAGTCCCAGGAACCCGATCACAAATTTTATCCAAATCATGAAAATAAATTCATATTTGGGTTCGCGAGAAAATTTCGTTGCATTTCGATTCCCATATGTCCATGTTTGTCAAGGGACGGTTTTTGGGCCGCTGGTGACCCGATAGTCCCAGAAACCGGATCAAAAAATTTAGGCAAATCGTGAAAATAAAGGCATATTTGGGTTCGTGAGTAAATTTCGTTGCACTTCGATACCCATATGCGCATGTTTATCATGGGCCCTTTTTTGGGCCCCAAGGGTCCACGGAACCCATGAGCACGCCCATTTTTGGGATTTTTGTCCCCATCTATAAATTAACTTAGAACAATTTTACCAAAAAAAATCAGATGTAGTGAAAAAAAATATTTGAAAAATTTGATTATGGCCGGGATATATTTAGTCCCGTAAAGGGGAACTTTTTCCCCTTTGGTCCGATATTGCCCATTCTCAAACTTAACCTGCTTATGGGCAAAAAACATCTTCCTACAAAATTTCAGCTTCTTAGCGTTGGTCGTTCGCACTCTATCGTGATTTCAACAGACAACAGACGGACGGACAGACGGACATCGCTAGAATGTCTTAGAATGTTACACTGACCGATAATATATATACTTTATAGGGTCGCAGATCACTCTTTCGAGGTGTTGCAAACGGAATGACAAACTTAGTATATACTCCATCCTATGATGGAGTGTATAAAAAGGGATCCTGAGTTAACATTTTTTACTTTACGAATACTTTTTTGGGTTAATTGGTGGGGGGAAATATTCAAGTACCACTGAACTTTTCACACCATCCTCGATCAGTCGTTGTAGTATTGTACTTCAACTATCTACATAAATTTAGAATGTATATGTATGTCTATTTAGTGGAAAATGCGACAACGTTAGTTTATTTCATTTCGGTTTTTTTTTTGTTCGCTTTCTATGAAACTTCATACTTAATAATGGTTTAAGTTATATGATGTCATGCGCAAACTTGGCTGGTGGCGGCTGTTCCATGGACCCCCATATGAAGTGACACAATGTGTGCCAACACAGACCTACATACGAATCGTGTCGCCGTGCGGCTGGTTCAAGGTCTAATCTTTGGAAACGGAAAGCTTTCAACGAAAACTGTGTTCAAATTAAATGAAATGAAAACTAAACAACAACAACAGCACGCTTGGACATGTGAAATGTGTTTGACATCTGTTTGAGACCGAATGGGATGAGAACACCAACACCAACACCGAATGATGCTGACGTTGGTCAGCCGGTCGGTAAGTGAGAATTCTACAAGTCCAAAGTGTTGCCCAGCTCCAGCTCTGCAACTCGATGTTGGCGATGTGAACATTTATGGTTTTTAATTAACTGGAGTTTTGTTGTTGCCTTAATTGACAGACTCATCAAACAGTATTATTATCTATGGTTGGTTTATGATTTCTGGGAATCTTCAATATGTAGTATGTACAAATGTATTTATGATGTTTATGTTCATAATTTATTTCCACAGAAATCCTAATAGTTTTGCAGGAAGTGAGGCAATGCCGCTGAGTTCGCTTTGCTAAAGCAAACATTTGCTTGATGTGCTTTGGTTAAGTTCATGGGAATCTCAGTAGGTCTTAGAATCTCAAAGTTGTTGTTCGTCCATGTGTGATGTGAACTGTATTGCTATGAAATTCAAATTAATGCCGATAAACAAAAATACATGGCTTCAGTTTTTGGAAAATACTCTAGGCGATTTGCCTTGGGCTTTCTTTTCACTTTTGAACGATTTCCAAAATGCTTCTTCCACAGCTTCTCCAATCAGCCCCAGCTAGACCATGGATCAGACTATTGCTCGTGCCCATTGTAGGTACATTGTCCGACTGAAACTAGATCTAACATCTAAGACAGCTCTAATGATGCTTAGCGAATGCAGCTGTTAATAGTTCAGCCAGCGCTTAGGCGTAATACATTAACAGCTTCGCCCCCCTTACTATTGCCGATCGTTTGAAAGTGTTTGCAAAGACGGGGGGTGGACGGAGGGTACAAACACCAGCAGGAACAATAACCAAAGCCGCATTAATAGCAATGGCAACATTTAACATCAACAGCCCTATAGGTAATAGATACAATCTGGATACGGTTGGTTGAGCGATTTCCAATGAAATTATTTTTCAAAACAAAATGAAACGCCGAAGATGGCGTTAAATGATAAATTCTCGTTGTCGAAATTGCAACAGAAATGGCAGAAATACAAAATAGCAACAACATCACATGATTGCCTCTCTATGCATGTTTGCCAAGTTTTGAGTCGATTTCAGTTGAGTTGTAGTGTTATGTTTTGTGGTTGTTCACTGTATTCACTTTTCAATGAAAACATGGAATATTCAGTACTGACCCTGTTACTCTGTACAGTATGTGGTCAACTGATTAAGGACAATGGATTTTCTTTAATTTTCTATTAATGATCGAAAGGGGGAATGATGTGGGTTGTCTATCGCTATTCTATAGATATTTCAATGGTATCTGTGGGTTAGATATCCGTCCGTTTGGTCACTGACGTTAGAACATTTAGCCAGAATACTCGGCTGTCCAGGATCTCTCATGCGTTCATTGTCACTAGGCCGAATGAACGGACCACTCGCTGCTAGAGAAAATACGTTCTTCAGCCGAACTGTTCGTATGTGGAATACTTTCCCAGCAAGTGTTTTTCCTGTCTGCTGTGACATTATCAAGGCAAACATCAACAAACACTACTCCCTCTGTCCTCCCTCCAATGCCCTTTTAGGGGCAACTCCTGAGTGTTAGCCAAAAAAAAAAAAAAAAACAATTTTTTTTTAAATATAACACCGTGTTACAAAAAATAGATTTTTTCTGTCCTATGAACCAAATGCACATATTCAGAAAGAGGGGAAAAAATAAAAATACACGTTAATCGGCGATTTTCATGTACACGTCAGAATTTTTTTTTTTGTGAAAGACTTATCGAGCTGATTTTTGGCAGGCAGACTCGTGGAAATGTCTGTATCACGTCAAATTTTTTAAAAAATAGATTTTTATCAATTCTCAGATTTTCTAAATTTTTTTTTTAAATGGTTATCGTTTTTTTTAAGGTTTCAGTTCAAAAAACATTTTTTTTTTTCGTAACGCTTAAGTAGTTTAAAAATTTGGAGTCTCTTCAAGTTATGCTAAGAAAAGTGAAAAAAATATTTTTTTTTTCAAAAATAATAAAAATTGGGGAAAATCTGAGAATTTCCTAATTTCCTTCCGCTAACACAATGCATTGCATTTATAGGGGGCATCCCCTGAGTGTTGGCCATCAAAAAAAAAAAAAAAACTTACAACTTGATAAAAAGAAATTTTCCATACAACTTCATTCCCATTCAGCAAGTTGTATTGCAGATAATGATGCTGGTTATTTTGTGTTATTTTACAAACTTCAATGAAGCTGTGCGTAACAGTTCAGTTAAGAGCTATTAATCACTTATTCAGACAGTACAATGGATCTGATTTTCTTGCATACAAACCTGCTTACCATTCAGCGGTATGGTTTTGGTGTTACAGGGGTTCTAGAGAAACCCGTAAGGTCTGGAATAAGAAAGATAATCGAAAAAATTTGTTCGACTGGCTCGGTAGAAGACTTAAAAATACCAGTGCATATTCGTCCTGATCGTCAATACTCGCGGTACGGCAAAACAAAACTTCAATTGGACGACATTCGCCAATTTTTAAATTATACATAAGGTTTAAGCCTTAGAAGGTTCAGCAAGAATTGAAGCCAAACTTATAAATTTCATTGAAGATCAACAGGATGGTTGTGTTGAAAAAAAGAATAATGATTTTCTCAGTCGCAGCTCATTTTTATTAAAATTGGTACAACAAACAACCACCATTGGCTTAGTTGGTGATTGGAAAATATTAGTGATTATGTTGAGAAACATTTACTGCGAGGTCTTCTCAAAGATACAGTTTATTCAAATAAATCAGAAATAATTAAAAGTTTGACTGACAGTTTTCGGCCTGAATTTTCAAGATAGAGCCACAATTATGTCAAAGTCTCATCGAACATAGCACCACAATAATATTCTGCGAGGAACATTACGAACATATCATTTATGATTCATACATTTTTGACCTTGTAGTACAGTGTACTCTCTCATAAACGGAGACCTAAGGGACTGAGAATTTTGTGTCCGCTTATGAGAGAAGTACATAAGAGGACTGAAGCGGTACTGAAAAAAGGGTCCTCAAGGCGAGAGTACACTGTACATATAAAAAGAGCAGATGATACTTTTCCATTCAAAATGTGTGATTTATTTGAATTTCCAAAAAGATATATGAACTTGAAAGATCCTTTATGTAATACTTTCTTAGAAATATCAAGAGCAAACATTATCACATTATTTTTTTGTCCGCTACGATTCTGAAGTTCTGAAATGTTGGGAAATATTTCATAAATACTATGAAATGTTTCATAAATATTACGAAATGTTTTTCCTTCGTTTTTTATGAACCGCAGAAAGCACACCACTTGAACGCGCTACATTTATATAGAGGGTGGGCCAAAAGTCACCATGGGGTCTACAAATTTAATAACTTTAATTTAATCTGAAAAAAAAAAACAAAAAATTACAAAAGTTATGCACATAAAAAAAAGTCACCCTATGGTGACTTTTGGCCCATCCTGCACTTTTGCTGTGGTCGCAATTTTGGCCTAGTTTTGAAACATTGTTCTACAACAAAATCTGTTTTTTTTTTTTTTTTTTTTTGAAAAATCCCCGTATATAGAAAAAACAAATTAAAAAAAAAAACGCCCAATATAACTATCCTCTGAATCTGATCAAATTTAAAATAATAAATATTCCTTCTCTACAAAATATTCAATAATTCTAGATGAAAAGTGAAATAACTAAAACTCTGTAAATTGTGTGATAACTTAGGTTAAGAAGATAAACAATTTTAAATAAAAAAAAAAAAAATGCCCAAAATTGGCCCTTCTTACAATAGGATGTTGTACGCGCTAATTTTACATACTTTTGCTGCGGTTCCCGGTAAAAGTGAACCTAACGCAAGAATCGAAGAATGGTCGCAATTTTGGGTTAATTTTGAAAAATGTTCCTACAATAAAATCTAAAATTATTTCCAAAAAATAAAAAAAAAAAATAAAAATAAAAAAGGAGAAATGTCCCTTAGCAAGTGTTTAAATTAGGAAAAACTACCCTTTTTAAAATAATACTTTTTTCGTTTTTTTTTTCTTCAAAAAACCATACGAAAATGGTCCTAAAATATTTTAGATTTTTTTTTTTCAATAATTTTGTATTTCGGGTTTTTTTTTCATGCTGCATAATGGCCCCAAAAACAAAATTCAAAAAGGTGCGAAGATTTCTATTTAAGAATAGAAAAAATGCCACAAAAATAGACAAGAAAATTTTTCCAAAAATTCTGAAAAATCCTACCAATAACACTACTCAACAAAATGAAAAAAAATTCATGTACTCCGGATGCGATAATTTTTTCTGTGTAGATAACCTTGACATGAGCTCGAAAAACGCAATAAAAAAATTTTTTTTCGTTTGGTTTTTTTTTTTTTTTTTTTTAAATTTTAAAAAAATTTTTTTGGTTAATTTGTTTCGTCCGGCATAACTCGGGAACCACTAGCCCGATTTAATTGAATTAAATTTTAAAAAATTTAAAATTACAATTCCCTTAATCTGTTCATATATTGTTTTCCTATACAAGCAACAGTTTCCAAGTTAAAAATAAATATATAAAGGAAAACCTTATTTTTTGCCTAAAGATTTAAATTTTTTTTTTTAAAAAATCCAAAATGAGAAAAAATGTCAAATCTTATTACTTTTACGTAAAGTCACATAACCTATGAGCAAAATGAGACAAAGATCATGAAAATCGATGCACGCGTTTCGCTTTTATTCGCAATTGAGTAAAGGTATGAATTTCAAAAATTTGCTCGACATATGCACAACTTTGTCTATGGTAAGGTTTTTTCTTTTTTATTACAAAAAAAATTTAAATTTGTTGGGTGACAAAATTATATGAAAATTTGAACAGATTAAGGGAATTGTAATTTTAAATTTTTTAAAATTTAATTCAATTAAATCGGGCTAGAGGTTCCCGAGTTATGCCGGACGAAACAAATTAACCAAAAAAATTTTTTAAAATTTAAAAAAAAAAAAAAAAAACCAAACGAAAAAAAAATTTTTTATTGCGTTTTTCGAGCTCATGTCAAGGTTATCTACACAGAAAAAATTATCGCATCCCGAGTACATTTTGACTGTTGACTAGTGTAATTTATGAAAAATTCCGCAAATTTCCAATCACCAATTTTTTGGGTTGTTTTTCATAACGAAAAATTTGCCTGTTTTGTGGGCAATTCTTTTTTATTGGGGGGAGGGAGGGCAATTGGTGCATTTCTCATAGATCCCGAAAAAAGTTTCCCAAGTGATCTGGAAAAATACCCAACATTTTCGTATCGTTGTCCTCAATAGTAAAATATTGACTCCAATTTACCATGTTGTTTTGGGCCTTTTTCTGCCATACATCCATTTTCGTTCACTGAAAATATCTCTCAATTTAAAAGTTTTCGTTAAACAAATATTAATAATAAAAAAAACACATCATGTCCAATATCTTGGCACTGGCCTGTCCTGTACTGCAAACAATCATACGATCGTTATTAACGAATAACGAAAAAGTGTCCATAAGTCTGTTGCCAATTATTGCGTCTGAGCCTCACACAACATGACAATGAATTATGAATGTGTAACAGTTCGCCGTCTGTAGCATTCGAACAATCACTCAGAGTCATTCACATACGCCCTCACTTCGATGAGTGAGTGCCGGAATAGCCAGAAAAACGGAGTGCGTATTTTGTCTGTCCCGTTGACCGACCACCCGTGGACATGATGATTATGTCACTGATAAATTGCAGCTATGCCGAGTTATGCATTTTTATGCATTCCATTACCATTACCAACACCACCCAACCACTTACTCACTGGCTGGCTGGCTGGCCGGTTGGTCTGCTGCTCCTTTACGAATAGTCAGCCAGCCAGCCAGCCAACGTTGGCACGACGGTTAGTGTTCAGTCAAGTCAGTATGCGCTATGCGTGCGTTTATTTAATCTTTGCCAAATCCATATGCCAAACAACGTTAACAACCTTGTCATTACTGTTGTTGTTTTTCGTTGTTGTTGTCTCTGATGTGATGTGAAGAGCATTCTCTGCTCACCAGCCCGGTTGACAGACTGACTGCCTCTAAGCGTCCGCCTGCCTGTTGGCTATCCGTCTGCTTGGTTGGCCTGCCTTCATGTGATCTGGAATATTTTCATTTCATTCATTTACACAAAACCACACTTTAGACATGTTTTGTGAAACAAAAATCCACATCATTTCTACCTTCATCATGTTGTTGCCGTAGTCGCTGTCGTTCACCGTATCGACGGTATCGACAACAACGCCATCATCATCATCTTCAACAACATTCCAGAGCAGCCTACAAACTGCTCGGAAAACTCCTATGTATTCTTTTGCAATGTGACGACGGCAGGAGGCAAAATCATCAACGAAGACCTGAAATGTGTATCTGCAAAGTTTTTCCCTGCCATGTCGATATTGATGCACAAGTCGCACAGTGGTTCGGAGGCACCATCCATGGTATACGATTTCGGTAACATCTAAATTTATCAAGGCCGGATTTCTAAGTTGGGCCAATTTACGGATTCGTAGTCCCAACACGAGAAAAGCCTAGTTTTTTCTTACTTGTGAAAGGAAGTTTTGCAGTTGAGAAAATTACCAAATTCTCTTTTTGAGGATTTCATAATTTATATGAAATATTTGAAAAATTAAAAACAAGTACAGCGTTGGGTGTGTGGATTCGATTCCCACCAGAGACTGTGATCGGTCGCTGCAAAAATCCAGCCAAATGGTCTGTGTCACCCAATATTAGAATCCAAAATTTACTTTGCCCACTGTGCCTCTTATTACAGCCATGAGTAGTTGTGTCGGCGGGCAGCAATTGCTGCATGTAGACGCGCCATATTTCTCTCATCAATACAGCCAAAGACAGACTCATGGACGGACAGACAGACAGACAGACATAGTTATCACTTACCGTACTTACAGTCTGTCCGACAGAGGGGTGTAGTTTACTGCCAGCAGTTGGAATCGGTAATGTGTGCTCGTATTGAAGGTGTGCAATATTTCCCTCAATATACCGTCTGGTAATGGTGTGCGAAGAATTCTGGAGGGTGGTCTAGAAAGTTGGGACACACAACAATGTCATCTCATTCAAACGAAAACCGAAAACCACAGAGCAACTTCTGTTGTCATGACCAATTTTTCTTCTGTACGAAATAATACATAATTTTAGACGTTTCTTTTTCTAGAGGTCACACACATGTTATTTTGACAGTGACATCTCTTTCCCGCTCGAAATCTTCACAAAAAGTCACTGTCCCATTTCCGTGGATCCAAATGAAATACTTCAAACATATTTCCACAGCCAATGCTGTGTAGCCCCGAACAGGGTGTTTATTGAAAATAAATTTTGCAAGTTTGTGCAAAAAGTTCCTAAGACATGAGTCATGCTACTGGACAACACTCACGGTTCCCGACATCATACTCAGTTCATTGGCCAGCATTTAACTGCTGTAGTGGAGAGTCCTGAAACATCGACTTGCCATCGATCGCAGCAACTCAATATTTCCCACAACAGTCTGATGCATACTTTGCACAAATACCTCAGCAACATTCGTTTGCACAATACAATTGAAGGCACACGTCCATCTGCATCGCAATCGCTCCCCAAGTTTGGGTCTTAGAGCAGCTCGAAATGAGAATCGATTTTTTCTGACAAAGAGTAAAAAGTGCTCTTGATAATAAGAAAAACTTCCGCATCTAAGGATCGAAAAATCTGAAAAACTGCCTCATCTGAGGATCGAAAAACCGGCACGTGACCGTCGAGAAGCCAATGCATCTTCGGAGAGTAACTGCGCATTTTGCAGTGAGAGCATCACTGGCCCAGGTTGCTTTGAAAATGCTGCTGGAAACGCCATTGCGGTTAATGGAGAGCGCCACACAGACATGGTATTTTGTGGTGACCGGAGATCGAAGACTTGGATTTGGACGGCCA
The DNA here is from genome assembly GCA_958296145.1 of Hydrotaea cyrtoneurina. Lineage (NCBI taxonomy): Eukaryota > Metazoa > Arthropoda > Insecta > Diptera > Muscidae > Hydrotaea > Hydrotaea cyrtoneurina. The sequence continues at coordinate 92,025,934 of OY282512.1, forward strand.
GCCATGTCACCTAGTCCACGCCACAATCGCTTGTCTGCACATCAAGTTCGGCAAATCGTGTTATCAGCTATCTCGACAATCTCAATTGGCCACCTGCGATTTTTCTGGGGGTACCGCGAAGAAACGATATTAAGCGAACATTCTATTAAAAATACAGGCCCTTAAGTCGAATATCGAGCAACCTATTCATGCAAAATTGTATTTAATAGATGCCATACTGCGAGCCGAGGCAGTCACATGAATGAAATCAGGTTCCATATATCAGAAGTCCGAAAAAATGTGTTTTTTTAAAATTGGTAATGTTTGCTGCTTTAAATAACAATATTTCCCGTTTAGGGGCCTCCATCCTTAACTGTTTTTTTTCGCTTATTTGCCACAATTTCCGAATCCCCATTCATTTTGCTAAAAAAAAACGTTACCGATTTCGTTCAATTTTTTCCCTGCAAATGTTATAAAAGTCTACTTTTCAGGAGACCGAAATAATGTGTTTTTTTTTCAAATTGGTAATGTTTGCTGCTTTAAATAACAGTATTTTCCGCTTAGTTGTCTTTTTCGCTTTCCGAATCCACATTCATTTTCCTCAAAACAAAATGTTTAATTATGTTCGGCTAATTGTCGATTTCGTTTAATTGTTTCCCCGCAGAAGTTATAAAAGTCTACTTTTCAGGAGACCGAAATAATGTGTTTTTTTTCTTCAAATTGGTATAGTTTGCTGCTTTAAATAACAGTATTTCCCGCTTAGTTGCCTTTTTCGCTTTCCGAATCCCCATTCATTTTCCTCAAAACAAAATGTTTAATTACGTTCGGCTAATTACCCATTTCGTTTAATTAACAAAAAAAATTGTTTCCCCGGAATGAAAATTAAATTTCTCTGCTTTAATCGTTTTCAGAAAAAAGGTGTAAAAATTGTTTTCTTATTTTCAAACATTTGACTGTTTTAAATTGTTATGATCACGGAGGATAGTCTAAGCCATGTAAAAAAAAGTCCATATATACTTTAAATAGTTTTGTTGTTTTTCTATCAGAACAATTGAAACAGTCCGAAACACCCACACACTTTAAATCCTCAATAGCTCAGAAACACAATTATGTGACTTTAGATCTGTTTGCTTTAGAACTTTAAATCCTCAATGGCTCAGAAACACAATTATGTGACTTTAGATCTGTTTGCTTTAGAACTTTCTTATTTAATTTTCAAATCAAAATGTCAATATCTCGAGAACCTTTTTCGGACAAAAAAAATTTTTTTTTTGTTTTTTTTAAATTTTACCTATTTTTCGTTTATCGTCGTTATTATTGAAAACCCCTCAAAGTAATCACAAACAATTAAATAAAAAAGTTTAATATATCGTCCTATTATCGAGATATTGACCTTTTGCCGATATCTCGAAAACTAAAGGAGATATAAACAAAATTGTATGTTTTTCTCATTTTTGGGCTGATTTACACAAAAGACGGGGAAACACCGCTTGCGTCAGCTGTTATTTTCACATGGTTGCCATTACAAAAGTTTTGTAAGAGCAAACAAATATTTTCCCAAAAGAGAGGCAAATATTCGACGTTGAGTGGTCACACTTTGTTGATTGATTTTTTTTTTTGGCAAATATTTGTATCTTGTCTGTCATTAAAAAATAATTTTCAGATTGTGCCAAGTAAATATTTGACATTTTTTGTTAAATATTTGTCAAATGTGAAAGTAGCTTTGACATTTCTTGTCAAATATTTGACAAATTTATTTTGGTTTTCATTTTTATTTATGAAAGTGACATAAAAAAAAATTATCAAATAAAAATATAATTCATTTTATTTAAGTTTGTTTTCTATTCGTATAATTACCCAAATAAGGTAATTAAGCAATTTAATTGTATTTCTCGGATAATTACTCAGTTATGCGGAAAAAATTGATTTTTGTTCATTTCGTTTTTTTTTTTTTGTATTTAAAAACCTAAAAACTTTAAAGAACTGCTGTTTTATCAACAATTCAAAATTAATTGCTTTCTTGATAGTCTGCAACAAAGTGCTTCCCTTATGGCACCACCCTCGCTGCCTGTCTGGCGCTCCATCAGGCGCAAAACTGATTGTCTGCTTGTTGTACACATATATATTTTTTTCCCCCCTGTTGTTTTCTTTACTATTTTCCGTTGATATCTTTGCCAGCATTTGTGTTGTTTTGGTCTTCGCCGGTCTTATATCTTTTGTATTTCTTGCTCATATTATTTTAACTTCTGTCGACGCCATCACGGCGCGCAAAAGTGTTGCCAACTTGCGTAGTCTTCTTCGTTTTTTGTGTTTCTATTTTGTCTAGGATCTGCTCTTGATGAGTGGATTGTCATAAATAACAACGAAATATATTGTGTAGTTGTTCCTTTTCTTTCTTTGGCAGTAACTTCATGGCTGGTTGGTGCATTCATGTGTGATGTCGTATTATGGCAAGACTTCCTTATTATCCTTTGATTTGTGGTAAATATTTGTTTAAGAAATTATCGCTGCCACAAAATCTGCTGTCATATTTATTTAATGTCACTGTTGGATTTCCCATCATATTTTTGTCATCGCAAAAGAATTTGATGGCAAATATTGACATGTTGATTGGTTTTGATCGGCTGGAACGGTTATATGCCTGAATGAATGGCTGGCGGGCTGGCTTGGCTTGCAATGAGTTTAAGGGTAAAAAAAATATCGTTGGTTTTTGCGGTTTTCTTCATGCTTTGGCGCATCTCGCTTTTATGCATATGCACACCGAAGTTATAGAAAGGTATGCGATCAGTGGCTGCTTTCATATGTAATGCATCCCATTCAAGGTATTTGGCCTTGAGCATTGCGATGACAAACAGCACAACCACCTACTGGGAATTTTCCTACTGCAATGAAAAATGCTCCTCGGCATAGTTTTATTTTAACAAAAAAAAACATTAACAAAATTTCTTTAAAATGTCAACTTAGAAACGAAATAAATAGAGCCCACCACCGTAACAGATCGCGCTGAATCATAATTTTTTTGCAATTTGCGCCATATCATTCCTCCTCTGTTGCCGTCGGATTTCGCATTTTGTTTTTACTTCTCATATATTTTGTCATGAGTCATTGGAATATGACCATTTAACATATGCAAATTTTGTCAGTTTTTGACAGCCAGCGTCAGCCAAAAATCACCACACACATAATAAATATGCAAAAATTCGTACACGAATTAAATTAAGATTATTTGCTGCTGATTTGTTTGTGAGTTTGGCAAATTACGATAAAGAATAAACCTTTTAAATGTTTAATATTTTGTTCTTTCTATTATTTTACAAAGCAGTTTTGAAAATTGCTGACAGATTCTAATAGACAAATTGAATTTGCATTTTATTGTTCTATGAATGAAAACGATAAATTGTGTTAATACCCTACATCGCAGGGGGCTATCCGTGACCAATCGAGCTTCCCACATAGATCTGAAAGTATATAACGGCCACGTAACCGAAGTTCAAAACCCAGTGTACTGGTAACGCCTTGTTGCCGGACAGAGAAGGACCACACTGTTGTCTACGGTAGGACAGCAACAATTCAACGTAGACTATCAGGGCGCCCTGAAATGGTCTGGCGTGATTTGCCCAAATTTTTCTAAGTTTATTTGTTGATTGAAAAATTTTTTTTTGTTGACACGGCTGATGTCAGCTATTATTTTCACTTGTTTGCTATTGCCGGTTTTTTAAGAGCAAATAATTATTTGCCAAAAAGAGGTGTTAATATTTGACGTGGAGTGTTCACACTTGTAGAATTTTGTGTTAACTAGTGTTGAAAAAATAGTTGATAAAAAAAAATTCCGACATTTGCTCGTCGCAATCAGAACACCAAATTTTTACCAGCGAACAAAAAATCGACAAAAAGTGAAAACTGCACGTCAAATATTTGCCTCTCTTTTTGGCAAATATTTATTTGCTCTTACAAAACTTGTGAGAGCAAGCAAGTGGAAACAACAGCTGAAACAAATTTACAAACTCTAACCAACTCAAGAACAAGCTGAGATATCGATAACACCGTGTTACAAAAAATAGATTAAAAATACACGTGTATCGGCGATTTTCATGTACACGTCGGATTTTTTTTTTTAAGTTTGAAGTATAAAGCTCGTAGTGGCCTGTGTGAAAGCCTTTGGACCGATTTTTAACCCTTTTTCAGTGATCCCATCGAGCTGATTGTTGGCAGGCAGACTCGTGGAAATGTCTGTTTCACGTCAAATTTTTTAAAAACAATTTTTATCAATTCTCAGATTTTCCCCAATTTTTATTATTTTTGAAAAAAAAAATATTTTTTTCACTTTTCTTAGCATAACTTGAAGAGACTCCAAATTTTATAACTACTTACGTGATACGAAAAAAACATGTTTTTTGAACTGAAACCTTAAAAAAAACGATAACCATTTAAAAAAAAACAAATATTTAGGAAAATTTGAGAATTGATAAAAATCTATTTTTTTAAAAAATTTGACGTGATACAGACATTTCGGTCCAAAGGCTTTCACACAGGCCACTACGAGATTCATACTTCAAACTTAAAAAAAAATTCTGACGTGTTCATGAAAATCGCCGATACACGTGTATTTTTATTTTTTATCCCCTTTCCGAAAAAGTAAATTTGGTTCATAGGACAGAATGTGTGTAACACGGTGCAATCTCCTTGATAATTTCATGGCATTTATTTTTTAAATCTGATCCACGGCGGCTACGAGTCGGCTACACTGATAGAAAATGTCTGGACAAACGGTCATGAACTGATAACATTTACTTATTTCCCTTAACATTCCATAAAGGAACAGACGGGGAACTTCTCTCGAATCAGTGAGCTGTGTACAAATTAATGTGTATACTCAGGGGACCTACTTTTTTAAGCCGGCTCCAAACGGCTAATGCTTTTCTAGAGAAGTTTTACATGGCTTAGAGATTACTCTCTTACTCGTAAAGTCGCCATCATTTACGAGGTGGAAACAGCCGTTGAAAAATGTTTGATGGTCTTACGCGGTTTCGAACTCGGGTTCATCTGTGTGATAGTCGCACACATACATGATAACATACGGGCACACAAGTCAATCATTACACGGATGTGGCCAAATCGTCAACGATGTTCCAATGTTCTGTCAACACGGTTTGCTTGAATTTCCCTTATTTTCTTGACAAGCGTTCATGGGATAATTTGAGAAGACAACACATTACATTTGTTCACAAGCGTTGATGATTTTTCAACGTCTTTTTTTCCTTCAGTGTACGGGGTCCATTCGATTAGTCCAACTTTTGATGACTTTTTCCAATAAATCCGGCCGTATGACATCAACGGTAGCTTTCAGTGGTTCAAGTGTTGCTGATTTGTGGCCATAAATCAATGACTTGACATAACCCCGTAAAAGGGAATCTAGAGGCGTGGACCGGCATACTTCTGGAAATAAAACTGTCACCAAATTCATTTTGCACTACATCGATTGTGATGGACGCTGTGTTGGACACAAATGTCGTTGATGTTTACCTGATTAATTTTTGTCAACCATAATTCAGTGGTGCTTGGCTCGATAGAGCTCGCCAGTTCCCTACTCATTTCGATAGCAATAAGTGCCGATGATGCCGCCAGCGTGTAAATCGCAGCAAACATTTAATTTTGATGGCTTTTATATTAAGGATTGTGGAAATTGTACTTATTGACTTAACTTGCATGCTTGCTTACTAGACCGATCCAGATTTAATTTTGTGAAAGTAAATTTCCAATAAATTAGAAACAATTCCTGGCGACTTACCAAATCCTACTGAACAGAAACGTCAACACACAATAATTCCGGAGCTAAAGAATGAGATAGTTCGGCACAGTAACGACATTGAACCTCAATTATGTCTCCGAGTCATTGAAAATATGGACCATTGTCATAGATCTTTTTATCATAATAAAAACTATTAAGATAATTCTCTTTTGCCTTAATTTACAATTAATATCGTGGACCACCCAGTGAAATTTTAATCTCACCTGCACATAGGAGCAATATCTAGTCGGGGTTCTTTCCTAATTTGATTATTCCGGCTCATCTTGGAAATTTAGGGAAAAATAACATTCCCGCCAGAGAGAGGGACATGTGTATCTCTCCACTGACGCCTCCCGAATTTCCCAACGACTATAATTTCTTTTTGGAATCTGAACGAAATCTATCTATAGAACTTGGACAAAACTGATATACAGTATAAACTCGGTAACCGCAAAAAATTAATAAAACTAACAATTAAAGAAAAAAAACTGAAATTTTGGATAAACTTGAAAGTGGTGTATCGACAAAAGCTCTTTGTATTGATTATAAAGTTTACAAGTCGACAATAACGAGAATAAAGAAGAAAAAAAGCTTGTATACTTAAATATGCCACAAATATGGAAGCTGAGCCAGGAAAACGGCAAACCTTAAAATCTTGTGAATACCCAAGAATGGAAAAGGCTCTATACAAGTGGTTTTTGAAACAGAGGAGTGAAAATGTGCCTATATCCATCGATATCGTCAAAGCAAAAGCTCGCAAGCTCCATGAGAAAATAAAAGAAAAGACAGGAGGATTTCATGCAAGTAATGGTTGGGTATTAGGGTGGAGTGAAAACATGCTTTTTTTAATTTGAAAAAGTTAACCTCGGAAAGAGATGTAGTCTGGGGTCCTAATGAGGGGAAAAATAAAGAAAAAAAAATTTTAAAAAATTTTAGGGGTCGCGCCACTCCCTCGAAATTTGGAAATTATCGCTATTTTGGCGTTGATTTTAGAAAAATCCTAAAAATTAACGACTTAACTTATTCGAAATTTAAAAGTTTGAGCTTGTTCAGTGCCCAAACAAAAGTATTTGAGGCAAATATGAGGATAATCGACTAATATTTGTAGCTTTGGTGGCGATTTCATTGTTCGTCCTGAAGAAGGGACGATTTGACTTATTTTACTTTTTGAAATTTTTGAACAATGAGAAAATTTTTTTTAAATTTGTTCATGCCCTTATTTCATTGTTTACGCTATTGCAAACATTTATTGACATAAAACTTTTTAGGATTCTTCTAAAATCAACGCCAAAATTGCGATAATTTCCAAATTTCGAGGGAGTGGCGCGACCCCTAAAAATTTTTTAAAATTTTTTTTCTTTATTTTTCCCCTCATTAGGACCCCAGACTACATCTCTTTCCGAGGTTAACTTTTTTTTTTTGAATTTCACTCCACCCTATTGGGTATCTAATTTCAAAAAGCGATATGGCCTCCGCCACATGAAAATTTTTAATAAAAAAATAAGCTTTCTATATCATAAAACGATTTTCATTTGTCATATTTCTTGTTATATATTTCTCCTCGCTAGGTGCAACTACCTAGATTTCTATTAGTTACGATTACCGAGTTCCTACTGTATTTATCTATCATCTAATTTGGGCATTTATTTTTAAATATTTTTATGGCCAAAATTCTCACGATTTTTTTTATATTCCCACATATTTATACGTAGGTCGGGTTAACAAGTTAAGATATTTTCCTAAGTACAAATATGAATAGAATAGATAATTGAACGACCAGAGTATAAGAGTATAGCTTGTGTATGGATTGAAGTCAACTACAATTATTGCGATTAAATGTTTCGATATTCCTAAGTTATCTCCGGCATACATTGTAATCTATCTTCCACAGCCAGTAATCGATATTTTCCATCTACCAATCGCTATTTGTGTGTGTATGTCATAATCCATTCAGCGCTTTTGTTTATGGTTGACTCACATAAAACGATTACAAACAAAATCATGGGAATCTCTGTCTGTCTGTCGGTCCCTCGGCCTGTCCACATTTAATGAACATCCATCTGTGTACATACTCGCATACACACAAGTATGTCGGCACACGTACGTAAGTAGTACTCACGAGTGTCTGTAAACATTTTACTTTAGTTGAATCAAGACGGTGCAGCCAACCGCCGACATCTATGGGAGGCATGGCATCGCGTATCATCAACATCAACACTATCGTCATCATCATCATCATAGCAAATCATAGCAAATGTTGTTGTTCGCATTGAGATGGCTGCAGCATTAGCTGTCACGTCGTTGCCGCTGTAGCCAGGTCTAGCCCGCTGCCTAGCATAGGAGTAGAAGTGTAGCAGTAATTGGCTTGACCTAAATTTACATGATTGTATTCTATTCATCGCCATATATTGCTTACTTTTTTTTCCATTTATTTATGTTTTTTTTTTTTTTTTCTATTCCTCATTTTCATTATTATTGTCATAATAATATTGCACGGTGCCATATGCCACCGCGCCAGGGGTGTTTTGGAAATTATCATTTAAATTGTGGAAGTTGGTTGAACATTTAAATCGTCAGTTGCAACGTTATTATATTTTATGTCTTGGGTAAATAAACATGTTGATTCAGTGGAAAAGTTAGATATATTCCCACTCAGTAAGACCATAAAAAAACAATCTGAATGTACTGAGTTCAAATCTTAGCAAACGATAAGTTTAGGCTACTGTAACCATCCTATACTCCCAATCTAAACAGTTGCTCCACAATTTCTCTTACGATCATCGCCTCGACCATTGGCAATGGAACAATTTGCATTGTTTACTATAAAAAAAAAAATTCATTAAAAATTTTAAATCAAATTCAAATAGACTCGCTCTCGACTGGGCTATGATATAAGTTCGAAACCAAAAAAAAAAAAAAAAAATGGCACGATGCCAGATGGCCTTCATAAGATTACAATGATGACACACTACAATGACATCGAAGTTCACAACTCCAAAGACGCTGTACAGTCAAGCACGCACAATTCAATTTTACACAAATCTAGTGTCTGAAGAAAAAAACAAAATAAAACATAAAAATCGCTCTTACAAAAATTGCAAAAAAAAAACCGACTTGGTGTAATAAAGTTCTGGAAAAATGCCACACATGGAGTGACATCAATTCGTTTTATATCAATTGCGCACGATTTTCTTTTTTTTTTTTGCAATGTAACTATGAAAAAAAAAAACAACATTTAAAGCGATAAACACAAATTGCAATACGAAAAAAATATGCCAAATGCGGAATTTGTGGATGACTGCATGTTGCGGACAGAACTCTTGCTGGCATCACGAAGTTTTTTGCTGCCACAACGACGATATAGGCCACCACTAGCTACCACCTACAGCAATAAAAGTAATTAAGTGAAATAAACACAATGAGACGCAACAATAAATACAATCGTTTACAAAAGAATCATGTCAATTATAAATATGGCTTCTTCTTTATTACTTTTTGCATTGCAATGGTAGCAAAACAACTGAGTGTTGTTATTAAAGGGTTATTTATATTTTTAAACCGAGGGGTTGGTCAGTTGTATAAATACTATCCTTGAGGACCTTACAGGTATGTATTGTAACGTATTGTTTTGCCATTGATTTCCTCTTCAATTTGAAATACTTATAGATTTGCTTTCACTTTTAACTTGACAGCTAATGAAAGTTAATTCATTAGTAGCAGAAACTCTTTAATTACTCTGGCTTTGCTATAGATCTCACCAGTTCGTGATACCGAGAATCCTTCCCGTTGGTCCTTTCATGAAAGTCTCGTTCACTTGCCCCACTTTTTCCTTAGCAAATGCATTTCAAAGGATATTTTCTGGCAAAACACCCTTTATCTGCTTCCTACTTTAGACATTGATTATAACCAGTTCTGCCCTCTACATGTCAGGTATTTACATATGCAGTTGTCGGATATAATGTCGTGGAAATGTATCATCAAGCGCCATTCTGGCTGGAACTTTCGGGCGAAACACCCTTGTCTGCTTCCTACTTTAGATATTAGAATAATATGTCATTTTCCCGCTATAAATACCTTGGTGTTCCATTAATTCTAACCTGTGCTGCACTCTACATGTCAAGTACACATACTGTTGTCGGATATCTTGTCGTGGAAATGTATTTTTTTTTCTTTATATACTCAGTTCTGTAAACACAAATATTGTCCATATTTGTTAATCTGTGATTTGTGGAGATTTACAATGCCGTCTACATGTCATATTGATTTTATATGTAGATGGCGCTGATATGAAGGATAGCATTTTTAACAGCATTTTCCGCGTTGGAATTATTTACTCCAAATCTCAGTTGATAACGGCAAAAAAACTTTCGACAATCTGTGTGAAAATGTTCACATACAATGCTCAGTTTTTTTTACACAGTTACCTTGGTTAAAAAAATGAATTCAATCGTTGTCAAAGGTTTTAAGTCATAAAGATGGGATTATTGATAAATGAGTAATTTTGACATGTAGATGTCGTCAGCGTCGTATTGGAAATTTGGAAATGTAATAACTGGCGATATTACAAAATGAAATGTATGGTCATATGTATTTTTCAGCATTCATGACTAAAGTCATTTGAACTTGACATGTAGATGACAGTATATTTAAATATGTTAAATTCAAGCCTATGCGATCCACACTCAGATATCGTGTTGAGCGCTGCTTCCACAGACAGCATTTCGCCGCACAATTCAGAAATACTGCGACGGTCGTCGAAATAATAGGATACAGATTATTGTCGTTAGCAAAAGAGATATAGATGGCGTGCTGAGTATGAAACAAGAGTTCATTGAGACAGATAAGACAAGTGAATGAACAAAACGTTGTGATTGTTACGCTTTTTTTTTTGACAAGACCCATCAATAACCACTTGTATCATATGATATCTCAGAAATCGTGAGAAGTTTTCAGCGACACCTAAGGAAATAAACTTTGATTAGAGTGCACGCTTAACCATAATCATATATATGTTTTCTAGCCCAAACATATATATTTTTGCAGCCACTTCAAACATATATGCATATGTTTCCTGAACAAATATTTGGGACAATATGCAACAGAGCACGTTTTTTCTTATATCTTTGTACTAAATTAACCAAATCATACAGCTGCCCTCCTCCCAATCAGAAGCCAACACAGCCTGTCCACTTGCCTGTACATATTGTGACTTGTTAATGGATCTTGAACGAATACTTAAGCTTTATTAAGATAAAACTTGTCTTGTCACTTTGAGAAGATCTCCCGTAATTACTTTAATGAAGTTATGTCCAACTTCCATACTATGGCATAATAATATGGAAGTGAAGAGGAGCGGCCCGATTTGGGATCTGCCACGGCAGCAGATCATTATTGTTATTATCGTATTACACATAACTGTACCACACCAACAAACTCGCTAAATGTTAATGAACGCATTGAAATCAAACTTATTAAATTTATATTAAACAGAGAAAAAGTTATAACAAAAGACGGACTTAACAGAGTCCCGCAATAAACATTCTTTCCACAACGTACGCCAGGCTTTCTGTCTGTCCGCCAGAACAGTTAATGTTTTTTAAATTGTTTGGATTTTTTCTGGGGAGGCGACGAGACGAGAGTTGGAGTAGTAAATTTTCGTTCTGGCGTATCTTTGAATTGCTTTTTGCCACAAACTGATCTCAAATCTCATTTCGTTTGATCGTAATTACTTTGGGAGTAATTATTCCAAAAACAAGACGGAAGCAAGGAAGAAGACAGCAAAGGCAAAATAAGCGATGGTGGCGGCGATGCTGCTGCTGCAGCTCATATTAGTTTGGGAGGGGGGGCATAAAACGTGCAGAGTATTTTATTGGTGATGGATTTCAACACACGTTAGCAAAATGTTTAGCAGTTTTTCTGAGTTGGTTGTAATTTTTGTGCGGGGCTGGGAAATGATTAATGAGACAACAACTTGAAACAAGTTGTTCGTTGTCGTCGTCGTCGTCGTTATTTTTGCGGTGGCTTTGGCATGTCGTTTTACGTTTTGCTGGCCGTGTTTGACATTTGTGTAACTGTAGAAGTGTCAGCGCCAGCATTTTGCTGTTGAGCTTCTGATATCTGGTCTGGCCTGTTTGTTTTTCACGTCACATTAGAAGCATTGAACTTCTTAGGAAAACTATCAATGTTTGTTGTATTATTTTTTTTATTAGTATCATTATTTTTCTGCATGCCTCGGCGAGCGTGCTTTTTGAAAGTTTAGCTGCCTGGTTTTTTTTTTTTTTTTTTTGTATTGCCTTTACATCTTTCTAATGTGTTACATTACACTTTTCTCGTTGTAGTTTATTTTTATCTCGTTCGTATAATTTTAAATTAACAAATATAATATATTTGTTAAGATATTGAAAAGTGACAGTTTGACACAGTGATATTGAATTTCAACTGATTGGGTTATATCGGCAAATATCTTTTAAATATTTTTAAATTAAAAAAAAGCAAAAAGGCGATCTTTTCGAAAATGGTTGTAAGACAGGCTTCAGTTGTATTTCAAGCATTGTTTTTTTTTTGATAGAAAAGTAAACTGGTCAAGGTTATATTAGCCCAATTGTGTTATTGGACTCAACTGCCATCTACATGTCACATCAGGTTTACAAAAACATGGTGTCATAAATATTTACATACCGAGGCTTTTTAAGAACAATTTAACTATTTTTTTTTTTTGGTGTTTAGCAAGAATCTAACTTGTAAAATACCCTGACTCATATCAAAAACCATACGCCCTCTGTATGTCAGTTAAATAGTACATGACTCATATCAAAAACCATACGCCCTCTGTATGTCAGTTAAATATTACATGTAGATGGCGTTGTTTTACCAGATATTCTTAGAGCGGATTTCGTTTATAAAATTCCAAATTTTAAAAACAAGTTTGGACACGAATCTACACTGTTGCTCATGGGAAACTTATACGCCATCTGTATGTCAATTTAATATTACAAGCATGTCATTACCTTCAGCTCGAATTCGATGCAAATAATAATGATTTACAAAGAAACGATATTAATAAGAAGTTATTGATAGTGACTTTTTTAAAACTACTTAATTTATCAGTTATTACCATTTGCATTACTTGGTAAGGGCGTGTCCTTACCCCCAACATGAAATCTAAGCAAATAATAATCACTCACTAATAACCACATTAACAAGTAGTTGTTGGTATCTACGTAATTTGTCTTTATAAGTACAACTCATTACCATTTGCATTACCGGACAATTGCGTGTCCTTACTCTGAGCATTATTGTTAAGCATAAAAATAATGACTCACCAATAAAAACATTGTAAAATAGTTATTGGTAATCACTTTTTTCAAATTCTCCTAAATTGTTTCGATATTTACATCTCAAATGAAGATCGAAGAATGGAACGGTGATTAGGTCGGACATTCTTAGAGCGAATGTTGTCTCAAAGATTGCAAAACTACTTTGGTAACCTCCATTTCAGAAGTGGTTATTTGCAATATTGTTTATCGAATATTTCTGTAATCCGTGTTTTGCACACCAACCGTTCGAATGTACGCTTGGCAAATACAATTTCATAATTAAGCTACAAAAAAAAAGCTTTATGTAATTACTTGCTTAGTCTATAATTATTTATGTTTATTTGGTATTTAATGAAATGTAAATAATTACATTGGCATCATTTACAACGAATAATAATAAATTTAAATAAATTGTGCCTAACAAATCGTAATGCATGTTTCATTTCACTACAGACTGCAAACTTTTTCAGTTCTGTTTGTGTGTTTGTCTACATTTTTGGCAGACTTTAAAAGAACACACATCATCAAGATATGCCCTGAATTTGAATAGAAATATCTCAAGAATATCACAACACCATCAAAACAATCTTGTCAACGCCCGCCGCCGTCACCACCACCGTTGAGGTGTCCTTGAAAATGTGCCCATGACAAGATTTCTGATGTGAACAAACACACACGACCGAGTTGACGTGTGCGGAATTTTTAGGCTGCCGTTGGTGAAAATTACTTCACCGCAACATGTAAGGAGTATTCGGCCCGAATTGGTGTTAATTAAATACGAATGCATGAAGTCAACTATTAAAGGAAAATATTCAAGATCACTGTTAACAGCGTTATGTCGCCCATGTGTGATTTTTTCATTGTGGTTTCAATAACACAAACAGAGTTGGGAAACTTGAGGAGATCGTATGTGTATGGGCGACTCCCGAAGAGGCCTTCAGTAAATTAATAAAAGCGGAAATCGTCTATCGATTTTAATATACTATACCTTCTTATTGATTTGATTATGAAATTGGACACTTTTTTGACCTTTTTTGATTTTTTTTTAAATTTTCTTCAACAAATATATTTACGAATTAAGTTAATTTATAACTCTGAAACTCTCACTCAGATACAAAGGCCCTGAAAGCAAAGATGGAAAATAATTTAGTGATCAATTTTTAAAATAAACGAATATCAAATTTTTTAAAAAAAAAAATTGTAATTTTTAAAAAAAAAATTAAATTTTTAAAAAAAAAATTTTAATTAAAAAAAAAATGAAATTGTAATCTTTTTTGAAAATAAATTAAATTTTTTTATTTTTAAAATAAATTAATTTAAAATTTTTAGAATAAATTAATTTTAAATTTTTAGAATAAATTAATTTAAATTTTTTTAGAATAAATTAATTTTAAATTTTTAGAATAAATTAATTTTAAATTTTTAAAATAAATTTTGTTTTGGCATTTTCAATATTTTATAAAATATTTTCTCCAACAAATATATTTATGAATTAAGTCTATTTATAAATCTGAAACTCTCACTCACATACAAAGGCCCTAAGGGAAAGATGGAAAAGAATTCAGTGATACATTTTTAAAATAAATTAATTTTAAATGTTTAAAAAAAATATTGGAAAATTTTTAAAATAAATTAATTTAAAATTTTTCTGTTTTTTTATGAATTTTTCTTCAAAAAATACATTTCGAATTCATTTACAACTCTGAAACTGAAGATGAAAAGTAATGTAGTGATAAATTTTAAAAATAAATTAAATGTTTTTATTCTTAAAATAAATTAATTTCAAATTTTTAAAAAAAAATAATTTAAAATTTTTTAAATAAATTATTTTAAAATAAACAACTGAAATTGTACACTTTTTTGACATTTTCGATTTTTTATGAATTTTTTCTTTCAACAAATACATTTACGAATTCTGTTTGTTTTTAACTTTGAACCTCTCATTCAGATCAAAAGCCCTGAAAGGGAAGATGGAAAATAATTTACTGATAAATTTAAAAAATAAATTAATTTTAAATTTGTACAACAAATTTTAAAGAAGAAGAATTTTTTTCAACAAATACATTTACGAATTCAGTTCATTTATAACTCTGAAACTCGTATTCAGATTGAAAGGCCCTGAAAGCGAAGATGGAAAATAATTTCGTGATAAATTTTAAAAATAAATTAATTTAAAATTTTTAAAATATATTATTATTTTCTTTGACCTATTTGATCCTACTACTACTCAAATTAAAGAAAATTGAGCCGTCTACAACTCATTCATCGTGTTTTATATTTTATATGAATTTTTATATGGTTTTTTCTGCCACATTTTTACTAAAAAAACGCCGTTTTTTAACCTTTTTAAGCCGCCAACATCAAAACTACTTACCCGATTTGAAATGAGAATGAGTTGTAGACGGCTCAATTTTCTTTAATTTGAGTAGTAGTAGGATCAAATAGGTCAAAGAAGACGAAAGATATGCTCAAAATTGTAAGTGTACCTCCAAAAATTTAAAAAAAAAAGTTCAAAAATTTGTATCTCGAAAACCAATCGACAGAAAAATTTTTAAAACTCATTTTCGTGTTTAGTAGGTCAAAATCAATGGGAAAAAGTATGCTAGAAACAAATAACAAAACGACAGTTGGCTAGTGTAATCAGACGACCATAATACATCAGAATTATTGTTATTTATTGCAAAAAATGTTTTTTTTGCACAGTGTTATCAGTTATATGTTATTGGTTAGATTGATTGGTTAGACTTTATCTATTATGTAAAATTCATGCCAAGTGTAATGAGTTCATTACCTTGTAATGCTCTAGTTATGGAGATATTATTACCTGGCAATGCTCCATATAAGGAAATGTCATTACCAGGGTATTGGGATTTCAATTCTCCGCATAATGAGATGTCATTGTTTGGCAATGACCTGGGTAATAGAATGATAATACCTGACAATGCTCAGGGTACTGAAACGTCGTTAGCCTTGAATCCTAATAGAAATGTGCTTCACTCAGTTCTGAAATAACATGCATCAGAATTTCTCCTCTTCCCATCTTTTAAGAGAGTTGTCAATAATCAAAAACAAAAAATCCCAACGAAATCCCACCTAGGGAAATCCAGCGTTAGCCTAGACCTCTGAGCATGTCACAAGTACTTTCCCAACAATAGTTTTCCTAAAACTGAAACATTATTAAGATTTTCCATCCCTGATTGCCGGCGCTGGTCATTATCTTTACAAAATTGTGCGCTCATCATTACGGCGCATTCATTGGCCTAAAATTGGGTCGCTCGACGACGACAACCAACACCACCAGCACCACTAACATGGCTTTGTTGCAGTTTAGTAGGTGGTGCACAGCAATGTCGGTCTGCCCGTCTGTCCATCTTTCTGTTTGTTTTTACCACCATCGCTGTTGTCGTCGCCGGGTTTTAACAAAAATGTCGTTGAACTGTTGTTCACATATTTGGCACTCATTGTTGGTAATAATTTTTGAAGATGTATGTGCCAGTCTGCCTTTTTGATTGTTTATTTATTATGTGCTGTTGTTGTTTTTTTATACATATCTTCATTAAAATGTTTACTATCTGCAATGGCATTAAATAAAGTATTTTTGTTTATTTTTTGCTTTGGTGTTGACTGCAGTTTTAGGCCAAACAGCAAAAAACATGTTTGCAATTAATGCGCTCATATATTGACAATATATTGAATTAACTTTATAACAACATTACTAATTTATTTCTTTTTTTTTTTAATTATTTTCTTGCAGGTAATTGAGAAACAACTTCAATTTGGTTTTATGATGGCATTGGTGGTAAGCGTTTGGTATTTTTTTATGGTATTAATTTAACACACAAAAAATGTTTTTAACTGAATACTTGAGTTTAATATAAATCAATTTGCGATTTTTAATCATACGGAAAATCTCTAAAGATCACTGAACTAATAGTGAGTTGAAATATTGTTTGCGAATGACAGATTCAAAAATGATTAATCACTAATCACTCACGTCAGTACAGGCACGCGAGCTGTTCGCTTCATATTTTTGAGGGTGACGTATTACAGTGAGCTACACAGAAAATAAATATGACCAACAAATATTAATTACACTGATCAACACTCAAACTACTCCCCGGAACGGTATTCGCGAATATTTACAGATTTTGAGTTTCTTTAAACAAATTAGTTTTCAAATTTTGCAAAACGCGCGCCATTTTTTGAAAGCAAATTTTAAAACACGCTTCGGGGGCAACTTGAATATAAACGCATTCTTAAGAAAATATTTTCTCTCGCACCGATTCTCTGAAAAATAGTATTGATTGTTTGTATAAAGCATTTCGTTCAGAAGATATCACAAAAACATTAAAGCGTATCGATTTGTAGCAGATAGAAATCTGTGCCGTAGTCTTTCTTGTAGAAGAAACTTTTTTTGCCTAACTAACTAAAGTTTTCAAATCCTGAAAAGCGGGGAATTTAAATCCCATATATTCCATGTCGCTATCTCAAATGGTATCCAATTTACAGAAGTATTTCCCAACGTGTATCCTAAACATAATGTCTCCATTTTTTATTTCATATCCCGTAACTGTTTTGCTTTTTAGCAAATTATTTACACTTTAGTAAAGTAAAAAAAAAAAAACGGCATTTCTTTTATGTCGTTACGCTGTCATTTGGTTCATCTTAAGAAAATCCATTCATACGACTCCTCATAGTACAGCGGTGGCAAAGGTTTCGTTCTACTCCAGTTTGGTTGTACTCCGGTAAAAATGCACCATAAGAAGACACCCATTAAAATGCGCAGCTCAATGCAGGCAGGCATGCATGCATGCAAACATGCTTTTCCCATTCAGTGGCATATTTGCATATCTCTTTCTCCTTTTGTTTTCTTGCCATGCAGTTTTTTTCTTTCTTTCTTTGTATTTGTAACTTCTTTTCCTTAAATATTGCAACAACTTTTGCTCCAGTTGTGGAAACAAATCATAAGAAGAGGAGAAAAAAAAATAAAATACAAGCAACATCTTATGTTGCTCGAGCTTTGGTGCCGACTGCCGCCACCTTTCAAGACGGAGAGAGAGAGAGAGAGAGAGTAAAGAAAAAGGTCAACAACGGGGTCACACAGAAAAGTACAACACAAATCTGTGCAACTAAGCCACGATTACGGGCGCTTTTGTTTGTGCCCGGCATGACGATTGGAAGCAGGCACCTCTAGCCAACCAGCCAGCCAGTCAGTCAGTCAGCCTTTTTTGCTGTTGCCGCCGCACGGAATGATATTCTGCAAATGGCATCACATCATGAAATCCTATTATTTTTTAAACGAAATTAAACAATTTTCATGCAAACAGCCCACAACAACAAGAAAACAAACAAATCCAAAGTTTCAATTTCATTTGCTGTCCTATTTTCGGTGGTTATTTGCTGGCATCGCACTCGTCATCGATTCCATGGTGGCTGTTAAAAGAAGCCCAGCAATTGCGTTTCTTTGAATTCCCACTTTTTTCTATGGTGGAAGTTTCAATAGTGCCGGACGCTGATGACGACTCCTATTAAATTGAAAAAATTATAGAAAATTGTGCCATTTTCTTATCTTTTTTTTTGTAATGAAAATCAGTTACCAACAGAAATTCATAAATTGTCAGTTATTTGTCAATCATTACTTTTTTTTAACTAGCTCATCATTATGTTAATGATGCCAAAAATTATTTGTTTTTGTTGTCTGTTTGCCCTACAAATGCCCAAGACTTTGTCATAGCGAAAATAACTAAATTAAAGAAAATATATTTAGCATGATTTTACAAACTTTCCCAGTATCAACTCTCATTAACAGTTAATGTTGCCTAAAAGCCATAATTAATTATCCTGACAATGTAAAATGTGAAGGCGTTTCATACTACCATCAAGTTCACATGCACGAAGTTATCAACTAAGTACTTATTGGCAGACATGACCAAAGTTCAACAATAATAAAGACGAAAACATGAATCAGAAGTTTTTGTTTAATTACAATACAAAGTAGTTTTATACTCTAATTTTGGGTTCAATGGTAAAGCGGCTGACACAGATTTTTGCAGCGACAGACAGCGAACCCACAACCCTCACGCTGATAGGCAAGCACACTATCAGTATTTCTCTTAACATTCCATGAAGGGGCAGACGGAGAATTTCTCTCAAATCAATGAGCTGTATAATTTGTATTCTCACATGAAGAACAGTTTAAACCTCTAACCGGCAATACCACTCTGAGAATGGGGGTCTTGCCGGTTAGAGGTTTAAAGCCGTCTCCGAACTTGGTTTAAAGATAACCCTCTTACTCGTTAAGTCGCCCACATTTGGTAAAAAAAGACTGCGTATATAATTGGAAACAAGAGAAGTTTAAAAAGGAGATAGTTTAGATAGGAGATGTGTTAATTTCGAATGTAAACGCTGAAAAATACGTTTTTTTTTCAATATTTATACCCAATAATCCGCGTGTTTGGAGGGTGTATCAAGTAAAGCTTACTTCCATCGAAACATAGTTTATTTGGCTGCAAATATAACTCATTTGCTATTATTATTAGGTTTTTGAGTTTCAATGCGTTGTTGAAGCATGTATTGGTTCATTTTTAGTAATGGCGTAGTTTCCACTTGTCAAATGTTAAAGAAATACCGGGTGATTCAACATATCACCTCTTGTTGGAGAACCTTATACATATAATATCACTATCGATCAAACCATGTCCAGTATAAAGTTGTTATGAATATTAACTTATTAAAAATAATCACATATTGTTTTCCCGTTTTAAAGGGTGTTTTTTATTGGGGTATAGAACTTTAAGTTGGCATCACTTTTTTAACTGGCGGCCATTTTGTCAGCTGTCAAGTGATTAATATTTAGTTTGGTTTGCCATTTCATCATGAACAGGTTGACCAAAGAACAACGCTTGCAAATCGTGCAAATTTATTTCGAAAGTAATGGTTCAGTTCGCGAAGTTCACCGCAAGCTCCGTCCATTTTATGCCATTACATCCACAAAAACTGACTGTTTGGTGTGCTCTATGGGCTGGTGGAGTCATTGGGCCATACTTCTTCCGAAATAATGCTGGAGAGTCAGTTACCGTTAATGGAGACCGGTATAGAGCCATGATAACCGACTATTTTGTTCCCGAATTGGATGGCATGAATGTGGATGAGTTGTGGTTCCAACAAGTGGTTGAAAATTGGACCTGTAGAATTGGCTTTATTCGAGCCAGCCGCGGCGGCCACATGCCCGAAATCATATTTAAACATTAATGGCATAAAATTATCCTTCCAATAAAACCAAATTGGTGGACATTAAAACGATTTTCTTGTGTTTTATTTCAATTCGAAGTTCTATACCTCAATAAAAAACACCCTTTACATTACCGATCATTTCCAATTCCAATAATCCTTTATGTGCCATAACATTTGTTACTATTATTTTTTTTTTATTATTAATAGTAACAAGAAAAGAAAAATGTCTGTATTTGTCATTTGTTAAAGACCTTTTAGGTTTTTCGTCATTGGTAGACAGACTCTTGTCTGTCTTGTATCGAGTGTATAAAAGCATTTTGTTATCAATTCATTTCTAATAATAATTTTTTTTTTTTTTGCTGAAAATTTGGGTCAAATGCCAATTGTAATTGTGGCAATAACAAACAACAACAAAAAATTACGAAGAAAAGCCTTTACTAAAGTCTTCGGTATCGTGTTGGTGTCCCCTCTTTTGCCAGCACCCCGCACCAACAGAAACTTCACATGCGAGTACTTTAAGAAAGGCATGTCTTTTGGAGTTACTCCGCTTGTTAGCAGAGGATGGTCGATTGTTGCTGGTGCCTGTTGCCGTCTGCTACTCTTGCAGTGGACTTTAAAATTTATGTGCCTCCGATTATCGTAGTGGGTCAATTAAAATCATGTTTACCCAAACAAAACAAAAAATCTAATGAAGAAAATTGTGGCCACTGTTTGTTATCGTTTTGCACAAGAAAATTTAATTTTATTACTGGTTTATTATCGATTGTGTGGAAAAAAAAAATGCCAAATGTGAGATTGCACCACGCTAGCAGAGAAGATAATGGAAAAGCTAAATGAGAAAAAGCGGGATGTGTTTAATTTTCATATTAAATAGTTGTACCCTACTCACAGTTGTACCCTACTCCTCGTCGTTCTTTGGAATTGGGCATTCCACAAACGTCATTACACCGTATTTTGCATACGGACTTGGGTCTTAAGGCTTATAAAGTTCAGTTAACACAAGAACACAAGCCAGCCGGGTCCTTGAAATGCATGAAAATGATCCGGAATTCCATCGAAAAATCACATCAACCTGGCTACGCCAACCAGCAACATTGTCGCATCTGGGGTTCAAAAAACCCAAGAGATATTGTTGAGAAGCCTCTCCATCCTCAACGTGTGACTGTTTGATGAAATTTTCGAAAATGAGGTTGGATCAATTTTTATGGATGATTTTTTATGGTCGGAGTTGGATGATTTTGATCTAGACAACGTTTACTTTTAACAATACGACGCTACGTGCCAAACCAGCAACGAACCCATTGGTCTTTTACGGGAAACGTTTCCGGACCGTGTTATCTCTCCAAGAGGTGATAACAATTGGCCAGCGAGATCTTGTGATTTAACACCTTGCGACATCTTCCTTTCAACAGCCCAGCGTCGATTCAAGACCTCAAAGCTAGAATTCGTGAGGCTATCGAGAACATAGGGCAGCCATTTTGCGATTTGGTTATGGACAATTTCATGAAAAGGATATGGTCCTGGTGGTCATTTGGCTGATGTTGTTTTTCATTATTAACGGCATTCCTTCCTCTTTATTAGGAAATAAACATCCGATCATTTATCTCAAAAAATTCAATTTTTCTTTGAATACCAAAATGACACCTCTTGTGGGAAAACGCTGTAAAAAGGACCCTTTTTGTAGCTCACACATTTTTCATGACTTAAAAATATTAAATTAGTTTACAACTCCAAAATTGTCATTCACACAAAAGGACTGTAAAAGGCTCGGTGAATCTAAACTTCGTGTTTTTTTTTTTAAATTTATTTCAACTAAATCAGACAAGCGGTTTTTTGTTATGGTAAATTATGTTCAAAAAAATTCAACATTTTTAAATTTTATTTATTTTTAATTTCTACCATTTTTGTACACATGAGACTGTTCTATGGTCTGAAACTTGTACCGTGGTTATTCATTAAAAAATATAGTTTTTTTTTTCTGTTCTGCCCTGTAATTTTGTTTGTTTTTTTCTTGTGGTATTTTGCACCCTAAAGCTGCAACACCACTTTGCAGGCAGCCATAGAGAACAATAATGATAACTTGTAGATGTGCCCCGACACAATTCCATTAAATCTATAATGGAATTGTGTCGGCGTTTTGTGTTTACACAAACAATTATGTCTGCATTCATTAGAAGTTCTTGCAACAGTATTTTCATTGCATATTAGATGAAATAGAGAGTACCGGGGGAAATGATGCATTTCTCTTCGAAATGGATTCTTTGTTAATTGTAACAACATCACGTCGCAAAGGAACATTGAATGGGTTTCTTCAACATCAACGTCATCACTTTGATGTTTGAATGACATGTTCTTGTTGTTGTTGTTATGGAACAATCGTCTTTTTTTTTCGTTCATCTTCATCGCTGGTGTTGACGTATGTGGCCGTTGCATTGGTGGATGTGAGGTCATTTGTATCATATCACGTAGACAACAGTTTATAAAAATTACAATGTTTTTTTCCCGCGATGGTCTGCAATAAATCGAGGATGTTGTGATAAGTTTAGTTGTCGGCTGACTGGAAAAGTACGCCAAAGCAAAAAATTAATTAATATCCTGCATTTTAAGGTAATTTTGATAATGAAAAATCGACCCCTTAAATAAAATGAAATTTGTCCACAATCCAGAGGGGAAAAAGGGCCCAAAAAAACAGAAGAAGAAAAATAATAAAAATGAAATAAGATACAAAACTGTAATATTTCCAATATTAAAAAAGGGCTCCCTGAAAAACGCAAGAAATTAAAAATGTCCTGCGTTTTAAGGTAATTTTGATAATGAAAATTCGACCCCTTAAATAAAATGAAATTTGTCCACAATCCAGTGGGAAAAAAGGCCCAAAAAAACAGAAGAAAAGAAAATTATCAAAAGTAAATAAGATACAAAACTGTAATATTTCCAATATTAAAAACAAAACACGGTAAAAAACGGCTCCCAGAAAAACGCAATAAATGACAAATAGCCCCAATTTAAGGGTAATTTTGATCATGAAAAATCGACCCCTTAAAAATATGAAATTTTTCCACAATCCAAAGGGGGGAAATGGGCCCAAAAAGCTATTTTCCTTATAAAAAGGAATTAAGTTCCAAAACTGTAATATTTCCAATATTAAAAACAGTCCATGGTAAAAAAAACGGCTTCCTGAAAAATGACGCCAACGCAATAAATGACAAATAGCCCCAAGTTAAGAGTAATTTTGATAATAAAAAATTACCCAACTATAAAATGTGAAAGTAAGCGCCCCTTCACAGTGAAAAATGACGCAACTAACAAAAAAAAAAACTGTAGAATTGAAAAATGAACCCAAAAACAAATGTGTCAAAGCTAAACACGAATTACGGTCTCCAGCTAATTTCGAATTATTTTTAACAATTTTGACTACGGGGTAATTTTTTTTATTATGCTAAATGGATCCAAAACAAAAAAGGAAAAACGATTCCAAACATTCACAAAGGTTTGGTTAAAGAAGCCATTGACTCGCACATCAAGGCTTATGATGCGCAATTTGCACATGGCCCGCAAGAAGGCCAGAGAGTCGTACCTTGAAAGTGAGTTGATTTATGCCTTCTCGCCAATTTAGAAGAATTCATTTCCGGGCCCAACCATGCCGACATTCAGAAGATCGGTGACAGATGTTTCAATGACGGCATGTACGATGCTTGGTCTATCGGAAAGAGTTCCAGGGAGCCATCGATTCGGCCCGCAAAGCTAACTTCACACGCACCTGGAAGGTGGTTTGTTTCGCTTGTGTAGATGTGAAAGGCCGTGGTGTGGTAGGTAGTGTGTGTACGACTATCACACAGAAGAACCCGAGTTCGAAACCGGGTAAGACCATCAAACATTTTTCAGCGGCAGTTTCCACCTCGTAAATGTTGGCGACTTTACGAGTAAGAGAGCAATCTCTAAGCCATGTACAACTTCTCTAGAAAAGCATTAGCCGTTCGGAGCCGGCATTAAACAGTCGGTCCCGGTCAGTGAGTATACAAATTAGATCGTACACAGCTCACTGATTCGAGAGAAGTTCCCCGTCTGTTCCTTCGTGGAATGTTAAGGGAAATAAGTAAGAAGCTGAAGAATTCAGTCTGGCACAGATGTGTGGCCTACACATTGTCGTACACGCCGATGAGCTCGAAGACTTGATCAACTACTATCAGGATCGCGGTTACTTCGAAGAATTAATCGAATCTGCATTGGGGCTATAACGCGCCCACATGGGTATGTTCACCGAATTGGCCATTCTCTATTCGAAATTCCACTTACAGCCCTGTTCCAGCTTTCAGTTTCATTCCACCAAAGTGAATGTTACCTGTGACAAACAGGGGTAGACATGATCTACTTTTTTTTAAATCAATAGTAAATATAAATAGTAAATTGGTAAATGGCTTTAAAATAAATGTTGAAGTATCCAAATAGACAGTTAACATTTCAAACTTTGTGTCTCAACTTCTGTTTACTCGATTAACTTACACCGTGTTACAAAAAATAGATTTTTTTTTCTGTCCTATGAACCAAATGCACATATTCGGAAAGAGGGGAAAAAATAAAAATACACGTGTATCGGCGATTTTCATGTACACGTCAGAATTTTTTTTTTTAAGTTTGAAGTAGTGACCTGTGTGAAAGCCTTTCGACCGATTTTTAACCCTTTTTCAGTGATCCAATCGAGCTGATTTTTGGCAGGCAGACTCGTGGAAATGTCTGTATCACGTCAAATTTTTTAAAAAACAATTTTTATCAATTCTCAGATTTTCCCAAAACGATTTTCATTTAACTTTCGCCGGGTATTTTCAAGTGAAACACATTCTCCAAAATTATGGCGGGAAAGATTTTCACTTTCACTCAAAAACGAAAGACAGAACAGGGGCGTTAGAATAGGAAAAAAGGACCCCCCCTGAAGTGGAAAAAACTACCCCAAATTTTCCTGTTGCTGTCCTCAACAGTAAACTTTGGGACCATTTTGTATGGCGGTCATTTTCTAGGGCGCCACAAAACGGTGTTGGTCAAATCTAATACGAAAAATGATCCCACAAGTATTACGAATTTTTTGTTTCAACTCTACGTCATACTCTACGTCATCACCACCTCATTGACCAATGATGCGTTTTTGCAACACCAATTTTCTATAACTCGATGTTCGTGTCTAATTCGCACCACCTAATTGAAAAAGTATGCGATTTTTCAACTACTCGGTGTTCGTGCCTTGGTTAAGTTTCTAGGTTTTTGTCAATATAATTTGTTATAACGGTCTTCCGACTAAAGTTGGGTTTTCTCATCTTATTTTAAAAGGTTTCTTTTTTCTTATAAAAAAAGCTCTCTGCCAAAATTTTTAAAGGTAACAATCGAAATAATACACGTACAAAATGATATATAGTAATTATGTATTTACACAATTGGCTAAAGTGTAAAGTTGATGGTGTGTTAACGCAACGGTGGCAGTCAATGGGTTAAGAACGCATCGAGCCGAAGGCCTCGTCGCCAGAACTCTATTATTAGATTGTATTGTATTTTATTATAATATAATTGTTTTCAATTAAATAAAATATGACTGAGAGGTCTCCCATTGAGGCGCTACTCCAAGGACCTTAAATCATGATTTGCTTATTGTGCTGTAACAAACTTCTGTCATTCTGAGTGTGCTGTGTCGCCTACAATCATACTATGTCGCCCTAAGAAACTTTGTCAAATTATGAACTTATTTCAAGGAAAAACGTGAACTTAAATTGAGCACCATTGCAAATTACTAAATTTGAGTTTAGTTTTACTTAAATGTAGTACACTCTTAGGCGGCACTACTAAACCTAATTCAAATGACAGCTACTTTTTAACGCACTAAAGTTGAACCCTAGAGTTTTGATGGCAAGTAAAGATTCTTTTGCCCATACCAAACCGATCATACCACAATCTATTTTGGCTATAACTAAAGACATATTGTTCTAGTCATTTCCTTTTACGAAAATTCTTCACCCCCATCTTTGCCTGGCTGCATGTTGACGTCTCACATGTTTCTTGCACACAATTGCCCTGATGCTCTTACACTGTCCAGATTATTAAGTGCATCCCGAGAACCATTAGTCGTCACATTCTACTTGATCTATATGAGTTTAATGAAGTTGTCATGGCCAACAATGTACATTTCTTGGCATCTGTCCGTCCGTCTGTGATCGTCGTCTGTCCATATATCCGTTTGCTTTTTACACTGATTTCTTGTTGTTCATAATGTGATGCATGATTGGTCATGGTACAATTTGATGCATTTATTATTTTCCATTCCTCTCCAATCAATGTTAACGTTTTTCCTTTGTTTTTCCCCGGCTTTTGGGTTGATGTTGTTGCTCTCATTGCCGGCAGATGAATGTATGAGCAAGCGTATATGATGGATGGACGACTGAGTGGGGGGGATTGGTGACGAGAAGGGACGGTGGCATGCAATATGCGTTGTTTAAACGTGCATACACTCTGTTCATTCGTTTGATTCCATTGTTACAATGTAAGGTGTGAATATGTTGCTGGTGGTGATGGTGTTGGTGTTGTTAGTCAATGTTTGATGTTGATGCGATCTGATGCATAAAATGAATATGTGGGCGGATGTATCTATTGATGTGTAAAATGCTACACAGTTAAGGTGTGCCCTGCCTGCCGCACATTTGTGTGTCATGTGTATGGGCGTGTAATGCGTGCTGCAGTCGCTTGGAACAGCGTCGGAATGCAATGCCAATTATAACCCCAAAGGGATTTGTCTGCCATTATGCCGGTGGTAATAGCTTTATTAACACCATTTTAGAGTCAGCTTCGCTGGACTGCAAAAATCAGTTTTTACACTTTACTGCATGTAATGGGGTTCAGATGTTGACATCTACTTGAAGGACGGTGCGATAAATGAAAAAAAAAATTGTTGATTAAAATCTAAAATTATGACCCACAATATTAAACATCCAACGAAAAGTAGTATTTCCCTCAGTGGTTTTAACATACGTTTGTCAGCCGAACCCCCTTTCCTCTTCACCTTAGCTAATGATTTTTTTTTATTTATTTCTTTTGAAAAGATCTGCAACTATAGAATTTTGCAGACAAGATTTAAACAACTGGAAGCTTATTTTATTCGGATTTAATAAAATATTCTTTTAAATTTACGGTAAGAAAAATCTCAACCGCAGAAGATTACATCAAATTAAGAAAAATGATGAAGAAACAACAACAAATTTCTCCCAAAATTGTAGTACGTTCAGGTATTGAAATTGTTTGCTCACGTGAGTTAGAGAGTTACAGTCAAACTTCGCCCCACCATTCGACTTGCGGGGACTTTTAGTTATGGAATTACCTATAACAATGTTTAAGGGAATTTATCTCCTTAACTGCCACTAGAATTGCATCGTCTTAAAGAAATTCCGACTTATGGAAGTTTCACTGTAATTCAAAAATTATAAAAAAGATTGCCGTTTTTTATAATTCCCAAACCAAATCGAACATCGAACTTTCAGTTTGTGAAAATTTCTATATTTATAGGGAAAAAATTTGATTCGGTGTTTGCCAAACATTTTTAGATTTTTTTGTTCAAACTTTAATGAATTTTTTGGTGTCAATCAAAAAACCATGAGGTCACAAAAAAATAATATTTTTCTTCGGAAATAATATGGAAAAAATTTTAATGTTTTGTTTTAAAATTGCTAACGATTTCTATTCGGAAATTAAGTGCAAACTAATTCTTTCCTTCAAATTTGAAAGATTTTTTTGCGTTAACAAAAAAAAAAAAAGGTTTAATAAAAAAAATATTTTTTTTTAGATTTTTTTTGCGTACATTTTAAAATTTTTAAAAATTTAGTTTCTTCAAATTTGTATGATTTTTTTGAGTCAAGAACAAAAACTTTTATTCCCAAATTTTTTTTTTTAAATTTTTTGCCCACTGCTCAAGTATCGCCTGTTTTCTTTGGTGGTGTGCTAGCTATTCGGAAATAAATTGAAAACTAACTTTAGATTTTTTCCTTCAAATTTAAAAAAAAAAAAAATTCTTAAAAAAATTTTTTTTTAGATTTTTTGCCTTCTTTCGATATTTTGAGTCAAGAACAAAAACTTATTATTCACAAAAAAAAATGTTTTTTTTTTTTTGATTTTTTTTGCCCACTGCTCAAGTATCGCCTGTTTTCTTTGGTGGTATGCTAGCTATTCGGAAATAAAGTGGAAACTAATTTTAGATTTTTTCCTTCAAATTTTAAAGAAAAAAAAATGTTTCCTAAAAAAACCTTTTTTTTAGATTTTTTGCCTTCTTTCAATATTTTTGAGTCAAGAACAAAAACTTATTATTCACAAAAAAAAATGTTTTTTTTTTTGTTTTTGGATTTTTTGCCCACTGCTCAAATATCGCCTGTTTTCTTCCGTGGGGCACTAGCTTTTCGGAAATAATATTCAAAAAATAAAACAGATTTATAGTATTTATTTAATTTTTTTGGTGCCAACAAGAAAACAATTTCTTACAGAAAACAATATATTGTTGTTTGTTATTTGTCCACTGTTCTTCCACTGTTTGTTTTAATAGAAAGATCATGTTTACAAAAATTTTGGCTCACCTTTAGTTTCATATATTCAATTTTTTTTTTTTTAAATTTTAATGATTTTTTTTTATTTCCAAAAAAACATTTTTTTTTGATTTTTTGCCCACTTCTCAAATATCGCTTGTTTTCTTCAAAGGGGCGCTTTTTGGGAAATACAGTCGAGTCCGGTTATGACGCACGTGCATCAGTTTGATAAATATGGCAATATTTCTCGTATAGATGGCGGCACTAGGGGAAGAAATTTGGAAATATGAAGACAACTGTTTTGAAAACAAACAAAAAACATTTGCATGGGATTGTAATACTCATGTTTGGTTGCATTAAACTGATGACTTGCATCAGTTTGATAAATATGACAATACTTCACATATAGAGGGCGCCGCTAGGATTTCTGAGAAAAAATTTTGCTTTACATTGTAATTGAATTTCGAAATTTTGTAAATGGCAAAAACTCTATTCAAAAGGAATTTAAACTGAGAATATCGCCATAGATATGATTATTCATTTTTTCCTGAGTTCATGTCAGATTTTATAATCGTGGTAAACAGTTCCATTTACATATTCGGAATTCAAAGTATCAACAACAACTTTCCAACTCCCACATATTTCCAATAACCAGCATTAATTATTTCTACCAAACCACAGTGCAGCATAAAAGTCTCCACCCATATTCCACTTCATCTCTAGCCATCCGTCATAACCTGCCGTCAATAGAACAAAGAATATTTCTTGTTGTTAGATGAGAACGTAAAGCCTATTATTACTTTTTCTGTCTCGCTGACTGTCTGCAATTGTTGGAAGGTGTTAAAAGCTTATATTCATTCTTAATGTTTCACAACGCAACGTCAGACAGACATCAAAAAGACTCTGGTCACCGAACCATTACCTTACCCATACAAAGTCAGGTTAAACCTTTCACGTTTTCTTCGGGCCGAACCAATGGGGAGGGACAGACTTAACCCCAAATGTTAATACCGTCCATAAATCTTAAGGTGCGTATTTATCATTTCTTGGCCTTATTGCCTTCGCTCACTCAGTGCCATTAAACACTGAACAGAGATCAGTGAAAAAGTTTACAATTCAATTTCGTTTAATTAGGATTTTGTTTGTTGCCTTGTGTCGGGCTTTTGTGGCTGTTTTTGTTGTTGTTGAATTTACCTTGATTTGTTATAATCATTTAATTGGCCAAATGACTGTCAGTCTGTCTCTCTCTCTCTCTCTTACTTTGAGTCTGCCCGAGTGTGGACATAATGTGAGGATAAATTGAAAGCCTGCCGTACCCTCACTTTGAAATTTCTTAAAACGCAGAAGCAAACAAAAAACGAACACCAAAGAAAATCCTTTCAACTCACGCACGCATGTTGCTGCAGTTAGTGTCAACACACACACACACACTAGGGGCAAATTCAACAATGGATGCAAGAAACAACAACAGCCGAACACACGGCACCGGTGCAAATGTGTCTCTATGGAAGTCAGTGTTGCCGCCTTTAAGACTCCATAAGTCAGAGTAAAGTCAGTGATAAGGTTAATTGGTTTTCACTCTGACAGCTGTAATATCCGAACGTCTTTAGTTGTGAGGATTAAAAATACATTAAGATTTCATTATGGCATTTTGGTGTTGGCAGCAACACGGCAAAACGGCCTAATTTCGCAGACCCTAAGTAATGCGTCCGTCGCCTTGATTTCATTATGTTAATGCCACAACGTCGATTTGGGGATTTGCTTAGTTGGTTGCATAGGGAATCAGCGGCGTATTATGCAATTGGCTAATTGTCATTAGATCAGATGGGATTTTAATTTCAAGTTGTGGGAATTTTTCATTCAGGGTTTTCCAACAAGAGGTGTTATTGTGAATCACCCGGTATTTCGATAGCTGTCACTTTTGAAGGGGCCACGTGAAAGATAAGGTCTACTCGAACAACCCAGCGTCGATTCAAGACCTCAAAGATAAAGGGTGTTTTTTATTGAGGTGTAGAACTTCGAATTGAAATAAAACACAAGAAAATCGTTTTAATGTCCATCAATTTGGCTTTATTGGAAGGATAATTTTATGCCATTAATGTTTCAATATGATTTCGGGCATGTGGCCGCCGTTTGCTTGTTGACGTAGCCATTCAACCAAAAATGAGCCTCATCACTGAACAACATTTTGTGATGAAAATCAGCATCGAGATGAATCTCATTTTCGGCCCATACACCAAAATCACGACGCATTGCATGGTCTCGCGGCTTTAATTCTTGCACAAGCTGGATCTTGTAAGGTCGCAAGCCAAGATCCATGGTTAACCGAATTAATTGCTCTGATCGACGATTATGTCGACCATAAAATGGACGGAGCTTGCGGTGAACTTCGCGAACTGAACCATTACTTTCGAAATAAATTTGCACGATTTGCAAGCGTTGTTCTTTTGTCAACCTGTTCATGATGAAATGGCAAACCAAACTAAATATTAATCACTTGACAGCAGACAAAATGGCCGCCAGTTAAAAAAGTGATGCCAACTTAAAGTTATATACCCCAATAAAAAAACACCCTTTAGAATTCGTGAGGCTATCGAGGACATAGGGCATCCATTTTGCGATTTGGTTATGGACAATTTCATGAAAAGGATATGGTCCTGTAAGCGTGGTCGTGGTGGTTACTTGGCTGATGTTCTTTTTCATTATTAACGGCATACCTTCCTCTTTATATGAAATAAGCATCCGATCATTTATCTCAAAAAATTCCATTTTTCTTTGAATACCAAAATAACACCTCTTGTTGGAAACCCCGGTAGTAGTGTAGTCTGGCTCTTGGAGTTTTTTTTTTTATAAAAATACAAAATGTTTACATTGATGCTGGTATGTTTTCTCAACAGCATTTTAGCGGTTTGCGGTGTGCTCTTGCTGGATGGAATGAGTAAATTTTCTTTCCTTCCGACAAAATGCAAATTTACTTTGGATGTTCACATAGAAAAGTATGCTTTGTTAGGCTGCGACAACCAGGAAGTTTCAACTTTCAGAGTGAACAACTTAAGCTCCCAGCATAGGTAGTATTATCTTTTTTGATGTAATAAATAGGTCATAATCTTGCGCCCTTCCTCGTCAAAGGGCTTAATGAACTAAACTCCCAACACTTCCGTTTTCTTTACCAAATCGTAGGGTTCTTTATGTCAACATCGATGTGTATGTATATGAAATATGAATACCAGCGCCATCACCGTTCGCGGCAACTCCAACCAGACTGGCATGGTCGACAGCGTCACTTAAAATCCCATACATTGTTTCAAATCCTGCCACACACACAGAGACGCACACGTTCCGTAAAGAAGTAACACCAGAAAGCTTTTGCTGCTTGGTCTATGTTGAGGTTACTTTTCTTGCGCAAAACCTAAGTGGCAGCCAGCAATAAAGTGATATGTACACCCTTGTTGTTGTTGTTGTTTTTATTTTTGAAAAGGCACCACCAGCCAATCTCAGAATACTTTGAAGTACAATGAACACTCGAAGTCTCTTTGGTGAGACTTTTCAAAACGGTTAGAATCGTATGAGATTTCAAAGTGGGTACCTTAAAGGACGGCTAACTAAGCTCCTGAGAATTAACAGAATATACCAAAGGAGGTGAGTTGGTATATTTAGAATTGTGGCAGCGGCAACATATTGTCTGTCACATGTCATTGGGCATATATTTGCGATACCCTACAGCAAGTCTACAACGCCGGGGGTGTGTTATGTTGGCCCGAAGAGTCAATGGCGGGAATTTTTCGAAAATTCTTTATTCACGAACGGTATCTGAAGAGAAAATTCAGGAAACTCTATTAACCCTTTCAGTGGCTTTGTCAAATATATTCGACACTTCATATTATGTTTAGCACGTAAAAAAAAATGAATTGCCACGGAAAGGGTTAAGGGTGACTTGGCTTCTCAATATCATTATTGTTTTGACAATTTATTTAGAGAAAACCACTTTTTCATAGTAATCCATAACATATGAAATTAAAAGTGGGCGTTAGCAATTACGCAGCTTGTTAACTCCAATGCCCGCCATATTGCGTTCGGTGTTAATGAAGAATGTGTTCGAGGAGGAGGGAGAAACAGAAGATCTAATAAAACTCAAATTCAAACTGAAATAATAAATGCAAATGCAATTACCAATGTTAGCATAGAACTGTGACATGTAGATGGCTTGGAAATATTCACAAGTTATCATCCCTCTTATTCGTATAATATTACTACCAAAAGTCTATATCCGAACTGACATATAGATGGCGCTAAGCCATGTGTATACTTTATCTCATAACTAAGTTCTTGAATGTCTCTAGCCTCAATCACTCACTCGAGGTTGAAATGTAAAGGTTTGAAATGTAATTGTTTTCTCAACTAATTGTGTTCTTAATTTCATGTTGCATGTAGATGGCGCTAAGCTATCAGCTCAATTTTTATTAGTTGGTTTTAGCGCTAGCTTCCCTCCCTGTAGCCACAATAATACGCCAAAGATTGAATTGTAATTGTTTGTTCCATTGAAGTGTTTACATCATTTCAGGTGACATATAGATGGCGCTTAAGCCATACTGACATAATATATGTCATATTGACATTTGACGAATGTCTGTACATTCCTCTGACCATGAGTATAAATTGCAATTCGTCTATCCACATGTAGATGGCGCCAAAGAAATATAGACAATTTACTGCATTGTTATATGCAGCTATGTCCATCCATCACATCCAGAGCCTACTGTTAGTTTAGTTTTGTACTGTACAAATTTTTTCTTCACAAAATAATGTAAATGGGAAAAACTCCATCAGTTGTAGTTTAAATTTAAAATTTTTTCAGAGGTGAAACTTTGTGGGAAAAACTCCATCAGTTGTGGTTTAAATTTAAAAAATTCTTCAGAAGTGAACATTTGATAATAAAAATAAACGGTAATAATTGCAGTTATAATCAAACCTACCGCAATTTTTTATTTTTCAATAGTTCACCTAGAACCAATTTTTTTTTTATTATAATATATTTTACGTGTAGCGCGTCAAGGATGTTCTATGTTAACCATTCATTATGCGTACATTACACTAACACATGTATACGTATACGTACGTAAAGGAATCGATTACATTTTTCAGTCTCATAAAATATATAAATAACATGTACGTTCGAAATATTTTCTGATACATATTCAAGACGTATAATAATTCCGGTGAGATTTACTTTTTTTCGGGCAAACTGAAGTTTTCTATGAAATTTCTTATCAATTGATATTTAGAAAGATTTTATGAAGCCTTCTACAGGTATTACATGAATTCCAAGAGTTTGCAAGGTGGTCACAGAAAGGGCTTTCAAATTTCGATCAGCATTCCATGCAGAAAACGGCGAGGAACTTCTCGGAAATCAGTGAGCTGGATACGATCTACATTTTATACTCACTGGCCTACTATTTACAGCGGGCTAATGTTTTTTCAAAATAAGTTTTAGATAGCTTAGAGAAATCATTCGCTTACTCGTAAAGTCGCCGGTATTTTGCGAGGTGGAAACGGTCACTGAAAAATGTTTGCGATTGTGCGAACTACCTAACACGCCACAGCCTACCACACTACAATTACTCAGATTTAACACACGTACCCCGTATATGTACACACATATGTAGTTATGTATCATTTTATATGTCTGATTATGTGTAAACTAAAAATTCTCCTCTTATGTACATAAATCACCATTTGCAACATTTGTTGAACACCGGGTTGTATGTTAAAAAGTGCTAAAATGTATCAGAATAGACAGACGGACATGTGCAGAGTGTTTTCATGACTGTCTGCCTGCCTGCCTGCCTGGCAGTGTACACCGGTGAGCCAGTCAGTGCCCCAAAAGGAACACCACAGCCGGAGCACTGCTGCTGTGGAGACATGTTATAAGATACTTTAAGTAAGTTTTAAATATCGCCTACAAGTCGCTTGTCATTGACAACTTGGCTAACAAATACGCAAAAGATATGCACACGACGCATGCAACGTACCCCATACACCACACCACACCAAAGACAAAGACAATGAGGTCCTCTGACAACTTAATTTCGATTTAAACATTTGTGCTGTTTGTGGATTCTGACACCCACAATTTCGTACTGGCAAATAAAACCCCGCACAATTAAATTGATATTTTTTCTATGGACATTTCAACCTCGTCTCTGGCAGCATTCAGAGATTATTTTAAGATTTATTTCAGCAATGGCCTTTGATTTACTCGTACGACAGTCAGCCCGACGACGCGTGGTGTGGTGTTTCATAATACTCCGTAAAAAGCATTACAGCACAATCGGTATTTAGGTCGTTTCTTTTTCACTCAAAATGCTGTCAGAAATGAGAAGAATGAAAGTGAAAGAAACCCTAAAAAAAAGCAAACACATAAAATATTGGCCAAAAAAAAAAAATGCTGCCATCATTCATGCATTGACTTGCGTTGCATGTTTCCTTCCTATCATCCGATTCCGTAGCCTCAAAACTTTCCGTTTTAGCTTTTTTTTTTTTTTTTTTTTTTTTGTTAAACATTTCTGTGAGGGAAAGGTTTTTCTGGGCTTATTTCAGATTGGTTATTATTCTGGAAATCATTTCATTTCATATCATGTTGTGTAACGTGATAGCATTGGCTGGGCTTTTCGTTGGCAGTAGCTTGCCATTCGACATCGTTAAGGAAAGGGAATCTCCTCACATGTGAAATACATGGAAAGTGAAAGTTTACATAAATATTTTGATGTTCGAAGCAGCATGTTCATCATATTTATGTGTTTGTTAACACAGATCATCCGCAGACGATAAGATTTATCAGATCCTAAATATGTTAAAAAATATGTATGTATGTGCATAAGTAATTTGCATATCATTCAACAGATGGCACCGCAAAAACTTTGTCCGCAATACAGCGAGAAATCGACAACGTTTTAAGTTCAAAATGTATGTGAGGAAGAAGGAAAAAGGATCCGATTTATTTAAGCCTACACTCGAAGTACCTCGTGTGGAGAGTTCAAGAATGGGCGTACCTATTTTGGAAAACGTCACATTGGTCATTCGAGTGGACCACGGACTACATTGGTATGAAGGCAATGTAATCTGAGTGATTACAAAATTTATATTCGATACACTTCGAGAAAATGTAATCTTTGATGATGTTTTGTATTATTCGCGAAATCCTTAACATTCAAAGATTTTTATTCGTAAAAAAAAATGGAAAACTTGAGAAGAGACTTTGTGCATTAAGTCCCCACATAGAAGAAAATACTGGTTGTATTTTATTGGCGTTCAAAAATTTAACTAAATGTTTTTTGATACAATTACCTACAATTTGATATATATATATATATATAGCTTTTGTATGAGCTTTGGAAATCACTCGTAAAGACCGATTTTCACAGCGTGAATTTTCCAAGAAAACTACTTTTTCTCCAGAGACATTTGCGGTATTTGTTTGTAGAGGTCCAGAGTTTTTTTACACTTACATCGTTTGAACCTTTGGGGCCACGTGAAAGATAAGGACTACGCCAATAGCCCAGCGTCGATTCAAGACCTCAAAAATAGAGGTCGTGGTGGCCATTTGGCTGATGTTGTTTTTCATTATTAACGGCATACCTTCCTGTTTATTATGAAATAATCATCCGATCATTTATCTCAAAAAATGTAATTTTTCTTTGAATAGCAAAAGCCTGGAAACCTTGGAAAACCTTGTAGTTTTAACGCGTTTTTTGGACCAAATTTCATTGGGCAAAAGTGTAATTGACGGCAATTCTTATAGAACAGACGAAAGTCGCAACAATATTGGCCGATAGCAATATTGATGACACGTTTAAAGGAAGCCAAGAGTTTTACGAATCTGAACCTTCCCAATATTCCTTTAATAACAAGGAATTGCAAATAATTCTCAGAAAGTTTTTTCAAAAAAAAAAAAAAAAAAAATACAATTCCCAAAATTACGAAAAGGAAACGAAATTTGTGGCTGGGATCCATTTGAACTCGTGAAGACATTTCCTTTCATTTGAGTACAATCTTGTCCACATAGGTGGGTGGGGTCGATGACACGCCCTCCTGGGCCCCAGCCCTTAATTTAATTTTCTCCATTTCCCAGTTCTTAAAAGTAAGTGGTTTTCGCTGTAGCAATTTATGTTATTGTACTAACAAATCACCTGCATGGAATTTAACAACTTTATTTAAAGCAGTTTGGTAACTGTCAACGCCCCTTCAGGCCGAACAAGATGAAGACCATCTAGATCAACCTGCCGGTATCGATTTGAAGCATATTTGATATATATATATATGAATCTTAAGTGGAGTTCGAGGTCTAGTTGACACCACTCTGAGCCGAAACTCTCCCCTCGATTTGGGTATAAACCACAGCCAACAGGATATTCCCTGAGGAGCCCCACCTGCAACTCCAGCCAAAACCTTTTCCGGGGCTCTAGATCACCATATTCAAGTCTCCGGTCCGAGTCCGTAAGATACTCCCAATAATGATAGAAAGAAAGATTACGCCATTCTTGAGATTCTCGAAAACCACTTACCTTATTGTCACCCACAGAACCAAACACCCCACAAAAATATCTCCTAGTTATAAACCAATGACAACGCTATGCAAGGAAGATCTATTAAAAATAACCCCCAAAAAAATTAGGAATGTCCCAAGTGAAGAATTCTTCAAAATAAATAAATAAAAAATCCCCCCAAAAATTCTGAAAAATGACACACTCTCCTACTTTCTAACAAGATTACCCTGTGACACCAGATTATTGTGCGATACCTTTCTGCAGCCAATGAACCATCAGCCATTTATGATGCCTACTAAAACTGCAGTCACTGTGAGATTTTCGTAAGAAAAAGACGATATTTTAATAAAAAAAAAACATTTTCAAACCAACTGCAATAGAGAAACTACCATTCTCTCCAATCTTAACTTTCCAAGCATAAGAAAAGTACAGTAGAATTGATGATCCGTATCTTCATACATATGTTCGTAACTTCTTGTCGCACAAGAAAACTTTTCATATTTTTAATTACACAAACAAAACGAATACAAATTAAGGTTCGAGTAGGAACTGCGGTAGCCAGGAATACATTTATCATTTTTGTCTGTTTTAATAAACAATGACAGATATCCTTATTGGATAATATCAGAGATTTAATCGGGAAATCAACACCGATGCCGACAACGACACCGACACAATCCACTTCCTTTTTCCTGTCACTTAAGATCACACTCAACTTAACAACAACAGCCAAAGCGGAACCTATTTTTCTGCAGCAGAGAACAATAACAACAGCAGCAGCCAAACAATAAATCCTTTTTTGTTTTTGTTTTGATACTCCTACTCCTAAAGAACATCTCCTCCAACACGATTCTTTTCGCAATCTCAACATGAAGATATGCTTTGCTTTATTGATATATGTGTGTGTGTGTGAAAATATGTTGGTTTGTGTAGGCATAAGTGGTTTTTTCATTGGCGGAAAGAGGTCTTCGGTGCGCCTGTTATGTCAGGCTTTCCCTGTGGACTGCACTATCGATGTGAATATTTGCATGGTGCCATGGTGAAGCAACGTCTGACAGTTTTCCATTTCAGAGAGGCCTTCAGCAGGGCCTCCTGGTGAATCTTGTTGTAGTCCTTTTAGCTTTCCACTGTATATTGACAACAAGGGCAGTTGTCCTAAATCTCAGTCGAACTTTTGACAACCACGTTTTTTTTTCTACGATCTTCAGTGGAAGCATACCGAGTTAGGCCGAGTTCTATCATTCCCCCTCCACTTAAAGATGACAACTAGTAGATACTCTGGGCAGGCCGCTTTGGAAAAAGCCTTACGACTTGCGCCGCTGGTTCATGTTATCAACACACAAGAAGAACAACCGCCTGTCTGGATGTGTTTGTGTGTGTGTGTGTATTTACATATGCACAAGTATCTCAAAAATAAGCTGCTTAAATCAAGTATCTTCCGAAATGAAACTTTGGGCCATCATATTCGAAAACCGAAGAGCCACAGCGAAAACAAAAAGGAGTAAACAATAAACTCTGGCGGTACCCATGACACAGTGCACAGTGTTGTGCTCGGCAGCATATGTGTCGCCCAAGAACATTTTAAAATATTACATGTATGTGTGAGTGTTATATATTTTTTTTAATGCGGAAGTTGTTTATGTTGTTGGTAGACAAAAGGCTCAATTCATTGAGCTTCCCCCGCCTCCTCCGCCTGCATCATCGTCCGTACGCTCATCTTCATCTAACGGCTACGTCTTTGTTCTCGTCGACGTCGTTGTTGTTTTTTTTTTCTGTATGTCTTCTGTTGAAAATATTCTATTCTGTTTTTACTTCCCAAGCAAAGTAAGCTAAAGTGTAAAATATAAAATATACTTGCATGAACTTCAACTTGAAGTAACATTTGACGTTGTTTCTGTGCATATATTAGTCGTCGAATTAGCCATAGAAGGTGCGAGGGTCGTATGCTAAATAGAGAAAAATAGAATTTAGTTATTAAATAAAAATATGGAAAATTACTTAATAAAACCTGCAATCGGACACATTAGAAAAATTGAGTTATTTTTAAAAGGTGCAGATTTACATCAGATCCAAAATTGGTTTATGAAAGAAATAAAGCCAGTATCAGCTACGCTCGATACGATATGACTTCAGATAAAGAAGAACATTTTGGCTGTCAGTAGGGTGCAGAATTTTGTTTTAATTGTTAAAATTATTCCTGGCTAAACTTCAACACTTCTTCTTATATCACTCGAACCCAATCACTAAATAGTGTGTTATGAATGTTGAAAAAGATCCTACCCGGGAGGTGGACTTGTTGGGTTCTCAAAGTCGAAGGTTTGGTAGAAGTCTGTATGGTTGTTGTTTACCGATTTCATCTTTAACTTTTTTAAAAAAAATTATGTATGTATTTCAATTCTCCAACATTAAAAACATTCCCAAACAAACATTTCGTTTGCGCAAATCGAGCACGAACTGTATATTTTATTCGCCAACAAGAAAAGCAAAACAAAGTCTCATTTCAGTTATTTACATTTAGTTCAACGTTTTGCCAGATTTTGAGTTTTTCTTCCAAATTAGGTCCTCAAAGTAGACGTTTTGTTTCAGTGATGATGTTTTCATTTGATGAACTCATGCCGAGCCCTTACTTTAGGTTTTTTTATGGAAAATGATCTTTTGGAGCTACATTCGGAGACTATTATGGGTGAGGTAGCAATTCGTAGACCAATTTCATGATGGAAGAGCTTTTTTTTCTTTGCCAATTTATCTTCAAGTCAATGTTAAATTCATCCAATACTTACGTAGGATGGCTCTACAACCAGTTGTTGGTTTTGGCCTGATTAATAAGTGATATTCAAGCACTTCCATCTCCTGCTTGGCTTCTCCAGTTCATGTCTTCTTCCACTTGGTCCATCCACCGGAGTCGCGGTCTTCCCTTCCGTGGTGGTTTTCGTCTAACGCCTTTCTGGCTAACTGTAAATAATATTCCTCCCTCTTTCCTACGATAATCATTTTGCCCGAAACCGCATGCATCCCAAAAAAAAAAACTGTCGCCATTTCCTTGTTGGACAACAGATCCACGTTGGACGTCTTTAGCCTACATTCACCCGTACTTCCCAGATTTCCAAGAATGATAGAAATAAAGATTACGCCATCCCGCGCAGAAAATTGAAACGTTCTGTTGAAACGTTCTTGGCTAAGAGTCAAAGTGTTTTCATTTGCAGGGTTGCCAACCACAGTTCTTACGCTGTATTCCAATCGGAAAGTTTTTACTCGTTGTAGATACACATAGAGTTGGCAACCCTTACAAGGGACTAACTACGTCATCTAATGGGAAATAATGCGCAAATAATACAGGACCAAGTTTCGGCCATAGTCTCGAAGGGGTGGATAAACTCCTTCAGATTGCGTTTGAACATCATCAACGACTGCTTTAAATGCTTTTTCGTGTTACAATACTCAGAAAATAATCTTATGACGGTCTCAGCCATCTCATGCACTTTTGTTCTCAGACCGTCCAATATTTGTTCAGGGTTTTTGATTGGGATTGAAGTGGTCACACGGTTGGTCTTATGGTCGAGATCCATCGCTTAGATAACCACTTCATATTCAAATATTAATTTAAAATGTAACGGGTCCTCTGAGTTGACATATGGAAAGGCTCAGCCACACCATGCACTCATCTGCGATCGTATTTGTTTGGTTCACTTTATGTTCGACTGTGAGTAATCGCGAAACCTTTTCCTTTTTTGAATAGTCATATAAATTGGTGAATGGAGACCGTCTTAGCCACCACTTAAATCTCCGATCTTTCAATATTATTTCATGGATTTTATTAAGAACATCGCCAAACGCTCCTTTGAATTGGCTCAGAGTGAGAGAATCGCGGCAAAGGTTATTTGGCGGACCCTGTATAACCCCCTTGTTTAATTGCTTAGAGTCTCAGCCACGCCTCACGCCTTTAATTCTCCTGTCTTCCAATACTATTCTATAGATTTTATCGGCCTTTTCTCGCATGACGATATCTTTTGGATGACTTAATGGTTCGGCATTTCCGTCAACCACTGGAATTGATGTTGTAAAGTATTTATCAAGGCTTTTATTGATATCGGGATTTTTTTACACAACAACAATTC
Source organism: Hydrotaea cyrtoneurina (assembly GCA_958296145.1). Lineage (NCBI taxonomy): Eukaryota > Metazoa > Arthropoda > Insecta > Diptera > Muscidae > Hydrotaea > Hydrotaea cyrtoneurina. The sequence goes on from OY282512.1 coordinate 92,067,454, forward strand.
ATATTTGTAGGGGTTGTCTCCTGCCAAACACAAATGCAGCTTTCTTAAAATTTTATAGCAGTCTCTTAACAAAGCCGCTTTTAAATAAACTACGAGGACAGTTTTAAAAGTTACGGATTTCCTTAGTAGTTTGATCATATACAAATGCTTTAAAGTCATTGTATACAATCCCTACCCAACTCAACATAACACCCTCGCAAGACCTCCATTGTTCTATACGTCCCTATTAACATTACCTATGTTCCTGCAAAAAGGTTAAGAAAACATTCATATACTCATACTCGTCTACATGAAACAGATAATATAGAATATAATACAGATAAACACCTCCATGGCGAATCCACCTACCCATCCTTCGCTGTACGGTGAACACCTACAACGAGCAACAACTCTCCGTGATGACATTTTCTGTTCACTTAACTTGTGTCTGTACCGTACATCGGCTTACCCCAAAGTATGACGAAGAGTACTTGTAGGAAAGGCTGGCAATTGTTCGTTGGGTTTGTCATTTAGTTGGAGACGAAGTAGTCCGGGGCTCATAACTCATGGAGGGCTTTTGTTGGCGGTAAGTAGCACCATCACAACCTCTACCTGCCATCTGCGATGAGGAAAACAAAGCTGGCAATGAACTTTTACGAAAAGTGTACGCTACGTTAGGCGCTTTTGCCTACTTGGCCGTACGGGATAAAGGGAATTCCACCTAAATAGATAACTCCTATGTTTCATATGGACAAATCAAAGATTTTCTTTAGTTCTTTGTTTTCACAAAACCAACAATGAGGATATGCCGTCTATAAATGCAATGGATTGAGTTAACAATAGGAAAGTAGGGGGTTTATTGACATTGGTTTGGAATTTCAGAATGTCACAGATGGCTGGAAAGATACTTGCGGGAGTATTTCACATATGTACGAACAGTTCGTCTGAAGAACGAATCAATTTTAAGATGTCCACATCTTTAGGAATAACATCACCTACTGTGTTTCCAAAATGTCGACTCTAACCATCGATTTCCAATATGTTTTATTTATCTTGAGTGTGTTCTTTTTTTTTTTGCATTTCTTGTTGTCGTCTACTTTTCCTCTGGAGCATTTAAGATATCAATCTTTCTGCTGATTTTTACACTTTTCTTGCATCTGTGATAGTCGCCACAGAGCTTAGACTGTCTGCAGGGGAAATCACGCTGTTTGCCAGAGCTTCCTTAAGTTGGCCATTTTTCTTAGATATCTACGGTCCTCTGCTTCAGATACACAGTTGGTTTCTAATTCTGTTCTCTTTCAAGTTTGCTAATGTTTTTTTGTTTTTTTTGCTTTGGCGACCAAGAAAGATGACAGGTGAAATAAGAAATAACTCTGATTCTTCTTCGCTGCGCCAACATTCAGCTGCGGTCTCGTTCTTTGGTTATGGCCAAACATATTTACTTTACTTAGTCGGAGTTGGTTCGACTTCGCTGTACATCTTGTGACTGCAGCTGTCAGCTGTTAGCTGTTCCATTGTTTTCGTCGAGTTTAATTTCATCGTTTTTCTTTCCATTGTCGTTTAATATTTTTATGTTGAAAAGTTGTGTCGGTTCTGTTCTGCTTTCTTTCTAATTAACGTTAATATTACAATTGCAGTTGTTGTTGTTGTTGTTGACGGGACAAATAAATCTTTACTGTCTTTTTTTTTTTTTTGTTTTCTGTACAGATTTGCACATAATTGTATTCAATTAATTGTGAAATTTTCCAGAATAACAAGATTTGAAATAATTTTGTAACGATGACAACATCTCAAAAAGTGAATGGTACAAATGCTTTTATGGGATTTGAATTTAAATTGGACCGACACAGAAAGGAACAACTTTCGAGGAAAATATAATGTCAAATAAAGATGAGAGCATCTGGTAGATTAAACTAGAAGACATGCGATAGAGAAACATTCGGTTCCTCGCTAAAACTGAGGAATTTGATTTATTTTTGTCTTATTTGTCTGGGCTGATTGGTCAGGTTCCTGTTTATGAATTAAATAAAACTAATTTATTTCATATTTTCCCAACGTTTCTTTGTTTTCATACAAAGACTTTTGGACAGAGAAAAAAAAATACACAATTCTTTTACCCTTAGACTTGAGGAGAAATTGTTTGTTTTTCATTAACACACGCAGATTATTGGACTAAAGTTTGGTAAAAAAAAACATAAACATCGTTTTTATAAATACAGGCCCAAAAGTCACCAGAAAACATTTAGTAATAAAAAAAAAATTAAAAAGAATTTTAAAAACTTTTAAATTTTAAGGTATTACATTTGTGAACCCCTTGGTGACTTTGTTCGACATATTAATTTATTCGAAAGAGCACCATTTTATTATTGTTACGCCTGGTCTAGCTTTGCAGTAGCGTCTACGGCCAACTAAATTTTCAATGACCGTGTTGACAGTTTCTAGCTTGATCGATACTCGCCTTAAGGCCCGCAATCATTAATGGATTGTTCGTAGAACATTGGTTGTTAAAGGAAACCCACAAAAAAGTGTAACGGTTTCAAATTGCAGCTCCGAGTTGGCCAATTTGCATCGTCGAGTTGGCTGATAACACGATGAACAAACTTTGATCGATTGTGGCAAGTGCTGTGTGGAATGAAGCGCCATCCTGCTGTAACCAAAGATTGTCCATCTCTATACTTAATTCCCTTTACCTTCCATGTAGGAACAGACGGAGAACTTCTCGTAAATCAGTGAGCTGTGTACGATCTAATTTGTATATCCACTGACCGGGACCTACTGTTTAAGGACGGTTCGAAACGGCTAATGCATTCTAGAGAAGATGTACATGTCTTAGAGATTACTCTCTTACTCGTCAAGGTGGAAAATATTTGATGATCTTATCCGTTTTTGAACCAGGGTTCTTCTGTGTGATAGTCGCACACACCACCTACTACACCACGGTCATCCAAATCTCCGGATAAAATAAATGGCCAGGAGATTTTTTTTCAGAAATCCCTACGCTTATGAAAAAAATTCCTTTTTTCCCTACACCCACTTTTTTCCACCGTACATTTTTCCCTACGATACTTTTTTGAACTTTTCAAAACAATAAACTTTATTTTTAACTTGTCGATTTAAATTTTGGTACAAAAATTCAGGTTTATTTAAAAAAAAAACAAAAATAGCATAAAAATAAACTAAAAAACAACATAAAAAAAGCACAAATAACATAAAAATAAAGTAAAAACAACATAAAACAATAACAAATATTATGAAAAGTAATTATTTATACGTTTTACGTTTTAGCATAGTTCATTGGTTTGAAATTCTAAATATATCATGCTTTTAATATACAATTATTTAAAATTATTTTGTTTTTCAACTCACCAATTAACTGCTGTCTGCTATATACGGTTACTAGTTGGCCGTAATGCGCCAATGGATTCTGGTCACTCGACTTAAGGCCCAAAAATAAATTCTGGTGCCAAAAAAAATCACAATCACACAATTTTTACGAACACTTTTCTGCAATAAGAAAAATAACTTTGTTGCTAATTTTAGTACAGTAAAATCCCGATAATTCGTAATGTCAAGGGACCGACCGTTTTCTACGAATTAGCGGGGTTTTCGAATTAGCGGGGTACGAATTATCGGGATTATACTGTAGTAGCTAAAGACACAATCTTTGTTGCAATTTTTAGTAGTAGGTAGTAGTGGGTACTTTTCTTTATGTAGGAATAGTACGTTAACGTTGTGTACGAACAATTTTAGCGGTGAAAAAAATACAAATAAAAAAAATCCCTACAAATCAATTAAATTAAGAAATCTTTCCTTTTTTCCCTACAAGTCAAATTTTTGGAAAAAAAAATCCCTACAAATAGGGGAAATCCCTACACTTGGCATCACTGGTTTATAGCGCTCCCTTATGCCGACATCACCATTCCAGCAGCATTTTCAAGGGAAAATGTAAAAATTCACACCAAACTGTATCGCTCGCTGAGGAGGTATTGGCTTCTCGACGATCAAGTGCTGGTTTTCGGATCCTCAGATGCGGTAGTTTTGCTTGTTAACATAACCGGAAATATGAAAATGTGCTTTGTCGATAAATCATCAAAAATCGTTGTCCATTTCAAGCAGCCCAAAGGCCCAAACTGAGAGCTGGGAATAACGAAGCCGATGGATGTGAGCCTTCAATTGCTGACTCAATTGGATCTTGTAAGCGAATAATGCAATATTCGCTTCAGGCGTTTGCTTGAAATGTTGAGTTGTTGATATCAATGGCTAGTTGATGTTCTGCGGCTGAGTCGCACACTCTCGGCTCTCTCAGTCAGAGTCTCGTCAATGCGCACCGTATGCAATTATAAATTACTGTCAACTTCAGTGTCATCGCGTTGCCCGCAAATACGTTGCACAACTCGAAAATTAGTTGGCAACCCTTTTTTTGGTTAACTAACAGCCTGTTTCACGATGTCGATCGAATGTGCTTTTCAATCGACATCAAGTCGAACGAAAACGTAATCGTTTCAATACAAATTCTTGTTTCTGTATATCGAAAACGACAACAGGCAGTAAGTAATACATGGTTCTCAACTGTTTACTCTACTCTAGGATAGGATGCAGAATTCTTCTCAAGATTTCCAACGCTAAAGACCTGTAACTACTTAACAAATACCACCCATATGGTAATAATTCCAAATTTTCATTAATTGAATCATTAATTAGTTTCACAAATTACGTACGACCTAATTCTGTCGACCCCCCCAATTCCATGCAAACATCTGCCAAGCACTTTCAAATTAGTTAACAACTCCGGCAACATATAAAAACTTCTACCAACCATATCAAAAGGCCCAAATCCATGCCTAATATATGTATGTCTGTGCGTGCAGATGTTCGTGCAATTAAAATATTTAGCCACGATAAAATTCATTCGTTCCACAGGCATCTCTGTGGTAATCAACTTTAACAATCTTTAGAGTGGAACCGTTAAAATTGAATATGCATTAATTTCCAGGGTGCACTGCCGTCTGTCCATGTGGAGATGCGTTAATTCACATAAGATGACAGCAGCCTGTGAGCTTTAAAGTGTATCATCTCCATCTCCAGTTATCTTAAGGTGTTATTAATGACATTAACATGGCAAACACTTGTAAATGAAAATTCTCACTCATGTACTCGTAACATAAGCGAAAGAAAAAAAAATAATTTCACCCATCGATCATGGTTTTGCTGAAGGTACTGTTGTTAACCCAACACCAACCTACAGACGCTCCAAGTAGTCGTACGGTCACAAGTGTCTTTATTAAGAGCGATGTACCCCGCCAAAAGAAAGTAAGCCGTGTAATTTAATTGATTTTATTAAAAGTTAATATCCACAAATGCATTCGGTTAGCGGGAATAGCTTTGCGCTCGGCTCCAGTGTACATTTTTTTTTTATGGCGCATCATTAATTTAAAATTGTGAAAAGCCTGAAGACATCTGACACTTAACCGACGGGCGAACGACACAACTGCTTGGTGGGATGGAGTTACATATATAGGGCACTATGACGAATTTGGATTCATGTTGTTTAATTACTTATCAAATGGCTGTTTTAAGGCGTTTAGCAATGCCTGCCGAAGGATTCAATGGGGTTTCACTTTTTCCACTTGGTTGTTTTCACTTGGTCCTATTTTAATGACTGCTCAAAAAGGAACTAATTTAAATTTTAAACATTTCTTTCATTGAGATGAGACCGATATATTGAATGTACTCTACGATTAGGACCTTTTGTTCATACGGACTTCTAGAAGTTTTACTTATTGCCTAATACGCCGGCTTTTTTATTATGTGAAGCGGTCACTGATAAAAAAAGGTGGATTATTTAATATTTGTGCCCTCTGTGTTATGTATTTACCAGTTGACGCGTGTTTCGTGACATATGTATGTCAAAGTCACAAATGTTTAGTTTGCCTTGCCATTTCATCATGAATATACTTGAGGTTAATTATCAAAATTCCTTCTCTGTGAAGAATTTGTTTCACCCAGGTTCATCTATTTGCTGATCATCGTAACCGACCCACCGAGCAGTTTCACACTATTGGACATCCATAGACCATCCTGTATCTGTAGACTTATTATCGAGGAGAATATTTCTGCTGTATACCTCAGTGTTAATGAAGATCGGGATATGTCCATAAGTTCCCGATCGCAGAACACAAATGAATTGTTATAGACTGGGTTTCACTTATCCCACAGCTTTCAGTTGTGAGGATTGCAGTCATCGGAAGTCGTCACAACAATTTAATCTCGGCGGCATTACTAGGAGAAATCAGGGCTGATAAATGTTCCATATTTTTACTTAGGTTTGAATTTGGTTTGTGCGTACCCAACAACTATGACACCATGTCAAGCCACATCAGAAAATGTCTACATTGTCCATCAATTTTATGAATGGAATCTATATACCATGCCCTCCCAAGTTAAACGATTATATTCACACTTAAGAATGGTTCATCAAATTCTCCATCGATTTTATGAATGGAATCCATATACCATGCCTTCTCAAGTTAAACGATTATATTCACACTTGAGAACGGTACGGAGTTCACCTCAATTTGTGTACGACAACGATGTAAACTAAAATCTGACAACAGTTAGCCACTTCATTTCCCCGTTCTGTGTTGCCCTTATACTATTGCCACACTCACTCCCAGTAGCCCAATTAATTTCAAATGAACTGTAGTTGTTTTTTTCTTTTTTTTTTTTTGGCAATAACCGCCCATCGCGCCCTCTTAAAGTGCCTGCCAACATTGGGCCCATTCACACATACAGGAAATAAAGCCAAAAATTATGTTATGTTTGCACATGAATGATTGAATGAATGATAATCATCGTCATCGTCATCATCATCGCTGCTGTAAAATATGTAAGACTTGATTTGTAATAAAAAGTCGAGTCAACAGCCGCCGATGCGATGATCACAGACGCCATAAAATGAAATATTTAGATTCATTCATACTTATTACCGTTTATATTAACAAAGGCCATATAAGTAAAAAAGTGACAATAACTCGTGTCGCGGTTTAAGTAAATCACAGACCTAGAAACAGACAGACAGACAGACCGGCAGACACACAGTACCGACATCAACAAGTGTAATAAAGTGTCTGTTTACGTTACAAGTTCTTTAGACAGATATTATTAATTGTGATGGTAAAATATTTACAGCGGGTTTTTGATTAATAAACCGACTGCTTCGGTCGGTATCATTTAAGAATATCAACATTGGTTTACATAATAAACGATTTGCGCACACAATATTTATGATGACGGGTAGTTTATTTTCGGTTTAGCACAGACAAACAAACAAGAATAAATGCCAATCACGTTTTTCCAGAACAATTAAATCTGTTTTTTTTTTATTTGGCAAATGTCGTAAATTAAGACATCATTAAAAAGGTGTCATTACGGTTTACTTCCAAGTACATTGAATGTCACAAAATGAAGGATGATTGTAAAAACTCAACCATCACCGATGATATCATTGCTGTAGGCTTTGAATTAAGATTAAGATTGTGGTTTCCTGAACAAGGAAATTGCCCGCTGGAATATAAATACAATAGTCCAGCGTGGCTTTTTAATTATCTGAAAACGAAATCAGTTCATATGCACCGATATGTCAAAAACTATTTCATTGAAAATATTAACTATTATTTCTGATCTAAACCTAGAATTTGCTTTGGGGAACATGGACATGGACGATATTGAATATGGGGGTCTGCCAGCAATTCCAATGTTGAAATACTTCAGCGATACCAATCGAAAACTCTGAGATTTATTAGCAAACAAATATACTTAACGATCTTTGTATTTCTAATTTTCAAAGTAAAATATCTAGATTTACCTTAAACTACCTCAACAGATTAAATCAATTACATTTGTAATAAATCAATCAATCAATTTTTCCCGAAAAGATTATTCAACGAAGAAAACTGGCAAATATCAGAAACAATTCTAAATCCGAAAAGATATCATCGAGAGCAACAAAAATATACACGAATCACAGGATAGTTTTCTTGGATATCAACAACTCATTCGACTCTATATGGCATGGGCGTTAATGTATATCCAATTTCTATTCAGTAACTTTTAAATGGCAGTCAGAATTTTTAAAGTGTGGTTTGAAGGCTGCGAATCATCTCCTATTCCGCCAAGTCCCTGATATTGTATCATGTTCCTAATGCAGATTTCGTTATTCTCGTTGAGCACGACTACACTTTCTATGCCAATGAAACTGCACTTATATGCAATGGCAATCTTTTGAATGATATCTTCCAGAGATTACAGCCATCTGCCATCATCCATTCCCAAAAATATCTAAGTTTAAGATGAATGAAGAAAATGCTCAGGGCATTGGTTTTCCAGTCACTAAATCACCTAAAGGCTGCCCTGCAATCTGCTGCGATGATATGGTTCCATTATTCACTTTCATTATTCAGATAAATTCCTAGCACTAACATCGGACCTATGTAAGTCGACTCCGGTTATCATCAAACCGCTTAATTCGTTGTAGTGCACGTTTCCAAAAAATCTCATTGCTTTACTGAAAATATCGGATAACTGAAAAAGTTTCGAGTTCATTGAAAATTACTTTGTTTAAAATAAAAAAAACCAATAACTTAAAAAAAAATAATTTAAAATACAGTCGATTTCATATTTATTTTGTCTTATTTGAATGGGCTGATTGGTCAGGTTCCTCTTTATGAATTAAACAAAACTAATTTATTTCATATTTTCCCAACGTTTTTCCTTAACTTTATTTCAACTTTCACTTATTGGAAATTCGTTCAAGAGAATAATACGAATAACTGAAACAAATTGCTTCCAGTTTCCCATTTCCATTTAACCGGAGTCGACTGTACAAACGTTGTGAACATTACAAAATTCCTCAAAGCAGTATTTTTTTAAATTATATTTCTTTAATATAAACAGAACACAATATTTTATTTTTTTTTTTATTTTCTTTTTTCACATATTTGTATTTCTTGTACTAATTAACATTTCTTGTCTCCTCCATTTCTTTCATTACAGTTTTATGGGTGTCTGCGTACAAGAGGGTCAACTACATGCCCTGACCGAGTACATAAATGGTGGTTCACTGGAACAGCTATTGGCGAAAACAGAAGTCGTCCTGACGGCTCCTGCAAAATTAAGACTGGCATTGGGTATCGCTAGGGGAATGGCCTACGTCCATGATGCAGGCATATTCCATCGAGACCTAACGAGTAAAGTATGTATACGTCAAATGCTATTTAAATCCAATTCAATATAAACTTTCACCTTTCATTTACAGAATGTATTAATACGAAATTTACCCGCTGGACAATTTGAGTCCGTGGTAGGTGATTTTGGTTTGGCTACAAAAATTCCTGACAAAAAGTAAGTGTTGCCCCTTCCACGAAATATCAGTTGTTTGTAACATTTGTCCCACTTATCACATAGGGTGAAGACGCGCCTGGACTATGTTGGATCGCCCTATTGGGTCAGTCCGGAGTGTTTGAAAAACCAGATTTACGACGAGAGAAGCGATGTTTTCTCATTCGGCATTATCTGTTGTGAGATTATAGCTCGCATCGAAGCGGATCCTGACATTATGCCGCGCAGCGATTCGTTTGGTTTGGATTATTTGGCATTCGTTGATTTGTGTCCCGTGGACACACCACCTGTATTCTTAAGACTGGCTTTTTATTGTTGTATAGTAAGTGTATTCTAATTAGTTAATTGTGTATTTAACTTTATTTAATGGAATGTATGACTTTTCTCGTTTCCAGTACGATCCCAAAAGTAGGCCAACGTTTCATGATGCTATTAAGAAACTCACTTTGCTTTTGGAAAAATACGAGCATGACCCAACCGGTAATGGGGCAAATGCCGCTTCTACAATCAGTGCCAGTTCAAGTCCCTTGAGTTCTTTGGAGATGACATGTTCTCCCAGTGGCAGTGATTCGGAAAATATCTGCCTAGCAAGTACCCATAAAAATGGTTGCACACGTCACTTGTCCACAAAGAAATCGGCCAATACATCGACGGTGCCCTGTATTAGTACAGCACCGGCTGGACAAATAACACCGCGACATATGAGAGAAGTCAGCGAAAATGGTTTCCTGTTTCCAGAAGAATCGAGTCGCTGCAATTCCATAGGTAACGGATCCCCGACACATGAAGTGGACGAGAATCGGATCATCAAAAATCGCGTCAAACGGGCCACAAAGAAATATGAAGCTGCTGCAGAATTACTAATGCAACAACAGCATCGTCGTTCTTTGAGCGAGAACATTATTCACTTTCCATTGCACACCACACCCAGCGACAAGGCCCGCTGTCATCAAATGAACCGACAGCGATCATCAACGCATTCCCCCACCCCACCGCCTGCTGGCGGTTCAGCAAGTGTCGCCGCTGCAAGTGCGGCACACATACAAGCTCGTGAATCCCCACCACCAGTCCTAACTCTTCGGAAAGTGGCCGAAACCATGTGCCTCAAAGATGCCCAATACAAACCGATCAGAGCCGATCAGAACGGTGTAAAGTCCAATCCCTTCACGGCCTTGGCTCAGCTTAGAAGAGTAAAGAAGATTTTGGGAGCGAATCCTAAAACGTATGCGGCTGGTGTGGGTGATTTGTTTAGTTCATGCTTTGAAATGTGTGCTCCGTTCTTTAAGGAAATGGCTGCCCTGCAACAAAAAACGGCCAACGGTGTGGGTGATGACGGCAAAGTGGGAGCAGCAGCCACATCGCCCAACGAACCAAAGAGTCTACCGACTTCACCTCAGTTGTTGCGAAAATACAGTGCAATTGAATTAAAGCTATCGCCCACATTGCCACTGCCGCGTTGTTCTGTTGTCGAGGCCGATGATGATGATTGTGTCGATGATTCAGACGCAGAACAAGACGCAGATGGCGGTGGCAACTGTGCCGATGCTGAGTCGAGCAGTGATGATTCAGCCGAACGACCTGCACCCAATCCCATGACGAGGAAATATCGAGCTAACTCTTTGTTCACCCATCCCTTATTTCGGGGTAATGTTAGCAACAAATTAGAAGATCAGTCCACATCGACAGCAATGGCTTCACAGGCATCTGGTGCATCGACAACAGCCATCGAAGACTGCAATTCATCTGAAGATGGATGTGAGGTGGCCCTAAAGTCTGCGAAAGATCTGCCCATATCAGCTTCTACACCTTCCCCACCCACACAGGCAAATGCTCCGTCAGCGTCTATGGTTGCCACTCCCGCCTCTATATCATCATGCACTGATTTCGATATGAACGAAATGAAACCCAGTGATTTTCTGCCCACAAAGAGTTCGTTAACGCGCCGGGACTCGATTGAAAGTGGTTTCTATTCATGCTTCAACGAAGAGTCGGATGCTGCTACCACATTTCGTCAATTCAATGGTGCTGGGGTGTCGTCATTGGGCTTGGGCTGTGGCGGTAGTAATTGTTGTTTCGAGCAGCTAAAATCACAACTGATGTTGGACGTTGGTGCCAATGGCGAATTGAGGTAAGGACATCAACATAGATATGTTGAAGGAATGGAAGAGACGTTGTAATGCATACCTTTTTTTAAACAAATTATTTAATTCTACTACAAATCATCTTGAGAATATGGAAACAGTTTTCGCTTGACCTTTGTGAAAACGCTCCAGAAGCACACAACTTTAAACGACATTGTACAATTGTTTAATTGTAAAATCTTCCCATTTCTCTCTCTCTCTCTCCTCTCTACTTAGTGATAAATTGGCCAGTTTATGTCGCTGTTGTTATTACAGCTCTACATCACAGAACGGCGGTCAACACCAGCAATTACTTAACGACTCCTCCTCGACATCGTCATCGGTGCTGCTGATCGATGAGCCCACCACCAGTAGCGGTGGTATAAATACCTCATCCAGTGCTGCTGCTCTACGTTCATTCGATGATCTGGAACTACCGGATGCCACACGCAATCATAGACGTTATACATGTCACCATCATCTGTTGGGTCCGGGCAGTCAGAATGATCCAAATTTTGCCGCCACGGCCGGTCTAATCAATCGTTTGGCTTTAGATTCGGAAATACACTCGTTAATGCAGCGCAGCCCCTTTGCCACCAATCAACTGTTGTACTGTAAGAATCGCACCTCCTCCATATACACAGACAGTTCCGACGACATAAGTAGTTTGGCCGGCTCCGATTCCCTGCTGTGGGATGATCGTTCATTTGCCTATCCGCCCAGTACACGTTCAGCGCAAATTGCCAAAATTGTGGAGTATTTCGAGCGTAAACGTCAAGTACCTGATACTGTACGACCGTCCAGGGGTGGGGGATGTGGTGGTGGCGGTGCCCATTCATCAACTAATGGCAGCGGTTCAACATCTTCATCGTCCTCCATGGCGGCGGCGGTGGCTGCTTCAGCTTTAGGCTCTTCATATTTGTCGTACGAATCGAGACGTTATTCGGATTTTAAACGTCATGCAGCTATTAGCTCTGACTACGAAGCGTTTTGTTTCGAATTGGATAAGAAACCTACGCAAGCTCGTCTTATGGTGTGTGAGGGTGCTGTCAAATCCAAGCTGCAAATATTCGACAAACTAAAGCACCAACAAGCGGCATGCTCGGTAACGACTAGCCACAGCCACTGTCCAACAGTGCAACAATCCCCGACACCGATTCCATTAAATTGTAGTAACTCCATCGCATCATCAACAATAGTCACAGCCGCAGCAGCAGCAGCGGTACAATCGACCGCGGTGACGGCGACGACAACAGCGATGACCGCTTCCACAGGTTCTATAACACCAACTCAAACTCCTACAAGTACAACGACGGCAATATGTTCACAAATCAATACTGCGGGTTAACTCTGAATTCCTAATAACCGTTAACTTGTTCTGTTCCTACACACACACACACCCAATCGTCTAACTGCTGTCACAGAGAGGCAGTTTTGATCCAGCTGTTTTTTTTCTATTATTTTTCATGTTTTTACATTTTCGGTAATAACAATATTTTGCTTTCTTTCAACAACAACAACAACAACATAAAAAACCAAAAATATAAATATGTATGTACTGCATTGATTTATGTATATTTTAAGTTTATTCCATATATTTATTATTTTGTTTCTCTTTAAATTTTTACGCAACTAAACTAAATATGTGTGAGTGTTTCTTAGTGTATTTCACAACAAACAAATGCTGGTAATTTAGTTATTATTTATTCAATTATTAATTATTATTTTTCATTACTAATTACAGCTTTCTTCCTATTTCCGGTAGATTATAAATTAAGGCAAATCTTAATAAAAAATTCCTAAAGTCATTTTCGGAACAAAGTATTTAATACATATTCAAAAAGGAAAACATCTTTAAAAATCATTGACGTCGACTTTCATATGAACAAGACATTGGACTGGACATTTACAAGGGAAATTCGACGTTGGCTTTCTGTAAGGAGGATTTCCATAATGTCTTATTATCTTCCGGCTGGAGCTAACCAACAGTTACAGATGTATTGAATTCTACGTACAAAACTCTAACCAGACATGTTTAAATGACGGTTTTATATCTTTAAAAGCGTAAACATTGTTTGTTCGTTATTAAGTTGTTTGATTGAGTTGCTACTCCTCGAAGATACGCGCAAATAGTTATTCGCTTATATTTGTTTGGTTCATCAGAAGTTAGTTAGATGATCCATTCGGGGAAATTACATATTCTCTTCGTATGTATGTATGTGTGCATAATTAATACATTTTCCCAGACTCCTTATTAATTAGCACATTTTTTTCACTAGTAGAATTCATTTTGGTTTTCATTATGCGGATTTCAAAAAGTTTTCACAAAATCGAAATCGAGAATTCTGTATAATAAAATCCCATGATCTGAAAATAATTCAAGCGATTCCCTTACTAATAAAATTGATTGAAGTATAGCAGTTTTTTTTATTTGTATGCCTGACAACTAAAATATTTTCCATGGTAGTATGGGAATTTTTTATACTCAAATTGTTTCCATGTAAAGGTTTATACCTACAACATCGAAAATTATCTATAAGTCCTTATAAAAATCCCCTGAATAGTAAGTGTTTCTCACTGCTGTTTTCTGGACTCTTGAACAGCAGAATTGTTTTTTCTATGGATTATGTGTCTTTTGATTCTAATGTATCTGCTGAACCAAATTTTTTTAGTATCGGATCTAAATTCTAATCTAAAGGTGTATATTTAAAACTTGAAATCAAATTTGTCTTAAAATAAAAAAAAAAATTAAAGTAGGAGTTCTTTCAATACTCTTCAAGAAATTCCTTTCTATGCTGAAAAATATTTCAGTTCGTTGTTTTGAGAGTTATTTGGGTGTAGGAGTTATTTTTAATATTTGCCTAAGGTTCCGTTGGTTGTTACCAGAAGTTTATCCTCTTGCAGCCACTAGGAAGATTTTTTAAACGACTCATATTGAATAGAATTGACAAACAACGGATTTGTAATATAAAAAAGGATATACATCGCCTCTGACAGTGAAGAAATTTAATGTCGCTCAACGTATTTCAAGACAGTCACGAGAATATAATTTTGAAGAAAAATCATACTCCACCAATTTGGGCCTACTTCAAATGGCTACCCACCATAGTGACTTAATGTGTCTGAGGAAAATCAATTTTGTGCAACCTTTTCTAAAAGAAATTCTCTTAAATGTAAAATATTGTTGTAGCTTTTCTAAAAAAAAACCTTTTCATGACTGACAACATAGTGTTCGGCTTTATAAATTGTAAAATTAAATTATAATAGATGAGCCATATATTCAATTTGAAAGACATTAAGAACATTTTCCAAAAACCATATTGACTTTCTTCAAACCCCATGTCAAAGCTGTTCACAAAAATTCCAGTTCACTTTGTTGTAGAAAACAACTCCAAGAATATGTATGTTCGACAACGACGAGACGGCGAGGATTGTATTTGGGTATGTCATTTAAAACTAAAAATAAATACCAAAAGTAATTATGTAAAAAAAAAAAAAACATTTTAAAAATAAGAGAGAAACTGTAAAAATTATACGAATATGTTCTGTATTTATGTTGAAATATATTAAAAAATAAAAACGAATTATGTAATTTAATTTCCAACTTAAGTTTTAAATACAATGGTAAAAATTACACGTTTCAGTCTATAATCTTTAAGAAACTAGTCCGTTCTGTTATTACAAAGAAAAATTAAGAAAAAAGAAACAAAACACACAAAAAAAAATGAAAAATATATTTGAGAAAAAAACGTATTATTTTAAACGAACAGTTAAATGATAAACAAATTTCCTTCATTCTGTATTTTGGGTTATAATCTACAAATAAACCAACAATGGCCAAGCTATTTGACAATTATTTATTATCTAATTTATGACAAATTATTATTTTTCTTTTTTTGGCAATCTAAAGAGATATCTAAATATTGAATTCTAAAATTAAAAAAAACATAATCGATTAATTGTCCCTGTGTTAAGTTTTAAGGTAACTCGGATTAATGTTTCTCAATTTTGGTAATCTTCGGATATAAAATATGTCCGAAAGGAAACTGCTAGGGAAACTGTTAAAAACGGTATTTTTACAATCTAAACTCACCCCAACCAACATCAGCAAATCCGCACAGGCCGAATATATATATTATATATGTGTATATACAATGCAATTGCAAATCTTGCAAGAAAAACCAATTAAGTTATTTATAACTATGCAAGAAAGAAGAAACGTTCGTAAATGTTCATATTTTTTGTTTATATAAATCTAAAGCAAGCGATTATTCATAAAACAAACAAAAACAAATGTCTAATGTTTTTTTTTGTTTTTGTCATCTTAGTATTATTAGTAAAAAGGGGTTGTAAGACTTAAAATATGAAAAGAAAAAACAGAATAAGTAATAACGTACGTTAAATGAAAATAAATATCATCATATATGGAATATATTCATGTATATATTTTTATTAAGGAAATATTTAGTAAAAATATTTTATACACATATATTTATCCTTCTTTTGTCTAGAATTTTGGTTTATTTTTAAATGTATAAAATCCACTTGTAAGTTTTCTGTATATACAAGTTTAATATTCGTTTTAATGCATAACGTTCTGACAATGATATTTACAGATCATTCGATCCCTCTAATTATGTGTTTTTTTTGTGTGCAGACAGACACACTTCTTGTGCGCAACAAACAGAAGTGTTTTCAAAATAATCCTGTTTGATACCATAGTTTCTTTTTTGTCGTAACATATACAATATATATATATTTTTTTGATTTTGATATACATATTTATTATTCGATTTTTCTTATCTTAATATTAAATTAAAGATTTATTTTAATTTTTTTTTATTTTTAAGTTTTAGCAATGTGAAATTTTGCTAAACATTTTTTCTGGATTATTGAAAAGATTTTTTAGAAATAAAGGATTTATTTGAAAATATATTTTCTTTGTGTATTTTAATTTGGTTGCGTTCTTTTCTGTTTGGTTACTTCCTTCCTTTGTTACACTCATCAATAAGACTTTCCATATTAGAGGTTTTTTTTTCGTTCTACTAGAATCTTAATTTGAAAATTGAATTAACACAACTGAAAACAAAATATTGTCTTGAAAATAATTTAGCCATTTGACAAGCCGAACGACCATGCGCGATTTCCTTGAAAATATATCCAAGAAAATATTTCCTATTCTTATGTAAAGTTATCTGTCTGTTTCCATAAAACAAATTTGTTTGTTCGTTAAAAATTGCCAAAATTGAAGGCGCAATAAAATGGATTCTTATCTCTATTGAGAGATTATTCTGTTAGAATTGTGTTACATATGTCAATATCTAACATATATCTGAAAACCAGAATTGAATAATATCTGAAATCCATTTTATAACGCTTCCAATATTGACGATTTGTAACGAACGTACAAATTCGTTTTATGGAAACAGGCAGTTAATGTTACCAAAATCGGATAAATCGTCTCAAGAAATTGTATTAAAAAAAAACAGTTTCTGTTATACAGGGTCAGCCAAATAACTTTTTTTTTTGAAAATTCTATAAAAAAAAACTACTGGATATTTTCTCAAATTTCTATAAATTTATTTGAAAGTACAATCCTTCCTGTTAATAATGGAAAATAATTTCATTCAAATGGCTGACTCGGCTGGCCATGCAGTAGCCTAACGACATCAACTCTGCAGCTGATAATGCGATCTTCAAAAATAGGGCGCAAAACATCGAGTGTAGCTTCGGGTGTGTGGCACGTAGCGCCGTCCTGTTGAAAACAAATGTTGTCAATATCCTCCTCTTCATTTTTTTTAAACAAAAATTCGTTTAACATGGCCCGACAACGAAAACGAAATAAGCACTAGTTGACAAAAACAAAAAGTTAGAAAGAGCTTATTCCTATTTAAAAGATCGAAAAACCCAAAAACCTCGGTTAAAAAAAACTGTTCCATTCCCCCCTTAGGGGACCATATCAAAATTATGTCGTGGTAAATTCATTAACATTTTCGCTATTGGCCTGCGTTATCAATTTTGAATTCATATATTCAAATGTGAAATATAATAATTTGCACATGAAAACCAAACGATTGATGGAACATCAAAATAGTTAATATCCCATATTGCCACAATTTTCTTTGAGCACAGCTTGGATTCTCTTAGGGTTCAGTAGGGTAAACGTCAGACGATTGAAAGCTGCAGAAAATATAGTAAAGCAAATATGACGGAGCAATGATTAAGTTTGTTTTACACCCAGCTTAGCATGGAGTGTGGTGATTGCCATTCAATTCGTAAACTCTTCGAAATGTTATACAACCAACTAAATATAAAAATGTCCTAAGTCATGAAAAACACTTTTTACGGGAGAAAGAACACATTTAATAGAACTACAAATAATATAGAGGTACACAAACATTGCCAATGTTCTTTTATTTATTAGAATTTAATTTCATTTACTTCTTCCAGACTTGTAAATTATAAGCCTGTAGGCCAAATTAAGCAAATTACAAAATACATGTACAAAAATCTTTCTTAGTAAGCCAAAACAAAAACTACTCATTATGAAAAATAATATAATAATATGAAGTAATTAAAAAGAATTTTACAATAAATAAATGAGGAATTCAAAAAGTTTAGTAAAAGCGTTTGTGTGCCTGCATTATTTGTAGTTCTGTTACGCTTTTCATTCACTTGTAAAACGTGTTTTTCATGAGTTACGGCCTTTTATATATGTTATATATTATAAACACTTCTTGCAGATTCTAAGGAATCCTATTATTTTACTTACTTCTTTGAAAAAAAAACCCGCTGAACACAATAGTACTAAAAACTATTTTTTTTTTACCTACCACTACCACGTTTCTGACCACTGAATTAAAGGAATAAAAATAATTGAATTAGGGCATATGCTATGCGGAATGAAAGAAACACGAGGAGGGTGTGCAATAATCGGCTCGGCTGAACTTGATTTTTTTTTTGTTCCTCTAGATCCTTGGGTTTTTGTTAATTTTACAAATATAATTATGGAAATATTCAAAATATTTTTTCAAGAGGCTGTTGTAATCATTTAATTGTAGTTTTTACCCCTTCGGTCCGATTTGACTCATTTTCTATTAAACATATATTTACTAAATTTCCGATTTCGCTTTTCATTAGTGTGTCCGATAATGAGTTGAGGTTGGCAGATTAATACATCGATCTGCGAAAAACTGATTTACAAAGAAGCTCCATACCATGATGGAAAATATAAAACACATCAAGACAAACACAATTGCGTAAGAGTCTATTTCTGACGACATCTTTTTCGAAAAATCAATTAATTTTCGTTTGCAACAGCTAATCATTGAGTATTTGCTTCCAGTTGACTGCACCACTCTCGTCATACAAATTGTGATAAACTACATGAAATCACAACACTACTAACATAATATTTTGCCAGTGTGTGCATCTCGCGATATTTTGTCCGAGATTTGTATTTATATATGGTAATCACTCAGTCGGGACTGCACTCGATTTATCGAACATTAAACATTAACATAATTTTAATTTCTTATAATCGCAGCATATCCACAAGCACAGCACTGAGTTCTCTTAGTAAAATTCTGTTATAATCATAGTAAAAAAAAGGACAACATAAGAAAAAGACTGAAATTCTGATTGGGCAAGAATTTAAAATCTTGAAAAAAAAAAGATGCAAAGAATACGATAGAAACATAAACAATTTTATATATATACTAACACGAACAATATACATACATATGTATAAGTAAATAGAGAAAATAAACTGTAAATACGTATTATAGTCAATTGGATATATATATTTAACACTCGACATATAAATATACCTACCTATACATATATCACAATCACACATACACACACTTGCATATGTCATTCAACCCATTGGAATTGAGTTATAAATTTCACATAAACAAAAGTAAACATTATTTGTAACTTGTAATTGATTAGGGGAGACCCAAATGCATCGTCAAAGTCGTCCATAAAAATAAACAACCAAAAAAAAAACGTATTTATTTGCATGATATATTAAATATAAAAAATCGCATATTTAACTAACAAATTATTTATCTACCAGAAAAAAAGCGTCTTTTTAAAATAAATTTTCTTTATGTGAAAAAAAGCAATTTTAGTCATTTTAGCATATCATTAACATTAAACCAAAAAAAAAAAAAGAAACACTCATCTTTACTTCCAATTTCATAATAACCTCATGAACCAAAAACTCGAAGAATAAAACAAAAATATCTTCCATCACAATAAATATACATTTAAAAAAACATCGCTCATTGTTGCCAAAAACGAAACAAGACACACATAATTCCTGAAGAAAGAAACATCTCATGTTCAAAATCAACCACTCACATCCACAACAGCAATCATACATTCCACTCATTTATTCATTCATTCATTCATTTACTCACTCGCATCAACACTTTCAATAACAACAAATTTGTTAAATAGAAATGTTAAAATGTTTTTAATAAAAATAAAATGGAAAAAAAGTATTTAAGAAGTATTGTAATTCGAAAAGTATTAATAAACATAGAACGTATACAGAAACATGAAAACAACAAAATATTTAATATTTTCTAGCCAAGTAAGTTGTAACGTTTATAGCAATTCAACAAATAAAACTTGAACTTAACAGAAGATAAGCAGTCAACGGGTTTCTATTCATTTTCAAAATAGTCGGCACCGCCATCTAGAGGTTAGTAGTTAAAACAATCATATCTTATTCATAGCATACTTTTTGGCGTTTTGTGTCAACGCGTTCGGTGCGTATGGAAGCAAAACGGAATCGAGAAGAACGAGAAGAAGAATTGAAAAAGGTACGAATAGTAGGCAAAGGGGAATTGGATGAATTCGTGCAAAGGGGAATTGCAAAAAGAAGAGGAAGAGAGGCCGCGCCAATTCTTCCTCTTCTTTTCTTAAAATTAATTGAAATTTCGAGGTGATTTTTGCGAAAATTTAAAAAATTAATTGTGGAATTGTCGCAATGAAGCGTTCACGTCCTTCTGCTTAAATGACTGAAACTACAGTGAGTGAAATTGAAATTCGGACAATCTCTAGAATGGCCACAGAAAGGGCCATTCATAGAGCTTACTGAGTTTGGTGTCCCAGGACTAGAGTCCCACTTTCGTCCATTGTTCGAAGATTTTAATTAAATTACTCCTTTACAGTTTGTCGCCAAAGATGTCCTCCATATTGCAAATCAATCGCAATACTTTGGGGAAACTTTCTCATGAATCGACAGAAATACGCCTGCGTTCCTTGGATCAAATTGCCGGCAAACTGGAACGGGCGCTGGCGCTAAATGAAAAGGTTGAAGTGAAGTCCGTAGAATTATGCAAACAATTGATACGTTGGTTTGGCTTTTCACCTATACGTGAACCGTTGAAGGTCTTGAATGTATTAAAGGCGATTTTGCTGTCCTCACACCACGGAGACAAGGTTATAAAACGAATGGGTCCCGATCGTTTGGGAAAAGAACTGCGAAAAGTCAAAGTTTTGTTGGACAAACAAACTCAGGAACTTAAAGTTGTTCAGGAAATATTGCAAATATTGAGACAGCATGAAGGTGGGAACATCGAAACCTGTAGGGGAAATGATGATCTGGAAGATGTCATCAAAAATATAAATCAGCTCAATATGCTGGATGAAGATACCGCACAAGATAATTACGATACGGAAGATTATGAAATACCTTGGAGTAGTCCCTCTACCAGTGATTATACATCCATGAAATTTATGGCAGACATTTTATTGAATCGTTTGGCCACACCTGACGAAGTTCAACACGCTGTATTTCACTTACAATTAACCATGAGAGACTATCCGGCAGAGTATATTCTGCAAGACCCGCATATATTTCGTATTCTACTCGAAGTGTTTGATGAACAGCAAACGTTGGAAAACCACAAATGCCCCATAAATGTAGTAGCATCCGCAATCCACGAATTTTTAGTTGTTTTGGAGAAGCGTTTGGAATATAGGAAGAAGTCGTTGTGCTTTCCGTACTCAACGCCGACGAAAACTACTGTTGATTTGCCCCGGCCATCTCAACTTAAGGTTGACAAAGCCTTGTATGGGATTTTGGACACATGTATTTCTTATTTAAGCTTGCACGCGGATCATAATAGTACCTCTCCAGTTATTTGGGAAGTCATATATAAGACACTGCGCTTGTATGGAATGTTGAAACGACATATTGAAATGTTACATTTACAGAAATTGACAACAATTATAGCAAATCTTTGTAACAAATATTCCGAAACAGAACTGTGCACCCGCTTGCGATTGTACCAAATGCAACTGATATTTCTCGTACAGGACATTGCCCAAACTAACTCTCTTTATAGTCATTTACAAAGCGTTCAAGTTTTTGAACCGATATTAAGAGATTATTCGCTAAAGACTTTATATCATGTGCGGCACCAACAATTACAAGAAGTCTTATGGAAAAATGATGAAACACTAAATGAAAAATATCAGATTTTGCACACCTATACAGAATCCTTTCGAGAAGCCACAATCCTATTAATGGGATCATCGATTTCCGGCGCAGATATCATACGACGAAGTTCGACAATCGCTTTGGTTGTGGACAAGTTGCGCAGTAAACAGTTGGCAGATGTACTATTTAAAAGTCTACTGGACTCCATTCCCCTATATCTATCTAACGAGGAATTAAGGACTGCGGCTATAGATTTACTAACTAAATTGCTAAATGTCTCATTTATTCCCTTGAAAACGTACATGTATGAAAAGTTAATATCGGCCTTTAAACGCCATATTGGTTGTTTAATGAACGGTGAAAGCTACATCAGCGAAAGTGCCAATCCCTCCCTATTGGCAGCTGGTATTATAGGAGTCCCCCTGAATACAAACATATTGTTACATATCGTTAATACAGGGTTTGAAAGTACCGAAGGACAAATACAAAGCTGTTGTTTTAAAATCGTAGAGCTACTGCTTCAATCCCAGTCGCTATTTGGCTGTAAATGGGGAATGTTTGTGACGATGTTCGCTCCCGTCTTACCTTTACTAAACTGTTGTTGTTCTTCAAAAAAGATTATGGACTTGTTGCTGAAGCTATATGATCCGGATTCCAGACATTTACCCTACGTTAGTGTGCTACAGGGAAATATTGCCTTTCTTTTTCATTCTAAGCCAGAAAGGCGTTCGGAAGCATTAACTAGACTCATATATACGTTGAATTCATTGAAGGGGTCTGATAAATATATGCCCAATCTTCTGCACATGAGCGACACTCTACCTAATGACATTTGTTTGTTAACAGCGCCTAGAGAATATCGGCATATTTTTAATGACATTTCTCCAGTGAGAGCTGACGCCATCTCATCACTAAATAATCTGTTCCACTTATTGGATTCACCGGATGTTGAGCCGTTAATCCGTAAAACAACTCTTATGCAAATAAATGTCTTATGTTCAAATTGGCATATGACAGGTGAGTTGTGTAGTGCTGGTGCTTCTTTTCTCATTCTACAAGCGTTGGAAAATTCCTTACAACAAGCTTCATGTGTGGATTATCCAGATGCTGCCATACCGGCCATAAGTATTTTAAACAAAATATTATTATACGATTCCTCTGTGCGTTGTGAACTCTCGGAAACCCCCAATATTTATATTTTACTACTCAGAGCTCTAATGATGTTTCACCACGATATTCAAGTAAGGCAAGATGCCACCATGTGCTTATTTCAATTGATATACGCTCATCAACTAATTACTACCAAGAATAACATACAAGGCCCTTTAATATTGAGAAATGTGCACATGCCTATAGACATCGATCTACGCTCAGCTTTCATGGACAGTATCGACGAAGAAGACAAACTCAAACTTTCAACATTATTCGCCACAGCCCAGGAGGAGACGCAGTATTGGCGTTTCGTGATTGCTGAAGCCTCTTGCAATGGCCTTGCAAATGTCACCCAAAAATCTGTAGCAAAACAATCACAGCTTGACATCCATGAAGATTTCAAACTATCATTTCAAGATGTACGACTATTAAGAGCAACCCAGCCCGGTGTTTCGCTACAGCGCTTAGTTAAAGCCGCCACAAATGCTACAGATCATAGATCTCTAATACACGCATGTTGTATGTTATGTCAGCAACTACTGTTACCAAAACTTCAGCACACCTTCGTGGTTGGTGCGGAATCCAGCCAGACATTGAGTAATATGTTGAATAAATATTTGCAATTACAACCGAGTAATAGCAATGACTTAGAATTGTATGAATGTCTGTTAGATGTTTTGGAGCATTGTCTTAATATGCCCTTGTCCCATGTAGTTTCTGGTTTCATTAAGATATTGCATAAAGACATACGACACGCCTTTATAACTATGATCACTCAACAGGAAGAGATACCTATTAACATTTACTTTAAGATTTCCAGTTTATTGAAAAATCTAATCATACATCACATAGAAGAGTTCAAGCGCACGTTATCCGCTTCTGAATGCAGTACATTTTTTAGTAATCTATTTGATTTACTTGTTGAACGTGGTCTACAGTTATTCGAAGCGCGGGATTTACAACGAGTTCGCTGTTTACTATCCTTGCTGGTTGCCCTAACTTCGTGTCATCTGGACATGCCCGATAAATTATTGTTGTATTATTGTCGTCGATTTATACAACTGTCGTTGGCATTAAAATCATTTACACAAACTGGATCTCAATGGCATAGAGATTGTCTACTAGCCATTTTGCAGTTAAGTCGTCAAATGGAAAATTCCAAAATGAATTTTCGTTTAGCGTCTGGCGTGGTCAAATATTTAAGTGGCTTATGTTCTCATGTTGATGCTCATGTTCGAATTTTTGCATGGAGTATTTTATATATAGTATCAGACACAGTCGCTTTGTCAATAGAACCCGACAAAGAACGTAAAAGCTCCGATTGTTCAGGCCCGGAATTGTTATTGAATGAATTGTCGTATTTACCTGGAGGCTACATTGCTTGTTGTATTAGTACAATGTTGGATTACAGTGAGATTGTCCGCGTTAGGCAGTTGGCTGGTCAACTATTTGCTAACATAATACATCGACAAGGAGAGATCGAACAAATTGAACAACTACTACAACAGCACGGATTTATTGATTCAGCTGGCGAAGCTCTCAATAAAAATGTTTTCATTTTAAGCGATGAAATACCTGTGGGCTTGGATCCATCGAATACTCACATTACCACTTGCGAACTTATAAGTAGTTATACACGAATATGCATAGAAGTCTCATTACGTTCTTCGGGGTTCCTCAACGAGATATGTACTCGTTCCTTTATGTTCAAGTTATACGAAACATTCAAACAACCATTGCCGTCCACATTTAATTTAGATGCATTCATCGATATGGTTTCTGATGTCTCCCAACTTTACACCATGTGTTATGCCAATAATTTTATTTTCCTTCAACGTACAATTTGCCGTGATCCTATATGGCTTGATTGCCTTTGTAAAATTATATTTGTACATGTACCAGTTACAATAGAACCCACCAAACTTGTCGATATGCTGCAGTTCCTAATGGTTTTATTTAAAGACCCAACAGCCTTGGAGCAACTTACCACAAAAATGGTGGAATATAGCTGGCAAATTGTAACACTTTTCCAATACTCTCTGTCAATTAGCCATCTCAATACAATGTTACAACGCTGCGTACTATCCGTATTAAGTCTGCTTTGTATAAAAGGTCAACCAGAAGTTGGAGGAGAATTAAGTTGTAACGTCTTACTACTAATAAATGGATCTAATATTACACACAACGATACTGGGAATAACATGGAAGCGGAGTGCAACAATAAGGAAAATCGCTGTGATAATGCCAAAAAGAAAAGCACGAAGATGGAAAAAGTCCATCAGACAGGTAAGAAGTAATTAAAAATCCATTAAAGTACTCGAAGTATATCATATTTAAATATTATCATAACGGTAAAAGACAATACGCGAACTAAAAAACTTTTTCGGTTCAGTGTTGATGAAATATCTAGGGAATGTGAGATGCCCCATTAATGAAAACACAAAACACTTCAGTGAAATCAGCGATGAGTGTACGATTTAATTGTTATACGCCCATGCAGAGGAGGGTATATATCATTTAGTACCACAACATAGTGTAGCACATCGGCCCATTTTTGAAAAGCGTGTAATATCTGCAGTACATTTCATTGAATTTTGAAGTATAAAACTAATGACACCCAGCGGTTCAGAATCAAGTTTCATCGGCTAGTAAACATATTTGAGTTCTTCAAGCAAGGAGTGATGGATTTTTTAGGTATTAACTAGGGGTCGACAACATAGTGTAGCACATCGGCCCATTTTTGAAAAGCGTGTATTGAAATAAATTTCTTGCGAATGCGAATGTTCAAAATAATGCGAATAATTAACATTTAAAATATTTTAGAAATATTTCCAGTACATATTGAAGATTTTATATTTGAAAAAAGTTGATTTTATTTTTCGAATTTGTCGAACTGTATTTCAAACATTTTAAGAGCTAATTAATGCACTATATAAATGTGGTTTCTCTATTATGACGTCAAAATTGTGTTTGTACCAAATAAAATTTGGCTGTAGCAAAAAAAACAGATTTTGAAAACAAAATACTGTTTACCATCAGATCTTTTATGCTTCAAAGAGCACAATGCCAATTTGAACAGATTAAACGGATTTCCATTTTTGGAGCGTGACATTTGCGCGCCCGAATTTGGCCCTTTGAGAGACAGTTGCAATGTATAAAGGCCATTTGATCTGGGTTAGATATAGAGTCTCAGACTAATAAGAGTATCACATGCCACGTCTCAGACTTCTACAGGATGTACTCGAGTATGAGTTGAAGACATTTGAACATATACTTGGTCATTGGCCAAGTATGCAACTTCACAGACAAAACTGTCTAGGAGATAGATTCCTGACAGAACTAAGGGTGATCACAAAGGTCCGGGTCGAAGACGTGATAGGCTTCATAATGGGCTGAACGACAAGAGATGCGGTAACCGACAGACTGATTAGCCTGTGGACATCAGACTATACTTTATTCCTGTTTCCCATTTTCTTTTACACCTATCTCACACAACTGTTAACTGTGTGTTTACGTTCTCGCTAAATCTCCTAGTGGGGGTGCACTGTTAAATGCACTATTCTTCCAAACCTAAAGTAGTAACCAGAGATCATTCTCCGGTCCTATTTCTTTTGCAGTTAAATGTCTACCAAAGCCATATATAAATGGGCACTGTTCACTGTAGTTACAGCAGTCTTCCATTCGAATTTATTAAGTCTCTGGATTAACTATAATTAAGCTTATAACAACCATTTTGTTCAAGGGATGTTTATAATACGTTTCGGTATCGCAAAAAAAAAACGGATACATTTTTTAAAACCTGTTCTTTAAAATTTTCATTTTGGTTGGATGTACCCTTTATTATTTTAACTATAACTATAAAAAAAGATTCCGATCAAACAATACAATACACCAGAATAAATACGTTTAAAGCCAAAGTTTCATATTTTTCTGAGGTCTATACAGACGTTATCAGAAATAGGCATATTCTAGGTGCAGAAAGGGAAACAAAAAATAAAAAATCTAAATTGACGAAACAGCTTAATAAATACTAGGGTGCACGGATCCAAAAAAGTTTTGGTGTCCTGAAATCGTCTTTGGCCGTAGCTAATGGCCAAATTGTAAATGAGATTTTATAGCAAGATTTTCTTTCTTAAATATGTCTTTGTATGTACATATATGTTTTTCATCATAAATACTCATATTTATTTCATTCTACATTTGCCCATTTCCACTGTCTAGCTAAAAGTACTACATCAACAATTTCTGAACATCTATGTATATCATTAATTCGCCTATTTACTCACATATATCCGCTGAAAATATGCAAGTTTGTTACGCCTCCCACTGAATGTCAGCAGCAAGTTGTAGAGACATTGTCACTACTACTGAAGGTCTCACCTAATGCCCAGGAAACGGCACATAACCTGAAGTTGCACGAACAAGTAGTGAATATATTTAAGACATTCTTTGATGAATTTTCCACAACATCGTGCACAACATATGTGAAGCGGCATGGAGAAAACAAGAAATTGACAGTTGTAAAAAATCTTCAACTTCTATTTAAGTTTTTACTCAATTGGCATTCGTGTCCGACAATGATGATTACCGATGATGTCTTGGCCATAGAATACAGTAAAATAATAATACAAATATGGCCTTGGATGGCACATTCGGGTGTGCTGAAGTTAACTGTTTTGCAAGTCAGCGCATTTCTCTGCGAACGTTCCCTGGTGATGTGTAAGAGATTTTCCTCTATAAACAACAGCTCGTTTGCTCATTCCGTGCTACAGCTGACCATAAAATTAACTATGTCCGAGACGTTAAAGATTAAGGCGTCTACTACAGACAGTTATTCCGTTATTTCATATGGTCTTAGAATTTTAATGAATTGCTGCAGCTCTGTGGAAGGTAGAAGTGCACTAAATAAGGCACATGTAACAGATACATTTGATAGTGTTTACCCGTTCAATACTAAAGCGGCACGTTTAAAGCCAGACACGGTAAATGCATGGTTATCATTTTGGGAAATATTTTCGCGTTATGAAGAAGGTGCTCAAGTACATCACTTAAATGCCCTGTGTTCTGTCATTAATCGTTGTAAAGCGGAAACACGATTGTTATCTCTGCGCATTTTGCGAAATATGACCTTTCTTAATGGTAATCGTATAATACTGTTGACTTCGAATGATTTTATTTACACTGCCAATGAAATTATTTCACAACCAATAACCGCAAAGTCATCTGTTGAAGAACAACTAATAATATGTGTGGCATTATGGAAATTAATATCTGGAGGTGTAAAATATGTAGCCATGATTCGTGGTACAAAGTTATCGAAACATTTGAGACTTTTACGAGATTCTCTTAAACGTCTCATAGAAGAAGAAAACGAAAAAGTGCAGTTTGGCATAGATCTATTAAAAGTATTGGATACAATTTTTAAGATATTTGAAAGCTAAATCAAATTGTTTATTGTTTTAGAAAGAAGTGAACAATGTAATATTACTTATTTATAATGTTTAATATATTGAATTATTTATTTAAATAAAATTATTTTTGTTAATCTATTTTTGAATATATAATAAAGAACAAATAATTGTTTCAAATTGTGTGGTACTGTCAATTATTTTTTAATATTATATCCAGAAGATATAATGAGCCGTCAAAAGTGACCACAGTGTATGTTTCAAGATTTTTTAATGTTATTCTTAAAAATTTTTAAATTGTAAAGTGTAATTTTTTTTTTTTGATAAATTATTATACAAATTTCAAAAAAGATGAATAGCAGCATTTCTAGATAATGTTTGTAAATGTCAATTCAAAAAAATACATAAGGTGCTTTATTCAGAAGCCCATTAAAACAACATAGCCTTATTCATGCAGATAAGTTGTTCACTGGATGTACGCTTTCCCAGCTCTTTCTCTCTCGAAATGCAAACTTATTATACCTCGAATTATACGCGTACAAAGGTAAAGGATCTGCTATGTTATTTCTTGTCAGTTTGAACCTTTAATGAGCTCGAAATGAACAACGATTTTGCTAGAAAAATAATCTTTTCTGACGAAGGCCATTTTCATCTAGGCGCGAGATAGAACTGGAATTGCTTTAGGTATGTTTGTGTGTTAATGTATTCATTAAGTCAATATTTTTCGGTCTCAACGACAAACTCCACAAAAGTTTTAAGGGCCCTCAATAATGTATATGTACGAACACTCCCAACGCCACGTGTACGATTATATAGTCACATACCGGCACTACTGTTTAAGGTTAGGTTAGATTAATTTCTCGCTTGGGTTCATTAAGAGGTCCAGTAGTGATACAGTGAATTCGTCGCCTAAAATGTATCCGGTCGCCTTATTTAATAAACAGCAGCTGTTTAATTGGCGGACCTGCGATATTTAAATCCTTAACTAGCTCACGCCAGAAATGGACCACAACCAAATAGTAATTCCTCTAAAACACAATTTATTTTTTACTCCTGAAAATTCCTTAAATAATAATTCATTACCTTCTGTCTCGTCAGGGTATAAAATAGTTTTGGGGAAAAATGACCAAAATAGGTTTTCTCCTTTGGTGTTATATTTTTGAAGATGGCACATTTTGTTAAAAATTGGATGATCACAATTTTGGGAAAGGGGAAATTTGCTACGTGGGATAACCGAAACACCGTGAGAATAATATCATGGGCAATGCGTCGATTGTAGAGGACGCAGAAAATCGAAGTGTCTGTAAAACATTTCTTAAGAGTCAATGTAACGTATGTTGAGGTTCCGAAAATAATGTTCAGGAATTTAAAAATTTTTGATTTTACTGCTATTTTTGTTTGGTGACGTTTTTGCAATCGTGGGTACTGCACATGTCTTATTTAATTACCACCTGGTTATTGCTACCGTTTTCGAAATTACATAATTTAAAGCAAATTTTGCGGAAAAAAATACGTGAAAGAAAACAATTTCAGC
Organism: Hydrotaea cyrtoneurina; assembly: GCA_958296145.1. Taxonomy (NCBI): domain Eukaryota; kingdom Metazoa; phylum Arthropoda; class Insecta; order Diptera; family Muscidae; genus Hydrotaea; species Hydrotaea cyrtoneurina. The sequence continues at coordinate 92,097,502 of OY282512.1, forward strand.
AAAAATATTAATCGACAATGGTGTATTTGCGTAATGTTTGTTTTGGACGCACATCGAATGTTATATGCAATGTTCCATTTTTTTCCGCATAGATTTAGAACGTGATTATTTTAAATATGCCGAAGCATCTTCTTCTTAAATGCAACTTAATAGATATGACACCAGAATGATAAGAAATAATTTTTGTATAAAATAAATGAATGCAATGGTGGATTGTTGCATTAACAGTTACAGTTTTGTTCGATTGACAATAGACTCAGCTAAGAAGACAACATGCACTGGATAATACGTTACAGCTTGTTGTTGACTACTCTAAAGCTAAGCTACCAAGTACAATGGTGAGGTGACAATTAAAATCTTTAGTAAGGCGATGGAGAATAACAATGATTAATCTTTTCGCAGTCCTTATTCCAACGCTATAAGTCGGGAAGCTTTCGCGACATTTGGTGCTGCAACCGCAGGATTAAAACCGTATGTACAGCATGGAAATAGACCGATGCATGTGGTAAAACCTGTACCAGAATCCAGTTTAACTACCAAAGAGGTCGAGTTATTGTTACAGAATTATTTTAACCAAAATAATGTGAGACGTGGACCAACTTCTGACCATATATTTGGAGATCTATCTTTTGATAATCTATATGGCTCCTTTGTGGGAACCATGAAGATGGAGTGTGCTGTGCCGCCCGTGTCATGTGCGAACGAATCTAGCAATTATTACTATCGTACCTATGACGGATCGTGCAACAATATTTTGCATCCTGGCTATGGTATGGCAAAATCAAGATACTCACGTTTTTTACCACCAAAATTTGGTGATGGAAAGTACTCTCCAAGTAAATCTCAATCTGGATCAGCTTTACCAAATCCTCGCCTCATATCCTTGACATTGTATGGCGACGATACGGTTTCGGATAGTTTCCGCACTCTGATGACGATGCAGTGGGGTCAGGTGGTGGCGCATGACATTAGTCAATTGACTATGGATGGAGCCCCAGGTAAGTGGAAAGCAGACGGAAAAAATTTGTAGAGGCAGTCGTTGACATTTTTAGATTGAGCGACAACTAAAACAATTACTGAAAGAAAAATCGAAACATTCAAACATCCTTTTATATCTCTTTCAGACAACTGTTGTGACAATCCCAACCATAAACTGTGCTATCCCATATCACTGCATCCGTATGGACCAATTACAATGACATCTGGCAAAACTTGTTTGAATTTTGCACGCAGTTTAAGCGATGCCGATATATCCTGTCCGCACAGTAATTTGGGTTATTCCGAAAAAATATCTAAAGTTACACCCTACTTGGACCTGTCCTCTCTTTATGGTAATTCCTTGGAGCAAAATATCAAAGTACGTCAGTACCAGGGAGGTTTGCTGAAAACAGTTTGGCACAACAATCAACAGTTTCTACCCACCAGCCAAAATATAAACGGGGAGTGTGAAGGAAACAACCAACAATGCTATAGTGTTCCCGACAAACGTAATCAATTTACACCAACAATTACGGTACTTCATACAATTTTGGTTAGGGAACATAATCGTTTGGCGGGAATTTTGTCTACATTAAATCCCCATTATTCGGATGAAAAACTATTCCAAATTGCCCGAAAAATCAATATAGCTCAATATCAGAAAATATCATTCTACGACTGGTTGCCATTGGTTTTGGGGCCTTCGTTCACTTATGGCAATCGTTTGACCTATCATGTACCACCGTACGATTATGTTAACGACTATGATGAATCTTGGGATCCGTCAGCATTATGCGAGTATTCAGCAGCCGCATTCCGTTATGCGCACAATCAAATTCCAGGATGGTTTTCGTAAGTCGATTAAAAAAAATTAAATACTTTCCAAGTTTATTCAAATACTGTTGCTTTCAATTGAAGGTTGGTCTCACCCGGACGCACTGAAAATCAAACAATGCGTCTAAGCGACTATTTTGGCCGTCAAGAAACTCTTCAGATGTTGGAGACGGACTATAATTTTGATGCCTTAATTCGAGGTTTGGTAACTCAATTGCAAAAACGTGCTGATGCAAACGTTGATAGAGAGGTAGTTACTGCTTGTTGAATATGACAAATATTTCCGTATTAAACCATATCTTTTAATTGCAGGTAAAACATCATTTTGATCGCAAGGCCTTTGATGAATTCGGTACAGATTTGAAATCCATAGACATACAACGTGGTCGTGATTACGGTCTGGCCAGTTACAACGATTACAGAGAGTATTGTGGTCTACCAAGAGCGCATGATTGGTCCGGTTTTTCTGATCACATTTCCCCTGAAGTATGTGTGAAATAATCGCCCTTCGATGAAGTAATCTTATTTATATTTGCATTTACAGAAAATATCGTTATTGCAAAAGTTTTATTCTTCACCCAATGACGTTGACTTGAGTGTTGGTGGTTCTTTGGAAAGTCATTCGTCCGAAGCTATATTTGGACCAACATTCCAATGTATTATGGGTAAACAATTTTTGAAGACACGTAAATCGGATCGTTTCTTTTTTGAACATGAAGATTTAAACACTGGATTTACAAGAGGTATGTAATATTCACAATAATCTTTCGGAACTGCTTCTGATATTACTTCAGCAGATTTAAATATTAAACCGCATATTAAACCCTACGAAATCACTAATTCTGCATGACGAAATTTCGTATAATTCACATGGAGCCTAGTCTCTGTCCATTTAAAGGTTTCCCTTAGAAAAATATATTTTTTTATGTTTTGCCTCAACTTGCAATCCCCCTCCTGTACCATCCCGAGTGCGCCAAAAAGACCCTGAGTCGGTCTTTTGATCATCTATGTTACTAATGAAATAACAACCCAAATGCAAAGAATGTGTTTCTAGACTCCTTCTCGTATACTTCACCACAGCATTCGATATATTGGATTATTTTAAAGACTATATACATTTTTCTATATTATGTTGGAGTAATTTTAGTGATCTGACGAAAGTTTACCTCAATATATTGTTATTTATCCGAGTTTTTATTTACTTATGAATCGTATAAAGCTTTTCATTTCCATGGTATAACTTTTCGTTTTTTACAGAACAATTGGCTGAAATACGTAGAGTCAGTTTGGCTGGTATTTTATGTGCTAATAGCGTCAGTTTGAAATGTATACAACCGAATGTATTTGTGTTTCCCAATCTCAAGTAAGTATGCATAATATGTATCGAATGCATGTCTATTTTATATGAACGTTTTTTCAGCAATGGTTTGGTGAACTGCAACTCTATACCACAACTAAATCTTCAGCTATGGCAGGAAAGAAACGGAAATTATTAACACATCTCATCCAGTCGTATTGTATTGTGTTCTTCAACATTCAAATAAAATATTATTTTTTTATCTTTTTAAATAAATTATTTCCAGTTTATTGTGAGCTGTTGTTTTTACTTTATATTTTCTTTAGCATTTAAAATAGAAAATGATTCTTTTTATGTAACTAAAAATATTTACATCTAGTTTCTTCGTTTAATGCTGGCGTGACAAATCACCCATTTCCAATAACTTTAGGGGACAACCTCGACCGAAACCGCCACGGAATTCCACATCACCGGCATCGGGTCCAACATCACCCTTCTTGTTGGAACCCGTCAGGAAAACGCCTGTAAGCACAACAATATTTGCCAGTACTGTCGGCATTATCACCGAAATCCAGTCCAGCAACAGCTGAGCGGTGACGACCAGTTTCGGTCGTCTGGTGATACACTTGAGAGTAGCGGGAACAATCTCTGGTGGCCAGAGCATGTAACTGCGCAAGAATTCAATACCTTCGTTGGCCCAGTAGTAGTGTCTCCAGGCGAATTGTTCCTTAGCCAAGTCGTGAAAGTGAAGGGGCTGTAAAGTTTTGATGTCATGCAAGTTGGGAATGCTCTCGAACTCAGGGTGCTTGAGAGCATGTTTATCCTTATTGATTACAATAACACCCTCTTCGCCTTTGACAGAAACATCATTAGCATTTTCGACGGATCAGTCACAATATTTTTCGATTTATTTGCAATGCAATTCAGAACATCAACAGCCACATAGGATGTGGAATTCTACGGCCTTCGGTGTGTGTGATTCTTAATATTCATTTCATTATTTCTGTGTTAAAATATGCCTTGAAAATTTAACAACATGTAAAATTATTGTGTGGAATAAATTTGTTTATATAACACTTATGCATAAAAAAATGTTTTTTGTTACGAATAACCACTATACTATACTGATGAATGGTGGTTCCCTGAGCACATAAAAGGTCGAAATTGTTTCGGGTAAATATTATTATGAGTTCTGACAATTTATATATCAAAAAAATTAATTTAAACTTCCGGTGTTTTATTATCTTTTTTGCTGACATTTCCACATATATACATATATGTAGAGCATACGTGGTAGAAAATTTCTTACTACTGACTTTTACATTTTTTCAATCCAGTTCACGACAGAATCGGAAGTTCTAATGTTCAGCATTCTACAAAAGTTAAATAAAAAAAATAACGTTTTTAAAATGTATTTATTTTTGGTCTAGTTAATAGTCGAGATAGCTGTATTGAGTGTATGCAGAAGGACCTACAGGTCCCGGTACTCCAGGGTAATGTCCAGGCAGTGGGTAATATCCATGTGAGGGACCATGTGATGATCCAGGCATACCGGGAGGACCGGGATATCCAGGCACACCTTTTTGTCCATTCATACCAGGTCTCCCCGGATAACCGACCGGTCCCTTTTCACCAGGATATCCGGGAGCACCTGGTAATCCTGGTGGGCCCGGTGGCCCAGGCGGACAGTTACATGAGGAATGAAAGCCATTGTATTTAGGGCTGCCGTAATATGTTTGATCCAAATCTTCTTCGCTATCATCGAGCGGTGGTGATGGTGCGGGATTTTGTATTGTCAAATGTCGGCTAGACTGTTTGTGAGACTTGTGGCAGGAACATGCTTTCAGCAAAAACACTATAATAATTCAAATTGATTTAATATACTTCAGATCTAGATGTTTTTCTCAGGGAATACCTGTTAAGAGTATGGTTATAAGAGTTCTCATGTCTGTAACTTTCTAAGCCAATTCTAAACATGCTGCCTCTATTTATATTAAAATACACATGTGTATGTTTGCTACAGCTTGCCTCGAAGAAAGTGTTGGATTCTATCAACATATATGTCAATTGAGATGGATCATTTATGCTTTATTCTAATATCTTATTAACTGTCATTCATTCTAACTATAATATAAAATAATAAAAAATTATAAATTCTTTTCATTGGAATGTTTGACCACAAAGAACATTCGCTGCCATAAGCTTGGTTGAATCGCAAAAATAGCACAGTGGAATTGGATAATTTCGTATGTTAGTTTGTTTAGAATTAGTTTATGATGTTTTCGGATTAAAGTCAACAGCATCGATTCTAAATAGAAAACGATCGTAAAAGAACAGTCTGAATTAATAAATAACTGTAATTGCTAGATGGAACTCAAAGTATTAAAAACGCAAGCCAATACAGATGTATGTAAGTATGTTCGTGTACAAGTTTATTAGGAATCAACACAATCGGGTCAAAGTAAAATATACAAACAAAAGTGGCTAGCGTTCTAAAAAGTTTATATTTTCTTTCGTGGTCTGCTCAAAATCTGATCATTTAAACTGTGTTTTGTATATAATAAGTGTGAAACTATTCGTTCCGTGTACATTAAGGTGTGGTTTAGATAGGTTGAAATATTTGAAATAAATGTTCTATATTATGTTGTCAAATATCAACCTATTAAATTGTTTGAGTCCGTTTAAAAAACACGTATACAAAGGACTGAAACGCATCGTCGTTTTTTTACCTTGTCATAAAAACATTTAAGTTTTTTAAAAAATATATTACATTTAAAAAAAATGTAAATTAAATTTTAACTTCATAATATATACCAGATTTTTCTTAAATTTTAAATATACTTTTTTAGGCGTCTTAAATGGGGTTCAAATGTTGTAGCCAAGGAGTATTGGATTGATTGTTTTACAATAATCCACCAATGCTCAATGGCAACACATATTTCATATTTAGAAATTTAGTAAAAAATGTCCAAAAATTTTTATGAATATGGAAATCTGGCAACCGATACGTTGAGTATGACGATGATCTGGAAACTACACTTTTATAACTTACTGACGGATAATGTATTTGATAAGGGAAGCAACCCGCAACCAATTATAGATGACAATAGATAAGTAACAACGTGCAGCATTTGCAGTTTATTGTCTTTGGAAAGTTAAAAAATATTTTTTTGAAGAAATCTCATGAATTATATTTACAATAAATGCCATTATCTGAAGAGTAGCTAACACTAATAAAGGTTCCTATTTTTGCGCTTAAGGTCCCTTAAAGTTGAATTTAATTGCCAACGACTCAGATTTTCTTCAAATGTTTAACAAAACATTTTATTCGCAGACGGAAAAAAATCTGGAGAATAGGTCCAATTATCTGATAAGTAGCTAACACTAATAACGTCTACTGTTTCTTCACTTAAGGTTCCTTTAAAATTTAACTCAATTGCCAATGATTCAGATTTTCTTCAAACTTTCTCCACTTGTTAAATTCCGAGTTAAATTGTGTCATTACAAAACTTGTAAATAAATGATGAGAACTCAGTTGAAGACAGTACTACATTTACCACTTTTACTTGTTAGAAAATCGATTGTTATCTAAATTATTAATTAAATACGAAAGATTTGAAGGTATAAAATAATGTAAGCTTTTTTCCTCTTCGTAGTAATTAAGTAAATGTGCAAAATCGAAAATAAAAGACAAAAAACGTTATTTTTCAAAATTTTGATCAACTTGTCGGAGGATTCTACAAAGTTTAGATGAATCCAATTCAAGAAATCTTTATTTTACATAGTATTTATTTTATTTGTTTAAATTCACTAAAATACAAAAGCCGAACGGCCAAAATAATGTATTACATAGTAATAATATAAATCCTAAGCTTTAATCCTATCCAATTTACGAAGTAAATACTTACCCCCGTATTCATAAAAAATTAAAAAAGCTTTGTTAAGAAAAATGTGTGAAAATTTGTTTTTGTATTTTCATATATTTTTCTTAACACATGTTTTTTAAATTTAAAGGGTTAAAGTTTAAATTTATATAACAAACTGGCTAACAAATTGGCTCCCCAGCCATAATATTTATCATATTCATGAATACACAAACTGTACGAATATTTAAAATAAGAACATTAGTCCAAAATATGTACGTTATTTTTTATCATTTCATTTATTTAACTGAATATACAAAGCCTATAAGGCCAATTAATGTATGTTACATGGTATTTCATAATAAGTAGATAACACTATGTCATAACATAATTAATTAAAATATAATTAATTAATTAAAAAAATTAAACGGCTCCCCAGCCAAAAAGTAATAAATATACTAATTTCAAAAATTTGAATTCCCATTAACAAGAAGAAAAGTAAAAAAAGAATTAAGAAACAGTAGATAATGTGTATTCCAAAAAACTCAGTCGAATACGTAACAGGAAAGGAAAAACGAACGCAAATACAATGGAAGGTGGTTTCACACTCTGGCTACTCTTACTACAAATGACTTCTTATACAGAGACACGGTATAAGCATTTGGGGATTCCTTACAGAACTGCTAAATACAAAGTGACTTCCTAACATTGGCGGTACATTTGAAATAATTAATTTATAAAAAGATTTTAGGATGCGAACATCAAAATATTTTTTCAGAGGGAACCCCAAAAATGTATCACATGTTCAGAGATCAAACCGGCGAAGTCTATATAGATCCAAAAGACTACGCTCTTGCTCTAGAAAGGGCTACTGTTATGAGTAATCATGGGTCTGTCATGTCATTGATATACAAAATAAACATTAACCCAATATTGAGCCCTGGTGAACTCCACACTGAACTGAACGTATGTATATCCGATTCCATACCATTTAATGAGACGAATTGGAAGAAAGAAGTCTACACGCAGTTTGAGAGAATTGAAAACTATGTGTTAATGAATTTACTTTTCTCAATATGCCAATGTACAGTGCTGGTCACCTAATTATCACATCTCTCGCACCATTTCTTTTGCTTAACAGAATATTTAAGTATTCTATTTTTTTAATTATTTTGTTAAAAACTTCCATTGATTGGTCCTTCAAATATTTTTTTATGAATCGTGAGGTGTGCTTGGGATCATTATCATGCATACAAATCAACTTAACACATAAATTTTCATCAGTATCATATGATGCTCGAAAATGTTTGTATAAATTCTGGTCCATCTTTGTGTCGATCTTATCGATTGTTCCTATTCCATGCCACGAAAATTCTGCCCATACACCATCCATGTTTAACAGTTTTCACAGTAAGTCTTGTTTTGAAGGACGACAAACATTTGTTTTCGGACCCAAATCTATTAAATTTTGATTCATCACTCAAAAAAACCTTTTTTCAGAATGAAATTCGCTTTTTCCCATGCAATCTAGCGAACTTAAGACGAGCAACAACATTCTTTTTGGAAACTAGAGGCTTGTGCTGTGTCATGGTGTGCTAATGTCCCACTGATATTTTATTACGTTTTTTTAAACCCTTTTTTGAAATAAATACCTATAGCAATTTTCTTCTTTTGTTTTCAATATATTTAGTATAGCAAAAACTATTCGAGTTAAAAACTAAATTTAATATGGTGGGCATTGCTGCATTATCTGCATTTATTTAATACAACGAGATGAAGCCAATAAAAAGAAGTGACAGACGACGGTCATTCCTACTGATGCTGACAAAACAATTGGCACTACCAAACATAGAGGAACGAGCGCTGAACAACCGCATATCCAAGGATACGGAACGCAATGGAAGCATTTGATGTAAAAGTAAGAAAAAACAATTCTAATGTTCAAAAGCTACATAATAACTACATAATTTTTTTGTTAGATATTATTAAGACCGGCAGAAGGAGATGCGCCATCGTTTGCGTCTAGAACGAACAGACCGTCATGTCGCCTATGCCGTTCCGAGTACGGACGGCAGCGGAAAACAAGGGCCTATTGCCATTCCTGTAACAATCCAGTTTGTGCAGAGCATTCAACACTTATTCATCGATGCTACACCTGCACAGCAAATATGTTGGACAAGGGACAATCTAAACAATAATAGTTTTTTAGGCTTTTTTCACATAAAAAATGTTTTTTCTAACATTCATTATACATGTAAATAATAATAATTTAAAACAACAAAAAAATTAAAAAAATGCGTTTTCATATAAAATTCCATACAAATAGAAATAGGTCCCTGTGGACCTTGTACTTCATATAAGGGCAACGGATGACTCAACCGTCGGAGGGTTAAACACAATAGATTGGGTGAGTGGGGTGTGCTAATTAGATGACCAACACTGTATGTCGAATGAAATTCAATTTTTTCACATTTTTTTTACTTTTTGTCGAAAAAAAGTTCCTTTATTAAAAAACCAATAAGAGAATGTTTCAAAACAATTAACGTAGAAATCAAAAATAATATGTATGTATCAAGTATGTGGGTTATGAATATGAAGTCTGGCGACACTTTAAATGAGGAAAACAATGCCATCGGCTACCATAATTTGATTGTCGTCTGTCATACGATGAACAGCGGCTTCAATTTCACCATCTGTAAATTGTTCCACATTGTTTTCATTGATAGCTGTTGTAATGCGCGCCAAAGAGAGACTTTGTTCGCGGGCTTCACGGAATAAACGTTGAAGACTATTTTTAAATACGCCCAAGCGAGCATCGGTTATAGTTGCAGGTGTGGAAGCTGCCGCTGACGTTGTGTCCATTGATGTCTGGGATTCAGACTGAGACGTACCATTTGTTGCAGGTTTTTGTAGAGGCAAAGACCTCCTAGTATCGCGGCGTGTCAAGTCGCCGGCATCTGGCTGTGGTGTTTCAATATCTTCGTCGCTATCTGCTCCTCCTTCTTGCGTTTGTTCCGTACGGGTACGTTTAGTACGGCGTGATGGTGATCTTTGAGAGACATTGTCGGTCGCCGTGTCTTCATCAGACGAGCCACCGCCATCCCTTCTACGTTTGCTGGCCTTTTCTTTCTCCAAAACTTTTTTGAAGTATGCAAACTGTACTAGTTCTATAGCTGCTTGAGCATCATCCGCTGTCACAGTCTTGGACATACGTGCTCTAGCATGGGCAGTAGATAAACGGATGAGTGTTTCCAAAGTACGGGCTGTTACAGGCTGTGTTCGAGCAACATCGTTCTGCACGCTTTCTTGTGAGCGCAAACGAGAATATTCGTTTGATATTGCTTCGCATGCTTGTTCGCTTAATTTTGGTTTCATGCACTTAGCGATATGTATGTACTTTCTCATAAAATCCACTGATAGAATTTTTTCATGACGCTTGCGAGATTTGCCGTGGAGTAAAGCGTCATACTTTTCATAAACTTCGGCATCTTTCTTCTCAGTTGCGTTGGTGTTAAACGACAGAGAATCAGCATAAGAACTTCCCATGGAAAGTGGTTCTCCGTCAACTTCTTTGGGATTGCGATAGCGATGCATACGTACAACGTGATCGGAAATCATTTGGTCCACATCGCTGTCAATGACATCGAGCATGACAAACAGTAAGTCAAAACGTGAAAGTAGTGAA